>JAPXFQ010000075.1:0-2863915 GCA_028564705.1 Apricaphanius iberus | reverse complement strand
TTTTTATTTTCTATTCTATTCTATTTTATTCTCTATTTTCCTGGAATTTCTAGATCATTTTTTAATGATTATTTTGGAAACTAAGGGCCTCTTTTAAATCATTCTCCACAGACATCAACACCCCAACTAAAGAAAAGGTATCCCTCCTCTTTTTGCTGAAATTGCATATTTTATTGTGAAACATAAAAGTAGATCTGCCAGAAAAAGTTCGCATCCCTGCTGACTTGCAACACTGACACGCCAGCGGAGAAGTAGAAAAAGAAAAACGTCTTGGTCAATGCGTCTGGGTACAAACTTGCTGACATGAAAATATAAACTCGGCTTAAGTCCAACAGATTTACTTTGACAAGTGGAGCACTACAACTTTTTCTATAATTGTCCACATGATTTATAAATGTATGTAAAACACATTTCTTTAAAAAATATTGTTGGTGTACAAATTATATCAACACAGAGTAACTGACTGGATGGAAACAAGATTCCCAACATTATCCTCTCTAATAACACTGCTCTATGGAGTGGAACAGGATATTATATTTATGATGACAGGAGCTTGAATCCAAAGTGAAAATTTTCTTCTGTGGCTATTTTATGCAAAACTTGCTGTACAAGGTAGGCAAATTCAAGTCAGGAAGTTGTCAGCCAGGCAAGCCTGCATGTGTTTTCTAGGCAAGTGTCCTTTAAAGAAGACACCACACACACATTTCTGGAGACGTGGATAGTTAATAAATACACATATCTATGACAATGACAGGGTATATTGCTCTTTGTGTAACATTTTGTCAAAACTCTGATTTTATTGGCTCCATCTACCTCACTGTTTAATGGCCAAGTTTCTCTATAGTTCCTTTTTTCCTTCATATCCTTATCTTTTCAACCCTGCTTTCCAAATTTTGTCTCAACCACATGAGATAAATTGTCAACCCCCATTTCTATCACTTTAAAGATAATGGCCATGTTTCTTTGTTTCCTGATACTTTAAATCTTTATTGCCAAAGTTAACTTGGTGTATGCAAATCTATATTTTGCTGTCACAGAATGTGCATTGTGCCAATTTTTACTAATACTCTTACAGAATTACGAACATATGAGTGCAGACTGTAGATGTTGCATTGACTGCTGCTGGTCAGTGGAACAATGCATCAGTTTGACAGTATATTATGTTCTAAACAATATATCTGTAGGCATGATAGGCAGTACATTCTAACATAAGAATGAACGATCAAAAACTACAATAATTTAACACTGTTAAATACAGAATATATGACATTCAGGGCATAAACATATTATAATATTTGTAAAAATGATCAGATCTATAAGCCAGTGGAACCTTCATATTCACGTGCAGAAATTAAGAAGTAACATCATGTAAACGGAAAATTGGACAGTTGCTGTTAATGTGCATTTTCTGCATTTTCTTTTTCACACAAAATCATCCTGTCCCACTACTTATTTGTTTGATGAAAATTCTCTACTCTAAGAGACCACTGAGGAAGCTGTTGCCTGGGTGCAGTTTTTTGTTCCTCCTGCTGGTCCAACAGAGTAAGGGAGTTTTTACATGGGATTCGAGCTCGTATTCAGATACCATATTTGCCCAAAATCCACTTATTCTAAACCATGTGAACACAGCCTGGATTGCGCCAGGATACGGTCTGAGAGACCTGCCTTGGAGGTCGTATCGGAGCCCAGGTACTCGTGCCCGTATGGAAGATCATAGACAGAAGTGACGACACCGCCGACTGAAGTTACCGAATCGCCACGCGAATATACAGAGATCAAAACAATGCTGTGCAAGCATCCCACAGCAATCCACCAGGTTACAAAGCGGTGGGCCTAGATGGCTCCGGGTAGCATTTCACCAGTAGACCAATGTGTTATCATTCTAGGCTGTCGCTCATTTTATGACGTTGGTACTTCTCACTCCCTTGTTTGTCGGATAGCTACAGACTGATTTGTATACCGCCACCTGCTGTTTTGGTGTAGTCCATCATGTGAAACACTGAACTCCAGTAGGGGCTGAGACCCGCACCATGTGAACAGAAAAAAAGTGCATTTTTCTCTTGCCGTTTCCTGGCATGGCCACACATGTTAAAACGCCGTAATACATCCCTTCATGTGAATTTTTAAACCCCTGTACTTCTGCTGAAAGACTTACAACATAGGCGAACACCTTCAAAAAATGATGGCTGCAATTTACACATTCCATCTCCACAGCAGAGTACAAGAGGGGATTCAGCGCAATCAATGACATTTTGACAGAAAAGAGGAATAGAATGACAAAAACAGTCAACAATCTTCCCTTCGTCTCTGCACGGAGCCCGGCAGGGGTCAGAGAAATTAGTTTGAGCTTTAAGAATATGTACCCTCGGTTTAATAAAACGTGTGCATGGATTGGAATCCATACACTTGTTTATGTGTGTATGGATTATGTGATTTGGGCATCGTGCTGGACCTTTTCAGAGCTTCAAACTTAAAAATGGGCATTATTCCATTAACTTGTAAAAAGACGACCAAACTATACTTAAACTCACTAGTGATCAGGTTTGTTTCAACTTCATGTACAACAAATGTAATATTTATTTTTTAATTGGCTTTGAAGACAAACTGATTGGAAAATTAATGGAAATGGTCCAAAAACCGTAGTGTATGTCCGTCTTGCCTCTGGGATGCATGGAGCTGGCGCAGCATAATTAGAACACCTTGCATTAAAGAGATACGAGTTAATCAGTTACCTGTTGAAACTGTACCCACTTTTGAATGCAAGTGTTTATTGAATGTAACATCAATCTCTACAAAGAAGGCTTCAGGGTTTGCATATAGAAAAATTGTATAAGATAGTGGAATACCAGTCAGTTTGTATAGTGATTATATGAAAATTGTGCTGATGGATGCACTGTTTAAAAAAACAAACAAAACAAAAAAATCAGGTTTTTTAATCGGTGGGGACAAAATTTCATGTAATTTATCAATATTACTGGGGACATGTCTTCTGCTACTCAAATGTCTATACTTTCCTGTAGGATCCCAAATCCCTGCACACGGTTTAATAAACTGAGGCTATGTCCACACTAAGCCAATAAGGTTATACGGGGAGTTAGACGCCTTAAGATCCCAGTTTAAGGTCCCATGATTGCACAATCCAATACCGACCTGTGCATATACTGAGCATGCGCAAAAAGACGCGCGAAACACAGACTGATGCGTATAATCTACGTCACCTCCGGCGCCTTCAAAATATAAGCAAGAAGCTCTACAGCACAGTACATATCTGTTTGTCCCACAATAGACAACAATGGCTGCTCAGAAGAAGAGTTTTTGGTGTGGACCGACGACAAGTTTGATTTGTTACTCAAAGTAACATAAGATTGTAAAACTGGTGTCTTTGTAGTGTTGCGTTGTTGTCGTCAACCTGGAATGCAGCATTTCATTGACATCACTTCCTTTCATTGTCCAGGAAAGCTGTCCAGACCTGCTCATTAAGCTGTTGAATTAATAATTAGACGGCCCTCTTACCCAGCTAATAATTAGCCGACCACAGACCTTAAAGACCTGGCATGAAATTTGCATTATTTGAGGTTTTTGATCATATCTTTTAGTTCCCCAAGCCTGCCTAAGGGGTTAAAATCACTGATCAGTCTTTCCTTTGTTCCGGGCTATGTCTGCCTAAATAGTGAAATTAGCACTCAGAAACGGGCTATTTGGTAGTTCAGCATATGACGTGCTGAGTTCCAGCCAATTACCGCCTTCCCCGAACTACACCCTGCAAGTCCTCCCCTCCACGGCACAGAGAGCTACGGTAACAGGCAAACAACAAACCAACAGCATGGAGTCCAGACCGCATCCAAACTGCACTGTACCTGGGTGAACAAAAGAGAACATAAAGCTTTTTGTCTTCCCCACTTCTGAGCCACTGAAAAGCTTGTGGATAGATTTTATAATTCCAGGGAATGTTCCCGACCTACTGCTGAAGTGTTTGGTAGTTTGTGGCAAACATTTCTAGGACGACTGTGTTTCCAACGTGGGACAATACAGCAGTGGACAGACCTTTCAAGATGTTACTCACCCTATGAAAACAAAAGACGAGGCGCTGTCAGGATCATCAGAGGAAGTGTCTCCAAAGCTCAGGTAAAGGGGAGATCTGGCAGCAACATCTGTGTCGGTTCAGGTTGAAGTAAGAAGATGGACTGTGACCAGGGTAATTGGAACTGGAGATCGAGAGTAATGAGTCCACATTTTAAATATGTTAAGTAGGAGAAAGCAGTACTATCTTCATGGTCTCACTCTGAAACTGTAAAAAAAAAACTAAACTTATTTTGTTGCCAAACTAAACTACTCCATGTGACACTGCATGTCCTTAATGGGAAAAGGTGTGCAACCTCTTGGTCTTTCTCTGCTACACCCTCAGTACATTATTTATGTTAAACTGTATGGAGAGCCTAACTCACACCCTTCTAAAATAAACGAGAGTCAGTGGAGCGATAAAAGTCAACCTTTAGGCTTATTTGAAGGGAAGGAGACCCAGGTTCCCCATTTATTGTGGCAGTGTGTTCTACAAGTCGTGGACTTTGTTAAATCTTTTTTAGGAGGGTTTCTTCTTTTTAATTCCCTGTGCCACCCTTTCTCTTGATACTTTACATAATTCAAACACCCCTGACTGAGTACACCGACACATTGAAAGAAGAATCCAAACAAAAACTTAGTGTCTGTCAGTTGAGGCAGAGTTGGCCAAGAGACAATGGTAAAAGTGTGATTATCCCTGTGTCATGACCATAGACTGTAAAAATGAATAGACAGCGCCTCCTTACTCCTCCCCGTTTACCAGTATGACACACTTTCATGGTGGAATTCATGGCGGATTCACAGACTCCTCCTCCCCAGCTCTGACGAAGCATGTTCCTAAAAAGGGCATAGGGGCGGGATCTTCACTGTAGTCTCTGCCCTCGCGGGGCATGTATGGGCGTGTAGTCCGGTCGTAATCACGCCCATTCTGCTCCCGTGTCTTTAGCTCTGATGCCAAACTTGGCCTTGCCCCCTCATTAGTTATGCAAGATTTCAAAAAATTATCTTACGAAAACCAGCCTGGTGCCTATTATTTTTACAAGCCCAGCATTATCTCAGGAAGAATATGTAGCCATAGAAAGTTTAAAACAATGGGGCACCAGGCATTAAAGTTGTTTTTAACATGTCTAAAGTCCAATGCTTTTCAATGGGGACCTAGCGGCCAAATGGTATGGTACTACAGCAATGGAGGAGCAATGGCGGCCTCCATGGTATGCGGTCACAAAGCAGAGCAGCCAGCGGCCATTGGTCATGACTGAACACCGTCCCCTCCTCCCATCCAACATCCAATCAGAGTAAACCTCTTTTGTTCTACATTAACAAATAGGCTATACACATATATTTTTTTGTATTTGTTTTTTTTTATTTTGTTGCATTTTTACTTCCTAATCAATCCCAGACTCTAGTGAAATAAATCCATGACATGTTGGAGTTTTTGTGTTCCTGCCGTGCTTCGTTTGCATTGCTTGCTTTCTTCCCCCTGAAGGGACAGAGAGCTCGCTTCTTCAGCTTGTTTCTGATGACCCACCCTTCACTATAAGTGTTTTTCACTTCTAGAAGGGTTGTTCTCCTGATTCATAATCATCCCTGACTCTCATGCTAAGGTTTGACGTGATGTTTTTTAATTGGGGGGTGTCTGTGTTTCAGCGAGTTTATTCCCCGTGGCTGGCCAGTGTAGTCTGGCTGCATGGATCATTTTCTGATCCCCAGCTGCTCTACCAGAGCCCTGTCAAATGGCAGCTTGGTTTGAAAACAATGAATGAATCACTGACAATTAGCTGCCCTTCATTTGTAAATGTAGCCAGTGGAATTTGCTTGAGTGTTGGGGGTTGTCAGCCTTACAAGACACATCAAACAATAAAGTGTTAACAAAACTTGTCACTAGATCTAAACCAAATTCCAATCATCTGTAAAATGCAAAACATAAACAAACCTGTCTTGAATCTGGTCAACTGAACTTGTCCATACAATTGGATTTGTATTTCCTATCCCTCTATTTTTTATCTTTCAGTTTTCATTCTCACACCCTTGTTACTGTGCCAGTCCAGTCATTAAATTCAATAAAAAAGAACACTTTTTTTATCCCAGAGGGGAATTCCCAGCCTTAGCCTCTGTTATTTTCACTTTTTACTTCTCACTAGTTTTCTAAAAGTCTTTTCAGATTCTAGTACAGAGCTATCTATACTACACCCATAATAAATATTTAATAATTTTACTGTGGATTTTTTTGAGAAATAAGTTAAAATACAGTGCACAGTCTTTCCAAAATCTGTGTTTGTGGCACCAGTACAGTCTTTTCGAATTCTAGTAGAAGGGCAACTATGGTACAGCCAAAATAAATATCTCATAATTCTTCTTTAGATTTGTTGAGCAAAAATAGGTCAAAGTAGTATATCGACTTGAGAAACATGTGTTTGTCTCATTTTGTGTTGGCCACCTATGTATTTTCCACAGCACAAAAGAATGCATGTAAATTTCCATGTGCAGAGTCTCCCAGCTCTTCCACAGCTCTCCCTGCTGATTCCTCTAGCAAAGCCCTTTTACAAATGAAGGAATGCCAAGTGGAGCCATCAGAGTCGTTAGTTTGGACTAAAAGTCTTCCGGCCCAGTGTCAGGACTTCAGGGGGGAGGTCAAAAATACTGGGACTTCTAGTGTTAAATATGTTAAAATTAAAAGTCTTCCCTAACAAAACAAAGTCAAATTTAAGTGTTTCAGAAATAAGTCAAGTGTCCTCTTTTTTTGAAGTCAAAATATTGTCACCCTATTTTACAGTATTTTCTGGTTCTTTTGTTTGTGTTGTTACACTGAAGTACTTCACACTTGGGTGTGGTGTGTTGGACAGAGGGCGGGATTGTGATCTGTGAGGACAATATAAAAATGAGGATAGAAAGGATAGTTTACTACATGCCTTTACAACCTTCAACAAACTTTTGCTTGAACAAACACGACAAAGATGCCTAGAGGCTACACTGCTGCAGAGGCTTTGGCTTTGCTGCAAACAATGGATGCTTGTGACTCAGATGGGGGAGAAGAATCCATTCTCTTGGAAGAGAGTTCAGACTCCGACTTGTCTTCAGATGAAGAGATGTGTTCCGGGTCAAAGAGCACAACTCCGCCAAAGAAGAAGGGTCGACTAGAGACACAGACAGGACCAAATTCCAACTATGAGGTGGCAAAAGATGGCACAGTGTGGGTTGAAGAAGAAGTGGGTAGGCCGCTCCCTCACAACCTCCTAGAGCCATACCCATGTGATGGAGAGCCAACAACTAAAGTCACAAGAAGTGTAAAAACTCGCCTTGAGAGCTTCTTGCGTTTGGTGAGTTGCGACATCCTTCACACAATAAGAGACTGTACAGTTGAGCATGGCCGCCAGATGGACATAGGCTGGAACATGTCTGTCCATGAACTGATGGCTTTCATCTCCATCCTTCTTTGGAGGGGCGTGATCAGAATTCCGTCACTGGCTGATGCATGGTCAGCATCTTTAGGGATCTCTCAAGTCAAAAGCATTATGTCCCGAAACCGCTTCCAGGACATTATGAGACACCTGCGTTTTGATGACAAGGACACACGCCCTCAGCGAATAGAAACTGACAACTTTGCGGCAGTCTCCAATGTTTGGCAGAAGTTTGTTTCCAACTGCATCAAGTCCTACAACCCAGGCCGGCACATCACTATCGACGAGCAGCTTTTTCCAACAAAGTCTCGCTGTCCTTTCCAACAGTACATTGCTTCAAAACCTGACAAGTTTGGAATTAAGTTCTGGGTTGCATGTGATTTGAACTCCAAATACATGTGTAATGCTATCCCTGATCTTGGCAAGGACCTCAGTCATCCCTCAGGGGAGAAACATTCTGACAATGTAGTGGTGAAGCTGATGGAACCGTTTATGGACAAGGGCAGAACTGTTACAACTGACAACTATTTTACGTCATTAACATTGGCTCAACGACTACTCAGCCGCAAAACTTCACTTGTTGGCACAATAAACAAGATTCGTGGGGAGGTTCCACCATCAGCCAAACAACCACGGGAGTGCAAAAAATTCACCACGCAGGTATGTTGCAGCACTTTTACTCCTGTTGATAGCGCAGTGTTTATTTTCCCTTTTTTGCACCAAGAGCTCCAGTTTTGTTGCACTAGTATGTATAACCTCCGATGACAATAACGTAATTGTTCTTTGTCTTACTTTTTAGGTGTTTTCAACAACTGGCACGACTCTCACTGTTTATGCACCCAAGCGGAAGAAGACCGTCTGCATCCTCAGTACCATGCACAGCAAAGTTGAGATTGGGGAGAACCGAAAGAGGAAGCCAAACACAGTCACTGACTACAATGTCATGAGGTGTGGCGTGGACATTATGGACCAGAAGGTTCGGCAGTACACCGTGCGTTCAGGAACCCGTCGATGGCCAGTTGCTGTGTTTTACAATATGGTGGACATGGCAGCAATGAATGCTCACGTGCTTTATGAGGCATGCACTGGAGTGAAGGAGAGAAGGGTGGACTTCCTGGCAAATCTTGCAGATGAGCTTTCTAAGCAGTTTATGCAAGGAAAGATTGCTGAAAAAGAGCAGCTTCTTCGGCAACAACCTGCCACACCAACCCCAGGGAAAAGAGCCATGTGTCAGGTGACCATCCGATGTAAAAACAATCACGCAACTTCACGCTGTGTACACTGCTATAAGTATACTTGTGGAAGATGCAGAAAGGACTTTGAGTGGGAGTGCCAGAGATGTGCCAACGAGTCAGTCAACTGAAACAGTGAAACATCGGTCACTCTGTCTCACACACACACACACAAACGGATATTTATATATTTTTATATTGTTTGTATACTGTATTTTTGATTTTTTTACCTGAATATGAAAATAAACATTTTTGGATCATGATGTAAAGAGGTAAAATATATTGTATTTGTAACATGTTGCCTAGGGAAAATTGCAACACTGGACAGCTTACATTTTAATGCAAATTTAGAAGAATCTGTTCCCTGTAGTCATCTTTAAATAGTTTTAACTGTTAACAAAGGGATGAAATTATATTTTATAAAAATCTAGTTTGTCTCATCCACAAGGTTTTTGAGTAATGGAGCCAAATGCAAAACGTGTTGCAACTGTCCCCAGTCTCCCCTAATTGCCACGTTTACAGGACAAAGGCACCTATTCACAGGTGATTAATAGTCCTAGATAACAACAGCCCTGTCAAATGACCGCTCTGTGGTAGAGTGGTAGGGATCTAGTCAAATGATCGGTGTCTGGTAGTTCTAGTATTAAAAGCTTGCTGAGCATTTCTGCTTTGCCAGCACAGCTTTTGCAGTCTTTACAGTAGTATTCATGATCCATGGAAACAAACAACCAATCGCTTGTAAGTTTCGCTGCACACCGTGAAGGGTGGGTGACACCAACAATTTTGGAGGGAGTCTCCGCTCACAATGGATGTGTGTCAAATATCAAACTAACTTCTGCATGGTAAGTTTGCCATGTTATTTGGAAAAATGCAATTCAGAAGTACAACTTCATCCACTTGTTGACCCTTACATGACAGCCGGGTGATGTTTCTGAATATTTTTCTGAATCAGACAATCCAATTAGTGAAATAAAAAATGTAACACAAGGGAATACACAACATGGAAAGACCCTAATGACTATGATAAAGAATTGAAAATGGCCACATGTTACTGACTATAATAAACAATCCAGAAATGATAAGCAGCAGTCACATAAGAAAACCAAAACACAAACACCTATAAATTATGACAGAAAAGACATTTTGCTCTTTTATAACAGAGCCATACACAAAATACAAAAAAAGCTTTTTACTCATTTATAAAGGTGCCCTATATCACCACCACAATATTTAAGATTCTCAAACTTGCAGATTAAGTACAGACTGTTTTCACATGATTTGGAGATTTTTCACACAGTTACAAAAATTGATTTTAGCCTAAAATAAAGCATTCAGGGTTTATATGTTTGTCTTCTTTTCCTTTTTAAAAATGTTTCCATCAGATTGCTCTCTCCACTTCAGGGTAACTCCACTCACTCTGGTCTCCTGTAATCTGTTCTGGAGCTGTGAGACAAAATTAGAAGCCATTTCAAAAATGACAAATGTAAAAATTTTAAGATCAGCTTCTATTTTTTATGATCTGAAATCTAATCATTTGTGCACTAAAATAGTTTTCAAATTAAACGTACCTTTGTCAGGATGACTCCTCTCAGTACAGCGTCATTCAGATCCACTGACTCCTCGGTTTGAAGTCTGATCTTCACTACCTGTTTTATTACTAATGTAAAATAAGAAATACAGCAATAGTATGAACATTTTAGTAGCATGTCCTCATAAATGAGTTTAACATACATCGACATGTATGTACCATATTTTCTAGACTATAAGCCGCTACTTTTTCCATGTTGTCAACCATGCAGTCTTGAAGTGTTAATAAAATTGAAGCTTCCCAAAGCACCACTCACTTTACCGACAATCCACACTGCATGAACCCTTAAATATGGTCATTAAACATTAGAACAGCTGCGGCTTTAAATCTGGAGTGGCTTGTATTTGTATACATTATTATTAAGTTTTTTTCTTTCCTAAAATAGGCTGTTGCATCTTATTATCAGGCACGCTTTATGGTCCACAAAATACAGCAAATTTACAGCATTTGTAGGCCTAAATCTGATTTGTGATGTTCCAATCCAATCCCAAATCCCTGTGATCTTTATCAGTCACAGTCAATTTTCTTGTGTACAGCAATCAAAGTTTTATGTGCTATCCATGTTACTGGAGTTTTTTACCAAATACATCGTTTTCACTCAATGCTCCTCCAAAACGACATGCTGCGGATAATTAGCACCCCAAGGCTCGCAGTCACAGCTGCCACTCATCATACATGGCACCTGGTCATACCGTTCCTCTCTGGCGGTGATGGATCCAAATAGAGGGGGCTTCCTGTGCCTTCTTCAGGCTTAGCTCATCCAAGCACAAGGAATGAAAGCTCAACCACCAGGTGCTCACCAGTGAGAACACCCCCTCTGACAAGGCCTAGCTCCTAGTGAGAGCCCCAAGGCAAGGTTCAAGAACAAGGCCTCATCTTCTGGTCAGTCACATCATATGTGTTATTGAATTGCTTTTACTCTGACCTCAAGGACAATTTGCCATGGAAGAATCTACAAGGAGCTGAAGCTCTGGCCAACACGGCAGTGAAGATCATTGGCATATGCAAACCCTATGATAGTGGGTGTATAAAGAGTGATGAATTGGGTCTTCGTCTGCAGTAATGCTTTCTGTTGTGGTGAATAAAGACCTGAGACAAAATCATTCTTAATTATGGTTGTGAGGTCTTGATCATTACCAAAAGAACAACATCTCTGAAACAAGAAGCCTAGATTAGATTTCCCCATAGGGTGGCTGGACTATGCTTATCCATAAAGCTAGAAACACTTGTTCTCACACAGGAGAGAGATATTTGGGTTTCTGTCTTTGCGCACTCGCAAGGGGTTTCCTGAACGGCTATATCATTATTGAATTTGCTTCAGTAGCCATGTTGAGATATCCGCCGCAAACTCTTCAAACAATGCAAGAGGTATTTGAGGCAAGACAGTTCTGTCCATACACAATTAATTAAAATCAGACTGAAATATTTATGAGTCCTGAAAATGCTGAGAAAGGAAGAGAGAGATTCCGTAACACACTCACCAAGAGAGTCATAACAGACAAATGGTAATCTTGTTTCACAGGGTAAAAACTTCCATGTTCCTGATCTTCCAGAAGATGTAACACCACATATGACGGTCTTGGAACCAATAGGATTTTCAACGCGATCCCAGCTGGTAAAGGGAATGCTGCTCCCATCAGACCAGTGAAGATTTGGATCTCTATAAAGACCGATCCATGGATAGTGATCATCAGGCACCGCACTCTGGGCATTATGGTTGTCTGTGTCACTCTTTAAGGTGGCCAGGTCTATGTAATTCGTTCTGCAGTACGTCTGAGCACTGGACCAGTTCATTGGATAAGGCACAAAAACAAATTCAGGATCCATCTGCGTGCCTGTAGGTGACAACAATTGAGGACAAAAGTGAGCAGATTTTTTACATTTCACAACAATGTTTAAAGAGTGATGCTTCAAATTTAAGATACTTAACCCTTGCAACACACAAACTGGCGATTCTCTAAACACGCTTCATCATACCACTTCCCATGGTATGGAAACCTTACGCAGAACTCCATAGAGTAATGAAAATTAGGTTAATTTGCTTCAGTATTCCAGTGTCAATAGTCAGCTCCACTCCCCATGAAGCCATCAGACCACTTCCAGTCAATTTCACTGAACAGACCAATCCAGACGTCAGAGCTGTGACCAGCAGAAGAAAGGGTCTTAATGAGTTGGTTCTGTTCTTCAGTGCTTAGTATGGTGGCCAGGTCTGTGTGGGTCTGTCTGCAGTAGGTCTGAGCTTTAGTCCAAGTCAAAGGCTGATTAACAAAGTGATACTGACAAAGGAGGCAAGTGGAGAGAATGACCCAGTCTGGAAGATAAAGAGATATTTATTACTCTTCGTCCTTCATTGTTGCTTTGTTAAACATCTTTTAATAAAACCAGATGAAAACATGAATTCACTGACCTGACAGAAACAAGACTCCCAACAAGATCCACTCCATGATGTTGTTGCTCCGAGGACGGCAGTAGAAAGTCCTGAGAGTCTCTGAAAAGTGTTATTTTTGTTTGATACAAGAGTATTTGGCTGTTGTATATGGAAACCTGTTGCCATGACTAGCAGTAGGTAAATGATGTATAGAAGAAAACATTTGCAAACATTTGGGTAGATTTGCAAAGTTTGTAGGCTACATAAACAAATCTTTCTCCTTAAATACAAGCACAATATGAATGACAAAGTACTCAATGTGACATTGAATGTCTCCTTTCATAGCTTCTAGTTCTAGTAGCAGCTCTTATATACATCTAGTCACATTGTAGAGTGGCTGGCCTATAGATTTGACCAATTTACAAATTTTGTACCATATCTCTTCCAGAGCAAACTCAGTTTTTGTACTTATTTCCCAAAAGGTGATCATTTTGTAGATCTTACTTAAAGGAAACGTATGTAAGAAATTTATTTGAATTAATCATAAAATGGCCCCGATATCTCACGAGACATTAAGAAACCGTGTTCTTTTTAAATACTTATATCACTGTCAACAGTGGTCCGGCCAGGATATTGTTATGTAAAAGTGAAAGTTGCAGCCCTCAAGTGATGTTATTGTTGTCATGTTCTGTTTTGGTCTGAGGCTCCACCCTCAAGCTATCTACAAATCACAAAGTAAGTAGAGTTTCCTCATCCGGGTTGCCAGCTCTGCTCTGTTTACCACAGCTGAAGCTCCGAACGTTACGGACAAAACATGTATAATGTTACGAAACCTAAAAGACCTCGTTATCAATCCGAAATACGTTGTGACAAAGTCCGAAATAAAACAAGGATTTGTATAGCAGATGCCTTTGAAAGATGGAGACGGCTGAAAATGGAGAAGAATTTGACTACAGACGTCAACGTCTCGACTTTCTTCCTGGACAGGTAAGATTCACCTATGTTTGGCTAACTTACTTGTACTTAATGTAAATTGACATTTGAAATATTCACGACAGTCGAACAAAGTTATGCATGTTCGTGGAAAGCTATGGCTGTCAACCCAGGGTCTTTTTTGATCTGCTGCTGCCGGTGCAGATAGCTCCATTGATAGCGTTTCCTGTTGTAACCTGGCTCATATGTACTCAGCCCATTGTCCATTTTGTTGTCTATGTTATATTTATATTCATGTTGCTCCGGAGCATATATGGGGATAAGATTGGGGGGAGGGGGGTATAAACGTTTAACTTGTGTGTGTCTATAGGGGGTGGGGAGGGGTGTGTGTGGGGTTAATTTTTATATTGTAGAGCACTTTATTGTATTTATTGCATTTTATTGTATGAAAGGTGCTTAATAAATAAATGTGATTGATTGATTGGTTGATTGATTGAAAGCCTAGAACATGTTGCAGGAATCAGGAAAACTGCACCAGGCTGGTTTAATCACATTTGTCCAAGAGTTTCTGTTTGGTTATGTTAATTATGGATCTTTTTCACACTCAAAGGTTACTTTTGGAGTACCACAGGGTTCTGGGCTTGGACTAATTCTTTTTACTATTTATATGCTTCCAATTGGTAAAATTATTAGACAGCATGTGATGCATTTCCACAGTTATTCTAATGATATGCAACTATATTTATCCATGAATCCTGATTAATCCAATCAGTTAGGTAGATTACAGGCATGTCTCAAAGACATGAAAACCTGAATGTCTCTAAGCTTTCTGCTTTTAAATTCAGACAAGACAGAAGTTTTGCTTTTTGGACAAGAAGCTCTAAAAAAAAAAACTACATTGTCATTCACTTAATCTGGGTGTCTCTTTCCTCCAAGCTCCTGGAGAGGGTCAGGGATGACCCATCTTCGTCTCCTTCGGTAGAGCCTGAAGCCATGTCTCTTGGTGACCAGCTTCAGCCAACCAGGCTCTTGCTTTGCCACTGGCTTCAAACAACCAGGCTCTTCCTTTGCTATTGGTGGCATTAACATGCAGCTGATTCTAATGTCAGCTTGTTAAATTAGATCAGATTACTGTCCAAATGTAATAACTTCTCAAAAACGTTGTAAGTGTAGAGGCTTAACGTTGATCATTGTTTTAAAATTTATTTGAAGCATAGTTTGTTTTGTACATAGAACTGTTTTACACCAGAGATAGCACGGCCGTGTTGCGTACAATTTCTTTAAATAAAGTAAACCATGTATGGCTGTTACGTTTTAGTCCTAAAACCTACACCTTGCCTTTATTTTTAACTTGCTCTCAGGTGATAATGAATTGACTTGGGCTTGTACAGTGGGACCAGGTGACTTGATTTGGATTAATCCAAAGTGACCAGGACTTGGACTTGGACTCAAAGACTTAGGACTTGAGTGTGACTTGGACTCGATTCGTTTTCATGTCGTGAAAATTATTTATATGGGTCCATCTGTTGTAGGCTTCACCTAAAATCACTCTGGTTTTGGATCTGCTCTGGTCCGATCCTCTTCTAAGGATGACAAAATCTCCAGGGCTCTGAAGCAGCTGCTTGAGTTGCCGACTCCGTCATTTTCCACAGTACCAGTCTCTCTGTGAAAAAACAGACTATTTACTGCATTAGGCAACCCAAATAGGTTCCTGATATTGGCTGGTAGATGTAACTAAAATGACATGCCCTTCAAAATCAAAATTTATTATATTTCATTTCAAATATAATTTTTAAAGTAAAAGCTGTACTTTCATTCTCTAAATGCTCAATGAAGGCATTTGTATTTATGTATCCTTTTGTTATATTGTTCCGCAATTCACCTTTAATCAGATTTTAGAGGAAAATATGAAAGTAATTATGCTCATACATGTTATTTTTCTCTTGATCTTGAAGACTTCTCAATCAGACATCCTTTCTCCAATTTGGTGTTTTCTAAAGCCGGGGGAAACACATACAAGTTGTTTTAAAATTGACATATAGACAGCATCCTTTGCTGATAATATTAATCCGTGCGAAATATAATTGACAAATAACTGCCTGGAGGGAAAACAAGATTCCCAACATTGTCTCTATTAACACTGCTCTATGTAGTGGAACAGGAGCAGATTATCTTTGTGAGGACAGGAGGTTGAATCTGAAATAAGCATTTCTTCTACCTCATGCAAAACGTCTTGTACAAAGTAGGCAAATCCAAGCCAGGAAGTTGTCAGCCAGGTAAGCCTGCTTGAGTTTTCTAGGCAAATGCCTTTTAAAGAAGACACCCCATACATTTCTGAAGACTTGGATAAAGAATTAACTCACACATCTATGAGAGGGTGTGTTCGCTCTATGTGTAACATTGTCAAGACCATTTTATTTTCATTTTGGGCTCCGTCTAACCCTGACTGTTGAATGGCCAAGTCACTATAGTTTCTGTATTTCTTCATATTCTGATCCTTTCTATCTTGCTTTCCATATTTCATCTCAACAACTTTCGGAAAATTGTTAACCTCCATCAAAACTTTTCTGTCCCTTTAAAGACAGCACCCGAGTTTCTCGGTTTCCTGATACTTGCTATTACAAAGGTTAATTGGGTGAAATTTTTTTAGAAATCTTACCCTAACAAAACATCATAAATCCGAATGCAGACAGTAGATGTTGCCTTGACTGCTGCTCTTTGGAACAATGTATAAATTCAACAGTATATAATGTTCTAAACAATTAATCTGTAGGGATTATGGGTAACACTCTGAAGTTAGAATGAATTATCAAAAATTCTATCATTCAACACAGTTTATTCTACAGTATATGACATTCAGGGCATCATTTTATTTGAAAATATGTTTTGAAAAATCATATCAGATCTATAAGCCAGTGGAACCTTGGTGTTCATTTATAGAAATTAAAAAAATATGTAAAATGTTAACGAGACAGTTGCTGATAATCTGTTCTCTGCAAAATCGTCTGGGCCCAATGCATCTTTGTTGAGTAAAAATCCTCTCCTCCAAGAGACCACTGAGGGAACTGTCGCTGCCATTACAGTATCTCTGTGTCGTCTCTTATTTACCCCACCCAGCCTTCAGCAAAATCAGAAAGCAGCAAATGTGGCTTGACTGATGTGGCTTCAGTTGTGGTCCCTTGAGATACTGTAGGGTTTGTTGAGGCGGTGGCTCGATACGGGTTCAAGGCTGAGCTAAGGTGAGGGCAGCTGGACACCAAAAGACTAGTAAGGCTTTCTTAACCAGACCCTCCAAGCTGTCACTCAGACCCTGTGAGGTGCTGTGAGGATCTTGTGAGGACAAATGGAAGGTTTTCCAAAGCTCAGGGCTGGCAGCAACATCTGTGTTGGTGGCACAGGTTGAGATAAGAAGATGGATGGTGAACTGGGGCTGGACATTCTTGAGAAAGAGGTACTATCTTCATGGTCTTACTCTGAACCGGTAAAAATAAACATTCTGTTGCATAAATAAATGTTCATGAATAAAATTAATTATATTAAAAATAAAATCATTGGCATCTTCCCACACATGATTACGTCTTCCTTGGTAAGTGAGGCAGCATTTGGAGATAATTGTAGATCCTCATTTTGTCATGTTGTGATTTATTAAGGACCCAAATACAGCAGGGTTGGTTGTGGATATTTAATGAAGGGAAAACACAAAATAGGCAGAGATGATGAAGAACCAGGATTTAACCGTGAGAACCAGAGAGCTTAAGTATACTGAGGAGGAAGCCCAAGAACCAATCAGTGACAAACGGATTCAGGTGAGAGGGATAGAGCTGGTGGAGACAATTAGTAGCTGGGCCAAGAACAGAATGACAGGGAGAGGGAAAGAACAGGAAAAAAAGAAGAATGAGGACTAACTTCGAAATAAGATAAGAGATCCAAGGAGGAATCTTAAAGAAACTCAAAGGAGCAACAGAGTGGAGAAACAGAAGGAATACTATTGGAAGAAGTAAATGAGGAAAATATAGAAATAAAGTTAAACAGAACTAACAAAGAGCGATTTATGAAGGAAACACAAAAGATAAAAGCAACAAAACAGAAGGTGAAAAAAAATCTAAAAATGTTTATCTTTTATTTTACATGTAATTGTTGTGATTTACTTCTATTGTAGAAAGTTTATTTTATTAAATTTTGACTGGGTAAGCTGAATATTTTCTGGACTGGTATTTGTGCAATCACCTAGATGATTCATATTTATCTGAGTGTGAACTATTACAATAAAATTATAGATTATCAATGCACACAATTTTGGAAAACAGACTGGTGATAAGCAGCAACTGAACATCCATCTTCTTCTTGTTCATCGTCCTCAGGCCAGATTATGCTTTGAAGAACCATCTTAATAAAAAAAACTGTTATGTGACTGAAGATAAAACAATATATGTAACATTATCATGCTAAAGTTACTATTTTCTGTAATTAAACATAAAAAAGGTGAACTAATACATGATACAGGACCATAACATGCAAAGCAAGATTTTTAATGCCTGTATGTGTTATAATTTTGACGATCATTGAAAACCCCAAATTTAAAATCTCAGAATAAGCGAATATTGAGAAAAGGTTAAACATTTTAGGCTCAAAGTCTCACACTCCAATCAGCTAATTGGTCCAAAACATCTACTTGGTATTAGAGGTGAACAAATGCAAATCTCTCTTCTTGCTCCTCAACATTTTCTCTGAAATCAAGTTTTAATTTTACATTTGGCTTCTCTTCATTATGATGCAGTAAATACATTCCATACAGCGTTGATGCCCTCTCAGGGGCTTTATGTGTTTTCCAGGTTGACATTTTATTTAAATCTTAAGTCCATCCTGGCCTGTCCTCCTGCTTGTACAAAATACAAATAAATAATATCCAATTTATGAAGCATATCATTATTAATCACAGTTCATAGTCCTGGTAGTATTATTTCAGATGCAGCAAAGGTTGCGAGTTTAAGATTTGAAGTAGGGAAGCACCAATACTGATATTGGGGCTGATACCGTTCTATCCATCCATCCATCTTCTTAACCGCTTATCCAATTCAGGGTCACGGGGCAGCTGGAGCCTATCCCAGCAATTATCAGGCGTTAGGCAGGGTACACTCTGAACAGGACGCCAGTCTGTTGCAGGGCCAACACAGAGAGACAGACAACCATTCACACTCACATTCATTCCTACGGACAATTTAGAGTGATCAATTCACCTATCATGCATGTTTTTGGACTGTGGGAGGAAGCTGGAGTACCTGGAGAGAACCCACGCATGCACGGGGAGAACATGCAAACTCCATGCAGAAAGACCCTGGACCGGGATACGAACCCACGACCTTCTTGCTGCAAGGCAACAGCGCTAACCACTGCACCACCGTGCAGCCCTGATACTGTTCTAATTTACATATATTAGTATTTATTTAAATGACAGCATGATACTTAAAATGTGGAAACTCAGCAATGTGGAAACTCCATTATATTAACAGAAAATGTCTATTTTTCATTTGAAACTTTAGTTGTGGCCATCTTCATTAATATTTTATTTTTATTTAATTCACCAACATTCGACGGTGAATTTGTTCACCCCTTAAGGATTAAGTGGTACAGGAAATGGATGGATGGAGGGATACTTTAGATGTTTAAGCATTTTGAAGTCTGTTTTATGCCAAAAAAAATAAAATGTAGAAGGGGTTAGGTTTCCCATGAGAATCTGGCCTTAGTATATAAACTAAACTGGTTTATCATGGTTATGAGTGAACTCAGAGCTTCATGCACTGTTTGATTACATCAAGAAATACTAGTGATGAATATAGGAGGCCTCACATATAGTAAATATAATGAAGCAGTCTCAACACTGTCACTGTGTTGATCTGCTGACACCTGCTGGATGTTAAATATCCTTGCAGGCAACCTAATTAGGAGCTACAACACTCAAAGTAATTGTATACCATATTGCACACTGCATTATTGAAAATATTTGTGCAATTTTAATTTTTTTTAGAATATACAATAGGATAAATCATGTTACTGTGCGTAGAAATTAAGGCATCTCTACACCGGTACGAATCGACTCGACTCGGATCGACTGATCCTGCGTACTCTCCACTGGCAGAAGTCTCACTGAAGCGCTCCAAGCCGCTCCGAGCCGATACTATTTTCGGTACCACCTCAGCTGTGGTTCTATCCGTGCTGAACTGGTACGGAAAAGCGACGTCAGGCGGCTGTCGGTCACATGAGTGATTCAAACGGAGTTTCAGCATTACTGAGCTTGTTGGCTGAAGAGAAGATTCAGTGTGAGCTGGATGGAGCTGCTCGCTGTGAGAGGCTTATCAAGGAGGAGTCGGGGCTGATCGTGGTTCGCAGCCGATGGCTCTCACCTGCAGGCCGAAGCAGAGAAACGGAGAACGCCGAAGTCCTGAACTCGCTGTCTCGTACTCTCGGCAAGAAGCACATTTCATGCCGCTTGTATATCTTATTCACAATATTAACCTATACAGCTGCATATTATCTGACAGTTTTTTTTATTATCAGTTATCCAAATTAGTTCTGATGCTACTGTTTGTTTTTGTAAAGATGAATGACCTACTTAAGTTTTCTGCAGCACAGTGAGACATTTGTTTCTATTCCTTAATTTGAGTTCTTAGTGTATGTTTTAAATGCACTGTAAGCATAGTACTTAAAAAAAAAATATCTGCGGTCAATTGCAGCGGGATCAACACCTTCTTCTGATGGAGCAGAAGCAGGAAACCGGCTTACGGAGGGTGGAGATGACACGATGCCTTCAATATGCCTTCAGTCAAACCTTCCTGGGATACTGCAGACTAAACAATGACCCACAGACATGTACAACTGGACTTTGTTTCTGAACTTTTTCTATACCTGTCCAAAAAAAATGTCCAAGTTATAAGTTTGTATTTTCATTTGCAGTTTCATTACACGCTGGTTGGTGGAATTATTTTACAATATTATAGCTGGCATCAGCGTTCAGCAAAATTTTAAATATCTGATAGCAACATTTGCTCTGGCTGTTAAAAGTAAAAAAGTCTTGCGCTGCTAAATAAGTAAACTGCATACATTTGAAAGCCCACTCAAAGATGGGATATCTGTAAAACACATTGTAGTGGTGATTTAAAAAAAAAATGAAAACATTTTCAAAGCACACAGCTTCATTACAAAAAAATGCAGTTGTGGTTTGTAATTCATAGAATTCGTGGCATGTATACGGCAACTCCTTTCTTTAAGGGGACACAGAGGCGAAAAGCCGGTCGCTCCAGCGCTGGACGTAGTTTGTTACACAAGTAGATGAATTTGTTCCGACATCCTGAAGTTCGGTAGCCACTGAGCTTCGGTGAAACCCAGAAGAACGTCTCATCACTGCAAGGCCCGGTTAAACAACCAAACCGTCCGTCGGCTGCAACAACTTCACAGAGCAGTCATCTGAAACACGCACACACAGAATACTTACTTACTATATTACTTAAAAAAGCCAACTTGTTTACATAGGTTTTTACATTGGGCTTTAGTGAATAAATAAATACCCAGAGCGTATTTTTAGCCCACCACATCGGGGTGGTATTTGCATCGGCTTATCCACACAAGCTGCCGGGTTCTGTCTGTAGCTTCATTCTCCTGCAGAGCTTCTCACACTCCTTTACTACACCATATTTCTCCTTGCAGTGTGTAGCTTTTCCAGGATCTTTATTCTTCGATGAGAGAGGCTTTCTCTTCAACGTGGGACTACAGAAAGCCACAAACTAAGCAAAAAGCTTACGATTGCTAGTGAGGTCACCATTGTTCTTCCTCTCCGGGCCTTTGTTTACTTCCCGCTACGTACTCTGGGGCCGCCCACCATATCACACACCCACTCACTTGAGACGCTCTGGTTTGTTGCAACTGTGAAGCAACACTTGACGAGTCGAGCTGTGTCGAGTCGCGTTACCGATACTAACGGTACAGTACGGCATGGCACGGCAGAAAGGTTCTAGTGGAGAGACGCCTTTAGAGATTGGCCTGTAGTTCTGCTCCTGCAGTGTGATGTCCAGGTTTTTCTTCTTTAGTAGTGCCTTGATAACTGCTGTTTTTAAAGTCTGGGGGAGGACATCTGACAAGTGTTTAATCTCTCACAGCACACTTACCTTACTAACACAGCTTTTTATACCACCAAAAAGAAGGATAATATACAGTCCCAAGTTCTAGTTACCTAAAATGACCTACAATAATAACGAGCCAATGTGGCTAATTAGTTAGTCAGGTTTGTAAAGAACCATTTCCAAAGTAGAATTTAACGCTGCAATTATCTTCAGTTAATTTAAGCAAGCAATTCACAACAAGAAAATATTTTTTATAACTATAATAGAATAGAGAATAGAATAGAATAATCCTTTAATAGTCCCACCAGGGAAGAATTCGGTCGTAAACAGCAGCCAAAGAAACAACAAATATACAACATATGTAACAGAAGAGAAAAATATATACAAAAAAATACAATAATACACAGAATATGTACATAAACTTAAGTACATCAGGTGGAAATAATGTGCAAATTATAGCAGTGTGGTTGTTTAGTGCAAATGTAAGATACAGTGCAGGTGTAAAATATTTATATTTGTTGGGAGTAGATTGTACAGTCTGACAGCTGCAGGGAGGAAGGACCTGCAGAAACGCTCCTTTGAACATCTAGGATGCAGCAGTCTGTCACTGAAGGAGCTCTGCAGTTAAGCAACATTTCCATGCATGGGGTGGGAGACTATGTCCATCATAGATGTTATTTTAGCCAGAGTCCTTCTGTCTTCCACCAACTGCACTGGATCCAGGGTGCATCCTAGAACAGAGCTAACCTCCCTGATGAGTTTATTCAACCTCTTCCTCTCAGCTGTCGATAAACTGAAACATAGAGTACTGTAAAAAATGAGTCATATACTGAACTTACCATGATAGTTGATCTTCAACAATGTCTCAGGGTGGGAAAGAATGAGAAACAGTGGCGGCAGACCAAAATGGCGACATTTTTCTTCTGTGGCGAGCCTAAGTCCCACCCCTCTACTGCCATCCATGGGTCCCCTACTATTAGGGGGACTAAAAAGCACTGGGCCTACAATCGATCCCTGGGGCACACCACATGTGATCTTGTGGACCTTAGAGGAGCAGGTATCTATTCTTACCATAAAAGTCCTGTCTGTGAGATATGATGTGAACCATTTATGAACAGCACCAGAGATTTGTTTTGAACGGGTTAAAAGAATAGTGTGGTCTACTGTATCAAAATCAGTGCTTAGATCCAGTAGAACCAACTGTCACTTCCTCAGCATCCTAGTTGAATCTAAAGTAATTTGAAATCTTTAGAAGGTCTGTCTAAATGTATCTAAAACATTATGAGAATTAATAAAATCATTAAGTTGGACTAAAACAAGGTTTTCTAAAACTGCCGATGCAGCAAGGGGCCGGTGTTTTTGGATCCCCCTGATTCCCCACTGTAGCGGTCCTAGCTCCACCTGAGGCAAGGCAGAACACATAATGCGATCAGCTCAGAGACTAGAGTACACCGGCAGCCGCGCTGGGCCCGATCGAGATGGCGTTCCGAGAATGTTGTGATGACGTTGAAGACCATGTGGTAAACTCTGAAGTCTTGGTTAATCAACACGAAACCTGCTTAGACTGACTATGTCGGTTCCAGAACACCTGATGAAAATCAGTTTAATCCACCTACTCCTGGAAAAACCCCGGGACATGAAGACCCTCTCAATAGATCACCGAATTCACAAGTCACAGAGGAAACTTAGGAGGAAAAAAAAGGGCAGAATACTTCAAAGAAGTGGAGTTGGATGTACTAATACTGATGTATGCGGAATTCAAACCAATCATTGTGAAAAAAGCAATAAAGCTAAAGTGGTGCTGGAGGATATAATTTATATTTTAAAATTTGTTTCAGTACTTTGGATCGTTATTCAAAATTTTCTTTCTTTTTCCATCAATTTGTTGAAGGAACAATAATATTGTACATTGACTAAAGCTGCATTCACACCGCACATTTGGTCTGCGTCAGG
Organism: Apricaphanius iberus; assembly: GCA_028564705.1. Classification (NCBI taxonomy): domain Eukaryota; kingdom Metazoa; phylum Chordata; class Actinopteri; order Cyprinodontiformes; family Aphaniidae; genus Apricaphanius; species Apricaphanius iberus. The sequence continues at coordinate 2,840,270 of JAPXFQ010000075.1, read as the reverse complement.
CAACGCATTCAACGGATGAAGTTTGACTTATGTACTTTTTGGCTTCCATAGCCTGCTTCTGAGGAAAAAACAACGCATGGGCGGCCTCGGCCGCATCAGAGCTTAAATCTCCCACCAGGACACCAACTACAGGTTTTCGGTTCCTCCTTAGGAGCGCCTGTCCATCTGACTCGAGTTAGTATTATTTCTGATTTTTTAAATCTGCATTTGTTGAAAATGTTCACTGGACCCGCGCTTCATTCAAGATACGTGTATAGTAACATAACTACAGTGAAACGCTCTGATTGGTTGCCGCACTATGTTAACTCCGTTGGATCGGTCAAAAGTTCAGCTTGCTGAACTTCTGTAACGCATGCGTTGGTACGTTGCCTTATGAAACGCAAGCGTCATTGACGGAGCCAACGTACTCAACGCAGAGCCCTTGACGGACCTCTGACGTACTCCACCTAAAGCTGCATTCAGACCGCATCCGTTGGATACGTCGAGCAACGCATCCAACGGATAAAGTTTGATGCATGTACCTTTGGCTTCCATAGCCTGCTTTTGAGGAAAAAACAACGCATGGGCGGGGCTTTCTCTGTTGCCGCACGTTCTGCACTATGGTGGATTGTAACGAGAGAGTAACTTGGCTTTATTAGCTAGATAAAGCTAGACAACGTTGACATCGGGTGCATCAGCGCCCATTATTCAGATGCGTTCTGAGTTTGGGGAGTTTAACAATTTGCTCCAGGAGCTGCGTGTGGATGAGGTTCGCTTTCAGTGCTACTTCCGTCTGTCCCGCCTCTAATTTTACGACGTCCTGGGCCGCATCGGAGCTTAGATCTCCTACCAGGACACCAAATACAGGTTTTCTGTTCCTCTTTAGGAGCGCCTGTCCATCTGTCTTCGGTAAGTGTTATTTATGATTTTTTAAATCTGCGTTTGTTGAAAATGTTTCACTGGGCCCGCGCTTCATTCAAGATACGGCGTATAGTGACATAACTACAGTGAGATGCTCTGATTGGTTGCCGCACTGCGTTGGATCCGTCAAAAGTTCAGCTTGCTGAACTTCTGCAACGCATGCGTTGCTACGTTGCCATATGAAACGCAAGCGTCGTTGACGGAGCCAACGTACCCAACGCAACGCAGAGCCCTTGACGGACCTGTGACGTACTCCACCATAGACTTTACATGTAATCTTGCCGCAGCTAACGCAGACCAAATGTGCGGTGTGAATGCAGCTATAGACTTTACATGTAATTTTGCTGCAGCTGACACTGCCGCATGGGCTTGGTCTGAATACAGCATTAAATATATAATGACCTCTAACATAATTAGATGCAATCCTTCTGGATCGCCGTACCAATTAAACAACTATCATTGCTGACAGTTAATAGCATTTTAATGCACTTGGCAATATTCATAATTTCACAATGCAGGATTATTTTATTTAGCTGCATATGATGTGTTCTGTAATCTTATTTGAAATACTCCAACATGTTACTAATATGTTTGTGAAATAGTTTTGTATGTAATATGTAATGGGCTTTGTCCTACATTTTCTGGATGACAAAATTAAAGTTATTTTGACAAAATATAGGATAATCTGTTCTTCCACGCCCAAAGGATCATCATTTAAAAGTTCATGCCATGCTCAGAACCCTCTCTGGAACAAACTTACCAAGAACATAACCTTGTCTGGAGCAGGTTGTGTTCAAATATTAAGTTGCTATGGTTATTAACATACCGTGAAAGATAACTCAGTTTTTGGAATAAAAGGTTGAGGTTATCCACAAACTTACCCTCAAACTTATCGCAGTTACGGCACATAACCTGCTTTCTGGAATGGACCCCAGGATACAAGTTAAATTTCAGGACAAATTAATACTGTATAACACTAACCGTAACATTTTATCATATATATGTCTATCCCAGAAGTTGAAAGCTGTAAAATAGCATAATATAGCCCCTTTAAGCGTCACACTGTTGCTGGTGTTTCTGGTATTGAAATGCTTAGTGCCTACACACCGAATGCAATGCAAGGTGTCCGTTTTGGACACCTTGACGTGTGTCCAAAGCGAACTGGTTGTGCTTTAAAATATGCAAATTCCAGGCGCGTGAAGCGGAATTACGTAACTTGTGGGAGAACCCTGACCGGGACCACTCTGCTGTCCTCTTCCTCCCTCCCTCCTTCTCCAGACCCTCCGGGAGCTCCCAGTGGACTCTGGTCTCTGAGCTGACCGCGTTAAATTCGCGGCCTCGCCTCAGGCAGAGCTGTGACCGTTCCTGCGCGGTAAGACCCAGTCGAGCAGCAGTGGAAGGATCCACAACCTGAGAGCGGAGCACCATCTCCATCGAGCCCAGCATGAGTGAGTGCAGGTTGGATTACGGTCTCCGAGCTAACGGGGGACTGCTTGGAAAATGTGTTCGGCCTGGCCTCCAGTGGAGCTGGGATTGCTGCAGTGAGGGTTTGGAGAGCTAAAGACTCAGTGGAGCTGAGTTTGTGCTGTGAAGGTCCAATCTTTGCCTGCAGACACACCAACTACTAAGCTGAGCGGCTGTCTGTTTGTCTGTGGTTATAAAAAGTTTATAATATAATATACCATGGTTGGGATGAATACTCGATTCTGGTTGGCTGGAGGGTGTACATTAAAAAGTGATAATGTACACCTAGCAAAGGTGTCCCGTCAAATTGCCTGATGATAGTTCTAAATTATTGCGCTGGCTTCTCGACGTTATTTGCATAATCCTCTGGACACACACAAGCAGTAAGTAGTGTACTGGCCTTCTGAAATGATATTTTGTAACACGTAACGTAAGGTAAAGCCATCATCTCACTTCCCCTCACTGATAAATTGCTGCGATCGGCTCGCTCTGGCCACGTTGCTTGGCAACGCCTGTATACGGGAGATATTAAATAGTGCGCTCGACTTATATAAAAAACCTTGCGATTTTAACTCTAAAACACATTAAAGTGTTATTAATTGATTAAATATGTCTGTCTTTCGTAAGTGACAATGGTATAAGCGGGATAATGCCCTTAGAGGTGTCCATTATCAGAAAATAAGGGACTTTGCGGAAGCAACCGGTTCACGCCTCGGCGTCGTCCATTATTTTCTGATAATGTACACCTCGTCGGGCATTATCCCTTACATATATGAGCAGCGCGGGACGTGCTGTGGTGGAGACATTACCAGGCCTGGGTGTCCGGGTGAGAAAGCTGTTCATGGCTCACTTCTCAGCGGAGAGAGTGGGGCATTCTGCGGCCCCAACGGCTCTTTTAAGAGCCACCCACAAACCTCTTAAGAGCATTTCTGTCTAAATAGTTCAACCTCTTCATAATGTTTATTTTTTTATCCCTGTCTCTATAGAAACCAGCTGGTGTCATGCAGCTTGGGGTGATTAGCCACAGTGTTTATCAGTATACATGTCCTGCTGATGCTGTCACTCCATTCACTCAGTCGCAGAACCACTGACACCCATCAGCTGATTGGTTGTTGCGGCGTGACTTGAAGCTGGACTTCGGCTTTTTCTGACTTGAGCTGCAGACGCGATAAGCGAGAATGCACAAAATGCAGCGAAAAAAGCGAAACGAGGCATTTTAGTTTGCGATTCAAACGTATCAGGCGCGCTACTTGGTCGCACAAATCAGGCAGAAAAGCTTTTTTGCGACGCAAATCTGCTTCTGCTTTGTCGCGGGATCCCCAGTCACACTTCATCGCGCTCCACCATTGACTCTACATGTAAACTGAACTCTCTGGTCGCGTTGGTTGCGTTTGGTGTGTGAGAACCGTTAGAGTATTCCTTGGGAAGTTGTTCTGAGATGTGTGAATATAATTTTATAAGTTTTTAAGTTTATATCGTCCAGTGAAGTACCTTTATAGTAAGTAGTAGAATATTGAGCTTCACAATGCAAGGACAGGAGCTTTTTAGACAATTTGTTCATTTATCAATTAATAATACATTTTGGTTATGAATTATATTTTTACGGTTTTGAAATTACTAAATATATCACTTGGGTAAAAAAGTATATACATAATGTTTACAGTTTGGCTCTGCATGTTCTATTTGTAAGAAATGGTGGACTTTGGTATGTTATATCCTTTTTAGTGTGAAAGAAAGTTGTTTTCTCATTGTATTGGGCTAATATTGTAAAAGGATGCATAAAGTGAGCTATGCGTATTAGGAATCAGGTAGGGATAATTGTAATGGAAATGTGAAAAGTATAATTTGAATGTTCATAATGTGAATATACGTTGCATAAATTAATCATATACTTATCCCATAGAAAGCCATGCTTTATAAAATTGTGTCATGTTTTGTAGGTGCAATGTGTTATTTGTAACCAGCAAATGACTTACAATATCATATGCCAATAATGTTGAGAGACTCCTTCACATCCCTCATGATTAATACATTTGAGTTTTCACACAAAGAAAGCTGATTGTATTGTATTTAATTTTACATGTAAAATGTCATAAATGTTTATTACATGGTCATGGGGAGACTTTCTAAATGATTTACTTTCCTATAAATCTAAACCTGATATTCATCTCCGACAGAGTGCATTTGACTGTGAAAACATGTGCAATATATCACCTTCACCAGCAGATGTCCTCAGAGTTCTGAAGCAAAGAGCAATGAACTTTTTTTCAATACAATTGGATTAAAAGCTTCAATGGTTCACAAGGCTATACATCACTATCACTATGAACTTCTTCCATTTTCTAATTATTGCACCAGCAGGTTTTGCCTTCTCACCAAGCTGCTTGCCTATTGTCCTATAACCCATCCCAGCGTTTTGCAGGTCTACAATTATATCTCTGATGTCCTTGCACAGCTCTCTGGTCTTGGCCATTGTGAGGAGGTTGGAGTTTGTTTGAGTGTGTGGACAGGTGTATTTTATACAAGTAATGAGTAGAGAACAGATTGGGCTTTTTAAAGGATAACTAACAGGTCATTGGGAGCCTAAATTCTTACTGCTTGATAGGCGATCAAATACTTATGTCACGCTATAAAATGGAAATTAATTATTGAAAAATCATCCCCTGATTTTCTGCATTTATGTTTTAGATACTGTCCCTCACAATAAATATATACACAGTACAGACCAAAGGTTTTGACACACCTTCTCATTCAATGCGTTTCCTTTCTTTTCATGACTACATTGTAGATTCTCAATTAAGGGCATCAAAACTATGAATAAACACATGATGTATGGAATTACTGTATGTACTTAAACGAAAAGGGTGAAATAACTGAATATATGTGTTATATTTTAGATTGCTCAAAGTAGCCACCCTTTGCTCTGATTACTGCTTTGCATTCTCTTGAGCTTCCAGAGGTAGTCACCCAAAATGGTTTTCTAACAGTCTTGAAGGAGTTCCCAGAGATGCTTAGTACTTGTCGGCCCTTTTGCCTTCATTCTGCGGTTCAGCTCACCCCAAATCATCTCGACGTGGTTCAGGTCCAGTGACTTTGGAGGCCAGGTTATTAGACGCTTTGGACACACCTTCTCATTCAATGAGTTTTCTTTCTTTTCATGACTATTGATATTGTAGATTCACACTGAAGGCATCTGTGAGGATGTTGTTGCAGGTTTACATATCTAAAAACTCATATCTTTGCTCAGTTTATGTTAAACACAAAACATCTCTACAGCATGATACTGCCACCACCATGTTTCATTGTGGGGATGCCGTGTTCAGTAATGATTTGCATGTAGTCTCATCCCAACAGCACATTCATCAACTTGTTTGACCCATCCATGTAACATAGGAGATTTTTCTGACTATTTCTTAAAAAAATAAAAACCCATAAGTAAAATAAAAAAAAATCTGTACATAATCAGAATATTCAATATATTTGATAAGATATTAAGACAGCTGTATTATACATAAGTTTAGGTTTGAGGATTTATTTGGTTATAATGAATTCCAACTTGGAGTCATTAAAGAATTAACCCAAATTCACAGACACAAGAAAACACAAGAGTTAAGGCAATAAAAAAAGGAATACACAATATGGAAAGATCCTAATGATAATGATAAAGAGCTGAATAGCCATATGTTACTGACTATAATAAACAATCCAGAAATGATAAGCAAGCAGACACATAAGAAAACCAAAACACAAACACCTGTAGATTCTGAAAAAAAAGCTTTTTACTCATTTATAAAGGAGGCCTATATCACCACCACAATATTTATGACGTTCAAACTTGCATATTAGGTACAGATTGTGTTCACATCATTTGGAGATTTTTCATACAGTTACAATAATTGACTTTAGCCTAAAATAAAGCATTGAGGGTTTATAAATTTGTTTTCTTTTCCTTTTTAAAGACGTTTCCATCAGATTGCTCTCTCCACTTCAGGGTAACTCCACTCACCCCGGTCTCCTGTAATCTGTTCTGGAGCTGTGGGACAAAATTAGAAGCCATTTTAAAAATTACAAATGTAAACATTTTGAGATCAGATTTAATTTTTGTTTTAATGTGAGATGTAATCATTTCTGCACTAAAACAGTTTAATATAAAATTCACCTTTGTTAGGATGAGTCCTCTCATCAAAGCATCGTTCAGATCCACTGAGTCGTCTGTTTGAAGACTTATCTTCACTACCTGGTTTATTACTGATATAAAATAAGAAACATAACAATATCTTGAGTCTACATTTTAGTAGCAGGCCCTGAAAATGAGTATGAAATACATGAGACATGTATTCAGGTTAAACTTTAGTGATTCTTATTTGTGATGTCCCAATCCTATCCCAATTTCCCATCATCAGAAGTTCCCTAATAGGACAGGTATCAGGTGTCTCTGACAGCACCCAGCTCCAGAAACTGCTGTTGGTTTAGATTTGGGCTTAATCTTTATCTTTAATCTTTGAAAGTAAATTTTGCATGTCATTCTGAAATCAAGGTGCCAGAGTCTGGAGGAAGACTGGTGAGAAAGAAATGCCAAAATGCCTGAAGTCCAGCGTCAAGTACCCACAGTCAGTGATGGTCTGGGGTGCCATGTCAGCTGCTGGTGTTGGTCCACTGTTTTTTATCAAGGGCAGGGTCAATACAGCTAGCTATCAGGAAATTTTGGAGCACTTCATGCTTCCATCTGCTGAAAAGCTTTATGAAGATGAAGATTTCATTTTTCAGCACGACCTGACACCTTCTCAGTGCCAAAACCAGTGCTAAAAGGTTTACTGACTGTGGTATTACTGTACTTAATGGGACTGCCAACTCTCCTGACCTGAACCCAATATAGAATCTGTAGGATATTGTGAAGAGAAAGTTGAGAGACGCAAGACCCAACACTCTGGATAAGCTTAAGGCCGCTATCGAATCATCCTGGAACTCCATAACACCTCAGCAGTGCCGGCGGCTGATTGCCTCCGTGCCACGCCGTATTGAAGCAGTCATTTCTGCAAAAGGATTCCCAACCAAGTATTGAGTGCATAACTGAACATAATTATTTGAAGGTTGACTTTTTCTTGTATTAAAAACACTTTTCTTTTATTGGTCGGATTAAATATGCTAATTTTTAGTTTTCTCTTTACTTTTTTGCCAAATCATCAACATTAAAACAATAAAAGGCTTGAACTACTTCAGTTGTGTGTAATTCATATACAATATATAAAAGTCTAATGTTTATCAGTACATTACAGAAAATAATGAACTTTATCACAATATGCTAATTTTTGGAGAAGGACCTGTATATCTGGAAAATAGAGCCAAACATATTTCCATGGTGTGACGGCACACTTTGCCACGCAACCACAGCCACACCCTTCATCGAGAACCCTCCTAACTTGATACTGTCGCTGTGCACCATTTCATGATGGTTTCATGGTTTTCATATATGTTTAGGACTCCGAAGAACCATTTCATCTGACATACAAATAATAAACAGTGAGGTTACAATAGGCCCGTTTCTGTGCCTCCGCTATTTGGAGAAGGCTGTTCATGCCTTCATAAGTTCTAGATTACTGTAACCCTATTACTGTAATAATAACGCCCTTATTTTGGAATTAATAAAATGCTACTAAATCACCTACAACTTGTCCAAAACGCTGCAGCTCGTCTGGTGACAAACACCCGAGAGCATGACATTACTCCTGTTCTGTATTCCCTACATTGACTCATGGTTGAATACAGAATTCAGTTTACACTTTTAATATGTGTTTTTACTGTGTTATATGGTTCTACTCCATCTTCTCTTTGTGAGATTTTAAATTTTTATCTACCCAGCAGGTTTTTGCGCTCTGTAGGACAATACCTACTAGTGGTCCCTCGAGTGCGCTCTAAAACTTGGGGCGAGCGCTGTTTTGGGGTCGCTGGCCCAAAGCTGTGGAATGCCTTATCTGAGCATCTGAGCAGAATCACTGATCTCGCCCGCTTCAAAAGTGAAAAGTAAAAAAAACATATTTTCTGTGTAGCATTTGGCCCTTAAATGCTCTTTATCCCTCCTCGCTCACTCTTAATGTTTTTATTCTTCCTGCCTTATTTATATATTCACTGTTTTTTTTTATTTAGCTTATTTACTTTTTTGTATTTCATGTTTTATTTCTCTAACTCTGTGAAGCACTTTGGTTCAGCTGATGGTTGTTGGTAAAGTGCTATACAAATAAAGATTGATTCATTGATTAATTGATTGATTGATTGATTGATTGATTGATAGGCCTATGTAGCGCTTTGCTGCTCGGACCTAAAAAAATACTGTTATTTTTTTGTTTTACTGAATTGTAGTTTTCATTCCTCAAGGTTAATTTCCAAAGTATTCAAAATGCTGTAAACAAATTTGCTTATCCATCGACTAGAAATGACACATCATATTAAAATCTTACCAATTTGAGCAATGATTTGTACTCCAGTACTTCTAATATTCTCAAACACCGCGTAGATGGTGAATTTATATTTGGTTCCAACAGAAAGAGATCCAACTCTGTGATTTATTGGTCCATGTCCCTCTGGCACATTGATTGTTGTCTCGGTACTATTGAACTGGAGTACAAAACTTGTGACACTGATCACTCTGTTCCACTGCAGAGTTATGCTGGTATCGGTTTCAATTAAGGACAGCAAGCCAGTTGGATTTTGAGGAGCTGAAGGGGATATTCAGAAATATATTAAAAGTTAGAATAACACTATCAAGATAAATCAAATGCAGTGCACAGTGTTGACAAATGGTAATCGTAATTAAAAATTATAATTATTATTATTAGGTTTTTATTTCATAACCAACCAGATATTTCATATGTAATTAACTAAAACTATGAGAATACCAGTTGAGAATATGTATCTTATCTTTTGACCCCGTTTAGTTTTAGCATAAATAACTACCCTAGGTGACCCAGCTCATACTTAAACCCAGCTTTTGCTACTGTAGGGTAATTGATAATGTAAAAAAAACAACAATTCATTAAAAAAAAGCTAATAATAAAAATAATAATAATAAATTATTATTGTTGTTATTTCCTCCAAAAGGTAAAAGTGAAGCATCTTACCAGTGGCAGCTGTAAGTTGCACTCCAGGTTCTATAACATTTCCAATCATAGCAGAAACAGTTAAAATGTATTTAGTTGCTGCAGTGAGAGATGACACTGTGTACGTTACTGGCCCAATTCCATTTGGTGTTACAACTTCTGTCGTTCTGTCATTATAATAGAGAATGAAGTTGACAATGTCGCTTGATTTGGTCCACTGTAGAGTGATGCTGGTCTCGGTTTGTCCTACCGATCGCAAATCAAATACTTTCTGAGGAGCAGGTTCTGGAATAGGTAACATGACAACAAAATTATCACATGTTCTGGGTTCAAGTAAACTATTTAATCTTTTAAAATATTGATAATGATGAATCAATGATGAAACAGTACCTGCACAATATGCAAGGCTGCAAGAGGATGGTTTTGCAAGTTTGTAAATGTAGAAGTTTCCAGAACAGAGTTTGACCTTTATAGGGTGTGAGGCGAAATGGCAACAGGAAGAACTCCAGTTACCACACACTGTGCGATCTACAATTTCATTGATCAGTGTAGGATGAGGCTGTGTTATATACAAAGGGACATGGGTTCCACATCTTTTTTGGTCAACACATCTTTCTGGCATAGAAGCACTGGTCTGACCCAGAAAAAAACGATACCAGCCATCCCAAACAACATTTCCGTCACAGCGTATAATGGTCTGGTCTGTGTTTTGTGTTGAGCGCCATTCATCATTCAGTGAACTATAGTGGTTACAGGGGTCGGCACACTGAAGAGTTCCATTTACATTGACGACGTCCATGCCAGTAGAACAACCTCCCAGTGCACATGAGAGACCTTGTTTGACATAATGTGGGTAGAAAGAAAGAGAGATGCTGTTAGTAAAACCATCTGCAATAACAACAACAAATTTACTCTTTATGAGTTAGAAGGAATATAAAGAGAACAGATGATATCGTCCTTTTAGCTTCTCTTCAGTTGCTCCAAAAGATAAAATATAATAAAAAAATTAGTGTTTTTTGTTAACCATAGCCTAACATGTTTAAAAGGAAATCTTTTTTTTTAACCTAGACCTCTTTTTTAATAGGATTTTTTACGATCACCCAGACAACTTTGAAGCCACTTGGAATCCTTCGTAAAAAGTTTATATCCAGTCGTAATCAAATGTGTCAAATACTTTGTTACCTCACTTAAGTTGGAATTTGGGGGATTTATCCTTTAATGGAGACAGGTTAATGTTAGTAGCTATACTTCTTTATCCTAGGCTGTTGGAGGACATTATTAGAGTCAGTTCCTACTTTCTCTCCTACTTCTCCCCAACTTTGATGTGCTGTCAATTCAATCGCTAACCTGTTTTCTCTTAGTCTCTTCCTACAGTAGGTGCTCCTGACCCGCCCTGCTTGACGACCCTGACTAAGGCCATGTCAACACGTAGCCGGGTTTTTTTTTAAACGAAGATTTTCCTCTGCTCCTTGAAAAAAAAATCTCCATCCACACGTAACCAAATAAATGCGTTTTTCAGCACATTCATAGACGTGGCAAACCTGTAGGGGGCAGTAGTTCTCCCCAGTCCTATCCGCCAAGAGAAACTTTATGTCCTCTCTTCAGCACGCAGCAGTCATACAGCTTATAAAAGCAAACAAACAAGACGCGCTTTAACAATGGATGATACCAACACAGCGCTGAGGAAATAAATGCTGTTTTCGAGAGTAAACACAGGTCGCACATGTGGTGTTGGAGAATTTTTTGTCGCTGAAAGTGGCGTTACCGCTCTTGAACTCCGTTTTCAACCGTCCACACGCAGATATTGAAAACGGAGAAAACGAAAATCTCCACTTTGGCCGGAGTTTTTAAAAAGCTTTGTTTTTGGTGCCGAAAACCTCCAGCTACGTGTGGATAACAGGCCAAACCGTAGAAAAATATCTCCGTTTTGTGAGATACCCGGCTACGTGTGGACAGGGCCTAAGATGGCATTCCAGTGGAGGAACGTTCTCCACGTCCTGCTACCAACTTCTGCTTCTGCATCAGTTCTGTTGCTCTTTCTGTGTCTCTGCTGCCTTCTCCAAACCCCAGACGGTCTTGGCAGATGACCGCTTGTGCTGAGCCTGGTTCTGCTGAAGGTTTCTTCCTGTTAAAAGGGAGTTTTTCCTCTCCACTGTCGCTTCACGCTTGCTAGGTGTGAGGGATTGCTGAGAAGTCACGACGCAATCTTCTGTGGTTCTCTAATTCCTAAATTAAACATTGTGTTGTAATAACTCTTCTTGTAAAGTGCCTTGAGATGACATCTGTTGTGAAATGGCGGTATATTAATAAACTGAATTGAATTAATGGAGTTATTATAGCTTGGCCTACTTTTTACTTCTCTTCCTTAAATTTTAAAAATAGCCTCATTACTTCTGTTTTATTTAGTCTTGTCATTTCATTAAAAATAAAGACAAAACAAATTGACTGCAGTTTGATTCTCAGCTACAATGCCCCCTGCTGGATGCTGAACATCAGTTCAGATGATGCTCTAAGTGGCTGAGCATCCTCCAAGTCCCGTTACCAATTTTTTTTCCTATTTTCTTTCATGTATAAAGTACTCTTACATCAGCTCTTTTGTTCTTTTTGTGTCTCTTCTCTGTCTTCTCAGAACCCCAGACGGTCGTGGCAGATGACCGCTTGTACTGAGTCAGGTTCTGCCAGAGGTTTCTTCCTGTTAAAGGGGAGTTTTTCCTCTCCATTGTCACTACATGCTTGCTCAGTATCAGGGATTGCTGTGGTTGCAGGTCTGCATCAATGGGGCCCAACCTCATGTCAACGACTTCCTGCAATCTGCTGGGATTCCTTTGTTCGTATAATTGTATTGAAATAACTTTTGTTGTGAATTGGTGCAATATAAATAAAAGTGAACTGAACTGAAAATTGAATTATAGTTTTAAACATCTCTAATTCTGACATCCTCGATCCATGGCATACTGCACACACAGGCGTCACGTCATCTGAATATTTTCTGTATTTGTCCGGTTCTTTTGAATGGTGCAGAAAAATCTGAACGCGGCTCATCAATTTTGAGAGATCACAATTTACAGCCCTGAATGCTTGATGCAGATACGCTGACAGTTTTTAACTTTACGTGCAGACTGAAGGTAACTCAATAAATAAATTAAAAGAAAGATTCCCATGAAGGTATCTGAGTGTCATCTGAGACCGGGAGGCTTTGGAACATGACTGCTACCGTTGCGGCTGGTAAAAGGCTCGCTTCAAAGAGCCCAGTGTGGCGCCAACCACCAGTACAAAGGGAGCGCTTGTAACGGCTTATTCTGCTGCTGAAGAGATAGTAAGCTGGATTCAGAGAGACTTTCTGACTTTTTATAAATTATCTTAGGCTACGTCCACACCAAGCCGATAAGGTTATACGGGGAGTCAGACGCCTAATGTTATCCACTCAACACGAGCATTTACGCCCCGTTTAAGGTCCGTTTAAGGTCCCATGATTGCGCCATCCCATACCGACCTGTGCAAATATTGGGTATGCGCGAAAAGACGCACGAAAAACGCGTATAATCTATGTGACGCCAGCGCCTACATAATATATACAAGAAGCTCTACAGCACAGTACATATCTGCTTGTCCCGTTAACCGAAGAGAACAATAGCTGCTCAGAAGAAGAGAGTTTTTGGTGTGGACAGACGACGAGATCGATTTATTACTCTTCGCTGTTGTCTTTGTCTGTAGTGTCATATTGTTATTGACGCAGCATTCATTGACGCCACTTCCTTTCATTATCCGGGGAAGCCGTCCACATTAGCTCGTTTAGCCGTTGAATTAAGATTTACACGGCTCTCTTACCCGGCTAATAGTTATCCGGCCACAGACCTTAAACGACGCCGGGTTAGTGTGGACGATAGGGGGGTGTAGACTAAATAATTATACGTTTAAGGCATTATCTGACTTAGTGTGGACGTGGCCATAGAGAAATGTTTCCTGATTCAAAACCTTGGCTGAAGTGCAGCTTTTAATGCTAATCTCTATTTTGGCAGCAAACGCGGTAATACATGTATTTTTATACACATTGTGATGGAAGAAAGAAAGAAAGAAAGAAAGAAAGAGAAAATTGTATACACACTGATCTATATTGAGTTATCATCTTTTTGTTGGACGAAGGTAAGTTAATTAAAAATGAAACTAAATATTTTAAAAATAAACTGTGTGTGTGTGTGTGTGTGTGTGTGTGTGTGTGTGTAGGTCACACCTAATGACTTAAATCTATGAACCACTTCACAGTCCAGCCAGGAAAATGTAGACGAATGTTCCCAAGTTCAAAGATGCGCGTGGTAGAGACTCGGGCAAATACAACCTTACAAATAGGAAACTAGTCATCATGTCTTCAGCTTCCACAGGCTCCATTTCCGCGACCAACGCAGACTAGAGCTGCAATGGCGGACAGCTGTAACGCCATTTAAATTGCCGCTTAGCATACGTTGGAATTGGTTAGCCTGTAAAAACCTCAGAAGTCTACACCGCAGAACCTCCAGGACGTTTGGAATTCCAAGGAGAGTAGTGGTAATCGTTAATAAGTTTTAGGGCAGATAATGCCATATTATAGTCAACAAATCAGTGTAACATCATGCAGTGAGACAGTCAGATCACTCAGAGTATCCGCCCAACCAGCAAATCGTCCTCATATTTACAATGGCTCATCACCAACACCTACTCTCTCCCCCTGCAGCTGAAGTGAGGCTGTAAGAAAGCCTGACACCGCTGCGCTTCAGTCAACCACGTTGTAGTAACGCACCACTTTACATCCCCAGTAACGGTAATAATAGGAAAAGCAATCAATTAGATTACTCTGTTACCTAAAAAATAATGCTGCTACACTTAAACGCTATTACTCCCAACACCGATTTCAACTGGATATAAACTTCTTCCGAAGGACTCCAAATGACTCCAATCTTGTCTTGGTGAGTAAATGAAAATAATAAGTCCTAAAAATAAGTTGAAAAGGTTGAAAAAAAGAACTTTCGCTTTAAGAAATCTAATTGTTTGATATTTTCCTTAAAACACTTGGTCTCAAACTGTAGGAGATCAGGCTCCTCTACTCAGGAAGCACGTACTAGATTTTGGCATTAGTCAGACATCCCATCCACTTTTCATTCATTCAAAGTTTATTCCTTATCTTTATTAACTCAAACCAAAAATGTGAATGCATTGTTCCCAAAGTCAGGAACCATTAACTTGTAACTAATACTGATGTTATAAAAAAAAGTAAGATGCCTTCAACACAGCAGTTCAAATATTTGGGTTCATTTGGCTTTTTCCCCCCAATTGTATCATAGAATAATTTCAAAAAGTATTAAAGCTGCAAGCAGCCTCAAATTGCCCCGGAGGCTTAGCGCCGCTCTGGCCTGTGCCGCGACCGCCACCTCAACACCATCTCAACACTTCTACCAAGCCTGAAAATAAAAACTGAATGAGAAAGTGTTTATTAAGGCAAAAATGGCAGCTTTCCATCACAATGGTGTACCTCCTGTGGGGTATGGAACCTCCAACAATCTTTTGAGGAGTCTTCAGAAACCAGATATGTTCTTCATTTCAGAATCCTACTTGAAAGCATTGCTTGAGGAGGATTGTTTAGATGTTTCTAGGTGGCACAGCGTAGTTATTAGGCCATGCCTACCACCTTACAGTATGTTGTGATTTTACAGACTTTTACTGTTAATTTGACAAGGTTTATTTATTTTATTTTTTTACAGCTCATCCAAGCAGAGTGAAAGCTGGACCACCAGGTGCTCCCCAGTAAGAACACCCACTGATAAGGTCTAGCTCCAAGTGAGAGCCCCAAGGCGAGGTTCAACCACAAGGCCTCATATTCTCTCATCAGAATGATCAACTGACTCTGAAGCCAATTTGCCATGGGAAAATCTACAAGGACCTGAAGCTCTGACCAACACTGCTGGGAAGATCATAGAGATACACAAACCCTACAGCACACATCGACAGTGAGTCTATAAAGTGCGATGGATTGGGGCTTTGTCTGCAGTAATGCTGTCTGTTGTAATGAATAAAGAGATGAGCCATAAAGACTTTCAGTTATGATAATGAGATTTGGATCATTACCAAATGGATTAAATCTTCCATACCAGAAGCCGATAATAACTCCTGTAATATTTTTTAATCAT
This sequence comes from Apricaphanius iberus, assembly GCA_028564705.1. Classification (NCBI taxonomy): domain Eukaryota; kingdom Metazoa; phylum Chordata; class Actinopteri; order Cyprinodontiformes; family Aphaniidae; genus Apricaphanius; species Apricaphanius iberus. The sequence continues at coordinate 2,824,654 of JAPXFQ010000075.1, read as the reverse complement.
GTCCTTGAATTTGGTGATTGCGTCCTTGAATGTACTAAATATATTATTCTTAATTCTGTTTTTTTTGTAAATAATACTTTTTCTACCTTTCTTGTGGGATCGTGAATGATTCTATTGTCGTGCACTTTCTGCTGTTACAACTGAATCTCCCCTTTTTGGGACAATAAAGGATTATTCTATTCTGGTAACTCGATTCAGCCTTACAGATAGAATGAGGAGCGCCACCAACTGAGGGAAGCTCAAGGTATAGAGAAACTTTTTCTTAAATGCAGCGATTATTGTGTTTCTGTCTTTGAACACTCATGAGTGGTTTTCTGCACGGCTGTATCATTAATGAATTTGCTTCACGTATCCGCTGCAAGCTATAAAAGCAATGCGCATGTTCAGTCACTGGTGGAGAAACAAAAACGACGGTTCTTTATCGTTGCATTTTATGAAACATGGTGGTCCCAGCCTGGTTAAGCTGTGTTGTAACCCCAGCTGGAACAAACTCTCCTTCTGTCTCTAAAGCTGTTTTCAGATAGATGTTCTGGAATATTCGTAGAGAATTACATCCGATCTTTAACCCGACTGGTCTTTCCACCGGAACATTGCCTTACGGCTGCTTTCAGACTGCAAGAAATGTCCCGGAGGATCCTGATGATTGTCTGGGGAGGGGTTGTATCTGGATACGCCATAAACAGTGCGGTGGGCGTACGTTTCATTTCCCAAAACAAAGTCATTTTTTCAAAGAGGGCCGACGAAACAGCAGAACTCCTCACAGTGCGCAGTTGCGCACATAGGCTTAAAAGAGCTGAGCTGAATGGAAAATAAAGCGAAAATCGGAATAGAACCGAACACCCTTCCAGCGTATCCGGCTACTCCAGAATTTGAACGCAAACACCCTACAGCGACAAGTCTGCTGTTATTACTAGGTCTTAGTTCAGATGTAAAAGTACAGCTAAAGGACCCAGTCTTGAAGATAAATATTAATTTCTTCCTCTTCATCCTTCATTGTTGCTTTGTTAAACAGCTTTTGATAAAACCAGATTAAAACACGAATTCACTGACCTGAGAGAAACAAGACTCCCAACAAGATCCTCTCCATGACTATGCTGCTCCAAGGACGGCAGCAGAAAGTCCTGGGAGTCTCTGAAAAGTGCGCGGACTTTTTGTGCGATAGGAGGGTATTGTCTGTTGTACATGGAAACCTTGTTGCCATGACTGAAAGTAGGTAAATGATGTTTAGAAAAAACACTGCATAGATTTGCAAAGTTTTTCAGCTACACAAACAATTATTTTCCTTAAAAAAAAACACAACCACACATGACATAAAAAGCACCCAATGTGAGGTTGAATGCCTCCTTTCAAAACTTTTAGCTCTAGTAGCAGCTCTTATATACATCTATTAACATCATATCATAGCTGGTGTATAGATTTTACCAATCTAATTTTGACTGAGCAAACTCAGTTTTTTATCATTTTGTTGAGCTCTTACTTCAAAGTTAATATTGTTTAATAGTTGGAAGAAAATACTATGGCTCTTAATAACCTGGGCTTAAAATAATAAAGACCCGACTAAAGATTTAAGTATTTATTACATTTTGAATCAAAATATGAGCTCGTTCCGTTTTTTTCATGCAATATTTGTGTTTAAAGTCTACAAGAAAATGACAATGAGTAATAACGATAAGTACGAGTGACATGGTTAGATCTTTTTTTTAATGATTAGGTTGGAAACTATTTGCTTCGTTTAAATCATTCTCCATGCCCCCAAATCTATCCATCTTCTTTTAGCTAAAATTGCATTTTTTTATTGTAAAACATACAAATTCATAGTAGATTATAGTAGAATGTAGTAGATATCCTGAATTAAAAGTTGTCCTTTTATAAAAGGTCTAACAGTTTATGCCTCTTTACAGGCTGTTATTTAACTGAACTGAGGGCAAAAATGGCTCTTTGGATTGTTCTTATGGGACATGGATATACCTTTCATGTCTTAAGTTGTCTTTCATTATTCAGATTTGTTGTTTTGATTTTTTGTGTCTCCTGTCCACTAGGGGAATCGGACTTCTTGTCCAACTACCAAGAAGAAGTTTAAAGTGTAAAAAGGGGTAAAAAATGATAAAAAACAAAATACGAAAGTGGGGCCATAAACTGAAAGGCAAAGAGGAATGTAAGAAAAGCAAGATAAAGAGAATCCAAGAAAATGCCCTTGAAGTCTAGTTTATTTATATATATATATTTAAACTGGCCACAATCCATAGACAAACTCAGTCTTTGAGGCAGATTCTACGGTTGTCTTAGCTTGGCAAAATCCAGACCCTATTCTATTAAGATTAAGGGTCTGGCAACGAGTAATGAAAAGGGCCTAACCCAAGGGGCGGAACCAAGTATGGATTTGAAACTCTCGCTGCACGCAATTGGATAACGCCACCACCAATCACAACAATACACGGTGTGACGTATCCAGAGCGACAAGACCAATCAGAAGAAAGAATAACGTGATGTGTTTATAGCGATGGAAATCAGTCTACAGGACAGCCCATGTTGGAGAAAACCTAGGCAGTCATGGTGTCCAGCAACAACGTCAATGACTTCTGTCATTGTTGGAAAAACACGAGAATATCTGGTGCGATAAAAAAAGGTTCTTCTTGACCTGACGCCATCTTTGTTGTTTTGTTCCGTCGCAGCTCTGTCGTAAAGGAACTGAACCCAACCAGTGTCTGTAAAAACATAAAGCTCCATGATTGGCCTGAGCTACACATAGCTGAGCCATTGGCTGACATGCCGAGGCACCAAAGCTTGGTTGGACCAATATGCAGAGCAACATTTTTGATACTGCTATGGTTGATTTGAGTTTCTAGGCTACTAGAAGTTTGCTTCTACACCTGTAAAAAAAAAATAAGAAGAAAAAAGTTTCAAGTCATTTTTAAATATTTCAGTTTCACATGAAGTGTACTTGTTTGCCTTCGTCCCTAAATTGTAATTGTGAGAAACATCCAGGTACATCCTACTTTGTTTAACTCTTTAAAAACATTAACTATGAAGACAATAGTTAATCCATCAGGCAGATTTATGAGGAAATATTAACACTGATTATGTTTGTCACATACATTACTTTTCTATCAATCTTGAAGACTTGTTCAACAGACTTCCTTTCTCTAATTCGGTGTGTTCTAAAGCTGTTCTGTTGACATTATTAACCTGTGGTAATAAAACAGAAAAATAACTTAATGTAGGGAAAACAGATTCACAAGATTACAGTCTCTATTGACACTGCTCTACGGATTATCTTTATGATGACAGGAGCTTTAATCTGAAATAAACTTTTCTTCTGTGGCCAATTTATGCAAAACTTGTAGCATACAGCAGGCAAATTCAGGCCAGGGAGTTGTCATCCAGGTAAACCTGCATGTGTTTTCTAGGCAAATATCTTAAAGAAGACATCACACAGACATGTCTGAAGACGTGGATAGTGAATAAATACACACATCTATCACAGTCATAGGTTATCTTTGTGTAACATTTTGCCAAAACTCTGATTTTATTTGCTCCATCTGACCATTAACTTCTTCTATAGTTCCTGTTTTTCTTCATATTCTGATCCCTTGCTTTTAATATTTCATCCCCCCATCAGACCTTTTCTATCACTTTAAAGATGTTCTCCGTCTCCTGATGCTTTAAACTGCTATTGCCTAATTTAACTTGGTGCATGCAAATCTATATTTTGCAGTCACAAAATGTGCATTGTGCGGTTTTCATATACCCCCACAAAATAACATACGTATGAATCCAGACGATAGATGTTGCCTTGACTGCTGCTGTTCATTAGAACAATGCCTTAGTTTGAGAGTATATTATGTTCTAAAGAATGTATCTGTAGGGAGTATAGGTAGTACATTCTGAAGTAAGAATGGATTGATAAAAACTACAATCATTTTCATTTCATTTCATTCTTTATTCATTTCAGTCATGTCACATTATTTCTTGACTAGTTTTACATGAGGTTTCCATGAGTGAAAAGGAACACAAAGAAGACAAAGCTTATAATTAGTGCCCCTATCTCCAACCACAACACAAAATATAAATGATGGTTTGATATGCAATTTACAATATAACTTTAAGCCACAGGCAGGTAATATAAAAAAAAAGAAAAAAAAAAGAAATCAATAGAACATTTACGAGTACATATTTTACATCTACCCATCCGCTTCTGTGTCGTTCTGGCAAAAGGGAGAGTAAAGTTAAGTTTTCTACAACTGGATGAATTCCATCTGAACTGGAACATGTTTTCTACAGTTTGAGGTAAAAGAGAATATCTTACTTTATACATTATGATTAATGTTTGTAATTTTATGATGTATTGTAATTTTAATAATTTAGATTTGAAAAATAATTGATTTGTGTTTTCTCTTCCGTGAGTTTTATGAATAATTCTTATTGCTTTTTTTTTGTATTCTAATCAAAGGTTGGATAGTAGTTGTATACGTGTTTCCCCAAACTTCTGAGCAATAAATAAAATAAGGCAGTATTATTGTACAATATAAAATCCTTAAGGATATACAATTTAGAAAATACTTTACTTTGTGAAGAATAGCAATATTAGTACATAATATCTTTCTAATGCTGTGTACATGAGATTTCCAGCTTAATTTTTCCTCCAGTGTCACACCCAAAAATCCTAATTCTGATACCTTTTCAATATTCCGTCCATTTAAAGACAAATGGATATTAACATTTAGTTCACAATTTCAAAACACCATGAATTTTGTTTTAGCCACATTAAATGATCATTTGTTTTCATTAAACCAGTCCTTTATTTTCACCATTTCTTTTTCAATTATTTTGCTCATGTCTTTTAAATTATCTCCTGACCAAATTTTTTTTTGTGTGTCATCAGCAAATAATACAAATTTTAGTATTTCTGATGCTTCATATAAATCATTTACATACAGAATAAAAGGCTTGGGCCCAACAATGGAACCCTGTGGAATGCCACATTCAAATTTTATTTTTTTTGGAAATATTGCCAGCAAACTGTACAAATTTTTGTCTGTTTTCTAAATAATTCTTAATCCAATTTAACACCCCTCCCCTAATTCCATAAAGTGGTAATTTCTTGAATAAAATGTTATGGTCTATGGTGTCAAAGGCTTTTTTTAGGTCAATGAATACACCGATAGTACTTTCTTTATTTTCAATAGCTGTAGTGATATGCTCTGTAAATTTCATTAATGCTAAGGCAGTGGACCTATTTTTTTGAAACCCAAACTGACTCTCATTTAGCAAGTTATTTTTTTCTATGAATGAATCTAATATGTATACAAAAAAGTTTTTCAAGAATTTTAGCAAACTGTGAAATTAGAGATATTGGTTTATAATTGGTTAGGCAGTGTTTATCACCTGATTTAAAAAGTGGAATTACCTTTGATATTTTCATTTTATTTGGAAAAACCCCTGAGACGAAAGACAAGTTGAAAATGTGGAATAACGGGTTATTTATACAGTCAATAGTTTGTTTTATAATTTTCATATCAAACCCATTACAGTCGGTCGATGTCTTACTTTTCAACTGAGCTACAGCAGATGTAATTTCTGCTTCAGTAACTCCCTCCAGAAACATGGAATTCATAACTTTACTTCCCCATTTTGTTGCTTTCAAATGATCATGTGAATTAAGTGTTTTTGCAAGATTAGGGCCAATATTTACAAAATATGAATTGAATTCGTTGGCCATTCCTTTTACATCTATTTCTTTATTTTCTTCATTTAATAGGTAGTTTGGTATGCTTGCAGTTTCAACTTTATTCTCCATTGCACAGTTTAATATTTCCCATGTCGCTTTGATATTATTCATGTTATCTATTAGCATTTTGGAAAAATACTCTTTTTTTGCTACTCTTAATATACTGGTTAGTTTATTTTTATATGTTTTATACTTATATTCGATTGCATGTGTTCTGTATTTTATGAAATCTTTGTATAATTTATTTTTCTTTTTAGAAGCATTTTGCAATCCTTTGTTAAGCCAAGGTTTTTTGGTACGTATTGTCTTCTTATTTATTAATGGACAGTTCTTATCATATATTTGCTGATAACGCTCTAGAAAACTATCAAAGGCTGAATTTACTTCTTCTACATAGACTCCATTCCAATCTTCTTCCAGCAGATCATTTCTTAATTTACTAATTGATTCTTCAGTTCTTAGTCTTACAAATCTCAGCTGTGGCCCTTCATTAGATTCAATCTGACAGTGCTGATAAGTCATGAATATAGGTAAAGGATCTGAAATATCATTAGTCAAAATACCACATTTAACTTCTTCAGTAATATTTGTGAATATATTATCTATCAGTGTTACAGAGTCCGCAGTGATTCTGTGGGCCTCGTAATGAGAGGACGACATCCTTTACTGTACATCGAGTCAAGAAAATCTGATGTTATTCTATGTTTGTACTCATTTAAAAGGTCGATATTGTAATCCCCACACATAATGAACATTTTACTGTTGTTTAGGTGCTCTAGAATATTTTCTATGCTCTCTATAAAGGTTTCAACCTTTGTACCGGGAGCTCTGTACACACATGAAACAATCACGTTTTTTTGTCTTTCTTTTTCTATTTCTACAGTTATACACTCCATTAAGTTATCCACCACAGTGGATATTTTAACAGTATATTGTAGAATAAATGACTTTTGAGGCAGCATCTTATTAGAAAATATGTAAAAATGGTAAAATCTATAAGCCATTAGAACCTTGGTATTCATGTGCAGAAATTAAGAAGCAACATCATGTAAAATGAATATGGAACAGTTGCTGTTAACAATGTGCATTTGTGTATTTTCTTTTTCACACCAAATCCTCCTGGCCCCATGCGTCTATGTTTAATGAAAATGATCTCCACCAAGAAACCACTGAGGAAGCTGTTGCTGCCATTATCTTTGTGTTGTCTCGAATTTATCCTCCCAGCCCTCAGCAGAAACAGGAAGCAAAAGTAAAATGATTGAAGTGGCTTTAGTTGTGGTCGCTTTAGATAGGGCAGGGCTTAAGACACGTTCACACCGGTCAGCACGTCCAGGCAGCGGGGCAGCTAGATTACATGCAAAGTCTATAGTACCTAAGCATCAAGTGGGCATCAAGTCACGTGCGTCGGTGCACAACCTGCACAACTCTGTAAACACCTCGAAACCTGTTGTTAGTCTAGATTTGGGTTAATCTTTATCCGTCACAGTTTATTTTCATGTTTACAGCAATCAAAGTTTTATGTGTTATCCATGTTACTGTAGTTTTTTTTTTTTTTTTTTTTTTTTTTTTACCAAATACATAATTTTCACCCAATGCTCCTCCAAAACAACATGCTGCGGGGAATTAACACCCCAAGGCTTCCAGCCACGGATGCTACCCATCATACATGACACCTGGTCATACTGTTCCTCTCTGCAGGTGATGGACCCAATTGGGGTCCATCACCTCCAAGTGCTCCCCAGTAAGTAAATGTTCAAGAACAAGGCCTCATGTTCTTGTCAGTCATATCATCTGAGTTATTGAATCGCTTTTACTCTGACCTCAAGGAGAATTTGCCATGGAAGAATCTACAAGGAGCTGAAGCTCTGGCCAACACGGCAGTGAAGATCATTGGCATATGCAAACCCTATGATAGCGGGTGTATAAAGAGTGATGAATTGGGTCTTTGTCTGCAGAATTCCTTTTGTTGTGGTGAATAAAGACCTGAGCCAAAAAGAAGTAACTGACTGGAGGGAAACAAGATTCTCAACATTATCCTCTCTATTAACATTGCTCTATGGAGTGGAATAGGAACAGATTACCTTTAAAAAGACAGGAGGTTTAATCTGAAATAAACTTTCCTTCTGGGGCTATTTTATGCAAAACATTGTTGCACACAGGCAACACAGGCGTAGGCAAATTCAAACCAGGAAGTTGTCAGCCAGGTAAGCCTTCATGTGTTTTCTAGGCAAATGTATTTTGAAGAAGACGCCACGCAGGGATTTCTGAAGACTTGCAAAGTGAATAAAGACACAAATGTATGAGAGGGTGTGTTAGCTCTGTGTTTAACATTACCAAAACGCACATTTTTTTTTCTGTGTTTACATGGACACAAGTAATCGGATTAAAAGCCTGATCAGAATAAAAATGCTTCATGTAAATATGCTATCCGGATTAATCTGACCCGATTACACTCATTCGGATCAAAATTTCATTCCAATTGAGACAGGTGGGTTATGCCGATAGGGGATCCGATCGCTGAACATGTAAACTCTTATTCCGAATGATGGTCATTACTGTGCATGTCTGTTACGTCATTTGTCGACGTACCTGACGTTGGCGTTGACGGAAGCTGGATGAAAGCATGGCGGGCGTTAAACAACACTGAAAAAGTTTACACTGTTTGGCTTGTAAATGTAGAATTGTTTTGAGAAAAAAAGAAAGGCTAACTAAGAAGATCGTACCGTTCCACTTTCAATGAATGCAGCCATGTTTGTTTACAACGGACGTCTGCTGATTCTTCTTCTACGGCCGTTTCCGCTATATCAGATAGTTCTGCGCACGTCAAACTGATTTAAAGTTGAACTGGCATGAAATTCCCCGCAACGTTTGGCCCTTTTTTAACCACACTCTAAGTACCTTAATACTAGGGCTGAACGATTCGACAGATACACAAAACCCAGCCATCGGTATCGGGACTGAAAAAGGGCTCTGATCCAAATCGTAAAGAAATCCATTTCAAAACTTTAAATAATATTTACTCATTGAACCACTTTATTCAAACTAGATTCAATTTCAAAGTTGAAAAATGTTACTTAAGCAAACAAGAGGATGAGTCAACTAAACAGCTCTTCTGTAAATTTGGTATAATGATGGATATTTGGAAATCACTCCAGGAGTGGCTTAACTATAAAAAAATATAAAAAAATAAGTATTTGTTATTGTTGTTAGCGACATAGCATCTTCAACAGACCAGCATGAAAAACAAAGCTGTACATTATTTCACACGCACAGCAAGGCTTTGCAATGTATAAACTGGTGACCGGATTAAAGCAGAAATGAAGTCGAACGTGTAAGAGCATTTAAAAGCGACACCGAAATGACCAACATAGTACGGATACAAAGAAAATACATCTCAACTACGGGCGCAGCTATGTTTGTTCTCCGATGTGTACTTCCTACTCGGTCTACTCTCAGAGTGCCGAGTTGGAGCTCGTATATTCCGACCTAAGGATCAGACATCAGAGCTGACCAATTGTCTCTGTGAAATGACGCGAGACAAGTACGAGATTTCTGACTTGGAAAGGTTAACTGGAACGCAGCATTATTCCTAACAAGGCCACCAAGGTTATGTAAGCTCAGTATGTAGGCTAAGTCTTGTTAACAGGGAAATGACCCTAATAATATGCGCTGTTTTGGTCACTTGCCTCTAGGTGCAAGTTTCGGTCATATTTCCTAGGTAAACAACTCAAAGCTGCTTTGTCTTCAAAAGAGTGACCGCTGTCCTTCAGATGTAAATGAACTGCTCAGTCTTGGCCTGATGAGTTTGAACTTTTGTGTTGAGTCATGCTTTTGTGTGGATCCTGTTTAAGTTTCTGCAAAGGAACAGCTCTGAACATTCTTCGCTGCACCGGAATGCATTTACCGCGTCAATGGGCTTGGCAGGATTTAAAATAGTTTAAACACAGAAAAATAATGGAAGTCATTTTTGAAACCGCCCCTTTTAGTATGCCAAAATACTCAAATAAGACAGATCACTTTAGTGACCGATCCATTAAAAAAAGAATCAATTCTCCAAAGGTTTTAATTTTCTGATAAGGCAACTTATTTAATGAAACATTACTTCCTTCAAATATTTTTTTTCTTCACTCTTGCTTGCATTGTGAAGTGGTTTTTTTCACCCAAACTGTAATCGAAACGCTTTTTGGAGGCCTAAAAATATTCAAAAACTCACCGAAATTTGCACAAGCATCAAGGGTGTGTGGTTTTGTTAAACTTGAATTTAAAAGGGGCGGGGCATATGGCTCATCAGCACCCCTTCGCAATCACACTTTCAGAACAGTTTAAGGAAGACGTTTGAAATCTGGTAACCAGTTAGAACTCTTTCAGACAAGCTAAAAACTCTTGTAACGTCATTCTACCAAACGGACAGGAAGTCCTCCATTTTTGTTCAAAGGGTCACTTTTCACATTTTACACACATACTTTGACAATTCCTACAGACTTTGAGATTTGAAGTAATCAAATGATTGAGTTTTTTTGTGTATGATGAAGGGCCAGGTCTCAAACTTGGACAAATTTAAAAAAAAAAAAAACATAAAAGCTTCTATATCTGGTTTCAGAAAGTCACAGATTGGTGAAACCTCCAGTGGTTGATGGACATGAGGTCAAATCCACATAGTGAAATGCTGACATCACTGAAGCCCCGCCCCCTCAGAACAGGAAGCGTAATGTTTCGCCGTGAACGGGCCAGAATTTACACCATAGAGCTAATCAACATGAAACGGTGCACAGTGACTGTAAACAAGTTGGGGTGACCGTGTGTCCGGATTTTGAAAGAGGGTGGGGCAGTGGGTGTATCAGCAGCGAACCAGGCAACCCAACAACTGGAATTATGTTTTTATGAATGTAACTACAATCTAGATGAACCAGATGCTGCTACCATGCTCATGTTCCATATCCAACCTTTAAGGAAACTTCTCAGAGACTTCTGTTTTTAATCATTCTGCTTGCTTGTGGGGTTGTTTTTAGTGGTGACCTACCATGCGAACGAGGCAAACGTGAGTTATAGCCAGAAGTAACGTGGAGAATCCGGTCATTTTTCAAATTAAAATACAGTCGAGACTCATAATAAATAGAACGGTAATGCTTCCTAACAGTGCTTAGAGTCCTGGGCTAGAGCCTGGTAAGCGCCTGCTAAAGTCCAGGCTTGGGTCCAGCGCCGATCTTCTCGTGATGCCTACGGTTCACACGCTGGATTTACAAACAGAACCAAAGGAGAACCGCAGAATACCTCTAAACAGATTGTTTTTGGGCTTCATGTAAAGGAACTCAGTGTTTCAACAGCTTTGCAGTCATCTCCAAGTTTGTTTCAGATAAATGGAGCACAGAAACTGAAAAATGCTACTGCGCTTCTAGAGTTTCTGGATTATTATCTGGATTATAAACTGAGGGGGGGGGGGCAGAGGGTGTAAAAGTATTAGTAAGAACTAGTAAAATAAGTTTCAGATGTTTCTTTGCATCAGCACATCTGATTTCATTTCATGCAACAGAAATATTTTAAGGTCCGTTAAACCTTCATTAGGGTGAGAAATATTGATGTACAAAAAAAAACAACAAACGATTTTACGTATTTTGAAGTCTATTCTCTGAGCTCCAGTGATGCGGGTGCCGACTTTAGAGCTGGAGTCACGTGCTCCACTTTCCTGGTTCTAGTGAGGACGAGGGTACTGATTGGATTTACTAAAGTTTCATCTAAAAGAAGCTGCTGGTTTTCGCAGATTACACTTCAATAAATTGCATCTTTCATCCAATATTTTAATACGCCAAAATAAAAAATAAGGTATTAGGTTTCCCATGAGAATCTGGCTTTAGTCAATAAACTAAGGGATTATTTTATCAGACTGCCAAAAATAAGACTTTTTGGGTGAATGTATGAGCTCAGAGCTTCATTCACTTTTTAATCGCATCAGAAATTACTAGTGATGGATAGAAGAGGTCTCCTGAAGCGTTTCAACATGTCAGTGTAAGAAGCTGTCTGGATGCTGTCACTGTGTTGGTCTGCTGACACCTGCTGGATGTCAAATATCAATGCAGGCAACCGAAATGGGAGATCCAACAACCATTTATTCTATCCAACACATGATTCATTGAAGTAATTGTATACCATACTGCACTTTAATATCGGAATACAATTTTAAAATATCTTTAAAATCAACAATATGTTACAGAGTATCACTGAATAAAGGGAAAGTGAGGATGTATCATGTCACTAGCCTACAGCTGCATTTATCCATGGTGCGTTTAAATGAACGAATGACATTGGTCTATAATTATCAACTTGAATGCGGTTTGAGAATTGCTGGGGACAGTTATTAAATATTTGTATAGCCTCCAAGTATTCATCTATTTCATGTTTCATTACAATATAAGCCGCAGTGTATAAACGTGGTGAAAATCAATACAAGTTCAAAGCCATAGGTTTAACTGCTTTTTAAACATCACCAACAATATGCTGTTGGTTGGGAAGATTTATTAAAATCCACGCCATAGCACAAAGAAGGATGTTGAATAAAGCCACAGAGCCAGTATCCTCAACAAATAACTTCAAAATACTCCTGGCCAAGAGGCTGTAATTTGGCAATATTGTCTGAAACCAGTTGAAGCACATAGACCCAAGTTAGAGTAAAGTAAAGACATTGTAGCAGGAGGAAATAAGTCAATTTTATTTAGATTGCCAAAAGTAGTTGGTAAATTTAGAAAAAGAAATGAACGCCCTATTAGAGGAGCCAGCATTTCTCATTTCTAAAATACAATTTAGGAAACTGTGAGACCACTAAACAATCAGAGCTCTTCAGATGAGGTGGGTGGCTCTTAAAAGAGCCGTTGTGTTTGTGGTAGCTGAGCAGCAGGAGTTTACTTGGAGCTGGTATACTTAGTGACAGCCTTGGTGCCCTCAGATACAGCGTGCTTGGCCAGCTCACCGGGCAGCAGGAGGCGCACAGCAGTCTGGATCTCCCTGGAGGTGATGGTGGAGCGCTTGTTGTAGTGAGCCAGACGGGAGGCCTCGGAGGCGATGCGCTCGAAGATGTCGTTGACGAACGAGTTCATGATGCTCATGGCCTTGGAGGAGATGCCGGTGTCAGGGTGGACCTGCTTCAGCACCTTGTACACGTAGATGGCGTAGCTCTCCTTCCTGGTCTTTCTCTTCTTCTTGCCTCCTTTACCGGCGGTCTTGGTGACGGCTTTCTTGGAGCCCTTCTTGGGCGCTGACTTTGCGGGTTCAGGCATGTTGTCTCTGAGACTTCACAATGAACTGCTGGCTGGGGAGGGAACAGCTGTTATTATACAGGCTGCATGTAAATCAGACTGTTCTTTCCCCTGGCTGTGATTGGCTGAGCCGCTGAGGTGGAACTAGAAGTGAAATCACGTGGTTTTCAAATGCTGCGCTCAGTCAGAAAGATGAGAAAGAAAGGCGGGAAAACGTTACAAAAAGCATCACAGTTAGATTAGTGTTTGTTCTATATATTTGTCACGATATGGCTACTTCATTTATTTTAATTTATGTTCATATTAAAAAGCGTCCAATATATTTTTTCAGAATCACTGTCAAAATAATAAGATTATATAGATTAATAAGATATACTCATATTTTAAATATAGAGAAAAGTCATCAGGTTTCAGTTTTACCCAAATACTTATTGGACCGTTTCATGAATTTCCTCATCAGAAACTGGAGATGGGAAAACACCCAAATTTAAATAAAGAATTGAAATTAGTCATTTGTCCTTTATGTAAATAAGGTTTAGACAGATCTCATTTAGTGAAATCATTTCATATTTAAAATATGTGGAACATGTCTGGTGTGGCGAGTTGAAACATGCTCCCAAACAAGTGGGACAGTAGACAGCGCCATTTACCAAATTTATTCAGTTTTTAAAGAAGTTTATGTTTTATTGCCTCCTCAGATTAATTTCACGTCTTCAGCCTAAATGTAATTTTGTCCTATACTTGTCACAGCCAAATGTGTTTCCTTTCATGGTGTTTCATCTTAAGCTTAGGGTCTTGTATTTATGCCTATCAACTACAGGAAATGCACTGTAAGAGACTCCCTAAACATCTAGGATTCTGTGATTACTTCGTTACACGTAACAAATTGTTCCGTTCCACAGGAATCAGTTTCTTAATCAGTAAGTGTGTGGCCCTGAAAAGGACCGTTGTTTAGCTGTCAGCAGGGGGCGCAGTTTAACCTCCAAAGCCGTACAGAGTGCGGCCCTGCCTCTTCAGAGCGTAAACCACATCCATGGCGGTGACGGTCTTCCTCTTGGCGTGCTCTGTGTAGGTGACGGCGTCACGGATCACGTTCTCCAGGAAGACCTTCAACACACCGCGGGTCTCCTCGTAGATGAGGCCGGAGATGCGCTTCACTCCCCCGCGGCGAGCCAGACGGCGGATAGCGGGCTTGGTGATTCCCTGGATGTTATCACGAAGGACTTTACGGTGGCGCTTGGCGCCTCCTTTACCGAGTCCTTTACCTCCCTTTCCTCTGCCGCTCATTTTTACTTCTTCTGCTGTGTGAACACAAAGATGAATTCGGAAGTGAGCAGCAGTCTCAGATTTTATATTTGAGTTGCGGACGTAGGAGGAGACGGGCTCAGCAACTCCTCCTACATGACCAGACATGATTTAATCCCCTTAATCCCTTTATCTTAATCTGAGATTTTATTTTTATGAAACTATGCAACGCCAGCAGCTTGTTGAGCTCCTCGTCGTTGCGGACGGCCAGCTGCAGATGACGGGGGATGATGCGGGTCTTCTTGTTGTCGCGGGCGGCGTTCCCGGCCAGCTCCAGGATCTCAGCGGTCAGATACTCCAGCACAGCGGCCAGGTAGACCGGGCCACCGGCACCGACCCGCTGCGCATAGTTGCCTTTGCGTAGCAGCCTGTGGACACGGCCCACTGGGAACTGGAGTCCGGCTCTGGACGAGCGGCTCTTGGCCTTAGCTCTGGCTTTTCCTCCGGTCTTTCCGCGGCCGCTCATTTTTGTCTGTGGATTCTGGAGACGAGACTCGAGAAATGGTGACAAGCAGGAGCTGAGAGCTGCCTTATATCTCCGCGGAGAGAGACGGGCAGCCAACCAGTTGAGCTTCCAGCAGAGCGGGACGGAGAGGCGGACTTTTTCAGCTCAGCTTCCTCCAATGAGCAGCGCACATTGAGCCGGGAGGAGACTCCTCTGGGCGGCGCTGAGCTCCAGGAGGAGCCGCTAACCAACCAGGATCAGGAGCGGAGATGCAGCGTCACTGTTTGCCGCTCAGAGCTCCATTTTAAGAGCAGCTGAAGCCGGTCTGTATGTAACATTTTTCTCCTCCTGATCAGAGAAGCAGAAGCATGGCCAGAACCAAGCAGACCGCCCGTAAATCTACCGGAGGCAAAGCTCCCAGGAAGCAGCTGGCCACCAAGGCCGCCAGGAAGAGCGCTCCGGCTACCGGCGGCGTGAAGAAGCCTCACCGCTACAGGCCCGGTACCGTGGCTCTGAGAGAGATCCGTCGGTACCAGAAGTCCACGGAGCTGCTGATCCGCAAGCTGCCCTTCCAGCGGCTGGTCCGAGAGATCGCTCAGGACTTCAAGACCGACCTGCGCTTCCAGAGCTCTGCCGTCATGGCTCTGCAGGAGGCCAGCGAGGCTTACCTGGTGGGTCTGTTCGAGGACACCAACCTGTGCGCCATCCACGCCAAGAGGGTCACCATCATGCCCAAAGACATCCAGCTGGCCCGCCGCATCCGCGGAGAGAGAGCTTAGAGGCTGGGGCTCCGACACCAACACACAACGGCTCTTTTAAGAGCCACACACACCTTCATTTAAGAGCTTCTTCCTGTTATTCTTTAATATTAACTATACTGGAAACTTTGAATGAACGCCCTTTAGTCAGTTAAGCTTAAATGGTATTACACATTCACTAGTAGCAAAACTAAACATTTTCTTTACCCATCCTCTTACTGCTAATAAAAATATTTCTAATCCATGTTTTGGAAACTTATATATATATTTTTTGTAACTTGTGTAGAAAAAAGTTGGGTATTAAATAAATGGAATTGCATAAGCAATCGAGAACGAGCTCACATATCAACATAGCAAAGCCCTCTACACCGAAACAAATTTCATCTGCTAGTGTGGATGCAGTACAGATTAGATACGGCAACACATTAAAGAACATGAATAAATGCAGAAAAAAAATCAGAAAAATCCTTAATGAACACTCAGAACTTTAGAAACTGTGGTGGTTCACATCCAGCCAAATGTGAGCAATGTAATATCTGCAAAAAACACAATCATTACCAAAAAAAAAATGCAGATCAGCAAAACCACATCAAAGTATTGCAAATTTGAAAACAGTTTTGAACTTGAAAAACAGACATTGTAAATTTGAAAAAATAAATTGTAAACTTGAAAAAAACTGTAAATTTGGAAACCAAACATATATTGTAAATTTGAATAAATATTGAAAACTTGAGCTGTTCGTTTATACACACACACTGCCACAACAGACAGACGGCCTGACTTTTCATATTTGGATTAAGGACAACGCAAGAATAGAGAAGCGTTAGAGATAGGTGTTTTATTTTACTGATAGCCAGTTTACGATCACGGAGGTCTGCTTTAGTGAGTAGGGTGTATGTTGCTAGGCTACGCATTTAACAATGGAAGATACGATGGTGCTCGCTGGCTGCTCTGCTTTCTGACCGCATACCATGGAGGCCTCCGTTGCTGTAGTACCCCCATTTGGCCGCTAGGCCCCCATTGAAAAGCCTTGGACTTTAGACACGTTAAAAACAACTTCAATGCCTGGTGCCCAGTTTTTTTAAACTTTCTATGGCTACATATTCTTCCTGAGATAACGCTGGGCTCGTCAAAAACATAGGCACAAGGCTGGTTTTCGTAAGATAATTAGTTGAAATCTTGCATAATTTGTCGAGCCAAGTTTAGCATCAGAGCTAAAGACGCGGGAGCAGAATGGGCGTGATTACGCCCGAACTACACGCCCATACACGCCCCGCGAGGGCAGAGTATAAAGTGAAGATCCCGCCCCTATGCCCTTTTTAGGAACATGCTTCGTCAGAGCTGGGGAGGAGCAGTCTGTGAATCCGCCATGAATTCCCCCATGAAAGTGTGTCATTCTGGTAAATGGGGAGGAGTGAGGAGGCGCTGTCTACATAGAAGAAACACAATCAGGCTTCATGAACAAAAGGTATATAGGAAATAACATTAGGCTCATTTTAGATATTTTAGATTACCCAGAAATGGTAGAGGAGGGTGGGCTCATGCTCTTTGTAGATTTCTACAAAGCTTTTGACACCGTTGAACATCCATTCAATTTACAGTCCCTTAAAAAATTCGGTTTTGGTGGGTATTTTTCCTCAGTTATTAAGAGTCTATATAACAATAGTAATAACTCAATTAGACTAACAGGTGGTATGTCTCCCAGATTCAATGTCTCTAGAGGCATCCGACAAGGGTGCCCGGCTTCGCCTTACCTCTTTCTATTGTAGTTGTTGAGGCAGTTTAAATCCAGCGTAATGGTCTTCACTCTCTGGGAATTCAACACGAATCCGTTGCATGACACATGTTGGAATTACGGCCAAGGACTCCCCAACACCAGCTCACAAATGACCGATACGCCAGATACCTGAAACGATCGTAACTTACATTATTGACTCAGTATATGGTGGACTTCATTATATAGTATTTATTATAGCACAATGTTGCTATTGAATGCTACCTATTTAATTTGTTAGGATTTCTAAGAACAATTCTAGATTGTAAATAAAATCACATTGAAAACGTAATTTACCGGTGTATTGTTCTGCTCTGTAAATCTGGCCTGCATTTTGCAGCGAGTAAACATTGAGGCAGACAGGGTCCAGTCCTAGATGTTCTGTCATGCACCGCAGCTCTCCGTATGCTTCACGAAGTCTCCTCATAACCTAATAGAATTATAAAATGGTAAGTACATGTGACAAAACAATCGGCTAGCTAATCGGTGATCTGAATTGTTGTAGAATATCACCTTGGGAATCTCCTGACAGCAAATGTTGTCTACTTCAGTTGGAATTGACGTACAGTTCCCACACAGGAACCTACTGAAAAGCATAAGTTAGATAAATGTAATTGTAAAAGTCTATCTGAAGAGTGCAATTGTAATTGGTCAGATAGTGATGTAATTAATATATTGAGGAAATTATGGGTATATCCCTGTGAACTCATTGTCAGATGGATGTCTCATTGTCAAAAAGAATCAGATTTATTAACCAAGTATATGAGCACATACAATGAATTTTTCACCAGCAGATGACACTGTGGTATAAGAAATAAAATGCATAAAGAAGTAAAATTGTTTGAAAAACACCCCCTAAAATTCTTAATAATTGCTGTTAACCTGTTCAAAGAAGTGACTACAGCAGAGATTAAGCTGTTGGTCCTGCTCTAACATGGGAATGATAATAGTAATTAATAATAAAGAAATTAACAGGGATACTTAAAACATGGGGTTTATAATAATTACTCTTCACTGACTACAGCAAGTGTAAAATATTCGTAAATTGGAGGAGACAACGGGGCTTGGTCTGACATGCAGGCCAAGGCTACTGTCAGCCGACTTTCAAACCATTCCATGTCGGATAGTTGATCTCCATGGAATTTGAGAAATTGCTCATTTTCATTTTGTTCAATCTGAAATTTTTAGAACCACTAATCTAAATCGTGGAAGTACATGTGCATTTGATCACAACAACACAGACGCCTAATTTGCAGTTTTTGTCTAATCAGAATAATGTGGGGCAAATCAGCACTGACACTTTATAAACCTACCTAATATCATAATAGCCTAACCAAAAAAAAAAAAAAATAGAAAAAAGAATTAACCACACAACTAACCATTCGGACACGTCCCGTTGAAGCCGTGGCATTTCTAGTTCCTCCTCAAGTGCGTCGCCGTCTGGATCAGATTCTGGATCAAACTGAAACGCCATTACAGTCGCCATTGCAGTAGCCGATAGCTGATCCATATCTGTCGTAGTGAAGCTAGAGACGTAATTAGGACAGATAAATGTGTGGATGGATGATCAAATACTTTATTAGGCCTTTAATTTGTAAACGGATTATTGTTCAACACACAATATAATTAAACCTAAAACTAATTACATTTAACAGATAACATTGGAATTTGGGCAATTTGTGGTGAGCAAACGTGTGTCAATGTTTTATTAGATGCGGACGTTGGAGACTTATTGACCACAGAAGCGCATAGCCTAGGCCCCGCCCTCAGAAACCCAGTTGTTCTGTGCTAATGCTCACAGGAGGGCTACCTCGTCACACCTGCCATTCTACAAAAACGCTGAATTACGGCAAGCGATTCTTTGATATAGTATTAAGGTACTTTTAGTGTGGCTAAAAAGGGCCCAAACGTTGCGGGGAATTTCATGCCAGTTCTACTTTAAGGTTGTCTGTAACTTCGCAGCATCTGATGCATCTGATGCATTCAATAAACGTTTGAAATGTTTGGTGAGTTCAAAAACGTAGGACATTTAACACTTATAACAGAAAAAAGAAACATAAGCCAAATTTGTTTTGAGTCAATGCCAACTAAATATGCCCTAATTATTTGTTTTTTTTACAAACTATTAAAAAGCAAAAACTATTCTCTCTATTAAATTTGTCTTAAGAAATCTCGGCATTTTTTTAGAACTAGAAATTTAATTTGGAAGGCCTTGAATGTTATACATTTTGAAAAAATTACCTTCTTTCAACAGTATGCCTCAGGCAAAATAATATAACAGTAAAATGTTATATATATATATGTGTAAAAACAGGCTTTTCTTGAAGACAAAAGTCAGGTTTTCCTGTAGCATTTATTTAATTAATTAAATCAAATGAACAAAACTTAATGTAGATATAATCATTTCCTTTCTTTTTCATTCTGTCTTCCTCCATATAATAACGTTCCTATTAATGTTATAATGCCACCTACCAGTTATTCTTTCCTATTATTTCAGCCATCTTTCTTCAGCTTAGCTAGTTGCTAACCAAGAAATGTGGCCAAACATGAAGGCAAATAAACCATGGGCCAGCTAACGTTTAGTTCCCAACTTCATTGACATGAATAGTAGGGACATTTGCCAACTAATAACCATGAGACGAGATGTAGCTTAATGTGTTAAGTTGGCCAAATGCATCAATTCAGGGGGTTAATGACAAAAATACTCATCAATACTTTCAGATCTCATTATTGCATAAAACCTTTTTTTTTTTCAAAAAATAATGGGGCCCACCGACACTGAAACTGTACAGGGCCCAGAAAAAGGTGCTACGCCCCTGTGTGGAGCATTGATTTGGATGATGCTCCCAGTGACCAAACATCCTCCATGTTTTGTTATCAACTTCTTACTTTCTTTAAATGTATACCTTTAATATAGAAAGTACTCTTAAATCAGTTACTTTTGTTCGTTTTGTTCCTCTGCTTTATCTTCTCAGACAACCAGACGGTCGTGGTAGATGGCCGCTTGTACTGAGCTTGGTTCTGCTGGAAGCTTCTTTTTGTTAAAAGGGAGTTTTTCCTCTCCACTATTGCTACATGCTTGCTCAGTATAAGGGATTACTGAGGAATTGCTGTGGTTGGAGTCTGCATGTTCGGCGCACAACCTCATAGCAATGGCTCAACACAATCTGCTTCTTCCTTGAATCGAAAACTTTTAAACGATTGGAATGTTTGTATAATTGTATTGAAATATTTTTTCTTGTCAAGTGCCTTGAGGTGACTTCTGTTGTGAATTGGCCCTATATAAATAAACTGAATTCAATTGAATCCAAACTGTATGCTTACCATTCTCATATCATCTCCTTACCTGCTCTAACCTTCTCACTTTGCTTTGCATTTTTCCAGCTCCCAGTTCACAACACCATCCACATCAATTCATATTTCAGAACATTGTTCAATAAACTTCTCAAATCTTCCATTTCTCTAGAGAGTGTTGTCTATTTGGGGTCCGACAATTACCTAAAACCACGACAGTGTTTTGCTGCTTAGGAGACTGCCTTGTGCAAATAACAGTAAATATTAAATCAGTCTTTTGCAGCTTTAGTGCCATGTATTTAATTACTGGATATAGCAAAAGCTTCTAACATTTAAAATTTCATCTTTCCAGTTCATTCACTGGAGTAGTAATTACTGAATGTATATGCAGAGAGTCAAGATAAATCATTACTCCCATCAGTACTTTATTTTTATGTGACAAAGACGACTGAAATAGATGTGCATATAGATCTAAACAAGCTTAAATAAATAAAAACATCTGTTGTGTAGCAATTTGCTATGTTTGGGCAGTTAGGTTTCTTGCATTTAGAGTTACAGCTGCATGTCTTTGGGGATTATTGGCTTGTTTGCATATCTTAATTCTTGTGTTCTTTCCTCTGTGCATATTGGTTTATTCTTTAAAACTCCAAGTTTGAATTTATTACAGCCAAATAAATCCTCAAACCTAGACTTATATCAAATGCAACTGCGTTAATATCTTACAAAATATATTGAATATTCTGATATACGGATTATACACGGATTTCTTTATTTCACTAATGGGGTTTGGATGTTTTAAAAGAACAGTGAAACCATCACCCCCTGTGCCATGTAAAGGTTGAAACAAACAAGTGGATGAATGTGCTGTTAGGATCAGACCACAACTCAAGGTTTTGGCCTACATGCAAATCATTACTGAACACTGCATCCCCACAGTGAAACATGGTGGTGGCAGTATCATGCTGTGGAGATGTTTCTTGTGAACAGAAAAAGTGCAAGGATCTCAGTGTTTAGACAATAAACACAAAGGAATACACAATCTGGAAAGGTCCTAATAACAATTATATAAGAGTTAAACATGTATTACTGACTAATAAATAATTCAGAAATGATACATAAACAGACACATAAGGAAACAAAAACACCAACACCACAATATTTATGATGCTCAAAGTCGCATATTAACTACAGATTGTGTTCACATGATTTGGAGGTTTTTCACACAGTTACAATAATTGATTTTAGCCTAAAATAAAGCAAACTGGGTTTATACATTCGTCTTCTTTTCCTTTTTAAAGACGTTTCCATCAGATTGTTCTCTCCACTTCAGGGTAACTCCACTCACATTGGTCCCCTGCAGTCTGTGCTGGAGCTGTGAGGCAAAATAAGAAGCCATTTTAAAAATGACAAGTTCAATATTTTGAGATCAGAATGAATTTTTTTCTACTCTAAAAGGGTTAGGGTTCATTCAGGTTGCTGTAAGGCACAACTTCATTTCCAGTGTTAGCTAAACATGATTATAATGACTTCAGTAAAGCAATTCCTTCACTTTTTTCATGAAAAAAAGGGAATTGGCAGGTATTTATATAATTTTTAGTTAATACTGGAAATGAAGTCATACATATATTATAATATACAACATTGTTGAGTTTTTGTGTAGCAAAGTTGTTAGTGCAGGTGCTCAGAAAACAGAAGCCTTTTTTCTGAGTTTGAGTCCGATTCCCCTGCTTTTCATTTTTCCGCAAAATTTGTGCACAAAAACAGTTTCGGAATTACATGTACCTTAGTCAGGATGAGTCCTCTCACCAAAGCATCATTCAGATCCACTGAGTCGTCGGTTTGAAGTCTGATCTTCACTACCTGTTTTATTACTGATATAAAATTAGGAATATAGAAACAGATGAATCTGCATTTTAGTAGCATGTTCTCACAAATGAGTATAAAATACATTGACACGTCTGTAAATGTAACATCAGTGATTCTGGTTTGTGATGTTCCAATCTAATCCCAAATTCTTGTCATCAGAAGTTTCTCTGACAACACCCAGCTCCTGAAACATGTAGCTAGTCTAAATTTGGGGTTATTCTTTACCAATCACAGTCAAATTTCATGTTTACAGCAAACAAAGCTTTATTAGCGGTGCATTTTCACCAATGCTCCTCCAAAACCACATGCTGCAGGGAATTAGCACCCCAAGGCTCCCAGCCACGGCTGCTACCCATCAAACATTGCACCTGGTCATACCGTTCCTCTCTGCAGGTGAGCGACCCACATGGAGGGGCCTTCTTGTAGCTTCTTCGGGCTGACGTCGAGTAGTGAAAGCTCTACCACCAGATGCTCACCAGTAAGAACGGACCCTGACAAGGCCTAGCCCCAAGTGAGAGGCGAGGTTCAACCACAAGGTCAGTCATATAATCGGACCCTGAGAACAATTTGCCATGGAAGAACCTACAACACTGCAAATTCCTTGTAGCTTGGCAAGATTTATTGTCTTAAATTTAGCCAAATTATCATCTCCATCTTGTTTTGAGCCTTACAAGCTAGCTTTCAGTTTGATTGGTTGAGATGATTGCATTTGTTTCAAGTCAATGCTACTTTTTTTTCTGAATTTGGTCCGTATATCTAAAATGTAATTATTTTACATATATTTCGAGCAAAAATTGTTTTTTAGATGCCATTTAAAACTAAAGATTTTTTTTAAATAAGAAACATTCACTTATTTTAACTTATTTTTAGCTTTATTTAGGTTGAGAAATTATTCTTATTTCAAGAGATCTTAGTAAGAAAAATGTACTTACTGCATGGAAAAAAAATGATTTCACTTGTTTCTAGTAAATTTTCTCTAAGGACAAATTAATTTATCTAGTATTAAGGAGGTGGGTTTTTACAGTGAAGGAGCTGAAGCTCTGGCCAACACTGCTGTGAATCAAATAGAGATACACAAACCCTACAGCACACTACGAAAGTGAGACTATAAAGGGCGATGGATTGAGGCTTCATCTGCAGTAAAATCTCACAGGGGACTGGTTAAACATTTTCCCCTTCACGTTTGAACTTTTGCCAAACTAGTGCAGAAATATTGTTACTAGTAAATCATTTTTTCTTAGTTGCACGGTTGGCACAGTAGTAGGACTCTGCTTGCCACAGACCTACCAGCCTTTGCGGCCCAAAAATCAGACTGGAACACCAGGAAATATCCCGGTGCTCCCGATTAGCCTCTCCGGGCCTATACCTACACAATGAACTGAAATCAGAACGAAATACACTACCGTTCAAAAGTTTGGGGTCACCCAAACAATTTTGTGTTTTCCATGAAAAGTCACACTTATTCACCACCATACGTTGTGAAATGAATAAAAAATAGAGTCAAGACATTGACAAGGTTAGAAATAATGATTTTTATTTGAAATAAGATTGTTTTTACATCAAACTTTGCTTTCATCAAAGAATCCTCCATTTGCAGCAATTACAGCATTGCAGACCTTTGGCATTCTAGCTGTTAATTTGTTGAGGTAATCTGGAGAAATTGCACCCCACGCTTCTAGAAGCAGCTCCCACAATTTGGATTGGTTGGATGGGCACTTCTTGCGTACCATACGGTCAAGCTGCTCCCACAACAGCTCAACGGGGTTCAAATCTGGTGACTGCGCTCGCCACTCCATTACCGATAGAATACCAGCTGCCTGCTTCTTCTCTAAATAGTTCTTGCACAATTTCGAGGTGTGTTTTGGGTCATTGTCCTGTTGTAGGATGAAATTGGCTCCAATCAAGCGCTGTCCACTGGGTATGGCATGGTGTTGCAAAATGGAGTGATAGCCTTCCTTATTCAGAATCCCTTTTACGCTGTACAAATCTCCCACCTTACCAACACCAAAGCAACCCCAGACAATCACATTATCTCCACCTTGCTTAACAGATTGCGTCAGGCATTCTTCCAGCATCTTTTCAGTTGTTCTGCGTCCCACAAACGTTCTTCTTTGTGATCCAAACACCTCAAACTTGGATTCATCCGTCCACAGCACTTTTTTCCAGTCTTCCTCTGTCCAATGTCTGTGTTCTTTTGCCCATCTTAATCTTTTTCTTTTATTGGCCAGTCTCAGATATGGCTTTTTCTTTGCCACTCTGCCCTGAAGCCCAGAATCCCGCAGCCGCCTCTTCACTGTAGATGTTGACACTGGTGTTTTGCGGGTACTATTTAATGAAGATGCCAGTTGGGGACCTGTGAGGCGTCTGTTTCTCAAACTAGAGACTCTAATGTACTTATCTTCTTGCTCAGTTGTGCAACGCGGCCTCCCACTTCTTTTTCTACTCTGGTTAGAGCCTGTTTGTGCTGTCCTCTGAAGGGAGTAGTACACACCGTTGTAGGAAATCTTCAATTTCTTAGCAATTTCTCGCATGGAATAGCCTTCATTTCTAAGAACAAGAATAGACTGTCGAGTTTCAGATGAAAGTTCTCTTTTTCTGGCCATTTTGAGCGTTTAATTGACCCCACAAATGTGATGCTCCAGAAACTCAATCTGCTCAAAGGAAGGTCAGTTTTGTAGCTTCTGTACCGAGCTAAACTGTTTTCAGATGTGTGAACATGATTGCACAAGGGTTTTCTAATCATCAATTAGCCTTCTGAGCCAATGAGCAAACACATTGTACCATTAGAACACTGGAGTGATAGTTGCTGGAAATGGGCCTCTATACACCTATGTAGATATTGCACCAAAAACCAGACATTTGCAGCTAGAATAGTCATTTACCACATTAGCAATGTATAGCGTGTGTTTCTTTAAAGTTAAGACTAGTTTAAAGTTATCTTCATTGAAAAGTACAGTGCTTTTCCTTCAAAAATAAGGACATTTCAATGTGACCCCAAACTTTTGAACGGTAGTGTATGTACGAGTCCCAAAGTGCTATTTTTAGTTTAGAGGTGCAGGACTTGAGCATAACTGAATGAGAGAGGGAAAGAGATTCCATAACACACTCACCAGGAGAGTCATAACAGACAAATGGTAATCTTGTTTCACAGGGTAAAAACTTCCATCTTCCTGATCTCCCAGAAGATGTAACACCACATATGAGAGTCATGGAACCAATAGGATTTATAACACGATCCCAGCTGGTAAAGGGAATGCTGCTCCCATCAGACCAGTGAAGATTTGGATCTCTATAAAGACCGATCCATGGAAAGTAAGCATAAGGGACCAAACTCTTGACATTCTGGTTTTCTGCATCACTTTTTATGGTAGCCAGGTCTACGTAGTTCTCTCTGCAGTACTTCTGAGCACTGGACCAGTTCATTACTTGATTCACATAAACAAACTCAGGATTCATCTGCGTGCCTGTAGGTGATGACAGTGGAGGACAAAGGTAAGTAGAATTTTTACATTTCAAAACAATGCTAAAAGAATGAGGTGTGAAATTTAAATCCTTAACCTTTGTAACACACAAAGTCGCGATTCCCTGAGCATATAACATCATACCAATCCCCATGGTATGGAAACATTACACATAACTCCTCAGAGTAATGAAAACTAGGTTCGTTAGAAGTAGTTCTCCAGTGTCTGTAGTCAGCACCACTCCCCATGAAGCCATCAGACCATTTCCAGTCGATTTCACTGAACAAACCAATCCAGACGTCAGAGCTGTAACCAGCAGAAGAAAGGGTCTTAATGAGTTGGTTCTGTTCTTCAGTGCTTAGTATGGTGGCCAGGTCTGTGTGGGTCTGTCTGCAGTAGGTCTGAGCTTCAGTCCAATTCAGAGACTGTTTAACAAAGCGGTACTGACGAGGGAGGCAGGAGGAGAGGATGACCAGGTCTGGAAGATAAATTGTAATTTATTAATTGTCATCCTTCATTGTTGCTCTGTTAAACAGCTGTTGATAAAACCAGATGGAAAAATGAATTCACTGACCTGAGAGAAACAAGACTCCCAACAAGATCCTCTCCATGACTATGATGCTCCGAGGACGACAGTAGAAAGTCCTGAGAGTCTCTGAAAAGTGTTCGGACTTTTCGTGCGATAGGAGGGTATTGTCTGTTGTACGTGGAAACCTTGTTGCCATGACTAAAAGTAGGTAAATTATGTTTAAAAAGCTCTGGGTAGATTTGCAAAGTTTTAGGCCACACAAACAAATTCTTCGCATTAAAAACAAACATAAACACGACTGGCATATCAAGTAGTTTCCTAGAACAAACCCAGGTTAGTCCTTTTTCCTACAAGCTGATAAGCGCTGAGCTCATAGTTAAAAGTCAATAGTGTCTTGCATTTGGAAATAAAAAGGAATTGGAAATACACCTAAAGATACTATACTAGGAGACTGCAGCTAGCAGCATTAGAGCTGCAA
Organism: Apricaphanius iberus; assembly: GCA_028564705.1. Lineage (NCBI taxonomy): Eukaryota > Metazoa > Chordata > Actinopteri > Cyprinodontiformes > Aphaniidae > Apricaphanius > Apricaphanius iberus. Next base: position 2,797,769 of record JAPXFQ010000075.1, on the reverse strand, counting down.
GCCTTCCATTATGGCTTCTAATAATGTTGGCCTAACATAATAAAGAACCAACTATTTTTCTTTAAATTGATACAATTACAAATTAAGGTATGAGCTCTCTTTCCATTTTTCATTGAAGATTTTTTGTCTCTACAACAGAATGACAATAAAAGTAACAGTAATATTTTCTATGTCTTTTTATATTTACATTGAAAACTAAGTGCTTTTTTTTTTTAGCACCAAACCATATCCAACCAGAACCGAGACTCATCCAACCCAGGCCTCAGAGACACCAGCTCCCCACGAGAGGAGAGTCCTTCCCTGAGGTGTTGTGTCTGAGGTTTCGTGCGACACGAACCCGGGCCGTGGCTCTGCGAAAGCAAAAGCCCAAGGAGACAATCAACACCGGCACAAAACTAGAGTAAACATCGGGATTGCATTCTCTCAATGGAAATAACTAAAGGAACAAGAAATGTGTGAGGACTGGTAACAACATTCACTGTAACATTTTTTTCAAACTAGTACCCGACACAGAGATATGGTGTAAAAGTCCCATGGAATAAGTCATTTATTTCCATTGAGGTCATCCCTTCTAATATCACAGTTCATTCATGAAAAAAAACAAAAAAACACCAGAATAATATCACTTAACTTTCACCATTCATAAATGTCAGTGTTTTACACATTTGCCTCATCGCTCGCTACTTGAGATGAAAGAGAGTATGATATAATTGTCATTTTGCTGGAGGTTGAATGATCTGGCGTCGTAGTAGTAGAAAATTGCGTAAGTGCGATTTTTGGCCTATATGGCCTATCCGTTGTTAAGGTCAACACTTGAACACAAAAATACCGCTTGCTTGCATTGATTTAGGTATATACTGTCCCCAATCACCAGGAAGCTACACACTGTTGAAAAATCTGAACTTCAGCGTCAATTTGCGCCGCGTCAGCCATTCAGGAGCCTGGTGACTGACATGAAGTCACAGCATCAGGATGACAGAGGAAATACTGATAAACACAGTGGCTAATAGGGCTGGGTATTAATTCAAATTTCAAGAAACGAATCAATTCTGATTCTCATCTGATCCGGTTCGACTCTACTCAGTCTGATCCAATTTTATATTGATATGGGTCATTTTTTTTTAGCTGTTATTTTCATTATATGCTTTTAATTCAATGACGTAACAGTCGGTTAGTAACAGTTCACCGACTGAACTGTATTAACCCTTTCAGACACAGGACATAAAATGACCGTCAGAATGTTTCTTTCCTATTTTAGCTGTAAAAAGGGCAAACTGTTCTATAAAAATTAAAATTGACTTTTGAACTTGGGAGTTGATTCGATTGGATTTCTATAAGAATCAATTCAGATTCAATTTTCAGATTTTTTTTTTTTCAACCCAGCACTAATTGCTAATTACCCCGAGCTATATGACACCAGCTGTTTTCTATACAGAGACAGGAAAAAAAAATATTATAAAGAGGTTAAACTATTTAGACAGGAAAGCTCTTTATAGGTTTGTGGGTGCCTCTTAAAAGAGACACTGTGGCTGCAAAGGCACTGCTTCCTCTGCTGAGAAATGAGCCATGAACAGCTCCGTCACCTAGGGAGCCTCTTTGGATGACCCAGGCCTGCCAATGCCTCACCACAGCATGTTCCACGCCGCTCAAATATTATAGAGCTCCGGGAGTTGACATAACTTCTGCCAGCATTCAACAGTTCATATCGAATCAGTGCCATATTGGTAGGAAGTCTCCTGTAGTTAGATTATAGTTATAGTGATATGCGGCTTAGAAACGGTAAATATGATGAATACCTGTTGTGCCCCTGGATGCCATAACAGAAATGATGAAATAAAGGAAGAACATTCTACATGATTCCAAAAGATCCAGAATGCAGAAATTGTTGGATCAATGCGTTGAAACGTGCTAGCGATCAGCTAAAATGAACCTCTGCATCTGTGGATTATTTGTTCTGTGGCTCTGTTTATTCGGTATTTCTTTCTACCATAATAATTAGTTAGTGCAAATGAAGTGCAATTATTTGCATTCGTCCTAAAATCATAATTCTAAAAAATATGCAGAAATATCCTACTTTGTTTACCTCTTTAAAATAATAAATTATGAAGACGATAGTTAATCTATCAGACAGATTTTTGAAGTAAATTTGACACTCATTATTTTAGAAACATATTGTACTTTTCTCTCGATCTACAACACTTCTTAATCAGGCTTCCTTTCTCCAATTTAGAGTGTTGTAAAGATTGGAGACAGATTTCAAGCCGTCTTACGTCTTTAGCCATCTAAAACCAACATTAGACAGTGTCCTCTATTGACATTATTACCCTGTGGTAATATAACAGATAAGTAACTAAATGTAGGGAAACTAGACTCCCAACATTATCCTCACTATTAACACGGTTCTATGGAGTGGAAGAGGAAAATAATATCTTTATAACAACCCACCGAACATTTTTTTAGTCTAAAAGACGTCTAATGAACGTCTATATGGTCCGTAGACGTCTAGGCTAAAATCGGTCTACCGCTGGTCTAAAAAGGAAAGTTTTTCAGCCGTCTAGGTTTAGACTAGCCGTCTAATAGACGTCTAAAAGACGACTACCTCTATACGCCGCGTCTAATGCAAGACGTTTATATTACCATTAATGAACATCTATTTCTAGACGTCTAAAGTTATACGTTTAACAGACGTTTATTTTTATACCAAATTTATACACCATCAGATAATCTAGACGTCATTTAGACGTCGTATAGACGTCTAGTAAATGTATTATAGCCTAATGATATTCTAATAAAATCCAGCTTTTACAATCTATTAAATTCATCACAACAAACCTATTAAAATGAAATTAAAGTTGTGAAATTGAATGTTAAATCAGGTTCCCTAAAATTATCTTTTAAAATCAAAATGTTTTAAAACGGTTTCAGTAACTCTATACTTATTTTACAACTGGATATAAATACATCTCTTAAGCTTAACATTGACCAAACTATCCTACTGTAATGTAAATCAAAACATATTTCACACATCCAACCATCACAAACATATGAATGTGCAATATACATGTTAATTTCAACACATTTGTAAACATACATTTCCATAAAATAAATGCACAAATTCAAATATATAATATCAAAATATTTTATTTTGCTTATTTTATTTAAACAAAATTGTGGTGACAAATAAGTAGTCTAATGTTCAAAATTACTAAAATAAAAATGTAGGTATTTGTATGCAAAACATTTACAAAACATTTTTTTTTTTTAAATATACAAAAACTCTAGGAAAATTGATCAACCTAAACCAAAATGTAAATAAATAAAATACACCAAAGGTGTCCTCGGCCTCTCATAGCCCCCTCCAACACTTCGAGCTGGAGCCTGTTTGAGATGTGCAGCCATTGCTGAGCTGATAATTTACTCCGTAGCCTCTTTTAAAGTTTTCTGAACAGATTCTGCAAACACAGCAATAGAATAAATGAATAAATATTTTAAGTGTCACAGAGATCACAGCGATATTATCCATTAAGACAAAGTACATGGTTTCAAAGGACCATTCGGTTTAATGGCTACTTAATAGCAAGCTAGCAGGTAAGCTATAGCTAGCCTGCTAGCTATGCTGCAAACCGATAACAAACATTGTAGGACAAAACAACATTTCAGTAACTTTCCTTTGAGCACTCACCTATATGTGACCCTTCATATTTGAAGAAACAACGTTTTCTAACACATAGTGGTCCCAATGAGTAAAATAAATTGGTTCGGAGGACTCCGATATCCTCATTTCACCATAAAGACGATTAGACCGAGCGGAACTTTAAGTGTGTTGCTGCCTCCTAGTGGTGAGGGTCGGGGGTTACCACTAAAATAACTTATACGTCTGGTCTAAACCAGGTTTTAATGTAGACGTTGAATAAACATCTAAATCAAGGCTAAATCTAAACTTTACTCTATATTGATCAATGACAACTCAAACGATTCAAATCCAACATTTGGACATCAGCTGTGCAACTTAGTTATTTTTAAAAAAATCACTGTTCATTCTTTAATGTATTTAATTAAATAATCTAAATTTGGTCTAAAGAGAGACGTTGATACGACGTATAAATTTAGACGTCAAAATCGAGTCTAAATATAATCTACATTGTGCATTGATCAATGATGTTAAAATAGTTTTAATCAAGTACTTGGCCGTCATTTACACAATTTTCAGTTATATTTTATTTAATATTTAATAATTAATGTATTAAATTGTGTCGTCTAGATTCGGGCTAAAATTTAGACCAATTATAGACGGTCTAATTTCGGTTTGAATTTAGATGGCACGTCTAATAGACGTATATTGCTCAGTGGGAAGAGCTTTAATCTTAAATAAACTTTTCTACTAGGGCTATTTTATGTAAAACTTCGATCACACAGCAGGCAAATTTAGGCCAGGGAGTTGTCATCCAGGTAAGCCTGCATGGGTTTTCCAGGCAAATGTCTTTTAAGAAAGACACCACACACACATTTCTGAAGACGTGGATAGGGAATAAACATACACATCTACAGTATGACAATAACAGGTTCTATTGTGTTTATATTCTGATCCTTTCTATCTTGCTTTCAATATTTCATCTCAACCATATGAGGAAAATTGTCAACCCCATCAGACCTTTTCTATCACTTTAAAGATGGCAGCCATTTTTTTTTGCTTTTTGCTACTTTAAACTGCCATTGCCAAAGTTAACTTGGTGCATCTAAATCTATATTTTTGCTGTAACAGAATGTGACCGTTGTAAAAAATGTGTTCTCTGTATTTTCTTTTCTCTATAAATTCCTCTTCACTCATTGCCTTATGTCTGAAAAACATCAGTCTTCTAAAAATAAGTTAAAACAGAGTCTTTTAAAAATAACACAGGTCTGGCCAGAGGGAACAGAGCTCACTCGTGCATTCCCTAGCCAACCCTTCTAACACCATAAATAGTATTCTACAATCACATTTTTATCTTTCCAGCATGTCTTCTTCAATCTTCTTGTTCAGCTCCAGAATAACCAGTTCATGTCAGTTTGTTTGTAAGTATGAAGCACTCTTCCAAGCCTAGAATGTCCAATGGATATTTGTCGCTCTCACACATGATCTGACACATCTTGATTTTTAAGCTGGAACAATAAGCTTGTCCTGCCCTAGATCCATTAACAAAAAGTCATTAAATCCTAAATATATTATATTATTTCTGTAACTAATGCTTCTTTGTTTGATGAAAATCCTCTCCTCCAAGAGACCACTGAGGAAGCTGTTGCTGCCATTATTTCGGTGTTGCCTAATATTGTCCACCCGGCCCTCAGCAAAGACAGAAAGCACCAAATGTGGCTGGACTAATGCGGCTTTAGTTGTGGTAACTTGAGATGAGGCAGAGCTTATAGAGCATACGGGTTCAAGGCTGAGCTAAGGTCAGGCCAATTGGACACCCAAAGACTAGTAAGGCTCTCCTAACCAGACCCTGCAAATGTTTCTCAAACAATATGAAAAAAGGGTGACTCACTGTCAGGATCATCTATCAACAACATTGAAGTGTTTCCAAAGCTCAGGTGAAAGGGAGGTCTCGCAGCAATATCTGTGTGGGTAACACAGGTTGAGGTAAGAAGATAGATAGTGACCAGGGCGATTGGAACTGGGCCTGGAGAGTACTAATGAGTCCGCATTCTAAATTTGCTAGAAGAAAGCACAACTATCTTCATGGTCTTATTCTGAAAGCAATCATCTTCAAACATTTACTAATGGAACACATATTAAATTTACACATAATATATTCTCTGTTTTTGCTCATTTCTGATTTTTATACTGTTTTAGAGGATAGGGGTTCTGCTATTGGAGGCAGAAAAACCTCTAAAGGTATGATATGATGAAAAAGACAAGAATCTTTCTGGACTTTCAAGCCGTACGTGGGCAATAAAAAACCCCAAAAAGCATTAACGATAAAAAATAAATAAATGCTGACATAAAAAAATACTGTGGACCCCTTGTTTTAGCCAAATGTTGATTAGTTAAAAGGAGGCAAATATGGACCTTTCAAAGTAAAACATTGCACTTCCTTTTCTAAGGGGAGGGGGGGATCTTAATTGACATGAGTGTCATTCCGAGTTATGAGCATGGTGCATGTGAACATTTTCTCTAAACTTAATTCCCTGCATCAATTTGACAAAAAAAAGTGGCCAGTAAACGCGTCTAAGCCTTTCCTTCTATTGTCATTTCGGGACTGGCCACAGGAAGGCTGCATTGTTGAATTTCCACAGTTTTTCTTATGATACACACATATATTTATCCATAAAACCTGATGAAACCAATCAGTTAGGTAGATTACAAGCATGTCTCAAAGAGATAAAACCTGGATGACTCTAAAGTTTCTGCTTTTAAATTCAGACAAGACTAAAGTTGTTGTCTTTGGAACAGAAGCTGTAAAAAGGAAACTGCTAAGTCAATCACTTCATCTGGATGGTATTAATTTGGCCTCGGATAATGATGTATAGAACCACTGTGCAATTTTTGAGCAGGACATGACATTTAAATCCCATATTAAACAGGTTTCTAAGGCCCTGTCCACACGTAGCCGGGTAACTCAATAAAGAGATATTTTTCTACGGTTTGGCCTGTTATCCACACGTAACCGGAGATTTTCTGTACCAAAAACAAATCTTTTTAAAAACTCCGGCCAAAGTCGAGATTTGTGTTTTCTCAGTTTTCAGTATCTGCTGAACTTACTGAACTGTACTGAACTTAGAGGATAGAAAGTTATTCTGAGGGGATAGGATTTGCTAGAACTACTGCCCCTTACTGGTTTGCCACTATGAATGTACTGAAAAATGCATTTATCTAGTTATGTGTGGAATTGAGATAGTTTTTTTTTAAAGGAGCAGAGGAAAACCTTCGTAAAAAAAATAAAAACTATGTGTGGACAGGCCTAAGATTTCTTTCTTTCACCTCCGAAATATTGCTAAAATTAGAAACATCATGTCCAGGAGTGTTGCAGGGAAACTACTCCATGCATTTGTTACGTCAAGCCTGGACTACTGTAATTCATTATTATCACGAAGTCCACAAAAAGCAATTAAAAGCATTCAGTTGATCCAAAATGCGGAATCAAGAGGTCTGATGAATATTAAAAAGAGAGTTCACATTTCTCCTGTTTTAGCTTTTCTCCATTGGCTCCCTGTTAAATCCAGAATAGAGTTTAAGATCCTCCTTCTTATGTATAAAGCTCTTAATAATCAAGCTTCATCATACATCAGAGATCCGATTGTTCTATATGCTCCTAACAGAGCCCTTCGTTCTCAGAATGCAGGTTTACTGGTAGTTCCTATGATTTCTAAAAGTAGAATGGGAGAAAGATCTTTTAGTTAACAGGCTCCTCTCCTGTGGAACCAGCTCCCAGTTTTAGATCATGAGGCAAAAACTCTATCAATTTTTAAGACTAGGCTTAAAAAATTGGGGTTTACCCCGTTGAATGAGAGCGTAGCCTCCCTCCACCTACGGGTGGGGAGACGGTTCCTGACTGTTGTTTGTGCTTATTCACCAACAACAACACGCCCTTCTTGGAGTCCTTGGAGGGGTGCTGGAGAGTGTTCCTTCTGGGGACTCCCTCATTCTGCTGGGGGACTTCAATGCTCACGTAGGCAATCACAGTGAGACCTGGAGAGGCGTTGTTGGGTGGTTGAACACCTCCTGGGGGAGTTGGGGGACACTGAGTGTGAGTGGACCATGTTCCGTGCCTCCATTGTCGAGGTGGCTGAACGTAGTCATATCCGCAAGGTGGTCGGTGCCTGTAGCGGTGGCAACCCTCGAACTCGCTAGTGGACACCGGCGACGAGGGATGCTGTATAACTGAAGAAGGAATCCTATCGGGCCTTTCTGGCCTGTGGGACCCCGGAAGCAGTTGATAGGTACCGGCAGGCCAAACGGAGTGCAGCTCGGATGGTTGCTGAGGCAAAAACTCGGGCGTGGGAGGAGGTTGGAGAGACCATGGAGAACGACTTTCGTATGGATTTGAAGGAATTCTGGTCCACCATCCGGCATGTCAGGGAGGGTAAGTGGTCTGCCACCAACACTGTTTACAATGCAGGTGGTGTTCAACATGCAGAAAATGTTGGATCAATGCGTTGAAACGTGCTGGCAATCAGCTAAAATGAACCTCTGCACCTCTGGATTCTTTGTTCTGCGGTTCTGTTCATTGGGTATTTCTTTCTACCATAATAATTAATTAGTGCAAGTTATTATCCTCACTAATAACACTGTTCTATGGAGTGGAAGAGGAGAAGAACATCTTTATAACAAGAGCTTTAATCTTAAATCTTAAATGAACTTAGGGCTATTTTATGTAAAACTTCGATCACACAGCAGGCAAATTTGGGCCAGGGAGTTGTCATCCAGGTAAGCCTGCATGTGTTTTCCAGGCAAATGTCTTTTAAAAAAAACACCACACACACGCTTCTGAAGACGTGGATAGGGAATAAACATGCACATCTACAGTATGACAATAACAGGTTCTATTGTTCAACATTTTGCCAATACTCTGATTTCTTTGGCTCCATCTAACATTCACTGTTTAATGGCCAAGTTCCTCTATTGTTCCTGTTTTTCTTTATATTCTGATGCTTTCTATCTTGCTTTCTATGTTTCATCTCAACCATATGAGGAGAATTGTCAACCCCATCAGACCTTTTCTATCACTTTAAAGATGGCAGCCATTTTTTCGGCTTTTCGCTACTTTAAACTGCCATTGCCAAAGTTAACTTGGTGCATCTGAATCTATATTTTTTCTGTAACAGAAGGTGACCGTTGTTAAAAATCTTTTCTCTGTAGTATCCTTTCTCTACAAATTCCTCCTCACTCGTTGCCTTATGTCTGAAAAACATCAGTCTTCTAAAAATAAGATAAAACAGAGTCTTCAAAGACATTTAAGTATTTTAAAAATAACACAGGTCTGGCCAGAACATTGAGGGAACAGAGCTCACTCGTGCATTCCCTAGCCAACCCTTCTAACACCATAAATAGTATTCTACAATCACATTTTTATCTTTCCGGCATGTCTTCTTCAATCTTCTTGTTCAGCTCCAGAAGAATCAGTTCATGTCAGTCTTTTTGTAAGTATGAAGCAGTCCTCCAAGGCTAAAACGTCCAATGGATATTTGTCGCTGTCACACATGATCTGACACATCTTGATTATTAAGCTGAAACAATAAGCTTGTCTTCTAATGTGACCTCCTGCCCTAGGAGATTGGAACTGGGCCTGGAGAGTACTAATGAGTCCGCATTCTAAATTTGTTAGCTAGAAGAAAGCACAACTATCTTCATGGTCTTGCTCTGAAAGCAATAATCTTCCAACATTTACCAATGGAATATATATTCAATATACACATAATATATTCTCTATTTGTTTTTGCTCATTTCTGATTTTTATACTGTTTTAGAGGATAAGGGTTCTGCTATTGAAAGCAGACAAACCCCTAAATGTATGGTATGATGAAAAAGACAAGAATCTTTCTGGACTTTCAAGGGGGAAGTAAAACAACAAAAAAACATTAAAAAAAGACATAAAAGACATAAAAAAATGCTGAAATAAAAAAATAGGTGTGTAAAGAGGATGCCAAAAAAGGTTATGCCGTAATTTTGCAAAGACCAGAGGTTGATTAGGCAAGGCAAGGCCGTTTTATTTATGTAGCACACTTTCAACACAAGACGATTCAAGGTGCTTTAAATGATTACAAAAAAATGAAAATTAAAACATAGAATCACTAAAAGATGTACTGTAATAGCAGATGTCTAATGTACTCAAATGCTAACCCATTCAATGATTTATAGACTAATAAAAGCACTTAGAAGTCTATTCTCTGAGCTATAGGGAGCCAGTCTAAGGACTTTAGAACTGGGGCGAGGTGTTCTACTTTCGCAGTTCTAGTGAGAACACGAGCAGCAGCGTTCTGGATCATCTGCAGCTGTATGATTGATTTTTTAGGTAGACCTGTGAAGATACTGTTACAGTAATCAAGGCAGCTAGAGATAAATGTATGGATGAATTTTTCTTGGTCTCCTTGTGTCATCAGTCCTTTAATCATACAAATGGTACTCAGGTGATAGAAGACTGCCCTTGTTATTGCCTTTATGTGACCTTGGAGGTTAAGGCCTGAGTCCACTATTACACGTAGATTTCTGGCCTGGTCGGTAGTTTCTAGTTGGACCAACTGAAGCTGTGTACTGATATTTAATTGATCTTTTTTGGGTCTGAAGATAAGTACTTCAGTTTTGTTTTTGTTCAGTGAGGGTTTGTACGGGTTCAACATCACCTGGTGACATTGATATACAGTATAAAGTTGAGTGTCATCATCATAACTGTGGTAGTTGACATTATTTGTTGTTTAAATCTGGTTTAATGGGAGCATGTGAATGTTAACTAAGAGGGGCCCTAGGATGTGATTTCTGCATTTTGTGATGAGAATTGGCTAATGTTCTTGAGGTAGGATTTGAGCCAGTACTGTACCAGAGAGTCTGACCCAGCTCATGATCAACAGTGTCAAATGCCGCCCTGAGGTCTAATATTACCAGTAATGTGGTTTTACCACAGTCAGTATTTATACGGATGTCAATGAAGACTTTGACCAGTGCAGTCTCGGTGCTATGTTGCTTACGAAAACCAGACACATAAATATCAAAGCAGTTTTTCATTGTTAGGAAGCTGTTTAACTGTTGGAATACATCTTTTTCAATAATTTTTCTGATAAAAGGGAGATTAGAGATTGGTCTGTAGTTTAGCATTAACATACTGTCTAGCTTCTTCTTTTTTTAGTAGGGATGAGTTATCTATTTTGATCAGATCTGCCATGATGGCTTTGAGGACCTTTTTAAGAAAACCTGTTGGTAAAATATCCAAGCAGCAGGTGGCAGAGCTTAGTTTATCAATAATTTAATAAATGCTTGATTGATTTAATGTTTTGAAATCAGTCATTTTCTCAGCATGAGTGTTAACTGGACTTAACTGATTGACTTGCTGATGTTAAAATTATTTTCAGTCTGACTGTCATAATCCGTCCCTGTCGGTGTTGTTTATTCCTCCCTGTTTCCTCCCAGTCTGTTTGAGTTACTTAGTCCTAGTTTGTTTCACCTGTTGTCCTATTAGTCCTCCCTGTGTTTTCTGCCTCTGCTCCCTGGTGTTCTACGTTTCCTGATTACCCTCCCCACAGTATATATGCCCTTCTGTGTCTGTCTGTCCTCGTCGGGTCGTTGTTGTCGTTACCTCCCCTAGTGCTTGTGTTCTCTGTGCTTCTCGTCTGCTTTTTTTTGGACTATTAATAAACATGGGCCGTAAGAGCCACAAACGCCGCTCCGCATCTGGGTCCTCCTTGAACCTAAACATGACAGTACGACCCGACCCGCCACTGGACCCAGTGGAGTATCGCCACACCGAGGAAGAGTGGAGGGAACTGATAGACTGGTGCGTTAAAAACAATCAGTACTCAGACTCACCTTTTTGTGGATCTCGGCTGGCTCTCTGTCCGCTCGGTGTTGGGCCCCGCCGTCGTGAGGGGGGCGGCTTCCGCGCTCCTCGTGCCTCAAGCCATCGTGTCGCTCCTGAGCGTCCTCCTGGGAACACGGCTGCTGTTTCCCCAGCATTCCTCCTTGCCTCTATGTACGACGATTCGGAGGAGGAGGATGACTGTTTCCCGGATTTCTCCTCGGACTCCCTGGATGACGAGCTGGACTTCTGCAGCGGCGCCCAGGGTGCGCCGGTTTCTCCACGGCTTTCCGCCTCCTGGTCCGGCCGGTCGTCCTCCCTGGCTCCTTCCACCGGTCCCTCTGAGGCTGGTCTTCGTCCTGCTTCTCGGCGTCGAGGGAGGAGGCGTCGCCGAGCTGCTCCATCTTCGCTTCAGGGGAGCTCCGCTTCCTCCTGCCGCCAGCAGCCAGTTTCGGGTCTGCCTCCTCAATCCCTTCGGCACCACCAGGTATCGGTCTGTTCCCAGCCAGCTTGTCCTCGTCCACCTCTGCCGGTCTCGGCTCGCTGTCCTCCGCCACAGGAGAGCGCGGCTTCCTCTCTCCTCTCTCTGGAGCGGGCCGCCCCTGGTGGCACTTCGGTGGCGGATGCTTACCCCAGCGTCCAGCCTTCTGTTTTGAACTCTCAGCCGCTGCAGTCCTCTTCCGCAGTCACTTGCTCGATGCATCCAGCCACGAAGCTTCACACTGGCACCGGTGGAGGTGGCGCCATCTGGCGGCCGACGACTGAAGCGAACTTTGAAATGTTATTTATGGTATTCAAGAATGACTCTAGGACGCTTGAAAGCATTTTTGAACTCTATTATGAGTTCGTTCGGAACAAAGGAAAGAGTTCCATAGGGAATATAGAGCCCAAGTTCCCTATAGAGACTGATTTTGAACCAGAAAGCTCCAAGGAGATTATTCTTGAGCGTTCTTCAGAGGCTCACCTGGAACCCCGGACAGAGTGTGATCCAGAACCCAGTTCTCCTGAGTATGATCTGGAGTTCGGGTCCTCTGACTCGGTTCCTGAGGTCTCTCCTGCTGCAGAGACGGTTCCCGAGGTCTCTCCTGCTGCAGAGACGGTTCCCGAGGTCTCTCCTGCTCCAGAGACGGTTCCTGAGACCCCTGACGTTCCAGAGTCGTTTCCTGAGTCAGCTCCTCTCCGCGGCTGCCAGCAGCAGGCCGCAGTCCAAGTCTCTGCCGAGGGCGTCCAGACGGCTGCGCCTCGGTTCCGAGTTCCCTCCTAGGGCATCCAGACGGATGCGCCTCGGTTCCGAGTTCCCTCCGAGGGCATCCAGACGGATGCGCCTCGGCTCCGAGTTCCCTCCGAGGGCGTCCAGACGGATGCGCCTCGGCTCCGAGATTCCGCCGAGGGTGTTCTGGAGAGCACGCCTCGGGTTCCTGATTCCTCCGAGGGTGTTCAGGAGAGCACGCCTCTGTTCCTGATTCCTCCGAGGGTGTTCTGGAGAACACGCCTCGGGTTCCTGATTCCTCCGAGGGTGTTCTGGAGAACACGCCTCTGGTTCCTGACTCCTCCGAGGGTGTTCAGGAGAACACGCCTCGGGTTCCTGATTCCTCCGAGGGTGTTCAGGAGAACACGCCTCCGGTTCCTGACTCTTCCGAGGGTGTTCAGGCGAACACGCCTCCGGTTCCTGACTCTTCCGAGGGTGTTCAGGCGAACACGCCTCCGGTTCCTGACTCTTCCGAGGGTGTTCAGGGGAACACGCCTCTGGTTCCCGACTCCGCCGAGGGTGTTCAGGGGAACACGCCTCTGGTTCCCGACTCCGCCGAGGGTGTTCAGGGGAACACGCCTCTGGTTCCCGACTCCGCCGAGGGTGTTCAGGGGAACACGCCTCTGGTTCCCGACTCCGCCGAGGGTGTTCAGGGGAACACGCCTCTGGTTCCCGACTCCGCCGAAGGTGTTCAGGGGAACACGCCTCTGGTTCCCGACTCCGCCGAGGGTGTTCAGGAGAACACGCCTCCGGTTCTTGCCTCCGCCGAGGGTGTTCAGGCGAACACGCCTGCGGTTCCCGCCTCTTCCGAGGATGTTCAGGAGAACACGCCTCCGGTTCCCGATTCCACCGAGGGTGTTCTGGCGAACACGCCTCCTTCTCAGCAGCACTCCAGCCTGCTTCAGCAGCACTCCGTTCAGCTTCAGCAGCACTTCGGCCTGTTTCAGCACTCTCCGGATCTCAGGGTAAAGCCCCGCCATACTCCACATCGCACGGTTCTGCTCTGCCATACTCCACACCGCAAGGTTCCACGGCGCCGGCCTCCAAGGCTCAAGGTTCCACGGCGCCGGCCTCCAAGGCTCAAGGTTCCACGCCGCCGGCCTCCAAGGCTCAAGGTTCCACGCCGCCGGCCTCCTCGACTCCGGCATCCCTCGTCGCCGGCCTCTTCGACTCCGGCACCCTCGTCATCGGCCTCCTCGCCTGATGGTTCCTCGTCGTCGGCCGCCTCGACTCCGGTTTCAAATGCTGCTGACCTCAACACAGGACGACAAAAGACAGAAATAAAAGAACAACAAAAAAGAAATATTACTTAAAAAAGGACTCGATCGGTCAGAGCTGCTGTTACTGGCTGCCTGCTCGGAGCGGCGCCGGAAAAGAGACAGTTTGTACATTTATGGTGAGAAGCCTTACTTTGATGACAAATGTTGAATAGTTAAAAGGAAGCATATATTGACCTTTCAAAGTAAAACATTGCAATTTCTTTTCTAAGGGATATGGGCTTAAGTTACATAAGCAAATGAGCCTAAGAATGTGTGGAGTGTTGGTATGTGATGAGAACCAGAAAGTTTGGTACAGGTGTAACCTCACAGGTTGAAGTTAGATGACCTTGTACATTTATGGCCTTATTTTGAGGGTTAGCCACGCCTACCTGTTTTGACACAGCAACATTTATTTGACAACTTCTGATTGCCAATGTCTTAAGATCATCCTCTCTTATTTATAAGTCTGTAAGTGAAAAGCTCTGGGAGAATTTTGTTTGTACATGATGTGTATGAATCCGAGGGCTGCACGGTGGCGCAGTGGTTAGCACTGTTGCCTTGCAGCAAGAAGGTTGTGCGTCTCTCTGCATGGAGTTTGCAGCTTCTCCCCGTGCATGCGTGGGTTCCCTCCGGGTACTCTTGCTTCCTCCCACATTCCAAAAACATGACTGTCAGGTTAATTGATCACTTTACATTGTCCTTGGGTGTGAGTGTGTGCATGGTTGTTTGTCCTGTTTGTCCTGCCCTGTGATGGACTGGCGACCTGTCCAGGGTGTACCCTGCCTCTCCCCCGTTGACAGCTGGAGATAGGCAACAGCACCCCCGCGACCCATTAAGGATTAAGCGGTTAAGAAAATGGATGGATGGATGTGTATGAATCCCAAAAACCTGCCTGATTAGTTTTAAAAATGGCTGACTTCCGATTTGGTTTGCAGCATGGATTCAACACACTGTTTTCTAGGTCCTGAGAGACTTCATTGATATACCAATATATAATACACCAGATTTTATCATAAATATCTCTCCAGCGTTGGACAACTACTATTAGAAAGGTCTTTGTCGGTCTTAAACCCACGGATTCATGAAGCCTCCTAGCTGTGGTTGGGCCGATTCAGAGGTAATACACCATAACAATGTTAAATGAAAATTCTGTTTTTTGGAGGTTTATTTTCCAACAGTCCTGCTGCGGTGTAAAGTTGTATTGCGTCCGAATCGGCCCGGAGGAGAATCAAGAAGCACTTCATAGGCGTTCATAAGTCCAAGTTATATATAAACATGGTAGAATGACTGCGTCTTGGGGAGATTAAACTTTATTACAAGTGGAATTTGTCTTGCCCCGAGCACTGCCGTTCTATGGATGTCTGCTAATGGAAGAAATTAATATAAATACTACTGAATCGCTCAGATTGGCTCCCAACTTCTCAGGGTGAGTAAGAAAACATAAAATTTACTCAAAATAAGGTCCACGTTGAAGACAAAAACAGATTTCCCCTTTAAGATGTAATACAATGAATTAACCTTGCTAGAAATTTGGATCAGAGTGTGTCAGCTGCCGTATTAATGAGGGCGCTCTGACTAAAACAGCAAACAGCCTCTCACTTTAGTAGAGTTGTGTGTTGCAGTGGAAGGGGGAGGGGCTTAGCGGCAGTGCAAGGATGGAGGCTGAGTGAGCCCTGAGCAGCAGCAGGGTTATACTGAGTTGGAGTTGTACTGAGGAGAAACTGAAACTTAAGGATGAATATCATCATGCAGCTATCCATCAATACTCAAAACCAACGTTAGATCGATACTATCGATATTTTAGATTGCTCCGCCCAGCCCCAGTATGCAGGCAAATTCCAGTGATTTCTGAAGCATCTGTAATTCGGTAACAATGAATGAAGCAGCATATTCATATTACCACCTAAAATATTGTTGCAAAGGTTAGTGATGATCCAAGTGGGAAAATTCTTATATTTTTGTGTAAACCTTTGCTGGCGGATGTCAAGCTACACCGCACATCGACAGTGTTAACAGCAACAATTTTTTTGTCCATTATTTGACAGGGCCTCTATCGTGTTAGGTAATTTTTCACAGTTACAGTGCTGGTTGTATCTGACATGAAGTTAGATTGATTATATGTTGTTGGGATGGGTTTCTCGAAAATTATGGCTATAAGGATAAAAGTTTTTGGAGTGCAATGAATGTACTTTGGATATTTATAACAGAAAGTCGCAAATAACCTAATTGGCTGTGTCTGCAAAGCAGCTAAACTTCATTTCAAATGGCTAAATATGAAATCTAATAAAATGTAAATTGATATTACTGCTACAAAAAAGTTTGTTCGTTTGGTTGGTTGGTTTTGGTCACTGAGAGGTAGCTGTGTTGTGCCAAAAATAATTAAATACTTAATTTTTTTCCCAGTCAGTGCCTAATGTTTAGCATTAATACTTCCTCTGTTTTCCTGCGGGAGCAGCTACCAGCGCATTTTGTGACATTTAATAGACTTAAATGTTGTTTTTTAAGGGCAAGTATTCCAAGTATTTAGAATACAGTACCAGGATTCAGCAAAGTAACAGAATACGTTACAAAATACATTTTAAAGCAGGTATTCAGTATTCTGTACCTAAATACATTTACAAAGTATTCTCCCAACACTGAATATAGATAAAAATGAGAAAATTGTATTTTAAACACCATTTATTCTTTTTTAATTATTAAATAAAAATATTTTTTATAAATTGTGAAACTATATCTCCTGCTCTCTTACATGGTGAAAGAAATCTGTGTGCTTTATTGGTTTTTCCTTGGGTGTGTTTCCCAAGGTGGTGTTGTTGGCAATTATTGGGTGTTCCCTAGGCAACCACAAAAGGATAGTGTGTTGGGGCACACTATATTAAATACTATCTACCCCATGTTGCCACAAAGAGATAAAAGCATAAAAACATGAAAACCAATAAAAAGAAAAATACATAAGAGAAAGTAAATGCTAAATGGACTGAATTTATATAGCGCTTTTCTAGTCATGTTGACCACCCAAAGCGCTTTACACTGGAGCCACATTCACCCATTCGCACTCACAAACGTGCACAAATTCATGCACTGATACAATTATCGGTAGGTGATTTGGGGTTAAGTACCTTGCCCAGGGGCAAAACGATGCTAAGTAAGTAAGTAAGTAAAACAGCAAATAAGTGCAAGAGCATATAAGACAACATTTTGGTTCTGACACAAACCCTGGACTAATTGCCAGTCCATCCAGGTCCAATCTGTGTTTTTTTTTCAAATTGATAACGATATTTCTACTAACAGCCACTAGAGGAGGTCAAGTACCACACAAGGAACAAGTAATCTTACCTGTGTGATGTTCTCAAATTCCATGTTGAACAGAGAACATAAAAACCAATTTGTTATCATTTTGATGTCCTGGAGCTAATAAAACCCTAAATTCGAAATCTCCAAAAATGTCTTGAGCCGCCTCTAAACAAGGCGTTATCTGCCTCAAATCGTATTTCATGTTTGGTTATGAATCGCTCGAACTATTCCCCTGTGAGTTCAAAGCATCTCGCAGATGTTGCATTGTTGTCTTCCGAGGTGTTTTACACAGTTTCAAATAATTACATGGTAACAGTCCTGTGTTGAGTAATTTATACTATGCTGGTTTTTGTAGTTATTTGTGGTTATTTATTGAAAATGGTTATACTGTCTTAATATTAGGCCAAACCTATTCATATGTTAATACTTTCTACTTTTCAGTTTATACTGTTTATAATTTTCAGTTCCTCTACATTTATTTCAGATCCTTTTGTAATGGTAGTGGTGGTGTTTAAGATATTTTATTTATTTATTATTAAAATTGTTGTGTTTTGTTGGGATTCCAATTTATAATTTTAGAGCAACAACAAAGTTATTTTGAAAATAAAGAGAGAAGCACTGACATACACAAGGTCCCAGAGTCTGGAGGAAGAATGTCATCTGCTGGTGTTGGTCCATTGTGCTTTATTAAGTCCATAGCCAACACAGCCATCTACCAGGACATTTTGGAGCACTTCATGCTTCCTTCCGCAGATGAGCTTTATGGCGATGATGACTTATTTTATAAAAAATACAGGCTTGAACACAAACAGGCTTTAAATTCCTCGCTTTGCATGTAATAAGTCTATATCACACATATTAGTTTTACATTTTAAGTTGAATTACTGAAATAAATTAAGTTGTGCAAGATGTTCCAATTTTTGAAGTTTGTTTCAACTGTATTACAAGGTCCAATGTCACAGCTCTGCTCCTTCATCTGTAGAAACCAATTGGAAGCACCCAGGCATGTTGAACTTGGTCATTTTAAAATGTCTGTTTATAAGTGAACAAGACCACAAAGCAGGAAGCTGAATGACATGCATGGAAGAAAGATCAGTAAGTCATGACCAATAGAGTGAAAAAAAATTAAAATAACATAGAGCAGCCTGGGAATCAGTTAGGTCCAGAGGTCTCCATCTGGGAGCTGGAGATCCTGATTATCTATTTTTCTGACTTATCCTCCAGAAGCTTTTTTCACTTTTTAACAATAATAAACACATCATTTCAAGAATAATCTGGCGTTTAGTTGACATTGAGACATGTCAGGAGCAAACCTGATGACAGAATGGGAAACGGATCTAACAGACGATTGACAGACAGAAACTTAATTTAAAGCTACTGTAGCGTAGTCACCATGGTAACAATATGTTTTTGCCATTTTCACAGAAATAAGGTTAATTAAGCCCCAAAACCTGCAGTTGCCTGTGAGGTTTGACAGCAAACGGGGCTTACCATGTTGAATCAACCAGTTTCTATTATGTCGCTGTAGTCAGCCCTGCTGTCCAGAGTCACACTGAGACATACAGACACAGCAGAGGTTCATATTTTGCTTTCAAAGATTTAAATTTCAGCTCTAAAAATTTTCAGAAGCTCAGAACAATCCCTACTTAAATGTCCTCAAACAACAAGTTTTTTTTTTTTTTTGCCAACTGTTTAATTGCAACCTGTCCAGGACGTACCCCGCCTCTCGCCTATAGATTGCTGCAGATAGGACCAGCCCTGTGCAAACTTGCACAGGATAGATGGTACAGATAATGGATGGTTGGATTTTGGGTCTCCAAGCTGCTTACATTTTTAACTGCAATTTTATCAAATTATCCCTCGTGTTTCATTTTCAAGTGATCGGCTTACATGGGTAAAGCTCCAGTATTTCACTGATTCATTCAACAACACTCTGTAACTTTGTAGATATTTGGCCTCTGTCGCCCTCTCATGGCATGTGGCGTAATGTCACTGTTGTAAAAACAAATCTCTATTGTCACTTATGAACAAATGTACTGAAGGTTTTACAAGCTCGCCAGCCAGAACAACAAAACATTAAACTAACCACGTGTCAGTTGGTAATCCATCAAACAGCGCAGGAAAGCAGACACCTCTTTAGTGAGTGAATCCATGCTGCGTGTCAGTGGATAAAATTTCTCATGGGGATAACTATCTTGACACAACACAGCACTGTATCACATCGAAACAAGAAATACAGATACTCAGAGATGATTGGTAGTGTGAACAATGACAAAATGTCCACAAGGCTGCAGGGCGTGTTCTCAGAACGTGTTCTGGGGGGTTGACAGGAGTGCTGATGGACATATTCAACCTGTCATTGGCCCATGCTGTGGCAGCCCTCACCCCCATTATCACAAAGTGCTCAGAGTGCCTGGTCCTAGCACACCTAAAATTCTGTCAGGGAGGGCAAATTCAGGGAGGAGGTGGATCGTCTGGCTGAGTGGTGCGACTCCAACAACCTGCTGCTTAATAGTCGAGAAAATCACGGAGCTCCTCGTGGACTTCAGGAGGAATGCTGACCCAAATCCACCCATCCACACCAAAGGGATGGCTGTGGAGCTTGTGAACAGCTTCAAGTTCCTGGGAGTCCACATCTCAGAGGATCTCACCTGGAAAACAAGCTGCTCTAAGCTGGTCAAGAAGTGCTCACTTCCAATTGAGAACCCAATTGAGATGATTTGGGGTAAGCTGAACCGCAGAGTGAAAGCAAAAGGGCCGACAAGTACTAAGCATCTCTGGGAACTCCTCCAAGACTGTTGGAAAACCTACCAAAACCTATCCAACTCTTAGGTAAACTGGCCTCTCTAAATTGCCATTAGGTGTTAGGTATGTGTGCTGGTACCTGGTTGTTTGTCCTGTGTGTTCACAACCCCTTTCAAACAGGCCATGAAAAACAGAAATGGTATTTTTTTTACCTTTACTTCTAAAAACTAAATGTGCCCCTATGTGTTAGCCTAATAGCAGTTAGCCTCCAGCTGCACTCAGGCAGTAAACTGAGGCTGGTGGGAGTGAAGCAGACAGAGTTAAAGTATGATATTCACAGTCACAACACATCATCATTCAGGTACATTTATTGCCATTTGAAAGCAGCCAAATGGCAATATCATCCGCTAATAGAGTGATGTATTTGAAAAGACAACTATGATTAAAGACTGAATGGAATTGTCTGTGAATGTTCCAGAATGTCCATGAATGGCTAATGTGTCGCTCTTTGAAAGACTGGTTCTGTCATGGCTGTACCATATTTCTCACCCAATGACCGCTGGAAATAGGCCTAATACGGCAAGGCTAAGTGGATGGCTGGATGAAATACATCCGAATGTTTCAAAAGAAAAAAAAAATGATGACATTTTTCCATACAAGCAAACTAAAAGTTTGTGAGGGCTGCACCTGCAACAAAACCATATCTGTCACAGTTAACTTTTCAATGTCAATTAAGATGACTAAAACACAGCCGAAAGAACCAGTTCAGCTACATTGAAACCTTTAATCAGATCTTTATCAGTGCTAAGGCCAGTTTGTTTTTACCGTTGTCAGTTCTTATGGTGCTGAAATAATCGCTTTCGAAAGGAAATTGGAAAGTGTTGACAAGGCAAAACCCTTTTTTAAAGCTTTCTCGTTTTAGAAAAAAAAAACATTCCCATTTGGATGGGTCCTCAGATACCTGGGAGGGGAGACATAACCTCCCCCAACTTTTCTGCCTTTCAATAAAGGGGCATGACTCAGGCTGTTCCACTACTGAGAATCACTTATTTATTTGAAAAATACCTTATAAGCCTTCAATTTCCTATAAAAACCCAGCCAACTCTGTGTTTCCTTTACCAGAGGCTCAGGTCATGTTCCATCAGAAATCAGAAAATTCCAGTTCTTTACAAGAATGTACCATCATCTTTGCTTGACTTCTGCTGCAAACCGAATTGCCCTTCGGGGACATTAAAGATTTTCAAATCAAATAACTGAACAGTAACCTATCACCTGAATCACAGAGTTTAATCTAAACGTGTAACAAGGACTTTTTGAGCTGTCTTCATTAAAAATATATTTGTTAAAATTGTTTGATTTCCATGTGTCAAATTTTGTAGCCAGCCACAGAGACTAAAGCTTGTTAGCAAAGCTCCAACCTGCTTCTCTGGAACCATTTCCATAAAGCCACACACTTTGCCATGGAGATAAGATTTTAAAAAGCCATACTCTAAAAACAAGCATGCTTTTGCATATTTGTAGTGTAAATACAGAGCTTAGTTTCCACAGTCTACACAGCAGCATCATGGTGAAGAGGATCTTGTTGGGAGTCTTGGTTCTCTTAGGTAAGTCACTTTTAATTTGTGTTTATTATTATTCCCTTGTTAAAGCAAGACTAGAGGAAATTAATCAGACCATGGTACACTTTCAGAAAGTTCCATTTGTGTTGGATAATTTTGGGCCACGTTTCCATTTCTGCTATAGATCAACTCTTCTCTGTCTGGGTACCACTTTGTTAATCAGTCACTGACTTGGACTGAAGCTCAGACTTACTGCAGAAGGACACTCACAGATCTGGCCACCATTGAAAACGCTGGGGAACTGAACCGGTTTAACAGCACCCTGTCATCTGCTGGTTACAGCGCTGAGGTCTGGATTGGTGTGTTCAGTGAGATTGACTGGAGGTGGTCAGGTGGCTTTACTGGCGTTGGGGCTGACTACAGGGACTGGAGGTCTTCAGAGCCAAACTTTGGTGCAGCGAAGGAGTTATGTGTGCGTGTAGAACAAAGTAGTGGATGGATAGACGCTGACTGTGGATTACGTCGACCTTTTATTTGTAACAATGGTAATATACCGTATTTTGCAAAACCTACAATTTGAAATATAACAAAATTATTTTTTCTTACCTCTGTTTTCCTTTTGAAATCCAGGAACACTGCTGGATCCTGATCTTGCTCTGGTGAATCAACACATGGATTGGTTCAGTGCTCAGACTTACTGCAGAAATAATTACACTGATTTGGCTATCGTGAGGAACGATGCAGAGAACCAACGGGTCAAGAGCTTTGAGACTAATGGATTGTGGCCATGGATTGGTCTACATAGGGACCTAACATTTAACTGGTCTGATTGGAGCAGCGCCCGCTTTCACGGTGACTGGAATAATGATGCGAAACCGATTCGTTCATTGAAATTCATATGTGGTGCAACATCTACTCAGAATTCAGGGAAGTGGACATTTAAGTCCTGTGAAACAAGACTACCATTTGTGTGTTACGGTCCTCCTGGTGAGTTTTTTTACCGACCAATGGTGATCAGAAAATATGCTATTGGTCTTGACCTCATAAGGTCTTTTTATTTTATTTTCACCAACCATCAGTATGGAGGAAGGTGGTGAAGTTGAGACTAAAGATGGAGAACTCCGTACATGTGGATGGTGCTGTTTTGAGAGCTAACATAATGAAGAAGGTCAGTCTGAAATTCACACACGTGCAGAGGGTGGAGCACCTACTCTAAACAGTAAATCTCATATTTGGCATATTGTTAAACCCAAACCTCTTTAACAAACAGATTTCAATACATTTGTTTCTTCTGATGGGAAACAGTTTTGGTTGAAACTGTTTAATTTGTTAACTTATGTTATTGCTGTGGACTGCTATTTTGTCAAATAAAAACCCTTTTAAATGTCTCCCTAAATTTGAGGTCTCAAGGTTGCCAAGTATGCCCACAAGTGGTATATACAAGAACGAATATATCCAATATACCGATATGGTCTAACTGACATATATCTACCGACATAAACCAATTCCGCCAACAGACGTTTACCTTTGCCTACATTGAAGAAAGACACAAATGCAGAAGCCTCTAGAAATCTAGACAAACTGAAGCAGTTGCAAAAGATTTTTTTCTGCAGGTTGGTCTATCCATTGTAGCTTCAACAGGTCTACCATTGGCTCAGCTAAATGTAGGCTCAGCCAATCACAGCATTCTATGATCAGAGTGGGCTTAGCACCATTACTGCAGAGCTTTTCCTGTTTTATTGCTAGGATAAGGGCAGAGCTGCAACGGTGCGAAACAATAAAGGTGGGGAACGGCCTGTTGTCATTTCATCAGATATTTTCATGTTTTTTAGACAAATATGACAGACATGACAGAAGTCATTGAATGCTGTGACTGCCCCCTTCTTCTTCTTCTTATGGAGGACTGTTGACTGATATCATTCGCTTTGAAAATGTCATTGCTCTCTTTCTCTCTAAGTTAAAAATGGGTTTTATCTACATTGTGCATGCTATGAAAGTAAGGTATAAAAGGTGTGTCATTGAAACAGTAAAATATGTAATCAAATGATGAACGTGCATATTATTTATTAAATTTAGCAGATTTTGCATCATGAAGTAAGCCTCAGTATAATCACTTGCAATTGCTTATACAAAATGTTATATGTAAAATAAAATGAATGATTAGAATATTACATGTTAAGATTTGTAGGTTCCCCATGAAAAGAGTAGAAGCATAAGTAAAAACTAAGGACACACAAAAAGCAAATAATCCTCAGGTCATTTCATGAAAAATATGACAGGTAGTAAGTTGAGTTGTCTTGTATTCCTGTGATGTTTTAATGCATCAGTTAAGATTTTAAGTTATATCAACGTACCTATAAGTCCACAATTTCTTCACCTTCCCCGTTACAGGTGACTGCGCTTCCCTAATGACAATTTAAGCATCTTAATCCTTGAAACTATTGTCTCTTTCTATGTACTAGGTATTGCAAACTTTCCACTGATTTTTCTTTCTTTTTTTTTGTCTCTTAGCTCCAGGAAAGATTGAAGCAGAACGGCATTAATGACTCATTCAATTTGACCTGGAGAGAGCACCGTATCGGAGAAGTCTTCAAGAAGAAAAGAAAGACAGAGCTCTGAAATATTAATCCCGTTGTAGAAGGTTTTATTAACAAAGTATCTGTGGTAGAATTCACATATATAATGTGCATAGTTTTACAGTAGATGGCTGAGGAATTGCTGTGGTTGGAGTCTGCATGATCCGGGCACAACCTCACGTCGATGACTCATCGCAATTTGTTGGGATTCCTTACGCAGAAAACTTTTAACTGATTGGAATGTTTGTGTAATTGTATTGAAACGACTTTTGTTGTAAAGTGCCTTGAGATTACATTCGTTGTGAATTGGCGCTGTATAAATAAAACTGAATTGAATTGAATAGACCAGTGTTTTTCAACTCTTTTCCTTAAGGCACACTGCCCTGGACATTTTAGGCGAGGCAGTTTTATTTGGGTGACACACTTTCTCCAACAAAGCAAATTATGGTGCTTTCATGTGGTAGCAGCAATGTAATAATATAAAAAAACTGAAGCATAAAAAAAACATCAAAACATACTATCCATCTGTGACAGTGTGGAGGTCCTGTCACTATGGCTCCGTTTGAGCATGTGCCCTGGCTGCTTGGCCACAGGGATATTCCTTTGGCTGAATGCTTAGGGCGCATGACTCTAACCCGGGAGTCGTGGGATCGAATCCTGCCTGGGCCCTCATTGTGTACCTTGCCACACATCTATCCATCAATCCATTTTCTGAACCACTTAATCCTTAAGAGGTCGCGGGGGGCTGGTGTCTATCTCCAGCTGTCAATGGTCGAGAGGCGGGGTACACCCTGGACAGGTCGCCAGTCCATCACACACTACTGTTATTTAATAATCAAAGGCAGCTTTAAACAGATGGGTTTTTGGCCATGATTTAAAGAAACTCCGGGTCAGTTTGCTCTTGCAAAAAGCAGCGCAAAAAAGCACAGTGTTGCAAAAACAGACTGCAGCTGATTTACTAACATCAGTCTAACATTCTGTCAGAAGATGCAAAATTTTGGGAGGATATAGTGATAGCAAGTCTTCCACATACTTTGGTACTAATCCATTCAATGATTTATAAATATTTTTGAACTAATATTGATGTTTTAGATGTTTCTCTGCTTCACCATACCTGATTTTAATTGATGGCCATGAGAAGAAACTATCTATTAAAACTTTATTTGGGACAGAAGTCAATGTTCTTAGATTACAGACATAAACCTTTTATCTAAGAGAAAGATTGACCCTGAAGTTGCTCCAGGTTAGTTATTGCACATAGAAGCAGTGGTGGACTGGCAGTCTGGACGTTCTAGAGAATACCAGAACGGCCGTGCAGCAGGTCGGCCACCGGCCTCTGTGCAGCCTTCACATATTATTTTTTTTATTGTTTATAATCGACGGTTCCTTGTCCAGACCGATAGTTGGCAACAATGCGCCTGTAGGCCATTAGATGCACAAGCTCACTCTTCAGTGCTTGTCACTCCAGACGGCTGTGCAGGAGGCTGCAGCCGCTACACTAGGACAGAGTGATGAGGGACAAATGCATGAGCTGGTGGAAGTTCCCCAGACAAGTGCAGGGCACGTAAGTTTGAAAGGAGGATAATTAGGGTTACTTGCTAGGTAATCTGAAGTTAGCAAATGTTATTTCAGGTTGCTACATTTTTATCTGTACCCCAATGAAACAAAACTATTGCACTTTTTACAGTTGGTTAGCTATAAAACACAATATAAACATGCCACATCATCAACATGAAAGCAGAAGAAATAACTAATAAAAGATTGATCCGTTTTTGTGCACATTGCAAAAACTGTCCATCTAATTAGGTCAAGAAATCTTGTTTTAAGCTAAAAAGTATTTTTAATCTTGTTTTGAGACTTACATACTAAGCAAGAGCAGAAGTTGTCGGTTTATTAATCTTATTTAGAGAATATGTCTTATTTGTTGAATTCTCACCAAGTGCAATTTGTCTTGTTTAATTGGCAGATCATTTCACTTAAGAAGCTTTCGGCTAAAATCAAATATTTTAAGGGTTAGGTTAGTACCATTTACCAACCCATACCATATGTTTTGTGTGTTTTAGGTAGTCACCTCACCTGCATATTGTTTAGCAGAGAGACATTTAAAGTGTGTTGTTTATTTCTCTGAGTATTCGAGTTAACTGTATAATCCTCTTTACATTGTGATTTATCATAACCCATACCATTTGTTTTTAGGTAGTCACTTCACCTGTATATTATTCAACAGAGAGACAGAGGCTTTAAAGAGAGCATTGTTAATTTCTCAGTGAGTATTCTCCACTAGGCTTTTAACACATCTTTCAGTCAACATCAGTGAAAATGCTATAATTTGGAAGGTAAAATATCATGGGTTAGTATTTACGTATGAGACCCGTGCCTGTTGCTGACGAGTTTTCACGCGTATCTGTTGTTGTGGGCCTGGCCGAGTCAAAGTCCAGGACTGTTTTTTAGTCCCAGCATAGGAGGGGGGACTTGTTGGATGACTGTGATTCTCTGGGAGTGTAAAAAAAGCCTTCCGCTTCTGGTAGTTTAGGGTCGGATTGTAGCACACATTTGCTTTTGTGTTCATGGATCCTACTTGTAATTAATGCTCAACCGTCAGAGGAGCCATGATCTCATGGTTTACTTGAGACATTTCCTCACCAGCGGATTAACAGGGTTTTGCTTAACTATAATCATCTGAAGCAGGCATCTTGAAATGTCTAAAACAAGCAGGGCAATGTGTCACGAGGAGCAGGGTAGGTGAATAATAAAAAAAGAAAAATCATTCTTATATTTTAAATGATATTGTAAATAAATATGAAAGCTGTTCATGCTAGCGAAACGTTTACATATGCAACCTTTTGAAAACTATGTCCGCTTCTAAATGGGGCTACCAGGCCTTTCCTAACATCCCTGGCTAAAAAAAGAGCTAAAATTAAGATTGATCCTTTTCAGTCAAGTCAGTTATGCACTAGGGTGAGACATTGCCTATGCAATATTTGCTGCGAATGGCATCGAATAGACAAACTGAGCTAAAGCTGAATTGAACTGATAGTAAGTAGTAGGGTAAACTAGGCTGTTCAAAAGCTAAAACTGTTTTACAACTCTAAACACAAGGAGAACAGGTCTAGACAAACGTTGGACTTAAAGGGCCAAAATCATGCAAAACCACGTTTTTGGAGTTTTCAACCATCTGGTAATGCAATCTTCTAATACCCCCCCCCCCCCCCCAACAGAGTGGTTTTTGGGTTAATTCACATGTCTGAGTAATCCTCCTGAATTATGTTCCCTGAGCAGCTGCCCCTCCCACTCATAGAAATTGACTGAGTGTTCAACTAGTGACATCAGTGGTTGAAAACAAGGGAGTGCTAGAGGTTTCTGCACCGCCCCGGCTTAAACCTGGTAGATTTTCAATCACACCCTCCTCTTTCTCACAGCTCATGGCAGCTTTGGTTTTTGGCAGCTTAAAACACTTATTTTGTTGGATTTTTTTCTTTCTCTGTGAAAACGGGCGTATGGCTGCATGGATTACATGATTTTATTCTACATTCCTAAAGAACAGCAGCTGGATCAAAGAACAAAGACGCCTGATGGAAAGAGAAGTAAGCGGCTACATGCTAATGCTAATGTGGGTTATCCATTTATTAAGGGCGTGTTGGAGGCGTTGCTATAGGGAAACGAGCCGTATCGCTTCTTGGTCCAACATTAACTACAGGATACAAGTTAAATTTCAGGACAAATTAATACTGTATAACAACAGTAACATTTTATCATATACATTTGTATCCCAGAAGGGGAAAGCTGTAAAATAGCATTATATAATCCCTTTAAATCCAGTTGAAATGCTGGGCTATGAGCTTAAATAGGTGATCGATTCTTAAAATATATCCTCATTTTGTCTAAATTAAGACAAATGTGCCAAAACATGGACAATTCTTCCACTGTGATATAAAACACTCAGTGACACATATCGCAATAACTTGTTAGCAACTGACACTACTTAGTGTATCATAACCAAATATTAGACATAAAAGACAATAATCTTTTTCTCATTAGGGCGTTTTTGGACATTTTTCTCTTGAGTGAAATCAATATTTGAAAACTGTTTTACATTTGCTCAGATATTCTGAAGCATTGACGTTTGTCAAAAAATACTAAACAGAACATGACAAATACTTTTTCACAGAACAATATTGAATATGGTGTCATTAGCCAAAGTCTATTACTTCAGAATATTTTTTACTGCCAATGTGTTATATATATATTCTATATTCTGAACAAACATCTATATCATGGCTAAAGTACTTCTGGATGGATAAAAAACTGCATTTTGTTGCCCTGTACTTGTTAAATGTGCAATGACAATAAAGTTGAATTCCATTCTATACTAAAGGATGATTTCAGATATAAATGAACTGAACTGTATTGCAGCTGCAAATATCTTGTTTTTCTTTTAAGGTTTGTTATTAGTGGAGACATGCTTGGCACCTTCTCTGCTGCTTTAACCTTGTTGCTGGAAGAAATCAGTATAATAATAAGCTGCATTCTTGTTTTCAATTGATTGCTTAGTTTGGTTATCGTACAAATTATAGTAAAAAAACAGTGTGACATTTTGAACAAATACTATGATTGTTAAAGACTTCAGAGTTTTATGGCCTTTTTACAGGAGGCAGGTCAAGCATGGCCGGAGAAGGCAAATTCATGAGGAACTTGTAAAACGGTCTTCCTTTACATCCTCCCCCCAAACTCTAAAGGCCTGATTTATCAATGGTTTGCGCTTGTTAAAACTAGTGCAAACAGCCCAGCATCGCAAAAAAACACATCGTACCTGATTTACTGACATGACGCAGAGAGCTTTGCGCCTGTTAAACCCGGGGCAAGATGCACGCAATTCATTTAGCGCGTTGCCCTAATCTGAATATGCAATATGGGCGTTTCTGTAAGCAGACGCAAAATATTGGGAGGAGAGCAGGTAAATAAATAGGCGTTCCAGGCGCAGTGTGATTTACTAAGCATAAAAATGTTGAAGGCAGTGATGGTTAATTAATAACTAATTAATTACAGGTTAGCTGTGAATTAATCTTGATTAATGATCATTCCTAAATGTGACTATAAAAACTAAACTTTTTAGTGTAAAGGCACAAATCCAAATGCCATAGCTCTTTTTTATGAAAAAAAGGACAGATTAATAGAATTTTGTTTTTTACTCTACAATCACATTCACACATTACCCTTTTAAACTATTGATCTTTTAACCAATTGCTAACTGGCTAACATTTTCTTTATGTTAAGCTGACTGTTTCTTATTAAAGTTGGACAACCCTGATCATCCTCTTAATAGGACTATCCTAGGACAACAGAATGATTTCAGTCAGAGGCTTCAACCATTTTGAGGAGGAAACACTGAGCTGTTTATAGAGGTTCTGGTTCAGGATTGGATCACTGTTAACACTGAGAGAACCTGCCAGAGCTCCACTCAAAGGCATTCAGATTATGAGAAAATTTGGTGGAGAAAAGACTGTTATATTCCTTTTGTTTTTTATTATTTCCACAAAGCTGCTGATACAGCTTTGGGTGATATAAATGTGAGGAGGGAGATGATGTGTGTGACCTCATATGAACAATAAGAACAAATGGAAGGTAAGGTAGAAATAACCAACATATATAAATAAACGTAATATTTGGATATCAGCAGCTGTGTTAAATATTAGATAAATCAAATGTCACACTTTACCATTTTTCAAAATCTAAACACTCGGCAGATAAACTATCCAATTAATCACTCTAAAAATTAGGAATACATGCTCTTATTGTGAAGTACCGGTGTCTACACAGCTACTTTAGCAGTAATTTAAGTCAGATAGTTGTTTTAGGGATATAACTGAATAATCCTTTTTCTCTTTCTACATTTTGCGTCTCTTTTTGTTTGTCTCCAACTCCCACGCTCTCACCTTGTCTATCAGCCACGCTGTATGACAGACGTCTGCGACGTTGGTTTGATTTCAGCCCCAAAGCGGGAGGGGGGACGACACGTAAACTCGGCCCCCTCAAGGCGCACCTCTCCTGCGCCTCAAATCGTCCTATCTCTTGTATTGAAGAGGAGCTACTGCGCATGTACAACTTATAACGAGAGTCTATGGGAGCCTTGGAGCGCAAATCTTTGCGCCCCAAGGCGGAAATACGTCCTGAATCAGACAACTATAAAACATTTATCTTATACATGTCGGGATCCTGTGTCCTGCTGTTTTTTTGCCGTGTTTTTTCCTTCCCCTACCTTTTCTGCAGGGGTGTGGCTGATTGGAAGCTGATGCAGCTCATCAGGATTCATCACTCTCCTGCAAAAAAGAGTGACAGTAGCTGCAGACTGACGCCAGACTGTTCTCGCTGCAAGCGTGGTAAACACTTTTTACACAGTTTTGAAGTTGCCTTCTGAGTCAAATAAATCAACAAACATGACAATTCATCTAAAAGAAAACACACATATACTTAGAAATATTTTTGTTATTATAAAAATTATTTTCCATGTTTTATTAAAGGTTATATGGCAAGGTGAGTGGTGGGGCGGCGCCCTAGCGCCCTCTATTGGCCAGCCGCCACTGGTTCTTACCCCCTCTTTTTGCCAAAGAAATGAATCCTTGCGCATTATTCCTCCTCTCTCTAGCCGTGGTGCAGCTCACATTAGCGGCCGTAAACTCCTCATTTGTATACTGCTCCTTGCACCTGTTATGACACCTGTTATGAATTGCTCACGCAATCTTACTGAGTTAGTCGCAAATTAAGGTCAACCCACTCAAGCAAATTTTTAGCGCCGCACGCAATTTTGCGGCCCTAAATGTCTAATTTGTTTGTGGTGACTTTAAGTTGACCTGCAGGTTTATGATACTAGGTTGACCTTTGAGTGCATATTTGTGTGAAATAAAGTTACCACCTCAATAACATGTTTGGAAACACCAGCACTGTGGAGGTGGAACCAAGATATGTTCAGTTTTCCTTATAAAAAGTAACTGTGTACTGACCCAGAGCGTACTGTAAACTGTTTTTTATTTAATCAGTTTGAATAAACTATCAAAGTGGATTCCTCTCCTATGATCTCTGATAAATTTATACGCAAGAAAAACCCGTCATATTTAGCTGAGGAGTTTTAAGCAGTTAATTCTAACATTGCTCAGACAGCTTCTTTGTCACTTCTTCAGTTTCGGTCCAGGTTGTCAAAATGTTGTCTCTTTTTCTTCTTCTCTTTGCAAGAGTTTCCATTCGGAGCCAGAATGTCTGAATATGTGTATTAGTTCTGAATTCACATAAATATCCCGAGGTTTTTTTTTTTTTTGTGTTCCTGTCTTCAAGAACTTGCAAAGACTTGATAGAAACATTTCCACGAAGGAGCTACAGAGGGATGCTCTATTACCATTAGTAGAACCCAGGGGCGGACTGGGACAATAATTCAGGCCGGGAATTTTGATACCTTACCAGGCCACCACCACCAAATTAACACAAAATGCAAAAACTGAGTTAGGTAGGGTGCCTGCTTACTGCTGGAAAAGTGTAAAATAAAAATAAAAAGCTACACATGCGCCCACATACAGCTTTTATGTTTCTCTCCTCTGCAAAATATATATTTCTGTTCTGCTGCAATAACCTGTACTCTGCTTGCATAAACTGAACTTCTACTTTATCTACTACTACACTGTATTCACTGTGGAGCCTGCATATTTACCAGCCTTCCTGTTTGGTTAGTACTTCAGCTGTACCTGAAACATGCTGTTCTGATTCTTCACTACTGCTGCTCTCCACCAGTACCATGAACGCAGGAACTCTTGCTGCACTTGTGCTGCTGCCACTGGTGATGCTGCTCCATCTTTGTAAAAAAATAAATAAAATAAAAAAATAACTCATATCATCCGAGCTTTTCAGAATCACTAATTGGCATTTTAAATGCATTGGCTATGTTCATTTAACAACAGACTATGTCCGTAGCCTTAATGAGATTTTGCCAGGTTAAATAAAAAAGTGTGATACAATGATTTCAATATTAATTTTATGTACTTTTTGTCTATGTAGTTGACCATATTCTAAAATTGTTAATATTCAGATCAGACCTATTATGTGAGGTAACTTTTTCGTCAAAGAATCACATGGTTCTGGTTGTCACATATGACTCTTGGGTTTTTGTGCTTTGAGATATGGCTAATAGCTGAAATAATAGTTCAAAAAATTAACTGGGGAAAGATATTAAAGACCCGGTAAATACATTCACATGCATTTTGAACATTAGGAACAAAGTTTGGTGATGTTTTTCTGTGTGACAAAACATCATTTCTTACTATTTTATTATTATTTTATTTAATACATTAGGTGCTAAACTTATGGGTTTAACACAAGAAAGATCGATTATTATTTATTCCTTAACCAAATCTATTTTTTATAGTTTTAATGATCATAAAAAGTTACACAATTTAACAACATCTTAATTTTCTATTTTGCACTTTGACGGACATCCTGACCTCACATGAAAAGAGGAGGGTGCCACACCTCTGCAGGAGGGCGGGTGTGTCTGTGTCTTTGACAGACAGCCTCACAGAAAGAGAGGAGAGCGACCCCGCATCCGAATGCACGTCCATTTTCATGCCTACTACTCCCTAGTTTGCTACGCAGTACAAGTAGGGCAAGTAGTAGCTACTATGTAGCATGTAGTAGCCTGCATACTATAGGATTCGGATGCAGGGTGAGTGATTAGGCGCAGCAGGGGAGGCCTGTACCGAATGAGTGCGCCACAGAAGGTTAATTAAGAATCAGGCTCCACCTGATTGTCGACCCAATCACAGAGCAGGTCAACAAGGGAGGCAGGCCGCCGGGAAATTGATTTCAATTCACCCCCAAAAAGGTGTTCATTGTGCCTAAAGGTCTATGGAAAGAAGCTTTTAATGGACTCAGTAAAATGTGCCACACTTCCTCTCTCAAGAAACGTAAAGAGAAATGGCGACGTTAGTCAGCTTTTAGTAGTTTTAGCATCGCTCTGCTGTCTTTAGCGAGTTCACCAGACAAATACATGAATACAGCAACAGGCTCCGCATGAACAGAAAACGACACATAGGACCATGGAGAAGATTAACTTCCCACCAAGCAGCTTTGTAAGAGGCGGCGAGTTATCATCATATTACCTCATTCCGACTTCTGCCATCTTTGTAACTACTGTTTGCTTCATAAAATAAATACATTAGCACGACTGAGTTCAAAAGTAAAAGGTCCCCCATTCGTTACAGTGCAGTTTTTATGATCCATGTTTTAATGTGGGTCTTGTTTGTGTTGACCTTAATGATAAAGTAATTACCATTTTACTGTAATGGTTTCTGACTAATTTTTTATTTGTTATGATGAACCAAAGGAGGGACATAGATTAGGAGTGAAATGGTTTGATTGGACAGTAAGAAAAACTTCAGGTGTTTGTTGGAAGACACTAAAAAAAACAATTTTTTCGACTGTAAAAGATGCATTTGTGTGTGATGTATTGGACATATTACAAAAATTGTAATTTAATTGAGCAAATTGCTGTTTTTCTGCTAATAATACCCTTCATGTTCTTTTATATTTCACAATTTTAATATGAAAGTACTCTAAGCTGAACTCCTGATGTATCAGGATCCTAACTGAGCCTCTGTCTTTACTTTGGCAAACAGCAGAACCGTCTTGCTAGCTATAGTTTTGCTTCACAGTACAAACCAAAAAGTGCAGATTCTCACTCAAGATTAACATGACGTAGGCTTATTGTTAACTGAATAGATAAACACTGACAAGAAACCTGAAGCAGAAAAAATCTAGGAGGGTAACAAACTGCCACGGGGAGGAATACAGATGTACATTGGATCATGAGGAGGATGAAGGAACTAGTGAAGAACAAATGGAAAACCTAGGCCCAAATCCACCGAGGGAGAGAAGAGAGGGGAACCAGAGGGGCTAATCAGAGGTGAAAAGAGGGAGATGAAAAAAGAGAAATAAGAGGGTTGTTGTTTAAAAAATTGTTTTATTGGGAATCTTCAGAATGAACAACAATCAATTTTCTTGAAAACGGAAGTTATATAAAAAAAATATCAGATAGGTTAGGATTCAAGCACCCAACACTTCTGCACAAAAGGGTCCCTCTCCACTTATCTTTCCGGTAAACTCAGCAATTCTTTTTTTTAGTGACAGAATGACAAAATGACAACAAAGACCTTTTTCATCAAAATAAAAAAAAATCAGAGACATTGAAAAATATCCTTAAAATTTACAACAGGTTGTTCCTCCTCAGCCTGGAGTCATAATTAAGCAAATGCACCATGGGAAAGAGTACAATTATGAATATGGCTCCTGTTCTACTGTCTCACTCTTAACTTGTCAACCTAAGTATTGACGGTAAATTTTGCCATTGTATATTTTTGATGTGTGACCCAAATAGAGTCCTGGTAACGTCTCAGTTGAACGTTGAGTCAAAATATTGTCTCTTGTGGATTCAGAGCGGACTTTAACGATTCTGATCTGGAAAAGAGGATTTCTATCTATCTATCTATCTATCTATCTATCTATCTATCTATCTATCTATCTATCTATCTATCTATCTATCTACCTACCTACCTACCTACCTACCTACCTATATATCCATCCATCCATCCATCCAGACTCACTTCGTCTTCTGACTATTCAAACATTTTCCAAACAAGACCCGTAGGACCAGAACCAGGACTCCTCACGGTAGGACCCGGTTTGGAACAGCAGGGCAGGATGTTTGAAATGTCCTCCATTCAGACTTGGCTCATGGAACTTAAATCACAGCATACTTCTTATTCTAACGCCCAGACGGCTAATCTGGCCTAACTACCTAAACCTAAGCTGACCCTAGCCTGCATCTCACGAACTACTCTGGCTAACCATGAACCATGAACGTGTTGGGCTCAAACGGGAAACAGGCCACACTTTCCATGCTGCATTTGGATGGCAGGTCTTCTGCTGCCAAGAGGAACACCGGGTATGTAGTTACTCAGATCCTCTTCATGCAGGGCAGGCCTGCAGCTTAGAGTCCTCAAGGTCAGAGTCCTTTATCTCAGAGGAGCTGGTTTCAGAGGGTAGCACCCTAAAACCCACCATTTCTCTGAAGAACATTTGTTTGAAGAACAGAGCCATCAGGGCGACCAGGACCATGAAAGCAAACCTGCAGGCACACAAAGGCAATCAGGACGCTCTGCATACACCCAACCCTCAATGCCGCTAACCAATCAGATGCTTGACAGAGTCAGCTGTTCAGCCAATAAGACATGTTGTTCACTCCAAGTCGAACATAACAAATGGATGGATGAGGTCATCTCTTCCAAAGAAGTTATAATAATACACTAAGCATTGAAACGTTTGTTCCAGTATCTCTTGAATGTTTTAACTTTTAATCAGGTAGATAGTAAAATTACACTTTTTTTTTTTCTCTTTCACAAAATCTCCCTTGATCTTCAGTCAGCGGCGATAAAAGGACAGATTTACTGCTTGCCCCTTGGATACTTTTCTAATTAATACTTTTCTTGTCTATCCTTTTAGATGAATCTGATTAATTGAGCTTCTGTTTGACTGATGGATTTCAGGTCAAAACACGTCTTTTTTTCAATACTTACACTCCAGAGAGGATCCATACGATGGGAGAAAAGTCTGTGGACAAGAGGAAACAGAGTCAGATTAAAGAGATGTGAAGTTGGCTCTTTTAGGAGAGCCGGTGATCTGTCGATCTGGCATACTTTGTCAGAATAGCATACTTGTAAGTTGAGTTACTGTATCTAAGCAATTTGAACCAAACCACAAGTTTTATGTTCTAACCCCAAAGTCACAGAAGAACAACAATACATTCACTAAAAAGAAACGTCTCTTCGGGCTTCCAAACAGCTCCTCACACCTTTTGTTTCTTAAATTAATTCATCATCTAAAAGAATGTAAAGTTGTGTGTAAAAATAATTACTAATCTACAGAAATGGTTATATCAAATCTTTAAGTTTTATATGACTTTTTATAATAACTATAGAACATTACCACAAAATAAATACATGTTCAAGTACAAAAAAAAACTCTATGTCAAATATGTCTTTACAGCTAACAACATATAATTTAGTAGATAGCTACAGTCTCCTCTTGATATATTTTAACTGTAAATACTACAATCTTCCTTTGAATTGTCAAAATAATTTAAATTCATCCAAAGTTTGCTGCGTTACCTGCAGGCACTCAAGCGTTTTTTGTTTTTTTTCTCCTCTTAAAGAGGAATTCCATCTTGTTTTTTTCTACCTAAACTTAATTTTTTGCAAATGTTATGTTTTCTTACTCACCCTAAGGAATTTGGAGCCAGTCTGAGATGTTCAGCTGCTCAGGGCAAGATCAATTCTGCTTGTAGTAAGGTTTAACCTGCCCTTCTTGATTCTCATTTTGGGCCGATTCGGACGTAATACACATTGACGCCGCAGCAGAACTGTTAAAGGAAAAAATGTTTTCAACAGTTCTGCTGCGGTGTAAATGTGTATTAGGCTACGTCCGAATCGGTCCGGAAGACAATTAAGAAGCACTTCCGAGGCGTTCGTAAATCCAAGGGGAATAAAAACATGGTAAAATGATTGTGTTTTGGGTAGATTAAACCTTATTACAAGCGGAATTTGTCCTGCCCCGAGCACTCCCGTTCTACGGCTCGGACTGGCTCCAAAATTGTCAGGGTGAGTAAGAAAATATACAATTTGCTAAAAATAAAGTCCAGGTTGAACAAAACAAACTTTTCCTTTAACATCTACATATACGCGTACATATGTATGTGTAAACCCTCTCCCTTCTCTCCCACTCCTCATGTACAGCTTGAACAGAAAAATGAAAAAGCGCTTCTGGTCCAGCCACTTCAAAAAGCCGGTCTAAGAGCCGTTTTTTTTGGTGACTGACACATCACTATCACATGAATGAACATGATGAGAAGAAGCGTGGTGTCTGAGCTGCGTTTTTACCTGTCGAATCGGGCTCAGATTCTGATGGCATCGGGTTGGTTTTGTTCCCACACACGGAGTTCCTGTAGTCCGAACACGGAACCAGAGTTTGCAGAAAAAGAGCTGCAGGACACAGCAATACGGCATTAAGCTTAAAAAAAAGCTAAAGAAGGAACAATACACAAGTCATTGATCACAAGTCAGAAGAGCTGAACCAAGGCTAAAAAAAAGCAGCAGATAGTTGTACCTGAACAGTCGGTGCATTTCTCACATTTAGACCCAAAACCTATTCCGTGATCCCCGTAGCAGTTGTTTGTTATATAGGAACCTGCAGGGTAATGCATACATGCAAACAAACAAACACATACACACAGAAATATATGTTAATCCTGAAGACTAGCGGTGGAATCATACATCACTTTTATTTCTGTAGTGCTATCATACCTGATGGACATTTTTGACAAATCACGTCTTTTTGAGCCAAATTCGCGTCAGACGTCATAAGCAGAGCATATGTAACGATCACCTGGAAACACACAGACAATCAATAAAACATAAAAATTATTAGAAATTATTAAGGTTAAAAAAAAAAACATTTGAATCCTCAATTTGATCTGAGAATCAACTTAAATCTCAAATCGTGATTTTGACAATTAAGATCCTGTGAGGTGTCTGTTGCAATGTCTGTCAGTGTTAATACACTTTAAAATTCATTTTCTCTTTCCCAGCAGCAAGGCCAGCTCAGACATGTCTGACAGATAAACCTGCATGTAGGGAACAGGCTTCATCTCCTGCATCCTAAATGTCAGAAACTCTTCAGGACAATCCGATCGTAAAAGAAACCCTTAAGAACCCGCCAGAACTACACCAATAAAGTCCACATCCTGAGTCATGAAACCCTCACAATTCTGTCCTGAATTAAAATCTGGCCTGGATAAAAATTTTTTTTTTTACTTTAATAAGATAACAGACTATATGAATTGAAGCTGCTGAGATACTGAACAATAAATGATTCAAAATATCTGTCCTGCTCTCAGATTAGAGTTGAATTGCAACAACAGCTATTGCTCACCTGGAGTTTTCCCATTGTGCTGAGACTCTCTGCTGCATGGAAGTGACAGTTTAGTCGGTGATTCCAAAAAGAAAAGCCTCAACTTTTATACTGCTTCGCCTATGCAGTTACAGACTGAAACTCTGAAGAGCCAATCATTCTGCAGAGGTGTAGAATTACAGGACATACCTGTTTAGACATATCATATCCTTGTTTCTTTTAAAAGGTTGCACAGCATGTTTAAACCCGTCAACTTTACAACTGATTTGTAACACTGCAAGAAGTTTTAGTTCTTTGGTTTGAAAAATCATACTCATATTTTACCTAATAAAACCAATTTCTTAACTTTTGTTACCCTTCAAATGCTTTGTCGTTGTCCTAAGGGTTACAACACAGTAGAGTTAACGGGCTGAATAAGATTTAAACCTTCAGTTAGATTGTTATCAGTGAACAGCCCACAGCCTGCCCAAATCTTTCAACACTCTATGTCATCACCATAGCAACTGTTACTCAGGAAAATGCTTTTTACAAAGATGGAAAAAAATTCCCTCCTGTTGTTACCAACCAAATAACAAAACTTTGGCAGAGTTCAATCAGAGTGAAATTATTTGAATGCTAAAACAATTATGCATTTAACCTCTATTACAATGTCTTCTGTCTGCTTTTTTGCTAATGTTGCAGAATGACTTCATCGCAATTGTGTAGGGGTCCATTGACAAAGTAATTTACCTAATTTACCTTTACCTGAAAAGAACCTTTTCCCTTCAGCCAGAATCGTCAAGATGGTTGATGGGATATAGCACTTTCAATATGAATATAGAGCTCTGGGAGTTGACGTCACTTCTCCAAGCATTCAACAGTTCAAATCGAATCAGCGCCATAGTGGCAGGCAGTTTTCCGCAGTATATTATAGTTATATTTACATGCAGCTAACCCAGTTTAGTAGCGGTAAATATGGCCGATACCTGCTGTGCACCAGGATGCCAAAACAGACGTGGACGAGGCAAGGGAAGAGAATTTAACAAGATTCGCAGGGATCCAGAACGCAGAAAGCTATGGATTATCATAATGAAACAGGTTAGTGGTCAGCAAACCCCCGCAAGCAAATGTTTCCTCAACCTTATATGGTATTTATTCAAAATGTTTTATCAAGATTCTTTGTAGACTTCCTACAGTTATCTTGCCATGGAATTTTTGTCTTTTTGCTCACATAACAAGTAAACAGCTCGTAAAACTTTGCAGAATCACAATCTTTGTGATGTCTGCATGTTGCTTTTTACATATCTTGTGATCATATCGAGGAAAAGACTATGGGGTAATTTATTTTCTTGAAGCAATGACTGATTAATTGTCTGTCTTGATTTCATTGTTGCTCATGAAAGCTAAAATGAGAAGTTTCCACTTACCCTCCCACTGCACAGTGCTTTGCAGGACGATTCCAGATCTGGATCTCGATAACAAACTCAGATTGTGTCCATTTATATCCCAGGCTTTTTTTTTATATTCCAGGCTTTTATATGCTTTAAGTGATACTTCAAAGGAGGAAGAGGGAAAATTGATCAGGAATTAGTATGTACGGGTTTCTCAGCTCAAGTGCTACACCATTTTCTATGACCATCATAGTCTGTGACTCTGGGGGAAGGCTGTTTTGCTGATTACTCTTCAACAAACATTGAGCCACTGTGTAAAAATCATTAATGCCATTATTAACATCAGATATGAGGTGAACATTATTTTGCAAAGGGTATGGAAGGGTCACATGTTGCTCTCATACAGTTTTTTCAATGTCTACAGTCTGAGATCAACACAGCCCAGCAGCATCAACAAAGTATTGTACCCCATTACATAAAATTGGCTACTTTTGCATGGTCCCCATCTGGTAATGTTTATATATTATGATTAATACAGAGGTAATCTTTGTTTTAAGGCTGCTGATGGGGAGGTACAGTACAGACAAGGTCAGATGGAGCTACATTGTATCTTTGTAGATTTAAAATTTTTTATATGACATGGTGCTGATAGAAGAGATGTGGTATTGGATGAGGCGGTCTGAAGTGGCAGAGAAGTATGTTAGATGCATAACATGTATGAGAGCTGTGAGACAGCAGTGAGGTGTGCTGTAGAAGTGACAAGGGAGATGGAACTATATCAAGGATTGGCTCCGAGCCTCTTCTTGTTTTCTTTGGTGATGGACAGGCTGACGAATGAGGTTAGACAGGAGTCTCAGTGGACTATGATGTTTGCAGATGACATTGTGATCTGCGGTGAGAGTAGGGTGCAGCAAGACAGATATTTGTGTGTGAATGAGAGACCCCAGTGAAACGGTGAAGTTACAGGGAGTTGAAGTAAAGAAGGTAGAGGACTTTAAGTGCTTGGGGTCATGATTCCAGAGCAATAGAAAGTGTGTAAAGAGGTGAAGAAGCGTGTGCAGGCTGGCTGGAATGAGTGGAGAAAAGAGTCAGGTGTGATAAAAGGGTTCAGCAAAAATGATCAGAAAGATGTAGGAGACAGTAGTGAGACCAACTATGTTGTATGGTTTGCAGACAGGAGGCTGAGATTACATTTGTTGTGAATTAACTTGATGAATCAGGAGTATACACTTACCTAAATGATTATGAGGAACACCTTTTCAATTTCTCGTTAATGCAATTATCTAATCAACTAATCACAACCAGCAGGATAATGCACCATGTCATAAAGCTCGAATCATTTCAAATTGGTTTCTTGAATAGGACAATGAGTTCACTGTACTGTAATGACCCGCACAGTCACCAGATCTCAACCCAATAGAGCATCAGAGGATGGGTACATGGTGGTCTTGAAGGGATGGACAAGGTTAGAAACAATATTCAAGAAGACAGCTTTTGCAGAGAATTAGGTCCCTCTCAACCAAAGCTAGGCAGTAATGCCTGGGTCTGTCTAGAAAAAGGTAAATGGTTCCTTTTACTGGTCATTCTCCAATATGGTGGTATATCTGTACTAACCATACTGAAGTTGTTTGACTTGGCTGAACCAAATGACATGGTTTTAGACTTTGTGATCCAGCGAGGTACAACAACCTTCAAAGAACCAATAGGATATGGCAGTGGAGAACAAGCTGCCCTTCAATTGTCCAAGTCTTTCTTCCAAATAACCCACCTGTACTTTGACAGGAACAGGGTCCAGGAACTTAACACTGAACAGAAATAGTGCAACATTATAAGGGATAAGTTCTTGTAGAGGAAAGGAAGAGAGCATTTGAAAAGGTGGTTAGACAAAGTCTATAATTTGGATATACATCACTGTTCCAGCATAAACACACAATATTAGTGATTAGAGTTTCTTACAAAGTGCTTCTGTTGACTTTTTGTTAGTTTCCATGAAGTAAACAACGTGATTTCGAAGTTTCACTCATTATTTCAACGTTTTGGCA
The DNA here is from genome assembly GCA_028564705.1 of Apricaphanius iberus. NCBI lineage: Eukaryota > Metazoa > Chordata > Actinopteri > Cyprinodontiformes > Aphaniidae > Apricaphanius > Apricaphanius iberus. Next base: position 2,756,191 of record JAPXFQ010000075.1, on the reverse strand, counting down.
TTATCCTTTGGAATTTAGTGATAGCTTCAAAGTCTAGTTGGACTTGCATGAAATACCAACGTCCACTGCAGTGGATGCATCATAGCTTAAAAAAATAATAATAATAAAAAACATTTATTATTGTCTAACTACATTCTATACAGGTGGGAAAGCTTAAAAAAGAGTGATTGTAACCATCCCCCCCCCGCGGTAGTCAAGAAGTCAATGATACCCCTTTTACCTAGAACAATATGTTATATCCTTCTTTGTCCTGCTGCGTGCTCTCAGTGAAACTGCGTGGGCTTCTCAACAGCTAAAAATACCTCTGAGTCAAGTTGCAGCAAGTGAAAGTAGAGAAGTTCTGATAGTAAAACAAATAAACACCCATTAGCTTTCATAGTGGCACTGTGACACCAGAAAGAAACTGTCAACATTTTTAAGTTTCTGCTTTTTCAACTCTTTAGCTTGACCAAAGCCTTGGGCAACGATATGGTCTCCAATCTGCTGATGGTGTAGCATCATCACCAAAAAGTGAGGTGATATCTTGTTGCTGTTTCTAAAATGTTCCAACTGGTATTTTTTTTTTTACAGCAAACGTAAGGAACGTAATTTAGTTTGCAACAGTTTAACAACATGCAGAAGCTTCATTCTCATCCTGAACAGTGAGATATTGGGGTAATTTGTTGGAACGGGTTATATCAAACAATTTGGTTTGTCTCATTTTACTCATAATTCTCAGATAGCTGTAAAGTCTGCATCAGTTTGCAGTAACCGAGGGAAGTCAGCAGGACTGGTTGGAATTTCTGACTGAATATGAGAAAAATAAGATAAATAATACATTCAAAAAGTTGTTTTTTTTCATTCTCTTTGAAATAATTCCAAAACGTTACACTGAGGCTTTGTGTATGAGATTATCTGCACTTCAATCTGAATGTTTTATGACAACAATTAAAAGAAGAAAAAAAAGCAACTTGAATGAATCTTCATGTGTTTTCTTGATTCTTTCTATTTTCAGCTTTTACCGACCTATTCAATTAAGCAGACTAAAATAGGCTATCATTTTACCTTTTTTTAACCGCGGTGCAACTCCTTTTCTGATGGATGATAGTTCTTAGCATTGGAAAGAAGTAAAAGGAAGTCTTTTTTTAAATGTCTCTCAAGATTACCTTTTAAAGAAAAGTCAAAATATCTTCCACTGCCAGCAGTAGGAGAGAAATGGTCCCAACAGACTGTGATGTGTTCAGCTGGCTCTAGCTGGTCGGTCTGATCCTGTATCCTGTGGTGCCTCAGGGGGCTCAGTTAGTGTGTCCACGTCTCATCTGACAAGGTGTGTCCCGCACATAACGGATGTTCTTTTATAAGAGGCCTTCTTCTTAATTTATTTTCACTGCTCTAAAAAATGTAATTATAAAAAATAATTAGCAGAATTAGGCCTAATTAGACACCTGTCCAACTGCTCGTTAACATGAACTTCTAATCAGCCAACCGCATGGCGGCAAGTCAATGCATTTAGGCATGTAGACATGGTCAAGACGATCTGCTGCAGTTTAAACTGAGCATCAGGATGGAGAAGAAAATTGATTTAAGTCCCTTAAAATGTGGCATGGTTGTTGGTGCCAGATGAGTATTTCAGAAACTGCTGATCTACTGGGATTTTCATGCACAACCATCTCTAGATTTTACAGAGAATGGTCCAAAAAAAAGGAAAATATCCAGTGAGTCGCACTTCTATGGGTGAAAAGGTCTTATTGATGCCAGAGGTCAGAGGAGAATAGCCAGACTAGTTCAGGTTGATAGAAAGGCAACAGTAACTCAAATAACCACTGGTTACAACTAAGGTATGTAGAGGAGCATATCTCGTCGAATCTGGAGGCAGATGGGCTGCAGCGGCAGAAAACCACACCAGGTGCCCCTCTTGTCAGGTAAGAACAGGAAACTGAGGCTACAATTCACACAGGCTTACCAAAATTGGACAATAGAAGATTGAAAAAATTTTGCCTGGTCTGATGAGTCTCGGTTTCTGCTGCAACTTTCAGATGGTAGGGTCAGAATTTGGCATCAGTTGAGACTCAAGTCGTTTTGAATATGATGCCACAAGCTTGGCATACCTATCTTTGGGTAGTTTTGCCCATTCCTCTTTGCAGTACCTCTCGAGCTCCATCAGGTTGGATGGAAAGCATCTGTGCACAGCCATTTTAAGATCTCTCAAGAGATGTTCAATAGGGTTTAGGTCTGAGTTCTGGCTAGGCCACTCAAGGACATTCACCGAGTTGTTGTGTAGCTACTCCTTGGATATTTTGGCTGTGTGCTTATAGGGTCATTGTGCTGCTGAAAGGTGAACCGTCGCCCCAGTCTGAGGTCAAGAGCGCTTTGGAGCAGGTTTTCATCAAGGATGTCTCTGTACATTGCTGCGTTCATCTTTCCCTCTATCCTGATTAGTCTTCCACTTCCCTTGCGCTGAAAAACATCTCCACAGCATGATGCTGCCACCACCATGCTTCACTATAGGGATGGTATTGGCCTGGTGATAAGTGGTGCTTGATTTTCTACAAATGTAACGACTGGCATTCACTCCAAAAAGTTCAATTTTTGTCTCATCAGACCAGAGGAGTTTGTTTCTCATGTTCTGAGAGTCCCTAAGGTGCCTTTTAGCAAACTCCAGGCGGGCTGCCATCTGCCTTTTACTAAGGAGTGGCTTCCGTCTGGCCACTCTACCATACAGGCCGGATTGGTGGATTGCTGCAGAGATGGTTGTCCTTCTGGAAGGTTCTCCTCTCTCCACAGAAGAATGCTGGAGCTCTGACAAAGCGACCATCGGGTTATTGGTCACCTCCCTGACCAAAGCCCTTCTCCCCCGTTCACTCAGCTTAGAAGGCTGGCCAGCTCTAGGAAGAGTCTTGGTGGTTCCAAACCTCTTCCACTTACGGATGATGGAGGCCACTGTGCTCATCGGAACCTTCAAAGCAGCAGAATATTTTTCGGTAACCTTCCCCAGCCTTGTGGCTCAAGACAATCCTGTCTCGGAGGTCTACACTCAATTCCTTTGTCTTCATGCTTGGTTTGTGCTTTGACATGCACTGTCAACCCAGGGGCCTTATATAGACATGTGTGTCCCTCCAAATCATGTCCAATCTACTTAATTTATCACAGGTGGACTCCAATTAATCTGCTGAAACGCCTCAAGGATGATCAGTGCAAACAGAATGCACCTCAGCTCAATTCTGAGCTTCACGTCAAAGGCCGTGAATACTAATTTACATGTGATTTCTCAAGTTTTTTATTTTTTATAAATTTGCAACAATTTCAAAGATTCTTTTTTCACATTATCATTATGGGGTGTTGTGTTTAGAATTTTATGGGAGAAAATTAATTTAATCCATTTTGGAATGAGGCTGTAAGATAAAAAAAAGTGGAAAAAGTGAAGCCCTGTGGATACTTTCCGGATACACTACATGTGACAGAGGCCTGTAGTGGTGATGAACTGCTTAGATCACCACTCAATTTTAACTTTTTTTTGGCCTTTTGAAACCAATCTCACAATTTGGTCATTTTCTTAGTGAACAAAGGAAAATGGCCTGCATTTGTAAAGCGCTCCTTCAGTCAAAAGACAACAAGGCAGTTAAGACTACATTCAGTCATTGACCCATTCAAGTACACATTCTCTAGGCTGACCATATTTTTCATTTCCAAAAAAGAGGAAAATTGGCCAAGACTTTGAATTGACATCTATCCTACAGCAACAGAGTATCTTCAGTCGGAGGTTTCATCAGTTTCGCTGCAACACAGACCGCTACAGGAAATCCTTTCTCCCCACAGCCATCGTGGTCTACAACAACTCCTTGAAAAATGAATTAGTAATGAGCTACAACAACACTTGATTTCTCTCTGGGATGAATAAAGTATTTTTGAATTTAAATTGAATTGAAAAATCCCCACCGTGCCACAGTACTACAAGCAGCACATAGCAACATAGCAAAGCCTGCTGTATGTTCTGTCTACTCTTGCGCTTAGATGTCCTGTAAACAGTCACAGCAACATGCAGTTGATCAGACTGCTGTCCATTCCGTCAATAAATGGATCAGGACCACGCAATAGGTAGCAGCTCGATGAGGAAGTCAAATGAGAGAAATGCTGCTGTATTCCATGTATTGCCACAATTAATTTAACCCTTTTAGAGCTGTAATTACTGATGCTTTTTTTCTTTCTTTCAAGAAATGTGTCAGAAAATGTCCAATGTACACATAATTTGTTCCTTTTTTCAGGAGAATCTTACCTTTCTATATCTGTAAAGAATTTGCCATTATTATGTTTAATATGTTCAAAACAGTGTAAAAACACAAAGAGCAAATCAGAATTGTATTCAGATATCTATGTCTGAAAATTGTAACTGTATAGTTGGACAAATATTTTCAACATGCAAAAAAATGAAAATGAATAATGATTGAATTTTTAAAAAAAATGTAAAATTGTTACATGTGATTCTCCCTGTAAATGTTCAAGCCCTTTTTTTTAGCTATGTTGCACACTTGCACATCGAGAGAGTACTTTTTTTCGTGCAGCGTTTCAACACAATTGATTCAGTACCTCTGCATCAAAAAACAAAAACCAATTTCAAAGACGTCACCTGCTGTCAGTGGTGGTGGTGAGAGGAAGCTGATAGCCAGGCGTTTGTTTGGACATGAAGCCCGGGGTGGTCATGTGTTAAAAACATCTGGGCCCAGGCCTGCTGAACGTAGGAAGCCTCTCCAGCAGCATCAGCAGCACTCTGTCCCAGAAATCATCCATTGCAGGTGACGGTGGGTGGGCCCCTTATCAGAAGAATCTCTACAAGTATAAATATATCAGATTATATATCAGATCGATTTATTCAAAATCATTTCTTGTGTGTTTACAAATTATGTCCATCAATAAGGACATGAGATAAGCAAAAAGTAATTTGAGAAAAGTAGAAAAGAAACAATGAATGGGAGTACTACTACTATTACCAGTAATACTGTGAAATGAAAACTGTAAAAAAAATATTTAAATACAGGAATACATCTGCAGTGTAGTTATTAGGTTTACTCAGAATATGACATAAATATATTTAGTCTCCCAGCATCCCTTGCACTGGGTCAGCGACCATTTTGTGACACCAATACTCTCCCATTGACTAGTTGATCAGCGGCCATCTTTGATGACATTGCTGAGCTAATATAAGAGCCAGCTGATTGCTTGTGATAACGGTTAAGCATTCTGTTAATAAATTCCTTAAACCTGAAAAAAAAAACCTCTTTGCTTCCTTTAGTGTTGTGTGAATTAATAAATCAGCAAATGAATTCATCATTCCGATAAACACTGATAGTCTGGTATAATTGCTATTGTTTCTTATATAGATTAAGAAGCTGGTGCCCTGATTTGCAAATTTTATCACTGATAATTCGAGTTTCATCAATAGTCATCCCAGTATTAGGTAACTGGTGTAATGATTCCAAATTATTATTAATCAGACAACAATAGCTCCTCTAAAATCCCCAAACTGACATACTGACTGCAGTTGTGATCACAAATAGTCTTAATCCATTCCTGGAAGTGATATTAGTATTAGGGGTAATAGACTACAGAAACTCTAAAACTTATTGGAATGAAGCTGAAATATTTACAGTGTGGAGAAATTTAAATACCTACTGCGGGTGTAAAGACAAAACATTTTTGTCTGCATCTGGATCCAAATCTACACTGACATGTTCTCTTCTGGGTAGATTTTCTGAGTAGTATTCTTTGTTGTAAAGCGCCTTGAAATGACATTTTTTTGTGAATTGGCGCTATATAAATAAAAGTCAATTGAATTGAATTATTCCTTCTGTTATTGACAGAATATAACAAACCAAATTCCTACAGCTAATATTATTATTTACACCGGTGTGTGCTCCTGCTGTGCGCTCAGCTGAGTCCGTTTTTTGTGGGTGTGAGACAGAAAATTGTGCCACATTACCATAATGTATGACATACAACTGAAAAGTGCAGAGTCCCAGCTTTCAGAATCTGTTTGAATTATGTTGATGGCGATAACGATAGAAGAGTTACAGTAATTTAAAGTCCCGAAGTCATATCCTCTGTTAAAGTGTGCTCCCCTGAAAAATGATAAAAACCAAATAATTTTTATCATTCTATGAAATCTGCCCGGATGAGCAGGACAGCAGATGAAAAGAAGACATATCCTCAAAAAAGAGGACGGTTGGTCACCCTAACATTCACACCTTCATGATGGCAAGCTACTACGTTGTAGTCACAGCTGGCCTAGGGCACACTGAGAGGCGAGGCTGCCGGACACAGGCACCATCGGGCCTTCTGACCGCCACCAGTAGGCAAGCCGGTTGATGTGTCTTGCCCAGGACAGACCAAGCGAGGATTCGACCTGTCAGCCCGCCGATTATGGGACTGAAATGTGGACAGAAAGGCTAAGACAGCACATCGTGAAGGGTCAAGTCAAAAATAGAGTAGCGCTGATCCAGTGGCGGATCTAGGATTTTTCTGAGGATGGGGTCATCAAGGGGCCACAATATTTATAAAAGGACCAAGTATTAATCCAATATCCTTAAACACAGTTACAGGCTTTGGTAAGGCAGATACATTTCACTACCCAAACCATTTTAAAACACTTTAAAGTCAGTTTGCAGGCATTTTTAGTCTTGTTAGTCTGTTTAACTTTGTACAAAATACAAAGTTAAACAGCATTTGAAGAAATTTCAGCACTGAATTAATATTTTAAAAGCCACAAACAGTATCAGTTTAACGTATGTTTGTGGGTGAAAAATAAAGATTTTTAGTTTACATAAATGTTCCAGTAATAATAATTTTAAAAAATGAAGTACGAGTTAGTTTACTCAAAGTGATTGCACTTTTTACACATGAACAGAGAAAGAAAAATGGTGGCGGCACAGACAGAGGGACGGATGTGCAGTTGTTGTAAACACCATTAGCCCTCTGCAATCATATCCAGGTCCTGAGTTCTACTTTTGGTCTCATCTGATCACAAGCTCATCCAGATGGTCTCTAGGGAGACAAGATAGGCCTGGATACGTGCTGGCTTAAGCAGGGGGATCTTTTGAGTGCTGCAGGATTGTAATTATATCTCTGGTCTTGGCCATGGTGGAGGTTGGAGTCTGGCTGTTTGAAGCTGTGGACAGATCTCTTTTATACAGATAAGTTCAAGCAGGTGCCATTAATTCAGGTAACAACTGGAGGATGGAAATGCTTCTTTAAGAAGTAACAGGTCTGTGAGGGACAGAATTCTTGCTTTTTTAGGGTGCTCAATATTAATTTTCTGCACGATCGTACAAATAAATCCTTTAATAAAAATGTCAATGTGATTACCTGGATTTTTCTTTGAGTCTCTCCACCTATGGTGTGTGTGTGTACCTATGATAAGAAGTGCAGGTCTTTCTTGTCACTGTTTCCTTGTTTTATGTATGTTTTTTTATTTAACCGCTCTGTAAACACTAACTCCACAGTCTGACGCTCCCTCCCACTGGAAAAGAGGGAGGAGGAGGGTATCGCCTTTCTGTTGGGCCTCCTCATCTGTGTGCCAGCCAGCTCCCATGGCAACAGCGAGGATTCCTTCAGTGATGTCAAACGTGCAAAAAACAATGATGAATATCTTTTTTTGAATGTAACTGGGTTGAAAGGTTAAGGATTGTCAATGTAAGTTTGATGATTAAAGCAATAAAATAAAAGTCAGAAAGTATACCAGTACTTACCTCCCTTTACAGCATTAGCAAGAAAAGGCTTGAGTGATGTCGCTGCCTGGGTGCCAAGAAAGATTTGTACGCTGTTGTGGGGTTGAACAAGACTGAGGGGCATGACTAAGTTGTGCTATTTTATGCTTAAAAAAATATATATATTTTTTTATTAAGGCGAAAGACCACATGCAAAAAATCATATTACCAGAAAAAATTTCTGGTTACTGTCTATTCACATTTATATTTAAATCACTGAAATAGCAACTTTGTTAAATGTGGACATGCTTATTTGGCTGAGCTCTACTCATTAGAAAGCCATAAAATGTTTAAAGCATGCATTTTAAAATAAGTTTTTGTGTCATTATACAAATGAACATAGATGTTTCTATTTCTTGTTTCAAAATGTACTTTGTGATTGACTTTAAATGAAAATCTTCGAGGCAAACCTGTGGGACACCTTTTTCTCAAGTACCTTGTTGCCTCACCTTCTTCAACGAGCCATAACATCAGGGGAGTTTTTTTAACATCTCTCATCTTTTTAAGTGGGACAGCTTGCACAACTAGTGGCTGACAAATACCTTTTGGTCCAAGTATCGCATAAAGCATGAATTGAAGAATCTAATTGCTTTCACTTAAATTCATTTGGCACCCGTCTTTAACACGGAGATAAGTCATGGCTTCACTGCCAGAAATATTAGTCACACCCAAAGAATGTATCGGCTTAGAGAAATAGTGATTTCAATTGGAGGGAAAAAAATCATATGCAGAGCTACCACACAACTCTTGTTGACATCTTTTTAATGAGAAAGTCTAAGTAGTGTTATATATATTATGCTCACTTTTTTGTCCCAAAATAAATTCTAAAGAACGGAAATAGGCCAGGTAGTGATTGTGATTTGACAAAGTAAGAAAACTCAGGGAATAGTAGCAGAGTGAATTTGAGGTATGATAAGCTTCTATCGGTGTTGGTCTTAAGCCTGCCGCACAGAACAGAGTTAACAGTCATTCGAGGCCGTTTGCTCAGCAGATAGCTCTCGTGTGCGGCAGGCTTTAGAATCGACTTTTGAAAGAAGTTGTGGCAGCCTCCTTTGATGGTTTAGGCAGAGGTGCAATGTTCTTCTGGTGTTTAACGGCGTTGCAAACTACTTAGCACATTACCTCCTCAGAAATCAAGCCTGTAACAGATAGGCGTGTGAGTGGCCTCAGGGCAGCAAACCAAGTGCATTCTGGGAATTGTTGTATTTCAGCCACATGAGTAAAAAATACATTTTCTGGCTTTTCTGAGTCTAGAATGCTCCAAATTCAAAAGAAAATTCACATTTCTACTGCATATCTGACCCACTTTAAATACACATTCATCTTTCCAGGGGTGAAGTATTCCTTTAAGTTCAGTAATGAGGCTGTTGCCATCACAGAGTGTGACCACAAACAGTATTTCATTCATTTCAAAAATAGTTTTTTTGAATATATATTCCCAGTGTTCTTCTGATTTAGTACCCATAACCACTGCCTTCCTTCATATAGCTGTAACCATCACAGCACCCAACAAACTCAACCAGTGTTAAAATCTGTTGTTCTCTGCAGATTGTGTCATTGAAAAAACATTATTGCTGTGTTTTTGACATCTCTGTTGTTTGCACGGTTTTATTGTCACTTATTGTGTATAGTCTGTTTTCTAAAGCACACATGCACATTCTCTAAATTATCCTACTCAGCTATATATATAATCCCCTCTTGCCCACCATGGGCTCTACCAGAGGCCTGGGAGCTTGAGGGTCCTCCTCAGTATCAATGCTTTTACTGTACTGTACTTGTCTGGACTGAGATGTCTGAGGTTCTTCCAGGGATCTGCTGGAGCCATTCCTCCAGTTTGGGGGTCACTGCCCCAGTGCTTCGATTACCACGGGTACTCATGTCACCTTCCAAGCCTTCTCTAACTCCTCTCTGAGCCCTTGGTATGTCTCAAGTTTCTCATGTTCCCTCTTCTTGATGTTACCATTACTTGGTATTGCCACATCCACCAGAACGGCTTTCCTCTGCTCTTTATCAACCACCACAATGTCCGGTTGGTTCCCCATTACCATCTTGTCTGTCTGGAACTGGAAGTCCCACAGAATTTTTGCTCGGTCATTCTCCACCACCTTTGGAGGTGTTTCCCACTTTGACCTTGGGGTTTCCAGCCCATACTCCGCACAGATGTTTCTGTATACTATGCCAGCCACTTGGTTATGAAGTTCCATGTATGCTTTTCCTGCCAGCGTTTCACATCCTGCTGTTATGTGCTGGATTTTCTCAGATGACTCTTTGCACACCCGACACCTTGGGTCTTGTCTGGTAGATCTGGGCCTCTATCGCTCTGGTGCTGAGCCTGCTGCTGTGCTCCCAGGATGAGTGCCTCTGTGGTGTCTTGTAGGCCAGCCCTCTCTAGTCATTGGTAGGATTTTTCTTGAGATCAGCCACTTCAGTCATGTTCCGGTGGTACGTCCCATGTAGGGGCTTGTCCTCCAATGATGCTCCTCCACCACCTCCTCATCTTGCCATTGTCTCAGGCATTCACTAAGTACGTCATCCGTTCAAGCCTTGTCTTAATGTACTTATGGAGCTTTGATGTGTCATCTTGGATAGTGGCTCTTATGCTCATCAGTCCTCGGCCTCCTTCTTTATGGCGTGCGTACAGTCATGGTGCTTGACTTGGGATGGAACCCGCCATGCATGGTGAGGAGCTTTCATGTCTTAATATCTGTGGTCTGTATCTCATCCTTTGGTCATCTTATTATTCCCGCAGGGTATCTGATCACTGGCAGGGCGTAGATGTTTATTGCCTAGTACTTGTTCTTTCCATTGAGCTGGATTCTTAGGACTTGCCTCACTCGTTGTAGGTATTTGGCTGTTGCTACTTCCCTTGTTGCCTGTTCAAGGTTGCCATTTGCCTGTGGTATTCCAAGGTACTTGTAACTGTCCACATTGTGTGAAGCGACGCCTCCCACAACAAGTATAGCTTCACTTGACACATAATATATACATGTTGTGTGCATATATATACAGTATATATATAATTACTTTTTTAGTTCTGAACACATTTCTGCTTAGAATCCGAGTCACTCCTTGTGCTACTGTTAGCAGGACCTTTGTTGACATCTTTGTGCGCATGCACGAGTGGTTGGGTCGCAGAAAGCAAACAAAATTGCCGGCGGCTATAGAGACGCAACGAACACTTCCAGCAGGCAAAATCTCGGATATAACCACTTTAACATTTGAAAACTGTGAGAACTTTAGAGAGAAACTTAAAATCGCAATTGACGGCGAAATAGATGTTATTTAAAGCGCCTTTTAGATATGTTAAATACGTTAGTTTGATTCACCGGCATCATGGCCACAAAACCGCCGGGGACATTTATCCCTATTCCTAAACCCGACCTTTCACACATAAAAAGGGGGCTTTTAAAAGACTGGAGGCCTGACATTATGTTGATTAAAGGGGATTTGGGCCTATATCTTCGAAACAGGAAGCCGTGTTTGTGCTAAAAGCTTGAGGTAAGACAAGCAGATACAGCGTAATTCGTATCAGCTGTGAGGAACTGCAAAGCAGGATTGCGTAATCCTCAATGCGACTGCAAAACTGGGTAAGTCCTCATTGATCATTGTCCTTATAGCCTTTTTATGTATTTGTGGAAATACGTTAAATTGTCTTGTGACAACTTCAGTAATTCAGTGGTGTCTGGATTCTGGCTAAAAAGCGAATATCATTGCTTACACAGTTCGTTTTTAAAAACCGGTCCTGGAAAAAATATGCCGTCATGTTGCAGCTGATTAAATTAGAAGCAGGTGTTAGGATAGGATTTACAGCTGCTGCTACAGCGTGAATAATCATGTGCTGATAGCGGTTTGGGACATCTGTATCAGAACGCGAAAAAAATGTTCAATTCAATTCAATTCACTTTTATTTATATAGCGCCAGTTCACAACAAATGTCATGTCAAAGCACTTTACAACAAAAGTTATCTCATACAATTATACAAACATTCCAATCATTTAAGTTTTCTATGTAAGGAATCCCAGCAGATTGCGTTGAGTCATCGGCGTGAGGTTGTGCCCGGATCATGCAGACTCCAACCACAGCAATTCACAGCAATCCCTCATACTGAGCAAGCATGTAGCGACAGTGGAGAGGAAAAACTCCCCTTTAACAGGAAGAAACCTCTGGCAGAACCCTGGCTCAGTAAAAGCGGTCATCTGCCACGACCGTCTGGGGGTCTGAGAAGACAGAGAAGAGACAGCATGGAGGATGCTTGGTGACTTTGAGCATCATTTGGACCAACGCTCCCCATCCAGCAGGGGGCATTATAGCTGAGCAGGTAACCAGACCGTGTAGAGCTTCAATTGGGGAGAAAAACACTGAGAGACAACTGTGTTAACAATCTCATTAACATCAGAAAAAAATATATCTGGAGAGTAGTAGAAAAGAAAAGTAGAAGGTGTGTTAGGGTCAGTTGAGTCTGAAAACGGATATTTTTTTTCCTAATTCTAATGTCTTTTAGCAATGTACGGTGTGAGGGAGATGGAGTTGAGGAGGGCTGCCGGACCGGGCTCCATCCTCCCCTCGCCGGATCGGGCTGAACACTCCATCTCCCTCTACTCCCTGCCTGGAAACCTAGGAGGAAAGAAGGAGATAAGTGGGGAAGTACTGTAGTGCTTATGCATCTCTCCTTGCTCATAGGACTGCGCCCTCTCCAGAATCTATGTATTAGGGAGATAATATTATTGGTAAGTGATATAACTGGGATAGACAAAGGACCGCTCTTCCGAAGACTCTGGCATTATTTACCTCGACGACCCCCCCGGCCGGTCTGTCGACCGGCCAGTTTGGAATAGGGAGACGAAGGCAGTGCACTTGACCAACGCACGCTGTCAGTAGCCTCTTTGTCCATATCACTTTCTATCCTTAAAGCCTGGTGTAAATCTGTTTCTGTCCTGATTCATGATTCAACCTTTGTGTCTATATAAGTAACTATAAGCTTTATCAAAAAGGAAGGTTTTAAGCCTCACAAACTAAAACTGGGAGCTGGTTCCACAGGAGAGGAGCCTGATAACTAAAAGATCTGCCTCCTATTCTACTTTTTGAAATCCTAGGAACTACCAGTAGACCTGCATTCTGAGAACGAAGTGCTCTGTTAGGAACATATGGAACAATCAGATCTCTGATGTACGATGGAGCTTGATTATTAAGCGCTTTATACGTAAGGAGGAGGATCTTAAACTCTATTCTGGATTTAACAGGGAGCCAATGGAGAGAAGCCAAAACAGGAGAAATGTGATCTCTCTTTTTAATATTCATCAGAACTCTTTCTGCAGCATTTTGGATCAACTGAAGGCTTTTGATTTCATTTTGTGGACTTCCTGATAATAAGGAATTACAGTAGTCCAGCCTTGACGTAACAAATGCATGGAGTAGTTTCTCTGCATCACTCCTGGACAGGATGTTTCTAATTTTAGCAATATTCCGAAGGTGAAAGAAAGAAATCTAGAAATCTGTTTAAAAAAGAGATTTAAATGTCATGTCTTGGTCAAAAATTACACCGAGGTTCTTTACATTATTACCAGAGGCCAAATTAATGCCATCCAGATGAAGTGATTCACCTAGCAGTTTCCTTTTTAAAGGTTCTGGTCCAAAGACAACAACCTCTGTCTTGTCTGAATGTAGGAGCAGAAAATTCAGAGTCATCCAAGTTTTTATGTCTTCGAGACATGCTTGTAATCTACCTAACTGATTGGTTTCATCAGGTTGTATGGATAAATATAATTGTGTGCATAACTGTAGAAATTCATACCATGTTGTCTAATTATTTAACCAATTGGAAGCATATATATAGTAAAGAGAATCGGTCCAAGCACAGAACCCTTCCCTGCTTGACAGGGCGCAAAATTTAGAAAAAAAAAGTTATTAAATGTATGTATCATATTTTGAAATGCACTCTCTATATATAGCTACTCCAAATGTCCAAAGAAAATAAATTAAGTCAGCGCACACGCTGTACACTTTTACTGTGCACTGTCATTAGGCAATTCTCCCTCAGCACGAGCAGGGGGGATATGGGAACCTCTGCATTTTCTTTCCCGCCGTCTTGCCGTATTAAAGTTTACTTGTAAATTTCCCATATTTTGTTTTCATAAGTAAATCCTCTGCCTCTCAGTTTAAAGAAGTGCGAGAGCTGCTGCCGTTACAGTGGCAGGTCTGGAAAAATAAGCTCCTAGAAGGCAGCAACAATAAGATGAACTTGGTGAAGACAGAGTCCCTCAAAAACAAATTAGAATACACGTAAATGGGACAGTAAGTTTCCTTCCCTCCAGATGAACTAGACAGGGCGCAGCATCAACACAAGTAGGCGTGGTTCTGTTCACTTAGTGACTACTGACAGATTAAAACATGTTGGAAATGACCGATGAAGGTAGGACGTTGTCGGCAAAGAATATAAAGTCCCATTTAAAAAAATCTTAAATAAGAGGTACTCCATCTGCCTCTGTCTCCCCTTGGATCAGAGTTTGAATTAATAAATGTATTTAATAATGTGAGTCAGACCTGCTGTATTTATCGTTGAAATTGGTTTAATTCAGCCTAGTTCATATTCAAGATGGCTAAGAGAATAAAGAATGGCAACATATTTTAAATGAATAATAAAATGCTTTTTTCCTTGAATCAGTCGATCTTAAGGAGAATAAAATTCAAGGTTTATTTGAGGCATCAGACAATACCATATGGGATTGTTTCCTCTCTGCTCTAGAAAAATGTGTTTCTTTAATATATACGATGTGCACTGTGAAGCATCTTGATGTGCTAAATAAATAAATCAAATCAATGATTATGAGTAATAATGCCACAAAAAATAGTTTTCATAATTAGATGTTTACAATTTTTTATACAGGGTTAAAAATATTTCATTTTGAGTGATAAGCAGGGGTGTATCTAGAAAGTTTTTAAAGGGGCCCACTTATGATCTTGGGGTTTCCCACCAAAATAAAAGAAGGACTGAAATACAAAATGGGCGGGGCCTAGACTGAGTGACAAACACCAGAGTTACTACATGGGGTCAACCAAAGATGTGCTTCAACATAAATAAATAAAACCCATAAATGAATTAGTTATTTATCTCTTCTATCTATTTTTGTTCAATAAAAAATTATCTACAAAAAATTATAATGGTTATAATGTGCTTTAGTTAAAAACATTCACTCTTGGATAGTACAATTTAAAATCTACACATGTTAAAGGTCACCCAAATGCCCGGTTGTAAAAAAAAACTTCAAAATTTGAAGCACGTGAGTACATTTGGCCCTTGGTTGCTTGGGGGGGGGGGGGGGTTGCTGAAATTTCGCCTGGGGCCCAAAATACCCTGCCTGTGGTACTCCACAAGTAACCCTTGAGTGTGAAGAAGATTTATCATTGACATGAACAAACTGTAATCTGTTGGACAGATATGATTTAAACCAGCCTAGTGCTGTTCCCTTTATCCCTACAACATTTTCAAGCCTTTCTAAGAGAATATTATGATTGACTGTGTCGAAATCAGCACTGAGATCTAACAAGATTAGAACAGTCACAAATCCATTATCTGAGGCCATTAGAATATCACGAGTAACTTTTACCAGTGCTGTTTCAGTGCTATGATGAGCTCTAAAACATGACTGAAATTCCTCAAACAGGTTGTTGCTGTTTAGATGCTCACATATAGTTTGGATGAGGAAAACTAAGGATTAGGTGTTCAAAAGAGCTGTAGTTAATATTTAGTCTAGGGCAAATTTGCTAATCTGAATGAAAGATGGTTACAACTCCTCCCCCTCCTTGTCTAGTACTTCTAGGAATTTGAAAATTTGATAATTGGTAGGAGTTGACTAATTTATAATTACAAAATCCTCCTGCTGCAACCAGGTTTCTGATATATAAAATAGATCAATTTTATCATCACATATCAAGTCATTTACTAATAAAGTCTTTGAGGAGAGGGATCTTATGTTTAATAAACCACATCTAATCACTCTATTTTCTTGTTTGGTCTGAGTCGTATTTATTTTAATGAGATTTTCAGAGTTTGCTTTTGTCAGGTTAACTTTTAGTCTATTTGATTTTGGCCGTGGGCAAGACACTGTCTCAATGGGCTATTGACTGGGTAACAACACAGAAGCTGCAGAGAGGTGGGTTAAACTATGAAATGACAGCATGTCGTCACTGGTCTGATCGGGCAGGGGACCAGAAAAGATTACACAGTCCGACATTTTTTTAGCAAACTTACATACCGAAGCAACACTAATTTTAGTGACCTCTGATTGGCGTAACCGGGTGTCATTTCTGCCAGCGTGAATAACAATCTTACTGTATTTACGCTTATCCTTAGCCAGCAGTTTCCGGTGGGATTTTATGTCGCCTATTCTGACCCCTGGAACACATTTGACTTTGGTCGATGGTGTCTCTAAAGCCACGTTTCGGACTGTGGAGCTGCCAATTACCAGAGTCTGTTTCTCAGTTGGTGCGTCACTGAATGCGGAAAATCTGTTAGAAACGCGGATAGGTTGGTGGTACCCTTTTGGCTGGGAACTATGCTTTCTACATACCTACAGCCTGAGATCCCAGCCGCGTGGGTTCTGTTGGTTCCGTGCTGGCTAACGGGCCTCAGCTATTTACTGGATTCTCAACAGTGCAGAGCCGGGCCTCTAACTCTGAAACCCTCGCCTCCAAAGCTACGAAAATGCTACATTTATTACACTTACCATTATTACTAAAGGAGGCGAGAGAGTAACTAAACATCTGAGACAGAGAACAGGAGAGAGGAGCCGCAGAGGGAGAATGAGAGATGGAAGCCATAGCTGCTACGAAGCTGAGCTAACGAGCCAGCGAGATCTTAGCACACCGAGAACAACCGCGTGAAACACAAACAGTTCCCAAAACGTAAAGTACGTCAACTGGAAATAAGTGTAGTAGTGTGGTTGTGTGTTAAAAATAAATTAGAAAGACCTCAACACAGAGAATAACAGATCAACCGAAGAGAATCTGAGCACCAAGCAGCTCCGCGGAGCTCAGCAGTGACAACAGGAAGTGTCGCAATACTCACAATCCGTCCACCAACACAAAGAGATAGAAATAAAATGTAACACAGGGGATTTTAAAATAGGCAAACCTCACATTTTTTAATAAACTTTCTCTAAATTACAAATACGTTATAATTTGAAATATATGGTGCATATTTTTCAGAAAAATGAATGTCTCCTTGTTCATGCCCTTTATTCAATGGTTAGGCTAGTTACTAATACCTAGTTACTTTTTTAGTATTATAATTGCCACCTACTGACCTGTCTTAATATGGCTGTAGTATCCGTAGTCTCAGTTTGCTATACAAGCAATACCTGTGCAGGTAAGGGACTAGTTAAAAGCAGAGATGTATTCCTTATTTGGTTTGTTCATCTCATGTCTAAATCATGTCCATTTATATCCACAAAAGTCATCAGAATCTTTAATGCAATGGGTTATTTATCAAAATGTTCTCCCAGGGGAGCACACTCCTGGATCTTGCTTAAAGTTACGTTGATCAGGGCATATATCTTGGATTAGGGGCCTCCCAGAAAAGAAAAAAAAAGTTCAGGCTCAGGCTTTTTATTTACTACCACCCCTGCACATCAGATTTTATGTTACTCAGGAGTTTAAATCAGGTCTTACTTTCACATTATAATCTTTGTTTTATTATTTAAACACTGCAGCATATAATATACTGTTGTGCTCTATAATTTGTAAATCCTGGCAGGATTTCAGATTGTGTGCCCTATATACAGAAAATATATATAATAATTCAAAAAAACAATCATTTATACTGTTAGTTAGTTGCCATGTAAAGCCCAAGAACTGTTCTCTCTGTTTAACATTAACGTTAAAAATAGTTTTAGATTTTTCCCAAGGTATGTAAAGTTATGATCATAGGTATAGATTAGAGTTTAAATAATCTGAAAGGAGTTTAAAAGAATAGTTTTTATTAAACTGACCTAAATTATCTACAAATAGTCTTCAAATTCAATTGAAATATTTAATGAGGTTTTACCAGATTAAGTATTCGTTATTCTGCAATTTCTGGAGCTTTGTGAGGTTTATGTTTAGGTTTAAGACTACCAGTAAGTTTAGGTTAAATATTCTAAATTTGTTGAATATTTTTTTCATTTTTCAGTCGTCTTCCCTTTACTAATTGTTTGTGTCTATTCCATGCATTGTTGCTTAAAGTATAATCTATTTTTAGTAGTTCCACATTTTGATCATGTTTCACAAAAATACTACATAAACTTAATAAGTAAAACTAAACTGCATTGAACTGATTTATTAAATTCTCATGTTTTTATTAGTATCAGTTATTTTCAACTGTTTTTTTTTACAAAAAATTATGTTTATTAGCAAATCACTGTATCAGATCTACAATATTTCCTTTTTTTACATAACAAACCCCATGAACGTCATAAGTTGAAGTCTCGACGTTCAAGTTTTCTAAGATACTGTTAGAGTGCCCTAAAAAAAAAAAAAAAAAAAAAAAAAAGAGTGGGCAGACACGAAAAAAAAAAAAAAAGTTTTCTAAGATACCGTTAGAGTGCCCTCTAGTGGAGCGTATGAAAACAACATCATTTAATCTAATTTATCTAATACACTGCCTCACTGATTTTGTTTTAAATATAATTTATATCACTTTTTATGAATGGAACATTTTTGTGGTTGTTGAGAATGAAAATATGAATTGAAATTAAACTGACAATTTCACAAAAATGATTCTCTGACAAAAACTCATTGATTTGACAATTGGGTGAGCTGCCGCTGCCTCCTACTGGCCAAATGCTGCTAAATATTTTAACTGCTTTGAAAAGGTGGACAGCGTTGTGATTATTGAGTAATGATAAAAAATACAATGAGACATAATTTTGTAGTTTATGTAATGTTCTTTAGAGGGTGTAATAATAACATTGGCAGCTAGAGAAAACCAAAGTAAGACCTATTTTAATAAAATGTTGGGAACTGACACAGTTCACATAATAAAATAGTTTTTGATCACGTACCCATCTCTCATTCAATGGAAACAAAGACTAGTGCTTGAAAAATAGCATGAAAGCAGCATGAAAGTAGTACCACTAAAATAAATGTGAGATATATATATATATATATCCTTCCTGCTCTGGTCATGTTTTCTCACATCAACTTGAATCCCTTGTGGTTTCGTCAAGCTCACCTCTCCACTGCGATGGCAGGAAGTCCATGCGGTTGTTTTTCAGCGATGCATCTGGTTTTTTATCGGCGCTTTGAAATAACACCTCTGCCCTCCTTCAGATCGGTACTTCTACTCTTGAAAACCAACAAACAAGCTTTCACCTTTATCTTTGCTAATACACAAAGGTGCTTTTAAAAAAGCCTGGACTTTATAGAAGCCACAAATTTAAACGTGAAGTTGCACATAGAGAGGAGTGAGAGACTGAGAGTTAACCCTAACAAAGCACTTCAAGCATGCAGACATTCAAAGATATATACTGTCTTGTATTAAGACGCTGTAATGCTTCTTTTTTGCATTTATCTAAACCAACAATGTAAGAATTAAATTTCCTTCTCAAGTTTGACTTCACATGAAACTTTAGTCACGCTCCTTAGACTCTACATAACTCAGGAAGTATAGTTTTAATGTGAAGTGTTACTTAGAAACACATTTTGCAAAGTAGCACTGCATATTTACTATGGCCTGTGCATTCAAGCAACAGACCAGCACTCGGTAAAAAGCCACTGCAGAGGTGATGCTAAGACACTTAGGTAAGATAACATAAAATACATCATCACTGTTTATTCATAATTCCAATGAAAAGTTTACATGTACTCCCCATAGGCATAGATGTCCTCCTAATTATGATCTTAGGCTTAAATGAGATTCATCATATATGGTGGTGCAAAAACGTATTTGGCAGCCACAGAATGTGCAAGTTGTCTCACTTTAAAAGATGAGAGAGATCTGTAATTTTCTTCATAGGTACACCTCAACTCTGTGAGACAGAGTGTAATACAAGGAACACAGGAAATCACATATTTTACGATTTCTAAAGAATTTATTAGTACGATGGTGACGAAAAGAAGTATTTGGTCAATAACAAAATGTCACCTCAATACCTTTTAATGTAACCTTAGTTACATTACATCGGACAGAAGCAAGGCTGACAAACACTGGCGCCACCAGACCCTCTGACCACCACCAACATGTAAAGTGTGTCGCCTAGGGACACAACCACTGAGACAGACAGAATGGCGTTTGAACTGGACTCACATGTAAAAATCCCACTTTCTGAGCCAAACTCGCCCCCTTAAGGTTTGTCGGAAGACTTACGACCTCCTTACAAAAGCTAAGAAAAGCTCTGTCCATCTCAGTCGGTTCGTCCTTGGGCGAGACACTTCACCCGCTTTGCCTGTTGAAGGTGGTGGTCAGAGGGTCTGGTGGGAGAAATTGTATAGTAGCCTCACTTCTGCCTCATGTAGCTGACCACTATCAGTGTATGAATGTCTAGATGAATGGGTGAAGGATTGGATATACGTGGTGTTAGACAGGTTTGGGGTTCCTCATGGAGTAGATAAAGTGTTACAAAAGTATGGGTCATTTACATTTACCATCTTACAGTAGTTGCGTTTAGGACAGTGGGCAGGGTTAGAGAGAGGGTGAAGGTCAGAGTGTGCAAATATATGTGAGAAGTTAGTCAAAGAAACTTGTTTGGACACCTTTAGGGGAGTCTGGAAGCTTTTGGCTGCACTCACAGAAAATTTTAACCCTAAAAATTAAGATTTATGTAATTTTATTACATGACCATTTCCCATGTACATTTTTTTAGATAATCTTAAAACAAACGTACCAAATACACTTTATAGAATGAATATCCATTAGTGTAACAAAGCCTATTTATTTGAAATGCATAATCCTCAAGTTTATGTACTTAATTACTCTAAATTAATAATCATGAGTGTATTATTTTAAATACATAAAACATATTGTTTGAAATGCAAAGTAATCAGGTAACCTATGCATGATAAATAGCATATATTTATTTAAATTACATGTCATTTATGCTTATGTAATGAATCAAATGAATCAAAATGTCTCACATTGTTTTTTTCAATTTAATACAATCTTAATGATGCGCAAGAACAATCAGATCACCTTGTTGATTCAAGTTTTTTTAGCTTTAAAACTGTTACAGGACAGAATGTTTCCTTGTGGTTTACTTTAAACCATTTTTCGTCAATGTGCACATACAAAAACTTCCATCTTTCTAATCCAACTCACCCCATCCATCCTACATCCCCCTCATCCTACTTTTTTTTCCAACCAGAGTACACATGGGAGTGACTAAACTAAAAGAATGCATATGAAGCATAAAAAAAAATAAAAATAAGTCAAATCTGTGAAATTTGCGAAAACAATTCACCTCAGACCAAAGTGCAAAACTACCCTTCTACATCATACATACTCTACACTTTTGGTCTCTGGATCTGTTCTGTTTTGTTTATCTGATGGTTTTGTTAAAGGGAAACTATTGCCAGCTAACACACATTACAAACTAACCATCTGTGAACCAACCTACAAAACCACACTCCGCATCACATTACATCATTTCCCTGTCAAAGACTTTGACAGCAAATGAAAAATACTTCACAAATGCACATTTATCAAACAGGTATTTCTCTGACACCGCCTTCAAGAAAAGAAGAAAACTTAGGTAGGGGCTGTGTAAAGTGAATTACTTGCAGCCAAATCAGTGGAGCAATTGTAGTTTTAGTGCTTGTATGTTTGGTAAAAGCTTGGTTGAGTCCAGTTCCATCACGATTTTCTGATACACCTCGAATGTACGCTTCAGGCTTTTTGGATAGCTCAAGTTGAGCGCATAGATCAGTCCATAAAGCATCACGCATGCATGGCTGACACTCTGCAGATTATGGAGGAATTCCACGCCTTCCAGTACAATACTAACATCAGCAAAGTGTCCATCACCTGTACGATCAGGACCATGACCCTCTGTTTGGACAGTGTAGATGCCCATGGTCTTCTCTGCAATGTCTGCCTCAGCCTCTCTGGATCCAATGTCCTGGAATATAAAGAGAACAGAACCTTGACAACCAAAATGTAAGCAGCTCATCGTCAGGGATGAGCATTATTTTACATCCTTATTTACATCCTTAGGGATGAGCTGATTCCCCGTAACATTTGGGCCCTTTTTAGCCACACTCTAAGTACCTTAATACTACATCAAAGGATCGCTTGCCGTAATTCAGCCTAGTTGTAGAATGGCAGGTGTGACGAGGTAGCCCTTCTGTGAGCTTTAGCACAGAACGACCGGGTTTCGGAGGGCAGGGCCTAGGCTATGCGCTTCTGTGGTCAATGAGTCTCTAATGTTGAACTATAATATATAATCTTTTTTCCCCAAAATAAAACCATACTAGCACCAATGCCAAATAAACAAACTGCGGTATTAGCTGTGAAGCTAATTCTGAATGTTAGCAAACTGATGTAAACTAATGCTACAGAGCCATGAACAAAGGTATGCTATCCGTCTTGCTAAACTACTGATGTCATGTTAATGACTACTACTCATTTAACCGTCATGTATTCATGACGGTGAAAACTGCCAAGGGATCGGTTAATTCAGTATCAAACTGTATTACCAAGCTAGCAAAGATGCCGCCATCTTGTTAGCAATTATGCTAGCGGGCGCTGTGTCTATGGTACCTACGCAGCATGTGGCCGTCAAGTTGGCATGAAGCAAGTCGCGAAGGTCGGCGCAGCGGGCATCAGCGCATCCACGCAGCTGATGCTCAGACGGTCATTGAAGGCGTCCATGCAGCTACTGCGTGAAGTTCTGAAAATTAAACTTTTTGGGAGCAACCAATCAGCGAGGAGATTCTGGCTGGAGCTACTCAATGCAGTGGAGACTGAGGGCAAGATGCCCGGCGGCGGTATCTGCAGGTTGGGAGAGACAGAACAGGAGGTGATAACGTAGCGATCAGAGGATACTGGAGTGTCAGGTAAGCAGTTAAATATTTTCTTTTAACTTTCTTGTTATGCTTGTTAACGCTAGTGTAACCACTGACACGTCACTTAATTACAACAAAAAATAGTAGGCAAATATTTAAATTGTGACCCTTGATTTAGACCAGTTCAGAAGATCTTGGGAACCTCCGGAGTCTGGAGAATGATTAACTACAACAAACACAAAGAGAATATGGTTTGAAATATGCTGTATTGAACACATACAAAATATCCAGTTACAAATAAAAATGAAATGTTGGAACCGGGTCTTTTGATTGTTGATGAGTCAGTAAATGGCAGGTAAGTAAAAACCCCTCCAGTGCTTCGTGGATGCAGTGCAGCTTGTCCTACCACACTGCTGGCAATCAGAATAGGTTCAGTTCAAATGGGCAATGGCTCGCCATACATTAATGGAAACTCTTCTAAGGTCTTCAAGGTGTGGATCCAGTCTTGCTGCACAGCTCTCTGGTTCTGCGCGCTTGGCAACACCACACAAAAAAAGCCTGACCAGTGCGAACAACTCAGGATAGGCAGGCAAACTGTCGTCAGTCCTCTTCTCGGCTGCTACATCTAACACCCGTCTCCACACGAGGTTTACTTCAAGCATGAAGTTAGCAAGCTCCTCATCACGGCAAAGCTGCTCATTGCACTAGACTAACTAGCGGAGGCAGAACAAGCAGTAAGGGCGGGACAACCGATGTGACTGGCTCAGGTTACCCGAAGCCACATATTCTATTGGTTGTTAACTCTGGAATACTTTTTTTTTTTTTTTTTTAACACATTTTTATACTATTCTAGCATTTTTTTGAATTTATTAGTTTATTCTTTTAACGTGTTTGTAGCACATTTATTTTAGCTTTTAACATGTAGATTTTATGGATTTTAAACAGATATTTTAATCAAAACACTATAATGAAATTTATGATTTGAATACATTTTTATCATCTTTTTATGTGATTCGCTAGTGTGGGTTACACTAGCCAAACCTGGCTAGGCAAACTGCGGTAGGCTACTAAATACGCACTATGAGTCAATGAAGATCAGAGCATAGGGAGGGAAAGTGCAGAAATAACAGAGAAACAACAGAGAACTCCACGCTCGCCCCCTGACAAACTGATTCGATGCGGCGACGCACACTACAAATTGTGCAAGCAGCTGGGTTTTGATTTAAAGCATCAACTTTCGCCTGTTTGAGCGTTTTGCTGCCTGGACGCACTGGCCGTTGTGAACGCACCTTTAGTCAAAATCACAGAGTCCCCCAATTTTTTTTAATTAATCATATGTTTTACAAAATAGTCATAATTCTTCCTCCAGGATATTGTATGTGCCTCAAGCAGGGTTTTAATAGTTTTAAATCTTACATTAGTTTTAGTTTTTATTTAGTTTTGACTTCATTATTTGTAATTCTATTTTAGTTTTAATTAGTTTTAGCCATTTAGTATTTACCATTTGTTAGTTTAGTTTCAGGTTGTTTAAATGCTTATATTCAGTTTAGTTTTTACCAGTTTCAGTTATCTTTAGTTTTAATTTAATACAAGTTTCATAACAGGATGAAGACTAAACTAAGAAATGTACAGAGGAACAACCATACATAGGCATGTATATATGTTAGAAGTAATGTTAAAAAGTTTTATAAACACAATAACCAAATAAACCTACTAGCAGTGAAGGAAATTATGCATCCAATGGCGCTCTCTCGCTCTGAATCCATACCTAGCCACTCACGTTAATGCCGGTGTTTGATAGTTGGGAGTGTTTTGGCCATATGATCTCTATGGTTTCAGCAGTATGTTGCTTAGGGGTATTATAGGATAGTCTACACAATGCAGATACACACATTTCCCAAAATGTACAGTATATCTTCATCTTTCAGGTGGAAAGTGGAAAACACTCAAGTAGTCCAATGGTATATCGAAAGTAGCTGTATTCTGAATCCCATGTATAAAAATAGTAACTATAGTAACTGTAATGGAATACCATTACATGTATTCCGTTACTCCTAAACGCTGATCGTAGTTTATAGTTCTTCGTCTGTCGGGTGAAGAGAAACGCATAATACAATTTCCAAGCTTTCAACCCCCCTTATAATTACAAGGGAGAAGCTTTTTATCATATTTTTTTATGCATGAAAAGGTATTTTGTGTATTGAAAGAAGCTGTAGGTGTTCAAGTGAAAACTTTGGGTTTTTAAAAATAAAGTAAAAATGTAAATACACTGTAAGTATGAGACATGACTGCAGTGATGGCAGAAAGGCACTATGCCCCCTGTTGTCATGGCGGGGAATTGCTTTGTAAGACTCCACAGGCAATTGAAAAGTCTGTTGATATGTGTGCGTGTCAAAGTTGTTGACGGAGAAAAGTATAAACGAAGCTTAAGACCATGGTTGTTAATGAAAACTAACAACATAGCAAAAATTTGTTGTAAGAAAAAAAAGCATTTTAATCAAACAAAATAAAAATTAAAAAGAGACTTTGCAAAAAAGGAAAACTAAGTAAAACTGTAATTTGTTCACAAAACCTTTAAAAATTAACCAAAATTATTGAGAAAATTACCACGTTAATCCAAAACTGGGCAGATGTATCAATTACGTGTTCTTCCACACCAACCATCATGACAGGAAAAGGTTGGGAAAAAGTGCTAGAGTTCAATATGGGATTAGTTACTATCAGAATATGTGAAAAAAATGAGCAAAAGCATTATTATATTCATGATGACTTGGAGTTTGTTTTGTAATATTGTCGTTTTTATTTTTTTGTGGTTTTTCTTTCCAGAACCAGCATCTGTATATGGCCGAAAAACTCCCGACAATCAAACACCGGCATTAACGTGAGCGGGCAGGTATGGATTCAGAGCGAGAGAGCGCCATTGAATGCATAATTTCCTTCACTGTTAGAAGGTTTATTTAGCTGCGGTTGTGGCTCCAACCCACGGTAACGGAATACAGTTTATTTTAATTAGTATTCTAAATACGTATCACTGGCATATGTATTCCGTTACTCCCGAACACTGCTCAGAGAACATGCTCCTTTTAAAGCTCCTTCTGATAGTGCTTAACAAGCTCTAGCCGGAAGACACACCAGTATGTGGTGTAGGCAAACACATACACTCACACACACACACCCCAATCTGAAAACAGACTAAAAAAATTGTATCTCCCTTAGTCATGTAGCTCACTAACTGTCATTTTGTTCTATGTTGCACAGGATCTTTTATCAAAAATAGATCTCATGAGTAAGTATTTTATATAGTTTTCAAAAAGAATGAGGAAATGTGATAGTCCAGGTCAAGGAATGTTCAAAGAACATAAACATAACCAACATGTAAAAAGCAATAGGTTTGGATAAACAGTAAAATAGTTAAATATGATATACTTAGACTACAAACAGAGAGGTCTTCACAAAATGGTGGTATGTGTCTGCCCTCAGACTCGTATTGGAAGTGTCAACGCGAACTTTAGTTTTAATCATCTGATTTCTGTGTTATTTGCTGTCTTCACACAAACATTCTTTACAACTGAAGTCTTTCAAGCCTGTCTTAACACACTCAATGTACCACCTTCCAGCCGCCTATGCAAAATTTTCTTCACATGGTTGCTGTAATTTGGTTGCTGAAAGGGCTGAACTGACCGTAACTCCACCTCCAGTCACCTGATCAGTGAGATTCTTCAGACTGGAACAAATCAAAAGTCTGAATACGAATGTAACTATGTTAACCAATCATACTCAGAATGTATCTCCTATATGAGCTACGTGTGTCTGTTGAATCAGAATGGAGCTACTGTATGTGATTCTTTTGATCCTCTGCAAAAATTGTAAGTATTCAAGGCATTTCATTGGTCCTTCGACCATTGCTATGACTGAAAGAGAATAGTTAACATTTTAGAACTAAAACTATGTTAAATCGCCGCTTTTCTATACAGGTGAAATGCTTACTGTCAACAATGTCTCAGATATTATTCAAGAGACTGGAATTAGGACTGCTAAAGTTGGGGAGACGGTGACTTTACGCTGCTCATGTAAACAGGAAGGTGTAACTAATCTACTTTGGTACCAGCAAAACCTGGGAAGCAAACCTCACATCATATCAAAGCGGATAAAGCACAGCACAGAAGCTGAAATTTCTCCTGCATACAAAAAAAGATTTCAAATTGTTGCAAAGTCCAAGAGTAACATCAATGATCTGATAATCAAAGATCTTCAGCGTTCCGATTCAGGGATGTATTACTGTGTATTTTTAGAAAACACTTTCATTGAATTTGGTCAAGGAGTTTTCCTCCATGTCAAGCAATCTCCATCAAACACAAAGTTGCCCATTCATCCACCAAAGCGGACAGTACTTCAACTTGGAGAATCTTTGAATCTGAGCTGTAGAGTGTATGCTGAGCACTCTGCAGCAGAGCGGAACCTCTACTGGTTCAGACATGCAGGGTTGCAACCAGAACTCATGATTCCCAGTGACAAACACTGCATTAATGCCTCAAATGGAACATTTCATGGTAAATGTTGCACTTCCAAGCTGAGGTTGAATTCTGTGATGCCCGTGGATGCAGGAACCTACCGCTGTGCCCTGGCGTCCTATGGGGTGGTCTTTCTTGGAGAGGGAACGGAGGTAGAAGTTGTAGGTATGTGGCCACCGCAGTTTCTCAACCATTTCAGCGGGAATGAAATTAGTCACATGGATTTTATCAAACCATAAAAACCTTTTTGTCTTCATTCACCCATAGTCCCCCCTCTCCTAGTGTATTGCTTGAGTGTGGCTCTGGCACTATCCATCATTGGGCTCATTCTTCTGTCTTCCCTCCGGTACAAGCTAAATTTAAAGCTGTTGTCTGCCTACAAAGGTGAGTTTGAAAAAAAATGTTTTCCATCTTCATTATCCTAATAGCAATGTTCAGTCATGCTTTGGTTTCCAGGAGTTGGTGCTCACCACAGCTTTTCTGCAACCAAAACCCCTTTGGTAAGTCCTATAGTAACATTTCAATTAGCTTTTGATCCCCACTGAGCATGTTTTAAATATATCCTGTATTGTTTGCTGATATTTTTGTGAATATGTAAACCGCTCATTATGGCACATAAGCTATTAACAGATTGTGTCAATATTATTGCTAATTATGCTATTGCTGGCTATCACTATAAAGCTATCATTTCACCATTTTAGTTAATAAAAGCATCTTAGTAATGCGTTGGGTGGAAGCTAGTATGACGTGTTAGCTAGGTATGTTGGCTAATGTAAAACTAACTATTGAAATCGTACTACCAAACTTAAGCATCATAGGTAAATAGCTATAGATACCTAAAATGCTAATGTTGACTGGTTAGTTAATGGCAGCATTTTAATACTGGCATATAAAATGCTATAGACAAGTTTCCCGGTTAGAACAATGGGCGCCGCCATCTTTGTTGGTTTCTGCTAAAAACGTCCGGTTACCGCTGTTACTGTGAATTTTAGACTACGCGAATAATAAAACACACCTAAAAAGAGCTCCCAAAATCTATTACTGAAAATGGATACCGTGAAACCCAAAAAAGGTTCTGGGACATATTGTGCCGTACGTGGATGTAGCAATTCGTGGAAACGACTGAATCAAAGTTCTGTCATTTTTACCCGGTTGCTTAGCAACACGGATGCGGCAGGCTGGGGCTGTCTAAAAGTTTTACATTGTTTTCTATGCGGTCAAAATGATTCTAGTGTTACTCTGCCACTACATCAAACAATAATTAATTTCCCTCTGGGATCAATAAAGTATTTTTGAATTGAATTTGAATTAAAGCAATTGCAACAGTATCAACAACAAATAAATATTGAACTTACTTTCCATAGCACGGCAGCTGCGTGGCTGCATGACCGACCGGGTCCGGCTATACAGCCGCAGCCACAGCCCGCAGTGTCCACCTCTCCAGTCTCCATCCTCCGTAACCACCACCCAAGCATTATGGCAGGAATCATTAAGACACTGGCTTGGTTGTACGTCCGCCTTCATGTACAAAAAATTGCTGTGTTTGTGTATCAGCACACAGCCGACTTTGTCACTGAGTATGTACTGATACGCTTCGGCCCTTTTAGGTTGTCCATGGCGTTCCCATCTATCGCCATAGAATCGACAAAGTGCGAAAATAAGTTGCTTGTTTTAACATTTGGCCATTTCGTCATATTATCCTCCCAGTTTGATATGGTAGCTGGGTGAGGAATTGAAAATGCACCGTCTTTTATGAGGAATAGATGAGAATGTTCCCATTTTAAAGCCATCTATATCAAATATAAATGAATGCTGATCTTACTTAACCAGAAATGCTTAGCAGAAATAGACCGATTGCGGAAATAAACCGGAAATGCCCGTGAAACTTGTCTATAAGCATAGCAGCTGTACATACCCAGGACACACAATGTTTGACCCGCTGCCCTTGCGTTGCCAATACAGGTCAAGGTCAAATGGATTTCTAGAGCACAATTACAGCAGCTAAAGCTGCCTCACAGTGCTATACAAGAATGAAACCATAACCACTAATACGACAATCAATAAAAGTAGAGTACAGAGCTCCAAGGCGACGCACTGAGGGGACTCAGGGATGGCTTTTACAATATTGTCATAAATCTTATCAATCCAGAGCTGCTTTGACGTGGGCAATGTCCATTACACAAGTGCAATATTAATTTGTCTGATTCATGTTTACACAAACCGTGTTCTACTTCACATTGTATTTTTTGTACAATGCCGATGCAGAGTTTTTTCTTATCTTTATCTTTTACCTTAGGTGGTCTAAGCTACTATTAGCTTATTTAACCAGCCCCGCAACACTTGGTTTTCTACATTAGCTTACCTCTGTACCTTTTTTTATTTACACCTATTTAACCATCTAAACAGACCTGTGCTTCTAAGCTTTCTGTTTTTCCTATTCTTCCATGCTGGCCTGCCTTTCTTTTGCGCAAAAACTTCTTTTAACAGCTCAGGTTCAAATGATTGGTCTGCTTTAACCACATCTTCTTACATAACTTTCCGCTTCAGCTTCAGCCATTCCAAATTTTTCTACTTTATTTCTTGTCATAGTTTTAACCATTATGAGTGTTTCTGCTTCATTTTTTCTCCTTAAGCTGATCATCATTCACAGTGTTTTTTTTTAGAATATGCAATATTTCAGTTTTACAGTAATATCTTCTTTTTACCCGTAGCAGGAGTATGATGCAGGAAGTCTCCATTATGCCACAGTGAATCCGAAGAGGTGTACTGAACAACAGCTACAAGAGGACCCAGACAGAGTGTGTGTGTACTCCAGAGTAAAAAGCCGAAAAGAGTAAATGTTTTAAGCTACCCACATAAACGATTCAACCCTGTATGAATGTGGTGCATAACATTTAACAATGTTTGTCAGCTGGTTTTGCCAAATGAGTTCTGTGACAAGCTCCTGCATACTTAGAGATATGAAGTTAATCTGCACAGTGCTGTGAAAATCCCCTATGAGCATCTTTCTCTGGACAGTTCACAAACCTCACTCTATAGTGGTGTATAACTGGTCCTCCACTGATGTGGTAAAGGTGTTGTTGTTACAGTAAATAAGTTTCCACCGGTGGAAACAAAACCCCAAACATGAAGACCCGGCCTCCAGTCCACACTGATTTGCTTCTAGTCCAGTCTAGCCTGGCAGTTCACTCTTGTTGCATGAGAAAGGGATTTTGTTTAAATTGTTTTGACTCTTTTTAGCATTCTTATTTACAGCACATCCATCATGCATTTCAAATTATATGGATTAACTCTGAAATTAAGTTTGTTGAATTTCCATTAGAGCATTTACAATTAATATGAATTTTAAGGATGCAAAGATTCCACTACTTTCCGACCGTTACGATACCGATAATTGGATCTTAGTAATTGACAATAGCAAGTACGAATGCCAATACATCTACCACATTTAAAAAATGCAATGAATTGCAAGACAGGTTTTATTTTGTTATCTGCTTGTTACAACAAATGATGGTGAATTAGATAAAAAATAAAATATGAATAGAAATGACCACAAAACTACAATTTCAAGTAAAAAAAATGAACATATTCTGTGAAATATATTTTGGAGATTTTCCACATTTTAAGTATCAGTTCATGGTATCGGTTAACTAACTGATACCGATACAAGTAGATTAGAATGGTACCGGCCCTGATAACAAATACTTGTATCGGTATCAATCAGTCTGTATACCAAATCAATCTGATATGAAACATTTGGGTCCCATAATAAATGCATTGAATGAGAAGGTGTGTCCAAACATTTGGTCTGTACTGTATATATATATATATATATATATATATAAGCTGGAATGTCATGTCTTTTAATGTGTTCCGTGTCAGTAATGCTTAATTTCATTCTTGTTCTTGCCAAATCATGTAAGGCACCTTGAATTGCAAGTTTGTTGAAAGTGTGCCGTCAAAAATAAGTTGCCTTGCCTAGACCATCTGATAAAGCAGTCTGAATCTGTTCTTGGCACTACTGTGGATCCACTTGAGATGATGATGCAAAGAAAGATTCTTCATAAAATCAAGATGATTAGGGGCAATCCTGAGCATCCTTTTTCATGATACTATAACAACAGAGTGTCTTCAGTTGGCTTCTTCAGTTGCACTGCAACACAGGAAATCCTTCCCGCCCACAGTTATGAAGATCTACGACAACACCTTAGAGAATAATTTAGTATGACCTACAACACCACTTAATTTCCCTCTGGGATCAATAAAATATTTTTTTAATGAATTGCTTATTATATTTGCTACGCTAGTTTATGCTTTTATATTTTTTTTGTCATACTAACCACAAACTTAATTAATCTTGTAAATCCAAAATAAAATTACACTTAATTGTGAAATGGCAAAAAAAAACAACTGATTTCACTTTTCTTTTTTCTTTTTTCTTACAAACGAAAGCTTGGCACACTCTTTTTTTTCTTTTAACTTTAAATAAAATCCAGAGTAACCTAACGCAATTCCCTTCCATTTTGTATTATTTTTCCCCGAGGGGCAATTTAAAGGGACAGTGAAGCAGCAGAGACATGCAAAAATAACACATAAACAGCATTCTAATTCTGTCAGAATTAATAAATAGAGTACATGATTGTGCCGCTGTCAGAACCTAAATACTCATTCCTGTTCAACTCCTTCCCTTATCATTGTCTGTGACACCTGATCCTCCTTCCCTCCTGTGTTACTTAAACTCCTCACCTCTTCCGTTTCCCTGTCAGTTCCTTTTGATGTCTCCTTCCTGCTCTGTCTTGTCATCCCAACCTTCTTCCTCATTATCTTCATCATAATCATCCCTGGTAATAAAACATCATTGCACCTATTTTTTGAGTCCATGCTCCACTTTGACACACAGTTCCAGACAGAATAAACCGACCCAAAATAGTGGAGTCATTCGATACTCACCCCACCGACCTCCTGAAGCTGTCTAGGACCAGCTGGCTTGGATTTATTTACAATTTCTCCTACCTGTGCACATCTCGCAGGAGCACAGGGGTTCTGGGAGCTCCTTCCCCACTTAACATCTCTCCTCGCTCCACTATGCCGAGTATGTGGCGCTGAAGAAAGAGGTGGGGAGAGCTCACCGGGCAGCTGGGAAGCAGATGTCCAGTGAGTCCACTTTAACTCTGTTGCTACTTTCCACCCTTCATCACTCATCAGCCCCTGTCACCATCCATCCATACTTCACCACACTTCGGCTACCTCACTACGTCCCGTGAGGTGGTCTTCCTCTTGGATGAGATTTCCAAAGCAGAGGACTTCCCAGACCTTCAGACTACTCTCAGTGGAACACGGCTGGTGTACCGTCCTCCTGGCACTGGGTCACGAGGAACGACCCTTCATCGTCTCGATGTAGTTGACAGCGCCGTCAAAGCAAGCCTGCTTCCTGGGTGGAGGAGCATGTTGACAGCACGCCACCCACTCCAGTCCACTTGTCATCAGCCTCTTCCGCCCCGGTAAGCCCATCTTTTGTTTCTGCTGATCCCCCTCATCGTCACAGCTTCCTGGTCGCAGACCTAGCTCCTCCACAGACCAGTACAGCTATCCATCCTGCCAAGTCAGCAAGTACCAATCGCTCTTTGGATGCTCTGGTTATGCCCTTTTTTGAGCGTTCTGAGACAGAGGATGACGAGGAGCATGCAAACCTTTAACCAACAACTTATGTAATTCTATTTTCCACCATTGCCTCTATCTCCACACTTCCTGGCATAACCAGCCATGAGGAATACTAAGAGCAATGGGATGCCGTCTCTGACACAGGGCTGACCTACAGTGCCCCCAGCATCGGACCATGATGGCATGAGCCCCTCCCACCGGCTTCCTATAGACAGCGGCAGTGTCAATGCCAGCTTGCTTCTGGGATGGAGGAGCGAGCTGTCGGCTTGTCACAAGCTCAGCGGGTTCCTTTCTGTTTAGCTCAAACTCTGGCTCCATTCCATTTAGCTCAACCTGACTCATTTCTGTTCTGTTCAAGGTCCTGTTCCAATCAGCACTGTTTCTGCTCCAGTCATCTCAATTTCTGCTCCAGTCAGCACAGAGCCATTTCCAGGCAGCTCGATTCCAGCCAGCCCAGATCCTATCCCTGTCAGCCCTTCAGCTGCAGCATCAATCAGCTGGGTCAGTGTGTCAGCCTCTTTAGCCAACTCCATCAGCTTGGCTGCCTCGTTGGTCGGCGTCATTAGTCTACCTACTAGTTGCTCTATCAGTCTTCTCACGGCTCCTCATGTCACAGTCTGTCCAGTCACTACAGCAGCTCAGACAACCAGTCCCTTCACTGTCATAGCTCCCACCATCATCTCATCGGCCACAGCTCAGACAATCAGTCCTGTCACCAGTGCAGCTCCGGCCACTGGATCAATGGACAACATGGCTGCCTGGTTCCAAAAGCCTGATCACCTCTGTCATCAGAGCAAGTGCTCCCAGAGGAGGTCCAGACTGACCTACCTCTGCCTTTCGTACCTGGAGCTCGCCTCAGTCTTTGGGTTCCAGAACCAGAGGTTGAGGGGTAGAGGTCGAGGACAACCAGCCTCTGTTTCCGGAGCTCCCGGAGGAGATTGAGATTGTCTGCCACGGCTGCCATTTATCTGGCTGTCACAATGACTGCTCTCCAGCTTCCTGTGTTTCTCTGTGTGTTTCCGAAGCTCTCGGAGTGGGTCTGGGACGATCTGTTGCCACAGCTAAAGCTCTTCTTTTGTCTCAGCTAGCCATGTCAGTTCATCACTGGTCTCAGCCAGCCAAGCTCATCCTGTAATTAAAGGTCTTCAGAGGAGGACTACCGGATTACTGTTGTCTAAAGGGACGTCCATCCGGCTGTCCATCATCCTGTTAAAGGACATTCACCAGGCCTCCTGCTGGAACTCCAGGTCCTCTCTCTTTTAGAAGAGCTTTGTTTTATTTGGATTTTAATAGTTTTTTGCTTTGAATGAAAAAGCAAAAACAAAGTTGAATACCTGTTACACTGAGAGTAGATCAACCTTCTGGTGAAATGATCTGGGGTTGATGTTGGGCTGACTAATCACAGACGTGCGGTCTCAATTGCAATTGACGGATTGTTAAAAATTTGGGCTCTACTCCATCCCTCATTGTTTTCCTCCCCTAGCATTTAAATATAATGGCGCTCCATGTGTCCGCAGCTATGCAGATGGAGAAGTAAAAACTTGCCAAATTCTGGAAGACATCCCTGGAAGAAGGCGGCTTTGTGGAATTGAACACCCTCTTAGACCTTTAGATGTTTAATTAAAGATGCAAAATGACTATAATACGGGTGTTTGGATAAAGATAAAAAGATAAAAATCAAGATAAGTTTGACAACATGGGTTAATGATAACCAGATTTGTCATGAGTAGAAAAATTGATTAAACTATTACTGCTGAATTTCATTCACATTTTACTGGGATTTGCTGAATCGACTTTAATTCCCAACTTTTGGTTTGGTTTGTTACGCTGTCATAACTGCAAAGTGTGATTTTGTGACATATTTTTGTTTATACAAGGTTTGTGTATTTGAGTTTATGTTTTCTGAGCTGTTAGGATGGAAATATCGACAGACTCACATAGTGATTGTGTCACACACAACAGAATTTCTACAAACTAAGTAAGTGAAGTTAGAAGAGCTGCTTTATTTATATCTTTAAAATGTGAACTTACAGTTGTGAACTGTTTCTTTGTTGCTATTAGAGTTGGTCAGAATGCCAGTTCACCCTCCCTGAAATCTAGCTCAAAATTCATTTCTGCCAGGTGAAAAATTATCTATTCATTCTCAAAATTCACTATCTAAACATTTGGAAGTAAGTTTGTTTGACTTTGTCTCCTTTTATCTTTTTAGTTTAATTATATAGTGCTGATTCACACTAAAAGTAATCTAAAAGTACTTTAAAGGAATTTTGTTTCAATACAATCATAATAACATTTCAATCAGGGAAACTCCAGCACATTGCAGCCATTAAGACACAGAAAGAACAAAAATAACTCATGTACGGATGAGTACTTTCTATATAAAAGAAAGTAAAACAATGAAATCATCAACCTCTTTCTTTAATGTAGGCGTAACTGGCTAATACATAACTTTTGAGCTTTTAAAAGTTAGGACGTCTTTGGGCCTCTGGAAAAACGTGTTGTAAGGGGTCTTTTAGGATTGGTTTGTCCTAAAAGCCACATTAAAATAAATGTTAAATTTGTTGAGTGTTGACTTTTACTTTGGGTTGAAACAAATCTAGTTGCTAGTAATTTTAAATACAGCTTAGTCTTATTTACAAGTTACAAAATTAATGCTTAAACTTTATTCAGTTTAAAGCTGTGGGAAAAGTCCAGCACATTGCCAAAATCCCTGGACACAGTTTATGAAATCTAGGGTACCGATTCTTACACCTCAAAATGATTTATTCATCTGACCCCTGCCGGGTTCCAAAGTCTTTCATTCCTGTTTTTGATATATTTCCACCTCACACTGGAACGCTATAGGGAACACTTAATATTTCCCTTTGAGTCAAGTTCAGTGTTAAAGTCTGAACAAGGAAATTTACGCAAATTGGGCTGTTTTTAATTAGAAACTTACACAAAATAGCAAAGGAATGCTTGATCATTTGTCACCGAATGTATGACCAAGAAATAACAAAAAGATACCTTGAAAAAACAAGAATACACATATGTTGTTAATTAAAAACTATTTCAACAAAATAAAAAAATTTAAAATTAAACAACTGAAACGTATTTTCTGTTTGCGTAAAAGCTAGCTCTGGCAAAGCAGTACAGTTCCGCTGAACAGGAAGTTAGAGTAGTTGCAGTAGCAGGAGATAAAATTGTTTTACTCACTGTCGATGAAAAAAAGATCCACACTCATTTTTTGTTACTCCTAGTGCGATACTAAAAGTAACAAAAAATATGCTATGGAAGAATATGTAAAAATCTTTTTTATGCAGCCTGGTGAAGATTTAAAAAAAAAATTGCTGACATGTACTGGCAAACATGGAAAGACTGCATACATTGTTTTACTGGCCTCCAGTCACAGAATGGGCTGAACTCATCCGATTCCACCTTCTGTCATGTTTCACTTGAAACGTAACTGTTCATCTTAACCAATCACGAGCAGCCTTAGCCTACTATAAGAACTTGGGGCATCTGTGAACTCACAAAACACTGCATAACTGCAGCAATGGAGACACCTTACAGTCTTCTCTTGCTTCTCTGCACAATCTGTGAGTATTCATCAAATATTTTGTTGTGTTTCTTTGTTTTTATTTTTCCTTTGCGGGGAGGGGGAGACGGAAAGTTACATGAGTAGATCAAACCATTTTATGGATTTTTTTACAGGCAAAGGGCTTAATGTTATCAGAACCTCAGATATAATTCAGGAGACCGGAATCAGGACGGCTAAAGTTGGACAGACAGTGATTTTACCCTGCTTCTGTCAACGTAATACAGTAACTTACCTTTACTGGTACCACCAAAGCCTGGGGGGCAAACCTCACGTCATATCAAAGCGGATGAAACACACTCCGGAAGCCGAAATTTCCTCTTTATATAAAGAAAGATTCCGTGCTCTTGCGGGGTCAGAAAGCACCGTCAATGATCTGACAATCAAAGATCTTCTGCCTGCGGATTCGGGAACGTATTACTGTGTGGTTTTAGAATTCAATGCCATTGAATTTGGACCAGGAGTTTTCCTCCATGTCCAGTCATCTTCATCAAACTTTCCACCACCCATCCATCAGCCAGCGGTAAAGCTTCTACAACTTGGAGAATCGGGGAATTTGAGCTGTAGCGTGTCTGCTGAGCCCTGTGAGGGAGAACACAGCCTCTACTGGTTCAGGCGTACTGCCTCCCAACCTGCGCTCATGTACCCCGGTATAGGACAGTGTAAACGCCTTTCAAATGGAACACTCTATGGCATAAACTGCACTTCCAATCTCCAGTTGGATCCCGTGACGTCCTCGGATGCAGGGACCTACCACTGTGCTCTGGTCTCCTGTGGGGTGGTTGTTTTTGGAGAGGGAACAAAGGTAGAGATAACAGGTATGCGGTCACTGCCGATGTACAACTCAAACAAAAATGTTTCAATGATTATAATAATATACAATTAGTCATTTATTTATGTTTCTCATTACCTCAGGAACCGTGTCTCCAGTCCTAGTGTACTGCCTGAGTGTGGCTCTTGCACTTTCCACCGTTGGGCTCCTTGTTTTGTCTTTCCTGAGGTACAAACTAAAATCCAAGCTATGCTGCTCCTACAAAGGTAAGGTTTCCAGAATTATTCAACAGAACCCCACCGTCTGTGCTGTTCACTGACATTCACTGACATCTCGTGGTTTGTAGGGATGGGTGAACGCGTGACATGTTCCGAGGCCTTACACGGCATTGTAAGTCTAATCACAGATCCTTAAAATGCAAACATGTCCCAGCAGACGTCCTGTTTTTCTTTATCTTCATTTACCTTTACCTGAACATGTGCTTTGTTCACTGCAGGAAAATCAGACAGAAAGTCTCCATTATGCTGCTCTGAGTCTAAAAAGGAGCGCTGCAGGACAGCAGCAAGAGAACAACACTGAGAGTGCTTGTGTGTACTCCAGAGTAAGGAGCAGAAAAGAATAAAACACATCCTCTGGTTCTGAGCCTGAAGGAAGAAAAACAACCATCTGAATAAATGTATTAAAATATTGAATGAAATAAAATAAAATAAATGTTTACTTTTATGTGTCAGTTGAGTTCTGCAATTGGCCTATGGCTACTAAACTCATATGTCAACACAACAGGCGACTTAAAAAAAATCCCCCTTCTATTAATATCTTTCACTGCCCAAGCTGTGAAACTCCGTCTGTAATGGTGTCACATCTTAGCCTCCACGTCTGTGGTGAAGGTGGTGTGTATTGCACTGTAGAAGTTTCCAGAAGTGGAAACAAAACCTCACTCATCGCTCAAACACAGGAAGGCCGTCCTATTTTGACTTATACCTGAGCCAGCTTAGCAATGCTGCGTACCAGCTCCCCGATGAGCCGTACAACCCGAGAAATATCTCAAGGCTAAAAAAGCTAACAGATCGCTGAAGTAGTGAGATGTGTTCCCATCCTAAAAATCAAGTCTAAAAAGCGCAAGCAGCTAGTGGAAGGAAGCCAAAATGGGACAAATGTAGCCTCTCTTGTTATTTAAGTTAAAAGTTGATGTACAGAACTTTGAACCGAAAGTGGCTGGCCTATTCTTGACACCCCAGAGTCGACATAAATGGTGCAATAGTAACAGCCTGCTGAAGTCTGACAAAGTCACAAGTCCCCAACGATGCAAATTAAATATGCTAATATGCAAATGTATGTCTCTAAGTGTCAACTGCACATCAAAAACTCTGTGATCTTTGTTTTAATCTTTTGTGGGGCTAAAAGTCACTCAATCAGAAACCGTCTGCTCTCTGTGATCTCCAACAGGAAGTACAGTATCTGCAGTGTTATTATTACCTTTTTTCATTTTGAAATCCATGCACACATCATTGAAGTACACAAGTGACTAAAGCCCAAGATATTTAACATAGAGTGTGAAAAGCCTGAGATAGTTTTACGTAATGGCATGAATACTGAAATATTTCTTCCTAAAGTTTAGTGATGCTCAGCAGATGAAATAATCTGGAGTATCTTCAAACACATCAAGGTACTGTTTTGCCAAATAAGCCTTAAGCAATGAAAAATGACCAAAAAGAAGTCTACTGCACATCCCAACGATTGTAACGCTACTTGACAATGAATGATGTTTCAATAAGCTTTACATCACTTAAAACGCAGATGAAATATAATTCTTCTTAATTGAAAATATGATTTATTTGATAAAAATGAAAGATATTCAAAAAATGATTACGCTTGATTAGATCCAAACTAAATATAAATCTGATGTAAATCCTGATAGAGATGGCCATCTATTACAGATAATTATCACTTTTCAGATTACCCAATTTATTTTCATAATTATAAGTTAATTGCACAATTAAAACTTGTCTGCTTAAATGCTTGGAGTCAGACAGGAATGGTTCTATGTACAGTCAATTTAAAATTGAGTTTCCTGAAAAAGTGATTCAGTCAACATTATGACAAAGGAGCAGAAATCAGTAGAGAGGAGCATCAGATGTTTCTTTTTTTTTATGTTCTTAGGCATTACTTTTCTTCAGCCAATCGGAGTCCTCTCTCTGATCAGCAGAGTTTAAAGTGAGATTCATTTAGTTTAGTGCAGCATTGTGGATACGATGTCGCCCCTAGAGTTTGCCTGGTTTCTGACTTTCCTCTTCTTGAAGAGCTCAGGTAAGCTTCCTAAAATATTTTTGATCACAAAAAATTAAAATACTTAAATAGATCCAGAAATGTTTTACATTGAACTAGTGGATTTTTCTCCTTCTCCAGCTCAGAGCACCGATGTGAGCCCATCCAGATTTGTAAAACAGGTGGGGGCCTTTTATTCCAAAACGGCTGGCAGCAGCATTACTCTGCCATGTTTCTATGGAGACGGTGCAGTGATGATTTACTGGTTTAAACAAACTTTGGGACGGAAACCAAACGTCGTTGCTACTTTTTATAAACACTATGAACACGGCAACCTTCACAACGAGCTCAGGAACGATCCTCGTGTTGCACTAGATGTTGGTAACGGCAAAAATCACCTTCAAATCTCGGATTTGCAAACTTCAGATTCGGCTACTTACTACTGCGTCGCTATAGATGCATACAAATTTGAGTTTGGAGAGGGAGTTACAATCAACGTGGAAGGTTCTGACTCTAACATCCACACTTTGGCCCAGGAGACTTTCCAGCCAGGAGGCTTTGAAGCTCTGAGCTGTACAGTAGATATGGGGAGCTGTGATGGAGAACACAGCTTTTACTGGTTTAAAGAGGCTAAAGAATCTCATCCAGGACTCATTTACACTCAAGGAGGCAGGAATGATCTATGTAGAAGGACAATGATGACGCCAACGCACACTTGTGACTACAGTCTGCCGCTGAAGAACCCGAATGTGTCAGATGATGAAGCCGACCGCTGTGCTGTAGCTTCATGCGGACACTTACTGTTTGGAGACTGGAAAAATGTGGAAACAGCAGGTAAAAAATATTCCAGAATAATTTATATTTACTTTAACGCAATAACTCTGAAATTTGTGTCCAATTTTAATGGAACATTTTTTCTAATGGCAATTTTTTTATAATAAGTCAAAACTGGACCGCTTTGTCCTGGTAGGTGCTGTGGGTGTTGTTAAGTTTTCTCCTCAGTTACAGTGGACCACAACATTCTTTTAACTCGTCTAAAACAGATCGGTTTCTCTGGTGCTGTTCACAAATTACTTTTATGCTTAGTTTAGATACCTGCTCATCTAAAGTCCATAAGATCACATGTGGTGTGCCCCAGGGTTCGATTTTAGGCCCTGTGCTTTTTAATCTGTATATGCTCCCTCCTCGTAGTGTCATCAGAAGACATAATATTAACATTTATGCTGATGATACACAGTTTCCATCTCCATGTCTCCTTATGACACACTTCCAATGGATGCACTTTTTAACTGCATTTTAGTTATAAAATCTCGAATGGCAGAAAACTTTCTTCAGCTCAACCAGGACAAAACTGAAGTTTTAGTGATCGGTCCTGAGGCGCAGAGAGAGAAACTTTTACCAAAATTACAATTACTGTCTTTTAATCTGTTTTTACAAGGGAAGAACCTGGGTGTGATTTTTGACTCTGAGCTGACACAATAAAAACATTACTAAAATAGGTTTTTATCACCTAAAGAACATTGCCTGAGTCTGCCCCATTCTCTCTCGGGCCAGTATGGAGACACTAATGCATGCTTTGATTACCTGTAGAATCGATTACTGTGATGCCATGCTTCCTGGTCTTCCCAAAAAGAGAATATCCAGTTTAAGACTTTTACTAAATTCAGCAGCATGTGTCCGGATGAAGACCAGGAGGAGGCAACACATTATACACCTTAAAATCTCTGCGTTGGCTCCTAGTAAGTTTTAGTATCGATTATAGTTTTTTTTTATTGGTTTTTAATTGTCTTGGGCCTTCTTATCTTTCTGAAACGCTTTTACCGTATGAACCTTCGCGGTCTCTGTGCAGTGCGAACCTCTGCTAGCCGTCTCCTTGTCATGCCAAAAGTCAGTCTGTTCAGTTTAATGACCCTCACCTCTGGAATAGGCTACAGGAGGACCTCAGGCCCACAAA
This sequence comes from Apricaphanius iberus, assembly GCA_028564705.1. Classification (NCBI taxonomy): domain Eukaryota; kingdom Metazoa; phylum Chordata; class Actinopteri; order Cyprinodontiformes; family Aphaniidae; genus Apricaphanius; species Apricaphanius iberus. The sequence continues at coordinate 2,714,741 of JAPXFQ010000075.1, read as the reverse complement.
AAACTTTCATGTTTTTAAGAGCAGGCTAAAGACTCACCTTATTAGCCTAGCTTAGGGTTAGGCTTCAGTGACCTATGTTTTACTACTTCTGTCTTGTATTTATCCTAATAATTTTATTTGATCTATTTATTAAGCAATTTATGTATTAATCTACCTATCTATTCATTATTTATTTATTTAGGTATTTTAACATGTCATCCTGTTTTGGGGGTGGTTGGGAGGTATAAATGTTTTCATGCTTAAACTTGTTTGGGGGGTGACAGATATGGGGTAATTTTTACTCTATAAAGCACTTTAAACTGCATTTTTTTTGTATGAAAACTGGTTTATAAATAAAGTATGATTTGATTAAATAGTTTTGAAAAAGCTGTTGTAAAATAAAAAAAACAATCAAAGTTACTTCACTGAAAATTTACAAAAACAATAAAATGCACTGGGTTATGGAACAGAGGTATGTATAAATCAAACCTAACATAAAAATAATAAAACATATTACATTTTCATCTGTTCCTTTTTCATTTTTGGAAGTGTTATATCACAAAATACGCTAAAAGATAACTGATAGCTGTAACCAACTTAAAGGGGAATTTCAGGTCCTTTTCAACGTCAACCTTATTTTGAGCATTTACTACTCTCTACTTAATTTAATCAATGTTTTGTTATTAATCATTAGCCGTACTCCCCTTTGGGCTAAATCTAAAATAAACACTCACCTATTTAGACTTGCTTATGAATATCTGATACAATTATTGCCAATACTATTATTCAATATTTTTATCCAAAATTGTTGTTTTTAGTCAAATGCTGAATTGTGTCTTTATTGTTTCTTTTATAAATGCTCATTAATGCTTTGTTTTAGTGATTCTATGTTTTAATTATCACATTTTTGCAATCAAGCACCTTGAATTGCCTTGTGTTGAAAGTGTGCTATCTAAATAAAACTGCCTTTCCTCACTGTTTGATCACGGTTATGTTATAACAACTCTAATATGATTTTAACACTTAAAGCTCTTGCTTTCAAACTGGTTTCAGTGGTTCTTGAGCCAAAAACATGAGGAGCCTTACCTAGAACAGCACTCAGCAGCCCTCTGCTGGCCAAAAACTGCACTAAATAACCTGGTGGTTCAGGGAGCCACTAGTGGGAGGTCTCTATTTGCTTTATGGCAATAAAGCAAGTAGTACTAATAGTGGTAGTTATGAGATAAAGCCTCCCAACTGGGCGGTTCCCACCGCCTTCATCTTGTCTGCGTCACTCGCCTCGTCACTCTCAGAAACTCCAAAAACGGGCAAAGAGGCGGGGCTGAGAGTGGCGCTGTGAGGCTGGGGGCGGAGGGTTGACGCTCCAAGCCAACATAGCTACAAGCTAGTCAGAAGCTAGTCTGGAGCTAACTGAAGCTAACGTAGGCTGCAGATGGTTTCAGCCAGAAGACCGTGATTGAGAGACTTCTGCCCAGTTTTTTTAACAACGATCACTTTAGACCCAGAAACATCTCTAGTAGAGAAAACATATAAATATAATAAGACCCAAATGGGCCGGGTCAATACGGCTTAAAATGGTGTTATTTCCATTGTTATCGTTGGAGGGTGAGGACATGGACGGCTTATTTTAACACACATCCAGCAAAAAGCAGTCACAAATTCATCATGAAAACTCAGATCCTCTAAAAAAAAGAATTACTTTTGAGACTCACCTCTCAGACATCCATTAGTTCATGCCTCCAGCTGTTCCTAACACCAGTACTGATTCAACCAGCGATCATCTAGTCTGTCTAGAGTCCAACTTTGTATCTAGTCTTCCAGCCTGATCTAGCCGTCTCCCACTCTCTGATGCCGCAGCTTCTCGGTCCTGCCGACTTCGCTGCTTTGCTGCTACCCGACCGATTGCCAGCTCCAACTCGCATGTAGAAAAAGATATAAAAGCTCCGACCAGAACAGCATTCCTCTCGGCCATCTGACAGAACCCCCCGCACAGCTGGTGAAGCATCAGTCGGTATGAAGCCTCCCCCCAAAGCAGAAACGTCTTGGACGGTCCGTTACTGTAATCAACACCACAGCAACCCGTCTTTGTCCAATAATTGCAGATTAATATCCAAAACCGAATAAAAACTGCAGAGGCAACAAATAGTGGAGTTCAGAAACACCAAATGACTGAAGTCTTTACGTTAGTCCCAGACTGTGAAGAGCTTACCCGCAAGCAGAGGGGGACAGCAGACTACGGAGCAAGCTATTAGCTAGAGTTAGCCACCATTAGCCACCAGCGTTAGCCTAGATGGACCTGTCAATCAAAAGGACACGCCTAATGATTCATAATTTCAAGATTAAATTAGAAATAAACGAAGTTAGAAAAAAATTCACTCCCCTCAGAGTTGTCATGATGGTAAACCTGAACTATCTAACCTAAAATCTTTTTTTCAACCAGGCTTCAAACATGTTTATTTTTGCTGTAAAGTTGACCTTTTTAACATGGGAGTCAATGGGAAGTTGCTCCTTTTGCAGCCAGCCCCCGGTGGATGAGGGCAGAACTGCAATTTTTGCCACTTCAGGGTTCACATTCTGCGGGCAGAGTTTGCCCCTTGGTTTTAGCTCAAATTTGGCCAAATCATGACTTAGATGTGCATCTAAACATTGTAACTGTCACCCTTATGTCCTACAAGGGAGTAACGTCATTCTCAGATCTGCATTGCAACTTTTGAAACAATTGTCAACACCAAAAACCTAATGCGGTGCTCCAAGCGGAATGAAATGAACGCATAGGCTATTCCAAGGTTGTTAAAAGTAGGAGTCATGGATGGATGGATGGATGGAGAGTAAATATTTCAATCTCAATAACTTGCAGGTATTAATGACAATTTAGAGTGTAAGTCTCTCCAATAACAACAATGATACAGAACAGTAAATATATTTTGAGCAGATAGGTTTTGGAAGTTCATCTTTGTGTGAATTAAACTAGCTGTTTTTGTTCTGTCAGATGATTTTTTTGAGTTGCAAACCATCTAAAAATGTTATAACAAGATTTATAAAGAAACACATTCTCTGTCAAACGAGAAACTGGTCCTGAACCTTTTTCCTAGCCCTGGCAGTTAAAAGCTTCCATATCAATCCACTTTAATTTAATATTTTCTTTAATTTTGTTGTTTTAAGCATGACTTGGTAGCAATCAGTATAGTGTGATCAGTGATTGGTTAAAAGCTCAGATTATTACTTTCCAAATCTGGTTAAGCATGATGTCAGCAGATTCTAGTCATCGTCATCATCGGATCTCTACCAAAGGTTCATTCAAGCTGTGTAATGCCTTCTGCTCTGTTATGTCTACAGGTGAGCCGATATCTCCTGACCTTATAGTAATTGTGCTAAGTGGAGCTCTGACATTCACCATCATCCTGAGTGCTTGGATGGTATTCTCAATATGCAGGATAAAGAAAACAATTCAGTCTCATTGTGCAGGTAAATTTAGATTTTTTTTAAAGTTGTTTTAAAAAAAAATTACTTTTAATAAAAAATGTTAAAAAATTTATTTCACAGTGAACTCAGATGCAAGACCAGCACATCGCTGCACAGCTGACTCAGAGGTGATTCTTACTCTCAAAAGCTTTAAGCTCTTTCTTAAGCTAATTCATCCTGAGATGATTCACTAACTTGTGTTTCTGTATCAGGGTTACCAAGATGAAGAGAGTCTCCAATATTCTTCTTTAAGGCAGATAAGGTTTAACGGATCAAGAAGACAGAGAGATGATACAAGGAGTCAGTGCGTGTACGCAAGTGTAAAACAGGCCCGATCAACATTTGAACAACATTCTGTTGCAACAATGCCAGATAATACACTAGACACGGTTTGTTGAATCTGATGATGAAGAAATTTAATACAAAAGTGTGGGATTTTGTATGTTTATATTGTTTTCCAAGGGCTGATGCTTTTCTGTGATAGTTCTTATGTCTTTATTGCTGAAAGAATGAAATGTAGGAATGTCAAAAATACTCAGTAAACTAGAAAAACACGGGATTGTTGGGTGCATTTTGAACCTCAATAATGTAACTTAAAGAATCTAAAGTCAATGTAGGATAATTCACTGCAGGTTTGACAAGTTATTACATCCTGTTCCCAAAGAAACCACTGAAAATGCTCTTTTTTTGTTTTTACTAATAGAATAAAGATATCATCAACTTTATGCTAAGTTTGAAAGAATCTGTTCAGTGCAGAACTCATTCCAGTTCAGGTATTGAACATCCATCAACCATCGTCTCCCGTTCATTAATGTTGCAGCTATCTCCTGGAGTCATTGGACGAGAGGCGGGCCGTGGACAGGTCATCTGTCCATTACAGGACAACACAGAGACACCCAATGATGAATCCACACACTAATAGTCAAGGGTTACAAAGATTTACAGTATGTGGCAACCTAATAGTAATGAGGACCCAGAGAAAAACATGCTAATTCCATGCAGAAGGACCCCATCCTAGGACCTTCTTGCAACAAGGCATTAAGGAGAATCTTTCGTGACATCAGTGTTTATGTTTCTTGCATTGTATCATGGGTTTGGGTGGCAAGAAACAGCGTATTTTACCTATAATTTCATTGTTTTTCAACTTTGGAGGAGGATTTAGCAGAGCAGATAGGTCACTCATGTTGTGTGGCTGCCTGTACAGCCCATTGGGAGCCTGATAAAAAGTTTCCTTTTTCGAATACTCTCTGAAAAAGAACGCAAAAACTGTGAGAGATGGAGGGAATTCAGGAGATTAAACCCCAGAGGCCCTGATGAAAGCCTGAATTCCAACAGCAACTGACAGTTTGTGAGGCTCATTGTGTTCATGGTAAGTCCTTGTGATCATGTATTTGTTGTTTAGATAATACGTTTTTGTAAAAACCTTCACGTTTGCATATTTTTTAAATCGTCAGCGTTATATTGTTTTTGTGTTCTGATTCAGGTGTCCCAAACACCAAACTGCTTTACATGCAGCAGCTGTCAGGCCTATCTTGACAGCTGCTTCTACTTTAAATATTAAAGCTACTAAAGATTTTAAAAAGCAGCTTTGCCTAAGCGTTGATATTCAGTTTCTCACCAGAAACGCCAGGTTCTATCACTGCTGCATCCAGAAGTTAGAGAGTAGAAAGTTCCTCTGTTTAATCTTTTCAATTTTAATTTGTAGATCTGGCAGTGTGGAGGTCCTGACACTATGGCTCCGTTTCATGATGTGCCCTGGCTGCTTGGCCAAAGGGGTATCCCATGACTCTCACTTGGGAGTCGTGGGATCAAATCCTGCCCAGGCCGTCGTTGTGTACCTTGCCATACAGACGTGGACAAAATTGTTGGTACCCTTCATTAAATCAAAGAAAAACTCATAATGGTCACAGAAATAACTTTAATCAGAGAAAAGTAATAATAAATATAATAATGAAAAATAAAAAATTATATAAATGTTGACCAATGAAAGTCAGACATTGCTTTTCATCCATGCTTCAATAGAATTATAAAAAAAATAAATGCATGAAACAGGCCTGGACAAAAATGATGGTACCCCTAAAAAAGGATGATGATGTGACCAAAGGGACATGTTAATCCAAGGTATGTCCACTAATCAGCATCCTAGGTGTCTACAATACTGTAATCACTCAGTGGGCCTATATATAGGACTCCAGGTAGTCACTGTGTTGTTTGGTGACGTGGTGTGTACCACACTCAATATAAACCAGAGGAAGCAAAGGAAAGAGTTGTCTCAGGAGATGAGAAAGAAAATCATAGACAAGCATGTTAACTGTAAAGGCTATAAGACCATCTCCAAGCAGCTAGATGTTTCTGTGACTACAGCTGCACATGTCATTCAGTAATGTACGATCCATGGGACTGTAGCCAACCTCCCTGGACGTGGCTGCAGGAGGAAAATTGATGACAGATCAAAGAGACGGATAATCCAAATGGTAACAAAAGAGCCTAGAAAGACTTCAAAATAGATCCAAGCTGAACTTTGTGCTCAAGGAACATCAGTGTCAGATCGGAACATCCTTCGCTGTTTGAGCCAGAGGACAAATCATTAAAAATGTTGATGAGACAAAAATGTTACTTTTTGCCAAGGCACATCAGCTCTATGTTCACAGACGGAAAAATGAAGCATATCTAGAAAAGAACACGGTCCCTACTGTGAAAAATTGGGGGAGGCTCGGTTATGTTCTAGGGCTGATTTGCTGCATCTGACACAGGGTGTCTTGAATCTGTGCAGGGTACAATGAAATCTCAAGACTATCAGGGGATTCTAGAGAGAAATGTGCTGGCCAGTGTCAGAAAGCATGGTCTCAGTCGCAGGTCACGGGTCTTACAACAGGAAAATGACCCAAAACACACAGCTAAAAACACCCAAGAAGGGCTAAGAGGAAAACACTGGCCTTCTATGAGCCCTGATCTCAATCCTATTGAGCGTCTTTGGAAGGAGCTGAAACGTGCTGTCTGGAAAAGCCCCCCTTCAAACCAGAAACAACTAGAACAGTTTGCTCATGAGGAGTGGGCCAAAATACCTGCTGAGAGGTGCAGAAGTCTCATTGACAGTTACAGGAATCATTTGATTGCAGTGATTGCCTCAAAAGGTTGTGCAACCAAATATTAAGTTGTGGGTACCATCATTTTTGTCCAGGCCTGTTTCATGCATTTATTTTTTAAATAATTCCGTTGAAGCATGGATGAAAAGCAATGTCTGACTTTCATTGGTCAACATTTATAAATGTTTTATTTATTATTACTTTTGTCAGATTAAAGTTATTTCTGTGACCATTATGAGTTTTTCTTTGATTTAATGAAGGGTACCAACAATTTTGTCCACGTCTGTATATAGAATAATATCTTCCATTTTAAAATGGGAAGTCAACTCAGATGAAGTGAAATCCTAGCCTACAGCATTCATTTTTACTACGTCCCTGCCTGCCAGCATCATGCCGAAGCTCACGAGAGTCATGTTACGTCCGGAGCTCTAGTGGAGGATCTTTGCTGACATCTTTGTGCGCATGCACGAGTTGTTGGGTGGCAGAAAACAAACAAAATGAATGGCTCTAGAGACGCAACAAACATTTCCAGGAGAGTTAGCGGGCGAAACCCCCGATATATAACCACTTCCATGCTTGATAACAGGGAGAACTTTAGAGAGAAACTTAAAAGCTCTATTGACGGCAAAATGAAAGTAAGTTAAAGCCCCTTTTAGATGTGTGAAAGATTTTAGTTGTTCTCTAGTGTCCTGGCCTAAAATCCACTGGGAGACATTTATTCATATTCCTAAAACCGACCCTTCCCTCATAAAAGAGTTTACGGCTTTCAGAAGTATAAGATTATGTTGTTTCAAGGAGAGTTGGATCGATCTCAGCCGTCTTTGTGTCGGAGTTCCGACAAGCAGAAACACAGTGTGATTCGCATCACCTGTGGGTGATTGCCAAGGAGAACAGCGAAATCCTCAAGGTGACTGCAAAGCTGGGTGAGGCCCTCATTGATCATCATTCTTATTTATTTATTCATAGAAATGTAGTTGTGTTGTACAAGTTAAGTTGTCCGGTGACTTGAATAATTCAGTGGTCACTGGTGAAAAACTGAATATCACTGCTTAAACAATTATTCATTTTATCATCCAGTCTTGGAGAAATATCCAGTCACCATGCAGCTATAATGATTACATTAGAAGCTGCTGTCAGGGTAGGATTTACATAAACAGGTGCCGATGTTTGGGACATCCAAATCAGAACGCAAAAACAATATGACGCAGAGGATTTTAAAATACACAAATCTCACGTTTCTTTAAAATAAACATTCTTTAAATTACAAATACGCAATCACAATGACTTACCATGAACAAAATAGCCTTACAAACTCTGTGAGTTGCTGCAGGATCCCGGCTTTCTTTTAAGCACCCAGGTTTAATCTCCTGATTCCCTGCAATCTCTTTTGTTTATTGATAAGGCCCTCAGCGGACCTTACAGTCGAGCACACTGCAGGAATGAACCGTCTGCTCTGCTAAATCCTCCACTAAACATGCAAAACAATTGAACTATGGGTAAAATACACTGTTTCCTGCCATTTACTACCATGATGCGTCGCGAAAAAACATAAAGATTGACATCACAAAAGATCCTCCTGTTCTAAGGTCATTAAAAGTAAGAGCCAAAGATGGATAGATGGATTGATGGACCCATTCGGCTGCTTCCTTTAAGTGTCGACTGCAAATCCAAAAATCTGTGATCTTTTTTTTTTTTATCTGTCGTGTGGCTAAAAGTCACTCTGTCAGAAACCCTTCTGCACTCTGTGGTCTCCAACAGGAAGTATCTGCAGTGTTTTTTTGTTTTGTTTCCTTTTGAAATTCATGGTAATATAGAATGTGCAAAGACACTTTCAGATAATGGCATGAAAACTGAAATGTTTTCTACTGATACTGAGCAGATGAAACGATCTGGAGTATCTCCGAGTATTCAGCCATGTTCAAACACAACAAGATGCTGTTTTGTCCAATCTAACTTTAGGCAACGAGAAATGACAAAATGATTTTTTCATGCACATCCCAACAATAATCTGTACTCGACAATGAATGCAGTTCTGTTTACCTCTGCATCACTTAAACAACTGCAATCCAATGAAGCTGATGAAATATGATTCTTCTTTTGTGAAAATTTTATAGATGTTTAAACCATGAAAGCAAAATATTCCTAAAATGATTAAACTGATTAGCTGCGTACTTAATGTTAATATGCTGCTAAATCTCGCCCTCTCCATCTAGCTAGCTGTGGGTGATTTGTTGATTATTCTTAGGAGGATTTCCCACAAAGTCTAGCAGGCTAGAGATGACCATTTATCACAGATAATGAACATATTTTGGACCACCCAATTTATTTTCATAATTGTATGTTAACTGGGCGTGCATCTTGACGTGCCTTGTGTTGGGCATCAGATAGGAACAGTTTTATGTATAGTCACCTACACAATAAGTGATGCAAAATGGGGAAAAAAAATGTTTCTTAAAAATCAGTAGAGAGGAGCATTAGCTCTTTCCTTTTTTATGTTCTTAGGCGTTACTTTTCTTCAGCCAATCGGAGTCCTCTCTCTGATCAGCAGAGTTTAAAGTGAGATTCATTTAGTTTAGTGCAGCATTGTGGATACGATGTCGCCCCTAAAGTTTGCCTGGTGTCTGACTTTCCTCTTCTTGAAGAGCTCAGGTAAGCTTCCTAAATTATTTTCATCTCAAAAAATTAAATACTTAAATAGATCCAGAAATGTTTGACATTGAACTAGTGGATTTTTCTCTCTGCCATGTTTCTATGGAGACGGTGCAGTGATGATTTACTGGTTTAAACAAACTTTGGGACAGAAACCAAACGTCGTTGCTACTTTTTATAAACACGATGAACACGGCAACCTTCACAACGAGCTCAGGAACCATCCTCGTGTTGCACTAGATGTTGGTAACGGTAAAAATCACATTCAAATCTCGGATTTGCAAACTTCAGATTCGGCTACTTACTACTGCGTCACTATAGATGCATACAAATTTGAGTTTGGAGAGGGAGTTACAATCAACGTGGAAGGTTCTGACTCTAACATCCACACTTTGGCCCAGGAGACTTTCCAGCAAGGAGGCTTTGAAGCTCTGAGCTGTACAGTAGATATGGGGAGCTGTGATGGAGAACACAGCTTTTACTGGTTTAAAGAGGCTAAAGAATCTCATCCAGGACTCATTTACACTAAAGGAGGCAGGAATGATCTATGTAGAACGACAATGATGACGTAGACACACACTTGTGACTACAGTCTGCCGCTGAAGAATCCGAATGTGTCAGATGACGAAGCCGACCGCTGTGCTGTAGCTTCATGAGGACACTTACTGTTTGGAGACTAGAAAAACGTGGAAACAACAGGTAAAAAATATTTCAAAATGAAATCTGCGTGCTTCAACACAGTCCATCTGAAATTTCTGACCAATTTTAACATACAGCATTTTCCTATTCAAATTTAGCCAATTATGTTCTATGAACTCAACTAGGATTAATAACACATTTCTGGATAAGTAGAAAACAGAACTCCTAACAACAAAACAACCAAAGTTACATAACTAAAAATGGACAAATCCTCTGGGTTATGGAACAGAGGTGTGTAGAAATCAAACCTAACATAGAAAATAATAATGCATATTTAATGTTCTCATAATTTGCTTAACTTTTTTCTTTTTTCTGCAAAACTCAATTTTTGGAAGTACGTAGTATTACAAGATACACAAAAAAAAGCAAAAAACTGGTAGCTGTTTGCAATGCAAAACGTTCTTATTTACGGTTATGTGAAAGCAACGCTAGCAAGATTTTAACACTTGAAGCTACTGCTTTCAAACTGGTTTCAGTGGTTCTTGGCCCAGAAACTTAGGGCATTTTGACATGCGAATGCTATCTCAACACTTCTACCGGGCCTAACGATAAAATCTGCATGACGTGTTCAAAGGGCAAAAATGGCAGCTTTTGAACAAAATGGCCTACTTCCTGTGGTGAAGGACCTTCAACAAACCTTTTAATGAGTCTTCAGAAGCTACATATGTAGTGAATTTTTACAATCCTAGTTGAAAGCATTGCTTATGACTGACCTCACACAGCTAGATTTTGATTGGGTTAAAGGAGGGAAATTTGGACATTTTCAAGTAAAACATTACACATCCTTTTGTAAGTGGGCGGTGCTTAGGTGACATAGGCAAAGGAGCCCAAGATGGTGCTCAGCGATGTTATGTGACAGGACCCACAAAGTTTGGTACAGCTGTAACCTTGTATCTGGAAGTTAATACACATTCTACTGTTATGGCGAGAAGCCGTGCTTTAAGTCTTGGCCACACCCACATGCTATGATACAGCAAAATCCTTTGAGCCCCATTCTTTAAGACGATCCTCAATCATTTTAAAGTTTGTAAATCACAAGGCGTTTTTCCACTGTTGAAGGAGTTGAAAATAATTGCGAATGGTTATGCTTTCCATCTTTTATTCTGAAACTGGCAAAACTTGGAGTCCTTAGGAAGAAGTTTATATCTACTTTTAATCAGTATATATTGATATAGTGGTGGTCAATCAGGGCAGGAGATTTGTCACTTGTAATAAGGCATTATTACACCTATAACACCTTCATTTAACCATGTTTTGTTATGAACTGTTAGCTTGACTCCCCCTCGGAGTTCAGGACGTCTCGGAAGTGCCTCTTTTCTCTGTTCCGGGGTGATTTAGAGGCTTATAATACAACTACACTATTGCACGCTTGACATTACATCTCTCCATCCCAGTTGTAGTCTGAGCAGAGCTTTCAGTCTGAGCTCTGAGAACGTCTGTTAGACAGACTTGCTACTGCAGATATCAACATGGTTTGTTTTGCGTGTTTCCAAGTTGCACAAATGGAATGACTAATTAGACTAAGTTCAGATTCCACAGGCTCTCATTACACCAACAACTGCAATGGTGTGCAGCTGGAACCTCATTCAAAACCTAGGTTATTGTAAATTGGAATTGGTTGCGCTAAAAACCTGTGAAAATCCCAGAAGCACCATTGACATTCAGATCTCACAATGTATTTGAGCCACTCTAAATGCCCCACGTGCGTCGCAGAAAGCTAAAGCTAAACAAGCCCACGTGTTGGTTTAGGCCGGCGTTTCATAAACAAAGATCGGTATTAACGGTTCAAACAGAACTCGGTTTAAAAATAGATTGTTTAAGAACAGAAACTAATCTTATTAGCCATGTTTGAAGTCTCCTTATTTGATCAAAATATGGGAATTAGATTGTTTTACTGTTGTGATCAATCCATGAATTAAGTAATCCACCAAAGGTTAATTACTCTTATCCAGATAATTCTTAAACATAACATTTCTTAATTCAAAGAATGTTTGTGTTTTCTTACATTGCTTATTGTTTTAGAGGTAAACCAGTGGTTCTAATTTAGTTAAACTAATTAAAATTAGTGAAACTAATTCAGTTGCAGCATCTTAGGTTTTTAAAACATCCAAATTCTGTGACACAAGAATCCATGGTTTCTCCTCTTATTACATGTTCATCTTTTTGTGTTCTTTCATTTTAACTATTCATTTATTTTAAATCAGTAGTGTGTTCTTTTTTCTGGCTTGGTGTTTAAAATGTTTTCCTTATTTCTCTTTTTTTAAATAAATGTTCTATCTTGGAAAGTAACCGTTGTCTTTCTTGTTCAACACACACATATTGCAAAGTTTATGGTCAATAGACGGCAAAGAATTAATTCCTTCAGATTATGAGACTGTGCGGACTTTGTTAGCAGACTAACCAATCCACCACTGACAGTAGCCCCCGAACCAAACTCCACCAGGGCCTACAATGAATTTGCTATCTTTTTCACTGAAAAGATTCTAACAATCAGACGTTCAGTCTATACCTCAGTAAAGAACCCACTACAAATGTCATCCCCAATCATCACCAACGTAGAGAAAATGTCTGTATTCCATGAGTTAAACCAAATAAACCTTGAAGAAATAATTTAGCAATTAAGCTCCTCCACTTGTTTCCTTGTTGTATTACCCACAATTTTCGAAAGAAAGTTTCACCTATCACTAAGTCTGATCGGATTCAAATCTCATCCTTAACTCACCCTTCCTGTCAGCTGTCTTCCCCCAGGCTTTAAAAAACAGCACTTATCAAGCCCCTACTAAAGAAGAACAACCTGGAAAACACACTGATGCAGAACTACAGGCCAATCTCTAATCTTCCATTCATCATCAAGATTACTGAAAAAGCTGTGTTTCAACAATTAAATAATTTCCAAACAATGGCCAGCCACTTTGATACTTATCACTCTGGTTTCCATTCTAATCACAGCTCTGCACTGCCCTCGTGAAAAATGTTCAATGATATACGCTTCGATACAGACAATGGTAGAACCACAGTGCTGGTTCTGTTGCACCTTAGTGTAGCATCTGACACTGTTGATAATAAAATACTACAGGGTCTGACTTTGGTACGGTACTTGGCTTTTTTGAGTCCTACCTAAAGAACAGGGTTTTTTTTTTTGTTTCCATACGAAACTTTTCATCAAAACTAACAAAAATCACACGTGGGGTTCCCCAAGGCTCCATCCTGTGCCCTCTTCTATTTAATATCTAAATGCTCCCACTAGCCCAGATTATAACGACCACAATCACTATCGCTGCTACCTTGACAACAAATAATTATCGTCTTGACATGATTGACACATTATCTGAGCATAATGTAGCCAATAGTCCATTTGTTTATTTGTTTGATTAAACGAAAATGTAAAAAATATAACATTTGAAAATGTGTTAACAATAAAACTCAGAAGTTTATTTACACAGATCATGATTTGCTCATGGGATGTATTTTTTAGTAAAAATAAAAAAATCTTCAGAATTGGTGCCCTACTTACAAAATGTACTTTTTAGTACTGAGGATCACGTACTGTATGTACCGTGCAGACAATAAAATAGGTACAGATAGTTACCCTGAGGTCCAATATTTGTCCTTAGACTGTTAATTTATTTTTTGTACCTAGGAACACAGTAATGTACCTACTTTATACCTATTCAAATTAAATATTAAAAAACTCTACTGTTTAGAGATGCTCTTGAGTAATATTGATTGTCGACATAAATTTTCTTTTTATGCTTTTCGTAAATTGTTTTTAATCAAATGCTAAATTTTTTCCTTTGATTGATTCCTGTGTTTTGTTTTCCTAAATTGATGTTTTGAATCAAATGCTATGTTTGGTTTCTTGTAGAATGTAAAGCACATTGAATTGCCTTGTGTTGAAAGTGTGCTAAACGAATAAAATTGCCTTGCCTTTATGGTATATTATGATGAAATATTATCTTCCTTAGGCCCTATTTCGCAGTCTTGATGTCTGTCCCCACAAAGTTAAATCACTTCAAACCGTGGAGCAATGAGGTCAGACGTCTTCCTGCTACCTGCTGCTCACCGTCGTCTGCGTTCTCTGATGATCTTTACATGACATATTCCCTAGATTTATTTTCAATCATTTAACTAGTCAATTAATTCTAATTACTCCAATATATTCCCGTCACACTGAAATTGAGGACCAGGAAAAGACAATGTACTGATGGACGACACTCAGTTTTTTATGCCACAATAATGTCTCAATAAGACAGTTGCTTTCTTCTCCTAAATACATAAATAACTGATTAACACTACACGCAATCCATAAGGTAACATAACTGAATAATTGGGCCAACATATACGAGGAGCCAATTCACGTTTGAGCCCCCTAGCTTTACAATTTTGTAGACAATGTCCGCAAAGGATTTCCAATTGGCATGAGTGTTCTTGAAAAAACAAAACAATTGCTTTGATGGGTCTATGATTGCCAAAAGGTAGCCCAATGTACCTGATGTCCCCTTTAACTGGCCCTTAGTAAAGTATTCATATCCGTCTCACAGGTGTCTGGGCTCCCCCTCTGAATGACAGATGATATACCTCATCCATACTATTCGTCTGTCCACAGATGAAGCAAAACTCTGCCTATAAATGTTTATAAAGGACGAGAGATAATGTTTCCAACAATGAGCCAACTCATTAACTGCTTCCTTTTTTATGTCAAAATAAGAGTCTCAGTAATAGATATGTGTGACAAGCTTAAAGCAGTCACCGTATGAAGGAATCCTTATTTCACCAGATACAGTCACAAGCTGAGAGGAACTTGGTTCTACTTCAGGAACCCGACATAATCTTGACATCAAATATTGTGATATTTCCATATAATTAGATGTGTATTAAAAAATATGGTAGTTTATGACTTACTGTGTGTACATGGAAGCCATTTCTTTTTACTATAGACAAAAAAATAGTTTTTCTTCTGCATGTTTTTTTATTATAATAGGGGGCATAATTCAACTCATACGTGTACCATGACACAAAAATAAACAATTTGCATGTCATAATTCAAACTGTCCTTTGCTTATCGTGGGAAAATTGCATCCACACAGCCAGCATGCTGATTTGTTTCTGTGCCGGAAAATGTCAAACACCATCTCTTTGTCTTACAATGTTCCGTTCCTGGCTGTTTGGGTTTTATTTGTGTGAATATCATTTTTTTTCCCTTGAGGGTTATTAATGTTCATGAATCTGGTCGATTTTCCAATCACTTCTCTGTTTATAATTGTTTTTAAGGTGTTGCCAAAATCCTTGTGTGAGAGGTAGGTTACACCCTGAACGGGTTGCCAATCCATCACAGCTAGATGAATTCCTTCCTTTATTCTTAGTTTTATTCTTGTTTTCGGTTTCTTTCATTGTAATTATTTCCTTTTTAATTATTGTGAGCTTCTGTACTTTGGTAACTAGAAGTGTTTAATCTCACTTTCAGCTCCTGTGGTAATTAGGCTCCTCCTTCCGTTTCTCTGCTCTCTCCTTGCCTTATCTGTATCATATTTCCGTCTGAATAGGCTAAACTGTTTTTGAGTGACTTAACACCCTGTCTTAGTGTTTAAGCTTTTTGTTTGTTTGCTTGTTTTTCACTGCATCCTTTTGCCACCATGTCTGATTCCCATCATTGATTGTTGTTTGTTATTTTGTCCTTCCTCCATGCCCTGTCTGTCATCTAGTCTGGATGTTTTATTAATATTTGTACTGATATTTCACACTTTTTAACTGTTTCATCAATGTTTTAGTGTGATACTCTGTGTTTTTATGTTGTTTTATGTTGCTCCTCATAGAACCAATAATAGGAAACAAAGAGGTCTAGAAAAAGTATCAGTGTCACTGTTTTTATCTAAAGGCATCTCTCCAACAGTACGACTGTATATTTATATAAATAAACCTGGCTACATTTTCTGCTTTAAATTCAGATAAGACAGAATTTGACATCTTTCTCTGTGTAGTTGGCTGCCCTTCATTTGAAAGAAAACTTTTTTTTACTATTTCAATCTCAATTTAACAGCAACTAGGATCAAACTGAAATTGATGTATATCACTTAATTATTGTTTATCTGATAACAATGAATTGACTTTTTTCTCTTTTGATATGTAAAGGCTTGTGAATTGGAGCTAAATAAATATAATTAAGAATTCAATTCTTAATTAACATTTTTCAAACTTCAGTTGAAGTTTCCTATCTGTTTTTATTTTCTATTCTATTTTACTTCTATTTACTTACTCTGAGGTTGACTTAAAAATGTAATATTGCATTACATATTACTGTCTTAAAAATGTAACTGAGTTACACTACTTTTGACAAAATATCTTAAATATCTAACACGACTTCTAACCACCGAAACTTATCAACGTACATTTTACACAAGCGTCACACCACAAATACTTTATTTTTATTATTTTTTATTAATTTATTTTAAAATGACTGCTAGTTAAAGATTGATGAGAAAGTAAACAACTTATTTAGACAACAGGCTTCAATATGTTCAGTGTGCATGGCATTCTTCTGAAAAAATGAACATAGTACGTGGAGTCCCTCAAGGTTCTGTTTTAGGACCTAAACATTTCAATTTATATAAATGACATTTGTGATGTATCTAGAATGTTCAATTTTCTTTTCTATGTAGATGATATGAACTGGTATTGCTCTGGAGAGAGACTGAAAAAATTCCCTGAAAGCATGCTGTTTGAAATGGATAAACTAAAAAAATGTTTTGCTGTAAACCAATTATTACTTAATCTGGCAAAAACCAAGTTCATGATTTTTGGAAATTGTGCTAAGGAGGAAGAGGTTGTAATAACAATAGGGTATTAAAGTTTTAATTGAAATAGCTACGGAGCTTCGTTTTCTTGGTGTAATAGTGGATGACAAGTTAACATAGAAATACAACAATGAACATGGTTAAAAATAGATGGTCAAAAGCGTTTTTTTTAGTAAAGTGAGTATTCGAAATTATGAAGCAATGTGAATAATTTCACCATATCTTACTTACTGTGTGGAAATATGGGGGAATACATACTTCACCAATATAAAACCATTATATTTACTTCAAAAGACAGCAGTACGAATTATGCATAGTGTTAACTATAGAGAGCACACAGTTTATTTATGAAATCTAAACTATTAAAACATAAAGATATAGTGAAGTTACAAACATTAATTTTGTTTAGGGCAAAAAATCATTTGTTCCTATTAAAGCTTAAAGACTATTTGCATTGACTGTAGAAAGTGAGGATAAAATAAGAAAGTTTCATTTAAAGCATAAGTTTGATCAGACTACACAAAAAAATGTGTCCTTTAATTATATGTATAATAATATGGAATTTGCTATGATGACCTTAAGGGCTGTACAAATATCAATTTAAAACACGATATAAGAATGTAATTATAAATCTGTATGAAAAAGAGGAAATTAACAGGAGTTAAGTACAGAAATAATTATCATTTTAAATCTTCTATCTCTGAGGCATTATTTATTTTGATAGTGATGATTATTTGTTTGATTTTAATGCCACTCTGTATAGAATGACGACAGTGTAATTTTTTGGTTGTAAGCGCCCAGTTGTACTATAATTATTTTGTTGTTGGATAAGGGGCAGGAGTAAAGAAGAATTTATTCTTCGTCCTGCTCATTTTCAGGCATGGTTCTAGTGTTACATTAAACGAAGGAAGATCATTGGATACGAACGTACACTACCATGTGTGAAACGAAACATGCAGGTTAACTGTGGCGCAACACCGTCACTTTCACTCAATGTGCGACACATAAATGTATATATATATACATACATATATATATGTGGCTTTACATGTGAAGAGCAAAATAAGGCTTGTTTATTTCCCTTTGATTTGCCTGCAGGCATTAGATTACCAGCTCTGACCCTTTTAGATTATACTAATGCTCCACTTCCCTCTTTGTCCTCTTTAACTTGTTATTATTTACATCTCCGTTGCTGCATGTGGATTGATTTTTTTTTTCCCTCCAAATCAGACGGATCCTTCAAGGTGAATCTACAGGTTTTATCCGTCAATCCCGCTTCCAGTTTTTTTTTTTTACATTGCACTAAACTGTGTGGTGTGTTCTAATTGTGGCCATTTCCGTACTACTCGCGTAGATGCTTTGCATAAATGAATAGTTTTTGTTTTGTCATTCTCTATATTGAGTGTTCCTCTGTAACAGAGCACAGAGTGGCGTCAAGATGACGAGGATTCTACTGGCTGCGTGGATTGTATCAGGTAAAATTAATTCACATTTTTTACACGTTCGTTTCTCTGAAACTTAAACATAGAAAGATTTGCTCTGTTTGTCTAGGCTGGCCAATTCTCTCCTTATGCTTGGAACGGCAGTACTTTTTCATCAGTACACATATGAATTGGACTGATGCTCAGAGCTACTGCAGAAAGTGGTACAATGACCTAGCCACCATTGGTGGTTCTGAAGACTTGAAGCAATTCCTTGACCTCATTTCGACTGCTGGGTACATCTCTGAAGTCTGGATTGGTCTGTACAGTGAAATTGACTGGAGGTGGTCAGATGGACTGAGAAAGAGCAGCCCTGAGTACAGAAACTGGGAGACTTCCGACTACGACCCTGATTTCATTTCAGCCAATCAGTTCTGTGTGTGTATTGGAGACAATGGAGGTTGGTGGGATTACAATTGTGAAAAAGAATTCCCATTTATTTGCTATAAAGGTAACGTTTCAGTGGTAAAAAATAAGATTGATTTTGAAATTAAGAATGTGATCCGAGTAAACTTTCTAATTCTTCTATTCCTTAAACTACAGCGACATCATGGGGGACTGAGTTCATGGTTGTAGATGAAGCAATGAGTTGGTCCAGTGCTCGGACATACTGCCAGCAGAACTTCTCAGATCTGGCCAACATCGGTACCAGTTCAGAGAACCAACGGGTTCAAACCCTGGTGCCAACTGGATACTGGGCATGGACTGGTCTGTTTAGAAGTGAAAATATTTACTGGTCTGATAGGAGCAGTTTTGAATTCACCAACTGGGACCATATATTGAATCCGATCGGTTCAATGGAACTCATATGTGGCGCTACATCTCAGTGGAGATCCCTAAAATGGAGGTTTTTATCCTGTCAAAGAACGCTGCCGTTTGTGTGCTACAGGTTCAGAGGTGAGTGTCTTACCTTCATCTGGTAGAGTAGCTCTGCCAGTGCTACCCTTCAAAATTCATTACTGATTTAGTAATGAAATATTAAAGATACAATTTGCATTGTGCATTTCCTTTAACCAGAACGAGTGAAGAAGAGAGTAGTGAAGCTTACACTAAAATCAGAGAAACCTTTGAATCTAACTAACCCCCAACAGCAATCCAAAATCCTGGAGATGGTAAGTGTTTTCTGCCATGTAGTGACTGATGCCTTACAGATTGTCTCCACACAAAAAAAAAAGTTTAGTTGTGATATTTTATAATCCCAAACATTTTTTTTTTTGTCTCCCAGCTCCAGAAAAAGCTACAGGAAACCGCACCACTTAAGTACATGGAGCAGCCAAACGGAGAAACCTTCCGGAGGGTGACGAACAAGACAAGGAAAAAGACTGAACTGTGAAATATTAACTGCTGTTTTCCCCCTCTTCTTTCAAAGATTTGAGTGGCTTTGGTTCACTAAATTAAATCACTTGGTAACGTTTCTTTACAAAATCCTTTACCTACAAAATCGAGAAATATTTATCTGTTAACAGTTGATTTATGATCTTAACTCTTTTTTTGGGTTAATTTCTTTATTAATTATTATTCTATGTCACTTTTAAATGGCAAATATTCCGTCAATATTTATGCTATCTTCCTGTTAGGAATATTTTACCTCAGAAAATCATTGATCCATAAAATATCAACTGGTTTTGCGCAGCAGTGTTGTAACTGGTTTCTCCTCTAGCCATGGCAGCAGCACAGCATTTGCATTCAGTAAATAAAATTAGTACGTAAATAATAGTCAGGAATTCTGAAGGATGAACTAAGATAATTCCTTTTAAAACAGTTCCGGCAGATTATTTAGAAAATATTTTTTCAGTAAAACTACATTTATTCTGTTTTGTGCCCAAAGAGAAACTGATTCGTGTGCCTTTAAACACTGAATGTAAAAACACTTTATTACCACCAGAAATAATATCACCCTTGATTAAATGAAGAACTAATGCTTAAAATACCAATCAATCAAAACTATACAGATAGCACATACAGTACTGTTATTATCTAAAAGCAGGGAATTAGCCCTTTTCTCAAGCAGCGTTAAGCACCACCAACACAGGGTAAGATTCTCATACTGTTCTGAAAACTTTGATGTAGAAAATTCCAGTCAGTTCTAACAGGCACCTGTATTGGACTTTACGGGCTAGAAAAGCTGGAAAACCTGAAAAGATGTTTCAGTCACTGCCCGAAAAAAAATACTTTTTAATAAAAGGAAATCTGAAAAAAGAGTCAGAAGAATGACCACAGAGGTTTTTGTCCATGTTGACATGATAGCAGAGTGCAGTAGCTGGGTGGTTTGTCAGCTCCAAACAAATAAGTTAAATTAGTCTATTTAAAAATCTCGTAGTCATTTGTTCTTAATTATCTTTTTAAAAAAAGGACCTGTCTTATCAAATATGCAAAGCTATATTGTACTTTATAAATGTATTGAATTTTATTTTAATTGATCCCATTTTCTGAATGCTTAATGTCTACAGTTATAATAATCTCCACTTTTGGGGTACAGTCAGTCAGCGTCATGGAAAATGAGTGCTGGGATTCCTTACATAGGAAACTTTTAACTGAATGGAATGATTGTATAACTGTATTTAAATGACTTTTCCATTAAAGTGCCTTGAGATTACATCCGTTGTGAATTGGCGCTATATAAATAAACTGAATTAAATGCCGCTTCTAGACTGGCTACCTTGCAAACACCAGGAAACACCACTGCACCTACTTTACAAAGCCAGCTTTTCCTTCCTATATTTTACATATCAGCGATGGAAGAAAAATAAAATCTGCAAAGAACTTTGAGTCACACCACACAGAAAAATCTGCGGATGACGAATCTGTGAACACTGAACCACAGATATGTGGGGATCCGCTGTACATCTTTTCCATAGCATCAACAGTTTCTCAACAGAAGCCCTAAATAGTAAAACTCTGGAGACTTCCATGATGTTTTTACACTCCTAGGAACCTTGGAGACCCTCTTTCTCTTAGATCTCTTGAGAACAGATGTTAGAATGGGTATTTCTCCAGTATGTGTTTATGCACATCATTGGACACAACCAGGAGAATTCATTCTAATACCAGGATGGCGCAAATATATCCCCCGTTTCATTGCCTCTAGCCAGAGCTGTAAAAGACAGCCTGCTTATTTGTTAAACTGTAGCAAAAGCTGAACATGTTCATCAATAAATCCTGATTACCCCAACAAAAGATGTGTCCTTTTTCTCCCCCCCCCCCCCCCCAACAGAACACTGCAAAGCAGAGTTTGTTCATTTTGGGAACCAGAAAACTAAAAACTGTTCCCAAGCCTCTCAGAGCTGTCAGAAAACAATGTGCTGTGCTTTAGTACCCTGAATGACACAACGGTTTGGTAAACAAATCCCTAATTTTATCTTCCAGGTAAATGCAGCACCTGGGGAGATTTGCATTTATTCCATTCAAGCAGGTGTTGATTTTGACATTCAAATTATGGAAAGCAGCTGGTTGTGTTTCTGAACAGCTGACTGTACTGGAAACAAGAGAGAGAACAGGAAAGGACTGAGGTACTTTCACTTGTGGAGGAAAAAAAAAACCCGACTCTGTGTTTGCATCAAAAATCCATAGAAAACCCCATGATAAAAAAACCCTTCCGAAATCAAAACCAGTTTCTGGCATCCATTCATAAAAATAAAAAAGCATTTCTTAAAATGCATTTTCATTTTAAAAGTTGACATTTTTTAATTTAAAATTGTTACAAGTGTGCTGGGTTCGATTTGAAAATAAAATTTTAAGATGCAGTTTTCTTTATCATTTTAATTAAGTTACAGAATGAGCAACATACAGTAACACTGAATTTGAAAATGAAAAAGCAGTTTGGATAAGTGATTTATTTATTTTATTTTACGTGTCAGTTGTGGCATTGGTGTGCAGAAAATAAAAAAATTATTTTCTGGATATTGATTTTAATTTTCAAATATTGACTTTTCCAATTGAATTTTGCTGGGTTGCTATTTGAAAACAAAGTCTTGAATTCTTTTTTCTTTTTCATTTTAATTAAGTTACATAATGAGCAATGTTGAATATGAAAATGAAAAAGCAGTATGGATTATTTCTTTTTAATTTTATTTATGAGTCAAAAACGGCAGCTGGATTTTGAAAATACATTTCTGCTTAATTAGATTTATGTTACACATATGCTTCCATATTCAATTGCAGACGTTGGTACGAACGAACGTGCTGTTTGGGTGGTTGGCTAGAGAACGACGTCAGTCGACGGCAGTACAGTCAGAAGCTCTGATTGGTAGACGTCTGCGTCTAAAGTTTAGCTAGCTGAACTTCTGCATCCGTGGCTTTCGGCGCTTGAAACACAGGAAAAGTTTCAAAAACTGACATGCTCAACGCACACAAAGCGCCACAGAGACTCTGACGCCCCTCTGACGGCCTCAACCAAGGACTTTACATGTAATCTTGCTGCTCATAATCCCCACGTTTCCCCCCACCACCTCTTCTCACGTATTTCAGCCTTCTGAACTAGGAGAACAATGGCATTATTTTCACAGAATATGACTCATTTATACTATAGACCATAGGAAATTTATTGAAAATGTTAAGTGAATGAGACCTAAGTATTTAAATTAATTGGTTTGTTGGTAAAGTACAGGAAAAAAACAAAAATGCACAACGCTGGTAAATGCGGTGCCTAAGTCTCCTCCTTTTCCTGTCGTGTAAAATAAAAGAATGGAAGTCAACGGGTTGATAAAAGTCTGCTTTGTCTTACACGCCCTGAATCGCACATATGATGTTGGTCAGTTTGAATGATAACGATGTGCATTTTAACTGTTTGTCAAGTGATTAGTGCTTTATTTGATTGTAAAAATTCCCAACTAAAATGCCCACAAATCAGAAGTCACTTATATGACGTGACGGAGCAAATGCAAGCTAGCACTAGCTAGCACTTGAAGTACTCACCGAGACCTTGTAGAGCTTCTCCTCCATGATGGCTCTCACGCAGTTGACTGTTTCTCCCCCAGCACGGCTGCCACTTTCCACATGGACAGATTTATGGAGGTTTTCTCACAGTCTAATGCTCCTTCCTTCATCCTGGAGGCCACAGCAATTTGTCTCCTTCTTCTTCTTCAGTTGTAGTCCGCAAAATATTGTTACAGAAATCCTAAAGTAACTTTTGCCGCCGGTTGTAAGCATTTTCTCCGCTTCAAAATGTCTCAAATTCACGGACATCATTGTGTTCAAAGTAGAAGGGCGTGACTTAGGCTCCCCATTATTTCCAAAACTTCTGATATGTGTTGCATCTAAATAACGTCTTTAAAACGTATAAAACGTGACGATTGTTGGACTAAACTGCCTGTATATCCATGGGTCTGATGGTGCCAAGCCATGAAGGTGATTGAACCAATAAAGTGCAGACACATGTACAAGTTATGGGAGTGATTTATTTCAGGATGCAGGTTCAGTGCATTATGCTTCCTGAAGAGACACCACACACACAAAAAAAATAGACCATAAGAGATCATCAAACAAACCAGGGAATAAAAACCGAATAAAAAAAAAAAAAAAAGCATTGTGGTACAAATCACGTCAGTGTCATCATCCGTGAAACTCACTGGACTTTTACAGTGGAATATCACAACCCCTCATGTTCCCCCGTTTGCTTAAAGGAACAGTGATACAATGACGACACCTCACTACAAAAACTAACTGGAACATGAGTAGAATATGTACAAAGGACGATCAGGCGAATGTAATGTGCCGTACTAAATCACACGATTAACTGAAGGGTGGCATTGGCGACGGCGGCGGTCTGTAAAGGCCTTCAGATGTAGGGTTTGTTAGACTCCTCGGCTCCTGTCCTGTACTTCTTCAAACCGTTAGTGCAATCAGTCATACGAAAAGTCATCAGCAAGAGGCCAACCGAAAAAAAAGAAAAATGACCGTGTGTATCAAAAATACCCATATAATCATTACTGTATACAGTGGCTGTCTGCATCGCTGAGACAACAGAATTACTTCCAGTTAACCATAGGTGTGAAATATTCCTGATCGTAAAACACAGTCGTGTTGCAAACGGATACGTGTAAAGCGAGCAATGATAATGAAACTGGAAAAGTGTTCTCGTAGTTAGGAAACTCATCTGTGTATCAGTTCAGGAGGAGAAGGAACAAAAACAAACCAATGCAATTTATTTTGGTAGTCGTGTAAAACACAAACACACACGTTGAGGGGAATATGTACAAAGTGGAGTTCGCTGTTCATATTTACACATTTACATACAGCAAACCAATACGTTTAAAGAGACAGGATTCCACCGTGGGCTACGCCTAATATAGGCTGGTACGGAATACGTCGACTACGCCCTTTCTCCCCCATGTCGGCAACCTTCGTCTCCAGGAACAGAGTCCGCTCCGACCCAGAATGTGTAAGGAGGAGGAACAATAAGGGCCATTTTTTTGTTGTTTTTTTTTAAAGACAAATAACATGATAACAGAATGTCACAGAGCAGACCTGTGTCTGCCGTCTTAGGCACCATGGGACAGACAAAAGTTGATACTGATTTGAAACAGTCCACATTAATAGTTTTAAACGAGGATCCGGAACAATGGTGATGTAGGATAATGAGAAATGGTCAAAGCTATGTGCACACATAATGGTGTAGGAGGTGAGAAGTACCTGTGAGTGGAAATTCAAGAAAGTGCAACACCGCCCTCTTGTGTTTGCATGCTTATTCTCTTCATATGCAAATTCACAAGGGTTTTATTTTTTTTTATTATACTGTACATTCCATTGAGATTATTATTGCCTTGTAAAAGAGAGGAGTGGAGTGGTAACTTTGGATAGAAGAAAAGCAAATACCAAGTAAAAGAATCCAAACCTGGCTCGTCTCTTTAGTGAGCCTCACTACCCCAGCACAGTCTATGTTTGACGCTCAAACACAACCGTTTTTTTACAGTGCCTTGAAAAAGTATGGATAGCCCCCATAGTTGAGCACGTTGCGAAAGCAAACAATGTATTTTATCCATTGATTATTGTATGAAGTGAAGCAGAAGGAAAATGATGCATGATTTTAAAAATAAAGTTTACCTGTAAATGGCGTGGTGTTACTTTGTTAGGGTGGGGTGAGACTACTTTTATTGGTTGGTGTGAATACTTGTTTAGGATACTTTTAACCAGAGGCGTGGACTCGAGTCACATGATTTGGACTTGGTGGGGTCGTCATTTTACGGCCTTAATTTTTTTTTTCAAAAACTTGTGAAAATTTTACTTTTACACAAAAAGACATGACTTTAAACATAAATACGGCCTGTGCTTTACATTGAACACACAATTGCATGTTTTTTATTTTAAATAATGACTTGCTGATTCAAAGTTTCAGACTTGAAACTTGCAAAACAATGACATCCACCTGCATCTAATGAGGAGGATATGTTTGAGGCTATTTACCTGAATGGATAGAGCTAGCAAGGAGAGCAATAACAGCAGCAATTCGGTAACTCTGGGGGAGCTGCAGAGATTCACAGCTCCGATGGGAGAATCTGCTGACGGCTGCGTTTGCTCCCTTGGTCGTTGAAAAAATAATTTCGATTTACTGTTTCTCATAAACCACTGAGGAGAAAAAAAAACAATTTTGAAAGAAATTATTCTGGTCAGATGAGATCTAAATTATTTTTGCTGCCATATAGAGATAGCACTATATCTGGTGGAAAACTTACAAGAAATTATAGTGATCATACCATCTCCAGCATGAAACATAGTGTTGGCAGAATCATTCTGTGGGTGTGCTCCAGTATTTTTACCAACTACTTTTTTTACTCTTAATTTTCTGATGCCTACTGATTGAGTATAACTATATTGAAGAAGTGCTACTCTTTTTGAATACAATTTGTAATATCCATGAAGAGACTTCAACTGCTAAGCTCACTACTTTGGAGGTGTGTTGAATTTTAATAAAATATATAGCCTAAATCATTATATAAAACATTTATATCATTAACATCATTATATAACAACCTGACAGGGTGCAAAGGTACAACTACTGCTAGCATAGTTAGCATGGACCGCTAAGAAAAATATGGAATTGTGAGACGCACGTTTATGACCATGAAGCTGCTTTATATAATAACTTGTATATCAATTTAGTTGTGTACCATAATGGTAGTTTTCTTCATACTCTACAGGCGGCTATTTCTGAGGACTGTCATCCCATACCTCGTTAGATATTTGAAACCGGTCTGGAAGCTTTGAGCTAAATACAGTTAGCCTACGCTAGTATCTTTTTCTATCATTAGTACAAACATGATGTAAATCAGAAATATGTCCATCCCTGGGTTTAATTTTGTGGAACTTTTTTTTTGCTCTCCAATGTTGTGCACATACATGCCATTACCTGATGGAAAACAATAATATTCAATGTGGATATAGGTGTAATTGTTGAAAAAACTAAAAGTCATGCATCATTTCGTTCCATTTACAAATATACACACCCAACAAAATACATTGAATATCATAGCTGTGCCATAGTTTCATAAATAAAATAAAAAGTTGGGGGGGGGGCATTAGTACTTCCGCAAGGCACTGTAGGTTTAGCCCAACTTCAGACGCTACTTTTTTAGACTGTTTAACAATCTTGCTGAACCAGCAGAGGGGAGTTGTGCTTGCTGACTTTTAAGCATGTTGAGTTTCAAACAATTCAAGCACATTTTCAAGCACTGATAAGACATCCACACATTCATTTTAAACATTCTCAACAGTCCGAATTGAGATGAATTGAGAGTAGGAGAACAGGATGTCGAATACAAATTCAAACAGATCACATACATTTGTATTGAAGAGGCTGTTGGCTATATGGGATGTTTCCGATGTGGACAAAGAAAAAAGGGCAGGGTAAGGAGGAGGAGGAAGTCAGAGTCCCTGTGCTTGTTAGCTGGCTCGGCTAGGCTGGGCTAGCCCGTCAGCGTTGCCCTGTCAGCCATCAGCTGCTCAAGTAACCGTGTAATTCTCTGGAGTTGATGCTCAGGATCACACCTGAGTGGTTGCCTGGAGACGAGTGGGGAACAAGAGAACACCACATATGGAAATGAATTAGCTGACAAATAGGCTGCACACATCACAGTTGCCGCTGTAAACGGGGCTTTGTGGAACCAAATCAACATTATATATTTTTTCTAATGTCAGTCAAATACATTAAAGCATTTAACACAGCCATACAGTGACGTTGCACATCGTGCAAATGGTTAATACATCTACAGGCACATATCAATCTCAATGTTAATTTACTTCAATAATTCATTTAAAAAGGGGACACACAGCAATATACATTTCAAGTTGTGGTTCTGCTTTTTATGATTATGGCGTATCTAACAAAACTCCCAAATTACAAGTGTTTCAGAAAATGTTAATATTTCAAAAGTTGATTTTTATCTTAGAAATAGTATGCTATGGGCTACATAGTTATGGTGAAGACTGCTGACTTGAAAGAAGATAGTCCTCAAGGGGAGAAACCTCCCAAAAATTCATGCTGAAAAAGCTGACTATCCACAAAGTGCCCTTAGAAGTGCAAAGTTGAGAAGAAGAAAAAAATGTATAGGGGTTTAACGATACACACAACTCTCAGTTCAGGACGGTTGTACACTTAGAGTACCTTTTTGATACTGTTTAATCAAGAAAAATCTATTAAAAATGTGCATATGACTTTTTTATTTACTTTGACTTTAAAAACTTCTTTCCTGAATTCCCCCTTTTCAATTACTGAAATGAATTTTATTTTATTATATTCTATAACTTAAAATATTTCAAAGAACTGATTAGCGGATTGACTGGATTCTAAAGTATAGATAAATAAAATAGTACAAGCAGACATAGCCAGAGTAGAAAACAATATAAGCAATTCAAATAACTGCGTTAATGTTTAGACTTGTGCCCTGCAACAGACTGGCGTCCTGTTCAGGGTGTACCCTGCCTAACGCCTGATAATTGCTGGGATAGGCTCCAGCTGCCCCGTGACCCTGAATTGGATAAGCGGTTAAGAAGATGGATGGATGGATGTTTAGACTTGTTTAAATAATACTTTGGAGTTGTAATACTTGATATTTTGAGGACCTAGTCTCCCCACAGTGCATGAATGCAGCATGTGAAGCTTTTGGGAAAATCATTTCTCATCAACTGGGATTCCACTGACTGGTGTTTTATGTAAAATAATCAGTTTGGCCTAATTGGATGCTTTCTGGTAGCCATATGGACGTCAGCTGGTTTTTCTCAGTGTCCATACATGCTCAGACATTGTTTCAGGTGAGTAATTCAGTTCATTGCAGAGTGTATTATGGACCTTATTGCTGTTGAAAGATGTGAACAAAATGAATGCTCCCAAATAGCAGAGAGATGTTTTTGTTTGGTACTCGTACCAAAAAATCAGAATAAAAACATTTATGGTTACACCCCTAAAAAGTCCTGCAGTAAAACATGCACAAGTGACACTTAAAAAAGTGAATAGAAATTATTATTATTTAAAAAAAAATGCTTATTTACCGAGCTACACCTGTAAATAATCCAGTCATCTGAGTGTCTTAAAAACAGTGTGAAACACATGAACATAATGAAAAAAGGTGAAGTCGTTCAGTACCTTGGTGTTTGTTAGCTGCTGAAGTTAGTGGCGTGGGATTTTAGTAGCAGTGGTTAGTGGTAGTCCTTATAAGCGAACGGAAGGCGGGGCTACCTCCTGCGTTACCTAGAGTCTGCGAGTCCAGGTCGTCGTCGATAAACTCCTCGCCTTGGATGATGTGCTGGGTATCCTCGCTGTGGTTGACGGGGCTGGTCATCTCCTGCTCCTTCTCATTGTGCATCTGGGCGTAGATGTTGCGGTTCCCAGGAAGCTTCCTGAAAAACAGTGGAGGATAGGCATCCTCAGTCCTAATCCAAGGACTGTGGGATTTGTTTTTTTCCGTGAGATGGAGCTAAAAGAACTGCACTGCATATTTTTAATTCAAGTGACTTTTCGGTGGATATTTGTGTTCTGGACTCAGGGTTGTGATGTTAGTGAACTACTGTTGTGAAGGAAAAAGCATGCAGTTCGGTAAATATTATCGACATTAAATTTCATGCAAACTATAGTGTATATTAAGAGGAGGGAGACAATATTAAAAATAAATAAATAAAGCAATTATTACAAATATTTTTGACATAGCTATAAAAATGTGTTCCAGAATTCAGTCATGATTAAAATGAATTACATCTTTTTTTTCTTGCATTATTGAAACTGAATGTTTTCTTTATCTTGACAAAATATTTCGTATATATTGTTAAAAATAGTATTTATTTATTTGACAAAATAAAGTCTGCAGCAATAATTTAAGTTAAGAAAAATTTGAAAAATAAAATGACTTTACATGTAATTTTAACACATGAAAACTCTAAAATGTGACCAGTTCTGATTGGGTCCCCACTACAAGAACATATTTGCTTTTCTTTTGGTGCTACAGTCCCATCGTGGGCCCTTTTAGCCCCTCTTTATTAACCTCCTGGATACGTCCCTGCTCAACAGCGCTGAACATTTAGGAATAATCACTTATTAATCATTCCGAAACCCGGAGTCTCTGTGTCAAGATTGAGTTAGAACCTTTTTTTTTTCCTTAGTTTGGTCGCAGCACAGCATGGAGTTTTTTGATTTGGACCCTGTAAAGTTGGTTTCTGCCAAACCAAATGCAAAAACTCCTGAAAACTTGCGGCTCGCTGCTGCGCCTTGCGTCACAAATTACAGCTGAGTATTTTCCTCATAGACATAAGAATCACGTAGGTGACATAATTTTGATTCAAAATGGCGGATTTCACCAAACTCGATGGATTTTCATTTCCAGAATGAAGAAACTGTAAAACTTCTCTAAAATGTATCAGGTTTTATTCTCGATCCCTCTCACATAAGAAACAGGGAGTCAACATGGTATGCGACACTATCAAATATCTGGAGAAATTCGGGAGAATGTTGACCCCGGGAGATTTTCGGGAGGGGCACTGAAATTCGGGAGTCTCCCGGGAAAATCGTGAGGCTTGGTGAGTATGCCAATAGACGACTACCTAAAGTTTCAATGTTGGCTACGAAAAGAAGAAGCTACAGGATGTAGCATGCCCTCCGTGCAAGGATAAGACTTTACTGCTAGTTTTATATTGATAGCTCTTAGAAGAAACGGAAGGCAGGGCGACCTCCTCTGCATTACCTAGAGTCTGCGAGTCCAGGTTGTCATCGAAAAACTCCTCGCTTCCACCTCTTTCCCCATTTTTTGTATTTTCTGCGTGTGTCGAGGCACGTGACACAGTCACGATGCCAGTGGTGGAAATTGCCCAGTTGGCTTCAGTTCAGCACTTCAGAAAACCTACGGGTGACGTCATTGAGGTTTCCTCCATGTATACACAGTCCGTGTTTGAAACCAGCAACCCAACAGTCTCAAGACAAATTTTACCAACCGATCCACTGTCACCCTATCTGTATATTTACCTCAAAATATTTTTGAGGTAAATATACATAATAATTACCCTACTGTAGGAATCCTGGATACAATTTATCCATATGTAGTTTATTAGAATGACATTCAGTAGCAGTGGCGGCTGGTGGAATTTTCTCCAGGGGGGGCCATGATGATGGCTAGATATTAGGGTTATCAAACGATATTTTTTTTTTTTACCTAAGGGATAGCTCTGAATTAATCCCAACTAATTAACATTCCTAAAGATGTCTAAAAACCCAAAAAATGTTAGAGTAAAGGGACAAATCCAATTGACATAGCTCTTTTTTTTATAGAGATTAGTAGGATTTTGTTTTTAACTCCACAATCATATTCACACATTGACTACATACATTCGTACATTGACATATCGATCTTTTAACCAGTCGCTAAGGCAAACTAACTGGCTAAAATGTTCTGTATGTAAAGATGAATGTTTCTTAATCATACTGTATTGGACAACCCGAAGTGTCTTCTTAGGGACTATCCTACAACAACAAAAATTTTCAGTCAGAGGCTTCAACAGGGTTGCTGCTTCACAGACTGCTACTGTAGAGGAGGAAACACTGAGCTGTCTATAGAGGTACTTGAAAAATAAGAACAAATGAAAGGTAAGGCAGAAATAACCAAAATATGAATAAACTTAATATTTGGATATCAGCAGCTGTGTCAAGTATCAAGTGAATCAAATGTAATATAGATTTACTAATAAAATGTCACAATTTACCGTTTTCAAAATGTAAACACTCAGCAGACAAACTATCCAAGTCATCAATCTAAATAGGAATATATGCTCTTATTATGAAGTAGCGGCGTCTGCACTACAATCTACTTCCGCTAATCAGTTAGCGCTAATTTAAGTCCGAAAACATCACTTTAACTGAATAATGCGCATTTTTAACGCAGTGATGCCTTTGTGCGTCTCCAACTCAGGTCAGAGCGCGGGAATGACAGACGTCTGTGACGTTGTTTGACTTCAGCCGCTTCAGCCCCACAGCTGGAGGGGGACGATATGTAAGCCCCACCCCTTCAGGGCGCCCCAAGGCGTCCTATCTTTTGTATTGATCAGGAGCTACTGCGGGAGGGGGGGGGGAGCAAGACGGCGTAGTGAGCAGTCGCAAAAGTGCAGGGTGTGACAGAAAAAGTGATTTTGACATCGAATGTAGTTATTTTTGAATCAACAATCATCCCTAAAGTCACAAACGAGAAAGACTTCCAGACTAACATCCAGAATCAAGCTAGCTTCAATGAGCATGACTACAGCATGGACGGGTTACGTGAGGCATGTTTTGACGATAGTGTTGAAGAGGAGATACAGATGGCAAAACAACTGAACGACCACACTGCGTTACAGAGCCCAAATCCCAAAAAACTAAAGAAGAGAGAAAAATCAGGAGAAGTAAAAATGGATAATTTATACGATGCTATTCATACTCTGTCACAAAGATTTGAGGAAAGACTGGATGTGCTTGAAAAAAAGTTTGAACACTTTGAACAGCGCATTCGGAAGAACGAGAAAGGGGTGACAGATAATAAAAAACGAAATAATTAAACTCAAGGCGAAAGTGGATATGCTGACTAAAGACAACGATGTGCTGAAGGAAAGATGCCGGGAAATCGAGCGCTACGGAAGACGTTGGAATCTCAAATTGATCGGGCTACCAGAGAAAAAAGACGAGGATACTAGAGAAACGGTGATAGGTATTCTCACAAGAGTGATACCGATGTCAGTAGATAAACTACGAGATAAGGTTGATACTGTCCATCGTCTGGGAAAGAAGGATAACCCCGCCTTCAACACAAGACCACAACCGATCATCATGCAGTTTGGCATGAGGACGACGAGGGACGAGATCTGGAGGAAATCGTGCGAGGCCAGAGTCTGCAAGGAGATGCACATCCAATTTAGACAAGACTGGTCAAAAGAAGATCGTGAAGCCCGGGCAAAACTGTATCCAACGGTTCAGGAGGCCAGGCGCAACGGGAAGAAAGCTTACTTGAAAGATGGATACGCCATTATAGACGGTAAAAGAGTCGAGGCACCTTACAGAGGTTAAATATAGTGTCATGCTGTTGTTCATCAGAGTGATACAGACATTTTAATAAAGGGGTTTATAACTGTTAATGTCAAAGCAATAATTCAGGATAGATTGTTCATTCCTGATTTTTTTTTTCTCTTAAGAGCATCAAAAAACGTGTATTTTGTTTCATTGTTATGTCCATTGTTTTTAGTTCCTGAAATGTTCGAGGTTTAAAAAACAACATTAAGCATAAGGCCGTGTTTTTATTTTGTAAGGAAGTCAAAGCCAACTTTATTTTGTTACAAGAGACACATTCTATTAAGGACGATGAAAAATTCTGGAAGCAACAATGGGGAGACAATATTGTGTACTCACATGGAACTTCTCATTCTGCAGGAGTGATGATTTTATTTTCTAGGTTTATAGGGGAAATTTTGGACTATAAAAGTGATCAAGAAGGCCACTGGCAGATGGTTGCGGTGGAGATATTTGATTTCAAAATAATTTTGATTATTGTATATGGGTATAATAACAGGTCTCTCAATAGACATATGATGTTTAAGTTATCTGAATCAGGGTCTGGAGCGCAGCTTATGGCACGGACAATATAATAACAGGAGGTGATTTTAACATGGCACCTAATTCCTGGCTTGACAGAAAACCTCCCAAGGGCTTACAACCAGAATATGATGACACATTTAACAATTTCTGTTTATCCAATAACTTAATAGATTATTGGAGAGTGATGAACCCTAACAAAATGCAATTTACATGGATCAGCCCAGCAGATGCTAACCTATGCTCAAGGTTAGATTGTTGGCTTTTGTCATCAAATATTACTAATCTTACACCAAAATGTGAAATACAATCATCTCCTCTCACGGATCATTGTCTCATTAGTCTGTCACTCTCATTAATTAAGCAAAAACACAAATCAAACAATATTTGGAAATTTAATAATACCCTGTTGCTAAATGAAGAATTTTGTAATCAGATTAGAATAATATGCTTAGAAACTAATGATATGGATTTGTCAGATATAAGTAAATGGGAGTGGTTTACATTTTGGGTGAAGCAAATAGCTATTGAATTTGGAAAGGATGTAGCCTATAATCATAAACTTAAATAAAAGGAAATAGTGAAAAAGATGAATGTATTATGTGGAAAACCCAACATAACTGTAGAAGAGACAGAAGAGTTACACCTACCCCAGAACCGATTAGATGATATATACTTGGAGAAGGCGAAAGGCGCTTATGTAAGATCAAAAGCCAAATGAATTGAGCAGGGGGGAAAAAACTCTTCATATTTTCATAGCCTTGAAAAACAGAGACAGACTAAAAAATGCATAACAAAATTAAACAAAAATGGAATTGTTATTCAGGACACAAACCAAGTAACAGAGGAAGTATGTCAATTTTATAGCAATTTATATGAGAATAAACTTCAGAGTGATGATTGTGATGCTTTTATGAAACGGGTAAACAAAAATATAATAAAACTAACAGAGGAAGATAACCTTGTATTAGAAAGTGATATAACCATAATTGAAATTGAAACGGCTTTAAAAAAATGAAAAATGGTAAATCACCAGGCATTGACGGTTTATCTATAGAATTTCTCAAAACCTTTTGGACAGATATAAATAATTTATTATTTAACGCATATCTTGATTGTATTAGAAATGGTCAGCTATCCCCAACAATGAAAACTGGTCTGATAACCTTGTTGCCGAAACCTAATAAAGACTTATTACTATTAGATAATTGGAGACCTATAACTCTATTATGTAATGATTATAAATTATTAGCTATGGCCTATGCTAACTGGATTATTCAAAAAAACTGTCTTATAAAATAAATTAATTGATGATTGTCAGTCAGCTTTCATTAAAGGCAGACATATTCATAACAATGTGAGACTAATTACGGATATGTTAGATTACCAGAGCCTTATCAATACAGAAAGCCTAATATTGTTTATTGATTTTTTTTAAGGCATTCGATTCTGTCGAACATGACTTTTTATTGAAGTCACTTCATCTTTTTGGGTTTGGCAACAAGTTTTGTAAAGTAATTAAAATGTTCTATGACCAAATATACAGTTATATTGCACTTCAATCAGGAATCACTCCAAGAATCAATGTCTCTTGTGTAATTAGACAAGGGTGCCCTATTTCACCAATATTATTCATTCTATGCACGCAGCTTTTGGCTCATTTTGTAGTAAATAATAAAGACGTTGAGGGGATAACAATTTGTGACAAAGAATTGAAAATTAGCCAATTTGCTGACGATACAGTTTTTTTTCTAAAGGACAAATCAATTCTTCGGAAGGCTTTAAATGTAATTTCTGTTTTTTACAGGACATCAGGTCTTTGCCTTTATCTTAAAAAATGTGAAATATTACCGTTGTATAATTGCATTGAGACCGATATGGAGTTGATACCAGTGAAAAGTGATGTGAAATATTTGGGCATTTACTTATCTAAAAACAGGGAAATGAGAGAAAATTACACATCAAAACTTACAGCAAATTCTATTTGGTAATGATGACCTTCCGAAAGAACTTTTCAGACTTTGCAATATCATAATAATTATGGGCAAATACTATATTCATAAAAGTAAATGGCAAAACAAAAATCCATCCCTAATCGTGTTTAAAATTGAACTGAGGGAATTTTTTGCTTCTCTGAAACTACTGAAAGACTCAAGTAATATAATTTACTCTCTATGTGAAGATGTCTCTGAATATTTGTCATTCTGATTTGTAAAGCTTCCATGTAACTTTACTACTAAGAGTATGATGACTGAAGAAAATTTATGGCATTCGCTTTGGCTTAACTGTTGGACTAAAGGGCCTTTTTTATTTTTTTTTTTTTTATTCTTATTTTATTCCTTTTTTTCCTTGTCATAACGTTGTTTTATCGAACTGCTGTTTGTTGTTCATTTATATCTCCCTTCGAGAGATTTTGTATATTCTCTGCTGTAAAAAATTTGTTAAATAAAATAAAATAAAAAATAAAAAAAAGATCAGGAGCTACTGCGCATGTACAACTTATAACGAGAGTCTATGATGAGCCAAGGCGCAAATACGTCCTCAATCAGACAACCACAACTCAACTCCCCTTAAACTATTGAACATTTATCTTACACATCTGAAAGAAAATATACATGTATTTCGAAACATTTTTATGTTATTATAAAAATTATTTCCCACTTTTATTCAAGGTAATGTGGCAAGTTGTCAGTGGTGGGGCGGCGCCCTAGCGCCCTCTATTGGCCAGCCGCCACTGTTCAGTAGTACTTGCTGTATCTCCTGGTTAGGTGGTTAAGTGAGTCAATGTATTGCATATTCTTGGCATACTGCTTGTTTTAACCATGTGTTGAAGGTGAATTATAATTGTTCCATTTAAAAAGTTAAAGCCCTTCCTTGCGATGATCTGACTGACATACATACACATAAAGAACAGCAGGTGAGACTAAGCATCACCTTGGTATTTTCTAGCTATTAACTTTGGCAATTATAGGTTATGTGATGCCTCATTCCATATGCCATTGCAATATACTGTATTTCAGTTTCAGCTTCCAGTCCTTATGGCTTGTGTTGAGACATGTGTATTTGGTATGATAATACTTTGTATGTGTGATATTGCTATCACAAATTGTAAATCATGGTCTTTTCTCCTGGGTATCCAACTCTTCTGTCCATCTCAATGAGACTTAATACCCATTATAAGATGGGTGACCCCTGACCTTCCATCCGGATTCTCCCAAGCAATAGCATTTTTGTTGTACCTCATCAATTTCTAATTGTGGACAGTAACCAACTAAGTCAGACGTTGGTAAATCTGGGTGCAGGATTTCAAAGCGTCCATTGATCCCGTATTCTCTGCATGTAGCCTCTTTCATTGGGCCTGCTAGTTAAGTACAAGTCTTGCTTTTCTATTTACTCTGCCCCTATGTGAGTCTTGTTCTAGCAGTCATTATACCAACAGAATGTCTTGGTTCCCCAACATCAGATATGGACATTGGTAATCCAGATGATGTCCAAACCAGCATAAGATAATTTGAGTGTGCCTCCGTTAGTTTTTACGTACGATCACTGAAGGTTGCCCAAGCAAGGTTTACTGAAGCGAGATTTGTTTAGGTGAGGTTGGAACTCGTGACCAAGGGGTCCAAAACACAGCACCTCAAACCAGTGCACAATTCATTCAACTACAACTATGCCAGAAGTTCCTGTACCTCCGCCATCAGTTTCCACCTTGCTTTGGCGGAACAAACACCGTCTTCTTCCCAACAGCATATCTGAAATTAAATAAAGCCAGGGACAGCTTTGGAGTTGTGTACCTTTCTACTCTGGGAGCACAACTCTAGAAGGTAGCTGGCACACAGGTGCCTTAGTCCCATGATGTCTTGCAACTGCTGCCAAGACTTTTCTCCATGCTAAACTCTGGACCATGTCAGTAAAACAACACAACCTTCATGTGGCGGTTTTTGGTATGCTTGAAAAATTCATAGAACTCTTAATCCCTGTCGTGGATGTTTAATATCATGCTATGGTTACAATTCTGTAATTCATTCCACAATTCTTCCGATTCTTCCTGCAATATTTTCATAATGATTAAATGTTTTGTATTTTTTAGTTCTTGCTAAAGTGTATAACTGAAAAAGGCCTGAACAGATCTTTGATGAGACAGGAGTAGAATGACATTTTATTAAATTAGGTTCTAAATATTACAATTATGTCATTTTAATTTGTTTAATTATCAATTTACATTAGAAATACCTTTATAGAATAATACAAAATTTGAAGAGAAAGATAAGACAATGTCAAACGAGTAAAAAGTGAATGATATATAACTGCAATGTTTTTCACAAGCCTGGGTACACAATTTGTTATAAGAAGGAAAATTATATATTATGTGTGAAAACTCACAACGTGCAAATTATGTTGGGGAAGACGTGTTTATGCATGCAGACCAAGAGGAAAAGACTTAATCGTGAGAACTCTTACCTTTTAAACTTGTAAAGAATGAATGAGCCAGTGCCAATGATGCTTATTAGGAATATCACGGCAAGTGCCCAAACACCTGGACCTCCAGCTGCTCCATGGTAGCCTAGAGTGATAAAAAGAATTGCGCATGTATCAGAGAGGGACAATCAATTTTTCAGAACGGACAGTAATTTATTAGAGCAAAACCAGAAAGTGGCTAGTATTGATGAGAAAATGTGAAGGGTTTTGGGGGGAGTAGAAGAGGAATAGACAACAGGCTCAGACTGGAAAAGATTAAGATTTGTTGGGACACAACAAAAGGAAAAGGCACAAGGATTTTATCTGTGTTTGAAAGCTTTGGATATATTGTTGGTGAACGCACCGGTCTCTGCCGTTGTGGCAACTGAGTCATTAGCAATTAGACCTATTCAATGGAAATAATCATTAGCATGCTGTAACTTAAATAGTGAATTATGTTACAAAAACCAAAATAAAATCATACCACACACAATGTAAAGCTCTTAGGTTTCAGGTCTACCTGCATTTGGGTCAGCTAACATCACCAGCACCCGTAGACCTCCTCGGACCATAAAGCTGATGTTCTTGTCGTTGAGAGCTTGCGCGATTGCTGGGATACGCTAAGAGTAAGAGAGCTACATTATAGTTACATTTTATTGAATCTATTTGTATATTTGGAGGAGCAAAAAAAACAAAAAAAAACACCAATGGTATTTCTGCATGGGGACTGTTTGTAATGCCGTGGATGTTTGTGTGAATGTACCTTATCGACAAATATACTCCCCTTGGCTGGTTTGGTGTCTAGTGGAAGCACATACAGGTCGGCAGTAGTGGGGAGGCCAGGGTTCAACACTGTAACTAGAGAATCCTCCGGTACACCTGTAGTCTGAGAACAAATGGTTACAAATCAATGACAATAGTGTATGAGTGATAAGTAAGAAACTAATAACACAATTATCACCCACTTTACTAAGATGAATCACTACGTCATGCTATTTTTTTTTTAGAAGTCATTAATCACACCAATTTTGATGCCATCTGAAATAAATACAACAACAGATAACCTACGCTATTCGCTACTTGACAATTTGTCATTTACTGTAAACATATACGTCTGCTAAAGGACAACGCTTTAAATGCATTGTGCAACATTTAATTTCTAAACTATGCAAGCTAAAAAGAGTGGGAAAATATGAACAAAGACAAACCATTAAGTAAGTAAACTGCAAACAATTGTTTGCTTAACATGTTAAGATACATTTAAATGTGATGTTTTCTTTTAAAAATACAAATGTTCTGTTATTTTCTTTGCATAATGGCCATATGGATGCTGCTTCTGTCAGGTAGCATACAGATTCTGCAGTTTATTTCATGAACGTCATTACAGGAAGTGAATAATTTACCCATTTTTGGTTATAATTCACTTTTTAAAAATACGTAACTACCAAAATACTTAAACCTATACAGGTAAAACTATGTGAAGTTTTTTGTTGCTAAAAACTAGAAATAGTTCTGAACAGAATGAGATCACTTGGGTACAAAGGGACGGCTAAACACCAACTGTGGACAGATCTTTATGATTAAGCTGGTCTTGGGCAAAAATGTATTGTCATAAAGCAAAGGATTGTTGGAAAAAACAGCAGACATTAAAAATTAAATGTTTGAGGCTGACGGATGTCTAGTGCCTTATGTATGTATGCTAACATCAACCTCCCAATGGGACAGCAGATAGAAATTAGCCATGGGCTATAATCTGGCATATCTATAATACTGTAGCCTGTTTATTAATATAAATGTATATGTCCCTGTTTTTAAAATAAAAAAAAATGAATGTTCCTGTCAAAGAAAAAAAAGAAACTTTGTCAGTTCATCCTGCTAACTGCATGTCTGTCAGAGGTGAATGGTGATAAAGAAGTGCCAGTGGATTAAAGCATCTTCACTGTGGTTAAGATGACAGCATGGACATTTTTTTATTATTACCTTTACAGTTTAGCTTTTAGAATTTGATTTTAGAATGCATTGCACTTTTTCAACTATGTAAAAACCATCCATCCATCCATCCATATACACATTTCTCACATACATTTTGTTGATGGTTGTGTTTGATTTCTGACATAACCTTTAGTACTGATTATTAAAAAATAAAATAAAACCGTTGCTGCTGAATGGGAGTTTTAAGAAATAATTTTGTCAAATAGGGCAAATACACATCAGATTTTATCACTATTGTCTGAGAAGACATATTTTGAAGCTGGACTTTTTGTGTTTTGTGCAGCGAAGCAATTGAAACAAACCAACAACAGCAGCAAAAAATAAATGAATAAATAAAATAATGAGATGGTGATCAAGTGTCAAAAAGAACTCAAGACCTTTTGGGGATATTCTCCTCACTATGAGAATTCATAACTTCGATGCAGGCATTTTGAATTAAGCAGAAACAAAAACAAAATCCAAAATAAACTAAAGTGCTGTGATGGACTGGCAAGCTGTTCTGTGTGTACCCCACCCCTTGCCTAACGTCTGCGGGAGTTAGGCTATAAACCCCACCCCCCCACCCCCCCGTAATTCTGCAAAGGATACACGGTATAGATAATGGATGGAAGGAGGAGTGGAAATGTTCCAAGATCTACCTTAGTTAGAAGCTTGGTGACCACCTGGCCGACGTCGTCCCTCCATTCTGGGATGTTAGGGTTAAAACGGTCCAGGTTTCTGCTGAAGCTCAGAGGGATGACTTGGAAGTTGTCTAGAAGAAAAGTCAGTCATCATATCTGTTACTTCTAAATCCAGATTAGGCCCAGCAAACATAATGCAAAAACCACAGCTGCAGCTCTGAATGGACAGATGGGCATTGTTGCCAATAGCCTTGGAGGAAACATGTGGGGTAGTTAGTTTGTATGTTCAAGCAGCACTGCTGGCGTAAACAGATGGCAGTAGCTAGCTGGGTTGTGTGTGCACAAAACTGAAATGTCTTAAGTAGTCTAATGTGGACCGTAGGAGAGTAAACAAACTGTTGTAATTTCCCTGATAATACAGCCGTACAGTCGTAATAAAGATTTAAAAAGAGGCCATGTGAAATTACTTCGTTGTATCATACAGCCAATCAGGGTTGACATTAAAAGACAAAAAATGTTCAGCTTTTGATGTAAAATAACTTAAAACAAACTTAAAAACAAAAACACACTTGCACCTGAATTAATTTCTCTTTAATAAGGACCGAAATCTAAAACTCTGATAGAAATGAGGTAAAATGCAAAGCTAAGCTGATTAAGGTAAAAACAAAAACACTTGTTACTTTGATGCTCCTTTTAGTGTGAACTTCTGATTGGCTTACCATAGACTCTGACGGTCTTCGTGTCCTGCACCATGGCTCGGCCGTTTGAAGCCTGGACAGTGACGGAAACTTCTCCGCTCTCCGGGAACCGAGTCAAAAGGCTGTTCTGCAGAGTCAGTTTGGGCTGGAAGAGGGAGTGAGAACTGTTAGATGACATGAAGAACAACACCAACAGAGACTAGCACACAAACAACTTATTACATGTTATTTAAGTTTTGTAAAAACAACAAACATCTAATAAAGTTGGTGACAAGCCTAGGCATGTTATTAGTTAGCCAATCTAATGGTGACACCAGCCTCTCCACTGCTAAGTCAGCCTCTCCAATACTAAGTCAGCCTCTCCACTGCTAATGCTAACGCCAGTCTCTCCACTGCTAAGTCAGCCTCTCCAATGCTAAGTCAGCCTCTCCAATGGTGAGCCTCTCCAATGCTAAGTCAGCCTCTCCAATGGTGAGCCTCTCCACTGCTAAGTCAGCCTCTCCAATACTAATGCCAGCCTCTCCTATGCAAATATGCTTTTTATATCTGTGTGATGTAATATTTAACTTTTCTGAGACACTGAAGCTTGAAAAGAAACTTCACTCCATGTGTAATGAAGTTATATATTATATGAGCTTCCTGTTCTGAAATGAGTGACAGAAAATATTGATTTTTATGATATTATACATGTTTCAAATGGAAGATTACTTTTTCTGTCAGTCACTACTGATGGTATTAGACTTTACCTTCAAGCTGTCTCCGAGCCACCAGTAAAACACAGTCAGGTTTGCTTTAGTTGGAAGAACTACAGCCGTCAGGTTGACTTCATGGTTTCTCCTGGCAATGGGGGCTGCTTCCAGGTGCACTTCTTGTAGAGGCTCTGCACAAGACATAGATTTTTCATTTCACTTCACTCTAAAAGACAAATGTTGAATTACAAAATCCCTGTACGTCCTCGTTGGCTTTCTTGACCGACTGACCAGTTGTTGCACTTCAAAGTAAAAAAAGCCACATTCAGACTGAGAACATGTCTCCTGCTCTCTTTACACACCAATGAGCACATCGGGTCAATCTGAGCTCAACGTCTTGCCTGAGGCAATACTGACACATAAAGAAGAGTGAACAGGTTAGGGAAGATCTGACTGAGAAACAACCCTTTCTAATTTAAACCAGACATCACAGCCATGCTGTAAAAGGGAAAATGTGCTAAATTCAAATAAATATTCTAGAGGCCGGAATTTGAATTAACTGAAAACCCCAACAATACAGGAAATGCAATGTTCTTGCTCTTCCTTGAACTGATTTACATTATCTTTTGATAAGAGTACCTCCATATGGAAATAATTTACGAGTCATATTAAATGTTAAACGTACGGTTCACAATTGCAGCACTTTGTTTAGCTGCATATTCAAA
The DNA here is from genome assembly GCA_028564705.1 of Apricaphanius iberus. Classification (NCBI taxonomy): domain Eukaryota; kingdom Metazoa; phylum Chordata; class Actinopteri; order Cyprinodontiformes; family Aphaniidae; genus Apricaphanius; species Apricaphanius iberus. Next base: position 2,672,387 of record JAPXFQ010000075.1, on the reverse strand, counting down.
TGTTTTACAACTTCCTGCTATATTTTCCTCCTCAAAACTATTTCCTTTTAACATTTCTCTGCAGGAACAATGTTGCTGAAAGGTTGTATTTGTTTTTCAATTCAATTCAACATATTTTATTGATCCCAGAGGATAATTAAGTGTTGTTGTAGCTCATGACAAATTCTTTTTCAAAGAGTTGTTGTAGACCACGATGGCTGTGGGGAGAAAGGATTTCCTTTAGCTGTCTGTGTTGCAGCGAAACTGAAGAAGCCTCCGACTGAAGATACTCTCTTGCTGTAGGATAGTCTCATAAAGAGGATGCTCAGGGTTGTTCATAATCTTTTTAATTTGATGAAGAATCCATCTTTGCATCATTATATTCAGTTGTTCAACAGTTGTCCCCAGAAACGAACCAGCCTTCTTTATCAGGTTGTTGAGCGGTTTAAAGTCCCTGGCTCTGATGCTGCTACCCCAACAGATGATGAATGAAGAGATGACACTCTCTACCACATACTTGTAGAAGATGTGCAGCATCTTGCAGCAAACCTTGAAGGACCTCAAAAAGTACAGTCTGCTCTGTCCCTTTTTGTAGACGCCTTCACTGTTGATTCTCCGGTCCGGTCTGTTGTCCGGGTGAAATCCAATGTATCGGTACTCTTCAACCACTTCCACTTCTTCTCCCATGATGGAGACAATCTTTGACTCATCCCTGTTCCTTCTGAAATCTACAACCATCTCCTTTGTTTTGTTCACATTCAAGGTTTGTGTACAGATTGTGCACAGACTTCTATTTGTATTTTTTGCAACATGTTGAAAGATCTCAGATATTGTGGTATTATTCTACATATGTTTTAAACTTTTATTATTCAGAAGGTAAAAGTCTGTTTATATAGTTTGCATGGTTGTAAAAAAAATATGGTCTGTCAGTATTTGTTATTGGGATAAGCTTTTAAGTAATAAAACTCTTGGGTGGGTTTTATTGCGGGCTGTAAAGACAGGCCGTGAAGCTGGGAGTGTTGACATAAAACCATAAAACTCAGAATGAGCTTTTGACCAAGAGAAAAGACACGTCTCACCTTATGACTGCATAATTCTCTGACAGCCAATAATGGCTAAGACACTGTTTGGAAATGTTCTGATTGGAGGGAGAAGAAAACGCCTAAAGTCCTGGCGAGGCCCCGTGTCTATAAAGTTGTGAAATGAAGATCATTCAATTGTCAGAAATATTGACTGGCCCAGAGAAACTAGGGGGGCAACTTTCTCTGTAAAACTGCAATTTGTTAATCTGTTCAAAATAAATGTTAAGAACTGGAAATTGGCTAAAATTTGTTTTCCATTCCAACCTTAAAAACAAAGATAGAGCCTTGATTCTTATGAATCACCTTGTTAACTCATCAGGCCTGAGTCCTGACTTAACTCCTGGTTAAGACATTTTTTCAGGAAATTTTGCAGATCCTGCGAGACAGGGAATCTCATCCAATGTTACTGTCTGAACATACAAAGGATCTCCTGGATTAATGATCAAATATCAGTGTTCTAAGAAGAGCCTGGACTGAAACATCGGCAAAGGGTGCGCCAACAACAAATCAAACCCAATGTAATTTTTTGATGTGTACTCAGGCAGTATAGTTTATGTAACACAATCAAATTCATGGCATTATTTCTTTCTCTGAGGTTCATTAAAGGAATTATGTCTGAGGAATGAAGCGGTAGAAGCCATGGGAAACTTCCACAAATCTCATTGAAAGAGGAAAACATACAATTTGAATAAAACATTTTAAAAATACGGTTGGAGACCGACCTGTGACCTGGATGTAAATAGTGGCCTCGTCATGTCCTGCGATGTTTTCTGCCTTCACCGTAACCTTGTAGATCCCAGGCTTTTCATAGCGGTGTTGGATTGGCTCATCCGTCACAGTCAGGTTCTGGTAAATAGTTCGAACCCCATCACCGAGGTCCACCTGATACTTGGTGCTGCTCGTGTCGCCCTGTTGAGAAGAATCAACAACTTTAAACAGGCTCTACTGCAACATTACATGAAGAAATAGGGAGAAAACAGCTTTTGTCCTACCTGCTGCTGATGGACAATTAATGTGATGTCATCACCCGGGGCCACGGCCAGCATCTGACCTTTAATGCTGACCTTCAAGCCTTTAGGGGGCAGCAGAGGGCAGCTGTGCTGTTTGGCACTCTGCTGCTTGTTGAGTCCTCCTTCACAAGTGTTAGATATCACCTTCCTGTAGCTGAAACACAGCGGAGACCAATTCTGTGGTTGAAAGAGCAACTTATCAACCGCAAGCTAACAGCTAACTGTACCGAAACAAAAGAGCTGGAGAAAAACCAGAACAATGTGATCTTTATTTTCAAGCATTTCTCCAGCCACAGTTTAAAAACATAATACCATTCTAAAATTCCCCAGAGTATGAGCCACACTGATTTCTTCTACTTAACTTTTAACTTTTCCGTTCTGGAGATGCTCCTCTAAGTTGTGGTGTTCCTCAAAGTTCCATTCTTGCTCCAGCTCTCTTTGCTACATATATGCTAACCCTGGGATCAGTTTCTTTTTTAATTACATGATCTCCTTTCATTTTGCAGATGATCTTCAAATCTATCTCCCTTTAAAACTAGAAGCTCACTAACTTAATCTGTTTTTAAAATGCTTCTGCAACTTCAAACAGTAGATGGCCCTAAACTTTCTCAAATGGAATGATAATAAAACAGAAGTCATCATGTTTGGTGGTTCATCTACTCAGGACGGTGGTTCTCTTGGCCTCCTGTTAAAAATCAGTTGTTAAAAATCGTGGAGTTTATATTGATAGCTCTTTTAAGTTATCCAGGCAGCTCATCTGCTTACTGGCACTAAATGGAGAGAGCACATTACTCCAGTGTGGAAGTCTCTTCACTGGCTTCCTGTTTCCTAAAGGATCCAGTTTGTGTTCGCCTGTGTAATTGTCAGAATTCCTGCTGACTCACATTCCTACCAGACCTCTGAGCTCTAGCATAAAGAATCTTTCACGAATTCCAAGGAAAAAACGTAAGTCTTGTGGTGACAGTGCTAGTCTTCCTTGAATCATCAGATTTTTCTAAAACGTCTGCTAAAGCTTCTGAAAACACATTTTTACAAGGTTGCTTTTATCCAAGACTGAAGTAAGTATTTCTTTATTTTGCCTCCAATTTTAGTACTTGACCTTTTAGTACCTAGACCTTGACTTAGACCTTGACCTTCCAGACTTTAGCTAAACCTGGACTACTAAGCGTCCAAAAAAAACAAAACAGGAACATTGTGCCATCTCTCAGTCAATAAATAAACCTGCTACGAAAAATGTTAAACTTGTCTAGAGGACCAAATTTTGTATTGTCCACCTACTTGACATCTGTAGACCATGTACCTGCATAGGGCTGATTGTCCACATGGGTGTGTTGCTTAAAGAAAGGACCTGCAGATCATGATTAGAGATTGCTGCTTGCTTACTGAAACAGGGCTCATACAAAAGAGCTCTCAGCAGAAACAATTGAAAGGATTCTAAAACTTGACTTCAAGAAAAGGACTTTAAGTCAAGATGGCACAAGAAACGCTCTTCCCAAGAATATTGTGTCTCAGACTTAGATTAAGTCCAAACTAAATAAGGATAAAATAACTTGGGGAGAGAAAATGCACAACAAAATGTTTAGAAGGGTCGGAGAGAGGAGCTTGTGTTTGTGACTCTATGCAAAAAAGCCGTCTTTAAGGAGAAAGGTTTGAGAAAAGCTTCATCCATGCTTTCTATCTGAATCGTGTTAGCCAAGGTGATGACAGAACATCTAATAGGAGGTCTGAGTTAGCAAAAGCAAGCCAGTTTCCTCACTTAAGTGACATGGGGCAGTACAAGAGGTAAAAGGTCATAAGGCCATGGTAATGGAAATATGTAATGGACTAAGTGTAATCTAATAATCCTTTTGATGTAAAATCATATTGTATTAAGGAGACATTAGATCCTACTCAGCTATGCTGCTAGTTCACATCTGTTTTTTGTGTTTGTGGTTGGTGTTCATGGACCCTCCTTGTTTAACAAGCAGAGAAAAATTCTAAAAGGACAGAAAGAATCGTACTCTCATCCTCATTTAAATAATTCTGTAACAGCCACCAAACAGCATGGATCTCAGTCTAACTGAAAATGTTGTGTCCATGACAAGGTAGCTGATTCTCAAGAATGTTGGGAACTTTAATGATGATAAAAAATGTTGTGGGTTTTTTTATTTTTTGTAAGTGAAGCCCAGGCCAAGAATTGAAAGAAAACTATACTAATTCTGCTGTTTGTTTGTTTTTGGGTTCATGATTCCATAATTTTGTTTAACATTAAATGATGCCTTTTTTCCCCTCAAAATGATTGTTAAAAAGATCACAGATTCTGAGATTCGAATATCAGAATGGTGCTTAAAAAAATCTAAAATAGTCGTTTTTGCCATTAACTGTTAGTCGTATTAATGTGTAGCATGGAATTAGGGGCAAAAACACAAATATCAGCATTTTATGAATTGTTAGTCTTCACGTACCCAGTGCTGGACTCGTAGTTTTGTCCAAGGTGGCAGTTCTCAGGGGGAGATTCTGGATCGTACCAGAAGTCGGGGAAACATCGATCGCCCTCAGAGTAGGACCGCTCAAAGCCGTAATCACTTTATGTACACAACAGATACAATTAGAATCACAGTCCTGGTCAATAAATCATAGAGAACTTTTTTCAGTTGTCAGCTCACCAGATGAAGTCTTTGTCGGTGCACTGGCAGGGCTTCGTGGTGAGAGCGGAGGTGTAGCTCTTTCCTTTTATACAGAAGGCGCTCTTCTTTCTTTTCCTGAAAGTCCGCTCTTGTCCCATAATGCACTTTTCTCCCTGAGGCGTGACACAGGGTGCACCAAAACTCTCACAAACCACTTCAGTATGTGCAATCTAATACAGTCTAGCATAATATGTTTTATCTGCAGTCCTACATCCTCTGCATCCTCAGTAATTGAAAAATAATCATGTTAACATAGCAGATAGACTCATGGAAGTGAACCTTATAAAAAATTATATGGGGGGGAAAAAAAACTAATCATGTTGTGTTTTATGACTTTGTTTGTGATTTACCTGCAAATCTGTGAGCTGCCACGACTCGTAATCTGTATCAGTGCACTGATTTGGGAAAGACTGTCTGAAGTCCACTTTAACCAGCTCCCAATCCGACCTATAGCTGATGTGGCCAAACACACTGAAAACAGACACACAAACACACAATTGCATATTTTCCTTTTTGCTTTAGGGCAGTTTTGTTTTTTAGCTTCCACTGTTTTATTTTGATCAATAATGTAGAGATATTAAAAGAAAAAAAGTTTCTCCAGTAATAACAACAATATTCAACTCCAGAAATGTGTATTTCAGCTGACTTAAAATAATAACACAACTCGGCTTAACAGGCTGCAATAAAACCTCCCCGACACACGTGTCACTAGATGGTGCTGTTCTACAATCCAACACCTGGCCATTCCTGTTTGGGAACTATGTCGTCTTTCATTGGGTGTTACGGCACTCCTTTTTAAAAGCAGGCTGATGAAACTCAAGTCAGTGACTCCGACACGTGTAAATCTGCCAGAGCTGGCCCACCGTCACCTTGTTGAAGAGACGGGCAAGCGTGACCAACATCTTTGCTAGTGTTGTTAAAGAGGACATGATGGATAATCCCCCCCCCTCCCCCTCCCCCCCTGTAGCCTTATACAGTGTTTGGCAAAAGTATTCAAACTCTTTGAAAACACAATGTAAACTGCTCAAAAAAGTAAAGTGAACACTTATCACAACACAACTTGGAACTGAAAGGCAATCACACTTAGGTGAAACACTCAAACACTTTCACAAGGTGTTGCGCAAATGAAATAGACGATTGGTGGAAATTATAGCCAATTACTAAGATATCCCCCAATAAAGTAGTGGTTCTCTAGTGGTAGCACAAGACGGGGTCTACAACCCACACAAGTGGCTCAGGTAGCACAGCTCATCCAGGATGGCACATCAACGTGAGCTGTGGCAATAAGTTTTGCTGTATCTGTTAGCGTAGCGTTCAGAGCATGGATGTGCTACTAGGAGACAGGGCAGTACATCAGGAGTGGTCGAGGAGGCTGTAGGTGTGAAAATTCCAAGCAGCAGGACCGCTACCTCCACCTTTGTGCAGGGAGGAACAGGAGGAGCACTGTCGGAGTCCTGCAAAATGACCTCCAGCAGCCCAGAAATGTGCATGTGTCTGCTCAAACGGTCAGAGACAGACTCCATGAGGGCCAGGAGTTGGCGGAGGCTTTAGTCCAGGTATTGGAGGTTATCCTTCAGGAGACCATCTGCCACCTCATCAGGAGCATGCCCAGGCATTGTAGGGAGGTGATACAGGCACATGGTGACCACACACACTACTGAGCCTCATTTTTTAGTCGTTTTATTGACATTAAATCAAAGTTAGATCACTATGTAGTATGTTTTTCCACTTTAATTTTAAATGTGACTCCAAATCCAGGCCTCCATGGGTCGATACATTTAATTTTCATAAATAAGTTTTGTGTGATTCTGTTGTCAGCATATTTAAGTATGTAAAGAAAAAAGTAATTAGTAAGAAGATTTTACTCATTCAGATTTAGGATGTGTTATTTTAGTGTTCCCTTTGATATTAGCAGTGTATTTCACTGGGATTTTATGTGATGGGATAACACTGACTGGAGTATCTTGAGTGGAGTATCTTTGAGAAGTAAAAAAATATATACAAATGTCTGATGTACATTTCTCATTTTTATTCAGCCCCCTCTTCTACGACACCCCCATACAAGATCCAAGAAAAATACAAGATACAAGAAAAAAAAATGGCACAAATGAGTCCCCAAAAATAGTTTGGCTATATATCATTTCATCTCCATATAAATCTAGCTGTTCTTTGAAAGGCCTCTGAGATTTGTCCGGGTACATTAGAGAACAGACGGTATCATGAAGACATGATGCTGAGTGCTGCAGTCCTCTTCCTTTTCTTGTCCAAATCTGCTTTCTTACAAATCAAATTAAATCGCTCGAATTTATAAAGCATGACTCTATCACTTTATCTGATTCCCTCCAGCCTCAGAGGTAATTTAGCGTTGTTGTGTTTTAGCAGTGAATTGGCACTTCAGGGCCTCTAGAGCTCTGTCGGTGGACAAACAACACACTCAGAAGAGGCGAGTGAAAACAACTAAGACTGCTATTAATAACAGTTCATCTTGTTAAAGAGCACGGCAAGAGAGGCCAGATTGGCCATCGTTTACCGAGGGGCAGATTCGGTGCCCGAGGATGTCGGCCGTGGAGACGGTTCAGAGGAAATCTTTGTGGCCAGGACTTCCTGCTAGCGTTCTTGCAGAGAACAGGAAATGAGGGGAAGCAAATGAGGAGCGAGCTGGGGATAATGATCTGGTAGGGCATCGTGTATTTTCTGACACATTTTACCATCAGTATCCTCCGCCTGTCCGGTCTTTGATCTGACCAGCTGTCATTAGTATGGGTGCTGGGTTAGCTCTGCTCTCCCACCCCACCCCCCACCTGTCCTTGGTGCTAAGTTACTGCTCAAAAACTTCCTTATGGGATGGCATGCTGTGGTGTCAAAAAAAAAAAAAAAAAAAATCGAAACTCCGTGGCTAAGAGATAGAGCCTGGCTAATCTGTCAGGAGCTGCCCTCAACACCCTCCAACCCTTTCTTTCTGAAGCAAGACAGGGTACATATATCTCTGTGTGTGTGAGTGTGTGTGTGTGTGTGTGAACCCATCAACATGGGAGGTAATTGTGAGTGAACCTATGCTGAAACCTGTGTGTGCGTGCTGGTGTGTATCCTAGTGCTCGGACCATCTCTTCTCACTTCTCAGCGGATTACAGCTGAAAGATGGCCTTATCTGGGGAACCTGAGCGTGGAGTCTCAGATGATGTGACAGGTTTCACTTCAGTTAACCTTCAGATGGAGGGATTAGCAAAAGGGAGGAGCCAGAAAAAAAAAGAAAAAAAGAAATGAGGTCATCTGAGTTTCCTCGAGATTTTACATCAATCAAGAAATAAACAATTCTAACATCAGAATATATTGTAATTCTCTTTTATTCCCATTATTTTATTCCCATTTCCCCCCCCATTATTATTTATAACAATAATAATTATTATTATTTTTTACCCAGTGTTCCTACTACTAATTCCAGTCCTGGGCATTGCTCTCCCTCCACCAACCCCTGGAGGGCTCTGCACTGAAGCTCAAGCCTCCTTCCTGCTTGAGGAGTGAGCAGGCCCTTCTTTTCACCTCTTCTTTTCACCCCGGCTAGACATAGCGCATGGAAGGATCACGTTATTCCAGCCAGATCCTGCCCAACCCCTCAGGCACCTCTGTCACCCAGGAGGAGGCAGTATACAGCCCAGGACTGGTGGATGTTTTTAGCTACTCAAGGAAACACAGGGAGAAAATGCAAACTCCACACAGGAAGGTCCTTTCGCCAAACCCAGTGTGGGTGCTGATGAGGAACAAACATACCCTCGGCACCCACAGCATCCCAGGACCTTCTAGCTGTGAGGTGAGCTGCACCACTGTGCTCCTATCAGAATACATTGTAATTCTTTTCAAACATTTTAGAGTTTTTTTTTTTTGCCATCAATCTTGCCATAAGTGTACCCAAGTTTAAAAAAAGCCCTAAACTAAAGTACTATTTATTGCAGCAGCATAATTACAATCTCACAAAATTTAGAAAGCGTAGATTTCTTTGGTCATAAAATCTCAATATAACCCCCTCTCCCTTTCAGATTGTTACTTATACGGCTTAGTATTTCAAAGAGCTTGTGATAATGTTTATTCCAACAATGTTTCCTGGGAAAAGGGAAAAGCAGGCCAACAGCATCACAGGTCCTCCACCATACTTAAAAGTAGGCTTGAGGTGCTTTCCCACATATTCATTCTTTGATTAACTCTAAATCCAGAGGCGGATGTGTATCTGATTGTGATAGTTACAAATAAGATAAGATGTTCTTTACTGATCTCACAGTTGGGAACTGACATACACAATATAATCAAATTAAATAAGAAAACTAAATGTAAACGTTTATACATAATATAGGTGTGCTATCTAAATATATATACACTACCGTTCAAAAGTTTGGGGTCACCCAAACAATTTTGTGTTTTCCATGAAAAGTCACACTTATTCACCACCATACGTTGTGAAATGAATAAAAAATTGAGTCAAGACATTGACAAGGTTAGAAATAATGATTTTTATTTGAAATAAGATTGTTTTTACATCAAACTTTGCTTTCATCAAAGAATCCTCCATTTGCAGCAATTACAGCATTGCAGACCTTTGGCATTCTAGCTGTTAATTTGTTGAGGTAATCTGGAGAAATTGCACCCCACGCTTCTAGAAGCAGCTCCCACAATTTGGATTGGTTGGATGGGCACTTCTTGCGTACCATACGGTCAAGCTGCTCCCACAACAGCTCAACGGGGTTCAAATCTGGTGACTGCGCTGGCCACTCCATTACCGATAGAATACCAGCTGCCTGCTTCTTCTCTAAATAGTTCTTGCACAATTTCGAGGTGTGTTTTGGGTCATTGTCCTGTTGTAGGATGAAATTGGCTCCAATCAAGCGCTGTCCACTGGGTATGGCATGGCGTTGCAAAATGGAGTGATAGCCTTCCTTATTCAGAATCCCTTTTACCCTGTACAAATCTCCCACCTTACCAGCACCAAAGCAACCCCAGACCATCACATTACCTCCACCATGCTTAACAGATGGCGTCAGGCATTCTTCCAGCATCTTTTCAGTTGTTCTGCGTCTCACAAACGTTCTTCTTTGTGATCCAAACACCTCAAACTTGGATTCATCCGTCCACAGCACTTTTTTCCAGTCTTCCTCTGTCCAATGTCTGTGTTCTTTTGCCCATCTTAATCTTTTTCTTTTATTGGCCAGTCTCAGATATGGCTTTTTCTTTGCCACTCTGCCCTGAAGCCCAGAATCCCGCAGCCGCCTCTTCACTGTAGATGTTGACACTGGTGTTTTGCGGGTACTATTTAATGAAGATGCCAGTTGGGGACCTGTGAGGCGTCTGTTTCTCAAACTAGAGACTCTAATGTACTTATCTTCTTGCTCAGTTGTGCAACGCGGCCTCCCACTTCTTTTTCTACTCTGGTTAGAGCCTGTTTGTGCTGTCCTCTGAAGGGAGTAGTACACACCGTTGTAGGAAATCTTCAATTTCTTAGCAATTTCTCGCATGGAATAGCCTTCATTTCTAAGAACAAGAATAGACTGTCGAGTTTCAGATGAAAGTTCTCTTTTTCTGGCCATTTTGAGCGTTTAATTGACCCCACAAATGTGATGCTCCAGAAACTCAATCTGCTCAAAGGAAGGTCAGTTTTGTAGCTTCTGTACCGAGCTAAACTGTTTTCAGATGTGTGAACATGATTGCACAAGGGTTTTCTAATCATCAATTAGCCTTCTGAGCCAATGAGCAAACACATTGTACCATTAGAACACTGGAGTGATAGTTGCTGGAAATGGGCCTCTACACACCTATGTAGATATTGCACCAAAAACCAGACATTTGCAGCTAGAATAGTCATTTACCACATTAGCAATGTATAGCGTGTGTTTCTTTAAAGTTAAGACTAGTTTAAAGTTATCTTCATTGAAAAGTACAGTGCTTTTCCTTAAAAAATAAGGACATTTCAATGTGACCCCAAACTTTTGAACGGTAGTGTATATAGTTTTGTTTTTTTGCAAATGTAGTGATGATGATAATGAGTAGTAAACGGTAATAATCAGTTCTAGACGTCTAGAACTTTTTGAGTAATGTTGCTAACTAACAGACAATCCCAGGTGAAAACACAAGATTCATTGCAAAGGTATTTAGATCGAGTCATTATAAAGGCTTTGTGGGAGTGTCTAAAGTTGTTGAGACACGGTGATCTTAAGAGGCAACCGTGGCTCAAGTGGCAGGAAATAATCCCGTAATCGGTGCGTTGCCGGGTTGCCATCTTGGTCGTTGTGTCATTCCCCAAGACACTTGCCAGCTGGTGGTGATCAGAGGGCCCGGTGGCCTTAGGTGACAGAATGTAGTGTAAAGTGCTTTGTGGTCCTCTGGTTAAAAGAGCACAACACAAATGCAGGCCATTTTGTGGTTAATGGCTAAAAGAGATGGGCCTTTGTGTCACATCATTTGAAACCCCAACGAAAACATTAGAAATTCCAATCACCTTTTGATTTGCTCCCCACAGAATATATACAGTATAAACCTAAAAGCTAGACATAAAATACGTTCAGTGTAAGCCTTTGCCACACAAGTACAACTGACATGTCCTACGGTCTGATGAAAATAAAGAGACTGTTTTGCTACAATGACCATCGTTAGATTTAAAAGGTTAAGGGGACGCTTGTAAACCTGGGAACCACATCCCAAAAGAGAAGTATGGGGGTGTCAGCATCATGTTGTGGGACTGTTTTGCTGTGGGATTAACTGCCGCACTTCATACTCAATAGACGGCGTCGTAAAGAAAGACATTATGTAGAATTACTGAAACAAGATCAAACGATATCAGTCAGGAAATTGAAGCTAAGAGCAACAAAGTCAATGTTTTGGAGTGGCCATCACTAAGCATGGGATGCCAGTCAACGATGCTCGATCTCCTGAACTCCATCAGTCTGGGATGTGTTCAAGTCTAGGTGGTTGGTATCACTCCATTGCTTCAGATTTGACTTCTTCTCAGCAGGCTGATTTATTTTTGTCGTGTTGTCATCTGCAAGTGTAACAATAGTGTGATATGTGAAGAGGGAGTAGAGGGAGGGGCCGAGGACACGCCCCTGTGGAGTGCCTGTGTTCTGGATGAGGGTGAAGGAGATATGGCCTGCCATCCTGCTATTCCTGGATCTGTTGCTGAGGAGTTGCTGAAGTTCTGCATCCAAGTGTACAGTGCCCTGCCAAGACCCTTTGGCTGCTCGTAGAAACTGTGGAGTTTTTGTCAGAAATACCAGGAAATATCTATTCACCTAGAGCAAAACCATAATTATCTTTTAGAGCTGAGCCGATGTTGGCAGTCAACTTTCTAGTGTGGATAAGGAGACTAACATAACTCAGAAAATTACCCAAAGGATGAGGATATATACAGTGGGGCAAAAAAGTATTTAGTCAGCCACCGATTGTGCAAGTTCTCCCACTTAAAATGATGACAGAGGTCAGTAATTTTCATCATAGGTACACTTCAACTGTGAGGGACAGAAAAAAAATCCAGGAATTCACATTGTAGGATTTTTAAAGAATTTAGCTGTAAATTATGGTGGAAATATAAGATAAGAAAGATAAGTATTTGGTCAATAACAAAAATTCAACTCAATACTTTGTAATATAACCTTTGTTGGCAATAACACAGGTCAAACGATTACTATTGGTTTTTACCAGGTTTGCACACACAGTATCTGGTATTTTGGCCCATTCCTCCATGCAGATCTCCTCGAGAGCAGAGATGTTTTGGGGCTGTCGCCGAGCAACAGGGACTTTCAACTCCCTCCACAGATTTTCTATGGGGCTGAGGTCTGGAGACTGGCTAGGCCACTCCAGGACTTTCAAATCTTTCTTACGGAGCCACTCCTTCGTTGCCCGGGCGTTGTGTTTGGGATCATTGTCATGTTGGAAGACCCAGCCACGTTTCATCTTCAAAGTTCTCACTGATGGAAGGAGGTTTTGGCTCAAAATCTCTCGATACATGGCCCCATTCATTCTTTCCATAACACAGATCAGTCGTCCTGTCCCCTTAGCAGAAAAACAGCCCCAAAGGATGATGTTTCCACCCCCATGCTTCGCAGTAGGTATGGTGTTCTTGGGATGCAACTCAGTATTCTTCTTCTTCCAAACACGAGTTGAGTTTATACCAAAAAGTTCTACTTTGGTTTCATCTGACCACATGACATTCTCCCAATCCTCTGCTGTATCATCCATGTGCTCTCTGGCAAACTTCAGACGGGCCTGGACATGCACTGGCTTAAGCAGGGGGACACGTCTGGCACTGCAGGATTTGATTCCCTGTCGTTGTAGTCTGTTACTGATGGTAACCTTTGTTACTTTGGTCCCAGCTCTCTGCAGGTCATTCACCAGGTCCCCCCGTTTGGTTCTGAGATTTTTGCTTACTGTTCTCATGATCATTTTGACCCCACGGGATGAGATCTTGCATGGAGCCCCAGATCGAGGGAGATTATCAGTGGTCTTGGATGTCTTCCATTTTCTGATAATTGCTCCCACAGTTGATTTTTTCACACCAAGCTGCTTGCCGATTGTAGATTCACTCTTCCCAGTAAGGTGCAGGTCTATAATTCTTTTTCTGGTGTCCTTCGAAAGCTCTTTGGTCTTGGCCATAGTGGAGTTTGGAGTCTGACTGTTTGAGGCTGTGGACAGGTGTCTTTTATACAGATAACGAGTTCAAACAGGTGCCATTAATACAGGTAACGAGTGGAAGGCAGAAGAGCTTCTTAAAGAAGAAGTTACAGGTCTGTGAGAGCCAGAGATCTTCCTTGTTTGAAGTGACCAAATACTTATTTTCCACCATAATTTACAAATAAATTCTTTAAAAATCCTACAATGTGAATTCCTGGATTATTTTTCCAAATTCTGTCTCTCACAGTTGAAGTGTGCCTATGATGAAAATTACTGACCTCTATCATTATTTTAAGTGGGAGATCTTGCACTATCGGTGGCTGACTAAATACTTTTTTACCCCACTGTACTTTCTAAATAATTGGTACCGCCTCAATACTTGGTATTTATGGAATTTCTACCATTTATCCTATTTATTACGCATGAAGAAGAAAAAAAATATATTGTAATACGCACAGATCTACCCTAACTCACTGGCAATTGCTGTGTGGTAAAGATCCAGGATAGGGAAACACACAAAACGTGAACGCAAAAAACCCCCAGACAGATCTGAGGTGCTCAAGTAAATCGTCAGAGGGGTGAGAACAGCCAGGAAGGAAGGCTATGGGCCGGATTGGACTTTTTCTCCCTTTAACTTCCACTGTAATGGCAATTTAGAGGTCAAACAGAGAAGAGCTTTGAAGGAAATCAGGTGTGAGACCAGCTGGAGTTAGCACCACGAAATTGGTTGCCCAGCTCCGACATATCGCTAAAGAATTGTTGTGATGGAGGAGCAACCAACCCCCCCCTCCTAAATATAGTTTGCAGCCTGGTAGGTTCTGTCAGATAACTCATTAGAAACAAGCAGAAAGTGTGAGGAGAGCTTGTTTTGACAGTATTTGGCATTCCTTTGAAAAGAGCTTCATAATAACCTCTTAGCATAAGGTTTTCATGTGCTCTGAAAGAAAAATCCACTTCAGCCTCTTTCTATGAAGACGACGCATTGTTTGACTCCCAAACTTCAGGATGTCAAGACAGACAATTGAATGCGTCTGTCAGTGCCTCCTCCTCTAGCGCAGATTAGTACATCAGTTTGGTGTCAGTGACGCAAAATAGGCATTTCATTTATAATGCAATTCAAAGGACCATTCAGACTGACGCCACTTTAAAAGACATGAGATACTATATATATCAGATTTAGTGCCACATATGAACATGAATGAACATGACCTGGCTCGGATTTCGGAATAGAAATGTATTTTTTTTAGAATCATAAAAAAAAAAAACCTGATATAGGTCATATGTGGGCAAAAAAGTTTGATTTGATACACTTTTTCCTGCAGTGTGACCCTAACCATTGTCAAAGCAGGTCTGTACCACACAGATGCCCCACTCCCTATAATTAAGTCCTTTGTCAAAATTTTTGTTGGGGTTGTTTTTTTTAAGAAATATTTTTTTTGTACTTACGTCATAACCAGGGTCTCGTCTCCTGGTTCACTGAGGAGTCCGTCGACGAACACAGACGTGCTGGTGAAGTTGTGAATGCTCCAGGTTCTCCCTTCATCAATACTAAACCTAGGGAAACAAAAGGAGTACTCGCCATCATTATCCCCCAACAGAAAAATTACAAGAAGTTGAACGTTTTTTGGGATTAACATGACTAACACATTTTTTTTTAAATTAGGATTGCATGTAACTAAACCTGAAACCTTTTTGGAGAAGCATAAAATGCTTTGGCAACTATTTCTGATCCAGGATAGAAGAAACTTCACACTCTACAAACTGGACCAACTGCATCATTTTAACCACCGTGAATAAACCTGCCCAAATGTTTCATATCATATTGATTTGGTATACTGACTGATTGATACAGATACTGGTATTTGGTAACAAGGCCGGTACCATTCCAATCTACTCGTATCGGTATCAGTTTCCATGAAATGATACTTAAAATGTAGAAAATCTCCAATAATTTCACATAATATGTTCATTTTTTACTTGAAATTTAAGTTTTGTGGTAATTTCTATTCATATTTTATTTTTTATCTAATTCACCATCATTTGATGTAACAAGCAGAGAACAAAATAAAACCTGTCTTCCAATTCATTGGAAAAAAATATTTTTTTATGTGGTAGATGTTTTGGCATTGGTACTCGGTATTGGCATCTACTCAATTTCCAATTATCGATATCGTAACGGTTGGAAAGAAGTAGAATCGTTGCATCCTTAATGGAAATTCAACAAACTTAATTTCAGAGTTAATCCATATTATTTGAAATGCATGACGGATGTACTGTAAATAAGAATGCTACAAGGAGTCAAAACAATTTAAACAAAAATCCCTTCCTCATGCAACAACTAAGAGAATCAGTACTGCATCAGAAGATTTGGTTTCAAAAAATGTCCGATCTTTAGAAAGTTGGACAAGTGGTAACTTTGTTGTGTCAAAAACCTCAGAAGTGAAAGCAGAATAAAAGTTAAATCCAAACTTAAAACACCCAGAGAAACTGAAGTACTAAATGTAACATGCATATTTTTTTAACCACATATCTCCATATCCTACACACCAATGAAAACCCCTAGAACACCACTGAACACCAAACTTTTTCAGTTTTTATGTCACATTACAGTCTTCATGCAGTCTATTTGCACTACAACCACATATTTTACTATATACTGTATATATATATATATTACTACTTTGAAATTTAAAAGGTTAACAAAGTGGAACGGTATTTGAAAATTGTCATTATTAGCACTTTTATTTATCAAACCGACCCTCTTCTGACAGTCTTCAATTCCCTATTTAAATGACCAATGAAAATACACCCAAGGAGTGATGCAAAAAACTAGTGATGAGAAGACAATGCAGCAGTGGTAGAATCAGTGAAGTCAGTGTATCTGACTTTTTATTGCTGATATCTTGAGTATCTGCTGGCTTTATTGGCGTATGCTGTGTCCTGCTAGAGCAAGACGTTGTTCAGTTTGACTAACGGAGAAATCTTTGGCCGTACAGAGTGCCAGCTCTCTGGAGCTGGCACAGTGTGACAGGAAGCAGTAATTTGCAACAGCTGAAAAATGCAGTGTAAACCAGGCTTATGATAAACTAACTGGGGAGTTGAAACTTGGCAATGCCTGTACAGTACCTGGATATGCTGCAAAGAACATGACAAAACACATGATTTTAGCAGAATGAAGTTATATATGTGGTAACCATTTGTGGCTGCATTTGCAAAAGGTCCTAATAGTTAGAAAATACCTTTCTTTGATTTTGATTCTTAATATGAACTTCTTAGAAAGGACACAATATTAAAATACAGCTCTTCGGGGAAGCATACTTACATAGAGTTTGCTATTAGTTTCCTCTTTTTTGAATATTTCACATGAAAAAAACCAAAGCAAAAAAACAAGAGGCTCCATCTGCTCTCCTTTAGTCAGCGTGCCAACAATTTCAGCTGCCGACAGTGGCGGTAGCACTGAGAAGATGTGACTGTGTGATGGAGAGGGATCAATGCGGAATCAAGCAGTGTCTCGCTCACACAACAAGTCTGTATTTTTTAATGATGCTCTTAGCGGGACGACAATAAGATAATCAGCAGCGAACATGCAGAGCGAGAGGAAAACAGAAAAGATCAACAGCGCTACTAAGAATGCAATCGTAAAGCCTCATTGTGCATCAAAGAATAGCTGTATCTAACCGCGTTGGAGGTCTATTTGCTGTCAACAGAACCTGTTGGGTGCTGAATCTGAGGGCTTTGTAATTGTTTGAAATGAGTGCTGCCATCCTACAGGTATACAGATGATGGAAAGTGGTTTGGATTTACTAAAGCTCTTTTATTTTCCTCTTGAACCATTGGATCTCTCTTTTTTTGCTTTCTTCTTCTTTCAGCTAGAAACAAAGTGATCTTGGGGATAGATTAAAAGGATGTTATGTAATCATGAAGCTTTGATGAGCCAGCCTTAAACTCTGGGTAGGATCAGGCAGATGATGACAAGATAAGACAAACTGCTGGTCTCACAACTTTGTTTAAAGTAAAACTCTATCAGGCATAACATTAAAAAAAACACCTTAAATATTGTGATGTTTCCTTGCATTCTCAGGTCTTGATCTGACAGCAAGTTTTCAATCGTCCTCTGTGCTAAAATCACCCATCACCTCAAACATGGTAGTGAATTAACTGGCTAACAGCTTCTTGTGTCATTCCACATTAATCTGATGTAGTTGAATGCTCTTTGATCGGCACTCGTATTCAGTTCGAGAATCGCTCAGTACCTTTACATGCAGCAAGAGAAAGTTTAATTATTACCTTATTCTGCCTGAAATCAGACTTTTGAAATGCATGTATACACCTTAGTCTGGCTTGAATCAAACCAAAATCGAGTTTAAGAAGCCCCACTATTCTATCCAGATGAGATTGAGCAATCCCCCTTTTATGCAAGTACGCCCCCGCCTGTACTCGGCCACCCCCTCAGGAAGTTACTGTAGGACACGCGGAAGTACAACTCAGCAACAACATAGTAGTATTATAAGAAGAATATGACGGGTAAGACAAACGTAAGCGGATGATCAGTGCATGTTTAGACTGAAGAAGAGGTGGTGGATTGTGAATCTCCTGCTTTAACTCCACCTGCTTCACTCCCGCCAGCCTCTGTTCACTGCCTGAGTGCAGCTGGAAGCAAGCCGCTATAAGGCTAACACGTCAGGGCGCACGTCGCCATCTATCGTCAGGGAGTCGCTCTTAACATGGGTCAAGCCCTTAGTCTTATTGCTCAGAAAGCTCCATTTATATGTGCATCTAAACATACTGACTCGTTGCCACAACTACAACTTGCTTGTTTTTTTTGTGCCAATTTTCTAAATATAAATAAGATGAAACTCAGTTTTTGATTCTTGCCACAGATTTAGAATTGGATTTAGGTGCGGAGTCTGCCTGAGCTATAAGCTCTGGTAATAGCAATACATGCTGAACCCTGAAGAAGATTAGCTACAGCAGCAGCAAACCACACCAGATGCCATCCTTCTTAAATCTATGCCCTGAAGATTTATGGGAGTTCTGAAGGTTCGGGCCCAGCCCAGTAAAAGGAGTACAATGTACAGGTCAATACCTAATAAAATGGCCAGTGATTGTATATTGAGCCTATATGCCCACCAGCTTTCCTAAAGCATATAAAAATCTCCTGTGTAGGGGTGATTCCGACCATATCTAACTTGAAACGCTCAACCTCAAAAACCAGAGCTGGCTTCTACAGCTGAGGGAATCTACCAAGGTCCCTACCCTCTGCCACCAACAATTTTACATGCCAGCCAACCCCTTTGGCCCCTCTGACAAGGGGTGAGCCCCAGGGAAGGGGCATCGATGTTTCCTATTCAGGCCAGACCCCGGCCAGGCACAATGGGTAGAAGCCAGGCCACCATGTGCTCACAAGAGTGCCCCCACCTTCACGCTTTGCCCCAGACAGGAGGCCCACATTCGGGTGAGGGAACCCCGGACCCATTTTTATGTCTCATCATTGGGGTTTTTAGAATGTTCTTAGTACAATCCCTCAACAAGTGCCTATTTACCAATGTTTGACCGAACAGGGGTATAGGCCCCTGACAACTTAGCTCCTAGGGTGCCTGAGACGTCTAAACCCATCCATCCTGATATGGGGGCAGCCCATTAATGGGCTCCTTTAATTAATTTAGTAATATATGTGTGTATTCAAAAAGTGCACAGATTTCCACATTGCAAATTTAGATGTGCCAATGTTTTAGTAGCCATGAAATTGTTTTGGCTTCCACAGGGTATAATGCAGGGATCTCAAAATCAATTTTAATACCTTTTAAATACTATTTTAAGACCTTCTGAAATAAAAACAAGCCTGTATTGTAATGCACTGAGAAATAATTATAAAATATAAATTATACTTATAAAATCATTAATATTAGACAATTTGGTTATTATGTTATTTTCCAATGAGTAAATCAGTAATTATAGCCTTGCAATGTCCGTTTATTTCCTCGTTAGAGTTCAACCAGTGCTAGTTCACCTTTGCGTGTAAACACCAAAACACGTCAGCCTACTGTGTTGGTGTGCCTTCTAGCGCCACCAGAGGTCAGATGTAGAGAAGTCATTGCTGTAGAGGTGAAGGTGTTGGGGAGTGTTGTACTCATAGGTGTTGCAGGTACTGTACCAAAGTTGCTTCCACTGTCACAGTGGCAACTTTTAAACAGGAAGTGGCGATTAATCCCAGCTAATTTGTTCACGGCGGTGTTTTGTGGCTAGCTCCATTCGTGTACGATTCGATTGCGTTGATGCCCACATTGATCTTTGTTCAAAATGGAGAGTAAGCTTCCCGGTTAGTTTAGCAATGTTTAAAATCCTTAACTTCACTGCACCTCACTATAACATCGCAGGATACGTCACGTCGTCAAATGCACCTCTGTTGTTTTAGTACGTACATTAAACGTAGTACAGAAACCCAAGCAAACAGCAGGCCAAGACAATTAAAAAATATTTTACTTCAGGAGTTTAAGCATTGATGAATTTTATGAGTTTTGGATGCACAAACTTATTTTTAAAAATATGTCAATACTAACACAATTTCACAAAATCAATTTAAGACTTCGTAGGAGTCTTCATTTCCCTTAAATCAGTGTGTCAACTTTGATTACTTTTTAAGACAGCTATCCTGTTTAAAGACTTAGGTAAAATTTAAAACCTTGAAAAACTTTGTTCCGTTCACACCAGCTGTTTATTCTGCTTTAATGGAACTCTAATTCGATTGCCCAGAAGCTCTGGTTCGCATGGGGAGGTGTGAAAACACAATCAAACTCTGATACGGACCAAAAAAGCAAACTGTAAAAACCTTTCTCTCCGCTTGATTAAAATGAATTCGAGGGGAATTTGACCGTACATGTGAACACCCGTCTCAGCCGACCTGAGTAAAAACACATCGCGTTGAGCGCGTTGTTGCAACGATTTTGTCAGGGTCAGGTACCAAAGACAAAAGAGCAATTCTAAAACCGCTAAAATCAGATGCCTGGTAGTTTACATTTCGCAAAGAGTCCCTGTGCTTAGTGCCTGTTGGTGCAGCGCCACCATAGGCAAGGAGGTAAATATATTGCTCAAAAGGTTTGAATTGCTTATGTGAACCGGACCAACCAAAAAAAACGCCAACAATGTTGCATTTTTATTCCCAAATCCGATAGAGCCTATCAGACTATCAGGTGTGAAAACAACTTTAATCTCTGGTACTAAAGGAACAGTCACTCGAGGTATTGAACCATTATCAATCAACAGCACACAGCTAGTTTCCCACACGTATTTATCTTTCGCCACATGAAAACTAATTCAGCTTGCAAAATGCAAATCTATCATGTCAGAGTGAGCCTGGGAGGTCTCTGAGCGTGAGGCAGTAGCCCACAGTTATGTGAAAGAGGCCTTCAGATGGGCTACAAAATGACGGGCGATAGCAGGTGTGCACCAGTTGGAGTTGCAGCAATAACAAATGATCCACTTTACTGAAATTACAAAGTAGTTTCAGCTTCAAATTGATGCAATTAATCAGTATGGAAAACCCCAAGGAGAAAAAAACAAACATCTGCACCTCATCATTTGTTGCTGCTATTTTTTTATTTATTTTTTTGCTTCATGAAGTTTGTTCCTACAAGAAAAATACATCAAGGAACTCTTTAACAGAACTGTTGCACTGGACCAGATACGTGTTCAATTTTGGTGTTATTATATTGTTAAAAACATTATCCTGACTAACATTTGAGATTCCTCTGAGGGAAAGCTTCCCCTACTTTAGACAATCTTCCAAAATCAATTTCTTTTTAGGTCATGTGAAAGACTGAGTCCATCTACAGCTCATCTGAATTAGAGTTGTGACACACGCTTCTGATTTCATCTTAGCCTTTCATTCTAACATTTCTTTTTTAACGGCAAAGAGATAGCCTCCTGCTCCGCTTGTGATCGTCTATGTGAGCTGGAAGGGTGTCTATCTTCAGTGAATTCCAAGGTTGCAGTACTACTCTAGATAAGCAGCAATGTCATTACTTTCCAAATGTGAAATGGAGAAGACGTACGTTCAGGAATGAATAAATGAACGGGAAGGTTCTTGTGAAGAATTGTTTCATGAATTCTATAAAGAAAAACACACAGAAGCCAAAAATGGGATCTAAGGCCTCGGAAGCCTCAGAAAAGACATATGATGATAAATGATGTCAATTTAATGACTCCAGAACTTTTATTTGAGGACTTTAACATTGCTTTAGAATACTGGTGGTTTGTTTCAACTTATCCTACTGAAGACATGATATAATACACAGACCAGTGGCTGTATTTGAATTCCAGCCACAGTGTTAAGTCACTCTGTGAAACTCGTTACAATAATAAGTCGTGGCCCTGACTCTGGTCACGATGCATCATGTAGTCATTGGAACTATTTTCCAAAGCTTAAGGTTTTGGATGATAATTTTGAAATTTCAGCTGAGCTTTGCACAGAATTACTGTCTACTGCAACCTTAGGATCACTGATATTTGGTCGGCGGACACATCTCTCACAATGAAACTAAAATTGGCACTAAAAATAATAGAAAATCTTTGTTTTAACTTATCTGTTCTATACATTTATTTGTAATATTTCACCAAAAAAAATGATGGTCAAAATGACTGAATTTATATAATATGATAACAAATTTACGCATTGGCTGCGTGGCGGTGCGTGGTGAAGCAGTGCAGTGCCGTGTGTTTCTTCTGGTGGCGCTGTCTCACGCAGTGGATACAGCATGCAGTTGGCACGTGCTCATTTCTGTCTCTCCTTAAGTAAGCATGTTTAATTACACATGTACAACGCATTCATAATTTTTACAGTCTAATATAGTTAACAAATGTTTTATGACACATTTGATTTGGCACAGCAAAAATGTGCAGGGCGAGGCAGGAAAAGCTGTTCCTCACTGATAGGGGGCAGTGTTGAGTCAAGTAGGCACAATGGGAAACAAACGCTCTTCTACACATTGAAAAAAATAAATCAAATAAAATTGGAAAATAAAAAATCTAGGAGAACTTTCTTACTTGTGGATCATCTCCAGTGGAGAATTGAGAGATAATGCTGATGAAGACATTTGTGGAGAAGGATACTGTAGATGCACACATCTAAATTTAAGATCATGCATGATTTACAACTTTATTTAAAAAAAAAATCCAAAATATTTTTTACAGAATAATGGATATATTATTATTATATTCTATCATATTGTTAAATGGTATGGAAGTGATTAAAGCATAATTAAAAGTTGTTCATGGAACAAAATATTCCAATTTAGGTCAAACTGAAATATAAGCTTCTTATTTGGGTTTAATATCTGATTCCAGATGAGTGTAAGCTGAAAGCTAAAACTAACTGATTGATTCATTCATTTATTTTTCTCTTAAATATTACTTTGACTAGGGATGTAAGTAAATATCGATATGCCAACATATTGTGATATTTTCATGTGACAATATTATATCGATATTTAAGAGCAATGAATCGATTTTTCTTTTTTTTTAATTTCAATGAAATTCTGACACAATCATTTTTGCTGTAAAATTGAAAGTAGAACAGGTATTTGGTGGCTTTTATACCTCCTTCATTCCAGTGGATCAACTAGAACTAGTAATAAAACTGGACGAGTAATAGATGAAACATTTTGGAGAGTTTAGGATGCATGTAAATTCAGTAATTTCGACTGATTTTTGCAATCTTCCAAAAACTGATTCTGCTCTGGTCGTCACAAGCGCCGATTTCACAGCATTTTATTTGCCGTTGCTGTGACAGACCAACACAAAATGGTTCAAGAGTCTCTAACTGAGGAGAAATTGTTAAAAACCTTGTAATATTTTTAAATAAAATATGGCCCCCATTTCTGTTTCGTTTCCTTTACCCCAATTTCTAAATTACTGTAAGTTTATTCCTGTATTTTTTGATAGCTGTTCTGTGAACGCCTCAGAGTTTCTGTACAAATCTGTTTTTTATAGGAGAGGGAGAATAATACCGCAAAGCATCATTCCCACCATGCACGGTAAAGGTTGCGTCATGCTGCTTTCTTCATGATTGACAAAGAAACTGTTGAGAGTTAAAGCGAGGAATGTTAGAGCTAGAGACACTGCAATTCTGCAACTAAAGCGGTTTGAGGCAACAAAAGACTCAGGACCAGGTTGAGGATTCACTTTCCAGCAGGATAAAAGGTCCTCACCTAGCACAACTTTAATGTTAACAGATACCAAGGCACTAGCTACACTGTTTTAGATTCAGACTGATTCATCACACTTTAAAAAGAATCGATGCCTACATGGTCCGCGTGAAAACAAATATGCTACCACATGAAAATCCTTGGCATCGCCAAAGGATCAACGAGATAAAGACTCTCTCAAGACCATATGTTTTTCCTTTGACACCGTATACACTTGGCTATAAGTGTTTCAGTCCTTCATTGAGGTATTCAAGCACAAGAAGGAGCATAGAGCGGATTTGTAGAACAGTAAACCCCAACAGTGGTACTAGGGGAACACTGTCCCGCATGTTTTAGTTCACGTTTCCCCCACTCCAGCACAACTGATCCGTGATAATGATTGCATGTAATGATCAAAAGTTGTTTCGAGATCTGTGCCAGCGTGGTTAGTAGAAGTAGTTCACAAATTTAGAGAGAAAAAAAGCCATTTTAGTTATGTAATTGCTTTGCATCTACAAAACCCTAATTACCCACAGGAAGCTCCAATAAAAAACTGTTTTCTGTTTTTATTCCCTTAAATCATACATCCTCTAATTTATCTTTGCTTTTAGGCCGACTGCACTGCTACAAACATGTTTATAGACACTGCTACATAGGGTGTATTTGCTGCTGCTAGCTATTCTTTTTTTTTATTCATTTCAAGAGTCGATTTGATTCCGATTCTCAAGATCTTGACTGGTATATATTTGGAATGACTTCTTCAGAAGGACATTTGTGAGACGCTACAACGTAACGCTTGTCCCCTGGTTTCATCAGCTGCCTGATTAAACTAGCGCCCACATTCTGTTGCTTAAAATGGGAATGCATAACTTTCCAAATAATGACTACGACCGCCTCAGATATTCTGAGAGAAGGTGTAGAAATGGCAGGTAGTTGTGCTGTTTGCTTGAGTTTCATCTGTAGCGGACAGCTGGGGGATGACATCTTGGTTATGTAGCAACATCTGCTTCCTTCAGGTTGGTCGTATTTCCACTAAACTTCGTCTCCATTTGGTCGCCCTTTGCAAAATCGCTGTTGCTTTGGTTGAGCTCATCTTTCTGTATTAATGTAATGATTCCAGAGTGCAGCGTTCTGCATTTGTGTGTTCTTCGAAGCCAGAGTTTGGCTAACGTTACTGCTAGCATTTACTCAATGCTTTTTAAAAATCTTCCCACCTAGTATACATGCATGAATTCATTGATTTGACAGTGGGTGGGGTAAAGTTCTCCAGAGCAAACTGTAAAATCTCTTTAACATCATAGCTTCAAAATGCCTGTCTGGACTTGTTTTTTTGTGCTATTTTAGCTATAAAAAAGGCAGACAAGATTAAAGGGTTAAATCGATCTTAAGGAATTCTAACGAGAATCAATTCAGAATCAAACAGGCAATTTTTTTTAAACATAACATTAGTACCACCACAACTTTGAATTAAAAAAACTACCAAAAAAACTGGATTGAAACTAAAGTATCACAATTAAAGAGTTGGTGTAATCTTACTTTAGTATCTTGAGAGGAATAGAGGTGTCCTTGATCGCGACAATGACTCCACCATGGTCCAAATACAGGATGTGATGTTCCTCTTCAAAAACCTTCAACAGCCAACATATAGGATTTGAAATGACTTTAAATTACTTACAATTACTTTACTTTCAGAATCAGCCGACTGTTTTACTAACAGTCAGTTCTGAAATGCACAATCACGCCCTGCTGAATTTTCTGTGTTCAGGTTCCTCACACTATAAAGTAAAAACCGTGGCAAAGCATGCCGTACCTGTCTCCACGTTTTCCCACAGTCTGAGGTGATGTACATCTCCTCCTTATACTCTACAAGTTTGGAGCCCAGGTTACCTGAGGGAAAGATAAAAAATGCAGAGCCTCATCAGAAAGAAGGCGCTCCAGAAACCAACGACGGTAACACAGTCAGAGAGAAGAAAGCACACCAGGAACAGGGAAGAGAGAACCATAGTCTAAAGAGGGAATATACTAACCAGATATAGCCACATTGCAGGTTTACTACCTTAGGACATTTTATTATTCATCTTTCCAAACAATATTCACTACTTTCAGATTCTGTAAAATAAACCCCATTTTAAAAATCAGTTTCAATTTATCTAAGTTATTTTGCCTTTGATTGAAATTGTTGCTAAAGATCAAGATTTTATTTTATTCATTTTTTAGTGAATGAAAAATAATAAGTTCTAGGATTCTCCATGTTAACACAAAGCTTTTATTTGGGATTTTTGTGTGCATTAACAAGTCAGAATACCCTCATTCCAGGGTACACTGGACCTCTGGTATTCACCGGGGTCAGGCACAGCAGTCGCCTGCATAGAGCCAAACTGGGTGAATACTTGAGACCACCACTAAGAATGCATTATGCATGCATTATTACACACAGTGAAAGCCATTAGCACTACTACAGAAGCTAATATTTATGGTCTTCACGATTTCTGCTCAAGACGGTACAGCCAGTCAGTGCCAAGGAAAATAAATGCCGCAATTGGATTGGCTGCTTTTGCAAACATTGCTCCGAACCATACCATCTTGCCAAGGTTAGGATTTGGGGTTATTGTCTCTATTTCAGGGGCAAAGATCTTGTTGCAGAAGGTGTGTCCACTACTGATAGTGCCAGTGTCTGAGTGTTAACCCATGTGGTAACGCTAGACCCTCTGTGTTCCTATTAGTTCTGTTTTTCTCCCAACAAGTCATAATTAGTCTTTGTTCTCTTTGGTGTAAGGATACCTGTTCCTTGGTGGAAAACTTTATCTCCAACAGAGAGAAGCATTTCCATATGGGTAAATAAATAACCTCATAAAATCATTACACGACATTTCTATTATATACATTATACATTGAATATAAAACCTACCGTAAAGAGACAGTTTGGATATGAAACAAAATGTTTCACTCACCAGCACCCATGATGAGACCTGGAGCTGAATCTTTAGTGTGGACGGTGCCAGAAACATAGGGGTTGTCTGCCCAGCGCAGGTGGAGGTGGAGGTGGCAATCCGGCTGCAGGAGAGCAACAGGAAAGGTGACATTCTAGGTTATTAGGTTAGTTAGGTTAGTAAAGACTATGGCATCAAAACAAGATCAGATCAACGTTAAAAAAAACAAAAACAAAAAAAACACATTGCAAACTCAAAAAATAGACCAGGTAAATAAAAAAAAAATTAGTGAATAAAAAAAATGAAAACTAACAAGAATTCAAAAACCAGAAAAAATTCCCAATAAAAAATATATGTGAATATACTGTATGTAAAACCTGCAAATGAATGACAACCCACTGTGGCAAAATGTTTGTGTTGAGCTCTTTATATGGAATTTTGATCAATAAGACCCTTAATATTTCCCTGCCTTTATGTTGGTTTGTACTAAAAAAAATCGAGTTTTCCGTTTACTGCCAATAAGATGAATCATTTTCATGCTGAAAGGTTATTAATCTAAAGAGCCGATCTCCAACAGGTGGTGCTTCCATGACATACCGCCACGCCAGACAGCACATCTTGCTGCCAAGTCAGCCAGGAGGTGTGGCAACTTGTGGCTTCACAGAGGCAATATGTGTTATGTCAGCGCTTGAAATGAAGCCTTCTCCGCTCATGATAGATGTTGCGGGCTTAAATCCAGCACAGCAGATCTTTTGCGGAGCAATTTTTTTGAAGCATGGGGGAGCACATTGTTGTGACAAGGTCAGTAGCAGAGATGTAACTCTGCACGTGTCTCTTGAAGGTGGTATACGAGTGTCGATATCTGCACCTGCCTTCATATTTCTTAGCTGATAGGACTGACGGTTCATATAAAGGAACACACACTGGTTCCCCCTCTATCTTTCAGTGTGGTGTGATGTATGGATCTCACAATATGGAGGGGTTTTTTTGTTTCGGGGGTGGGTGGATAGGGGTCTTGGCTTTTTGCTGTGTAACCTTGCGGAGATGCAGCTTTGACAAGATGGATGGCAGAGCCAGGCAAGCATCTCACACACATCCCTCATGCCTCAGCACTCATCCTATTCCATTTTATCTTCACGGAGTAAACATCCAATTCCCAGGGTTTTTGTGTTTTGAATAATGACTTATGAGTTTTCTACAGTTTCCATAAAGAAGTACTTGACCCCTCAAAGACAATATCTGTCTTTACCTGCTTGTCACATCTTTGTTTTATATATCGGAGAAAGATAAACACACTGAATACAAAATGTTTTTGTTTTTTTCCGAAGAAGTAGTAAAAGGTTATCTGAGGCCATCGGTTCCTAGGGCCGTTTTCACATGTGTGGCCGTGCCAGAATACGGCCAGAGAAAATGCTAATTTCTTCTGTTCAGATGGCACGTATTTGACCCGTACTGTGTCAATCCAGTACAATCCAGTGTTTTACTACACCTAAACAGCAGGTGGCGGTATACAAATAAGTCTGTAGTTATCCAACAAACAAGAGAGTGAGAAGTACCGACGTCATAAAACGAGCGACAGCCTAGAATGTAAACAAACTGGTCAGCTGCTACCTGAAGCCATCTACAGGGTGAGTGTTGTAGTAAACCCGCCGTTTTGTAACCTGCTGTTTCTGTGGGATGCTTGAATCGCGTTGTTTTGGTATTTTTATGGTCGCGAGGTGATTCTGCAATTTCGGCCGGCGGTGTCGTCATTTCCGCATGGAGCGCGTCTATTGTCTTGAGTACGGCCAGAGTACGGGTTGTGTTCACATGATCCGTGGCCGCTCGTACCTGGACTCGGATACTACCTCCAAGGCAGGTCTCTCTGGCCGTATCCTGGCACGGTACAGTCTGTGTTCACATGGTACGAAATAAGTGGATTTTGACCAAATACGGTATCCGAGTACGGACTCCTGTACCATGTGAAAACGGCCTAAATCAGAAAATAAACACCACCTAAACCTAATATTCCTGCCACCTTTGAGATAACTAGCTATGAGTCTTTTACATCGCTGTAGAAGAACATGGGCTCCCTGTTCTTTGTGGAAGTGTTTTAATACAACCACAACGAAGCGTTTTTGTACATAAAAGCAATGTTTAAAGGGAAAGTAGTGAGATTTTACTAACTGGACCTTATTTTTTTATCATGCATTATGTTCATTTACTCACCCAGACAAGTTTGGGGCCACTTGCCCGTCCTTTGGGAGATGTTAATTTAGGTTAGCGATCAACATTTAACAATATAATGGCAGTAAAAGGGATCACCCGACGTGCAGTCTCTAAATAAGGCATTATCTGACATAAAACTCCTTCATTTAACCCGGTTTTCTTCATAATCACATTATTGAGTTCAGAACGTTTCGGAGGTGCTCTGTTGTTGTCTTCGGGGGTTTGCAGGCTTTTAATCCAACTACACTAACTAGCAATTTCAAATACGTCAATGCCATGCAGCTTCCCACTTTTAGTCTGAGAAGGGCTTTCACTCTTTGCTTGACGGGGATCAGTTAGACGGAACTTGCTACTGCAAACATCAACATCTTTCACTTTTGCGTGACCAAGTGGACTAAGTCCAGCTTCCACAGGCTCCCTTTCCCCGACCTACTTAGACTAGAGCTGTAATGGCGGGCAGCTGCGACGCCTCTGAAGTTGCCAGTTAGCGTAAATTGGAATCGGTTGGATTCAAAGCCTGTAAATACAAGACGACAACACAGCAGGTCCGAGATGCCTTGGATTCACAGGGGAACAGCGCTACATTCCCTTTAAGGTTAAGGTCACAATATCTTGATCAAATTCATGGCCAGACTTTGACTATGCCAATCCAAAATGTAATTTTGCAGGATTCACAGCTCGCCTCCATTGGAAAGTCATACTAATTCTTAAGCAGTCCCAGACAATGACGGTACTTCCGCCATGTTTGACTGCGTAACGTCATTCCTAATAGACCTTGTGTAAAGTCAAGAACTTTATTTCACTGCTCTTGGAATACTGCAGTTTTCTTTTTTGGTGGATAAATGATCCATTGTGTATGGATGTTTTTTTTTTACTTCCTTTTTTCTTTATTTTTACTTTTCTTTTCTTTCTTCTGTTTCTCGTCTCTGTCTTCTCAGACCCCCAGATGGTTGCGGCAGATGGCCGCTTGTACTGAGCCAGGTTCTGCCGGAGGTTTCTTCCTGTTAAAGGGGAGTTCTTCCTCACCTCTGTCGCTACATGCTTGCTCAGTATGAGGGATTGCTAAGGAATTGCTGTGGTTGGAGTCTGCATGATCCGGGCACGACCTCACGTCGATGACTCAACACAATCTGCTGCGATTCCTTACTCCAAAAACTTTTAACTGAGTGGAATGTTTGTATTATTGTATTGAAACGACTTTTGTTGTAAAGTGCCCTGAGATGACATTTGATGTGAATTGTGAATAAAAGTGAATTGAATGTTTTGTCTTTTAAAATGTAGTTCTAATTATTTAATGATTTATTTAATTCAATATTAGTTTTACCATCTTGAAGAACATTAGTGTAATATTTACTTGCTACCAGAAGCTTTTTGTTCCACCAATGTCACACCTGAAACCAAGCTATTAATAATTACAAATAAATCACTTTTTGTCTAAGATGGAGCCATGAAATGATCATTCTGTCATGTCTAAATGTGTGAAAATAGCCTCATAGTATCTTGAAACCGGTAAAAAAAGAAATACACATGTAAATTAAAATACTGTATTAATGTGACATTAAATTTTAAAGACTGGAAACTGTTATATTCTTTCTTAAATTATGTTATAATACATTCAACCCCTCAGCTATTTTCTGTCATGTGTTATATTCTAATATTAAGAATTCACAACAGACTCCAGATTATCTTGCCCAACAATGAAATGGGATTTTTTTTAGCGTGGATTTCAAAATTTACAGTTAGAAGCTCTTCTCAGAGCTCAGTGTTACACTCTATACCGTCTGTAAGGAACATCACCTAATTAACATTATAACACAATGCAGCCTGACAAGCTTTTATCTGCAGTAGGTGTTCCCCTTATTGGTTATGATGTAATCCTGATGCTCATAGGTAATAATTAAATAATAATAAAGATAATAAGTCTTTCTCAGACTAGGAGAAGCACTCGGCTCTTTCCTTCTATACTCAATTATAAATTGAATGACAGGGGCTGCCTTTGATGTAGTGTTTGATGCACAGGAGCCTCGCTTGTTAAGCCTCACCTGAATCAACGCGGACTGAATTCACCTGAGCTTTTGTTGCTTGCGTTTAACATGATTTGGTGCAGTGCAGGAAACAGGTCATCAGCTTTGAAACTGGACATATCTAACATGGAGTGCAGCATTACCACTTTTGATTTGAGCTGTGCTGGTGTCCAACACTGTTTTATGAAAAATCTGTTGCCATTGATGAAGATTCAAAAAAGGGAGTACTTACTGCTTTGCAGCTGATTGGTTTGCCATTCATGTCCGTGGTGGGCGGGGCCAAGGGTTCCCAGGTCCGTCCTTTGTTGTAAGTGATGAGAGTCTTCACCTTCCCATCAATTTTCTGATTGGCAAGGAACACTCCTTTCACCCCACGTACCTGGGAAACAAAGCCGAATTATTACAGATATTACGGATTCTACCTGCTGGGCAGCATTAATGTGTGTAGTTATGTAGGGGTGTAAAAAATGTTCTGTCCCTTTCCTGATTTCATTTTTTAAGCATCTTTGTCACATTTAAATGTTTCTAAACAACATATATATATATATATATATATATATATATATATATATATATATATATATACCATATAAATGAGAAAGACAACACAAGAAAACACCAAATTCAAATGTTTTTCTTACCAAAGGAAAAAAAAATCAAAACCTACATGACCCTATGTGACAAAATGCCCCCCCCCTATAATGAAGCTTAGTGTTATCAGGACCCTGCAACACAGAGCTGATAACATACCCACCAGCTCACAGGCCCAAGAGGAAGAACGCAAGCACGTGAGAGACACCCTCACAACTTGTGGTTACCCCGG
This sequence comes from Apricaphanius iberus, assembly GCA_028564705.1. NCBI lineage: Eukaryota > Metazoa > Chordata > Actinopteri > Cyprinodontiformes > Aphaniidae > Apricaphanius > Apricaphanius iberus. The sequence goes on along the minus strand of JAPXFQ010000075.1, from coordinate 2,640,835 downwards.
CTGGACTTTTGTGAAAACTGCAGCTAGTTCCAGAAGGAAAGCCAATAAAGTGGTTGAAAAAGACAAAGAAAACAAACGAAACAATGTTGTCATTCCATATGTGTCTGGGATTTCTGAAAAACTCAGGAGGATTTTAACAAACACAGTATCCCTGTGTATTTCAAACCCAGCAACACAATCAGACAGAGACTAGTACATCCCAAGGACAGAACACCACATGCACACAAAAGCAACCTGTTGTATGCAATCCAAAGCAATGAACAATGCAAGGACCTCTACATTGGTTAAACCAAACAACCACTGTAAAAACGCAACACAAGAGAGCAACACAGGAGAGCTAACTCCTCAGGCATTGACTCTGCTGTTCATTTACATCTCAAGGAGAAAGCCCACTCCTTTGAGGACAGCAATGTCCAGATATTAGACAGAGAGGACAGATGGTTTGAAAGAGGAGTAAAAGAAGCCATCTATGTAAAAGTAGAGAAACCATCGCTCAACAGAGGAGGCCTAAGACATCACCTATCTCCAATTTACAATACTGCCCTTTCATCCCTACCCAGGAGACTCAACAATTTAACCTCTAATAAGAAAAACAACTGTGACTCCAGCGACTGTTGTTATAACACAATAGGGCACTAATGAAGCCGAAACCTAACCTCCACCAATAGGCGGCACGCAAACGACCGTCGTTAAGACGTGGAGCACAAAGGATCCAATGACATAATCAGTCTTGTAAAAGCCCTCCAAGAGGTTAAATAGCTGAGTCTCCACACCAGTTAGTTGGACCAGTCCCAGCCTGGTCAGCAGCGAGCATGAACTAATGAAGCCTCTTGGATAAGAGGTGAAACGTCTACCGTTCGATTGAAATTTCCTTGAGATAATCATGACCTGGATGAATGAGAATATTCACAGGCCAATATGGATAGATGAGACAAAAGCAAAACTTTTTGGAACGTCCATCTCCTGTTACATCTGCTGTAAAAGCAGCACATTTCAGAAAAAGAATATCATACCATCATCAAAACATGGTGGGGATAGTATGATGTTCTGGAGCTGTTTTGCTGCTTCAGGACCTGGAAGACTTGCTGTGACAAATGGAACCAAAATAACTTTAAGGATAACTTTCAGCCATCTGTTGGTGGCCTCAAGAATGAAACCATATTGTGTTCTGCAGCAGAACAATAACTCAAAACACACCAGTAAATCCAAGTCTGATTGGCTGGAGAAGAATTAAATGAAGACTTTCTAGTGGCCTAGTCAAAGTCCTGTCATGAATCTTATTGAGATGCTGTGGCATGAGCTTAAAAAGGCGGTTCATGCTGGAAAACCCTCTAATGTGGCTGAACTGCAACAATTCTGCAGTGATTAGTGAGACAAATTCCTCCACAGCTGAACAAAACAACTCACTGTAATTTAAAACAATGCTTGATTCCAGTTTTTGCTGCCAAAGGTGCCCCAATCATGTCTTAGGCTTAGGAGGCAATCACGCCGTCACACAGGGCCATCCTTTAATAATAAAAACCTTGTTTTTTTTTCTTGCCTAATGTTTAAATTTGTTTGATGATCCGAAACATTTAAGTGTGAAAAACAAGATTTAGAACTCAGGAAGGGGCCAAAAACGTTAACACCACAGTTTGTCAATAGTGAAACTGGTTAAAATACATTTGTTCACCTGTGAGAAGCCTCTGTGTGCCTATAAAATGATATAAAAAAGCAATTTTATTCAGCCAATAGGAATTAAAATTGGTTATTAATATCCAGCATGTTACAAATATTTTTTTGTCAGGTAGACTGGCGGACTTAAAGTCTCTGAGCGATGTAGGTACCAGATCTGCTCGGTTTACAAGATCGGTTTAATCACATCTCCCGTGGGGGCATTAAGAAAACATGATATTTCTCTGCTACTGTTCTCTCATTCATGGGCTTTGGACAGAGTTTAGCAGGTTGTTATTTACTGTTGTTATTTTTAATGTGATCTAAAAATGTTTTCTTCTGTTTATTTTTTTTGAGAACCCCAAAAAGATATGTTTAACTATACATCAAATCAATACCAGGCTATAAAGAAAAAAGGCTGTCAAAATAATTCATATACGTACATTTTGCGTGTACGGTATTTATATAACACCCCTGGCTCCTTGTATTGAATTACTCTACATACTTCATTCATCTGTGTTTTGTATACTTGCTATTTGTTTAATAAAGTTATTCAAAAAAATGCACAGTACGTAACGCCCAGCCAATCATGTACTCTAATGTCAGCATCCAGAAAATCATGTAATGCTTCGTCATAAGTAGGCGCAGGCCCCCGAGCCGATCTTGTAACCCGAGCAGATCTGGTACCTACGGACCGCAGCCATATGGTTAGCAATCTCGGTCTTAACTTCATTCTGCTCTTAGGGGCCAACATCTTAAAGGTGCAATATATAAATGTTTTACACTGAATGAAATCCCACGACAGTCTAATGTCCCAATCATGTTGTAGGGAAGGTTACATTGAAACAGATTTCGATCTCAGCGAGCTGGGTGGTTGTACATTTTTGTCATTTTAAAAACGCTTGGTTCCAGAGCCAATCACATGTGAGCCCGTAAGGTTGCCAGGTCTTCAACATAAACAATGCGTCGCCATTTGTAATCTTACACCAACCGCGCTAGACACTAACATTGGGGTAACAATGCTAGCAGTAAATTTGGGGGGGGAGATTATCGGCTCTCAAAATATCTCAAGCTAATTTTTTAATTACCATCAACTTAATATTGCAGTGAAATGTATTTGTCTACTTATCGACTAACCTTTTATAATTCGTTTTCGCTCATCATCTTGTTTGTTCAGGCTGATCAGTAACTGGCAACTCTCAGTGAATCTCACGAAGGGGAGGGGGGGAGCGGACTACATTGTTTTGTTTCATGGACTGCAGTACTCAAATTTTACCACAAGATGTCAATCTTGCACATTGCACCTTTAACATATTTTTGATTATATACATTTTTTCATAAATAAAACAAGGTTTCCTTCTCAGCGTAGTTATATCACTTTCTTCTGTAGTGGAATTATTTTAAAATGAGTTATTTTCAGTGATTAGTAATTAATAGTAAAGGGAGTGAATAAAGCATAATGCTTGGGACTTAGAGACTGAAGTTCGAGGAGACTTTTTGACATTTTACGTAGGGCTGGATGATAATTTGTTAGCAATATATATCGATCGATAGACAGTCGATAACTCTGACCCATGCAGCTCTGTCAGCCACTCTCTCTCCTTTCAAACCACAAAAAGGATAAAATGATTTGAGCTGAAACAGAAATTTTTAATAGTCCCTAAACGAACCATCGCCGTATCTTTACTGAGGTCAGATGTCAAAGCATTGACGCAGCGGAGGACGTTGTTCCAGATAAATGTTTCAGAGGCTCTGGTAAATTAACGTTCCGTTTTGAACCGATCCTCGACGCACTAAAACACTAATCGTAGCAATAATGAACGAAATATAAAACTGATCAGCTGTTTTAAGCAGGACACCCGTCTCCAGCTCGCTACGAGTCTCTTACAGAGCTTGCTAACATCTGTGGCTGTTAAAATCTCCCCTCGGTTCTGCTCCCGGTCCTCAGAAGCAAAAAAGCACAACTGGGTTGAATAGACCTGCTGGCTTCGGCTCTCAGTGACTGAGCTGCAGTGTTGGAGCCCATCAACACTGGTGAGTAGCTAGTTAGCTTTAGCTTTAGCCAACAGCTGAAGAGCTGAAGTGAATTTGAATAAGCTTTAATGACAAACTAAACCAAAGGTTTCAGCAATTAATGTTATAAAGTGTCATAAAATGTTTATAAGGTTAAAAAGCATAAAAATAAGCCTTTAATTTAAATTACTTATATGATTAATATATATATATATATATATATATATATATATATATATATATATATATATATATATACATAATGGTTAATAATATAACTTTTCTTTACTGATGTTACTCAGGTCTCTTGGTTTGTTTCTGTGTCTTACAAACTTACTTATGATAAAAAGTGTTAGAAAATTTAATAAATTTAATTCTTAGTTAAAATTATTTCATTAAAGACTAACAAAATGACTGTGGAGGCACTTATGATATATTTTTACATTATGGGATTTCGTATCTATAATTATCGATATCGATCAATATGACAATTTTTTTATTGATATGCTTTTTTTCTATATCGTCTAGCTTCAATTTTACCTACTCTGGCTCAACTGAAGGACACTGAGAGACATTGTTATGTCTGTAGTGTAGTTTACTCTGAGATAAGATCACAGAGCTTATGGAGAGGGAGGCACACTCATATCTACATGGGGAGAGAGCAATCACCCAGGTGAAGGGTTTCTGTCCAGTTCCAAATAAAAGTTAATGAAAGAGTTAAAAACTCCAACGGAGACTGAATCAGCCTTCTCCTTAACAACATTTATATGGAATCCTGCCATATCACTTCACTTGTGAAAAATTATTATGTTTAGACAAAATATGTAAAAAAAATTAAAACATAACTGCATATGTCTCATCACTGTAACTTACTTAATTTGAACAGAAGTATTGAATAATGATATCTTTAAACAAGGGTTAACAACCACTGGGCACAGCATATATACTAAGCTGTCTATTGGGACCAGTCTTTAAATATAAAAATATAGTGTCCTACTGCTTGAGCTCTTCCTACATGTGTACTATTTGAAGAACACATAGAAACTAGGTCAAGTTACTGAAAATATATATACTTTTTTTTTGTACTGAAAACTGATTGGTTCTGGTCTAAAAGCTCTTCTTACAAAAGATAAGTCCCAAAGAGACCAAGTAGCCCAGTGGTGGCTTAGGGCTTTTAATGGGATTTACTGATAGTAAGATTAATTAAGGGCAGTGGAAGCATTATCCCCTTAAATGTGACTAAGTGGTTCTTTTTTTCTTAACGTGTTGCATGCTGATTGGTTACTTTGGACTCTGACACCGACAGGAGGAATCCCCACCAGTGAAATATTTGGGCCATGCTTAGATTCAGCTTCATCCGTGTTCGTAGTTGCGACTGTTAGATTGAATTAGTTAACTATTAACAGGGAAAATGGAAAACCAACATATGCGTTTGTTGTAGAGCACCTCACCTCCAGGATATCGATGAGGACGTTCTCCTCAGGCTGCTTGGTGCTGCGTATATTCTCCAGGATCATGGAGTAGTAGACGCCTTGGGAGTCCGACTGGTACAGGTTATACGTGTCTGACTGGTACCATTCCTGGAGGGCAAGGAAAACTTGGCTCTCGTCTGTGCTCACTATCTGAACATCCTGTAGAAATCAAAATAAAGGGAGGAACAATTTTAATAGTCTGAGGTGATAGATTTAGGTTAGAATATGGAGGAAATTGCTCTCTAATTAACAATTTAACACATGTGTTGCGTAGGAGGAAGTATTGCTGAACTCGACTGGACTTTCTTAAACATAGTTTCTGCTGACTGGCAAAACAAACTGAGCTTGAGTGCAATGTGTCGGAACTAGAAGAAACTTTGAATCTGTCCATATCATTGGATTGATTTATTTACATATTTCAGTAATAAAATTCTATGTATTTGTCTAATAAAGGTTCTTTGGATGACATTGGTTGTGACTTGGGGCAACGTAAATTCCATCCACCCGTTATCTATACCTGTTTATCCTAACAGAGTAATGGCCTATCTTGTTGCCTATCTCCAACAGTCAATGGGTCAACAGTCAATGACAATATGGAGGTTGGCTGTTGGATTGTAAACAGTGTTACTTAATACATTCAAAGCATTTTTTGCGCAGAACATCACAACATTATGAACAGCTGGTACAGAGGTTTTAAAAATAAGTACAGATGATGTCTTGTGCAAAACAATGTACCACAAAAACAGATTATCAGGGTCCAGAACAGCTGATTTCATCTTCTGAGATATTCCCTTTTGAAGTTATGGCAAAATCCAGGAACACATTTATAAAGGTCCCGTAAGAGAACAATACCTGTCCATGTTGGGCTATTTGGACCCTTCAGAAGGAGTTTTTGATGCAACACATGTGCAAACACCTAGTACTATGGAGGTATTGAAGGGGAGATGACTTTATTCTAGAAAAGCTGGATGTGAACTCTGTAATAGACCTTAGGATAAGTGTGTAATATTAGTTTCACCTATGGCGTTCCACACAATGTCATGCTCAACAGCCGGACTGAATTGCAGTCTTTTTAACACATTTTTGTTCTTATGTGAACTTAATCTGTTAACAAACCCGGAAAAACTATAAAATGTAGTAAAATGTAATGAAAAGCAGACAAGAGAACTCGAGCCAAGAAATACAAAACCAGCGTCTGAAAAAAAAGTTTCAAAAACGAAATGGTCAAGCCTTTCAAATTCGAAAAAAAAAAAAAAACTGTATTTGACATCTTAAAAAAACTTGTTAAGTGTACCTGTCAGTACTCTTGAGCCTGTGAGAAAATATGGCTTCATCACTCATGACATAATGTAGCAGCCACACAAGGGCGACTCAGCACTTTCTCTGTTACTGATTACATTACTATACCATTTGAAGACAAAACTATCGGAGTGTGGAGGGTAGTGCCTCAGAGTGTGTGCAATCATTAACACTCTTCCATCTTGATTATAAAGACACACTCAGGCTCAATTACCTCTGGATTTATTGTCATTCCAAGTTATAGAAATAGAAAAGGCTGTACACTGATCTTCATATTCATTAACATAACTTGTCTGATTCAATTAGCAGGCTTTGTTGCAAATTGCGGTGACAGAATTATGACAAAATGAGTAAGCTAAGAAAAAATTATGAACATTTAAGAGGCATTAATGTTTTGCTCAAAGAATTCTTATAAGTGTTCTGATTCAAATTTATTGCATTTGTGAATAATTAATTATTAATGATGGCGTAAACTCGTACATACCACCATACACAATGATTGTGATCCTCTTATGGGATTGCCCGCTGGGGTTATGAACTAACATAAGGTCTCATATAATACATCTAGGGCCTGATTTATAAGCGGTTTGTGCTTGTTAAAATAACAAAAACATGCTGCATCTGATTTACTAAGTGGCCACCTAATAAGTAGGCATTTTAGGCACTGAACTGTTTGTGCAGTCTGTTTTAGTTTATTACTGTCAAACAAAAAAATATAATTCACATACATTCTAACTGTACAGTAATTCCACATTAAGGGCCATAAACCTGGCAGTTATGTTGATTTTCCTCTTATTTTCCAAAGACCCACCATAACTCTCTGCTCACCGCATCTATAACTGCTGTGTATTTGTGTACAACTAGAATGCTCCCCCGACCTTGACTTTCAATATGGTCGACCCTCGCATCAACAACAGCAGCTGTGGCGACCTGTACACACTTGTAGGAATGCATCTAAAATCAATTTCAAACGTGAAGTTTGCTACTCCTAACTTAAAATAGAAGTGATGTTTGCATATGGAAAGTACTACCAACTATGGCTACCCAGGGCCAACCATATTGGAGTCTTCTCCGACTATGTTAACTGGAACGCTGCTTACTTGGCCATGATGTCAAACCGAGCTACTAAGAGCGACTTCAGAGGTAAATTAAACATATCAATCAAACTTTATTTATAAAGCGCTTTTCAAACAAAGTTACTCAAAATGCAGAGGGCCCCCAGAGAGGAAATACTGGCAAGAAAGATTCAAATAAGTTCAAATATAAAGTTTATAAAATATAAAGTGTATAAAGTATAAAACAATAAGTGTAAAACAAAAATAAGATAGATGAAGATAAACATGCAAAGGAGATTAATAAATAAACAGTTAGAAAATAAACTAAAAATTAAATCAGTTAAAACATGCTGAGCAGTTAAAAATATATTAATAAATAATAATTAGTTAAAGGCTAAGCTAAAAAGGTGAGTCTTGAGCCTGCTCTTAAAAACATGAACGTTCTCTGCGGCCCTGAGGTCCTCTGGCAGCCTGTTCCAGACGTGAGGGCCATAATAATGGAAAGACGCCTCACCATGAGTCCGTGTGCTGGCTTTGGGGATGATAAGGAGACGGCTGCCAGAGGAGCGCAGACACCGTAAGGGTTCATACGGTAAAAGCATTTCTGACAGATAAGAAGGCCCAAGACCATTAAGACGCTTAAAAACTATTAAAAGAACCTTAAAATCGATACTAAAACATACGTATTTGTTTTTTTTCTTTTGCACAGTTACATAACCTTCTTTTTCTGCCCATCACATATTACTCATTTATGTCAATAAACATAAAACACTCTAAGTAATCTTATTTTATTTGCAGTAGTTTTTTTAAATAATACCAGTTTATTAAGAGGGATACTGAACATTGGCTATTAGAATTGCAAGCAGAGTTTTGAGGAATGGGTTCCCCTTAGCATTTAATAATGTAACAACACTGAGCCATCTCAAACAAAAACAGAAAAATGTATGCCCTCCAATGAAATAGTTGATCCACAACAAGTGTGACATCCACGATTTAACATTATCTGCTGAACCTTTATTTCCCTCCTTAAATTTTCTAGTTTCTATTAGCATTCTCAATATTAGCCCACAAATAAGGCGCTCTTCTTCTTCTTCTTCTGAAGTTATGGCGGTTGTTAAACAACTGGAGCTGCACTACCACCACCTTCTGGACTGGAGCGAGGATTGAATGATTTGAAATTACTTAAAATTCTTGGTTCCAGACTTGGGACTCAACTATAAAATTGCCTGTCCTGAATTGACTTAGACTTGAGAGTAACGTCTTGAGACTTGCAAAACAATGACTTTGTCCCACCTCTGCTCCAAAGCCTCAGTAGATCTTCAAATGTGCCGTCTGCCCCCAGTTAGCGAGATGCACTGAGTAGTGTCCAGTTTTGAGATAAAGCTAAGACAGCGGAAACTCTCAAATTCTTGCAGACCTTTTGCTGAGTGTCACGTCCTCTATGACCTCAAAACCTTAAGAAACAAAAATGGTCGATATAACTGATGCGTACTGCACCATTCCTGGTCCTCCTCCTTTTAGAGGTCCATAGGTCAATGATGTGTTAGAGTTAGGGCAGCGCTACTACAGTAACTTATCACACATGCTGCTTGTGTCAAGTGTCACTTTTGTCCCTGCATAAGTATGGCGACATGTCCTGCCTGGTGAGAGTCCAACAGGCGGTGGAAATACACAGGACAATACCACTCGAACTAGGCATTTTTGGTCTCCTGGTTTTAGCTTTTTAGACCTGCTCATTGAGGACAATAACCCTATGGCCTTTGTAATGGAAAGAAAATCTAAAAAATTATTTAAATAAAACAGACTTTAAGGAAACAGAGATATAATACTAAATTAAAACAATGTGGCCTTATTAAAGAAAAGTCCTGTGGAGTTTGAGAGAAGATTTCAGTTTTGAATAAAAAACTATGGAGGAAGTAATGAGCTTTTCTGCTTGGCACGGATGTTCCACCTCTTTTACCTCTCGCTTTCCCTCCCCCGACCTTCCTCTCTCATCCCCAGGGTTTATGGCTGACATCCTGTCTCATTCAGCAGCGTGGAACTCGAGGAGGAGGTGGTGCTGAAAAGGGTGCAAACCTCAGCCCCAGCTGCCTTTTAACATTCAGTCAGAGGTGAAAACAAAATACAGCATTGAAAAAGATTTTGTGGAGGTGATGAAGTAAATACATGCATAAAGCCAAGGCTGATGCCGGTCTATATGAACTGATTTTCTTAGCCTTTTAGGGAACTAAGCATGGATTATGTACTGTGGAAAGAAACATGTCCAAAAACAAAGCCAGACACCGATAAGTGATTCAAATTTTTTTCCGTTCGTTTAGGACAGAGTAATAATGAGTTCACTGAGACTTCTATAAGTGTGATGCTTTAAACCTTAATTAGCTCATGACTCATGTGTGAACATAATAAATAAAATAAATAAATAAACGATGTCCCACCTTATAAAATAACAGCTCATAAAAAAAGAGATCAAGATACATACTTTCAAAATCTGTAACACGTTCAATGGGAAATTTCAAGTGAAGAAACTAAAACACCTATGAAATTATAAGACATATATAAAGCTGTCATACCATAAGTCTCCAAACCTTTAAAGTAATGTTTTTCTTAAAACAACTTTTGATTCAGGTCCGGTATTTAGTCTTCTTTGATTGGAGTCTGACAGCATCAGACATCATTAGAAATATTTCCCCTTTCTGCTCATCTGAGGTTCTCAAAACACAAAACAAACTTTTGATTGCTTTACCTTTAAACGGGAAACCTTTAAATGATTGTGTCGAGTCTCTATTTTGCTTTGACTGACAGTGATGTTGAAAAATACAATTCATCTTCATTTTTATCTTTGAAGAACATGCCTGAAAGTTTTCAGTTTTTGGAGAATAGCAAAGTAGGCTCATGCTGTTTTCTTATGCAAATTACGGGAGTTTCCTGTGAGAAATGACAAACCTGGGAGGTGTCCGGGAGATAGCCCTAAAAACAGGAGAAACCTGGCAAAAACAGGAGTGTTGACAGGTTTGATCTATAATTGTATTCACCTTAATAAAAAGTCTGGTTTCATCTGAAGAAATAGTAAAGCACGATGCTGCCACTGGCAGAACATTTCGGCTACTTTTTGTCAGGAAAAGTTTGACTACTTTTTTCTGCTGCTCCTGAGATCAGTTTATGTATTGCAAGTTCTTAATTGATTGAAAAGTTTTCTGTGGAACGTAACTCCAGATCTGAGTGAAAAATGTGTTTTCCAATTGCACATTTAACATTTTTCAAAGAAAATGCAGCTTGTAAAGCTGAATTAGGTTGAAACAATGGTAAGTCACATGCTATTGGCCGGCACATACAGAGTAGCCAATCCAGGAGCACCATTCATTTTGGGTGCTGACTAATTGTTTTCCTGGGACAAACGATGAGGAAAACCTGAAATGTTAGCTTCTGCAGTCAATGAGTCAACGCAATCTGCTGGGATTCCTTACATGGAAAACTTTTAACTAAGTGGAATGTTTGTATGATTGTATTGAAAGAACTTTTGTTGTAAAGTGACTCGAGATGACATTTGTTGTGAATTGGTGCTATATAAAAAAAGTGAATTGAATTGCAGTTGTACAAATATGAGTTTTCACGGTGTAATAGAATACAAATTAAGGCATAATTGGTGTCGAACTATTAGAAAAGTCGGTAATAAGCGTTTTTTTAGAGGGGGTCTCGGATATTCACAGTTTTAAGCTATCGATTGGTGGTTGTGGTCATTAAAACCCAGAGATTACCAAGGGTCTGCTGTAGTCGCTGTTTTTAACTTTAAACAACAAACAGATATGTTTTGGTAATAGAAAAATTATGTGAAAATTATAAGAGACAGCCGATAAAAGTTTCTGTTTATGACATACTGAATTAAATGCTAATGATGATGTATTAAACTGGAGTTCATAAGCTATACCAGTGCCACATTACATTCGAACATCAATCAAACACTATATCTCTTCACACCAGCCTAAAAAATTTTCTACTCAAAATGTAGGAAACTTAATTAACTTAATTTTGTAAACTGTACTTTCAGTATTTACTATACTTTTACCTTATAAGCAGTGTGCGATTTGCTGGGGGGAAGGGGGGATTTCCCCCTTGCTGCTTGTCATGTCACCCCTCTGTTTATTTAGTTCTTGGCCGCATTTTTGTTTGAAGCGTGTCTGTGCCATCAGGTGTATTCAAGTAGTAATCAAGTCCATTAGCACATATATACCCCCGTGAATATTGGCACACACATGTGATAATGGATGAAACTGGCAGCAAAAAGAGCAAGCGGGCACCGCCGTTTACCAAGGAGGAGATGGGCATCTTATGCTGTACTCACAACGCAGGCTTTATCAGCGTCAGGCAAAGCTCACAAAGCATCTAGTTTGATGCTTCTATGTTGAAGCTTGCAAAGTCTTCCACTTCTGAGCAAAAAACAGCTCTGGTTCTGTTGTCGGGAAACTCTGAACTATGGCAGATAGTATTGAGAGAGTGGCTTGGCTCTATTTGCTAAATAAAGCTAGACAACGTCGACTTCGGCAACATCAGCGCCGTTTGTGGATACACCGTATTCTACGGATGCGCTCTGAGTTTGGGGAGTTTAACTATTTGCTCCGGGAGCTACGCATGGATGAGGTCCGCTTTCAGCGGTACTTCTGTCTGTCCCGCTCCTAATTTTACGACCTCCTGGGCCGCATCAGATCTCAAATCTCCTACCAGGACACCAACTACGGGTCCTCTATTCCTCCTGAAGAACGCCTGTCCATCTGTCTTCGGTAAGTGTTATTTATGATTTTTTAAATCTGCGTTTTCTATACTTAAAATGTAGGTTTTTCCTGTTCCTGCTACATTCAAAATACGTGTAGTGACATCACTACAATTATAAGCTCTGATTGGTTAACGCGCCGCTTCAGGGCCGTCAGCATCCCCAAAGGTTCAACTAGCTGAACTTCTGCGTTGCTGGCTTTATGAGCTTTGAAGCATGAAAAGCAGGAAAAGCTTGAAAAGTTGACGGCGCCAAAGCTCACAAAATGCCGCAGAGACCGTGACGCTCCTCCAACAGCCTCCGCCATGGACTTAACATGTAATCTTGACGTTGCTGACGCTGACAAAGTCCTTGGTCTGAATGCAGCTTTAGTGGACGAGGTGTGACAGCACCGTGATGTTTTATTTGGAGGAACAAAAGAACCGTGTATGGCAGGCTCTAGCGGCGAAGATGTCCCCCTCCAGCCCATGTGGCCTGTGTGACTGCGGTGCCGTCAGAAAGAAGTGGCAGGAGTTTCAGAGCCTGACGAAAAAGAAGAATGCCAAGGTGAGAAGGGAAGCCATGGGCACAGGTGGTGGGTATCTTAATGTAGGTACGGGCATGGCACAGGAGTATCGGTGTAACAACTTCCACACTCCGGGACACAGATGCTTTGCTGAGGCCTGTGTCGTCCCCTACAACCTCCTGGAAGCTCCCCACTGAATAAACCGCAGAGCAGCCAGGAGCTGCACCTCTGGATATGTGGAGACATCAGAGTGATCAGCCGTCGGATCGTCGCACGGGGCACCCGGTACTTTTTCTGGACAGCCTGGTCTCACAGTACGTCGAGTGGGGAGAAGTGCTGACGCACATAAAGATTTATATAAACCGCCTGGCTCCGCGCTCGGCGGCACTGTTGATTAGCAGCGAGAATGTGCTGTATTGCAGCCATGGTATCTCACACACGCGGAATTTGGCAACGCCTTTATATAAAGCAGCGGGTGGAGCCTCTCTGGATTAGGTTCAGCTGAGTTCCATTACATCTGTTTCCTTGATTTCTGTGAAATGCCACAGGGTGGTTGATGTTTTTTTATGTGTAAACTCATATGCAGATGTGTGGAAAACTTAAACGTGTACTTCAATAATATATATTTTTTCCTTCTCTACTATTAGCCTATGTTTCTTGTGCCAGTGATCCACAGCTACTGTATGAGTGCATTTCAACGTTAAACATTGTTTTATTATTTCAAAAAGTGGAGGATATAAGTTTCCCTGACGCAGCTTGATCACTGTAGCCTAGAAATCTAGACGCCCCTGGTGGCAGGCTATGATCACTGAGCATTTGATCGCTAAGAAGGCTGTTAAGAGTGGGTCAGATCGATCTTACGTTTCCTTCTTAGTGAAAGATCTTCTCAAGCTAAGAGCAACTCTGGGAAACGCGTTCGTCTTTCACAGGGTTCTTAAGAGCGCTCCAAAGAAGATCTTAGCGCTAAGAGCTTCTTAACTCATTTGGGAAACGCGGCCCTTATCTCTGGGAGGGACACGTTTTTTGGTTTCTCCCACTGGTTCAACAGAGTAATTTCCCTTCACGTTAATTCTTTAACCCTTGTACTTCTGCTGAAGGACTTCAACAACAAAGCCAACCAGCTTCCAAAATTGATGGCTGCAGCATACACGCTTGAGTGCGACAGGGGATTCTGCGCAATCAACGCAATTTTGACAGACGAGAGGAACAGAATGATAAAAAAACCTAATCTTCTCTTCATGTCTGCAAGGAGCCCGGCAGGGATCAGATGCTAAAATAATTTCAAGGTGTAAGAATAAGTATACTCAGTTTCATAAAACATCCATAGTCATATTGTATGTACGCGCAGATTTCGGCATCATGGTGGACCTTTTCAAGGGCATTATTCCTTTACCTTGTAAATAAGACTAAGATAAGATATATTTATTAAACTCACTCCAGGTCGTTCTCTTTCCAGGTAACAGCATCAACATTTGGAATAGCAGCTCCAGCTTCAACTCATACTGTCCAAAGGGTCTGAATACTTACGACAACGTGATATTTCAGTCTTTCTTTTTTAACAAATTAGCAAACATTTGTACCTTTCCATTTTTTCTTTCAAGATGGGTTGCTGAGTTTACATTATTGATAAAAAAAAAGAATGCTTCTGATTTTAGTAAATGGCTGCAATGAAACAATTTTTTTAAGGGGTCTGAACGCTTTCTGTACCCAATGTACATACCACATTTATGACATTTCTATGTGTTTATGATCATTTTGAAAATTAAGTAATTTTTTTTCTCTACTCCATAATTATGCACTACTGAATGTTTGTTTGTAATATAAAATCCATATAACATAAATTGGCATTGGCGTTAGTAAATTGAAGATGTTTTAAAAAAAGCACAATGGGTACGCATACTTTTGTCCAATATTCCGTTTAACAAGTTCATTTTTAAGAGCTGCACCGTTTTGATTAAATAAGCTACTCTTTCATTCAGTTTCTGCTCACTTAAAAACACCTTTCTGCAACAAGGCACAATGTGTGATCAATGCTCCAATAAAGGATTAGCGTCTTAGGCAGTTCCTTTGGGTTTAGTTCTGGGTTCCCAGTCTCACAACACTGGATCACAGCTTACTGGGGTCTATATCACATATAGACCTATATCATATACCACAACAGCTCACACTGGAAAGATTCTGAGATATGAAAGCACACATCGTCAATCAACTGCCACAGCTTGGTGGACCGTGAGAATCCATTCACCCAACTTTCTTTCTCAAAATGAAACTGTGCACCACTCTTTTTTTTCTTGAGAAGCATCTTAGTTTAGAGAGCTATTTTATAAGCAGCCTACAGGTCCCTGTCTTAGTTGTTTTTATCAAATATCGCAGACCTTTAAGAATTTTTTTCCCACTGTATTTACATCTAAATCCATAATTATGTATCTTCAGAAATATCATTAACCAGACTCACTAAGGAGTTACGTCATTACAATAAATTAGTATATTGTCAAAGCTAATTATGGATTAATAGTACTGTAACAGTCGGTTAATGCACAACACAGTTGCTTTTACTATTGTGGCATGGTGCTTTTCAATTTACAACTGATCTTATTAAAGTAAGCTTTTTTAGAAATATGCTAAATGAATGTCATGAGATTTATGTTATGAGCTAGCTTCAAACTGAACCTGATGGGTTACTTTGTGGAGTCCCTTAGACTTTTTATATCTAGATAGAGGCGGCATAAAGAATATAAACCCAGTTTATATTCTTTACATAGCAGGGCCACCTTCTGTACATGAAGAGGGAAATAACTTGGGTTAAACGTGTGGCAACTCACCTTGTTGATAAACTGGAATAATACAAAATATTAACTGATTATCTTTATAACATGAATGGTTTGAATTCATTGGGGATTTTCTATATTTGACACAATTTCCACAACTACATAAATCAATTCTAACAGTTTTAGTGAGTGTTGCTAGGGAATCCTCAATAACCTCTGTAGCTGGTATTCTCTCTTACCAGTACTGAATTACCGCACTTAATGGATTGACAATTTTTCATAAAAAGGGGAAAGACCAAGTAATTTGGTGAAGACGGAAAAAAAACCACTATAGCTTAACCTAAGTTAGGAAAGTCTTTTCCAGCCAATTTCAAGATCAAATTTCAAATCCTTCAAGCATCACAGTCTGGCTCATTAGGCCATGACAAAAGGAAACAAACCGTTTTACATTTTTAAAACTTTATTGAAAAAAAAAAGTGTAGCGAAATCAGCATAAAGGAACCAAGACCAAACTAATAGAGAAATAAATAAACAAACAGAGAACCCTTGGACTGCCTGCTATGACTGAGCTAAGTGAGCCATTTTGTGTGTGCAGCAGCCAATCTTTTAAAGCATGGGAAGTAGAGATGTAAGAAAATATTGAAATTCCAATATGTAATGATATTTTTTTCCACAATATTGTATAGATATTCAAAATCAAAGTAGCCATTTTATAGTGATTTTTTTTTAATTGAATTTGTCATAAAATTAAAAGTATGACCACTAGTTAGTTGGTGGCTGTTTTCTTCCTCTTGCTTCCAGTGGATCAACTAGATCTAGTAATAAAACTGCTGGATGTGTTATAGATAAAACAGGTTGGAGTGTTTAGAATGCTGGCACAGACTTTCTACAGTTTATAATTTTTTTCAAATCACAATATATAGTTTTACTCATAGTATAGTGATAAATCGCAATATGTTGTACCGTCCCCATTTGTATCGGGATACATGTATCGCCAGATTCTTGCCAATACACATCCCTAATGGAAAGATTGGGCCCAGGTGTTCCCAGTCAAACCACGCCCACTACCTGAGGGGAGCAGGCAGGTGTTAAAACGGTAGGCGAAGACAGTAGTCGTCACACAAGCTATTCAAATGTGTAACCAGTGTACAAGGTTCTAGAGGAAGAATCCGGACGTCTAGTATTGTTAGCGTTGTCAAGAACAACCAATGAACCACGTAGGCTCAAGATTTACATAAACTGGAAGACCAGACTCAATGTCCACATTTAAAGGGGAAGTACCATTTTTTGCAACCTGGACCTTATTTTTCTAATGTATTACGTTCATCACGACAAGTTTATATCCATCTGTGATCCATATAATGGGAGTTAATGGGGCAACCAAAGTGCAGCCTCTAAATAGGGCAATGTCCTTTGTGAGTTGTGAGGTTCTTTGTTCTTGTTGTTGTTGTCTGATGTTTTGACAGGCTTATAATCCAACCGGTTCCAATTTGCAGCCATGCGCCATTACAGCTTTAGTCTGAGCAAGCTGCAAACAGGGAGTTTGTGGAAGCTGAGCGTAGTCCACTTGGTCATTTTGTTTGTGCAATTAGGAAACATGCAAACGCAAAACATGTTGATGTTTAACTTCTGTTTAGCCGACCGTTGTAGAGCACAGAGCGAAAGCCCTACTCAGAATACAACCAGGATGCAGCACAGCAGTAACATCATTAAAATTGCGCATTAGTGTAAAACACACCGCAAGACAACCCGAAAACACCTCTGAGATGCTCTGAATTTAAAGGGAGATATATTTAGCGATTCATTATAAAACATTGGTAAATCGAAGGAGTTGAATGCCTTATTTTGAGGCTGGACTTTGCGTGCCCCATTAACTCCCATTATATGGATATATACGTTGATCGTGAATGAATACAAACTTCTCCCGAAGGACTCCAAGTGGATCCAAACTTGTTTGGGTGAGTAAATGAAAATAATCCATACTAGACATAAGGTCTAGGTTGCAAAAAATAGTACTTCCCCTTTCAGTCAGTTTCTTCTGACTATGGACTGAATTAGAACAAATTCCTCCAATAACAGACAACAACCTTAAGACTTTGGGACCCCAGTGCACTACAGTGGTGGCTGATATCCACAAAAGGAGAAAGCATGGAACAGTGGGGAACCATCCTAGAACCAAAATACCTTCATGAGTGCACCACAATCTCATGCAGGAGGTCTAGAAAGAAACATGAACAGGAAGTAATGCATTCCTTAATCACTTCAGTCAAGATAAGTGTTGCTGATTGAAAAATGAACAAAGAGTTTCCAAAATGCCAACCATAGTAGAATTCTAAGACCAATACACCTGTTGACCAGAGAACACAATACCCCATCTTATACTGTACTTGGCAAAAAAATGATTTTTTTCTACTTCAACATTTGTTTTATTCGGCTAAATATTTGGCTCTAAATTGTCCTATTACAAATGTATTCATTTGGTGTTTAGCCTAGCAACAAACTTAACTTTACTGTGTGGTTTATATTGTGCGTAGTAACCCCTATAGTGTCATAGTGGTCTGAGCCGCCATTATATACACTTGTGTGTCAGTTCTTTGCAATACCTCCACCAGGAAGGTTATGTTTTTGCCAGTTTTCCATTAGCAATATAAATAAATAAAAATTTTGATGGATATTGATTACATTTTCTGTAAATGTCTGCAGTTGGACCACCATGATTATATTTTGAAAATTGAAAGTCTGGGCGCTTTGGAATGCGTCAGTAACCGGCCACACCGTTCACCGACACGCTCCAAATCCTCTGTAACTCTTTAACATGCCGTCGGTGATGTAATAATTATAGTATAATGACGCTCAGATGCAAACATGGGAATCTTGTTTTTTGTTTACTTCTTCTTTGGATTGATTTAGTTATGTGTACTTCATGCGTAAATTTGAAACTGTCTGCACATATTCATCAAGTGGTCAGGTGTGAGAATTGTAATCTTTTAAAAAGATGGACGGCCTTCAGAATTTTTCCATCACTGTTCTAAAAATGTGGTCAAATACGAAAAAATGTTCTGTTGTTAACAAGTCCCCTGCCCTAATTATTAAAATATGCCGTGTCTACGCCTAGGGTTTCTGATTGCTCTTGGTTAAACAAACCAGGAGAGGAAAAACAGACAAGATGATTACATCCTGGGTTGGACAGCAAAAGAAGAGATTGGAAGTCGAGCAGAAAAGGGACAATTATTACCTGTGATTTCACAGGCTAACACACTCAGTTCCTGTGCCTATGCATGTATGTTGGTGTGTGTGCGTGGTTAATCCATAACTCGGGTTGGGTCTCATAGGACAGAGCCAAACAGCTTGCTCTGATGGCCTCTGTATTTTTTCATCCCCCTTGCTTTTCAATTATTCACAGCAAAAAAACAGCACCACCCCCACAGAGACGCGCACACACATACTTTCTCCTAATCTCCTTCCTTCAATATCTCTCCTCAGGCCCCCGTGTCACTGCCAGCACCCTACCCCATGTCGCTCTACCTAAAAGCTTTGCAAACTGTGACCTATCTGCTCACCCAAGTAAGAGGACACATGTGGAAAGAGGCAAGACAAGGCCCAGGGAGCATCTAGGGCGTGTTTTAACTAAACACACAGTCACACATACCTGCATATGCACATGCTCATGCATAAAATGATTTATCCACTGCCTCCCTACCACACTTAATCAAATTTAATGTCGTTCTTTTTTCCTGTGTAGGTGCTTGAAGGAGAAAAAGGGTTGTGTGTGTGTGCAATTCAATCCCTTTCACCTTCCTTAAGGATCTCTAAGTGCTGCAGAAACAGCAGCCAAACCACAGCAGCATTATGGCAGTCTAAGTAGGGGAGCTGGAGTCAAATAAAAGTAACTCTATACGTTCGAAGGACGGAGGCACGTGTGCCAACGAGCAACTCCACGGAGTCGTGTCGACAGACTGTCAGTTGCATCGATGGTCATAAAGGCGGAAAAATACATGAAACATCTCCCAGGGCTCTAATGTCATTGGCGTTGGTCAATAGGACTCTGACTGGTGTTGCCTTAAAACGGCCCCCTGTGACGCTTTGGCTGACAGCAAAGTTTCCTTTACGACCTTGCACTGAGGTAAAACCCCTTTATCGTCTTTTCCTATGTCAGTGACAAAACTCACAAGTGGATCGATGTACGAGTGTGAATATTTTATGCTGTGTATCGTTTGTCGGGCCAGTACCAGGATTTATTTGAGTGCAAGCGCTACACTACTGCTCGACACCAACCAGTTAGTGCGAGGCGTGGTGAGATTGATTTCAAGATGCGCTTTGGAATCCCTGGAGTGGAGGGTATAGATATTTCTCTCAGCCTTCTGCATAGACCTTAAAGAATAATTATCCAGTTTGTGCCAGCTGCCCAACATCTATGCAGACAATAGAGAAAACCCTCATATAAAGAAGGATATAACAAGTATAGATGTCCCAATCAGGTTTTTATTGCCCTCGAATCTGAGTTATTTGATTATGAGTATCTACCGATACAGAGTCCTGATCCGATACTTCTATAATACATAAAAAAAGAATAAAGAAGAGCGCAGGAGCATATCCAGGACGCTCCTTAATTTAACATTTAACAACTCTGTTAACAAACAGAGCGCTTCCATTGGGTAGCTTAAACAATTAAACTATAAATAACATACATTTTTCATATTGGGAGGCAACGTCTGAACGTCTTAATAAACCACGTGATTGGATCTGGACATCCCTAATAACAAATATTAAATACCCAGAGTGTTAAAAAATATGTATTATGGAATGTGCTGTTGACATGAAATACTCACCATATGTCAGTAACACCTCCACTGAGTCTCAAATACAAAGAAATCAAGCCATCTACCCGTGTGAATTAATACTACCCGGTATAGCTGGGCGATCATGAAAATAAAATAATCGCGACTATTTTCATTATTTTCAACAATCTCGATTTTCAATTTTTGTCTAATCAAAACAACAATACTAAAGAAACAATTAAACATAGCCTTCACTATTAATGTTGCGTACAGATCGTTAGTCCTGCTCGTGTTTTATTGCTGACAATGTCACATTACTTGGAAACTGCATGCTAATGCTAACTGGTCAGTCTCCACAAATTGGCCTTTTTTTTTAGGGTCTTCCCTTTTCTCCATTTTACTTCAAAATTCTTTGCTTGCTGTAAAACTTTTTAAACAGCATTTTCGTTTTACCACTTGCTTCTCAATTGTAAATGTTTTTCTGCAACACTGATTGGCCAGTTAGCTTGACAAAAAAGTTGGTGCTTTGACTGGATTGGTCAGTTGCTATAACAAATAGAAAACATCCCGCGATTATTGCGATCAAGCTTTTTAATATCATGATTTCAGTTAAAGTATGATTAATTGCCCAGCCTTTTTACCTGGTTTCTTTTTTTCCAAGCTATCATTTATTTATATATATATATATATTAGGAAAGCGTTTTCTCAGCCTTACTATAGCAAAACATCCAGCTGGCTTTGGTAACAGACATATTTCTAAAGTTCAGATTATTAGCACCACCATGGGCCATGTTCCAGAGAAGTAAGAACGTCTTTTTAGCATAAAGTGGCTATGACCAGGTGTTCCTACAAGATTTCTGATAGATTATAGAGTAGAATATACCCAAAATGGTAAATGGATTGAACTTATACAGCGCATTTTCTAGTCAGTCAAAGCGCTTTACATTGAAGCCACATTCACCCATTCACACTCACATTCATACCCCAACATGGCTCGGTAGGACGATGTAGAATTTTTTTTGGGGGGGTTAAGTGCCTTACCCAGGGCCACATCGACATGTGACTGGAGGAAGCTGGAATCGAACCTACCTTGGATTGAAAGCCAACTATTCTACCACTGAGCCACAGTCGCCCCCAAAAGAGTTGTCAAAGAGATAACGAACCATACATAGATGACATGAAAATGGTAAATTACTTGTATTTATAAAGCGCTTTATCTAGTCCAAAGGACACCTACGGGCTGGGCACTACAGTGCAATTATTTACATTCACATTTACATGCTGGCATACTGACAGAAACAAGGGTGCCATAAAAATTACTGCCACCACGTCCTCTGACCACCACAAGGAGGCAAGGCAGGTGAATTTTCTTGCCTATTATAGGTAATATATATGAGGTATTATGTAAACAAGCAAACCTAATGTGAAAAGAACACTCGTCCCTGAGGAACACAAGAGGATACAGAGGTTATTTATAAACTGACAAAAGAGCCCCGAGTTATTTCAGCTTTGCTGATCTTTACCTTTGGTAGGGCATACTTGGGAAACCTCATTTGGACAAACTCATGGCGCTGGTAGGACACATAGTGCTTGGTGCGATTACCTGTGGTGACCTATTGAATGGAAAACAAAGACAGACAAAATGTAACCATCAACTCACATCAATGCTATATTATCTATTTACATACCAAATTTAGTTAGAGAAGCATTACGTCTGATATATTTTTTAAATTCACCTTCTTTTACAATGAAACTTTAAAAGACTCAGTATAGTCTGTAGGAGTACTCTGTAGATAGTGAACAAGTGGAGTAGATTGGAACTTATACATTGAAAATAGTGTTATAGTAAAAATAAAACATGAAGTAGAAAAAGAAAAGTTATAATTTAGGTACAAACACAATAAGAATGCAATTTACAGCTCAGTCTACGCTTACTTTTAAATAATTCTCATTCTCCTGAAAAAGGAAGATAGTCAGCATCATGGTCAAAACAAGCAAACATCCAGGATTTACTATTTTTCATTTGTTTATCATACATATTTAACTCTTTGGTGAATTCAAAGAGATTGCAGAGATGTTGCCACTCATGTAAAAAACGGATAAAAGCCGGTTCAGGCTACTTTAGTACTGAAACTGACTTCACCAGTTTAGCTGTAGAGGAAGCTTTGTGAAAGCAACAGTGCCTGAGATTGACAGAACACTGATGCTGAACATGTGCAGTCAAACCTCATAGGCTCACCTACCATTCCACTTTTTGCATATCACTAGTCATTCTTTTTCGCTAGTAGTAAATCTTTTAAAATCCTCAGAATCTGATGGATAATTCAGTGCTTTATAAAGCATCCAAAAGAAAGGACTTAATTTTTTTCATTCCCTTTTGTTTGAGCGTACCTGAGTCTTTTCCATCTCACTACAAAGCTGTGATAACAACCATGACTTTTTGATTAAAAATGGCAGACAAGCATGAAAATGTGTTTAAAAGTGATTTGAAAAAACAAAAAGAGTGATGAAACTGAGCTTTTATAAACCCGCTGGAGAAAGGAGAAACAGACTTGAGTTTTTTTAAAGGGGAAGAACTTCTGAAGAGGAGTTGGAGAAGAGGAATAATGAAGTGCAACTATATCGTGTTATAAGCTTTGACACTGCATATATCTGTTCTACCATAACGCTTGCTTTCCACTTAGCAAGTGTTCCATTGGTTGGAAGGATTTATCCATCGGGGTAGAGGGAGTTGTAAAAGACAGATTAAAAGGTAAAGGCTTTTTTTATAGTGCTTTTTCAAATCACACGCTAAAGGTGGCAAGCCACAGTCGGCTTGTTTTCACTGTCAGAATTTAGGGGTCATTTAACTGGTCCTTCATGGCATCAACTACAACAGGCTGCATTGCAAAAACTGTCCATCTAACCACGTCGAAAAATATTGTTTCCAGCTAAAAAGTATTTCGGATCTTATTTTGACACTTTAACATGCTCTGCTCTTGCTTAGAATACATGTGTGTTATTTTGAAAATTCCCACATGTTACATGTTACATACTACCCTAACCTTTAAAATACTTGATTTTAGTCCAAAGCTTTTTAAATTGAGTGAAATAATCTGCCAATAAAATAAAACAAATTGCACTCGGTAATAATTCTCAAAAGAAAACACACATACTTAAAATAAGCTTAATTTTCTTACACCTTCTGCTCTTGATAGTATAGAAGTCTCAATCAAGACCAAAAATACTTTATAGCTGGAAAGAAGTTTTTTGACTAGGTTAGATGGGCAGTTTTTGCAATATGACCCGACAGTGCCATTTTTTCAGGCCATTTTCAGGAACCAACCAAGTATCCACTTTAGGGTATTGTTGGGTCACACACAGCCACCGGGTGCACTAATCTGCATTCTAGCTCCACAAGAGAAGAAGAAACCCCACTTCCACAGGAAGGGGGGTCAACCAGAGTCGATATAAAGAGCCCCCCACCGGAAGTTCTTCCTTCTTCAAAGCGGGGCTCAACCAGCTCGCTTAAGAGGAGACGGTGATCTTTCTTTGCTGGCGAAGGAAAGCACGAGTTTCTGGGAGAAACTCACTCCAAGGAACTTAAAGATCGTCGATCAGGTGAATCTTAAACATTGATGAACACAGCCATTGTTTAATCCTCATAGCCCGCTGAAAACGCATTCAGTTGCTGCCATAGAGCCAAGAAGTGTTGGATGCCTGGTTGGAGAAAACTGCAAAGGTACTCTTCAGTAAAGGAAAGTTGGAGCTGATCGCTGCTTAGCCAAATCAGAGAACGGGCTACTTGCGTCTCCAACGGCCATGAGGTTTACTGTTTAATAGATAAGAAGTAATTTTCCAAAGGTCAATTATTTCTTAGCCAGATATGTTTAAACAAACATTTCTTGATCCAAAGAATGTTTTAATTTTCCTTACATTATATTGGTTTAGACATAAATCAATGGTGCTAATTAGTGAAACTAATCACAATTAGGAAGCTGATTTAGCTTTCATTCCAGGTTTGCAAATTAAGCCTTGGTTTCTTAAAAGCATCCAGACTCCTCCAGAACTGTGACATCAAAATTTATGGTTTCAATTGTTATTGTGTATATATATTCATTCATTGTGTTCTTTTATTTTTTGTTATTCATTGATTTTAATCAGTAGAGTGCTAGTTACTACCTTGAGGGATTACATGTTTCTTTTTCTCTTTTTGTAAATAAACATTTGTATTTGGAAAGTCACCGTATGTCACTTTTATTCTGTACATATATGTTGCAAAGTTCCACTGCAGCCTTATCTAGGCAGGTCCTAAGCTATTAGAGACTGATTTATATGTATATACATATATCAAAATAGTCCTGGAAGACCAGGTGGTTCCCCGTTTATTATGATAATTTTCCATAAATTATTAATGTTATTGATTGCCATAAGCGATCCTTTATTCATAGCCAACTAGCTGCATTTCCTCCAAATATACCCAACAGTATATACAGGAAAATGGACCAGTAAAGTTGGTGGGGACGAGGATCTGTGGTTAACTCATGCTAACTGGTTGTAACTCCAAGGGAAAGGATATGAGCAAACTTGCCAAACAACCAGCTTTGTAAAAACTGGAAGAGAAACACAGCAACCATCCCTGGTTCTGATTATCTCTTGTAATTATCTGCTATTGTGGGCGCCTTTTAGCTGTTATCTGTG
Organism: Apricaphanius iberus; assembly: GCA_028564705.1. Taxonomy (NCBI): domain Eukaryota; kingdom Metazoa; phylum Chordata; class Actinopteri; order Cyprinodontiformes; family Aphaniidae; genus Apricaphanius; species Apricaphanius iberus. The sequence goes on along the minus strand of JAPXFQ010000075.1, from coordinate 2,615,847 downwards.
ATGTCACTTACTGCCAAAATGGTTCCGATATGCTGATGTCTTTACAAATTCCTTAAAGGGACCATTTGTTTATGGAAACACAATAACTTAGAAGACTAGGTGGACTGATTTAGCCTGCTAAGAAAAGATCCACCTAAATTACTCTGAAGTTCCGATAGTGGTAATACACCTATTGTCGTCACACCTGGGGTAGACTGACAGAAGCAAGTACCACCAGGTCCTCTGACCTCAACCAGCAGGCAAGGTGGATAAATAAAAATGAAGGCTACAAATAAATCATAAAACAGGAAATAGCTATAGTACTAGTCTGGACCACCCCTGAATATGATTTAATTAGTTAAAACTTTGTTTAAAAAGCACTCTCTTTTTTTCCAAATAGCATAGCCGAATCAAAGTGGAAAAGCTAGGGAACTTCCACAGTCTAGATGCTGTTGATGGGATTGATTCCCCCTTGCTGGTATCAGAGACCGGCAGGTTCTTACTTGATGACCATAAAATATGTGTCAGAATAGTATGACCTCAGTTGGTCTTAGATGTAAGAGGCTTGTTTATTCAAGGCTCTTAAACTTAGAATGATAAATTTAACACAAATTCTAAACTAAACTGGTAACCAGTGAATTGATGAAAATGTTAGGAGATAATCAAGCTTTTTTGTAAATCCGATTTAAGTAATTGCAATAAAACGAAATCTCAGTTAAAGTCAACAATCATCAAAATCTGCCATGACAATTACCTTCCAAATATTTTTAGTTTTTGTACGTTTTTTTTACTCTATTAAAGTACATGAATTAGGGTATTATGTAGCCCTGCTAGTTGTTGAGAATAGTAACTGAAAGCATTATAGTGAAATGGTACATTGAATGGCCTTTATTTTCAGGAACTGTAGTATTTATTTAGGAATTTCAAAGATCCATTTTTAAAACTGTGCCAGACTACACAGCTAGATGCTTAAGTATTATTATTTATAATACTGCAGACGATTATATCCATGGCAGATGAAGGCTTGAGACATAATTGAGACAACATACCCCTAGTGTTTGGTATTAAATTATTGGTGACTTGGACTACAGTTTCTACTAAACCCTGTCAAATATTTTTAGATTTTTTTCCAAAACCAAGAAAACCTACTATTGTTGAGCAGCTTTCCATAAAAATAAAGATGCAGAGGATGTGCATACTTAAATATAGCATGATTTTGAAATCATACCATAATTGGGTTCTAGAACTTTTGCTCTCGCTACATACAGTGGGGGAAATAACAATTTGATCCCTCTCTGATTTTGTAAGTTTGTCCAATGACAAAGAAATGAAAAGTGTCTAAACAATGCCTAGGCCACTCTAAGACCTGAATGTGCTTCTTCTTGAGCCTCTCCTTTGTTCCCTTTGCTGTATGTTTTGGGTCATTGTCGTGCCGGAACACCCATCCACGACCCATTTTCAGTTTCCTGGCAGAAGGAAGGAGGTTTTTACGTTGCTCCGTCCAATTTCCCGTTAATAATATGAAGTTGTCCTGTGACCTTAGTAGAAAAACACCCCAAAGCAAAATGATTCCACCTCCATGCTTGATGGTGGGGACGGTGTTTTGGGAGCTATGAGCAGCATTTTTCTTTCTCCAAACACGGCGAGTTGATTTAATACCAAAGAGCTCAATTTTGGTCTTATCTGACCACAACACTTTCTCCCAGTCACTCTTTGACTCGTTCAGGTGCTCATTGGCAAACTTCAGACGGGCCTGCACATGTGCCTTGTAGAGCAGGTGGACTTTGTGAGCTCTGCAGGATTTTAATCCAATGTGGTGAAATGTGTTTCCAGTGGTTTTCTTGGTGACGGTGGTCCCAGATACTTTGAGGTCATTAACTAACTCCTCTCGTGTAGTTCAAGGATGATTTCTCACCTATCTCAGAATCATTGACACCGCACGAGGTGAGATCTTGTGTGGAGCCCAAGACCGAGGTCAATTGTTCTCCTTCCATGTTCACAGTTGTCACTTACTCTCTCAGCTCCTTGCTAATGGTTTTGTAGCCCATTCCAGCCTTGTGCACATCAACAATTTTGTCTCTGACATCCTTGGACAACTCTTTCGTCTTTCCCATGTTGGAGAGTTTGGAGTCTGGTTGATTGATTGACTCTGTGGACAGGTGTCTCTTATACAGGTGACAAGCTAAGACAGGTGTCTTCATTGAGGGTGACTAATATAGTAGGAATGTCTAACCACTCTGTGGGAGCCAGACATCGTAATGGTTGGTAGGGGTTAAAATACGTATTTCACTCAATGAAATGTAAATCAGTTTATATATATATATATATATATATATATATATATATATATATAATATATATATATATATATATATATATATATATATATATATTATTTTTTATTGTTTTATTTCCCTTTGGATGTGCTATCTGTCACTACCATTAAAATGATACTGTTTTGATATGATTTGAAATGATACTTAATTTCCCTCTGGCATCAATAAAGTATTTTTGAATTGAAATGAATTGAACTTTGAAAATTTTCATTGCTTTTTCATTGGACAACTTTAAAAAATCAAAGAGGGGTAAAATAATTATTACCCCCATTATATGTCAACTCATCTGTTAATGCTGACTGAATGGTACTGGGATAACTGGGTGAATTCCTGAAGAATAATTATATCAGATGTTACTACTCCATGGCATTTATTTTAACAAGTTGGAACAAATAATAATGATGTACGCACATGGAGGCAAACACAGTATACTCCAACAGTATATAACTAATTTACCTCATTAAGACTCTGCTCTGCTGTACAACATGTATATTTCCCTGTTATCATATGCAAATGGGATTCAGTCATTGGCTTTAGGTTTACTGCGCTGCACTGCATATCGAGTCTATTAGAGAGAAAATAAATTCTGCACACAATCCCAGAATAGCAATTCTTTGCTATTTTACTCAGACTGCAGTGCATGTGTTATATGGGGCAGGAAGAGTTTATCTATATAAAAAAAATTAATTGAAAGTTGAAGGCTTAACTATGAAGGCAAACACAGTTACCAATAAATACACGCATCATCTGATGGAATGCATTGGCATCTGGGAGACGGTATTCTAAAGATAACATTTAACAACTTTAATGCAAAAATGACTATGTTCACATCAGCTCGTTAGTAAAACTAACACAGGTACTGTTGAGAGGATTGGAAAAAGCTTTACAATGTAATGTGAAAACACTTGCAAAATACCTTTGTACATTTCCATTTAAATTCTTCACATGACAAAAGTTGAAGTAATAGCTAAACATAACGCAAAACTGCAAAGCAAAAAAGTAAATAAATAAACATCTATAGTTAGGATTCATGGTCATGTCACATAAAGTTAGCTTATCTACAGGACAGAGCAAAACAGCTTTCACAGCAGAAAAAAACATGATAAACTGAAATGTAGGATAGAGCTAAAAAAAGTCCACATTAATCTTTGCTTAAACAACATAAAGGGAATGGGTAGTAGCATATTTTAATAACTTCAGTGGAAACTGAAAACATGACAACAAACAAGCAACAAGCACTGGCAAAGCCATACTTTAGTGGTTATAATTACCTTTACAAATATGTAGTCATCTTGTACCATCAGAGAATTGTGATCGATTTTACCCAGAAACTGGGCAGTCACCATTTTGTCTGAACAGTTCTGGATCAGACAGGTAACGTAGAGATAACCTGCAAAGACATAGAACAACAGGAAAGAAACATTGGTTACTGCTTATAAAAATATAAAAATAAAACTTATTTTAAAGTCGCTTTTGGGTTTACACAGCACTGCATTTGGATACCTAATACCCAGTGGTGGATTTAACAGTTTGGGGGCCCAAGACAAACAAAGACATGAGCCCCTCTACAGCTGTTGTTTTAAACATTTTTTCAGCTTCACCTTCAAAAAGTCCTAAATGTGAATTATTCATTGGTTAAGCCATTAGATGAGACCAATGTCCAGGATTTAGATGACTGGAATTCCATCTGAATTTTAAAAAAAGAAACATTTAACCATTCAATAAATGTATTTTTCATATATAATAATATTGATTTATATAACAGTGTGTGCCAGGCAGCCATGTTTGTGGTAAGGCAAATTTAACATGTGGTGGAAAGAATTTATTGTTATGTACTTTCAGTACTCTGTAATCAACTGTGACCTAGTTTACTTAATGTTGTAGTATCAGTTTAAATGAGTAGTCTTATTAAGTGACGTCTTTACCCAGGACATGTTCAGAGAGTTTTTGATAATGATAGTCCCTATCCTGTGTTACTATGGAGATGGTTCTTCGACCGGGCATCCTTAAAGATTCACAAAGTTCTCAGCTTTCTAATCTATGAGAATGGCGACACAAAGTCTTTGATTTTCATCTTGAAAGTTGTACTTTATCAAGTAGGATAGATAGACCAACATGGTTAGTAATAATGTAAGCTTGTTGTTGTAAGACCGAGTCAGGTCAGTATTCCACATTTTTACGGTGATGTGTTACTGTCGTCCTGTACGATCAATTCAAATCATATTATACCCTCCAAATGCCTAAAGGAATCTCTCTCATTTATTAAGAGTCTCAAAATCCAACGACACACACTTTCTGCAACAAGGGAATTCAAGGCGACGTGTTTAGCAGACCTTCCATGCTGTTTCAAATGGGCTGCAAGTAGGGACAGCTGGAGAAAAATACTCTTGGTTGAGCTGATATACCAAAAAGTTTATCGGTTTCTGAAGCTACAATGGACCATGGCTAGACCCATCCCCAGTGCAAAGTCCGTTGCTACTGGCCTGTGTCTAGATTTCTAGGCTAATAAAAAGCAGCTACTTGACATGCTATTGGCTGGCCTTTGAAAAGCAGTCACATCGAGAGTGGAATTCATTTTTCGTAGCAATAATTATCTGAACTCTACGAACAGAGATAAACTTTAGAAAGAATGATTACGTTTTGATGGATGAGTCTTGGGAAGAGATTTGGAAGTGGAGAGGTCAGAGTAATTAGGAGTGAGTTGTGGGAATGAGTTTCAGAGGGTAGGGGCAGCACTGGAGAAAGCTCTATCTCCTGAAGTTTTAAGTTTGGTCCTGCGGGGGGGGGGGGGGGGGGGGGTTCCCTTCTTTGGGTTGGGGATGAGGTCCTTCCTCAAGTGGAGGAGTATCAAGGGGTGTTGTTCCCGAATGAGGGAAAACTGGGGCAGGAGATTGATAGGCGGATTGGTAAGGCTTCTGCAGTTATGCGGGCGCTGTACCGATCTGTCGTGGTTAAGAGAGAGCTAAGGTGGAAGGTGAAGCTTTCAATTTACAGGTCGATCTACATTGCTACCGTCATCTGATATCACAAATTTTGGATGGTGACCGAAAGAACGAGATCACAGATACAGGCGCTGAAATGGGTTTCCTCCAGGGTATCTGGGCGCAGGGTGTCTGGGCTCTCCCTTAGAGATAGGGTGAGAAGCTCAGTCATTCGGAGGGGGCTCAGAGTAGTTCTCCTTCACATCAAGAGGAGCCAGTTAAGGTGGCTCAGGCATCTAGTCAGGATGCCTCCCGGACACCTCCCTGGTAAGGTGTTCTGGGCACGTCCCAATAGGAGGAAGCCCACGGGAAGACCCAGGACACGCTGAAAGGACTATGTCTCTCGGCTGGCCTGGGAACACCTAGGGATTCCTCCCGAGGAGCTGGCCCAAGTGGCTGGGGAGAGGGAAGTCCGGGTCTTTCTGCTTAAGCTGGAAGTGGAAGAAGATGGATGGATGGATGGATGGATGGATGGATGCAGAGGGAGAGGAGATTTCAATTCGAGGAGCTGGGGCCGGGATGGAGTGTGCTGCTGGTTATGTACGGATGTGAATCTGATGAGGAAGCGTTCAAATTGGATGTCAGGGGGTGATGTGGTCATGGGACCGAATGTGGGTAACGAGATGGGCAGCAGTATTCTGGATGCGTTGCAGTTTTTTGAGCTGAATGTCCTCAGCAGAGCGATGGAACTGAACGCCATGAAGCTGATTGATATTCCCTAGGCGGATGAGTGGAGAATGAACAAAACGAGACCAAGCACAGAACACTGGAGGAGACCTTGTGACAGGAGGGTATTGGAGTAGGAAGAATTATTTATCCAACTAATTTATGTAGAGGTTATTTTCTGACACTGCTTTTCTGCCAAGACAATTTTCATTGCCGTATTATTGAGTATTGAGGTATATTTGGTATGTTGAACTATTTAAATGGACATTATAAGAATTTGTAGTGTGGTATTTGCAAGCCATTGTTGTCCCTAACCTTTGTGAATACCAGGTGTCAATTGTACCCTGATTCTTTTCAAACATAACAGAAAGTCTGGACCTACCAGAAGTAAAAATGTACTGCAGGTGATGTTACTTTTGCAAACGAAAAATGAAGACATACCTGCTTTAGATTTCCTTTTAAAACAACATAAGCAATAAAACATCAGGTTTTACTGTAAACCTTTTGCAAAAAAAGCAGGGGCTGCAAACAACATGAAGCCAAAGAAAGGGTTTCGGTTAGAAAAGAAAAAGGAACTGAGACGTCTTTTTTTGACAGCTTCTCCATGGAAATATAGCCGCTGCTGCATCCAAATGGCCAGAGGGGGATAATCCTCAGAGAAAGACACAGCGAGGTTAGCACCTGTTGCAGAGCTCACCCACTGTTGAATTTCAATCCAGCAGCTGCATCAACAGCATGAACACATTATTCTCCTCAGAGAGGGGGACAAGCTGGTAACAGACAAAAAAGAAACCGCCAGCATACTATCCCACTCTCAAATATGCATGCCTCCCCACACACGTGTGACTTTGGAGTTCACATGAACAATTCAACATTTTCACTGGCAGTGCTTGTTTTTATCTCAAATGCATGACAATAGATGCTAAAAGTTCCACTATCTGCAGTAAGCAAGATTTCCACATGTTCAGCATTATTTAGAAGTCTTCGTAACTTACTGTTTTCAGCGTGTTTTTATTGTTGATCTCACATTTATTTCATGCATGAATGAGTGTATAATGTAATAGTGTCATAATTTAGAGACCACATGGAATGGGTTTAGGGACCATGAAACCATCAAGTAGAGCTGCTTCCTGTTATTTATAATTTGATGTGAGTTTTCAAAAATGACCGTATCATATATTTTAAGCTGGAAAACTTTACCTTATTATGCATAAAAAATTACCTACTGCATTAGTTTTAATGCATGTATTTGGATAAGTGTTTCTTCTGTCTGAATTTGGTATTTTAATCGTTAAAATACCAGAATTTCTATGAAAGGTTAAATTTCAGTCAGTCTGACAGCAACATTTTAAACGATCAATCGAGATGTTACATTAGTTAAAGGAGCAGGGGGCTGGATTTCTAAAATAAATTATATTCATGTTCAGTTTTGTAATTGTATTGGGTAATGAAGTGCTTAAAACTAGGTAAAATGAGCCCACCCATGTGTAATCCCATTATCTTGAACAGCCTGTGTGCTGCAAAATAGTTTGCGATTCGGTGGCCGAATTTTCCGCACTTACACGCGGATGTAACGTCAGTCTACAATTCTTGCGTGTTCTCGATTTGAAAGGAAGGACGAGAAAGAACCCAGACTTCAGAAGTGGTCGATTAATCACTACTTACTTCGTTGCTAGACATGTTGCTTGTTGTCGTATGGCTGGTGATGTGCTCAATGTGCGGTGGCCTGAAAGTACGCTACATCACTGATTGATTTACTTTTTGTGCTCGCTCCCGTGGTGGCTGCAGTTACTCGCATTGCCGGCTGCGTCAGTCGCGAATTTAATTTCTTTAATCCGGCCCCCTGGTTTTTTCTGGAATGCTCTTCTCTTAGTTGTGTAATTACTTGGACTGCTACTTTTTCTCATCTTACTCACTTCTTCCTGACTGATTCTATAAAAAGGTAAAATCCTGTAGATTTAAGCAGATCTTGCACCACAGGATCTTGCGAAGACAAAGTAACACAATATATCAAAGGTACGTCTGTCCTACGGAGTATATGATATATGATCATGTTATTTTGAGTGGTTATATAAATGTCAGCCAATATCGAGAACAACTGGTTTGAATTTGATGACACTTGACTTTACAACTTGCACCTGTGTATGAACATTTTATTTTGAAGTAAAAAAGGAAGTAGTTCATGAGTTGTTGCCTTGTTTTACTAAAGTCATCATCGGCCTAACAAGCAACACTTGGTTTCTAAATTTAAACTGGTAACCTGGAAGCATTTTGGGACCTCAGTAGAGAAATGAGTTGGTTACAGAGTCTCAGAAATTATATGAAAACTTTGTCAGGATTACAGGAACACCACAGGCTAGCTAAGCCTTAGCCGCTAACAAGGCTAAAGTTAGCATCTGTTTTGGTGCTACACAGTTATCTCAGTGCATTACTTAGTCTGACCTACTACTGATCTGAATAAAAATCTGAAATACTTTGTATTATTAAAACTAATAAAATCTGATTTGAATAAGTATACACTTAACAGAGATTCTTTCTCAACAGGTATAACTGTTTTATCTCAAACTCTTATTCATAGAACTCGAAGAATAGATTTCTCATGACTGTCCGTATATTGTAGTGTCTCTGTGTAAGGGGCAATATTTTTGAAAGGCATCTATAAACATTTAAAACACGTTTCCACCCAAAGGTTTGTGGATCCAGCTTAGTGACTGTTTGGTCTGTCCTTATATTTATAAGCACTACATATTCCGTTTTGTACTACATAATGAATGAATACATGGAAGGGAAAAGATGTCAGAATATACACAATTTTTTTTTTTCATATTGTGTATATAATGATATTGACTGAACAAAATCCACTGAATGTAAATTTTAGTCTTTCACTGGAACAACCCTGTGTTCAGTCAAATACCTACTGGTTTTCGATGGAAAACTTGCAAACTCGGGAAATGGTGGATATATCACTTCTACAGGGCATCAAATCCAATATACTGTCCATTCTTCAGTCTTATGTTACACCCATACTTAAAATATAGGATGAAGAAGTTATGAACAAGGTCAACAGTGTCAAAGAAAGCTCAAGCTGCTTTTATTTTTGAAAGAATCTTTAGCCCTTCTTGACTTTTGCTATGTTCAGGATCACCTTTCTCTGCTAGTATTTAAGGTGCCTTAGATTTATAGATGGATGACAATGGAAATTGTGACTTCCAATTGGGAAAAATCAACTATAACTATTCCAGTCGGAAAGTATTATTTGTATTATTTTACAAGACACACGCGTAAGACTGCATCTAAAATCTACCTTACCTGTAGAGCTTGTGACACTAAATTTAATGAAGGTGGTGTTTAAATATATGGAAAGAAGGGATTAACAGGACGTTAGTAAATGGTAATTCATATTATGGCTACCCGAGCGTAGCCATATATAAATCCTGACTTATCCGACTACGTTAACTGAAATGCTGTTTACTCACACGTGATGTCAAACTGAGTTCAAAGGTCAATGGTACACACCAATAGTTACAACACTATGTCCACCCACTGGTGTAGCATATTGCCTTTCACTGTAATCCCAAAAGCTGTGTTGATACTTTTTCCAAAGAATTTATAAGGTACCCTTTTTTATGTTCTCTTTGGTTCTCCTAACTCCGCCATTAAGATAATTTGGATCCTTTAACAGTGACATCTTATATTGTGTGCCAGCATTGCTTCTCAGGGGAATAAAAGCAGGAAAAAGGACAATCAGAGTAATGACTTTAGCTCCAGGGTCCATAGTCCATATTGCATCACTGAGTTAGCCCTTTTTGTTGGCACTTTACCGTTCCCTCCCCCACCCCCCCGTCCTGCATTGTCTTTTACTCGAGAGGTGTCCGCTCTAACAAATGGAGTGGCTAATTTATTGAAAAGCGCAGACATTTAATCAAAGCAGCATATGGCGAGGAACTCATTAAAAAACTATTACAGTGGGCTAAGTGTTCAATTCCGGCTAGGGGCTCGTGCACTTCTTCATGCCTTTTTGCTGTCCTCTCACATCTGCAAGCGCACTCATATTCCATAATGAGCACGCACAGATTTGTAGGTCTCCAAAGAAACTGAGGTATTATCCCAGGGAAATCTGTAAGAGGGCAAGTCAACATCATTTTAGATTTCTTTTCTTAAAAACTGAGTCTTTTTGAACATATACACTTTAGAGAAGTGTGTGTATTTTTGTAGGTATCTCTGTCAGTGTTGGTGTATCTACACATGAATATGGTATATTCATGCTTCCCTGCACATCAATCACCCTAATGACACACACACACGGTTACTCTCCATGTAACACAAGCACACATTCCTCATCCATCAGTCGATGGCCTTCTTTTCTCCGGAGTCCCGTCCCTCCTGCCAGCCAGCCGTCCAGGGTGAAAAACGGCCACTGTTCTTCATCTCGCAGAGTTTCCCACAACTCAGCGTCCTTCGTTGTCGCTCTGCGTTTAACCTTGGCGGCGCCACATGTGACGAGTGGTGGACCGAACAGAGCGGTTTCGCATGCCTGATCGCTCCCGGCCCGCTTTGACTCCGTATCTATCTGGGCGCTGAATGAAGGGGATGAAAATGTGAGAGGGAAGAGGACCATGTGGCCGGTTGCCTAGTCCCAGGAAGAGCTCCCATGCCTGGGCACCCGGCCCGCACAGACGTCCTCCTCTCTTCACACTCAACAAACACAGGCAGTTCCTGTTCAGCCACACAGATTTCACGGCACTCTCCTCAAGAGGTTCGGCTTTCGGGAGGTGTCTGTGTTTTCTACGAGAGTGTTTAATGAATGAGGTATCAGATTAAACACTGATTTTTCACATCCTTTCTCTTCATTCAATCTGAATATGCATTTACAGAGAGGGGATTATAGGTTGCTCATCCTCAAAGATGAGGTAACGAACCAGTCCATCACTATGGCGACGTGATCAGCTGTTGTAGTGTGGTACTTTTAAGGACGCAGATCCTAGAATTGCTAAATCGAAGCACCAACCATACATTATCATCAGCAGCTCACCCACAGTGTCACACATTTATCACCATTTAACCTTTCTTAGGCTTGGGGATATGGCCACAAATCAATAACATTATGTATTGAGCAGTTTACCACGATAATGATAAAAAGACAATAACTACACCATCAACTTTTTTTTCTCTAGATGGGGCTGTGGCTTCTTTTCCCCCTCAACCAGTTCCAACTCCACTATAATTCCTTTAATATTCAATGTCCCATAGTTTCCTCATTTGCACAATGTGTATTATATTGTAATGGACGCTGTAGGAGAGCTGTACACTTTTTAAGCGTTTTTATAGCCATTAAAAACCCTAAATGGCTGTATGGTTGGGTGTAACTAAGCCTGGGCAATTAATTGAATGTAATGATTAAATAAATTTTCTGTTTATGAAGATTTAATTTTAGGAAAATAAAGAGTTTCTTATTTATTTATTTTTAATGCACTACTTTGACTGTTTTTTTTTTTTTTGTCTGTTTTTCCTTTAGCGGCGACAAAAAAAATGTAAAAGCCTCAGTCATTTTCACAGTAGGGCGGGCCGATTAATCGATTTTTGTTGATTAATCGAATGCACAACTTCTGCCCAGGACCAACAATCTTGTTTTACAAGGATACTTCACTGCTTCTTTTTAGTTGTACTTTGAATTCAGGTCAGCCCTGGGATTGGTGATCAAAATTAAAGTTTTTCAAATATTTTTCATCACTTGCAATTTTTAAAAAGAAATCACACGGGAAAAAATAGTTAAAAATCGTAAATTGGATTTGGGATGAAAAAATATATATTTAATTTGTCATACTAAATTCATTGTATGTATTTATGTATTTATTTAAATAAATACAAATATTTTTTTATGTATGTAATATGTCTTATTCATTAGATAAATAATACATATGTTTATTTGTAGGTATGCATTTATTTATGTATGTATCTACATACATATTTTCATAAATTTCATTTCGTGTACCTGTTGTGAGTGCTCTGGGATGAGGAGCCCACTGCAGCACCGTTGCTCAGTGAGAAACGTAACAAGGAGTTATTCTTGATGTCAGAGTCTCCAAAGGTCTCCAATAAAGCCATGAAAAGTCACTAGATTTGTCACTAGTTACTTTTTTTAAGAGACACTAGAGGGGTCTAAAAACTCACTAAGTACAGCAACAAAATCGCAACGTCGGCAACGCTGGTCCCTTCTTGTTACAGACTGAAGTCCCATGGCTACGTAGTCATGTGACCCCAAACCCCATCCAGTGGTACAGTCAGCATCTTAAAGGTACATCAGCATTGTTGAACTGAATCACATCTTTTCATTTTCTTTTAAATGCTGAATATACCAACACTGGCAAAATGACGTCGGTCACAGTGATACATTTGGGTATCTCACATTTTCAGTTTATCTCCCACCCTTAACCTTTCTATTGGCTACCAGTTGACTTGATGGGTGGAGCTTAAAAAAAATCAAAGACCCATAAAATAATGTAATTGTGTTTTGCAAACAGAACATTCAATGAGATAAAAACCTGATCTTAACACCTGTATGTTGCCGTATCTGCAAACTTTTTGGGTGTAAGGAAAAGAAGCACACAAATTCCTGTTTATCATAGTGCACGTGTGATGGGGTAGAAGTTGTAAATGTAGTAAGTAAAGTAAGCTGCCAAAACATCACCATTAATTTACTTGTTTTCAACCTCTAAACCATGAAGGTTTAGTTTTGTTTGTACAGTCGGTGAGATTTTTTTTTGTATTTCCATTTAGATATTCAGATGGGATTTATGTTTGTGAAAATACCCAATATATCCTTTGGCTTCGGCATTTCTCACCCTACCTTTATCATTTAGTAGACTTCTATCAGCTGTGCCGATTTATACCAATATCGGAAATTTAAATTCACGCATATCAACATATCGGATATTGGTATAAAATAAAATAAAAAATAAAAGCCGATATTGAAAATCTCAAATATTCAGCCATGATAAGTTAAAAGATCAATATAATAGTTCTTTATTATTACATGGATGTGTTCAATCTAAATCAGTATATTATGTGTTGCTGGCCACAGGATTTTTGTTTTTGTGGAAGAAAATGATTTCAGCTGATGAATGTTTGAGGCTCCTCCTACTCCTCCTTCCTATTTTTTTTTTTAGATAAATACTATAACTTGGTGCTTCAAAGAAAAATTATTAAAACGCACAAGCTATGCCAGACGTTTATGACACCACTGACATGAATATTAGCTGTTCTAAAAAAAAACAACAACAAACAAATAAAAAAACAGCAATGCAGGTCTTGTACTCATTGACAAGCTTAACCGTTACTTAGGGATGCAACAACAGTTTTTTTCAAACGATACTGATACTTGGATCAATCGATGTATCAGATCCAAGTACTTGGCAACATGGATTACCAATGCCAATACTTCAACCACACACAAAAATACAATGAAATGGTAGACAGGTTTTATTTTATTCTCTGTTTGTTACAACAAATGGTGGTGAATTTGATAAAAAAAAAAAATATTAATTAAATATTATTCTATACTGAAAAATCTACATTTTCTCTTAAATCTTTGTATAAATCGGCATGGGTTCCTGGTTTCAATTAACGAGTATAAGTACATTACAATGGTATTGGTGCATTCCTACTGTTAACCGGGAATGCCTGCAATGTTTTTTTCTGACAAAGTATGCAAAACAGAAGAAAAATTACAGTACCTCCACTTGAATCTTGCATTTCCATGTGCACCAGATCTGGATCCAAATCCACACCTGATACAGACCTGAAATATAAAAGAATTATATTAGTTGGAAACATTTCTCAGCTTTTGATTTGAGACTAGATGGTAATTTATACATGGGGAAGTTGGTGAATGTCCATGGTAACCTTTAAGTATTTACAGATTTTACAACTTCTGCACTGTCCATTTGTAGGATATGACTACTCTCTGACCATAATATGACTCTTGATACACTGCCGCAAAGCTGGTTGTGCATCAGGGATTTTACACAGCTCTAAATCCTAGCTTGGTGCACTACGATTCAAAGTGCACGACTTGAAGGGAAACGGTCAGTGAGGATGAAGAAAGTCAACGGGACCCAAAGCAAAGAGAAATGAACTCGATAGTCCAATATTTTCTAAACCAGTGAATTCACCATACTGAAGCACTACAAGGTCATGCTGATTGCAACTCTTGTTCACTCAAAGCTCATGACTTAAGTATAGAGGATTAGCAAATAAAGCGTAAAGGGTTTCAACATCTGCAACTGATTTTTCTACATCAGTCGTCCATTCAGGATGTTACAAGAAAGGGACAAATTCTTCCAATGTGAATCAATTTATTGGCTTTCCCTTGTATAAAAAGGAGCCATCTGCCATGTGATATCTACTCGTACCAGAGGTTGCGCTAGACTGTCTCGAGCATAATGTAGGCATAATCTGCACTTAGCTGCCACACTAGAGATTGGAATTACAAACGCCACTTCAACCAAACTTTTGAAATCCTGGAGCTAAAAATGTGGAGTCTTGCGATACGACATGTATCACGGTACATATGGGATGATATGATATATTGCGATACCATGAAGAAGACTATATATTGTGATTTTCAAAACTAAATTTAACTGTAGAAAAACTCACAGCATTCTGAACACTCCAACTTGTTACATTCATAACACATCCAGTTTTATTACTCAACTTAGTTGATCAACTAGAATAAAAGTGAAAACAGACAGCAACCAATTACTGGTTCAATTGAAATTCTTAAAAATCAAAAATCAATACTTTGGGATTTGAATATTGCTACAATATTGTGACAAAAAATACCGCCATATATTGGTGTATCAATATTTTCTTACACCTCTACCGGGAACATTTCTCGAATTGTAGTGATCAGATGTCGGGAAACCTCTCTAATTGAGAGATTACTTGCTGACTTCAGCAAGAAGAAATCCAACAGTATGCGCTCCTTTGGTGTCATGTCATTAAGCTGCACGGGTCGCTGGCCATAGACTTGCTCAAAAGACTCCTTAAGTCCTCATGGGTGAGTATTACAATTAGTCATATTGCGCTGGGCGTTATCCCTGAAGAATTAAATATCTGATTTTTTTTCCATAGCAAATCCAATGTCCGATTTTTAGCTATTTTTTTTACCTGTGTTTTCTTAAAAAAGAAATTGCAAATGTAAAAACTACTGTCAAAATGACTGAGGCCTTTACATTTTTTGGTCACCGCTAAAAAAGAAAAACAGTCAAAGACAGAAAGTCTTCAGTTAACACCACCCCTGACTAGTACTCACCTCAGGGACTTTTTGACCAACTTTTGCTAAAATGATTGACCCCAAGTGGCTTCAGCTAATACCAGCCAGGCTGAATGGGTTACAGCAAAGTAGCACAGTTTTATCCTTTTTAGATTTTAACCTCTGTTGTTATGGATCATGCTAGAAATCTTTGAAATCTGCAGCCTTTTGAAAATTCACGCGGTAAATAAATGGGGAATAGACAATGTTGTTTGAAGCTAGAAATGCTAACCACGAAATGAGTGCAAATCCATAACACAAGATTCCAAAAAACATTATAGGTATCAATTTATTAATAGTTTCGTCTTTGTTCAAAAATAGCAAACATTTTAAACGGTAACTGTGTTTACACTCATACAGTGTGACATCATCTCTACCCCTTATCTAATAATTGATCATCTCAGTAGAAAATATCTATCCTGCTTCTAAATTTAAATAGGGAAATTTAAAACCTAATGTAATCCCAGGGGATTATGACAAATACATAAACTGAATCATAAACAGCTGCACATCAAAGAATCCTAGTAAACTGCCTTTGATCCGCCCCCTAAGGTACCTGAGTAAATATATAAAGCTTTGGCTTAAGGGAGAGCGAAAAGAAGAAGGCTTTCATAACTTATGTTTTTTTTTATTTTATTTTTTTTTTTAGAAATACTCCAAGTCAAATAAAAATTGACTCACTTGCACGCTTTTTGGGAGCTGTAAAATCAGCTATACATGTCATTATAACTCCTTAATTTCAATCTCTGAATATTCCCCAGTCTAGTAAAAACAGCACGGATAATTAAAACATTATTACTTTCCCAATAAAGACAATTTATGAGCAGTCAGTTCAGGATGTAAGCGTGGATAAAAGAAAAAAGACCAGGCCACAAAAGCTGCTACTTTAGTCAATTACAAATGCCCAATTAGTTTTGTATGTTTGGAAAGCAAAGCATGAATTTGTTCTTTACTAATAAAATGTATTTGATCAGAGAAAATGTATTTGATCAGATACTATGTCTCTGTTTTATACAGATCTCGATTTAATTATGTGAAATAACATTCAGGAATGTATGTGCAAGTCACAAAAAAATCAAAAGATACTGCAACGATTTACCAAAAGAAAAAAAAAATCCTCCACCACTCAAAAGAAGATAACTGGTCCATTAGCAGCAGCTCTCATCTCCCAGCTGCAGCTGGACTAACTGACATTGCAGTATATTGTAGGAGACCTGCAGCCTTTAAGAAAAATGGAAAGCCCAGCTAAAATAAACTCAAACGAGGAATTATAAGCTTAATTATTTATTTTGGCTAATGGTTGCACTTTATAACTCAAGTACTATATTTTTTCATTGGGTAAATAAGTCATAAAATACATTTACAGGTATTGAAAACTGACTAAAGTTAATTAATTTTAAAATGTTTTGCACTTTGAACATTTCCATATGAGGTACAGTTTCGTATCCCAACATGGTTCCTCCTTCTTTTTTTTGAGAATATAGCTTACTGTATTGGGTAAAAGCTGCAAAAAAGCTGGGACTTAATTGCTGGTAATGTTTGGAAAATGAGGGAAATGGCTCGCCACAGCATTTTTTGGCGGAAAAAAAGTACTTTGAACTAGATAATTCTTCAAGCTGATCAAAAAACATGAATTATGAACTATGAACTGAACTAGTTAATTTTTAAATGTGTGAACTGAACTTTGTACTAAAAAAACAAACTTTCCCAACACTGTAGTTTGTGTTGGATTTAGCAATAAATGGATAGTTTAATGTATTCATTTTTCTTTTGGTGGAAATAGGGAGAAAAGGTATGATGGGGAAGCAACACCGTCACTGCAATAAGACACCCTGAAGAAGAAAGAAAAGAGCGTCTAAGTGCCATCATTTTTGGACTGTTGAATATAAGCCACACCAGCTTAATATATGTATATATTCATATATTTATTTTGCGCAAATACAGGTGCTGGTCATAAATTTAGAATATCATCAAAAGTTGATTTATTTCAGTAATTCCATAAAAAAAAGTGAAACTGAATACTGAATTTTCAACCTTCCTTAGTTGTCAGTTATAGATATGAATGAATCTAAGATCCAAGTTTCACTTTTTGAATGGAATTACCGATATAAATCAACTTTTTCATTATACCCCCCTTTGAATGCCAGTGCCATTGTCACCGTTGGCATGCACAGTTAGTGTGATCGCAGAAATCTGGGCCGAATGTAGAAGTGTACAGAAAGAGACCGGGCAGACGCTTTAGAAGAATGAAGCTATCCTGACACCCACGTCTAAATATTGCATAGCTGCTCTGTCTTTTCGTAACCACACTCTCATTCTTCTAATATCTAATATATTCCCTTCCTGGCATTGTGTTGGTTACATCTTTACCGGTCAGGAATTATATTTGGTCAAATTTGGTTCTTCACAGAGGGACTCACATTTCTGGGGAGCAATTACTTGAGTTCATTTTATTAGCAACAACTGGATCTTACTCTTGAGTCCCACGAACACTTTAGAGGTTAATCTTTTTTTTAACTTTTTGATTTAAAAAATGATCTTTTGCATGGTTTTATCAAATTGAGGTTAGATATAACTTTAAGGCCTAAAGACCAGGGGCCGTATTCACAAAGACTCTTATCTTACTGCCAGGTGTTACTCCTAACTCGCGCTAAAAATGTCTTACGTAGTCTAAAACCTATTCACAAACGCACTAAGAGCTACTTTTATGTAGGAGAAAAGTAGCTAAGAGTGACGTCCCGTTGCTATGGAAAACGTCATTTCCTCTGCATGAGTAAATACATGGACAGCAGTCTGATTGGTTGTTCAATGACACGTGTGAAACCAGGAAATGGAAAACTTATGAACAGCGCAAATAGCAGAAAGAATGCATGATGACATCTTTGTGTCGGCCATGAGACTGACACTTCATACAACTTATACACAATAGCCTACTTACAGAGAGGGTGAAGTTTAAAAACGAAAAAAACGTGAAATGCATCATTTTACCCTGCCTAACGCCTGCTGATAGCTGGGATAAGCTCCATGCCACCCCCAGCCACATCTTAAATAGACACCCCCCCCCTCGTGAAAAGCACCTCGTGAACTGAAAAAAAATTAGTGGCGAGAAAAAAACAAGGAAACCTAACTGGTCGCAGGACCAATTATTACTACTGGCACAGTTGGTACTGGAGAGGAGGACGGTCCTCAATGGGCGATTCGGAGCCGAGATTAAGAATAAGAAGAAAAGGGAGGCATGGGTGGACCCAGCTCATTTAGCCAGAATGTTAAGTATATTAAGCCTGTGAATATTCTCATTCATCCAGGTCATGGTTATCTCAAGGAAATTTCAATCAAACGCAACTGGACTTGGTAATTTGTCTTGGAAGACGTTTCACCTCTTATCCAAGAGGCTTCATCAGTTCATGCTCGCCGCTGACCAGGCTGGGACTGGTCCAACTAACTGGTGTGGAGACTCAGCTATTTAACCTCTTGAACAAGAATCATTATGTCATTGGATCCTTTGTGCCTCCTCCTCTGTTTAGCGATGGTTTCTCCACTTTTACATAGATGGCTTCTTTTACTCCTCTTTCAAACCATCTGTCCTCTCTGTCTAATATCTGGACATTGCTGTCCTCAAATGAGTGGGCTTTCTCCTTGAGATGTAAATGAACAACCCCCTCAAGTATATTGGAACAAATGTCTGAATGATCACTGACGTACATTTTCCCATTTATTTATTTGTTTATTAATTCATTTTAATTTTCTTAATTCAATTTATTCTTTTGTACTGTTGTTTTATATGGATAAATTACATTGTCCGGAATAAAGATATATATATATATATATATATAGTCTTCGCAGTCAAAAACAATCTGTGTGTTTATGGAGTGATATCTTTTCCTATTTACATAAACATCCTCATCTATTGATGGCGCAATTATTTTGGTATGTGTGCCATCCACAGCTCCGACCCCCCCCCCCCCCGGCATACCTGCGATCACCATACAATTGGCTTTAATTCGATGCAGTTGCTGGTTGTCTAATGGGAAACGGACGAATTGTTTGATAATGTGTGGTCGACAGAGCGCTTTAAGAGTTTGGTGGATTGATCAGCTGATAGATGTTTGTGATATACCCAAGTCGTCCGCGTTACAAAGTTGCATTTTCCCTGTGGCTAAATATCTTAGTGCCGCTAAACATTAAATTTCTGGACTGATCGGGTTGTTACACCTTTAGTTGGAGACCTGATTGCATCCCGCACCAAGTTCAAAACCTTCACGATCGTTTTGGGAGTCTGTGAATAGGTCTTAGGGAGTTAGAAGTCCTCTCGACTTCTCTTAAGGATCCCCAGACTTGGGAGCTACTTTTAGGCCTAAAAGTGGTTGTGAATTACTTTTATCTTAAGAAACTAGGAGTCCTAAATTTAGGAGTGACAGCCCCAAATTTTTTAGGAGCTACTCCTAAATTCGCCAGTTAGGACCTACTTTTAGCCCTAAGATTCTTTGTGAATACGGACCCAGATCATGTATATAATGGTCTTATACTCACAACCTCAAATTGAAAGATAGTACTGGGTTTTTATTTTTCCCTATATTGAGAGAATAAAGTGTCACTGACCAGAAGATTCTGTCCTTCGTCACCCTTTCTTGAAGTAAAGTCCACTTGCGGCCCAGATCGGTCGAAGCATAGAGCTGGACACAGAAAGCAGATACAAGACCAGAGTTAGAAAGAAACACCAAACAGTTTATCTTGATCATAACCTGTACCTTATTACTAGCTGTATCACTCACAATGGAGCTTAAATTTGATGGAATACAATAGGAAAAAAATAGTCCTCCAATCAAGCAACAGAATTTCATGGTTCACCAACTCCATATTGAGCTCGATTAATTATTAATCTCAAAAGGTGAGGACTGCTTGTGTGAGTGAGTGGTGTGTGTGTGTGTGTTTGAACCTTCTGGAACCATCCTCCACATAATGTATTGCTTGTAATATGCAGGTCAGTTGAACCATTGATCACAGCTGTAATGAAATTCTATTGATTCTCATATCATCCTCAATATCTAAAAAAAAAATCTGTTCAAAACCAGGAAAGGATTTGAGAAAGACTTCTCTCTATCATACAACTTTTACTAAGATTTACAACCATCTCAATAAACCTCACACCTGTTTTGCCCTTCTTTTCATCTGACAGTGATTTTCCTTTGTAAACAACATCCCTAAAGGTCTTTCCTATTGCTCATTTAATAATTTCAAGCTCTAAGAAAAAAAAAGTTAAAGCTGTCCAAAAGCTTTTTTTTTTTTTTGTGGGACATTTCATCTTTATTTACCCATGAATGTAACCAGAACTCCATTTGAAAACACTGGTGATAAAATATTTCACCGGTAAGAACAAACAATCTGCTTTGAATGGAACAAAGCAAAATTTTGATCTGTTTGGCAGTTGGTTAAAAATGGTTGGTGTAATGAGCTTGGCAACTCAACTCCAGCAGTACAATTTTTTCCCCTAATTGTTTTAAGAAATTTTGCCTAATCACAGATTCTTCTGCCAAGCCCATCTAAAACATTCAACAGAAATTCCCAATAGGAAAGTCAAAATAACTGGATCCAGTGCTACCATATATACCATTGGCTAATGTTTGCTAAACAGCCAATACAGTGGTGCTGTTCTTTCCCTTGGCACTGGTTGGGTGCACCCCCACCTGGGAATGAAAGGAAAAAGGAGGAGGATATTTGATTCCGCAGTCATGGCAAGACAGTTTTTACTGTGCGTGATAAGATCATCAAGAGGGGGTAATGTCGATGGGGAATCAAATGATTTTATATGATCTGAAATTTCTCATTATTTCATATACTTTGTTCAACACATATTAAGGAGGTGGGGTACACTGTATTTATATCTATTGTCTTCAATCAAAAGTCATCAGTGCCCTCTATACTACAGGTTGAATATGGATCATACACACCTGACTAAAATAACTGTATTAACTAAGTATTCAAGTTTTTCAGAAGTCCATCAGTTACCCATTCATGTCAAATAAAAGTATAGTTAAAGGTACATCTAAAACATGTAGGACACAAGAGTTAGAGTTATTTGCCCTGATGTATTTCTAGTGTTCCAGTGTCCCTAACCTGAAAAACAACTAAGTGACATAGACATTAGCTGTTAAAGCATCAAATACGCTCATGTATTTTCAGCACTTTGTCGCTGAAGATTCAAGAACTTCCTTACCTTTCTAAGAACACTAATGTGCTGATGTTTATTTGAGGTAGCTAAAGGTGCCTACTGCCTCCTTGACTTTTGTGATATCATCTAGTAACTGAAGCTAGGCTTAGTCCGTGTACAAGCAAAAGGAATGGGGTTGAACTCCAAATAGAATGACGTTTTCCACTGAATATTTTCAAGATTTTAATGACTAGAAATTCTAAGCTCACTTGAGCTGCGATTTTTCAGGTTACTTGGGACTGGTTGTTGACACAGTCCTTTTGATCTGATATATGATGTTGTCCGCAGAGAGAGGTTGAGTACTCACTCCATGTTGACAAGGAGATTCCAGATAGTCTCATAGAAAAATGGACAGGGCAAAAGATAAGGGGTAAATTTTGGATTTACCATTTTCTCCGTATGCCTGTTATTACCTTGGGTCAGGTGCCATAGTTAGTGACTAAAAGGACAATATTCCTTGTCTTCAGAGTTTCTGGGATATTTTCTTAATAAAAGCATTCATCTTTGAAAGCTTCAGAAGGGAATCTGCCTCGTTGAAACCAGATATTTACATATGCTTTGTATTTTTAAAATGTCAGAATAAGAATATAATCTTTTATTTTACTATATACTGTACTTTCTTAGTACTGTATTTGGTAGAACTGTCCTGAAACTTTTACTTGGGGCAAACATTGCAGGTTTCTCTCCACAAGCTTTCTACAATAGTTTGTTGGAATCATGGCCCACTCCTCTTGGCAGATCGGATGTAACTGGGTCAGGTTCGTTGTCTCCATTCGCCTTTTCAGCACCACTCACACATTTTCTATGGGACTGAGATCAGGATTTTGTGATGGCCACCCCAGTACCTTAATTTTGTTGTCCTTAAGCCACTTTATACCTAATTTGGAAGTTAGCTTGGTGTCATTGGTCATGTTGAAGACCTTTTTTTGGGCCCAAGGACTGGATGGAAACATCGTCCTACCAATTCAAAACATTGATTCACACATTTCTCACCATAGATTGTTCCTTCCTGGGACTCAGAATCCGTCTCCTCCTCGAGCGGTATGATGGTTGTATATTCCTTTTTTTTCATACTAGTGTATCACTGTGTGGAACCTTCAAGCGTCTGAAATGGCACCTATAAGGATGAGCCACACGTATGTAGGTCCACAATTCTTTTCTTGATGTCTTGGATTATTTCACTTGATTTTCTCATGATCTCAAAAAAAGAAGCTCCGTGTTTGGGGTAGGCTTAATATGCATCCACAGCTTTGCCACCAGTTAACTCAGATATATCAGAAGCTTCTTAAATTCTGAATTCAATAATCTGCAGTTTTCTTTTTGTTTAAAAGATACAATAAACTTAGTGTATGGATACTTCTGACTTAATGAAAGTAATGAAAACTACACAACTATGTTTTTATTCTGACATTTCACAAATAAAAATCATGTGATAATGATTCACTGATCAAAAACAAAAGTTTACTCTGATTGAATGCTTAAAATATTGTGGTTTTTTTCCTGAAGTGTATGTACAGTATGTAAATATCTGGTTCAACTGTAAGTAGGTATTAAAGCAGTTCAAGGAACTAGTAAGAGTGTTTCACAACATCGATTGAGGGAGTCCTTCTGGTGAGTTGGAGGAACGGTACATTGTTACAACAGTCAACTGCAGTCAGCAGAAACACCTGAAATAAATTCATTTAGATGTCATTTTTTTTTTCCGTGCTGAAAGATATTCAGAAATGACATTTTGCTGGTCAGCTTGAAATTCAACTTTTCCCTCCTTGAAGTTGTGTTTTATATTGTCGTTTGATTCTACCTCAACTTAAACTCCACTAAACATGACTACAAAAAAGATTTTTTTCCCCTCTGTATGCCTCAAAGTAAGTGAGATCTAGATTTAGGAACTAATTTCACGCCGCCCTCGATGATGATCATAATTTAGCTAATTTCTTGTCTTCTTCACTTTCCAAAAACTGGAATGTGATCAATTTATATACACTCAACAAAATATAAACGTAACACCTTTGTTTCTGCTCCCATTTTTCATGAGATGGACTTAAAGATCTAAAATTCATTACAGATACACAATATTACCATTTCTCTCAAACATTGTTCACAAATCAGTCTAAATGTGTGATAGTGAGCACTTCTGCTTTGCTGAGATAATCCATCCCACCTCCAAGGTGTGCCACATCAAGATGCTGATCTGACATCATGATTATTGCACTGGTGTACCTTATACTGCCCACAATAAAAGGCCGCCCTGGAATGTGCAGTTTTTTGCTTTGTTGGGGGTCTGGGGAATCAGAACCGTTCAGTATCTGGTGTGATCACCATTTGCCTCATGCAGTGCAACACATCTTCTTCGCATAGAGTTTATCAGATTGCCAGTTGTGGCCTGTGGAATGTTGGTCCACTCCTCTTCAATGGCTGTGCGAAGTTGTTGGATATTAGTGGGAACTGGTACACGCTGTCGTATACGCCGGTCAAGCACATCCCAAACATGCTCAATGGGTGACATGTCCGGTGAGTAGCCTGGCCATGCAAGAACTGGGACATTTTCAGCTTCTAAGAATTGTGTACAAATACTTGCAACATGGGGCCGTGCATTATCTTGCTGAAACATGAGGTGAACGTCATGGATATATGGCACAACAATGGGCCTCAGGATCTCATCACGGTATCTCTCTGCATTCAAAATGCCATCAATAAAATGCACCTGTGTTCTTCGTCCATAACAGATGCCTGCCCATACCATAACCCCACCACCACCATGGGCCACTCAATCCACAACATTGACATCAGGACATCATCACGACGCCACACACGCTGTCTGCCATCTGCCCTGAACAATGTAAACCGAGATTCATCCGTGAAGAGAACACCTCTCCAACGTGCCAGACGTCATCGAATGAGTGGAGTCAGGTCAAGACCTCGATGAGGACAACGAGCATGCAGTTGAGCTTCCCTGAGACGGTTTCTGACAGTTTGTGCAGAAATTGTTTGGTTATGCAAACTAATTGTTTCAGCAGCTGTCTGAGTGGCTGGTCTCAGACGATCGTGGAGGTGAACCTGCTGGATGTGGAGGTCCTGGGCTGGTGTGGTTACACGTGGTCTGCGGTTGTGAGGCCGGTTGGATGTACTGCCATATTCTCTGAAACGCCTTAGGAGACGGCTTGTGGTGGAGAAATGAACATTCAATGCACGAGCAACAGATCTGGTTGACATTCCTGCTGTCAGCATGCCAATTGCACGCTCCCTCAATGCTTGTGGCATCTGTGGCATTTTGCTGCGAGACAAAACTGCACATTCCAGGGTGGCCTTTTATTGCGGGCAGTATATGCAGTATCCTGTGCACTAATCATGATGGCAGATGAGCATCTTGATGTGGCACACCTGTGAGGTGGGATGGATTATCTCAGCAAAGCAGAAGTGCTCACTATCACACATTTAGACTGATTTGTGAACAATGTTTGAGAGAAATTGTAATATTGTGTATCTGGAATGAATTTTAGATCTTTAAGTCCATCTCATGAAAAATGGGAGCAGAAACAAAGGTGTTACGTTTATATTTTTGTTGAGTGTATGTGAGCCACTGATGTTTTGACACAAGGTTTCAATTATGAAAGATTCACAAAGACTGGTCTCATCCAGGTGCCCTACTTCTGGGTAGAAGTCACTAAGTGATAGCAATGCCTCCCAGCTACAAACACCAAGGAACTAAAACAGCATTTGAAGACTGCTAGAGCCATGAAGCCACATTATTATCTGCTGTGGAGGTGTGCATGCACATTCATTAAGCAGCAGCTGAGGATCCCTCCCTGCCCTGTATCTGTCACAGTTAAATAGCCCGTTTTAACGTTTGCATTTTAACTGACAATTTTCCTCTAATGAGATGTTGAACAGGACAAGCGAGGCAACGGCTTTGAAGCTGAAGCTCATGACAGGGGTTGCACGACATCCTATGCGTTGTCTTGCATTCAGAGACATTTTCACTCTGTTGTTCTCCAACTATTAGCCCATTTATATATGGAGAATTACTTCCATAACGGCACTGCTCACTTTCAGCTGGTTTTCCAAGAAAGCAGTTTACATAATCAGGCCAAATGTTATCAAAATTAACAGCATGCCAGACTGTCCGCTGCTCACATTTCACATCTCTTTCAAACCGTTTTAGCAGCACTGCCGCCAAGCTGTGAACAGAACAGCCGTGTCACAAATGCACAGCTGCCACGTTGATGAAAGATGAATTATTAAAAAGCGCTTTCCAATCGGTGACATTGAGCCTGAACTTGAGCAGAAACTCCGATTTGGTGTGTTCATCCTTTCACATCGGTGTGCGGAGCTGTGACACACGCACCCTTCCGTCCTTGCAGTACGCCAGCAGTTTGTCTTCTTCCTTTGGGTGAAAGATGACCGTCTCTGGTGTGAAGGCGACCGCCTGACGCTGGAAGGAAGAGCCCTCGTCCGTGCTGATAAAGAGCATCTGATCTCGTTCATTTATGGAGGAGCCCACCATGACGACCTGGAAGACGAAAAGAGAGAGAGCAAACAGAGGGCAAACGTCAAACGCTTGCAGGGTACTATTCCAGAACATTCATAACTAGGCTTAACAATACTTTTGAAAAACTGTTTTCGCCTTCGGGAAATGGAAAGTTGATTAAAAGAAATTAATTTTGTGACTCCACATTTACATTTACGCAGGGCCATCTTCTACAACCTCCAAAACTTTTTTTTTTTATTTTAAGCCAGACTTAAAGGCAGGCGACCTTGCATTGATTACCTATTTAGAGTTTTAGAGCTCATAAAGTGAAAGCATTAAACCATGGGGCCAGACCAGGACCTGCCAAACCACCAATCATTGTTACGAGCCATTTAAAGCAACCAATAGCAAAGATCGATCGAAATTAATGAGCCAGAACCATTTATACGCCGTATAAGAGCAGCAGGAAGCTGACCAATGAGCGTTTGTTGGTGTGAATTATGAGCCAAGTGATAATACCAGAACATAAATAAATACTAGCCTGTTAGCCGTTGGCCTGAGGTTATAAATGCAAAGCACTAAAGGAAGTGCATAAAACAGTTATAAAAGTTTTTAATCAGTGAATATGATTGCTGTACTCAATTTGCTTGAACACAACAAGCGTCATTATCAGCAGCACTCACACTCATTTCACAACAAGTAGATCAGTTTGCAAAATTGGTGTGCGAGACCACATCGACACGTGGAAGGAAAAGAAGCCGGGACTGAGCCAGCAACTTTCCAATTGTAAGACCATCACACTTTGTACTGGACCACAGCCGCCAAATTTAAAGGAACTGGGAGAGAGGAAACGCTCTGGCATGATTTGTTTTTACGTTTTTGACGAAGTTTTAGTATAGACACAAGTACGAAACTGTATAATTTTTTACCAACAAATAGACATACATAGAGTTATCTTGTATGGGATGTTTCAACGTACATTTTAAGTCAAGATTACTAAACAATACTTTTAACCTTCTTTGAACTTCCAAATACCTTGCAAAACTTTCCTTTCTGAGCTTTCTGAATTACAAATATGTCATTATTTGACATATTTGGGACAAAAATATGTTTTTATGTGAAAATTATTTGAAATGCGTAAATACACTGTTTTTAGCTATTGCTACATTTAAATGTCACCCATCTGTTAATCATTGCCTAAAGTTGAAAGGGTTAAACCACTGGGATGAATTATTAAGAGCGTCTTTGGTAATGAAAATGGTAATGAAATAGTCTTTGGCGGATAGTTAAAGGGGCCAAAAGACCACTTTATATGTC
Source organism: Apricaphanius iberus (assembly GCA_028564705.1). Taxonomy (NCBI): domain Eukaryota; kingdom Metazoa; phylum Chordata; class Actinopteri; order Cyprinodontiformes; family Aphaniidae; genus Apricaphanius; species Apricaphanius iberus. Next base: position 2,588,579 of record JAPXFQ010000075.1, on the reverse strand, counting down.
CAGGACAAATATTTCACAGAATTCAGCGGTTGAAAAGTTTTAGAAAATTTAATAAACTTGACAATTTGGACCAAACTTGGAATAGCTGTTGTTTATAGATCAATTGCAAAAGACTAGTGGATGACCGAGAGAAAAACAATTGAAGCTTTGTTAGAAGATAAGTAAAATAAGTCACCAACAATATGCTGTTATCTTTCCTAATAACATTTATTTAACCAAAGTAAAACGTGTAACTGAAGGTAGCCTTGTACTGCAATGTTAAAACATAACAGCACTTTACCTAATTTGAATCCAGATTGCCCAGCATTTCATTGCTTTTAATCATAAAGCATACTGACACATCAAAAGTAATGTTTGTGTTTATTGAATCATTTAAAAATGTTTTTTACCCCCCTCCTCGTTTCTGTTCTTCGTTAATATAAAAGGTTCAGCATGAAATAATTTCACAATTAAGTTGCACTTAACTGTGAAGCTGCAGCAGAGTTATTTCTATATTATATTAGAGAAATTAAATAAATGTACATGCCTAGAGACACACACGCACCAAGCAAGCACGCGCAAATTCTTTTTGGTATTCACATCATGGCTGCAATTAGGCAACGTGTGAAGAACGACTCGCATATTTCTGACTGAAATGCCTAAGTGCTGCCAGTCTTTGTAAGAAAGTGTGTGTGTGTAGGGGGGTGTTTGTGTGCGTGTGTGTGTGTGTGTGTGTGTGTGTGCGTGTGTGTGTGTTTGTGCTTGTAGGGCTCCTTCTAGCACAATAGTTATTATAAAGAAACTCCAAAAGGAGGAGAAGTCTTAGGGTAAATTAGGACACACAAAGGAGTTACGAATGATCTCAAAAATGTTCATACCCCTACCGGATTTAAGATTAAAGAAATATTTTATTCCAAAATCCACAGCTGTTTTCTGACTGGAAGTAATATTTAAAGCTCTTATAATGAATTTACAAAACAAGCTATCTTAAAACATTTTTTTCATGGACCTTACCAACGTTTTAACACAACATAGCTATAAGTATTTTGGAGGGATTAAAAAATAATAACAATAAGGTGGTTTTGACACATTTGTCTGAAAACCTCAGCCAATAAAATCGATAGGTCAGAGTCCAATGATTGGATTGGAAATTCATTGATTGGTTGTCTGACTCACCGGACAAGCGCACTTCCTTATGTGGTTCCTTCATTAATTACAGCTTCCACATTTTGCAAAAGAACTCCACTTGTGACAGATGTTCTCTGCTCAATAATGTCAGGGAAGGAGAAACAGCTGGCTGTGAGTGAACTTCAACTGGTGTTTTGAGCTCTCTTGTCTGTTGTGGCGATGCATTCCCAAATTAGCAGGGCGTGGCCTAAGGGTGATAGCCGACATGAGGGGTGAGTGTTCTAATTTTAATCAGTGCAGGAGATTTAAGAGTCCTGCCAAGAATCTGATAGAGAATCTGTGGCAGTAGCTAAAGATTGTGTTGATGGTTTGGAGGCCTTTGAAGCTCATCATTCAAGATGAATTGTGACGCCAAAAAGCTTCTTTGGTGAATACTTACAAAAGGGTAAGAAATAAAACTTCACATGCCTTTTTTACTTAATCTTTAAGAAGAATAAAATACATAGATAGATACAACATCATTATCCATCGTCGCACGGGCTCTCCATCAAGTATACAACCACGGAAGGGCTAGAGTCCAATTTTCTATCTCTGTCAATGGACAGTGTACAGTGGGTACCACTTAAGATTGGCGCGTTTCACCCGTGATTCTCACGAGACCTCACGGGAGAATCACGCGTCTTTTCTTTAATTTTCTCCAGTGGCGCTGCAATGACCCAAACACCCACCAGGTGGCACTTGTGAGCAGGTTTAGGATCGTTTACATTTAGCACCATAAGCCTAATCAAAAGTGAAAATCACGAAGCAATCTGAAAATCTTCTGCTTTAATATACCCTACCTGCTCCAAACATACGGCAGCGTAGAGCTTTCAGCCATATAAAAAAATTAGACAGTAGCACAATGGTTAGGGCGTAGGATTAATGATTGAGCAATTGAGGGTTTGAGTCCAAATGTGTGTTTTTTTCTGCACTTTGCCAAAAATAACATTTTTCCTGGTTAAAATATTTATGGCGGAGAATTGTCCCCGTTTTAAACAACGATTTTGGTTCCTGATGGTACCCCCCCCCCCCCCCAAAAAAAAAAAAAGCTTTGTGGTAAAGTGCAAAAATGCTACCATGGGTGGATTCAAACACAGGAGGCCACAGAAGAAGCTGGCATACCTTGCCAGCCAGGGTTCTTTATCAAGTAGACAAAAACACTACATGGCATCCATAACATCTAAGTATGTCAGCGTTTTTTGCACTTTTCCAAAAATTACATTTTTCTGGGTTTAAAAATTCAATCTCAGGTTTTTAGGTGGTGGGGACAAAACTATGATATGTAAATAATGGTGGAGAAATGTCACCGTTTTAAACAACGATTTTAGTTCCTGCTGGTACCCCAAAAAAAGGCTTAGGGTAAAATGCAAAGATTTTACTATGGCTGGATTCAAACCCACAGCAACTCAATCATTAATCCTACACCCTAACCATTGTGCTGCAGCCACAACACAGACACCAAAGGCAGTCAGGGCTTATAAAATCGGGAAAAAAATTGCGAGTCCGTGTTTCGGGTCACAGTTTAATACACCGAGGAAACGGGTTAGTAATTCATGCCCACTGGAAAACAGGAAATGGATTCGTAATTTGGCAATTTTCATTGCATCAGGAAAGATCCCTGTTTTAATTGAAATATTTAAAACATGGGTTAGAGGTTTAATTATGCAGTCTATGGTCTTTTTTATCATTTTCATATCAATGTCATCACTATCAATCGATGTCTTATTTTTTCATTTTTGGACCACAGATAGTATAGTATAGTATAGGATCCGGGTCAGACCCAGCTTGCAATTGGCCCACATCCATCCCAGATCTTGAAGTATGCTATCTCTTAACAGTTGACACTTTCTTTCAACTAATCAAACTAGATTCTGAATGAATGACACTGAATGAATGATGATCCGTAATTCCTCACAAGGGCTAGTGGAGGCGCCAATGTGGCTATTATACTGCTATCGCTAATTGAAGCGCTTGTCTTGTGTCTTGAGCTTATTACTTTCAATAGGCCTATACTGTAGACTAAAATAAAGTACATGTAGCTTACATGACTTGGGTACATTCACACCTCTGGGGGAGGGTCTGTGTGTAAAAATCAATGCCCACTCCCCAAGATAAATAGGTGTTCAACTGATGGCCTATTTACAGTAGATGTCAGAGATGGGTGTGATCAACGCACAAGTCAGTAAGCTCATCAGGACCCTGCAGAAAAAAGGCTGGCCGACTAGCGCTATAGCCAAACACCTAGCCATAACTGGAATAAGACCTTCCTTGCGGACTATCCAGCGTCATTGTCGACGTGCTGTTGTGGAGAAGAAAAAGCGAAAGCCGCGTAAAGTGACGAGGTAAATTTACTGTTTATTCTTTAAATATAAACTCAAGTTTGTAAGTGTCACATGTTAACAAAGATTTCAACAGGCTTTACCAAACTACTGTATGTACTGAAGCAATGTGTCTCTTTCAGTCAGGTGATGGAAATAATAGACTCCATCCTGAGAATAGAGGATGAACTACCAGCAAGAAAAGTAAAAGAGCTTCTTCAAAGAAGGCACAACATAAGAATGGGGTTAAACTCGGTGAGAAATACAGTCCGGGATCTTGGCTGGAACCTTGGGAAGCCCAGGTAACACGGGCTTTATTAATTACTTATCGTGATAAGCGGGCACTCAACATGCATTCTTATAGTAACATTTTGATAAATTCTGCTTTCAGATTCGTTCCAATGACCCCGGGGAAAAAACAAAGACTTGTGTCTAATCCAAGCTCAAGAATGGAAGGCTGCTGGTGAAAAGTTTGATGAAGTTCTCTTCACTGACGAGTCAACTGTGGCACTGGAACGTTTTGCTTTGAGGTGCTGGAGAAAGACAAACTGCAGGGGCATGGCAAAACCAAGAGTGAAACACCCCGTCAAACTGCATGTTTGGGGTGGGATTTCTCGATGTGGACCTGGTCCGCTTGTCATTTTTGACGGTGAGTAATAAGGTAGCCTATTGAAAGCAATGCATGCAAAGTATGTAAAATAATAAATAAAATATATACATATTCTGGATGAATACATACTGTATCGGAAAATAGGCTAACGGTGCTGACATGTCCATTTCTTTTTGTTTTAGGTCGCCGGATCTGAACCCCATTAAGTTAGTGTGGGCTACCATGAAACAATATATTCGCTGTGAGGCCACACCCATAAGCAAAGACGCACTGATCCCTGCAATAGAGTTTTTTTTTGACGGAACAAACTCACAGTCTGTGATTGGTCAGTTCAACGACATCAGATCATTCCGCCAGAACGTTGCTCTATAGTCAATGTAATCAACAGTCAGAGCAGCGTTTGGGCACTACATGCTTTATATTCAAAGGACAATTTATCTAATTTGTATTTTTGGGTGATTTTGAGCACAAGGAGGGGTAGAGAAACAACAAAACAGAAAGCAGTGTGTGTTTTTATGCGTTTTAGTGTATTCAATGAGCTGCACTTTTAGTAAAGAGCTTTCCACCTCAATCACTGCCCACTCAGAAAGTCAGATAATTTTTTCAAACCCTGACTTCGAGAGCCCTAACGGTCACTGTTTCCATCAAGAACAGTGAGCTGAGGTGAATAAATATTTATTTTATACGACACACTTGTAAGAGCGCATCTAAAATCAATGTTACATGTAGCACATGCAACATGTAAACAGGTTAAAATGATGTACATAAGAGGTACTACAAATAATGGCTATGTGTACTACCAGAATCCTGACTTCTCCCAACATGTTAATTTAAAATATGTCCAAAGTCCAACATCCATCAGAGATCTGATTGTTCCATATGTTTCCCCAGTTTTAGTCCGTATTTTTAAGACTAGGCTTAAAACCTTTCTTTCTAATAAAGCTCATAGAATGGCCTAGGTATCATGAGGTATTTTTGTACTTATGCTGCTATAGGCTTAGACTGTTGGAGGGCGGACTGACCACTTTTTTTCAATCTTCTACTTTTCTCTTCTACTACTCGTCAGATATATTTTCTGCTGTTATTTTGGCTGTTAACCTTGTTTTCTCTCAGTGTTTTTTTTTCTCCATAGAAGCTCCACTTGGTCTGGCATTCTGCTTAGCTAAAACACCCTGCTGGATGGAGAGCATCGGTTCAGATGATGCTCCCAGTGACCGAACATCCTTCATGTCTTGTTGTCAACTTTTTACTTTCTTTAATATATGAAGTACTCTTACATAAGTTCTTTTGTTCTTTCTGTGTCTCTTCTCTGTCTTCTCAGACCCCCTAGACGCTCGTGGCAGATGACCGCTTGCACTGAGCCAGGTTCTGCTGGTGGTTTCTTCATGTTAAAGGGATGGTTTTCCTCTTTACTCTCGCTACATGCTTGCTCAGTATGAGGGATTGCTGAGGGATTTCTGTCGTTGGGAGTCTGCATGTTCCGGGCACAACCTCACGTCAACGACTGAACACAATCTGCTGGGATTCCTTACATTAAAAACTTTTAAATTATTGAAATGATTACATAATTGTATGGAAATTACTTTTCTCGTAAAGTGCCTTGACATGATATCTGTTGTGAATTGATGCTATAGAAATAAAGCTGAATTGAATTAAAAATTATCTGCAAACAGAGTTCAAGGTTCAGGCTCGGAAAAAGTAGTCTTTATTAACTTCTAAGAATTACAGCCTTTTCAGCAGTAGAAAATGACTCAGTTTCTTCCTCTCCACACATTTGTTCACACTGATGTTACAAAATCTCTGACTGTGAATGTATTGGATGAAGTTTGCTGTATGATAGATCAAACAAAAAAAGGCATAAAGTTAGATTCAACCCCATTTAAACCCCCTCATGCATATTCCTACCGTCATCTGCATAGTGGTGGTCAAGAGCAGATGAGCAGATTGCCACGTGCCAGGAGAGGATACTGGAATCAAATCCATAACTGATTGTATGACAACTACTCTTCCCACTGAGCGCCAGTCCCCCATTACAGAAGAGATGACATAAATATGTCCGTGGTGAAGCTGAGCTCATAAAGACCCTGATCTAAGAATACAATCTTTCTCTAGGAAATATACGGTTTTGAGAGTTTTGCAAGTCAGTGTCTGCCTCAAGTAGAATTCATGAATCTTTGGGTCTTGGCCAAGAGAAATGGATAAATGGATTCAGGGTCTGTCTGCGATGGAGAAGAAGCAGATGATTGAAAAAGCTCCCAATTTACCGATCCAGCGACATTCCAACTCTAACATGTTGTTGTAGGATATAGTATCTGACAGGAATAATGACGCCCTGCATACGAGGTGCAGAAATTGGCCTTCTGCTCAGGGTTGGACTCAGCCTTGCAGATATGGCATATACAGTAGTAGGTCTGTCAATTGTAAAAGAGCCTGAAGAGGAACTTCTACTCTGTCACACTGGAAGAAGACCTAGAAATGGCAGACAAACTGTAAATCCCTACAAGGCATGGGGACACATTGGGCGCGACTGAAGGACGATGACCATTTAAGTGTGAGTCTTCCTGATATAAACACTTAGTGATTCTTAATTTTCTGCAACATAAAAAATGGTGCATCATCAATTGCTGTATTCTATTTCTGCTCTGGGAAATATAAGAGTTAGCGATGAACCACTCGTGATTGTTAGGGATGTTCGATATTGGCTTTTTTACCGATATCCAATATACCGATATAGCCTAACTCATAATTTCCGATACCGATATGTAGGGACCCTCCCTCATAAAAAACAAAACCTACCAAACCCTTTTAGGTAACCACAATGAAATATCTTGTATCATGTATACTTGAGCTTTAAAAATTAGAAAATGTAATAAGTACTAGAATTTTAGTTAGGCAATTGAAAAAGGTGCCATTTTTATTTTGTCTTCAAAAGTAGCTGGAACGTTTTCTCACACAGAGAATACTGATAAAGGCCCACCACTCAGGACAAATTCCTACTTGTAGAAAATGTAAACAACATTATACTTGTATAGCAGTGAGGTAAAGTGGAAACAACTGAAACAAGAATAAAAAATAAAAAAACAGCAAACATTTAAGCAGGGCCAATAATTAACCTACCTTTTGATATATTGAAAGTTGTCTCAAACAAATAATATCTCAAAAACTAAACCTCAAATCTGTCATATTTTTACATTCTGAGAGAGAAAACAAGTAGCTGAAGAGTTTGATATATAATATGTGTATGGTTTGAAAAACTCATCTTATTAAAAAATAAAAACCGATACCGATAATTTCCGATTACATTTTAATGCCAATATCGGCCGATAATGACTTTAAGCCGATAATATCGCACATCCCTAGTGGTTGTCCAAATCTTTCAAGCCAAAATGTCTCCCAAACAATGTCCAAGTCATCAAAAAAGAAACTCTCCCCCTTACACTCACAGTCTATTTTAATGCAGTTACATAATTTGCAGACAAGTGGCGCTCTTGTCCAAGTGAAAGTGTGCCTTCATGTCTTCACCTAAGCTGAGCTAGATTCCAGGCCCTGGGAAGAGGACTGACATTCCTCTTTCATAAGGATGTCCTGTGAGTAATAACTCATGCTTCCCTACAGCATAGTGGTGCTATTGTGTGTGACAGATAAAAGCGGTCTCAAAACTTCCTGTCTCTGCTTTGGAAAGCGCTCGGGTGTGATCCATTAATGGGACTAAAAGAATCTCCAGCGTTACACCGCTCAGGGAATGCCCAATGTGTTTTCAATCAGGCTACTCTTGTCTATACAGCAGTAACACACCACTCTGTAGCCGTTTCATAATTTCTCATTATATAACAACATCAAGAACCTTGAAAAAATAAACTTTATGTTAATGTTATCTTGCATCAGAAAGGACTGAAAGGCAAAGCAGATGATGTGCATCGTCTTTGAAGATTCACAGGTTTTGAGAGTTAAGAACATTTCTTTTAAAATCACCTGGCTAATACTTCTATTTTCCCCCAAACACAGATGTTCCATCTGCATCTTCAATCCCCTGGCCTAAAGTCAGACTCCAGATTTGTGTTTGAGAAAAAAAAAATGACTCAGATATACAGAACCGTTGATTCAAATCACAATATCTGCTAACAGATATTCTATACAAGGTGTTTCAAACATATGAGCTACCTCTTCAAAACTATGAGAAATGGACTGAACTTATATATCGCTTTTCTAGTCTTACTGACCACTCAAAGCGCTTTACATTGAAGCCACATTCACCCATTCACACTCATACACCAACATGGCTCGGTAGGACGATGTAGAATTTGGGGGTTAAGTGCCTTGCCCAGGGGCACATCGACATGTGGCTGGAGGAAGCTGGAATCGAACCTACGACCACCACTGAGCCACAGTCGCCCAATGAATGTTATCCAAAGAAAACGGTCAAGTTTCTTCGTAATGCCTGGTGAAAAGAAACTGTGTCGTATTTTAAATAAATCTTTAAGTTGCATTTTTGTAATCTGTGGATCGCTGTTCAGCTTGTTAAAATTGATTATTAATGAAAAAGTAAGAAAAAAAAAATGTTTTAATTGTCTCATTCATTGATAAACCTTCCAACCCTTTTAAGATATGATATTCACTCTGAGTCCATGCTGCACGCGGGCATGTTCTCTAGAGACACCCCAAAGCATCCTGAATAAAACACATGCCCCCCCCCCCCCGACCGCCGCAGCAAAAAAAATAAACATTTTTTTATTTATACCACCATTTGTTTAATAAAAATTATATATTTTAAGCCAGCATTACGATGGCAACCTCACAAAAAAAGGGTCCTGGGAGAGAAGCTCACGGGCGTTTTTAGCCAATCTTGGAGGGCGCTGAAGCACACCTAAACAGAATCCTAGCATCTCTTAAATTGGAGCTTTTCTAATTATTGATTTTGAGGTTGTTTTTCATACCCAATAGTAATGTAGAAAAGCCATACAGTGCTTGGTTGAAACATAATTTAACAATAAAAATACAGCAAAACATCATAATTTTAAAATAGAAAGAATTGTATGGTGTCAACGTTTGTTTGGGGTTTTATTTTTAGTTTATAAAACATTGTCTCCTCATCATAGTTATTATAGACAGTAAAGAAGAGTAAAGGGCGTACATGGAGCTGGGTTTTAATGTTTGCATCATTTAGAAAACACCGAGCAGTTGTGGTTTAATGTTTGCGTATTGAAGAATTTTGAACAATACAGTGATAAAATACAAACTGTTGTTATTTATAGTGATATTTGTTACATATTGTTATATTGTGTGATATAAATATATTTATTCAAAAAGGAGATTTAATTATTAAAAACCTAAAAGTATCGGAAATTGGTACCGTTAAGTACCGGTATCGATTCAAAGGTGCAGGGAAATGCTACCGTATCAATGCAAAGGTGAAAGGTACCCATCCCTAACCATAAGCAATTCCACAACATGGCTGAACATGTTCAGGCTCGTGATATTTGTGGACGTATACATCAGTGTTTTATTTCTAGCCCAAGAAGTATGAGACGAGGAACAAACGGTTTGAATTTGTCTCAGAACAGCAACAGTAAGTTTAGAAAGTTATTTGTCGGCATGCATTGTAAGAGTTGCATTGCTGTAAGCCAATCAGAGGTGAGATTCAGAATTGTAATCCTGAACCCAGCGCCTGAGCGATTTTTCCACATAAAAGGACTCATAAAGCGTTGATTCAAACTCTATCACAGCTAATTGATCCAAAAGCACGAGGGGATGACACCTTCAAAAACCCGACGGATAAAAGTAGATGATGCCTGGAATTTTTTAATCCCTTTGGTCAAAATTATGGACAACCAAATACTGCCAAATTATAACGTTTATTACTCAAATCTTTTGAAATGCTCCCACCAGCCTGGTCTATTTTCTAACACAGGCAGTATAACAAGAAACTCTGTGGTAATCATTCATGTGCAGCCTCACCTCAACTTGTTCAGTATCTTTGATCATCAGATTTTTCTTCAAAATATCACAGGATTCTGATAACCCTCCAGTGAAATATTAATGCCCAGTGTAACATCCACAGTCCACAGGCAGAATCCTGCACTCCACCTCCTCCGTAGGTTTTCTCACATCTCAGTTACACCTGTGGGAAGATGAGATGAGAAACCCAGCACCCAACTGCCACAAGGTACTGGTGATTCTTTCTGCTTTAATGCACCTTCGGAACAACATGAACGCATTACCAAGATATGTTCCCATGCATTTTAGGCCTTTTCCACGACCGCAGTGTTGGCATTACGCAAGAAGTGAGCAGAAGAACCTGGCTGAAGTTCAGGTTAAAATACAAAGATATCTGAAAATGTTCACACTTTGAATTAAGCGGCAAAAATCAACAATTATTTCAAATTTGGAAGTAAGTTTAGCTTTTAAACATGTCTGCTTGTTCCATCTACCTTGGGTTGATTCTTTTGTGTCTATACAAATGTATTTTTTCAAGAGTTTTTGCGTTAGGGACTCTAAAGTTAGAGTTTGTCTTATGCCAGTTAAACATATGTTAGTTTCTTTAAATTGAACTCATGGGAACGACGTGGAGGAGAACACAGCGTATGCGCGTTGACACAGAGAGCGACGGCAAAGAAAGACTGGCTGTCCCAGATTCAACCCTGTTATCTGTCTGCTGCACCTTCCATCTGAAGCCTTTTTAAAGAGCGCAGATTGTGATTGACAAGGGCTTGGATCCTCTCTGCTCTCAGAAAGGGTTATATAATATATATACATAGACACACACACTTCTAATCGACTAGATAGGATGTTTCTGAAATGAACATTAGGCATTTTTTCAGCAACAACGCAGTTCAAACCTTTTTACATGATTGGAAGTAAAACAAAAAACACCAAACATTTCAAACCAGGTAAAACCAATGTTAGGTGGAAGAACCTACTACAGTTTATGATGCTCCCGTTGTTATCGATCAGAAGCGGCTCTAAATAAATTGTTTTTTAAGTCATACATACGTAAGTTTTAAAGGAACTCAGTGTTTCAGCGGGGCAGACTTTAACCAGACTTTAGAGGGGCAGACTTTAACCAGTGCATTCGGGAGGATGAGGTAATAACAGGGCTTTTGGGTTCTAAATTACTAGTTGTTAGTTTTTTTCAGTAATTTGGCTGTGGTCTCTAGCATGAATAAATACCCTTTGAGTTTTTTTTTGTTTTTTTATCCAAGAAAATACTTGACAGGTTCTCCAACTCTAGTCTACTAATCATATCTAAACTTAGAAAAAAACAAGGAGAAGCAGCTTTCATTTTCTATGCTCCGCTTATCTGGAGGAAACTTGCTGAAGACTGCAAAACTGCTGAAACACCGAGCTGCTTTAAATGAAAACTTAACCTCTTAAGCCCAAGGCTAGTTTTTTCTCTCGAATTTGGCATACCTACACTCGAGAAACCTTATTGCAGCTTGTAAAAGGTCTTAAATTGTCAAATTTATCTCATATAATAGGAAGGTCTAGGGGGATACTGTGAATGTGAAAATTCTCAAGAAAATCATAGTTGGCATGAGTATTTGCGGTTGAAGACAGAAAATATGAAATATGAATTCTGCCTGAAAAAAATCCCATTAGCAGCTTGTTTTCATTGTAAAGAAGCAACTAAACATCATAAATACTGTAGTAACTACTCACTCTTATTGACTTTAGACCAACTGTTGGCGTCTGGAATAACAAATTATTGGAAAGTTGATGGTTAAATGTTATTCTAGGAGGCGTGGCCCCCACATTGGGGCCTAGCGGGTTTAAACTTCATCTGATTAGAGCTGCCTTAACTCTAATTTTTTTCCTGTATTTTTTCTAATGTTTTTTTAAGCTTTTCCACTTGGTGTCGTACTTTGCTGATTGTGTTCCAAAGCTACATTCCATTCGTTTCCTTTTAAGCTCTTCCGTTTTTGGGTAAAACAAACAAATTTGATGCGTTATCGCCACAAATACAACTAGCCTGAACGTGTTTCGCCATGTTGTGGAGTTGCTAACAGTTAGCTTTCACAGTTGCAAGCCAAAGTTGGCAAGGTCAGGATTTTTAATGTAATTTTCTCTGATTTAGAAGAGATGTTTTTTGACTCGCTGGTTTTTGCAATTGCCTTTAGCAGCTAGTGCAGGTAATGAGGACTAGAGAAAATTTTCACATGCAGCATGGTTATGCAACTCAGAGTTAAAAAGAATAATTATTTCATAGATTATCAGTGAATACGACCCTTACAGCTGGCTTTGAGTAATGTTCTCAAATAATTCTTTGTGCTTTGCGCTTTGGGTTACTCTAAGGTTGCATTTCATGCTTTTCTTAATTGCTGTTTTAACTTTTTCTAATGTTGTATTCTATGTTTTTTAAACCTTAATTATGTCTTTATCACCAAATCATTTGAAGCACCTTGAATTACCCTGTTACTGAAAGTGTGCTGCACAAAGACAATTGCCTTTACTAATGTATTTTGGCACTAAGCCATTCAGTGACATATAAACTAACATAAATTTTGAAAGTCTACATATAAAGTCTATTGTCCGATCTGCAGGGAGCCCATGTAAGGGCTTTATTTAGGTCAGCCTATCTGGAATGAACAACCATTCTACATTCAAAGACACTTAAAGGGCCTATATCACGCAAAATGAAGTTTTTGGAGTTTTCTACCATCTGGTAATGCAATTTTCTCATTACAAACCCCACCAGAGTGGTTTTTAGCTTAAATCACGCATGTCTGAGTAATCCTCCTGAATTCTGCCCTCTGAGCAGCTGCCCCTCCCTATCCTAGAAAACGACTGAGTGTTCAACTAGTGACATCACTGGTTAAAAGTTGAGTGCTAGAGGTGTCTGCACCGCCCCTGCAGGCAGAGCGGCTTACCCCTCATGGCAGCTTTGGTTTTTGGCAGCTTCAAACATTTTTTTCTTGAATTTCTTACTTTCTCTGTGAAAACGCCCGTTTGGCTGCATGGATTACAGTATTTTATTCTACATTCCTAAAGAACAGCAGCTGGATCAAAGAATAAAGACGCCTGATGGACAGAGAAGTAACTGGCTACATGCTAATGCTAATGTGGGTTAGCCATTTATCAAGCTGCTTATGTGATCTTATAAAAGCATTGTTTGGTTAATTAATTGATCTGTAACATCTCAGAATGTTCAATAAGCGGGTAAAAACAACACCCATGGCTTTTTATATACTGGGCTGGAAAGATTTGCTTAGTGGACTCAGCTATGTTGGTTTGGGCTCTGTCTAAAGCCTGGAGTTTAGCAACTGAGATAGGCTTTATTGACTACAGTTTTTACAACGAAAAAAATAAACCAAATGTCTGAGCCCTTAATATAACAACACAATGAAACTTAATATAAGTTTCATTGTGTTGCTCCGTGATTTTCACATTCTTGTGAGAATACTGTTTGTGATGAAGCTTAGCACTGTTTGTTTTTCAATGTGATCTGAAGTGCAGCAGAGAGGGGGAGTGTAGCGTAGCGTTGGGGTGCAGGAAGCCGGTTTATAGAGAAACAAACCGTTTCACTTCATGGTCTAACATTACATACAGGATACAAGTTAAATTTCAGGACGAATTAATACTGTATAACACTAACAGTAACTTTTCATCATATATATATGTCTATCCCAGAAGATGAAAGCTATAAAATAGCATAATACAGCCCCTTTAAATCCGCGTGCTGCCATGCAACTGGATAATTTAGTATTTTCCTTAACCATTTGGTTACTTAGCGCAGCAGTCATTTCTTTGTTTCTTATGCACAATAATATATCTTCCCCACTGTCACTTTGAAACTCTCTAGGTTAAGACTTAACTTACAAGTAAAATCTAATTCAGACTCTTTCTGTTGTGATGCATTTCTCCACTTCTTTGGATTTTCTCCAACTGCTTTATGTTCAATCCACCTCAACCAGCTAATGTCTTTATCTTTTGTTCCCCTGTTCTCAGTGATGGATCTCTCCATCTCCATGGCTCACCCCACACGTCTCCTTCATGCTGTCGATGATAGACGGCAGGTCTGAGTTCTCCATTAGAGGATGGAGACAACGATCAAACCTCAGGAAAGCTCTTTCTCTCTCTCTCTCTTTCCCTCCCTTCTTTTTTAATTACATTTGTCTGTCAAATAAAAAGTCAAGACGAGACGGAGAGAGAGGAACCTCTGAGCAATTATTCCAGACTTAATTACATAAAGTGAAAAAAAGGCTCTGTTTTGGTTGGTGTGTGTGTGTGTGTGGTAAAAAAAAAGGTACAGGTGGAGCTTCCCTACAGCGCTCAACATTTTAAAGATCATCATCTTCCACGGAAGGCTGACACTCAGGTGTCAGCTGCCCACACACGTCCACACAGGGGTCTTTATGACTTTGATGGGTTGATTGTGACAGAGACGGTTACAAATAGCAAAAAATTTAAATAAGATTGCTTCGTGTTGCTTTTATAACCTCATACATCGATAAGACAGACATCTCCGGGGGAAGGAGTGCAACAAGAAGTCTCGAAACTCAAATATCAATCAATATAATATACAGTAAAATTCTACAAAAAAATGTTTATCAGAATTTTCTTTTGATTCCTATTTTTAGAAAAAGAATCAGACCTAATGGGGTCCAGTGAACCACAGTCAGACTAATTAGCAACAAATACTGTAGATTAAATTAATTGAACCATGTTGTAACTCCAATGGCGTCTATGAAAAAACTCCAAGAGAACATTGACAACTCATCCAGGAGCTCATAAAATCCCCTGAAAGCACAACAGGCCTTTGTTGCTTCATTTAGGGCCAGCATTTATAATTTAACAACAGAAAAGCCAATGTGCAAAAGTGGCATCTGTAACAAAGGGTCCATGGGTTAAATCATTGCTGATCCATCTAATGCTCAGACGGTCTCAGTCGTTGTGTCCTTGGGCAAGACACTTCACCCATTGCCTACTGGTGGTGGTCAGAGGGCCCGGTGGCGCCAGTGTCCGGCAGCCTCGCCTCTGTCAGTGTAACGGAAAGAACAAACCTGATTGTGGTAGTGAGACAGTATGAGGCTTCGTTGCTGCTTCGGGATCCGGATGCTTTGTTGCAACTGACACAACCATGACATCTGCTCTTTAGCAGAAAATCCCGATGCAACATTTCTGGCCAACAGCTGATCTTTAAGCGTAGGAAGACTTGAATTGCTTCCATGAAAATGATTCAAAGCACGCCAGCAAGCCCAATGCTAACTGTTGGCATAGTTAAAGTCCATGGATTGATCCAACTGAGATGCTAAGGCATGGCCTTAAACTTTTTTGTACTTTTTTTCATTAAAAACAAGACATTCATAGAGATGAATATGCTTGATTGGAAACAGTTACGTGGTAAATGTAAGGGAGTTATTACTCCTTCAATGCAGAATAATCAACATGATGCTGTTAAGGAACTTTGAATTCAGAGAAAATCCTTAGTACCTGGAATCGACAGCAGTGGATAATTGGACTTTCACAGCATACAAGTCCAAATTAATGCTAAACATATTTTTCAAACTTGGGTCAAATGCAAATGTTTTCATTTTCAATGGAAACTTGATATTGATGCTTTGAGTGAAACATTGAAGGTGTGACCTTGCTGCTTTCACTGTGATTTTTTTTTTGAGAGAAAAGGAAACAGAATCTGCTTATTAATTTTGAGCATGCAGTGTGTCGCCTTCACAGAAGAAAGGAAGAAAGAGAAAGATGACAAAAAAGGACAAAAAAGGTAAGTGTTTGGTGTAATCTTAGACCTCATCCAATCACCCTGGATGGATTTCAGAAAGACCTAACTACCTATTTTATAAGAGCTTGGAAATGGTGGTTCTGACTAAATGCTTCACTGATCCTTCCTTGTCCTAGTTTTGTTTGCTTGATTACAAGTGCCTTTTCTTGGTCTAATGGGAAATGAACTAAAGTATGTCCTGGTAAAACACCTAAAATGTATTAAAGGAGAGGAGGGCCGGATTGAAGAAATGAAACTCGCGATTGCCGCTGCCGGCACTGCGAGTAACTGCCACCGCAGGCCACAGCACATTGCACACATCGACAGCTGTACAACAACAAGCAACATGTCTAGCGACGAAGTGAGTAATAGTGTTTAATAGGCCGCGTCTGAAGTCCGGGTTCTTTCTCTTCCTTCTTCCTGTTAAATCGAGAACGCACAAGAATTATAGATTGACGTTACTTCCGCGTGTAAGTGTGGGAAATTCGGCCACCGAATCGCAGACCATTTTGCAGCACACAGGCTGTTCAAGATAATGGGATTGCACATGGGTGGGCTCATTTTACTTAGTTTAAAACGCTTCATTACCCAATACAATAACAAAACTGAACATGAATGTAATTTGTTTTAGGAATCAGCCCCCTGCTCCTTTAAGAGGAATCAAATCTGCTTTAAATGATAGATGATTGAAGTTGAAGGCATTAAAGCATCCTTTCGTACTGGATTTTAGTCTATAAGGTCATTACTCGTAAATATTTCAACTTGATTTTCATAGTGATACTGTGAATAGTGAAACTGAAAACCAGTCTGAATACCAAATGTACCATAATTTCATTATTCAGCTATAGATTTTGACAACAAAAATACCCAGGAAAAAAAGTTATCAAAAAAGTCAAAGTTAAAAGAGTCAAATAGTTAAAAAATAGCTCAACTTCTCCAAGTTAACTTAAAGAGGTTTCACCTTTCATCCAAAATGCTTGGAAACTTGGTTGTTACACTAAAAAAAGGGAATTGGCAGGTATTTGAATATGCAGAAACAAATCATGCTACATAATGCTGCACAGACTATGCATCTTTCTCCTATTTACATGATTTCATCAAGTACAATTGGAGTAATTACCAACAATACTGAATTTACACAATTTTTTGTAATTGTTTAAAAGCGAATTATATTACTGAAGCCAGTATAATCATGTTTAGTTAACACCTGAAATGAAGTCATATGTTCAAAAAAACACAACAAAATGTGGTTGGATAGGTTAGTGCTCTCCCCTAATCTAGACCACACTCCAAGCCAGTAGCAGCAGTATTGCACCAGAACATAGTGTGCCAACAGTCCCAAAAAATCCACAAAGAAAAAGAGTCTGTTGGCTAATGACAAAAAAATATTTTATAACTAAGAAAAGAAGATGTGGGAGCCGAAGCCTCAGGTCACTGTCCAGCTGCAAGTCCTATTGCCACTGTTTTAATAATTAGTAATGAAATGAATGATGAATTCTCGAATTCATGAAATTTCGGATTCTTTACCTCATCCTGAGGAAAAAACTTAGTTGGACAAATAAATCTTTTAGGAAGATCTTTAATTTAAATCAAATAAAACAAAAGATTTTAGAGTTATTGTGTAGCGAAGTGGTTAGTGCAGGTACACTGAAAAACAGGGAATTGGCAGGTCTTTGAATTTACAGAAACACATCGACTAAATGCTACAAAATCTATACATGTTTATCTTACATGATTTAATTAAGTACAATTCAAGTAGTTATCAATAATACATTTACACTTTTTTCTTGCATTGGTGGAAAGTGAAGGACTTTTATTACTGAAGCCATTATCATCGTGTTTAGTTAAGAGTGGAAATCGATATTTCGCATTTAAATATGAAATTTCTGAGTCATCGTGTAGCAAAGTGGTTAGTGCAGGTGCTCAGTGAACAAAGGCCCAGGTTTTGTACTGGGGTCGAGTCTCATTCCGCTGCTGCACATTTTCGAGCCTCAATATACCATGCACTGTAAAAAAAAAAAAGGCTATTGTGGCCACAAAACCGTGAAAAAATACAAGAACTTTGTTTCACTATTCCCATTTTGGCTATTTCTTCAAGCCCAATATTATGAAGTATTCCCAAATTAAATAAATAAAGCTTTAAACCATTAGATTGGAAAACATTGCCTCTTTTTTTTAAAGATTAAAATTGAAGATTTTGCTGCAGCATTAACTGACAATTATTAAGCTGTCTCATCTTAAAAACACCTGTTACTAAACTTAATTTTCTTGTAATATCAAAGAAACAGTGAGAACGTCTGAACCACACCAGAAATATTGAAAACCTATGTGATTTAAACCATTTGTGGTGTTTGAAAAAAGTGTGGCAGCATTGGTGTATAGGGTTGTGCCAATTGGTACCTCTCAACTAGGAGATCTGAGATTGAAACCCGGCCTGGGGATTTTCAGCTTGTGGTCACATTACACAACACCACTGAACAAAAGTGAAAAGAAAAAAAAAAATCGCTGTTCAAATTGAAAATGTTGTTGTAAGGACCTAAAAATGACATGACTACATTATGTAATGAATTCATGCTATGGCAACCAATAAATATATTAATTCAACATATGTTTAAACCATCTCATGAAAATAAAATACTTTGAATTGCTAGCATCTATTATTTAGGAGTGAGAGGGTAAATTATGTCAGATTTATTTATTCTGATCAAGTGGAACCGATGTACACAATGCAATCAAGTAAATTGAAGTACAAATTGTAAACCTTTTTTTTCAGTGCAGTATCAGTCATATAAGGTTAATTCAGAAACAATCATACCAATAGGAAAGTGATAACCAACCTTTTTAAGCCCAAGTGACATAAGATCTACCAACTGAAATGAGTAAAAAACACTGTCGAGGTAACGCTTGCAATTTAAGGCTTTTTACTCAGCCTGATTGTAATTAACATGCATCAAACGCTTTGGTCCAGCTTTCAAAGAGATTTGACCAAGAACACACTGTAACACTGACATTGTTTGTCTATAATTTCACATCACAGCTTATATTCCTAAACTCTTATATTCAGAATGTCACAACAAACAGAAGCTTGTGACCCATTTCCCATGTGAGGAAATCATTTGTTAGTAGTAATAAAGAAAAGGAAAATACACTTGCAGTAAGCAGATCACACATTAACCACCTACAAACAGCCAGTCTGAGGCGGTCTGTGAGGTGTCCATCACTAAGTCGGCTCCTGTACTTTGATTTGATTATTTTCATCTGTGAAAATGCCATTTCACAGAGGTACGTAGATCCAAAGCAGGCTTTAATTTTTTATGCACATGTACTGAGGAGAGGAAACTCTTGTTTGCTGACAAGTCCCCAAAAGTCACTGCCCCTTGATCTGGCTTTCAGCTCCACATCATTCTGCAAATCAACCATTTCCATGTCAATTCCACATGACAAAGGAAATACCTGCTGGAATTTGGCTGCTACCTCCTGTATATTAAAAGGCAGAAATGGATTTGAGACAAATGCGGCAAGGTCTTCCATGCTGTCTAACTCGAGAAGACAACGACTGAATTCTGCGGCCAGTTTGTCCAGGTACACACTGTACTGCTCAAGGCAAAAATCATGGTGGTTTTTTTATGCATTGTGACATTTTCTCCAGGTTGGGAAAGTGTGTCAGCCTCCCCTTCTGGAGATGTGCGGTCCAGATACTGAGCTCGGCCTTGAACGCATTCACAGCGCTTATCATATTGGGCAGGTGTCGGTCTCTTCCCTGGAGCTCGCAGTTGAGTGAGTTCAGTTTTGCTGTTAGGTCAGTCAGAAACCCCAGGTCCAGTAGCCACGCATCATCTGATAGTTCCTCGTGATCCTCGTTCCTTGTTGACAGAAACATTTTTATTTCAGGCAGCAGGTCAACAGAACGCTGCAGCGCTTTGCCGCGACTCAGCCACCGGACATCAGCGTGGAGAAGTAGCTCTCCAGTCAAGCTCATCTAATAACGCCTTGAGTAAGCGACGCTGAAGCGCTTTCACCACCAATTTCATAACGTGAGAAAAGTCCACAACTTTGCCAGCCAGGGCTTGTTGTCGAATCACACAGTGATAATTAATGAAGTCGGGAAAGTCCGGATCATTACGACACAGTGCTATGAAACCAGTGCGCAAACCGCACATTGCAGGAGCCCCATCTGTTACAATTGCCACCAGTTTATTAATGGGAATGTTTTTTTTCAAGGATATAGTCTTTAAAAAAATTGTAAATATCCTCACCTCTTGTTCTCTGCTTTAAATAGAGAAGAGTGAGGAACTCATCTTTAGTTGTACGATCCTGGAAAGCCATTCTGACATACACGACAAGCTGAGCTGTGGCCATTACATCCAGCGATTCATCAAACTGCAGAGAAAAATAATTGCAGAGCGACAAGTCTTTTAAAACCTGTTGATCCACATCCTCTGACAGTAACTCAACCCTTCCTTTTCACTGTTGCGGGACCCAGCGGTAAACGGTCTGCAAACGATCTCTGCCGTCACCGTCATCGCTTCCTTAAACAAATCTCCGTCCGTAAATGGCTTCTTGTGTTTAGCCAAAATGTGGCTAACACGGAATGATGCTTCCGTTGCAGCCTTACTTAAAGAAGCGGGCGTTGAGAAAAGCGACTGCTGAGTCTTTAACTCCGATTTCGGCTCTTGAACTTTCTTGGCGCGGATTGAGCTCTTTGGTGGAAAAATGTCTTTAAATTTCTGGTGGTTGTGGTGCCGCTCTAAATTTCCTCGCTTAGACAGCTCCTGTTTTTGGTGGCAAAGCATACACACCGCCATGCTAGCTAACTGTGTCACCCACCGGTGTCAACCAGTCGCTGGTGTCACCGGGGTGACGTGATATTTGCGACAGTAAACGTTAGGGCACTCTCCCCTTATCTTATCTTATTGGTCATTTAGTGGCGCGACAGCCAATAAGTGACACAATTTAGGATTTAGAGACAAACACTTTCAAAACCAAACATTGATCAATCCAAGAATGAATTTCTGGATATTTTTTTTATTTATTTTTCCGCGATCGACAGGTTGACGACCACTGCAATAGGACAATAGAAACCATTGATTATTTCTAATGAGACCAACAGAGTCACATGACCCCCTAGACCTAGCCTCTATTCAATTCACTGAGAGGATTGTCGCCACTAACAATCTTGATGAGCTACAATCTAGCTGCACTAGACAGTAGGAGAGAGTAAAGATTGGAATCTTAAGCCATCTCGTCTGTTCAAGGCTGGTTTTTCATGTTTTACATACTGTAGATTGCTTCCCTTACCTCTCTCTCAAACCAGCTGTCTTCTCGGTCCAAAATATGAGCATTATTGTCTTAAAAGGACTACCCTTTGTCCTCAAGATGGAGCTAGACTGTAGACTTTTGACCTTTTGAGTTTGCTCTTCTGTGTTGCAATATCATCATGTGTAGCTCTTTTGTTTCTCTAATCTACAGGTCTGAACAGTCTGCTACACTGGACTGCATATACCATACCACTGGCCCCGTGTTTGGGTGCTTTGTCTGTGAGGTCAGCTAGTTTTTGTCCAAGAGTGGTTTCAGGTTTAAAATGCACTGGAATATTGTGTTTAGAAAACAAAACAAAAAACGTCATAGTTTCTCAGACACTCCAGCGACAATGAGGACAGTTATTTTATTTCACCTCTTCTTATCCTCTCACTAACCAGAGTTGATAGTTTACTGGAATTCCTAAACTCCCATTTGGAAAGCTTAAAGTTCACTCTTGATACATTTGTGTCTTTGGTCCTTTCCTCCTCCCTTTGTGGAAACCTTTTTAGCTTGGTGCTGTGGTATTCTGATGACCAGTAATTTTGTGTTATAGTGGTCGGTGGGAATCTAAAAGCATTTCTGTTGTTTTTTTTCTTCTTCAAAACTTGACATTTACTGTCCAATCTTGATGAGATCCTGTGTTGGACACTTCAAAGTGTATCTTCATATTTGCAGTTTCAGAAATACTCAGACCAGCCCCACGACTCATTTAAAGTCACTTAAACTCCCTTTCTTCCCCATTATGGTGCTTGTTTTAAATTCAGCTGATTCTCTTCATCACTAAATGTATTAAGCAGCTTCAGTGTAAATGGCTGATATCCTAGCAACAATCTCTACTAAGCAGTCAATAATAAAGTTATCAAGGGTAAATAAAACAGAGCAACAAAAAAGCACAACTCCATTGAAGGTTCTGTTGTTTCAAACTAACATCTATATATTGTAGACCTTCGCAACGTTGAAAATATTATATAAATGAAATGTTAGATCACCCTTGTGGTAGGAAGGTCCTGGGTTTGAATCTTGGCCTTATATGGATTCTCACGAAATTTGGAGTTTTCCAGACTCAGGAGAATCCATCTTGTACCGCTCCAATCTGAATCGCCCGACTTCCGACCCATATTCGACAGGGCCAATCGTTTGTCAGCATGTTGCTTTGGGGCGGGAGTTCAGTCTTGACTATAGTATCAAGGGCCCACCTAAATGAAACAAACATGGCCATGCTGGTTGACCCTCCTGTAGATAGACCAATAGAGCAGCTATTGAATCAGATGTAGGGGAACTGGATACTATTTTTCTGTTAGAAAATGAGCAAAGGGAAGCACTTTGTGAAAGGTGAAACAAGTAAAACAAAAATTGCCACACCGGTTGACACTAAAGTATAAGCCAGTGCCGGCCGGGTGCTACCTTGCACGTCCTCCAGTTAGCTCAAAGTATTCTACCAGACGGCCCTCCCTCTTTCAGACGGTTTCTGCTGCAAAGATTCAAGATCGAAATGTGAAAGGCTCGACAAGGGGCGGGGCTACACATAGATCTGGCTTATGCCAGGTTAGGTTCTCTCCGGGTACTCCAGCTTTCTACACAGTCCAAACAAAAGCTGCTGAATTCATTGATCTCTCTAAATTGCCCTTATGTTTGAGTGTCATGGCTGGCTGTCCTGTAAGTCTTTATGGTCCCCTGTGTTCAGGGTGTACCCCATCGCTCACCCAATTACTACTGGGTATAGTGACTAGCTAGATCCTTGATCTTATATCTTTAAGATCTGTGAACTGGCCAAGATTTGAAAAAATATAGTCTTTGACAACACCAACTTTTCAAAAGTCTATAAATGAACACAACAGCAGCTTGAAAAGTAATTTGCACACAACTGTACAAAAGTTGAATTCAGCTAAATAAAAACATGCAATGTAATGACCAATTACAAAACACAGAGGGTGCAGTTGGAAGCAATAAAGAAGATATTTTGATATGGTTGTATCCCAAAATGGACGTTATGGACATTAGAGCTTGGCTTAATAAAAACAAGATCGAAGCTAACACAAGCAAAGATGATGCTAACACATCGGCAGTCAAAGAAAACCTTGAGGTAATTCTGATCCACATTCCACACCAGCTGGTGGTGGTAATGCACCAATTTGTTGTTTGCCAGCAGATTAATAAACATCACCAATAAGGACTATGCTGTATTATTTTTAGGCTAAACTGAGCATGTTAAAGGTAGTCATGATAAAAACGTTGTGAAAAATACGTTCATAATTAGGGTTATGGTTTACTTTTGGACCAGCTATGTTATTTAGGTACATTAATAAGACCCTTGTGGACGTAAAAAGACAGTTATTGCTTAGGATGGCTCTATTCTGTCAATAATATTTGGTATTGAAGGGTGAGTTGCTCATTATCTTACTTTCTGAATGGTTCGACAAATGCGTTTACTGTGTGTTTAGTTATGATTTTATGCTTGATTAGCATTCATCATTGGAACCACAAAGATATTTCCTTTTACATCAAAGAAAGAAAGAATTGGATCACAGGCCTAAGAAGCCTTTACACCCTAAAAGTGACCAGGGGTCTCTTTATAAAACTTTGCGTATAATCCTCACTAAAATCCTACTTAAGCTCAGCAACTTTTTTTTTTTACTTACGTCTAGTAAGTTTCTTATCTATCAAACTTGGAGTACGCACAGCTGCACCCAATCTCCACTTTATAAATCAGGCTATTCGTAGAAATGTGCTCAGCTGTCTTTGGATCAGATTCCGCCTCCTACCCACCCACTTTCTGCCATAAACGGTCAATGCACTGTGTCTAGTGAATATTCGGCATCGACTTAAGACGGTTAATATGGGGCGTTTCACAGGTAACCATGGAAACAGAGAGGCGAAGAAAGACACAGCTGCAGGCATGCGGAGGCAGAGAATCAATGTTTATCTATGTAGAGCTTTACTCAGCCAAAGGCTTCTCATAAAAATATAATTACAAAAAAATGTGTTAGAAGACAAGAGTAAAAAAAATAAAAGCAGCAGCACAAGAGATGAAGCAAATAAGAACATTACATACAAAGTTTCAGTTATAGGCTATGATTATCTCTGGTAGCGACAGTAAGACAGGAATCAAAGCAAATTAAAACAAATAAAACGTAATCACAATAGAACATAATAAATTTAAGCACTCCGAAATATTTAAAGCGTGACGAAAAGGTGCGCTTCAAAACTACTTTTAAAAAGTATAATCCATGCAAAATATTGATTTGGTGTCATAAAAATAAACGGAAGAGCTGCAGGTGACACGGCAATGCTGCAGCAGGTTGCCTGACATTAAAAAAAGAATCTTCAATGACTTCCAGCGCATCCATTTAGCATAATTTCTTAAATGCAACACGTTTTTAATTCAAATTCTCATTTTTATTCTCAGTTCCTGTAGACAGGACGGGGGAGAGGTTTGTGTGATGGTTGTGTTCGTTTGTGTGTGCAATGCTACAAGTCTGAAAATGTGGCTTAAATTCACCGTTTTGTTACCCATCCTGCTGCGATGTCAAAAAAGTGCGTAAGCAAAATCCTTAGTGTGCTTAAAGTTGCACACATTTTTCTGGCATGTTTTTTTTCTTTCTATAAATCCCAAACGTTGCGTATAAAATTCCTTACATAGTTTTCAGACCCCGGTTTGTGCGTAAGCAAGCTTCATCAATGAGAACCCAGAGCAGTGCGCGCTGTGCAGATTAGAACGATACATCATGGACCCACTTTGCTAAGGAAGGAAGGCAGGCAGAGGTTCTTGTACTCGACACTCAGAGAGAATACAAGCAGAGGACAAAAAAGCCTTGCGTGACTCATCACTCAGTATGTGCAGTAAATTATCTCCAAATGTCCTGTGCAAATCCTATTCACTGCAAAATCAAACAATGCAAAAACCTCCTTTAAACAAGCAGCGAGGGAACAGCTTGTGCTGAACACTAATTCAGGGCACTTACAGTACATATTTGATCCGTTCTACATTCTGACAGTTTTATTGCTTGGTACCTTTCAACGATCAAGTCATTCAACAGTGATTAAATCCTTGTTTCTACAGAACATTGGTCACAATGAACAAACAGAAAGAGATAGAAATGTCGTCCAAATACACCAGAACATGCTTATTTTGACTTATAGAATTGATCCTGCTTACCTTCATTTCTTCTGTCATTTGCTCATCCTGGGTACATTGCAACGCCCCTGTGTGATATAGCTTTATATGTTTTCAGATATATTCGCCCTTATGTGGCACTTAGAATTCAAATTGAAGATTAACATCACATTTTTAAAACTTGCTTAACTTGGGCAAGCTAAAGGAGGCCGTGGCAGTTAGTGCGTTTTCTCACTTCGTCTATCACATAAATATTCAATGACATTTTCAATAAGCGCCAACCAGCCCTGGATTCGACCTTCTTGCTGCGTTGTGTGAAAGGGTCATTCTGGGGTCATTCCTCCAAAAAACTGGCTCCACAAACTCATCTGCAAAAAGTACCACAGCACCATATTGTTTTTTAACTTATTTAAATATCAAAAGTCAGCAGTGATTTAGGGATCAACATTTAGAGCTCTTTATTTGGGATAAAACCAACCAAACCCTTATATTCAAAAAGGTTAACCCCCCTTCTTAGGTAATGAATTAACTGATTAAACATTTTAGGAAAGCTGACTTAAATTTTTCTAGTCACTGGCAGGCCTGCGTAATGTCTGAAATACAGAATCCAGGAAAACAACAAAAAGACTAGTTACACCACCCCCAATAGGACCCCCTACACTGTCATACGTGGAATAAAAAACGAAGGGTATGGATTTTGACTCCGTGCGCACGGTTAAATAAAATGGTTGTACAGATTCTTACTCCTCAAAATTATTTCTGCACGTGACCCCTGCCGGGCTCCATAATCAACAATTTGCCTTTTTTGCTCCTTAGACTTTTCTCCAGCACAAAGCAGATCAGACTTAAACCATTGGTTTTGGTCTCAAAATTGTAACAATATCAGTGCTCAGTTAGACTCAAAGGACCACAACAGAGGGAAGAAACTATTGTGTAGTTCTGGAGGTCTAAATTTTAACATTGTCATATGTTTTTGGTTTTCTTGTCACACTTACATGTTTTAGATTAAACTCAGTTTTTATATTAAAGATAACCTGAGGGAACGATATGGAAAAGTAAGAAACATTTTTAAAAAGCAGATATCACACTGCAAAAACTGTCCCTCTACAGTAAAATAGTCAAAAAATCTAGTTTCCAACTTAAAAGTGTTTTTGATCTTAATTTGAGATTTATATACTAATAAGCAAGAGCAGATGATTTGAGAATATTAATCTTATTTTGAGTACATATGTTTTATCTTAAGAATTCTTACCAAGTTCAATTTGCCGTATTTTATTAGCAGATTATTTCACTAAATTTAAAAAGATTTGGACTAAAATTAAGTATTTTGAGGTTTAGGGTAATCTGCACGTGTAAGAATTCTCAAATAAGAAATATGTACTTAGCAAGAGCAGGTGTTAGATTATCTAGCTGATATTGAGCACATATATATACAGGTGCTGGCCAGTAAATTAGAATATCATCAAAAAATTGAATTATTTCAGTAAATCCATTTAAAATGTGAAACTTGTACATTATATTCATGCAATGCACACAGACCAATGTATTTCCAATGTTTATTTATTTTAATTTTGATATTTATAAGTGACAACTAATGAAAACTCCAAATTTGGTATCTCAAAAAATTAGAATATTTTAAAGGCCAATGAAAAAAATTTGTTTTTTTTTAAATGTTGGCCAACTGAAAAGAATGAAAATGAAAAGAATGTGCATGTATAGCACTCAATACTTAGTCGGGGCTCCTTTTGCCTCCATCACTGCAGTAATGCGGCGTGGCATGGACTCGATCAGTCTGTGGCACTGCTCAGGTGTTATGAGAGCCCAGGTTGCTCTGATAGTCGTCTTCAGCTCCTCTGCATTGTTGGGTCTAGCGTATTGCATCTTCCGCTTCACAATACCCCATAGATTTTCTATGGGGTTAAGGTCAGGCGAGTTTGCTGGCCAATCAAGGACAGGGATACCATGGTCCTTGAACCAGGTACTGGTGGTTTTGGCACTGTGTGCAGGTGCCAAGTCCTGTTGAAAAGTGAAGTCTGCATCCCCATAAAGTTGGTCAGCAGCAGGAAGCATGAAGTGCTCTAAAACTTCCTGGTAGACGGCTGCATTGACCTTGGACCTCAGGAAACAGAGTGGGCCAACACCGGCAGATGACATGGCACCCCACACCATCACTGACGGTGGAAACTTTACACTGGACCTCATGCAACATGGATTCTGTGCTTCTCCGCTCTTCCTCCAGACTCTGGGTCCTTGATTTCCAAAGGAAATGCAAAAATTGCTTTCATCAGAAAACATAACTTTGGACCACTCAGCAGCAGTCCAGTCCTTTTTGTCCTTGGCCCAGGCGAGACGCTTCTTACGCTGTTTCTTGTTCAAGAGTGGCTTGACACACGGAATGCGACAGCTGAATCCCATGTCTTTCATGAGTCTCTTCGTGGTGGTTCTTGAAGCGCTGACTCCAGCTGCAGTCCACTCTTTGTGGATCTCCCCCACATTTTTGAATGGGTTTGTCGTCACAATTCTCTGCAGGGTGCGGTTATCCCTAGAGCTTGTACACTTTTTTCTACCACATTTTTTCCGTCCCTTCGCCTGTCTGTTAATGTGCTTGGACACAGAGCTCTGCGAACAGCCAGCTTCTTTAGCAATCACCTTTTGTGTCTTGCCCTCCTTGTACAAGGTGTCAATGGTCGTCTTTTGGACAGCTGTTAAGTCAGAAGTCTTCCCCATGATTGTGGAGCCTTCAGAACAAGACTGAGGGACCTTTTAAAGGCCTTTGCAGGTGTTTTGAGTTAATCAGCTGATTAGAGTGGCACCAGGTGTCTTCTATATTGAGCCTTTTCAGAATATTCTAATTTTCTGAGATACTGAATTTGGTGTTTTCATTAGCTGTCAGTTGTAATAATAAAAATGAAAATTAATAAACACTTGAAATATATCACTATGTGTGGAAGGAAAGTATACAGTATACAAGTTTCACGTTTTGAATGGAATTACTGAAATAATTCAACTTTTTGATGATATTCTAATTTACTGGCCAGCACCTGTATATATATACATATATATATATATATATATATATATATATATATATATATATATATATATATATATTATTCTTAATTGTTGTTTATACGTTTAATGCTTATATGCTGCTTTTTTACTTTGGTTAATGTTGTACTCTTTTTGCTGTTTGTGTGTTTATGTTTTTCGTGATTTATTCCTAAATGCTGTTTTTCTTTTTCATGCTTTTATCGTATGTCCTGTTTGTTTCTTTACCGAAACAAACAGAATCATGTAAGGCACCTTGAATTACCTTGTTGGAGGTGTGCTTTATAAATGAAATTGCTTTGCCTTACAAGCAAGTTAACCCCCAAATGGCTCAAAAAAACAAGGTTCACACCTTCATTACATTGAAATGCTGTAACATGATTGAATTTAATAGATCGTTCTTGCTCTAAAAACCTTATGATGTGGTTAATTTAAAACAAATTAGAAAAGAAGAGTGAATAAACATTTAAAACAATGGAACAGAGTCATTGGCAGCTGTACTGAAACTTAAGTAGGCAAAATCTTTTTCACATTAGGCCAAGTTGCTCTGGGTAGTTGATTGTTTTCAGGCCAAAACAGTGGTGTTAGCTAAGATGCTACTTTAGAAGTAGCTTCAGATGAAGAGGCTTAAGTTCGTGGTTAAGATGAGGGCTGTAAGTCAGTGCAAGTTCCATTTCTAATAATACTTTAGTGTACTAGCAGTAAGCTGAAGTGATTAATGCCTCGCTCGTGTGCTTGTCATAGTTGTGAATAAAAATATGGAAAGAGTCAAACAGGAAGTGATATTGAGAATGCTAAGGCAAAGAATGAAACGTCTGTTTAATATTATAATGTACGGACCTCATTGGTGCCCCCTTGACACAATTAAAAGTCCTATCCTGCCAACACAGTCTCATCCTACACACACACACACACCTGTCTGCCCTGCCCTGTCAGCTCTGCCTGGCAAAATTCAATTACCACTTATCACCAGTGACAGGGAGCATCACTCTGACTGGCATACATAACGGTGCTACTGGACACACAAACAGCCAAACACCAACCCAAGCAGCATCATCGTGGCCCACTGCAGTGCACTTACTCACGCAGAGACTCCTATCAGGCTGTAGCTCTCCCTTAAGAAAGCAACAATAACTTTTTGTCAGTACCCTCCAATATTGACCTTGAGACCTCCAAGAAAGGTATTTTGAAGACAGTTTTGTAGGCACGTAAACATAAATGAGCAAAACGGCTTACTCACTGTACAGGAAACAAAACAGATAAAAGACACATTTCAAAAGTGGTGAGAGGTGAATATTATTATAATGCTTTTTTTGCTATTTAAAATGCAGACATATGCCAATAACAGTAAATTTAAAACCAAAAAACTGAGCAAGGTGAAACATTATGCAGCAGGTGACCATTAGCGGTGACTGAGGCAAGTCAAATTTACTACTCACTGTTTACTGGTAAAATGTTCAATGATTTTTTTTAATCAATTTTTTTATGATTTTTTGGCTCTAGTGGCCTTTATTCAATAGTGGACAGCATATAGAAAGCGAGGGGGGAGAGACGTGGGGGAAGACCTGTGGAAAATATTCAGAGAACGGGATTAGAATTTGGGACAGCCACGTCGAGGACTAAGGCCTCTGCTTATGGGCCTCCCACACTAAACACCACACGACGCCCAAAATTATTCCTTTTTTTAACTTCATTAGCTATATTGCCATTAAACATGGGGTTAAGGAAGGACAGTGCCTACATTTGTTGATTTCTACAATATAGCATTTTTTTTTAATACCTCGCAAGACTGTTGTGTAAAGGTGCCGGTCATAAAATTAGAATATCATGAAAAAGTTGATTTATTTCAGTAAGTCTATTCAGAAAGTGAGACTTGTATATTAGTTTCTTTCATTACACACATAATGATATGTTTCAAATGTTTAATTCTTTTAATTTTGATGATTATAACTAAGGAAAGTCCCAAATTCAGTATCAGAAAATTTGAATGATGTGAATTTGTTCACTATTGAAGTACCACACTCTAATTAGTTAATTAATTTAAACTAGGGCTGTGTTGAAAAAAAAATCGGAAAATCCATTCTGAATCGATCCTAGAGAAATCAAATTGAATTGATTCACAGTTTCAAAAATCGGTTTTATTTTCTGGAATATTTTGCCCTTTTTATAACTAAAATAGGAAGGTAAAGTCAAGGCGGCCATTTTAAGTCTTGTGTCTAAAATGGTAAATACAGTTTCCCCCGGTGAACTGTTACTTACCCAGTGATAAGACATATTGAATTACAGGCATATAATTAAGATAAAAGCTCAAAAAAAAAATTTAATAGCATTGACCCATATCAATATCGAACTGGATCAGATTGAATCAGATCGAAATGTGATAATTGATTCTAACACTTAAGAATCGGAATTGAATCGATTCATGAAATTTGAATCGATACCCAGTCCTACTTTAAATGCCTACAAAAAGCCTTAAATGGTCTCTCAGTCTAGTTCTGTAGGCTACACAGTCATGGGGAAGATAGCTGACTTGACTAGGTAGGGCTATCAATTTTAGTCGTTTGGTTGACCAATTGGTCAGTGTCGTCTCAGCCGACCAATATTCTCATTGGTCGACCAGTTCCATAATTATTTTTCCAGAAGTTGCATTTTTTTTTTTTACAATAAAGATATTTTCATTGATTTATTCATTTATAAGCAGTTATATATTACTTTATTCTAAATATAATTAGCTCATGTTTCATCCCCAACTTTAAAAGCTTTAATTTACGCTATTCTGTAACAGCGCCACAGTTCGTCTAGAACTCTCTAAAAACGGGAACCGCACCTGTGGCTGGCTGAGCTACGCATGATGCTTCGTGCTCAGTAAGGAGGAATATAGTTCGGGTTACTCTGATTCAGTTAAAACACTACTTGTTTTGACTACAGCCAACAAAACGTCCAGCAAATCTAGATCTTTTGTCTGGCTGCGTTTTACAAAAAAAAGAGTGCTGAGTGCAAGGTATGCGGCCTGGAGCTCGCTTACCATACCTCAACGACCAAAATGGCCTTAAAGCGGTACGCGATATATACATGTGTCAGACAGCTTGCTTTGTCTAATGTCTAAAAGTTAAAAGATTTTTATTTATGTGATAGGTGCATCCCCAGGCCACAACATAAAAAAAGGTGGACTACACCTGCAGATCTGTAAGTAGCCTTAACAACTTTCTTATGCAGACTCAATACATTGTCTTTTAGTGTTAGGCTTTTGTTTTCATTAATCTACACTTGAAATAGCCTTTTGTTAGGATTATTATTTGGTATATTTTGCAGTTGTATTTATTTATCGGTCAAGTGTGTGATTGTGACTGACTGTCACCCACTCTACCTACCTAGGACCGAGCTCCTTACTTTGCAGTTAAAAAAAATAATTTAATTTTCAAAGAATTGTATTATTATTAGAGTTTTATGTATCTCTGAAGTTTTCTCGTTGCTGTTTTTCTCCACGAAAAGCGTCCAGCAACAAGTGTTTAATCAAAACAGTGCGGTTCTCTTTTCTCTCTCTATTTTTTTTTTTTAGTCGACTGGTCGTTGCGCAGGGCAGGTCTTTGGTCGACTAAGTAATTCCTTGGTCGAATACAGCCCCAGACTTGACAGTTGTCCAAAGGATGAGCAATGACACCTTGCACAAGGAGGGCAAGACACAAAACGTCACTGCTAAAGATGTTGGCTGTTTACACAACTCTGTGTCCAAGCACGTTAATAAAGAGGCGAAGGGAGGTACCAAAAAAGTGTACAAGCAACGTGGATAACCGCACGCTGGAGAAGATTGTGAAACAAAAAACATTTTAAAATGCTGGGGAGATTCACACAGTGGACTGCAGCTGGAATAGGTGCTTCAAGAACCACCACATGGGTTTCAGGTGTTCCATTCCTTGTGTCAAGCCACTCTTGAACAAGAGACGGCGTCAGAAGCGTCTTGCCTGGGCTTGCCCCTGAGTGGTCCAAATTTATGATCTCTGATAAAAGTTAATTTTGCATTTCCTTTAGAGATCAAGGCCCTGGAGTCTAAAGGAAGAGAGGAGAGGCACATAATGTACATAGCTTGAGGTCCAGTGTAGAGTTTCCATAGTCTGATAGTGTGGGGTGCCATGTCATCTGCTGGTGTTGGTCCGCTGTGTTTTCTGAGGTCCAAGGTCAATGCAGCTGTCTACCAGGAAGTTTTAGAGCACTTCATGCTTCCTGCTGCTGACCACCTTTATGGAGATGCAGATTTAATTTTCCAACATGACATGGCACCTGCAAAAACTGCCAAACTTACCAATACCTGGTTTAAGGACCATGGCATCCCTGTTCTTGATTGCCCAGCAAACTCCTCTGACCTTAACTCATAGAAAATCTATGTGGTATTGGGAAGTGGAAGATGCTATACGCCAGACCCAATGATTCAGAAGAGCTGAAGGCCACTATCAGTGCAACATGAGCTCTCATAACATCTAAGCAGTGCCGCAGACTGATCGATACCATGACACGCTGCATTGCTGTAGTAATCCAGGCCAAAGGAGCACCAACAAAATATTGAGTGCTGCGCATGCTCATCCCGTTCACGTTTACACCTTTCCGTTGGCCAACATTTCCAAAAATCCTTTTTTTCCTTGGTATTAATTGATATTATAATTTTGTGAGGTACTGCATTTGGGACTTTCATTAGTTTTCAGTTAAAATAATCAAAATTAAAATAAATGTACATTTGAAATATATCAGTCTGTGTGAAATGAATGAAGCTAATATACTAGTTTCACTTTTTGAATTAAATTACTGAAATAAATAAACTTCATGATATACTAATTTTAGGAGAAGCACGTGTACCTCTCTCAAGTGACATGGATTAAAATAAATAGAGTTCCAGCATTACCCTTCTTCATATTTGTGATTCTTTCATTAGAATAATTTAATGCATCCTGCACAACATGTATGTGGCACTGCAACAAAAAATACCCAGGTGCTACACATTTCTTTACTTCCTGTTTCACAAAATAAAAAAAAACGTTGTATACACCGTGGCTGAGACGTGTACCTCAGCAGAAACTGAAAGCTGTTTCTCCACATTTAGTTCTGATTCTAGGGATCATTACCTGAGTGACAACATATCTTCAATATACTGTACTTTGGCACTAAGCTATTCAATGATTTATAAAGCAGTGAAAGTATTTTGTATATTCTCTGAGATTTTTTTATGTTAAAAAATGACTTTTTGGTTTGTACCCATGAAGTACAGAACACAAAAAGGTTGTAGTAATAAACAGGGCTAAGTGACAACATTGTAAACAACACATTATAAGTTGTTATCCTTTTTTCTATATTAGATTTTTTAAAATTACACATAAAGGAAAGTGTTGTTTATAAACCATTGCCCTATTACTCTTGATCACTTTTCCAGATAAAGCCAGCACTGAAAACCAAAAAATGTTTCGCTTTTCTTTTTTTCCAAGCAATGCAATTTTTTTTGCAATGCAATTTGCCAGACAAATTAAAATTATATTGTGTGGCTACACAAAAGTTCTCCTGAGGACGCCATTCTGCAAACAATGCCTCAAGACTCTTCAACAATAGCTTTGTTTCTTGCTTCCACCGCTGAGTCAATTACACCTGCTATTGGGTGCTTTCGAGATTAAATAATTAACAGTTGACGACTGGTACACAATTTTGCTCACGTGGTGTTTTTCTGATGGCTAAAGTAATCTACATGTGCCCCTTGCCGTAAATTAAATCAGACTTTAAACTGCGAGTTAGTAGAATGTATCTGAAATGTGCTTAAAAGAAAAAACAAAAACAAAAAAAAACACAAGGGTGGATAATGATCTTAATTGCTGCTGAGAGGTTTCATGCTTGATGCGTGGGAACAAAAACCCATTTCCTCAGTCACTTAACAACAGCGGTGCAGGCCATTCATGTGGTGGAGATAATTGATTTGAAATGATATGGAGTATTTAATTGGCTGCCTGACACCGGCCTGTGAAAGTTGACAGGAAGTGGATTTATATTAAGAAAAAACTGGTAAGTAGGAACTGACTAGTTATAGACTCAGCAGTCAAAAATAATGACTCATACTGTATGTCTCATATTGCCTCTAAAAGTAATCAATAGAGCGTGTAAAAGATTTGTTTGGCAACTGTTATGGGAAACTTTATATTAAGAACGATCTGTTCTGTGTTTTCTCACATACTGACAGTTACTGTGTGCTATTTCTTCATGACATCGTGATTAATCTGATTATCTGACACTGTATGATACTAGGTCAGGCCAAATGAACTGATATTCAATTCCTACATCCTGTGTTGCCATGGAGACGACCCCCTTTCACTGGACGTCCGGACAGATTACAAGACTGTGCTCCTATATCAAAATCCACGACGCCTGGATGTCTAATGTTCTCATGTTTTCTGATATGATATTGATAAATGCTTAGGATTACTGAACAGACTGTGTCAGTTGTAGGGAAGCAGGTCAGCTTTTACATTGTTCCATGTAATTCTGTTACCTCCTTGCTTCATCAACCAAGTCTGTATTTAAACCTCCAAAAATCTGAAGGAATCTCTCTCATCCCCTTATTTAAAAATATATTTTTTTTTCCGCTGACAAATTATTAGTTGATTTCTGTAAGAAATCAACAAATAAGAAAGCTTCAGAATGCAGTGTGGTCAATTGTTCCATCGCGATATTTTCTAAGCATGGGTGAGCAGAGTTCCAAATCTTGTTGATAAGACAGAACTAGAACTGTTCCGACCTTGTCACAGATCATGTGGAGTTCACACCGGGGAATGTTGGAACATTTTTAGCAGCAAATCAAGCTGTATGTGCGAAAAGGGGCTTGCCTTGGTCACATGATACATCACCACAAAAAAACAACCCAACAAGCTGTGGGATCAGGACATTTAAGGACGCTTAAGATGAAACTGAAAAGAAATATTGGCAATTACAATAAAATTTGGCATGGAAAAATACAATTGTAACTTGAATCTGAAATACATGTAGTGAAATTTTCTGTATTGAAAGTGAAATAAATATCGTAGGTGATTTTTTTTTTATGAAACTCAAAATATATGCATTAAAACAACTTAAAATCAAGTTTTCAAAGTTTCATCTTTATTTTTCAATGCCAGTCTTTTTTCTTGATGCCAATCTTTTTTTTCAGTGCTGCTTCATTCAGCTGATACTCATTTCACGTTGTGCTTGCGCATGAGGGGTGGGGCTTCAGAGCCGGTGGCGCTTGCTTTCAGCTGTCATTGAGTCTGGCTTTTTCTAACTGTTCTCTAACCCAGCAAATAAATGTCACTAT
Source organism: Apricaphanius iberus (assembly GCA_028564705.1). Lineage (NCBI taxonomy): Eukaryota > Metazoa > Chordata > Actinopteri > Cyprinodontiformes > Aphaniidae > Apricaphanius > Apricaphanius iberus. Next base: position 2,553,014 of record JAPXFQ010000075.1, on the reverse strand, counting down.
TAGCTCTTTTATATATCTTTATGTCTCAAATGTCCATGTACTACTGTTATAACTTTCTAAATATTGGCCTAGTGGTCTCAGACAATTATGTGTAATCCTGATGTCAAGGGTTCAAAACCATCTGTCTGCTTTGTTTGTAATTAATTTATCTTTTGCTTTGTACACAAGTGCCCTTTTTTTATTTTTCTCATATTTTTATACTGAGATAAAGTTATTATATTAATTAAAGCACACTTATGCACAAGGGAGATTTAAGATAATGTGCATGATCTTTATAAAGCTAAAAGTTTGTGCAGACTATGTGCTGACTCAAGGATTAGGACACTTGGTCAAAGAAAAATAATTAAAATCCTAAAAACAGAATGTTTTCAGGGGGAATCAAACCCATGACACCAGGTTTACAAAGCAATGTCTGAAAGCTTTGAAACCTTACTGGCCTTTTAAAACCAGTCAGGTTTCAAAAAACCTATTTTGCTTATCTAAATCTAAAGAAAAAGAGCAAACGGTAATTCATTTCAAAGTGATCTAAAATTAAATATTACAGAAAGTTATAGCAGTATAAGATTTTCAGTTACAATATATTTTTTAAGACAATTTTTATTTCCATTGCTAATATTTCCCTTCAGCTTCATTCTAAGCAGATGTCGTTGTGAACCCATAACGAGGATACAAAACTATTTAAAATCACAGGTCTCTGAAAAGTATTTTTGGGAAAGGAAAAGGTCAATTGAAGAGACAGCAGAGCCTATGACTTCCAGGAAAATAAAGCTACATTTATCAGATGCTATCAGGAGTTTCTTAAAATATGGATTTATGATTACAGGCAACTCCCAGGCACTGAGCTCCTCTCTGTACAATCTGGAGACCTGCTGTCTAATCAGGCAATGAAAGCTTTAAAACTGCAGATGGGATGGTTTTTAAGAGTAAAACAGTCACAGCGCTCCCATTAATTAATTACCATGGCAACCAAAGAGCATTAGGGGGTAGAGAGGATGTTACTTATAATATGGTGTTGGTGCGATGATATGAGACGCTGCTAAAAAAGTTACAAGCACAACTTGGTTTTACATTGATCTTTTTATTATATTTTTCCCAATTATATATTTTAATTCTATTCCATTTATCAACCGGTCCATGTGAATACTAGCCTGACGTAGCCATACTCAATTCTAATCAGAATGTGAGTCTGATACTTCTCCATTGGGCTGTGATTAAGGGGCGTGTTTTAACCAAACCAGAAAAAGAAGGCCTCTGCACTCAATTGGATAGACCTATAACCAATCAGACCAACGGAAGTGTGTGACGTTGCTCTGCAGAGCAACGGACGTTATCTGTTCCTCTTTTAAAATTCCTCTTTTAAAATGTATGCGCTGTCGATGTTTTCTAGAACAAACTCAATGGCAGAATCCACACATCTCAGTTCTCCAGCGGCAGCCCTCATTGTTGTGAACTAATTCAACCCAGGCGCTCTTTGGTGACGTGGTTGATTATGTTACTGTTGTCCACCTGTCAATGATCATAAGCCCGATTTGATTGGTCCGAACAGATCTTGTTGGGGCATAATTGCTCCTCAACGGAGGAATGCCAGACTGAACTTCCAGACCATGTTGTGGACGGGACTTCGGCTGGCACCCAGGCTATGTTAATACTGGCTGATACTAAAACACTGTGACGGAAAACGGGTTGGGGACAACTGGCTTACAGGACAACTATCAGTCATGCACATAAGCCATTGTAAGAAATCCAAGAAGCCATGTACACAGTAAACATGTGAAAGAAGGTGCTCTGTTAAAAACAAAAGAGCAAAACTAAACACCCCGAACAAATCATCCCCACTGTAAAACAGGGTGGTGGCCGCATCATGTTGAGGAGGCTCCTTTCTAGCATGGTTGGTGAAACTGGTCAGAGTTGATGGGAAAATGGATAGAGTTAAATACAGGGCATTCATGAAGGAAAATCCGTTAGAGGCTGTAAAAACGGGAAGGTTCAACTTCAAGTAGGACAACGACCCTAAACATACAGTCTGAGCTGCAACAGAACTTTATCCTCGTGTTGGAATGGTCCAGTCAAAGTCCAGATAATAATAATGCATCAAACTTATATAGCGCTTTTCTGGACACTCAAAGACACTTTACAAATTCCATTATTCATTCACTCTCACATTCACACACTGGTGGAAGCAAGCTACAATCGTTGCCACAGCTGGGGCAGACTGACAGAAGCGAGGCTGCCATATTGCGCCATCGGCCCCTCTGGCCAACACCAGGAGGCGGTAGGTGAAGTGTCTTGCCCAAGGACACAACTACTGAAACAGATGGATCTGGGGGCTAAGGGATTTGAACCAGCACCCCTCCGATTGCAAGGCAACCTCTGAACCCCCTGTGCCAAAGATGTGAATGCAATTCAGAATCTGTTGCCTTTTGTACAGTAAATCTCCAAACCCTGAAAGACTCACCGCTGTCCTTGAAGTGACAGGTTGTGCAACGAAATATTGACTCAGGGTCTCGGAGTGTATGTTGCGACAGGACCAAAGTGCAGACAGGAACGCGGGAAATTCACTGTGAGCATATTTGATTAACAAACACACAAAAACAACAGTTGGAGAGTGGAGAGAATGACTGCGTTTAAAGTCGAGGAACCACCGAGGAACTAAAAAAAAAAACGTTTAAATGCAGTCTGGAGGAATGAAGAATGACACAGAAACAGGAAGACTAATTAGTGACAGGCAGATACAAGGAAGAGAGAGCGAGCAGAGCGAGAAAGGAGATGTAATGCAGCTGGGCAGGGAAGAAGAACGACCGGCAGGAAACAAAGAAGAACAATGGTAGAAGCATAAATTAGAAGTCTAACTTGAAAAATAGTCCTAAATTCATAAAGCAAAACTAACACTATATTAACTTAGAACAATAAAATCTAAGTGAATAGATGTGTCACAATGTGACGTCTGTCCCTGTCTTCGTCCTTTCCGTGCACCCTCAATTGTCCTCAGCTGTTCCTTGTTTACCTGAGGGTCTCCATGATTACCCACCCCTGAGTATTTAAGTCCCCCTTTGTCTTCATGTCTTTGCTGGTTCGTCATCATAAGTCTTCTTCGTCGTGTCCACGTCCAGTCCTGTCCCCTGATTTTGGACATTCATTAATAAAATTTGTTGTTTATCTATCGGGAAGATACACAGAGGTTTGGCATTGTAATTTGACAAACTGGGAAAAAGTTACGAACACTTCTGTAAGGCACCATGTCTCAAACATTGACTTATAAAGAAATAACACATATTCGTAGGAGTTGATCTTTTGGGTTCTTTTTTTTTTTAGAATATCTCAGTTTTTTCCAGAGGCCAATTAAAAATAAACTCTAAAAAGCAGAAGCCAGCACATACGATTGCTCCCCGTTATATATTGTATATTGCTAAAAGATTACTTTAATGCAGAAAAATCCTTTTTTAACCTTTGACTCCTATTAAATTATATGCGCATATGCTTCTTTTTCTAACCTTTTTCAACTTAAAAAAAAAAATCATCCCCGTCTTCTTTAGAGTGAAAGAAAGAGGTACACTGTGGGTGGTGTGTAGCCCGCTTGAGCTAATTACCATGCTGACCTAGCCAACCAACACACATAAACTTTTCTTGCCAAATTAGCTTCAGTAGAAAATAAGTTTGTCACTTTCTAATGTGCTTGAATATTTTGTTTTACACAATAGCTGCCTGATGGGGCAACCGTGGCACAGTGGGAAGAGTAGTCGTCCGATAGTCTAAACGTTCCAACGTTGAAGCTTCTTGAAGGCTCTGGTCAGTACGACTGGAAAAGTGCTAAACACATTCACTCCTTTCATGTTTTCTTTTACAACAAAATGTCTAAAAAAATGGGGCTCATGTCTTGTAGGTCTGTGGAACCAGGCTAAAACTGACCGAGCTTTTCGAAAACTTTTGCTGCATCGAAAAATCTAGACAGTACAACGTCTCCCACACACAGGCTGGCACCTCTGAGAACATATGCTGTGAGCATGAAGGCATAATAAGGTATTTCAGGCTGGTATCCCCATGATGAGTCTAAAAATAGAGCCCCCTTATTACAGCATGCTTCAGGATGACTAATATGACCGTCAGAGAGCTGCGCTCCTGTCTTGTTGACTCAAATTCAACAGTCTACCTCTGCCGCTAGAAAGAAATTCATCTTCAGACTGACTGGTGATAAAGCCGTGCGTGCTTGAGGCTGAAACGTAAGACGAAAATACGAGCTTTCAAGTTGGGGCCAATCACTTTTTTTCCCCCTACTCAATTTTCAATATAAGAGTCACTTGTCAATTTAGAGGTCGGAATGTAGGAGGACGTTTTCAGAAAATGTAAAAAGTTCTCCACCTGTTCTCAGAAAAGTATGGAGCAGTGAGTGAGTGTTTTTTTCTTTTCCAAAAAAGCAGAGCGAAGAAGTAAAAGTTAGTAGGTAAAAAGTACGAGGTAAAATTTGAAACCCATCCATATTCTTGTTAAATAATCCTTAAGACGTTTCTCAAGTTAAATTGGTAATTTTTAAGTTGGAATCTACCTTTTTAAGAAGATGTTTAATGCCAAACTCGAGGGTTTGTTTTGTCAGAAGCCCAGAGCATGAACACCATCCATCCATCCATCCATCTTCTTAACCGCTTATCCAATTCAGGGTCACGGGGCAGCTGGAGCCTATCCCAGCAATTATCAGGCGTTAGGCAGGGTACACCCTGAACAGGACGCCAGTCTGTTGCAGGGCCAACACAGAGAGACAGACAACCATTCACACTCACATTCATTCCTACGGAAAATTTAGAATGATCAATTCACGTATCATGCATGTTTTTGGACTGTGGGAGGAAGCCAGAGTACCCGGAGAGAACCCACGCATGCACGGGGAGAACATGCAAACTCCATGCAGAAAGGCCGGGATACGAACCCACGACCTTCTTGCTGCAAGGCAACAGCGCTAACCACTGCGCCACCGTGCAGCCCATAAAATACATAAAATACATTTCCACGTACCATCACCGTGTGTGCTGAAACCGTTTTTTGGCAGGCTTTCAATAAAAGCACTTCGCTTTCTTCCCGTGCCCGAGCAGCTCTCCTCCAACAGCAGCAGACAAAAACCTCTCGTACAGTCCACACTGAGCTGCAGGCTTCACTATGATTCACTCGGCGAGGTAGTGTTTAGTTTGGCTGTCGGTCTGAAGTTGGCACGAACTGCAGCAAAGATGAATTATTGGAGCTCCTCAGCAGAATAAATTCAATACAAAGAAGGTCGAATTATGTGCCGGTACGGGAGACAGCCAAAAAGCACTTTGTTAGGAGATTGTCACGTCTAATGAGAATAACATCAGTTGAAGAAATGTATGTGTTAGCTGCAAATGATGCTTTAAAAGTGGCTTAAAGTCTAGATTACAAAATCATCAATATGCAAGAACATGTTCTTTTCACATAACTAGTGTGTCTGAAATATTTTAATAGCATAATTTAAAATAATAAACGTGCAACACAGCAGATTATACACAGGCAGATAGAGCAGTGAAACCGGACTAGATTTCCAGAATGACAATAAGCTAACCATCATGCTAATATATAAAAGTAACCTTGTGAGTTTGTGGAATAAAGTTCTGTTACTTGAATAACTAACCAACCTGTGAAAATGAATTTTCTTTACCAAAGCAACAATAGCAACAGGAACTGTTTTTGTTCATTTCAACCATCCGGGATTAAGAGGCTAACTGTTAGCCAATCCAGCTAAGCTATATTAGTCATAGGCTATGTCCACACTAAGCCGATAAGGTTATACGGGGAGTTAGACGCCTAATTCTATCCACTCAACACGAGCATTTACGCCCCGTTTAAGGTCCCATGATTACACAATCCCATACTGACCTGTTCAAATACTGGGAATGCGCGAGAAGACGCACGAAAAACGCGTATAATCTATGTGAGGCCAACGCCTACATAATATATACAAGAAGCTCTAAAGCACAGTACATATCTGCTTGTCCCGTTAACCGAAGAGAACAATAGCTGCTCAGAAGAAGAGAGAGTTTTTGGTGTGGACAGACGACGAGATCGATTTATTACTCTTCACTGTTGTCTTTGTCTGAAGTGTCGTATTGTTATTGACGCAGCATTCATTGACGCCACTTCCTTTCATTATCCGGGGAAGCTGTCCACACTAGCTCGTTTAGCCGTTGAATTAAGATTTACACGGCTCTCTTACCCGGCTAATAGTTATCCGGCCACAGATCTTAAACGACGCCGGGTTAGTGTGGACGATAGGGGGGTGTAGACTAAATAATTATGCGTTTAATGCATTATCTGACTTAGTGTGGACGTGGCCATAGTTCCATTCATAGTTTGATCAGGGTCGAGTAAGTTACAACAACAAAAATTATATATTTGATATTACTAGTTATAGCCTCAATGTATCATGTTTACATTACATAATACATACATATTCCCAAAAATGTAAATGAGTTAAACTACTTAAAGTTGCTTTTGGAAAACTAGCTTGAGTATGTAACCCCATTTTTAAAGTACTGTGACTCATCAGTTTTTATTTTACACGTGTGACACAACAAACACTGTATATTTAAAAACAATCTTATTAAACTTAAATTCTCAAGTGCCTTTTGCATGCCTTCTATCTCAACTTGGGTTTTAGATCAAACAAAATCCATGCATGAGAATAGCCAAAGTTGAGACGTTTATCACATTCAGGAACTGTCAGAAGACTGTCAGAAGACTTGCAATTTAATGTTCAAGAATAAAAAAAAAAATGTATTTACATCTTTAAACCAGGTAAAGACCTAAATTAGAAAAACTGTAGCCGTAATTGCACTGAATGACATTTGTACAAAGTTTTGTGTAAGGGTGGCTGAACACAAATGCTTGCTACTATGGAAAGCCGTTTGAGCATTTATTACATATCTTTGATATCAAACTTTAGGTTCATGTACTAGTACACACTTTGTCCTCACTAGTAAGACAATTTGGCACACTAGTATAACGACTAGGGTGCACTAGTATAACGACTGTGTCTTACTTGTAACATTTTTTCCACTACTAGTGCCACTTTTGGCCTACTAGTATGCAATCAACCCTTACTAGTAAACTGCTGTGCAGCACTAGTGACACTACTAGACCTAACTAGTAGGCATGTGTCACGCACTAGTAGCCTCCCGGACCCTACTAGTATCGCCAAAATCCCCACTAGTAGCACTAGTACGGCATTTTTGACCTCACTAGTGCTACTTGTAAGATACAAAATGTCCACTAGTACTACTAGTGGGGTGTGTTTCCCTTACTAGTATTACTAGTAACAGTGAGAATGCACACTAGTAGTACTAGTGAACACGAGTAGTACTAGTGAGGATGTGTTTTACTTTACTAGTACAACCTGTAACAGCCAAACACTCTACTAGTAGCACTAGTGAGACTTTTATCATATTAAAAGTATTACAAGAAAAGGCAAACATGTCAACTAGTGAGACATGTTTTACTTTACTAGTGCAAGTAGTCAGGGCCAAATGTGCACTAGTAGCACTAGTATGTTGCAAAATATCCACTCGTAGTACAAGTAGGGGACTTTTACACCTTACTAGCAGTACTAGTGATGTCAACAAAGCTCACTAGTGTTACTAGTGGTACGGTTTTGTTTTTTACTAGAGTAACTAGTTAAAGAAAGTTTGTCTCACTAGTGAGCATCTGAACGTCACATGTAAAGGCTTTGGCTGTACTAGTGCACAAATGCACAGCTCTAGTTTGCAAATATCATGCCACTAGTTTGCAATTGCACTCTACCAGTGTGTGACTGCACAAAACTAGTAGGACATTTGTGTAACATGTAAGGCATTTCTGCACACTAGTAGGACAACTGTAGTATACTAGTAAGACAGTTACATCTTACAAGGGAGGCAGAAGTGTGCACTAGTTGAAAATTCTGTACCACTAGTCGTACTAGTGACATCACAAATTTCTACTAGTTAGCATTTAGTGTTTCATTAGTAACACTAGTAGCCCACATATGTCAACTAGTGCACACTACTACCTCACTAGTACGATGTAGCTGTCCTACTAGTATGCCAAAGTTGTCCTGCTAGTGTGCAGAAATGCCTAACATGTTACAGAAATTTCCTTCTAGTTGTGTGTAGTCAAGCACTTGTAGTGTGTAATTGCATACTAGTTGTGTGCTAGTTGCGAACTAGTGATGCACAGATGCGCACTAGTACAGCCATAGCCTTTACATGTGATGCTCAGAAGCTCACTAGTGAGACGCATTTTCTTCTACTAGTTACACTAGTAAAACACAAAACCGTGGCACTAGTCACACTAGTGAGCATTTTTGATGCAAAAGTCCTCCACTAGTGCTACTAGTGAATATCTTGCCACCTACTAGTTCTACTAGTGCACATTTTTGCCCTTACTAGTGGTACTAGTAGACATGTTGCCATCTACTAGTGGTACTAGTAAGATCAAAAAGTCTCACTAGTGCTACTAGTAGACCTGTTTGTTTTTACTAGTGGTACTAGTAAAACCATAATAGTCTCACTTGTGCTACTAGTGGACAGTCTAGCCTTTACTAGTTAACAAGTCCGTTGCAACATGCCGCCACTAGTGTCACTAGTATGACTAGTGGACTGCATGCAAATGAAGGAGGTGGGACATGGATTGTGATTGGTGGATGTTCAAACTGTATGCTTAGAGCCTTAAAGGGGCAACTCTGTATACTAAAGTGTTAGCAGCAGTCATACTGGAAGATGTTACAACTTTTTTTGCTAACTTACCCTTACGAAACAAAAATATATTGCAGTACACTATGATTTATATTTAAATGCATTTGGAATTATATTTCAATTTATGAGAAACTTCCACGTATAATAAATAATATATAGCAGTATATGGACTAACAAGCTATTAAAATGTACTGAATCATAGATTTCAAAATACATTGCTGTGCACACAAATGATTACATAATATCTATTTTTATTAAGAGAAAATATTTGTAGTAGATGAGCAAGCTCAAAATTATATTTTCATGAACAACATATGAGCGTTTATTTAATTGTTTTTGAAAAATATAGTTGTGATTAAAATAAAAGCTCCTTAACAAAATAAATGCACTTAAAACTCAAAACTATGCCATAGCCTCTAAGCTTAGTGCCACTATGTGCCCACTAGTGCCCTCAAAACTTAGAGCCACTAGTTCTACTAGTAGCCACTATGTTCCCACTAGTGTTACTAGTGGCCTCATCATGCCCACTAGTGCTACTAGTGGCCTTTAAAGGCCCACTAGTGCTACTAGTGGCCACTATGTTCCCACTAGTGCTACTAGTGGCTTCAACATGCCCACTAGTGCTACTAGTGATGCCTGTGACATAAACATTAATTATATTCTACTCTGAGATATATTAGATTGACTTAATTATCTTTAGAATACATGTATAATAGTTATTTTTAATGATATTATTAATTATCAATATTGTTATTGCTAACAACAACAACAGTGAAAGTTTATCAGGCTTCATAGGGTTAAATCTTGTCTGGGTGTTGATTCTTTCTCAAGAGCCAATAGGAAGAAGCTTCAGTGCATGTTTGCCACACCCCCTCATTAGCATTTTTTCAAATGAATTCCACTAGTGCTACTAGTGGACACTTTAGCCCTCACTAGTAGCACTCGTAAGATCCTAAATACGCTACTAGTGTTACTAGTGGTTTCTCTTGCCCTTACAAGTAGTATCAGTAGTATCAAAAAAGTACACTTGTAGTACTAGTGGGTTGTGTTTAAGCTTACAAGTACTACTAGTAAGGACCAAAATGTTCACAAGTACTACTTGTGTTCATTTTGGCTTTCACTAGTACTACTAGTGTGCATTCTCACTGTTACTAGTAATACTAGTAAGGGAAACACACCCCACTAGTAGTACTAGTGGACATTTTGTATCTTACAAGTAGCACTAGTGAGGTCAAAAATGCCGTCCTAGTGCTACTAGTGGGGATTTTGGCGATACTAGTAGGGTCCGGGAGGCTACTAGTGCGTGGCACATGCCTACTAGTTAGGTCTAGTAGTGTTACTAGTGCTGCACAGCAGTTTACTAGTAAGGGTTGATTGCATACTAGTAGGCCAAAAGTGGCACTAGTAGTGGAAAAAATGTTACAAGCAAGACACAGTCGTTATACTAGTGCACGATAGTCGTTATACTAGTGTGCCAAATTGTCTTACTAGTGAGGACAAAGTGTGTACTAGTACATGAACCTAAAGTTTGATATCAAAGATATGTAATAAATGCTCAAACGGCTTTCCATATACTACACTTTTTAAACCTTGGAAAGAAAGAAAAAGGAGCACCATGGATAATTTTTTTCCTTGGATTTCACAACTGAAATGGATTTTTGAGTCAGTCAATCACATAAAAACAGACTAATAAATGTAAAAAAGTTTAAATGTGTCAATGCAAAGTGGACAAAGTTCATGCAAGGCCCTGTAGACGATTGCTTGTCTACAATGAAGAGCCCACTTAACCCACAATGTGGACTCTGCAGTTACCTAAAGTGTTGTGCTTCAGTTCATATAAAAAACTTAGATAAACTAAATACATAATTTATTGTTCTTCATGGAACAGCCAATAGGAACAATCTGACATTTTGTGACAGCAACCACCATTATCAATCATAACATCCCATAAGCCTCCAAGTCTCAGAATGTAAACCATATAACCAACAAATCGCTGCATTTTCTCTTTTTTCCTTCAACTTCTTAATACCCAAGAAAAAAAGGAGCTTCTGTGGTTGATGGATTGTCCTGTGTGGAGTGTAGCTCATCCAGGCGTGGGCTGACAGCGTAAAGCCTCCAGCATTCCGCTATGGCAAACACTTGTCAGAGGATTACTGAGAATCAATAGAAACAAGTGGGTATAAAGCCCCCAGTACATCCAGAGGTGGGGAGGACTTGTGCCACCAGATCCAATCATCTGAATACGAGACTCTATACAGGACAAGAGAAGAAAAAGCCCAGAAAACCACTTTGTAGGTCCCTCCAGGGGCGTTGTGGGGATCTTCAAACGCCGGAGCCCGATCATCCTTTGCTTTCCTGCTAACAGTGAAATTTTGAGTAATGTACAACTCTGATAGAGTGTTTTTAATCACCACTGATTTTTAAAAAGTTTCTCAGTTGGATTTAAACGTGGACTCACCTTGGCCATTCTGACACATGAATATGCTTTAATCTAAGCCATTTTATTGCAACTCCAGCTTTCAGTTTACTGTCCGGTTGGAAGCTAAACTACTGTCACAGTCTCAGGTAATCTGGCTAAAATAAAAGTTCTTCCAAGACAGTCCTGTATTGAACCTCATCCATCTTCCCATCAACTCTGATCAGCCCATTCCCACAGCATGATGCTGCCACTGTCGTTTTTTGATATGTCGCCTTAGTTCAATCCCACATAACGAGACCATAAAAAGTTAAATTTTTCTCTCATCTTCTTTCAGCATGTTGTTCCTTAAATAGTTTAGGGCAAACGGGGGTTCTTCAACAATGGCTTCTTTTTTTCTCATCTTCAATAACGCCAGATTTACACCACGAATGGTTGTATCACCAGAACTGTGGATCTAATTATCGTTCTCTTGGCCTGTCAGCTAGTCAGTTTAGGTGGATGCGCACTTTTCAAAAATCAGACATTTAAATAAAAAACTTGAATTAATTTCCAGTGCAAGTCATATTTCTTATTTACATACAAGAGTTTTAAGACATCGTATACTATAATACAGATTATTTACATATATCTAGTATATTCTTGTCTTGTCTTTGCGTGTTTGACATACAGGTGCATTTTGATTAATTAGAAAATGATAGAAAAATTTATTTATGTCAGTAAATTCACACAGGGTGATGCTTTCAAGCCTTTATGTTCATTAATTTGGATGATTCCCTGCTTACATTTAATGAAAACTTGACATTTAAGATTAGAATATTACATAAGCCCATTAAAAGAGAACATTTAAGCACAGAAATGCAGGCTTAATAAAAAGTATGTTCATAACCTGCTTAAAAGTCATCTTAAAAATTTATTTTTTGTCTGACCAACCAGCCTCATTGGAATGCATATTCTGACTTACTGAGATGTAGCTATACTTTTCTTCTCATGAGGTTGAATACTATGTGCTTTTAAAAAAAAAACTAAAAAAGGCAAAAATGCTCGCTCATCCTCACTCCCAACTCGTCACATATGGACGCAATATCAAACTCCTGACCATGTGTCAATATGTGACGAGTTGGGTACCCCCCTCGCGTCATTTTTTGACGTGCTTAGAACAGGTTGTATGGTTTTTGTCCTTTATAGTAAACATCTGAAGTTTATTTTGTTTCAGAGCCGTTCGAGCAGAATAACATACCGTACATTGAGTTATCTAACCAATTTTAACCAACCCACAAGTTTTATGTTCTAACCTTAAGGTCACAGGAGGATGAAAACACATTATTTTAAACAAGCAAGCAAGTAAACAGATTCCTTGTCCTCCCCGTGTCGTCAATTACTGACGTCTAAGGATCTGTATAACATTCAACGTGAGCACCCAGTACGTCAAAAAATGACGCGAGGGGGGTACCCAACTCGTAACATATGTATGCTTGGTCAGGAGTCCGATCTTGTGTCCATATGTGACGAGTTGGGAGTGAGGATGTGTTGCTGATTCTCAAGGTTGCAGACCCCTGCAGTCTGTAGGCTAGCAGTGGATTTTTCTATTTTTCTAAGTCTGCATTACCTTCTCCACAGGTTTCTCCCAGAGCTTCCTGTCTGTCGTTTGATTTTCAAGTGATATTTAGTTTGAAGCTAACTATTTAGCTAGCAACCTAAACTGGCTGGTTAGACATCATTCTTCAAACTGAATCAGAGATAATTTAGCTTATACTTCTCCGACAGTAACTTTGCACCCAGACGCAGCTGTATTGACAGAGATGTTTTTCCTTTATAATTGTGCGGTCTACGTTGATTTTTTTCTGTGTTGAGAAGCAGTTACTGACCAGGACAGCAGGGGGTGCTAACTTTTCTTGGCGGGTCTGCCTACCGTTGCAGCGTCGTTTCTGGTTAATGTGAGTGCCCCCCGTTAAGGAGCAATGGACGACAGAAAGTAAGTTTTGATCAAGCTGTAAAGTTTTTTACTAGAAGTGGCGCTCATAAAATACTCTAGAAACACATGGGAACAAACACCAGATTAGATTAATTATCCCTTCAATATAAAGCATGTAGTGCCCAAACGTTGCATTAACTACTGATCACAGTGACTATAGAGCACCATTCTATTGAAGCGATCTCTGGCTGTTGTTGAGCTGACCAATCACAGGCATACGCTCTCTGTTGACGAAGATGGATTTAATTTTTTTCCTGCATTCCAAGGGTCAGAGCAGCAAAAGCCAGCGATAAAGAAGAGCATCTACCAATCAGAGCCTCTCACTGTAGTGACGCCGCCCAATGTCAACATCGGCTAGCCTGTCTTTTCAATTTCAGAAATGTTCATCCATCCATTAATTCTATACCCTCTATCCTATGACCCTGGACAGGTAATTTAAGAAATGTTAATAGTTACAAATATAATCTTGGTAACCTCATCACACACACAATTGTGAGGGCCCCCTGCAATCTTAAGCGGCCCCCTTGGGGATCTGGACCCTAGTTTGCGAACCATTGATATAGAGGGTCGCGATTGACCCAGTTTTTATTTTGATATTCAACTTCCCCTTATCGGCATGTGAATATTAGCTAAATATTTAGCTCCGAGGTAAATATTCACTACGGAGCTAAACATTTAGCTAGCCAGTTTAGCTTGCTAGCTAAATACTTAACTTAAAATAAATATAATACTTGCTAACTAAATATTCTGTTTCATGGTAAATAGTGCTAATTAGTTAGGAATATAATTTTTGGTTATAAACTGACATTTATAGATGTTTGATTAACATTAAGAAAATTAACTCCCATTTTCTTTCTCTCATTGACACTCTAAAAAAATAAAATTATTGCTGTAAATTTATTTGACTGTCTAACTTTACAAAGGGCATCACATAGGAAAAAGGGTTGAATCTGCACTTTTCAGATTTAATTTTTTCATTTGAGGGATACGATCCCTCGCAGGACTGCAACGTGTATTTGCTCCAGGCTGCCAGCTCAAGGGCACACTGTTAGCTCTTCCTTTTGTCCATTCAGCAAACAGATTTGGTTCAATGTGTCCTGGAGGGCCTGTTTCACTGAAACAGTTCCATCCACCTTTTGTCACAAGAAGCAAATCCCTAAATTAATTTCAAAGTCGGCTAGAGGCTCAGGCAGACGGCTCATAACAGCGAGAGCTCAGGGTGTGTTTTAACATGCTAAGCCTGCTGTGGGTCCAATAATCATGCTCCGGGTCACTCTTGGTGATAGCTTATTCTTGCCCACTATGTTACTTATCCAGACTCTGACAGTGCAGTCGCTGCAAACAGACACCGGCAGTCGCTCTGAGAGAATAGCTGCTTCGTTGTTCCCACTGCACTGGTTATTATCTAGACTCTGACAGTGGTCTCCCTGGTAAAACTCAGAAAAATACCCCACAGCTGCAGGCCACATGTTTAAGAGAGTTCCTTCACCAGTGAGGGGAATCATATACAGTGTGTGTGTGTTTGTTGTGTGTGTGTGTGTGTTAGGTGGGGGTCTGCTGGTGGGAGTCTCTTTTGTTTACCCTCCCAGGCATGTTGGGAAGCCAAGCAGAGCGCGGTAAATTAGGTGAGGGACGAGGGTGAACAGTTGCACAGTGCCCCTCGTTTAATCAGTCTAATTGTTACAATCAGAGTCGTTCCTCCCGACGCTCCCTCCACACACACTATTTTCCCTTCTTTGTCATTATCTTGTTGTATTTACTCCTTTCCCACCTTTTTTAGGCTCTCCCCCCTCCCCATCTTATGTTACTTTATTTTTTTTTCCTGATTTGTTTTCAATTTCCTCGTCTACCGTGCCTACCTTAATCTCTTGCTCTCCCTGGTACGCCACCATCCTTTTTGAAATTCTTGTCTTACGTTTCGTTCTTTTGAGTCCCAGTCACTACTTGTCCTCTCATGTCCTTGTGTACACTTTTTCTTCTCATCTTCTTGTATGTACACTCCAATCAGTTTCGAGATCTCTTCCTACTCTGATTGTCCCTGATGTTTGCTGTCTTCTCAATGCTCACTTTCGGCCTTCCCCTCTAAGTTTCCCTTCTTTTCCTGCCTCTCTTCATCGTGTCTTTATCTTTTCTCATTCCATTATCTTACATCATGTTTTCCTATAAAAAGTTGCTCACAACTTTAAATATCCTCAACCTCAGAATGAACTCCATGGTAACTTGGGTTGTTCATGGATTTATTTCCAACTTTTCCTTATCAAAGCAAGGTGAAGTCGAAGCTCGTCCTCCATCTTCAAAAACCCACAAACTTTACACAATGCCACAATACCTCTGGCAGCAAATACAACCCTGGCATTAGCTTGCCCCCACCATGCTCAACAGTATGTGCAATTTTTTTAGGTGCACAAACCTCATGTTGTCAAATCTGTATACTTAGTGTGTGTATATTCTTTGTGGTCTACATGTTGCACCAGCAGGCCATTCCCTCAATGATCGGGGTTTTAAAGGAGGACGCAGGACAACACTCAAGATCACACACTGTCCATCCAGCCTGCACTGAAGGACAGACACCACTACCATGCCAGTCACTTCCAAGACTGAAGTACGATTTCAAGTTTTCTTCAACCGCTGAGATCAAGCATCTGTTCCTCCCAACCCTAACAATTTCCCCTTAAATCTGGAGTCGAGCACACCCCCATGACCAAAACTTTTCCTACACTGTACTGAGTTCTTGTGGAACAAGAAACATTTCAACTCCGCATTTTCAGTTTTCCATGCCCAGACAGCATAATCCTTCTTTCCTTATATCATGTAACCACAGCAGAAAGCATTTAACCTGCCCATGTGGGTCAGCACAGGTTTTAACTGAGCTTGAAGGTGTTGAGTTTGGAGCAGACACCTCTTGCTTGGCAGTATCCTCCCGTTCTAGTTCCAAATTAGGTGCAGGTTGGAAATGGCTTGAGAATAGGTGGTTTTCTGGTTGTTCTTGAGCAACACAGTTGGGTGTTCTAGCGGACAATGATCTCAAATATACATTAAAACTGATGTTGGTAGGGCGTCGCGTGTCATAGTGGTTAGTGCAAGCGCCCAATGTATGGACGCCTCAATCCTCGAAGTGGTTGTCCCTGGTTTGAGTCCCGTCAGGTGGACCTTTGGTGCATGTCTTCCCCCTTTTCTGTCCCCTTTCAGTGTACTATCCACTGTCAAATAAAGATCACTGTAGCAAAAAAAACTGATATTGTTGTTGTTGGGTCTAAATTTAGCAATCAACACTCATCCCAATCGGTCTACTCGTTTCCTATTCTTTTAAATTGTGGCTGATATGTAATTTCTCTGTTAGTAGGCTTAATCCAAGAATATACGTACTTTTTTAACCTCATGTAACGTGATGACACAAGCAGCAGGCTGTAATTTATGGACAAACTTGCTTGCGTATTCCACGTACTATTGAAGAGTTCCACCGGGGGCCGAGTACAGAACTCAGACTGGATAGAGTGCAGGATTGGTAGGGTAGAAACAAAGCAAATATGGCGACCATGTAAGGAATAATGCCCGACGAGGTGTACATTATCAGAAAATAATGGACGACGCCGAGGCGTGAACCATCCTCCACTTCGCGTCGGACGGTTGCTTCAACAAAGTCTATTATTTTCTGATAATTGACACCTCGAAGGGCATTATCCCGCTTATACCATCATCACTTACGAAAGAAGGACATACTTAATCAATTAATAATACTTTCATGTGTTTTAAGAGTTAAAATCGCGAGGTTTTTTATATAAGTTGAGCACACTATTTAATATATCCCATATACAGGTGTTGCCAAGCAACGTGGCCAGAGCGAGCCGACCGCAGCAATTTATCAGTGAGGGGAAGTGAGATGATGGCTTTACCTTATGTTACGTGATAGAAAATATCTTTTCAGAAGGCCAGTACACTACTTACTGCTTGTGTGTGTCCAGAGGATTATGCAAATAACGTTGAGACTCCGTTGCCATTTGAGCCAGCGCAATAATTTAGAACTGTCATCAGGCAATTTGACGGGACGCCTTTCCTAGGTGTACATTATCACTTTTTAATGTACACCCTCCAGCCAATCAAAATCGAGTATTAACCCCAACCATGGTATAAAGAGGAGATAATCAGCTAGTTCCTTTTCAGATTACAACAAAAAAAAAGATGGCAGCAGTGTCATAGATGCTATCTAAGATTCTTGCTGGTCTTCCTACTGCTTTTACCACCCTTGACCCTGTTTACATACAGCTGGTCAAATAGCGCTTAACAGTCCCCCGAGTGGTTACTCCCATAATGCTGTGTGCGCACTCATCGCCTTAATTTCAGGGGATGACTGATAAACACGCATACGTGTGATTAAAAGCAAGTATATTCCCGGTCGTACTGCATGTGTTTGCAGCTTAACAATATAATGCTAACACTTATTCAGTAGGATTTGAACTTAAACTCTGACCTTATGCTGATGACTGACTGATAGTTACCTCAGTACAAATGGGGTCTTTGTTCATTAAAGGTTTTATGGCTCCTAGATCTGCTGAAAACACCAAAGGAGTGCTGGTGAAAGTTTAGGTGAAGAAGCAGGACTCTGGTAAAGAATGTAAAAACAGATTAAACAGGTTTGTAGAGCTGGATTAGGAAGAGAATCAGAGGGGTGTCAAAACCTTTCTGTGTCAGGGGCTTGTCCAGGCAAAGAAGAAGTCCAAGAAGGCGGACTGAAACCAGAGACATGGATTGGGGTGTTAAAGACACCCACAATAAGCAATCTAACTTTATTTATTAAGCGCCTTTCATACAAAGGATTGTGTTGAATTCATATGTAGTGACATTCAAGCTCTGGGTTCCAGGCTGTACCAAGTGATGGATTCTTGAAACATGTAGTGGTTTTCGTGGGATATAAAACTTGACAGGCAGCATAAACGCTGCTGTTTCACCCTCACATTTAGTTGCTTTTGGATTATATTACATTGGTGTTTGGAAATTGTTTAAGCGTCTTTTTTTGACTGAACTAAAGAGTAGATTTAACTATATCTCCTAACATGTTGAGTTGCCATTATAAAATTTCAGCATAGAAAAAAAACAATCAGTAACAATCAAGTAAAAAAATATAAAATAACAGCAGATCATGTGTTCTTCGTTCTATCTGCTAATCTATGACTGGAATACTGGAGCGAATCAATCATCCATTCTCTGAGTTGACCTGAACTAAAAGTCCACGCTGTAACTTTGCTTGAATTCACAACATTCTTGTTTCAAAAAATGACTCATTTTTTGTTATCCTGTTTAAAAAGGCATTGATGGATTTCAATGGAATTTTCAGAAAATGTCTGCAGCGGTACCAGAAACCAGTATTGAGAGTTTGAGGGTGATCTGAAGACCGGCATTACCAAAATAGGGATTATGGTGAATAAGTACTGAACTAATAATGATATCCAGCTGCTAAAGGTATGGTTACAATTACAAGTAAATCACTAAAGAGGGGAGTGATGACTGGCAGAGCTCTGCGCTCTCTGAGTGCTTTTCTTACCTTAAAAGGGAACAGTTTGAATGCATAGGTTAAAACCTTAACTAAGTAGCATCCAGGCTAACAATGATTATGTGAAAATTCTTCCTGCTCTTCATTTAGTTGCCCACTTATTTCTTCCTAATTTGTTTTCCTTCTAATGTTTTCCCTTCCCCCACCGTCTCCCGTCTGATCCACTCAGCAAGTCCTATCACCTCCTACAAACCTGCCTTATTACACCTCCACGGGGATTCATAAAAGGGGATGGTGATGTGTGATCAAGCTAATGATAATTAAATAGACTCATCATCAAACAGTCATTATGGCAGATTGGCCTCCCAGCCCTTCTTCAGAATGACAAGTCTGACAGTCTGACACCAGCCTTCTGCTGCAGATTTAAACAAGGCTGACACAGTGAGGGAACGCCCCCCCCCCCCCGAACGGACAGTAAAAAACAAAAATATCCAGCGTATAAATTTGATGTTTAATGTGTTTAAATGAATACATGGCTTTTTAAATACACAACTAATGGTAGTCAGGGTCTGGAGAACAAAAATATCATTAGGATACCCTCAGGCAAAATCAAATATTCCATTTTATCTTCACAGCTTTGTTGCTTGGTAGAGGTGCTGTGATAATAAAACCATCTGCTTATTATTTGTAATGTAATGAAGGGAGGAACTACTGTTGTTGACTCTGTTTTAACTTTGGTTTTAATGTTGCCATAATTAAGCTATCACCCATTTACTTTGTTACACCAATGTGACTCCAAGAGAAAAAAAAAGCTGCACAGATGCACAGGATGGAAAAAAATATGCTAATATAGAGATTTAAAACAGGATGCTAACCTTACTCGTTCCCACACACTGGCATTTATCTCTTCCTATTTTCATTTTGTTCAAGAAAAAAACCTTTTTAACATTGTCTAACTATTTTACTATTCTTGGTAGCTAAATATTTTGATGAATTATTAGGATAAATGTTGTAAAAATAAATATAGTTAAAAATGTAAATATGATTTTCCACTCATTACAGATATTGAATCTAATATATTATTATTAATTCCAATTTTGATGACTATCAATTACTGATAATAAAAAACCTCAAAATTATCAGCATCAGAAAGGTTGACCAAAACACAAAGGGTCCTTTCAGGACTACCGACCAATTTTGCAACATTGTTGCAACTTTCAGATGGTGCACTTTGTGTTTACATTGCACTTTTGACAAAAGAGATAAACCTTTTAAATGTAGTATGTCCCCCTTGCATGTGGTGGCGCTGTAGCAAGAATTGCCAAAAGAAAGTCCAAGAAAAAAGAAACCGGAAACGGATGCCTGGTGTCAGTCATTCCGTATGGATCCAGCAGCCGACGTGGTAAATGGAGCTGCGATCGGGGCTGTTATCGCTTTCTACACGCGAGTTGGAGGAGGGTCTGGTCAGGGACTGGTGCAGGAGGCGAAGTCAGTGTGTGATAGGACGGAGAAGCAGCGGCGAGCCAGTGGTGTTGGTGACGAGGAAGAAGGCTGGTAGCCGCTGGTAGCAGCAGAGAAGCAGGAGGTCTCTGCAGTGATTAGAGAGAAGGAGGAAGAGTCTGCTAGATCGGGCTGAAAGGTTGCAGTATTGGTTAGATCAGTACTCGCGTGAGGAGCACAGATCAAGAGCCGGAGGCATGTAAGGATCAATGTTTGAGAGATATGAGTTGAGTCAAGAGTCTTAACTTTTGAGAGGATCTGTGTTTTCATGATGACTTTGAGCTTGTTTCTTGCTGGAGCTTTTGTTAAGCTAAGCCCGCCCATATCCTCGCCCTCAACGGTTCTTCTGAGATGGAGACGGAAACACAACCATCCCTTTCTAGGCCGCACTGACTGGACAGATTCGGGGCTAACGCAACCCTAGTGGAAAAAAGGGAATTATGTTTTCGCCCGACCAAATCTCAATGAAGCACTGGACTTCCTCTCCACTCCACGTTTAACCACGATTCATTGTTGGCACTAATGCTAACAAGTCAAAACATGGAAACGGCACAAAGAGCAGCGCGCTATGGATGCCTACATAGAACAAAATGGGTTTTTATCAGGAAGTTGTACACACCTGAGGTGAACCCCACCAGAGTCTGTTTGGAAGCAGACCGAGACCATCTCAATCCGGTTTGTTAGTCTGGGCCAAATTTCACTGTTCTACAATCACACCAGCTCAAACAAACCATACTTACCCAACCAAATGCTGCAGGTGTGAATGCACCCAAAAAAAATTTCAAGCAGTTGTGGTGTTTTTTACTCTGGCTATGTCTGCTTGTACGATTTTATTCATACCAACAAAATCTAATCAAATCTCAGGTCAGTTCTTTAGTTTCAACTATTTTTTAAGCAATAGAAATAACAAAGTCTAATTATTTTCAGGAACTGAAAGAAGCAGTTCAGGAGAAAATGTTTTTTATTTATTGCTGATCAAAGTAAAAAAAAAATCCTTCCTACATTTGTATTTATTTTGCTGAATTCATGAATTCATGCTGAACCATGAGTTGTGATTTTTGTGTAGCGTTAAACCCAAATTTTTTGAGCTGGACTTCTAATCAGCAAAGTGTTGGAATCATAAACTTCAGCTCACTGTAAATAAGATTTTAAATCTTTTTTTTTTATCACTCAATATCTTTTTTCATATGAAATAAATGGTATTTAACTTAAATTGAAATTCAACTGAATTAAATGTATTAATATTATAAAATTTTAAGGTGTACGTTTCACTGATTAGTCTACTATAACTCTTAAAAAACAAAAGATGCTGTTTTTAGCCAGGAATGTCTTATAATCACAGCATTTCATTAAACGCAGGTCGAATCGTAATAGGGTGTTCATGTTGATATAAACCCTGATTAAGCTGAGTGTGAAACATCTCTGCACTCTGCATATTGACGACTGTTAGAGCCCATTAACCCCCTCACCCCTCTAACTGTCCCTCCCCATGTGTCTTTACCCACAGAACTTGCTGATCACAGTGGGCCGTGAATCCATCTCACCAGTTGTTTTTGCAAATGAGACGGCATCGAGTAAAATATCAAACCGGTTACAGCAAATGAATTAGTGCAATCGAGTCAATTTAATTACCAAGGTGAAGAAACGGAGGTTGGCTGAGGAAGCCGAATTAAGAAGCACTTTTATTCTGATTACGATTGTGGAGAAAGCACAGGCGCCGCCGCGTTAATTAACTTCTCGAGCTGCAAGACAACTGACCACGAAGGAAGCCAGGAGGAGTGGAACCACGAGAGGGAGGGGGGTCCTCTGTTTGGCATCATCAATCAACATTAGCGTTCGGGCTGAATCTGCATATGGAACCTCATGATGTCAGCCGCACTAACCCGAGATTTTGGGTTAAAATTCAAAGGACGCTTATGCCGACTCAAAATCCCGGCGCGTTGCTGCATCATTTTATTTGCTGTGATATTACGTCACACTTAAGAAGCTCTGACTGCACGAATGGGTTGTGTTAGATTTTATAGTGACTTGCTAAACCACAGATTTAGTGTGTGTTTTGTGATGTTACAAGCACAGAATTATTATTTTTTTGAAGTGATTTAATTACAGACATGAACAAAGTAAAACATTATGAAGAGGAAAGACAAATATTCCCAAATTGTTTAAAAGAAATCTGAAAAGTGTGGCATGTACCAATTTTCTAGCCACCTTTCGAAACATCACAACTGCAGCAGATTATTGGACGGATTTCAGTCTGGACTTTGACTAGACCCTGGAAACACGAGAAAAACCTTTGACCAAAACTGCTCAGGCTGGAATGTGAGCCTGTATTCTACTTTCAGGTCTTGTGCAGCTTCTAACAGCTTCGTCTTCCAGGATTGACCTGTATTTAGCCCCGCCCACCTTAAACTCTCCATTTTCCTTTTGAAGAAAAGCATTTCCATACAGTTGGTTATACTGGTTACCTGAGGGGCAACAGAGTAACATGGGGTGAATAAAAACACAAACCAAACACACACAAAACAATTTACTAATTTATTTAGTAATTTTTGTTGGTCTAACACATCAAAACCCAATGAAATACAATATAAGTAATGGTATTAACATCATGATATGTCTAAACCTCAATATTTGTTCAAGGAACTAGTACTGCGATGGCTTTCAGGAGTAAAATATGTTTAAATATCACACTGCACACCTTTAAGATGGAAGTTAAACAAGCAGCACAAAGGCAGACGAAAAGCCCACATTAATACTTTCTACACACCACATTTTTTCCCCTTTCCATTTCCTCTCATCTTCCGTATCATGCTTCTCTTCCTCCCATCGCCATGCTCTTCTCCAACGTAAATCGGACTGCAGATTAATAGACACCGAGGTTTTAATAAAGTCAGATGTGACCTGGTGTCACCTGAGCTACCCCCACCAGACAGAGAGGCTTATTGGAGGAGCTGTAGAAATGAGATGAGATCAGGGTTAGTGGTGGTGGTGCGTGTGTGTGTGTGTGTGTGTGTAGGGTGGTGGTGTTAGTCACTGTTGTCTTGGCAAAAAGAGACGGCTTTATCATCCTTAAAAGGCAGGGTGGGGGGATGGAGGAAACATGCTCGTAGTTGAACCCCTTAACTGTGTTACATCATTACAGAGCTAACTTTGAAAAAGCTGCAGCAAGAATATCAACTAAATATAAACTATACAATTAAAAACGATTTTTCTTAAAGTTCTCCTTCACTGGTGTGTTTTATGAATTTTTCAGTGTTCTCTGGTATGAAAAAAGAATGCCGTCTGAGTCGGTTTCTGTCAAAAAAAATAATAATTCCAGTCTATTTCAGTTTATGCCAGTTCAGTGTGGGAGTGGGCGTGGAGACTCAACAAGATCAGGGGGGCTTGCTCAGTATGATTAATGACATGCAAGTTTCTGTCCTCTGATTTGCTAACTGCAACACTACTCTTATGCTATCTCTGTTTACTAAAATCAGTAACATGAGACAAATATGGTGCCAGTATTTAGCTTTAAGGGAGTTTACCACCCAGTTTAGGCAGCATTACCAAACAAGACCGGACTCTGATGTGCTACTGGCCACACCGGAGCTACAGCCTTTGGTATGCCATGCTCTTCCCTCTTTGATACTGACTTAATCCTTGATCATTTATTCTTCTCCGCTTAGCAGTATGTAGTAGCAGTAGTATGCTTAAATTCAGCGAGTTGTCTGATTTGAGCTGATAGTCTGTTCGGAATGAGCTACGTAGGACCGGGAGATTTAACCAGCGGCGGACTCAGCTGCTGATGTTATAATTTGTGGTTAGCAGCGTCGGTTATGTTTGAGGATAGTTAAAAAAAAAAAAAAATAACACCTCTTGGTGGATGTGGTCACAGATATTAGCTGTTAGCCAAGGTAGTACATTTCATTGTCATGGCGCGTTTTAACACAATACTTGAAAAGTAAAAAAAAACAAACAAAAAAAAAACCTATAGCCAGGGAGCTGGTGTTCCACGGTTTTGACGGTGCAGTTCTTTCTTTTAAGTGCCAAGCTCGAGGCAAAGCCTGTACTATAAGGTCCGTAGCCTCTAGCAGCTGCAACAGGCTCGGCTTTCACCTTGCCAAAAACAACGGTCCCGTGAGCGGTCCAAAGCTACGTAGGCCAGGCCATGAATGCTAAGTTAGAATTATAGCGTGTGGTTGTTGGACTTTTTCAAACTCAGGTGTTTCCTTGTCTCTTTTCTTCATTTAACTGATTCAGTGAATGACGTTTGTATAAAATATTCAGATGCAGCATGCTTTTAGAATACAGAGTGACTGATTTAAACGAAAGAAAACACAATTTTATACGATTTTCAGTGAAGGAGACCTTTAAAAAAAATTGATCTTTATTCACTAAATGTCAAAATAATAGATAACGTGTTTAAAACGTTCTTGAAATACAGAGGCTTAAATACACATTCTTTTTTTTTTATAGTGTGTGATGTTAGAGACAGCACCTTCTTTTCATTTACGTTTTATTTTATGAGCCAGACAAAAAAAACAACAAACACAATTGGGATTTGGAGGAAAAAAGTTGTACTGTGATACATTTCAATAAAATTCAAATCATCCAGTTGCTTTCAGAAGTCACCTATTAAGGGTTAACGCTACGAGCCGACATAGCTAGAAGCTAGTCAGAAGCTAGTCGGGAGCTAACTGAAGCTAACATAGGCTGCAGGCGGTTTCAGCTAGAAGACCGCGGTTGAGAGACCGTTATTCAACTAGGATCACTTTAGACCCAGAAACACATCGAGTAGAGAAAACATATCGATATAAGACCCAAATGGGTTGTGTCAATACGGCCTTTTATGGTGTTATTTCCATTACCATCGGTGGAGTCAGAGGACACATGGGCTCATCTTAACAACACATCCAGCAGAAAAAAAGTCACAAAGTCATCATGAAAACTCAGATCCTCTTAAAACATAAAAGGTTTTTGACTCACCTCACCTCTCAGACAAC
The DNA here is from genome assembly GCA_028564705.1 of Apricaphanius iberus. NCBI lineage: Eukaryota > Metazoa > Chordata > Actinopteri > Cyprinodontiformes > Aphaniidae > Apricaphanius > Apricaphanius iberus. Next base: position 2,527,924 of record JAPXFQ010000075.1, on the reverse strand, counting down.
CATTAGTTCATGCCTCCAGCTGTGTTCCTAACACCAGTACTGATATAACCAGCGATCATCCAGTCTGTCTAGAGTCCAACTCTGTAGTCTTCCAGCCTGATCTAGCCGTCTTTCGCTCTGAATGCCGCAGCTTCTCAGTCCTGCTGACTTTGCCACTGTGTTGCTACCCGCCTGGTTGCCTGCTCCAACTCGTGCGTAGAAAGAGATAAAAGCTCCGACCGGCATTCCTCTCGGCCACCTGACAGAACCCCCCAACGGCTGGTGAAGCATCAGCCAGTATAAAGCCTCCCCCCAAAGCAGAAACTTCTTGGACGGTCTGTTACTGTAATCAACACCACAGCAACCCGTCTTTGTCCAATAATTGCAGATTAACATCCAAAACAGAATAAAAACTGCAGAGGCAACTGATAGTGGAGTTCAGAAACACCAAATGATTGAAGTATTTGCGTTAGTCCCAGGCTGTGAAGAGCTTCGCCGAGTAGGCAGAAGGGGAAAGCAGACTACTGAGAAAGCTATTAGCTATGTTTAGCCACCAGCGTTAGCCTAGACGGACCAGTAAATCAAAAGGACACATCCCTAAATATTCATAAATTCAAGATTATATTACAAATAAACAGAGAAGTTAGAAAAAAAATCACCCCCCTCAGAGTTGTCATGATGGTAAACCTGAACTATCTAACCTAAAATGTTTTTTTTTAACCAGGCTGTAAACATGTTTATTTTTGCTGTAAAGTTGGCCTTTTTACATGGGAGTCAATGGGAATTTGCTCCTTTTTGGAGCCAGCCCCCGGTGGATGAGGGCAGAACTGCAATTTTTGGCACTTCCTGGTTGGCTTCACATTTTGCAAGCGGAGTTTGCTCCTTGAGCTAAACACAGAGAAGGGGACACACAAGGCTGGTGGTAGATACAAGAAAACTAGAATGGTGAACACCACTATTGGAGTTTTTCTTTTGTGTGCTTGGTTGTTTGATGTTGAACACTTAATCCGCCATCACTGAAAACAGGAGAAACCTTAGGAACCTGTTAAGGAAGGGCCAAAATTAAGACTATTGTAAAACCACCAGTGGACCCTGCTGTAGCAGGCTATACACATTTAAAGCCAACTACTGAGCTCTTTAATGATAGGTTGGCATTGTTAGCGCCAACGCACACAAAGGCCCCAAGTTCTTGTCTCTGGATTTTTTCTGTTTGGTATTTGCAAACAACAGCATTAATAAAAAAAGAAAGAAAAATAAACTGTGCCATCTACAAGAAAATAGGGGGGAAATGGGATGATCAATGCAATATCCTTTAAAAGTAGAGTCAGTTTTACAACAGCATTTTGTTTATTTTTTACGTTTAACATGTATGCTTAACGTCATGTTAAACAACTTTTCAGTCTGTTACTAACAAAGAAACAACTGTGAACAGATTTCGCTTAAAGACTTTGTACATCGACCATTCTTTCACGAAAGTTTGAAAGAAATCAAAAATAAGGATCTATTAAAATCGGTGACCTGCCTAGGCATGAGTCATTTGCCTAACCAATGCTAATGTCAACCTATCCATTGTAACTGACAGCAGAGGGAGTAGGCTATCCATTGGTGACCAGCCTAGGCATACTAGTCATTAGCCTCACCAACGCTAACACAACTGAGTTCTCCCACTCTCAGTTGCCTGCATTGTTTGCACAGTTATCATTAATGAGATCAGTAACTGGATTCAGAAAAGATATAACCTCCTGTTGAATGGAAGTAGCCACTGCTGGGTGCACATTAGTCTTAATTTTGGCAGCAATACTGCAAAGCATAGGTGTGGGGTAAAGGTCCTAGACTCAACGATCATCTGAAAATAAAATGATTATGAAACCTCTATAAACCTAACTAAGTATGGTCAACAACCAGAACCGGCAAAGGAAAAGAGAATAAAAAAAAAGTGCTGCACATCAACCTAAACACACACTCCTCAGGGGTTATCTCCATACTCCCACAGTGAAGAAATTTAATAATCATGTTCCATCCACTTTATGATAATGAACCAGCTTGTGTTATGGTGCGTTCTTTGCGTCAAGCAACGCCTCCAGCACATGTAGTTTGACGTAAATAAATTTTTAAGCTAAAGCTTGCAAAGCACGTGCGGGCCTTTCTCTGCCAGATGTTTTGAAACCTAGCGGATCGTGATTGGCTATACAATGTCGACGTCGGGCGACGTAAGTACAGTGGGACACTCTAATTGGTTGGCGCACTGCGTCAAGTGCGTGAAGTCCGTCAAAAGTTTAACTATAGCTGAACTTCTGCGTTGCTTGCGTTCGCTACGTTGCCGCATGAAAAGTTGATGGAGCCAATGGACTCAACGCACCGCAGAGACGCTGATGGACCTCTGATGGACTTAACCCTAGACTTTACATATATATCTAGTCAGCCATCTGAAAAGCTGCTATAGATTCACTTCTAGGGTAAGAACATGCAATTGCCTGTATGCCATATAGGCTAATATGTAATTTCCTATGTATTTTGTATTTCCTTTTTTTTTCTTTTTTTAATACTGTTTATTATAGATGTGTATGATGTATAATATGGACCTGTGTCTTATATAATCTTGCCGTAACTGATGCTGACATTTGGGGAGGTGTGAACGCCCCATTAGTCTTTCAAGTCAAATCGCAATAAAATACATGAATTTTGTTCCTATCACAATTTTGAAGCCTAAAACCAATCATTTTATCCTAATTCCTTACTGATTATGGAATCATACAAATAGATTTTCTTTGATGAGCTATAAAACAACACAACTCTTTTTTTCTGTTTTGCTCTTGAATGGAATCTGTCTTTTCTCTCATCTCTTATTATCCGATGCCTTCCCCTGCTCTGTTCAACTCTCCTTCAACCTGAAGATTACAAGCAGAACGGAAAATAGGGATTTCCATCTACATCAGTGTTAAAACCCAGAATCAAAACAATGTCAAGTTAATATTCAACTCAAGAGCCTGCAGCGTGATAGCCGACCCCCCTTAAACATCCCCCGCGGGCTCACCGCCTTCTGTTACTGATGCATTCTGGTTACAAATAAACAGAAAGCAGCAGAGGCTAGCAAAGCTCAAGTTTTCCATTTGAGAGAGCGGACGTAAAAATGTAAACTGGATAGAAACTTAAATTCCCAGAGGGTACAGGTACATCTGCATACGCAGACATACGGATTAACCAGTGGCTGCCAGCACGGGGCAAAATCCACACATCCGTCCAGCCACCAGGGAAATGATAGTGATCAAAGCGGGCGACCTGCTGAGATTTCCCATAAATGTGCATCAGAACGGCACCCTGCTCCTCCTCCTTTCTCTGATTGTTCTCAGACATTCTTTCTATCATCCCCTGAAATGCCGCAAAACTTACCAAGCTATTTAAGATTCAAAGTTGCACTCAAAACAGCCACAATCATGGAAGTGCGAGAGCGCAGGTTGGAGGGGCGGTAGGGGTAACGGGGGGCACATCCGTGAGTCAAATTTCTGAGCACTACGTTTCAGGGGCCGCTGGTTTAAATAATCCACACAATTTGGATGATACAGAAAGAGACCGGCATGCCTGTGAATACAGAAAGGAAATGGGACAGAGACGAATGCAAAGCATCCATGAGGCACCGACGGTGGAATGGAGGCAACATGCCAATGAGCTCTATTGTTAACAGGGAATTCTACATAAATAAAGGGAAATCATAGAGCAACTTATCCTTAAGTCAGCTTACCCTTTTTTTGGGTGATACACTGTATAAATGACTGTCTAATAGTAAGCATCTACAAGCCCTCGGTCGGCCAAGCAACGCCTACTTTTGCAGCATTATTCCAACCAGAAATACAGCTGGGAGAAGACTCCTGAAGGGGGGGATTATCCCTTTAATGTGCCCTGCTGTGGACTGGCGACACGTCCAGGGTGTACCTCCCCCTCTTAGCCGTTGACTGCTGGAGATAGGCACCAACAACCCCCCTCGACCCTTCGATGATAAGCGGCATGGATGGGTAAATCATTAATGCTTCAAAGACTGTGACGTCGGGTATCGACCAAAACTTTAGAATGTTCAACGTTAAAAATACGTTTCTGCTACCTGAAAACAATGCCAATGAATTTACTAATTGTTTTTAAAAAATTATATCCGTCCATTCATCAATAATCTATACCAATTCATCCGTTGGTTTTAAGACAAGAATTATGTTTTCAGATAAATTCAGTTCGTATATCGCCAATTCACAACAGATATCATCTCAAGGCACTTTTCAATACATTTTTTTCAATACAAATGTACAAACATTCCAATCAGTTAGAAGAAACTAACTCACTGTCATAGTGGCTGTCACAACCCTGCGGTAGTTCAGTTGAATGGAGACTTTTATGATCAGATATGTCACCAGTATCTGTTTTATGACTTTGTGTGTGTGTGTAGTAGAGTAACAAACTGAGAGAATTCACACTACTGGATTCATGAAATTAATTCTTAAGCGCAATTATATTTCAAGAGCAACTAGATTACCACTGTCAAACGATGCCAAAACCAACCTCATATGGGGATATAATCTGGCCCAGTAATGAGTTTTGAAACAAAAAAATGCATAAAACATAAAAACTCAAAGTTGTAATTCTTATTTCTAAAGCATCCACTAGGGGAAACATTATATCAATAGTAAAGGGGTGCAGTGTTTTAATCAGAGAAGATGAAATGCAGGTGTATTGTCTTAATCTTTGACTAAATTGATTTTTTTTTCCTTTGTGCAAACACCCATCTTAAGGTATCTGATGTTATTCATGTTTTGCAAAAGGATATGTCATTAAACATGAATATTTTCTCATGTACTTTTAATAAGAAACATACCCTTATTTGTAGGTAATTGTAGGTAATATCTGGAATAATCCAACCCACTTGAAATCCAATTAGGCTTGTACTTCCCTTGGATGTGCATTAACTGTTCATGGCACCAACTTCCAACAGGTTCTGGTCCATATGGACATTGAAAACATCACACAGTTACTGCAGATGAGACGGTCACATTTCATTGGCTGTCTTGGATCGAGATGTGAAGATTGTGGAGGCCACCTAAGAACATGACACTCACTGTCATGGTCATCAAGCCAGTCTAAGATGATCTGAGCTTTATGGCATGGCGCATTATCCTGCTGGAGGTATCCGCCAGGTAATATAGGGTACACTGTGTACTTAAAGGGATGGACATGGTCAGATCTGCGCTCAGATTTTTTTTTTTTTTTAGCTTTTAAGTGTCTGTGTGTGTGTGTGGCTGATGGGTTTGGTTGGGAGGGGGTTGTAGTTGCGATGATGATTTTATTTAGTTTTTGTATGCGGGGTTGGAGGGTCATTTTAAATCTGTAAAGCACTTTGAGAAACTCTGTCTGAAAAGCGCTTTATAAATAAAGTTTGATTGATTGATTGAGCAACAACACTCGGGTAGGCAGTGACATTTATACAACGCTTTAGAGCAGGGGTCTGCAACTCGTTGTGCAAGTGGTTCTTTGGAACTTCCACAATGGCTCTCAGGAACTTTGGCTAGAAATAACAAACCGAATGAGGCTTTTTTTCAATAACATATTGAGATTTTTTAATTCAATATTAGCTTTGAATTTCTATGATAGAATGACACTACAATTACCAATATTTTTTTAGATCAATTTATCCGGTTATTAGGTTTGAAACTATGAATTTTGACAGAATTTGCCACATATATCTAAAATTCATTGAAGAAAATCAATCCATCCCATTTTTGCAAATGTTTTATGTTTTTTTTTTCTTTCTATTAAAACCTAAAAAAAGAAATAAAATAATGGCTCTTCATACAACACATTTTACTCTAGTAGATATTTATCAACATTTTAAGTTATGTTTTTTCGACAGGTCATGTAGTATTGGGCAAAATAAAAGGTATAAGGTAGAAATTATGTAAACTTAGCCAAAAATAGGGATTCTGACTATACTTCCGAACCACAATTACGCATTTTGATGATGTCTTCAAGCTGTGCCTACATACTTTATACCAGGTACACAAGGAGGATATATACTGATGTTCAGTGTTAGTCTTTCCACTAGATATTCCAAGATGAACCTTTGTTGTTTTTCATTTAATGGAAAATAAGTTATTTAGCTGGACTGGGCGCAAAACGTCTCTTTGGAGGGTACAGGTTTCAGACCTCTGCTATAGAGGCTCAAAGTGTCGTCAAGGAAATGTTCCACATCATGACAGTGCCACCACTACCCTGAATTACGCTGGAGGCAGACTGCTGCTTTCCTCTTGTTTACAGTAAACTGTGACTCTAACATCGGAACATGACAGCCGAAACCAAAACTAATGAGGGCAGGAAACATTTTCCAATCTGTCATTATCCAACTTTGCTTTGCTTCAGTATCCTGTTCAGAGCTGACAACAGCAGCAGGTGATGGGCTCTTTATTTCCTGCTGCAGCCCATCTGCTACATTTTTGGGCATATTATACTTTCTGAGATCGTACTCTGCATAACTTGGCTGTGATGTATGGTTATTTGAGCTACTGTTGCCTTTCTACTGTATAACGTCTAATGAAGTGGCCGCTCAGAGAATGTTTAGATTATGCACAGCAGAGCCACTAACACTATTTGCAGTTTGACAGCACATTAGTACTGTTCATTTCATGTTTTTATGCTAATTTGCAACAATGGGGAATATAATACCAGTGGCAGCACCATCTCTACCATGACTCAGCCTATTTTTATATTCTATTCCTTATTCATAATTGTTCTATTACTCTGGCCCTTCTCCCGTGACTGCACAAAATTTGCTGGCTATTGATTTCCGTGGTAACAGGTCAAGGCCTCAGGGATTACTCCATACTGAATGTGGAGAGGAAGAAAATCAAGAATAATTGATCAGGGACTTAACAGAATTGCCTTTAGAGCTTTGTGCAAGAATGGAAAAAAGAGAAGCTTTTACCATTAAGATGTATTTTGGTGGTGACTACCAGTTGTTCTTGATGATAAGTTTCCATCCATTTTTATGTATTAAACTAGTTACTTACCAGGACCTCTGCATGGTTACAAGGCGTGTTGCCCTCTAGTTCTAATCATGTCAACTAAAGAAGATATTAGTTGATGTGGAAGCAGTGGAGGAATTTTCAGCCACTGAAGTGTCACCAATAATGAGCCAATAATAATAATGTTCCCTTACTAATGATATCATCCAGAGTTGTGGAAGGTTACCCTCTTTCTTACTAATTTTAGCAATTTTAAATAACTCTAACTGAAAGGGTTTGTATTTATATTAGTATGTATAAGCATATACAGTGGGGCAAAAAAGTATTTAGTCTGCAACCATTTGTGAAAGTTCTTCCCCTTTAAAAAAAAGAGTCAGGCCTGTAATTTTCATCAAAGGTATATGTCAACTATGAGACAAAATGAGGAAGAAAAAAAAAGAAAAGAAAATCACATGGTCTGATTTTTAACTAATTTATTTTTTAAATTATGTAAAATAATGGTGGAAAACAAGTATTAGGTTAATGACAGTTAATCTCAGTATTTTTTTCTATACACTTTGTTGGCAATGACAGACGTCAAACGTTTCCTTTAAGTCTTTGCAAAGTTTTCACACACTGTTGCCGGTATTTTGGCCCATTCCTCCATGCAGATCTCCTCTAGAGCAGTGATGTTGTGGGGCTCACGCTGGGCAACGCGGACTTTCAACTCCATCCAAAGATTTTCATTCGAGTTCTACCATTTTAAGTGGTAGAACTGATAAATCTGAGCTCAAACGACTGACTCCAGGAGTGTCATGGAAGCAAACAGAAAAGCTGATTAAGGCTATTGATAGAATTGTTTTTGTTAGTTTAATGAAATATTTTTCGTCGTTTCCAAAAATTTGCATCTTATTTTATCACTGTTCAGCCTGCTGCAAATAAAAGCACTTTCTGTTCTTTTCATTTATACATTCTTTCTCATTTAGTTGCTACATTGCACCTCACTTATTATGAAGCTATTTACACCAAGCCAAATTTGTGGTTTCCGGGGATTTTGGCCTCAGACAGATGAGGTTTACCTGGGGTTTTAGATTTTTTCCTGAAGGCTACAAACACTGGAGACCAGAATTAAGTCCTTCTTGAGGCGAAGTTTGAAATAACGGAACATTTCTCAGGAGTTGGGAGTTTGGCTTGTAGTCAGACGGTTCCTGATTTGAGCCCCCAGCCCCCCGGTGGAGGTCAGGGGGCCCGGGGACGCCAGTATCCAGTAGCCTCGCCTATGTCTGTGCGCTCCGGCACAGCTGTGGCTACATCAAAGCTTGCTATCACCAGTGTGTGGATGTGTTCATGAATGGGTGAATGACTGCATGTAGCTAAAAGCTCTTTTTGGTTCCTAGTGACTAAATAAAGCGTGATACAAGCAGAGGCCATTTACCATTTCTACAAAATGTAACCAATCAGAACTCAGAAAGACTCTCTGAATGAGTCGTTTCTTGACCTGTAAGCTATTCCTTCCACGTAAGAAAATCCCAAAACATGCGCCTGCGGTTGTCATGACCCCAGGCTTTTGGAAGCAACACTCTCCAAAGCCTCAGTTACTCTTCAACAAGCTGTCAGCTCCAAGTTAAAAAGATACATTGAGTACGGCTGATTGATTGATTGATTGATTGATTGACTGAGTCACCTGTAGTCCGTGTATAGAGTTTAGTGTCTGCGCATTCACACCGAGTGATCAGATTTGTGACTCAATCTGCCTTTCAGATTTTTTTTTGTCACCACTTAAAGAAACAAGTCAAATATGGAAACTATTAAGTATTTGCGAATCATATAAAAGCATGTTTGATCGCTTACAGCTCCATATCTTCTGGATTTTGTTGACATTTCTAACGTCCAAACAAAAACAAAAAAAAATTCTTATTTACTGACCCACCTCTGTTCTGACCTGCTGGTAACCTCCTATGTGTTACCTATGCTGAGCTTTAAACGTCTAAAGACATCTTCACGACTACACATTTGTGCTCTATACATTATTAGCTGCTATTAGTCAGCTACGCAAACAGTGTTTCCGCAAATGTCTTTTTTGAGTGTTATTCTTGGTTTTCTTAGCAGCTGCTGGTGATTGGGCCTGAAAACGGGATTTATCCCCAAATTTATCCCTTTAAAAAACAAACTGCCTACTGAGAGTAGGAGGGAATACTGAATCCCCTTTTGCATCCGACAGGCTTTTATATGTCAATCCCCAGTTACTTTCGTTACTTTTGGAGTGCACCAGAGTGTTCAGTGTGATGATGGTAATTCACTCTCCTGTTCTGCCCTGGATGTGATTTGTTGATAACACAGGGGCGTCAGAAAAGAAAAGCTTTCGGAAAGAAGAGGCATGGTTGTGGTGGTTGTGGCCTTTCTACTTGACTGATCTGATCCATCCAGGATGTCGGAAAAAAACCCAGCTGAGAAAGAATCTGTGCATGTTACACGTTCAGCCAAACACTGCTTTGTATAAATGCCACAAGCATCTCTTACTCTAGCTACTAAAGACACAAGAAGAACACATGAAATGAAAAAGGTAACTGGCAAAGAAATAAGTCCAATCATGCTGTGTTTAAGAATGACTGCATGGCTGTTCACTGTGGAATTTCAGGAAAATGACATTTATTTTTGCCTTCACATGCTTTGAGGGAGTTTTTAAATATGACATTTTATTATCTGTACAGATGATATATTCCTAATAAGAAAACTTGCTATGGAGGACAGCGGCTGAGAGAAATTCATCTGAACAAGCTGACCTAAGCTAGACATGAGTAACATTATTTTCAGTCGCTCAAACTGTACTATAGGGTTCAATAATCCACAACTCACCAATCATGCTTGGATGTGACCTTACTGTTCACACTGTACATATGTTATCGAGACTTCCTAGCGTGGAATCCTGGATTCAAAAGAAGAGGAAGAAGAAAACCCTGGGAGTGACTTTCGTCCGAGAAGAAGAAAATTGTCAAAATTTATTTTGAATTAATATTAAACCCAAACAAACTGATCAGAGATTACACCGACTTTAGTAGTCCAACCCTGGTGGTCAGAATTTATCATATTGTCCTGCTTTCACTTCTTATTAGATGAGAAGAACCTTGTGCACACGACTCAAGTCCCAGATCACAAATCTTCGTCAGGTTTCTTGTCTTTAGGGTGCAGGGGGTTAGTCTGGAGTCTTTGCTTTTGTGACTCGAGTCCCCATTTCCAGCTTCATGAATTTAAGGTGACATCGCAGGCACAAAGAATGCGCATTATCAATCGTTGTGGTTCAGATTACGGACAACAATGTGTTTTGGATATTTCACTGACTTTATAAAATGGTTAAAAACTCTGCTAATGCGTAACAATTTATGGTCTTTGATGTTTTCAGGCTTCGCTCTCACTAAAGGCACTACTCTTGGGTAAATCTAGAGATTTGTTCTGTTTTAATTAATGGCTTACATCAAATATGCATCAAATAGAGGTGTTTTGTGTGTTTGGCTGCTGACATCTGAAAGCTACATCACACACATGAGTCTGAATTCCCGTTTATTTATTCAAACATAAGCTGAAACAAGGCTGTGGATACTTTGGTCCTGTTTCAAAACACGCCGGGAGTGAGAAATGCCGTCTACATCCCGCCTTGGAGAATTTAATCAAAATAGCTATTGTTTCGAGGCTACCTAAGCACTGTTAATCACATGTATCTTTAAGCGAGTCCATGGTAGATGGCGACTTTCTTAGACCATCATGAAAACCCAGCAAAGAGAGTTCGGTCGGGTGACCTCACCATCCTCTGGCGGTAAGCAGCAGGGACCCACATTAGAGAAAAGAAAAGATCAAGGGAGGATGGATGAACAGCGGGACATACAGGCTGAGAACAGGGTGGGAAGAAGCATGCAATGAAGAATGATCGGCTAAGCGCATGGTAACCTGCAGGGTAAGTAATTGGCGAGAAAAACAAAAGCCCGCTGTAAGTCCATTTTCATCCACTCTGTGCTCTCACTATGTTATCTGGTTGGGGTTGGACACATGAACTACACTAAAATGTTTGACTCTCTTAAAATGTACCTGCACAGACCTTGGTGAAATGTCACCCATGTGTTTTTTACATGTTAAAGTGCACATTGAGGTCCCTGAAGTTGCTACGTCTCACACTCTGTCCACACAACACAATTAACTTCCATCAGTTTTCACCCCGCTTCCAACATTGCTTTGACTTGCTTGCTTCTCCAACCCCTTCTTTTTTGGCAGTTGCCATGGCAGTGCTGCAGATATTTCTGGAATCAACAGTCAGTTTGTGTGATGTAATAATGTTTTGTTTTTTTATTTATCTTACAAGAAATTCAATGCTGCTATTACTCAATGATCATTCTTTTTATCATTCATGAAATAATGAGTGCATTCCTATAAATGGATACCTTGTAGAACAATCAATAACAGCTATATGAGACTCTCAAATTATAGTAGAGGAGGCTTGACCTGTTTTTACATTGCTGCTTCTAGGCATTCCTTTTTACAGGTCACACCACAGGTTACACTGCAGTATTTCAGTAAGTCATTGACTTTGAATTATGCACTGCAGCGCTGTTATTCTCTTGGTTTTCAGTCATATTGTTTCTGATGTTGTGATCAAATTCATAGCCGTGTTGACGACACAGTTTAATAGAAGGCCTTACCTTTGACTTCACAACTCAGGCAGAGAAGTTTAAGCTCCATTAAATTATTGTAAGCAGGTCCTGCGGTTGTAGAAACGAACCAAACAGTCTACCCACCATGAAAGTGCTTGACAGTTATTATGTGATGTTCTTTCTCCAAATATGGCACATGGCAATAAGGTAAAACTCTCCCACGTTGGTCTAAGATCTAAAGGACAACATTATACAACTATATATAACAGTGACAGGCTATATATTTCACCCCAACCGTTCAGTGATATCCTACTTAGTCCAACCTAAATGAGTACACCTCATAATACCCACTCTATATGACACCACGGTTCAAGAATCCATGCAGGATCCCACATACTCATTACATCACAGTCTGGTAAAGCGACACTTCATTTCCAGAGCATTTAAAATCAATAATCTTGCATTTAGAACTAAGGGTAGGGAAGGAACGACAGCTGAAATAATTTTCCACAGAATTACAACCAATCAGCATGAGTTGAAAGCAAGTCCCGCCTAGCAACTCAACTGGGCCATTTCCAAGTTTAAACCCTAGGACTTGTAGGCTACTTGGTTGGTTCCTGAAAAGGCATGGCCAGTGGCTCTATCGGACCAGCCCAATGCAATGGAGAAGTGCATAAAATGAGGGTCCGGAGAATTAACCATAAGTTCTGACTCAATTAAAATGACTAAAATAACATGCAGTGGGGCAAAAAAGTATCTGGCCGCCACTGATTGCGCAAACTGTCCCATTTACAAAAGATGAGAGGTCTGTTATTTTCAGAATAGGTACACTTGAACTGTGAAAGACAGAATGTAAAACAAAAAAATCAAACTTCATGATTTTTAAAGGATGTATTTGTCTTATGGTGCAGAAAATAAGTATTTAGCACCTACAAACAAACATGAATTGTGGCCCTCACACACCTGTCACTTCTTCACTAAGAAACTCCCCCTTCCTCTATTTGATACCTGTACTAATGGCACTAATGGCAATTTTTGGCCAAAAGGCAAGAGAGTTGTCCAAGACACCAGAGACAAAATTGTATACCTGTGGAATACTGGGTTGAGCTAATCTATAATAGCCATGCAGTTTGGTAAGAAGACATCAAATGTTGGAGCACTTATTGCAAAATGGTAACAAAGGTTCCTAATAGTAACATACTATGTCATCATTAAAATTCTGCAGCGCACGAAAGGTCCACCGGCAGAAGCCAGCACCATCTAAAGTTTGCCAGAGACCATCAGAGGAGGATAGGGAGAATTTAATGTGATCAGATGAGCCCAAAAAAAAAATATTTGTTATAAACACCACTTGCCATGTTTGGAGGGAGTAGAATGCTGAGTTGCATCCCAAGAACACTATATCCACCTACACCATGGCAGCCAAAACATTTTGCTTAGGGGCTGCTTTTCTGAAAATGGGACAAAATGGCTGATCTGTATTGGCTACATAAAAAGCATTTTAAGGTCCTTGAGTGGCCTAAGCAGTCTCCAGACCTCAATGCAATAGAGGATCTGTAAAGGAAGTTGAAAGTCTGTGTTGCATAGCGACGGCCCAATAACATCTTACCTATACGGAGGGTCTACAAGGAAGAATGGGCCAAAATACCAACTATAGAGTGTGAAAACTTGGTGCTGAGGTGAAATTTTGTTATTGACCAAATACTTATTTGCTGCATCAGTATACAAAAAAATTATTTTAAAATTCAATAATATGGTTTCCTGGAATTTCTTTTGACCTCCTGTCTCTCTAAATTGAGGTGTACCTATGATAAAAATTACAGACCTCTCACATAATTTTAAATTGAATAACTTGTGTAATCAGTGGCAGCCAAATACTTGTTTGCCCCACTTTAGGTTTAAGGGTATCCAGACTAATGTAAACCTATTATTGCTTTATATAATATTTTACCTCTAATAAATGTGCTTGATTTTTAGTTAAATTGTACCGGCTTCTATCCACAATAAAGGTGCAAAAATTAATATATTTATGTCAGAGACATTTCAGCTTGTCTAATCTTGACCCGATTGTAGAAAACCAAAAATAACATCAAACCTGTGTATCAAACCTGAGTTTGTTTTATGCCATAAAAATACATTTATCTTGGTAATGAATGTGAGTAAATATCTTCCCATGATTCTGGAAGAATTTTAAGAAGTAGAATTTACATTTTAGTTATGAGGAAAAATATATGTTGCTTTTTTTTATTAAAGAAGAATAACTTAGACTAGATACGCCAGATGTCAACTTAGATGTACCCCTCTGGGACGAATTAGAAACCAACACATGTCTACTCTTTAAAAGGAATGGTTTCCATTCTTTCAGATGACTTATTATGCATTAAGAGTTGCCGTGGTAGCACACAGTGGGACAACACAGCTTTGCTTGAAAATAGAATTGTCTAATAATGTAGAGTTTGTATTGCCACCGTCTTGTACAGCGGAACCTTTTTCATTCAAAATTGTTTGCTGTTTGTGTTCAAGTTAATTCTACAATCCTCAAATATTGAATTTTCATCCACGTCTTCACCCAACAAAGCGCCTGTTTTCTATACAAGGCACCATTGTACAGGAAGAAAACCTTCCAAATGAAAGATAATCGTAAACACACAGGCAGTCGTTTGTTCCAGTTAAACAAACCCCATTATTCGACGTCCCATGGAGTGCGTTAGCATTCTCTTTCGACACACACCAGGCAGGAGCCGTCATCTGAGAAATCCCTTTTGCACATTCCTGTCCCCGTGGGCCCTCCTGGTATCCAAATAAACATTACAACAGTCTCAATGGGGATTAGCTTAATGTGCAGCGGTGCAGTACCGGTGATATGTTGCTGTAATTGTCCCTCAAATTAAAACATGCAGGGGTTTATCTTCAAATCTCATAATCATCTAATAATCCTTCCACACTCTCGGTTACGTTTTATCAATCGGTGATGAAAAGCTCCACATAATGCTTCCTTCTTCTAATTTTTTTTAATACGCTTTTCTTCCTCACACCTTGCAACTGGAGCTACTTTGTAAGACAACGTGTAACTAATCACCGGTTTGCACATGTGCCATTTTTCATCAGTGGAAGTAATTTATTAGCCAATTAGGAATGATGAAAGCATGCAATTCTGCAGACAGTGATTACTGCCCCCCATGCAATGACAGAATTCATCTTTCCAGCTAAAATGCTGAGAGGATAAGTTTCCCTCACACATGGAATAGGGGGCATGATGGGTACCGGTGAAAAGGAATCAGATCAAATACTCTAGAACAGTTAAAGCTTCTAAAACTACTAAATACTTAGTCCCCACCAGCCAAGTTTGTTGTTGTTACTGGGACTCCATGGCAAGAGGTTACATTTCACCATTACATTTACTTAATAGTTTGAGAAAAATACTTTTAAAAGTAGTTTTACTTCACTATACTTTTAACTTTTATTTGAAACATATTGTTATGAAGTTATGCTACTCTTACTTAAAAAAAGAAATATTGATGTTTTACCCAGTCTTGGGTATTAAATGAAGAATAATTCCCAAAAATGAATAATCCAGACACACACCTACAGTTTGTTTAAGAGGATCACTTGTTTCTGCACAAAAGCTAGTTTTTAGATTGATATTTTTTTCTATCTGCTGAGCTCTAAGATATACGCATATGATAATGCTATATAATCAAATGTGAAAAGAACCAACGGTTCAATAAACTGACGGCATCCAGCAAATGAATCCACTTGAGAGAGAATTGTGGTTGCACTCCTTGTGTACCGCACGACCACGAGGGGGCAGTATTCTTTGCAGATCTTGCATTAACACGCAGCAACAGACAACAACATAACAGTCAGGACAGAGACCCTAATCCCATGTACTGCCGTCTCCAAGACAGTGCACGGACAAACACCACCAAACACTGATAACAACATAGCTCAAAGTATCGCTAAAGAACACGGCTACATTTGGAACACAAAGTATAATTTAAAATGGGGAATTTATACTGTACAATTAATACAAACACATTACCCATAAGTCTTTGCAGCGTACAACCGTCCCCCAGTAAAATAGTACTGGAAAGACTGAAGAGCTGGGTCGGACTCACTGGTACAGCACTTCAATGGTTTGAATCTTAACTCAAGAACTGGAAGTTCTTTGTGTCCATCGGAAATTTCTCATAAAAGAAAACAGATATCACATGTGGGGTCCCCCAGGGCTCCATCCTGGGACCCCTTCTGTTCAATATTGATATGCTCCCACTAACCAGGATTATAGCAGCCAATAGGATTAATTACCAAAACTGTGCAGACGTCACTCAGCTATACATTACATTGTCACCAGGCGACTTTGATTCTATACAGACATTAGATGAACGCATTGAACAAATCAACGACTGGATGTCCCATAACTTTCTCCAGCTAAACAGAAACAAAACGGAAGTAATTATTTTTGGACCTAAGGAGGAACGATCCAAAGTCAGCGCACAGCTTCAGCTGAAACAACTAAAAAAGACTCATTAGGCCCGTCATCTAGGTGTAATAATTGACTCAGACTTGAACTTCCAGGGTCACATAAAGGCAATAACAAGGTCAGCCTTCTATCACCTGAAGGACATTTCTAGGATTAAAGGACTGATGTCACAGAAGGACCTTGAAAGACTAATCCATGCGTTCATCTTTAGTCGGATTGATCACTGCAACAGCGTCCTCGCAGGTCTACCTAAAAAGTCAATCAGACAGCTGAAGCTGCTCCAGAACGCTGCTGCTCGTGTTCTCACTAGAACCAGGAAAGTGGAACACATCACCCCAGTTCTAAAGTCCTTAAACTGGCTGCATGTGGCTCAGAGAATAGACTTTAAAATACTCCTACTAGTTTATAAATCATTGAACGGTTTAGCACCAAAGTATGTTGGAGATCTGCTGTCACTATACCAACCCAGCAGACCACTTAGGTCCTCCAACTCTAGTTTACTAAACATTCCTAGAGTCAGAACTAAACAAGGAGAGGCAGCGTTCAGTTTCTATGCTCCACAAATCTGGAACAAACTTCCAGAAGAATGCAAAAGTGCTGAATCGTTAGGCTCTTTTAAATCAAAGATTAAAACTCTACTATTCAGAGCTGCCTTTGAGTCCTAAATTGCCTTTCTTGAAGTGGGAGAAACTTGCACAAACGATAGTTGCTAAATACGGTTTTGTCCCACTTTAGGTTCATTACCTACTGTAAATATTGACATTTCGTCTGCTAAACATTTTATATTTTTCAGAACATGCTTTGGGTACTCTACCCACCTCTGCTTTCAGGACTTTTTTATAATCGACTAAGTTGTGGGAAAAAGTTTCCATTAAAATGCAGTCTAAACAAGAAAGGAAGGACACATTGACGTTTGTAATACAGTCTGAGCATTGAAATGTTTCTCCAGACTCTTGTTTTCTTATTGAATATTAATTTGGAACTGAGAAATACTGAAATCAATATAAAATAAATTAATAAAAATAAAATTACAAAACAAGACAGCCTTTTAATATATCCAAAATAATATATTAGCTCCAAGGGGTTACAATCACTCATGTTCCACCGGCCAATAAATGTCTCAAGCAATGTATATAAAAGCAATATCCCAGAGAAAGTGTTCTAATAGTGAAACACTGGGCCAATTGTATTCAGAAATGCAAGTTGATAAATCTCAGGAGCCAACAACAACTACATGAGAATATCTTTGTACAGCGGTCACATGACATTCAGGGAGTATTATTGGTAGAGATGAAAACCACTTAGATTGAGGAAAACACAGACTAATTCATTTAAATAAAGGAATGTGGTTTTTTTTTACTAGCTGCGTAATTCGGGAATAAACATGCAGCTGGCAGTTTAAAGGTCCTTTCGATTACGGACCTCACAGCAGTTTTCAGATTTTCACGTCATTAACGGACTGTAATACTAGCATTTCTAGTGGGATACCGACACAGATCCAATATTAGGGATTGGACATGCCTACAAGTAAGATTTAGAAGTGATATTAACATATGTGTCACAACTGAACAAAACTTTATTTAATGTCACCTTAACCTAAACAATGGTCACTAAACTCTCTCTGTACCTTAAACAAATCCTGCAGCTGTCAAAGTAAATTTTACATAACTGTAAATAGAAAAAAAAATGACACAAGCAGCAGCTGCAAACTTAACTAAAAGTCAAATAAAGTTTCATTTCTTACCTGAAGAGGAAACGAGAAGGCCAGTTGTTTGGTTGACATGGAAAAGAGCAGAAAGAAGAATAAAACATTATCATAATGTGAAAATGCTAACAACAAATGATGTCCAGTTGAAGCCCTTGCATTACATTCAACATAACACAATCACCTCTGTAAGAATAAATAGCATTTATGAAGGGATCATGTATATGGCAAAAGGCCTAATTCGAGGCAAATGATGCTCACAATTTTCACTGCATCAGTCATTAGCACTACTTATGTAGTTGAAAGGCTACTGAAGCCTCCTCATGTATCCTCTGTATATAATAACTTTATTACTCTCTTGAATGAGCCTAATATTGTCACAGTGCATTTAGACTAATGGTTGACTGACACCTGATGGAGAATGAGTTTGAGATGTTCGAAGAGTTTGGATATGTGGAAAGTTCATACCTCCTGCAAATCTATATCTGCGCTATAGTCCACTTCCTGCTTTCAGAGGAAGTTAATGATCCGATCCTTGACTGAAATTCATGATTGGAATTCCAACAATCTGAGGTTCTTAGTGATGTATAATATGTCTTTGTACATAGATAGAGTGTCACAAAAACAGGCAGATTTGACCTGGATTCTAATGCAATACAATAGTTATAATGTAGCACGATGAAAAATGTTCAACAGGTAAAAATTGTTTTTCTGGTTTGGATATAGTTGACAGTGGGGAATATATTTTGTAACAATAAAAATGAAAAGAAGGGATATTTTTTGTCGACCATTTATCTTGACTTAATGAGAATTACCCATGTCCTGTTAAGCATGCAGAGGACAAACAATTCTCCACATGCATAATGAGGCAGATATTCCCAAATTGAATCAGAACCAGCGGATGGAAAAATGAATATGTTTTTAAAAAATTACAAATTAGGATTTCACTGAAACATATGGATGAAATAAAATAAAACTGGATAAGAACGTGTGACACGTGGATGGAGAGACACACTGAGCAAACAAAACACTCTTCCCAACATTATCTTGAGCCGTGCTTTAATTTCACCGCCTTGCAGACTCTTTGAATTCACAGAAAGGACGGGTGTCACAGCAAACAGAGAGATAAAAAAGCAGGAAGGCTTCAAAGCTGAGAATATCGTCACATTCATAGTTATACTCTTCATGTATGTGAAATATAGAGGAAAATATTGAGATCTGTTAATATATCCATAATTAATGAAAACGTGTATAAGTCTAGATAAAATGAAAACCTGTATGTTCTATATTCTACTATGCCATCACTTTATATGTGAAGGGAAAGCATCTTCAGCTTGGAATGAATTCCTTTCCGTCCTCTAGGGCAATGTTCTTACATGTCTCCATGTTTATTCTAAGGTTACATCTTGTTCATTTTCACACCTGATAGTTGGTTCGCTTTCCCATTGCACTTCATCAACCAAACCAAACCTTTTGAGCAACAAGTTGACCTCCTCGCCTGCGGTGGCACTGTGGGAATACCAATACCAATTTATTTATATCGCACACTTAAAACCAACAGGCTGTACAAAGACAGGCAGGAGTAACAAAAAGATAAAGCATACATTTAACATAAGAGATCAATAAAACCGGTAAAATAATGAATTAATAGAAGAATGGACTCAAGATGTGCGGAGAACGAGGCAAAGTTGTTGTGCTGTTGGTGTTTTTATCCAGAATCCCCTCAGCTATAATCTTTTTTCCAGTACTTTTACCTTCCTCCGGCTAGCTTGGCATTCACATTGGCAATCGAACCACACCAGAGTTCACCTCAGTCAAATCAAGACTTAAGCCTAGTTGAACCTTCTCTGTCTACGTCGAAACAGATAAACACCATGCTATTAAACTGTTGACGCAATGGCTCTGTCACCTACACAACAACGGACGGAGTAGAGCCCAATTTTCTAACCATCCGACTCCGTCAACAGAGCCTGTGCATGCCTGTGATTGGTCAGCTCAACAGCAGCTAGCGATCGTTTAACCAGAATGGTGCTCTATAGTCACTGTAATCAGTGGTCACTGCAGCGTTTGGGGAGCTCATACTTTAAATTCAATCTTTGACATTTTTCGTTTAGCAATTTTGAACACAAGGATAAAGAATAAAGAAGAATTTCAAAACAGAATTTAAATATGTTTTTGAAGTATTCTTTGAGCTGCACTTAAGGTTAGAAGCTTTTCAGCTTAATCGAAACATACTTTCTGTCGTCCATTGCTCCCTGAGGGGGGAATATGTTCACAAGCTGAGGAAAATAAATTCTAGTAATCAGAAACAACACTGCAACGGTAGGCTATAACAAGTCAGCACCCCCTGCTGTCCTGGTGGAGAATTGTTTTGCAAAACTGAGACCAACGGTGAAGGATATATGAAAAACATCTCTGTCAATACTGCTGTGTCTGAGGCTACGTCCACACTAAGCCGATAAGGTTATACGGGGAGTTAGACGCCTAATGTTATCCACTCAACACGAGCATTTACGCCCCGTTTAAGGTCCCATGATTGCGCAATCCCATACAGACCTGTGCAAATACTGGGCATGCGCGAAAAGACGCACGAAACACACGTATGATCGATGTGACGCCAGCGCCTACATAATATATACAAGAAGCTCTACAGCACAGTACATATCTGCTTGTCCCGTTAACCGAAGAGAACAATAGCTGCTCAGAAGAAGAGAGAGTTTTTGGTGTGGACAGACGACGAGATCGATTTATTACTCTTCACTGTTGTCTTTGCCTGTAGTGTCGTATTGTTATTGTAGGTCAGCAATCATTGACGCAACTTCCTTTCATTTTCCGGGGAAGCTGTCCACAGTAGCTCGTTTAGCCATTGAATTAAGATTCACACGGCTCTCTTACCCGGCTAATAGTTATCCAGCCACAGACCTTAAACGACGCCGGGTTAGTGTGGACGATAGGGGGGTGTAGACTAAATAATTATACGTTTAAGGCATTATCTGACTTAGTGTGGACGTGGCCTGAGTGCAAGCTTGATGATGGAGAAGTATAAACTAGGCTTTAGGTTTTTAGGCAGACCAGAGCTCTACTTTGGACATCTTCAAGAGACTTTTGCTTCGCTTCTGTATTCTAAGGGGCGTTCTTATAAAGGGAATCAGTCTATGTTCACCCAGTAAAACCCTACAATGTTCAGAGATACGTAAAAAAAAAAAAACGACACAAATATATATCACAGAAGCCGGCTTCAAGAGACAATGCAACAATCAGTGCCGGTATCAATGCCAGGATCAGTGAACCTTTTAGTCATTCATAGGGGGTCTGCCTTTGGTAGCAATGTGGCACGATCAGGTGTTTTTCACAAAGTATTCCACAATGATGGAATAATCGGGGGGCGTTGGGGTGGTGTCCGGGGTGTCGACATACAGGGTTGTGTATGGACCATAAAACAGAAGAGCATATGGGAAACTGACAAAACAGGTTGGATGTAAGCAGTTTTTATCCCGATTGAAGACCATTTCCTCAGGAGGTGGCTGTCCTTTACGTTCCCCATGAACTGTCTCGTGATCTGCTCTTCAGCTGTAAAAGCCAGAAGCTCCAAGACCACTGCATCACTCCAGTTTGCCAACTCAACACACAAAGTTTAGAAAGGCTATATGAACTCCGCATGTTTACTTTTTTGTAAACGATGCAGCCGGCCGGGGCTCAGAACACACCCCGAATATCATCATGACTTCCTCCTCTGTTGAGGCAAGGCGTGATCTTCATTCATAAGTCCCACGTTGCAGTAATAGTGTAGTAATATTACCATCAAGCTTACCGGCATGAATGTTCACACCTCCACATCGGGCGTTCAAGAGACAGACCGTGTTGTATGTTGCAGCATCACAATGGTGACTAACTTACAATGTTCCGACCTGCCATGTGTGAAAACTCAAAACATTCAGTGAACATATTTGGAGGTTTTAAGGACAACGACATACTGGGCAGAATTTTCAACAGACCCTCCATTGTTGCATTGAGTTTGTATTTCTACTTTTTGGACTGTGGGACCGCCCGACTATATGACAACCCCACTGACTGGAGCTGTTACTCAATTGTATAGTAGAGTAAAGTGGAGTTGAACTCCTAGGTGCTAGCGGTAAAGAACAATAAATGTCCTGTTTTTGGACAATGAGCGGAAGCTGCAGTATCCAGAAAGATTACACGCAAACTCCAAGCACAGAGATTTGAACCCACTATTTTCTTACTGCAAAGCAAGAGTGCTAACGCTGCACTGTGCAACGTTGGGGCTAAAAACAGTTT
Organism: Apricaphanius iberus; assembly: GCA_028564705.1. NCBI lineage: Eukaryota > Metazoa > Chordata > Actinopteri > Cyprinodontiformes > Aphaniidae > Apricaphanius > Apricaphanius iberus. Next base: position 2,505,844 of record JAPXFQ010000075.1, on the reverse strand, counting down.
AGGTTTTCTTTTTAGTTCTATACGACTTTTTTTGGGAAAGGTGGCCATTTTAAAAGTAAGTTTGAGGCAGTTCATGTACAGTTGTGGAGAACCAAATAAGTGACATTATTATAGGTGAGGCTAATTTAATGAGTGTCAAGTTTGTGGTGAAACAACAGTCTAGTGCAGTGACCTTTTCACATTAATACGTTGCCTACTGAAAGTTTGGCATGAATTTATCATTGATGCAGTCGTTGTTTGTTTCAACAAATCCCCGCGGTCTCCACGGTAATTCGCCCAAACAAAGTTCAGCTGAAGTTCACCCTCACCTTCTTCCATCTTCGTCTTCCACCTCTGTCATTCCGGCTCCCGCTCCATTTCCCCCTATCACATAACCTCTCTCTAACAGCCTTGTCAGCTCTGAAATATTAAAGACAACACAGCCACCACTTGCCCTCAAAAAGCTGCTCCGAAAAAAGAAAGTTATGTGGTTTTGATATTTAAGACGTGTCATATGAAAAAAGGATTCTCTTCTACCAGCAGAGAAAGGTATTCAAAAAAAAAATATTGTGTGCAATCCACCTTTAACTCAGATGCCCATTCAGAAGATCCAGTCCATCCAAATCCGTGGTGACAAAATTCATAATAAAAGTTTACCCGAGTGTGATTTCATCACGAGACTCAAAGGTTTGTAGAGAACACCATAGAAAAAAAAAAGCCATATGGAGACTAAAACACAGAAGATTGGTCACATGGTGACGAATACCAAAGTTCCATTATATTACGCCTGTTCGGTGCCCCTTACTTTGGCTTCCAGTACAATACAAATGTTTTAAACGTTTAACATTTATTTTAAGTACAACACATGGTTTGGCTCCATGTGAGATTTTAAACCTTTATGAAATGAACTATCTTTTTTGCAATAGCAGGCCCAAAATTATGAAAGTCACAAGCTTTGGAGCTTTTTAGTATCACTAGTTTGCCTTTATTTAAATCTAAACTCAGGACATATTATTATCATACATATTGGATGGATTTTAGCCACTAAAGGCTTGAAAGTCTTTTACTTTTTATTCTTTTGGATTTACCAGTATTTCCATTTCACTATTTATGCAGTTTGTTTTAATGTGTTTTAAATGGGTTTATCTTTTTACCTTTGTTTTTATAATGCGAAACTCTTCTGCCATCACTGGTACGAAAAAACATGCTACTAAGTGATTGGTTGATCGATCGATTGATGGATGACTGGTCAAGTAGAAATCTCTTATCTCATGATCATTCCAGAAGAGCATAATAGCCTGTTTGTTCGAGAAATACACAGATTATGGTAGCAGACAAGACAGAGAAGTTTTGGTACCTTAGTTCTGATTTGTTCTTATTGTTCATCATTTAATTGGTTGAAATGTTGCATACTTTACCAATTATTCCGTCAGATGTTTTTGCTCGTACTTTTTATTTTTTTTTATTTTTTATTTTTTACTTCCGGGCAGCTCTTATGATGCATAACCATAGCAACAACGTAGGGCTGGGCGATATAGAAAAAAAGCTTATCGATAAAAAAAACAGTCATATTGATCGATATCGATAATTATCGATAAAAAAAAATCGCATAATGTAAAAACTATATTTTAAGTGCCCAGTCATTTTGTTATTCTTCATTGAACTAATTTTAACTAAGAATTAACTTCATTAAATTTTCAAACACTTCTTTTTATCATAACTAAGTTTGTAAGACAGAAACAAACCAAGAGACCTGAGTAACATCAGTAAATACAATGAAAAGTAATATTATTAACCATTATATATATATATATATATATATATATAATATATATATATTATATATATATATATATTTAAATCATGTTAGTAATTTAAATTAAAGGCTTATTTTTATTCTTTTTAATCTTTTAAACATTTATGATACTTTATAATATTAATGGATGAAACCCTTAAAGTAGTTTGTCAATAAAGTTTATTCAAATTCTCTTCAGCTGTAAGCTAAAGCTAAAGCTAACTAGCTGCTCACCAGTGTTGATGGGCTCCAACACTGCAGCTCAGTCACTGAGAGCTGAAGCCAGCAGGTCTATTCAACCCCTGTTGTGTTTTTTTAAGCGTTTTTTCGCTTCTGAGGACCGGGAGGAGAACCGAGGGGAGATTTTAACAGCCACAGATGTTAGCAACGCGACGCGACCTGGGTACGTTTCTTGTGTCTCTGTAAGAGATTCGTAGCGAGCTGGAGAGGGAAGTCCTGCTTAAAACAGCTGATGGTAGTTTTATATTTCGTTCATTATTGCTACGTTTAGTGTTTTAGTGCATCGAGGATCGGTTCAAAACGGGACAAAACCTTTACCGGAGCCTCTGAAACATTTATCCGGGACAACGTCCTCTGCTGCTTCTTTGTTGTTACGTCTGAGCGCGCCGAAGCTACGGTTAAATTCTGTTTCAGCTCAAATCGTATGGAACTAGAATTGGGACTTAAGTTTTGTGACTTGTATTCCCTGTTTTGAAAAACACAAGTACGGATTCATTTAATAATACAAGTACAAATCAGAAAATACAAGTACAAATCAGAAAATACAAGTACAAATCAAAAATGCAAGTACGAATCAGGGAATACAAGTCACTAAATACAAGTACAAATCAAAAATACAAGTACAAATCAAAAATACAAGTACAAATCAGAAACAAGTACAAATCAGAAACACAAGTACAAATCAGAAACACAAGTACGAATCACGCTACTGCCAGAACCAATCAGATTTCTCTATTCTCTAACCAATCACGAAGAGAGGAGGGCGGTGTTCTTCTGTGTTCACAACCAAACTTGACTCTTTGAAAAATGCAGCCGAAGTCCCGTTTGCCATCACCACCGGTCTATGATCACCACACACAGTTCTCTGAAGGTGAGTCGGTTTGTCATAAACAAAAGTTTCTCATGTCTCTGCTTTAATTTAAGACTGTTTTATGATAAACCGCTGCGTGTGTGTTCTGTGCTAACAAACTGTGTCGAGGCTAGTTTATTAAAGGCAGTAGCTATTTTTTAGCAAACAATTTTACTAGCTGAAGGCAATAAGTCCTCTACACGTTATCCTTGGTGAAATTAGTTAATAGCAGAGACATGAGAAACTTTTGTTTATGACAAACCGACTCACCTTCAGAGAACTGTGTGTGATGATCATAGACCGGTGGTGATGGCAAACGGGACTTCGGCTGCATTTTTCAAAGAGTCAAGTTTGGTTGTGAACACAGAAGAACACCGCCCTCCTCTCTTCGTGATTGGTTAGAGAATAGAGAAATCTGATTGGTTCTGGCAGTAGCGTGATTCGTACTTGTGTTTCTGATTCGTACTTGTGTCTGATTTGTACTTGTGTCTGATTTGTACTTGTATTCCCTGATTTGTACTTGTATTTTTGATTTGTACTTGTATTTAGTGACTTGTATTCCCCGATTCGTACTTGTATTTTTGATTTGTACTTGTATTTTCTGATTTGTACTTGTATTATTAAATGAATCCGTACTTGTGTTTTTCAAAACATGTGTACAAGGTACAAATAGGGGAATACAAGTCACAAAACTTAAGTCCCAATTCTAGTTCCATAAAATCATTTCATCCTTTTTGTGGTTTGAAAGGAGAGAGGGTGGCTGACAGAGCTGCGTGGGTCATTGTTAATGATTCGTTTGGAATAAGTAATGATTGTTGTATTAAGCTGCCTGATAGGGTATAATGAAAAAACAAGGGGGACCCCCTTTTTTTTCTATCGCACCACACATCTATCGTCGATATATATTGCTATCGATTTATCGCCCAGCCCTACAACAACGTATTGTTTTTGCAACTGGGAGAAGCTGATTAGCATCTCAAAAGCTCAAATAATATCTGAACTATGGACTTCAAATCCCAGAGGAGGTGAAAAAAAAGATTTAAAAAGAAGTGGCAACAGCAAAAGAGGTAGATTAACAGTGCTTGCCAGCAACTAGTGGGGTCATCCAGGACATGTTACTATGGAATATTGTCTGTAATTTCCCTTTTGGATAAATTTTGAATAGATCAGAATTGAAAAAGCAGGGTTAGGTGCTGATAAAAAATTCCCATTTTTGAATCTCATCTCACAGAGCTGTGCTTAACCCATCATTTGAAAATACAGAGTGGCACTGACCTTAATTTGTCAGACAAGGACAGCATTATTCAGAAGAGACTAAGGGGTCCATAGAGGAGCAACAGCACAGATGGGAAAAACTGGAAGAAAAAGTGTTAATGATGCTCCCTGCTAAACTTCAAATGAAGAACGGCCAGAAGGAAGTCACCAGGAGAGAAAACAGCTAAAGGTACCGTTCAAACTTTGCTACAAGTCATGTAGGGGTCACAGCAAACAGAAGGAGCTTCCGTCAGATGCTACCAAACCGGAACTTTTTGTGCTAATCACCTTGAATGCCCCAACTAGATAGGAAATCAACAAAGTGGCAGCAACATGTGGTGGGAAAGTTTATCTTCATGCATGGACAACAGCTGTTTAGAGTTGATGGTAGAATGGGTGGAGCGAAAATGCAAGCTACTGTAAAAAGCAGTTTGTGGAGGCAGAAACTGAAGAAGGTTCTGCAACTCAGGGGGTCTGAATCAAACTGAAAAACACAAATTTTCAATATTTTATTTATAAAAAATGTATTTTTTAAATTATGAATATCTTTCATTTCGTTTTTTACAACATGAAACATCCTGAAGTTGTGATTGTAGCATGACAGAACTAACCAGGTACTAACATGCTTTCTTTTAATTTTTTACAATACTTTTTGAGGTTTTCCTTTTATTCCTGTGAGGGGGAAAAAAAAGACAATTTCAGCCGCGGTTGAATTGTGTGGAAGAAAACATACCTACATGATAACCTACAGCCACTCTGTGAGATGAGATTGGAGGAGCAAAAAAAGAGAGAGGTACCGTGCAAATCTGCAAAGCTCTGCTAGAGAAACACGCCATCAGGGAGGGCAAAGGCATGAAGAACACATGTAGGCTCTAGGTTGACCCGTTCCTTCACTGCTTCATTTCCCCACACAGCAGCCAGGTTACACACATAGGCCTTTGATAGTCTTATACTAAACGTAGGTATGTGCTGAAGCCTGTCTTTTAATTTCCATTGGAAAGTGAGGATAATTTTAGTTAGTTTTTTTCCAAAGACACATCGAGGTGTGTGCAAAGACAGATACATGACAGGCGGCTTACACCCAAAGGTTTGAAGGCGCACATGAACGTGAGTTGTATAAACTGGAGATGGTTGTATAAGTGGTCTATAAAGAGGTTTAATAGTTTCTCAGTTGCAATCTAAAGGGCAATATTGTTGTTTTTATTGCATGTTAACATGTTAATGGGCGAGGTGTTGAATGTAAAGCATACGGGGTAATGTAACTAGTATTCAGTCAGCCACCAATCGTGTAAGTTCTCCCACTTAAAAAGATGAAAGAGGCCTGTAATTTTCATCATGGGTATAACTCAACTGTGAGAGACAAAATTAGAAAACAAAAAATCCAGACACGGTCAGATTTCTAAAGAATTTATTTGCCAATTATGATGGGAAATAAGTATATGGTCAAGATTTTTGGCTCTCACAAACGTGTAACATATTCTTTAACTTCTATCCTACACTCGTTACCTGTTTTAATGGGACCTGTTTGAATTTATTATCCTTATAAAAGAGACCTTACCACATCCTCAAACAGTCAAACTCCAACCTCCACCATGGCCAGGACCAGAGACTGTCCAAAGACACCAGATTGTACACCTGCACAAGACGGGGATGAACCAATCTACAATAGAGTAGAAGAGAAACCAACTGTAGGAGTAATTATTAGAAAATTGATCAACGACAATCTCTCTACAGCACAGTACATATCTGCTTGTCCCATTAAACGAAGAGAACAATAGCTGCTCAGAAGAAGAGAGAGTTTTTGGGGTGGACAGACGACGAGATCGATTTATTACTCTTCGCTGTTGTCTTTGTCTGTAGTGTCGTATTGTTATTGACGCAGCATTCATTGACGCCACTTCCTTTCATTATCCGGGGAAGCTGTCCACACTAGCTCGTTTAGCCGTTGAATTAAGATTTACACGGCTCTCTTACCCGGCTAATAGTTATCCGGCCACAGACCTTAAACGATGCCGGGTTAGTGTGGACGATAGGGGGGGTGTAGACTAAATAATTATACGTTTAAGGCATTATCTGACTTAGTGTGGACGTGGCCTCAGTCGTTGTGTCCTTGGGCAAGACTGCTGCTGGTGGTTAGAGGGCCCGGTGGCACCAGTGTCTGGCAGCCTCTGTCAGTGCGCCCCAGGGCAGCTGTGGCTATGACGTAGCTTGCCATCATCAGTGTGTGAATGTGTGTGTGAATGGGTGGATGACTGAATGCACTGTAAAGCACTCTGGGGGATTGAGACGGTCAGCCACAGACGGTCTCGGCAAATGAACGCTTGTGCTGAGCCTGGTTCTGCCGGAGGTTTCTTCCTGTTAAAAGGGAGTTTTTCCTCTCCACTGTCGCTTCATGCTTGCTCAGTGTGAGGGATTGCTGAGAATTACATGACGCAATCTTCTGTGGTTCTCTAATTTCTACATTAAACATTGTACTGTAATAACTCTTCTTGTAAAGTGCCTTGAGATGACATCTGTTGTGAAACGGCGCTATATAAATAAACTGAATTGAATTGAGTAAAGCGCTTTACCATTCCCCCCTCCTGTTGGAGCAGGGTTTCTTCCTTTCCCGTGGAGCTAGAAGGCAGATCAGTGCCTCCTAATGGCTGTGTGTGTGCGCCCCAACATGTTAATCATTTGAAACTGCTTTCCACTGTAAATAGTTAGGAGATGGCTTTATAATCCCTCCCACATTGATGTATTCCTGCTAAGTAACACACACCTTTAAGATCCAGATCAGCAAACTACCTGAACTCTTTATTTATAACGAGGTTCCCACACTCTAGTCTGAGACCTACATTTTAATTCCTATAGAAACAGTAAGGGTGTACTTCCTGCACATATTCTCCTAACTATCAGCATAGACGGACACTTTTTGTTTTCCATATCAGTGAGCTCTGGTATCGTAATGCATACTGTCCATCTAAAACCGAATGTAGAATGACGCACAGTGGCAGTGTCTCCTAAAACCTCCAAATCAGCCTCATGTTGCTGCAATGAAAGCTTTAGGTTCAGACCAGCTGTGTCATGAGCACAACAAACACGCTGCCAATTTCTTTGTAAAAGCAAACTACATCAGACATTTTTGCTTGCTATATTCCTTGCATTGCTAAAATACAGTGGAAAATGATAACGGCATAAGCTCAGAGGGAGAAAACTCATAATCGATCAAACACTGCTCTTAACAGCTTAGGCTGCGCATCGAGGCACGTACACTGAGACTAGATGCTTGGAGATTTTGAAAGCGACGAACAAAATCCCAGCTGACTGTAGGCCAGAATCCACAGCTTCTGTTTGCAAAGTAGGAGCCACATGGACAAACGGATGATCTCACAGCTAGAAGATCAAATGATCAGTGGGAGACAGGGTGAAAAGGAAGGAGAAGAGTAAATTACCTTCTACCTCGCCTGCTGTGGAGGAGTGATACCTGACGATGTGCACATGTAAGTGCTTCAAAGCAACACCCTGTCACATGTCTTTGAGCTTATTCAAAAGAGCCAGCTCTGATTCTAGCCACATGCAAAAGGCGCTCATTAAATGGATGCTGTTAAGACAATTTTCCCTCGGAAAAGCCACAGAACCCGGTTCACCTTCTGAAAGAAGTTTATCCAAAGAGAATACATGAGAAAGTGTCTAACATGAAAGCTGCATTAGTTAATGATAAGTTCACATTTCTGAACCTGTCAACTAAAAAAAAAAAAAAAAACACCTTGAAAAGAATGTTTAAAGGCATGAGTCAGAATGTGCAAATGAGATAAGGGATGTGCTTTAGAAGGATCGACACATTTATATACCTAATGAGTCATTAAAAGGAGAGGGCAGGAGAAATCTATTGGGGCTGCTTGTAAATAGTGTGGTATCGGGCTGGCCTACTGAAGGACATCAAGGACGTTCTCATATGTGTTCATTAAACCAACGAAGGGTTGGTGAAGCTTATCAAGTTCTGGTCCTGATCTGTGCTAATGAGAACACCGGAGATAAAGAATAAGGGTGCCAAGGACAGAGGAACACAGCTGATTAGAAAAATCTTTATCTGTAATAAGCAAAAAAAAAAAAAACACACACACACACAGGTGTGTTTTACTATCTTTGTGGGGACTTCTCATTGACATAACTCTTTCCGTGGCCCCTGACCCAAACCATCAAAAATGAATGCCAAACCCTGACCCTTACCCTAACCATAACATAATCGTAACCCTGACACTAAAGCCACCTCCTGAGCCTCAAAAATGCCTTCAAAATTGTGGGGCCTTTTGGTCCCCACGAGGATAGGAAATCCTGATTTTTGTTGGTCCCCACGAAGATATTAAAACATGAACACACACACACACAGTACAGCGGACATCACACTAACCGTTTCATTTCTATCCTTAGAAGTATTTGGGGAGGAAGAAGATCAACACTTGCTAATGGAGTTATATAAAGATGATATTTTCCACATTAAAAAGAACAATCCAATGAGTTTTGCACTCTTTTTTATTTTACCAAAGACTGAAACCTGATTAATTTATTAGGACTATGACATGTCTGCCATAGAAAATGGCAGGTATCACAAGCTCTGTAATCAGAACAAGAACGCAAAAATTCCCTGCACGAAGCTCTGAACCATTCGTACTCGATCACAAGTTGACTTTCAGTGGCTAATAATTATACAGCATTATTTCTTTTCTGAGTCCCTCTTGTGGAACAGTTTGGACCAAGAGTTGTACTTCTTTGAGATTCTTTAGCTAAGCAACGTAGCGATTATTTTTTATTTTGTATTGCAAGAACGAACCACCATCATACGGCACATCACAGTTAAAATCTAAACATTAGATGCCAACCCGTTTCTTGGCTCTCGCCATGTGTTGGACAAATTCAAATGTCAGCAAGGATGACAACTAACTGAGTATTCATACCCAAACATTGGTATACCGCGTTACTATGGCAAACGTAAATATGGTGCTCCTCCGAGAATGTTTCGTTGCGTATCTGGGTTTCTAGTATTCCATGCTTGGACATCTTGCAGTGCTGAGTAGGTAATATTGAGAAATGATCTAGCTCCGGTGAAAGCAGCTTTAAAAGATCACATTTTTCCGCAGGTTGTTTTTTTGCACTTGTGATGATTTTATTTATTTTTTTAACCATTTTTATGACGGAAATATTCTTTATTGTCCCACAATAAAAAGAGAAACTGTTATCTAAAATGAGAAAGAAAAATAACGGCTCGTAATAAAGCATCAACTGAGTTTGTTGTAGTCTTACAGCAGCTGGGAGGAAGGAACTGCTTCTTTTGTGCAATTAGGATGCGGCAGTCTGTCACTGACGGAGCTGTCCGTTTTAGCAACAACTTCATGCATTGGGTGGGAGACACTATCCAGCAGCTATTATAAAATTTAAACTCAGATCAAATGGTTAAGCTTAACAGCTGTGTTTGTGCAGTTAACCTGAATTTGCGTTTTGTATAACCACTACAAAAGTTTTGTGTTGTTACCTCCAACCCCAGTCCAAGTAGCGCCAATTGCACTAAGCATGAGTACACAACAACTAGCAATAATTTTCAGCCCATCGCCTTTAGAGTCATACGCCTTCATGTAATGTCACTGAATAACATTTTATCATTGGCTGCAGATTCAAGACAAGCCTAAATCTGCAAATGGTAAAAAAAAAAAACATTTGACAGCGGCCAGGTTTCAGTATGTAATCAGTTAAATAAAATGTAGTGAAGAGAGTTGTATGAAGGTAGAATGGTTGAAATTATACCTGGTGCTACGGGAGAAACAAGCTTTATACCAGATTCTGAAACTCCTAACATAAAAATATTCATAAATGCCTATTTTAATTCAAACAGCGAACATTCTATAAACTGTCATCCTAAAACACTTTAACGTTTCAAAGCCATCTCAGATCCCGTTCCCTTAAAAATATACAACTAGGGCTGTCCGATATCATCGGCGGAAAAGAGCGGTAAGAGCGGAAATGATCGGTATCGGTTTTAACTTTTTTATCGACGCAACTTTTATACCTAACTTTCTTACAATGCACATTTTTTCTACATCAAACTCTCCAGCTACGTCTGATCTCAGTCAAATATTAAAATATGATAGATCTGACTTATACTTTCACTTGCTTGTTTTAAATTTTTATTGATTTGATTCTATTTAAAAAAGTACAATTAAAACATATTCTAATTATTGTCTTGATTATTGTCTTATTAGAATAATGCTTTCTTGTATTTTAATCTTCAAAGTGATTTATTCTCTCTTATGTGTTCTTCTTTTAATAATGTAAAGCACCTTGAATTGCCTTGTGTTGAAAGTGTGCTATACAAATAAAACTGCCTTGCCTTATAATTTTTTTAGATTTTCTTTGTTAGTATGGCAAAATGTGCAATATGTCCTGTTGCTTTCTGCATTTCTGTGCCAACCTTCAATTTTTTTTTAGGTATATATCTGCAAGCACTAACAGTTATTATCAGTATTAGAAAATGTATTGCACCACTGGTCATTTTTTCGCATCTACATACTACTGTCTCTTTTTTACATGACTGCTTAAGAGAGACAGCTCTAGCCGGCCTGAATTAAAGTAAATCCAAATAGCGTTGTGTGCATTTGTGTTACCCTGCATATTTTCTTCTGCTGAACCTTGAGCACAACGCCTGAAACACGCTTTTGGCACACACACAGCTCGGTTTCAATTAGCTTTGCTTCATCGCCTGCACATTGAGAAAAGCTGCCGTTTTTTTCTGGTTTTTGGCACCAAAAAAGATTTAACCTCCTGGATGTTTGTTACGTCCTCTTCATAAAATAGAAATCCAGATTACACTTTAATTCACTCTAAGGACAAGAATATATCAGTTGAGTATAATCTATTCTACACAACAGAGAAGCCAGGCAATAATTAGCTGTTATCAAGTATTACCCACTGTTCAGTCAAAGGTGATAAAAAGTGATCGGTTCAAATGAGGGAATTTTTTTTTGGGGGGGGGGGAATGCCACTGATTTAATGTATATGACTTAGCTTTCACAGGTGCTTTAGACCTTAAAGTAACCCTCGACATCCCTGTGCAACCATTAAAAAGAAGCAAAAGTTACAAGAGCAGATTTCCTCTGTTAAACTCATAAACTGGTGGAGAGGGGAAAATAAATCAAAAAACAAGGCCCATTACATAAACGGTGTGAGAATATGTGAGCGAGAGGCAAAACATTTCAGCAGCAGTGTGGGTGTGGGAAAAGGAGAAACAGTCGTATGGAGGACTGTACCTAGATAGCTAGCAAATTAGGGAATGCTAGAGACAGTAACAAATCTAGAGACCTAGAGCAGGAAAAGCATTGCCGGTAGAAAATCATTGATCTCAGTGCCTGCTAAGGTCCTGTTTTCATCTTGTCAAAATATAGGTAGAAGGTATAGTTCCTGAGATATTTTTGTTTGTTTGGCAAAACTCTATATATATCATGTGGCTTCTGTATTCAGATCCAACCTTAAATGCTTAGGTAGACGTCAATCGGTGGTATTCATTTATGTCGGCAGTGCAAATTAAAAAACTATCAGTCTGTTTTTTCATGTTTGCATGGGAAAATGAAGAAAGAAGGAGGTTTGCCTTCAACGCACACCCTCTGTGAAACATGTACAGAGAATGAACATCTGAAGGGGTTCTCAAGTCTGAATCAGAATTCTGTATATGGTCAAATGTTAGTCGTAACAACTAGAGATGAATACATGTGTAGCTTCATCGTTTATTTCTGAAAGATATATACAGCGCCCCAAAAAGTAGGCAAAAGCACATCTCGCTCTGCTCGGGAAGATTTCGCTGAAGGGACAGCCTAAATGTGCGTTCACACCGAACGTGTTTGAAGCGTCGTGGGCGTCAGGTTTACATGTAAAGTCAATGGAGAAGTGCGCTGACGCCGACGGGGGGGTCCCGCGTCAAGTTAGAAGCAGATTTGCGTCGCGAAAACACTTTTCTGACTGATTAGAGCATCCGATTAGAGCATCCGATTAGAGCATCTGATTAGCGCGAACGAGGCGTTTAAAGCGTGTTAGCAAACACGAAAGCGTCATTTTTATGTGCTGCGTTTTGTGAATTCGCGTGTGACCAGTGTTTTTGCGTCCGCCTGTGAGGTTGAAAAATCGGAACTTTGTTGTCAATTCACGTTGAATCAACCAATGAGGAGCCTGGTGATGTGGCGATTACCTACGCGGGACAACAGCTCCTCAAACTGGGCAGGCAGGACAGGTTCTCTGACACGCTGCCGCTCATCTGGGTCTTTAGCTCCCCGATCCTCCGAGGGAGCGGTCCCAGCTCTGCGGAGGGCAGGCCGAACGCACAACGCGGTCAGCTCGGAGACCAGAGTCCACTGGCAGCCGTGCCAGAACCTGGAGGGTCGGGAGAAGGAGGAAGGGAGGAGGAGGAGGCCAGCCGACTGCTTCTGAGCGGTCCCGGTCATGGTCCTCCCATTTCCATTTTCATGTACGTCCACTTCACTTTGGAAACCCGCTGCAGTGTGAAAGTTCCAACTAGGGGCATGTGGCACATTTTGATGTTTTTGTTGTGAACGCACCGTAACGCCAGGTTGTTTACCCACAGGTGATGACAGTTGTCAGGGTGATAATTCAGATCAGAACATGTCTTTTAAATTCCTATTAATCGTACACAGACAAAACTTACAGAACTGTTCTTTTTTATTTATTTATTTTTTGTTTTCTGCTGTAATCCCCAGTGGCGGTCCTTCCTAAAGGCGACTTAGACGCTTGCCTAGGGTGCCATCTAGGGAGGGGCGCCAAATATATATATATATATTTTTTTTTAACAGTTTTTGCCATCTCCATCTATAACAATACTTAGACATAAATTATTTTTATTCTTTTATCATTTGTTTATTTTTTAAATTATATTTTGTGTATATAGTGTATTTATGTGAATCCCATTTCACAGTATATCATTTTGCACACAATGTTTTATTGTTAATTTATTTTTTGTTTGGATTCCTTAGTCTGCACTTTTTGTTCTCAGATGTTGCACTACTGTTCAAGTTAAAAGTTTATTTTTTCTATATTTATTATCGAACAGCTTTATTCTTTCTCACACGTTGTTATATTTTTTTTGTTATACTATCATTATTTAAATAAATGTGTTATTCTTTTGACATGACTTCTTTTTCGTGCCATCAGTCAAGCTCGCCTAGGGAACCAAATGGTTTAGAACCGCTACAGGTAATCCCCGTCCATATTCTAACCTCTTCTTAACCCACTCTAACACGTATACTGGGGGAGCTCTTCTAGAGAGCCATAGTTTTCTACTGAGGTGCCCATAACATGACATCAACCCATTTTAACTTGGAAAAAAAACAATAACTGACTCTACTCAAGATGTTGTGACTGTTTTCTCTTTCCTTTTATACAACAGTAACCTTGTAAAGTTATGTCTTTGCACGTTTAGAAAGTGTTGCCAGTGGGAGATAAAGGCGTGAAGCAATGGGAGGGTCACAGAGAGGTTTCTGGAACAATGGCGAGTCTGGTTTTAAATCTGATCTATATGCCGGTGAAAAAACGTTATTATACAGAGCTGCTGTGAAGGGAACGATCAATTATTCAGAGTTAGCCTCAGTGCCACTGCTTTCCTCCTCACCGGGGATGTTAAGTGGTTTATTCGAAGGATAGTTGTAACAGAAAATAAAATTGAAGCTGTGTTTAAAGTCTGGTTTGAATCAGAGAGTGGGTGGATGCAGATCCTCCTAGAAAGCTGGATTGTTTTCTAGAAACCTGAAAAGGATTTATCTGCTTTTGCTTCAACACTGGAATTCATAAACATACTATCACAAGACTTGTAGTTTCAATGTTTCTTACATGACTGCATTAGGTGCAAAAAATGTGTAACAACTATGCGTTATTATAACCAGAAGGAGGGATGCTTTGAGCCAGTTTTAAGAGGCATCCACACCACTATCGATGGTCAGGTCCATGTGTAGGAAGTTTCAGATACATTTAATTACTTCCACCAGAGCTTTTACCAGGAGCTAAAATCTTATCGTGCGGATGAGGTCAAACATTTTCAATAATTATCTCTGAGCTAAAGTTGTTTGGTTGGATGTCTGATGGATGTTTCAATAGATACAAGACCGATCAATGTAAATTTAATGAAACCAAGTTAGTCAAAACCGTAATGCTTCACTTGTAAATTTAAGTCTGTTGGGCTTTTCCTTGACGAATGATTGATTGATAGTTCAACATAGTTCACCAACACTATGTCAAATTTGAAAAAGAATTACGCAGATCTTGAGGAAGTGGCAACATTTAGGTTTAAACCCGTGATGAAGGGGCAAGCCAACCAAATAAGAAATTAGACTTGATGATAGTCAAAGCTTTTTTCACTGTATTAGCTTAGCTAATTCATTAATGGAACAAACTGAAATAGAATAGTTTTTCCAAAAGCTTACTTGTACCGTTGACCCCCAAGGCTGCTGGTGGTTCAGTAGTTCTGTGAACCCCTACTTCTGATTATAGATGGAAAACATGCCTATTTGTGCATTTTTTTTGTTTTTTCCCCATGGAGAAAATCTGAAACCTTCAAAGGCAAAGGCAAATAGGGAACCACCTAGACACAATGCTACTTGACACGCTGATGTTTGCAAAAAATCCAATCTAGGAGCAACATATATATCTTTTTGGCTATATTGGCTATATTTCCAAGAGCAAAGATATGGGAGACTTTTGATATTACTTAATAAGGGATATTATGCTTAAACAATTAAAATAGTCAGTTAAGTGTTTTTAGAGGGGTCCAAAGTACTCAGATTTTACCTATTCGCCGGTGGTTAGGGTCCCTTACCCCTGTAAATACTAGGGTCCATTGTATTTCACCTTCTGCATTATGGGTGGAGATTTTTTTGGTGCCAGAAGATAAACAAAATAAATCTGAATTAGCAACAGAGCACCAAAGTCTGTAAGGTTGCTGCACCAGTTCTGCATGACAATCCAATGTGCTCCAGCAACTTTTTTTTAACAGCAATGGAAAACGTTTGGGCTCTGCTGTTATTTAAAATCTCCCATGCACCTCTAATGTGTGGGTTAATGAGTGCGATTTGTAGTATAGTGCAAAACTTGCGTCCCAAAATGATTTGCGAAGTGATTCATTGCTATCAGTTCATGACAGGCTGTGCAGAAAACTGACCGTTCCCTGGCAACGCCCCTGGCTTCCCATTGATCAGACTTGGCCGGCTTATCGGCAACAACAATAAACTCGCAGATCCACAATGGAGACAAATTGGGTGATTATAGCTGCAGTCTACAAAAGAGCTTCACGACGGTGTAATATATCACCGTTCGAATCAGGGATATTTAACCGTTCAGCTTTTCTCTGCTTTTGCATATGAGGTGCTCATCAATAGTTACTGTTCACTCTTTCAAATGGGAAAATTATATGTAACCAATCATCTCCGTGGGAAGTTTAGTAGAGTAGTTAACATGAAAATTAGTGATGTTTGACAAAAATGATTGTGCTTGAAGCAAATGATCTAATTCCTTGTTCTTTTTACACATTCAGTGTGAATCACTTATCATTTCGTTGTGTGTTTTTTTTCCCCCCCTCACCGTGAGGTTTTGTTTGATTCGCAATTACCGACAGGAGATCCCCGTGTGCATGAAGAAGAACGGCGGCGGCGGTGATCCGTTTCCCCTCCCGGCTGCTCAGAGCGGAGACGTTGTGTTTTGGTTTGGAAAGCTGTCACATGCCTTCAGGCGGGCGGCTGTGTGCCTGGATATTAGCTTTAATTGGGAAGAGGTGACCTTTTTACCACCGGAGGAAACACACACACACAGTAGCTGTAAAACGCACATTGGGAGTCGGAGCCGCGCTGACCGGCGCTGGGACAGGCACTGATTCACAGTGTTACTATCCGACAAAGAAATTAATTAAGAGGACAGACACTGCTGTGTGCGTAATTTATGATTCATGTTTATGCAGAAAAAAAAGGGCAAATCCCCCCTGCTATCACCCTTTAACCGCTTTGATTTTCTGTGGTTTTCCCTCTTTTGCATCTAACCCCACTTTCTCTCTGTGTCACTCTGTATTATACATCGCCTCCTCTCATTATTTCCCCTGACTATACGACCTCGGCTATTGTTAAAGCTTCTTTGCTATTCACACCTTGACATTTAAATATAAACTGCAATTTACTGACTTCAACTTAGAGAAATCTATCAATGCGGCATTTTAAAGTCAGTAGATTTTACTATTTATTTGATATACTATTTGGATTTGGACTTTAAAGGACAAGAAGCCATAGATTCAACTGTACAATGTACATAACATGGACAGAAATGATGTTACATTTATGCAAATGTTATTTATCCCAAAGGGAAAGTAAGCAATGTAGTAACTCATTTAATCCAAGTATCCTTAACGAGCTGCTGTGGATGGGGATGCTCCGGGCAAAAAGGATCTCCAGTAGCAGTCAGTCTTGCAATGATTATAAAGAGGTCTCTGACTGAAGAAAACCGCTGCATAACAGTCCTATGATTGTCATAAAACACTAAAAGCTTGATATCATGAAAACAAGAATGATATTTGGCAGTAGCAAGTAAAGCTGGGTATTGAATGAGTTAAATTTCAGGGAATCAATTCGACTCACCTGAAGCGGCAAATGAAAGTAAATTAAGCCCGTAATCGCCTCAGTTATTTTTGAACCGACGTGCGGAATTAGCTGGTAGTTGCTGTGCTTGCTATAGTTTCACCTTTTTTGGCCGGGGGGGACGACTTAGCCATGAGATTTTGGTGATGTTGTAACATGTAGCTCCTGAAATTGCTCTTAGTTCCATAATAGTTCGCTTCAATTTTGCATGTCTTGCAAATCGCTTTGCTTCTTTCTGTTAAGCTCATTTTTCAATTTGTGTGTTCTGAACTCGAAAAATGGGTAACACTAGTGTCTGACGCCATGTTGCTTTTATTTCTTCACACCTAGTATGCCTACAAGAATCTAATGACGTGATAGCGGGTGGGGTTAAAGGTTAATGGGGGAAACTGCGTTAACCTTTAAAAAGCTACAAGTAACAATGGCTGTCTGGATATTTCTTATTACATTAGCTGTAAAAAGGACAAAAAACATTAAGGGTTTCATCAATCTTTAGAAATGTTTATAAGAATCAATTATTTTTTCAACACATCAACATCATCAATGGTTGGCATGCACTGCTAATCCACCTCCTTTGCTTTTGTCTCTACTCTTAAAATCTGTCTGGCCATATGGTTATCTTCGTGATGTCAGAGACATCAGCCTAGTTTATACTTCTCTGTCAGCGTCGAAACGGATAGAAGCGATGCCATTATCCGTCTACGCAAGGGACCTACCGACTTTGCGTAGGTCTATTTTTTAGACCTACGCAACAACAGACAGAGTAGAGGCCGATTACGCAACAACGCACAGAGTAGAGGCCGATTACGCAACAACGGAGAGAGTAGAGGCCGATTACGCAACAAAGGACAGACTAGAGGCCGATTACGCAACAACGGACAGAGTAGAGGCCGATTACGCCACAACGGACAGAGTAGAGGCCGATTACGCAACAACGGACAGAGTAGAGGCCGATTACGCAACAACGGAGAGAGTAGAGGCCGATTACGCAACAACGGACAGAGTAGAGGCCGATTACGCAACAACGGACAGAGTAGAGGCCGATTACGCAACAACGGACAGAGTAGAGGCCGATTACGCAACAAACAGAGTAGAGGCCGATTACGCAACAAAGGACAGAGTAGAGGCCGATTACGCAACAACGGACAGAGTAGAGGCCGATTACGCAACAACGGACAGAGTAGAGGCCGATTACGCAACAACGGACAGAGTAGAGGCCGATTACGCAACAACGGACAGAGTAGAGGCCGATTACGCAACAACGGAAAGAGTAGAGGCCGATTACGCAACAACGGACAGAGTAGAGGCCGATTACGCAACAACGGACAGAGTAGAGGCCGATTACGCAACAACGGACAGAGTAGAGGCCGATTACGCAACAACGGACAGAGTAGAGGCCGATTACGCAACAACGGACAGAGTAGAGGCCGATTACGCAACAACGGACAGAGTAGAGGCCGATTACGCAACAACGGACAAGTAGAGCCGATTACGCAACAACGGACAGAGTAGAGGCCGATTACGCAACAACGGACAGAGTAGAGGCCGATTACGCAACAACGGACAGAGTAGAGGCCGATTACGCAACAACGGACAGAGTAGAGGCCGATTACGCAACAACGGACAGAGTAGAGGCCGATTACGCAACAACGGACAGAGTAGAGGCCGATTACGCAACAAGGACAGAGTAGAGGCCGATACGCAACAACGGACAGAGTAGAGGCCGATTACGCAACAACGGACAGAGTAGAGGCCGATTACGCAACAACGGACAGAGTAGAGGCCGATTACGCAACAACGGACAGAGTAGAGGCCGATTACGCAACAACGGACAGAGTAGAGGCCGATTACGCAACAACGGACAGAGTAGAGGCCGATTACGCAACAACGGAAAGAGTAGAGGCCGATTACGCCACAACGGACAGAGTAGAGGCCGATTACGCAACAACGGACAGAGTAGAGGCCGATTACGCAACAACGGACAGAGTAGAGGCCGATTACGCAACAACGGACAGAGTAGAGGCCGATTAAGCAACAACGGAAAGAGTAGAGGCCGATTACGCAACAACGGACAGAGTAGAGGCCGATTACGCAACAACGGACAGAGTAGAGGCCGATTACGCAACAACGGACAGAGTAGAGGCCGATTACGCAACAACGGACAGAGTAGAGGCCGATTACGCAACAACGGACAGAGTAGAGGCCGATTACGCAACAACGGACAGAGTAGAGGCCGATTACGCCACAACGGACAGAGTAGAGGCCGATTACGCAACAACGGACAGAGTAGAGGCCGATTACGCAACAACGGACAGAGTAGAGGCCGATTACGCAACAACGGACAGAGTAGAGGCCGATTACGCAACAACGGACAGAGTAGAGGCCGATTACGCAACAACGGACAGAGTAGAGGCCGATTACGCAACAACGGACAGAGTAGAGGCCGATTACGCAACAACGGACAGAGTAGAGGCCGATTACGCAACAACGGACAGAGTAGAGGCCGATTACGCAACAAAGGACAGACTAGAGGCCGATTACGCAACAACGGACAGAGTAGAGGCCGATTACGCAACAACGGACAGAGTACAGGCCGATTACGCAACAACGGAAAGAGTAGAGGCCGATTACGCAACAACGGACAGAGCAGAGGCCGATTTTCGAACTATCCATCTCCGTCAATAGAGAGCGTATGCCTGTGATTGGTCAGCTCAACAACAGCCTGAAATCGTTTTACCAGAACGGTGCTCCTTAGTCGATGTAATCAGTAGTCAATGCAGCGTTTGGGCTGTACATGCTTTATATTGAAAAGCAGGGCTGCTGAGATTAGTCGATTCCTCATGACATTGTCGATAAACCAGAATTGTCGACAATAAATTTATTTGTCGACATCATGATTTTTTATAAAAAGCTTTTTTTTTCTCATAAAACTGTGGCCGAACCACTCACTGCTCTCTATATGCTGTATGTCTATGGCACTGTCTGCCTGGATATCACTGATTCACATGCGCAGCAGCACCGGGAATCCGAATCACTCGTTGCTTTACTCCGGAAAAGCCCAAACTGTCATGGCGAAGAGGGACAGTTGCTTAGTCTGTCTGTCTGTTTATTTATATATCTATACAATTCACATTTGCACATCTACTTAGGTCTAAATGGATGTATGTCAATGATGTCAAAAATTAAGGTTAATTTGTTTGTAATGCTCATTTAAAGACCCCCTCCGTAGCTTTTCTAATTCGGCTGTCGGCTCGATCTTGCTAAAAGCCAGCAGCTCCCCATGTCGCGATGCAAAGAGTATAAAACCGCTGTATTTATGTTTGTTTATGTATTTTGCTTCACTGTATAGTTTCAGCACATTTCATAGTGAGTTACCGCTGCGTTAAAGTGTGCATTATTCAGTTAAAGTGATGTTTTTGGACTTAAATTGAATAAAAACTCGCCAGCGAAAGTAGCTCTGTGGATCTTCACATTATTTGATCGAAGATAGTTATCCCAGTGAGAAGTCGTATCCCCTGACCCAGAGCGCGTATTCACTCAGTAAAGTGTTGTTTCCTTTCCTCCACACAATTTGATGGTTTAACAACTGATACGCGGTTAGTTTGATGTTTTGGCTGGTGAGCTTGTAAAACCGTCAACTGTTCAGATGCACTCGACAGAGATTTGGTTTTACGACAGTGACATTTCGCCCCAAGCCATGAGAGGGCAACAGAGGGCAAAAATCTGAAAAGTTACGCAGTGTGTCTTTCAGGAGATCTATTATGTTTTAACTTTTTCCCCACACAAATATCCTTAGGAAATGTCAGTATACAAGCATAGGTAAACCTTTAAAATAGATTGGATTTTTCTACACTAAACTTTATTTTTTTTCTTTTTTAAGATTGTCAAATCATACACAGTAAATGCTAATATTAACAAATAATATATTCAATGCATATTTGCAAAAGGGGAAATGAAAGTAAATGAAATGGTACAAATGTAAGTTATGGAATTAAATGCAGTAACAGAAAAGATAAAAAACACTTAGAACATGCCGAGTATTCGTCTTTCTGAGTTTAGCAGCTATGTAACACAATACACTACAGTTAAGTCATTGTATTCTAGGGTACTACCCCTTCCTATTTCTACAAGCTTTTCCCATAAGCTCTACAGAAAGTTACAATCTAAAAACTCTTTTCTAATTATGCCAACTCACACAAACGTGCATTTACAACATTTACATAGTCATTATAGGAAATAGCAGCTTGGTACTCATGCTTTGTTTGCCAACTCTGTTTACAACAATACAGACATAAATGATGTTTTAAATGCTGTGAATTAAATAAGGCAAATGTGTTTGGGAGACCAAAGAGATGTAGAAAATGAATCTAATAGAACGAGCAGCAGTGGCGATTAGCTAGTACTACCCTTCTTTGAGCTCCACATACAGTTTGCCCATGGTTATTTGGAGCTCTCAATTCATTTGTAAAACAGGAAATGAAGAGGAAGAGGGTGAGTTTTTTACTATGGTTTTTTTAGTGTGGACACAGTGATGACAGGAAGTCTGAATATGTGGCAACAAAATATATAATCAGCTGAAGACGAGTCTGTTGGCTGCAAATATAATCACTACACTTAAACAGTAAGCCTGCAATTTCTACTGCTGGCTAACAACCGTAACAGATCAATCAAGAAATATCAACATTTTATTCGGCATGTGGTCCGTTAACTTGCTTTAATAACTAAGATAAGATTAAAAGGGTTAGGTTCATGACCATCACCAATATCCAATATAGTATAAATTACTTCCAATGTTGTTATAAACCAATCCTGCTGATATTGGTTGAATATATATATATATATATATATATATATATATATATATATATATATATCTCAAGAACTGCAAGTAATGTACCATTGCAAAAGATCACTTCAAAGTTTGCTGTTTTGACATTACTAAATGTAAAAAAGTTTAACCGCTTGTCGATTTATGACAATTCTTTCCGTCTGTATTTTTTTTTTTTTCTTCTACCTTCTCGACTCAGATTTCCAACTCTTACAACATTATGGAAACTAGGCTGTTCCTATTGATCTGGCAGCTTGGAGTCTAAGATCCTCTGTTTAATTTGATTAGTGATTTCAAACTCAAACCTGCTTGTTCACATTTTTCCAGCGCAACTTGGTTCCTGTTCCGCATTTGCAGACACTGGCTTTTAAGTATTAGGTGTTCCGATCCGGCGCTCATGAAGACCACGGCGCGAGAACGGAAGCAAAGTTAAAAAATGAACATTGCTCTGGCCTGATTCCTGGGAGTCTTTCTGCTGGCAGAGAGGACCATGATGACAGCCGCAGCCAGAGGTTAAAGCACCAATTAGCATCCGTTAATGGAGCCTCATTAGCTTCTGTTAAATTACTTCGCCTCTGTCACTCGCTCTCTGTCGTTCACTTCGTCTCTTCACAGTTCTTCATCAGTGCCCGGCTGTAAACCCTGGACGACCTCACAAGGTATAAAAGACACATAAATAGATTAGCGACTGTGTGCCAGCTCCACACGTCCTCTCTGTCGCCTCCTGCTTCATCAGAACAAGCTGATGAAGGGTTCAGGATCTGGTCACTTAATGGGTGGTGGGCAAATAAACGCTCCTCTGACCGGCCTGAACTGTTCATTATCACTTTGGTTTGGACTACATCTCAGACTGTACAGGCCTCTGTTAGCATTACAGATGAAAAACTGGTGATTGTATGGAACGGTGGGTGTGAGAAAGCCTTTTCTCTCTGGAAAAAAAGACTTATATTACTAAATGTGATCATTTAAGAATGGTGGGATTTGCCTTACAGCCACAGGACCGGCCATGAACACCTATATACCAAGTAGAGGTGCAATGCTACATGTAGTCTGATTGGATTTGGTACGGCCCTGTCGGTTCATTACGCACATGTGTTGAACTAATCCAGCTTTTTTCTACCTGAACACATGTAAAATGTTTATGTTGGGAACTTAAAGTGAAGTACACTGTTCCTCAGTGCAACTTTAAAAAGGAGCACCAAAATGAAACAGAAAGGATTCCCACCTATCACCAAACTGTATTTGGGAACAAATGCTTCCCTGTGCAGCTACAGTAGAACAAAGAAAGATTGTTTGAACCAGAACTTAGTTAACACATCTTTGGACGGCAATAAGGTCCATAACACGCACTGTGCTGAACTGAGGGACTCACTTGAAATAATTTCAAGCTGACTGGGAACATCACTGATACTAGACAAAATAACAGCTGACATCTTTATTACTACCAGTAGCATCAAATCAGACCAAACTGATTATTTTTGGGCAGAATTCCAATTGATAACAAGGGATTTTCCCAACAACTGCCCATTCAGATACAGTTGGGAGACTAGCTATAAAACATATCAAAACAATTCCAAAGTGACTTAAGCCTTTTTTATTATCTAATATGGGCAAATAATTTTTTTAACATATCTAAACATTAACACTGACTTTTTTCATGTGGTTATAGTGTTTTCTACTCTGGCTAGGTCCACTTGTACTACTTTTTTACTAAAAAAAAATCATTTGATTTCCCGGTCAGTTCTATATTTCAAAAATAAATACATCAAATTAATTCTTGAATTGAAGGGACGGACTTTAGGAAGAAGTAAAAAAAAAAAAAAGCTCAACCCACATTTGTATTTTTGGGGGGTTTTTTGTATTTTTTTTTTTACAGAAAATGTAGCGAACCATGACTTTAAAACCCCAGCTACATAAAAAAGCATGAACTTTGTGTACCGGCACACCTATAATACCAATGTGTTATGATAAAATGTCAAGCCAATACTCCTGCAACAGCAACAAGACGGCGATCCCAAAGACACCAACAAATCCACATGAGAGTGGAAGAGTAAGAAATAATGATCAAATGAGAAAGAACCTTGTCAGTGGTCAAGGAGATCATGTTCGCCTGGAAAATGAACGGAAGAATTTTAGAATAGAAATTTAAAAAAAAATCCTTTCCTCTGATGTAAGAGAACAGCACAAACAAGTATAGTCCCCTTTTATTTCTATACTCCTAAATAAAATCCAGTGTAACAAATCGCCTTCAAAAGCAACAGAGTCCAATCATGTGCAGTTTGATGTCGGTACGAATACAAGTATGAATATTTATACATGTCTTAAAAATGGTCTAGTCAAAGTCCAGACCTAAATGCAGGGGTATTTTCAGCAAAAGGTGGTTGAACAACAATGCACAACTAAAACAATAATTGGAAAAAAAAAATTTTGAAAACAGCAACAGCGTGTTTTCATTCTGACCATTAAAATCGACCGGAAATGTGTCAAAGTTTTATGGCTGCAGTGCCTCTAACTGGTAAACCCTTCGAGCAGCATGAATACTTTCGCTTTTCTGTCTCCACCCTCCAAAAAAGCATGCATTAATAAATGCATTGGTTCATAAATGGTTACGAAGGCAACAATTTCACTAGCTAGTAATGAGTTCAGTAGTCCTATTTATCGGATGTCCAAGAGCTCTCACGAGTGAAAGCGACTGCGGCATAAAGAAATCCAGGCAGACCCATAAGAACTTCCTTCTACCTGCATTAACGAGCTCCCATTTATCTTTCTGCATTTTCCTTTAACATTTTTTTTGTATTGGCACAGTATCAAAGAGCTGCAGGAAGTTATCAAAGCTGCCGCTGCTCTCAGTGAGACCGAGCCAGCCTGAATGAATGTAGAGCTGTACAGAAAGAAAAAAAATAAGACAGAATATCGAATTATGAAGTGAGAAGGCTGCTGGGACTTCTGAGGTCAAGCATATTTTCTGTAATTGGAGGTCTATAAAGCTAAAGTGATTTAAATTTGAGGCCGTGGCTGCAGCCCAACGCTCTGCAGGGACGCAGGGGGTAAAAAAAAAAAGAAAAAAGGAAAGATATGATGGGGGTGGGATGGGTGGACGATGATAAAATACAAAGTAGCGTCCAACATGTTCGTTTTGCACAGCCCGCACGCTCCACACACTCATCTACACATAAACCAGCATCATTAAATCGACCCCCTGCTAGTGCTCCCCCAAACTTTGGAAGGCTCGCTGCAGAGGGGAGCTGGAAGGAGATGCACTGCAATTAACATAGCGGCCAGATCAATCTGGAGACGGACGAAAACTTTATTACGTGTAGCGTAATAAAGCACCTTCCTGGTAAACATTCCGTGGTGCGTCACCGTAAAGAGGAAGGGGTTGCTGCTTGTTAGACTGCAAACATTTTATTGTGAACTGCAGACTAGGATGGGATTGGAAGTAAATTATCCATAGAATTCTGACTGTATGTTTTTGTATATCTCTGTTAGTAGTTCCACTGAATTCAACCAATCATGTTGCAGAGGGTCTCTATCCTTGTTTTCAGAGTTTTTAAAAGGAGTCCTACATGTTTCTTTGAGTCTTTTTCAGACTTTGACGTAAAAAATAATAAAAAAATACACATTTTATGGCCTATCTCACATCCCTACCGGCAGAGACAAACAAAATCCCTCAACTTGTGTTCAGTTATTTCTCAGAGAAATGTGGAATGTGTAAAAGGTGACAAGCCAAGCAGAGGTGCGAAAAAGTCAAAGAACGTTTCAGCAGGCCAAAACAAAGGGTGTTTACGTTGTTAATTTATGTTAGTCTTCATTTACTAAAGACGTCAGTAGTTCGACCCACAGCTTTGTTGCGATCTCAATATCGGTTCTTTATTTATGCTACGTCATTCAATCAAAAATAATTGCGGTTGACAAATGAAACTCTATGAGGAAAAAATGCAATACGACATTAAATACAGCACACATTTTAACACCCAGATATCAGCATTTCCAGACTTTTTAAAGTATCATTTCCACATTCATAAATTGTACGATTCCAATGTTTCTTAAGACTGTAGGAACCCTATGTAAGATGTGATCTCATTGGTTGGTTTTCTCTCCTACCCAGTGAAACATCATACAACCATGTCCGATAACATCGGCCAATACTTGCAAAAAAAAAAATGCTATTAATTTTATACTATATTTCATCATCACTTAATTTTTTTTATACGTTTTATCTCATTCTTTCACAAAACATTCTACATCACACTCTTCAGCTATTTCTATCGCTCAATATATCATATGACAGATGGTAATCATGTGGCTTCTGCATTCCTGAACCAACCCTGAACGTTTAGGTAGATGTCTATCTTTGGTATCAGTTCATATCAGTATCAGAAATTATGATTCTGACTACATAGATATATCCGATAATGGTAAAAAATAAAGAGGAAAAAATAAAGCAGACATACAACATCTCTACTTAAAAGGAATATGTATTTACCAGGTTTGGAAGTAATTTCAGTCCAACCTCAAGTCAAAAGAAGCACACAGTCATTTATTATGAGAAAAAAAAACGTGTTGGAAAACTGAGTCTTAGCTTGTGAACCTAAAAAAACAAAATTATAACGATCAAAGTAGAATGTAATATTTACATTTTACAGTCTGCAGTTTTTTTTGTTTTTTTTTAAGTAGGTATTTTCATATCATCACAAAGCCGAAGCTTAAAAAGGCTTTTTGCGTGATTGCCTAATCAAAAATATATTCAGTTAGCACACACACAAAAAAAAAACCTCACACTTCCCATACTATGGCCTCTGGAACAACCAAGAGTGCGAACTTGGAGACACCCTCATCCCTTTTTTACACATACGGATTTATTTCCAAGCATGATGCAGGAAGGCTGATGGTATGGACTTTGTTTTCCATTCCAGTCATTAAAGATGAACTCAGCCCCATACAGAATATTCAGCAAAGTTACATTTCTGGTTTGAAAAACAGGGCAGAAGGAGGCGTTGCCTGTCGGACCGTGCTTTGAGGGAGGAGTGGGCGAAGTCAACACTTCCTTACGATTCTAACTCCAACTCACTACGGAGGTGTGGCCTATATTGGGCTCCACATCGGCAGGATGGGTGACGTCAGAAATCTGAGCTGAGCCAATAGCGATGCCTGATTCAGCTACAAGTACAGTGTAAAGGCTTAACCTGAAGAGGGCACTCCACTAACAGTTTTTGGTACAGAAAAAATATTTTTACTGAAATGTACTGAAATACCAAGACATGTGGATAATAATATTAGACACTCAGTTATACGGTTTAATAAATAAAAATAAAAAAGTTGGTTTGTTGTACTTTAAGTTCAACAGGAACTCTTCTGAGTCTGTCTCTTCTATGTGAGGCCATCTTCCTAACAAATAAAGCCACACTGGGCCATGTAAAAAACTTAATTTAACTGTAGAAAAACTGTCACTGGATTCTAAACACTCCAAACTGTTTCATACAGAGCACTAGGGATGCAACAATATCATTTATTTCAAACAGATCCTTTGATTCGAGTACTTGCCGACACAGAGTACCGATGCCGATACTTTTACCACACAGAAAGAAAATGCAATAAATTGGAAGACGGGTTTTGCTTTCTTCTCTGCTTTTTACAACAAATTTAGATGAAGTAGATAAAAACTAAAAATTTTAATAAAAATGACCACAAAACCAAAATTTCAAGTGGAAAATACATATTTTATTTGAAGTTACAGCGGAGTTTCCACATTTTAAGTATCAGTTCATGGTTTTAGTTACTTACTTGGACGAGCACTAGTACATTAGAACGGTATTACTAGATCTACGTAATACTTTGAAACCAACTACCTGTAATACTTTTACTTCTACAAAAATGACCATCATCATTATTCCATTCAAATCCAAAAAAGTAAAATTGAAATGGACACATTGAAACAATATCATGACAAAAAAGGTTGCAATATTGTGCCGCGTTTTTTCATATCTCATATTTTTCAGTCTACATTTGTGTATGAGCTCTGTGTGTTACTGTTATTAAAAAAAAAATAAAAAAATATAGAGGACAGCATAGCAACAGATACACAGTAGAGGAGGAGTATATGTAAAATTAGAAATAAGCTTCAGTCAAAATCTAATGTGAAAATTCTTTGAGCGAGCCATGGCAATATTAATCGAAAGCAGAAACATACCAACAGGGAATTGGATATTCAGAACCACTTTTTTCAAGGCTGTTGCATGAGCTTTGTTTCCTCGTATCAGCAGGAGAGGAGACGCGTTTTCGGGTCCCCCAAATACACACAAGCTTTTTTAGTTTTGCGAGTTCCCCCTGATTCGACTTCAATTGTTGGAAAACAATGGTGGAAAGCAAATGCGCTGCTGGATGTTGTGAAAACATCCACGTTGTTTTTGTTTTTCTCCTTTGGAAGGCTGAAATCTGCTCCCCGACGAGCAAATTATAACGACCGTGGGTAAGTACCATAAATGGGATGACAGACGTAACAAACTTGCACAGGGTTGAAAGTGACAGCCGCACATTGGGCTCCCATCAGATTAATGGAAAGGAGCAGGTGCTTATAACTTGCCCTTATAATTACACTGAGTGCGTGTTAGTGTGGCTTATGAAATTAAAATTGATTCCCTTTGCCTTGTGTGTAGAAACAATGTGATAAGACCACCTGCCGTATTTCAAAGAAGTATTCACGCCCCTTGAACGTTCTGACATCGTCGTCACATTTTAGTATGTGTTGGATTTAGGAAGGAAAGAGATGTGCTTTAATAATTTTTTTACAAATACAAATATGAGAAAAAAAAAGCATCTTCAACTCAGTCGGACTGGATGAGAACGTCACTTTTCAGGTCTTGGTATGGATGCCCAGTTGGATCGGACTGCGCCATTCTGAAAAGCTTCCGTCATAACGTTTGCCGTGTATGCTGACGCACTGAAAAACACGTGTGGCGTGAGTCAGAATGTGAAAGCAGGAAAAGGAATTTTTGTTTTTCACGTGTCAAGTCCTGAAGCATGTGTGTTGCTTCGAAGCACTCCCGTTTCGTATAGTGCACGTATGTTGGAATCAAGTATGTGGAATTCACAGTGTTCAACCATGTCATTTATATATATATATATATATGACAATTGACCAATGTTCAGGATCGGAATGTAACTGTTCTATGAGCGCCCCCATGTGGTCATATATTTAAAGGAAGCAGCTGAATTAATAGCCTATGTCGGGCCTCCAGTTTTAGCTTGCTAGATCAGCACTCAAGTGAATTATGCATGCTGCAGTGTAAAATGCATAGTACGTCAATGACGGAGTATTTAACTACAGTATAGTGTATTTCTAGTCCACTAAAATGAAAGGCAGATATGCTGTAGTGGCTTTTAAAGTTACTACCACTGAAAGCTGAACCTCCATCCTTGTCTGAGGTCTAGAGCTCCTTCTGTCTTCCAATCGAATGCTGACCACCTTTCTGGTCAATGCTGAAGAAAACCATCCCAACTGCATGATGCTGCCATGGTAATGTTACATAGATCCGAAAGTGGGTTTAAACGGGTTTATTTTGCGCAAGGCACTTAAGGGTGCTGTACATAAAAATTGCGGTTAGGTACATATTTGGGGGTCTAAATGAATGGTTCTGTACAATAAAAAAAAAATACATATATGGATATTACTTCGTCTTTTCTATATACCTTTCTTTCAATTCCTGAAATTAATTTGAATCAATTATGTTTTGTAACTAAAAAAGTTTAAAGTATAGAATGTCTGGAGGTTTGATTGTAATTTTAAAGCAAATAAAATAGTACAAGCAGAGATAGCCAGAGTAGAATTAATACATCTAATTGTAAACAGTCAGAGTTGATGTTTAGAAATGGTTCAAGCTGAATTATACAATATGTTTGTAAAAAGTTTTTTTAATCTATAGTATATTTGTACATATCCTTACACATACGATTGTCTGTAGTACTTTATGTCGCAGTGGCATCCAGGTGTTGCAACTTCATTTATTTTGAGGTGATTCGGGTCCGAACTGCCGGGGGTGCTGTAGAAAGCGTGTTCGTGGACGTAATGGGAACAAGGAACGGTGTTCTTTGTCAGTTAGCCGCTAGATAGGCTAAGCTAGCCAGCTGGAATGCCTCAGCAGACTTTACTTAAGTTGAAAAGAGAGAAGAATTTAGTTCAGTGCTAAAAGCAATGGCCACATGTAAGAATATCATACTGCAAGTTGATTTATATAACCAATTTTAACCAACCTACATGTTTTATGTTCTAACCCTAAGGTCACAGAAGGACAAAAATTCATTCTTTTAAATGCGTAAAGCTAATACCTAAAATATATATAATTTAGGTTGATGTGAACTGGTCTTAAACACGAAAGGGAAGAAGTTCTAAATTTACTGCTGCACATGCGTATTAACCAAACGTATGTCATTCTGATGGGCGTGCTATTTTGTGGACTCCCATCAAACCCCAACAGAGCAACATTAAATAATACTTTGCCCATTACTGAAAATAAATTAAGTTTAAATCACTCTGGAGTTGCTTTGATACTTTGAGTCATTGTTCTATTCAGCTTGACATTGTTTCAGGTGAGTCATTCAGGTTTTAAAGTTGTGCTGCAGAACGTTGCGCTCCTCTCTGAGTTCTGCCAGGTTCAGGTGAAAAGAAAACAACAAAAAACAGCTGTTTGGTTCGGTACATATCTGTAAAGAATCAACCCGGAAATTCAAATTCATATTACTGTTATAGACTGTAAGCAAAATGACAGACTTTTCTAACTGAAGAAGCGTCCGATCAGCGACAATTGTAAATATTCCTCCCCTCTTTATATGGAAAATTGTCCTAAAACAATGTAAGGAAATGCTGAAAGTGATACTTTTTCACATTAACCAAATAACAGTTCCCAAATGAAAAGACAACAGGAATATTTACACCCAGAATAAAACTTTAGATATGTCTATCCTAATTGAAAAAGGGGCATCTGTGATGAGCTGTCGCCGTTCACGTGCCGCTGAACCCAGATTAGACGCAACGCTCCTGGGTTTTCCTCCCATTACTGCCTTTAGTGATCAGACAACAAAAGCAGTAATTAAGTGTCTGCAAACATGAAAACTGTCTGCTGTTTTGCACAGGCCAGCCGACCATGAAATGAGCCCTAAAGAAGCTATCAGTGTTCCCAGCTTGAAAACCATCTTTAGCCAAATGAATTTGGAGCTGCTGATAAATGCTAATTGATTGCCACCTTGTCTTGATGACCATTTAAGATTTTCCCGGCGTATTCCGATGGTGGTAAGGAGTGTACAAAGATCTCTGTCACATGTGTAAGTAAGATTTATCTGTCGCCTTTGCAGTGGAATGAACCATGAAAGCAAAAAATAAAAAAATAAAATAGAGAGACAGAACACAGCAGTGGGTCTCTTTGCTCGAGAAAGCATGTTTTGCAGCAAAGAAAACAAATTCTTGGATGAATATCAAAGGGGAGCCATACACCGCAGAGCTGTGAACTGGTGGGAGTTGTTGCAGAGTTGCGTGGGCATCGGGCTGCATCCCGGTGGGGACTGAAGTCTGGACGCAGACGGAGAAGCATTTATCACGCTGCACAGTCCCTCGGTGGCAGGGATCGGCTTTCTTCTCCGCGTACGTGACACAAGGCTTGAAGATACAACTTTACATTAGCTCCATTGTTCTCTGAAATCACTATCTACCTTCTCTATAGAAATAGGTCTGAAATCGTGATAAATAGTGAAAAGGTTTTCATTTAAAGAAGCCCCAACGCTACAACTAAGACCACATTCTTTACATCAAGTTGGATTTCACCTTAAAAGAAATCCAATGGTTAGGTGTGCAAGATAACAAAAAAAAATCACTTTTAAACCCCCAAAAATGTGTTGTATGCACCAGATTTAGGTTTGGTTTGATACACAGTTTGGTTTTAGTATAAAATGATCCTTTATTTGTCCCTCATAAAAAAACTTTATTAGTGTAAACAGCAAACTGACAAATGGAAGCACAAAGTGGCAGATTAAAGATAAGCAGTTGTAATAAAATGAACGATATTATAAACTATATTAATTGTTGTCTGCGGTTTTGCCATTTAGGTAAATGACACTAAAATTAAATATCTAGATATCTATACATATCAATAAGAGCTTAATCATCCAATCATATTGTCATTAATCATATTTTTTGCTCTTAACAAGAACAAACTGTACTTTAAAAAAAAATGTTTTGAACAAATGAAAAATTGAAAAATTGTATTAGTCTCGTTATAAAGTTTGACATTTTAGTATGGTCACACCCTGATTGTGCATGAATCCTAATGTAACTCCTGTTTTTACCTTTGCTTAAAATGATAACTTTACAAAAAAACTTCTTAAAGTCTTTGAAGGGGGGAATATTATGCAAATTCCACTTTTTTTAAATTGCGACGTCAAAATAAACGGAATTAAGCTGTCAAACCACGCCCATCACATGTCAACTCTGCCCCCACTTATTCCACTCCGCCCCTCATACCAAATCCCCATCGATCACGTCAAACCCTAATCTATCAACCCCGCCCCCTCACATATCAACCCCACCTGTTATCTATCAAACCCCGCCCCTGACCTGTAAAACCCAGCCCACCAAGTGTACAGCAGCCTAGTTAAACAATGGGTGGGCGTGGTGTTTAGCCGTTACGGTTAGCCTAAGTCTCCTCCCCTTCCGGTCGGCCCATGGTTCCCCTGGCCAACAAAAATATGAATGGAAGTCAATGGCGCGATAAAAGTTATTTTCTGGTCCGCTTTGTCTTACGTCCTGAATCACACATATGTTGTACTTCGGTTTAAATGATAACTAATGATGTATGTTTAGACTGTGTTTGACAAGTGATTTGGGATTTATTTCATTGTAAAAATTCATGATTAAAATTCCTACAAATCAGAAGTCACATATATGACGTTATGCAGCTAATGTGAGCTAGCACTAGCTGTAGCACGTAAAACACTCACCTAGATCTTATAGAGCTTCTCCTCCATGCTGGCTCTCACTCCACCGACTGCTTTACACCAGACATATCTGCCACTTTCCACATGGTCGGATTTATAGTGGTTTTCTCCATGTTTAATGCTCCTTTCTTCATCCTGGAAGCTACAACCCTTGCTCTCCTTCTTCTGCAGTTGTAGTCCGCTTACATTTTTACACAAAACCAAAAGTAACTTTTGCCATCAGTCGAAAATCAGCGTTTTTTTTCCCTGCATCAAAATTAGTCATTAAAATTCACGGACATCATATGTTCGATCCACGACGCATTTCAAACTGGATCAGAAAATTACTTTTATCCCTCCAGTGACTCTCACTCTTTCTATTTTTGGCAGTAGGGGACCCATGGACCGGAAGTATGAGCATCAAAGAAACTTAGTGCAGCAGATCAAAGTGACAGAAGCCTCTAAACAGGAAAAGAGACTGAAATTGTTGAGATAGCGCTTTTCATTAATAGCTAAAAATACATTGTTACGTAATGATGCAATGCATTCTGGGAGGTAACCCTAGAGAAACAGGAGTGCATTTCATTTGGGTGCATATGGGTCAGAGTCGCTCTGATTGTCACAAAGTTGTGGTTTTGTCTCCTAAAGATATTCAAACCGTAAGAAACTATCGGACTCCAGATACCCAGATCGGATGTTGGAGAGTTAGGCGAAACAAATAACAAAATAATAAGAAAAGAAAATGCCATAATAACTGTATAAATTGCAAAAATTCTTAGAAGGGTACAAAAAAAACAGAAAAATTGTTTTTGTATGTCAAATGAACGATTTGCCATTCAGATTTATTCATAATGGATTTAGTAACTTTGTCGACCAGCCGCTGTCAATCGTTGTCATGCTAATGGGTGTAACAGCTGTCGTTTGGCTAGCGAGTCCTATATTTTTCAGTTCATACCATTTGCCACCATCCACTTCAGGATAAGCCCATGTTTTCATTGGAATACATCACTCTTTCAACTGCCTCTCATAGTGACACATTTTTACTTTGACCATGACATTATAGCCAGTGCTTCAGTTCTGGCTATCTATAATTAGCAGGGTCGCCATAAAGAAAAATCCCTTGGGTGTCTTTCTCCATCAAATCAACCTCTTCCATTTTATATTTGTGAGATGCATTTATATTTTACATAATTTCTGCCTTCACATTGCTGTCCAACAGGGATGTAAGAAAATATTGATTTGCCAATATATCACAATATTTTTGTCACATTATCATCCATATGCTCTATCTTATCGTTGTTTTATACTTATTGTTTTATACTTTATACACTTTATATTTTATAAACTTTATATTTTAACTTATTTTAATCTTTCTTTCCAGTGTTTTCTCTCTGGGGGCCCCCTGCATCGGGGGCGGTGGTCGGCTGTGGCTGCCTGGGTGCCCCCCAGGTAGCTCTTGGGTGGAGGTGGGGTACCAAGCCCCCCTCCTCTCTGGGCGCCCTGGGTCGGAGCCTTAGCTGCTGCTGTTGATCTGCTGCTGCCGATGCAGATGGCTCCCAACATGGCATTTCCTGGCTCATCTGTACTCAGCCCGCTTTTTGTAGCTTTTAAGTGTGTGTGTGTGTGTGTATGGCTGATGGGTTGGGTTGGGAGGGGGTTGTATTTGTGTTGATTTTATTTTTGAAGGGGGGGTTGTGGGGTTATTTTAAATCTGTAAAGCACTTTGAGTAACTTTGTTTTTAAAAGCGCTTTATGAATAAAGTTTGATTGATTGATTCATTGATAGAACAGATATCGATATTTTTTTTTTCAGAATTTGAATGCAACCATTAATGATGAGAGTAATTTTTGCATTAAAATTAAAAGTGTGACTGCTCCTTGGTGGCTTTTTTCATCTAATAAAACTGGACGTGTTATGTACGAAACAGGTTGAAGTATTTAGAACGGTGTAACAGTTTTTCAAGTTAAACACTTAAATGCTGTTTTAAAAATCAGAAAATATAGCCTTGCTCATAGTATCTCAATATATCTTATCATATCCGTTGTATTGTGATACATATCACATTGGCAGATTTTTGCGAATACACACCCTATTGTGTTTTTCCAATTGGTAAATTTGGTTCTTTTGTCTAGTGTTAGCACTAAGCAGCTAAATTGTGATATCAACTGTAAAGTAGGCTATTGCGATGGTGGAACTTCATTAACATGTTTTTGCACAGACCATAGACCTATTATAACTTGTTACAAAAAGAGATGGAAATTGTCCTCTTTAAAGTATGTAAGTCAAAGAGGAACAGATGTGATAAAGTAACACAAACTTACTCACAAACGCCATGATATGGAACCACACCCTATTAAGCCGCGTCTTTATTTAATCGCAGCAAAGCAAAGTGTTTTCTCTCACCTCATCAAAGGTGAGAAAACACATCATTCAGTTGTTCTTTGCATAAATCAACCGTGTAAGGCAATTAAAAACGTGAAGTGTGTGAGAGCCGGTTGCTTGGAACTATAGATTTGTGTGGCTGTCAAGGAGGAAGTTGTGTTTGAGCTGTGAGGTGCAGAGGATCAGAGGCGGCGCCTCGCTTCGCCCCTTTGTTAGCGCTGCCAGTTATCATCATAGTGCACCATTCATCTCCGTTCAATATGCTGTCACCGTTCCATCCTTGTTCACACGGCATATCTGTGAGCTCATTACCTCCCGCAGGATACACACACAAACACACACGTATGTGCACAAAAAAAAAACACCAACAACGAAACAAAAACAACCACAAGACCTTGGTGCATCGATGAGCTAAAAAGAAAGGGAACCGTGCTGTTGTTCCATTATTAATTTGCTTAGTTATTCATAACATCAATAAAACATGGCGGTGAATCTGCAGATTGACAAGACGTTGCTGAACCAGAGGAGAATCAACAAACTGGGTCTGAAGGAGATCGTGTTGCACAGTAATTGCCTGGGGTTTTATTCAAACCACCTGGGTTGGCATAGCAAGAGATCATGGCAGGCAAAGAGGCTCAAGTAGAATTTCTTGAAATTGTGATTTCGGACCGTGGCAGCAGAACCTCCAGGAGAAGGACAAGGCCGTGGACTGCTATGAGGAGGTTATTATTCCGCAGAAGCAGGACAAAGCTTTCTCTGGGTCAATTAATATATGTGACTAGCATTGCAGAAATGCCTTTGATTTATCCAGTTAATCCAGGAAAGCCAGACCTAATTAGAAAGTTGCTTCTTAATCCCAAACGGGGTCTTTGGGGGAACAGGAATCTATTCTAGCCAAAACTCGATAGGCATCCTGTTCTGTGAGGTGACAATGGCAACAACTGAGACAATTTAAGGCTTATGATTTGCAGGTTTAAAACAATCCATTGACAAAAAGACACTTGACTCCTTAAAACACATCAATCTATCGTGTTGTTATCTATTACAAAGACAATCCAAACTGACAAGTGTCGCCAGAGATGAGATCTGCATATCAGAATGACATTCCACCTCTTTGCCTGAAGGTAGACCTTATCAAAGTTTAGGCTGAGTAAAAGGCAGTTTCTTTTTTTTATGCAGCAGTTTTTTTAGAGAGGGTTCTACATCTGTTCCGGTTCTGGTTCCTATATTTTCAGACATACACTCGAGAACCAGCGGCACATCATGGGTTACTTCCAGACGATCTCTGGCTAGCTGATCGACAAATCCAACCCAGGCTTTCCACAACGGAACGTCTTAAAAATAATAATATGTAGCTAAAAGTTACTGTTATACTGTAGCCGGTTGGTTCATTTTTTAGTGGGTGCAATGAGGCGCCAATCGAACTCAACCGGGAACCGAAGTGCCGCAGAGATACGCTAAATTGGCGTGCTGTGTCTATTTTGTTGCGTACTACGCTTATAGCTCAGTGGTTAAGATCAAACGACACATGAAAACGGACAAATGAGCAGCAAAAACCATACAGTATATATATATATATATATATATATACAAAAGCTTTAGGCATGTGATTTTTATTTTTTATTTTACTAAAGGCTTTTGTTGTTTACAGAATGCTTTTAGTAATACAAATAATGATTTTGATCAATTAACAGAATGGAAAGTGAGCAAACAGAAGAAAAATCAAAACAATATTTGGCGTTACTAACTTTGGTCTTCAAACTCTTATCAATTCTTAGAGGGACACTTGCACAAAGTCAGGGACTTTTTAGGAGGCTTTTGTGTAGGAGGCTTAAAAACGGGTTAGTAACAGCCACACTCTTCTACCAAGGTGAGGTTGTGGAAGATAGTTTCATTTCATGGCAAGATTGAGCACATTAACAAGACACAAGGTAGTTATTCCGCATCAACAACGTCTCTCCCGAACAATGATTTCAAAGCAGACTGGGGTTTCAATTTGTGCTGTTCTAGCTCTTTTTGAGAATCACCAAAAATCCGGCAATGTTGAGGATCCTAGATAATCGACAAAGGAAACTTAGAGCAGCAGATCAAAGACACATCAAGCTCATTAACCATTGCAATTTTAAGATGTCCAGCAGTGCCATCAGCTCGGAATTGGCACAAAAAAAAACCAGTGGGACCCAGGTACATCCATCTGTTTTGCGGAGAAGTCTAACTGTCTGGTCTTCATGGAAGAGTTGCAGCCAAAAAGCCATACCTCCAACGTGGAAACAAGGTCAAGGGACTCAAGTTTCTACATGAACATAGGACCTGGGGTCCAGAAAAAATGTCAGCTGGTGCTCTGGAATGATGAATCCAAATTTGAAATATATGGCTGTAGCAGAAGGCCATTTGTTAATCCAAGGGCTGGAGAGTGACACAATGGCAGGCAATAGTAAAGCACTGTGGAGGGTCCTGGAAGATTTGGGGGTGCATTTCTCCAAATGGAGTTGGATATTTGGTCATGATTAATGTTGTTCTCAATGCTGAGAAATACAGGCAGACACTGACCCATCATGAAATACCATCAGAGAGGGGCATGATTGGCCCCAAACGTATTCTCTAGCAGGACAATGAGCCCAAACATCCAAAGTCATTAAGAACTAACTTCAGGGTGAAGAACAACAAGAAGTCATGGAAGTGATGGCATGGCCCCCACAGAGCCCTGATCTCAACATCATTGAGTTTTTGGGATTACATGAAGAGACAAGATCTGCGGTTAGTTCTCCAAGATGTTTAGAACAACCTACCAGCTGAGTTCCTTTAAAATCTGGGTGTACCTAAAAGAATTGATGCTGTTTTGAGGGCAAAGGGTGGTCACCCCAATTATTGATTTGGATTTCCCTTTCATTGATTCACTGCATTTTTTTTATGATGTTTGAAAGCATTCTTTGTGTAAAGCACTTTTTCCACACATGCCCCAAACTTTTGCACAGAATGGTGTTAAAAGAACTGAGGTTGTGGGGCGAGACAGACAAAGTTTTCAATGTTGACCCGCTAGGTTTAAAAATGAGAATACCCGATATTCTTCTTCCTTCACTTTTCAGCATGCCTCCGTCTCGGTCTGTCACATAAAATCCCAATAAAATATATCAAAGTTCATGGTTTAGTATAAAATAAAATAAAAATCGATGGAACAGTTCAAGGAGTCTAGAATAGTATACTGGAAGTAGGGGGACTAGCAGATACTAGGATCGGTTCTCTTCTGGGCTCATCTTATTAAAACTTTCACGCTGAAACACACTGAACCACAAAAGAGATACTAACATGCCTGCCGACAGATTTAGTTTATCTTCGTTTTCTGTCCCTGCCAACCCCCCAAACACACACTCATCCCTACGAACTAACACCCTTCTGCTGTTTATCATCTGATTCAATTAAAGCAGCCGAGGCAAAGGGATCGGAGCCCGCGGGACTGCGTTTTGACGGTGGCGAAAAACAAACGAGCCGAGGTTCAGCCGCTGACATTTAAATGAGAGTAATGAGGCAGCTTGTCTTCGGCGTTTCTCTCCCAGCCGTGGAACTCCGGCCACAGCTCTATTTTTTTTTTTTTTTTTTTCTCTACTCTATGTCTGTCGCACAACTTTGTCTCTCCGACTTTCATTTTCCGACATTACTCTCCCCTTCCCATCCCTCTTTCTCAGGGCAATCTCAAGGCGGCAGCCATAGCATAAATTTTTACTCCCCCCTAGCTCCCTCCCCACCGCGCCACCACGTTTATTCTTCCCTCATCACGTCGTTCATCATCTCTCCATCCCCTGCCGGAGGAAATGCTGAGCCTCTTGTGAGTTTAGCTGAACTCCTTAGACACACAAGTCACCGGCCTCCTGTTTATTCTGCAGCTGGAAAACCAGAGATGTGTTGGAATGTGGGAGTTTTAGATGACTTTAGGAAGCATCCTGAACTTTTCAATTCTTTAACCGTTGTAAAATCCTATATAGAAGAACGTGATACAGGAAGAGTTTGACACTAATGGCTCACAGGTCATGGCGAGCCACCAACGAGGATGAATGAGGTCGTCTCTTTTCCCTTCTTTTTTATCAACCAATCATTTCTCACCTTAAGCAGACTTTTAGAGAAGGACGGCCTGACAGCATGCCATGAGGCCTCATTAGTGGTGTTGGCTGCGCTGGTTGCTCGCATGGCCAATAAAAAAAAAGAAGAAGCTGCCATTAAAATGAAAGTCGCCGGCAGCGTATACATTTAGACGTGAGGAGGTGAAAGTGTCACACGTTGTGACAGTGGAACAGGGATGGAGACAGGTTAGATTAATGCAAGTGGTCTATAGAGGGCGATATGAAAGCTTTGGCTTCTTAAATTGGCTTATTTCAGCAGGAAACACAATAGGACTTGTTTGCGATAAAAAAAAACACCTTAATTTGGACATCTTTTACCAGGCATTGGGAAACCAACAAGAAGGCCAAAACATTTTTCAACAATATGTGTGAACGAAGTTTTCTATGGCTGTGTTATGGAAACATTTTTAGACTCTCTGTAAGCCTTTAGTTAGTTAAAGAAGTCAATTGCTTTCTTGTATTTTAATCATCAAATTGATTTATTCTGTGTTCCAATTTTAATCATGTAAAGCACCTTGAATTGCCTTGTGTTGAAAGTGTGCTATACAAATAAAATTGCCTTCCCCAAAATCCCGTTTATATAAAAATCCACCTTAAAGAAATTTGCCTCCTCCTCACTTCCGTATTTGACGCCTTGATATTCGCCCGAGTCTCTGAGCCCTCTTACTGTTTGGGAAACTCCACATGCAGAACGTCGTTCACTGGCTATTATCAAGGCAATCGCTGGAGTCAGACTCAGATAGTTTACAGAAGTTTTCAGTGTGTTGCATTTTAGGATTTAGGGGGGGGGGGGGGGGAACCACATTGGTTAACAATGGCAACACTGGAGATTGTAAGACAACACACAAATGATCTGATATCCGACCATGAAAGTGGGTTTTTGAAGAACCAGAGAGAATTCAGGGGCTTTTACAAGACGTGTCGGCTTTGTAATATTTAACCTCCTTGGCACCCTTTTATAAATATTAATATGTATGAATCTACATTTTACATTGCAACCATAAAAGCACATATATATATATATATATATATATATATCGTTACGTTTTGCTTTGCAACCATAAAAGCACAGAAACATATTTTTTGACGTCAGAGTTAGTATGCCACAGCTCTTACCTGTACAAGCTCTGATGGCGTGGCCTCGCCTTTAGGGCCAGTCTGCTCATTAATCCACAATCAAAAAGGCTTTTGTTGAAAAAGCAGTCCTCTGTGAAGTGATTTTAACAAAGATAACAGATCTTTTTTGGCCTAGGATTGTTTCCAAAAAACTACCAACAGAGAGGCAAAAATTATTCAAACTTAAGTGTATGAGCAACACTTCAGGCAGGTTTGTAACAATAAATAATAGCCCTTCCTGAAATGTAAACTGCTAAAATCCTAACAGACCGCTCTATCGCCCTGATTGGAACGCTTTCAGTTTGACTTATTTTTAACAGCTAAAGTCAGTTAAAACAGACCATGTTCTCTAGTTTAGCTGTTATCGTCTGCCGCTCTAAAAAAAAGTATCTAGATGTTTAACAAGGTCACTGTGATACGAAAACTTCAGTAAACATGCTCCCACTGAGAATTTGATGGTAACATCAACCAAGACCAGTAAGCAAACATAACTATATAGTGAGTTATATCTATTCTCGTTAGGATTTTTTGACTCAGAGATCCCATTTCCAGTTAGTCAATTCATTCTGGTTGACTATCCATAATGTAGGCCAGCCTAAATTCTTTAATTAGATTTCCAGCTTTACTGTTTATTCTGCCAGTGTGAGGACAGGCTAAGGGTTAGAAAAAACGATGGTCAGACCAGGGTTTGCTCTTTAACGGGACATCAAACTTTGAATTTCCAATTAGCTCACAACGATAATGAGTCTAATGATTCATTCTAAGAAAGTACTGTTTCTTTGTTTGTGACTGAAAAAGGAACCCTCTGTCAATATTTTAGCCCTAGTTTACCTTCAACATTGGAGAATCTAAAGTAAAAGTGACATCCAAAAAAACCAAGAAAGAGGCATCACACCCTTCGAACACAATGTCCCGGCCTTCTTGTTTCCTTTAGAAAGATCAGAGCGAAACGAGGGATTGTGCGTGGTGAGAGAGAGAGCACACAACAGCCAGCAGCTGTGGCAGAAACACAGTAACGGCGACATTAGCCCAGCACCTCAGCTCGTCTCATTGATTTCAGCTCAAAAGCAAATTGGACAATTTTTCACACCGTCCCACAGAGGCCCCACTTGCCTTGTTATTTATTCCTCCGTTCAGCAGAGCTGCTTGTGTCGGGCCTGGGCGATGAGAGACGCACATTTTCTGGGAAACATAAATGACTTTAACACAACATAAATAGACTGATATGTTCATTTAAAGGGTGTTAGCCAAATACATGACCCTTGTGGTCCTTTAAGTTGACCTTCTTAATCTTCCTTCCTTTGATTTTCTGTCATACAGTACAATATATATGTGCTATCACAGTTACAACTGTTACACCTGTTCATCTTTTTGGCTTGGTATGGTTACTGTTGCCTATAGTTACAGATGTGCCCATCCAGATCACCAGCAGGTTTTTGATCCAACTGCATGTCATTTCAGCTAGTTTATCAGACTTTTTTTTTTCTCCCATTCATGTGGTATTAAGGAAGACATGATCTCATGTCAAATTGTTGTTTAAAAGCTACCTTAGCAAAGTGTGCGGCTAAGCTAGTTAGCTCAGCTATGATAGTTTAGCTAAATTTTGTTAGTGCTAAATAACTTAATTATGATACATTATTGTTTTCTTGCATCTTTTTCATATAAACATAAAACTTGTTTTGAGATAGTAACATATCCCTTCACTGAATATTCAGGAGATTTCCTCATTAAAATTAGGTTTCTGAACCAAATGCTAGACGAGATGGCTAAGCTAGTTTGTCAAACATTGCTATTTTCGTTTCTGTTTTTTAGAAACAAAATTTAATACGACCAGTCCCAGAAACCTTCAGGGACTTTTTTTTATAAATATTAGATTGGAAAAAGTTACATATATTTTCAAGCATGTTGGAATGTGATTCTACTAAGCCCAACTACAATATCTAAACAATTTACTAAATGTCCTAAATAATTTAGTCTGTTGTGAAGTGGTATCTTTCTAGTCTGAATATTATATAAATGTTCACATTATTTCCAGTCAGTAAAATGTGTTACATTTTTTTTTAAAGATTACAGTAAACCACATGTCTGCTAACACACAGCTTGGAGGGATAGATGTTGTAAATTGTTTTGCTTTCAGCATTTTTTAAATAAAAATTGTAATAAAAGCATGATCCATTTCCTTAAATCACCGTATTTTAGCTTCATAAAATAGTTGAAAATCAAAGTTACAAAGCCAGTTTAAAAATTGAAATATGCTTTCCAATCAGTGGTGTCATCGTAGATGCATAGCAAAATAAATAAACTGTTAATTTAGTGTCTTGTTGCCCCTTCAAAATTATTTGGAACATTTATTTTTACCACCCACTTAACTAACTTTTAAACACCATGTGAAAGTTTTCTGATAGTTTATGTTTTTGTTGCCTGTACAGTTTTGTCATATTTAAAATCAGCAAATTCTACAATGTCAACCAAGGTTTTAAAAAACACATATTTCCTCCTGTGGTCAGAGTTAAACTGCTCCCTGATTCATAAATTACTGCTTGTTGAAATCATTACCCAGAGCTTCTTTCTTGGCGTTCTCTCGGCTCGGTTCTTGGCTGGATCGCTTTCCACCTCCTTCAAAAGTTTGAGAGTATGTTGGAAAAGGCACCAGAAATTCTTGCTGCTACAACACTTCCGTGCATCTGCAGCGTTCTCGTACGGGCAAGGGAGTTGTTTTTCTATGTTTTTTTTTTGTTTTTTTTACCTAGAGCAATCCCTCTCTGCCCGCTTCTTTGGATTCTTTCCTCCAGTTATACTTCTAAAAACCATTTGTGATACTGAAAGTTATTTTTTTTTTTTTAAGCAAGATCTCTCAAGATTTAATATGACCATTTACTACTTCATCTTCAACTCTTGGCTTAAATAGTAGCCAAGTAGGACAGCGCAATATCAGGGAATTCACATTTACATTGAATTGTGGACTCGGACTGAAGTACGTTTAAAGGACTTGGACTCTGATGTGTGGAATTGCTATTGTTGGAATAAGAATGCAGCCAATTATATTTGTAAGCTTAGTTTAGGTCGGATGACTGCATAAAATGTAATAACTTCCAAAACGCTTTTTAAGTTAAGTATAAAGGTTATTTATTTACAGTTTAAAAATTCTTTTTAAGGATGTTTTATGATGTTGCACAGGCTTCTATGGTGATTGGTGGTACCGTGGGGGCATAGTGTTCAGTTATCATCATAATTTCCTTTAAACTACAGATGCACCAATACTGGTATTGGCTATCGGGGCCGATACTGCTCCTACGTACTGTATCGGTATTGGTTACAGTTAACCGATACCATGAACCAATACGTGAAATTTGAAAAAATCTCCAATGATGTCACAGAAAAAGTCTCTTGAAACATCTTCATCTTCAGGTTGTACTGTGAACTGAATTTCCCCTCGTGGGACAATAAAGGCTTATTCAGTTTAATTCATGCTTCTTAAAATGGATCCTCTGCATATTAATAAACTCATAAGGTTGCTTGGTAACATTAACTGGTATTACACTCCTACGCAAATGGTAACTTGTACTTCCACATCTATCTTTAAGAGACAATAAGCCTTACATATCAGATGTTACGTTTTTTGGGGTTTTTTTTTGGGGGGGGGGTATTTTTACTTCACTTTCTTGTAGAATTCTCTGCAGTCTACTTTTTTTTTTTGTTCACCTTTCCTTTTGCCTGTCAACTTCACCGGTCTCTTTTCACTCTCTATGACAGGTCAGCGCTTAGTACTTTCCACCTTTGTAAACCTTCACCGTGGCACTACTCTACTTTCCTATGGTATGTATTTGTATTTCCTTCCCAGAACGCCTTAGATTTCCCTCCTCTCAAAGTCAAAGAG
This sequence comes from Apricaphanius iberus, assembly GCA_028564705.1. Taxonomy (NCBI): domain Eukaryota; kingdom Metazoa; phylum Chordata; class Actinopteri; order Cyprinodontiformes; family Aphaniidae; genus Apricaphanius; species Apricaphanius iberus. The sequence continues at coordinate 2,461,798 of JAPXFQ010000075.1, read as the reverse complement.
CAAGCAAAGAGAGGAACAAAAGCCTTAGCCAAAGTGACAGTTTTTGTCCCTGTTGTGTGTGAACTTGGGTAGAGTATTGTTAATCTACTGAATGTGAAGGAGACTACAAGTTCTACGAGTTGACTAGGTGAGAATAAAATGAATGACTGGGTCAAGGTGCAACGTCTGCAAGCTGTCTGTCTCACACGCTGTTGGACCGCATTACATTCAAAAGTTAGGGCTCTCCCAAATGTGGACAGTTCAAATATGTCATTTCTGTCCTGTCTTTTTTCGACTTCCTGCCCTGTTATCTGAGGCTGAGTCACAGACAGATAACATCTCCACTTAGACACTGGGTAGAAAAACAAGATGTTGGACATGATGTACGTATTATATCCAGAGGATTTTTAATTTAGTAAAGGTTTTCATGATGGAGTCTAAATGGTTCTGTATTGGCCAATCAGCATGTGTTAGGATGTCAGATGATATTAATGCAATTCAGTTTATTTATAAAGCACCGGTAAACGATATAATCATAAGGCACTTTACAAAACAACTCAGTTCAATTGTAAATTTCATTCAGTTACCAACTAATTGAAACAAAGGTAAAAAGCCACACACTAGTTCATAAATTAGCTAAACAAACCTTTTTGCACACTTGAGGCATCAACATACTGTGAATTTGAAGGTAACCTGGACCTCCCTCCAAGCCTCGTGATTTTTTGTGCTCTCCTTTCCAACACCTCTTGTTTATTTAAAGGCAATTACAGATGCCATCAGTTTGTTTAAAGACACAGGATCATAGTTTTACAAAGAACGGGACTTTTAATACTTTCACACCATCCATTCTTTATTACCTCCTCCATGTCTCAGAGCCCGGGACCAAGTTTCTCAGCACAAACAAGGTTTCTTAAGGGATACTATTGCTAGTTTGCAATAGCATATTGCTCTGTCCTACATAAAAACATTTTCAGCAAGAACAAGAAATGGATTTAGTGAAGAAAGTAAGCGCTAAGATTCATCTTGTTAGACAAATGATAATTAGCATGTTTGAGTTGACGAATTATCAAAACATAATTCAATAGTTGCTCCTTAACCAAATTGACTGAGGGCACGAGTAACATGTCGAGGCTGCCCTTCACAATGCCCACAATCTGGTAATGCAGACATGGAAGCACAGTTATTTTAGATAGCGAAACAGGAAGGAATACTTGTTTTTTTAAAGGTCTTTTTATGTTTAAAAAAAGCTGTTAAATGAAAGTCAATTCAGAATAGTAAAAGAAAAAAAAAAGCAGGCCAAGAACTGAAGTGTCATTTTAAGTGTATTTTCAGAACATTGTCTTCAAAAAAATACCAGCAAAACAAATTCTAAATTTAGGGTAACCAAATATGGATTATTACAGGACACTTGTTTTCTTTTTCCAGTGGAAACGTTGCCCAGCCTAGACTTGATTTTCTCATTTTAAAGCATGCATTCTCTTTGGTTAGAAAGAATAGTTAAATAACAAACTTCTAAACTGCTTTCATGAGTACAAAAATTACTTTTAAATAATGATAAAAGTAATTACTCTCCTGAGTTACACATTTTATCAGTAAGTTTAGTTTAGACAGTTTAGTTTTACATTTTACAAAAATAAAAAAAAAATCTAAAATCTCAAAAAGATAATATAAACTGTGTAAACTCAGTGTTTCATTTTCAAATTCATCCTCCTCAGTCAATTTATAGATGAACTGTCACTTTGCACAGCATTGTTAAAGTTTCTGTCTATATGACCGGCGGGATCTTTGCACCATTTTGTCACACACAGGAACTAAACATACCAGCTTTGGAAATGATGGCCTTGTTGCAGCCAGACGGTTTATCTTATGCGATTTGTACGAAAAGCTTGTGCTTTGACTTGATGTAAATAGCGGGGCGCAAACTCGATGCTCAGCCGGTTGTTGAACAAATCGGAACCAGCCACTCTTGGAGGATGGATCGTGGAGGGCTGTCGTTTTGCAAACATCACACCAGTCAGTTTAAGTACGGTCTCCTGATAAATGATTAAAATCCCAAGGAATCCCCAGAAAGCGCTTGAAAAGTGGATGGTCACCATACCTGCCTAGCTCTCACGTGTGCAGTATTTTAATCCGCGTACCAGGAAACCATGATCAAACAAAGGTTCCACCTTGATTGTAATGCAAACTGCAATTAGCGCATATACCAAGTAATCGTAACATCAAGAAGAAGGTAAATGAGAAACTTGAGAAATACCAAGGGCTTAGAGAAGGCTTGGAAGGTGAAGGTGACAGTAGTACCCGTGCTAATCGGAGCACTTGGGCCAGTGACCCCCAAACTGGAGGAATGGCTCCATCAGATCCCTGGAAGAACCTCAGACATCTCAGTCCAGACAAGTACAGTACTTGGAATAGCATTGATACTGCGCACCTTGCTCCAATGTTATCTCCAGGCCAAACCTAAAACTTAATTGATACTTTTCCATCAGCAGTGTTGCACCCAGACGCAGCCATATTGATGGGGACGTTTTTCCTTTTATGTCAGTGTTGCAAAGCAATTCCCAACTAGCACAGCGGCAGATGCAAACTTTTTCTGGCAGATCTGCCTACCATTGAAGTGTCAACTAGAGTTTGTTTTCTTCAGGTTATTAACACATTCCTCCTAAGTTTTGAGTTGGGAAGCTTTTTACTAGAAGCGTAGCTCACAGAATTCTCTTAAAAACGCATGGCAAACAACACAGCGGTCTGTTTTGTTGTTCTCTACACATCCTTGTGCTCAAAACCGCCAAAAGACAATAATAGATAAACTGTCCTTTCAATATGAAGCATCTAGTGCGGAAACACTGCGTTGACTAACGATTAGATCAACTATAGAGGACTGATCTGGGGAAATTATCTGGGACTGATGTTGAGCATCACAGGCATACACTCTCCATTGACGGAGAAGGATAGTTCGAAAATTGGGCTCCTCTCCGTCCGCGCTTGCGTAGGTGACAGACAACCCTTTGGTTGACAGATTATTTTGTGGAATCTATCCGTTCTGATGTAGATGGAGAAGTATAAACTCGGCTAAAGCCTTTTGTCACAGCATATGGCTGAAGAACCCTCCCTTCCTCCCCAAATGTTACGGTTAGGGTTTTTCATTTTTCTATTTTTGCTTATTAGCGTTATTCGTTCGTTAGTTTATTTGACTAGTTTTGTATAGTGTCAATTTTCTTCGATCGGTTAGTAGTTTAGTTTGCATGTTGGTAGTGTAGGTACAGAATTTACTGACAGACCATATGATGGTGCTAACAACATAAAATGAGTATCATCTCTGGTCACTACGTTAGCACCTAAATATGTCTTAAGCACAGATTTGCCGTAAAAACATGAACATACAACTATGATCAATGCTAAATCAGAGTGGGGGCTTGCCCATTGGGACTCGCCTATCATGATACATCCATATTTTAAGTAAGACTTAAGTCATAAGGCGTTGTGGTGACACCCCGTGGGATTGACGCATTGCCTTAACACACTGATCAAGCAACTTGAGGGTTAGAAGTGTGCCATTTCTACAGAGAAGTTAATGTAATGTAAACTGTGCAGGACATTTTAAAGGTAGCAGTGTTCAGGAACGAATGCTAGGTGTGTAAAGTGAAACATGAGGACACATACACACAAATCTATTGCATTAAAATTCCCATCACTGCCCCTTTGTGTCAGTTGTATAAAATGTTTGTGTGTGCAGGCCTGGCTCCGATTAAATCCAGTCTTCTAGTACGGCCTTGGTGCACAGAATAATCCAAGCACAGCACCACATACAACCTCCTTACATACTTTGGGATGAAATAATAGGGGAACATTTCTCTAAACGGCAAATAGATAATCACGGAATAACAAGGGGCACATGGGGAGTCCACATACACACACGGTTGCGCACTGACAGATCACGAAAATAAGGGGAAAGTGGGGAGGGAAAATACGGTGAAGGATAGAAATGACTTCCAGTGAAAGGAGCGATAATAGCATCCGAGCTAACAAAGGATGGATGAAATGGAAAAAGGTACAAAAAAGAAGAAAGGAACGTTAAAAGTCATGGAAGATTTGACCTTGATATATTTTCCTGTAAGGAGAATAACTATCAGATCTATAAACTATAACTAAAAAATGCTAAAAAAAAATAAAAGGAAATATTTTTGTTTATAACCTAAGTGGATGTTAAAATTTCTAGTGTTTTTCTGATCTCCTGCATCTGCTGCACATTTTTTAAAGTCAAGCTGGGTCTAATTTGACAGATTTAGTTAAGATGGCACCAAAAAAATGTTTCAGGGCTTGCCGATGCAGCTGTCATGAAGCTGCTTAAGATGTCGACTCCAGGGCGAGGAGACAGGTCTGTCTGATGCAACCACACTCTTACATGCACTGTCTGAGCAGGGGCACATTAAAAAGAAACCTTGATGTTATGCACATGTGATATTCGGAGAAATGATCCACGGCTCTCTCAGCCACACAAGACTGATGTAGGTGTAGTTGTTACATCATATGATTTATCAGTCATTCATTGGTCTTATGGTTGGTTGTTATCTTGAAGGTTATTATCAATAATCAAAATGATAATACGACCATTAATCGTAAATGAGAAACAACAGAAAATATAAAGTCTAAAATGTTGGTCTAGATAATCTTATGATTGCATAGCCTAGTCATTCAGTATAAATGTAGTGTAGCAATACAGGATTTATATACATTTGTGTGAATTAAATATGCTATAACTTATATTTGATAGTGGTATACGGACTCAAAGACGTACAGGCTTATTGTTTAGAACAGAACTATGACGGTTTGCATAGCCTTGAGGCGAGCATGGCTCAGTTAGGAGCTCAGCTTTAAATCGGAGGGTTGCCCCAGACCAGACTGTCTTGGTCATTTTGTCCTTGGGCAAGACACTGTTGCCTGCTGGTGGTGGTCAGGCGGCATGCTGGACTTTTATGCTCTTATAATGTTTTGCTTATCATAGATTCATGTTAAATAGCTGTTGTTTTTATTCTTAATCCCAATACTGGTAGCAGCAGGGTGCAGTGACATATTTGTGCCACAAGTGGGCCGTCGCGCTAACTAAAGGACCCAGGAACTTAACAGTACAGTGGACTACTGCCTATTTGCCTATCACTATTCGCAGATTCACCTATTCGTACACTTTTCTGTGGAGCATCAGAAAATTCACCTATTCACTCCACTTCTTCGTAGAGCATATCTGAAATATTCAAAAGAAATTGTAAATACCAAGATACAATGCCATTGACGCACAAGCAGCCAATCCAGGAGTGCTATTCGTTTTCCTTAGCAGTAATTGGCCATAAACCGAAGAGTGGAGATAACGTGGACCGTTGATGTTAGTTTTTAAGACATCATGAGGACAGTTCATGTTGTGCATATAAAAAAATATTAAGGCATATTTGGTGTTTTTAACTATTACAATGGACACTTGTATGAATTTATAAAGAGTGGTCTCAAGTATTTGTGGATTTTAACAATTTCCAGGCAGTTGTGGTCCCTAACCCCCGCAAAAATCTGGGGTCCATTATAACATTACAGCCAAACCATTGGAATATGTTCAGTTTAACATTATGAGGTTTTTTTGAAGGGAGATGCTAACAAATATCCTATTAGCTGAAGGACTTTTATACACAAAGACAGAAATAAAACTGCATGTTTTTTTTTCTGGTAAAAGTAAAAGTTAGTTTTAGCATTGCAGCACAGATAGGAGCATCTGGAAATTAGAAAAGAAGCAGGTTAAAGATCCAATCCACTGTAGCATAGAACAGTAAGAGCGGAGTCCTGTGGAAATGTTATTGCAAATGAGGATTGAATGGTTGGCTGGACCAGTGATGGTGTTTTTTTTCCCGTCTACTCAATGTCTTTATGATGCAGCTCTCCTATCCTGTACATGTTCATTTTAATTTCCGTGGCCGGGTATGTTACATACACATAGCACATTTTGAAAAAAGTGGTCTTCTTGTTCACGTCACGAGCCTTTTCGACATAATTCACCGGGAACGCAAAATATTTCCACACCGGTGATTTGACAGTAGCAGGAGCGCCTTCAATCTCCGTTCCTGCTGCTTCTTGTTCTTCCTCTGCATTCCCCATGGTTTAACTGTAGCTTAGCTAATAGCTACTAGCTAGCATCAGCTACAAGTGCTCTGTCGACGTTTGTTCTGTTCACAGGGGGATGCTCTTATTGTGGTACAGCAGCTATTAATGTTACCAGGTGTTGTTGTGAGTTGTCGGAGAACTGGTGAGAGTTACTTATTAGGAAAAACACAAAAACTGGCTCTGACTGTAATAATTTTTTAATAAGGAAAGAAATCTCAGTTTTAAATGGACCGTTGTCTTTTAGCTGATGCTACAAAGTCAGAGTGGGACGCTAGTCATGCTACAGTATGAAAACTGGGGGGGGAGGGTAATGTTGACCCTCTTTTGAATTTTGATTCATGGGATTGTGACGTAATTTTGTTTGATTTCAATTTTTTTTTTTTTTTTACAAGATTGTGACACCCCTGCCTGTTAGAATATAATAGAATAATCCTTTATTGTACCACAAAGGGGAAATTCAGTTGTAACAACAGCAAAGTGAAAGGCAATAGAAGCATTGGAGTCATACAAATAGAAAAGTATTAAAACAGAAATGAAGTGACATACTAGTATTAGAATTTCAACTGAGTAGGATTATTTAAAAAAATATAAAAAAATAAGAGTGTTTACAGAATGTGCATGTATTAAAAATTAAGCATATTATTTCCAAGAAGTTAGCAGAAGGTAAATGGTGAAAAACCAGATGTGCAAAGAACAGCACTAACTATTTCTTAATGATGAAAGTACATGTATGTAAAATATTGGAACATACTGAATCTGGTAATAAGGTATGAGGAAGCTTGTCCTTTCACCCATCATTTTTAATTCTATGCGGTGACTTTAGCTGGGACAACACAGATAGAAAATAAAGCTGACAAGACATGAATTATGGATGCAAGTGAAAATGTCTTTTCCACTTCAAAAGGTTATTTTTGAAGCGACAAAGAAACACATGTATAAAATTCGGGGTTTTTTTGTGCTTTCTTTCAGTGCATGTTGGGGTGAATTATGGAATTAAGAAGATGTTATTTCCAATTCTGACCTGGTCAGCCATGCTGACCGGACGGCCATTTTTCACCACGTCTTCTCAGCCTGATATGAAACCAGCAAATTTATAAAATACAAATAAAAAAAAAATCCGATCTGCTTGACATTTGCAAGGCAGCGTTCCATCGCAAGTACAACTGAGAACAGCTTGACAGCTCACTTGCCGACAGCTTGACGGACTGTCTCTTGCTTAGTGTCATCACTTTAACATTTGGTATTACCTTTTTATCCATGTCTGTTTTTAAACCGATCAAAAAATAGACAGATATAGCTACAGCTTTCCTTTTTTGCATGAGAAACATATTTACATTGGCAAAAAAAAGAATGTTAGAAAAGTATAAACTTTAAATCTTCAAAATTAGATTCAATGCTAAGTAAAAGTTTGAGATACCTTCCTCACTATAGCAGGCTTATCACGTTTAGTATTACCATAATAATATTTCCAATCCAAATACCACCAATGTATTTGTTTTTCCCAAGTTTGCATATTTGTGGCAAAACAGTTATGGCCAAATAAAATGGCATTCATAATCTCTTATGAAACTCAGTACTCCATGATGGTCCCTAAGACAAAATATCTTGATTGAGAATAAAGGGGATTTTATTGTTACTTTTACAATTACATCTAGTTTATTTATTTTTTTATTATGTGTCGTATGTGGCAGTGTGAGTACCAAGTAAGAGCTTATCAAGCAGAGCACTACAGCTTTTGCTATATTACTTGCCTTGATATATATATCAATATATGGCAAATATATATTTATTAATACCTGATTTCCTTTGGATGACGTTGTGACTCTCCCTCTGCCTTCATAATAAATGTCACTATTGTAGAATTTTACTATTGTGATGTATCACAATGAAAACACTTTAACTATAAAATATTTTGGGATAAAGAAAATCCAAGGACCTTGGACTCGTGAATTTCTGATGTAACCCCACATGTTCACGTCAATCTGTTAGATCTCCTCCACCTTTCTCCGTATCCATCACAACGAGGTCTCGGATTCGGAGTCGCCCGGGGTGTTATAGCAAGCGCCGGCTAGCAAATGTATCAATTTATATTCTGTGTCACTTTCAGTCAAAAAAAAATAAAAATAAATAGGAATCCCAAAGAAAAAGATCAATTTTCCAGTTTGAGACCTCAACTTTCATCACCTCGCTCTGCTCCCTTCTCTGTCTCTCTTTTCTTTTCTCCTCTTCCCCCAAGTTTCCCGTTTTGTGCCCATGCTCTCGCCATGTAATTGGAGGAAGATAAGTGAAAAATTGAGAAAGAGTAGCTGTAAGACGGCAAAATGATGCAGGGGGCGAGGGTTTCTTATTGAGGGGACACAGAGCGCACAGATGGAAAGGTTCTGTGGGCACAGATATCGCTGAAATAGGAAGAGGTAATAAAACAGATGGGGTAATGCATATCAGAGGTTTTTTTTATGACCAATATCAGAATTACATCAAATGGATTTAAAAAAAAAAGATAATTTAAGCATTCTTCTTTTGCTCTACCTTCGGAAACCGATAAAGAAAAACACCAAAAAAACGTTCAACCTACTTTTAAAATAGCCATTTGTGTGTAATCAAACGAGGAACCCATTCTCTCTGGGGAAAAGAGAACAGAGAAAAAGCTGACTTATACGAACATATAGGATGATTACTTTTTCGGTGGAATTTCTAGAACTTTAGATTAAATAGTAGAAGCTGCTTTTAACCTGAGGGCAAAAATAACTCTCTCATGGATTATTTACTTTTTGGACATCGGTGGCTCAGCGCCATGCACCGCTGATATAAACTGTTTATGAGGCACTGATGAAACAATAAATCTGAGGTTAAAAATAAAACCAAAAGAAAAAACTATTGATGCATGGTAAAAGCTAAAACCTTGTAACCGTTCATGACTGAGTACCTTTCATCTAGCTAGTTAAAGACCTCACTGGGCCTCTACCAATAATTTATATGTTAAAGTGGTAAATATGGCTGAGAGATATGTAGATAAATCTAAAATAGGCACATTAAGCTCAATCCGTGTATGGTTCGTTCTTTGGTTTTTCTGTTTCTAAATCAAATCAGAAAAAAAACAAGTAATCAGTTTTTATTTTATTTTATTGTTTTGCCCTGAAACCAAATTTGAAAAACAGAGTTTGACGCATCAGCGAGAGCACATGCAAAGCCATCAGAGCAAATCAGGTGAAATGTTCATCATTTCTACACGTAGCCTGTTAATCTGCTCAATGTGTGATGGCATGATGTGGATTCTTTGTTCAGTTTGTCGGGATTTAATGTTGAGATGGAAATATTCATTTACAACAGGGACAATACATATTAACGACATGTACATGTAAATATGCAAGATTATGACCTACACGTGATTTCCATCTTCAATCCCTTTACGAGGGTTTAATGTCGGCAACATAAAATCAATAAAAACAACAGTAACGACTATTAGCAACGTTTGCCGTCATGGCCAGTATAAGCAGGAGGAGTGATGGCACAGAGAGGAAAAATTGTTTCCTTGAAAACACAATAGGACCAAAAAAAAACATTGTGGATAATGAAACACAGAGTCCAAAGGTCAGGGGACCAGACATATTTTATTTGTGTTAAATACTAAAATTTGATATCAAAATGTAATATTACCTAAAAAGTAAATAAATATATATTCAATAGCAAAACTATTAATCAGGAAGAGGGAGTCGTATTGATAAGAAAAAAGTGATATTTATCTATATATTCAGTAGAAACCGTGGATCGAACCCCAACAATTAGCTGAAATTAACCAAGTTATATATACAGTTGTTCTTCCAATGGCCAAACTTTAGGATGTTTGGTAAGAGAGGTCAGAGTTGGGAATCCCCATATTTGTGTTTGGTCTTGAATTCCAGGTGTGAGAAGAACCAACAGTAAAAGTGGCTTGACTAAAGGCCCTCTTTATGAAAGGAACTACACTAAAACCAGCTGTGATTAATCGTTTGAGGGTTTTTGTCCACAAGTTCTCATAATGGAGGAAGAGCTTTATGATGGGAGATTTTGTAAATCCAGATAGCGTTGGTGTGTTTAACAGTGTTGTCCCAGCTTAAGTGCTCATGTTGTTTTTTTTATACCTGACAGTGTTAATGACATTGTCCAATACTTTCAGACTCAAATGAATGAAAATTAAATAATTCTGAATATGTAACTAAAATCATTTAAAAATGTTTGACCCCATCGGTCAACATGGCCGACATATAAAAACCTACTATTTGACCTGCAGTTCCGAAAAGTGAATTTTCAGCTACACAGTCGTCTCTCTCTGTATGCCTGGTGCTAATGTCTGCCTTGGGCCTCACAGAGATCTATGAGAAAATAGACAGAATTCGTTTTTGGGAGATTGTTTCTGATTTGACAACTATTTTGTAGCTATGATTTTTAAAAATACAAAGTAAATAAATCAGATTTTCTTTAAATGGTCTTGAAATAAACTCCCAGAATGATTTGGGATATTAATTTGGTTACAATGTTAAGAACAAGAAAACCTCATACTTTCCTGCAAGCTGCCCTTTTTTCCTAGTTGTTTTTTTACTATCTGCGGATCTCTAGCCTTCATATTTCCTTCAGACTATCACCAGAATTCCCTTAATGCTTTTTGGGGTTGAAATGAAGGAACTGTTGTCAGTCTTCTTGAGAGCACAGTCTAATATCGTTAAGCAGGACAAAAAGTCTGACATGTATCTGCTGATGTGATTTATGAGTATGTGTCTAACCCCTTTAGGTAGCAATTACCCTTCTTATTCTGTTAATTTTATTATTGACTATACCTTTTTTCAGACGCCTTCTCCTGCACAAGTCACCACACCTGTACTCAATAAATGGAAATCAGACAGATGCTCATAGTCAGCTACTAACTTCTGCATTTCAGTCTAGATCCACTCCTGGAGTAACACTAGGACTTTGCAAATTATTTATTATAAGACTTTAAAAGCAAGTACATGAGTAATCAGACTGAGGAATTATTCATGTAGTTCAACTGGTGAGATTCAGATCTCCGCAGTGCAAAGTGTTTTTGTGTGTGTGTGTGTGTGGGGGTGGGTTCATAAAATAGATGTATCCATCCATCTATTATCGATACCGCCTATTCTTTTGGAGGGTTGCAGAGGGACTGATGTCTATCTCCAGCAATCATTGGGCATTGCAGGTCAACAAAGAGCCACACAGGACAAACATATAAAACACCCATTAATATAACAGTCATGTTTAGGGCCGCCAAAAAAGACTATTTTGATAATCGACGTATCATTTAGTATTTTGCTGATTAGTCGATTAAACAGATTACGTTTAAAATTGTTTTATTGCAGGAACAAAGGGCTGCTCTAAGAGCCGCTATGAGGATTAATTCAAAGTGTTATGTAGTATCTGAAATGCTGACTCTTAAGATGGACGTTTATTTAACATTTATGAAGTGATTACACAACTAAACAGGGCTACAGCAGACACATGACCTGTAATAAAAATAACAGACGGCAAGTTTTTGTCGTGACACCTGCGCTTTGATATCCTGTAAGCAGCAGCAGTCTGTCCTGTCTGAACAGATCAGAACCAGCCTCTAAGCAGCAGCTCGGGTCGTAGAGGACGTCATATGAGAGAATCTGGATATTTTCATCAGTCTATGAATACCCCTGGATACCTGGGAGAGGAGGTAAAAAGCCGACATGTCGGGGGGGAAAGAGAAAATGCTCTCCTGTTGATGTTAAAGTTAGCAGCTAACAAGCTAACTAGCTCACAGAGGCTACTGTCCTTCTTATTTGTCAGCCACAGCAGGCGTCCGTTTAAGAAGCTCAAACAGCACTGACGTACTGCCGTGGTAAGCAGCTTCTACTTTGTGAATTGTGCACTTCACATGCTTCTCTTTTTATTTAAAGAAAACCCTCCAGAAATGTAGAGCCACCTTGTCGGCTCACTGCTGATACTGCCCTGCTGTTTGGGCTTTTCTGTCAAAGCCGCAGCTGACCCCCGACTACTACAACCGTGCATTTGTGTCAGGGCAGAAAGGCCGATGGGAGCAAGCCGGGAGAAAAACGAAGCTTTAAAAAAAATAAACGATAATGTCAATTACTAATTCCTTTTGTCAACAATTTTGTTTATCAACGTTGATGTGACGAATCGACAAATCTTGGCAGTCCTTGTCATGATTGTGGACTGCGGCAGGAGGTCGGAGTACCCGGAGGGAGCACAAATGCATGCACAGGGAGAACATGGAAACTCCCTGCAGAAAATCCCAAACCCAGAACCTTTTTGCTGCCATGCAACAGTCCTATCAACTATTACAGTTATGATTATGTGTTGCATCCACCCGCCCGTCTGTGAGGATTTTGTCTGATATTAAACCGGTTCGTGGTGGAAAAAAAAGTGACCACTGCTTCACGAAGTGTGGTTGGAACAAAAAAAGTTCGCCGTAGCTCTTGCTTTCCCTAGCGCACAGATTTACAGCAGCACCATGCATCATTACCCAATCACGACACGGCGTCTTTCTCCAGCTCTTTTATTCCTCCGTTATTTATCGTTCCATCAACAAATATAGTCTCCATCACAGTAAACCTCAGTGTCTACTGCACATTCACACACGGTCGCGAATGATCAGGAAACCACCGGCAGGTTTAAAACAACCCAACCGCCCCCACCGGCATAAATCAGCCATCTCTTCCCCCCCGTTCCATCAAACTTGTCCTCTCGCTCTCACACACATGAGCTCATCGCTTAGAGTCAGTCTCAATCAATTTCCAGCATCTGGCTCATGCTTTGTCCTCTGCACTTGTTAAGGAATGGGAGGAATGAGGGATAGAGAGGTGAGCATGCTATAGAACAGAGAGTGAAAGAAGGAAAAACGGAAAGGAGAAGGGTTAATTTTTATGTTAGTGCAGAACAGACGGAATTTCTAAGGTGGGAAGATGAAATGGCCGAGGTAGATTAAACGAGGCTGACACCTGGTCAAAAAATAAAATAAAATAAAAGATAATGTAGTAAGGGAATAAAAGAGCTAGCATGAGAAAAAGAATGGCTCTGTTAACGGGATCCAGATGTATCTGCTTTAAAAAGTTATTAAAACTAGAATTCCAGTATATTGTGCACTTGAAAGTCTGTACAACATTCAGTGGGTATTTAGTATTTATGTGTCAAAATTGGACAGAACTTTGAGGCGTGGCGGATAATATTGGCTCAAATTCTGGTCATAAATATTTTGTACCGTAAATTTAGACTTTGTAGTTGTAATAAATGAATCTGCCTGAGAATTTCTGCATTGCTGAAGTGTATATGGGAATGTGTGTGTGTAAAAGCAATTAGTGTTTGTAAAAAAAATACACATGGAACACTTTTTTATGTTAAGTGTAACAGATAGAAATGTAAAAAAAAAAAATATGTATAAGACTCTTCACTAAACTTTAAATGCTTGCATGCGGGTTTCAACTTGCAAGCACGATAGTTTGGCCAATGACAAGTCATTCACAAGTGCAAAAACTTACTGGATTGTTATATTTTGGATTGGCATGAACTTGGCCAATCAGCTAAAAGAAAGTAAAATGTCCATAACTGGTACTTACAAGTTAAAGCTCATTTGGCACCAGGTTGGGTACCACTGTTCTAGAGCATCAAGCCCAGGAGAAACAGTGCAAACCTTAGTGCCGCGGATTCTTTATTACCCCTTTCCTGGTACTATCACCATACAAAGCAACATGACACAAATTAAAACCAAGCCTTAACGAATAACGCTACATGCAAACGGTCCCTTCGGCTATGTGTTAAATTAGATGAAGAACGAAACAAAAAATGGAACAAAATTGAAGTATTTGTCTAATTTACATGGTTTTATTTAGGAGATGTTCCAGTATCAGTTCATCTATCAGGCATGTGTCATGAAACTTTATTCTTGAGTTGAAATGGAGGCAAAGTGGATTGATCGGTAGAAGGTACAGCTCACCCATTAAAGCGGGAGAATGAGCATTGGGAGGAGACTTTGATGGATGGTGGATAGGGAAAAGCAGTTTCTTTATTCAGACTCAGAGAGGACTGACAGATCAAATGCACCTCCTGGGGAAGAATAAGCCAGCCAAGGCAACAAAGGCAGACAAAAGTCCAGTTCCTGGCATAAGAAGCAACACAAACAACAAAGCTGAATCTAGAAATACTGAGTTGGGATGCTGGAAGACATAAGATAATCTCGTTGAGCTGTAACAGATGCACAGCTCCCATAAAACATGGCAAATACTTTCTGAAATGTATTTTATGGAATTATTTTAGTATTTCTGTTCCTTTCTTAATATGAAAAAGCTTAGTAAACACACTGGGTTCTAAAGTTTTTCCCAAAATTTGATAAATATTTGATACAAAAGTGGAAAAAATATGCAGGCATATTCAACAAATTTGTATATGATTGAAAAGTTATTAATCAGTTCAATATTATTGAAATTATATAGATTATTTACATACACGGCTAGCAGTCTGTTCGCTTTAGCTCAGCATAAACTGATGGAAGTAAATGGGAACTACTAGCATGCTACTAGTTCCCATTCATTTACATTGATTTATGCTAAGCTAAGCAGGTTAGCAAACGGACTGCTGTCAGATCAAGGGAATTATCGGGTTGGTCAAAAAATACCTTTTCCTCACTTATCTAATTCTGAGGAATATATGAAAAGACACATTTTTACTGAAAAAAAATCCTAGGTATAACATTTTTTTGCTAAGTGTTTTCATGCAGTGCATTCAAAATAGCTACATAAAAAAACGAAACTATTGGTTTAAGGAAATTTTTTTTCTTAAAAAGATTTTTTTTTTTACAATATGTTTTTTCAAGTAAGTGCTTTAATGACCTAATTTTCTATAAAAATCATGTGTCCCATTAGAGAACCTGTATTATTCCTAACAACTAAAATAAAATTGTGGCCCCTTAAAATAAAAAAATTTGAAGACATTTCTATAGTAAGTTTTAAAAATAAAACAGAAAAAGCAAATTGCTCTTGTGGGTCTAAAGTTTTTTTTGATGGACTGAAGGCTTGAATGCTAATTACGACTAGGCTACAGAGTTAACAAGTTAAGACAAAGACGTATTGAAGGAGACCTTTTCATTGTATCTACGGTACTTTTTATGTTTGGGACAACATTTTCTTCTTCTTTTTCTTTCAGTGGGCCCTGATCCTCTTCTGCAGTGCTCAAAGCATAATACAAACCATTGTATTATCAGGCTGGGGGTCTGTATCAGCTGAGCCCTGCTCCTAAACTGACCACTTCAGGAGCCAAAAACTCCTGATTGGGGGCATTCCGAATAATATTCCAAACTCGCGTGTGATGCTGACTCAAGCAACAGGAACATATGCAATCACAGCTGACATCAGACAAAACCAGAGGTGATGGTTTCCAGCAGGGTCAATGAATGAGTAACAATCAAAAAGAGGTTAAATTACAGGAAAACAAATGGATTGATGGCAGACTGAAATCATAATAATCTGTGTAACTCTAAAATGGTTGCATTCACTGCACTCCAGCCCACCCCTTTCTCTTACTAGCACTGCTTGTAGATCAATATGTGGCCTCTGTGTTACAAATCTCGTTTCAGCTGATGCAATTCCACCAAGCAACAACAGTGCAACGACAGACGCAATGGGAGATGTCGAAAATAAATGGAGCCAAATGCAGTTTGCTTTAATTAGGATCGTGCAGTACTTAAAGGTAGGCAGTTTTCAAACAGCTGAGCCACCTCAAAAAAAAAAAAAAGTTCACTTTGCGGTTAATGATTATCCAGGTGATTTGAAATGAGTGAGCCGGTCATAACGGTCGTGAATAACTGCACAAGTAAAAACAAGAATCCTCTTTTCTTCCAGCCCCGTTTCCTACAGCCACCCTCATATTTTCTTCAGCCTTCTCCAACTCGAATGAAATATTAAGCGAGCCCCGTTAAACCCAGGAGTCGAGAAAAAAACGCACTCCTGTCCAGAATTCAGACGAGCACACGCGCCGCGGTTTACAACACGCCTGCAAAAGCTGCCCGAGAAATAATTCAGAGCTGAGGCTCCCTTCAGGGTGGGCCAGCAGATAGCACTGTAAGTCAGTAAATCTGTCCCTCTGCCTATTGATCGCAATCGGTGGATCGAGGTCAAGTCAATCCATTTAGGCTTAGTGTTGGAAGGGCAGCGTTGATCCCCGTGGGCCGCCTCCTCCTCCTCCTCCTCCCCCCCTCCTCCTCAGCGGCAGCCGGGGACAAACGTGACGGTCCACGGGTCAATAGCTGCGATCGATGCTCGGCTAAAGATGATCACAGCTAATGCTATGCTGTCATCTGAATAGACTGTGGCGAGAAGATGGATGGCGCTCTGCGGGGGGGTTTGCAGCAACAACACCGTGCATGGAAAACTAGACATCACGGAGAGGGTAAAAGCCTTCTGAGATAACAGCAGAGCTGGATTAACCTAGAATGTTAAGCTCTTTCTGCAGAAAAGGCAGCAGTTGTTATTAATTTCCTGCTTTATTGTAAATTCTCTTATCACGTTTTTCCCCATTATCAAACTCTGGTTGATACACTGCCTTGCACCGCAAACGTCAATATATTTCACTGGGATCAACGCAAACTAGTGCATAGTTGTGGAGTGGAAGGCTAAAGTCTGGTGGGCATTTGTGATGAGCCCCGTATACTGTGATGCACCGAAGTGCAACGGAATACAATCACCTGTCTCCAGAAGTCACCAAGCAAGTCGTCCTCAGAGAATTCCCAGGAAACATTGGTGCACAAAGCAGCATCATGGCGATCAAGGAACGACGGATTTGTGGCGGAGTTTATCCCAAGCTTTGAACATCACAAGGAAGACGAGATGATAATCCATCATCTGAAAACAGGAAGCGTATGGAGCAAACCTACTGAGACGTTACTGTGCACCTAGGCAAGGAGAACATTAAGAGGCCCGTGGTGACTCTGGAGGAGCTGCAGAGATCAACATCCTACTTGGGATAGCATTTCAACATGATAATTTGTAATTTCTCATAATCTGGCCTTGATGGAAGGCAGAGTTGGAAATAATTCCTATTAGTAGTTTGCCACAGTCCCATTCAGGGTACAGAGCATGTAGACACAAACAAAGAGTTTATGTAGAGATGTATGCTGCTAAAGACAGTAGACCAGAATGTCACTGGAGGTTGCGCTTGCGTCTCTAAGATGGATGATGTATTGGTATCATCCCTGCTTGTTCTGGCTTTGCTCTTGTTTTTTTTATGAAACCAGCTCTGATGTTCATTTTGGAATACAACAGTATCAGTGTACTTTCTTAACTGCATCCAAAAGTCCCAATTATTAGCCAACAGCCGTCGCAGTTGGTCAAACACATGACCTGCCCACCCCCTGGCGCCATCTTGGGGTACAACGTCCTGTATTGCTAGGGGAACCCGCAGTAGTTCTACTGAGGAAGCCGAAGCTAAAGAAGCACACAAGAAGAAGAAGGACGAAAAAGATCCATTACAGGGATAAACTTGTGGGAGAAGCAAGGGATGGATATTTGCTGAAATTGTCTACAATCAACAATGTACATTAGATCCATAGGATCCCAGTGGAAACGAATAGAGCTCGGATGTGTTGTTACTGCCTCCAACTACCGCAATGGAAATAACTATGTTGTGTTTGGGATAAGCACATGTCAGCAATTAAAAAAATACAAATCACTAGAGGCATACGTACATTTATCACATTAATGGGTACAAGAATTGCTGCCATTTCAACTGCAGGACTGCAACAACACTCGTCTCTGCCGAGGTGAGCTACACTTGGTTCACGTTGTCGTGCACTTTAAGCCCCACAGGTTCAACAACAAGATGTCCATACATTTTAAAGCGAGAAATAGAAGGGTCTATATTCCTTGTTATTATGACGCCCCAAGTTACTTTAAAAAAATGTCTTGAAAACTTTATTGTTTCTAATGAGCAGAGAACATTCGCCGTCTCTGTGTTAGCCCTCCCATTTCCTCTCTGAAATAATCTTATGCTGTTGTCCAGTTTAGATTCCTGGCGTCATGTTACCTGGCATGGCGGCCCTTCACACAAAATGAGTGTACCAGAGATGGGAATTGTGGCTTCATCAGGTCATCTCTACTCCGCTTCATTGTTCTGCTCAGACATTAAATGAGGTTAATTCACTGTGCTGACTGGAATGGTTCAGTGGCTGAGCAGACCAAAAAACAAAAAAAAACAGCACCCGATACGTCATCTGAGAAAGACAGACGGGTTGTCTTGGTTCTGTACATAGCATTGCTGCAACTTAATTTACACAGGCATTGTAATCGTTCTTGGGCTGGCCCAGTACCAGAACAGCAGGGACCATCCCCCAGAGCCCCCATTTGGTGCCGGACCAGTGTATGAAGCTGATAAAGGCAAATCCTGAAAGACTGGTTCTTGTATTTTCAGCTAAATGAGGTTCAATAAAGTCCTCATATAACCCATAGATGTATTTTATGGAAGTTTGTGGAAAGGGATGGGAAAACTTTTGCAACGGACTGCATTGTTGATTCCTAATCAGGGAGCAAGATTGTCCTTTCCTTTTCTTATGCACCAGTCACTTGTAGACTGCTGACCCTAGAGGGATTGGCTGAAAAGAAGACAGAAAGAGGACAGCATTTGGTTTGTAATAAAGAAAATTTATCACCACCGTAACCCTGAGCCTTCGGTTTTAAACACTCCAAACAATGAGTCCTATCCCTCTTGTGCACCGTTACCCTCTCATTGCAGTGATACATTGTGAGAAAAGGAAAGAGAAAGTACATCTCGGTGAAAGGTTGCACATTCTTCATGAAGCATAGAGTCTCAGAAACACCGCTTCGACGTAACTTTGAGGGCTGACCCAACATGTGAGATTGGATCCAAAGTCAGCTGCCATCAAGCTAGTATTATCATTAGCTTCTAAGGGCTAACCTCACCCCTGACTGTCCTCCGCTTGAAGCTGCACAACACACACACGTTTGTCGGCTTATCAAGCTGCGCACAGATCAATGTTTGGTAGACGGATAAAAGAGGAACCAGTTATCTATGGCCCAGATGACACGGCAACAGGGAAACAGTGATGAAGCAGACGCCTAAGCTTTTCACTATGAAGAATATTTTAGAATGTCCCATGTCATTTTTTTAATGAAAAATGTTTTCTTACCCTTATAAGGCAAATCTGCTTGAGAGAATTAAAACACAAGTTTGACCTTTTGTTAACCAACTTGGTTCATTTCTCAAGACAAAGGATTAACTAACGTAGTAAAAGTGTAAAGAGGCTAAAGGAAAAACCCACTATTAAAACTGGGGAGAAAAATAGTCCTGATCATATGAATCAGAAACTGTGAGGACACATGCAGTGTTTTCAGTGTGACAAGTAGCCGAATGATATATTTCATATATATATTCGCATATATTTCTAAATATTTTTTTCTGTTATTATAAAAAAAATTATTCCACGTTTTATTCAAGGTAATATGGCAAGTTGTGAGTGGCGGGGCAGCGCCCTAGGAGCCTCTATTGGCCAGTCACCAGTGCTTAGTACCAATTGATCAGCGCTGCAACGCCACAGCCTACCTGAGTATTGTTGCTGACCATGTCCATCCCTTTCTGACAACAGTGTACCCATCTTCCGATGGCTACTTCCAGCAGGATAATGCGCCATTTCATAAAGCTCCAATCATCTCACACTGGTTTCTTGAACATGACAATGAGTTCACTGTTATCAAATGGCCTCCACAGACACCAGGGCTCAGTCCAATAGAACCTTTGGGATGTGGTGGAAAGGGAGATTCGCATCATGGGTGTGCAGCCGACAAATCTGCAGCAACTGTGTGATGCCATCATGTCATTACGGACCAAAATATCTGAGGAATGTTTCTAGTGCCTTGTTGAATCTATGCCAAGAAGGATTAAGGCAGTTCTGAAGGCAAAAGGAGGTCCAACCCAATAATAGCCAGGTGTACCCAATAAAGTGGCCAGTGAGTGTACTGTATGTATTGGGTTTCAACCCACTGGAGCTATCAGTTTTCTTTTGCCTTTACATGTTTGGAATTATCTGTAAAATGAGAGGGAGAGTTGGCCTTGATCAGAGTCACAGTTTACCTCTGGTGAATGCGTACGTACAGTACTAAGCAAAAGTTACAGGCAGCTGTGAAAAAAAATGCTGTATACAAAAGATGCTTTCAGGAGTGTTAATCGTTCATTTTCATCGATCAACAAAAAGTGAATGAACGAGACATCTATATCCAATCAATATTTGCGTTTAAAACAGCATCAATTCTTCTAGGGACACTTGCACAGTTTTTGAAGGAACTCGGCTGGTAGGTTGTTCAAAACATCTTGGAGAACTAACCACAGATCTTCTGTGGAACTAGGTTTCCTCATATCTTCAAGTAATCCCAAACACTCAATGATTTTGGGATGAGGGAGCGAACCATCACTTCCAGTACTTCTTGTTCTTTAAGCTGAAGTTAGTTCTTAGGGACTTTGGCTGAATCTTTGGGGTCGTCTTGCAGCAGAATAAATTCAGAGCATACGGCTCCCTGATGGTATTTTATGATGGACAAGTGTCTTCTGTATTTCTCAGTATTGAGAACACCAGTACCCCGAACCAAATCTCCAATTTTAGAAATGCAGCCCCAGACGTTCAAGGGACCTCCATCATGCTTCGATGTTGCAGACACTGTGCTGCAGCCAAATATTTAAAATCTTGACTCATCCGTCCAGAGCACGTGCTGCCTTATTTTCGGCAGCCCAGTTCCTATTTTTTTCATGAATACTTGGCCTCGTTTCCACATGGGAGTTATGGCATTTTGGCTAAAATTCTTTCATGAAGACCACATCTAGCCAGAATTTTCCAGACAGTACCTGGGTCCTACTGGTTTCTGCGAGTTGTGAGCTGACAGAACTGCTGAATATCTTCGGATTTGATAGTGTAATAAGTTTTATTTGTTCTGCTGCACTAAGTTTCCTTGGTCGATTGTCTACGTTCCTCAGCGTTGCCCGGTTCTCTGTGCTTCTTCGAAACAGCTTGAACTGTGGAACCATGTGGAAACTGCAGTCTGCTTTAAAATCTTTGTCTGGTTGAGACCGCAGGCTTTGTCAGCGTCAGCAAAGTCAAGATTACAATCATAAGTCTACAGTTGAGGCCGTTGGAGGAGCGTCACGGTCTCTGCGTCGCTTTGTGAGCGTCGGCTCCGTCAACTTTTCAAGCTTTTCCTGCGTTTCAAGGTTCAAGGCGCATAACGCTAGCAACACAGAAGCTCAGCTAGTTGAGCTTTTGACGGTCCTAACGCTGTTGTCGCAGCATGGCAACCAATCAGAGGGACTCACTGTAGTGACTTTGCCCGACGTCGACGCTGCCTAGCCAACCACGATCCGTGACTGTTTAAAACATCCAGCAGAGAAAGCCCCGCCTTACATGCTTTGATAGCTTCAGCTTAAAAATGTATCTTCTGTGTATATGCGTCGAAATAGTCACTTTATTAGCGTTGCTTGACGCTGACAAAGCCTGCGGTCTGAACGCAGCATTAGTGATGCAGTAGAACTAAGTTGTGTCTAGTTCATGTAAGCATCACTGCCATGACATGAAACGTCCTCACCTTGGGAGCAGAGTTTGGCTGTTCCTCACCCTGTTTTAAGCCTTCTAACATAGCTGTTTCTGTTTCAGTTAATAACTGTGTTTCAACACATGTATGACACTGATGAACATTAGCACCTGTATGAGATAATTAGTCGATCATACACCTCACTATATGCCTACAAAATCCTTAACTTTGTGCAAGTGTACCTGTAAGAATTGATGCTACCACATATTGATTTGATTTAGAGATTTCAATGCTTTGAGGGAAATAAATAAAAAATATTTGTAAAATATGTAAATAGATAAAAATATAGATTTATTATTCATATTTCTCAAAGCATTCTTTTTTAACAGCATTTTTTCACAACTGCCTAAAACGTTTGGACAGTACTGTATGTATCTATAAACGTTCGACTGCCTCAGAGAGGCTGTAGAGAGAGAAGAGGGGAGCTGCTCCTCTATCAGTCATAAGTCAGAAATGAATAGTCTTGCCTGAGATTACAGAAATTGTTCAGCATCACACAAAATGTCTTCTGAACGCGATCCCTTCACATGTGAATGTCTTTGAAGCTCTTTGAACTGCCAGCCACTGAAGTAATGTGAATTTGCCGTCCCATTCAGTCTATTACTGTTTTCTCTATTGTTCCTCCTTTTGAAACTTTTTTCTACTTATGTCTGGGCTTACTTGTGTCACCGTCTCTTTTCATATTTCCTTTAGCTTCTTTTTCCCCTTTTCATCTCAGCAGGTGAATAAAGGCAACTCAAAAATGCATTTAATTAGTTTTTTGCGTCAGTCTGCCACAATTCTTCAGATCTGGACAGTTCCTGTTGTTAATTCGAAACCAATAGTAGCTTCTCATTGGAATGTGCTTGCTGTTACTTATGTAAATGTTTAAATAGTAGAATAGCCAAAAAAAAGACACTTCTTTCAAGAAATGCTCAGAAAAATATATCTGAAAGAACCTAACGTAGATTTTTAAGCTCAAAACAAATTGCTTCATCTATCTTTTTGAGTTGATGTGTTACATTTTTTCCAAAACCTACTATGAATGTCTAGATTAGGGTATCTCAACATCAGATTGGCAAGATATTTTTATATTTTCCGAAGATTGTAGATCTACTATATTAGCTGACGAGTCGTGCCGATTTTTATGAACGTTCTTGCTAGTTCCGTCTGACGGTACTTGCGGAATAATTCTACTTGTTATTTTCACTTGGTTTAACATCTCCAGAAATTGATGAAGTTGTATTTAAATTCCTCCTTCAGTCTGGTATTTACTCCAAAATGTAGTGAAAGTGATCCCATGACAGAGGAGGGCAGCATTGCGCATGCCAGTGTCTAGCCTGACAGAAAATCATTAGAAGAAGAAACAAACATGTCAGAAGCATAGAAACAAAGAGATTCTAATACAGAAAGAACTCCCACTCTCTTGGTAGTTCCCGGTTCTGAAGTAGTTGCAGTTCCGCTCTTATTCCATGTGATGGCGCTCTCATGATGAGTGCAGAATGAATGGAGGTCTATGGGGCAATACCACTAAAAATCCACTTTTCTCAGGATATAATTTTTTGTCCGGTAATTAGATTTTTTTTTTTCAAAAGTAGATGCAAAGAAATGACATATTGCTGCGTTGTAGATTTTTTTAGAGTCACTTATTCGCTTTAAAAAAGTACTTTAAAATGTCAATGACGTCATACACATCATACAAGCAGAGATCCTGCTTTACGGCTATTCTTGTTTTTCCTTTTTAACTTCACAGTAAATACATAACCCAAGGCAGATAACAGCGCTAGCAAAAACAAATGGTTAGGTAAAAAAAAAAAAAACTTCGGTGAAAAAAATCAACCTTTTTAACATTCTGGTATCGCTTCGGATGCCACAATGCCGTCAAGTGGTCTATCCGGTTGTAATCAGTCCTTCACTGACCAATCTGTGGTCATTAGCAAAATGCTAGCGAGTTATGGGCAACTACAACTCAACCTGTAAGAACACGAAAGAACATAGGTACTTGTTCATTCAACTTTCGATGTATAACCCATGTTGAACTTGCAAAACCTACAATCAAATCTGAGATTTCTCAACGGTAATTAGGTGAAAGAGACGAATTTTGCCATCTAGCTCCATAGACTCCACTCATGGCGATCGCCCCCGTTGGAACTCTAGTGCAAATGCAAACAAATTTTGTTACAATGGGACTGAATGGAGAGTGGGACGGCTTTCCTAGAACGGCTTTGGTGGAAATATTGAGTCTGATATTCAATTTTCTATAAGATTTTGATTTCATAGGATTTAAAGCAATAATCGTAATGCTTATTAATGAAATTAGTCTCATAAAAAGTTAAGTTGCTTGCTAAAAAGACATTAATACAGTTCAGTTTTATCATTTTCAATACTAAAGGCAAAATATCGTATTTTGACTCAAAATCGGAACAGATTCATACACTGCTAGACCTATAATTAAGGGTCATCTACTGTATATATTATGTTATTATGTTATGCAAAGTTATCCTCCTATATGATTTTGTTTACATTTAATTTCATTCTTTTTTATTTTATAGTGACTTGTGAGAAAAAAAGCAGACAGGACCTTGCATACAGCAGTGTTTATAGGCGTAAATATGAATGCTGCACAATATTTCGACTTGCTCCCTCAATAGTGTGTTCTGGAATGTTTGATTAAACATTGTGGCAAAACCTTTATTTCAAAGGAACCAGCAACAGTAATAGGATGACATGCCAATGTCATTGGCTTAATGCTTTGTATATCTTGCATTGTTCTACACAAAGTCTGAATAAAGGAATGCAGCCTGTTGTGAGCATGCAGTAAATAAAATGTGCTGTTAGGCCCAAATGTACTTTATGTTTTCCGTCACCTGATCAGACCTCCTAAAGCACAAAACAGTGAATCTGTCAAAGGCAATCATGAACAAGACATATGAAATGTGACATGACTGTTCGGATCTTAATTTGAAACAAATCGGATATGTTTCTTATTAAGCACCAAATATGAAAGTCCCTTGTGTGAACACAATAGAAATCCCGTAATTCATAGCAGAAAGTTTGCTTTGGGTACAGCTGGGCCACTAGAAAAGGTACCTTGTATCCTTATAAGCGATGCTTTTAGTTTGTAGAAATTACTTGTAAGTTATGTTCTTATGAGTCTCTGTAATTCATTAGTAAGCGACTTGGTCTTTCTACACTTTTAGTTCCAAAGATAGGAAAAGTTTGAAAACTTTAGAATTAGGGATTTCCCAATAGGCATTTAAGGCCTCTGATCGCGATCTTTTACCCTCAAATCTGATCCAATATTTTGCTTTTCGTAAAGAGATGTATACAACTGAAACATATTTTTAGCAATTAATTCTAATTAACTTTTTACTAAGACTAATTTAATCAATAAGCATTACCATTATTATGGTAAATCCCATGAAATCAAAGTCTTACAAAGAATTAAGCTTCAATTTCATATTTCAGACAAAAGTTTAAAAAAAAGAAAAAACTTATTTGGTAGAGCATTATACATTTTTTTTCCAATCACGCTATATGCTGGCATGTGCATTACTGCCTTCCACCATCATGGGATCGGATTCACTATATTTTTGAGTAAAAACAAAAAAAATATGGAAAAATATTGGACCTTCTAACATGTAATATCCTATGCTGCTGAACTCAGCATAGATTTGCCACATCATTTGAATGCACCACAGGTGCTGTTCAGCCTCTGGCCTTTTTTCCTCTTCCTCGCTGCGGGATCTGAGAGAAGTATTTCTCTGTTTATTTCGGTTTGATGTTGCATTTAAATGCCAGTAGGTAAGTTTCTATGCCTTTACTATATAGTTTAATGTACGGTTAAGCATGTTTGCACGGAGAGTTGCCAGTTACACAATAATAAGTGAAGACAAGTCATACACAGTAAGTTGATAAGTAGATCAATGTATTACTGCAATGCCAAGTTGATGGTAATAGAAAAAGTAGCTTGAGATATTTTTAGAGCCAACTATTTTAAAGCTAGCATTGTTAGCTCAACGTTAGCCTCTTGCACATTCGGTGTCAGATTACAAATGGCAGCGTTGTGTTTCTGTTGGGCTTAGAAAGCTTGCGGAATCACATGTGATTGGCTCTGGAAACAGGAAGTATGGACACGGGACGGATATTGTCAACAATGACCACATCCCATAGCAGCCTTTTTAAAATTACAAAAACTTACAACCGCCTGAGATCGAAATGTGGTTCATTGGGACCTTCCTTCCGACATGATTGGGACTATAGACTGTTGTATGATTAATTCACCGTAAAATTCTTACATATCGCACATTTCAGGCTTTCCTCTGTTGAATTCGTCATTCCTATCCAAACTTTTCCCCTAAAACAGAAAAAAAAAAATCCCAATTATGTATGAAAAGCGTGGCTTCACTTTTCAAAGAGACTGACAGTAATCTAAAAATGAATCCTCAATTCCCTATTAATAGTTAAAAATCTGTGTTTTATGGCTTTTTTAATCACTGAAGTATTTAGTGTGAGTACTAATAGGTGCTAATGACTGATTCCATTAGTGGCTAAAACCAATAACATTTTTTTAAGTACAGTCTTAATATTGAATTTCTCAGAAGAAACATTTTCATAAAAAAAATCCTCTGATCCCTTTATTGAAGTGTGCAATGTAAGCTTCCTTATGATTACATTTTAGAAGATTAGAGAGTGATGAAGTTATATTTTATTCAATAATAATGAAATGATAATACATAAAGTAGACATTCAATTGCATCAAAAACCTTGAATTAAGATCGAGTTTTGTCCCCTTGGAATTTTCTCCATCCAGAGGTTTTGTAGACAGGTTGGGTATATGTTATCAGCTGTGGTTGACCTATTTAGTTATATCTCTGGATAAACTTCGTGATTTGCTCCACTGATGCCAACCTATTTCTCCTATTCTACTACCAATCTTCAATAAACAGATAAAGTTCTTACATAACTAGGGTGAAAAGGGCTGAACTCCGGATTACTGACCTGTACTATATCACATTTCCTTGCACGCTCCGGTGCTCCCTAAAACAACACACACGAATGTTACTAATTGTGTGCAGCCCAAAGAGCCAAGCAGTAATGACAGAAGCAGCCACTTGAGAGGCTTCTCTAGTTATTAGGCACTGTCAGATTAAAGTGGCTCAGTATTATGGAGCAGACTCAAACATTACTGTTGAGCAAATGTGGCTCTATCAGCACTAGAGTACTTCCTGAAGAGGACGAGACAACAAGCTGAAGGTGTAAGACGTTGTGATGCCAGCGAATGAAAAATGGCTTTGCTGCCTCCTCACACAGGACTCTGACGCTTTTAAGTGATGTCCTTGCTTCCTGAGAGCTAGTTTAAACTGATGGCAATCTAGTGTACTCAAGAGGTTCTATATAGCTTCATTAGTCTGGATGGGTAAAGAGAAGAAGTCCACGGTATAAACTTGTCAGAGCCTGTTTGCCATTTCCACGGCGCCATCACATGTTTTACGTCCGTGGGAAGGTTCAGCATTTCAATTTGCTTCCCGGCTGAAGTCTCTCGCAGCGATTTCTGTATGCGTGTGTGTTTTTCTGGCTGTCTATAAAAGAACACTTAGAGGTCAGCAGGCACAACGTCTCAGCAGGGATCAACTCTGACTAAGCCGTTAATGGACCAAGAAATCAACTGTAGAATACACTGGAGGCCTCCAGATTGTTTTAATTTGTACCCCCAGCTTGGGTGTCTGAGGTGATTTGACCGCAGACACAGATCTCCCTTTAAGCTGCTTTGCTGCAGTGAATGGAGAGAAAAGCCAAAGAATCACAAGGTGCAGTGATAGGGAATTAACGCAATGAAAAACTATCCCCTCTCCCACAAATTTCATTTGTATAGTTACATTTAGTTTTTAATTAAAAAAAATGTATTTGTCACACGTAAATGTTTTCGACTACGGTCCACTGTACAATGGGGTTAGGGAACACGCTCACTAGCATATAGCACAAAACACTTTGAAATGGCTATTTTAATAGACAAAAAAACAAACAACTAAAACATTCCTTAATTTGAATTACCATAACCATAGCTGCTACTTTTTACATAATCTTTGGACTCTGCGTCCAATGCACCAATATGGCTAAAATATAGAGTTTTCTACTGGCTAATGGCCTCTGGGGGGCACTATAGCAGGAAGCGCAAAAGCGAGACAGAAATGAGGGGAAGAGGACACTACCAGTGGTTTTCATGCACAGCCCCTCATCATGGAAAACACATAAAGAAATGCATACAATGCAACTTTTATGTTAAAGGTAATCGTGCTGGACGTCAAAGAAGGAAGTCGAGCTGCTGCACGTTAGCTCGACATCAATGAGTCGATGGTGAGACGTTGGAGGAGCGGTGGGAAGAAGAGTCAGTATAAAAAAAAAAGATCACAAAAGGTTTCAAAGGATGATTTCAGGAGGAATTTCAAGGCATTTTCTTTCCTGGTAGGCTAAAGTAGGTTTTATTTACCAACTAGGCATGCTACTTTAATGTTGTGTTGATGCCGTACTGTCGATTTCTGAAAAAAAAAAAAGTAAAACTAAGGAAAATCATGTGTACCGTCTTTCTGTGTAAATATCTCATGCTACAACATGAAAACAGTCAGGTGTGGTGTGCATATGGAAAAAAATGTCTTTAAACGTAACTGATATATTTAGGTGCACTTAATTGTCCCAAAATTACAGTACTACTTAAAGTGGAAACTATCCTGACACAACATCAAAATATCTACAGGCTTCCTTATCTCTACTCTCTACAACCAATCAGTGCCAGAAAATGTAAATGCCACTCCTGGATTGACTGCTTTTCAAATGTCAGCCAATAACGTGCATTGTGCCCAGATGTTTCCCATTCCGAAGCTGCATTGGTTTTTCATTGTTCTTCCCTCTATGGAAAAAAAAATCTGTAAAAAAGGAGAGAATTCCACAAACAATTTGGAGTTACATTCAAGAGAAAAATCTGAATGTAGGCTAATCTGTGGATACTAAAACAAGAATAAGGGGGGGGGTCCTCTGTGTGATGATGATAAACTGACGAAAGACAAAATAGGGTTTCAAATGATGATTTCTGGTTGATTGATTGACTGATGAGTTTTGGTCCAATAAGAAACAGTGATTTAAACTGATACTTAGCTGTAACAACCACTGGTAGCAGCAACTGTCTAGTGCAGCTTGTTGCTAAGACAGTTGTGTTGGAATTGTGTCACAAGCATGCAGGAATTACCTGGTTACGGTGAGGTTTTTTTTTTAATATGTTTTTCGCCTGGCTGCTGATAAAGTTTTCTTATGTGGACAATAATATAGTGATACTGATACTGAGGAGAGGAAGAGCACTGAAAAAGTGAACAGAGTCCTCATATTTTCTTATGCAGAGGGATGGAAAAGGGATGGATCAAACATGGTATTTCTCTGTTAGGGATTGTGGAGATCGAGGCGGTGGGTCTACTCCAAGGAACTCCAAGTGGGCAAGCCAGCAGAGGAACGGGAAGCTAAAGACAAAACCCACTGATTCATTGTTGTTGTGTTCCGATTACTCATTAAGCTTATTACAATGGCAGCTGGTCTATTATGGGTGCTGGGGCGTCGCCCCTCCTAACAATTTTAGAAAAAAAAAAAAAAAAAAAAATTAAGTTTGACCAAAATATGACTTTCTTCGGTACAGGTGTAGTGTTTTACACACTAGAAGGAGGGGAGGGTGGAAGGGTAGGGTTTCTTTTTGTCTGCCAACTTCATCGTGTGCTGCAACAACAATATAAATGTGTACTTTTATACTTGGGGCGGCGAGGAACAGCGCCCTTGCTATCTAACCAATGGCGCTCTAATAGGGTATAAAAATGTCACTACATATCATTGATTCAACCAATCAGAGACGCGCAATGTTAAATCTCCGATGGGCGCTTGGCATCAGCGCCCATCGGAGATTTAACATGGACTTTTTGGTGTGGTCAAGTGTCCGCGAGACCCGGCGGGTGGAGCCAGTCTTTCTTGACAAGTTGACAATGGCAGCGGCATACGAGACAGAGGCCGTGCAATCTCTTCTTCAAAATCCATTCAAAAGAAGACCACTGGCTGAAAAGCTTAAAATAAAAGAAACGGGACCGGACCAGCCACAAATTAACATCAGACAGCAGGTGAAAGACAAGGAAGCGTCTTAAAACGCGAGTAGAAAGCGCCGTATTTATAGGCATATTGAATTATGCATTGTAACCTTGGGTCGCTGTATAGCTTGAGTACATTTCATAGTAAGGTATCGCTGCATTACAAATGCGCATTATTTAGTAAAAGTGATGTTTTCTCACTTAAATTAATGCTAACTGATTAGCGGAAGTAGCTTTGTAGTCTAGACAACGCTACTTCACAATAAGAGCATGTACTCCTGTTTATACTGATGACTTGGATAGTTTGTCTGCTGAGTATTTACGTTTTATTACTAAGTCTGTATTACATTTGATTTATTTAATACAGCTGCTGACATTCAAATATTAAGTTTATTCATATATGGTTATTTCTACCTTGCATTAGTTCTTTTTTTTCATATGATATCACACATATCATCTCCCTCCTCACATTTATATCAGCCAAACCTGTATCAGCAACTGTGTGGAAATAATAAAGAACAGCAGAAATATTACAGCCTTTTCTCCACCACACACGTCGAGTTAAAAAATAAATTCTACTAATCTCTATTTATAAGAAAAAGAGCTATGGTAATTGGATTTCTCCTTTTACTCTAAAAAGTGTAGTTTTTTTAGTCATATTTAGGAATGCTATTTAGTCTGAATTAATTACCAGCTATCCCTTAATTAATTAAGTTTAAAAATAAATATCGTTTGACAACCCTAATATCTAGCCATCATCATACCCCCCCCCCCCCCCCGGAGAAAATCCCACCTGCCTGCACTGGCTTATTATTATACCTTTTCCCTATTTTACAATGTTTAGTATCTCTTCTTTAGCTCTAATGGACTCATTATCAAAGAAAATTGAATAATTTGATGTCCAAACCCAACTTTTACATAATACGTATGAGAGGAGCTCTGTTATATTCGGTTGTGTCTTAAGTGGACAATACATGCAAAATCACCAGATGGTCTTTACATAAAGCAATCTCCTTTACCACCACTTGAGTGATACTGCTTCCAAAGGAATAGAACACATTCTGTAAATAGAATTCAGACTGGGATTTGCCAAAAGATCCTTTATCCCATAAAAGTGGGACAGTTTCCTTCAGTTCTCTGTATCTTAGTTTTTTTGTTGTTTTTTCAGCTTCCTAAGTTGTATTTTATTTCCAGTGTTTTAAATATGCTCTGTGAAGAAAAAAATCCAAGCATGGGCTAATTTTCAGCTAATAATTTGGAGTTACATTTTAAAAGAAAATCCACTATGTGAATCCATGAATACTCAGCCTCAAATAACCAGGGCTCCCCACAACACTTTTACTATTTTCTTCCAGTGAAGTACATTTTGTTTCAAGTTCCATGTTCCGTGTGTAGCATTAATATTTAATATGAACCTGCCCCGTGTCTTTCTTTCTTTCTTTCTTTCTTTCTTTCTTTCTTTCTTTCTTTCTTTCTTTCTTAAGTTTAGCCTTTTTAAAATAGAGTTTGTACAATAAATTAAATAAGAAAAAAAAACACAATAAGAGGGGGTCACAAGAGGTCATCAAGATAAAACACACTATGATAGACCATTACGTAGTGGTGACCATCTTATTCCACCTGCCAACATGTGGGTCCACAGTGAGTAGGTCTCCGGTTTATTTCATTGATCCAACTGTTTTTGCATGCTTTTAAACTTTTAGACATCATATAGATGCAACCTTCTTGAAATACGAGCCCAATTCATCCAAACATAATTAAAAAGGAACACTGTGTATCTAAAAATCATGAAAGACGCTCCTTAGGCTTGTACTGTGAAGTACATTTTGCAATTATATAATTTGGCTGTCAGAAAAGTAGCTGTTAGAATAAATATATATTTTTGTTTTGGAATTTCTGGGTGCGTCTCAAAACTAGATCGGAAATTATAGTAAAAGTTCATTTGAGAGAAACAAAAAAACTGCAAAGAATCCCTCCCGCCTCCACCACCAGTAATGAATGTCAAAGACTAAAAACAGTACCACCAGAATAACACCTTGCAATCTCATTTAGACCAAACGCTCAGCACTTAATAACAGGTAAATAAAGACTTCGGGCCTTGGGAGAAACCCTTAGTTAAATGCCGATGGAGAGTACGCCAATCTTCCGTCGCTCAAACGGTTACAGTTGCTGAAAAAAGTGTCACGGATTCTTGGGAGTCTTGAGTGGATCTTTAATGGAACCCGCCGCAAAGAAATGAGAGAAAATGTCTGAAGACTCACCTCCTATTGATTGCCTCAAATCCCATTGATTACCTGGAGCCCTTCACACCTTTACCATGAGATCCCTCTACACTGTGTGTAATCCCCACACAGAGCTTACCTGCCCGCTTGTCTGCCGTTTTCGTACGCTATTAGCCCTATCGATCAACGTCCGCTAAGGGACGGTGCACTCCGCTGCGAGTCAGGTCATCTTTCAAACCATCTGCTTGGAACCTTTTACGGTGGAGAAAAAAAAATTTAAAAGAGAACAAAAACTGCTGGATTGGAAGTGACCCAAGCAGCTGATGTTCTGCCACTAAATTTAAAGAGATAGTCCCTCTATCTGTTGTGTTTAACCAGTGTATTTTCCTAACACTCACACACGTCAACCTTCTGCTAAAGCACAGGGACCTACTGTAAGCTTCCATCACATGCCTCTCGACAGGCCCGGGGGAATTGGGGGGGGGGGGGGGGTGTTTGAGGAGCAGCTTGATCCCCAACAACTCTTCCCAGACATCCTACTGTCACAACACACACTCTTACCGGCAATCACTCTCTTCCCCCTAGTCTCTCCGTCCGTCCCCGAGGGGAATCAGGATGACTCCATTCCCGGGCAATTAAACGCTCTCGCGCTGTCTGGTCTACGACCTTCTGGTGCGTATGTGTGTTTGTGGCAAAGAAGATGAGACGAGAGATGTCTCGCAGATACTCAGAGTGGAGAAATTGAAAAATAGAAGCGACTCGTTCTAATCTCTCTGAATCTCTTCATCGATCGGAAGAACTCCAGACCCCCAAGATAACGTCCGGCTATAAGACCGGCCGCCACAGTTGGCAGTCCGGCTGCATCCTGGCTCAAGTCATGTACTGTAGCTTTTGGCCTCGGCTGCAGCTTATCTGGTGGTAGGTGTGTTTGGCCAAAGGGCATCAGATTGGGAACAGCAAGAGAGAGCAATGGTTTGAAAATGTAGCATTTAATATCAAGGGGAGTGCCAATGGGCAGTAGCAGCATGATGAACCGAAAAATTCAACTTTTACTCCAACTGAAGCAAAAGGGATATCCCAAAAAGACATATATATTTGAAGAATATATAGATATTGAAATATCTTCAAATAAAAACATTCATTGTAATAAATACAAATGTAATGCCTCCAAATATGTCACTTGTATTTTCTGTGCTACAATCACAACAACTGGTTCATTAATTCATTCTATAAGGTCATTGTCATTGAGTTGGAGCTATAACTGAAACTTCTAACCCTAACTTGCAATTCCAATGATTAGTATTCAGTTTAAAGCAGTTTCCTTTGCTTTTATAGTCTAGTTTCATTTAAATGCATGCCAACAAGACAATAGTTTATCACTTATAATGAATAGAGCAATATCAAAAGGGGAAAAAAGAGAGTGCAGAAGCTGACGATAGCCATACAACAGAAGCATCACCATGGTTACAATCTCTTCCTCTGTTAAGAGGGCGCTAAAGTTTTGTGACAGTAGACACATTCTCTTACCTTTTTCTTGTTGGTTGGACAGATGTAGAAACTCGTCACCACTATGGTTGTCCCCGGCACCAGGTTGAGTTTTGTGTAGGTCGTCCCATAATCAGTGGACCTTTAAAAGAAAGAAAGAAATACATGAAATAAGAAGCTGAAATTAGTCTTATACTTCACAGCTGGGATGAGACATCGTGGAACTTTTGAATTCCTTTGATACGGTTGAGCTCCTATAATAGATCTGGCTTGAAAGCATCTCACCTTTTTTTTTTTTTTTTTTTGGTCACTTAGGGCAACATCATGCTTTTAGGCAAGTGACCTCAAATTCTTCTTTGAGCATACTTTTTTTTTTTTACAGTCAGTTAATAACTGGTACTGTGACAACAAGAATCAGAATTAAAAGCCAATGTAATGCTCAATGTGTTGCTTTTATTTACCGTCCACTTCTGTTTTTGTTGTTTTTATTTTATTTTAAAACATTTCTAAAATGCATAGCATTTCTCCTCATTATTTTCAGTATTTAGGTTAATTTCTGAAGAGGATCTCTAGGCGCAAGACATACTTAAGCATGACCCCAAGTAGTGTCCTGACCCTAACTCAGGCAACCTCTTTGTACTTAAATGTTACCACGGTTTATCAGTTCATCCTATTTGTTTTGGGCTTCGGATCGCCAATTTAAGATGAGAACCACCACTCGCTAAACTCTAATGAGGAAATAAATGGAACTTTGCAGGATATACTTAGTGATTCGGCCATTGCAGAAAAAACATAAAGTTTAATATCAATGATTTATCATTTAAATAATTTAATTGATAAAAATATAGTATTTTAATTGATAAAAAATGTATTTGTTTTATTTAAACGATTTTACAACTAATTTGGAGATCCTTGCTTGGCTTTTGTAAGGTAAAAGATAGTTTAGACCTTACAATTTTTGCCGTAAAAAAAAACAAAAAAAACACAATGAGTGAATGTACCTGTCCTTGTCCAGTGTCATCCGTAATTACACATCATCATGAGTTTCATGGTAATACTTTTTAGTTTGGCTGCAGCAAATGTTGACATATGATGAGAATTAACAACCGTTGTTTGTTCCTTTCCCCTCCAGTGGTCCTAACCAATAGCCAAGCCTCCATCAAACTCCTTTGGATTGACACATCTACAAAGAGGCTTGATCTACTTGTTCCCTCAAACTGCCTTAAAGGCTAACCCATATCAGCTCTCCATTCACCATATTACCGCTGTCTGTTTTGCAGAGTGATCGCAGTGACAAATCAGGAACGGCTGGTCAAGCTGTGATTGCCCCGGTGACGCAGAAACTGCCCCTGGCTAGCTATAAGGTACAGACCAATCCTCAGATCTGGCAGCTTTAAAAGCAGTTGTCGAGTGTTGTGTGCATGCCAGATTGATAGCCAGCCGCTGTAATGGTCCTGCAGTGGGACTTGAGGAGCTCTCACAGAGGGAAAGCAAGCGCTTAAACAAGTTTTTTAGCCCGGTATAAGTGAGATGATCATATATTGTTAGGGTTTATCCTCATACTGGATTTCTTTTCTGATTAAGGATAATTGTAATTCCAGACAAAGATACGCTAGAAAAGAAATGAAAGGCTGTTTTTTAGGTTGCATTTATTAGGCCTGTATCTGTGGCAAACCACTGGATTAGCGCTGCAGTTGTTGATTATTTTCATTGGTCAAATAATCTAGCAGTTATTCTGACAATGAAACGAGTAATCTGATTAAGATGTTTAAAAGATTACTTACTGACAGTGTAGAATCAGCAAAGTTAAAACACAGTGAGCAATCTCTATAGATTTATAGATTTCGCGTCTTTTCTGTTATTTCACAGTTCATAGGTCATGGCTTATTTAATTTTTTGTTTGCAGTGTTTTTTTTTTTTTGTACTTTCAAATGACTTTTTTTTTTTAGCATCCCTTTTCCAGTTGAAACCAATACGCCATAGAAACAAAAAAATGTTTTCAATAATGTACGTTTGCAGATCAATCATTCATTTTACACATACAGTAATTTTACATTTGTGTCAGTGACCAATTAGATTAAGAAACAAATAATGTAAGGAGCTGCTTTGGAATTAAAAGAGCCAGTTGCTTTTAGTGAGCCGAGCCAGAAAAACTGTCTTTCCTAAAAGAACCGGAATCGCCATCATTTTTGAGGACGTGCTGTTTTGAAACGCTAATTCAACCTAGCAAGGAAAACGTATTTTTTTCTCGCGGTTTAGTATGCGGCAGTTCCATTTTGATAGTTTTATGTATTTCTGTCAAGCTGTTCCTTCTTTAATCATAGTACTCAGTATCGTAAATTAATATTTAGACTATATGGGCATATCTGATATCGATTAAAAAGCCGATATTGAACATCCTAAAAAGTTATTAATTAAAAGTTAATAAATATACTACACATTGTGTTTGCTAGAGGACTTTAGAATGCATTCACTTCTTCTATGAAGTAGAGAATGAATGATTATAGTTGGTTAAACACTGAATTTAGCTAGAGTGTAATAGGAAGATAGGAATCAACAAACACAAATGCATTTCTTTTGGAGTTTTGACAGCTTTAAAAGAGTGTTTTCAAAAGCACTCGAAGGAACACAGGAAAGGAAAAGCTGCAATGTGTATCTTTGGGTCAAGGGGCCAACAGGAGGGGAGCCTCGACGAGGAGGTGTTGATGAAAGAGAATGAAGAGCTGGCACATCAGCCTGGTTAAGGATGAGAGGATTTTCTCCTTTCACACAGCGGGACATCGCCCGCTGACAGACACTCACGTACCACACAAACACACTCCAAGCCCCCGTCGAGCCGCTCTGCAATCAGCTCTCCCAGAGAGCTCCGATGCGGCAGCAGAAAACAGTTGCTTAGCAGGGGCGAGCCGTTTCTGTAAGAGTGTTTTCGTCTTCCCAGACCGCCTGTGCGCGGCGTTTAACCTGGGATCACTGGGAGGACGTGGAGAGATCGCTGAATGATGGCGGTGTTAGCGGAGAGGAGAAGAGCTTTGTGCTTATCTTTGGAAGCCCGCTTGTGGACAGAGAGAGAGAGCTTCAGGGTGAATGTGCAGAGGTCTGCTCAGGCAGCTTTAGCGGAAGCGTGGAATCCTCACTGAGCAGTCAGACTAAACTATTCACACCCTATATTTTCAGTATTCAGCATTACAAACAAAAACTTTCATGGGTGTTACTTTGATTTTTTAAAATATAAATATAGGCCCTCTGGGATGACCTAAGACACACGTGTCAAACTCAAGGCCCAGGGGCCAAATCCGGCCCTCCTGGGCAATTTATGTGGCCCTCTAAACTATCGAGGACCCTTTAGATAGAAAACTTAAGTTCTATTTTTATGCACCCCAATACAACTTTATCAGTAAAATAAAATCTGCGTTTATTTGAACAGTTCTAAATCACATAATTATGTTAAGATGTTCAGTATTATTACATTTTAAGACATACTTTTGGAATGTGGAGGCTGATTTTAATGGCTTGTTATAGTTTTATCAATACTTTCTGCTACAACCAGGTCTTTAAGGATATTCATCAGCTTGATGTGGCGCCAAAATGGAAATGAGTTTGACACCACTGACCTAAGAGGTTTGTTACTGAACAAACAAGGAACACAGTAGACAGGTCAGAGATATGGTTGTGAGGTTTAGGCAGGAGTTATAATATAAAACAATATCCATCGCTTTGAATATCCCAGAGATCTGTTCAATCCATCAGCTGAAAAAAAAAAAAAAAAAAAAACCCACATTCAATTCACTTTTATTTA
Organism: Apricaphanius iberus; assembly: GCA_028564705.1. NCBI lineage: Eukaryota > Metazoa > Chordata > Actinopteri > Cyprinodontiformes > Aphaniidae > Apricaphanius > Apricaphanius iberus. Next base: position 2,424,468 of record JAPXFQ010000075.1, on the reverse strand, counting down.
TATAACGCCCATTCACAACAGATGTCATCTCAAGGCACTTTGCAACAAAAGTCGTTTCAATACAATGACACAAACATTACAATCAGTTAAAAGTTTTCTATGTAAGGAATCCCAGTAGTTTGCGATGAGTCATCGACGTGAGGTTGCTAAACCTGCAAAGACATAGCTGCCTAACAATTTATGGTAACTCTGAAGGAGCAGCAGAAATCCACAGCACAAACCTCCCAGCAGGATAACAACTCTTATGTACAAAGTAGGGAAGCGCCGATACCGATACTGGGCATCGGAGCCATTACCGTTCTTAACCGAGTTAACCGATACCTAAAATATGTAAAGTCAACAATAATTTCACAAAAAATGTTTATGTTTCTCTTGAAAACTTAGTTTGGTTGTCATTTTTATCAGTATTCCATTTTTTTTTATAATTCACCATCATTTGTTGTAACAAGCAGAGAAGAAAATTAAACTTGTCTTCCAATTTATCACATTTTTTTTGTCTGATAGAAGTATCGTATTGGAACTTGGTGCTAGTGAGGGGCGCCAAATATGCGGCAAGAAAAAAACAATTATATCTATTTATTGTTGTCAACAGTTTTTGTCATCTCTATCTATAACAATACTTTGACATAAATATACATAAATATTTTGTGTATATTGTGTATTTATCTGAATCCCATTTTACAGTATATAATTTTGCACACAATGTTTTATTGGTATTTATTTTTTGTTTGGATTCTTTAGTGTGCACTTTTTGCTCTTAGATGTTGCACTACTGTTCAAGTTAAAAGTTTATTTTTTTGTATATTTATTATTGAACAGCTTTACTCTTTTGCACACATTTTTATATTGTTATACTATCATTATTTAAATAAATGTGCAATTCTTTGGACATGACTTCTTTTTTTGTGGGCAAGGGGCACCATCAGTCAAGCTCGCCCAGGGAAACAAATGGTCTAGGACCGCCACAGGGTACTCAGTATCCTATTGTATCGGTTGAAGAAAGTGCTATTGTTGCATCCTTGTTACGAAGCATAAGTTGCAAATGAATGGATTTGGCAATAATAGTCATGATTTGTAGTGGCTCAGTCAAAGTCTAAACTTAAACCTGATGGAGAATCAGCTCAGTCTTGATCTGAATGACTTTGAGGTATTTTGCAAAGAATAGACGAGGAATTACGCAAAACTGGTGAAGGCCCTAATCAGTAACAGCAGCGAAACTAGAACCGAGTAAAAAATACCCTTTTGTGCCACAGTGGGGGAAATCAGGATGTTTCCATTTTTCATTTTTGTAATGTCAGAGCAAATTCAAGGCTTACAAATAATTTGCAAAATACGTAACATTTTCAGTTTTTATCAATCAACTTCTGGCATAGCTTACTAAGAAACATTTGTTTCAAAATTTTTCAGTCTTTAGATGAAAAAAATATTCTGTGGAATTAAAAATGTCCAATGATTCTTTATTTTAAAAGTATATAAGATTAAAATATTCAGAAAGTATGAAAGGCCCTCTAAAACAGAAATTGATATTCAGGATTTCTTGGCAGTATTGACCCCATTACATTAGCTGCAGTCTTGTCCTCCATTGTTGAAATTGAAATATTGATTAAAGGAGCTTTCTAAACCTCCTGGGAGTCGTTAGGTAATGTAAATTATCCAACACTTTCACTTTAAAGCCAACCAAAAAAGACCAAAGAAGCGCCTGGAAGCTATATTAAAATGTTAAAATGTATTTGTGCACAAAAACCAGTTTAGAGTGGACACATCGACCTTTGAGCCAGTGACTCCTCCTTTGTACCCTGCTCTTTAACCCCACAAAACCCCACAAAATTTCGATCCTCAGACATGGAATATAACCAAAAAAAAAGAGTTAATAATTAAAAAAGACCTTAAACAAAAAATAGCTACGGTTCCGTAGGTCATGTACTAATAAGAAGTCCTCTTAGCAGGATGGTAAGGGTAAGGTAAAGAACAATCCTAAAAGCTCACTGTGGCTTAGAAAGGTATTTTGAACACAACAAGCCGCAATAATAACCATTGGTCTACTCTGTTATTTAGGCGTGATGCCAGGACACAAACCTTTACTGGAACTCTTGATTTGGTCAGATGACACCAAAATAGAGCTGTCCAACAATATATAATCCTGGTAAGTTTAGTATCTATGAAAGGAGGACTATATGGAACTGCACCTCATTTGCACTGTTAAGTATGGTGGAAATTCTGTGAGGCTATGGGCTTGTTCCATTTGCCAAAGGCCCTGGCAGCTGTGTTAGAGTGCATGGCATCATGAACCCTTTAAAATAAGCAGAGGATTTTGAGTACAAATCTGGCAGACTCAACCATCCATCCATTATCTATAGCGCTTATTCATGAAGTGGAGGCCGGTGCCGATCTCCATAGGTCAACGGGCGAGAGGTGGGGTACATCCTAGACAGGTCACCAGTCCATCACAGGGCAACATGGAGAAAGACAGGACAAACAACCCTACACACACACTCACGCCGACCTTAGGGCAATTTAGAAGACCAGTTAACCTAACAGTCATGTTTTTGGACTATGGGAGGAAGCCGGGGTACCCGGAGACAACCCACGCATGCACAGGTAGAACAAGTAAACTCCATGCAGAAATACCCCAGGCCAGGATCCGAACCCAGGACCTTCTTGCTGCAAGGCAACAAGTGCTACCAACTGTGCAGCCCGCGAACTCTACCAGTAAACTGAAAATAGGTCCTTATTTGGTCTTACGACATTATCCATCCATCCATCCATCCTCTTCCCATTAATCTGGGGTCGGGTTGCGGGGGCAGCACCTTAAACCGAGGGACCCAGACTTTCCCGATGCATTCGTAGGCCAGTAGAGAAACATAGTCCATCCTCGCATGTCCTTGTGGGTCTCCTCCCAGTGGACCATCAGAGAGGAGTGCAGGAGCCATCCTAGCTAGATGCCTAAGCCTCCTCAATTGGCTCCTCTCGATATGGAGGAGCAGCGACTCTACTCTAAGCCTCTCTTGGATAAGAGCCACTCACCCAATCCCTAAGGGAGAACCAAGGCATCCTGTGGAAGAAACTCATTTTGGTCGTTTATATCCAATCTCGTTCATCAATCAATACCCAGAACTCGTGACCATAGTTAAGAGTAAGAATGAATATCTAGCAGCCCGCATCACTGATGGCGCCGCACCAAACTGTTTATCGATCTCGCGCTTGAATTTTTCCCCTCATTCCTTAATATGAATGCTAAGATACTTAAACTTCAGGACCGGTCTGGTTACTGACCGGTAGAGGGCGTTTTTACCCTTTTCAGCTTAAGACCATGGCAAACGAGCCAGTGGTTCAAAACACGAGGATTAAGTAGCACAAAAATTGTGCTACTTAAATAACCACCGTTATTTCTGATGACAAAACAAGGATCTTTTCTCTCCTTGTAGGCACCAGATTTTTTTTAATGAATGAATGTTGTCCTGCTGGCAAAAGAGAGTAGAACAAACCTTGCCATGATGGGAATGTGAAGAGTCGCTCAACTTGCGAAGTTCATACACCAGAGCACAGATCAGCAAGCAACTTGTGATTTGCCCAAGGACATATAGACATGTGACCGCTGAAACCAAACCCACAACTTTTCAAACTCTTCCAAAATTAACACTGGGCTCATCCATGGGTTGTTTAATCTCTGTATTGTACAACAGCTAATCAGACTATAAACTCAATGAAAATTTTGTGATCTCTTACAAACAACTAAGAAGTCAAGCAGAGGAAATTCTCTTTTTTCCCCCCTCTTTTAAACTTTACGGCAACATCTGACAGTCAGAGGATTCTGCAGCCGCCTACACAAGGCACCTACACAAGGACGCACGGAGTAGAGCTCCATTTTTTAACTATCCGTCAACGTAGAGTGTATGCATCTGATTGGTCAGTGTTAGTAACAGCCAGCGATCGCTTCACCAGAACGGGGCTCTGTAGTCGCTGTAGTCAGTAGTTAATGCAGCGTTTGGCCACTATATGCTTTATATTGAAAGGATAATTTATCTAATCTGTTCTTTTGGTGATTTTGAACACAAGGAGGTGTAGGAAAACAACAAAAAAAGGCTGCTGTGTTTTGTTTCCATGTGTTTCTAGAGGATTCTATGAGCTGCACTTCTAGTAAAAAGCTTTACAGCTTAATCAAAACGTACTTTCTGTCGTCCATTGCTCCTTGAGGGGGAAATGCGTTCACAAGCCTAAAAAAAAACTGAAACGACGCTGTTATAGTAGGTAGAAACACCATGAAAAGTTAGCACCCCCTGCTGTCCTGGTTGAGCAACACTGATAAAACAGTAGAGGGTGGAGAGGAAAAAACGGACTACTATAAACAAAAAAACGTCTCCGTCAATACGTCCGCGTCTGAGTGCGAAATTTGCGGTCAGAGAAGCATAAACTAGGCTTAATAAGGCTAATATGGAGTGAAGAGGGGGGGGTCATTTGAAAAGTCGGTAGCTTCAGCAAAAATACAGCAAAGATAATAATGTTGAGGTAACTGGAGAGTCCAGGCTGTAACGTTTGCTGTTAAACCGTCAGACAAGCAGACTAATTGGGAGCTATTGTGCGTTAATGACACATAATTACTTTAAGACAAGGTGGCAGATGGGAAGAAATGTGCGGAGGAGAAAGAACAAAAGAGAAGAGTTGGCAACCCCCGCGAAACTTTGTGTCGCTTTTACATAAAAACATAACTCAGACATCATTTAAGAAACATTCCATCCAGATCAAAACAACCAACCCCAAACACACAAAACCACACAACAAAACAAAAAACACAAACAAAAACCAACAAAAAAAGAAGATCCAGACAACAGAGACAGAAGAAGTGAAAAAAAAAAGCAGACATGGAAATGTCTGCGAGAATGGATGTGACAGAGACAGACTCTGCAGGTGAAATTGTATTTTCCTTGATGCGCTTCAGGAAACACAGAAAGGTAGAGGCACTTCAGAGCGGCGACAGGTGCTGATTCAGATTTAATGTCCTAATATGTCAAGGTTGCTCCCGGAGCCTGACGGGCCCGCAGGAAAGGAGAAATTGAGAGCGTCAAAATAAAATGTAGTAAGACAGAACAGAGAAATGTAAAGAGAGAGGGAAAGTAGAGCATATAAAACAAAACTGATTCCTCGGGGGGGAAAAAAGGCCTTCAGAATAATCGCTGATGAGAAGTTGAGGTGATTGACGACATTGGAGACGGAAGTTAGGTGCTGTGTAATAGTTTTGTACCATTCCCCAATCTTTCGCTGCTGATTTGAGAGACTCAGAACGCCCTATGAAAATAGAAATGAAAGATCTTCATAAAAGTCTGGACAGACTTTTAAAAAGTTCAAAGAGTTTCTGATCCGTTAAAGATTAATTAAAAGACAAACTGGTTATGTTGAGGATTCCTTTCTTTTAAAAGGGAAGTTGTTCCTTTCCACAATAGTGGTGTCCCCCCCACCCCCACCCCGTCATGATATGTCCAAAGAAACTTTGAAAGGATTCCAAATCAAAGGTGATCAAATCCACTTACGTTTGTTATTCTGCAAGTGATGGCACGGTTTGATGTCATCAAGTACTCGCCAAGAGTCATGTTTTTCTCAGAAATGCAAAAGCCACAACATTTATTGCAAGCTTTAACAAAAAACTCAAAATATATCTCAAAAACTCTACATCGGATCAGATTTTTTGACATTTTGAGAGAGAGGAGAAGCAGCTGAGGAGTTCAATATATAATATGTGCAAAAGTTGCGTCACTGAAAAAAGTGAAAACCAACACCGATAATTCTTGATGTTACATTTAAATGCGAATATCGGCCAATAACATTGGTGAGTATGTATATAAAAATTACAAAAAAATAGGGGACACGTTAACTGAATATGTTTTCCATATTTGTCCAGTTTTTGGTCAAATATGACCAAAATGGTGAAGATGAAATCTGAAGGCTGTCCATCAGTTTTAAAAATTACCATTCACACCTGTTACCACTTGGTGCCAATGCACAGATATTTTAACGTTTATGCACAGAGTCGAGGTAAATAAATCAATTTAAGAAAAGATTCCCATGGACTGGGTTCAATGCTGAAAAGTAACTGAGGGGGTTGGATCACGACTGTGACTGGTGTGGCTGGTTAGACGTTCTCCAGAGAGCCTGATATGTGCCAAACGCCGGTGACTGCTGCTGCTTTCCTCCAAAGAAGCGTTTCCTCAATAGGGAACGTTTCATTAAGTCTTTTTGACATCTGATCGCTTCAGTTGGAGAAATATTTCCTAATTTTAAAACATTGGCTGAAGTGGCACTTACTCCCAGTCTCCAGTGTGGCAGCGGAGCGCACATACAGCCTCCACAGCTAAACCCCAATGAGAAGTCATCTGTCTGAGGTAAAAATCCAAAACCACTGCAGCGACCCCACAAGCTGTTCTAGAGCGGCGGTCCAGATGCAACAAAAAGTTCTAAAATTGCCTTTTATTAAACTCTCACAAATCAAATAAAGGTTTCACTAATCCAAACGTGGGTTTGACTGATTGTGCTATTAGCGAAGAGTAGTAGTAGCCCAAGTTTTGAGAGTCAAAGGGTTTTAGTGTTTAAACTAAAGCAGATAAAAAACCGCTCAGGTTAGTGGAAAGTAGGCAGAGTTGCTCTTTAGCCCAAATCGGACCACCATCTGAAGCCACCTTCAGCTTCGTATCTCCCTATTTAGTTCTGAGAGGCCTGACTGTTCTATTAATAGACAGTAAAGAAACATTTATCACTGATGGCTTTATTGTTTGGTTTTGAAGAACATTTGTGTCCAATTACAGCAGCAAATTCACAATATAGATATCGGGGGCGCCCTACAGTGCTAAGTCATTACCATGGGATATTTATGGTTCGTTAATGAGCCTGGCAGCGTCCCCTGCTGTATGGCATAGGCATTACTCATAAGTCACAAAATGATTTTGACGGCGGCACAAATGGAGCCAAAGGGGAAGCGTGGAGAAAAAGAAGTTATGGCTTGTAAAGCGGTTTTTGTGACTCGTATGACTCAAATAATGCAATTTGTACAGTGTACAAAATTGTCCTCATATACTTCAACTTCTCAGTAACAAGACAGAAATACTTTTGCCCCAAAAATACCTTCATATTTTTTTCCTTCTTACAGTACTGCACAAGAACTGGACTAAAACCCATGTGTGGCTTAAACAACTCAGCAGAAAGCGGTGGGTCTGCACCGCGAGGTGCGGTATTGGACAGCTACCATCTATGTATATTAAATGACACGCTGGTCAGGGAGTGATTTCCGGGAGAAAGCCAAATGCTGAGACAGAAAGACACAGGCTGTCTGAGCGAATCAGGGCTGAGCACCCGGACAGGCAAACTGTTGACATTCAGATTTCCCAGGGAACGTAAGGAACAACTGGAGAGAGACTTGGATGGTGGCCAATGCAATCCCCCCCCAACACACTCACACACACATACACACTTGACAGGAGAAAGGATTAAACCGTATCTGCCTGTGAGATGCATGTCACAACTTTCCATCATCTGCGCAAAGTAATGCGCCGCCAAAGAATCCTGCAATCTCCTCTGCCTCGGTGACATGAGTGATCGGATGCGTTTTGTCTCCGCGCCAGAGGATCACTCACTTAAGCTATTAGCTGCATCCCAAAAGAATTTGTGCCAAAGTTTCCCCGGAGCGAGTTAAGGCGTTGGGTCGGGAGAGATCAGAACCACCTACCTCCCCATCCTTCCCTCTGATTCATGGCTGGAAAAAAGGTTAATGCTGAGACTGGTGTTAAAATCTATCGCTAAGAGAGAGTCACCATTAGTGCTAAAGGTGATTTACGCTGGATAAAAGTGAGAGGAGTGGTGGGGTGGTCATAAATACAGCGGGACAGATCGAGCTTTCAGCAGCAATCACGTTTATTGCTCCAGGACGATAAACACGAAACATGTTTCAGCTCTTTTAGACTGAGACGATGATCACACCGCAATGCAAAAAAAAAAAAATAAATACAAATGTGGGGAGTGGGGGTGGTGACCTCTTTTTGGCTTCCATCATCCTTTAAAAGAAAAATGTAAAAGCCCATTCTGCTTGACTGTAGCTGCTTTATAGAGCAGGCAACATATTGGTGTCATTTGTCGGTTTATTACATACCCACCTGCTTTTTTACATTTTTTTACATACAATGTTGCATTAATATGAATAATAAATCTCAGCGAGTGTCGGCTGTATCCTTTATGGCCGGCTGCAAGGTCCTGATTTAGTCAAATCCTGGGTTCGTAGACTGCAGAATGGACTGGAGGGAAACATAAAACAAGACCTTGTTTGGTAGAACGAGGATTGCGTATAGTTTATGAGTGATGGATGAGGTTTGAGGTTCAAAGCATCACCTTTGGATGTTTGTGGCTCTGTGGAGGTTTACTTGCAAGCAAGTCAGGCAAACAGGTGGCCTGACTGCTTCAAGGTCCATGGCAGCTACACAGAGAAAAGCCTGAATCTGTAGCAGCTGGGAAAAAGCGAAAACAGAAGTCCACGGCATGCTGGGAGAAGCAACAGGAGCAAAAACTGCTGTGGCTGAACAGGCATAAAACGTTAGTACTCTGTTTCTGAATATCTATGGTATTATTATTATTATTATTATCGTGGAAGAATATTTGGAAGGTGAAATCTTCGGGGTTTTTTCTCTGGGGAAAAGGAAAATGTCAGTTAACGCTAAAATAAACATTAAACTACATTATTTGCAGTTGTTGTTTTTTTCAAAGGTAACTAAAGTTAATGAATTGGTCATGAATTTGGTCTTTGCATAACTTTGCCTCAGTTAGACCTGAAATTTGGCAAAAATAATTGGAGGTGAGAGGGAGGGAACAGGTGGAGACAGTCAACAGCTGTGCCAGGGAGCAGCACGGCACAGAGAAGACAGGAAAGGAATAAACTACAAAAGAACTTAAAAGAAACTCAAGAAAACCAGAGAATAGAGAGGAGAAAACAGAACAGAACGGTTTAAATAATAGGAAACTGCTAAACAATCACTTCATCTAGATGGCAATGAATTGGCCTTCAGTAATAGTGTTAAGAACCTCTGTTTAATTTTTAACCAAGACATGACATTTAATTCCCATATTAAACAGGTTTCCGAAATGTCTTTCTTTCATCCCCTGAATATTGCTAAAATTAGAAACATGCAATCCAGGAGTGATGCAGATAAACTAGTCCATGCATTTGTTAATTCAAGGCTGGACTACTGTAATTCCTTATTACCAGGAAGTCCACAAAATGCAAATAAAAGCCTTCAGTTGATCCAAAATGCTGCAGAAAGACTTATGATGAATATTAAAAAGAGAGATCACATTTCTCCTGTTTTCGCTCTCTCCACTGTCTCCCTGTTGAATCCAGAATAGTTTAAAATCCTCCTTCTTACATAAGCCCCTAATAATCAAAGTCCATCATATATCAGAGACCTGATTGTTCCATGTGTTCCTAACAGAGCACTTTGTTCTCAAAATGCAGGTCTACTGGTAGTTCCTAGGATTTCTAAAAGTAGAATGGGAGGCAGATCTTTTCTATCAGGCTCCTCTCCTGTGGAACCAGCTCCCAGTTTTAGTCCATGAGGCAGACATACTGTTGATGTTTGAGACTAGGTTTAAAGCCTTCCTTTTCATGAAGCTTGTAGTTAGAGTGGCTTAGGTTATCCTGAGCTATCACTGTAGTTATGCTGCTATAGGTTTAGACTGTTGGAGGACTGACTGACCACTTTTCTTCAGTCTTCTACTTTTCTCTTCTACTACTCGTCAGATGTATTTTCTGCTGTTATTTTGGCTGTTAACCTTGTTTTCTGTCAGTGATTTTCTCTCCACAGAAGCTCCACCTGGTCTAGTATCAAGCTCAGCTAAAACGCCCTGCTGGATGACTCATCAAAATCTGCTGAGATTCCTTACATAGAAAACTTTTAACTTGTAATTGTATGGAAATGCCTTGATATTATATTTGTTGTGAATTGGTGCTTTATAAATAAACTGAAGTAAGATGATTTGAAACATTAGAAGGAGATGTAATTGAGGTAATATCTGATAAAGAAATAGAGTGAATAAATAACTAACAAAGAGTGATGAACTAAGGAAACCCAAATAAAGATAATACAATGAAAAAAGGTGAAAACTCATAAGGACAGGAAGTGAAAAACATGGAAACATGGAAGTGCCAAAACCATGACATGTAAGTCCTAAAGCGAAACACAGCAGAACACTAAGAAATAAACTAACACAGAAAAGTTTTTATATTCTTAACTGACGTTAAAAGTAGACATTTAGTCTTATGGAAATCTCAGTGAAGAAAATAATTTCATGCATTCTAATATAGTAAAAATCTGGATTCAGCTGCCTTAATGGATGATCCGTGGTTCATTTCTAAAAATTCTACTGTGCACAACCTTTTGGTAATTTTTTTAAGGTGAAGTACTTCATTCATGTACATTTAAAAAGCATGAAATACCTCTTTAAAGTCCATTCTTTGTAAGTTTAGATTTTTCCTTTCGGTTTTTTGACTTCCGCCACTCTGCAGTTAGAACATTCTGCGACGCATTACGACAAAAGAGCTCCTGCTTCCCCTCTGATAATCCTCACATTCAGAATAACCAAGGGAGCTAACTTTTTCTTTTATTTTGATGCCTTCCTTTATTCTCGGCATCCACTTCATCAAAGTGTCATTTGGAGGGTCCTTGAAGGCATGACTGAGTGCAATCCACCAAAGAGGACTTGCAAGATAATGAAACGGTATAGACGGCCGAGACACTTGTAGAGGCGGAATTGATCAAATCTGACAGTCGGGCATCCTGCAACATGAACGAGCTATCCTGCAACTGATTTACTGATACTGCAATCGCCCGCATACTATGAGAGTAATTTAGGTAATCTGCATTAGAATCAATATACAGGGACACAGAAGTTTCTCAGACGTGGCCTACTTTTATCTTCCTCCTCAGTGACTGATGTCTTAGCAGCAATTGGCAAATTGCATTTGTAAGTGCCTCCTACATTGCAAGGAGTCTGAGCAAGCAATAAGCAAGGATACAGTGATTCATGCTCGGTGAGGGCACTTCACAGTGGAGCATAGGAGTCTCTTGAAGAGTACAGAACCACTGGAGCATAGCTATTAGGAGCAGAGTGCTGCCTCCACTAGAAAAAACCTGCTTGAAAAGCTTGAGCAAGTCCCCTGACATCCCAGTTCTGCATCTATTTTTTTTGTCCCCGTTTGTGACAACAAAATGACACAATATTGCATCAAATTTATCACAGCAGACTTCCTTCAATGGGGTAGCTTTCCTAAAAGGTCAGTCATATTCTGCTACCAAGCTGTCTTCCTGCAGACTTCGGTGAGTTATCGACCCAGTCCTATTAGGCGTTGAGACAGTTTGACTGGATCCTTTTGACAACAGCAACAACAAAAAAGCTAGTGAAAAGAGGGAAGGTAGCTGTTCACTATAGGTCTTCTACTAACTTTCTATTGGCTGTTTATGTCAGACAAAGTTGTGATGTCACAAGCCACTTTTAGCCACTTTTAGAACTAAATAACTGCTATTGGCATATTTAGTACCCCGGTGATAACAGCAAAAAAAGTTGGAAGCCGTCTCTACTGGGGATTCCATGCCGTCTCTACTGGGGATTCCATGAAGACCGGTGATCAATTTCACATGACGTGCGTAAAAAAACGCACAGAATTGCAACTTCCGGTGGAGTTTGGACCAGGGCAACAGGAGACCTTTTCGTAGGTCTTCAGACACTACATCTGGGCACCACATTTCATAATACAAGGTCAAATTGGGCCGTGGAGAAGATCGTTATAATGCTTCCAGGGGGTACTTTTGGAGCAATTAGGCCACCTCCACCAAGTTCGAGCCAAAAGTATGACCACGTCGTGATGGCTCACTTCACCATGGACATACCTCCTAGCTGAGAGAGTCGGTACTGGAGAACAAGTCACACCAACTTGTCTTTGTTTCCTGGGCATAGCTTCATGCTAATTAGGTCAAATATGAACCTTTCACAGTATAATAATGCACTTTCTGTTCTCAGGGGTTATAACAGCGTTTAACCACTGGGCTTTATGGGAGTTATATGAATTTTAAAATTTTTAGTGTTAGGTCAACGTCGGCATGCTCCAAAGTCACAATTTCAACAGACTTCTTTCCCACATGCCTTAAGGCCATACTAACCTAACTAACCTAAATTTCAAGTCCATTGCTCTCTATTAGGAGTTATATCAAATGCAGAGACTAAAAACAGACAAAACAAAGTCAAAAACATACAGTATGTTCAATCCAAAATGGCCGACTTATTGATTGTTGTAGATTTTGGTTTGTGCATAGGGGCAAGAGACATTTGTGTAGGTCTTGGGACAGTCTAAAAGTGTACCAAATGTCACACCTCTTCCATAAAGCAAGTTAGATGTCAATACTTATTAATATGAGTTATGACCGTATCTTACCAACTGTTATGACAATTTGACTGGATCCTTTTAGCAGCAATAGGCAACAGCAAACAGCAAAAAAAACCCAGCAAATATAGAGCAAGGAAGACCAACACTGTACAAATATTTAACACAAGCTTTAAGACTACCCTTAAAACCTTCCTTTTTGATAAAGCTTATAGTTGGTGGCTTAGGTTATCCTGAACTATTTTCGTAGTTATGTTGCTATACAGTAGTCTTAGACTGTTGGAGGACAGACTGAACACTTTTTTTCTCTCTTCTACTTTTCTCTTCTACTACTCTCCAGATATATTTTTTCTGCTGTTATTGTGATTGTTAACCCAGTTTTCTTTCAGTATTTTTCTCCCCGTAGAAGCTCCACATGGTCGGGTACCCTGCTCAGCTATAATGACCCCTGTTGGATGGGGAGCGTTGGTCCAGATGATGGTCAAAGTCACAAAGCATCCTCCATGCTGTCTCTTCTCTGTCTTCTCAGACCCCCAGACGGTCGTGGCAGATGGCCGCTTGTACTGAGCCAGGGTTCTACCGGAGCTTTGTTTCCTGTTAAAGTGGAGTTCTTCCTCTCCACTGTCGCTACATGCTTGCTCAGTATGAGGGATTGCTGAGGAATTGCTGTGGTTGGAGTCTGCATGATCCGGGCACAACCTCACGTTGATGACTCATCACAATCTGCTGGGATTCCTTACATAGAAAACTTTTTTAACTTATTGGATTGTTTGTATAATTGTATTGAAAATACTTTTGTTGTAAAGTGCCTTGAGATGACATTTGTAAGTGAATTGGAGCTTTATAAATAAAAGTGAATTGAATTGAAGGTGTACAGTATTTAGTGCAAAAGCATTTGTGCCTTGCAACCTTGTGCCTTCTGAAGATGAAGTCAAACAATTTCGTGATATTTTTTCCTTAACATGGACACAAGTCACTGCATGCAACTGCGTACAAGTGCTGATGGGAGACAAAAAAAATACTTTACAAACCACAACTTTTTCCACAGGCTCCTCCAATTGCTCCATGTCAAAGAAGACTGGGGAAATAATCCCTTGCTTAGCAGAGTGGGACCTGAGAGTGGTGGCTGTATGTCGGACACTAAATCGCTAAAACGTTAGACAAACTCATCAAAATACACAACATTAAAGCCATGTGTGATGCAATATTTATTCATTGTCTATTTAATAGAATGGTGAGGCCTCTCTGAACTGTATTGTTAGGAAATATTATGTTATTAGGATTGGATTTTTTTGTTTGCTGTTTTATTGAATGTATCTAGTTCAGTAGGTCATGCAGTGAAAACAAAGGCCTTCCGCGTATACGTAATATTCTGAGAAGTAATGTATTAGACTGTCAGGCAGCAGATATCAACAGCACATTTGGATCTTGTCAGATGGATTGCAGGTTCACTATCAGGCTACAGGATGGCAGGAACAAAACTGGGCTCATGCTGTTAGAAGAAAAACAGTGATTCCTGAATGTTATTTACGAGGTCGAAACGGTTTGATTCGCTCTGTCCCTCCAGGGCCAAATGTGTTATACACTGTAAACCCAAATGTTGAGATTACTTAGTTACACTGAGTAGCTGAAACTCAATATTCAGAAAAAAAATATTCTAACTCAAATGTGTTGAGTTAGTCCAGCATGTTATTTTGTTTTGAGTACAATCAACTCAAACCTTTTGAGAGTCCTAATTATAATTTTTCCCAGGGTGCTTAGGGTGATGTTTTTGACACCATGAGTGACTTGGAAGTCTGTTGTATTCAAATACCCATTGTGATCACTCACAATTTATACAAGTAATTAGAAGAGGTGTCAATGTTAATACCAATTCACAGTGATTACAATTCTTCTCATTGTATCCACTTTTGTTGAGAATTATTGTTTTTAGAGAATGAATATATATTGTATTCATGTGAATTATCTCTAAGTTTATATAAGTTTATTAAAGTGCATGACACTAAGATAACTTAAGTGTAGTCAACTGAAGATTTTTGAGTTGACTTAATCGCTAACTTTAATTTAATTATAAACTGAAAATATATATAAGATAAACTCCAAATATTTAAGCTTTGATATATTCAATTATCTGAGTTTATGAACTCAAAGAATATGTGGCAACTGATTGCCTCACTTTTTTTTAGTTCTGCCTACTTATTCGGGTTTACACTATTAATTATTGAAATGCCACAAGGACTTAGTCTCATTTTTGTTTAGAGAAGAGCTATATTTTTAGCCATAACGGCTTTAATAGGATTATACAAAGCTGAAGTTGGCCTCCAACTGTAGTCTCACTCTGGAAATGGCTGAAGGGGGATTCCACCTGGTTTCCACTAACTTAAACTGCTTTAATCTGCTTTAGTTTAAAAAATAACTACATTGACTTTTCAAAGCAGTTTAGGATTTGTGAAACCTTTATTTGATTTGTGAATTTAGGACCTTTTCTCTTACAAGAGATTCTAGAAATATAGGTCCCTTCCTGTAAAATATTTGGTAGAATGTATGTATATTTTCATGTAGATTTGAGAAAATCCAAATTACATTCAAATTTGGGCTCCCTTTTCTTGCTTTCCAAACATTTCCAAGTCTAAAGCAGTTGATATAAATCCTTAAACTCTATTTAATTTAACCCTTCATCTTGTTGAAGTGTATATGCAAACTTCTAACCCCAACTGATCTGCATCAATATGGTTACAGTGGCTTTTAACTGGGTATGATTTCTGAATCTTTTTGAGTGTCTGGCAAACGGAGCTCCACGAGTGTTTTGAATGCCAAACAAGTTACTGAGAAGTCATTTCATTCAGCTCGGCTTCCAGCCTAACATCAGCACACACCACAGAGTGAGGAAGGCAAACCAAATAGTTAAATCTGCTCAGCAACCACGAATCAATCAGAGAAACACTTGTTTTCTGAAAACGACATCTCCGTCGGCAGCTACGTGCTCCTTGCTGCCGACGGAGAGGGCAGCCTAGCTGGAAGGCACTCCACCCATCTTCCAGGGATGTAGGGGTAGAGAAAATGATGTCCGTACCCAATATTAATGTGGGCCAGGGAGTAATTTTACACTTTCATTTGAGCAAGAGCAATATAGGCTACAGCAGGGGATCAGAGAAAAGGATTACATGCAGTGCAATAATCTAGTCATCTAAAACAAAAAAATCAGATCTTTCTTGATTCTGTGATTTCTTTACATAAGATTTTTCATGTTAGAGTAGAAAGCCTGAGTTATGAAGGGAAAGGAATCCATGTGGGAGTAAGGAGAAATCAGATGCCTGCTTTTCATGCAATATTACAGTATATCTTAATATCCTTAATGGGTCTCTTTGCCTTCAGTTTTCATTTTTGCAACCCGAGTTAGGTCAAATTTTTCTTCAAGTCCACAATTGATCAAGTCCAACACTCTGAATCCATAAAAGCCCAAATTTTATTCTCTTGCTCATCCCCATGATGATTGAATTTCCTATAATCATTTTGTCTTCTACTGAATGGGAAGCGATGCAAATAAATAACTCCCTAAAAACAAAACTGAAGCTCAAATTAGACAGTGTTAACTAAAACACATGCAGAATGAAAAGACAAAGAAAAACTAACAGCGATAAGATCAGCTTGTTGTGAACACAGGAAATGTTTTCACTTGACATCAATCTCAGAACCCTGTCCCCCTCAGAAACATGGCTTCATTAACACGACAAGATGGCATAATTAGAACACTTTTGGCATAGATACAATGTCAGTGACACACTTTGATCATAATTATGGTGGGATTCAAACATGTCTTTACCAATTTTCCTTTTACATATACCGGCCTTTGAGAAACATTAACTCTAAACATTGCATAAACATGGAAAGCCCCAGGAGACCTTTTAAGAACATGCATACCATCTGAAAAAAATGCTCAGTTCTCCAAGAAGAAATGTTCAACTATTGATGTGTTAAATGTTTAATTCATCCCTGGAAAAGTAGGAGATAACGTTGAACCGAAGCAAACAGGAGTAAACAACAGATGCTATTAAAATGTGCTTTCCAGCTGAACATGAAGTTAGAACACTCTACCCCCATTTAGTCTTAAGTGAGACCCTTGTAGTTATCAGCAGTCAGGCATTGATCTGTGGGGAGTTTGCCTCACTCGTCACTTTGAGTTGTCAAGCGTTTGAGTGGTTTCTTGCTCCTTCAGCCCCTTTTAAGTCACCCACAAACATTTAAAGGTTAAAATCCTGGGCTTTGACTCAGATTATTTTCCATTTTTTACATTTCAGCCAGTCCTCTGTGGTTTTACAAGAGCAGCTTGGCTTACGGTTGAACGTTTTTCTTTCTTCAAGCACCGTATGACAGAGCTAATATGGTGCTGTATGATGATTAGTTGACCTAACCACCAGTCACAAACTATCCCCGAACCCGGACACTTCTACCTTCATGGTTTACAGTTACCCTGGCTTTACGCCGGATGCCAGACGCGTTTCAGATGCGCAGATACGAAGAAATACATCAGAGGTAATAAAATCATAACCCATTTGGCCTGAACTTGAATTATTTCTTGAAGATTGGCTGAACACAGAGAGAGAGAAGTCAACCAAGGTGTTTCCACCGTGTTGAAATGTTAATAAAATCGAAGCCTACCCGAACACATCCCGACAATCCCCTCTGCACTAACCCTAACATATGGTAATTAAACATTAAAACACCCGAGTGCCCTATGGAAGTGAACTCACTGATCATAACACCAGTTATTAGCTGCGTATTACGCTACGCAGACGTTACACGTCCAGTAGGATGAGTTAGTATTAGGTACTTCTCCTGGAATGCTACATCCAACATGTCCTCCGTTCTGCTCTCCAAATAATTAAACTTTAAACTCATCCGTCTAAAGATCATTATTCCCGAAGTGCCGATTATTTGTCTGCACTCCGTTATGACAAATCTTTCCATCAAAATTACATTTTCCACCTCCAGGAAGTTAGACTTGTGCAGTTCCTTGCTGTACAGACTATATATCCATGAGTCCCCATTTGTCATCATCACTTTTTTTTTTTTTTATGTGATTATATGTATGGTGGTGAATAATCAGTTTGTTAGGTAGTGCATACCGCTTCATATGGCTGGAATGTAGATGTACCCCAACAGAAAGATAATCAGTAAGGATTAAAGACTGCTTCGGTCTTAGTCAGTGAACAAATGATCACTTTAACTTTTTTTCCCACCCTTCACTATGACTCTCCATTGTCCCCATGGTGTGACTAAGTGTAAAAACAATAGTCTCTCACTAGTTCTGACAAAGTGTCTCTGGGAAATACCATTTGGTTCCACAGTGTTATCATTGTGGAAAAATAAAAAACTAGAGGGGACATTTGTATATATCCAAGCTTAAAAGAAGTAAGAAAAACGCGAAAACAAAATAATGAAAATCTAAACGCATCATATCTTGGTCATTGTTAATCTTACTGATTAGTTTCCATTAAGTTGAATACCTATAAGTCTTAGATAAAACACGACATGAAAAGCAAAAGTGTAGAGGCAAATGTATTCGTACCGAACATTCTCACGTAGGGTGTGTGTAACCAGAAGATGTAACACAACAGGCTAAAAGAAGATGAAACATAACTAAACGAGTCAGTATCAAAGGAATCCAAAAATGACAACGATGTAATAAAGATTCTAAAAACTTACATGCCTTTTATTTTGTTTTCAGCAGTGGACAGTTGGGGTGTAACGGTGAGTATTCTGATTTATTTTTTTTTTTTGGTACGGTCCTATCGGTTTGGTACACAGATACAGGTATTTTCTACCTGAACACATGCATATTGTTTATGTGCAGAACTTAACTTTCCACAGCACAACTTTGACAAATGACACCAAAGCAAAATAGAAAGGACTCCCAGCTATAACTAAACTCTATTTGAGAACATTAATCCATCCACAATAGAAAAAGAAAGATGGACCGAACAAGAACTTAGCAAGCGAACACATCTTTTAACATCAATAAGGTCCATAACACGCACTGAACTGAATGACTCACCTGAAACAATGTCAGTGTGACTATAAACATCACTGATACTAGAGCACAAATGAAAAAAATATCTGCATGGCTAGCAGTAGCATCCAGTCACCCCAAACTGCTTATTTTAAATAATATGCAAGTTGGCTGAATCTCTGAATGTTTTTTTTTTTCAATAGCTGCCCATGCTGCATTCAAGTAAAGATAGGACACTAGGCTAGGCTAATAGAAACTAGGCTAGTATCGAAAAACGATTTAAGCATGTTTTATTCTCAAATACAGACAAAGTATTATCTACAAATGTCAAAACCTTAAGACTGCTTTCAAGTGGATATACAGTTTTCTACTCTGGCTATGTCTGCTTGTACTATATTAAAAATCAAATCTCCAGTTAGTTTTATCCTTTAAACTATTTGAATTTATAGAACACAAAATAATCACATTGATTTCAAAATTTTAAAGGTTATTACTTAAATTTGAAAAACATTGTCATAAGCACATTTTGCATATTTTTCTTCATTAAAGAGCATCAAAAATGTACCGAAGTGAGAGTTTAAAACCTCAAATACATACCAAATTGTGATTTATTTATTTATGTTTCGTGAACGGAGTATCATAACTTTTGGTTTGCTCAGATAGTGTATAAGTGAATAAACGAAGAACCCAAACATGTCACAAATGGAAAGTACAACAGTGTTTTATGCCACATCTAGGTCCCACAATATGAAACAGATTCAATATTCCTAGTGATATATTGTAGATGATACTACAATGCTGGTTATCAACTAAATATACCATCCCAGGATTACTGATGCTGCATATATAAGCCCCTTTATGCAAACCATGTGGAGATAGAAGAAGAGGACCTGTGACAAGGAAGAGGCAGTAAGAAAGCCGGTCACAGAAACGCAGGCAACTATGCAAACTAAGATGTCTTTCAAAATTGCATTGCACTAAATGATTTACAAAGATAAAAACTGTTCAGTTCAGTTTAACATGCTGCAGTTAAATAATTCTCTAACGTTATTTTCACCATTTAGACTCCACTTGGTGAGGGTAATGTTACATCAATAGTGCTAGAAGTTTTTTTTCTTATTTCAGACAGCTTTCTAGATAAATGACGTGAAGTGAGATAAAGATGGACACAAATGAGCAACTCCAATATAGAAAAGTGTGCTTTGTACCCAATCAGTCTTGATAAATGATGAGCATATACTTCAAGATGTAGAGGACTATTAATGGAGAAATTCTCTCAACATTAGTTTGTAATATGCAGCTACTAACACACACACAAAAAAAATTAGAGGTCATTCAGTTTTCAGGAACTCTTTTTCTGAGATATGTCTCGCCCATGCGCTCCTACATGTTAGCCTTATAGCGGTTAGCTTCGAGCTCCACTCAGGCAGGAAAAGGAGCCTGGCAGGACCGAAGGAGATGAAGTCAAAGCAGAATTTACACAATTACAACGCAACACCTCTTCATCAATGTAAAAATGCACTAATTGGCCGCTTGTCTTAGCTGCCATATTCTTCTTATACTGCTACTGTGTTGTTGCTGATTCGCACTTCTGTATCTCATCACTTCCTGAGGGGGTTTGTGAGTACGGGCGGGGGGGTTGGTTGAAGAGAAGTATGATTCCCAATCGCATTATCAGAGTCCCTTAGTCCAATTTAAAAAATTCCGGTTTTGTTCGATTCCAGTCGAGCTAAGGTGTATACATTCATTTCAAAAGTCTGATTTCAGTCGGACTAAGGTAATAATTAGACTTTCTCTTGCTTATTGTAAACATATTGAGAGTAACAACAGCCTAATTTTCCAAAAAATTCCAAAATGAACCTCGATAAATCAATAATCCCACAGGTTTAGGTGCAGTACGGTAAATTCACCTAATACGTCCCTGAGACATGGAATTGGTAGGGAATACAGCCCTGAATTTCTGTTTCAGTGGCTGAGGAAAATAGCAGCTATAATGGATTAGATTAAAGAAAGAACAAACCGAAAATGTTATTGGTTGCTCGGTTAACAAAGATGATGGATGATAAAATATTTGAAAAATAATTTTCCCTTTATGTTTAGCTAAAAGCTAGCACTTAGCACAACAGCCTAGCTAACTTATGCTACTTTTAGCAAATCGTCTGTAGCCTTCCTAGAGATACTCCATGAAAAATAAGGTGTAGCTATATTATTATTTTTTATATAACAATTCATTTTGTTGTTATGGCAAACCACAAAAAGGATGAAGTAATTTAAGCTGAAGCAGAAATTTTTGATAGTCCCTAAGCGAACCATGACCGTAACTTCGCCGCGATCAGATGTTACAGGAAGGGAGCGGAGGAGGAAGTTGTTCCAGATAAATGTTTTAGTGGCTCAGGGAAATATTGTGTCCCGTTTTGAACTGATGCACTGATGCTCCTCCATACACTAAAACACTAAACATAGCAATAATAAACGAAATATCAAACTACGATCAGCAGTTTTTAACCAGGAGGCCCGTCCTCCGACTCGCTGCGAATCTGTTACAGAGAGACACAGGAAACCAACCAGGTCGCACTGCTAACAACACCTGTGGCTTTTAAAATGTCCCCTTGTTTCTGCCCCCGGTCCTCAGAAGCAAAAAACACTTTAAAAACTCTAACAGCTTCAGCTCTCAGTGACTCGGCTCAGTATTCTGGGTTCTGTCTACACTCTGATGACTAGCTGGTTAGCTTTAGCCAGCAGCTGAACCAGAGCTGAAGTGAATTACAATAATCTTTATTGAAAAACTCAACCAAAGGTTTCTGCTGTTTATATTATAAAATGTCATAAAATGTTTAAAAGATTAAAACGCATCAAGATAAGCCTTTAATTAAAATTACTAACATAATTAAAAAATATGTATAATATAATAATAATATTACTTTTCTTAGTATTTACTGATGTTACTCAAGTCTCTTGATTTGATTCTGTCTCTTACAAATTTAGTTATGATAAAAAGAAGTGTTTGAAAAATGTATTAATTTAATACTTAGTTAAAATTATTTTATTGAAGAATAAGAAAATGACCGGGTATACTTAAAATATAAGATAAATACTTAAGATATATATTTTAAATTTTGTGACATTAATCGATAATTATCGATATCGACCAATATGATATTCCTTTATTGATATGCTCTTTTTCTATATCGTCCAGCTCTAATGTAGAGCTGGACGATATAGAAAATGTATCCAATGATACATTTTGTATCATTGGATACAAAATGTATCATTTTGTATCCAATGATACAAAATGATAAAATGTATCATTGGACAAAATGTATCCAATGATACATTTTGTCTAACAAATCCCTGTTTTTAAAGATGCGTCTAAATCATGTGGTTTGTTAAATTATTAAACCAGCTAGCAGTTTAAATGTAGACACAATGTAAACAAATCAGACATAATTCAACTTGACAAAATTGTAACATGTCAATTTGTCTTAAAGGTATTCAGACTTTGAATCATTGTTCATTAAAGGACTGTTTTTATTTTATTTTTATTTTTTATCAGTTTTGTGATATAACATGATGGAAAGGATGAGAGCAATTTGCTTTAAAAAATAAAAAAAACTCGCTGTGCAGATTGATCAGGAAAAAAAAATTCAAAGTAGAGTACTTTGGCTTTCATGAAAACACAAATTAAAAGGAATTTGATTCTAAATTCAGCACCCCATTACTCTCCGAGGGCCGTGCCTTCAAACAACTACAAGAAACACGCCTCTGGTTAGAGGGATTAATGCTGAGAGCTCTATCTGATTGCCTTTGGCCATCTCACAGTAGGCCACGGATGCTGCCTGTTGGAAAATGTTCGAGGGCAAATCTAAAAACAATAGAGCGAAGGCCGTGAAACATGTGCTTTTGATGTCTCCTGTGTGAGTTGTGTTGGATGTATAACTTATGACCAGGAGACCTTTCATTGATTGGTTGGATATATATCCATTGTTCCTGTGAATAGTTACAAATGCAGAAGATTTAGTGGCAAAATCCGATACTCTTACTGCTTTGTTCAGCATTCTAATCCTAGTCTGTTGACCTCTGACCTCAAAAGAGAAACTCAGAGGAGCTCCTCATACACTTACACAGTCTCTGGGAAGCAGAGGTGAGTCTCTAAGCTGCCCAGTTCTATCCTTTTGACAGGCAGCTAGAACTAGACCAATTTATCTCAGTAACTGACTCAGGCAAGACCCCAGGAACAATCAGCCAACCTGGACTGATGATACTTTAACAGATAATCTAGAAAATGTGAATCTCAAATGCTGCTATGAGAATTCAAACACAAATTGGAGGCTGGATGGACTGAGAAAATATTGGCTTTTAAATATAATAAAAAAGGATTGGTCCAAGTACTGGTTATAGTTATTAGAATACATGTTACAATAATTCTGGAAAGAGCAAAGAGTAGAGTTGTTTTACATCAAACTCTTTCCGGTAACTATCTTAGCCATGGAGTCACTACAGTAGCTACACCCAAGCAAGAAAAACATTGTGCAATTCTGAAAAAGACTCGAGTTTGGGACTAAATATTAAATTTCAGCAGAACAATGACCAGAAACATAGAGCTACAGTCAGAATGGAATGATTCAGATCACGAATGGCTCAAAGTCCAGACAGTCAAAGTCCCGACCTAAATCTGGACACTGATGTTCACAGATGTGCTTAAC
This sequence comes from Apricaphanius iberus, assembly GCA_028564705.1. Lineage (NCBI taxonomy): Eukaryota > Metazoa > Chordata > Actinopteri > Cyprinodontiformes > Aphaniidae > Apricaphanius > Apricaphanius iberus. The sequence goes on along the minus strand of JAPXFQ010000075.1, from coordinate 2,401,349 downwards.
TTGATCTGACTGATATTAAAAGCTAGAGTGGAAAAAAGAACAGGTTTAAATTCCAGTTCATCAGATTTTCAAAGCTGGTAGTTGGGTGGAGCTGAATAGAAATTGGCACCAAACCTTCCTAAAAGCATGTGTCGTTTCCTTTCATCGTGGAAATGATGCACTACTTTGTGCTGGTCTATTATATGAAATCTTAATCCAGGAAATTAGAGGCAGTAATATGATACGTTGTAAAAAGGATTATCGTGTATAAATATGAAAATTAGTGGGCCTGGGGCCTTTACAGCAAGGAGTTTACTCCTTGTGCATGTTCTCCTTGTGCATGTGTGAGTGCTCTCTGGTTACTCTGGCTTCCTCCCACAGTCCAAAACCATGCATATGAGCTTAGTGTCAGTGTTGCACTGTAAGGGCCAGAGGACCGGACAAGGGTATACCTTGCCTAATGCCCAGTGATCACAGGGATGGGTCCAGTGCTAGCTCAAATGACATTTGTTGTGAATGGGCGCTATATAAATAAAAGTGAATTGAAATTGAATTGAATTATGTCTACATCTGTGTAGAGCTGTGTTGGAAAAAGTCATCTCTGATTCTAGATCTATCCTTATAAAAATGACAAAAGATTGACATGTACATCAAAAGATTGATATAACCCGTTGATGCCGTTTTCCTTTTTATAGCCAAACTAGGAAAAAAAAGTCACATACTGCAACATCAAGTAAACATTACGACTACCAGCCAATTCTGTACAGTCTCTTAAAATTACTGAGGCCAATGTGGCCTTCATTTGCAAGGATATATACTCCTGTATATTCTTGCAACCAACAGAATATTGGCGCTACTTTCATTAGCCGCTTTATGCCGAAGTTATGAAAAAAGCACCGACTTTGGCCTTGATCAGTGGAAAGGGGAGCCTAAGTCTCCTCCCCTCCCTGTCGGCCCGTGGGTCCCCGAACCGAAAGAAATTATGAATGGAAGGCAATGAAGCGATAAAAGTTAAGTTTTGTCTTAGGTCCTTAATCACACATATATTTTACTTCGGTTTAAATGATAACCAATGATATACATTTCAACTGTGTTTGTCAAGCGATTTGGGATTTATTTGATTGTAAAAATGTTCAATTAAAATGGCTACAAATCCAAAGCCAGAGGTCGTGCATATGACAGGCAGCTAATGTGAGCTAGCACTAGCTATAGCACGTAAAACACTCACCTAGAGCTTATAGAGCTTCTCCTCCATGCTGGCTCTCACTCCAGCGACTGCTTTACCCGCGACATAGCTGCTACTTTCCACATGGTCAGATTTATAGAGGTTTTCTCCGTGTTTAATACTCATTTCTTAATCCTGGAAGCTACGTCCCTCACTCTCCTTCTTCTTCTGCAGTTTTAGTCCGCTTACATTATTACACAAAACCTAAAGTAACTTTTGATATCGGTCGAAAATTAGCATTTTCTCTGCATCAAAATTAGTCTTTAAAGTTCACGGGCGTCATGTGTTCGATCCATGGCGCATTTCAAACTGGATCAGAAAATTACTTTTATCGCTGCATTGAGTCTCCAGGCATTTGGGGACCCATGGACCGGAAGTAGAAGGGCATGATTTTGTCTCCCCATTTAGCAGAGTACGTAAACCGAACGGCCTTAGAACGGATTGAGCATTGGCTCTAGCATGAGCACCAAACTGCCAAAGTTTCTTTTTTGGTGGAAAAGGCCTACATGTGCCAAGGGATGCATCAATACCGATACTGGTATCAGGTATCGGCCCCGATACTGTCTAATTTATACATGTATCTGTATCGGTTAAAGTTAACCGATACCATGAACGGACACTTAAAATGTAGTTAAGCTGTAATAAAGTCACAAAAATTGGTTCATTTTTCATTTTACATCTGTTCATTTGTCTTAGTTATGTTTAGTTCGTAAAGTCTGTTGTCTTTAGTCTGTTTAAGAAGGTATAAGGTGGAAGGTAAACAGTTGATCAACTCAGCAGTATCAGTATCGGATCGGTATCGGGTATCGACAGATACACAAAGCCCAGGCATCGGTATCGGAACTGAAAAAGTCGAATCAGTGCACTCTTACATGTGACCCTGCAAGGCTTAACATGGATGGATGGATGGATGGATGGATGGATGGATGGATGGACACTTGATGCCATCCAGCTATTGTACGTGTGTTCTGGAACTTGCTTTGAAAAACTTTTTCATCTTTTTATCTAACAAACTCCTTCTACTTTATTACACAATGAAAAGTAACAAGAGAAAGCAGAGCTGTGCAATAATGGGAAGAATTTCACAGCAGTGAAGAGAGCAGGAAACTGTCTGCACCAAATTGCTCCTGGTTCATTCTTTCATTCATTCATTTATTCCTGCATGAACCCCCGCTGACCCGAGTTCTTTGGGTCATCTGGAGCCTTCATTTTGCCAGAGACCACAGCGTGTGCAGCTGACACAACGCCAGAGGGCTCGTCAGAGGCCTGCTTTCAGTAAGTGCGCTGACGACGCAGAGGAAGGGGAGAACGACTTCCCAGGGGGCCAATTGAACACAGCGCAGTGCTTTCACCTTTCCTAATCAGGTGCCACTCTCTAAGTTTCTCACCCACGTGTCTCACAAACACACAAGCTCCAGGTATGTTGCCTCAACTTCCAAGTGAAGAAATGTGATTGTGCCAATCTCAGCTTTTCACACACCGGTACCCCCTAATCCTCTGAAGCTATCCTGCATCACCATGAAGGACGTCCGTCTCTCAATGAATAAAACGCAACCAACACACCTCTTAAATGCCAAGCAATGAGTTAACAGGCCCGTAAAGCAATCCCAACTTTACTGCAGCAGCGCGCTAGGCTGCACAATCCATCGGCTTTTACTATTAATATCTCCATCGAGGGTACAGGAAAAGGAGACACCATTAAAACAGCACTGGAAGGATTTGACCCAAAGCTTGCACAAGTTGCTAGAGGTGGCGGGAGCCTTCCAGCTAGAACAAGGCACTTCATGGATGAGATGGAAGCGGGAGAGAAAAGAAAGCCGCTTTGGCGCAGTGAGATTGGCGAGGCCGCGATTATATAAATGTCACGGGACTCATGAGTCAGACGCAAAAGGGAATAACTTTTTTTGTTGTTTATTTTGACATAAAAGGCAACAAGGAAAAATGGCCCATGAAGTACTAAAGGTTTTCTAAGCATAAAAACATATGAAAAAGCGTTGGCTAGAAAACCCCCCAACTGAATTTGGTTCTTTCATCTGTTTATATATGCTCTCCATGGTATTGAAATGGATTTAGTTGGTTTAAACAAGAATGTTTTTCTGCATTAAAAAAATAAATTCATGAGCAGAGGTAATAAACTGAGTTTAAAAAAAATGTAATTAATCTTTCTTTATAACTGCATTAAATCTGGAGCTCAATTCAGTTTTTTTTTTCTCTTGGCAATGAATTGCATAGAAAAGCCTTGGCCAAAAAGAATGGAAATAATTTAAGTATTTTGGAAGAAAAAAAGGGAAATACGATGATCGCTATTTGTTTACGTTACAAGAGGCATCTGATTTCTAAATAAGAATATCATTAAAGAAATGTATTTCATTCGATCTTACTCCAAAAGTGAAAATCAAATCATTTACAGTATGATCATTTAACACAGAATGATATATCTTAGGCTCCTTTTTTCTGCTGGTCTTGATGCAATTATAAGCCCTAAAGCAATGAGTCAGAAAATAAAAATAAAAGTTTGACCCAATATTGTCATAGGGAAGAAAGCTGGTTAGAAGGTTTTCCTGCATAAACCAGACATGAACGTTCCAAAAGAAACTGGCTGTAGTCTATCCAAGCATACTGATAGAAAGTCGAGTGGCAGGAAAAAAGGTTAATAAGTAACAGGGACAACCACAGCCTTTAAAAAAAAAACTGTGAAACAAAGCCTATATAAGAGCCAGAGGCAAATTCACAAGGTGTGAACGGTGGCTGGAGTCAGTTCCAGAAAAAAAATCAATTATTGTCTCAGTCTGACTGAATTCTGACTTTTGAAAGGTGTGTAAACAACTTAATTCCACTGAAGTCAAAACTATATGTCCTTAATTGAGCTAACAGACCCAGATAACGTGATTAAAAAGCCCAGATTTGTGTGCATTTAAACAGCAGAGGTAGCTTAGCTGGGCTATTACCAGCCGGCCACTCCCCCTTCCAGAAGCTATGAGGCTGCAGAAGCAGGAATAACAAGACCTGTAAGCTAACACAGCATGGCTAGTCTAATGCTGTGTTCAGACTGCAGGCTTTGTTAAGTCTATGGTTGAGGCCGTTGGAGGAAGCGTCACGGTCTCTGCAGCGCTTTGTGAGCTTTGGCTCCGTCAACTTCTCAAGCTTTTCCAGCCTTTCAAGCTTCAAAGCTCAAAACGCTAGAAACGCAGAAGTTCAGCCAGTTGAACTTTCGACGGTATTAACGTTCTTTCAGAGCGTCTCACTGTAGCGACGTTGCCCGACGTCGACGCTGCCTAGCCAACCACGATCCCGCGAGTGTTTGAAACATCCGGCAGAGGAAGGCCCGCCGAAGAGCTTTGCTAGCTTCAGCTTAAAAATGTGTCTTCTGTGTATCTGCGTCGAACTAGTCGCAGCATGAGCGCCGCTTGACGCTGACAAAACCTGCGGTCTGAACGCAGCATAAGACAATCAAACAGGGCGGTGCTAACGAAATGCAGTAAATGTTATGGAGGGGTGCTTAATGAAGTGGCCGGGGAGGGAACAGTCCGAGATTCTCGCTTGTTTACCCTGCAGGAAAAGTCTTTAACTTTCTCTTACAGACTAAGCAAACTCATTTTTTTCCCTTCATAACCACCATTTGGCCTAATTAGGCAACCTGTCTGTGAAGCTGAGAATTGTCAGCGGCCTCCTTCTGGTTCTGGTTTAAAAAACAAAACAAAAAAAAAAACACAGAGGCTACCAGCTTTCTTCCAATTACAGAGAAAGAATTCGATGCTGGATCCCTTGTCGTTGTATGAAATGCTGCCGAAACATCCCTTCCTTTCCCGCAGATGTGCATATGTTCCCACGCTTTCCGCGCCCAAACGCGCCGCTGCAGAATGCAGGTGCTCGTCTCATTTGTGTAGTTGCAATTAAAAGCCTAAACATAAAGCCTAGATTTGCAAGACGGTAAGCTTCCCGATGTGTGAAGGCATTAGTTAAGAGAGCTGCTGGCGTAAAACCAAAAGCAACATCAGCTGATTGAGAAGCAGTAACAGCCTTGAAGGCAATACTAAAAAAAGGATGACAGCAACATGAAAAGGCTAAGTGGGAATGTTGTGTGTCAAAATATATCTGTAAAGAACAAAAAGGTTTTCAGACGGATAAAAGCTGAGCCAGAACTAGGGGTGGGTAGTCCGGGAGTGGGAGGCAGAGTAATGCAGTGAGCTGAGGTGGTTGGGTCTGGCTGGAAGGTTAAGTGAATTCCATCAGTGTGTTCTGTCTGAGGCACAGAGTGCTGTGAGCTATGACTGCACAGCAGCTGGACACCACACCACAGTCTGCAGACTAATAACCTGTCAAGATCTACCCCTTCAACTGTAACACGTGTGGGTCCGCTTACAAGAACACAAAAGGAGAGGTCTGTCCAAAATACCACCAACCGGTCGAAGACATTATGAGAGCAGAGGAAATTACATTAACTCTCCTGACGTTACTATGGTCGATGTCCGCTGAATTTGCATGTGCATTTATTTGAGGTCTAATATTAGCTCTAAGTTATGAATCATGTCAAGTGGGAAAGGTTTGTTCGAACCAAACAGAAATGTCTTAAAAAAATGATATATTATTTCTTAAACCGCACACACAATTAGTTTTTTGGCAAATGGGCCCTCCAAATAAGCGTTCAGCAGACATTAGCTAGTTTTTGTTAATAGCAGTCTTTGGCACCAATCTGTAGATAAAACTTTAAACTGTTTGTGTCCAGAATGTGTGCAAAGATGTTAGCTTCCCTTTCCCTGACCCCAGACCTGCACAAGTCTCTAATGGAGGACGATGAAGGCCGGTCGTGATGATCCTTTCTGCTGACCTAAGAAAGATCACACAAACTCCACGCAGATGGACCCCAGAGAGACGGTTCTAATCTGGACCTTCTTTGCTGCAAGGAAACATGGCTATCAGCTATAAAACCATGCAACAATTGTCAATACCCATTCATCCTTACAGGGTTGCAGAAGGACCGGTGCTTTCAGCGGTCATTCGGTAGAGGCAGTACATCCTGTACAGGACCTCTGGTCCCTTGTAGTGCAACACAGAAACACAAAAGACAAAAAAAAATTCTTACATGCACCAACTGAAACTGAAAGGACAATTTGGAGACAACAGTTAACCTAACAACAGGAGTTGCTTTAAATGAATACTTTCCGTCCGAAAAATCTGAAGGGCACGCGTCATTTTGACAGAATGCATTTGCACTTGGTGCAGACATTACAGTGTGCACACAGTATATGGATAACTAAATCAATCAAAAAAGGATTGACATGAGACTAAATGAGCATCATGTCAGACCCGGACACTGTGGTCTGCTCCCTGCATCTGGCTCTCTGGGAGCTGACAGCAAGGCAAAGAGGAATGGAGGCACTGAAGTGTGTCTGTGTTTCACATGAACCCCTTGTTCAGAGAGTCTTGAGGACATTTGATCACTTCAATTTTAGAGATATTGCTCGAATTGAGAACTTTGGTGAAGTGATGCTTGTAACTCCAGTCTCTAATGTGGCAGATTCAGCCTCCAGTGCAACATCATCCCCCAAAAAGTTGTTTGTCCAAGGAAAAGTCCTCGTGCAATCCTACATGAAACATTTGATCACCCACAAGGTGATGAGTAGACCATTGGAGACCATTGGTTCCGGTTCCAACTGGTTGATCTGTTAATTATTAATACATGTATATAAATGACCGTTGCCTGAAAATATTTTTTTTTTGGGGGGGGGGGGGGGGGGCTGTGGGCGGAAAGCAGATTATCTGGAGAGTCCTCTAATGCTTGCACAGGGAGAATATGTAAGCTCAATGCAAACAGACCCCAGACAGGGATTTGAACCCAGAATCTTCTTGCTGCAAGGTGCAACCAACTCTAACCTCTGCATCCCCTTTCATGCCTTCATAAATCTTTATTCTTTTTGTTGTTTTATATCTATCACACAAACATGTTCCAACACTCTCTCACATGAGAAAATTCATTGGATTTAAAAGTAGAACGTTAGTAGGTGTCATCTTTTTTGTCCATTTCAGTTGTTAAATCAACCCACACAGCCGGTATGCACCAGTCAATTAATGGCCTCCATTCTGTTGTAAGTCCATGCGACGATGGACCAGCAAGCTTAGGGTGGCGCTACTGGCATCATTCAATACATTCCATTTATTAGGGGAATGAAAAAAAATCACCGCTTGCAGCAACCACGAGACATAAACACCAGTGCAGTTGTTACATCTCACCTCACTGTACATGGAATGTGTTTCTCTACGCCGCATGGAGCTCTCTTATACGCACTGCAGTAAGGTTTATGTGAAGAAAGAACCAAAAACCAAGCATGATCTGCAGTCTAACCTATTATGTATTAACATTTTACAATTCTCGCTTCACTAGTACGACGGTACGGTACAACCCAGCCCGCCCAGTAAGAGTCCAGCTGGCGGTGGCAACGCTCTCCTGAACACGCCGGACCATAAAATAGCAGACTAGGCCGTACCAGGCCGCTCAGTGGGAACAAAGGTCTTGATTTACAGTATGTTAATGGTGTAATACCAAGCCCCAAAAAAGAAAATTCAGGCATCTTGCATACCGATGATAAAGGCTAAATGAGCTGAACAAGCTAATAGGCCAAAGAAGCATTTTCTAAACTGTGGAAACTTTAAACTGTTGTTTTGAGATGACAGTAAAAGGAAAAAGTTGAGATATTCCAGGTATTATTTGAACTTGAACATTGCCGTTGGATCACACACCTCTTTTCCTTTTCCTTCAGTACATGGGATCGTCTTTTAAACATGACATGCTGCGCCTGAACAGCCTAACGCAGAGCAGACTGCTCCCTGCACAGCTGACTGTAAATAAAGCACAGGTCCAGGGAAAACGCGCGGTCCGGCCCACCTGTGAATCTGTGTGTGTCAGGAGGCCGGTTCCACTGTGACTCAACAGATGTACGCGTTCGCGGAGAGGAACAACTCACTGGAACTGTTCAACTAGGGCTGGCCTATTTTTTTTACATTTTTTTTAAATCAGTCGTGAAAAACAAAAGTTGGATTTTTTTTTCACACCAGAAATTTACAAAAGAAATCTTTATCAACATCGAGAAAACCTGACTTCTATTAAATGACAATTAAATAAAAATACGTCACATAAAATATGTGATTGCATAATCAGTATTTTGAGGCACTTTTGGCTGCAGTCATAAATCTGTGTGGACAGGTCTCAAATAGTCCAATAAAGATTTTAGGCCTCTGATCCCCATCCCATCTTTTAACATCAAATAAAATCCAGTTTCAAGACCCATCCGATATTTTTTTCCTTTGGTAATGAAATGCATAAAACTGAAATATATTTTTAGTAAATAAAAACACAGGTTTTTATAAGAACAATTTAATTGGCAAGCCTTGCCATTATTGTTGTATATCCCATGAAATCAAAAATTTTTACAGAGAGATAAAGCTCAGCTTCACTTACAGCGTCACACAAAAGTAAGAAGCAAAACATTGATGAATATGAAAAGTATCGGCCCGATCAGATATGGAGATCAGGACAACCCTAGTCTCAATCGATTCATTTTTCTCCATACCGCCTTCAGAACTGTTCAAGCTCTGTCCGGTTGCATGGAGCTCAGCTGTGAACAGCCCTTTTCAAGTCTGGCCACAAGTTCTGAGCTCTGGGGTTTGACTGGGCCAATCCAGAACAAACACCTTGTTGTTTTCAAACCTGTGTAGCCTCAAGTTGTTTTCTTTTTGGATAAATACATTTTCTCAGATGTTGTAGTTCTCGTGCAGATAGAAACTAATTCTCATCCAGGATTTCTTGCATTCATTTTACATTCTACATTTATTAAACTCCCAGGCCCTCCTGCTGACAGGCATGATGCTTCTACCACACTGGGCCTTATTGCTTTTATTTCTTGATGATGGATTCATCTGAACGCCTGGGGATGTTATAGATTTTTTTTCCTATCCATCCCATTACATATGCTTTTCAATAACCCTTTCTTTGATTTGCTTGGAGTGTTCTTTTGTCTTCATGCTGTAACGGTAAGTCAGGAATACTGATGAACAAGTGAAAGGACCTTTCAGAGACGGGTGTTTTTACACTACAACCACTTGAGACAAACCGGCTGCTCTCAGCTAATCTCCATTCCCATCATTGTCAGACTACTTGCACCAATTCACTAGATCTCTGTTGAAATGTGTCACTCACTTAACAAGGTTTGAATATCTATGCAGTCTCATAATTTATGTAACATATTTTGATGACGGAGGGATAGATTGTCATTTAGGTCTCAGTGGTTTCCACTCAATGTATAGTCTTATATTGATATCAAAAATTACTTCACATGTAGCTTTCTGTGGAAAATAACATATTTCACGTGTGGTATGTTATTTCATGGGCCTTCGCATGAAAATGTCTACAGGATTCAGAGATAATTACAATAAAAAAGTCACATGGAAATTTGAAATGAGCCAAAATCACGTCTTTACATATGATTTTGCCCAAGTGAAATCCATAAAAAAAAACTTCCTGTCAGAAACCAATTTATTCTTTATTTGAAAGAATATAACTGATGTCATATTTGTTTTCTTTTTATTTAGTTTTCATTTATCTTTCATTATTGTGTTATGGCACTTCTGGACCTCCATAAAGGGAAGACGCTATGACATTGTCTTGAATATCAACTCCGGGTATAATAAATGTAGATATTATTTTCACCCTTACTGTAAATTATGATATGGATGAAGTACAAGGAACAGGTTGTAAACCGGATATGAAATGGGTCAAAGGTTGTTGTTGTTTAGCTAATGAACACTACGTCTGGTCCGCCTCATACCTCGTGGGTTCACTGCTTAACCAAATGGGATCCCTCTGTCAAACCTGTTGCACAATCATTGTTCGGGTGAAGTGGCAGCTAATCAAATCAGTCCGTCTCCTTGCCTCTGCTTGAATGCTGCCTTCACAGCTTGATGGACGTGGTCCTAAATTCCATTAAAAAGTTGTTTCCTCTCATTTTTGTTCCCCCCAACTCAAAGGGGGGATTAAATAACAAGCAAAGGCAAACCAGAACACTTCAATCAACGCTGCTGTGTCACATTCAATCAGCAGGGATTTAGAAACGGGAATGTTTAAGCCTGCGTCGTCGGTGTGAGTGGAGTGCCCCGCAATATCTCCTAATTATGGCCCTTAGATTACGGTTTCCGTTCCTGCCTGACAACCAGCAAATTGAATTGCCCCATTAGCTCTGACTCAAACATCTGAAGGGGTTCAAAAGTAATTTGAATAAAAAAAACAGAATAACACTTTGGGCTCTTAAAAGATTAATTTTCAGAAAATAGTAATATAACTCCGGTTAAATATGTAGTTTTCGGATAATAAGAGGTATAAAACTGAATTTAATCCACCTCCTTCCAGCTATGGTCAATATTTTCTTGTCTCATCAGCATGTCAGCTGCTGATGATTCTTGGCAACGTTCCCCTTATTTAGATTTACTTATTCTGGAGAACTGCTCTGTTGGAATAGATTAAGTTTTAATTATGTCTTGAAAAAGAACCGGGTTAACAAAAACAACAAGAAAAAAAAAAAACAGCATGTAAGTAGACTTCATGTGGCTCTGATGTCTTTGATGAATCATTGATGATTATATTCCTCCAATGAGCATGATAAATGCTTGATTTGATAAATAATGTAAAAGCAATCCAGGATTAAATAGTGAGAGGAATTAGCTCTGCTGAATCCACGCAGACTCATTCGTCCACTGTTGAATAAATATTTTAGCAGAGACGAGCCGAGAAAAGGCCAAAAGGTTTCCTGTACTCCTATTATCATTAACTTTCCTCTTGGCTTCGACCTGACCTTGGATCAGTCGGTTTTAACCGCGATCAAGGCTGAAAAGAGGAGCCATTCAGCAAGGCATTTCTATTGATCTGACTCAAAAGCGAACAGAGAACACTTCTAGCGATCATGTTCGGGGTTAAGGTTTCGTTGAATACCTAAAATGTCACAGTTATTGTGAGGAAATGTTTCAGCGGTTGATAATGGTGACTTAAACTGACCTTCGACGCATTTTGTAATGTAACAGAGGAGGCGGCTAAAATAAACTCCATTTCTTTTGTGGCGTTGGAAATGTTAGATGGGGAAACGTCAGGAAGAGAGTAGAATAAAAAGCTCAATTATTCCACAGCGGGGGAGATTCAGGTGCAAATGCAGCAAGTTGTGGGTAAATGGAAGCATCTATGTTCAAATTAAGGTGCAAAATATACAACCCCAAATCAGAACAAGCATCGAGACGGTAAAAGGATGTTGAATTAAAATCAAACTGAAAACAGTACTTTGATAAAATACCTTTGACCTGTATTAAATTGAAAAACAGTAGAAAAGCTGTTTTTTATAAAACAAACATGTATTTCCACTTTTGGTTATCGCAGCAACTTTCAAAACTTACCAATTTCATAATGATGCCATTACTTGAATCTTTTAATTCTGTTATGTAGCATTTCAGAGGAAATATCCAAATTTCTTCCTGTCTTTCTTTGAGGAAAATTTGTTTTTAAACAATTTTCTCCCATATTTATTAGCAAATTAACGATCCTCTGCCCATCTTTGTTCCTAAAGGACTAGAACTTTCTCTGAGGCTGCTTTTGTACCAAATCATAATTACAATAAATTGCTGACAATAGGTGTTTCACATCTTTATTCAAAATAAAAATAATTGAGTTTTCAACCATCTCGTAATGCAAATTTCTCATACGAAATACCAACAGAGTGGTTTTTGGCTTAATTCACACATGTCTGAGTAATCCTCCTGAATTCTGCTCTCTGAGCAGCTGCCCCTCCCTCTCCTAGAAATTGACCGAGTGTTCAACTAGTGACATCACTAGTTGAAAGGAAGGGAGTGCTATAGGTGTCTGCAACGCCCCTGCAGGCAGAGCGGCTTACCCCTGGTAGATTTTCAAACACACCCTCTTCCTTCTCAAAGCTCATTGCTGCTTCGGTTTTTGGCAGCTTAAATCACTGTGTTTTTTGTTGGATTTTTTACTTTCTCTGTGAAAAAGTTTTCAAATTCTACATTCCTAAAGAACAGCAGCTGGATCAAAGAACAAAGACGCCTGATATCACAATGCACTTAGAAATTACTAAATTGTTAATATCAAGCTATTTAGTTCTTGAATTATTTTTGCAAAGGCCAAATCAGGAAACGCAGCCTGAACATTTCCATTTATTCCATTGTTAGAGTTTTCTAATAGACAAACAAAACAAAATGATAATATTAGGCAAAATGAAGTCTACAAAATCAATTTAAGACTTTTTCATACTTTTTAAGTTTGAAAATTTTACTTAAATCAATCACTTTTAGTACTTTTCAAGAACCAACCTAAATTCTGGCAAACTTACAAATACTTTTTTTTATTTTAGAGTTATTAAAGAATAGCATTTTCATTACAAACTGTGAATGAGTAGGTAAATTAAAAATAATGACAATTTGTGTATGTTTTTGCATAGTAAACAGCAATTAAGTACCTAGAAGATTTTGCAGTGAAACAGTTCAACGAACAGGAACAATGGAGATGCAAGGATCATCAGGTGTTTCTCAAAGCAATATGAAAGAAATACCTTCAGTAACACTAGACGGGTATTACAAAAGTTAAACACAAGATTACCCAGGTAACCAGGAAAAACTGACCCTATGTAGCTGACACATTAATATCTGAATTGGTTACAAAAAAGGTTTCCATCGTCTGTGGAGGTGTTTCATCTTATGTGACTGGGTTCGACTTCACTACTGAACTTTGGAGTTCTGAAATATGCCTAACGTCACCCCTTAACCTCACAGCAGAGTGGGCTCATCCGTTATTGATCAGAAATGTGTCATATTCGCCCACCACTTTCTAGATCTCATAACTCAGGATAATGATCATTATTGTCAAAGAAGCAGAAGAAGTTATGGCTGCAGTGTTCCAAACTGAAATAAAACAACTAAACTCAACTAGTTCTTCATCAGAAAGCATACAGACCAGGACACCATGTGTCTTGTATTTGTAGATTAGCCTTAGCGAGTGTATTTACACCTGTTAGTTTCCCTCCCGTTCTTTTTCCTCACATTAAAAGTATTTTCATATGATCGAACTGTAAAAGAAAATCTTGTTTTCTATTCAGTTCAGTTCTGTTTACTTATATAACGTTGATTAAGAACAAATGCAATCTCACGGCACTCTACAGTCAAATCATTCTCTTTTAAAAAAAAAAAAGAAAGTTTCCATTTTTAAAATACAATCTGTGCTGTTTATCTCAGACATAATGAGCTCTTTGATGGTCACCCACCAAAGGTAGAAGTGACTGAAACTATTAAGCACTGACTTATTTCCTGTTTCTTTCTGCTGAAGCTGCAAACTCTCCCTCTCCGCCTGTCTCACACTCTAACGAACAAATACCAGAAACTAACTGCCATTTCGACGTTTAGGAAATGAGGTTTTACTTTATATTATGTTCATATCAAAGCTGAGTTGTTGTGCTCAAGGTTAAAAGGAGGAAGCGGAATATATTATCAATAACAGCAATGTGCAGAGCGGCCAGAACCGGACACACATACAAAAACACGGCAGTCACCCGGCAATTACCTTTAAGGGTAAAGGTCACGACGCTCCAATAAAATGAGCTCATTTTTATCCCAAACATTTACTGCTCGGTTTGGCTTGATTATAAAAAAATAAAAATAAAAAAAGGTGTTGGCCGATTATTTCTAAAAAGTTAACACAGCTCATTAACGAGTGCATTTAAACACATTCATACACAGGATCGCTTCAGAGATGCTAAACAGAATGGAAGGCAACAAAGAGTGGGTCCACATCATTTCATATGATAATGCATAAAAACCGTTTTAAAAAAAGGTATGGATGGGATAGGAAAAAATATAAGTATGAGGGGTTTCTCTCACAACCCAGCATCACAGAAATGTTTAACGGAAGACAGTTGGTCTTTCCAAGCAGTTTTGATGTGTGAAGCATTACTAAATCAATCATGTACATTGCTGTTATCTTAATCACGTATTGTCATTAGGGATGCACCGATACCGATTCTGGTATCGGGTATCGACCCCGATACTGTCTAAGGTACGTGTAGCGGTATTGGTTAAACTTAACGGATACCATGAATCGATACACAAAATGTGGAAAATCTGCAATACATTTTCCAATAAGATTTATTTTTCACTTGAAATGTTATTTTTGTGGTAATTTTATATTTAACATCTGTTATTTTGTCTTAGTTATGTTTAGTTAGTAAAGTCTGGTGCCTTTAGTCTCTTCAAGAAAAGTATAAGTTGGAAGCTTTACAGTTTATTAATTCAACAATAGTATCGTATCGGTATCGGGTATCGACAGATACACAAAATCGGGACTGAAAATGTCGGATCGATGCACCCCTAATTGTCATTAGGACTTGTTATTGTCAGTCCCTAACACTTAAAAACATCATGAAGGATTCAATATTTTCTGCATCTGAACAGGATTTAAAAAACAAATATTAAGAGTTGGGTTTATTTACATTTAAGAAAATAAAAGCTGTTTCTTTGCACACTTGAGGCTTCACTTAATTCCAAGCTTTTGATTATGCTTCTATGAAGCATAAGTCCACAGAATAAAGCGTTTGTGCCTGATATTATTTGTGTTCCACCTTTACTTAGTCGGGTTCGCTGCTTCAATTTTCCTTTACTTTCTCCGCCGAGAATTCTGCCCCTTGGTCAAAGCATTTACAAGCTTTTCTATCTTTTCTGAGTCGGAACACAACATCAACTTGACCGTGCCGATCTCTACTTCATCTGCCACAGATGGTGTTTTTGAATTTCAGAATCTAAGCCAGGTGTTGTACTGATATTTTGACTCTGTCCCTGAACTCTGTAGGGACAGTTTCAAGACACGTTCCACCAAAATCTGACCACAGCTCTGATACTCAGGTGTATAATGCAGTTGGAGAAAACATGGTAGTTCAACTTGTATTTTCTGACTTGCCTTTTTTTTATATTCATACCAGGTTTAACATATTTGTACTGACAGTAATCCTACCCAAAGAGACAGGAACGTGGGGGGAAAAACAGATTTTAGGGAGCAGGTGAGAATCAAAAGGTGGTCAATGAATAGAATCAAGAAAACCAACAACCTACGACAGTACTCTACCCAACCTGGCCCTAGTTGACTGATGTACACTATGTCTTGTAGACACCTGTCAAGCCTGTATAGCCAGGCCCGGTGCCGAAGGCGTGGGGCGGGGGTTCTGGGACCGCCCAATTGTGTAAATGAATTTGCCAGCATGCAACATATTGACCCAAGACAACCAGCAGAGAGTGCTGTAGGCTATTCATTTGGATTAATGAAGGAAGTGAAGTAGATTATTTGACACGGTTGCAAGGCAAGGCAAGTTTATTTGTAGAGCACAATTCATACACAAGGCAATTCAAAGGGCTTCACAGTTGCATAAATTAAGAAAACAGATAAACAGAAAAAAAAACATCAACTTAAAAAATAATTGATTACAATAAAAAAGCAAGAGTGCAGAAAAAATACTTTCAATTGTCATATGCACGGGTAAAAAGAACAGTTTTCAGCCTGGATTTGAACATTGTTAGAGTTGAGGCTTGTCTCACATCCTCATGAAGACTGTTCCAGATTTTAGCTGCCTGAAACTGAAATGCAGCCTTATCGTGTTTATTGTTGACTCTGGGAACCACCAAGAGACCCCTCCCTGAAGTTCTCAGGGCCCGAGATGGTTCATATGTCTCTAAGATGTCAGAGATGTACTTTGGTGCCAAACCA
Organism: Apricaphanius iberus; assembly: GCA_028564705.1. Taxonomy (NCBI): domain Eukaryota; kingdom Metazoa; phylum Chordata; class Actinopteri; order Cyprinodontiformes; family Aphaniidae; genus Apricaphanius; species Apricaphanius iberus. The sequence goes on along the minus strand of JAPXFQ010000075.1, from coordinate 2,385,351 downwards.
TGAAAAGACTTGTACACAAGCAGAGCTGTTTTGAATTCTATTCTGTGAGCGACAGGAAGCCAGTGCAGAGACCGGTGCACTGGACTAATATGGTCGTATTTCCTGGTTCTTGTCAGGACTCGAGCAGCAGCGTTCTGGATGTACTGCAGCTGGCTAAAAGCTTGTTTAGAGAGGCCAGTGAGCAGGCCGTTACAGTAGTCTAACCTGCTGGAGACAAATGCATGGATAAGTCTCTCTAAGTCTGGTTTCGACACTATTCCTCTGATCTTAGCAATTTTTTTCAGATGGTAAAAAGCTGTTGACGCTATTGCTTTGATGTGGCTGTTTAAGTTCAGGTCCGAGTCCATGATTACCTCTAGATTTCTAACCTGATCTTTTTGGTTGAAGACAGAGAGACTCAATATGACTGATAACAATTTCTCTTTGTGTCTGTGGGCCAAAAACAATGATCTCAGTTTTGTCTGAGTTTAACTGGACAAGGTTGTTTTGCATCCACACACTGATATGTTCAGTACAGTGACAGAGTGTATCTATAGGCCCATGTTCACCTGCCATCAGTGACACTGACGAGTGTCATCTGCGTAGTTATGTTAAGACACATTATTGCTGTTAATTAGCTGACCCAAAGGAAGCATGTACAAGTTGAATAAAAGTGGTCCCAAGATTGACCCCTGGGGGACTCCACAGGTCACGGGAATTTTGTCTGAGACACAGTTGCCAATTTCGACAAAGAACATCCCGTCCTCGAGATAGGACTTGAACCAGTTTAGAGCAGTACCAGAGATTCCCACCCAGTTTTCTAACATGTGAAGTAAGATCCCACCGTGTCCACTGTGTCAAAGGCAGCGCTCAGGTCCAACAGAACTACCTGCGTTGGTGTTCATGCGGATATCATTTGTCACCTTGATAAGAGCTGTCTCAGTACTTTGATGAGGCCTAAAGCCTGACTGGAAAGTATCAAACACATTGTTAGACAGGAGAAAGTAAGTGAGCTGCTGATATACTACTTTCTCTGGGAGTTTTCCTATGAATGGTAGGTTTGATATGGGCCGGTAGTTGCTCGGTACTGTGGCATCAAGGCTCCTCTTCTTTAGAAAAGGCTTAATGACCGCAGTTTTTAAGGCATTTGGGAATGTTCCAGTCTCAAGTAAGATGTTAACTAACTGATCAAGTTGTGGTAACAAGCTAGTCTGCACAGACTTTAGAAATCAAGTGGGTAATTCATCAAGGCAGCATGTACATGAACTCAGACCAGACATAAACCCTTCAATTGTTTTGTCACTGACAGGTGTAAAATGTGTAAGCTCAAGGTGTTTATCTGGAAACAGTTTTGCTATTTGTTTTGTGGTTATTATGGCATTTTTAATCCCTTGGACTTTGTCATTAAAAAATATTGCAAACTCAGTGCACTTAGATGCAGAAATTTGTTCTAAGTAGGGATGTGTATTAGCAAATATCTGGTGATGGGATACGTATCATGATACAGGGCAGACGATACGATATATTGCAATACTATGAGTAAGACCGTATATTAGGATTTTTAAAACATAACTGAACTGCAGAAAAACTGTCACAGCATTTAAAAACTTCAACCTTTTTCATGCATAATAAGAAGGTCAAAGCAGCAAACAAGCCGCGCTCACATTTTTTATTTCACTACGAAAATTACTGTATTCATTAATGGTTCCATTCAATTTTCTTTAAAAAATAAAGTAAAAATTCATAATTTGCTTTACATATTGACACGGCAAAATATCGCGATACTGATATTACGATATTGATACAATATTGTGACAGAGGATATCGCGAATATAGCCATATTGATTCTTTTCTTACATCCCTAGTTATAAGGGTAGTGAAACTTGAGGATTAGTTAATCTGTTCACTGTGGCAAACAGAACACGAGAAAAGGCTAAAATGGAGATGGGATCTTGGCTTAAAGGAGAGTTACCGTTTTTAGTCACCTTGACCTTATTTCTACCATGCAGGACGTTCATATACTCACCCAAAAAAATGTTTTGTGCAACTTAAAGTCCTTTGGGAGATGTTTAGATCCATTGGCAATCTGCATATATCCATATACTGGGAGTTGTTAAGGCAACTAAAGTGAGGCCTCTAAATAAGGCATTATCTGCCGCAAAACTCCATCGTTTCAGTAATGTGTAGTTATGAATCCCTAGCACTATTCCCCTGTGAGTTTGGAGCATCTCACAGGTGTTTTGCTGTTTTCATCTGGGGATGTTTTACGGGTGTTTATTCCAACGTACACCACAAGGCAATTTCAGTTACGTCACTGCTGTGCGCTATTGCAGTTGTAGACTGAGCAGGGCCTTCACTCTGTACTCTATGACAGTATTCATCAGATTTTCAGGATGCGGACAGCAACTTAAAATATGATGGACAGCCTTACTATTTTGAGCTGGGCTACACGTATGAGGAGCTATTTAATTGGAGGATGCAGAGGGAGAGAGAGGGACCGTTGAACAGGGAGCAACAAACCGCGGCACATCCATGCATTGAGGATAACTGGTTGTGTTCTTGGGGTCAGCGTTCACCTATGCTAACAGAGGAGGAATGCCTTTGTAATCATTGTGGCTGATAATGCCTTATTTAGAGGCTGCACTGTGGGTGCCCCAACAACTCCTATTATATGGATATACACTGATATACACTGATCACCAATGGATCTACACTGATATACACTGATCACCAATGGATCTAAACATCTTCAAAAGGACTTCAAGTAGCAGCGAAATTGTCTGGGTGAGTATATGAATGTTGTGATAGAAATAAGGTCCAGGTAAAACAAAAAACTGCAATTTTCCTTTAATAAAAACAAGAGAAATGCTGGCACAAAGAGGGACGACGCGAATACAAGTATTAGAGAAGCAAGTACAACCTTTCTGGTCCACACTCCATACCAGTTGGTGGCAGTAATGCATCTATGTGTTGTTTACCAGCCACCAATAAACATCAAACAGGAGAAGGGTGCTGGGTTAATTTTAGGCTAATATGAGCATGCTAACAACAGTTGTGATAAAAAAGTAGGGATGCCCTGATCCGACTTTTTCAGTCCCGATACCGATACCGATGGCTGGATTTTGTGTATCTGTCGATACCCGATACCGATCCGATACTATTTGTGACAGTGTGGAGGTCCTGTCACTATGGCTCCGATAGATCATGTGCCCTGGCTGCTTGGCCAAAGGGATATCCCTTTGGCTGACTGGTTACCGCACATGACCTTCACCTGGAAGTTGTGGGATCAAATCCCCCCTGGGCCTTCGTTGTGTACCTTGCCACATATTGTTGAATTAATAAACTGTATAACTTCTGGTGCCTTTCTTGAAGAAACTAAAGGCACCAGACTTTACAAACTAAACATAACAGACAAAATAACAGATGTAAAATATAAAATTACCACAAAAATGAAATTTCAAGTGAAAAATGCATCTTTTTTGGTGAATTTGTTGCAGATTTTCCCCATTTTGAGTATCGATTCATGGTATCGGTTAAGTTTAACCGATACCGATACCAGTACACTAGGCAGTATCGGGGCTGATACCCGATACCAGTATCGGTATCGGTGCATCCCTATAAATTTTTTTTGTAAGAAATACACAAAAGGTATGAAAATTACCATGATTTTAAGTGGCAGATTATGTCAGCTAGATTGTGGATGTAAAACTTTTGGACAAGCTACTTTATTGGAGAACAGTCAATGTACAGTTGTGGTCAAAAAAGATTGTTGCTGTTCTATCAACGATATGTGGCGTTGAACGGTGAGTTACTTTGCTTTCTGAGATGTTAGACAAAAATATACAGCTATGATTGGATATTTGATTGACATAAATAATTGAAATCTTAACAATATTTGCTTTCCAATAATGCGCACATATAGAAAGGGTTTTGCAAAAAAGCAAACTGTTTTTTTGATTTGACCCAGAAGTATGTAACGTAATGCCAATGTGAAGTAAAATTCCCAAAGGGTTAAATAAAAAATCTGTTTCAGGAACTCCTCAGAGTAAACCACAGCACCTTTAGCTAAATTATCTTGGCTCAAGGTCTATGTATACCTCTAATGGCTCCTTTTGTATATTCAGCACATGCCAAAGATTATATTGGAATCAGTCTGTTGCTATCTAGTGGTCAGAGTTCCAGTGTAGCAGATGTCCAGCTTTGACTATTTAAACAATGTCTTTGGAGAAACATTTTCAAAATTATCCGCAAGATGTTTAAAAAAAAACAAAAAACTCAAAACATAAGACAAACCAATATTTTTTTACAAAAAACGTTAGAATTAGTTAATCCAATCAAGTATCTTGGGGTAATTATTGACTAGAATTGTACTTCGAAGAGTGAGGTGAAAAAAGTGGCCAATGCACTTAAATTCATTCTTTAAAATGTTTACTATATTAGAAACAGTTGGTCAGAAAATGCAGCAAGGTCATTTCTACATTTATATGATCATTGTTTAACCAGTTGGTCCATGTACATCTCCACTCAAACCTCTAAACTAAAATACAAAGAGGGACTGTGGCAAGAAACAGCAAACAAATAATTATTTTAAAGTTCTTGATAAAGATTGCTCAGTAAGTTTTAATAATCTAATATTTAAAAAGGGGTGCATATTGTAAAAGGTTAAGAACATTTCATCCTATGTCTTCCTGCTTTTTTTGTGTTTTACTCTATTAGACATAGTTTATTCAGTCTGTTCCTTCTGGCAGAAGGACAAGCAATGGAAATCAGCCTAGACTGTAATTGGGTACATTTACATTTGCGTTCTTCAAAATGTTCATTAATGCACAATGATCTTCTTCATCAAATAAAATAAATAAATAAATGAAGTTACAGGAATGGGAATGCTTTATGAGGCCTGATAAGAGGAGGCCTTTTGCAGTTTGGCTGCCAGACAGCGCCCATGAGGGATGTGGATGGGTCCAGGCTGAGCGCAAGGTGACGGGCCGTGGGCCGACATGCCCGGGTGTCTGATCAGATCACACTCTGGCTCAAAGTGAGTTTCAGGAGGTCTTCGAGAGGTGAACAGCACTGGGTACCACCGAGCGAACCCAGATGAGCAAGTTGTCATGAAAAGACAAGCTGGCTCAAAAGTGCATGCAGCTGAGACAGGATCTCTCTGTCCAAAATCTTTGCTTTAGTTTGTCACTAAAGGTGGGCAGCAAGTACTCAGGGTTGTCGCATGTTTTTGACATTTGAAAACCCTTAAAAAAAAAAGGAAATGAACAAAGTAAGAAAATTTGTTTATCCAAAAGACATTAATTGACCCTATATTTAACAGTTTAAAACCTGATTCAATTAATAAAAGCATTAAAAACAATAGGTTACAAGCTAAAATCGCTGATTTTATTTCATTTTTTGGTCGTAACTTTTTTTACACCCCTCGACTAGAGAACATGACTTTGGCGGCTGGATCATTATTAGTTCAGTAGTTCTTAACTAAAATAACTTTTTCAGTAATGGTGCTTTTTGGAACACCCCCAAAATTCTAATCACATTCTCCTGGTTCATGTTCGTGAACATGTCATCACAATCCAACTCTTCCAATTGGCCTGCAGTTATAGACACAAATGCTATTTTGTGTGGTGCCTATATCTCCAGTGGTCATTTTGGCAAAAGGTGGGGTTCACCCCAGACGGGTTGACAGTCCCTTTTGTTGAGTTTATTTCACTCTTACTTTGTTGTGAGATTAGGAAAATTAAGAACTTTGAGAAACTCTTGATAGGATTATTTTATGCAGACACCTGAAAATTTTGCACCTGTTCAAGTGGAAAGCCCTCACAATTTAATCTTCTTAATTCAAAAAAAAAAAAACAGAGTTTGTTTGTTTTTTTCCTTAAATGATCCTATTAATTCAGAGAAACTGAGCTTTCTTTAATTTTCTTTTTAACTTTAACTTTTTTTAATTTTCTTTAATGATCTGATTAAAGAAGACAATTTGTATTTTTTTCTTAAATTATCTCGTTAATTCAGAAAAACAGAGCTTTTTTATTTATCTATCCTGATGATCTTCTTGATTCAGAAAAACATCTTATTTCATTTATTTTTATCTACTTGTTAATTTAATAAAACTGTTGTTTGTTTTTTTTGGTTATGTAAAAACATTGTTAATACAGAACACAGTTTATTTTATTTTTTTATTAATTCTATTTAATAAAAAATATTGTTGTTAAATTATCTCGTCAATTCAGAAAGAGCTTTTAAATTATTTTCTTGGTAATTCAGAAATATTTACTTTCTCATTAATTCATAAAAACGGCCTTTTTATTTTTTTCAAGTGAATCCAATACGCATCAAGCTAACATAATTTGTTGACCATGTTGGTGTCTTCTACCTAAATGGTCACCCCCCCACCCCCCCGACTAATGGAACACGAATCATTTGATCAAACTTCCCTGATTAATGCTTTTAGTGAGAGGAAGCTTTTTCCAGTGAATGAGAACTAAAAGAGGGGCGTGATAAATTCTAGGAACATCTGATATCTTTGCCAAGAACAGAAATCCAATAAACAGAACTCCGATATCCTAAAGCTCGTAGAGAACCTGAGCTCCATTACATCTCGTACATCACTCCAGATTCTTCCAACCCACGGGAGCTAACATTTATCTTCTTCCCACCGTAACGGATTTAACCTGACAGACCGTGAAAACCAGAACTAATACAGTAGAGATTTCCAAACCAGAACCAGCTTTTGAATCTTTGGATTATGGGTTGGGATATACTATCCTAGATATAAGCATGTTTCCATGTAGGCCTGGGATCTTTCTATGTATGTGTTTTTTAAGGTGGGAGGCAACGTCAGAGGAACATCCGTACAAATGGCAACTTACCAAAAAGAACACTGCATTTTGCTGGCAAGCTGAGCAGAGTCGTGTGCTCTGATCGTGATCCTTTCAACACCTTAAATTTCTAGGCGGGCTGTCTCAGCTCTTCTTTTATCCCCTTCTTACTTCCCCCTTCTCCACCTCCAACCTCCACCTTCATGTGTATGTTTTAAAGAAACATCAGAGGATTTGGTTCGGCTATCTGGGCGATAGAGTTGGGAAATGCTTAGAGGCTAGACAAACGGTATAATATGAGGAAAGCAGAGATTTATAGGCCAAGGTGGAGAGCTTGATAGACTGCAGATGTAGCAAAGGGGAAAACTAAGTCAGCATATGTGCATGCAGGCCTGAACTTTTCACTTAAAACATTTAATATTCTAAAAGGGATGCAGAGTATTAAGGATTATTTTTTTCCATCCTTATATTATGTAACATTATACGTAGCTAAATTGTAGAAACTGGCTTTAAGTGGAACGTTGTTGTAATACTGTCTACTCAGCTGTAACTGGTGAATGACTGCTGACTGGTGGCAGTCTGTGGGGTCCTTTAAGTCATTCCCCTGATGTAAAATGCCAATAATCCGGGTTCTGTTTGCTGTTACAGCTACTTTAGGATTGTTTCGAAACATCGTAAAGAAAAATCCTAGAAATTCTGGAACTTTTTCAGTGCCTTACCAAAGTATTCACAACCCTTACAGTGTTGTTTTGTCATATTTCAAAAACACACTCCATCGTATTTTTAAGCGCATTTTATTACACACGCTGCAGCACACAGATTGCTTTCAAGCCATTTCCTATCCTTCTATGTATGCTGGAACATTGACAAATCTGCTTCTGGAAAATCTTTCGGATTTTGTGAAGCAACCAGTCCTGTCACAGCTTTGACAAATAATTGTCTCTCTTGATGCCCTCAGGTTCTTAATAATGCGTACATACTGGAATCAACAGTGTGTAATCCACGCTGTTCTGCCGCATTATGACCAAGGGCTGCCTCCGTGATGTCACCCCTTTGTTTCTGAGGAGCTGAATTAAAGCAAACCGGACAGTTTTGAAAAACTGCCATCTTGGCTGCGTCAAGCATCTCGTCACAAACTGAAAATAAAAATAAAAAATGGGCAAAGGGGTGGAGCTGAGAGTGGCGATGTAAGGACGGTGGATGTTAGACATTCTGAGCAAATGTAGCTATTAGCTAACGTGGAGCTAACAGAGGTTAGCAGGCGCTTCTAGCCAGAAAAACACGGTTAACCGCCACTGCTATCCCTCTGCCTTCTAGGCAGATTCAATAATTTTGTCAAATAAAAGCAAGAAACCTTGTTGGTCCATAATTTTAATTAAAAATACTTGAAATTTAATCAAAATAAGTTTTATTAATCAAATTGTAAGGAAGAAATGTGATCATTTCAACCCATTTTTGACAAAGCAGTGTTATCTTAAATGCACAGCAGAAATATAATTTTATTCACCCAAAAAAAAAGGCTTCTTGGATGGTCTGATACTGCAACCAATAACACAGTAAGCAATTTTTGCAGACGCAACTGATGGCCAAGTACAGAGAAACAAAAAAGCAAACAGGAGCCAGCAGGGGGGAGCAAGCCGCTAGCCACCGCTAGCCGCCACCGCTAGCCGCCATCTGAGACCTGTCAATCAAAAGATGGCGGCCGAATTATTCACGATTTCATGATTAAATTACATCTAAACTGATGAGTTATTTAAAAATATACACCACCCTTAGAGTTTTATGATCCACACAAAGATAAGAAAACACTGTGGTTTAAATAAGTCAACATTATTTCTGTTAATTCTGTTAAGCAGGGGGGTAGCTTAATGCTTTTTACATTTTTGAAAATAACAAAAAGATTCACAAGTTCGTTTCATTGGCCCTGACCAATATCCAAGCTGTAGGAACTCAAAAACCTGATAAAAGAGGCTGGTTCCGTGCTCGACGGTGGAACCTCTGGAAATGACGGTGAAAAGAAAAATTTTTCATGAAATCAAAGCCACTACGGACAACCCTGACCTTTCACTTCATAAGACTGTCACAAAACAACAAAGTGCCTTCACTAAGACGTCTTCGGATCTTTTGTAATACACAGTGCTACAGGAGATCCTTCCTGCCCACTGCCATCCGGCTCTACAACTCTTTGAAGAGCTTTTGATAATAATAATAATATGAAAATTACATTTATTTTTTCCCTTTGGAATAAAGTATTTTTGAATTTTATTGGAATAGAAAAGTTGGACTGTTATAAAACCCAACACATAGGACTAAATCTGTCTCCTGGAATCAGAAACCTGGTCTATTCCTGACTTTTACACGACTAAATCACAGACCAATTTAATCTATACCATAGTTTGGCTGTGTGTGCCAGACAGAAATCTACGGCACATTTTTAAGCTATAAAGTGTTCTATCACCTCTGATAGGTGTGAACTTTGACAGAACCAGGGATGAAAGAGGAAGGTCATACTCTGAATTTGTGCAGAAAAGGAGTTGAACTGGCGAAGCCTTCTTCAAGGCATTTTAATCAAGTTTCAAAGGTTGGTATATAAAACGTAAACTTGTCTTGAGAACAATACCCTTTCAGTAACTTTAATATTCCGTTTTTTACTACTACTTTCTGACCTTGCACTTAGAACTGAAGGCCCATTGTGTATAAGTGAGGGAAATTTTTGAAGCAACTATAATGAAAAGGTTCCATCTTTGATAAATGAAGAAATCAGAGATAGGTAGAAAGAAGAATCTCAGAAGTTTGCACACCTTTGTTAAAATGCAGGATTTTGTGAAGGAAAAAGATAAGACTGATAAATTACTGTGCGCAGCCTTGAGCTAATGCTTTTCTGAAGCTGGGTTTGACTTAGATTAAGCATTCATTACTCATTTTTAGGAGTTCATCAGCAACTTGCCCCAGCAATATTTGCAGACTCTCTCCTAAAAAAGTCAGTAAATCTCTCAGACTGTGAGGACATTCCTGCTCCACATTCCTCTTTAAGCAAAACAATTCCTCTAGAGCCCTAAAAAATAATGGCTCATTGCAAATTATCGCAAATACTTGATTGCAGTTGTTAATGCCAAGGTTGGCCACAACAGTTGGGTTTAGGGGTCAATCACTTTTTCACACATGGCCATAAGTGCTTGCACTGTTTTTTTCTCCCTTGATATTAAATACTGAATTTGGTTGACTTTGAATAATATCAAAATGTGTTTTATGATCTGAAACATTTGAGTGACAAACATGCGCACACACAAAAAAAGAAAATCAGGAATCACGTTATTGTAATCTGTAATTTGTTTTTTTTTTACTTAAAGATTTTACAGGAAAAATAAAATGATACTGTCGAATGCTGGTTATGTTGGAAAGCTGAGGGGATGGCTGAGCTGTTCGTAGGCACGCTGTTACTCAATGGCTATCCGGGCTTGAACTTTGGGCTTGATCTCTAACAAAACCGGGAGACAGGGAAAGCACCTTCGGCTGAGAGGTCTACAAGAATCCATCACTAACCATTTCACAATTAAAACACACAGAGGGGGAGGAAGCCTCTGCTTAGTCTGAGGTCCAAATGCCTGAACTCACATTCGTCTTCCAGTCAGCAGGGGGAGAGAAAGCATCAGGCTAAGAGGATTAGCCCAAATCCTTGCTGATTTTTCTTTTTCTTCGGGTTAAAGAGGGGCCCGAATCGGAGCCAAATGCCCCAGCTGGCCGCCAAATGAGCATTATGCAATATCTCCCTGATTGTCTGGAGTTTTTTGGGGGGCTTTTTGTTCCACTGAAAGCCTCCTTGTTCGCAGATGAAATCCTAATGATACGGGGGCAGGCGGCGGATCACCTCAGCTGTGAAGACGAGCCGCTTTCAATGAGTTTCCTGATGTTCTTTAAAGCCAAATCTCCATGACATAGTACAATCAATTCATCCCAAACACACATGCACAGTGTAACCCTCCTGCGGTGAGGCAGTGAGGCGGCGGAGCCCGGCCTCTCCAAGCAGCAATCCCCATCAGCCTTCATCCACTTAGAAGTGAACAAGCTGTTCTCTCTCTCTGTGTGTCTCTCTCGCCTGACTTTGCCTCTTCCCAACTCTCCGATGCATTAAGGATGCTGTGAGGAGGGAGGCATTAACCTTGATGTGTCTGAGTGTCTGCACTACATCTGAGAAGGGCAAAAGGCCATCAGATGGAGTATGAGAAGCACTCCAAATCAGGTAGGAAAAGCTTGGAAGCGCTGATTTTTATCTGGGTTTAAATGATCTCTGTAGATAACACGAGAAATTAAAATGCAAAGTGTGAGAAACCGTTGGAGTGGAACATCTAAACAATTAGCATACTGAATGACTCCAAGATAACATAAGTGTGCTTGAGGTGAGAAATATTTCTACAGGAATAAATAAAAGATCAAGTTAACCTGCCAAAAGCAATGGTTTGATGGGTTCTACTTGGACAGAGGCCGATAATAATTGCTTCAAACAGAAGAAATCTGTCAAGGGGCAAAGATTCACCTGCACCGAAAAGGTTTACCAAGTCTCCGCCAATGATGTATAATGTCAGTGAATCTAAGTAAATATAGCACTGGCTTTTTTAAAATGCTAGATAAAACTCTTGCCTGTGTCTGACAGCATTCAGCCCATGTTTAGCACAGTTCCTCCAGCTGATCAATAACAGGCACAAGTAGCGCCCCCCTTTTGCTGTTATTTTTTTTTTTTAAATACCTGCATCCCACTTTCCTTCACCAAAAGCGATAAAGATCTCGTATATCAAGCAAACGCTCGTAGGCGGGGTTCCACTGTCGCTGATTTTTCAGGCTCCCTACCTGCTGATAACGATTTAGTGGTACATAAAAGTCCTATAATCTTCTCTGATCTTCCATGCATCATCATCTCAAAATATGTATTTAGACATTTAAACAGCATTTTGGCAATGACCAAAAGTTTTGATGCATTTCCAGAAACTGAATCATGTTTCAAAAAGAAATGTACCAATTTGCATCAGATTACCGGGAGCCATTGGTCATTCATAAGTGGTCAACAATGATGTGGCGTGATCAGATGTTTACCAAAAATGATTACGCAATCACGAGGGTAAAGGGGAAGTACGGGGATTAGACTCCTTGGTGCAGACTCAGAGGCACTTTCAACTTCAACGACAAAGAATGTTAAAGAGATCCGCAAGATTCTTTACATAATCTCAGACATGGACAACACACTCGATGCATCTCGTTTATTGGGTGCTGACATGGTCTGTGACCATAGTGGCTGATCACAGGCAAAGAGCCTGTTATGCTAACCACCAGTACAGAAGTGGCGCATAATCTGTAGGCTGCGAGATTTAGGCTACGTCCACACTAAACCGATAAGGTTATACGGGGAGTTAGACGCCTGATGTTATCCACTCAACACGAGCATTTACGCCCCGTTTAAGGTCCCATGATTGCGCAATCCCATACTGACCTGTGCAAATACTGGGCATGCGCGAAAAGACGCAAGAAACAAGCATATATTTTATAATTTACCAGCGCCTACATAATATATACAAGAAGCTCTACAGCACAGTACATATCTGCTTGTCCCGTTAACCGAAGAGAACAATAGCTGCTCAGAAGAAGAGAGAGTTTTTGGTGTGGACAGACGACGAGATCGATTTATTACTCTTCGCTGTTGTCTTTGTCTGAAGTGTCGTATTGTTATTGACGCAGCATTCATTGACCCCACTTCCTTTCATTATCCGGGGAAGCTGTCCACACCAGCTCGTTTAGCCATTGAATTAAGATTTACACGGCTCTCTTACCCGGCTAATAGTTATCCGGCCACAGACCTTAAACGACGGCGGGTTAGTATGGACGATAGGGGGTGTAGACTTAATAATTATACGTTCAAGGCATTATCCGACTTAGTTTGACCGTGGCCTTAGTCCCACAGAAGCGACAGCTTTCTGAGTCTTTCTTATCACTTCAAATAAAAAAGTGTTCTCTTATTTCAAAACTTTGGCTGAAGTGGTGCTTAATTTCAGTCTCAATTTCCCGTGTTGAAAGTGTGCTATACAAATATAGTTGCCCTCCCTCTAGGCACAGACCACTGCCATAAAAGTTGAACATACACTACTCTACGTTCAACATAAAGAAACCAAGAGGGAGTGTGAAACTGATACTTATACCTATGTTTCTACTAAAAGCTTCTTAAATAAATGAGCATCATTCAGTTCAAGGTTGCATATAAGCATGCTGATGGCCACATAAAATCATCCTAAATCAAAATATGCATGTAACAGGGAAGAGGCATGGAGGGTTTTGTGCTTTAACCATGTATCTATTAACATTTAAGATTAAACTTGCTTGTCTAACCCAACTGCGACTGACAGCAACTTTAGCGAATGGATACCAATGGGTCTCCCATCATCTTCTACCCTATTAATAGCATTAAAATTCGTGTCACATATGTTTATAATCACTTTGGTGAAATCATTATCCAATGGAAGCTACAGACATTTAAGTTTTCATTAAAATGATGGGATAGGCCATGTTTGAACCCTTAAAGTACACCTGAACAAATTGTAATAATTTATACAGTCCTAGGAATCAAAAGAAAGTTACAAGAATATTTTAGGTGGCATACATGTAGGTCTTTAAGGATCTTTTGGCCACAATGGTAATATACATTGGGCATATTTGAGTCTAATGTAAAAACTGTCTGAATCTGCTCTGCAACCAACAATGATACATTGTGGCACTGCAATGTAAGACTTTAGCTTATTAAAACATGAGTGTTTCTTATGACTCACTAATTTAATGTAAGCTCCGCAGCCAACAACAAAGCTATGTATTTTGTGTGTTTATATAGTTGAATGTTTGTGTATTGAACGTTTTAATTTTTACTTCATATGAAATAGCAACCCTGTATACTCTCATCCCACAGGATGATGGATGGAAATTAGCCTAATGATACAATATGTTAAAATGACGTATATCATGTTTTCTTCAGCAAATATATATAGATATATGTCTCAAACAAACCTGGAGCTTATTGAGTACAGTATTGTACCTGAATATTGATTTTCTGCAGATCCCCTGGCTGTAAACAAAAGAAAGGCTTAGTCATTTTGACTATGCAATTTTAGTGCAAACGTTTCTCAATCTCGTATTGATTTTTAAGTAACACAAGTTTGTAGTTACATGCTGTTGATCCTCTACAGTTTAGTCTATACTGAGCAAAGAAGGATCAGTGGAATATAGAATTCTATCTAAAGTACAAACGTAATGTATTCATTCCAGCAAGGGGTTTAGACACAGTAATAGAAGTCTCATTTGGGACAAATTGTGGGACTAAAGACAACCAACCATTTGTTGGACGACGGATGTTTCCCTACTTTTTACTACTTACAAAAGTATTAAAGTATTTAGACCCTTTGTTTCCACAGAACATGTATCCATTTCTATTCAGGCTTCCACAGAATCAGCATTCTTTAGAACGTTTCCACCAGCTTTGGACAGCTAGAAATCTTTTCCTATTAGTCTTTACAAACTAGCTCAATCTTAGTCTAATCAGATATATGAACATCAGTTTTAAGCTTTGCAACAAGTTCAGGTCTGGAATTAGCCTGGACCATTCTAACACACCAATAAACATTGATATAAAACTTTACATTGTAGCTCTGGTTGCATGTTTAGGGTCATTTTCCTGATGGGGCGGTGAACCTTCTCAACTGTCAAGTTTTACTGCAACTTGTAAAAGCTACTAGAAAAACAACGGACCTCCTCAGTGCTTCTCTGATAAATGCTCTCCTTGCTTTTTATAGCTTAGCTGGGTGTGTGTGTCTTGGTTGGATTGTGTCTAAGAGACTACTGCGACAGATTTTATTTAGTTTCAGATGATGCACTAAGAAGTTCTCTACAAGACATCAATGATTTTAATAGTGCAAAATATAATATTGCAATATAACCAAACCAGACTAAAACTTCACAACTTTTGTGCCCTTTGGTCTTGATACCGTTTTCTCACTAATGTATCTGTCATGTTTACACTTATTCTGCCTGTTTTTTTCACATACAGTACATAAAAAATAAAAAAATTTAATAATGCGTGTGTCAGCGCATGTGCGTTGTGTAAGAAGTGTTCCCACTGTGAAAACTTCTTACACAATGTCTTGAGATGCAAAAACACCAATAAACCGATACGAAATCTGTAACATTTCACACCTACACCAACACCCTCCCACCCCAACCCGAGAAAGGTATTTTAACACAGTGAAGTTTCAGAAGACACAGCCATGTGCCATACACACTAACATAAACAGATGACATTTCTGCGTATCTCACAACACTGTAGGAATTTCTCAAAGCACACTGGTTGGTATTGGAGGGGTCTAGTTAAAGTCCAGGGATGAATGGGATTTAGGTGCAGTAGGGTGACCTTAAACAGGCTCCTCATGTTTAAAAACATTCCATAGTTGCTGAACCACATAATGTGTGCACAGTGTTCATGACCATTGATTGTAAAAGCTTGTTGCTTATACAGTTAGGCACAACTTGTTATGGGTTTAGGGAAAATTTAATTTTTGCGTAAGGCTAGATTGGTTCATAAAATAGTGCTGGACGATATAGAAAAGGAGCATATTGATAAGGGGAATAGTCATAATGATCAATATCAATAATTATCAATAACTATCGATAATTATCGATAACTATCACAAAATGTAGTAAAGGCATTTTAAGCGCCTCCCTGGTAATTAAAGGCTTATCTTGAAGCTTTTTAATCTTTTAAACATTTTATGACACTTCATATTATTAATGGCTGAAACTTTTGGTTTAGTTTGCCAATAAAGCTTATTCAAATCAGTTGAGCTGCTAAAGCTAACCAGCTACTCACCTATACCAGAGTATAAATGGAGCCCAGAACACTAAAAGCCCAGTCCAGTCACTGAGAGCTGTAGCCAGCAAGTCAATCCACCCCCAGCTGTGTTTTTTTGCTTCTGGGGACCGGGTGGAGAACTTGGGGGACATTTTAAAAGCTGCAGGCATTGTTAGCAGCGTGACCTGGGTTTCTGTGTATCTCTATAACAGTGGTTCATAACAAACTGTTTAAGACTTTTGACAGCAGTCATAGGTATTGACAGTAGTCACGTGATAGGCTATAATGAAAAATGGAGCCGAAAAGTTTTTTTTTGGGGGGGAGATGTGTTTATTGCATCACACATCTATCGATCGATAGATATTGCTATCGAATTATCATCCAGCCCTATCATGCAACTTAATAATAACTTAAATAATCCTCTTTAGTATGATCTAACAGGAAACATTTGCGTGGCAAAAAACAGCTAGAACTACAGTCTCTAGAAAGATCGCATTAGGCAAATATGTCAAGATATGTTAGATCCTGTAGAACATTCAAGACAAAAAATATCCTTGGTTTCATAAAACTACAAGCTCTATGAAGGAAGTCTCTCTCTTTAAGTGCTTTAAGTTTTAAACTGGAGGCACTAAAGATGAGACTATCCAGAGCATTCCTAGGATGTTTTACCCTTTATATGTCTCTGTTAACAAATCTGCTGACCAGGCATTGACCTGGACAATTGCTTTAATCCAACACTTTGTTTCTCAGGCAGCCTGACAAGCTTGATCTAAAGAGTACGTGTGCAGTTCCATGTTTCTCTTTAGTTTCCTTTTGTAGCTCAAGTACAGATTCTTTTCTGACATTTGGCCTTTTGATGTTTGGAACCAATTCCTCCGCTCTCATGTGTTCTTTCTGTTCCCTGCCACCGTTAAATTACATTGTTAGAAGAGGAGGTAGTAAAACTCTGTCTTTCATTTGATAAGGTATTGAGTCTATTCTATAGAGCCATATTATCCAGATAAATATGGTATAAGATGCTTTCAAGGTAAAGTTCTCATGAACGTGGGTAAAGAAAAGGAAAAACATTCATGCATTTCTTGGGTCTTGATTTGAGTCGACTTTGCTAATTTGACAAATTCCCGCCAATTAATACAGGCAGGTTAAAGTCATTAGATTATAATCTTTAGAAAGTTTTATATCGCAAAATGAAGTTTAGTCAGTGTTTTCGGCCGTAGGTTCCTTTAAGACCGTATTTCTGTAGCAGAGGGTCAGGGTTAGGAGTCAGGAGCATACTGAAGACCTAAACCTTCATTAGTACGTTTTTGGGACAGGTCTGATTGGCGTTGCTTTGCGCATAGTGGAAATTAACCCATTTACTAAGACTTCAGCTCTGATTAGTATGTCTCAGACCTTGAGAGGTCAGGGGTTCTGGCTTTTCTGGGTCATCACCTCTAACCCACTGTTGTCCTCTTCAAACTATTTGCTTATCCATTTCTGCTTTGTGACAGTGAAAATTTGTTTTACTGGTAATGAAATACCACTGCTGCCATAAGGTGTGTATGGTCTCCAATAATGTGTAGACTGGTGGTGTTCGTTAAAGTAATAACCACATGGATGGCATAACTCAAGGTTTCCCAACAAAACATAGCCAAAAACGTTATACTGCCTCGGTGGTTTGCATTGCCCCCCTCGCTCAAGTGTATCCTGATCAAGGCTTATCAGGCAAGCAAAATACACACCCCAAGGTATAAAATAAAGCTTGATTCATCAGAATAAGTCACCACCATTATACAGTGAGCCAGATTTCACGTCTAATGCCTAGCCTGGACACCCTGACTGCTTAATGCATACCACCCACTGAAAGATGAAGAGATAGTCCATGTTGTTCACTTTATCTTTCATTGGTCCTGATCGTATACCAGATAGGTTTTTATGGTGTAAAGGAAAGAAAGTGTGTTCATCACCCCATGTAAAACAAGGTTGCGGCCCACATGTCTTTAGTCCACATCAGGGATGTAGTTTTACTGTTCTAACAACCAAGATGAAAAAACTACAGTCATAAAGCATTCAGCCGTTGTCTCCAGGGTAAACATTTTCTGCCATCAGGTTCTGCTGTTGATACAATCACAACTAATTAATTTATTTTTGCTTTAGTTAGTATGAAAGACCTAACTTTAAAAAGAAAAGTCAGCCTTTCCTAAAATATTTAGGTAACAGAATTATATATTTATAGTGAATTATTCTGTTGATTTGTATGATTACAGCTTAAAGCTAAAACCCAGAAAACCCAGAATTCAGCTTCTAATAAAGCTTGATTATTACTGAGAGCAGTAAAACATTATTTATATCATAGAAATGTTTAATTTAAAATTCCCTTAAAGGTATAGGAGAGGATTCTTCTCAATTTCAGGAAAAGAACCATCCCCTCTCCCCTTTTTGAAAATATGCGCTTGAGGAACAACATATCTTCCCAGGAAAGTTCCCATGTAGACGTAGCTAACTTCTTCTAGCAGTAACCTGGAATGCATTTCTCCAAATAGCATGCCAATTTTTAGCCTACCTGTCGAGTAGAAACTTGGCGACGGAGGCATCGGTTGGGGGCCCCCAACCTGTGCTTTCAGCGCACGCCATTGTTGGAAGAAATCTCCTTAAAACACTCTGCACGTGCACACAGCTCAATCAGATGATTGACGGTTAGGAGACTGATCCACACAGAAGAAAAAATCCTCCGCCATACCTTTAAGGCTCTAGTTCTAATTTTGCTATTGCCATTCGTACCACACTTTCCCCCTTTTTAAACATTCAATTAATATTCTTGGACACAGCACTTTGCGAACCCCTTTCGTTAGACCTCTTTTGGTTTGTCTTCCTGTCTCAGTGACAGAATGCTCATCAACTGTCAAGAAAGCAGTCTTCCTCGTGATTGGATAGGCCAGACATCTCAGCATCAATACACCGTCATCCAGCATTAAGGACAACTCTATCCAGCCCACAAGATGATTTCATGCATTGATGTCACACCAGTAGATTACTCACACTCAGTATTTTTACATGCACATCTAAATCAAGTTTGTTTGAGTAATCAGACTAAGGGCTTGCCCCCTGTTGAGAGCCGAGTCCTAGTTTTCATGTCTCTTAGTAAATTAAAATATGAAATGAAATACTTTCGACTCCCCAACGATAGATGGCAATATGCGCCCCTACATGTTAGCCTTACAGCGGTTAGCCTCGAGCTGCGCTCAGAACATGCACTGATCAGCCGCTTATGTTTGTCTTATTCTTCTATCAATACTACTATGTTGTTGTTGAGCCGCACTTGACTTCCAGAAAGGGTGCGCGAGTACAGGCGGGGGTGGGGAGGTTGGTTACAGAGAACCCCAATTCCCAATGTGAATGTACTAACTCCATAATGGGCCATTATAGAGAACAACAGCTAGAAACGGAATAAACCAAGACTATAATTCAAAACAGCATTTATCCTGTTGTTGTTTAATTTTAGGCAGATTATGGGGTCAAATGTACCATATGAAGAAGTCTATGCCGTTTCAAACCGGCTTTCCTTAGCAAGTTTGTAACTTTGTAATTTCCGCAGAGAAATGAGCCAGTCTGATAAAGCATTACAAGCTGTAGACAGAAGTCATTTTAAATGTCATTAAAGTTACATGAATGTAGGTATTGTTTATAGAACTATTAGCCCTATCGTCATGGAGCCATCAAGGTAAACCAGACAATTAGCACACAACTAATTTAATATTCATAAGTGGGCAAGGAAAACCAATTTGTCAATTGTAGGGTTTTGTTATAGGATTATATTTTACTATTTATCAGGGCTCCTGGGCTACTTTCAGCCCCAACAAAGTCTCATGTGCTGTACAGAGGCTCAAAGAACAGTTCCAGTAGTCAAACATGTTGCTTAAGAACACTTTTTCAATGCCCAAAACCACTTTCAACAACTGTTCTCACAGCATGCAGAACCTGTCTGACTGAGTTTTCAAAGCTCAGAACTTGATATTAGACATGAGCAAACTTGTTGCTGTAAAACGATGCCAGGCGTAGTCCTCAAAGTTCGACAAATTATTTTGTTTTCACTGTGTTTTTTACACCTTCCATGGAAGACAGGAGCTTTTAAGACGGTCAACTTGCATTTACTCTATCTCCACCCCACCCCCACCCCCCGGATTGGTAGTCAGGGTAACAGCAAAGTTCTGGCACTTCCTCGACTATGAAGATGAGAAGAGTTTTTGGCTAAGCATGGGGCAGCTGTGTCAACTGGGCCTCCTGGGAAACGGAGACTTTGAAGATGATTTTTAGTTGAATTAGGTCTTTATTCTCAGCCAACATCCCCAGGCTGGCTGTCTGGGGGACCTGACTACCATGTATGTGTGAATTTGAGTGAGTCTGTATGTGTGGAGAGTAGGAGGGGGCAGCCATCTTGAAAAGACCCTATCTACTATAGGTGTTCATGTTTTACTGAGATAGCCTGTGCTGTCTGACCCTGGCTTAGCTTTTCTTCCCCCACCATCTTGCCTCGAGCAACGGGAAAAAATCTAACTGCATGAAGAGCGTATGTGTGAGTGTGTGGTAGAGTGTGACTGTGTGTCATCAAGTATGCCCAGAAGGGACAGCAGAGAAAGAAGGTGAGCCTCTCTGTCCGTCCTTCCCCTCTTCCATCACTCTCAAAAGCTTCATCTACCAAACCTGACCCTCTTCACAATCTCCCCTCTCTGAGCTTGATTTTATGCACTTCACCGCTCAGTAATTCTGTTTTTTTTTTTTTTTTTACACCACATCATATCCCAGCAATTTTGTCATACTAAAGTTGGGGTACTTATTTGCTCAAGTGTCCAACCTTTATGAAAATACCCACACCAGGACAAGCTGGTAGGTTGTATCTGGCCGTAGTAAAAAGAACGTCCAAATGAAATGGAAAAACTGCACTTTTAATTATTGATCTGATCATCAATAATTTTCTTTGCCCTTTCAAAAACATTTTAACACGGAAAGAGAGACATAATTGGCTGCTGCCGCCTTCTATTTATCTGTGTTTATGACCTGCTCTGCTTGCTGTGCTCAGACAGCTGAATATATGAGGGAGGGCTGCTCGGAGAGCAGTTTAATGACTGGTTGTCATTAAACTGCTGGTTGTCACATTTTATGATGTTCAAAGTTAAACACTTTTGAAAGCAGGAAAACATCTTTCTCTGTACTCTCTTCTCACACAATCTATACGACCAATTTGACAATCAAAAAAAGTTATTATGATTCAAAGATGTATTTAGTAATACATTAAAATGCTAACTGTTAGAGCCTTTTCTAACTGGAAATATTTGGGATGAGAAAACTACCTGGAAAGTTAATTAATTGGTAGGTGAGTTAATGAAACGGGTATTTTGTTACCACCTTTGAAAGTGGTAATTCCAGCTTTCAGCTACATGTTGTCTCTTGTGATACATTTCTAAATAGAGTAGACTTTAAGCTAGAAGGAACCTTGGGCTTGATTTTTTTATGTAAAAATAAAAATTATATTCTATGCATTTGTTAGAAAGCATAAAAGACAATTAAATTGTTAAGGAAATGAAAACGTAAATCAATACCCACTACTTAGAAATATTACTTAGTCGAAATACTGAAGTTTTCCAGTATTTCTTACGGATGCAACGGTGCAGCTACAACAACCTCAAGCTGGATGTAAAAATCACAGATACTGGAGAAAAAATTGACTGCCGTCGGAATGGCTAGCCTTACTGTGTGATCAGATCAAAATCAGTAGAATGAATAAATTGAGAAATGATTTTTCCCATCAACGGCACATAGGCCACCAGCATATAACAACGAATTTTCCCGTGAAAGTTACCATATAGACGTGGGTAACTTATTCTAGCAGTGATCGGAAATGCATTCCACCAAATCGCAGGACTAACCTATCGCAGTGAAGAACTGCGCTCATGGAGCGGATACATCGCCGCCGAGGGCTCACTCCTGAAGGCGGTGGTTTTGGGTCGCTCCCATCAATAAGTTTCCATACGTCACCGAAGAAGAAAAACAATACCTGTGCAATCTCCTGACAAAGTCACCTCAAACTTTAGTCTGCCTGTTGAGTAGAAACTTGGCGGCAGAGGCATCATTGGGGAGCCCGACCTGTGCACACGCCATCATTGGAAAGAATCTCCTAAAACCAATCTGGTCTTGCTTCTGTCTTCTGAGCCCTTTCTCTTCTTCTCACACACCTCAAAGACTCCTTTCAACTCAGACATTTTCAAATGACCTGGTTAGAACTGTGAGGCAGAATAAATAGATGATGGCGTAGAGGTACAGATAACATGCGAGAGTGTGCATGCAGACTCTCAGGATGATTGAAAATTAGGAGGACCAGTGGTGTAGATGATCCATTCGGAAGAAAAAACATACCTCTAAGATATAGTATATAATAAAATCTACTTCATTTAACAAACTGAAAGGCATTTTGTTGCTGCTGACAAAACAAAAAAATCATTAGGGATGAAACAATACAACTTTTTTAAAACTGATACAATACCGATACTTGAATCTGAGTACTTTTCGATACCAAGTTTCTACCACACATAAAAAACATTATGAATTGGCAGACAGGTTTTATTTTATTTCATGCTTGTTACAACTACTGATGGTGAATTAAATGTAAAAAATAGTTAAAAATGACCACAAAACTGAAACTTCAAGAGAAAAATAAAGATTTTCTGTGAAGTTATTGCAGAGTTTTAACATCGTAAGTATCAGTTCATGGTAACCGATGCTGTTACGAGTTCTTTAGAACGAGTACTTTATCCGATAACAGTGTCAGTATCGTTGCATCTCTAAAAATCTTATTTTTGTCATTTTTCTTGATTACAACAATATAGCTGTATTAACACAAAGTGTTAGAAGAAAAATAAATTAGCAGGTCATCTAATCGCTGTATAGAGAGGAAACGATTATTAATTGCTGTTGCCAAAATTATGTTAATTGCTATGGTAATAATGTTGTCTTTGACATTTATTTATTTATCTCAGTTTTTATGTTGACACAGAGACATAGGCATGAACGGTGAAGAGACACAGTGATGACCCTTAAAAATCAGAGTCTGCCGTTTTCAATAAGTGATACAATATAATATATTCTATGCCAAAAATACATGAGTACTGTCAAAATAAAGCTGGATATATTTAAAAAGCTTAAATGTTGATTTAGTCACAAGTAGAGAAAAAAAAACAAAAGTATTTTTACCAAAACAAATTAAAACGATTAAGAACCAATAAAATTAACAAATTATGTCTGGTCCTCCAAGTATGGCTCTGCTACTGGCAGCAGGCAGGGTAGTTATTTTGACTTATGATATTTGAAAGAATCTGGAGGCACTAATGAGGAGATGAAAAGGGGTTTAATAGAAAACATTAGATTTTACAATTTCTATGATTATTTTTGCTGAAAATTCTTCAAAATACTTAGCAAATAAATAAACCAACAGTTTAGTACGTGGATGCGGAGCTTAAGCAGGTGTAATGCTTGGGTATGAAGGGGGTGGGGTGGGGGGAGGTTGGGGGGGTTGGTACAGATATGAATTGTTAATTTAGTCCGTCACAAAGGGATCCTGCTGATTATTTCAGCACCCCCACTGGCCTCGCAAAGCTGTACGACGGCACTAACACCCAACGTTTGTTTTCGCCGACTGCTCTCTCTCTCACTGTCCCTTCTTGCCAACGTGTAAAATCGGAGCCGGACCAGCTTTTTCCTCCTGCCAGCTGGGGAGCTCACACAGAAGGACCACTGAGTCCAAGCGGCCATGCGTGAAGGACTTTAAGCTTTGTCTTCGTGTCCTCCACCTGGGGTCTAGAATCATCCTTAATCAGTGGCTGGGTTTATCTTCTGAACAAAACATGTGTTGAACCATTTCAAATTCTTCCATTAACCAAACGACTTCACACGGTTCTCCCAGCCCATCACTGGGCGGGGGGATTTTCTCTGCAACAGAACTATCCACTAATTTTGGGTGAAGTTTTATTGGCAACGCTGTCTCACTAAATACTACATTCCTGATACACATAAATGGTGGCAAGACGATAAACAGTTTTCATTAGAAAAAGCAACTCTGGGTGAAACCAGAGCACCCACGTGCAACAAACAAAAGCTGAACTTTGCTTTTTCTAAGTCTGTCTTGTCTCGGCCTCCCAACTCTGCAGGTTGTATTGTTCTTACTTCCATCTAAATCAGGTGGCTTTCTTAAAAAAAACAAAATAAAACGGTTGTCTTCTGTTGCTACTAAGCGTATGGTACAAGAACTGTCTGTGTGGGCGATTGTGAGAAGTTCAAAGACTGCAAAAGAAAGATATGAGTCGGCTCATTTTAAACAAAACTCTTTTTTTAATACCGGCAACATAGTAATCTCTTGTGAGTATAACCATAGAAACATCTCTATGGTAAAAAAAACAATCCCATTTCGCGTTCTTTTATTCTAAGAACTCAAATATTGTACATTCTTTAAAGATGCAATAATTTCCTCAACGTTGGTGTGAGTATGTTATATTGGAATTACTTCTTTCTGCCATATAACTTTCCACAAATCCAGTGTTGAAATCTACTAAAGCATGCTGCCACATTTCAATGACTGACCACCTCGTTTCACCATAGATAACAGAATAATCCTCCTTTCTGGCATAGAACCCATAAAAATCATAAACCACACCAAACAAAAGCTCCTCGGTCCCAAAGCTTTCACCTCAGGGGGCTCGTCCGATGGTGCCGGAGCATTTTCTAATGACATCATTAACGTGATAACAACCATTGTTTTATCATAACTATGCAAGCTGTGTTATTTAAGGGCTCGCTGTTCTAATGGCGGCCGGCTCATAAATTAACTTTATGAAGTGCTCTGTGTGACCAGTAAACCATAACTGATGATGGAGTGATGAATATTGCCAAGAGTGCGTTTGTGTGTGTGTGTTTATGCATTTGTGGCTGGTGAAAGCATCCTGTATGGGCCCACACACCGCGAGGGCCTGAAAAATGTTTAAAGATGCTCTAAATGAAAAGCTGATGCAACTTCACCAAAACTTTGTGCACTTTTTAATAGTAAATAAAATAATGAATAATTAGCTATCATGCACTCTTTCGTTGTATTTAATAGAAGGAAACGTTTTACAATAGCCCTCTTTCCACTATTGGAACTTCCATCCGATTTTTCCAGATCTTCATGGTGTCGCCGTTTCACCGGACAGGCCCAAAATGACCACTTTCCAAGTCATTTTAGGAACCAAAGGAGTACTTTCTTTGGGGTAGGCACTTAGAAATGGCCCGGTAGGGTCACATGATGGGGACTTGTGGTCAACTAGTGCTGACTGGTTGTAACTCGGAGTGAGATGATATCAGCAACCGGCTTTGTAAACCTGGAAGAGTTGCTGGTGAAGCATTTTATCGGATCATGGCGAACAAAAAGGTGGCCAACGTCCCTGCTTCGTCCATTGTCGAGCTCTTCTTATTCTCTGCTGCTGTGGCCTCCTTTTGGCGGTGATAAATGATGCCATTCACTACTGATGATCTGCTGACGTTTTAGCAAATTCCTTAAAAGTCCACTTTTGTATGCAGGCACGACAGCTAAACGGCCCTGGCCAGCTGATTTACCCTGTCACCTTACCCTCTTCCAGAAATGTTCCAGGACGCATCTCGTGGAAACTGGCCTATTGGCAGGTCAAGGTATAGGTGAGTGATCCCCAACACACAACTGTAAAGCAGCAACAGGTTTGTCGCATTACATGATAAACTGACAGGTCCTGACAAAGACGTAGGGGTTCAAACCAACCATACAAAACAATGCATTTAATCATGAGGAGGTTTGTAGAGCCCCTTATAACCATTCTAAACAGTAAATACAGAACTATTACTGATCTGTAGAATTATCTCTGGTTCTGAACTATTTCAAAACAGAAAATGAAAGCAGTTAGGTCTTTATTAGATAACATGACTGTTTTCCACTACCACATAGTACGCATGGCTTCACTCAGCTCTATATGTTTATATGGGTTTTCCACCAGTACCAATTACGTGGTACAAGCCACTTTTTCAGAAACTACTTAGCTGGGGATTCAAGGGTAAGAAATCGGACTTACAGTTGGTCACTGATTGGATATGGAGGGGAGTCGCAGGTTGTGTCATAAGATCAGCTCACAAGAATCAGACCTACCATTTGTAAAAACTCACATGGACAGAGTCCTCCACAGTTTCAGTGTGTTTGTATTGCTTACAGATCATGTTGGGCTACTCTTCAGACTCTATATGACAACCCAACCCTTTAAAGCTTTTACTAAATTGTTCAATTAATTGGAAGAGGTCATATAGAGAAATCATGTAGAATGGAGCCATTGTCTCGTTTTCTTGTCTTTTCTTGATGTAGATTGAACCCATGAGTATTGAAAACAGTGGAATAACTGTCTTTCTTAATTTTAACTTGAACCTTGTGTTTTGTGAAAAGAGTCA
This sequence comes from Apricaphanius iberus, assembly GCA_028564705.1. NCBI lineage: Eukaryota > Metazoa > Chordata > Actinopteri > Cyprinodontiformes > Aphaniidae > Apricaphanius > Apricaphanius iberus. The sequence goes on along the minus strand of JAPXFQ010000075.1, from coordinate 2,359,212 downwards.
AATTTATTTGTGTCAAAAAATCTCAAAGAATCTCTTAGCAATCTGCTGCCTGTAGTGTTATTTTGTTTGCTTTTTAACTTTTATTTAATTAAATAACTATAAAAGCCAGTAGTTGTTCCCCTTTTCTAAGATTCCCAGAGTCATTATGTAACAAGATGTAATGATACCCAAACAAAAATTAGATTTTTTAACAACACAAATATAAGTAAATACAAGTTTTTAAATTATGAACTAATTTATTGAGAGAAAAAGAGCTCACAAAACAAGCATACCCCGATGTAAAAATGTATTTACCGCCTTTATTACATAATCAAATAATAACAATAATAATAAAGACAGGGAGCCTGCATACCCATGCAGGGCTTCATAATATAGGTCGCCTAACAACCAGAAGGTTTAAGGTATTCATAAAAACAATTATTTTCTTATCCACGACACGCCCAAATTAGACACATCCAAGCTCCTGGGCTGAAACCCAACACCAGCCCAACCATCCTTAAGATTCCAATTAAGTTTGCCAATTAAGAATACAATCATAACTGTAGACATAGTCAAACCAATCAGAAAACTAATCATGTGAAACTCAACGTTCAGAGCAACATATCGATCACATGACCGAGCCATCTCGAACAGCTTTTAAGTCCACAATGAGTTAATGTTCTCCAGTGAAATAGCTGGTACACAACAAGTCTTTGTCCAAAATCCAACATAATCTGCTGCTCAAAATCCTTCATAATTTACCACCTTGCGGGTGTTTCTCGCAAAGTTTTCATCAAGCAGCAAATTGATGAATTATCGGCACCGATTGATATGGGATGTGGACCAGAAAGTCCTCAAAGGTTGTACTTGCTGGTTGCCTTAGGTCAATGCACTGTACTACTGCATGCTTGCAACTTAATTTATGTTGGTGAGGCTGATACCTGAATGGCCACGCCTCTGGAGCCGGGTCTGACAGTAATATAGAGTCAAGAAATCTCTTCAATAGAAACCTGGTTGACATCTACACCGCTCCATGTTCCAGTCTAAAGCAATTCAAGAACAGAGGAGATACCAAGTCAAAGACACATATCAGTCTGGAAAGAGTTTTAAAGCAATGTTCAAGGATTCCAGCAGACCACAGAGACTAAAAAATCTGTCATAAATGGACAAAACAAGGAACACTGATGAACCTTTCCAGGGACAGATACTCTCCCGAAATTATCCCCGAGAACAGCAAGGATAAAGCACTGTAGATCTCACTTGCTAAGGATCTGGGTTTTAGTGCAAAAAAGGCAACTGTGGAAAAGTTGCAAGGTAAAAACCAACTGCTGATGTAAAGAAGACAAAGACCCACAAAATTCTGTATGATCCTCAAGACTTTTAGGAAAGTGGACTAAAGAGACAAGCCTTAAATGATCACAAAATCTCCAATGTAGCTGAATACCACAGTCCCACAGAGATATAAAAGACTCTATCCAAATTAGAGCAAACACTCAATGGCAGTTGTTGAGACCAGGGCTGTCAGAACCAGCGATAAGGCTTAGAAGGCAATTTGTTCTTCACGTAGTCCCAGCTTATTTGATAGCTTTTTTTTTTTTTTTCTCCTGCAACCGGACACCAGATACTTTATTCTCTGAAACCTCTTCCATTAAAGCTTAGCACAATGTGGTTAAGAGAGCAAAGAAATCACATAGCGATTGAATTTATTCCATTTTTTACCACCTTCTTTCCACCATTATTAAAAAGTTCTTATTTGCAGTAATTTGACTATCAGTATTTGGTTTTATAATAGAAGATAATCACGTACACCTCTTGTTTTTATTAGTCTAAAAAACATAACCGACATTCTAGCGATAACCCATAACACCCACACAAATGCACGCAAACTTGATTATTTTACTTTTGATCAGGTGTCTCTGTGCAGGTACAAAAAAAAAAACGCGTGCGTGTTCTTTTTCTTTTAAAGATAAACAGTGTAACTGTTTCTCAACTCCTACATGAACTTCTAATTATCCTGTAGAATGAATATATTTCACTTGTATAACATGAGCGAGTACATTTAAATAGATGGACAGGAATAGAGGATGAAATGTTTATTCATCCATGTGCTACATAACCCTGATAAAGAGGCAATTATCTCCTGTTTTTTTTGTTGGTTTAAGAATCGACATGTTTTTCTATCAATGTGCAATTAGCATATGAAAAGCTTGTCAAAAACACATTTTGTACATTTTAGCTTTGTATTGCGTTTCCATTCTCTCTCTCTCCCCAAATAATTTTCACTTTTGAAATACTCTAATTCTTGTTATTTTCTGGCTCAGCTCCTGTTTCTCAGTCTCGTCATTTATGAACGCCCTTATATAAATGTGTCAATTGTTGAGACAATTTTCATTGTTTTTTTGAGGTATTTTTAATCCCTTGTCTTTGTGCTTGTAAAGTAAAATATTACAGTACCACAATAAAGCAGGAGTTGTACTTTTTCTAAACCCATGACTGAAGACTTGTCAATAGTTCCAACACGATGATGAAGTTTCCGGGTAACACCACTGTGATTGGCTTCATCAAAGAGGAAGGCCACCTACAGGGAGGAGGTGGCTCGTCTGACTGAGTGGTGCAACGCCAACAACCTGCTGCCCATCGTGGACTTCAGGAGGAATGCCTACCCAAATCCACCCATCCACACTAAAGGGACGGCTGTGGAGCGTGTGAACAGTTTCAACTTCCCGGGAGTCCACATCTCCGACGATCTCACCTGGACGACAAGCTGCTCTAAGCTGGTCAAGAAGTGCTCACCAGCGCATCTTCTTCCTGAGGACTCTGAGAAAAAAACGCCTATCCTCAGACATCCTGGTGAGCCTCTACTGCTGCACCATCGAGACCATCCTGACCAACCGTATAACATTTTGGTACGGGAGCTGCTCTGCCTCAGACCGGAAGGGGTTGCAGAGCGGTGAAAGCCGCCCAGCGCCTCGTCAGAGCACCACTTCCTGCCATACAAGATATCTACAGGAAATGGTGTCTGAAAAGGGCTGGGAAAATAATCAAAAACCCTGTCACTGCACGATATGTTCCAGAAGCACGATCCGTACCGTGAGCCCATCTGCACATGCGCGCCAGGAACTACTTCCGGTTAGATTTCTTTCGTTTTTTTGGTTTTTTTTTATTCGTTCATTCATATTTACACATCAAGGCCATTTACACTTTACAAATAAACAGAAATAGATACGCAATCTTGTTTTTAACTGATCTATTTACTTGCTGATAAATGCACTTGCTGCATTCGTAATCTTAACAGCTTTCTTATTTGTCACATGTTTTATGGAGCTGAAATATTGACTGCTGTCAAGCCAACTGTCGTTCTTTTGTCCATAGTCAAGTGAGCCGCACACATTTGGAGTGCGCTTTTATGTGGTACTTTACGGTAACAGCCGTCTCGCTGCTTGAGAGGAGTGGAGATGAGCGACAGAGAATTGGCTGATATCAGGATGAGACAGAGCTGCTACCTCGCACTTATTGGGCAAAATAGCAACACACTAAAGACAGTTAACTATTTATATCATGTTTCAAAAGTGAGCTTTTCCAGAAAATGTTGCAGGTGGCAAGGTATATGTTTAACCATCTGCATAACCTGTTCATTTCTTTCTGTTCCCATCCTCAAAATCCAATATGGCTTCCATTTGTTTTAGATTCAGTGGCAGCAGCATGCAAAAAACAACTTTTATTTGCAAATCTATCAGTTCACATCTCAATAGATGTACAAACACATATGTATACAGCCACTTTTTAACGTTTGTGTCCTGTTGGTGGTACATTTCATAATTCTAGGTCAAAGAGTAGTTTTCTGTTTTTTTTCTGACACCCTTTATATGTACATGTACATATTAAACATCATTGAAATGCTAGAAGTCAATGATTTATGCCAATCAACGATACAATCCTAACTACAGACACAGTAAATGCTTTTGTCAAACCACAATAAAAGTAGACCTTGTTCCTTCATAAGGGTCAAATGAATGCACTCCAGTGAAAAAGTTGTCCATTCCAAGTCTTACGTCCACAGTCTAACATAATCTGCCACTCCGAACATTTGGAAATTCCTTCCTTGTGTATATTTAATACAAAGTTCTCATCATAACCGCCGTTGGTATGCTCAAATTAGCCAAGAAATAACACAGGGGCCTTTTTCTTCTTAGTGCTGTTTAATAGCAGTTGGCAAACAACTCATTGTTGCATTACCGCTACCGACCGATATGAAGTGTCTCTCGAGGTCCACTTGCCTCTCTAAAACTTGTGATTCATTAGCGTTACCCCTGCTTATGCTAGCTTTGATCTTCTTTTTTGTTATTAAACCAAGCTTATCTTCTTTACTGCTGTCAAACAATCCAGTTAATGGGATATGGCTCCATCTGCTGGTTGTCTTGGGTAAACAAATCGTAATGGTTTTAATTTAATTTACACAGGTTGTAATCTGTCTTGGGTGGGCCTGATACCTGAATGGTCAGGCCTGGCCCAACTAGACTTAATCAATTTAGTCTAAATACCTGAATGCGTTGAGACTATCCCGTCTTTTCGGTTGATTTGCTTTCCAGGTAAACAGGAAACAGGTACCCTAATAAAGTGCCAGGTGAATTTAAAAAAGAAATTATTAGATTTTGGCTTTTTCCAGGCTGGGAAACAGAGATTCCTTCTAACTTGTAACAGAAAACGCTGATAGAAGATTATGCAAACCAAGCATTAAGAGAAAACGGCACATTTCTTAAAAGAATTCAGCTTCATGTGTAATTTAAACACCAGCTTCCACCTCATATTCTGTTAATTTATTTTGATTACATTGAAATCGTGTTCAACTTAGTTTATGGCTCTCGGGTAACAAATACGGAACTACAAAGCCCTTCCGCCTCAGATGATGTCTGAAGAGATGCAGTCTTTGACAAAAGTGCAAACAGCACCCCTTATACAACTAGTCCTGCAGCAATGTCGGAGTGCATCACTTTGTTGCGAGTTATTTAAAAGCCAGAGAGTCCTTTTGTGTGCTAGCTACAAAAAAAAAACCCTGTGAGATAAGGCTAAAGATAAAAGGATTAACTTTGAATACTGCAGTGTGGAAAGAAACAGGAAAGGGTTGATGGTAGGCCAACCACTGAGGCTAAGAACTCTCTGCTAGTCACTTGTTTGCTGTGGATATCCTTACCCAACTTATACGATAGCAGCGCTAGAAGGAACGCCATCTCCTTCTCTCTCTCTTATTCTCCCATCATGCAGTGGACAGTGGTGGCGTGCTGTAGACTTGCGTTCCTCGATGTAGGAAGAATGTTTTCGGAATTGAGAGACTTCTTCCAGATGGCTGGGCTCATGGCCCCGTTCAGAATCAGTGAGATCTGACTCCTACACAGACGGCCAAAAACCCGCTTAAACATGAAAAAACAACCCATACTTCTATACCACGCTGCTTCCCCAGGGAGCCATACACAGATTAATCACTGCGCTTCTGAGCAAACCAGAACCTGTTCATCCTCAGTCTGCAGTGGAATCTTTCAGAGCCTTTCTACACTAGCATAAAGATAAATGAACGTGCTCAGATACTTCTCGGCGTAAATGGACGCACACCATTTATACCTCACCGACACGCCTGCGCCTGTACTCATAATATGTATTCGGTTCAGTTAAACCACAGTGTTCCACTCACACAGATGGTGGGGATAATATGCCGATTTGTCATCAGTACATATGGAAGGGAGGAAGAAGAAGTGAAAATAAAGAGAAAAGTGAATTCTCACCTGGATATCGGCGCAGCTTTGGAGCAGCTCTTGTGGTCCCTGAACAATAAATTCTCCAAATGTGGAAAATAAGGGGTCTCTCCTCATATAGGGGTTCTGTAGGTTGAATAAAGGTTTTATAGTGCTTTGTGGGAAGGCTATTATATGTAACAAGTATTAGCAAACTATTAAAAGTGTGGAAGGTGACCGTGGTGAAAAAAGAAAACTGTCAACTGTCAATAATGGCTGCTGTGGCCATAAAACCGTTAAAAAAAGTTTTTTAAACGTTTAATACGAGTTTGAAGAAAACCTTTCACAGACCACTTTTTCAACTAAAGTTTAAACTTGTTTTTTTTTTTCCTTCTCCTGTAAACTAACCTGCTCCTATTGTGTGTCTGGTGCCAACCGTTGTTTGAATGGGAGTTTCATTCTAGGAGTTGCAGTTTTGGGTGAGCCTGATCACAAAAATCTGGGCCATGGAGCGTTCAGGGACCAATGTGAGCAGGAAAAAAATTTGCAGTTGAGCAGACAGTGGAGTTAAGTGGCAGGATTGAATTAATCGTTTATGAGTACTTATTGATTTAGAGTCAAAAAGGATCCATAATAGTGTTTTCTTATATTAGTTCTATATTAGTATATTAGTAAATGATATTTTTCAAATGAACTAGGCAAGGCAAGTTTATTTGTAGAGCACAATTCATGCACAAGGCAATTCAAAGTGCTTCACAGTTGCATAAATTAAGAAAACAGATAAACAGAAAAAATCCCCATCGAGTTAAAAAAGAATTAATTACATTAAAAAGCAAGAGTGCAGATAAAATACTTTCAATTGTCATATGCACGGGTAGAAAGATACTCAGTAATATACTCAGTGGCTTTAAATAACTCCCTATTGTGCTTTTTTTCTCATTTCCTGAGTAGGGAGGTGAGAAAATATTGATGTTTTATGTCATAATATTGTAACAATTTTCCAAAGCAATGTATCGATTTTTATTTGTTTTTTATTTTTATTTGAATGGAATCATTAATGATGAAAGTCCTCGTTGCAGTAAAATAAAAGTATGACTGGTAGCTGGCAGCTGTTTTCACCTGCTTCGTTCCAGTGGATCAACTTGTAATAATACTGTTAAATATAAAATACGTTGGAGTGTTCTTTTTAAAGTCAAATTCAGTTTGGCTGGAGGGTGTACATTAAAAAGTGATAATGTACAGTACACCTGATGACAGTTCTAAATTATTGCGCTTGCTCAAATAGCCACGGAGGCAGTTTTGCATCATCCTCTGGATATACACAAGCAGTAAGTAGTGCACTCGCCCTCTGAAATGACACTTTGCATCACGTAACGTAAACCTGTGGCCACGTTGGTTGGCAACGCCTGTATACGGGAGATATGAAATACTGCGCTCGACTTATATTTTAAAAAAACTTGCCATTTTGTTTTGTAAGTATATGGTGTAAGCGGGATAATGCCCTTGGAAGTGTCCATTATCAGAAAATAATGGACAGTGCCCCCCCCCCCCCTTCTAAGGCATAACTTTATTACTGTGGACAGATTGGACATTCAAAATCCTGGTCTGTGTTTCTAAGTGTAAACTTAAATTTGAAACAGAAATCCATTAAAAATGTATGACTGCCTCACCTAAACACGCTCGTGATAAGATCATAGATACAGATGAAAGCAACGTTCCTGAACAACATGACACACAGATCTCGCGCTACCATCCGTCCTACCAGATCAGTTCATATTTGACAACGCCAAACAGAGGTGTGAACGCACCGCAGACAAACTGAGGACGACTTAAAAATGGCTTAAAAGCTGTCAGCCCAGAATGTGACGTGATTACCTGCTATTTGGGATTTAGATGGGATTACTTAACACCAACCAGTGAGGACGGACTGTCATTTAAAATGATCTACTTCTGTCTAACTGAGCTTTAATGTATGATAATGCTAGGTCTGAACACAGAGTTTTTAAAAATCTAAACACTAAATTTAAACTTAATGTTGACTAATCATCATACAAGTTGACCTTTTTACTTTGATTTCAGCCAGAAGTTGTTTTACTTAAAAATTTTAGAGAGTAACATGATCAGGAGTAAGATAAACCAAGGGTCATAAAGTAGATAGAATTTGGTTTTAAAACCTTTTCCTCCTTTTTAAGGTTTATTGCTATGTGTTTTAACGGGAGATACATACATAAACCATGATTTAAATTATTTTAATCTTGAATATGTATCATAATTATCATTTCACATGAAGAAGAAAAACTCCAAGAATCAAACTTTTTTTTTTTTACATAACTTAATTGTGACAGTACTATTGGTATAAAATGTATTTTAAGGTGAATATAACATTTTGGGATTTTTTTTTCTTGTCGTCATGTATTTGGGCTTTTAAATTAGAATGAGTAATCTGTTCGTTTTCTGCTACTGACTCCTATTCAAGATGCAAAGTATTATTTTATTTATCTACAGCATATGTTCATGTCTTAAAATATTTTTTGGGCTATTTGATTGAGTGATTTTTTTGTTTGATTTTATAATTATCAGAATGTATATTCTGTTTTATTTATGATAACTTCAAATGTATATTGGTATATATTATAACATCTCATGTAATTACAGAATCATATACTTGCTCCGCATTCAACGTTATTATTAATATTGTTATTCTTAATTTTACATTTCACAGCTGTTTATAGTTCAAGAATTTTTTATGTCATATCAACCAGCTCATTGTGCTGGATAGTCTAACAGTTTTTAGACATTTATGCAGTAGGAAAAATTGACAATGCTTTGACAGCTAAAATCTGCATTTAAGGCATCTGATTTGTTGTATTTAGGGAGGATCCAGGTGGATACCGTCATTCATTTCAAACAACACCAGACACCATATTAACATATTGCCTCACATGCTCCGAATATTGTTTTGGAGATTTGGCAAACACCTCATTGGCCTGTCTTCTGGTGAGAATGGCACTGGTTAAATCTGAGTGTAAAAATTCTTGTGATTTAAAAAGAAAAAACAAGCCTGAAATACTGTATGAACACAGGTCCACACCAGTACAATCAATTCTTCATCGGTACAGGATACGGTTATCCACACCAAGGATTGGGAGTTAAACATCCACCTTCATTTGCCTCAAAATGTTATTTTCATATCTTTTACATAAGAAGGTTCCACTTAGCACTTTATTTTGACCCAGGAGAGGGTTTTTTTTTTCTCTACTCCTGCCACCACTTGAGTTTAGAGAGCAGACTCAGTGCCATCTTCAGCGCTCTCGTGGGCACCATGTCTCTCTCTCTCTCTGTTCCTCTCTGGGGTCTCTTCCTCTCCAGGCTGTGAAATATGCATGGAGGAGGGGTAGTGATGAAACGGTGGAGGTGTGGAGTGTACATGAAAGGGAAACTCCGCTCTTGACTCCATTAAGTATTTACATCTTCACCAGACCATCTGGACTCAAGGAGAAGTACCGGGCGGACAAAGAGAGACGGAGAAGCAGAACGTAAATTTGTGGAATTAATCAGAAATAGATCATCTGTGGAAGCGAGGAGGAAAAATGAAACAGGTGCTCTTGATGAAGCCCATAAGTGTTTGGTTCTACTGTCTGCTTCAGTTTGGGGAGAGGGGGGGCGGAGATGTGATCTGGACCCCAACGAAGGGTAGCCGACAACGTATTTGGAGAAGTGAAGTGAATGTGTGCATTTCTGTGCATGTGCTCTCCAGCATCTGAAGCAAACGGATGAAAGCGGCATCAGAGAGTGGGACGTGAAGCGGGTAGCTGGCACGCTGGTCAACACGCCCGAAAGAAGAAGACTGGGAGTCGAAATGAAACAAGGCGCCACGTTTGACCGTAGACTTCAGACGCCTAACCTCTCACATACTTTGAAGTCAAAGTATGTGAGAGGTTAGGCGTCTGAAGCTGCTCTGCAGATGTAACAACGGGCTTACGCTGCATCCAGAGTAGGGCTGGGCGGTACGGCAACATTTTCACATCACGGCATTTTTCTAAAAACATTATCGGTTTTTACGGTTTTAGCCTTTTTTTTTCCCCATGCAAGACCGTTATAACCCAAACAATCTAATAAGAAAATAATTAATTCCCTAGCTTGGCTTTAAATAAGCCATTTTACTGTCATATGGACTAACTCATGTTGTTTTTTCAATGTCCAGACACAGGTAAATGCTATGAGAAGAATAAAATATGTTTACGATGACCTGGGGTACCTGGAGTCTAGTGTCCAATAGTATTTAGTGATATTGGCAATATTAACCTCTTAAGCCCGAGGCAGTTCCTTTTATTTATTTTATTTATTTTTATTTTTATTTGGCATATCTACACTCTGGAAGGCTTATTACAGCTTGTAAAAGGTCTAAAATGTTCTATTCGCTCTCATATAATAGGAAGGTCAATGGGGATACAGTGAAAATCATAGTTGGCATGAGTAATTGAGGTTGAAAGACAGAAAATATGACATATGAATATGAATTCCGCCTGAAAAAAATATAAATTAGCAGCTTGTTTTTATTGTAAAGAAGCAAATACACATCATAAATAGCAACTACTCACTCTTATTGACTTTAGGCCAACTGTTGGTGTCTGGAATAACAAATAATTGAAAGTTAAATGTTACTCTAGGAGGCGTGCCGCCAAAAATGAGGGCTAGCGGGCTTAAGGGGTAAAATACTGATTAGCACTTGTCAAGGTTGATCTCACATTACAGCAGTTGACCAAAATAATCCTAACTCTGCTGTTGTTGTTCATCACAACTTCTGAGATAAATTTATGGCAGCATAAACACCTAAAGTTATCCATTGAATGTGATACATTCTGAGTAGAGATGTCTATTCAGCCTTTTTTTTCAATTCAAATATATATGATTACAAGGTTTCAGAAAGTAAAGCGTGATAGGAGTGGTGATTGATAGCAATACTAATCTAGGATATTTTCTATCTTGTATTTTGCTACGTTTAAAGCTTTCTAGCTTCCTGTTGCAGCACACTGTTCTGCTAAGATAACACTGGCCTCTGTACGTAAAGAAAAAAAAAAAGAAAGGACCCAATTTAAATTATAATTTAATTATTATTATTAATAATTATTAATCTATTATTAATCTATTACGTCCTCCTTTACAATATTTCTATTCAAATTACGGCTCAATCAAAACAAGACATTTTTGGTGTGATTGATAAAGTTTAATAGAGCTCCGGACTCTCAGAGCGTAGACGCCATTTTGGAAGGGAATGGATCTAATGAAATGAATGTCGCAGGCTTGGACTTTACTCCATTGGAGTTTACTACCCATTTTAAAGCGGATTATTAACCCTTATCATTCCCCTCAGATACCTTTTAACTTCAGAAGCTGTCAGAGCGGACCTTTAACCGGGCCTGAGAAACCCTGACAGACATTTTCCTGGGTAAGTGGAGCAACCAGCAGCTAGGTTATGTACCAGTGCTTTTTGTGTGTGTCAATATTTGACAATTTATCAATCATTGCTTCAAAAATAAATAAATTCAAACTATCAACTTAGTCCTCATTGTGATGAAAAGACATGCAGACCTCACAAAGATTGTTATGATTCTGCAATGTTTTACGTGATGTTTACTTGTTGATATGTGGGCAACAAGACAGACAAAATAACTGCAGGAAGTCCTCTAAGAAACTCAATAACAGCATAAGAGCACACTAAGAATTTTGATGAAAGAAATGTCTGTTTAGTTTGCTGTTCCACAATTTCTGTTACGCCGCCACGGATAACCTTTCAGCGTTCATAAGCCATTATCATTAAAACTGTGGACACATTTGGATTACAATCGTTCGAAATACTAATGTAAAAGTTCCCTTCAAATTATGTGTTTGGGTGAGGTTATCTGAAATGAAAGGGTCACCACAGGTGAAATCCATTGAGAGACGGGTTCTAACTCTCATTTTATAGCAGAATTCCATCTTTTCCTCCCAGCTGGATCTTTTGGAATGTGAAAAAAAGCCCCCGTCTTTAAGCTGACCTCGGTGGTTTGTGCACCCAGAAGCACAACATGAGCCCACCATTTTTGCCAGATAGCAACTGTAGCTTGTTACCAGTTTTTCCTAACCAGTATGACGTCATCTCCGGGAGCTCTATAAGGACTTTGATTTACATGTATTGTGTGAATGATTAGTTACTATGTATAGAGCTGTGTGGAGTTGTGGTTAGAGGCTATCAATCAATGAATCAAAAACTTTAAATAAGGCTGTGGGGACATCTGACGACAAAAGAAATGTTTGTCATTTGGAATCGTTTCAGTGCAGATCATTTATTTCAGAAATAATACTTTAAGGCATCGTTTAGTTAAAATGCACCTATGAAATATTGTGTGAAAAGGAATTTTGACGGGGATTTTTTTTCTTAATAGAACAAAATACAACTGCATATCTGTTGTTATAGTGACTCATATGATGGTTCTTATAACCTTGGCCTGCTGTGAGTTCTGTGGGTGCTACATGCAGCTGGATTTTCCCTCAGCCTCTTTTTTCTTCATCACAGAGAACGATGGCAAAGGGAAGAAGTAACCACTACTCTACTACATTGTGTAACCTGCTTGGAAAAGGGTTAAAACAGAAGTTATCTTTCTGATAATTATGTCTTAGAAAAAACATATCTTTATTATGAATAAAACTGGAAGCAACGTGCTCAATTGGAAGTAGCTTAACTAGGCCACGTTTCAGGTTCTCCTGAGTTTGGATGAGGATCTAAGAGGCACTTTTATCGTCTTGGTTTCTCGTCTTTACATCAGAACTGTATCTGATGTGTGGAAAAGCAAAGCTCCATCTTAATGGATGATCAGTGATCCAGTCGATTGGCGAGCCTCCCAGTCGATCAATGAGTGACCATTACTTACTTCAGTAGATCATGTTGTTGGATTGGGCCGGTCCCAATGACACCAATGAAAGCCAACAATTGGAAACTCTACTTGACTTGACAAATGCCTTTGACTTATTGACTTAAACTTTGAGTGGATCCACGATGAACAATTCGATTTCAGATCTCCTAAAGGAAATGTTATCTTCATTTAATATAAATGCTGAATGAATCCTACTTGTTTCAAATGTTGGCATTGTTAGTTGTCCAAACTAAACAACTACTACTCCCAGCTCTTATGAACCAATGTCGTGACATGTACATACTCAGAAATGAATAACATTCACGATAAAAAACTGTTTTGGGGGTTTTCGTGACCAAAAAATTATGAGAACATGTCTGTTTCTACAGCCAGTTAATCAAGGGGTTTGGCACCAAAAGAGCTCTTGGCAAAAAAAAATTTCTATACCTTGGTGTCCAAATATTCTAGTATATCAAAACGCTTGAAATATACTCTTATTTTCATCAATACGATCATACAAACCACCTCCTAACGTTATTTTTTTCCCTTCGCACAATGTTCTCCAAGGTTGGTCTTTACCTCTGCCAGCTCACTTGGAAATCTGACACCACAACCTCACTAAAGAAAAAATGGATTTTAGCTTGAAATGGTCCTTTACACGAGCCATATTTAAAAAGACCCAAATATACAACTAGATATTTGTTTTAGTAGTGTGTATTGTAAATATAATTCATATTTTTAAAAATTCTCTCTATATATATACAGTTTTGTCTGTTGACATGCTTTTTACATTTCGATTTTGGGCATGTTCTCTCGCTCTTTGGTCGCTTTGCATCGAGATCTCGTCGCTTTACTGTTTGTCTGCTATTACAACCCAGTTATGTCTGGAATCATCAAAGCCACAACTCTCGCATAATGTATTATCTCCCTGATTACTGCTTGTTAAAGGCAGCTTTGAACAGCGCTTGTTCTTGGCTTCAGACACACACAAAAAAAGCAACATAAAAGGAAGAGCAGAAAAAAAAGGAAGAAATGGGAAGAAGGAGGAGGAATGAGAGCTGGAGGTCTAATGCGTCCGTCTGAAGCACGATGCCCCCTACTGCTCATCTTAAAGAAGCCCCGGAGACCCTTTCCTGATCTGCTGCCCTCGCTGCCTTCCCGCTTCTTTCTTATTTTGTAATTTAGCGGATGCCCCGCAGCATCGCATACATTACCTCATATACACAAATGCAGTAAAACTAAAGTCATACAACGAGCGTAGGGGAAAAAAAAAAAAAAAACGAACCTCTTTAAGTCTTCAGAAAACAGCAGTCCCAACGGTACAAATGGACACAAGAATAAGCAGAGAAACAAGCTCAGGTTCACATCAGCAAAAACATAATACAGAGCGCATGAATGCACGGCGTTCCCCATTGTTTCTGTGAACCTGTTCATGGCGTCGTGGCTGCTCAAAGAAAAAAGTAGGGTCTCTGACAGTTTAAAGCATGTGACATCCCGTCAGCGCTCCTTATGGTGGACTGGTCTTTTTGGTAGATCCTCGGTGCGTAGAACAGGCAGCTTGTCAGTCGACCTCCTTATCCATAATGGAACAGTCAAGCCCCGCAGAGGGAGGGCTACCAGCACCCTTCGCCTCTTCAGAAGATGTGTGAAGACAGCATTAATTATAAATACTCCACCCCCTCCCTCTACCCTATCACCAGCGCCCTGTTTGTGTGAATGTATGATTAGAGAGGGAGTAACTGGATATCAGATAGGCACCCTGGGTCAAATAACTTCTTGAAATGCTTGGATATTATATATGCTCGGTGTTTTTAATGATAATAAAGGCCCATAAACCAAGAGCGTTAAATTCCACCAGTTTACTGTTTGCAAACATAAAAATGGTATCCAAAAGTATAAACAAGACACCAGTTGGGAAAATTGATATTCCGGAGTGTACGCTTCCTTGCCAAAGATCTTGTGTTGTGCTACGAAAGGAGTGGGTTTAAAATTCACAATTTGGACTAAACCAGTCGAGAAGCAAAGAATTAGAACTCACTTTTTGCTGAAAATGCACATTTAAGCATAGAGCTGGACGATATGGACCAAAAGTTATGACCTCAGGTCAACGACTCACAGCAATCTGCTGGGATTTCTTAAATAGGAAACTTTAACTGATTGGAATGTTCGTCTAATTGTATTGAAATGATGTTTCTTGAAAAGTGGCTTGAGATTACATTTGTTGTAAATTGGTGCTATACAAATCAGGGGCGTGGCCCACCCACTTTGGCACTGGGCCCACCCAAATAGATCATTTCCTTAAAAGAAATTATATTTATAATTAGGTTATAGTTTTGAGGGGTTTTACTTAAAGTCGTCATAAAATAAAACTGGAGGCGACAAATCTATCTTTGTAAGACTTTCTGATATTGGCTGTTTGAATAACAAGCCTCATAAACTCTCCAGACAAGCTAGGGCTAGCTATGAGATCGTTTCACGCTTACCAAGTGTGTGTACGATTAGGAATGTTAAAGTTACACTTTTATTGAAAATCTGACATCGCCCAGCCACAGCCAGCCCAAAGCACAAGCAAACTAAGCGGTTCCTGAGGGCCCCCTGAACCCATCCGGGGCCCCTCATAAATGCTGAAATTGAAAATGTATGAAAATGTAAATATTTCTCTCTTTGATCTAATTTTATTTCAGTGTACATTATTTAAGGCTTTTGTTTAAATTTTTGTGTAGTAACTAAGCAGGTTTCTTTAATAAAGAAAGAAATAAAGTTTTTTTAATAAAAATTCTATTTTTATCAGTGGTTAGGTTCATCTGCAGCAATCTGTTCCTGCTGGTCTGTTAACAAAATTATTACAAGAGCCAAAAGGGACCCTGGTCACCTCTGATTTAATGCGAAAAATATAAAAGAATAACAGATTCTCCCCGTGAGACAGAAAGACATCAACTCTTGCTTTCAAACCTTTTCATATCATGTGACAATATGAGGCGTTTGCGTTGAGGATTTAAAGGAGGAAGAAAAATGACTTAGGAGTACATCTGCTTCTTTGAGTACGAGGATCAAAAAGGTTTACTCAGCTCCTTCTGGAGCGGCAGGCTGGAGACGAGCTTTGTCACACTACAGTCAGCAGTGTTTGGGAAAGCACTGGCAAATCCTCACGTCTGTGCCTTATCCACAAGCGCATTCAGTCGTTTGCGTAACGTGAAGCTCTATCAAAACCGATTATTGAATTAAACGCACGTGTCAAGCCCAGTCACATAAAAACAACAATATCGAGCGTAGACAGATTGGGATTTTAATTTTCCCTGAGTGAGACGCAGTGTAGAAACACACCGTGGTTCTGTTTAATTTTTTGGGTTTTTTTTTTGGTCAGAGCCGCTTCTATTTAAGAAGAGAAACAGGCTGAATTGACAAAACCTTAAAATATAAAAAGGAGAGCAGACATGAGTTGTAGCGATTTAAACTCTTCCGTCACGCCAAGAGGGCGCCAAGTCAGCGAAAAGAAAAGGGGGAGGTGGGTTGTGGATGATCTGTTTAAGTCTTTAGATTAAAGCTCAAAATTATATACACTACTATGACAGTTAGTTTTTTATTATTATTAACAATCCACCAAGAAGTTTGTATCTCACAAGGAATGACATAGAAATATAAAAAGTGTACTTATTTCTTTAAATTTCTTTAAAAAATGTAAAATTTTACCTAAACTTACCATTAAGATAACGATATATAAAATGGAAAACTTTTGATTGTAATTTATTGATTCTTATTATTGCTCAGGATACCGACGTTTGCAATGAACCACCATTTTATATTTTATATACATTACATTCAGAAAAGAAGGATCTGAATGGACGTGAGAGGTGGATAAACAAGGTAAGAAATGTGTGATTAAACATGTTAATTGTACGATATTTTGGTTGATCGTCTATCTAACGGCTTTAGTTTTGGTAGCATAGTCATTACTTCACATCAACTGCTGGAAGTTGATTTGAAGGATTAATGTTTAGAGAATCTCAGCCTTATCCAGGCTGTTACTGCTTCTAACACATAAAAATCCCACTCAAAAATACAAATTGTAAGAGTTTAAAAGCCTGACGGAAGCTAATAAGCTAGGTGCTAACTGCTAACTTTCTTCTTTTTTTTGGCCATGGAGTCGTTTTGGCTTGACTATATTTGCTCAGGGGAGAAACAGTTTGGACTAATCTTTAGCTCACTCCAACGATGATTTAACATTATCAGGTTAGGAATTAACTAACTTAGTAACATAAACCCTCCTGATGAACGGTAACACCAAATTCCACAACCTTGATCCCAGTACACATGCACACAGAATCAGAGCATATCATGATATGCACTTCAAAGATGTTAGAGAACGTAATGTTTCGCCTAATATTCTAAATTTGCTGACATTTAGTGCCACACGACAGAAAGAAAGCAAGACAGCAGCTTTAGCCGGCTCACAAGATCTGCAACCTGCAATGCCGGGGAGCCACTCCTTGGACCTATAAATGATTTTAAAAACCAACTATGGTTTTAGCAATTTAACACAGATTCTACCCAAAATATCACGACAATAATATTTTTTAAATCTACATTTTATTTGTATCAGTAGGTTTGGAAATATAGTGCATAATTTTCCATAAGTATCAACATGTCATATAAAAATATGTATCCTCCTTTTGCTTTTACGCTTTATCTTAAAAGCTGAAAATTGAAATATAATAGTGGTTCTTTAGAAATTACACACATTTTCTGTAGGCTACTAGATTTTAATAAAAATGTAAAACCATGTTTTGAAAAAAAAAGGTCATGTACCTTGTAAAAAAAGTAATGTGGCTCTTTAGATTCTAAAATCTGGTCCACATAGATAAACACAAAAAAATGTGTTGTGTTTTTTTATGTTTGTATTTTAAACTAATCTATTATTTTATGTATGCCTTCTATGTGTTTTTTCTCCTACTACTTATTTGGTCTAAAGTCCTGTATAAATAGCATAGACACTGACATAAAAAAGTGTATCTAATCCACATGGAGTACTGGAACTAAAACCAGCCCTGGATCTTCTCGACAGGCCCACTACCCAGATATGGACCAAAAGCTAGCAGCTACAAGAAGGGTTACGTAAAATAAAAGTTTTAAGTTGCGTTTAAAAAAAAATCATGTTTAAATTACATGCCTAAATGAGTTTTATTTTTACTGGACTGAAGACAAGTAATGGCTCTGTTGATTGTAAAGGTTGCAGACCTCCTTTGATGGACCAATGTTGGTCTTTAAGTAAATCTCTGAAGCAATCATGATTAGATCAACTTTGTTAACAAATCCACGTCTAGTATTAGCTGACCTCGAGTAAAACGCATCAGATTTATTTTGATCTTCAGTACCCTCGCTTTCCCCTTTCCCCAAGGTTAGACCACCCTTAGTTGCTTTAGGGACATATGAGTGTTCCCTCCTGAGTCTATAAATATGACCTCATGACCTTCCAGGTAACAAAGTTCGACCATTTACTCAGAACAGAAGCTGAAACTGTCCACAGAATGCGTTTTGTAGAGGTTTTTTTTTGTTGTTGATGTATAACTTTAAGTCGAGTGGAATCCCTGAAGAATTCCTCGTCATTTCGTGGGCTCAGCCGCCCTCAGGCCTTCCACCCATCTGAGTTCATAACTTTCCCCTTGGTAGAAACCTGACATGTTCATCTCATGCCAGCTGACAGTTCAAGATGGCAGAGCCATTCATCTTTTCCTATCTTCCTTGTTTGATCCAGCAGCCCAGGGACTTCAAAGCCCGAAGGCCAGTTGACTGTGGCCGTCCCCGCACCGTGCCAAAACTGACAGCTACACAGACAGCAAAAGACATCCCCAATACACAGCACATTGACATACAGGAGGTCAGCTGTACAGGGGGGGGGGGGGGGGGAAGAAAACATGGTCATTTACTGATATGTCCTGTGCTTTGGACAATCGAAGCCAACGGGGCAGATGGCCGACTCTCGTTTCTGCCATTTAAGATTCGGACAAAACCCCACCTTTTGCTGCATTTTCACCTACGCAAACAAGCTGTCACAGTTTGGATTCGGGAGCATTATTCATATGCCGCAAAACAATTAAAACATCAACACGAACGGAGGAAAAATATGTACATTATTCATAACTGTCCTCCGGGGAGAGCGGCACTCAGAGCTAATGAGAGGAGGAAGCTTTGAAGTCATGGAGTCCTCAGTGAGGGTGAATGGCATGAATTAAGCCCCACCGCCAGACATTTTGCTTCGTGTGAACGCCTTTTAGACAGTCCATTCTGACCCTCCCCAACTCTGCCGTTTAACAGGTTTTATATAAATACTCCATGAGGATATATGCAGGCTGACGATGTATACTTGTCGTCAAGTGGAGCAGAATGAATGAAACATGCTATCTGCTGCTCGACAGCAAGGAGAGGTGAGAAGTGTATTGGCGAGGAGCAGCTTTGCTAAATAGAGGATGCTCTGCCAGATAGACCTGACCCCCTTTTCCTGTCGCTGCCGGTGTCTACCATCCTGCCCTGTGTCACGCTGATACGGTATCTGTCCAAACAGATGTCCACTCCAGCCTGTTAGCATCCCTCTTTCCGCTCCCCTACTTTAGTCTTAGCTGCCTGCTGATGTCTTGTCCGTCATGGTGCTCTGTCGCGCCCTTGTCTCCCGGCAGCGTCAACGATGCCGTTTCCCAACTGAAGGAAAGAAAAGTCACCGGTGCGGCGAGACGCGACAAAGACTGTTAGCGAGGGCAAAGGTGGTGAAAGAGTTTTTCCTACCTCCACAACGAACTCTCCAACACCTTGGTTGAGTCTGCGTGGTAATACTTGGTCAGAATCAGGATGACCTGTAGGAAAACAGGGAGAAGAAAAGATTTAGAGAAAGTCGACAAAGACCAGTAAGGAGTCACAAGCCGAGCACCAACACTGATTTAAGGAGTAAAGTCTCAAACTTAAATCATACCTGAGTAAGTCCAGTTGTAAGAACAGCAATGACTTTATATCAGTTAACAAGATAATTGTAATTTATTCCAAAATCTAAATTTTATTTTGCCATTTAACGGAGGTCAACACAGGATAAGGCAAAACTCCTTTTTCCGAGAGTCTTAGAGGTTATGTTCATGACAGCAAAGGTCTGCTGGGATTTGCATTGCAATGGCAAGACTGCCAACCGGTCGGGCAACCCTTTGTAGCTCAGAGGTGTGATTGACAGGCTGCTGGGGAGTTCTAGGTGGTGGAGCAGACAAAGAACCCAGGACTGCCTTCAGGCAGAGGTGAGCCCACTGGCCAGAGGGGATCTGCAGGCTATTTTTAGCAACCCTAATACATCTTAATGTGAGCAGCAAACTCACCCTGCTTAGCCACATCGTGGTGTTTATCCAGGCGCCACACATCCATCCATCCATCGCTGTGGATATTCAACATTTAAACAAAAGCATGTTTTTAAAGCTCTTAAATACAAAAAGAATGGTCATTTTCACCTCAGTGCTTATTTTCTGCCCTGATGAGGATATCCTTCACATCTGAATTTTTGATTCATTCTTTGTGATTTAGGGTCCTTTATTTAAAAAAATATGGATATAAATTTTTTTAATTTTTATAATGGATGTTTAACATCGGTTCTTTTACCAACATTTCTATATATCGACATAGTGTACATTTTAATTTCTGTTTCCAATGTAAACCATCACCCCCGTTAGAAGTCTGCCTAAATGTTCATGGTTAGCTCAGAAAGGCCAAAGCTACAGATTTGTTGTATTCCTTTTATTTATTTATTTTGCCAAACAACCAGAAATATTTTTATAATGTGATCCATCATTTTTTACATTTTTAGTGAGAGGAAAAATAGCTGAGGAGTTGATGTGCATGCATAAGGCATAACATTTCTACAAAAACGAATGCTGATGTTTTTAAAAATGTATTTACTACATTTTAATATCCAATATCTCCTGATGATATCGGACCTCCCTAGTATTTATAAATAGAAAAATAAAAATGATTAAAACCATTTTCCTGAAACACATTTAAAACGCATTTCTGCAGAATTTTCTTTTTACTATTGATTAAAACAAGTTGTACCTTAAAAGTAATTATTTTTGTTTATCATAAAAAAGGAGCAAAAAAACAAAAGTCCTGCAATATGCAATTTTCAAGAAAACTAAATTTACAATTCTGTCTTAACTCATATTGGACAATAAACATTTTTATATAAATATTATTTTGATCTATTTAGTGTTTGTCATTATATTCTCCACTTGGCTCCATTGGACAAAAAAATGTAACTTTTATCAATATACTCCTTTGTAATTCTTAAACAATACTAATATTTCTTTCCTTTATAAGTAAGATATTCACACAAAAAAAAATCATGTTTTTGCTATAAAATTTGTTAATCTTTCTTTTTTTCTTACTTTCTTTATGCCTTGGAGTGTCGAAAATCAGCCACACAACTGATTGAAATTGATGCAAGCTTCAGCTTAAAAATGTATCTCCTCTGAATATGCTTCGAACTAGTCGCTTTATGAACGTTGCTTGACGCTGACAAAGCCTGCGGTCTGAACGCAGCATCACAGAACACAACACGTATCATAAAACCAACCAAAACTGACATTTTACTGATAGCATAAATGCATTTTGAATGAGAGTCAACGTCACAGAAAACCTTGTGTTAGCCACGGCACGTAACTACCTTAAAACTGATTAAAGATTAAACTTCCCCCCAAAAGACACAACCTGGCTAAAATGTATACCATCGTCAAATAATTAGATAAACCACAAAGGCAAGAAATCTTAAGCTACCCAGACTAAGAGCGGGGGTGGAGTTCAACTGGCTAGCAGCCTTTTTTTTTTTTTGGACTCAACTGGCGGCTCTGAAAGGCGGCTGTCCGCCTCTGCACAGCTGTCCTCCTCCTAATGAGACGCTGGAGCAGACCTTGATGCTTGACATGCAGGCTGAAACTCCCTCGACAGAAGGCATAGATCTGCCATGGTACACCATTAGTGCACAGGTCTTCTCAGCAACTCTTGATTCCCTTTGTCCCTTATATTCATATCCAACTCTTTGCTTATAGTACATGAATGTTTATTCTTTCACCAAATGTCACCATTTTGTCTGTGCGCCGACAACCCATGTGTGTGCTGGAAAATCACAGAACAACCAGTTTTGGCTAGTAGAGAGAGTGGTAGTATCAGGTCTGAGGCATGAATGAGAAACTTTCAATACCAACGACTTCTGTTTTTTGCACGCAACAACTACAAATGTATATGTATCGCTAAATATGTATATATAGCAAACTTTATTCTCTCAACCAGAGAGGGGTCGACTACCTGTACCTTAAGACTTCATTGAAACATCCGTGCCGTTACCCAAATACAGGGCAATCCAGGAGGAAAATCTGTGAGGACGATAAACAAAGCCAAAGCTAAGATGCTGTGGTTTAAATCAAAGCATATGTTTCTCATTGAACAGCCTAGTCAAAGTTCAGACCTAAATCCATTTCAAAATTCGCAGAAAGATTTCAACATTTAGAGTAGAAATCATAAATCTAGCCAACAGTTTGACTAAACCAGCCTAGCACGATTGCACATGTTGATGATGTCATCAAGCGGTGCCTACGTACTTTGCGCCAGGTACGCAGGGAGGACTAATATAGATGTTGAGTGTTCATATTTGTGCTAGATATTGTAAGTTTAAAAGTTTTTGTTTCCTTAAAAGAAACCTGTTAAAGCGGTTTTAGTTCAAATAGGTGGAGCTTTATTTTGGTGTCATATTAAATTTATAATTAAGAAAGCAGAAAAGCAGAATTAAATGTTTTTAGTCTCGTTACATTTTGCACTTAAGTTCAAACAATTTTAAATGTTGCGTGTTCCTAACTTTTACCACATATTTTATTTAAAATGTCTTCATCTTTATTAATGTTCATATAATTTCTGTGATGCATTTTTATAAGCATTTTGCACAGTAAATTAGTGTCATTTTGACATATATAAATAGAAGAAAATAATGATTAGCCTTACAGCACATGCTTCAGATTCAAAATATAGATTTGAGGTCACTGGAGATAACTAATATGTGTTCATTTGGTCTTCAAGTAGAATCAAGCTACACTATAATAAAACAAAATGCTGAGCAACACATAAGCCAGATTCCTGTATTGCTTTACATGAGGCTGTACTAGGAGAACAGCTTGGCAGCTGCAAGCTACAGCTCATTGGACTAAAGGGCAAATTTGGCACCGGGTGAGAAACCCCTTCTTACTCAGGAAAATATAGTTCCCTGCCAGCCCATCATTTGTAATTCAATACAAACAAATCACAGTGGCATACTTTAAAGTGAACAAGCATCGGAAAACATGTCACGCCAAAGCGATCAAAGTCTGGGAGCTCATTACTCTTCGTGAGCAGCACAAAGAGAGAGAAAGAAAAAAAAAAAGCTCCCCGCGTACTCTCCTCATTTAGATAATACATTGCTCGGAAGTTTGCCGTGAACTCCCCGTCCGAGTCACAGAGGAAGTTCTCTGTCGGAACCGACTCTGCGACCGCATTGTGAACCACTGTGGCTTTCTTGTTTGTAAGCATGAGGACAGTGACCCTAATGGGCTTTATTGGGGAAAAGTCAACAGGATGGTCAGGACCCCAGGATGGTTCCATGCCAGACATACAATGGACCCCTTTGATAGTCGAGCGGAGAGCCAAGCTGAATACGAGCTTCAGTTTGACAGTTACCGTTTGTATCTAATACATTCCAATCAACTGTGCAGCAGTCATTCAGCTAATAACAGGCACAAAGAAACAAAGACTTGAGGAAAATAGAGACATGGACTCCAGCTGTCTCACGCCGAAGGGGGGGGGGGGGGTCTTGCGTTCTCCAGAAAGAGACCACACACTCAAACAGTTGATCAGTTGATCGCAATACAGTAAGGCTGTAATGGCCTACAGCTAGGTCATGTTTGCCTACAATATTTATGTATTTAAAAAAGTACAATTCACAATACCACATGCTTGCTTAGTAGCATAGACTGCTGCAAAGTCAATTACCTGAGCCAATATTCCTGGCTTCTAGGCTTTGTTTTCTTCTCATCCAAGGGACTTTTAAGGATTAACTGACTTTTAATATTCCTTATCATAATTCAGCTTGTTTTGGACTGTACACACATTAATTGGATGTGTGGACCTGTTTGTGTTGTAAATGCCAACCTTTCAAAAGAAAAAAGAAATGTTTTACCAAAAGTCTTAACGATTATCAATATGGGTTTTTCTTGGTAACTGTAATGCTTTTAGTCACCAGTGGTTTTGGCTTAGGGAACTCTTGGCCCAGTCTATTTGCTTTATTGTGAAATGATTAACAGTGGCTTTGACAGAGGCAAGTGAGGTCTGTAG
This sequence comes from Apricaphanius iberus, assembly GCA_028564705.1. Lineage (NCBI taxonomy): Eukaryota > Metazoa > Chordata > Actinopteri > Cyprinodontiformes > Aphaniidae > Apricaphanius > Apricaphanius iberus. Next base: position 2,335,238 of record JAPXFQ010000075.1, on the reverse strand, counting down.
AGCTTTAGATGTTGTTCTGGGTTCTCATGGATGAGGTCCGTGCTCTTGGAGAATCACTGCTGTTCACTACGGAGATAGTATCAAAGGGTAAATGGGTCCAGGAGCAAACCCACAGCATCCAGCTATTTTATGAACATTTTAGCTAGTTGTACCTAGGATCTTATTTTTTTTAAAGTAACAACTCATTTCAAATAGAGAGACCAGTAAAGAGAGAGACCTCTGGAGCGAAGCAGAAGGTGAAGCCTTTCTCTGCTGGATGTTTTAAACAGTCACGGATCGTGGTTGGCTAGGCAGCGTCGACGTCGGGCAACGTCTCTAAAGTGAGACGCTCTGATTGGTTGACGTGCTGCGTCAAGAGGGTTAAGATCGACAAAATTTAAACTAGCTGAACTTCTGCGTTGCAAGCGTTATGAGCTTTGAAGCTTGAAACGCAGGAAAAGCTTGAAAAGTTGACACAGAAACCATGACGCTCCTCCAACAGCCTTCACCAGACTCTAAATGTAATGTTGAGGCTGCTTACTCTGACAAAGCCTGCGGTCTGAACGCGCCATAAGAGACAAGGGAAATCCCTGGCCGCGTCCAACCCACACAGGGAACTACTTCAACTTTTTGCCAACAATGCAAACACCTCTTTTGTCGGGGCCCTTAAAAAACGGACACTGAGGACATGGTGGCAAGTCTTCTCCAGACGTGTAGCAGACAACCACACTCCCATCACCCCCTCAGTAGTTCAGCAAGAGTAGAGTTTGCATTTAATACCTGCTTTTTGTTTTTTAATCAGGTTATCTTTGCCTAATATTTGTTTGATAATCTGAACAATGTAACCATGGTAAGATTTGGAAAAATGGTAAATAAATTTGTTAAAGCAACTGAAATAAAACGTAATTGAATAGAACGATAAAAACAAGGAACATACTTTGTGATGACATGTACCATATATATTATCCTATTTTCGTATCTATCAAGTTTCTCTCACATCTAACTAGGCAGTAACAAGGAGATACAACGCACTACATCATCTTTTTATTGATCCAGTTAACAATAAAAACCATAAAGAGGCAAAAGACTAACCTGTGGCCACCCTCCAGTCTAATATAAGGTTATCCTAATGGTATTTAAATGGCTCTAAATTTCCTCATATAAATAATGGCTTAATTTATCCAAATAGCTTCTCATTAGCCCCCGCTTTCCCTCTCAGGAGCCGTGTTAATGCTGAAGGATTGGTTGGTCACATTTGGTTAGAATCATTGTGCAGACGGACCTATACTTCATGCTGTATATGAGGCAAGCCTGTCACCCTCACACTCGTTTCGATTTAAACAGCAGTTTTAGATTGCCACCATTCATTAAAGCACCAAGCCAGGGAAGCGGGGAGGGTAATTACATGGGCCTCTGGTTTCCCCTCGTGCTCCGTTCACACAAAAGGCTTGTGCCACTTTGCCTTGATACAGTCAATTCAATAGTGTTTAAAAGGATCTCAGAAACGTTGCTAGGAGAAATTATTTTAATCTTTTTACAGTTTTTGAACTATAACATACTATATGGATGGAGATTTTTGATTAACAACATCTCTTAACCAACCGCTACACTGGCCGAGACAGAGTCCCAACAGTTGTACGGCTTTGGGCCTCGCTTCAGAGTTTTCTCATATACCCAGGACAGGCAGTAGGATTCTGTTGACTGCATTTAACGCTAGCTTTAAGCCCTCGTATATACTTGTTCACTTAAGAACTGGAATTATTCATGCTGGGTTTCAAGGAACAACCTTTGAAAAACTGCAATGGTGTACTTGTTTTATTTGCGTATATCTCTTCTGGTGTACAGCCTCCAAGCATACAAACTCTTTTGCTGGTGTTCCAGTAGATTTTTCCCACTTGGAGGTTAGAATTTGAGACAAATTTACTATTTTTTGTTTTTTGTTTTGTTTGCTTTGGCTGGGTGATACGGCTTAGAAATTAAATCTCAACATTTTTTCATACCAAATCTAATTTTAATCTATTTATCTTTCTACTTGTATTTTCTTAAAGGCACAGTGTGTAATTTTCGGCCAGTAGGGGGTAGTGAATACCTACATTATCACAAGCATGCAGTATCTGTGTCTTCGAGTCAGAAACTCAACAACGGAGGTCCAACTAGTGCTCTACTCTTGTAGAAGTAAAGACGTCATCTAATATGGCTTTCCCCTGAAAAGCGGACTATGTATTTTAAAACTGATTTTTAAAGTCATATTTTACAATATCGCCAATATTTTGCAATTAATGTGCTTTACGTAATTATTATTACATAATATTTTAATGGCCATTTTCAAAGATGTACTGCAAAAACTACACACTGTCACTTTAAAAAGAAATTGTAAGTGACAAAAAATATTTTCAAAAACGTAATTTTATTTCAATCATCCTCTACCAGAGCTGACCTGAAGTCAAAGTCCAACATAAAACAAGCCGTAAAGTATAATTACAAAACGGATTGACATTAGTCTTTGATATTGAAGTTCAAGTATTGCGTTGGCAAAAATAAATTATTTTTTAACACAGGTTATTTTTTATTGTTACCTGCATGAATAACACACTACACAGTTCCAAAGGCCCTTTGGAATAATTCCAGATCACGTATTCCTGTGTATGTTGCATCAGTACATGTTATTTATAGATTCCATAGTCTTTAAAACCAGGTTTGGAGCTCAGATAGTAAAATATTAGACTGAATCATTAATAAAATGGTTTGGTGGTTGAGGTGCAGTTTAAATTGACGCTGATATTGCAAATGGTGAAATCAAATAGGGATGCCTGACTGTATGTATAAAAAAAAATAAATTTAATTACTTTATCTAGGACTTTAGAGATGATCAACTGAATGCTTTCTGTAATACTACATATTTCCTCGCACTTCATTATCCCTTCTTTTTTCATTTGCAACTTGCATTGGTTGTTGCTACGTTCTGTTTTTGATCTCTCCGCTTCACAGCCTTGACTCTCACTGCTTTTCAAGATTCCTCTGTTCTCTCATGAATATCTGGCCAATTGCTATAATTGGGCTCTGATCAAACTGGCAGCCTGCTTTTCTAAAGGAGGAGCCGGGAACATTTAGGGCTGGCAATGTGCGCCCAAGTACATGTGAATCCTCCCTGGTACCCCTTAAATTACAGGGTTAATAAACAACTGCAAGCCATCTTTGGCATCACACATTACTGTAATTTCACAACAAATCCCAAAAGGTATCATCGGGGGCACATTAAAACATGCTTTTCAACCCAGAAGTGATTGCATAGTGGGGATAATTTTACCCATCAAGAGATCAATAGATTGACTGATACCATTCAGCAGCAAACTGGAGCAAAGGAAATGTTTGAAATGGGTTGCTTAGATGTGTGATAATCCACTGCAGGGAGCCCGAGGTCATTGAGACGTAGAAATAAAGTAGAGGGGGAGGGAGAGAAGAAAGGAAAAGAAGAAATATTGCTGGAGATGGAGAAAATAACATTCGACAAATCTAGGAACAAAGCGGAGCTGAAATAAGGGGTGGGCCACTACATGATTTAAAAGAAATATAGTGATAAATATAACTATGTACAACCATAGTTCTTCATATAAACTGTATTTAGAAAGGGACTTTGTGAAGATTTTTTGAAGGCCAAAAGGTGTTTAGAGGATTTCAGTTATTTGGGATGATACCAGAAAGTACTTGATAATCGGATGCCTTTAATGTGGACAGAAATCAATAAGACTAAAGAATATAAATAAGCCTTTTGACCCACAAGTGTGTTTATTGATTATACATCCCTTGGGAAAAGGCATTAGGGTTAGGTAGTATTTGAGCACAATTTAACAAAGTCTGAAAAAAAAAATGAAAGGTTCTTGACCACATCTGTAATGTAATTTTTCCCAAAAAAAATAAAATAAAAGCACAAAAAGTAGTGTGTGGACAGTTTTTAGCTTTAACTAAAGCTGTACTCTGAAGGTAATGGAGCATATTTTCTCAGCATTCCACACACGGGGCAGGGCACACTCTGGAATAGTTGCAAATCCTTTACAGGGCCTACACAAAGACAATCAACTTAAACCTAAAGACAATTTATAAATGGCAATATTAACCCAAACATAAATGTTTTTGGACTACAAAATGAATCAGAGTGCTCAGCAAAGATATATATGCCAGGTCCTAATTCCACTTTTGAACCTTCTCCGCCTGAACAGGACCTGGGCGGCCGAAGCTGTTGGGCTACAAACGCTCTGGTTCGGCTGCTGCTCCGTTTCTGCAGTATCAAACATACGGGCTCCACGTTAGTCTTACTATCCAATAACACCACAAAAAAAAAATCACTTTATTTGTCGCTAGTCACATTTTTCTGAAAAACAGTGGATGGATGAGTCTAAACTCTTGCTAAATGTAGTTGGGATAGGCTTCCCCCCTCTGTCACATGACGGTCCTTGAGTCACGTGACTACGTGAGTCACGTGACTCAAGGCAACGCTAATTTCTTAAAGGGGTAGCAGTATCGCTAAACTAAAACACATCTTTTCATTTTTTTATTATTTTTTTACATACCGAATTTACCAGCACAGGCAAAATCATGTCGGTAGCAGTCATAAATGTGGGCATTGGTAAAATTTCGGTAGACCGACCAACCCTACTAAAGATTTTATGCAAAATATTTCATGGCATGAAAGAAAGGTAAAAAAGTTACGTCAATAAAGTAAAAACTGATACCGATCATTTCCGACCAATAATAATGTTCAACTCTAACATTTTGGGGTTAAAAATGAACTACATAATTCTACACAGAACTGATATTTATGAAAGAAAACATTGATTTCAAACGGGTTCTGGTTGAAAACTTTTACCTCATTTGTAAAAAGGTACAGATAAAAATCTTTCCCAAAACCATAGCTAAAATTCCGTCTTGTCTCCTTCTATAGTTTCTTATTACTTCATAAGCTGAATGCGCCACTGCACACCTAATGATAACCACGACAGCTAACATGCAATCTTAGCCAAAAAAACTAAATATTAATAAATAAAGATGATATGTTTTCATAAAGACAAGGGTTTCTTTGACGAGGTCAAACCAAACTGGCTAGCTTCCTTTTTTTAATTTAAGACAAAGGCATTTTTATAAAACTGCACATTCATTTTGAGTTTACTGTATCCCTGAAGTGTTTAACAGTACAATCGCTCATGGATTCCAAACCATGGTGTCAATCTTATTTAATGAGTTTTGGTGTGAAATGACTGCTTTTGCAGCCAGAACACTGTACTGTAGCAATTTCGTAGGTTTATTCATGGAGACAAGGAGCTCAAAACCTATTTTTCTGGTGACTGATTAAACTTTATTGGCATGTAACCCTGCTTGTAAACTTTAATGACAGATGAAATAAGTTTTCATTTAACCAAGGAGCGGTTTTATCTTTGTGGCTCTAATCATGACAGCATACCGATATTCTGGTATTGTGTCAGAAAGGTTTTGAAACGTCTTATGCCTTTTAGGGGATACATTTTGATATTCTGTGATTTTTCTCTTTCGTGCTGACTAAAACATTAAAATTTATGATTTTAAACCCATTATTTATGTTCACACATTACAAATGCAAGATGTGAGTCAAGCTAAACCAATAAATATATGCATGCCTGGGCTTTGGATGTCTTTTTTTTTCTAAAGCCATCATAAAAAAATTGCAGGAATCAATATTGAGCTATGAATAAAACCAAATCCTTGAGCATTAATACCAGCATTTTCCTTTCTTTCTCCATTTCGTAAAGACTCCTCTAATTAGGTAAAAATGTCAATGTTTCATACAAATTCTCAATACATTAAACCATTTGTTTTTCTTTTTCTTCAACTTTGAAACATTCCATTAAAAAACATGTTTATACATCATACATTTCAATTAGAGTTGTTTTCAAATGGGTGGCCTTGCAGTTGGAAAACACTCAATATTGAGAATACTACCAATAGAGACACACTCAATAAATTAGAACATTATTGAAAGGTTGATGTATTTCAGGAACTCAAATTACCTTGGTGAAACGTGTGTCAATTAATTACACAAAAGTTAATTCTGTTTTCAAATGTATTCAATTTAAATAGGGTGATAGTGCAGTTATAGCTAGTGAAAACATTCCATCAATGATTAAAATATAACTTTGGAACAATACAAAAAGTACAAGATGCATATGTCAAAAGTGTTCTAACACCAACAGATAATAACATGGAAATAAATTCAGGATAAAAAGTTCCTAACCTCATTATACTCAAGCCACATTTCTACAAATAAATGTCATTATTTAAATAAGTCAGTGTTTAAGAGTAAAAATAATTGCACTGTATAAAAATAATATGAAATAAGCAAAAGTAATACTGAAAATAAGACTGAAAAAGGACATTGAAAAATTAGTTTAATAGTTATTCTATGGTAACAAGCAGCAGCACATAATAAATAAATTTCCCCTGGTAACCTAAGTTTAGCAGTGTCTTCTTGTAGCCATTTTCCGACTCATGAAGTAAAACAAATAAAATGTGCCCCTCCTGTCATGTCTACATGATGTCCCTATTCTCGAGAGAAGCTAGAAGGAATGGGATCTTTGTTAAGGCAAAATCACAGAGGTACCTGAATCTGTGCATGAGTAATTATTAAAATTAGTAAAATTAAACATAAATTAATCTTTTGATAAAATTATGTGAATGGGGTTACCAATAAGGGTGGCACTGAATATTCTGTAAAAATACATATTTTTATTTATTTATTGTAATTATATTCCTCATTTTATTGAAAGCTTGATATGAAGCATGTATTTATTTTTTTATTAGATACAAAATAATAAAAGAAAGTAGTTACGACGAGTGGATTTCTACATACTGAAGGAAGTTACAGTAGGTTTAAAAATGCTCAGTGTTTAATTATACTTTATTCTTACTAAAGCTGCTGTACTAAATTTCCAAAACAAGCTAGTTTAAGAACATTTTAATGCACATTAACCACATTTTAAAACAGCATAGCTATAAACATTTTGTGTAGATTAAAAGTACAAATAAAAAAACAAAGTGGTTCTGCCGTATTTCTCTAAAAACATTACCCAAAAACATGGCTCGGTCTGAATCCAACGATTGGACCATCTCGTTGTCTGACTTACCTGAAAAGTGCACTTCTCCATTTCTATGGATACTCCATTTATTGCACAACAGAGCATGCGTTTGCAACAGAACACCACTGGTGAGAGAGGTTCTCCGCTCAATTATGTTAGGGAAGGAGAAACAGGTGGCTGCTTGCACTTCATGACACACTACCAGAGTCCCAAAAAGACAAACGGCATTGGAAGTCACACAAAAAAAGACAGGTGAGTGAATTGTAAGTGGTGTTTTGTGCTCTCTCGTCTCTTGTGGCAATGTGCTTTCCCACATCAGCGGGGCGTGGCCTAGGGTGATAGTGAGGAGTGAGGGTTCGACGACTGTGTTTTAAACTAGCTTGTTTTGGAAATTTAGTAAAGCAGGTTTATTTTGTAAGAGCAGGGGTGGAGTATTTAAGGAGTACGCCAATGACTTGTTCTTGAAATCGCAAAGTTAGGGCTTAGACATGTGCAATTGCGATAATTTGAATTATCATGTAGTCGATGCTAATGTTAGCTTGATATATTATGTTACATTCCTGGATGAATTTAATAACCACAGCTTCCTAAACTCTTATAGTTTTCAAATTTATTTTAATCATGTTTAAGGCTACTATTTTACAAATGTGAATGTGTTAGCTCAGTGATGGTGTTTTTGGGCATTGAGACAGGAAGATTCCTTTTGAGACTTGGACTTGCCCAGCCTCCGAACACACCTACTATGCCTACTACGTAGCAGGGCGAAAAGCAGTACGCTAGCGATGTAGTAGATCCGAATGTCTAGTATGGATTGGCGTAGTAGGCATAAAGTTTCCGAATGTGTACTACCGCCACAGTAAAATCCGCTGTACGCTACGCTATCCCAGAATGCAGCGGAAGCCCCAAAATCATAGAAGAAGAGTGACGTCGGCTACCAAGGACGGGACCACAGGTGACATAACGTAACGTAAACATCCTGGTAAAATGGTGGAGCAGTACGTACGATTTCATGCCTACTACTCGCTAGTTTGCTACGCAGTGCAAGTAGGGCAAGTAGTAGCAATTATGTAGGATGGATTCATGCAGGATTCGGATGTAGGGTTGGACACTAAGAACTCAAGTGGGACTTGAACTTGACAGATGGTGACTTGACTACAGAATTAGACCAAATATATTTTAATTTCAAAACCCTAAACCTAAATCTGCTACATGTCACTACCCATAGAAAAAGTGCTGCACATTGTCACCCTTTGCATACTGTGTTCTGTAAGATACACTTGAGGTAATGTTGATGACATCATGTCAAAATATGAGCACAAGAATTATAAAGCTCCCTCAGAGCCATATAGCACAACTATTTCTCATGAATTGCACTCAAACGTATTGATTTTTTTCCCCCTCAAGTACATTAAATCTTTATCATAGTCCCCCCCCCACCCACCCAGCTACTAGCCCTTTAAAGCTGGGTGAGTTTCTTTTTTTTTTTTTTTTTTTACATTATTTTAATTTCCATCTTTCGATTTACGAGGTATAATCATGACTTGTGTTCTTCCATCCTACATTTCAATGCACCTCCATTTTCCCTCCATTTGTCTTGGCAAACATTCCTGTCATTGTGGCAGCGACAGAAGCTCCAGTCCTGGCTTAGCCCTCATCCCCTTCAGTGGATACAGCTGCTCACCACAGCTGAACAGCTGTCGTTTCCGTGTTGTCATAATCCCTCTCCCTCCCACTCTTTCTCTCTCCTCTCCTATCATTCGTGTTGTTTCTTGGCTTTTTTTCTAATTCTGTTTTCGCTCCTCTCCAGCATTTTTTTTTTTTTCAACCCTTCCTTTCAAATCCCTTTGCATTAAAAAGACAGCACATTCTGCGCCCGACATTGAAAAACCCAGCAAAAACAAACACTGAAACCACACATCATTAGCAAATGAAGCTATTACCAATAGAGAGAGGAGGACGATTGTTTTGTTAATGGCAGTTAAAAATGGTTTTGGGAACAAGTGCAGAGGAGAACTGGAACTGAACGGAACATTAAACGCAGTGAAGTAAGTTAAGGGTCTAAAATGGGTAAATGTAGTCTGAGAGCTTCTCTAATTACATGAATGAGATCTATTGTTTTTTTTACATGAACATTATCGTACATAATCCTCCCAGCAAGCATGCTTCAAAAAGTTCATCCTCCTTCCAGGATAACCCTGGATTAAATGAGCTGTGAAGATATGGCAAGCCCATTCTCTTCTTTGTTTTCCATTTTGCTGATTCTCGCAAAGGGGAGACAATGTTTACTGTAACATTTTTTTTTTCCACCTCGTCATCATTAATACAGTTATTTCACAGGGCTGTGTTTATGTCTACTCCGTTGGAAATAAGGCTTACTATAATGCCAGCAGCTGAAGCCAGGGGGACAAGAATATGGAAATTGTTCAACTGAATAGAAATGGCTTATCAACACAAACAGAACAAAACATGCCCGGACCGATAAATGATTAACCCATGAAGAAAAAAAAAAGTACTGGGTGATTACTTCAATCCAAATGATGGATTTATGCCGCAAGTTGGAGAGTTTTGAAGCAACATTGATAGAAAGAAAGAAGGCGCCCGAGGCCATCAGAAAGAAGGTTGTAGCAGTTTGTGAGTCTGATAAGGTTTTACAAGAATCTGAAATCAGCCGTTCATTTGCCGGAAAATAATGTCGATAAGCTGAGGACATTCAAAGCCACTGCCAAAATGCCCATGTCTATCAGCCCAAGATAGTTAACCCCAGGAGTGGACTATAAGACAGTAAAAGAAGCTTCCAAGAAAGTCTCCTACACTTTCGCCCCTTTTTCCTTTAGACATTAAGTTAATGCAGATTTAGAGGATATGAACTCTATGTCGGAAAACGTTTCAATTTATGGCCTTATTGCCAGTAAAATTACTATTTGGTTGGGGAACTGATGTGTTTTTCCAAATCAGATGAAAAAATTAATTTAAAAAATATATATTCAGATTTATATGGGGTAAGGGCGGCTCAGATGGTAGGAGTTTGCCCTGTAACTAGAGGGTTGACAGTCATAACCCCGCTCTGTTCTTCTCAGTAGTTGTGTCCTTGGGCCAGACACTTCATCTGCCTTGCCAACTGGTGGTGGTCAGGTAGCACTGATTGTTTTTCTGCCTCGTGTCGGAACTGTGGCTACAATACAGCTTTCCTCATTGGAGCGTAGATGTGGGAATGAATGGGTGAATGAATAAATGGAAAGAGCTTTGGTGTACTTTGGACCAGATAAAGTGATATACATGTACAGACCAGTTTTCATCTAAAGTAGACCCTTGGTTAGAGACCACAACCTTCCATGGACAACAGAGACCCCCTCGAAAAAGCAATGATAATTGCGTATTTTAATAGTTCATACACCAAATAGACCTTAATAGGCAATGATTGAACAGTGGAAACCATCTTGTCTCTGCCACAGAAGCTGATATTGCCTGTCTCCCTTGTGTCCACTCTTCGGAGTACAGCCAGTCGTCACCAAGGAAAATCAATGCCACTCCTGAGCATCATGCCTAGGTATTTCAGCATCCCAGTTTGCATTTTCTTTTTAATATTTTTAGGGATGCACAGATACCAATACCATAATCGGGCCGATACCGTTCCAATGTAATTGTACTCGTTACCGTGGATCAATACCATGAACTGATGCCAGTGTTTGATTCAAATTCAAATACTCTGCAATAATTTCAACGACAATATTTAATTTTTACTTGAAACTTTAGGTTTGTGGTGATATTTATTAATATTTTATTTTTATTTAATTCACCATCATTTGTTGTAACAAGCAGAGAATAAACTAAAACCTGTCTTCCCATTCAGGGCATTTTTTGCGTGGTAGAAGTATCGTATTGGCACTCAGTATCGGCAATTACTCAGATCCAAGTATTGGTATCATGTTGGTTAGAAATAAGTGGTATCATTGCATCCCTAAATATTTTAGATGAGCTGTACAAGAAAAAACTGCTTATAGGTGCGTTCAATAATAATAACATAATCATGATTATCATAAGTGATATTTGAAAAATAAAAATAATTTGAATAACTTAGACATTTTACTGAACCGCAACTAGGTTGACGCCCACTGTAATGTAAATCTGTCCTTAATTTGGTAGTTTTCAATACAAAATTGAACTAAACCAAAAAATATTTTATTTTAAAATCAAATAATGGTTGTTTAGTTAATTAGGTTATGGGTTACTCAATTTGCAACTATTTTTTCACTTCAACATTAGTAACTCTAGCTTGTTTTTGTGGGTTAAAAACTGAACTACGTACGATGAGTATTGTGTGTCAAAGTTACAACCATGTAGTGTTGAATTAAACCAGGGCTTTGCAGGTTTATATGTGAGCCAGGTCAAGTCTATGTAAGCAAAATTATTCTTTTTATAAGTTATTTCAAAGCTGGAAATTACAACAGAATACAGATCTACCTTCCAGTTTTTTGTAAGGTCTGATCTGCATATATTTTCAACAATTCAAGGTAAAAAAATAAAATAAAATAAAAGGCTGATTCAAATCCTGACCTCGACGCCTTTACGGCATGTCTTCCGCTTTCTTTTTTCCCCACTTCCTGTCAAACATCTGTCAATTAAAGGCCTCTAGTGTAGAAAAAAAAAAAAATTAAGGAAAATGTAAAACTATGCTGTTTGTTCATGAACTCACAAACCTAAAAATGTGTCGTTGTTTATTACAAACTGTGCCTCCGGTGAACATGAAAAGGTTCCAATATTCGCCCTTTCGATCATTAATCGGAACCGATCAAAAAGAGAATGTCATCTCCATTGATTAGATAGCCGCTATAATTAACCCTGCGGTTCTCCAAACCACAGATACTACAAACTGTACGCAGGTTTACACTAATCAAGAAGAAGAAGCTCAGCTTTAATGATGAGAGATTTATTGAGGATTTGATCAATACCGGCTGCTGATGGCAAACACTTAACCTGCATTGATTAGCATTAGATGTCTGGTCGGTGTAAAAGTACGCCAATTAGCAAGTGAAACGCAGGAGTAGATAAAAATAACACAGGAGCAAAAATTTATTAAAGCTGTAAAAATGATCCTAAGATGCATCTTTAACGCGGTCTTTAACGATGCAATCCTTCCTTACATTCTCAATATGATCTGCTTTATATTCCACTGAAACATCTTTGGGCCTGTTATATTTTCACAAGTTATTAGGACAGTATCAATCTAGCATAAGTGTTTTATACAGTGAACGCTAATGTGGTTAAGGAGGTCGGAAATAAAACTGCTCTGGGCATCAAAAGCAGATAGGACTCAGATGAAACGCCAAGGGTGGCACAGATGGTTATTAGGTTTTGGCTGCAATTGTTTTAATGCCGTTTGTTTTAACCGAGGGCTAGGTAATGTCGGATTGCTTTTTCCTCTCAAAAAAATCATCATCTAAAAAGTGCTTTTTTTTTACCCAGGTTAATCTTAAAATAAAATTTGTTGGTAACATCTTGAGGCAAAAAAAAGCAAAAACACAAGAAATCTGTAAGGGGGTAAAAGTATCTGCTTCCATAACAACCTGTGGGAAGAACAGTCATTCAGGTCAAGGTAACTTTAAACCACAGCAAATAGCAACCATGGTTTTAACAATTGTGATAAGTGATTGTGACTGTTGCTCCGGCTTTATGTGCAGTCGTGCTCCAGTCTCAAGTTCTACTACGTTCGATAAACACAAAAGATACTTCAAATCAACAAAGCTTGCCTTTTTTCTGCCAGGTTTCCAAAAGCCGGTAAATAATTTACACCTAAGCTTTATATGCTACGATTTCAGCGAGATACAAAATATGCAAAATAAAAAGAAAAATATTTGAGTAACCCAAATGTTGGGTATGCAATCTCTGGAACAAAGAGAGACTGTCTGAAATTGTGACAGACACAACATTTAGAGCGTAATACTTCACAGTCCTTCATTTTGAACCATACCAGAAGTGATCTTCACAGAATCTCTGAAGCAGGAACAGGTCAGTGTGTATAATCCTTTTAATGCCTGTGGGTTTTGTAAATGAATTTAGTTCAAACTAAAGAAAGTGTTTGTTCTCCTAAGGCCTGGTTTTTAAGCCAATTTTGGACCCCAAATATCCCCTTCCAAATAATTGTAAGGACGCCACAATTATCGGGATGGCTCTTGAGATAATCCTAACAGACATTCCTGCCGTGCGTGGTGTCTTTCGAGGATAAATGAGCGTTCAGCTTTTTCAATCGATAGCCAATCAGAAAGTGAGGCGACGGTCGCCGATACACCTTTAAAGGGCCTAGCCTGCCTTCCTCCTCGTCCTCCATGCTCATTTTCTCCGGAGTCACGTTTGTTCTTGTGAACTTTTGGGTGAGATCATTTTGTGTGATGTACTGGCATTGCCATGTGGTCACACACCACAACTGCTCAAAATAAAATAAATAAAAGAGAACACTTAAACAAAACAATGTAACACATGCTGTTGTCCGTATGTTATATTTCAGTTCCTTTGCTGTCTGGCTGACGATTTGGTCACTTTTGAATGCTGGCGGTGCTTTCACTCTAGTGGTACCATGAGAAGGAGTCTACAACCCACATAACTGGCTCAGGTAGCACAGCTCACCCACGATGGCACATCAATGTGAGTTGTGGCAACAAAGCTTGCAAAGCTCCTAGGCGACAGGCCCGTAGTAGAGGGTGTCACGGGAATCAATTGCTCCCGTCCCGTCCCGATCCCCAAAAAATACTCCCGTCAAGTCCCGATCACGTGACAGCCCCCTCAAAAAATTATTGTCCCGAAAAAATCCCGAGAGAAAGACTCCCGTCCCGACCCGAATCCCGTAGATTAGTAATTTACCTCCTATGGCGCTCGCTCCCCCCGCCCCCCTTTAAACCATAGCGTAGCACAGTATCAAAGATCATCTATTTAGCTTTATCTGCCGTCTTTAACCATATCCTGCATTCTCGTTGTTTGGCCACCTTACCACGTCGTGAATGGACTCAACTTGTCTGATTCGTCTGGAGGACGCCTTAGGCAACAAGTCAGCAGCAGTCCTGCTACATCCACCTTTGTGCAAGGAGGAACAGGAGGAACACTCTCAGAGCCCTGCAGGATGATTTGACATTTGCCACAGAAACACCAAGATCTGCAAATTTGCCACTGGCGCCCTGTGCTCTTCGCAAATGAAAGCCGGTTCTAACTGAGCACATGTGACATAAGTGACAGAGTCTGAAGATGCCATGGAGAATGTTGTGTTGCATCCAGCACGACCGGTTTGGCAGTTGGTCAGTAAGGGTATGGGGTGCCATTTCTTTAGGGGGGGCTGCACAGCCCTCCATGTGCTCGCCAGAGGGAGCCAGACTGCCTTTAGGTACCGAAATGAGATCCTCAGACCCCTTTTGAGACCATATGTTGGTGCGACTGGTCCTGGGTTCAGTGGCGGTCCTTCCTACAGGCGACATAGGCGCTTGCCTAGGGCTCCATCCAGCGAGGGGCGCCAAATAGGCGGCGAGAAAAATATATTATGTCTATTTTTTTTTTCCAACAGTTTTTGCCATCTCTATAACAACAGTTTAACATAAATATTGCTAACATTAATATTTTGTGTATATAGTGTATCTGAATCCCGTTTTACACAATATCCACACAATGTTTCTTTGTTAATTTATTTTTTGTTTGGATTCCTTAGTGTGCACTGTTTGTTCTCAGATATTGCACTGCTGTTCAAGTTAAAAGTTTATTTTTTATATATTTATTATTGAACAGCTTTATTCTTTTGCACACGTTTTTATATTGTTATTGTTATACTATTGTTATTTAAATAAATGTGCAATTCTTTGGACATGACCTCTTTTTTTGTGGGCAAGGGGCACCATCAGTCAAGCTCACCTAGGGAACCAAATGGTCTAGGACCGCCACTGCCTGGGTTCCTCCTAATGCAAAACAATGCTAGACATCGTATGACCATTTTACAATCTTATGAACACAGCCTCTGATCAGATTAACCTTAAATCTGCCAAGTAGGTAGTATGTTCCAGTGCCAAGTATGTTGAATGTTCAGATATTGACCACATATTGGTAATAAATTTTAAAATGTACAGTTTTATAACTTGCTAATACATTTCATGAGTTGAAATTGTCAGTATTTCTTTAATTTAATCATTTTAACGCAGAATTAAACTGAGATACAAAGCCTTCTTTTTAACTGAAATATCATTTTGTCTGTTGTATGGTTTATGGGCTGCACTCTCTGATTCTTTCCGGGTGCTCTGACTGGATCTAATAATCTTTGACCAGTACTGGGTTTCACCTCAGCGGGTTTAATAGGGTAATCAAATCATTAAACTAAATGAGAACTCAACAAAAGAAAACAGAAAGAAAAACAACTAGTTAACATGGTCAAAATAAATGACTGCTATTAGTTGTACTAAAATCTGCCTATACTGCAACAAACTGGAGTAGTTGCATACATAAAAAAAAAGAAATGATTTGCAGAACGATGAGTGATAGAATTCTGAAGCACTGGATTTTAAACTCTGGCTTCAACGGTGTATAGAAACTACTAGACATTATGTCCTAAATAGTCTTTTTTTAATTGTTTTGTATCACACTTGAAATAAAGTTCTTTTTTATATATAATGGCTTATATAAAGAGTTATTATTTATATGTAGACACTTATTTAGTCACAAATTTGGACAAAGTTTTTACCTTCACCTGTAACTCCGGTCTGACAGAGTCAGTGTTGAGCATTTCCTTCTCTATGCTGTTGTAAAACGTAGGGCGACTGCACTTACTCTATTCAGATGCCAAGAGCATTAGGCTTAAGCATTCATCTGGGTTGGTAGAATGCCCAAAGATAGAATGCCTGGAGACTTTGATTTAGCTCCATAATTTATCACTATTCTTAGAATGTTGATTACTTTCAGGAGTAATGGGACCTGAAACTGGGTTGATTAAAAATGAATACGCACAAACAGAAAATAAAGGCCTGTGCGGTGTCTGGAAATCCTTTTTGATCCCCTTAGTTACAGCAAACTCTAAAAAAAAAAAATCATACTCTGACCCTGTTCCCTATCAAAGCCTTTAGCACTTTCTTGCTATTTATTTGAACCTGCGCTCTCACACACACTTTCCATCCATCCAGCTCCCTTCATCTCCGGCTCTCCTGTGGTGGGACCCTGGGTCCTGGTCCTGCTTTATTGCCCTGTCACACTTCATTTAGCCAAGGAGCAGGAAGAGAAATGGAGTGTGATGTGGGTACAGACTCTTATGCGTTCTGTATAGCATAAAACTGTGGGTTTTTACATGACCACAGGCGAACTCTCTTTTCTGTTGCTGAGCGATACAAATGATTAATTCTGAAGATGTCCAGAATCCACTCATCACTCTTGTTTTTTTGTCTCCTTGGTCTTCTCTTGCTAACTACATTATCAGTATCCAGTCAATGAGTATGGTCCAGACAAGTGAAAAAAACGAGATTGCTTCACACATTGACTAAGAAAAAGCAGTTTGACAAAACAGAGTCTCTCATGATTGAATAAAAAGAAGAACTTTCAGTAATTACTGGAAGGACTTTTAATTAGGGATGCACCGATCCGACTTTTTCCGTCCCGATACCGATACCGATGGCTGGATTTTGCGTATCTGTCGATACCTGATACCGATCCGATACTATTTGTGACAGTGTGGAAGTCCTGTCACTATGGCTCCGATAGATCATGTGCCCTGGCTGCTTGGCCACAGGGATATCCCTTTGGCTGACTGGTTAGCGCACATGACCTCCACCTGGATGGTTGTGGGATCGAATCCCGCCTGGGTGTACCTGGCCACATATTGTTGAATTAATAAACTGTATAACTTCTGGTGCCTTTTTTGAAGAGACTAAAGGCACCAGACTTTACAAACTAAACATAACTGAGACAAAATAGCAGATGTAAAATTTAAAATTGCCACAAAAATAAAATTTCAAGTGAAAAATGTATCTTTTTTTGGTGAATTTGTAGCAGATTTTCCCCATTTTGAGTATCGGTCCATGGTATCAGTTAAGTTTAACCGATATTGATACCAGTACATTAGGCAGTATCTGGGCCGATACCCGATACCAGTATCGGTATCGGTGCATCCCTACTTTTAATATTTTTTGTTCATTTTTTGTGGGATAGAAAGTTTTAGGATAATACGTATTGGGGCCCAGAAGCATCAACATAACAAAACCCACGTTGCAGCAGCAATAGTCGCAACGCAACAACTAAAAGTTACACACCAAAAAGAAAGAATCATAACACAAACAACAAATAGCCCCAATGTGACTCCAAAAAGCCACAACACAACATAGAGCAAAACTCAAGAAAGGCCACAACCCAATAATGTAAAAACAAAAAAAGCCATAATGCAACAAGAGTGACAATGCTGAAACAAAAGGCCACAATAGGACAACAAAAAGCCACAAAACAACATAGAGTGACAAAGCAACAAAAAGCTAAAACACAACAAAGACCAAAATCCACCAAAGTTCCATCACGAAAAGTCCTAACGTGAAAAAAGCCAACGAAAAGCCACTGCGCAGCAAAGAGAGACAAAGCGAAAAAAGCCACAACCAAACAACAAACAGCCAAAACTCAAAAACAAAACAAAGCCAACAAGGAACCACATGAAACTGCAAAAAAGCTACGATGTTACAACAAAAAGCCACAAACCAACAACAAAGAGCAAAAATAACAAAGGCCACAACCCATTAAGAAAAGTCAAAATGCAAAACACACACAAAAAAGCTCACAAAGAACCACAATGTAACAAAAGTTAGAATGCTACAACAAAAAGCCACAACGCAACAAAGAGTGACAATGTGACAAAAGCCAAAAACCAAACACCAGAAGCAACAACACAACAAACAACCAAAACGCAAAAACGAAGAGCCGAAAAAACAACAAAGAGCCCCAATGCAAAAACAAAAGGCTACAATTTAGCAAAAATACCACAAAAAGCAACGTACTGAGATGATCCGGTCCAACGGGTTCGCTACCTCGAGTTAGCCGACTAAGTTCAAGCACAACACACTCAGGTGATTCTGTGGCTGTACTTGTTACTTGCCAGGAATAATTGAATGGAATAATAATCTATTGTTTCCACCCTGCGTCGTGAAGCGCATCAACTCTTTCCTCTACTGTTAGGCAAGGTCCAAGGTAGCGAGGGAAACAAAGGGAAGAGGAATCTAGCACACACAAACACACACACTGAGTGGGTCTAACAGCATTCTCCACACGTCATGATGCGCTCACAGGCGGCTGCACACAAACCGCACGGTGCTGTGACATTACGACAACTTTAAACCTTGCACAAGCCGTGAGGTGAACAACAGATGCTCCCGCTCTTTGACTGGTATGGGAAATGTCAGCTCCGCAGATGGCGGAGGGCTTTTTATTTATTCTTTATTTATTTTCGCCGGGTCCGGTTGCGACCTGTCCCTGTGGTGCGGTGCAAAACATCTCATCCATAAACATGGTGGTGAGCTGTGGATGTCGAGCTCAGCTTGGCAGACTGCAGAGAAGATGCCAAGCTAGTGTAAAGGCTTTTTTTTAATATTCAACTCAGTGCTGCTCTTCGTGGGTTTTTTTGTCATGACACAGGCATTGTGGCAAAAGAAAAAGATTGTGGCAAAAGAAAAAAAAATGAAAAAGGAAAATTAATCTGTTTGACGAAGGAAAAAAATGCTCCTAATTTTAGCATTAGTTTGAGTAAATTCTTTCCTGTGTGAAAGGGCTTTTATTTCTGCTATTAATGAGTGCAGCCTCTGCTTCACTCCTGCCTGTTCTATGAAGAGACACACCAGGAGTGCAAATATTCAAGGACAGTTCTGAGCAACCATTTCCCTCCGCAGATTTGGGAATTTTTTGTGTTTTTTTCATTCTCACACAGTCAGGGCTGTTGGGTCCGCTGATGGATCCATGCATGCACACGAATAAAATAAAAAAGAAAAGAAAAGACACTGATGAGGCAAAAGCTTCACCTACTTTAGGAAAACCATGACACAACTGATGTAATTACTAGGGCTGGACGATGGTGCGATACAAAAAAAAGGGGTTGATAAAAAAATGTCCCCCCATTTTTTCATTATAGCATATACAAAACATATATATGCATTATTATTTCATTTTTTATTTGCTATTATTTGTAATTATTTATTTATTCGTTATTATTTCATAATCAGTTAGCTCAATACAACAGTCATTACCTACTCCGAAGGAATCATTAACGCAGACTCGTACACTCTGGTATTGGTGAGTAGCTGGCTAGCTTTAGGAGCTGAATTGAATTAGAATCGGCCTTATAGAAACTAAACCAAAGGCTTCAGCCAATAATAAAGTGTCCTAAAATCTTTCATTTCTTTATTTTCTTTTTTTTTATATCATAAAATATTTTAAAGCGTCAAGATAAGGCTTTAATTTAAATTAATATATATATATATATATATATATATATATATATATATATATATATATATACTCAGGTCTCTTAATTTGTTTCTGTGTCTTACAAACTTAGTTATGATTAAAAAAAAATGTGTTTCAAAAATTACTTAATTTAATTCTTAGTTAAAATTCGTTCTAGGAGAAATAAAAAATGACCAGAGAGGCACTTAAAATATATTTTCCACAGTTTGTGATAGTTATCGATAATTAACAATACTGATCAATATTACTATTCCCTTTATCGACATGCTCTTTTTCTATATGGTCCAGGCCCAGTAATCATAGAAAGCGACACCTTACGCCTAATTCACAACGAGCGAGGAACGGATGCGGTCAGGATTCCGCACAGAAGAAAAACCATTGAGTCAAATCAGATCACTCTCAATGGCTCTGGTGAGGTGCGGAGATCCGGAGCTTCGGACGGTTTCCGCAAAGAAGTCAATTTTTTTCCCCGGAGCGATAGAAATTACATGAGCCAGACAGTGAGACATGAGTCAGCAGGATGCAAGCACTATATTTCAAAATAGAAACATGTAACTCTTTTTCCCCTCTGCTTTTTACTATATTATTAATCACAAGGATATCAGTTGACATTGTATGATAGTTAATGTCATTATGACAAGTAGACCTTTAAACTTATGTCAAAATTTTATCAATGCTTTATAAAGTGTTCACTGGCCTGCGTCCCTCTGTTCCGCACACACACAGTCGGTGTGAATGGCAGTCCGTACGGAAAACCCTACAGACAGAAACCCGGACCGCATCCGTTCCACACTCTATGTGAATCAGGCCTCAGAGGTCTGCATCCTTTGACTTTTACCTATCACACTTACCTCAGCAGAATGAAAATAGCATTCCGTCTCCCGGAACGGACGAATGACTCAGTCGCCCATCACCTTCATTTAAGATATTATATGCTATATGCCACGTCTGCTATTCAACATTTAATTTGGCATCCTGCTAAAATGCTTTTAGGGTACATAAACGGGCTGAGAGCCACTACTGATGCTAATGGAGGAAAGCAATGCGTAAACTGTTATGGAGTATAATGAGCTAAAGGGCAACAAGGCTGAGGTGAAATAAAACCCTAAATGTGTTCTGAGTAATGGCTACATTAACTTTAAATGTGTTATATCCGTAGCTGGCTAGCTCATAGTCCCTTTGTGTTACTGAAATTTGGTATCACAGTGGATGACTCCGCACCACCGCCATCTTTCAGCACGGACACAAAGTCACGAATGCCTTTAGAACGGTAATATGCTTGGAGTGTGGACACTGGAGATGCCTTTCCTGAAGCAGGAAGAGTTTGACTCGGGTTTTCGAAAGCATGAATGCAATCACGATGTCCTACTGTGTATGTCCCCCTTTCTAAATCTGGTTCTGAAAACGTGATCCGTTTAATTTTTTCTAACATCAAGTTCTGCATGTATGACGTATGATTATCAATTTTGATAGTCTCCCATCTTTTTAGTTGCACTTTCTTTGATCTCCAAATGGTTTTGCAAGTATTCAATGTGTATGGGATCTCTGATTTTACATGATTATGCCACAACTTTTTTTTTTTTTTTTTTACATATCTGAAGGTATATCCAAAACATCTTTGCAGCGATGTTTAGCTAAAGATTGCGACTGTTGCAGGTTCAGATACATAGTTGATTCTATAATGTTATTAACGGAGCAGAGCCTCATACGACATAGCTTATTAGGCTCACAATGTTCTCTATTCCAAATGTATTTTAAACACATTCTTTGTCCATGAGATGTTTTTACAAAGATGCAAAAATACTTCTGTTGAGCGAGTAGGCGGTGATAATGTGCCAATGCACTGGTGAGCATGAAGATACTGCTTTAAATACGTCTTCTTCTTCTTCTCCTTCTTCTTCTCCTTCTCCTTCTTCTTTTTACCACATTTAACCTGCTACTATGATAGATCCAGCTCAGATAGTAAAAATAAGAGGAACGGGGCAGAGTTGATGTGCAGAGTGCAACATGAAATGGGCTGGACATTTAATCTATACCAGTCTTTTCAAAGCATAACAGCAGATGAGCTCATCCCGGTTAGCCATTTTCCTGTCTAAAAGTATCGATCTCTGCTTCTTCTGGAAAATGATTCTCCTGCTAATTTTGTTTATGTATTTAAATTCAAACAATAAGGTTGTCACATCGATCACATGTTACATAAGCACTACATAAAACCCTTTTTTTTGGGGGGGGTTCCCAGCTTCTAATTGGAAATCGTGCAGGTTTTGACTTGATCAGCGAGAACTACAGCATACTTTTGCAAAACAGAAGTTATTAGGGGACCTTATACTTATCTGAGTCATTTAACAATAAACCACAGCCCAATCAAACTCCCAGACCAATTATTATTGTTACCACAAGTA
This sequence comes from Apricaphanius iberus, assembly GCA_028564705.1. Classification (NCBI taxonomy): domain Eukaryota; kingdom Metazoa; phylum Chordata; class Actinopteri; order Cyprinodontiformes; family Aphaniidae; genus Apricaphanius; species Apricaphanius iberus. The sequence goes on along the minus strand of JAPXFQ010000075.1, from coordinate 2,313,304 downwards.
GGGAGTAAAATATCTCACTAAGTTACATCGGTATTAATAAGTACTGTGGTTCTGTCTCACTAACTCACCAATGATGTTCAGGGTTCTGCAATATTGTTTTACCTTGACAATGACATATTTTTCTCTTTTCATGGGGTAAATGAGTGGGACAAATCGAAACAATTTTTAAAAGTAACGATTAGAATACTGACCATAGCGTTATCATTTAAGTTGGAAAACGTGTCTGACTGGATACATGCAGCCACTTCTATTAAACTAATGCAAGAAGCCAAAGCTAACGCTAGCGTCCTTAATCCGTTTTGATATGACTTGTTGATAATTTGGCAAACAGCGTACTTCAATGCACTTCCAGTTTATTGCATTTAAATAAAGACACAGAAAAAAGTTGTTAATTCCTTTTCATGAACTTGCTACTTTGCTTTGAACATCGCAAGTTTTAATGACTAGAATTCCAGCCGTTTTCTTTAGGACTGTTGCGACTGTTTAAGCAAAGGACAGTAGAATTCATTAACCAAAGAGGCTTCATGAGGCTCTACATCCCCTAAAACTACTGGCAAACAAAATTCATTGACAGGAACTTCCCACAAATTGTGCAAATATAAATTGTGCAGTGGTACCAAACCTATTCATGCCTTTGTAATCAGGATTCATAGAACAAACGTAAATCCAAACATTCTCTTTTTTTGTGCGTGTGTGACTAAAATAGCCCATCGTACTCACAGAGATTCATCAATTATATTTGCCTGCCATGAATAATTTGTGGATTCAGTGTACAGTGGTATTGAATTCATTGTCTCAATAATGCAAAAGACACGCCGCAAGCGTTCAAACCGACCAGAAGGCAGACAAAACAATGGACACCTTCAATGCATATCTATAAATCAGATGTATTTGCAAAAAGTGCACTTATCGACAGTAAAAAAAAAAAGGAAAGAAAGTATGCAGAAGAAGGCGTACGGGAGGTAGTGTAGTTTAAGAGGTCACGCTCAGTGGTTTTATGATTTAAAGCATAAATCATGACAAGCTGACACTCAAAACGTTTTCCATTTAAAATCCATATCTTCTATCTCGACGGCCAAATTGTTCTTTAACTCCGCGGCGGAAAAGCGGCGTGGCCTGAGGTGAAATTGGATCGAGAGACAGAAATCACACTACATGAAAAAATAAAAAAATAAAAAATAAAAATAACATGTGGGAGCAGCCGGAGGCCCGAATGAAAAGCGACTGTGAAACTCAGAGAGACAGAAAGACGGGCTAACGAGACAGGACACGAGTGAGCGACCAAATTGACGAATGCAGCTTGAAATACACCCACCCAGTTTGTATGGTAGTGATTTAAATCTGCCACTTTTACTTCATACTGGCAAAATCTTAAGAGTGTGTGTGTGTGTGTGGGGGGGGGGACACATGAAATGGCCACTGAAATACACGGCATGTGTTCTGGTTTAACACCCTCGATTAGCCTGCTGACAAAGACTAGCTGGGTTATAACCCACCAGCTGGAAACCATGCGTGCGACACAGTGTTTGGTGCAGGTCCAGGTGAGCCCCCCCTGGCTTCACAGGGCTGCCCCCGGTTAATTCCATCACTGCTAGAGTCTGGGACTCCCACACGCAGCGCATACTGTAGCTCCATTAGCACGGATCAGTTCGCTGGCGTTCATGGGGAGAGATAAAAATCGGATAGACGGAAGACATTTATAGTAGCTTTAAATCCTACGAGACTGAATAGCAGCACAGCAGATGGAGACAGATGTTTCATGGCATAATATTATGACCAGGGCTGAGCGTTTTAACAGGGTGGACACAGCAGAGGAGAGTGTGACTGTACTTATTGGAACACATGCGGAGGATTTATGTTGCTAAAGCTTTACAAAGTGGATCCCAACGATATGTTCTGCTACTCCAAAGGTAAGAACATGATGTGGGTTGGATATGAACCGCAGAGACACAAGTTGCAATAGTACTTTTAGTGAAATTTTAAAAGATTTAAATGTTGGGGGAGAAAGACCTTGCCCAAAAAGTCCAGCTTTAATATTTTGTATGGGGTAAGGACGCTGTCAGAATGGACACATTTATTTTCCCAGTGAGAGTGCAGTTTAAAACATACTAACTGAAATAAATCACATTATAAGTCGTGGATTCCTCAATATGACCAGATTGTAGGTTGAAGGCATCATCTGTAACCACGTACAGAATGAATGGTGAAACAGCTTTCCTGCAGCTCTGGACCGCATGCAAATAGGCTTTTTGGTGTGATATTTAAAAAAAAACAACACTTTTCTCATGGGGTGTCATATTTTAAAATCTCAATTGTCATTGTGGACTGCAAATCTGTGTATTATCAGAAGCTATCGCAGCGACGGCAATAACAGAGTATGCATATTGTAGCGCCGTATGCATAAAACCACAGCAATAGAATCATCTTTCCGCTTTGTTCTTGAGCTGGACTTTGTTTCCATTCAACTTTTAATTAGAGCTCAAGGAGTTATTAACTGATGGAAAACATGAGCTACAGTTCTTCTGCAAGAGTTGCCATATTTGCACATCCTTAGCCACCATGATGATCTGCTTTACAATTTTTTGTTTCTTAATGTTAACGACATTGCCCCCTACTTGTGCAGAAGGCCAAACGAGTGCAGTTTACACAGGCTCAGGATTTATTTAATGCAGCAAAGTATAATAGTATGCACGGCTTAGTGAGAACAGATTGCCATGTTTGAAGGACCATTACAAGATCAAACGTGCAATGAAATAAAAGCCCTTTAGCAAATCTTTTTTTACATTCATTCATATTTGCTGCTACAGGATAAGGGTAGTGCATTCAGTTGGATTTTTTTTTTTATATTTATGAGATAATAAAAAAAAATTAAAAACGTTTTTTAAATTAATAAGATAAACTGAGGGGGCTAGAAAAATCAGATGGGGCAATACACCTGGACAGGTGCAAATTTCTCAGGTTTGTGTGCAAACTTGACCAACTAATAATAATCCTATGTATATAATTCAGAGACAAAAGTGTTTCCCACTGTCTCAATTCTAAAACAAACTAAAAGTGAATTAAACTGGACAGAAACAGACGTGCCACTTGTCCAGGATGAACCCCGCCTTTCGCCCGATGACTGCTGGAGATAGACACGGTATAGAAGATGGAAACAGGAAATGTTAAAGTAGCTCGTTAATTCATAAGAACGTTTATTTATTTTTTATTTTTTTCTTAAACTAACTCATTAATAATAAAAAAAAACATGCTTTTGTTTTGAAGTGAAAACAAGCCCTTTTCATAACAGACATATTATATTTAAATATAACATTTCATGTTTGTATGGTGGGATGTTTCTTATTTTGAAGTAGCTGACGCAAAAAAAAGAAGAAGAAAAAAAAAAATCACATTTACCGCTCATTAAAAATGTGGGTTGATCAAATTGGTCTGGTTCAATAAAACTGTCCCGGCTAACTTTTTTACCCTCTGGACGGATCTATTTCCCATCCTCGGGTTTGGATGGAAACGTTTCGTTACTAGCCGATCATTCGAAGAACAGAGTCACTGCAGTTTTTTCTGAGGCCCAAAGCAACGAGTACAACAGCAGTCGAGCCGATTAAAGTTCAGAAAAACACCTCGTAAAGTCTGCGCCCGAGGTTTTACAGCACCTCGACTTCAACACGGACGCATATCCGTGAAAACATCTTTCCTCTGCCAAAACCTCCAGCATCCTTTGTTGGGCTGAGCCCCCCCCTCGTAAATATTATTTCCGGCTTTGTTGTGGCTAAAAAGCTCCGATTTCGTTTCGCCGTGACATTCCAACACAAGCAGGCGGGGGGGGGGGGGTTCGTCTCTGCAGGGTGGTGATATGGTCTCTCCCTCTGCCTTCTGTCTCCTGCATCGTGTGGGAGGACGCCGAGGCAATCCAAGCCTCCCTGCGTCCCAGAGCCACTGTTTGACTCAGATTAGCCGAGGCCTGCTTGCAATTACCGATCACTGGCCAGAAGTACAAAGTGAGACATGCTCGCTTATGCCGTATAATAGACTGTGACTGTTTTGGCGTCGGCACAGCTGCAGAGAGTCAAAACTTCAGCCCATTTTTTTTCCCTCTCCCTATGACCGTTTGTGACCAAAATCAAGTTAGGCGGGTAGAGAGGGTGGAAAGAAAGAAGAAAACATAACTGAGAAGGAGGAAGAGAGAATATATGATGCATAAAGGAGGAATGAAGGAGATGACAGATTAAAGTTTAGAAAATCTTGGAAGCAGAAAAGATTAAAAAATGATGGAGTGCCCCTGGAAACTCCTGGATGCAGGAGACGGGGACTAGGAGAAAGGGAGGCGAGTCGACGAGGAGGGTTAAAACAGAACGGTGGGAGGAGGCGTAAACTGGAAGGAGATCTCTTCTGGGACCGTCTGCCCCTGCCGGGGGTCCTCCACCCTCTAATCCACTAATCTGACACTTCCAGAGGCCAGACACGCACGCATTAGACATTCATATGGATGTGTGCGCCTGAGTGAGCACACACACACAAATATATAGGAGACACATACACCTGAGACTGAGTGCCAATGTTAATCAAATAGACTGAAGGCGGACGCATAATTACATGTATAAACCAACACACACATCGAAACAACCAATTTATCATTAGGTGCACAAACACATGCAAACGTCTGTTTCTTCCACAGCACTCACATATGTGTGTGTGTCTGTGTGTGAGTGCCTCGGTGGCGGGGGGGTTACGCCAAACGAGCCGGTCTGGAGTGTGTCATTTGGAACAAACGGCTCCCACTCACATTGCAGGTGCTTGCAGGACCGAATGTGGGTCTAAGTGCTGCCATTAGATCCAAATTGGGCTAATTCAATCCACGGATCTAATTCGCTAATGCAATCGCGGGTCGGTTGGGACGCAGTTGCGGAACGCGGCGGGACCCATTCGGAGCAGAGTTCACCTTCTACTGGGTTGGAAAGTAGGGGGGAAACGTGAGGGTCTGGAGCTTAATGTGATCACAAAGGCTTCCTAGAAACCTAAATGTGAGCATTGGTTCTAACAAATCCTGCTTCTCCGACCGCAAATTTGCACGCAGACTCTATCGTTTTTTTCAGTGTTGCTCGACCAGGACAGCCGGGGGTGCAACGTTTTCATGGCGTCTCTGCCTATTACCTCAGCGTCATTTCAGTTTTTTTCTAGGCTTGTGATCGCATGTCCCCTTCGAGGAGCAATGGACGAATTTTTTATTAAGCTGTAAAGCTTTTTACTAGAAATGCAGCTCATACAATCCTCTAGAAACACATGGAAACAAACAGAGCAGCCGTTTTTTGTCGTTTTCCTACACCTCCTTGTGTTCAAAATCGCCAAAAGAACAGATTACATACAATACAATAAAAAGCATGGAGTGGCCAAACACTGCATTAACGACTGATGACAGCGACTATAGAGCCCCGTTTTGGTGAAGCGATCGCTCGCTGTTACTGAAATGACCAATCAGATGCATACGCTCTCTGCTGACGGAAACTGATAGCTAAAAAAACGGAGCTCTACTCTGTGCATCCTTGCGTAGGTGACGGAGAGCCCTTATTTCGATGGATAATGGCGTTGCGTCAATCTGGCCTTTAGTGCTGACTGAGGATTTCCAAGGAAGAATAATTACTACTAAGACGATAAGATTTTTTCATAATTTGATAGATATATGCAGCTAAAATGCATCGTCTTGCAGTTTTGCATGCACGTTACAGCCAGTGTTGTTGTCACATCACCAAGTGTCGGGTCCAATTTACACTTTAGTCCACAGTCTCCGAGTCCAAGTCACGTCAAGTCGCTAGAACGTACAGGCCAAGTTCGAGGCTGGTCCCCTAACGATTCTCTCAGTCGAAGAAAAATCATCTTCGGCCATTATGCCTCTTTTAAAACAAGTTCTAATAAGTCTACAGAGTGTAACAAATCAGCCAACAAAAATCACCCCTTACATAAAGCGGTCTCACCGGCTCAATTCTTGACAATTTCAGTCCCTTTCAGAATGAGCTCTTTAGAGGGATCTATCACTTTTATGCAAATTAGAGGTTGTAGACCACGCCCAGCCATCAAGTTATTAGGCTGTGAGTTTGACACACATGAGGATAACACGGAATTGGAATTGGTGGGCGGGGTTTGAGGGGCGGTTAGATGCAAACTTCCTTAATTGATGGATGATTTTTATTCGTGTTTTTATTCATGTTTGGAGTGACCCAAAAGTTTTAAAATGTCATGCAAGTCAAAGTGCAGGCATGAATACAATTGAGTGTCTGTGGCAAGAATTGCGTCGCTTATGGTGCCAGCATGTTGTAGAGTATGTTAGTTCTGATCTGTTCTCTCTTGTATGGTTTTTATGATGTGTAATCATGGCAACAAGGTATTTTTTACAACGGGGAGCAACTGGTAAGCATCTCAAAACTTCAGTTATTACCTAATAATAACCCCCGACTCCAGCCATATGGTTGGAAAACCATACGGCCAGGCAGAGATTTTGAAAAGGAGCAGCAAATGTGGTGGATTAGAAGTGCTTAAAGGAGCAGGGGGATGACTTTCTAAAATAAATTATGTTCATGTTCAGTTTTGTTATTGTATTGGGTAATGAAGCATTTAAAACTAATTAAAATGAGCCCATCCATGTGCAATCCCATTATCTTGAACAATCTGTGTGCTGCAAAATACCGCTTACACGCGGATGTAACGTCAATCTACAATCCGTGCGCGTTCTCGATTTACCAGGAAGAAGTAGGAGAAAGAACCCGGACTTCTGACGCGGTAAATTAAGCACTATTACTTACTTTGTCGCTAGACATGTTGCTTGTTGTTGGACAGCTGTCGATGTGCGCGATGTGCGTTGGCTTGAAAGCACGCTACGTCACTGATGTATTTACTTTATGTGCTCGCTCCCGCGGTGGCGGCAGTTACTCGCAGCGCCGGCCGCGGCAGTCGCGACTTTAATTTCTTCAATCCGGTCCCTTGCTCCTTTAACAAGAACGGATGGTATCATCTCTGCTGCCCAGATGCTAGCACACCTGTTAGCATACCATAACAGTAAATAAAATGTCCAACAGTGACAGTGACTACATTTACTTGCAGTCAATAACCCACTCAAAAACAAAATATTAGCAATAACCTGACCATGCAGGACCATGTAAACACAGGCAAAAACCAAATATGATTTTATTCGGGTTTAAAAAAAAAAAAAATATGATACCTGGGTTACCCATTTTTTATCGGAATATTTGGCCATGTAAACGCGGGATACAAATTCCACGTACACGGGAGTAATTCTCTCTTCGCACGCACGTAAACGGGTTTGTCGGAATGTTACTGAAACCCGAATAGTGACCTTAATCTGACCATAATCTGTATATTGGCTGCATATTAACGTAGTCATAATGTCTTCATTCAAAGGTCTCTAGAGATTCGTTGGAAGACAGACTGCTACAGGAGACCCTTTGTGTGCAAAGCATTGCCATCCGTGTCAATGATTTGAAGATACTTGGATGGCTTGAGTTAAAACGACAATTAATTTCGCTTTTTGGCTAAACAAAGTGTTTTTGAATTTGAATTGAATAAAGCTGAACAGAAATGAATGGCACTTTTTCCAGATTTATATTCGTAAACAACAGTTTTGCCCTGCCCTCTGTTGGTCTGTCACATAAAATCAAAAATAAAACACCTTGAAATACGTGGCTGAATGATTTCAAAATCTGGAGAAGTTCATGAAGTCGGGATAGTTTTGCAAAGAGGTGCGGCTGCGACTGTTTAGCGTGCAGACCGTGTGTATGATTGTGAGGGTGTACGTCTCATATGCGACCATGCATGACTTAAAAAGGTCATCTTTAACCAGGCTGCAGCTGCCACAGTCTGCGAATAGCTCCCTACACTTCCTCGCTATATTAACACAACAATAAAGAAAACCCACACACTCATCGCCTCCTCCTGCTGCTATAATCACTTATTTACCTCCCTCAGCAGGCCTGTCTCCTGACCTTGAGCACTGCTGCACGCCGGTAAGCTTAAAGCGTGCGTGAATAAAAGGCCCACAGGAGAGTGTTTGTGTTGCCCTTCGTTGCTTTGTGTGCGATTGTTGCCCTTGCTGTGGCAGCGAGTCTGTGTGTGAGTGTGTGTGTGTGTGTGCGTGTGTGCATCGGAAACCTGCCTCGAAGAAGCTGCCATCACATCTTTAGCAGCTATCCCCCTACCTATATACACACAACACAGACATAAGAAGGACAAAAAGCGATTGGAAAGAAGGGGGGGGGGGGGGGGGGACAAGTGCAGTGGGGGAGGACAAAAAAAAAAAAAAGAAAGAAACAAACAACAAGATGCCAGGAATGAGGCAGCCAGCAGATCGGGACTGTTCCAATTGGCTGAGCAGCGGCTGAAGGTTATGCTTGGCTAACAAACATATCTCACCGGGCATGGAAGCTAACACCCATTCACACACTATACACACCCATACAGCCTTTTGTGGCAAGACAATAGAGTGTACCCTTCAATTATGTGAGCCAGGGTAGAGCCGAAGGTACAGCACAGGTAAATGCAGCAAGTTGTAATAGCTTAGGGAGGGTACGACTCATATGTAATAAAGCAATGATTCAGAAACCAGCTGACTTGTTCTGTTTCTGCTCTTTCTGTCCTCTTAAAATGTTTCGGATCATCAAACCAATCTTAGTATACCTGTCCACACCATCCTGGTCTTGTGTGAAAAACTGCATCCAATAACTCGTTAAGCCACAGCCTTGGTGACAATACTGCCATCATTGGTTCATTTGTAATAATCAACCAGAGGCGCGCTTCCACTAGTACCAGGTTTGGGGTATGTAATCGAATTGGTTCGGTGGAGTCGCTCGGTGGGAGTTGTGGTTAGGGACCCAGTCTGAGAAAAATCTGTTTTTTTCATGTCGTTACCGTGTTCTTGTGGCATATTTCAGATGCCAGAGGACTTATTTTATAAAATTGAGATCAAAATTGCATTTCTGAGTTTTTCTACATTCAAATTAATGTGAATCAGTAGCAGACGCTTAAAACGCTAAAACAGACTGGATGTGTGACGTAGCAATTCCAGCGGGCGGGGCACAAGCTCCTGCTCCATGCCAGCCGCCCGCTCAGAGGAGTAGAGAAAAGGATTGGCGGATCAACGCCTTTGTGCCCAAGCGGGTTGCAATGCGCTATGATGGCCCATAACCGAATTCGACTAACATCCACTTTTAAATCCACTGATATTCTGACTTATACATCTTTGATATCATTAGAAAGCCTAAGAGTCATGTGATTCTAATAATATGTGACAGATACAGATACAATTATAACTGTAGACACAGCAAGCATCCTTTGCCAACAAAGACACACACACCTCCCCACACACCTCTGAAGGAGATAAAATGTGCCACTTACACCTTCATAGACCAAAAAATGTGAGAAAACCGATCCATCTCGAACTAAAATGGTATTATTACATCCTTAATGGTATGATTAAAAAAATGTTCAGTGAAAATAAAAAAAGCCCATAGAAAAGCTAAAGAACAGTGAAAATAAGCCGTATCCAAATACGTCACAATACCATTCTGATGGTATATCACAAATGGAGACTAGATCTATCTACATCTTCGTGCTCCTCATCTGAGTTGGCATCTGGCTCAAAACTGTATGGCTGAATAGCTCCAATATTGCTTACATTTGCTAGCGGGAGAGCTAGCATAAAAAGAGCGCTCTCAATAAAGGGGTGGGGTTTCACTGTGCCAATGGTTCCATCCACAACTCAGAGGCAAATTGCTCATGAGCTACTGCCAATCTGCAGAAGCTACATTTTAGAAAACGACCCAGCTTTTATGAGTTTGGATAAAAATGGCATAATCATTAAAGACAGATGAAAACGATTTACAGTAGCTCAAAAGATGATCGCAGTGGTTCGTTAACTCATATTGATTGGTTGTAACCAGTGTTGGGAAAGTTACAAAGAAACTGTAATATATTTCACATTACTAGTAACAATGTCAAAAATGTAATATGTTTGCATTACATATTACTGTCTTAAAAATGTAACTGAGTTACACTACTTTAAGTTGCTTCGGGTAAAATATCTTAAATATTTACCACCACTTCTAACCACCGTGACTTATGAATTTAAATTTCACCACAAATACTGTAGTTTTAACACTATTTTATTAAAATTAAGTCTGCAGTTCCTTTGCATGCCTTCTAATTCATGGTAATGTTTGCTAAATCGAGTCAAAAGAAGGTGCTGAAAGTACTCATCGCAAAGATGAGACTCCGATGTCTGAAGTCTTAAAACAGATGGTTAGGAAAACAGTGTGAATGATGCCGCTGTTTAAGTATACAGTCGATTAGATAGATAGATAGATAGATAGATAGATAGATAGATAGATAGATAGATAGATAGATAGATAGATAGATAGATATTTTCCTCTACAATTCATCTTCTATCCCAAAGCAGACTATTTCCACAATGCTTCATGACCATACACCTCGGAAAATCTCCAGCCAATCAACGGATTATGTTTCCGGACGTCTGGGGATTCCAGATTTGGTGGAAAAAGTACATCATCATTGTAAAGCTGCGTTTTGTATTTACTCTGGTTATCATTGTCTCATATTGAAGTTAGTTTGACTATATGAAACAAATCTGGCAAGAAATAGCACACAGAGGAGTAAACAGGTAAATACATTCCAGTGTAATTCCCACAGAGGGTTGGGACGCACAAAAAAAAAACTCAAAACATTCAGGAGCCCTGATTTGACATTCTTGATTATTTGGAAATTATGAATTTAAACCACAGTTAAAAATAAATATTCCACTTTAACTTAACTTTATTTTTTAAAGAGTTTATTTTATCGTCTCTCCTGCTTCCATCAGTTTTCATGCATCAGAAGAGAACACTCTGTGTTGGTATAACCGGATTAAAAGGTTTAATCTTAACACTGTGATTGGTGAAGGTTGCGGGGTTTGATAAAAACTGGGTGCTGTGGTTGTCTGGCTTTGATAGGTAGGGGAAAAACATGTATTTAAAAAAATGACTACATGGTCAGAAGAAACATAAAAACAACAGATTTAATCATCAGTCAAAGATAACACTGTCTTAATGGAAATAAATTTTCCATCTCCTGAAAAAGCCAACACTTTGATGTTATCAGGTCCAAAAAGGCACAACAATAAAGATCTATTTTTAAATTTCTCAGTGTTTCAGTTCAACAACTTTTGGGAGTTTTCTGAAGCACAGTTCTGGAAACCAAGAAAGAAAATGTCCATCTCATGCCTGGATGTGAGCATCTGAATACTGCAGATATGTCCCCACAAAAGCCTCTACAATGCTACGCTATGCCGGGGCATGAACGTGGCCCCTATGACCAAAGCATGTTAGAGAAGAATAAGATAATAAAGGTTTCATGAATTACAAAGCAAAGTTTAATAGAAGTTTGTTCAGTGTAGAAAAATATAAGTATATATATGTAAGTATTTTCCTTTTTTTCTTGTATTTTCTGTTACGACTAGGTTTTCATAGTAAAAGGCACCTGTCTGCAGATGCTGTAAATGAAATCACACCACTAGAAGGTGGAAACACGTCATCAGAAAAAAATTGACTAATGTAAAAGTCATAAAAGGGTTGTTCTTTTTTTTTCCTGAGCTTTATATAGAGTATGTGGAACTAACAATGACATTGAGCAGTAAGAGAAAGACGTTTTTTAGCTCTAATCGGGGATGGTTGTTTCATGTACATGATTCGAAATGCTCAAACATTTCCAGGACATTTTACTTTGCTTTTACCCATTTTCCATGTGTTTTCCATGACTGGAAAATTGGTCTATCATTTTCCAGGTTTTGAAGGTTTGCTAGGATGAATGGAAACCGAAAACATGTTATTTCCTCATTAAAAACATGTCTGAAGTGTTGCTCTGATTCATCCACTTATGTTTGAATAATTTTTGCATCTCTGCTGGTAGTTATTGGGGGTGCTGAAACGCCTGCTCCCGCCTATCTCCCCTTTTCCACCCATCTCCTCCCCCTTCCTGCCGTCGCTTAGTCAGCAGCCGAGCCGCTGTGCCTTCTTAGCCCCCCCGCCACTCAGCTCCAGTAGAGTATCAGTTGCTACAGTTAGCTTAGGCTAATTGTAAGGCTAAGAGTTTGGACTTTGGACCGAAAAAGATCTGTTATCTTTGCGCAAATCACTTCATAGAGGACTGCTTTCTCAAGAAAAGCATTTGTGATAGTGGATTAATAAGCAGATTGACTATAAAGGCAAGGCTACTCCATCAGAACTTGTACAGGTAGGAACTGTGACTTAGCATTACTAACTCCGACTTCAAAACGGACATTTCTGTGCTTTTATAGTTGCAATGTAAAACGTAGCTTCATAGTGATTAATGATTATAAAAGGGTGCCAAGGAGGTTGAATGTTAAAAGTCGACACGTCTTGTAAAAAAAAAATCAGAACTCTTCCTAGAGGCTAAAGCTAACGGCTAACTCGACAAGGGCTAACACAAGGGCTAAAACAATTTCTTTCTTAAATGTTGAGTTTTTCACTGCATATAAGATATTACCTGCTTAAATTCATTACAACCGTACTGTAATCATTTTGAACTTTGCTTTCTAATATTGCTCAGCTAAACATATAGCGAGATAAAACAACTGGGCTAAAACTGTTAATAGTGTCCACCGTTACAAGCTACAGTAGAAACGGATGAGATACAGTTTTAAAGTCCCATCTTTATTGTCATTTCTTTAAACTTCAAAATGAAACAAGCAAATCTGAATTTTTAAAAAACTCTATCCTTTGTATGTGAGAGTTTTGTTCAACACACTATTCAACAACTGGTTTTAAATGGCTAATGGTTGCTGGCAGAGATGCATTACAGCGAGTTAGAAATTCAGCTCCAAAGCTTGTAGAAACAGATGAACATAAAAAGCACAAACAGATGTTGGTCACAGTGGTGAGCAAAGCTTCTACTGCTCCCCATAACTCCCTCGTACCAACAATAAAACCACCCTGAAACCCTGACACATCCATTTTTTCCCCAATGTACATTATATTGTTCTGTGTATGCCACAAAAGACAGACACCAAAAGTCGAACATTAGACATTTATGAGCACGTCACGTCTCTTTTTGTTATCTTTCTGCCTCATCACTGATGCTGAGCTCAGCTATTTTATCTCACACTCCAGTGAAGCCAGTTGTCACGGGGAATTAGAGAGAGATGGGTGGGCTTTGGTGTTAGTCGAGGACGTCGGCGGGGCCCGATGTCGACTCGTCAGGCTCTAGCCCGATCTACTGCCCGGGCAACAATGGCTACATGAATGATTTAGACCAGGGAAGAGAAAGCACAAAGCTTTCGTTTGGCATTTCCCACAGGACCCATCCTTCATTTCAGCCTTGCAGAAACAAAATGCTGAGGGTAACTGACTGGAAGAAAAAAAAAGGGTGTGGCTCAGCGTATTTTGGTTATCCTAAGCGTTTGCCGTTGAAATCTGAATCCAGCCTCCAAAAAACTGCCGCAATACAACAAAATGCCCCCACCCTTCACAAAAAAAGCTGCCATGAGTGATTAATTGGAATACCTTCTGCCTTGATTCACAATCAATACCCTTTTTCTTCCATTACCACAAAAGTTAAGCAGTGGTGTGAGTGCTCACGGGTGGAAACATATCGCACACAATAGCAGTTTACTTCAGTGTGGGAGGCAAAAATGAAATATCTGAGCAATTAGTCAATTAAAGTTGAGAGCAAAAAAAAAAAAAGGTGGTTTCACAGCAGCCTGAAGCCAATCATTGGATTTTAATCATCAGAGGGCATTCTGGGAAAAGGTCCAGATTCGGTGCTTTAAAAACAAGTTACTCTCCTTTATTTTGAACTAATTTGTTTCATTAAGTCCTCCTGACTGGTTGCAGGCTTTACATCTGTGGCAAAATATTGCATTAAAAGTGGAACACAAAATTGAGCTTGAGCTGAGTATAATGTGGCGGTCATATTGATTACCCCCTCATCTTTGTTAATCCATCTCCTTTGACAAAACAGCTTGAGCTGAACACCTTTTAATAGCTAAACGCAATGAAAAAAACCAAAAACAAGAATACAATCAATGTAAAAACGACAAAGCGGCTCCAGTGCCAGGGGGCCTAGCGTTTACAGTGCCTCGTTAAACTATTCAGAGCCCTTCTGCTCGTTTATATGTTGTTGCTTTTTGTCATACACTTTAGAGATGCGCCAGTAGGAAGCCACTGTTGAAAGAAAGTCCTGTTTAAGAACTCCCACAAGCCAATTTAGCGAACACAGAAAATGTAGAAGGTTCTCTGAGACAGAGAGGGCGGGATGAACTTGTGGCGGACCCTTTAGGGCGCATGAAAAGATCACTGATCCATCCCCACACTGAAACATGTCGGTGGGAGAATCATACTGTGGGTTCACCTCTGAGCGTGAAAATACAATTTATTTTAAAGGTATTTTGTTTATTCCAATGTGAAAGGAAATGATGTTGTAAGACATATCCAGCCCTCCCTTTGATTTCCACTGATAATTCATGTGTGATTTTGTTCTCAGAACATTGAACTATGTAAAGAACAAACTATTTAATAAGACTATTTCAGTAATTCAGCTCTAGGATGTGTTATCTTAGTGTTCTCTTTATTTTTTGAGTAGTGTACGTTCAGAAGAAAGTTCAAGTGGTAAAAACTGCTTCTCCAAGTGTATCCTAACCCTTTCAAATGAAGTGGAGGGAACACTTTCAAAGAATCCTCCTTTCTTCCTTCCGATTGTCCGCTTTACACCTCCTTCTTGGCCCGCTGCCCTTTCATTATTCTCCCTCTGATTTCCTCCACCTCAATGAACACCACCTTTCCCAACCACTCAGTATCTTCTCCCCCCATCTCGATTTTCCTTCCCCCACCTCCACCTTCCATATTGTGCCTTGGCTTCCTCCCAAGCGGCCCCCGTCGCCGAGCAGGCGAGGAAATCAATCACTGGTCGCTCGATTCCCCCTTGCGGCGGTTCACACCCCAGCAGAGGAGTTTTTACCATCGGCTGGTGCCGGCGCCGTAAGAACGCTTGGACAAAGGTTTTTGTTCTGTGCCGCTCGTTAACGCACTTTCCAGTGGAAGTTGAAACGACAGGAAACAAACATTTTTCCACACTGTTTTTCCCCTCCAGCCAATCGAATCTTATGATTTTTCATTCGCCTATCTCGGTTTGTTCCCCCTCCATCACCCAAAACGCCCCTGTTATTATTTAGTGAGCCCTGGTGAATGTAGAGATTTCTAATGATAGGGAAGGATTGGCTGTGCTGCTGTTATTAAGATTTCACAAACACACACATTCACACACACACATTCACACACGCAGGCCCATCATTGTCCTGTCACAGCCGCGAGCTATTTTTGGACGCTTTGCCCACATCCCTCGCTGAAAACGCCTGCCCTCTCCCTCTCCTCCCACAGCACCCATCAAACCCCGTGTCACCCCGTGTCACCTTGCCGGCCTATCAGAGCCTTTCTCCAAGCGGCTCCGACAGGAAGGGGAGCTGACAGCCCACCAATCAACTAATAACCACCCTCTTCATGGGGGGGAGGTTGATGGGGCTCATTGTGGTTATGGATGCGGTATTTTACGGCTATTTATGGCGTAATTACAGCTTGATTACATAAATACACTTTGCTTTGATACGAGACGGGCGAGCTGGCAAGGGGCACGCACAGAAACTGATTTCATCGCATTCCAGCGCTGTTGAAAGACAGGACTGGAACACAAAGGGCTTTAATTAGGGAGTCTCAACAAATGTGTTCAGAACCGAAGCTTTAATATTGAAGGTGGGTGACGACAAGATCAAAGTCAGATCATTTAGATTTATGTGGGAGACCTCTATAGCAACATCTATACAGTACCTCAATTATGAGGAGACATGAAACGAAAATGAAGAGGTGAGGTTACATTTACCAAATAAGCAAAGTTTTGTTGAGTTTCTTTATATTGGAGTAAAACATTAGTTTTTATGAACATTTCATAATTTTAGAGGACAACAAAGGCAGGTCTGCAGTCCATCACAGGCCTAACCTAGTGAAATAAATAAAAGTTTTCACCATAAGCAGTATGGTTCTTCACTCAGGGAGGCATCACCTGGGGGAAACTGTTATAACTTTTGACCACTTTCTTCTACCTTATTCCAAGTCACCTTCATGTGGAATGGCACCTCTCAGCATCCCCCCAAATATGGCAGAACATTGTAGCCGACCAATGATGCTCAAGCTGTCGACTAGTTTCCTGCAGCAGAATCTGGATAGCATTAGGTTATGTCTTGTTCATATTTGAGACTAATCATAGCTAAACAAAAGTGTTCTACGCTGAAGAGAAATTATTTGGATAGAATTTAGGATCGAAAAAATATTTACTCCATTTTTTTAAATTAGAATAACTACAAACCGGAGATGGAGTACTCGAGTCCTAGACTTGGACTCAGGTCCTGACTGGCAACATTAGGACTTAAACTTGGACACTGACTACGAAAAGTGAAATTGCTATTGTTGGAACTAGTATGTAGTCCATGCTGATGCTGGCTTGTTATATTAGGTCAGATTATTGGGCAATGACTTGACACAATCGGCTGGGATTCCTTAAAAAGAAAGAAAACTTTTTATCTGATTGGAATGTTTGTATACCGTATTTTCCGGATTACAAGCCGCTACTTTTTTCCCCATTCTTTGAACCTTGATGCCCATAAAACAGTGTGGGTTATTTATGGATTTTTACAGTTAATGACAACTAGAGGACCTAATCGATCTATGGATTGTACAGGTTACGTCCTTCACCTCTAAGGGGTATACTGTGCCTTTAAGAAACGTGCTTCAACAAAAAAATGCTGGTGAGTGGAAAAGAAGAGAGGAAGCTTGGGCGAACAATGCAGCAAAAGACATTACGAAAGCAGGACAGTTTGCAAAAAACTAGTTTTCATGCATAAACCCTCATTATGGAAAACAAACGAAGATATGATATGATGCTGCTTTTAAGTTTAAGGCAGTTGATCTGGATTTCAAAGAATGGGCCAAATCCAGCCCGTCATAACACTTTATGGGCCCTCTAAGCTCTAGAGGAGCGAATAGAACCTTTAAGTTCAATTTATGTGCACCCAAATACTATATTATCAGTCAACTCAAATCAGTGATTATTTGAATATTCCTAAATCACATCATTGTGAAAAGATGTTCAGCATTATTATATATTCTATTTTAAGGATTTCTTATTAAATGCAAATACAAATATTTATTAATATTTTAACCTTGTTAAAGATAGTTTTATTAATAATTTCTGCCACAACTGGGCCTTTAAGGACATTTTTGATCTTGATATGACCCAAGAGTTTGACACCCCTGATTTAGCACATGCTACTGTATCAACTTGGTGACAACATGGAGGCATTGAGTGCAATTATTGTATTTTATTTTTTTTAAATAAAGTAAACCATGATGGTGTGCCATTAGTCTAGTCATAAAATCGACAGACTGCTCTCTAATTTGTGACTTGTTGTCAGGTGATAATGACTTGACTTGGACTTGAAGATTCCTTTTAGGACTTGGACTCGACTGGAAGGACCAATCGATTAGACTCGGATTAACTCCGTGTTACTTGGATTCAAACACTAAGGAATTAAGTGTGACTTGGTTTTCAGAGATGTTGGCAACAACTACAACACCTTAGATAAACATTTAAACACAATAGCCAGCAAAATAAGTTTACAAAAAATAAGTATTTTCTATTTACTTTACAGTTTGATAAGTTATATAATTATTTCTTTTTTAGGTAGTTTTATAATAGTGGGTGAAGAAAGTCATGGAGGCTAAAATTTAAGATCTTTTTAAATTAATATATTGGAAGCTGAGACATATTGATAAAAAGTCTGGAAACATCAAAGTTTCCATGTTGATTACAGCAGTGATAAAAGCTTAAAAATAGGGAAATATTACATCATCGAAGTTGCCAAATGTTGACGCATCATTGGGCAGGACAATCAACCAAATGTGCTCTGCCAATCTCTAAACAGGTCTATGTTCAGGTTATATTTTCTATGTGTGGGAAAATCACTATCATTCCTTTATCTACCGGGTGAAAAAATCATTTAGATATCCAATCTAATCTAATTCAGTAAAGCAGTTATGAAAAATGGTAAAATATTACCATATTATTGTTAAAATAATTCAAAATAAGTGATCTTACTATTTTTGCTTCTGATAGGGATCATATTAACTTGGACTGTAAAGCATGTAATTATAATCTAATATTTGGCAGATTTTTAGATTTTGACAATAATCCTTAACAGCAAAAATAGAGCCGCAGCTTAATAAAACACACAGAAATATTTCAGCACAACAACAAAAAACTTTGTGGATGTTAATAAAAAAATGTTCAAATTCTGTAAATTGTCACCAGAAGTAATAGTAATCAGACAATGGAATAAGAAAAAGACGGTGAAGTATAGCCTGACAATAAAAATACAAAAACTCAAGAATACAGCAATCTAAAGGAAAAAATTGGATAAGGAAACCGAGTTCTTAAAAAAAGGGGAAAAAATGCTCTGCTTTTCTTGCTTCAGGCTTCTTCAGAAACGTCCCCATGCTACTCGCTCGGTACAAACAGCAACCGCTAAATAGGGGATCTCTGCTTCACACACAAAAGCACCACAGACAAAGCTGTCTGGAGAAACTGTCTGTCACTGGCATTGCTATTTCTGTGAACCATCATCAACTTGCTTTTTAAAATCCCCAGAAGCCCGCTGAGGATGGTGTCACATCATTCTGCACTTTTCTTCTGACGGGTTATACGGCCAGAACCAGTGGAGCTACTGTAAAACTCATCTTCACTGATGTTGGGATTTATGAAAACAGACTCATAAAACGAACTTAGAAATTAGAAAAACTCAAATTGTAGCAAAGGTTTATATCGGGTTTTAACTAAAATACTTCCAGATCAAACTTGAAACTCAAGTGACCCATTTTCAATCAAGACAGCATGAAAGAGACAGACATGTTTAGGCTATACAACTGGTTCCAATTCCCTCTAAATCAACAATGACATATTACATCAACTTCTAATTAAAACAGGTTTTCCTTCTTTAGAGGAACAGAATTGTCCAGGCATTTCACAGGCCTCAAAAAGCCTAGAAAAAAAGGAACATTTGTTTTAAAGGAAAACAGAGGTAAGGAAATCTAGTTTGATCCATACAGCATTTGTTTGAATTTCCTAGATTTTTTTTTTGTAATGTTATATTCACTTAAAAATAAAAATAACCAAAAACTACAAATTCATTGAATAATAAACAGAAACTGCTCTGTTGGCCTTAAAGAGCAACTCACCCCTCTATGTCTGTCTTACACCACCCACATTTCCTGTTTGAAAAATGTGACAAAAGGGGGTGCTGCCTGGCAAACCAATGGAAGCGTGGGAGGAGGGCCTGGCTGTGACTGTATTTTTAATTATAAATAATAATATATAATATAAAGGGCTATGGCAAATATTGCAACTAAATGCTAGACAAACAAATAGCTAACCTGTTAAACCTGTTAACCTATTCCAACTCGGTACGGCCTTGCAGTTGACATCACATGTACTGGTCAACGTCACAAATTACAGGAGAGCAAATGGCTATGGCTGATTAGAATTCAAATGTAGTGACAAGTTTTAACCCTAAGAGGGGGCCACAGTGACAAATGAAGGCAGGAAATGTATATTTTAAATAAAACAGACTAAAATGCCAAAAATAATGAGTACACATGTAGACGCAACTACTGGAAATTCATAAATACAGTTTGTCAGTAAGAACATTTAATTTAGAGATGAGTCGCTCTCTAAGTTTATTAGATGGATATTACTGTGACAGTTTCATTAATCTTGGAAGCAATATTGGTCAGGTTTTACTTTAGCTAAGCAAAAAGAAAAGCAAATTTAAACGTATTCCTTTATTATAATCGTTTCAGTTGTTCATCTTGTTAATACCCCTGTGTTTGTTGAATTCATCAATATTTTTGTCAATTTTGTTATTTTGTTTTATCAAAAAAAGTTAATCAGTGTGCAGTGTTTCAAAATGAAGACAAAAAAGGTGTTGTACAATTTCCGAATGTCTTTGACCATCCATTTTACAGCCATTACATATTCAGAGAAATAAAAACAAAATATATTAATATCTCAGTTAATTTGTCCAAGAAATAAAATAAACAACTCAATCGGTCAAACAAACTGACAATAGTGAAGGACATGTCACTGTAGATATAAAAAAGAACAGAAAACTTGTTAGGAACAGAGTGAGGTGCAATGTTTACTGTAACCTTTATAATATTTTTAAGCCTTGACATGTTTTTACTATGCACTATTGCTGTACTTTAGCAGGGCTATGGCTGGCTGTTAGCAGGAAAACTATTCTATCTCAAACTAAAACATGCTATCTTTCAAGGTAAGATTGTGAGTGCTACTAGCACCTTAACAGAACTCTTGTTTTAAAATTTGATGCAAATCAGTTTGGTACATAGGTAAAGAAGTTGATACTTTACGTGTACAACCTAAATGGTTGAGGGACAACAAAAAAAAGAGGACCAAAAAAATATTAGAGGAAGAGCGAATTGAAAATATCTATGACGAGCAGCAGGTAATTACTTTGCTGTTCTATTATTAATCCGTCCTAGTCTAGATAAGGATTGCATGAGAGTTGTATACATAATTAATAGCGGGCACCAGAGTGTCCGTTGCTTTCCGTTCAGAGGCGTATGGCTGGATGACAGAAAAAAAAGGGCGATAACTGAAGAAGAAAACCAAGACGCCAAATAAAAACACCAAAGGACACTTCACTAATATTTTCAGAGTGTGACTCTGGAAAGTTGATTTGCCTTCTTTTTATTAAACGCTCATATTCTAAGCACTGAACTAGGAGAAAACGTAATTACTAAGCAGTAAATATTGTGTTTGAGCGTCACACAATATTGTTGCTCAAACGGCTCCCTGTAGCCTCATGAATAACCCAATGAAAGCTGATTAATTGAAAACCATCCAGTAAACCATGTACTTCATCATTTGTTTAATAATGCAAAGGGGTCCTTCGGTTGTGTACTGACACAGCTCCATAGATTTTAATCGGTCACAGCCATAGAATTGCAGATCTCTTGGCTAAAATGAAGCAAGGGTTCAATTCTTCAGTTTGAGAAAAAAAACTGAAGATGCTACACATTCTAAAAGATACATAATCATACACAGACCAGTATTACTTTCACACAAACAATCTCACACTGCTGTTCACTATTCGATTAAATAAAGATTGCATTTGTGCGGTGTGTCCCCCCCGACCTTGTCATGTCTGAGTCATCCAGATAGATGCCCAGAGAGGATTAAAGCAGAGTAAAGGTCAGACGCAAACTACTGCTTACATACATATCAGTACAGCACTGCTGCCTTTACACGCAGGCTTTAGAACCTTCTACATAATACAGCATGTCACTCGTAATGTGGGTAGTATCGGGTAACAGGCTGGAGGAATGCTGAGCAATAGCGTTGTTCAGCCTTAATTTGTTCCCTTAGTCCCTTAAGGAAGATTGAGTGTTTGCTACCGTTAAAGTGAAGTCTGATGTAAAATACAATTTTGCCGTTTATGTGTTTTTTAAATAATTTTGACAGATGTAGGTGGACTTAATAAAATATACTAATCATCTGCAATACCCTATTGATTAGGGATGTAAGAAAATATTGATATTAGGGCTGGACGATAATACAATAGCAATATATATCGATTGATAGACGTGTGGTGCGATTGAAAAAAAAAGGGTCGATAAAAAAGTTTGATAGAAAAAAAAAAGTTTCCCCTCATTTTTTCATTATACCCTATCAGGCAGCTTAATACAACAATCATTACTTATTCCAAGCGAATTATTAACAATGACCCACGCAGCTCTGTCAGCCACCCTCTCTCCTTTCAAACCACAAAAAAGATTATATGACGTTCCGGATAAATGTTTCAGTGGCCCATGTAAAGGTTACGTCCTGTTTTGAACCGATCCTCGACGCACTAAAACACTAAATCTAGCAATAATGAACAAAATATAAAATTATGATAACCTGCTTTAAGCAGGACTCCCGTCTCCAGTTCGCCACAAATCTCTTACAGAGAGACACAGGAAACCCAGGTCACGTCGCGTTGCTAACATCTGTGGCTGTTAAAATCTCCCCTCGGTTCTCCTCCCGGTCCTCAGAAGCGAAAAAACGCGTAAAAAAACACAACAGGGGTTGGATAGACCTGCTGGCTTCAGCTCTTAGTGACTGAGCTGCAATGTTGGAGTCCATCAACACTGGTTAGCAGCTAGTTAGCTTTAGCTTTAGCCTACAGCTGAAGAGCTGAAGAGAATTTGAATAAACTTTATTGACAAACTAAACCAAAGTTTTCAGCAATTAATGTTATAAAGTGTCATAAAATGTTTACAAGATTAAAAAGCATAAAAATAAGCCTTTAAATTACTTGATAACATGATTAAAAACCCACACACACATATATATATATATATATATATATATATATATATATATATATATAATATAACGGTTAATAATATTACTTTTCTTTGTATTTACTGATGTTACTCAGGTCTCTTAGTTTGTTTCTGTGTCTTACAAACTTACTTATAAGAAGTGACTAAGAATTTTTTATTTAATTCTTCGTTAAAATTAGTTCATTGAAGAATAACAAAGTCTTCATTTGTATGCTGCTCCTTGTGCCTGTTATGAATTGCTCACGCAATCTTAATAGATCACCAGCAAATGAAGGACAACCAATGGTTGCAGCACACGTAATTTTGTGCTCTTAATTAGGAATTTTTATAAATCAGTCCCCAAGTCTGCTAATATAGAATTTTTCTCAAAGGTATTTTAAACCACTGGCTGTGGGACTTATTAAATTTTCTACAAATAGAAAAAAAAAGATAAAACGCTGATAACTTCACAGAACCTCACATTTGCCGTATTTTTAAGAGTGTGTATTTTGTCATATGCCAGAGTAAGATTTAATGGGTTGATTTGGAAAAAAAAAAACAACCCCCCCCAAAAAAAAACGAGCTCATATTAAATGTTTCCACACATTTCTGCCACTCGCGTTCATCTCAGCAATCCGTGATGAAGAGCCGTGCATCCAGAGGGAAGCACCAAAGCCAACTGGAATAAATTATAAAGGAGCAATCAAAGAATTAAAGGCAGGGGTTAAAGGATGTCTCTTTGAAGCTGCACTGCGGGCCTGAATATGTATAGAGCGTGGAGTAATGCTGAGCAGCAGGATTTCAGCAGTGAGGGTGCAGTGACCCTCGGGGAGTACGACTTTGCATCTGGGTGGATAAAGATGTGCTTTCGCTTGCAGCTAACAAAGTTTCAGCTGGCGAGGGGCTGGTAGGAGATAACCGGGTCGTGGGCGGGTACCGGATTTCATATCTGAATGCAACTGTAGATGCAAAACTGAGACAAAAATTTCCGTAATGTCCAACTTTGGCCAACCGTACTGGGTTCATGTTTATGTAATGGTTGGTTATCTCCCCAGACCTTTTTACTTGACATTATTGCCTCTCACTTAGTTCAGCAGATATTCCACATCCCATGACACCACTACCATGCTCAGTCCATGGATCATCACATAAAGTCAGGGGGATGCGTGCGTTCTCACCATCAATCCCATCTCTGCCTATTAAACAAACAGTGCGCCTCATCCACAGCCACCCTTCTCCTTTCATGTGGAGCTAATTAACTAACGCTGTTGCTGGTAATTAATTACTAGCCCACGCTAAAGGCCTCAGCTCGTTTGGGCAAATTAACGACATCCTCATTACTGTTGCTGTCTAAGGAGGGTTTAGGTAGTGTGTGTGGGTTGCATTAGAGCCAACGTGTGTGTGTGTGTGTGTATGTGTGGACCTGGTATTACTATCTTTGTGGGGACCAAAAATTGGAAGTTTACTATCCAAGTGGGGACCGACCTCCCTTGTGGGGACCAAAATCCCGGTCCCCACAAGTTTGAAGCAATTTTTGAGGCTTAAAATTTGTTTTAGTGTCAGGGTTACACTTAGGTTATGGTTAGGTTGGGGTAAGGGTCAGGGTTAGGCATTAATTTTTGATGGTTAAGGTTAGGGTAAGGCGCTACTGAAAACATTATGTCAATGAGAAGTCCCCACAAGACATAGAAACCCAACATGAGTGGGTGTGTGTGTGTGTGTGTGTGTGTGCTGCAGGTGCGCAGCAAAGTGTTGGATCACTTACATGAAGGTGGAATATGTGTAGAAACGAGAGAAAAACAGGGTTAGAAAGGTTTCACGTATTCCTCTGTGTTTGAACGTTCGGCACCCGCATCGAGACGCGTAAGTCTTCCATCACGCCACAACGTCAGACGTCCGTGTCTAAAAATAAAGATCTCAGACAGAGCACAAAGGGAACACCCCCCCATGTGGCCAAGCAATATAAACCTGAAAGCACCAAATGAGGCGAACCCAAACAGAAAGAGTAAATCCGCCCACTTACGCACACAAAAGGTCGAGACATTGTTCTTGTTCAGCCATCATCATACCGTTTACACAACCTGTTTGCGATCCTGACTGAGCACGCCACAGATGGCTGTTGTATTAAAGAGTCCCTATCTATTTAAAAAAAAAAAAAAATTGTTGTTTACTATCAAATCCCTGCATAGAGCTTAAGAGGGAACAACATAACAATGAGCTCTAGAGCAGCAAAAAATCTGCAAATATATATCTCCAAAGCTCTTCATCACTTGAAAATTTAAGTAAACTGTTGTCTCAGAGTAAACTTTTTGTCTAGGGGGAATCTCTGCCATCTCTGAAATGTTTCCCTGAGATATGCCTTTGTAAATGATGCTGGGGTTTTCTTCCTCTTCATTTTAATCAAATAAAAATAAATAAAAACTGTTTTTTGACTGGAATTGGCTGGCATATTCAGCCCGATCAGTTGTCAGTAAGAAACTCAAAAATCGTACAGTAGGTGTTTCCCCAAACAGTGTCACACCCCGATGACCGGGCTCTTTGACGTGGAGAAGTCGAAAAACTTACCAACGGTCGTGCGAAAACAAGCTCTGTGTTTTTCGTACATACTTAGATTAAAAATATTGAAAATCTTTTCAACAAAACAACATATTCAAATGATACAAGCAAACAATCAAAAACTAAATAAAGTAACAAAAAAAAGAAAAAAAGATTCTTGGACACAAATTTTTACACCCAAACATTTATTCCCATGGGGAGCCTAAGTCTCCTCCCCTTCCAGTCCCCTGTCTGAAAAAATAATGAATGGAAGTCGATGGAACGATAAAAGTTATTTTCTCGTCCGCTTGAATCACACATTGTTGTACCTCAGTTTAAATGATAACTAACGATGTACTTTTTGACTGTGTTTGTCAAGTGGTTTATAATTTATTTGATTGCAAAATTTCACAATCAAAATGCCTACAAATCCAAAGTCAAAAGTCACATATATGACGTCACGCAGCTAACGCGAGCTAGCACTAGCTAGCACTAGCTATAGGATGTAAAACACTCACCAAGAGCTTATAGAGCTTCTCCTCCATGCTGGCTCTTTACTGAATGCTTTACCCCCAACATAGCTGCCACTTTCCATATGGTCAGGTTTATTGATTTTTATTGATTTTCTCCATGGACTGGAAGTAGAAGAGCATGACTTAGGCTCCCCATTGAAAATGACTAAAAATATGTAGAAGCGTGTCACATGTGTGCTTAGACATGATCATGACTAGTTCTATTTAAGCATGAGCTCTCATTTTTGTAAAAATGCTGTAACATATTCTCTGAGCATCCTCTGAAAAATGAGCCGTGTTTCCACTATTGGAACCGCAGGGTAATTTTAACTTGAACTTTTTCTGACGGGGTCTGTCGACCCGCTCCTCTCAGCATCTGCATATCACAACTGTTTCAGCAGAGAGCAACAAAAATAACGAGAGATCAACGTGGAAGAAGCAGAGCTTGTGGCTGTGTTTTCTGTTGTTTTTAACTGCCTCGTCAGCAACTATTCTTTACAACGCTGGTTGTTTGGTGATGTCTATTCATTTCCCTCTGAATTACAAACAACCAGCGTGACTTCCCCACAGTCCCGCTTGGCGACTCGAACTGTTCAGAGTACATACCCCGAGACTGATACTCTGTGGGTTCCGCCCTGCTTGACGACCCTGACTAAGATGGCAGTGCAGTGACGGAAAGCTCTCCACCTCCTGCAACAAACTTCTGCATCAGTTCTGTTGCTCTTTCTGTCTCTCTGTTCTGCATCTCTGTTCTGTATTCTGCAAACCACAGACGGTCTCGGCAGATGACCGCTTGTGATGAGCCTGGTTCTGCCGGAGGTTTCTTCCTGTTAAAAGGGAGTTTTTTCTTTCCACTGTCGCTCCATGCTTGCTCAGTGTGAGGGATTGCTGAGAATTACAGGACACAATCTTCTGTGGCTCTCTAATTCCTAAATTAAACATTGTATTGTAATAACTCTTCTTGTAAAGTACCTTGAGATGACATCTGTTGTGAAACGGCGCTATATAAATAAACTGAATTGAATTGAAATGGCCCAAAAAGCGGCTCTGTTGGCCCCGCCCGATGAAGAGGAGATAAGCATATTGGGAAGGTCCCATCAAATTGCCAATTGTGAAAATGCACCTATGGTCAAATCGTCTGGAAATTCTCTGATGAGGAGTTGGCCGAGTTCTGGAACAGCAATGTGGCCAAATATCCTCACATTTCCTGACATGTTGGAACTAGGAATGCATCCAGAGACTAAATATGTTTGCCAGGACCACTGACCACTGGGGTGTTTTAGAGACTTTTTAATCCAACATGCAACGAACGGCGATTTCAGAGACATCGCACTCGTCCGACATTGCGCTTCCGAAAGAAAGCCTGTGGAAGCTGCATCATTTTGTTTGTGCAATTTGGAAACACAGCAAACGCCAACCATGTTAATGTCTGCAGTAGCAAGTTCTGTCTAAGAGCACAGAGTGAAAGCCATGCTTAGACCACAACCGGGATAACATGCGGCAGTGACGTCACTGAAACTGGCGTTAGTGTAGTTAGATTAAAAGACTGTAAAACACCTCCAAGATTCTCCGAACTCACAGCAGAAGAGCGTTAGCAACTCATAACAACATAACATAAAACATTACTTCCCTCTACATACCCAAAACCTGAAAAAAACTATTTTTTCCTCTCCCAAAGACCAAAAAGCAATTTCCAAATAAAATGTCTTTCTCTCTTCCTCTCCTCCTTTTTGCATTTTTCTCCGTTCAGCATGACGTTTGATTTATGCTTGTTGGCTGTTGCATGCTGTGTAAACAAATCCATTTCTCAGGGCCCGTGCCTTCTGGTTGCAACCCATCAAGTATGTTTAAATGCTTCATTAGAGGGGAGGGATCACAAGGATCATAATTCTTTTTTTCACCTTCTTTCCTTCCCCCTTCATGGGTTGTACTTGTTCCACTTCATCGTCTGGATCAAAAAGCAGCGAGTGCACTGCGCCGTGTTTTTGTTGCCGTTACGTTTTGCTTCTATTTGCAGCAGCTTGTTTAAATCAAAGAGCACCTACAGGTGTGTGCACAGAGATTAAACTGGAAGGACCTGTACAGGCGTCTGGCAATGTGCCAGGTTGCTCCAATCAAGCAAAAATAAAATAGACAAAAAAAAGAAGAAGAACCGCCGTCAAGCGTGCAGGACAAAAAACTAAAATGTTTGGACACAACCACGTTCTCCACCTGTGACTTTACCGACTCCATTATTCTCCTCCCCACTGAATGATGAGTCTCATTGAGAGTCATGAGTGGCTCCATTTATACCTCATTCAGGTTTGACTGATTGCATTATATACTGGCAGAGAGGAGAGTGACAGACTGAGGAGCGGAATAAAAAATGAGGGGGGAAACACTGAAGCCACAGCCACAAGCCTAATAAATGTCATGTGGTTGTCAGTGGTAGGGGCCGCACCGAGACCATTTTAGGGTTTCTATTCTGGCCCCCGGGGTGTTTCTGTGTGGCAGCACAGTGGCTAACTGAATAATAACAGAAGAAACAGTTTTTTACGGTGAACAATGTTGTCTTTTTTCACCCCCGGTACAGAGAATCATTCTGGTTTTGATAGCATGAAAAAAATGTTCTGTACATTGCTTAATTGACACGTCGAGCTTGCCACTGTGCACACTGTTCTCCCTTTTAATGGGTGACTTTCACAAGCTGTGGCATGTTCGTGTCGGCACTGAGCGTTATACGACCGTGGTAAACCACGCTACTATTTCACTGAGAGACACGATTAGGACTTTAGAGAGGTAACTCAATGATTTTATTAAACTTTTTGACATCAAGGGTCACAATGAGGCCCCGATGGTTTCTTGCCTATAGGTGCAAGCATGCCTGGAAGTTGACTAACCTTCGAGGAGATTTTTGGGAACGCATGGATTCTGCCTTGAGGCAGAATCCATGGCGACAGGATAGCGACAGGATGAGATGAGACCCTCTTCTTATTGCTGATAGCGATAATTTGTTTTTCCCCTAGCTTAAATTAACTACACCAACAGAGCAGGAAGAGCTAGAGCAACGAGACGGGCGAGTACTGAAGGAAAGACAGACAGACAGACAGACAGAGAGAGGGGGGGGGGATAAAAAGCTCCAGTAGAGGTCTGGCTGTGAAGAAAGCTTTAAACAAACATGGCAGGGCAAAAGCTCGGCTCCCTAGTTGCACTCTGTAATTATACCCATGTCATTGGCTCGCCCCCCGCGGGGTGATGCTAAATAAAACTATTAAAATATAGGGAAAGAGGGTAAAGTATGCAGTAATGGCAGGGCAAAACGTTCATCTATTAAGTTGCAGAAGAGCTTCAGCGTTTTAATTAGCTTTTTAAACTGTTCACTTCCTCAGAAGTATCCTGGCCTGAGCTACATCTGTGCCAGTTTGAGAGAGAAGGTTTGAGACCAGGGTTTAATAAGAACTGTTCAACCTCACGGGTCATGTTGACGATTTATTTTTCGTATTTGACTAGTTTTTTAGAATGGTGATGAAAAAAAAATCTGAAAGTTGTCATAAATTATTCACACTTCTGACTACTTTATATACTATGTACAGGTAACTAAATCAACTAAAAGGAAAAGATTCCATCGAGGGCATCTGGGCGTCATCCCAGACCCGGACCTTTTACACATTAGGCCTACGTCTTGCTAACCGGGAGGCTTTGGATTGTGACTGTTGTTGGTGCGGCTGAAACGACAGCTTGCAGCTCGTTCAGTCTTTGCGACTTTTGATTCCTTTAGTTGGAGATATGTTCTTTGATTTCAAAACCTTGGCTGAAGTGCCGCTTAATTCCAGTCTCTAGTGTGACGGCGGAGCAACGCTTCAAGATGAGAAGTTATCAAAAATTCAGAACCTCATGACAAAAATCCACTATCTGATTACACATAAATAGACGCAACTTTCAGTTCCATGCCAAGTAGGAGGAACATGTACCACAACAGGTGAACTATTCTTATTTGGTTCAACAATTTTATTTCATTGTGTATATAGTTCTCCGCTCAGCTTGTTCAGATTGATTCATTAAAATGAAAACCAGAGATTAAAAAGTGGTTTATTCTGTTGTTGGGTCACACACAACCATAGGGTGGCACTAATCTGCACTCTAGCTCCCCAGGAGAAGAAGAAACTGCGCTCCAACGGGGAAGGGAGGGGGGAGAGGACCAGAGGTTGTATAAGGGCCCTTCCGGCCGCAATAGAGCGTCTTCCACACACACAGCCATGGCCGCGCTCTGATAGGAGAGACATTTCCTTTTTTAGCAAAGGGAAAAGCACATGAGTGTCTGAGAGAAACTCACTCAAAGGGACACAAAGGACTGCCAATATCAGGTGAATGGCAAACACCAATGAAACAAACCCTTGGGCCGATTTGAGGTGAATGCCGTGCTAGAAGAATCAAAGGTACTGTTTCAGTGAAGGTTGGAGCCGATCACTGAGTAGCCAAGCCAGAAAGGCAAAGCCGACGTCCAAGTTAAAAGCTTCCTTTTCTACTAGCCACTATACAACCGTGAGTCTGCTTGGCTATGTGGCCAAAGTATTAATTACATATTATTACAAAGAATATTTAATTTTTCCTTTAATTGTTTATTGGTTTAGACATAAACCAATGGTGCTAATTAGTTTAAACTAATCACAATTAGTAAACTAATTCTAGCTTTACTTCCAGTATTAAAATATAAGCCTTGGTCTGCATCCAGATTCTTACAGAACTGTGAAATCAGGAGTTATGGTTTTCATTCCTTTGAATATTTATCCATTCATTGTCTTCTTTAGTTTTGGTAGGTAATTATGAAGTTCTTCTAAATAGTAGTGTGTGTTACTAGATTGGTTGATTAAAATGTTTATTATTATTATTATTATTTTGTAAATACATTCTTGTATTTTGGAAAGTCATTGCTTGTCCATTTGCTCCACATACATATGTAGTAAGGTGCTGTTCAATAAACGTTTAGAGCTCATTCCTTCCTCTTGTTTATTTACCTCAGCCTTAACCAGACAGGTGGTAAACTATAACTGAGACTGACATATTTGTCTATAACATAGTTCCTGGCTATCAGGTGGTGCCTCGTATATAGTACGTTTTCATTAATTATTAATCGTATTGATTGCCATAAGAAAGCCTTCATAAATATTCATAGCCAAATAAGCACATCCTCCTTTGTCCATTAATGATGCTGGATGTGTCTAGAAAAATGACTGCTCACGT
Organism: Apricaphanius iberus; assembly: GCA_028564705.1. Classification (NCBI taxonomy): domain Eukaryota; kingdom Metazoa; phylum Chordata; class Actinopteri; order Cyprinodontiformes; family Aphaniidae; genus Apricaphanius; species Apricaphanius iberus. The sequence continues at coordinate 2,282,538 of JAPXFQ010000075.1, read as the reverse complement.
TATCCTATTTTTGAATTAAAAAAGTTCTATTGAATTTGTTATAACTTAAAATACTGACAGCTAAAAAATATATTATGACTGGATATTTATGATTCTGATGGTCAAAATGACGTGCAACATAAAAGTCTAGTACAACCTATGGTCCAGTCTAATAATGTATATTTAACACCGGGTGTTGCTTCTCAATATGCCTAGTTGCTTATTTTAGGGCAAAATCAGAAAATAACTAGTTGCAAAAAACACAAATTTAAAGCTTAACAAAATGTTTTATTCTACAAGGAACATAACATTTTATCACACAGATGAATAGAAAGCTCCTGCATTTCATTGGTATGAGCATTTCTTGCATTGTTTTGGTGTATACAACTTTAGATCATATCTTCATCTGCGTATTTTTGTTTTGCTGAATGAAAAATCATTTAAATGAGGGTGATAATGTAGGTTGAATTATTCTGACTTTTATTTATTTTAGTTTCGTAAAATGTAATTGTACTGTTATAAAACCTCTGTAGGTGCTCTGAACCAAAAGAACTTTGAATTACAAAAAATCAACATGGTGATTTTCTTAATTTGGCAACTGCCTGCATAAAACTTTAAATTACTCCACAAAATCATAAGCATTACTTTTGTCTAAATTAGTCACCAGCACTCCAGACTGCATTGTAGGTGACTTCACCTTGGATTGCCATCTTCTATAAATCCAAATACAATCTCTATTAAAGACTCCTATTATGTAAACATTATGTGCAAGAACCGTGCACAGTACATTGTTTTATTATCGTGTCATTTTAACATTCCACTTTATACGAATAATATCCTGAAATTTAATTAAGAACCACTTCCTTTTCCCTCCCGTGGGAATAGCCCTGCGACATATTAGTTGAGGGGGATGTGGTTAAAGCAGCGCTCATGCAGCACATCGTAATGAAAAGCCTGTTTGTGTACTTTAAGCTAGGACGGAAGGATGCATACAGGATTGCTGCCCACAAACCGCAGCATCCTCCTGGGTTGCACTCGCCTGGTAATGGACGAGTAGCACCCATTGCCCCCACAATGCTACAGAGAGGCCAGCAACAGCACATATCTATTAGTTAAGCGGCAGGAGGTGTAACATAATAGTTGAGCTGCAGAGTGAATATACAGTATTATCTCTGTATGTAAGGATACAAAACTAAGTGTTAGCAATTAAAATTTGAGTCTTGATCGATATTTCTGTCTCCTGTGAGATTTCTTTCCCCTTATTCACTTTGATTAATTACAGCCTGTATCACATGGGGAGATGTTAAAACGGCCGTACGGTTTCCAAACCGTACCACAGAAAAACACAGAAAATTGTGAATATAAAAGTTTTGGTCCTATATTGTGTTGATGGAGGTCACATGTCAATGTGAAGGTACACAAATAGATATTAGGGCTGGGCTGTATGGCCTCAAATCTATATTGCCATATAATCGAAAGTATGTGCAGTAACAATATCTATTGTGACATAGTATTTTCATTCTTCATATATGTCAAAATGAGCAGTCTCACCTTCCAGATACAGTGCAGCAGAAAGACTTCCAAAAGGTTTACAATGCCAGTGAAAGAAAATGTATTGTGCAAGATGTATGTAAAGAAATATTCAAATCTTTTTTCAAAATAATGAAACACAAAAATTCTCACAACATAAATAAAGCTGAAGAGATTTTAAATAAAATAAAAGCTAAATGTTATGAAAATAAACTTAAAAACATCTGCTTTCCTGCTTAATTGTTTACACATTTAAACTCGCACATAAAGAAACCAACTACTTGAATAAAAAATGCTTAAAAGTTCAAAATTATTTTTTTCCGTTAAATGAAAAACAACTAATTTGGCAAGCTACATTGTAGAGCCGGGGCTTGAACCAGCAACCTTCCGATTACAAGGCAAACAGCAAACTCCTGAGTCACAGTCACCCCTGATTGTAGCATTATATTTGGTTTATGATCACTATGTTTAGTGTTTTAGTGCGTTGAGGATCAGTTCAAAACAGGACGCAACCTTTACCTTAGTCACTGAAACATTTATCCAGAACAACTTCCTCTGCTGCTCCCATGCTGTGATAAGTTACGGTGACGGTTAGCTTAGGAACAATCAAAAAATTCTGTTTCAGCTCAAATAATTTAATCGTTTTTGTAGTTTGAAAGGAGAGAGGGATGGCTAACAGAGCTGTCTGGGTCAGTGTAATGATTTTTATATTAAGCTGCCTGATGAGGCTATAATGCAGAAACTTTTTTATCAACCCCTTTTTTTCTATCGCTCCACACGTCTATTGATCGATATATACTGCTATCGAATTATCATCCAGCCCTAATCAATACCAACATGCTTATTAGGCATATGCGATGGCTTGCCTTTAACTCTGTGTGTCACTGATCAATTTCATTCATGCAGATAAGGAAATGTGTTCTTTGTTAAAAAGTTTACTTTGAAGTTCTTAAGAATTGAATGCCGTCAGTAATGGCACCCCATGGAAGAGAAATCTGAGAAAGGAAATCATTTCTTTACACAAAAAAGGTGAGGGCTACAAGAAGATCAGCAAGGCTTTACATATCAGTCAAAATACTGTAGCAAAAGTGATCAAAAAATTTGAGAAGGATGGAAGTGCCACCATCTTACCAGGCCGTCCACCGAAGTTAAGATCTCGACAGGAGCGTCTCTGATGAGAAGGGTTAAAGAAAATCGCCATGCAAGTTCACTGCAGTTAGCTTAAGCAGTAGAAAGCCAAACTGGAGTGACCGTTTTCCAGGACACCATACGGCGCACAATGCGGACGAATGGCATGCATGGGTATTGTCTATGAAGGAAGCCTCTCCTAAAGCCCATGCACAAAAAAGCACGCCTAGAATTTGCAAGGGCCCATGCTGAAAAAATTAAGACTACTGGGACTCTGATGAGACAAAGATCCCTGTTTTTGGAAATAATGCTTTAAAAACGGTATGGTGTCGTAAAGGTGAGGATTTCAAAGAAAAATACATGGCGCCTACAGTGAAACATGGTGGTTGCAGTGTCCTTATGTGGGGCTGCATGAGTGCTGCTGGTGTTGGGGAGCTGCATTTCATTGATGGTATCATGAACCCAACAATGTACTGCTCTATACCGAAGGAGAAGATGCTGCCATCACTCCGTGCACTTGTCGTCGTGCACTTTTCCAACACAACAATCATCCAAAAACACACATCTAAAGCTACTGTTGCATTTCTTTGAACACCTGTGGGGAATTCTGAAGTGACAAGTTGAGAATCCCTCTCCATCCAGCATCCAGGCTCTAAAATAGGTTATTCTTGAAGAATGGAAAAAGATAGATGTTGCAATATATCACCAACTTGTTCATTCCATGCATAGAAGACTTGGTGCTGTCCTTAAAAATCATGGTGCTCATACAAAATACTAGATGCTAGTGGTTTTTGTTGAATGGTGTATTCATTTTTGCTTCAACCAATTTGAGTAAAACTGAAAATTTTGTGATCTAAAATAGATTATTAACCTTCATTTCATGTTATGGAGTTAAATAAGTGTTCAATAAAAATCAGCCGTATGAAAAGTTTGGAAATTGCTCTTTTGTTCATTGAGCTACTGATTAAATTCATACTTTTCAAAGGGGGTGTACTCATTTATGCAGAGCACTGTAAATGCTAAATGTTTTCTTTTATCAATTCTCTGTTTTTAATTTTCATACTCTTATTATATATTTGGTTTATTTACTACCGAATCATGTAAAGCACCTTGAATTGCCTTGTGTTGAAAGTGTGCTATACAACAAAGCTGCCTTGCCTTTAAAAAATGTATATGGATATCAACAACAGATTTATGATTTATGAATAATTTAATTCTAATTTCTGATACTCCATACAGAAAGCAAGGTGATCATGTTGCTTTCTGTATGGCTACACTTCACATTCAACAGGCTGTATGCTAGTTTTCCTTGCAACTCACGATAAATGCCCAGAGGTACTCGTCTGGTGTGCCAATCTAATTAAATGAATGATCCCAACATGGATTTGCTGATGTTCTGGAAGAGAAAAGTATCTATCTTAAAACAGCTATCTACACAAAACATAAATATATAATAAATAATGCGTCATATGCCAACATGGAGTTTGTGGCAATTAAATGTACTATCTAAATAAAACCTGGAGGGACTGCATGTACGAGACTATTAGCCTCTGTGCTGAAACCAGCTTCAGCGGTCTTCTACCAAAAGTTTATTTTCTTCACACAACTGATAATAGAATGGCAGTAAGTTACACATCAAAATAAAGGTCAACAGTCCATGTCTACCTGAACACAGAGTAGTTCCAAAATGACCTTTGGTTTTGTCCTTTTTAAAGATCAAAAACATCTTATTCCACACAAATTAAAGCAGAAAAATGTTCTTGTAAATATGCCAGATCTGGAACGCGATCAATGTAATACACCAAAAGTGAAGAAGGTTGGCATGGAGTATGTACTGAAAGTTTAATGATGTGTCCTGGTAGCAGATGGATTATGTAGGTTTCAAAACATTGCGGTTATTTTGGGGAATTTCTAACTAAATAAATCTTGCTTGAAATTGATTTTAGGCTGCAGGGTGGAACACAAGGTCCTTTACGTATGAAACCTGGTCTGGAGTCTTTCTGGATGGAGTCTGAAAGTCCTCCCAGTGCGTGTGTGGGTACTCGCCAGATACTCCGGCTTCCTCTCACAGTCCAAAAACATAACTGTTAGATGAATTGGCCTCTCTCAATTCAAAGACAAGTATGAGTGGTGAATGGTTGTTTGCCCTGTGATGTTATGGCAAATTACCCAAGGTGTACACCATCTCTCATGCAATGACTACAAGAGACAAACACCAGTCTCCAAGGATATTAAATGGATTCCAATGATCCTTTCATAAAAAAAAAAATAAAAAAATCCTGTAAGCCAATTCTGAAGTCCCTCTATAAATGTTAACATCTACCTATGTCAACTTCCCTACCAGACACACGGGATGCTTCATAAGAGAAGACTGGAATAAAGAAGGATGGTTGTTGGGTCTTACGTCTTTACAAAGCTGCTGCCAGAACGGTACGCCATCAACCTCGGCAATGCATTGTGGGGTTTAGTGTCACCACTGTTATCTATCTACTCTATATTTTCCTCTGTAACACCGACTCTTTAGTGCTGGATTGCATTGACAAACCCACTTGGAGGATTCAATTATTGTGACAATTAAAGAATCTGTCAAATAAGACCCTACCATAGTCTTATCTGTGCACTCAAACCATTAACCTCCTTTTGTGTCATGCAAACAAAAAATTATACTCTATCATTATCCCCTTTCTGAATGGAGATATGATACTCACAAGTCTCACAGATCTATCAGAAAATAGAGTGAGGATCAAACATCCTCTTGCTCTGGGCGGACTTCACAGAGGGAAGAAAACTAAGAGGAAAGACGGAGATCGAAGCCAAGTAGCCCCAAGCAAGAAGGAAGCTCTCTGGCACTGGGGAGGATTGTCTGTGTTATGGAAAATGAATGACATAGTGGTAAAAAGAAGGCTTTGTTCAACCAAGATTAAGTACTTTTCAAAGTTTGTAGCCTAAACCTACATAGATAGGAGATGTCAACTAAACATTTAAACCATACCATTATCAAAATGTTGATTCATGTACTATTGTTGTTTTTGTCCCGATTTTGCTCAAATAGATTCAAATATTTCAAAATTCACTATCCTGAAAAGGGACTTAAAAATAGGGGCTATGATTTTAAAGTCAATACTCATTGTGTAGAACAAGCTCATCCTGACAGTGACACTCTTTCGGAAATAAAATACAGAGCATAATGTCAGTGAAATCTGGCCGCTCCCTGTATAATAATCAGGTAATCACAATTACCTACGCTAGGCTTTGAGAACTGATACAGACAGAATGAACTGGCAGCTCTCCACATCCAGGATGTGCTGTTCCTCCAGGCTCTGTAGGACTGGATCGCTGTTGCCTGCCAAGGCTTCACCCCCCCGGAGAATAGCTGTTTGTCATCAACAAGGACGGTTTTGGCAGCTTGCACTTTGATGAACACCCGAGTATTATGCTTTTATTCTGGAAGAAGCATTGTATTGTTCACGAAATGTGCCAAGGAAACAAAGACAAGCAGAACACTTAATTATCAGCAATACTATATTAAGCCATCTCATTGTACATGGTTGTAAGTATAGCATAAATACAATGGAGAGAAGGCGTTCTCTGGCCCGCTTCCCTAATGCAGTACAACAAGAACACCTAACACACAGATGCACAGCTGAGCGTGCTCAGCAAGCTTAGCGGCGGTTTGGCAAGTTTTACACCAAGGCAGCAGCAGAAATAAATGATAGGAGAAATTTAAATAGAGGTTTCTTGCTGTGTCACTAATTTGAATTTATTTTTGTACAGCAGTATTACGGAGACACTTCCAACTAACTCCAAACAGGGATGTGTCACGTTAGTGACGAAAAGGCGCATCAAACTAGCGGCTGCATATTGTTGCAGTGATCAATAAAAAGCTATTCTTTGTACTCGGGTGACAAGATCAATCAAAAAGTATGGTAATCCATAGAACAATATAACTTTCTGTCATACTGCTGTGTACATGGATGGCCTTTCAATGGTGTAGCAGAAGCCAATGTTTCAAGTTAGGGATATTCCGTTTTGGCCCTTTTTTTACCAACATAGTCTAAACTGTAATTTCCGATACAGTCGATTGACGTCTACCTAAAGGAAGGCTTAAGTCTCCTCCCCTTCCTGTCGGCCCATGGGTTCCATGGCCGAAGGCGTTGGAGGAATAAAAGTTATTTTCTGAACCGCTTTGTCTAACACCCTGAATAACACATATGATGTACCTCAATTTAAATGATAACTACTAATGTGCATTTTGACTGTGTTTGGCATGTTATTTGTAATTAATTTGCTATTTAAAATTTCCAATTAAAATGCCTAGAAATCAGAAGTCAAATATATTACATCATGGAGCTAACGTTAGCTAGCTCTAACTAGCACTTAAAACCCTTACTGACACTTTGTAGAGCTTCTCCTGCCTGCTGGCTCTCATTTCACCGACTATTTCTCCCCCAGTATTGCTACCAATTTTCATATGGCCAGATATATAGTGGTTTTCTCCACGTTAATGCTCCTTCCTTCGTCCTGGAAGCTACAGCGGTTGGTCGCCCTCTTTTCTTTAGTTGTAGTCAACTAAGTGTGTTACACAAAACCTAAAGTAACTTTTGCCACCGGTTGAAAATCAATGTGTTCTCTACATCAAAATGTGTCTTTAGAATTTGTGGACATCATAGGTTCAATCCAAGGCACATTACCAAAAGGGGCAATATTTAACTTTTATCACACCATTGACTCCATATCAAAAGATTGAATCTTTATCAGTAGTGTCCCAATAAATAATTTTATCAAATTCCTGCAACATGACATCCAGGATGTGAAGATGGGAAGTAACAAACATAATTTTAGGATCCAGTAATGAAGAAGAACTGAAGAGATTATTTACTCAGCTAAGGCGGAAATGACAAAGCAACCAGAAGGACTATTCAGAAGCAAATGAGAACAGCTGACGGAGAATGCAGGCAAGAGGGGGTCAGGTGACAGAAAGCACCTGTGGAAGGGAGTAAACGGGCTGGTCGGGGGAAGGTGTGTACAACTAACACAGAGGAACTGCACTAACACTCATAGAAATACAAAACAATAGGGGTAAAGAATACCAATCAGAGAACAAGATCCAAATGCATAAGGAACAAAACATAATTATAAATGAAGAAACTAACTGCAAAGGAACAAATAATCAGCAAAAATTATTTGTTTATCAAACATAGCGGATACCGACGCAACCTAGCTGCAAAAAGAGACCCTGGGGCTTTACATTAGCTCTGGTTCCCATTTTTATTTGCAGTTGCAGTGTTGGTCAGCTACGTTAGCTCGTTCGTTAGATGAGGAGGCTTACCCGATATGAAGTGATCGCTCCAGATCGATGCGTTTCTAATCATCGTTGCGGTCACTTTTTCTGATCGCTTGCAACCAATAACATTTTTTTTTTGCCTGAATTCTATAGAACTTATGCGCATTGGTTTTTTTTTATAAACAAGATTTGTTTCATTAGAGCACCAATAATAACCTGAATATTGCAAGACCTTTTGAGGAAAAAAATAGAAGAACGCCAACATAAATGACCCAAAACTCAAACAAACAATAATTATTAGGATTTCAAGTGTAAAACAAGCTAGTCATTCCACCACTGGTGTTGTGTTGCTGCCATTTTTAACCACTGATATAAACTGTCAATAAATAAAAAAAAAATTTTGAACACTGCAAGGCTTTAGTTTAAAAAAATGAAACTTAAAAAATGAAAAATTAAACTGATACATCAATATTAGATATAACAATTATTACTACTTACTAACTGGTACCCAAGACTCTTCACATTTAAACTCTCCATATAAATTCACAAAAAACTTTGGAAATAAATAAATAAACAAAATATAAAGCTCCTTAAAACAAAAATCTTTATTTCATGTAATATTTCGATATTTATTTTTAATAGTTATATATTACTGAGCTATTAATATCCTTATTCTTTTTTCTTTCTATTATTCAACATTCAATATTCTGTGGTTTAAAAAAAAGTTTCCCCATAGATTTCATTAAAAATAGCTTAATACTGGAAGAAAAACAACAATTTATTATTATTGTGTAAGATCAAATTTCATAAAAGGCTAATCTGAAGGTTCATTTGCACATAAATCGACTCATAAAAAACGCCCATTATTCTTTTTCACATTTTTTAAGCAGCCTGTAACCTAATTACACATGGCACGTTTTAATGAATCTTTACTATCTTAAAACCTTTCTTTTTCAAACTGTAACTGCATTTTATGATTAAAAGCACAGTAATCCTTCTAACTTCCTATAAACTAGATTATTTTTGATTTACCTATTGCTACATGGTATTTTTGTGAAAGATTTATATTTATTCAAATGGGTTATTGTTTGCTGAACCAGGATTTACACATCTAGCACCGTGAGCAGTAGCTCTTCTTACTTTGTAAAATGATTTAGGTCTTTTAATGTGTATATGATATGCATAAAGGGAATTTAACAGTTTGGGGAAAATGTTAAATTGTGCCTTAAAACAACATGTATATTTCAAGGACCCTCACTCCAAGACAAAGGTCAAATAAAGGTTTAGAAGCAACATGCTGAGAATGAACCTTTTTATCCTTGATGATTAAACGACGTGGATAAGTATAAAGCTCACTAAAAGGGCATTATAATAGCTCAGTTTGGCTTGGTTCTAAATATCAATAGTGGATTTACTGCCGTTATTTGAACTGCACTCAGGAAGTACGTAGCATTAAAACCTTAAATAGAGATTCCTCCTATAGCAGAACACAATACAGTACCATGCATCCCAGTTTTGGATAAAAGCCTGTTATCTGTTCTGCAGCTGCTCCATCATGGATTTAAGGTTTTATGAGTTCCTCACAAAGTCAGAGAGTAAAAGAACCAGATTTATTAAAAATATTTAAGGCAGTAGCGTGGGTTGGATCCAGATCTATTTAGCAACCCCTAGTTTCCAGAAAGTCTTTTATATTCTTCTGTAATTCTGTTCAAATGTTGTTGTTTTAACAGTTTGAGACCAGAACCAGTCAGGCCCTAATTAAAAATACTGAAGTACAACAGAATATGATTAAATAAATTGCACACTACCATTTTTATTTTCAGGCTTTAATTTCACCTTTGTCATCTACCCATTATTCATCTTACATTGTTTCAACCTCGATGTCCGCATATACTCTAAATTTGAACTACTTAGGAAGCCTCTTCCAAAATGTATCGTCTTTCTCTTTTTCTTCTTTCCTAAATGTCTCATTCACTTGTTTGTTCTCGTTTCTTAAATAAATGCCTTGTGAGCAGTTTTCAGTTTAAAAAAAGCTCCCCGCTCCTATTTCAGAGGGTTGGAGTTTGGAAGAGGAGTGGGTGGGGGGAAAAGTCAGGATTACGAGGCTAACTCGTTATTTTTCAAGACATGCAAACTTCAGAATGGCACGGAATACTCGCAAACAGAATTGTTTGGAGTGCTATAACTGAATTAATATTTTTCTCCCGTTTCTTTCATCTATAATTGCTGTGGTTTGACTCGTCAATCAGCTGTATTACAGATGCCCCACAGTCCGAACTTAGGTACTTGAACAGGTACTTATGTATAAAGTAATATAGTCTATCTAAGCTACAATCTTGTCATTGGTTACTTCGCAAAAACGACAGTGTCAGGCTATCCTCCATCATCTATCCTGTGTTGGTAATGGTTGAGACGTAATTCCACACCACTGGGATCTCAGTAATGCTTTATCTACAGTTTTACAGCGTCCACAGAGATCTCGGCTTCTGTGTTGGCTGATCAGTAGCTCTGACGGTGCAGACCCTCTGTTTCCTCTTTCATATTGGAACGCTTAAGACAACAGTCCCTGGGCTAATCTCCACACACCTCTTATCTAGCCACACCAGACTACGTGTGTGTATGTTATAAACCGAGTGAATTGGCAGTGTGAAAGAGCAAAGTGTCCACAGAGAAAGAAAAGAAGACAAAAGCAACAATTGTTCAACAAGAGGATACGGAAAAGAAATACTGGAAATTCGGTCAGGTTGGAAGAAGTAGATATGCCAGCTGCTATCTACAGTAGTCTTTGGAATCAATGTGTGTACTAACCAGTGGCGGAATAGGAAAGGGCTTTAAATGTCTTCAACATTCTCAAGTTATCAGGATAAGATCAGCAATCCAATAAATAAGAAGAGCAACCAACCTTTTTTCCCTGTGCAGCAGCAATAACATCCAATTATTCTTCATGGTGGCTCGAAGGGCGCAGGTAGTACCGCTGCAAATAACGTCAAGTTCTTTCAACTGGAATGGAGTCTTTTAACGGCATTGTTTTGTAGCAAACTTGCCGAAGGGGGCGAGATAATTTCACGCTTCGAGTCACAGAACAAAGACATAATTCTCTACGAGAGTCATGATGTCACCAAATTTAACTAGATGTTTGCAACCAGTTGTTGTGCCGCTGCGAAGACACGCCGTCATTTGTGGCTGAAGAAAATTACTTTTCAACATCTACTTTATTTATTTTTTCTTTAAACAGGTCTATTGCAATGACTTTTGAGGACAGTCAAGCACTGACTTGATGAATATCTTCACGAGCCATACGAGATACGCAGTCCTCTTCAAAGGGCAGTTATAGAAGACATTGATAAAACATGATTTATATCTTTTCTAAAATACAAATCAGAAAAGCATGAGATGTATTTCCATCTAGCCTCATTGACTCAATGCTTTCCCAAACCACATATTTGTTCACAGCACCCACAAAAAGTATTCACCCTCTTTATACTTATATTTAGGGATGCAACGATACCACTTCTTTCAAACCAATATATATATATACCAAAACTTTGATCTGAGCGCTTGCTAATACCGATTACCGATACAGATATTTCTAGCATGCAAAAAAAAATGCAATGAACTGAAAGAGAGGTTTCATTTTCTTCTCTTCTTGTTAAAACAAGTGATGGTGAATTAGAAAAATAATAGCAATAAAAATTACAACGGAAGTGAAAAATAATAATTTTCTGTAAAATTATTGTTTCCACATTTTAAGTATCGGTTTTAAGTATGGATTTACTTGAAAAAATATGGATATGAGTAGAATAGAACGATATCGGCCTCTGATACCAGTATCAGTTTAACTGTATCTCTCTACTTGCTTTTACAAGTCAGTCATGACTGGCGAAAATGACTTTTTATCTTGAAAAAATTACGAAAAAAATGTAATAAAGTCCTTTAACGTCAAAGTCTCAAGGTGAAAACTTTAAAAAACTGACAATAAATAATAAAAAAATAAATTAAATGTTGTATAAATCAGTTTGTACATTGAAAAGGCTTTTTTCAGTCAAAAAAGCCAAATTCCTTTGACCAAGATGGATTTGTAAAAGCAATAAAATTGTAATACAAGTAAGTGGTGAATGCTGTAATAAAAGCATTCATTCTATGATAGCTAAAGACCATCACATTTAAAGAGAAGATATGAACCTCAAGTTTCGAGACAGGCTACAGATTTATAGCTGGATCCTGGACTTTGACTAGGCCGTGCTATCACAATACTATGATTTAATCTGCACCGTTCTTTCTTGCCTCCGGCTGTGTGTTTATATTCATTTTTACCAGAACCTCCAGGATTGACCTACATTTAGCTCCATCCATCAAATCTGACCCAACGCATCATTCTGCCACCAGCTGGAATGTATAGTCATAATATATTTCATATTTATTGAAAAAAAGAAATAAAAACAATGTTGATACTTCGATTTTTTAATTGAATTTATGAATATCAAAAAACTGACAACTTTAATGTGATTATTATTTTTTGCAACCATCGCTATTTTGAATATACTTTGAATGTTGTGTCGCTGTCGTTCTGTTGCTGTTGAGGAAAACGATTTTTTCATCTCATATAACAAAGGCTTTTTTTTTTTTTACCTCTGGAGCACCCCTGTTCACCTACAGCTCTTCTGTAAATTAATTACTTTGTGTTAATTACAACGGGTCCACCTGAGGCCCTTGGGCTGCTGGTGAAGGGGCTTAATCAAACACCAGTGACAGTTATATGCTTCATTATTACGCATTCGAAGAGCCAAATGCCAGTGGAGAGTCCATGGGAGCTGTCGTTAACCAGAGGACCCAAAGTCTGATAGAGTTTCCGTGTCAACATTTCCAAAAGGATCTGGTTCACGCGCAGCGAGATGTTTTTTTTTTTTCTTCTATTTTTCATACCTGCACACTAACGTAGTGACAGTTTTCATATCAGTTTTAGCCAAATGGAGCAAGAACTTCTAATTTTCTACCCTCCGATGTTCTGTTTTTGCATCTTTTTTTACAACATTGTATTTTTCTAATGAAACGGAGAGGATCTGCTAATGGATGCGCTCAGTCTCTATTTGCATTCTCATTTCATTAGAGCATCAGCCGGACCATTTCTTGAAATTGAAGCGCACCGTTCACGGCAGACATATATACCCCCCCACCACCACCACCAGCCCCACCCCTCTTTCTTCTCCACCGCTTCGTCTCTGTCTCGTCTCTCTCGATTTCTTCAATTGTCACAGTCGACTGCTGCTGCGCTCCAAATTTACCCCTGCAGGCCAACATGCTGTACCACTAAACCATTTTCCCATTATCGTGCAGAAAAGGGGGATACGGGATCATTCACATGTACGTAAATGGCAGACGCAGACACTGAGGAAGGAAAGGGCCCTGCGGAAACATCTCCTGATCTCGATTCATATGCTGGCAAGCCACCTTTCCACAGAAACCTGTCATGATGCCAGAGGAACTCCAGTGATTGCAGATTTGGCCACTGCTGCATGAAAGGACAGAAGAACGAGGTGATTGTCTTTGCACGGGCAAAGACTGTAGTTTCTATGGTGATACCTTGTGTGAGGGAAGGAAGAGCATGGCTTTCCTTTATGGCCCGATATCGGAACATAGCTCCACACGGGCGTGAGCAGATTCTTTACCACTCGAGTGTGAGGAAACAGAAGACATGATGATTCCCCTGTGAGGTGGAGGTTGGAAGAAGTGCCAAGAGAAGCAAGAAAGCGTCCACCCACCTTTAAGAAACACGTTGACAGTGTTTTATCAAGCTGTGTAGTTATGTAAGCTCAATTCGGAGCCTATTGCTTTTTGTCCCTTAGATTCTAAAATGTTTCATTAATGTTAGGGATGTTGCTTTGTAGCCTAACTCCGCTTTAAACATCTCTGTAAGATTCTGCTGTGTTCCTTGGTCTGATTTTGTTCCCTAATCTTTCAAGCCTCTGAAGAGTTTATGGAACAGCTTAGTCCACTTGCTGATTTTGTGACAACTAATGGCACATGGTTTCTATGGATGTTATTGATGGGTATCAAAGAAAATAACAACTTGGAAAACCATACATCACTTTCCTTCCACTTTGTCCTGGTCTGTACCGCAGATCTGCCACCTTCCCAATCTAAGGAGCCCTTATTTTTTCTAGTCTACTTCAAACATATAAGCTTTTGAAAAAATCTGGACTTATAAAATGGGGTATCATATCAACTATTGGAAATTTTCCGTTGTTTTTAAAGAAGCACCATTTTATCTCAGTTTTTCACATTTTCATCTTTGAGATTTTAGATTTAGATAATAGCCTTGTTTTTTGCCATCAGAACCTCCGGGTAATTTCATTTTAATCGTCCCCGTATGCGTGTGGCATCATTTCAGCGGACAACCCTGGTTGTGCCCATTTCCGGGCCACTCCACCAACCAACCAAGTACCAGCCTTGGGGTATGTGCTCGAAAATGGCCCGGTGGAATTGCTGGGCGGGAGCTGCACTTAACTCATGCTGATCATTTGTAACTCAGAGGGAAAAGCCAACGCCGCCAAAACTACTGGCATTTATGAAACCTGGAAGAGTTGCTGGCGATGCAGTTCAAAAGAACATAACGGAAGCGAAGCAACCATCCCTGCTTCTTCCATTGTCGATCCCTTATTCTCTGCTGCTGTTGGCACATTTCTGCACTGCTCAGTAATGACACTGTCTGGCCAAACAGCCGCAATATTCTGACATCTTAGTCAATTCCATAAAGGTCCTATTTCATATGGAGACATGACGGCTAAGAGATTCGATCCAGCTGATTTACCCTGTCAGGGTTTTTTTTTCTCCCTAGAAAAGTCCTCATAAAAAAAGTAGGAGTAGGGTACAGACAGGATTTCAAATTGTTGGCATGAGTGTCCATGACAAAAAAAACTATTGATTTGATTGGTTTATAGTTGCCAAAAGTGGCCCAATTTACCTGATGTCATCCTAATGTTAATGTAACTCCGTAGGAGCTGCAACGCAATTATTTAAAGAAAAAACAACTAATATCTACATTTTTATTGTACCAAAATTTAAAAACTATAGTTGGTTCTTTAACATTTTTAGCCAAAGTTATTAACATTCATATGGGGGGGGGATCAATTGCGGCTCATGGTCATGGAAGAGTGTGCTCTGGTCAAATGTACAATTTTTACAAGCAAAAACAGATTTTAGGAGTTCTAAACCATTCAGCAATATCATTCCAGCCAAGCCTTGAAACTCAAAAAAAGAACCTTTTGGGTTTTTCGAGGTCCTTCTGTGAGTGCTATCATCACAGCTTAGCTCTGTTATAATTACAAATTACCCCCAAAGGTCACTCCTGCTAATCACAGGTGCTACTGGACAGGTTGGATTTCACAGGCAGACCCATTTGAGCTTTTAAAAGGAGCCATTGTCCGTGGGCCCACTTTTCACAGGACAATTAAGGTTGCTTGTTTTGGGTTCTCTGTGGGTGTTTTGGGTGTCTCTTGTCACCTCGATACACAGTACTGATCCGACTGTGTTGGTCGCTGTCGTCTATCCTTTAAGAAAGCAAACTCTTTGTTCTATTTCACATGGAACAAAGCCAACATGCTTTACAAGCTTGTTGGTGTTCAAATTAGCAACATCTGTGCCAGATTCCCTGTTGGATTTTCAAATACAACAATAACTCAAGGTCCACCAATGGTTGGTTTCAGACCTCCGTCGGTCCAAATGACGGCTAATACAGAAGTCTGCTATTCGTGGAGTAAAAGCCTGTTCTCCTAAGTACTAAATACGATTGTTACTAAGGGGTTAAGTACATTTAAAACCACAGCAGTCATTAAAAGTTAAATTTTATACTGGATTTGGAGAAACTTTGTGGATATCAGACTGATTCGTGCTTTATTAGCCACCCTGAGAAATTTGTTTGAGTCCAACGCATTCATTTTAGGTGAATATTTGACTTGGGTATATGCCGGGGACCAGATTATTCTGATAGGGACATCTCTGGGATAAATAGCTACTTTCCAGGTGTTAAAAAAAATTGCAAAAAAGAGGAATTAATTGGCTTCCTGCTGATGCAAAGAAATCAACTTCATGCAGTTTTCCATGACTCTGAAAAGTTGTTTTCAAGAAAAGGGCAATTTTATGGAAAGAATGAAAGAATATATTAACCTGTAGCTTGTCAAGGTTCTACAAGGATCGTCCGGAAGCCCCCATTTTCCAGCAATGAAGTTATGATCCACAGCTGTCAGATTCTATTTTACCCACTCTAAATAGCATGCGGGGATAAAGGGGAACAAATATTTACACAGGCGTACACACTCAGATTGCCATCTATCTGCATTGACTGATGACCAAGAGGGGTCAGGCTGTGGTTCCTTTAACAGCTGATTAATTTGATGACCATCTGCACATCTGCCATGTTCTCCAGCTCCATCAGCCTTGAAATGAATGAATGAGTGTAGTCGTCGTAAATCAAATATTAACCTGCAGCTCTACATAGAGATTTAGTGTCAGCACAGGCTCATCTCTCTAAATATCCACTGAGGGCAAACCATATACAGCAGGGATAAAAGTTATAGAACACACAGGAGACAAATTTCTAATGATGCTAACGACGTGAAACCCTTACCCAGGTGCCGACCCAAATAATCCACATATACCATTCTAGCAGAAGTATTCAATTTATTTTAAAACCAGTGGAGAGTTTCTGAGTCTGTCTGTCTGGGATTATTTCCTCAAAATACTGGCCGCTGTTTTGAGGTATATAACGTCACCACTTTTTTCAAACCGCTATATATATATATATATATATATATATATATACTATCTGCTGGAAGACTATGATATTCCATCCTCTAACATTACTATAGGTCTCTGAATGTAAACGCATCCGAATACATGTTTCCGAATAATTTTTAAATAAAAAAAATCTATGGATAATTTTAACGTTCCAGATAAAACTTTTCAACTTTTTGGAATTTTAATTGGTGGGCGGGGTTTGCCCAGTGGGTGGAGGTTATGGGGAGCCTCCTCCCCTACCGGTTCGGCCGTGGTTTTCTCAGAAAAACAACTAAATGAAAGTTAATTAAACAACAAAAGTTTTTTTTTTCTGATCCTCTTGTCCTTATGACCCTAATCACATATGTCCTCTACTTCAATTGAAACGATAACTAATGATGTGCGTGTTGAGTGTCATGTGATTTGTGATTTCTTTGCTTGTAAAAATGTCTAATTAAAACGTCCACAAACCAGAAGTCGTAAATGTGATATCACGGAGCTGATGCTAGCTAGAATTTAAAACACTAACAGAGATCTTGTAGAGCTTCTCCTCCATGCTGGGTCTCACTCAACCGACTACTTCTCCCCCAGCACGACTGCCACTTTCCACATAGCCAGATTTATAGTGGTTGTCTCCACATTTAAATCTCCTTCCTTTGTCCTAGAAGACCGATGCATTTTTTTCTTCTTCTTCTTCAGTTGTAGTCACTTCATGCTATCGCACAAAACTAGGGATATCCCGATATCGTTCCGAGATCAGCTATATTATCTGACGAATTGGTTTTTTTTAGATGATTTTTATGAAAGTACTTGCTAGTTACATTTCAATTCTAAAGGCAAAATACTGGATCGGGACTCGAAAACGAATCCGATATTAGGTTAATAGATCGGAACGGAGGTCTAAAGTGATGATCGGGACATCCCTACTCAAAACTCAAAGTAACTTTTGCCGCCAGTTGAAAATTAGTGCTTTGTCTTCCTCAAATTTTGTCTAAATCCATGGTAGATTTCAAACGATATCAGAAAATAACTATTAATCGGTCTATTGACTATCATTTTGTTGATAGTATGTAGAAAGCATGACTAAGGCTTTCCTTATGCAAATTCAGTTTGCACTGACGTCGGAATAAGGCCCTCTCTCAAATGGCTGGTAGAAGCGCAACATTTCTGAGAGCAAGGTTTGTAAAAAACTATAAAAAAATAAATGGATGGTTTTCATTCATGTTTAAAGTGTTTATATAGGTCAAAAAAGGCAATATGAAAGATCTTTTTTTTTACTTGATCTCAAGGGATGATGACTTAATTTGGACTGTACGTTTCTTTTTTTTAACTTGGACTGGAACACGAGAGACGGTGACTTGACTGCAACACTGCTTCTGTCTGTTTCAACATGTATAAAAACAGATTAAACCAAATTGATTTTGAATCGATAAAACACACATAAAGCTATGCAGGATGCGTTGTGTTCATTCATACAGTTTCAGAATTGATCCGGGTCCATTTCTATTCGTCGCACCACACCGACTTTCGGTCCGTGCCGAGAGGAAATGTCAAAGAGTGTGTTAAGTTTCCAAGGCGTCATGAAGTAGCCGCTGCAGCCTCCACCAAAGGTCAAAGCTGACCTTCTCACATCCTCACGCATCCTCCCCAGACTGCACACAGAGAGCAGCTGCTTTTCTAAACACAGTCCAGTACCGTGACTCACTGGAGCTCCGCGCACGGCTTTGATCTGCGTCATGTCGCCCAGCTAAAGGTTCGGAACAATGCTGAGGGGAACGATCTGTGTTCTTCTCTCTCCCAAGAAAAGGAGGTCTGAGTCTGAAGGAATAAAGCCCCCAAATAGGAAAAGAAATAAAATGTTTTTCGACCCTTTGATGTTTTCCTTTAAGGCCAGAGTGCATGGTTTGCTACAGAAACGAATTCAGCACACTGCCATACTTCTCCTTGAGACGAGATCAAGCAGAAACCAGGCGTCTCCTTTTTTTTTTTTTTCTTTCCTCCCTGCAGTTGAGATGATTCAAACTGCACACCTGGTTGGGGCGAGGACACCGAAAGGGTTTCTATCCCACGGCACACAGCCTGCTTTTGCTTTTCCCAGAGATGACATCACGTAACCCCCACAGCTGCTTGTTCCTTGCTTTTTGTCCGTCTGCGAATATTCTTCCCAGTTCCAAACAAAGCAAGCTCAGATCGAATTGTTTAATGACGCTGGAGTAGACGGCGGGGAAAACGGACATTTTTGCTGTTTTCCTTCGCAATCACAAAACTCCACGTGAGCAGACACTCTCTGAAGGCTCTGCCTGATTGATTTAGAAACAAAAACAACTGAAGCATTCTGATCGCTATTCCAGTTTGGTCTCCAGTTGCTATTATCCAATAAGACGTAAGCGGTTCTGACTCTTCCGTATTTGGTATTGCAGCCTGTCGGGCTGAATCCGACCCCTGTGACTGCGTCCACAAAGGCCACTCAGTCTGCTCCAGAATGAGCAGCCGTTTAAGGGTCAGCACACAAAGCTTTTGCAGAATGGCCCATACTGGGGGGGGGTTAGAAGGAGAGAGAAAAAAAAGCAATAACTGTAAAGCAAGAGCTGGAAATTGGACGGGGCGCTGCAGGACTGAATGCGTTCTCATGGAAGGCACAAACAGAACAGAGGAAGCACCGAGCAGATGAGGGTCGCAGCGAGTGAGCGAAATTCAATTAAATTACTTCCTCCCTGGAATTCCATCGGGTGGGTGGGTGGGGGGGGAGCTCTGTCAGTCACAGTATCGTGTAACCTGTCATATCTAGGAAAACTTTTTCTCCAAAAGACAGATTTGTTGCTCTTTTAACTTTGACGTAAGGCGCTTCACAGAACTCCTCATGTAGGATTCGAGAACTTTCCTGTTTTTTGATGAGGATTTTTTTTTTTGCCAACAGAAAGCAGCGAATAACTCGTTAATATTGGTTTTGGGTATGTTTTATAGTTTATAGTGTTTAACTCCATCCAAGGTTCTTGTTCCAGTTAAATGAAAAAAGCAAAGAAACACACCTCCAGAGAATGATGCCACCACCACCCTGCTTCGTTGAGAGGATGGCGTGTTTGAAGTGACAGTGTGTAGCTTCCTCACGATAGGAGGCAGTACCTAAATTATTGCAAGCGAGGTGTATTTTTGTGTTTGAGTGACGACGGATGGCCATACAGGCCAAAAATCGCAATTGCGCCGTTTTCTACAAGGTAAATGCGTAAAACAACATTGGTGTAAGGTATAGGTTTTCAGCATTTTGTAGGCTAGTGATATTATTCAGATATTTTTGTACATGAATAAACTGCAATGCTAGATGGAATGACCTCAATGAAAAAAATGACACATTTCAGTGAAGTTTCACTGTGACTGCCGCTAGTTTGCTGCTCCTTCTGTTATTTCAATTAAGAGAATGCGATGCAGATGTTTACTCTAGTTTTCTGGTGGTGTCGATCGTCTCGTAAGGCTTCTGCCACCGACGTGAGGCCGTCGGACGGGTCCGTGTCCCACGAAGTTTCAGACACAACAGCTGAGAGCGCAACTCGCCCCGAGTGGGGACCCAGTGTTACAGAATATGATAACCGCAGAAAGTTTTATAAGTCAGGGGGTCGCTGTTTCGCTGATAACTCACGAACAAACGTAGTGCCACATTTAAAAAGAAGACATTAATGCCATTATTAAAATCTGATATGAGGTGAACATCGTTTTGCAAAGGTCATGGAAGGGTCCAGTGAAATAATAGGACACGTAAACTGTTAGAATTGGTGACTTCTGAGCCACACAGTGAATTTTACAACGCATCTATGCACACACTGTCACCTGAAAAAAATGTGTATCCTCTCAAACTCTTTCTTTCATGAGTAATGGAGTGGTCACATAATATTATAGCAGCTTTCTCTATCATAATAGGTGACCTACGGAGGTATTAACAAAACAGCGCCACTCAGAGTCACAGAATGTAACTGTCACAGTCTCTGAGGCTCCGTCTTCCAGAGCGAGGACAGCAACCTGGGCTGGATGCATCTCGGATCGTGTTGAAGAAAGTTTTTTGGTTTTTTTCTAAGTCTCTTCAGAGAGCTCTTCATTTAAACGTCTAATGAGGCCGAGTACAAAAACGGATGTAAACGCGTATTCAAAACTTGGTATAGGCGTTTTGTCCACATCGGCTGCGTAGAAGGAAACACAGCGTCCAACATGTCGGCCCCCATACAATAGCACCCGCGCCCATGTGTTTCAGACCCACTTTTTATGGTTATATGTTATGAAGGAGGCGATACTTTTCAATGATTGGGCATCATTTGAATCATTTTGAACAATGTTTTGAGATTAATGGTAAAAACTACACACTGTCTCTTTAAGTCTCATCAGACCAGACAACCTTCTTCTTTGTCTTTATCAGAGGTGGGTAGTAACCAGCTAAAAAAATTACTTTTCGGGATTTGCTTGACCTGCACCATACTTTTTACTTTTATGTGAGTTATATTATCAAGGATCGCTGTTGTTACTTGAATACATTTCCGCCAGTAATTTCACTGAACCAAAAAAAGCATGTTTTAACCGAAAAAATGCACCAGACAAAGACACAAACCTACAGTTAAATGTTAAAGTGGGACCTCTCGTTTTGAGTCATTTTCTGATTAATTTAATGTTTGGTCAACACTTTATAGTGGCACTGGCAACGCTTTACCCTGTTCTGATATAAGCGCCGTTTCCATTGCAAATAAGCGCAAAACTTTGTCGATATTGTCTAAGTGTCTAAAAAACACCATTTCGCAATTGCGGTGATTAAACAACGAACTCAGTTTAAATCACAAGTTTTCAAGTGAGTAAGAAAAGTGACGACTGATGTGAAAATTTACAGTAGATACAGCCTATTCAGATTGCAGGAACAGCAGTAGCGCTCCTTATCAGCCATCTGAGCAGGAGATGTAGACGGCTTGTAGAGGTATTGGAGCGACAAGCCCCTTTTATATGGTAGTGGTCTTGTTAAATGCTCGCGTTTCTTTGCTGTTTTAAATCTAATATATTAGTTATGCCTTTATCACGAACCAACTCTGTCTCTTCGTAAACCCAAACATGCCGTGCCATCATTCTCCTCCTACCACTACTTCCTCTTTTTCGCTCGTAGTAACATCCAGTAGTACCTCATGTGATAAGAAAATTGTGTTTCCATTGGTGTTTTGCGAAATACATGAATTTCAATATGCTCGATAAACCACCTCATCCAAGCGCAAAAACATTTTATCGAAAAAGGCAAGTTTTTTTTTTTTTTTTATTGGCATGTTTCCATTAGGCAAATTTATTTTCGTTATTTCAATTTCATGGATAATGGAAACGCAGCTACAGATACATTACCTATTGAAAACATTAGTTCCATTCATTCTGTGTGGAAGATATTTAAAAAATGGTTTCCTCTGCTTCTAATTTGTTATTTTGTGCATTTATATGGACCAACTGTTTCATAGCACTCTTTAAAATGTAATAATGTGCACATAACTAAATTTCAAATCATTAGTCCCATTATCATTAAAACTAATGATTTGAACTGATCAGTTAGTAGTAAAGAATGTTTTTACAAATTACCTTTACTTGAGTAATGTCTTGGACAACAAATTTTTACTTGTACTTGTGTAAAAGTATGTATTGCTATATAAGTAATGCTATTGTGACTCGAATACAATTTTTGGGTTCTCTACCCACCTCTGGTGTTTACTGTCAATCATTTCAATTCTGCTTGCGGCTTACTTTAATGAAGTGGACATTTCTTTTTTTTTCCTTTTTTTGGGGTGTCATAGGGGGTATATTTTAATTTGCAAAAAAGTAAAACCGCATCCTTTTTCTTTGGTTTTACAGTTCTATGCTAAGTGGTGCTTCATCGTATGTCATCCCAATAATATACATAAAAAGTAGTGGTTAGAATGTGACTAAATGTGGCATAGATCACAGAGTGTTACTTCATTTGCCGAGTAATGCAAACGAAATAAGACGATGTAGGCACCGATTGTAGTCAGATCTGGTTTTCTTTCCTCCGGTTTGGATAGATTATACCGATTTCTCATGGTTTTCTTAACTCGTCTTTCTCTGTGTGATTAAATAAAATCTGATCTTTTACCCTCATTACAGTTAGACGGCTCGTGTTGGCCAACAACGCTCCAATAACAAACTTACAGTAAGAAGGTAGCACAGGAGACCTGTGCCAGACGGGAGAGAAAATTGTTGCTATTTGTGGACAATGATGAGCATCAAAGAACGGGGAGAAGACAGCTGGGTATTCTGAGTACAGATCTGATGACGACAGGGCAGACTGGTGGGAAGACAAGCCGTGGCCAGGTCAAGACAAGGCAGGTCTGTTATTAGTACAGATGGCCAACGGCAGAAACAGAAAGGGATTTATTACAAGATGACCAAACCCTGATTCTAAGATATAATTAGATGACAAAAATGTCCCAATTGTATTCAAACTTAGCTGAGATTCTGCAGACATGAGGGTCTGAAAAACAACAATACTGTGCAAAAAAAAGAAATAAATAAAAAAAACACGAAAAATGATACGTTGTTTTTTTTATTACAAGTTAAAAAAAAAGCCTTGAAAGTATGGTGCACATTTCTTTCTCCGCCTCTTTTCCTTTTAAATAAAATAAAATTTAATCAAATAACTTCAGCAGCCACCTAATTAGCCTCAGCTTTGGTCTTTGGTTTTTGACTACATTTTAAGGCACAAGGCAGAAAAGCAGAGGAATAATCAGACAAGACAGAAACGTAAAATGCCTTTGTACACCCCTCAATCCTGATACGCAACTCTGAACATCAACCAGATTGAAATGGTACTTTCTGCTCACTTTATAACGCAGACTGTAGATAAAAACTGAGAAATGGTCGGACAAAAAAAATAAAATAACACTGGATCACAGTTTTTATCTACATGCAAAGATCAATCTGAACTCGCACACTTTGCAGTGAAACACGATGGTGGCTCCATAATGCTGCGGAAAAATTGTTCTTCAGCAGGGAGAAGGAAACGGTTCAGAGGTGAAGAAAAGATGGAGCTAATGCTGCGTTTCATTTGTCTCGGAAGCCAGAGCTGGGAAGGATGACACAGCTAAAGTCTCTTGGCATCACTGTAAAAGTGGCTAACTGCTATTAGAAATACAAGCAAAAAACAACCAGAATAAAATAATTAGGTATGATTAGCCTACATTGCTATCGACCAATACTGCTGTTAAAATGTAATATTGTAAATGATCTGTATCGGTTTTTACTCTTTAAAGGCCACAGCATTTGCTATGTGTAGCTAAACAGCTAGCCAACGATTAACAAATAAAGAACCTCCTTTCAAGGCCTGTTTTTTAACTGAAGATCTTTATGATTGTTTTATCTCTCTTTAACGGACACATACAGAGGGAAAAAAACAAAACATAAATCACTAAATAAATTCACTCAAATCAAATCAAACTTTATTTATAAAGCGCTTTTCATACAAGGAATGCATCTTGAAGTGTTTTACATATTAAAATGACCCGGCATAAACCGTATTCCCATCCCTCCCTCGCAGATTTAAAAGCATGATCCCAGTCTCACCCTCTCCCCCAAACCCAACTCCCATGGACACACAGTTAAAAGCAATTGAGGAATTTATTAATTTATTTTTTGTGGAAAAAAAAACTGCCATAAATCCTGTGGATTCTACATTACCGAGCCAACCTTGAATGTTTAGATAGACGTCTATCGGCCGTATTGGTTTATGTCACTATTGGAAGTTATATTTCAGATTATACTGGTATATCGGATATTGGTGAAAAAGCCGACATCGAACATCCCTGATAATAAGCCTTTGTTTCTCCCTCAGTGAAAAATTCAGTGTCTCAGAAAAGAATGAAGGGAAAATAGAATGCACATAAATATTGGGAATAATAAGAATACAAAATGTATATAGATGAATAGTAATGTCAAATGCATGTTAAAAAAAATCTACCTACAGCTATAAAAACTGTAGATGAAGATTCTACAAACTGAGCTAAATGTGATGAGATGAAAAACTGTACAAATACTAATGTATACATGTGAAAAAAACAGACTATCTCTGCAAAACATAGCAGGAATGTAAATCAAACAGACAATATATACAGTATGACTTTAAATTGTATTTCTCACAACACAAATGGAGCCTGTTTACACATATTTTCTATTTTTATGGACCCCACTGGATTAAATAGATAAAAACCATAAGAATCCATCCATTGTTCAAATTCTCTTGTCGTAGCAGGGTTGTGGGAGGGCCAGTCCCTATCTCCTATGGTCACTGGATAGACAAATGACCTAATGGTCATGCAGAAAAACCCTAGGTTGGGATTTAAGTAGGGATTGGTACCGATATGCAGCGCACACTTCGGGTGCTTAATATCGGTTCTTTTTCTCCCCGGAGATGTCAAGCACTATGGATACTGGGAAAGCAATCAGTCAAGCCCTATATCACCAGAAAAGGTAAAAATGTTTTTGCAAAAAGACGGCTAAACATGTCAAAATTAACGCATTAATGCAGGTTGATTAATTCCAAGAATGAACCTTTATTTTTATTTTTTAAACACAATTAAGGCAGGCACAGAATAATGCCCCGTTTGTAATTCTGCCCAGATCACATCCGTTCTTCCTAACCTGTCAAACTGCGTATTGTTGTGCAGCAGCATGTGAGTATGTGTGTGTGCGTAAATGACATGTGAGTGTATCGTTATTGCCGTATTGTCGGGTTGATATGACTACAAGTTCATAAGTTGTTTGTGGGAATTTTCCTTACCATCCGCTTGGGATGTCAGCTCACTGTGCGAGGTGCAGGGTATAAATACTCCGTATTTATGTTTGTTTATGCATGTTGGTTCATTGGTGCATTTCATAGTGATTTACCAATATTCAGTTAAAGTGATGGTTTTTGGACTTGAATTTGTGCTAACTCATTAGCGGACGTGTACATCTTCACAATAAGAGCATTCATTTCCTGATTTGATTTATGTGATGTTTAACACTCCCTAGTAATATCCGAATGTTAAGTTTATTCCTATATTTTGGTTAGTTGTACCTGTATTTGTTGTTATTTTTTCATATGAGACCACACTTACATTGTGAATGTGATTGTGGAGTTCAAAAGATTCCATTGATTTCTCCTTTATTAAATAAAAAAAGAGCAATTGTATCTGGATTTGTCCTTTATTTACAATGAAAACTGTAGTTTTTTTGTTCATTTAGGAATGTTGATTAATTCACATCTACCCTGTGATTAATTAGATCTAAAAAATTTATAGTTTGACAGCCCTACTAAAAATAAAATAAAAAATAAGAGGGTTTATGGACAAACTTCGTATCTTTTCCATTCTTTAAACCATTTTAAAAATACCGGTTTGGCACCTGTACGGGAATAAACTTAACGTTCCCCATCTCTAGATTTACGTAGAGTTAAAAATCTAGCAAGGACAAGAAATTTGATGTGCATAGCTGGTAGAGATATACATAGAAGCCATGCAGCTGTAATCAAAGTGAAACTGTTGGGCGGGTCAATATCTGTTAAAACCATTACATTTTGATTCTCAAAGTCATGTATTTTCCTCAACCCACTTTACAATGAGGCGCTACTTCTGTTGGTCTTTCGTACAAAATCCATTTAAGTTTGCAGCTGTAAAATGACAAACCCAGTAAAAGGAGAATGAATGCTGTTACTAGATAATGTAAAGGAAGAAAAAGCAGCATCAAGTAGGATCTGCCATCCTGTCCTTATCTCTGTGATGACACCAAGAGCTGGTTACTCACAGTACCAGCCTCACCCTCTTTCTTTTTGCCCCTGTATTCTTTTTCTCGCCCATAGAGGCGTCTTACATTAAAGAAACTCTTCCCCCTCCCAATCATCCCCCGCGTCAATGTGCTGACCAGCCTTCTGTGCCTGCTCTCTTTGGCTGTATCCACATGAAGAATATGTAATTACAGGAGACTCTGGGGCTGATAGATGACTGTGTGAAACCACAATGCAGCCCAGGAAGAGTCATTCTGCCCAGGGGCCATTATCAGATTAGTAACTCTTCTCCTTCTCTGCCTGGGCACTGCTACAATCTCATTCTCTTCTTTGGCGTTCCACAAGTGCCAGGTTACACACCATTGTCCTGTTTGGCACGTGCTACAAGGTCAGCTAAAAGAAAAAGAACCAGAATGAAGAAAAGGAAAAAGTTTGTGTGGGGAAAAGGAGGAGATTAAATGTCAGGAAGTGCTGGAAGGTTGGGAGAAGACAAAACAAAAGTATATTATCAGCTAATAATGTTTTAAAAGCCTGTGGAATGATAATGATAGGATATTATGTGGGATTTGCAAAGGCAAGATCATTTGAGAAGTATCTGGTTTTGGCAGCTTCTTGTAAACAGCGTTCCGGAGCTCTGGATAGTTTCCTCAGACTGTCCACTCATCCAATCAAGTTTAATTACCCCTAACCGGAGAACACACAAACACTGAAATAAGTTCCTTTCAAACTTCTTTGTTTGCGCTCCCTACAGAGCTATATCAACTTCCCTATAGGTGGCAGTTATCCTCACTTGGGAGAAATGAGGGGAAACCCCTAACAAGTTGACAACACTTACTGTGATACTAAGACGGTCGTTTGAGAACATGAACAGAATGTTGGAAATATGGTGTGTATGATGGAGCATTAGTGTGGATAAAATAAAAAAAATTGGAGGAGTACATTTCTTTCCAAAAACTTAAATGTATCATTAAAAAAAACAAAGGTTTGTCGGAAATTTGATATTTCTGACAGAAAAGGCCAGAAGTCCTATAAGATTTGAGCTACATTAATGACAGATATTTTAAATGTAACCCTTAAATCTCATATTAAATCTCAGCAAAGCTTTTTTTCTTACTTCACAATATCAGACAATATCCTAGCTGAAATATCATGCTGTTAATCATGGGGATTTCTGAAAGGTTGAAACTCCAATAAGGCGGAGTTAAAGCAACAATGCCAGGAACAGTGAGCCAATGGTGCGTCACAGAGACAAAAAAGACATGGTGCCAGTGACCACAAACGCCATGTCAGTGGTTGCTCACCAGACAACCAGCTTAACCAGGGCCTTAACTTTTTCATTCAGGGACAAGTTGGTTTGGATTTCACTTAGCAAAAAAAGTAATCATCTAAAAACATTTTGTGTTATACTGAAATATATTTGAAGATACAACACATTCAAGTGCAATGAAAAAAACAAAAACTACAACTATTCTAAGTGGGCAAAAGTGTTAGCCCCTTAAAAAGAAAAGGGGCGAAAGCAAAATGACAATTTTACTTTAATACTGAAAGGCAAGACAGAAAAAAGCCATTTAATATGCCTTATTGTTTGGTATTTGATGTAAATGAATTAAAGTTAGTGTCAATAAATACATAGATGTTTAAAAAAAAATACATTGGTACATTGCACTGAGAATAATACAAATAATTTCCAGCAAGGAAACTAGGTTTAAAGATCTGCTGCTCCTGCATTTGAAAGAGCAAAGCTTTCAAAGAAAAGTATTCAGCGCTTTATGATTTGATGTGTTCTGTTGCTCCTGCGTTCTGTCAAAATGCATTAGAATTTATATAGAAGCATAACTTTGAAGTCTTGATATTTATTCAGCTCATTTTTTTGTTCAACAACATACAGAAAAAAACATTTGTGACGATAGGAATGTGTTTTTAAAGAACCAAGGTTGAAAACTGTAAAAACAGCCTATATTTATGTGTACATGCTATGAAAGATGTAAATTCTGAAAACAATGTATAATATGTTAACAATACTAACAAGATTTTCTAGTTACCCAGTAAGTTCAGCTGTGTTTCTTATAATAACATTTTAGGGGGAAAAAAGATTATCCCAGACGAGACCCCAATACACTCTTTTCTTTAAATTTCATATTGATGGTGTACAGTCTCAAATTGCTCCTCTTTTGTGTGGGGTGACTTAAACGTACATTGTATGCCCTCTGCTCTGTTTCTTTTATATGTTGCCATGGATCAATAATAACGTGGCACAATGTCAAATTATATCTTCATGCATATGATTACCCGATTTATTTACAGTTAAGACCACGATGCAGTAATTCAGAACATTCTCTTCCTGTCTGCATCATTTTAGTCAAACATTGGCTAAGCCAGAACTTTTGGCTTTTTTAAAAGAAAAATCATTAAAAAAGAATGAATTTCATTTGGTCACAAAACTGACATTTCGGTCGGGTTTCATTATTTGCGCCTTTGAAAAAATTTTAAAGCTTTTTTTTTTTTATCCTACCTTATCAGTTTCAGAATTGAATATCAAAGTACATTTTATGTCAGTGTACACAAGTCATCCTTAAATTACCCCCAACTGGTTCAGAATGCAGCAGCTCACATTTTAATTTTCACTCAAAGAAAGGAAAATATTACACCTGTTTTATTTTCACTACACTGCCTTCCTGTCCATTTTAGAATAGATTTAAAATGTCATCATTTGTTTTTAAAGCTCTTATGCTCTAATCTCTTATTTATTTAGTTATTAAGTTTCTATATCCATACCACGTTCTTGAGGTCAGGCTGTCAACTAGCTTCTTTACTTACAGGTCCATGGCCAATATATCTACATCTGGGTAATTAAGCTTTTTCTGTGGCTGCACCTAGACTCTGGGACCAGCCTCCACTTTCTTTTCAATCCATAATTTAACATTGCCTTTTTTAGTCAAATCTCAAGACTTTTTTATTTGGGCAGGTTTTTAAAACTTAAAAACGTGATGGTACTTCTGGTTTTATCCACCCTTTTTATTCTAATTTGTGTTAACGACCTTAAATTTAACCTGCTATTTATGTTTTTCTTTTATACATTGGCCAACTGTATTGTGGATTTGTAAAGGGCTATTTGATTATACTGATTGATTGATTGATTGATTGATTGATTGATTGATTGATTGATTGACCGACACTATACATTGACCCATAGATTATGACAACTAAGGGAAAACATACAATGTACAGTCACTGACCATTTAATTAGGCACACCTGTCCGGCAGCTCGTTACCAGAAACGTTTAATCAGCCAATCACATGGCAGCAACTCAATGCATTTAGGCATGTAGACATGGTCAAGACAATGTGCTGCTGTTCAAACTCAGCATCAGAATAGGGAGGAAAGATGATTTAAGTGACTATGAATGTGGCATGGTTGTTTGTGCCAGATGGTTTGGTCTGAGTATTTCAGAAACTGCTGATCTACTGGGATTTTCACACACAACCAGCTCTAGGGTTTACAGAAAATGGTCAGGAAAAAGGGAAAATATCCAGTGAGCGGCAGTTCTGTGGGAAAAAAATGTCTTGTTGATGCCAGAGGTCAGAGGAGAATAGCCAGACTGGTTTCAGCTGATAAAAAGGCAACAGTAACTCAAATAACCACTGGTTACAACCAAGGTATGTAGAAGAGCATCTCTGAACACACAACACGTCGAACCTTGATGCAGATGGGCTGCAGCAGCAGAAGACCATACCGGGTGCCACTCCTGTCAGCTAAGAAAAGGAAACTGAGGCTACAATTTACATAGGCTTACCAAAATTGGACCATAGAAGATTGAAAAAATGTTGCCTGGTCTGATGAGTCTTGATTTCTGCGTTGACTTTCGGATGGTAGGGTCCAAATTTAGCGTCAACAATATGAAAGCATGGATCCATCTTGCCTTGTATAAATTGTTTAGGCTGGTGTTGGTGGTGTGGTGGACATTTTGTTGACACACTATGGGTCCCTTAGTAGCAATTGATCACTGCTCCAACGCCACAGCCTACCTGAGTATTGTTGCTGACCATGTCCATCCCTTTGTGACCACAGTGTAACCATCTTCTGATGGCTACTTCTAGCAGGATAATGCACCATGTCATAAAGATCCAATCATCTCAGACTGGTTTCTTGAACATGACAATAAGTTCACTGTACTCAAAAAGCCTCCACAGTCACCAGATCTCAATCCAATACAGCACCTTTGGGATTGGGTTGGAACGGGAGATTCGCATCATGGATGTGCAGCCGAGAAATCTGTAGGAAGTGTGTGATGCCATCATGTCAATACGGAACAAAATCTCTGAGGAATGTTTCCAGCACCTTTTTTGAATCTATGCCACGAAGGATTAAGGCAGTTCTGGTTTATGTTTCTACCTACCAAATGAATGTCTGAAGCCAAATCAGAATAGAAAGAATATGAAGGCCAACAGCTGATTGTGGGTTTGATGCATTAGGACAAGACTCTACAATAAATTTAGTATTTTCACAAAGCAAATCACCGCATTAAATATAATTAGAAGGTCAGTCTGTTTCAGGCATCCCCATAAAATTAAGAAGTTTGACACCTGCTTCTATATCACTGGAGGGTGAGTCACTGAAAAGCAGACACAGTTCAAGGTCTTTATATGTATACGCAATCAAATGTGCTCTTGTTTTAGAGAACCATCTGCAAACCATAGTCACATACAGGCTTTAGTTTGCATGGATATTCTGCCTTTGCAGCTTCCTGAAATACATGAGAAAATTATATCAGCCTGATGCAGTCGAACATGCACTACAAGGGGGATGGATGTTGTTCTTTGTGTAAATGACAGGAGGGCCTGAATTCAAGAGGCTCTTACCATAGGGCATGATGACAGGCATGACTCTAGAGTTTTGCGGTGGTGCGCTGCAGGGGCCCAACAAGTGGTCTGTAAATGTGGCTGTGAAGAGAGGGCAGCAGCATAACAGGGCAAGCCAAACAGCCACACAACACACGCCCTTGTGTCTGCACACACCCAGCAGGTTGTAATCGCGGCGACATGTGCACCCAGCATGCTCTGAAGTCGCACACAAACAGGCAGCTGCCGGCGACCTGCTGCGAGTGTGTGATTGTGACACTCTAGGGTTTTGTTCCTTAGTTGCATGTCATCACATAGGTGTGTCTCCCTGTGTGTGTGTGTGAGTGTGTGTGCAGCTGTCGTGGCTCAGCACCGGCGTCCTGCTCTCGCACAACAGCACCGCGGAGGATTAGCCGCCGCGCATGCCGAGGGGCACATCCCAGCCAAGCACGTATTCATAGGAAATTCAATTTCTCCGCCACACTGGGATGATTTGTACCCTGACACGCAGGCTCTATCTCACCCAACGAGTTCTGTCTCAAATTGAAAAAGGAAGCGGAAGGCGTCTTTTACAATGCGCTTCAGCTGGGTAAAATAGAAGAGTGCGACGCGAAGCAGTGATAGGAAAAAAAAAAGTAGTTAATGTTTAAGTATTCCCAGTGGAGCAATACAGCGCTCACTTCTTTGTTGTACCCATCGTTTGTGCTTGAGAGAAATTCATCTGCATGTAAATGTTATTAACGTTTCCATATTTTTATTTCCGTGTATACTGCCAACCGTTTCTTTGTGCTATTAAGGTTTTCATCAATACACAGAGATGTCTCCGACCTACGTCCCATTGTAAGTGGTTAGCTTGAACCCAACGTTTAAAGATCCAGTATTGCTACCTCATGGGGACAAGATGTTTAGTGATAGCCTAAGTTAAAAAGGAACAAGCTAAAGCATTATTGGAACATATTTGATCTCTGAAAAGGAAAACAGAGAAATGCAAATGATGTCAATATTTTTGCGAAAGCTAAAATGCTGAGATTTGGCTACAGAGTTCAAAAGTGCTCAGGGACGGAGTACTTGAGTTCTGGACCTGGACACAAGTTCGGGCTTCGGGTCATATCTACTGGACTTGTGACTTGACTTGAGCAGCATGCCGATGACATGCATTTGACCTGGAACTCGCAACGTTAGGACTTAAACTTTGACACAGACAGGTGAATGCTGGCTATTCTGTACATTTTGGGGTCTCTGCTTACTGAAAAAGCCAACGATATCAAATTGTTTGTGAACATTGCATCTGATGAAGGAGTATGTGTACCTCTGGGAAACTATGTTTATTGACCTTAGACATAAATTCTCAAACATTAAGAAAACTGTGGTATTTTGGTTATGAAAGCAGTTTTCTGTTACACGTTGAATGTTTTGGGGGTTGAAAATTCTAGCTAAAAGTAGCCACTAAGTCCACATTAGCTAGTGTTCGGAGCAGAAAGTTCAGAAAGTATGCTAACGCTTGCCCCCCTTTACTGTATGAGTAAGTAAAGACTTGAGTGATGTCACTTTCTGGTTGTTAAGAAATTTAAACTGAATAATTATTTTCAAAAATGAGGAAATGTATCTTGTTGCCTGGATTGAAAAAAACTGAGGGACAAGATTAAATTTAGCCATATAACTAATTGATTGTTCCTTATTACAGCCAGCAAACTCCTGCTCGGATTTACTCCCATTACTGTATATGGACGCTTGCTGATCGCGACAATAAAAACTTAGGCCGAGCAGCTCCAGGTAGCTCCAAACTTTTATGGGTGAGTAAATGATTGTTATAATTTCTAAAAATAAGTACCAGGTTGTAAAAAAACAAACCTTCCCTTTAAAGTTCTTGGATGTCCAGTTGCAATTTGACATCTTGTAAATGTTGTACCAGTTCCCTTCTCTCAACTTCGTACTTCAGGAAAAAAAATAAAACATGTTGCACAGTCTAAGACCTAAAGACTCTGTTTTTTTTAGATTTAGTGTTGATGCTACAGGTTTTCTTGTCTGTAATCCAACGGCACATTAATCGGCTACTGTCCTTTTAAAAAAATAACTCATTTGTATGGTGTGAATTGGCTTTCTTTAATATAAGGGCGCAACTCTTAGATTAAAGAAAGCCAATTCACACCATACTATCGTCCCTATCGGCCAAACCCACTATCGGATGTCTCTAGTCCATAGGTGTGTGGATAACACAACAGACACAAAAAAGGATGTTAGCCAAACTGCTAACCAGTCACTTAAAAAGTGCATCTCACCAAATACCACAACAAGCAACTTTACAAACACAATCAGACCTACAGCAGCCTAGGCAGGAATACGGTGGACAGCTTTTGCACTAATAAAGACTTTGAAGATATTCTTATACTGTTAGTGATTATATTTTCTTGATCTTCCATTCATTATTATCTCTTAGTATGAAATTTCAGCTTCATCAGTACCCACTTTTCCTAATATTATTCAGCAAGATGGATTTAAAGCTGGCTTTGATCCCCCCCTTTCTGTATGATTAATATGCGGCACTTCCCCCCGTTTGATGATGAGCTTGTCTGCCAGACAGCTAAGGACTCGTCATGGCAGTACTGGGGAGTGCCCCCCACCACCACCCTTACTGGGAAACACATGTTCCGCAGGTGCCAGCAGGCTAATTGAAGCCAATCAGCATTTCACACAGTAAGCTTCTCCCACATAATCAAGTCCTCCAACACTCCCCAAGGTACTTCACTCATTTTCCCACTCTGCATTTTCTCTCTCCCAGCGGCGCGGGCCCTGATAATAATGCCGTGTTTAATGGTTAGGAGTTCTGGCGGGGTCCCGGGTGAGGAGCAGCGGACGGAGTTCAGATGGGGGTCCCCCTTTGAGATGAATCTCAGCTGCAGGCAGGGATTCTTTCTTTTTTTCTTTTCTTTTTTGTGGCAAAGTATAAAATCCAATTTGGCCGGCAGGGAATATAGCCAATCAACCCTAAAGAAAACTTTCTATAGGAAGAAATGGCGCTTGAAGGCAGATATATAACCCTCTTTGGGAGGGAAACTAAAAGAAACAGAACCTGTTCATCCTCCTACATTTGGCTATTTTATCTTCTCTTTACCCTGCAGCAGATATGATCAGCTTCTTTCTCATCCTGTCTACCTCCTAAGGCTAGAAAACATGCGTACTGCGACACAATTTCAGGCTTCTAATTTAACCGCTAGGTGTAAAGAGAATGATTGAAGAACAACAACGGCAAGCTCCGAAGCGAGGTTCTGATGTGGGATCAGGATCATTAACCATCCTGTATATAAAGGAGTGGCTTTGATTCAATAGCTCTGATATAAGAGAGCTCGTTAGATGATTAAAATTCCTTAAATGGAAAGAACAACATATAACAGATTTATCTGCCTAACAAGATGCTTGTCGCCAAACCTTTGACTCAACGACGCTGCTGTCACCATCAAAACTGCAGCTTATTAATGGAAAAAAAACAACAACAAAAAACGGGAAAATTGGCATTTAAAATGTTCCACATGGCTGCACTGCTCCAAGGTCTACCTCTTCTCCACCTTGGCGAGTCCTCTGCTCAGCTTAATTAAGTTAAGAGACCTTGAAGGAATCTCGCAGCTCGTGCTAGCTGACGAACCTCGACGCATAAATCTTCATGTTTACACGTTGAGCCTCCGTTTTGTAGAAGTGCTTGTTTTTCAAAGACAGCAACAAAAAAAAAAAAAAAAAAAAAGAAGGGGGGAAAAAAAAGCAGCAGGCAGCATCCATTCAAGACCAGTTCATGAGCCGCTCGCTTGGCGCTTAGCGGTAGAAGCGTCGCTAATGAGAACGATGTTATGGAGGTTTTGGCTTCGTTTGTGATTGATGTGGAAAGAGACAGTAACAAGAGCCACGACACCATTTATTTCGGCAGCACACACGGGGTTCTCGCCCAGTGTGTCGATAACGGGGAGAGCACAGGGCCTGTGGCAGCAGCGGACTGGGAAATAAAGGCTGCTTTCTGGCAACTGTTCGCCCTGCTGGACCCCAGCTCCAGTAAACGGGTTTATGAGGGAAAGGGAAAGAAAGAACAATTGTCATTTTTATTTTGTCCACTTGACAATCTATCACCCTGACAAGCGAGGAAACTAACTAAGAGGTAATGTATGCAAACATATTCAACCAAAGGCCGACTCAGAACCTTTTAGCTAATTGACACCAATCAGGCAATGTGTTCTTTTGCTTTTAAATGGCATCAGAGTGACGGCCTTTCACTGGCCGGAGAACCGGAGGCCCGGAGAAAAGGGGGCCAAGAAAAAAGGCGAGGATTAAAAGAGGGGAATGGGTTTAACAAGGCTGTAACACTGCAGAGAAGAATGTCTGCTTTCTGTGGACTTCTGGAATGGGACTGACAGGGAAAGACACACATAGCAAAACAAAAAAAGAAGGAACCACCCAGAACCGGATAGATGCTGAAAAGAGATCAAGTTTCACTTTCTTGATATCCAAGAATAATAGTTTTACTTCTCATCAGAGCGCTTCCCTCTCTGATGTTCCTGAAAATGAGCTGCTTTGTACGGACGAAAACAACACCGTGTCCCAGGGAGACTAAATATCTTCTTCATGATGTCATTCACAATAAGCTTTGTCAGCTCTTGCCTGGAAAGAAAACCCTTAGTTGGTATTAAAGGAAGTCTGCAAAAGCATCAACTCTTTTCCCAAAGAAATAAACGGATTTTAGGGAAAAACCGTGAATCAGGTCAACATCCTCTGTCATTAGGTTTGTTGGCAAAAATCAACAAACTAGCAGCTTTTTGCAATAAACAAATCAAATAAACAGGTCAGCAGCCCTAATATTACAGCTGGTTTCTCCAAATGAGACACAAAATGCCTTTCTGCTGTTATGGCCATCTGTAACATCAATCTTAGCCCATGCCTTTAGATAAGTCAAACAACCATGACAAGCTAACATGACGGGCTGTTAGGTCCCTATATGACCGGTGTCAGAGTCTGGTTCGCATTGCCGGCAGTAAGTCGGACTCGTTTCCAGTGAGAGTTGGACTCCGCCAAGGTTGCCCTTTATCACCGATCCTGTTCATAACGTTTATGGACAGGATTTCTAGGGCAGCCAAGGTGAGGGGATCCTTTGTGACCTCAGGATCGGTCCTGCTTTTCCAATGTGGTCTTGTTGGCTTCGTCTGAACGTGATCTACAGCTCTCGTTGGAGCGGTTCGCAGCCGAGACCATGGTCTTGAGTCGGAAAAGGGTAGGGTGCTCTCTTCGGGTTGGGGATGAGGTCCTTCCTCAAGTGGAGGAGTTTAGGTATCTGGGGGTCTTGTTCACGAATGAGGGAAAAATGGAGCGGGAGATCGATGGACGGATGGTAGGGCTCTGCAGTCATGCGGGCCTGTACCGGTCTGTCGTGGTGAAGAGAGAGCTGAGTCGAAA
The DNA here is from genome assembly GCA_028564705.1 of Apricaphanius iberus. Taxonomy (NCBI): domain Eukaryota; kingdom Metazoa; phylum Chordata; class Actinopteri; order Cyprinodontiformes; family Aphaniidae; genus Apricaphanius; species Apricaphanius iberus. The sequence continues at coordinate 2,245,798 of JAPXFQ010000075.1, read as the reverse complement.
GGCGAAGCTCTCGATTTACCGGTCGATCTACGTTCCTACCCTCATCTATGGTCACGAACGCTGGGTGGTGACCGAAAGAACAGATCCGATACAGGCGGCTGAAATGAGTTTCCTCCGTAGGTGGCTGGGCTCTCCCTTAGAGATAGGGGAGAAGCTCGGTCATCCAGGGAGCTCAGAGTAGAGCCGCTGCTCCTCCACATGAGAGAGCCAGTTGAGGTGGCTCGGCATCTAGTCAGGATGCCTCCACCCTCCCTGGTGAGGTGTTCCGGGCATGTCCCACCGGGAGGAGACCCAGGGAAGACCCAGGACCCGTTGGAAAACACCAACCCACCCCCAACCCAACCAACAACCCCCACACCCCCCCACCCACCCCAAACAAAAAAAAAACCATGACAAGCGACAGCACGTTCCAGAACCTTTTCTAAAACCACTCTGAGATATGATTGGGAAAATAGCTCGTCATGAAATTGTGAGACATCAATAATCACAGCCCAAGTACTGTTCGAATCCCAAACTTGCATCAAAGCAAGTGTGTAGATGCACTGAAAAAAGAAAATGCAGCTCTAACTTAAATAAATTGCTTCAATTGGTAACAAGTAATTGAATTAAGTTTATTTAAGCAACTTTTTTACGTTTTTCAGTTAAAAAAGTAAATAAATTAAGTTTGCTGAATTTAATTCAATTACTTTTTACCAATTGAAGCAATTTATTTAAGTTAGAGCTCCATTTTCGTTTTTCAGTGTGTAGATCTGGCCCCGGTGATATCAGGTATCAGACAGATTATAACGGCCGAGTAAAGTGATTTCCAAGCATGCAAGACAACCAGCAGAGGGTGCAGTAAGCTGTTTGTCGGGACATTTCTGGAGGCAATAAAGATAATACTTTGATACAGGTGTATAGAACCTTTCTTAATAATAATTTTAAAAAAGCTGGCACAACTAGGGATGATACTAATATATATCACCTGTCATGAAGTACCAACCTTGAGTGAAATTGTGGTCCACAATCCATACCAGTCATTTAAGGCTAATATCGGCATGCTAACAGTAGGTATGATGAAAACCTTGTGAGAAATACACGCGAGGAAATTACGAAGGTTTTCAGCAGCCATTTTATTAGAATGCACTCTTTGGGTCGTTGTGGACGTAAAAGGACATTTTTGGGGGATTTTTACAAAGATATTAAGGCTTCTGTCGAATAGTTACACAAATAATATATTCGAGGGTGGACGGCGACAATGGTTACTGCATCTATACATTATCCTTAATTGGCATATTTCATTGTAATCACAAGAATCTTGCCTTTCCAAAGATGCATAATATGTATATTTACATAGAAAGGGTGACGCAAAAAACGCTGATTAGAGCCGCAAGTACAGTATGTGACCTAAGGATATAGAAAAACTCTTCATTGGGCCCCCTCAAAATAAGCCACAGTCCCCAGTCCTAGCTAAATTCCTCTGGTGCTGGGTCGGCCTAGATGTGTTCTTGCTCAGACCATTTTATCGTGTCCACAACGATGCATCCTCCTATGGACTTGGGTCAGCAAGATATCCCATAATTTAATGTGCCACAAGCAGCTGTAAATGGAGAAGGTGGCAGCAGAAGTATTTCATCTTTATACCACCATTCATTTGTCACAAAAAATAGTTTTAAGTTGTTGCATTCCACTTATTGCTGACATTTCTTCCTAATTAAAATGTACTATTTGTCCAATTAAAATTTTTTACTGATTTTACTATGGCCTATACTTGCATAGCATTTTATCTAGTCCTGAAGACAGCTGAAGCGCTTTACACTACTTTCAGTCATTCACTCATTTAAAACACTATTCATGGTTAGCTACACTGTAGCCACAGCTGCTCTGTGTCGCACTGACAGTAGGGAGGCTGGCGTACACTGGTGCCACCAGGCCTTCTGACCGCCACTAGTTGGCAAGGCAGGGGAAGCGTCCTGCCCATAGACACAACGACCAAGAAAAATGGAGTGGGGGTTCGAACCAGCGCACGACACAAATCCGTAACTCTTGAGCCACAGTTGCCTCATAGAATGAATAACATTCCCAAGTAAAACAGGACAATTTATTGAAACTCCAGGAAAGCTCTTGGGTCAGGGGTCTGCAACCTTTACCATCCAACGAGCCACTTTGTGCTCATTCTAGCTAAATAAATCTCATACAGAGCCGCAAATGTTACATGACCTTTAGAAAAACTTAACTCAAATTTTTTTATAAGTATCTACTAAAGTAAAATGTGATGTCATTCATAAAGAGCCACCATTTTATTTCTGTTTTGGGGTTTTAATAATAAATAAATAAATAAACCCATAAAACTTTAGCAAAAAGTGGATGGATTCATTTTCTTTTATGAGTTTTTGATTTTTGTGGCAAACTGTGTAAAAATGCACATAGTTTAAAACCTGATGACCAGAAAAATTTATCTAGAAATATTGTTGATTTTAGTGTCATTCTGTCATGGAAATGTAAAGCAAAAATACTAAAGACTGCTAAAACCTGAATTTGTTATGTAATGAAAAAACAAAATATTATTTGGTAAGTTATTATTTTTAGCCAAATTTCCTGAGAGCCGTTGTGGAAGGTCTGAAGAGCCACTTGCGGCCCCTGTCTTAGGTGAACGGTGACATCATCAAGTGTACTCCAATTGCAGAACCACTGTACTCGGGTCCATGGTAGGAACAGACTTTAAACTTTAAACCTGATTTACTAACATGTCTCCTTATGAATCTTTCTGTTACTGGGGTTGAAAAACTTTTGAAACAGGAGATTGGTGGAGATTTTTTAGTTTAATTGTAGTTTAATTTTTTTTTTACTGGTTTACATGTTTTTTTATATTGGATAGTTCAAACAGCCTATCCTTTACTAAACATTTTAATTGTCACTTAATTGAAACATATGGGTTTTGGCATTGGGACCAAAAGGGATATCCAGCAATGACCTGCAAATAATCCCACAGAGCATCACAGTTATCCACTGAGCAGCAGCTCTACAAATCCCTCCCAAACCCAAAAAGAGATACTACACTCCGGAAATCAGCTTGTGTTTTGGCGCAGCTTTTGGCACTAAGCTGTTTTTTTTGTGGTTCTTTTTCAAGGCAAACGGAAAGAAAGGATGATAATGAGAAAGGGATTACCAGAAGAGAAAGGAAAGAACAAGTTGGGCCTGTAACTGAATACACACAGACTGACATAAAGGGAGCAAGCAAGTTTTCTTTTCTCTGCATCTGTTGCCCTGCTGGAGTATTGTTTACTTCGCCGCAGCAGCGGCGGGTCTCATCGGGATTCTTCCTGTGTGTGCATATATGGGCAGAGGGTTCTTCCAAATACTGTATTTGCATACAAAGAGGCTGCCCAGATTCACAGAGGGGGGGGGGGGACGAGAAACACATGACGGGCGGGGATTCAAACACGGCGTGTGTCGAAGTGTGTCTATGCACAACTGAACATTGGTTAGTCTATCCCCTGAAAGATAACTTCAGAGCAGGGGGTTTGTTTGTCCTCCTCTGGTGCTGAGGGGCTTTGGATTTAAGCAGAGGGGAGAATCTCATTACCTGCATGATGCACTGCCTGTGTTTACTCGCGTTATCCCAAAGTGTCTGACGCTCCTTCAAGACTTCCACTTTTCCTCTCTCTTTCACTTTCGCTCAGACCGAAAAAGAAAAAAAATCTCCAACTGCAGAAGCAGACAGACCCACTTAGCCACAATGAACAAATATTCTCTCAAACTGAAAAGGAGCCCCTCTGCAACTAAAATGATTGTAGAGGGTACAGTTGGTTAGAAAAGCTTTGGTATAGTTCCCAACACACAGGATGTTGTTTAGTGCTGCATTCCTCTTGGACATTAGAGCTGCAAAGTATAACACACCCAAGTAGAGACTATCTAAGTAGAAAATAAGCAGTGCTCTTTGGCATCTCCATGGGGTTGCCACACGAACCTCCCAAAACCTGGGCTATTTAGACCAGGAACCTTCTTGGCCTCCCTGGTCTGCGACCAATTCTTCTTACTACACTGTCAGAAATAGGTGTACAGAATAGGTACATTACCGTGCCCTTAAGTATAAAAACTAAAATAATACAGTCTAATGACAAATATTGGACCTTGGGGTAATGATCTGTACCTTTTTCATTGTCTGAATGTACATACCTGTGTCTCACGCCTAAAAAAGTACATTTTTGTACCATTTTCTTGGATAAGGTACAATTTCTGGTGATTACATTTTTTACTAAAAACTATATCCATTAGCAAAGCTAAATTTATATAAATGGACCTCACAGTTTTATTGTTAACTTTTTTTTTTTTTACTTTTTTATCAAACAAATAAACAAATAGGCAACTATTGCTAAGTTGTGGTCAGATGATGTGTCATTCATGACAAGTCAATCATGATTGGCTGTCAAGACAGCAGTGATAAAAGGTACAGGCTACAGGGGTACAATAGAGTTATGGGTACAAAATGGTACCCTTGAGAGTACCATCCTAGTGATAAGACATTGTAACCCTAAATGCATAATTCTGTACTTTAATTTCTGAGTGTGTAGGAACTTGGGAAAAGTACAAAACGATCTCACTACGAGATCACGCTTCGAAAGTTACAAATCCAGAAAACACTGGCAAGGTGACAACATAGGTGGCACGAAGTAGAACAGCAACTGAAGGGCAATAGAAAACTAATTTTGTGCACAAGTGGGCTTTTGATGATTTTAATGAAGTCATATTCCAGAAACAAACTTATTTCTTGTCATCATTGCAGGTTGGTTCCTATAAACACAAACGTCGATGGGTGAGAGGCAGTATGCACCCTGGACAAGTCACCATCCCATCAGAGGGTCTGAAGCTTTAACCAAACCCACACCGATGGTGCAAACTATCTATAGAGAGTGTAAGGGTAGTTAAACAGCACTTAAAGATCCCCTCGTCTCAATCCCATGAATTTTGTATCTCGTGTTTTTTTGACGTAGTGTCTAAATTTCTCAAACTATAAAAATGACTTTTAGATAAAGGGATAATTTCAGAGAGAATACTTATACAACTTGTCCTGCAGTTCAGTTAATGCCATCTATCTATTTTCTGGCACCAATCTTGAACTGCCTGACAGTGGGGTCCATCAAAGCGAGGATCCATCGAGCTTCATTCTCCACACAGTCTCTCTAGCAAGAACAGGGTCTGCCCACAGAATCCTCCTCGTAAATCCACTGAGTTTAGATGTTTTCTGGCTTTAAATCCCGTTACGCTGAGAGAGGTCTATCTCAATAATGAACCACTGAGGCACAAAATGTGGCTTACAAGCTTATGTTGGCACATTTTTCTCAGAGAGGAAAGGTTCTGGTCTGAGAAGCCAATGTTGACTTTTGTATTTTCCTACTTTTACAGCTCATACCCAAAACTTTTCCCATAATTCTTACACCCCACCTTGACACCAGACCAGTCAGCATTGAAGCCTAAACTTCATTCTGTGGCATGCCTTGTTAGGGCTTTTCTTCTACATCTGAGCCTAAAACTCACCCGACTACGCTCTTTACTCGCGAGCAGCACTCCAGAGAGTAATTGAATTTGTCGCTTCTCGGCTTCTTTATTCTCACTCACGGGAAACACATCAGTCAAGCAAAGGTACACCGTGCAGAAAGTGGGCGAGGTGGAGAGAAGGGAGAGCGAAGCATCAGCCTGGGAAGTGGAGTGTGTTAAACTGTCGCCAGCCTCTGATCACACCACGAGGCCTTGTGTTTTTCATGTAAAGCATCCGCCGTTTCTGACAGACGCGTCTGTTGAAATCCCACCAGAGGAACGCACAGAGTTGAGATGCAAAAAAAAATTTTAAAAAAACTCTGTTTTCCTCTGTCTTTTCTCCTTTTTCCTCCCACACTTGATCGCCTCCAACACCACACCTCCCCGGATACGCCGGTGCGCTAATTGCCGTCGACATGAGTCACTTACATTCAGCCCGCTTTTCTTTTTTTTCTTTCTTCTCTCCGCCGTTTCCAGAGAAAGGAACTAGAACTGGCTTGTTCCATGTCTTTCAGCGCATGGTAATTCATGTTTTACTGCTTCTGGACCCTTTGTGCGAGCGTGTAGGTGTGGTCGGCACAGAAAGTCAGCACATCATTCCTAATAGAACAGAAGTGCCTTTGAAGTGCACACAGAGTTGAGGTGAAGGCTCAGACTTGAGCTGCATGATAAACTTTGGATATCTGGGAACATGGCAAAATTACACAGCTAGCGAGCGATGGGATTTTTTTTCCACTACTCTGACAACTCTTGTCCAGTATGTAAAACAAACCAATGCCGTGCTCTTAAGAGGATTTCAAAAGCTCCTTAAATCTACAACTGGAAATAGTGTGAAAGAATGTTCTCGTGTCGTTTGAAAAACTCTAGCGTTTCTCTTTGAAGTCAATACCTTCAGCAAAGAATACTTGATGAATGCTGCTTCCTATTAACTGCGAGGAGGGAAGAAAGAGTGCTCCACATCAAATTAACTTACTGCTAATTAACTCTATTCACTTCAGAGAAAGATTGACTGAGAATTAGCTAAGAAAAGCAGCACAGGAGAGTTTTTTTCTGGAGACTTCAGGGTAGGAGAAAAATCATTCGTCCCTTAAGAAGGAATGATGCGGAGGACAAAGACATCCCGGTCTCTCTGTGGAGTGATTAATTAAAGAGGTACAGGCGTTAACACCGCCGAGACACAACGCCGCACGGGTCATCACTAAATATCCTCTTCATCAACTATAGAGTAGAAAGTTTTGGGCAAAGCTGCGAGGTCGTACTTTTACGGAGGCTGTTGTCTGCCAATCAAAAGGCTTTCCAACTCAACATGTTCAAGTTTCTCCGTACAAAACACTGCAGCTAATGTAGCAATTTACATCCTAAAGTCTGGAAAATAAATTCAAGCATCCAGAGCCCTTCATAAGAGATCTAATATGTTGATGTAATACTTTGTACAGCTGACTTGGGTGGAAATATTTTCTCGAGCTTACAGCAAACTCATCCACAAGGATCACATTGATAACTTTTTTTAAACTCCCTATATCGTTTTCTCACGTGTCACTCACCTTGTCTATAAGGTACCATCGGAGATTAAAACAAAAGGAGATGTACAACTGAAGGATAAGCTTCAAAGTCACGTAAATATATCATGATGAAAGTGAAAGACTGAAGAAATCCTCAAGGAGCACATTTCAAACATTCTCTCCAGGGCTCCGTAGGATCAGCTTTCCTATTGTTACTATAATAGCAGCAGAAAGCGAAAGAGAGCCAGTTTATATGAACCTATATATAATTAGATACTGTTGGCCTGATTACTGCTGCAATTTAGGCAAGATATATCCGTAAAAAAAGATCTCCTGTACTCATAGCGATTTAGCTAAAATTGACAAATAAATCCATTGGCATGTTTAAGCTTTAATACATTTTTTCTTAGCCTGGAAAGCATTTTTATCGAAACCGGATAAAGCTCACAGCAACTTATTTCTCAGGCTCTCATGCAGGACGTGCGTCAGTCATCCATGACAGGAAGCCAGGAGCCAGTCAGCAACGTCGGAGAGACACACTGACAAGATGTATCCTGACGGCAATGTTGGTTGGCAAGCCTGTAGTGCTTGGGCTTTACTTGTCATTCAGAGGCAATGCAGAGAAAAAGACAACGTGAGAACCTAATATATAAAGTATGAATGAGGTCAGACAAAAAAATAAAATAAAAAGATGGTTCTTATACGCGTTTCAATGATTTTCCTCCAAGGAACAACCAGTAACCAAATAAAGTGTCTGTTTAGGCTATGAAGCGTGTCTGAATACCTTTCACGTTAAGTCAAGATGGTTCGTGCAATGACTGATGGGACAAAAAAGCATGGTAGCTCATGCATGTGCGTGTTTCTGTGTGTATACACACCTGGGTGAGCCAGGAAGGCATGCATCCCATTATGAGACATTACGCTTCCTTCTAAATACTCGATTTAAATTCAATCAAAGCCATGTTTACATCAGATGTGCCCCACAGGGAGGTAATCCTTGGACCTGATTGGCTAACATGAAATGTGGATACCTGTGGGGGGAGGTGGGATGGTTGGAAGAAGCACAGGATAAGGCGTCAAAGTGCTATCATCATTTGTGCCTCTAGGCTAAAACAAAGATCAATGTTAATGCCATAGAATAGGTAAACATTTAGATCAGCTTCCAAACTGAGATTGTAATTCATAAGCAAACATCTGCTTTCAGGGGAGCACCAGAATCTAAATCATTTTATAGTACCTCATCACATTTTCTTTTGTTCCATCACTTCGTATGTGTTTAATCTTGTTCGGGGTTGTTGGCAGGATTTAAGTTTTATCCCCGTGTTCAACGGTAACCTGCCTCATGCCCTATTGCTAAAAATACTCTTTTGTTTTAATGAAAGTTTACATTTAAAAAATTAACAAATCTGTTGTAGGGCAAAATGAAGACACACGCGCACAAAAATCTTTAAACATCAGTCTCCCTTACTTGGATTTTTTTGGAATGAAGAAAGAAACTGATGTACCCGGAGATATGAATGTATGGTATGTATGGAGAAAACATGAATACCAAGAACTGTTCGGTTTAGTCCATCCCAATTGGTTTCTATATTACCTTCTCATCTGTGGTTGCAACACAGAGGTTAACGGATCAAGAAGGGAAACCTGGACCGCTCATCTTGGGGAATCCAAAGACATTTCGAGGCCACAAAGACATATTCTTTCCAGCAAGTTCTGGGCATGCCCTGGGGTCTCAAAGTGGGACTAACCAGGGGAAGCTCCATAGGGTGCCCTCATCTTGAAATCTGTCTTTGTGATGGGGGTTCATAAATGAATGGAGTAGATGGGAGTATGTCTAAGGCTGAACTCAACTACTCAATGAGGGAGGCTGATTCTACCACTTCTGTCCAGGATCTCATTCTTTCAGTGACTATATGTATATATATATATATATGAAATGCAAATATATATATCATAAAAAATATGCGAAGGTCAGAATGCCAACAAAGGGCATGGTTGTTTAGGCTTTCCATTGTCTTTCTGAAAAAAGATCAGGTGATATGAAACTTGTAAGGATGCTGTCCATATGAAATACCCAAATCATATTCTGGTTCTTGGGATCCAATAATTAAAAAGAGAAGACCTCTATATAGCAGTAACCCATTAAATGCCATTAGCCCATCAGTAATTCAGCAGACAAATGAGAGACGATAGCATCCTTCTGCTGGATAAAACAGTAGACGCTATCATTTGAAGCACTGGTGGCAACTCCACAATCGCCTGTGACACTTAAACACCCATTCAGCACTTCTTTTAGCAGCCATAAGCAATAAAGCATGTTTCCTCTATCTGAACTCTGGGGTAGTTTTACCAGACCTTCATGCTATGCTCCACTACACCGGGCTGACTCCACAGGGCCATTTTTAGGGCCACTTCAGGAACAAACCAAAAACGAGTCTTTTGGTATCTACTTAGAGCAACAATCGGCCTTGTAAAACTGAAAGAGTTGCTGGCAATACAGTGTATAACAGAACAGGAAACAGCAACGCAACAACCATCCCTGCTTCTTTCATTGTCAATCATTGAGGCCACCTTTTTGCATTCATCAATGACTTGTCAATGGAGAAACTGTTGCGATATTCATATGTCTTAGCAAATTCCTTAGAGGAACAATTTTGTATAGAGACAGGACAGCTAAGATAATTAGTCGGACCAATTTACCCCACCATAAAAAGGTCCAGTGAAAATACCCTGAAGGTCCGATAGAGAAAACATGCCTATAGAACTCAAAGTAGTCACAGTAGCGTCCTTGCATGTACAACCTAAGAGTTACCTTCAGTTTGTAGCGTCTGTGGAACTCTTTCAACTATCTCTTTAAGAAACATCTGTTCAGAACTTGGCACTTCCTTACTACACAGCACTTACATATCTGAAAGGCTGGGAAAGAGCATCAAATCATAAACAGATAACATACTTTCATCATCTTTGTGTTCATGCCAATATAGGCTGCCACTGAGCAAACTGGGAAGACATTATATGAATCATCACTAACTTAAAAAGATATATATATATATATATATATATATATATATATATATATATATATATATATATATATATATATATAGATAGATAGATATAGATATATAAGGCCTAAAACAGTCAGAATTCACCCTGGAGAGCTCTTAAAGCCAGAAATGGCAGAAATAATTCACAATTCCCACATGAAGGTTGAGGGTGGGCCAAGAGTTTGGACTTTCAGCACCCCTTTTGGCGCTCATTAATCACTCAGGCTACTGCAAGACAGCCCACTGGGGATCAGTCCTCACAGATTTTTTTTTTCTTAAACAGGTGTGGCCACAATGTCTCTTTTCAACACGCCTCTCCAAAAAACCATCGATCCACATAAAATAGAGAAAGCCTATTACATGCCCAGTGCAGTTTCTAAACACATACATCACAGAGACACACACGTGTACATATACACAGTGATTCTGTCCGTCGCCGAAGAGAAGACAGAAATAGATGGAAGAAGAGCACGGCTCAGGGTTCCCCAGGGCTAGCCAGCAACTCGGAGAGAAGAGAGGCAGACACAAAGAGAGTCCATTCAGTGGTGAAGGCTCTCTTCAGTCAGAAAGCTGGTGTCATGTTATACAGCTTCACCCTTGGCAGATGTCCTCTGGGACCCTAAGGTCTCTGTAAATAGAAGCTGTGTAGTTTATGTTACTACCGATAACAAATTAACTTCCGATAGATTAAAAATGAGATTTCCAAGGTTTTTCCTGGAAGATTTTTGATTCTACCACAGCAGTGAGGCTGCATTAGAGAAAGATTAATTTAAACAGTTCTAGAGCTATAGTGTTTGTGTTGGTATTAATGGAACTCCATGCTGCGCATCACACAGTTGAACGTAACGTACAGACAGAATGTAAAGGTGTGTAGGGGGGGTAGTCCTGTACTGTGCAAGATTTGTTCGAAACTTCTTTGGCAGATCAGGACAACTTTGTGTCATTTAGCAACTATGAACCTTGACTAAAAAAGATTCAATATGGGGTTCCTCAAGGGCCTGTTCTCTAGCCGCTTTTGTAAAATATCTATGTGCTTCAGTTCGGAGCTGTGTATACCACAATATCACACTAACCACACGACTTTATATTTTTGTGTCACCACATGAACACAGTTCATTACAACCAGTGTGTATTTCTTGCACATCTAAATCGAGCTATGGCAATAATCGAGATAATAGCCTAAACAGAATGGGAGCCTTTATGTGAGTATACATTTTCAGGTAAAAACGTATCGAATTACTGAATAGAGTATGTTGAACTCCATGACAGTAGGTGGCAACACTACTGCGCCCTTTCACATTGGCTTTCTTCCAGTTGGCCTAGAGAGTAACAACAAATAGTAAACCATTGCTGGCAGCAGTGTAGCAGACAGATATTTCGCAGCATTGTTGTCGTACCCGTGTTGTTATTCCCGCTTCCATGGACTCGTCTGATTCCGGAAAAGTTAAGCACCCAGGCTGGTCATAGCTCCACTAAACTGGGATGTCATTTTACATGCAGCGGTATTTGGTTTATTCAACTGCACTATCTGGGTGTCTTGGCTTTATTAGTAGAGTTTGGCTAGTCTGATTTGAATTTGGCTGGACTAAGGTGTAGGCCTAAACATTACATTCATTTCAAAAGCCAGAATTTAGTCGAACTAAGACAACTATTTGGTCTACACTTACTAGGGCTGGGTATCGATTCAAATTTCAAGAATCGATTCAATTCCGATTCTCAAGAGTTGGAATTGATTCGTTTTAATCTGACCCAATTCAATAGTGATATTGGTCAGTGCTATTAAAAGCTTCTTTTTTTTTAACTGTTATCTCAATTATATGCCAGAAATTCAATGACTTAACAGTGGGTGAGTAACAGTTCAACATGGAAAACTGTATTAACCGTTAGACACAAAACTTAAAATGGCCGTCTTGACTGTTTCTTCCCATTTCAGCTTTAAAAAGGGCAAACTATTCTAAAAAATAAAATCGATTTTTGAACTTGTGAATCGATTTGATTCGATTTCTATGAGAATCTATTCAGAATCAATTTTTCTAATATTTCAACACAGCTCTAATACTTACATTTGAATATGTCTTTATCTTGATATGATGCTTAAATTGTACAAACATTAAGAAATATTTCTTGTATTTGATGTAATTCTTAAACTCACTTCCTTCGTCTTCATTTAAAACAGTGTAAATTACCTCATTCAGGATTGTCCCAAAACTAATAGTTGTCTTGTCTCGCTTCCTCAGATGAATTTAAAGGCTCTCCGTATAATTTTAAAACTGTAAATGCAACAGTTTAAGAGCTTTTGGTTTTAATGCTTTAAAACTAGTGAACGTCTACAACTTTCTGCGCCTATAAAAATATCGAAGTTTAAATGCCAGCAGGAGAAAAACAGACAAGGTTAAGCAAATGTCTTTAAATTCATCTGATTTTAACCATAAAGGTCAGTTTTGGGAAAAACGTTTGAAAAAAAATACAAGGAATAAAAAGCTTCAAGCCACATCTCTGTATTATTGAATGTGCTTCATAATGCACAAAACAAACATTTGTGTGTCCTTGAAAATGTGGAAACTCATACTTTGGTAGTCAAAATTTTTGGAATTTTCCCTAATAAGGATCCCACCCAGAAACAAGGTTTTGGTAATGTTCCTACAAGACAAATGTCTCTGTGATATGTATGTCATCAGATCAATAATTCCAATGTCCCATGCAGCATGTTACATTGAGGAAGTGGTAGCAAATCAAAAAGGGAGAAGAGTTTTGCTGCTGTTGTTTTCTCCGTCGACAGCAGACGCATCACCGCCATCTGCCAACATCACCCCCCACAATGAGAAGCAATTATTTCCAAAGCTAATGGTCGCACTGGAATCAAGTATCAGGTGTGTATGTTTCAGAAATGACACTAGTAAAATAAATACAGGATGCATGTAGACCAGGGGTGTCCAAAGTGCGGCCCGGGGGCCATTTGCGGCCTCTGGACTGATTATGAGTGGCCCCTCACTTCAGTTCAGGAATGATACAAATCTGGCACAGGAGGCTGATCCAGATAGAGACTTTATTTTTAATCAGTGCAAAGTGATTCCAGACAATTTAAAATATTATTGCAATAAAACATGCTGAGGACATCACCAATTATTAGTTTTTAAACAACCATACTTTTGCCATCTGTTGCAAAGACCAGATTTGCCCAATGATTTTTACACAAAAGCAGACTTTCCTGCACAAAAAATTTTCTTTAAATGAATTTTAGAAAACAGCTTTTGTTCTTTTTTTTTTTTTTATTGAGACCTAAAAAAATTGCAAACTTCATTCTAAGGCAAACCTGTAAAACCCTTAAAGTTCCTCATCTAAAATAATGTACATATCACTTTCCAACAAGAAATCTGACTTCTTTAATTAATTAAAGTATAGCACACAAAGCTTTTTGACTCACTTATTTTCCCTGTGTATTTTTTTTCTGCTGCTGATCCAGCCAATGGGGGTTGAAGAAGAGTTTTCCTGCAGCATTCATTAACAACTCTTACTACGTTAACGTGCAGCCAATAGTCCGTTCAAAACCGGAATAGTAGCAATAACCTGGTCACGCCATGAAAACACTGACAAAAGTGAATATGATCCCTGGGGTACCCCTTTTCTAGCCCGAATATTCGGTCATGTAAACGCATGTTGGCATATCCCCATCAAATCCCCATTGATTTCTGTTCGGTGCATGTTTTATCCGCAAAGAATCTTGGTCTTTTGAGTAGAGGAACTTGTATGCGCTCTCTGGCATACAAATTCCATACAGGACTAACTTTCTCTGCTCTCTCTCTAACTCTCTCTGCTCACGCATGTAAACGGGTTATTCTGAATGTTTAAGAAACCAGAATATTGATCTTAACCCGACCATAACCTGAATATTGGCTGCATGTAACCATAGTCTCTGAATGACCGATCGTATTTCAAAAACCACAAGCATAACACGGTTTCTCAGTGAACGAGACCTTTAAAGGTTCTGGCTTCACATTTTCTTTTGCATTATTGCAACTGGAATAAATTTTTTTGCAATGACCACTTTGTCCACGGCTTGAACAAATTACTGAGATAAAATTCTTATATTTAACAAGCCTATAAAATAACCTGGCTGCCTTTACAGTGGGGAGAACAAGTATTTGATACACTGCTGATTTTTGAAGTTCTCCCTCTTACAAAGCATGTAGCAGCCTGTAATCTGTATCAAAGGTACTCTTCAACTCTGAGAGACAGAATCTAAAACAAAAATGCAGAAATTCTTAGCGGATGATCAAAGAAAAAATTTATTTCCATTTTATTGCATGACATAAATATTTGATCACCTATCAACCAGTAAGAATTCAGGCTCCCACAGACATGTTAGTTCTTCTTTAAGAAGACCAGAGAGCTGCGCAAGGACGTCAGGGATATAAATGTAGACCTGCACAAAGCTGGGATGGACTACAGGACAATAGGCAAGCTGCTTAATGAGTAGGCAGCAACTGTTGGTGTAATAATTAGAAAATGGAAGAAGTTCAAGACGACGGTCAATCTCCATCAGTTTGGAGCATCATGCAAGATCTTGCCTTGTGTGGCATCAGTGAGGAGAGTGAGTGATGAGCCCAGAACTACATAACAGAACCTGGTCAATGACCTGAATAGATGTGGGACCACAGTCTAAAAGAAAACCATCAGTAACACACTCCGCCGTCATGGAGTAAAATCCTGCAGTGCATGCGAGGTCCCCCTGCTCAAGCCAGCGCATGTCAAGGCCCGTCTGAAGTTTGTGAATGACCATCTGGATGACGAGAGGAGGAATTGGAGAAGGTCATATGGTCTGATGAGACAAAAGTGGAGCTTTTTGGTCTAAACTCCACTCACCGTCTTTGGAGAAAGAAGAAGGATGAGTACAACCCCAAGAACACCATCCAGACTGTGAAGCATGGTGGAAACATAATTTCTTGGGGATGGTTTTCTGCAAAGGGGACAGGATGACTGATCCGTATTGAGGGGAGATCTTCGCCAACATTCTCCTTCCCTCAGTAAGAGCATTGAAGATGGGTCATGCCATTTGTAGGTGGGAAAAAGTAAAAAAAATCAGCATCAAATACTTTTTCTCCCCTCTGTATGTGTTTTACATCTATGGAAATATTGCTCAGATTCACATTTACTTAGATTAATTACTGTCACATAAGTAGCCACATAAAAATCTATGTAATATTGATTTTTTTTTCATTTCCCCCTACGAGGTTTTTGTTATAAATCCTTTATTTGCTTTTTAAGGGTTAAATTGCTGATGCTGTATGATATGAATGAGCATTCACTGAATTTTTATTGATGAAACCACTCCTTATTTTTTCCTTTACACACACGTGTGTGCACATTTCCCAGACCTCTTGAGGTTTCCCTGGGATAAACGGTAATCTGGCCTCATCCATCAATTGACCAATCATGGCTTGCCGGGGAAAAGTGAGTATCCCTTCAAAAAGGGACGCAGGAAAGCTCACACAAAGCTATTTTCAACGGTAGCACTTTCACCATCCAACTGCTCGGCCTATTCGTCATCGTGTTAAAGCACTTTGGAGTCCATGAGGAGGAGGTTGGTTTCCATCACATGTCAGAGCGAACATTATCAAGACCGATGTGGGAAACGGAAGCCACCTGAGCCGCTGACCCTTTCACCGGAGATTTACATGTAGAACCTTAAAGACTCAAAACTGACATAATGAAACCAGAAAGAGAGGAGGAGATTCATTTTTACGTTCCATCAATCTGCACACTGCTCATAAATGTCAAACCCCAGAGAGATTGAATAGCCCCATTTTTCTGTGTTTATTAGACCGAGTTGAACTCACTCTTTTTGACCTTTCAGTGTACACACGCAGTTAATTGAGTATAAGGCAAGCTTGGAGTTCTGGAGGCAAGCAGGGCGTTGAGTGCGAGGATCCCTGCGGATTCATTGCCTTGTTATAAAAAAAAAAAAGGAAGACAGAAGAAGTTCCCCACAAGACAGACAGGAGTCCAGCAATAGAATGTCAGTTCTTTATTACTTGAATGAAGTCTTAAATGCCAAAGCATTACACTCCCAGGCGTTATTTCTGGACTGTGACCCTGAACAATAGCATTCAGCTGTTTGGGAACATCAGGCTTATTTCACACAACTTCTCAAACTTGGACAAAGACTCATTTTAAACATTTTACACTTGCTTTTAGATCTTAAACCTGTTTGATTAAAGCTTTTTAACCACAACGGAAAGGAGAGCTGATAACAAATACAGAGGATCTCTTGTGGTAACCTTTCTCAGGACCTGAGCTTTTCCTTCTACATAGAAAGTGTTGGGAAGAAGGCTCAGCGGAGACTACACATCCTCAACTCAAGAAACACCATCTACCAATGCTCACTTACTACTGTGGGTTTAGGTTGATCCACAACAAAGGTCTGACCTTCCCTTCTTAAGCCACTGTGCGATTACGACCATCCTAGACCTTTACTTTTGTCGTGAAAAGGGCTGCGATGAAAAACGGCGAGCGCGCCTGTGATTCGCCGTTCAGTGGCTGCGCAGTCTGACGTAGTTATTGCAGCTATGACCGAAACCAGCCATCGGCGGTCTTCAGGCGGAGTCGGAAATTCTATGACTCCAGTCTGCATTTGACCAATTAATTTGCACCCCGTTAGCGACGTGCTAGCTAGGATAATGCTAAACAAAGAAGAACAAGCATCCCAAACTGTCCCCTTTTTCCAAGCAATAAGTGTGTCTACAATCATGTTTTCTTCCTCATCTCCCTCATCTTCTTTTTGTCATTTGATTCAAGTCTAGAAACAAAATTATTAATGCAACTAGCGCTTGTTTACATTTCCTTCTCGCCATCTTGGCTCTGCCCATCTGTCAGCTTTCAGTGTCGTATGCTGGGTCACTGGTGAGGTTGGCTTTTAGCGCATCCTGCTACAGCTAGACGTTGTACAGTTTGACCAACTGAAGTCTGCTGCCGTGCAGTTTAACATATCTTTGGAGCTCGGTGGAGCTCGCAACGTACGGCATGAAGGAGTCTTTTGAGACGGCTGAGGAACACACAGTGTGATCCCGGCTTTAAGGAGTTGTACCAGTGTAGCGTCAGGAAATGGTCGTTTAACGTCTCTGCAGACCCAACACGTCGTGGACACAAACATTACAGAAGTTTGTTCGTATATATTTATATTTAAAATGTCCTTAAGATCAAGGTGGAACCAGAACAAATTTCTTGCTGTGAACAAACTTGATAAATAAAGCTGTTTCTGGTCAGTATTTAATACAATTCTAAAGATGAATACAACCATTCTTTGTAAAAAAAAAAAAAAAAAAAAACACTGTGTAAAATGTACCTGCCTAATAGTCGTGATAGGGAAAATAAGAATAAATGTGAGAAAATATGAGCTGCCTCAACTTTAACTGATTAATGATCCAATAGCTAGGCCAGCAGTGCAAGCTAATGCTAACAATAAGAAGGAAGGATACAGTTTTAAACTGTAGTATTAATTATCCTCCTCTTCCTCTAATACAGTATCCATCTCTATTTTAATCTTTTCCACCTGTAAAAACAATGTTCGTTGCTGCTTGCTTGTTTTTTAGATAGCATTTTATTTGCTATGAATGTGAAACCAATAATTACCATTTTCAGATTTGTGGAAAATGTAAAGCGAAGCTTCCTTTTTCTTCCACTCTAGAATTTATTGGCTCCTTTGGTCTATCAAGTACTACCCTAATAAAATACTTTTTGGATTTTAAGGTCAACATAACTGTTGGATATTCATAGGGTTAAAATGCTATAGGCACTCTTAGAAGTATAAGGTAATGCATTGTATCGTATTTAAAGTTGCATTCGATTTGCGTGCGAAGTTGGAATTTGTATCGGAGACGACAGGAATTTCAACATTATTGTGGTTGAAATGAGTTCACGCCCAACTTGTGTGTGTTCTTACTGCAAGATGGAAACTGAATGAACACAATATGTTTCTCTTCATTTAATGAGATTCACAAATTCAGAGTACTTTTTGTTATTGGCGGCCATATTTATTCTGAGCTCCGAGCTGCTAATGGACCTCTGAGTTTGCAAGTCAGAACTCTGACTTCAAGCGGAGTTCAAGTCATTTTTCTGACCTGAAACTCAGAACTTCTAGCTTAAAAAGAAGGGGTAATTCGTGTAACACAGCTCCCATTATCTAAAAAGCACACAGAAGCCTTTCTTTAGAATAATTTCAAATAATGAAATCCTAATTAAAAGAAAATTTTATCCAAAAATGTAAATGATAAATACAATGTGAACGTTGTCCAACCTTTAACAAATGTCAAAATACAATTGGATCAATAAAAAAATGAATATTCAGACATCTTTGTAAAAACATACATGAAAGGAAAATGTATCCAGTGTGGAGATGATACTGAGAGCTTGACACACAAACCCAAACTTTCATAATACGGTATAATCTCCAGCATGTAAACTGTAACAGTTAACGAGGAGATCTCCTTTGACGCTGATTTGCATTCAAAGCCGTTCCTCATTGGCATTTCTGCTAATTCTCAACCTCTGCAGCTTCTGTTCAGCTCTTTCACCTTCACCACTGGTTCCAAATCAATACACAAAGCAGATTTAAACTCTGTCCTGCATCCCATAATACGCTGTCTGCACACGTCCCGTTATTCACCAATCTGTCTCAATCCAGCAAACGTTCGTTGTTTCGTTTTTTTCCCCTCCCCGGACTCATCCCTCCTTCCCTGCTGTTCCAGAGGTGCCAGCAAAACAGTGGCGCCGCAGACATAAACGCCTCTGACTGCCAGGGATGTCCCCACCAGACACCGCCTCCCCCCGCTCGCCCGCCCGCCCGCCTGGTGTCTGTCAATATCCATCCACAAAAGCCGTGCTTGTTTACAATGCTCTCCATTGACTGCATCCAAGACGGTTGGGGAAGGATGCAGAGGTAGTAGAAGGCTACATGTGGCACATTGCAGGTCAGCCCTGTGGCTTGGGCTGGGCAATATGGCTTAAAAATGAAATTTTGGGGGGTTTTTTCATTGCAAATGAGATTTCCAATTTTAATCTTCTTTTTCTACCTGTGTTTTTTTTTTTTTTTTTTTTGTGGCAAAAAAATATTTTCAAAAAAACTTTTATTTCAATCATCCCGTCCCTCAAACTCCGACTAAAAAGCAAGCTGTAAAGTATGCTTGTAAGACACGATGTTTGGTCCTGGATGGACTGAGATCACTCTGAGCTATGGAAGTCCAAGTGGTGAATTGGTTAAAAAAAAAAGTTGATTTTCCAAAAATTATTGTATTATTAGAAAAAACAAAACAATTAATAGATCAAATACATTTATGTTCGGCCCTACGTCCGTCTAAAATACGCTGCCTCACCAAAGTATTCAAACCCCTTTGGCCATTTGCACAAAAAACTTTGATCCATTTTGATTGAATTTTATCTGACAGACCAACTCAAACTGCGATCCTAGAACCATCTTCTTAGAGTTTTGATCTTATAACTACCCTTCCCAGTGGAACCTTTTCAGATTCTATTTGCGAAGGAGTCAAGGACCTAGAGACTGCCTGTTATAAAAAAAAAACTTTAATTACATTTTTTTTCTAGTTGATTTTTCTATAATTTTAGTGTGTTTTTTGTTGTTTTGTTTTTTATGGCAGGGCCTTAAAAAAAGCAGAAATCTAGGAAGGGGCTTAGGTCACCAAACACCTACATCATATGAGTTCAGATGGAACCACGAAAAGACCCTGCACCCAGAGTAGGAGCTAAAATGGTTCTAGGAACTGAGGGCCATGGTCCCTGGCTCTCAATTGTGTGAATGCATGACCTGCCAGGTTCCTGAAAAGGTTAGAGGAACTACAAAAGGTTCCTACTGTCCAAAAGTGACTAAAGTAGAGCATAACTGAAGCATGGTTTACCACTGTTGTTATTGTCAAGTAAAACACCTTATTTCTAATTATCAACCACTTCTTACGTATACCCTTAAATAAAATGAAGTATTTTCAATTTCCTTCAGCCATCAGCTAAATAGTTATCAGACCCTTAGAGGTTTGTTAGAGGAACGTTTCCCCCTGCAGCCCGGAAGGTTTTGAGGGACTGACCGGCGGAAATGTAATGAGGGCAGCTAGCCGATAGATTTTAGAGGAAAGGATAACGATGCATTGTTTTCATATTTTTTCGATAAATCTGAAGATGTGACATGTTGGCTTCCCATTTATAGCAATTGAATACTTCCTAAAAATCGGGAAGAAGCAACAAACATCTTGTTTTTATAAGTGAAAAAGAATAAAATAGAGACGGACACATTATTAGAAGAAGATTGAAATAATAAAGTTTGAAATGGAATCCTTTCTTTTCATGGCCATCTTGACAGGGAATTGGAGCTCTTCTTTTAAACCTGCTGATTAAATGTTGCGCTCCTCGGCTAAAACCGTAGCTGCTAGCAAGGAAGTTGGACTTGTGAATATGCTGTGGTCAGGGAAACATCTAAAACATGTAAGGCAGGGCTAGAGGACATGAAGCAATACAGCAGACAGGTCTGGGAGAAAGAATATAAAACAGTATCTCTGAGAGGTTCTGCTCGATCAGCTGGAAACAGAAAGATGACGGAAAAACCGTAAAGCTGCCAACCAGCATTCGTGGAGGGGAAGTGTTAATCAGAGCGACCATGAAGGAGCTGCAGGGATCAAGCAACTCAGGTGGGACTCTCCACTGACAAGTTGTGCTCTCCACAAACTCTAACTTCATCAAAATAAGTGGCGAGAAGAAAGCCATTGTGGAAAGAAAAGCTAGAAGTCCGATATGCAATTAAAGGTGTCGTGGAAAACAGTGTTCTGATCAGCAGAAACCAGAACGAAAAACCGACGTGTGGTGGCACCGTCATGCTGTGGGGTTGCTTCTCTTCAGATGGGAACAGGGAAACTGCTCCGAATTGATGGGAGGAAGGATGGATCTAGATAGGGAACCATTCCAAGACTTGGGACTGGGGCGGAAGTGGAGCGAGCTTGGGTCAAAGCATGTTCATGCACTTCAAAAAAACTGTCCCTCAAACCAAGTCCAAATATCTTGTTTCTGGCTAAAAAGTATTTTTGATCTTGTTTTGAGACATATATATATATATATATATATTCTAAACAAGAGCAGAAGGTGTTAGATTATTAAACATATTTTGCAGCAAGAAGGTTGTAAAGCTTCTTTAAGAACCCTTAGACTACCCTGACCCTAAAAATACTTGATTATAATCCAAAACTTCTCAAATTAAGTGAATTAATCTGCCAATGAAATAAAACAATTTGTACTTTGTAAGAATTCTCGAAATAAATAATCTCTACTCAAAATAAGATTAATAATCTAACACTCTCTGCTCTTGCTTAGTATACAAGTCTCAAAATAAGATCTAAAATACTTTTTAGCTGGAAACAAGATATTTTGACTTGGTTAGACAGACAGTTTTTCTTTACAGAGTATTTAACCAAAATCCCTCAAAACCTTCCACCTTTCTTCATCTATTTCACAAATATGCAGTTTAATTCATTTCCTATCCTAATTAAACAAAGTTGAAAAGGAATAAATATTATTGAAAAGCCACTCTACCTGCATTATTTAAATAAACAAAGTAATGCAGCATTCCTGACTGACAAAAGCTTCATTACAATTTCTCTCATGGCTCTGAGGCCGTCTCCAGACGGGCTCCGTGCGTCAGGCACACGCCTCAGCGCCGGACTCCCTCAGAATGGAATAATGCGCAGTGGCACGAATGAATTCAAAGTAGTTTTCTGCAAGTTGATTAAAAGTGAAGCGCAGAAACGCTCGGTAACGATTGGCACGTCGCATTCTGTTAACCGACAGACAATAAGCCAGTGATCACGGGGATTATGTGACCTGAACGGAGGATGGAGGTGGCAACAAAGCCTGTCCAGGTGGAGGACGCGTAAAAACCAGGTGCGTTCCTACTCCTCCTCCTCCTCTAGCACCAGTAGTCTGTCACAACACGCAGCTAGAACAATAAGTTGTTTCTGAGGGTGTGCGCCGAGGCTGAGCCGTGCTGATGGATGTTGGAAGGTGACAAAGAGGAAGGGGATGATGGTCGGGAGCCAGCGGATCGTGACGGGACGGGGAAGGAGGGGTACTTACGCTGCTGTTCTCTCCTGTCCAGTGGACCATCGCCTGGTTGTGTGTCGCATCTCCTTTGAGCACAAACGAACTGCTGAGCAGGGACATCTGTTTATCCCAGGACGTGGCCCTCCTGAAGCGGGCTGAACTCCCCGCGTCCGCCGCGGAACCTCCATCCCCGCCGCCCGCGCCAGACGCCCGATCCTCCACGCCGCGCCGGCTTAAAGTCCCGCTGTCACCGGGCACGGCTCCGGCCGGCGCCGTCCACACCGCCGAGGCGGTCAGCAGAAAGATGCAGAGGTTCTCGGCGGCCAAAACCGCTCGTTCGGGACGCGGAGGTGCCATGCCCTCTTCTTTTTTCTTCTTTTTTGCGCCGTAGTAGCACGTAGACTGATGGGGAAAAAGGCTGCTGATGCTTGAGGGAGTCAGATAGGTGTGCACTGGAAGCCGGAGAGGCAGAGAGTGAGGGTGGGACGCGGAGAGGGGGAACTGGAGCGAAAGCAGACAGTGTGAACAACGTGGACGCGTCTCCGTGCCAAGAACAATCCGCAGGAACGGCGCAGCGGTGCCATCTGCCGTCCTGCAGCTGCAGCGTGCTGTCAACGCGCTCCTATTACTCAATCCATCTCCATGTGGTGCCAATGGGAGATTCACACATGTGTGGCCTACTGGTGCTTGTTTCTAATGCGTTTGAATGTCATTTCTCCAGCGCCAGAATCATGCAGACCTGCAGAGCTCAGTGCGCCTCAATCAGAGGGGAAACAATAAACAATTCCTATTTTTAAGTGAACTCCGAGGGCATTCGTTGTTGCTTTAGGCAGTGAAGAGTTTGTTCTACTGTGATTTAGGTGATCTAGGAGCATAAACATGACATTTATTAAATATATCAGAGATAAGAGAAAATCTCCTTCCACTGTATTACAGAGGTATTTGTTTAATTTAACATTTTCTCCTTAATTTTATTATTTCATATAAACTCTAATCTGAAAAAGTTTCTTAATTAATCCCCATTTACACGGATACCCTCAAACTAAATCCAGTAAAACTAAGATATGGAAATTAAAGTGGTTATATTATCATTTGTAAACGTCACAGTTTGTGGCTAAATATTTAATTAAACTATATAGCCTATCTTGCTCCAATCTGTTTAGTTAGCAAGCTAAATATTTATTTCCAAACTTAATATTTAGTTTGAAGCTAAATAGCAAGCCAGTTGAACTAGAAAGATAGACTTACAAAATAAATATTTAGCTTTTAACTTGATGTTTAGTTTGCAAGCTAAATATTTACCTTTAATGCTTAATTAGCTAGTTTAGCTTGAATCTTTTTCATAACTCATCTGTTTAAATGTAATTTAAGCTTGAAAAATGAGTAGTGTGTCCTTTTGATTAACAGGTGTCAGATTGCTGTCAGTGCTAGTGCCGGTAGCTAGCGGGTTCATCCAATTTTGCCCATTTCTTCTTCTTCAGTAGTAGTCCACCATGCGTTTTCACATAAAACCTAAAGAACCTTTTGCCGTCTGTCAGCTTCAGAAACATATGGGTGACATCACGGAGGCTTCCTCCATTTATATATAGTCTACACCAAAAAAATAAATAAATTAGTAAGCTAAATATTTAACTTCAAACTACTTACATAGTTAGCAGATTTATCTTGCAATCTTATTATATAGTTTCAAGTTAAATATTTGGCTAGCAAGCTTAACTTCTTAACCAAATTAGCTTTTAACAAACAAAAAAAACTAAGACTAGCAAACTAAATAATAGCTTCAAACGAAAGATTTAGTTAGCAACTTTAGCTTGGTATCTATATATATCGTTTAAAGCAAAAATATTTAGCTGACAAGCTTAACTAAATTAACTTTCAACTAAAAATTAAGGCTAGCAGACAAAATATTTAGCTTCAAACTAAATATTTAGTCTAGAGCTCCATTTTTAGCTGTAATGCAAATTCATGTGTCAATAAAAAGAAAGTGGGATATCAGAATTAAAGGTGGGTCTTGCTAACCTCTATATAAACTCCTCCTGCCTGAAACATTCTCTACATACACAAAACCAATCTTCTCAAATATTGTTCACACAAAAAAAACGGTCTAAATCTGTGATAGTGAGCACTTTTCCTTTGCTGAGATAATACATTCCACCTCACATGTGTGCCATTTTACAATAATGCTCTGCCCCATGTTGCAAGGATCTGTACACAGCTCTTAGAAGCTGAAAACATCCCAGTTCTTGTATGGCCAGCATACTTACCAGACATGTTGTCACCCATTGAGCATGTTTGGGATGCTCTGAATCGACGTATAAGACAGCGTGTTCCACTTCCTGCCAGTATCCGGCAACTTTGTACAGCCAGTGGCCTTTTATCGTGGCCAGCCCAAGGCACACCTGTGCAATTATCATGCTGTCTGATCAGCACCTTGATATGGCACACCTCTGAGGTGGGATGGATTATCTCAGTAAAGGAGAAGTGCTCACTATCACAGATTTAGACAGATTTGTGAATAATATTTGAGAGAAATGGTGTTGCATTTAAAATTTTGTTCAGTGTATGTTCCTATAAGAACATGCCTTGTGATCTCAAACAATCATTTCCAGCTCCTGAGGGTAACTTGTTAATCCCACTACTAAATCATTTTATAGACAAGTCCCGATAAATGCTGTGGTTGATTTAGTTAGTGATTCTAGATTTTCTTTTTTTTTGTTTAAATCACTCCCTTTAACAAGATTGCCCAAAAGACTCCCCAAAACCATTAGACCAAAGAGTTATCTGCATAATGTTATTGTATTATATTTTCTGGCTGGGTGATAGTGGGCCAGCTGGAAAATGGGGTTAGAGTTCACAGTTGATCCAACAAAGTAATCCCCCCCCCTATCCCGTGGGGTATATCTGCCTATCCAGTTATGGCGCGAGGCTGGATTACAACCATGACTCCTGGGATTAGGATTTATGTGTGTGTGTGTGTGTGGGAGGAGGGTGGAGTTGATGTGTTTCATGTAAACAAAGGATTTACCTTTTCTATCATGTTCTTTTTTGTGTTTCTGTTGTGTAGTTGCTTTTAATAATCCGCCAACTGACTGAGCAAAATCTGTCTGTTAACACAGTATCCATCCATTTATACCCGTTTATCCATGCACTTGTTGCACACATGCATTTAAATATTTTACATACCTGGTTATTTAAAAAAAAAGACTTTTACAGTAATGAAATGGAAGAATTGGAATTGGCATTTAGCCTATGCTAATGTTAGCGGAACAGAACTAACACAGAAACCCAGAAAGGTGCAGAGCAATAGCGACGCGAGCTCCATTGCTTCAGTGGGGGGCAGTTATGAGGTAGAAGATTTCTCTCCACCCTCTTCGCCAGAGGAAAGGGTGGAAGGTTTTTTGGAGAAGGTGAGTGGTCCTCATCATTTCGAGCCGATGGCTCATGAATTGCCAAATCCAACTCGCTACAGAGGTACAGCTGAGACTGAGCTGGTTTTATACCTGACAGTGGCAGGATGGCTGACATCAGAAATCTCATTTGAGCCGGTAGCAATTCCCAACTCAAATACAAGTGAGAATTAAAGTTTTACTGTGATTGACTGGCAACCTGTCCAGGGTGTACCCCGCCTCTCGCCCGTTGACAGCTGGAGATAGGCACCAGCCCCCCCGCGACCCCTGGAGGAGCGGTTCAGAAAATGGATGGATGGATGTAAAGTTTTAACCTGCAGAGGGCACTCCACTAATGGTTTTTGGTAGACAACTAATAATTATTTGCTAAAATGTACTAAAATACCAAAGATAATGACCAGACATGTAAACAGCATTATTAAATACTAATTTACGTAGTTTATCAGTGAAAAAAGTTAATTTCGAGTGAGTTACACTTTAGTGTTATAAATAAGCAGAAATACTGCAGGGACTGACACATGTTTGGGGGTTGCCTTTTTATTCAGAAGTTTTTAAAGTCTGTTTCACATACAAAAAAATACTGTCAATAAAATAGAGTAAACTTTGTTTTGTTTTAATTCAACAAATATTAACATATCCATGTATTTGTGAAATGTCAGAATAGAGAGTGAAACTCAGATTTGATATTACTTTAATCAAAGTCAGAAGTATCCATATACTAAGTTTTACTGCATCCATCCATCCAACCATCCATCCATTTTTTCTCTTATCCGAGGTCCGGTCATGTGTAACCTCCATAAAAAAAAGCCAGACTACAGTTTGCTGCTGTACATAGGGACAAAAATATAAATTTATGGAGACATGTTCTGTGGTCTAATGAAACCAAAATTTAACGGTTCAACCATAATAATAAATGGTATATTGGGGGGTTTTGAAGCCTCCTAACAGTGAAGCTTGGACGTGGTAGCATCATGTTGTGGGCCTGTTTGCTGCAGAAGGGACTGGTGCACTTCACAGAATAGATGGCATCATGAGAAAAGAAAAGGATGTGGATGCATTAAAACATTATCTGAAGGAATCGGCCAGGAATTAAAGCTCGGGCCCAAATGCTGACCTCCAGATCACCTACAAAGTGGCTTAACGGCAACAAAGTAAAGGTATTGGAGGTGCCATCAAGTCCTGATCTCAATCCCATAGAAAATTCATGGCCATCATAGAAAAGACAAGTGTGAACAACCAACTGGGCCCAGTTACAGCATTTCCATCAAGAGGAGTGGCCAACAGCTAGATCTCCACGTCTTTCAGTTGTTGCTGTCACTGGCCACATTGGCACCGAAGTCCAGATGGCACCCCTTCTAGGACACCATCTAGAGATTCTAAGGCCAGGAAATTATATGTGCTGTTTGGTGGATAAACACGAACAAAAGTCAGAACCTTCACTCTTGCAACCTTATTTTACAAAGAGTCAATCTTCTTGCTCAGTGGAAAAAAAAAAAAAAAAAAAAAAATCAAGATGACTGGAGAAGGAGAAAGTTCAGCCCCTCGGCTTGAGGACACCTTGTAGTTGGGTTCCAAAGCCAATGATGTGTGCAGTGTTGTGGGTATTTAATAATATAATATTTGGCTATGAATAGTCAAAGACTTCTTATGGCGGTCAATAAAATTAATAATTTATGCAAAATGATTATTATTCGGGGCACCACCTTTATCAGGAATTATTTTAAATAGCCAAATTTCTATATCAGTCTCATTATTCTAAAGGAATTAATTCTTAACGTCTATTGGTCATAAAACTTGCAATATGCGTGTGTGTTAAACAAGGAATGACAACTGTTACTTTCCAAACACAAGATTTATTTACACAAAAGAAAAACGTTTAAACACTCAAACTAGTAATACGAGAAACAATACTGATTAATTTATATATATATATATATATACTTAAAATAAAGGAACACCGAATATGAATACCAGTGAGGTGACATTCCATTTCCCAAAAAAACTGATTATGGCGCTACAAACTGGCATTGCAAGGCCTCTGCCTTCACCTGCCACCTGATACTGACACTCCTCTGCAGGTGGTGGGCATTTCCAGAAATTAGTCTATTATTGAGGTTTGCTGGACAAAATTATTGGACCAATTTAGTTTAATCCCCAACTAAGGACTTCATTGATTGAGAACACATCTATTTTTCAGGAAACATTTAATTCTCTCCTTAGCTCTGTACAACACTTTCATAAAGCTATATTGTGCCAATATTACTAGAACCTTTTGTCATAGACAAATGACCTTGAAGTTCCAATAATGCAGGATATTCAAAACCTCAGCATTGAATCAAGTTGTAGCCTCGGCCAATGGCATGTGTTGTCCTCAGGGGCTTCTAAAATGTAACTCTAGAAAATTATGAAGTACCCAGATCTAATACAGAGGAAGATCTATGTAAAGCATTCATTAAGCCTGTACACTGACTCAGTTAAACACAAAATTGTTATATTAGAAAAATACATACAACAGGAATATCGCTAAGTATTCATAATAAAACACTGGTGAAATGAAAGAATTTTATGACAGATAATGCGTTGTTTATAGGCTGCACATCGGTGCCTCCACTGATTCCTATTAATATGGATATACTCTGATCGTGAATGGAGATAAACTTCTCCAGGTATACTCCAAGTGGCTCCAAACTTGTCTGGGTGAGTAAATGAATGTAGTCCAGGCTAAAAATAAAGTCCAGGTTGCAAAAAATGGTACTTCCCCTTTAACTGTATGGAAGATTTGCTATGCTACGTTTTTTATTTTTTTTAGGCAACAGTGAAAAGCTGCAAAGGTTCTTTGAGTTTAGCGGTTTTCAGATAGATGTTCAGGAATATTCGCGGACAATTCCATCCGGTTTTTAACTGGAGTTTGCTTTTCAAACACACAACTGTTCACCTGAATATTGCGTTTTGGCTGCTTTCAGACAGGAAGAAATGTACCGGAGGAACTTGATGAATCCTCTGGATGGTGGTGAGGGGGGGTTACAACGTAAACAGTGCGGTGGGCATACATGTCATTTCACCGAACAAAGTAATTTTTGCAACAGCTTAACAGATAAAGCTGAACAGAAAAGAGAAACAAAACCAAAGGAGTGTGAAGCAGCCTTTTATGTACAGCTGTCCGTCGCTATAATGTGGTTCACCCTCGCTGTTTGTTTTTAAAACAAATTTTAATTGCTTTCGGTTTGCGCTTGTTAAAACCAACGCAATTTGATCACTTATTTTTAGCGCTTCTGAAAGGCATGTCTTAACTTTGTGCCACCGTATACAGCATAAGTTAATAAATGATAAAAATGTCATTCACACACATTCTAACCTAATAATAATTAACACTCTAATGGCCATAAACCTGACAGTTATGTAAACAATTTACTGTTTTTCCCCCAAAGACGCATCATAACTCACTATCCGTTCAGAGCGTCTTCATCAGGTGGAGTGCGTAGTGAGTTATGACCTTCATCGATCCTCATTAGTTTCCTCCGTAGTGGTGAATCTTCATGGTTTCCAATTAGGGCTACACAATTAATCGGATTTTGATCGTGATCACGATTTTGGTGGCCATAATTAAAATAACCTGATCGTCAACGATATTTACATTCAAAATGCGAGCTTCACTGCTTGCCTCTTTATCATACACTGCCTAAACCAATTGTCTGCCAACCACCAAGGGGTAAACGCATAGCTAAAGCTTCATTAAGCTGCCCAAATAAAAATCGCGCACACGCCACTCAGCACACATAATGGCTGCACTACGCTTGCTACGTAGCAGGTGAAAAGGAGTATTTGAGTGATGTAGTACATCCAAATCTCCATTATGGATCTGATTAGCAAGCTACGCTATCCCACAATGCACGGGACGCCCCGAAATCATAGAACAAGGACATAGCTAAAAATGGCTACAGACAAACTGTCAACCATTGACACCGCCGCAGTTTTGGCGGATAAATGTACGTGAAGGAATGCTCCTGATTAATGTTATTGTTTTTTGACTGATTAAATATTTAAGTTGTTAAGTCATAGGCCTACCAGACAAAATAACAGCTAGAGGATGGCAGGCTAACGTACCGTAAACATCTGGGTCAACAGAACAGACAATACAGGTCAAAGGACATGACATGCAAAATGGTGTAGCAGTATGTCTGATTTCATGTCTATTACGCGATTGTTTGCTATGCAGAATTTACTACATTAACGGGTGAGTAATAGTTGCTACGTAGCATATAGTAAATACTAAGGATTTGGATGCAGGGAATGTCAAAGGCCTTTTCTGTATAAGCTGTAATTGTTTCTGTTAAATTGCATTTTGATATCGCATTCTGCAATAACATATTTAGCATGTACTTTTAAATATATATATGTATATATGTGTATATGTGCATATATAAGTATTGGAGTATGTTTTTTTTTTTTTGCATTATTAATCATCTATTCTAATCTAAAGTTGTATTTTTCATATAAAATGCTGCAACATTGTATGTTTATAATTGGTGCAATAAAAATAGGTATTTTACAGGACTGGATGAATGATCGTGATTAATAATTGTGATTACAATATTGATCAAAAATAATTGTGTTTATTATTTTGGACATAATTGTGCAGCCCTAGTTCCAATTAACAAAATGCAGTACTCTTGTGTAATACCACAATGACAAAATGGCTATAAACATGACAAATTAAAACCAAATTCATACATTACAGATTTGTAAATGTCCAGAAGGTGCTTTCTGAATCAAAATTGTAACTGACGAAGTCTGGAAAATACCGTTTTTCATGGCCTGTCTGAAATGGGCTTTTGTCTCCCTCTCATCTGTTGCTGAGGGAAGTTTACGCCGGTAATCTAAGTACCACAAGAGGAGGACAGTGGATGGGACAGGACAAAGTTGTCTTTCAGATTTTTTAATAAACGGGAGAAGCAGAGAACGAAATGCGTTCAACCTACAGTGCAGACAGGGGTTGCAGTAACGGAATATTCTCCGTATTTCACCGTTGTTTTAGAGCAGTGACGGAAAAATTTGAAGACTTTCTGTCATTTTCACTGATTAGTTTTCACACCTCCCTTAGACCCCTTTACGTGATGCGCAGATTTTTTTCCAACTCTATGCATGGAGTCCAGGTAAATAAATTCCATCCACTATCTATCCAGCTTTTCATTGGAGGGTCGCGGGGGTCTGGTGCATTTCTCCGTTGGTTATCAGGTGAGAGGGGCAGTGCACCTTGGACAGGTCGCCAGTCCATCCATCCCAGTGCGCCCGATTTGCGCCACAGACAGGTGTGCGGCGTCAGCTGCTGCTTGCAGGCTTTCCACCGATAGTTTACGGGTCAGGAAACAGCTGGTTGTGAGAATATTCGACTTATGGTCGCTACAATGGGAGAAATGTTTCCTCATGTTAAATTTTTTTTCCTAAAGTGAATAACGTTGCAGTCTCCAGTAGGGGTGCAACAACGAATAAATCGATAAAATTCGATAGCACTATATATCGATCGATAGACGTGTGGTGCGTTAGAAAAAAAAGGGGTCAATAAAAAAGTTTGATAGAAAAAAAAAAGTTTCCCCTCATTTTTTCATCATACCCTATCAGGCAGCTTAATACAACAATCATTACTTACTCCAAAAGAATCATTAACAATGACCCACGCAGCTTGTTCAGCCCCCCTCTCTCCGACAAAAAGGATGAAATGATTTTTAGCTGAAACAGAATTTTTTAATAGTCCCTAAGCAAAGAAGCAACTCTAAGCAACAAGGCAGCAGCGGAGGACGTTGTTCCGGATAAATGTTTCAGTGGCTCTGGTAAATGTTCCGTCCAGTTTTGTATCAATCCTCCACGCACTACAACGTAGCAATAATATGAAATATTAAACTACGATCAGCTGTTTTAAGCAGGACTCCCGTCTCCAGCTCGCTACGAATCTCTTACAGAGAGACACAAGAAACTTACCCAGGTCGCGTCGCGTTGCTAACATCTGTGGCTGTTAAAATCTCCCCTCGGTTCTCCTCCCGGTCCTCAGAAGCGAAAAAAACGCTTTAAAAAACACAACTGGGGATGGATAGACCTGCTGGCTTCAGCTCTCAGTGACTGAGCTGCAATGTTGGAGCCCATCAACACTGGTGAGTAGCTAGTTAGCTTTAGCTTTAGCCTACAGCTGAAGTGAATTTGAATAAACTTTATTGACAAACTACACCATGGGTTTCAGCCATTAATTTTATAAAGTGTCATAAAATGTTTAAAAGATTCAAAAGCATAAAAATAAGCCTTTAATTTAAATTAATAACATGATTAAATATATATATATATATATATATATAATATAATGGTTAATAATATTACTTTTCTTTGTATTTTCTGATGTTACTCAGGTCTCTTGGTTTGTTTCTGTCTTACAAATTTACTTATGATAAAAAGAGGTGTTTGAAAATTTATTTAATTTAATTCTTAGTTAAACTAGGTTCATTGACGAATAACAAAATGACTGGGGAGGCACTTAAAATATATTTTTTACATTATGTGATTTTTATCGATGAATTATCTATATCGATCAATATGACTATTTTCTTATCGATATATTCTTTTTCTATATCATCCAGCCCTACATAGAGGTGTATGTTTTATCTTTTAAAAGTAGTTCTAATTATTTAATTATTTATTTAATCTAATGATATTACTTTTACCATCTTGAAGAACATATTTACTTGCTACCGGAAGCTTAATGTTCCACTAATGTCATACCCGACACCAAGCTTTTAATAATCACAAATAAATTGCCTTTTGTCTAAGATGGAGCCATGAAATCTTCATACTGTCACGTCTAAATGTGTGAAAATAGCCTTATAGTGGCTTGAAACCGGTAAAAAAAAATATACAAACTACAGGTGATAATTTGAATATTGTATAAATGTAACTGTACATTTTAAAGACTTAAAGGATGCTGCAGCAATTTCTGTCTAACCGACTGCCGTCAAGTACAGAATGAAACTCCTGCTCAGACTACAACAGGGATGCGGTATGGCAGTGATGTACTTGAAACTACGTTAGAGTACTTGGATTAAGAGCCTCTAAAACACCCCTGAAGACAACAGCAAAGCACTTCTGAGAACTACACTCACGGGGTAATAGCAGTAGCAATTCATGACAAAATATTTAGTTTGTGGCAGATAATGCTTTATTTAGAGGCTGCAATTTGGCTGCCCCAACAACTCCTATCATATGGATATATCCTGATCACAAATGGATCTAAATATCTGACTAAATTACTTTGTCATTTTAACTGCATATTTTGGGTTGCCCACACCCCACCCCCACCCCCCGCTCCCGCTCATGCCCCATGTCTATATTAGCTGATAGATTTATTAAATAACTTTTTTAATGCTTTTGAAACATTTTGATTGGGATATTTTATGAAGGATTAAAGGAAAATAAAATACTGCTAGAAAAAAAAACAACAATTAGGTGTTGAATGTGAAACGAAAGGAAATAAAAGCTGTTTAAAACAAGTTTAATACGCATGGGAAAGAATGATATGGTGATTAAACAGGGGGGTCCACCCCCAGGGACAATAGTGGCATCTCTACTGCCAAACATTGCAAGGTAACTACAAATGTATCAAAAATCTACTCAGTTTGATGATGCAAACCTAGAGATGGATTTGAACGAAAATTGTCACTTGAGTTTGGAAACAAAATCCTGTTTAAAAATTGACAGGAAAGTTGTTGCTGCATTCAAACTTTTACCTTAAAAAGAAAGATATCTGGTTATAGTGACCAGTTTGAGCACTGAAAGGATCATGTTGAATTATTTACATGGCAGAGTACTGCTGATGTTGCTTCAGGTCAGGAATGAAGGGATAGTGTGTTATTGGCTCAACTAACCTTAGATCAGTTCCCAGAGTGGCATCACAGCAGCACAGTCAGTTTGAATAATAAATGGCAGTAAGGGCAGGAGTTGCCTCTACGTTACACCAAAACCAATTTTCAACTCATGAAAACACCATAGAGATTCTGCACACATGCACACCCATACACACATCAGATAACTTTTTTTATGAGTTGAAATGAAAGTTCTCAAAATGTGTCATGTACCTCAGTTGCTGCAAAGGCGCCTTTAGCTGAGAAGGCGTTGTTGCTGTTTTATCTAATTTACAGTTTTGGCAAACAATAAAAGATAAGCTAAAAAGAGTCATTTCTGTGTAGTCTCGGCAAACTGTGAGATATTTTGATCTAAAAATTATTTTTGCACAATGCAACGAGTTTAAGAATTGTTCATTGTCTTTACATTAGTCCGTTTATAGGTTTTCCATTTTAGCTAACACCACGCCTCTCCATTCCAGCACTTGCAAATCTCACAAGTCAGTCAGTTTCATCTCTCATTCAAGAGGCTTCTTCAGTTCTAAAAGGACTGGATTATGAGTATCGGATATGTAAGTCTTAAAGTTAGGGTCCTGTTAAGGCTGACTGATGAGGCTATTGTTATTCCTAATTAAGCTTTCACGATTGTGAAAGGTTTAAGCAATGTTGATAAGGTAGGTGTTGTTAAACGTGAATTAACCCTACTTGTGTAACTATGCACTGGGGTAGCGTCATTTCACCTTTAACACCTACTTCCCCTACATTGATTAAAGCTTAAGCGTAGTTTATACTTCTCCATGAGTAAGTTTGCACCCAGACGCAGACGTATTGTCAGAGAGGTTTTCCGTTTATAGTTCTCCATTAGTTTTTCACTGTTGCAAAGAAATTCCCCACCAGGACAGCAGGGGGTGCTAAATTTTTATGGTGGGTCTGCCTACAACTCTACAACTACAACTAGTTTCTGTTTAACTAGAATTTATTTTCTTCAGCTTGTGAACTCATTCCCCTTTAAGGAGCAATGGACGACAGAAAGGAAGTTTTGACTGAGCTGGAAAGCTTTTTACTAAAAGTGCAGCTCCTAGGATACTCGAAAAATGCATGTTAACAAACACAGCAGTCTGTCTTGTTGTTCTCTACACCTTCTTGTTCTCAAAATCACCAAAAGACCATATGTGATAAACTGTCATTTTAATATAAACCATGTAGTGCACAAACGCTCCATTGAATACTGATTGCAGCGACTATAGAGCACCATTCTGGTGAAATTATCTGTGGCTGTTATACACAACCTTGATAGCCTCGTTAAGAATAACAATAACCTAAACAGTGAGCCTTAACGACCCTAACTTTTAGACTTATATATCTTTTTTTTCTACACGTGTCCTATCGGTATATGTGGTACTCAGAATTGCTATCTGGGACTTATATAGACTTCTATGTATCATACTCCCAATCCGGTCCTTGTAGAACTGAAGAAGCATCTTGAATGAGAGACGAAACATTTTCAAGACAAGAAGAAAAGTCCAGTTGCCTTTGTTTTAACTCTAGGTAGTAGACTCAGAATCTACATAAACTAGAACAGGTGTTTTTATAAATAAAGCTAATGCCAAAACAATATTCTTACAACAGCTTTTAGTATCTAAGAGAACCACATGAGCAGTTGATTCATTAGTGAAACAATTGTGATCACTATACATATAAAAAAAGATCAAATCAGTATTCGCTTTTGAAATACATATTTGCAGTCAGCATGGTACACGGTTGAATCTGTGTCCTTGGAGAATCTGATTTACACTTCTATGAAGGCAGAATTAATGCAGAAAACCACCACATATACTGCATTCAAGACCACATCTTTCAATGAGTGTCTATGTTTTTTGCAGCGAGTCAATAGAAAAAACACACTGTAATCAAACAGCTAGACAAGCCGTAGTTGATGAAGAAGTAGGCCAATGTGTACTCCACAAACATGGCTTATAAACCTCTAGGAACAGTGTTAAGAAGGAAAATTTATTCTAGAAATCCCAGAAAGGTTTTAGCCATATTTCTTGCAAGGAAGCTCTCCCATGTTCAAAACATAAATATAAATTCTGTTCCAGAACATAAATCAAAAAGTCTCATTGCCTGAGCTGCCTTTGCAGAGAGTCAGCTTTCTCCGAGCTTTTCTAGTGTTTATGATGTGGTCTCTTAGATCTTGCGGTTTCAGTACTCAAGATGTTGAGATTCTCTCTGGGAGTGACAAGGACAGATAAGATCAGGAATGAGTACATCAGAGGGATGTATTCTTTGGGGACAAAGAGAGGGAGGCGAGGCTGAGGTGGTTCAGACAAGTTCAGAGGAGAGACGACAAATATATTGGTAAAAAGATGCTGAGGATGGAGCCGCCAGGCAGGAAGCAGAGAGGAAAACCAAAAAATGAGATTTATGGATGTGGTGAAAGAGGACATGAAGTTAGTTGGTGTGAGGGCAGAGGATGCAGAGGATAGGACTAAATGGAGATTCGCTGGGGTGACCCCTGGAAGAAGAAGAAGAAGAAGAAGAAGAAGAAGAAGAAGAAGAAGAAGAAGAAGAAGAAGAAGAAGAAGAAGAAGAATGCATGTGTAATCTCTGAAAGTTTGGAAATCATCTTTATAAAAAGCTTTTTCTTCAGTAGTGGAGTCTTGCAAACAAGCCATTTTGGTTAAGTCTATAGCTGTTGTTCACATAACAGGTTATTCAGAGGTATAATTATGGACAATGTGGATCATTCTTTGGACTTCTCTGTCAGAAAGCTAACAAGGGTCACCCGGTTGTGAGTGGTTAACAGAAAAATTATTTTCTTTTTTGCTTAGGTCTCCAAAGCCACTCCCTGCAACACTGAAAAGTTAAGAAACGCATCTATAAACTTTACCATTGGTTGTTTTTGCGACAGCAACATTTTTTGTGAAGGCCTCATTTTACCAATAATGTCAATCTGTACAATTCTTTAGCATTGAGAAACTTTTTATTGGCCATCATATATTATTGAATCACCCTACACTGATTTGCAGACAGCAGCAGAAATGCCTTTTTTCACTTCACTTCATCATGTTTTATAAACATATTTCCCATGTTATTACAGTTTGTTACCCTTGTAATAGAGCAAAAGAAAGCAGTGCATTCCTGTGAACTGACAGAAAAGTAATAGGTGTTGTTTTTTCTTTACCAAAAATAATCTGAGAATTGTGGCATGCATCTATATTTAGGCCCACTGAGTCTGCATTTTGCTTCAGTCATAGTTGCAGCTTAATAACAATGGCCTTCCACCTTGGTCTTTAGAATCTGTTCTGCAAGTTTTGGATGCATCCCTTCTCCAACACAGCTGAATCAAATGAACAGCTCGTTTCCAGGTCTTTGCCAAACTTGAACGCATGCTGAAGAGGCTATTCAATCATTTAATTCAGCTGTGTTGGAGACGGGTTGCACCCAAAACCTGCAGGAAGGTATATCTTAAAGTGTAACTAAACCCCAAAACATAAATGGGTTTTTACCAATGCAATCTTTCAATTTAAGGGCATATATTTGACATTTTTGAGTAAACTTGTTAAATTCCAAATTTTTTGGTCAAAAAATTTCTTAGTGCTGCTGTTCATGGTCATTCCGTGGTGCTGAATTTGAATTTTCTGATTGGCTTAGATTGGTACATGAGAGACCATGCCTATGTCACAGTCATAGTCTCACAGGGACGCCCTCCCTCTCTCAGACACAATTCCCCCACCCGTGACGAGTTGAAACTGCTTACCTTGTGTGCTACATGCGCACACAGAAGCATGCTGAGAGAAACAGAGAAGCTGAAATCCGTATATCGCACTTTGGAGGACCACAATGTTGAAGTGGTGTAAAGCCATAAGTTATAACCTATATGTTTTAAACACACCGTGAACAAGGAAACTAAAGCTGAGGTAGTTCCCTCCATAGATACTTAGCATCGATGCGACCGCTACGCTCTCTGTGCTTGTTTGCTACTATACATGCTGCTCGGTTCGGACAGTGCTGACTCTGGGCCCTGAGCCAAACGCTTGAACTGATACGTCGCTTGGCCGCTGCGCTCCATAGAGCCTCTGAGGTTTGTGGTTGTAACATTGTGGCAAAACTTCCATAGTTTTGTGAGACACTGCATATATTTACATTGTCATGGCACACCAGTGATTTATGTGTATTCTAATAAAGGTTGCTTATTGAAACAAAGATGTCTTATAGTCAACTACAGGTAAACTACAGTCAACAACAGAAGCAAACGTGACAGCCAACCTTCCAAACACCCAATGCCACCCGGGGGCAATAAAGAGTTGACAGTTCCTCTACGATATATAATTGTGGACTACGGATGAAAGCCCAAGGTACTCGGAGGGAACCCATCTATGTACAGTGAGATTATACAGACTGCATGCAGAAAGGTGCTGAGCAGAATTTAAACCTGGGGTTTTCCTATTAGGTGAGGAAAACTGAAAACTTCATCTGACGTTTTAATGCCAACAGCTCTGTCAATATCAAAGCTGGCCAAAGATCATAGGGGGGAAATAAGCTACATAACTGTATTTATTTTCATTCATCTCTCTCTCTGCCTGCAACTGCACCTCCCAAACTAGAGCTCAAATATTTCATAACTCTGTGGAAATGTGCATGTACTTTTATTCATGATGTTCTGTGAATGTTGGAAAATAAATAGGAAAATAATGCTACAAGAATAATGAAGTATAATGGGTAATTTTACTTTTAAAGAAGAGTTAGTTAACGGAAGTGTTTTTACGAATTGTTTTATACGGACTAACTCCAGTTTTTCCTTCATGGGGTCCTTCATGCTGGGAGCTCAGCCATTTTAGCCATGGAGGTCGCTGCCAATGGGAACGTTTTGTCGTGGCGGGCGGGGGGCTGTGATCCCTGCCCGCACTGATCATGGTGAATCTTCTGTGCCTGTGGGGTGACTTTCAGTGTGGATAGATCTGCCAAATATAGGTTCCTCACAGTAATATCACTCTAGTTATTTATTTTCCTTGTATGTTCAACTAAAGGGAGAACAACAAACTGAGCAGTCTTTTTGCAATGAAGGTTGTAGGGGTACGGGGTATGTATATGCCTTGTGTGTGCTATGAGTTTATCTGGTTGTGTATGATTGATTTTCTTTTAAATGTTTTTTTATCTACTTTTGTTGTCTTTTTGTGCCATTATAAAAATTGCTCTGCAAATAAAATTTGATTGATTGATTGGTTGGTTCATTGATTGATTGAGAGCCCTTGGAAAAAATGAAGTGTATAACCTGTTTAAAACCAGTTGGCAAGCCTTGAATGAAACTATGAGAGTGATACATTTCATCAATCCATACATCCATCCACTCACAACTCCATCAAGAGGATCTCAAGGTCTTCCCAGTAGAAGGTGTCACGGGAATCAATTGTCACTCCCGTCATGTCCCGATCCCAAAAAAACTTGCGTCACGTCCCGATCACGTGACAGCCCCCCCAAAAAAATCTTGTCCAGAAAAAATCCAGAGGGAAAGACTCCTGACCCGAATCCCGTAGATTAGTAATTTACCTCCTATGGCGCTCCCTCCCCCCGCGCCCCTTTAAACCATTGCCTAGCACAGTATCAAAGATAATCAATTCAGCTTTATCCGTCATCTTTAACCAAATCCATCATTCTCGTTTGGCCACCTTACCACGTCATGAATGGACTCGACTCGTCTGACTACCAAACTATTAACGCTGCGTTCGAGAGCCCATCCAAACCAGTGGGACGTGGGACTTCTCCTACCTGAAATGTACTAGCTCCCACTTCTAAGCGTTCGAGGCAATTGAAGTGGAATGTAAACAGAAAACATGGATGACCGCCGCGCTAAACAGATAGTCGTTTTGTTTATGAAGAGGCATGCTAACAGATAATAACGACATTCACACCACAATATGAAAAACTAGTTGTGTTAAAATTACAGTGTCTAAAACAACACTAGAAGCAGAGAAGTGCAGTTTATAGCCTATTCTTTCAAGTTTTACCTCTCACGACGTGAGACTCCATGGGCGCCGCCATTATCCTCCGACTGAATTTTGGTGAAGTCGGGGTACGTCGAACTACCCCGAGTTCGCAGGTAGGTGGTTCCACTTCGACAGGCATTCCAGTGCACTTTTCCTATTTGGAGGTAGGATAAGTCCCATGTCCCACTGGTTTGAATGGGCTCTCGAACGCAGCATAAGATACACGCATTTTCAGCAACGCAGCAGTTTCAGTTTTGGTGCGTGCAGTGTAGTAGACCCAATGGAATTCAACTACAGATGTAAAAAAAAAAAATTCTAATTTCAGGTTTCCCGTCCGATCCCGTGGATTATTTCCTGTCCCGTCCCGATCACGTTACCAACAGTGAAATTGACTCCCGTCCCGCGGGAATCCTGCAGGAATCCCGTGGGAATCCCGAAAAATTGTCACCCTCACCAGAACCAACATAAAATATGGAGGTGTATATAAGTTTTGCCCAAGAATCTCCTTAGACCATGCTTAGACCATCTCACTTGACTCCTATTGTACATAACTGATGGGGTTTCGCTGGGAGCTCCCCCAGATGACAGAGCTTCTTATCTTATCTCTAAGGCTAAATCTGTCTGTTTCAATGGAAGATCGTTTAATTGTCTTTTTACTGAGGTCTTGTTCAGCCTTATCAATATCCATGTCTCATGAATGGCATCACATATTAACTGTTCAGTATCTGGGCTGCAGAGATAATATTCCTACAATTTTCGTGGATGACGCCATCAGTTGTTATCAAGTACTGCTTTTTCACCTCATTTGCTTTTGGCAGAGAGAGCCTACTATCATTATTGGAAGAGACGGTTTTAATTTTCTCCTTCTCGACTTGTCAGTCCTGCTCTGCAACTATGTAGCCTCCTTTTTAACTCGTCTAGGATTAGGGTGCCATATTTAAGGTATCGTTTGAGCTTTGCCAATCAGCGGTTCTCATTTGCGAGAAAAAAAATGCCTTATTGCCACAGTTACACATCATTGCAACTATCCAAAAGTGAACAGGTAAGGGCAAGAATCTTTCCACCTTTACAACATCCAAAACCAAGGGGAATAAATGTCCTAAGAACCTATGACTAAAAAATAAAAAATAATATTAAAAGTTTACAAAAAGAGCTGCTTCAACATGCTGCCACAAAAAGAGGAGAAATGTTAGAACATGAGTGTGTAAGAGACCTCAATATGCGTGTGTAAAACTGTTTGTATCACTGTTTTCTCTAGTGAAAACTACTTGTTTTATTTGGCTGGAGTTGCCTCTTGTAACTAGTCTAAATCTCTACCTGCCCATCAGCATGCATCTCAGGAGGTTTTTGTTCCGTGTCTTCAAAAGAAATTTGGTTTCAAAAATCTTTCCAACCTTTATGAAAACAGAAAATCATAAACACACACCCAGAGAGACACAGATAGGCGTGAAACAGGATGAAAGCCAAGTTTCGGTGAGGCAAATGAAAAACGTGTGAAAAGAAAAATCCCTTTTCTAGACATTTGAACAGACAGAAAGAAACACATTCTACATTCTACTTTTTTATGTATTTGGAGAGGGTTACATTTTCTCCTGCATAATTTTGAAGCTGTTATGTTGAAATATCACAGAACCCACATGTAGAGCATGTCTTTGGAGGGATTTTACTGCTAAAACCTGTATATGGGTGATTAGATTAATGGAAGTAACAGCAATCAGAGTGAGGCAAACATAAAATTAAGGTGCAGATCCCATCCGTTTACAGCGATCACTCAGTCTCCTTATGTGGTATAAGGAAAGGAGTCTGTGTTTGATGTGACTCACAGCCCCATGACTTGGTGGTGAGACTAAATCATGAGGCATGAAACACGCACATTAATCCTCATAACGTCCAATTAGCTATGAAAATTTCACGGCGAACAAAAATCCGTCCTGCAGCCACTGGGCTGCATGCTAACAAGCTCGACTCCTGCGCTCCAAGGTTCACCTCTCCTTGAACTGTCTCTCTGCTCGGAGGCCGCGAGATCGCCTTTGCTCTCCCGCACCTCTCATCAGTAATCACACCATCAGAATATTGCCACAGGCACCCTTCGTCGAGGTTTATTAAATATTTACTGGAGATTTGCTTCAGGGTCATAGAGTAACGGGCCGAGTTTGACTCGAGTTTGGAGCTTTTCTGCAGATGTTCTGGATAAACATTCACCCAAGTGTGTTCAACTTTTGAAAAATCTCTTTTTTTTGTGTGCTACATGTTTACTTTAAATCTTGTTGCGATTATGCAAGCCATGGAAGCTGCTGCAAGGGGTTCTGGGAAACACACTCCAGGATGAAACCTCTTACAAATGCTAACGGCATGAATCTGCTGAAGTCAAAGCTGACAGGTAACCATGCTTTAGCTCCTAAATTATGGAACAACCTTCCCTAGGAGATTAGAGGGCTTTCTCTCTATCTTAACTGATCGTATTATTGTAATGGTAATGGACTTTCGAAGGTGCAAGGTTAACTCCCCCCCTCATCTGTGTTAAAAGAGTTAATGTAGAGAGGGTATCCTCCTTTAATCCTCCTTCCTTGGATCCACATCTCTGAGGTCCTGCCAAGGGTGACAAATACAACTGGTCAAAAAAAGCACAGCAGAGGCTCCACTTCCTAAGGCTCCTAAAGTGGAATAGGCTGCAAAACCAACCTGCTGGTGTCTTTTTACCAGGGATAATTGAGAGTGTAATGGTATACTGTGTGGTACGATGGTTGCACGGTGGCGGATAAAAAGAGACATCAGAGGGTGATTAGAGCGGCAGAAAAAGTGATTGGCTGTTCCATCACCTCCCTGGGCCAGCCATAGGTGTCTCATCAGAGTGAGGATGATCATAAACGACAATCACCACTCTAATAATCACCCGTTCACCACGCCGCCATCCGGAAAGAGGTTCAGATCCCTCAGCTGCAAGATCAATAGGGCATTCAGTAATCTGTCTGTCTGTCTGTCAAAACAGATCCTTGGCAACCCTTACCATTCTGTGCACAGTAACTTTAACTTTAATACAGCTAACTTTCCCTGCAGTTGTTTTATAAGCCTTAAAGCTTAAATTAAATATGCAAGGAGAAACGCTTGGGGAAGCATTTTTCATTTTATGCAACTCTGAAGACAACTGAATAAAAGTTTGTTTTTTGATACGTGTCTTGTCTGGTAGATAGGCCCTTAGAATTGATGCCTGAGTGCCAAGTAGAAGCCCAACAGATTTACCTTTTACATTCACAAGTGTAGCATTACCACTTTTGCTATAATGCTCCACCCGATTGAGATGGATATATATACCGACAGTGAAGTAAGTTCAAGGGGACATATTTGGCAAGTTTCACGATTTTCATTGCAAGGAATTTGGGTCTCTGCTCCTTCTGTAAACACTACATGCATGAATAAAAAACAATTATTAATTTCATTGCGAAGTTTTTGCTGTCAGTAATCTTGTGCTTCCACTCGTAGTTAGAAAATTGCTTTGTTCTGACATCACAACAAGCAACATTTGCATTTAACCGCCCGTCATCTGTCAAACTCCGCCTACCCTTCTAAGTCCATCCCGTTGTCATATGTGGCAAACCCGCAGCCTAGTAACGAAATAGGTCGGTGTAGGCTGTACCTGCTGACTTGGATTAAATGTATAGAGCCTCTAAACACCTAATTCTGAAAGGAACCTTAGATTTTCATGATTTGAGCTGGTGAGATTGCTTAAAGTGACAGTGTGTAGTCTTTGCAGTACATCTTTGAAAATATACATTAAAATATTATATTATAATAATTACGTAAAGCACATTAATTGCAAAATATTGGCGATATTGTAAAATATGACTTTATAAATCAGTTTTAAAATACATAGGCGCGGGTCCTCTTTTCAGGGGAAAGCCAAAAATTAGATGACGTCTTTACATCTACAAGAGCCCGGACGGACAAAGCGCACGGAACACGCCCGCTATTAAAACATTGATTTCCCCTCAAATTGCAAAAAAGTTTTGCCATAAATACATTTTTACCTCTTCGATAGTTCCAAGCGATGAAAGAGAGACTGATGTCCTCGTCATGTTGCTGCAAATAGATCATTCTCGGGGAATTGAGCGTTTGAAAACAGCACTAGTTGGACCTCCATAGTTGAGTTCCATACTCGAAGACACAGATACCACATGCTTGTGATAATTTAGGTACGCACTGCCCCCTACTGGCCGAAACTTACACACTGTGCCTTTAAAAGGAACCCGGCTGTGAAGACATGTAGGCCCTGATAAGCCACAATCCTTAACTTAAACCAAAATATGTTGTTAGAAGCACATAAAATATTGCCATTGATTTAGTAATTTATAATATTTCGTACATATTTTGACCTACGCAGGACGCCATGTTTTCCACACGCAATGCACTCTGGGGGCGATGACGTATGTTGGTCGCACTCAGTGGCGGCTGGTGGAATTTTCTCCAGGGGGGGCTGTGATGATGGCTGTTTATTAGAGTTGTCAAACGATAATTTTTTTTAACCTAATTAATTAAGGGATAGCTGTGAATAATCCCGACTAATTAGCATTCCTAAATATGACTAAAAAACTAAAAATTTTAGAGTAAAAGGACAAATCCAATTGCCATTGCTCTTTTTTATAAATAGAGATTAGTAGAATTTTGTTTTTAACTCAGGGCGCAAATCTTTGCGCCCCAAGGTGTCCTATCTTTTGTATTGAAGAGGAGCTACTGCGCATGTACAACCTATAACGAGAGTCAATGGGAGCCTTGGGGCGCAAAAAAAATGCCAAAAAAAGATATAATAGTTCACCCACATGTTTCCTGTTTACATTGTTGTTATGATCCAGAGCAGCAAGCATAGAGGCATGGATCATCACATCATACAGGAGGTCAATTTAATACAATTCTTAAAATTTGTAATTCATTTAGAGATCCAGACTATCACTTTAATGTGAGTGATTTAATGAAAAGAAATT
Source organism: Apricaphanius iberus (assembly GCA_028564705.1). Lineage (NCBI taxonomy): Eukaryota > Metazoa > Chordata > Actinopteri > Cyprinodontiformes > Aphaniidae > Apricaphanius > Apricaphanius iberus. Next base: position 2,201,392 of record JAPXFQ010000075.1, on the reverse strand, counting down.
CATTAACATATTTTCAAAAGACCATAGATCTATTAGAAATGTAAAAAAAAAAAAAAAAAAGTCCTATTTGAGGTTAACAGCTCCCAGCATATCTTATGCAGCTAAAAAAGCCTTTGATTGGTTGCATCAGATGTGCCTATGACTACGAATGATTGGAGGTTAAATCGTTTTGAGACGGCGGTAGTCAAATTTGGATAGGGGATTGGCTTGATTTCAGTCTATAAACAGTTCTTGTGTAGTTTATTGCAAAGCCTGCTTAATTTGGAGTGGGGGTTAAAAGATTTTATGGCCTTTTTTTTTTTTGTGGCGGGGGAGGGGCTTCTTGAAGCACTATTACCTCCTTCAGGAGCTTTTTTTGCTGCCTGTAATCCCTGGAACTCAGAGTCTAGGAGCAGAGGGACACTTAAAATTAACAGTGAGTGTTAACACCATAAAATGAGTCTGGGCTCAAGGCTTAACCTCTTTAATATTTCATATATTGCATGGTCTGAAAGGTGTGACGATCTATTAGAAACTGCACGGGGCCTGAATCCTCCTCTTTTTCTTTTGCTACGGTCACACTCTGTCATCCCTGATTAAAATCAGTGTGGTTGATAACTTACCCTGGCTGGTGGATTGAATGCCTCTGTGTTCTTCGTCACCACTGGTGCATGAAGAACCACCCGTGTTCTGGACGAATTTACATGAATGTTTTCGTGTTCAGGCATTCATGCATAGAGACTTATAACACACAGCAGACTGTGGTGCTCTTCCCCATGCTAGATACTTTGATTCTAACGGATGAAACACCATTCAGCCTGCTTGATTTCATATTTCAAGGCAAATTTGCAAAGTGTTTGGGACTTCCACTCAGTGCTAACAGTGTTCACTTACAGTGCCAGGTAACATTAGTTATTTTAGACATGTATAGTGCCGTCCAAAAGTATTTAAATTTCTTAGCGCCCATGATTCAACGATTTATAGATGCATTGTTGCTGCTGATGCCTTTTGATAATTCATCATTTTCAGTGTTGGGTAGTAACGGAATACATGTACCAGCGGTACGTATTTAGAATACTAATTATGAGTAACTATATTCTGTAACAGTTACTATTTTTAAACATGATATTCAGAATACAGTTACTTTTGTAATACCATTGGAATACTTGTGCACTTTCAACTTTCCACCTGAAAGATGAACATATAAATTTTGGGTAATATGTGTCTCCGTGTTGTGTAGACTATCCCATAATACCCCTTAACAATATGCTGACAAAACCATAGAGATCCTATGGCTGAAACACTCCAAACTATAAATAAAAAAACTTGAACGTGAGTTGCCAGGTATGGCTTCAGACCCAGAGCTGGGAGGGTTGGAGCCACAACCTCAGCCAAGTAAAACTACTAGCAGTGAAGGAAATTATGCATTCAATGGCGCTCTCTCGCAGTTCATTTTTTTCAAGTGATGCTAGATTTCATTCAAGCATCCCTGACAAAAGCCCGTCTAAAGCCATGGTGGTTAAAACGGGGAGAAAAGATCAAATCCTGCAACACTAGTCATAGCGTTTCTCAAAGCCCAGGAACCTCACCTTGATGCCTTGGTCCCGCCCCGGTTGCCTAGGAGATACAGTAAGTCATCAGGGACCACCAAGGCGTGTTCTAATGTTCATGTGCTACGGAGAAATCTGTCTTCCGTTTGTTAGCCGTTTAGCTAACTGACCAAGGATACTGTACATCAGAGGTGTCTTGATACCTTTCTCTCGGTCAAATATTTACCAGAATACAGCGCGCTAGCAGCCGGCAGCAGCTACTTTGGGGGTAAATTTCCATATATCTAAAATGTTTGTTTTATTTTTTTATTGTTATTAATTTTTAGATCCAAAGTATATATATATATATATATATATAACTATATATATATACACTTTGGATGTTTGGTTAGTTGCTTAGTAGTTGCAGCTTTGGTGGCTACCAGTTACTAATTCGATTACACATTTGACTTGGTCGACATATACACAGTTAAAAAAAGTAAAAAGCTCATTATACATTTCCACTTCCATGGCTGAAGTAACGTTACTATGTTACTATGCCACTACGACGGGTGGGGCCCAAACAGAGCACATAAGCTGGGAGCCACGGTCGCGTGAGGCAAGTCCATTTAACCGTTTTCTTTGACCAAGGAAGGAGACTGTCCTCACCTAGGCGAGGCGCATTGACATTGAGAAACACCCATAGAGTCGCATCGCTTATGCTTCTGGTGTAAAACTGCAAAGTATGCGGGCAAACTCCAGTGATTGCTGCAGCAGCTGTAATACGGTATCAATTAATGAAGCGGCATATCCGTGTTACCACCTAAAATAATTTTGCAAAGGTTAGTGTTGAATCCAGGTGGGAAAATTCGTACATTTTTTTGTGAACTTTTGCTGGGGGGTCTCAAGAAGCTGTGCCACGCATCAACAATCTCAACAGCAAACTTGAAACATAAACCATCCGGCGAGCCGGCCTAAAAGGAATGTGAAAGTCACAAAAAAAATTTAGACAAAAAAAAAAAAGACACTGCAACGATGTACAAAAACAAAACTAAATTCTCTATCAGTGTTTTTTTTGTCCATTATTGGACAGAGCCTAAATCGTGTTAGTTAGGACATTTCTCACAGTTACAGTGCTGGTTGTATCTGACATGAAGTTAGCTTGATTATATGTTGTTGGGATGGGTTTCTCGAAAATTATGGCTTTAACGGTAAATAGCCATATATATTCATTTGGAGTCCATTGAATGTCAGTTTACAATACTTTTCATATTTATAACAGAAAGTCACAAATAACCTAATTGCCTGTGTCTGCAAAACAGCTAAACTTCATTTCAAATGACTAAATATGAAATCTAAAGAAATGTAGAGATATTACTGCTAAAAAAAACTGTTTGTTTGGTTGGTTGGTTGGTTTTGGTCACTGAGAGGTAGCAGTGTTGTGCCAAAAATAATTAAATACTTTCTTTTCCCAGTCAGTGCCTAATGTTTAGCATTAATATGCCCTCTGTTTTCCTGCGGGAGCAGCTACCAGCGCATTTTGTGACATTTAAGAGACTTAAACGATGTTTTTAAGGGCAAGTATTCCAAGTATTTAGAATACAGTACCAGGATTCAGCAAAGTAGCGGAATACGTTACAAAATACATTTTAAAGCAGGTATTCAGTATTCTATAACTAAATATATTTACAAAGTATTCTCCCCAACAATGAGCATTTTAGACTAGCGTGTGAAATTAGCAATTTTCAGGTTTTCCACTTGGTTATGGTTGTTCTGCTGTCCGGTGTTTAACTCCATCTGTTGAAAAGAAGGAATTACCACAGCACAATGCTGCAACCATCATGTCTTGTTGTGGGGATTGTTCTTTAAAGGCCACATTATGATGGTATATTGTTTTGTAACCTAACCCTGGTTTATACTCTACTATCCCTGACCTGTTTGCTGTGTTTCTTGGTCTTCATGCTGCAGTAAAAGTGATTGATTATAAACTTTTATTTTAGAAGAACAAACAAGGTGTACTGGAGGTTTTTTTTTCACCGTTTTTCTCTTGTTTTACACTGTAAGCTAAAAAAGGCTATTTCCTTTTTGTCTTTTGGATTTTATAAATGTGATATTTACAAGAACAATTTGGGATTAAACTAACAACCTGAGCAGAGAAAAAGATTTAGATCTGGGATATGCTTTGGGGATTTTGGACCCCAAAGCCTTAAGGTCTTCACAGATTAGCTGGACACACACAGGTAGCCCATATTCTGTAAGCACATGGCAGTCGGTCCTGAAATGTATTCAGGGATATCAGAGTATAAGGAGTTTATTAAAAATGAACTCAACACTTTTTAGGCTATGGTGTATCATATGAAATCGGGACAAAATACTATTAAGTTTGCAGATTGTTTGGGGGGTGAATACAACCTAAAAGGAGGCAATCCAAAATGTTTTTTCTTTTACATCTCCTATAACCCATGTTACGGGGTTTTCAGATCAGACTGAACTAATTTACAAGCCCTGCTGTCACTTTTCTCCTGTGCTGACCCGTTTTGCTTGGTGCCATCAGGCTGAAATCTGATTAGCAAAGTGCAGAGCTGAGTTATATGCATATTTAATTCTCCGAGAAATCAGTCTGACCTACAATAAACCTTCAGGGATGCAGAGTTAATCAGAGAAGGTGCCATCTCCAGCTGCATTAATCTCTCTCTGAAGATGCTTAAAACCTATTTAGAACAGGTGGTAGTTATCTAAAAAAAACATGCAGTTTACAACCTACTTCTAATTTGCTACTTGATTAGAATGTTTGTCTAAGAGGACAAAATTTGCAGTTTTATCTGGCCAGTTTGATCATATTTGGAAAAATTCTATTTAAACTCGAATTATGAGACAGTAACATTCTCTGCCAAAACTTGGTGCCTTTTAATGCTCCTTTTGGAAATAGTTTGGGAGCTAAAAATAAAAACCATAGCAAGTTATACAGAGGGTTGTATTTATTAATTCTGACTAAATAATGTTAAGATTATCCAACAGTCTTACTCTGCTCTCCAGAACGCACCATATTCCATTACGAACAGGTCAGTCATACTTAAACAGTTTTTATCGAACTTGCTGATGTTTGTCCAAGTTGAAATAACTATAACTCTACATTAGAGGGTGACAATTTTTCGGGATTCCCACGGGTCACGGGATTCCTGCAGGATTCCCACGGGACGGGGGTCAATTTCACTGTTGGTAACGTGATCGGGACGGGACAGGAAATAATCCACGCGATCGGACGGGAAACCGTAAATTAGAATTTTCTTTTTTTTTTTTTCACATCTATAGTTTAATTCCATTGGGTCTACTACACTGCACGCACCAAAACTGAAACTGCTGCGTTTTTGCTACACCACCTGGATAAACTGGTAAGCATATGATATCCGTCTGAAAATGCTGACAACTCCTTCCCAAAGTTGTTCTTCTCTCAACGGGATAGCGCATTGGGGAGACACCAAAAGCACACCACCCCTTCATCCTTTGCTGGCAAGTGAAAAGGAAGCTTCAGCCAAAGTGGATCTGGATCCAAAATATATTTACAGTCTGCCCGTAAAACGACCCATAAAAGGCTTTGTGAAGCTCCGTTTTTTTAGTCAACTACTCCAATATGTGCATTACTGGACATTTTTTATGTCATTTTATCGATAATTGTTCAGTGTAAAAACCTGGATACAGACCAAATGAATAAGCTCTGTCCATCTCATCTTTGCATAATTTCTAAAGCATCTGAAACAGCATTTGGGTCGTGATGTATACCTCAGTGCAAGGACTCACTATTTTTCTGAAAAAGCATTCAAATTTAAGTTCTTGAATCTTATCAGCAATAGACAGACCAAATCCTTTTTCTTTTGCTAGCATTCAATGTCAATTTTTTTTTACTCTAGAAAAATATTCACTACGATTTGTGAGATTTCGCTGGGGAGCCAAACCATTTCTCATTAGCAGCCCACCTACAGCTCCGCTCTGTGGAACCCACCCACCTACAGGGTTTTCATCTCAACACGACCTGCTGAGCACAGACTCAAACCATCTCCTCTCTTCCAACCTCAGCCCTCTCTGATGCACGCCCCTGCTGAAACATTTTTAATCGTGACATGCAGTACTTGTTTACTGTACTGATTATATGGCTGAATTAATTGAAAGATAGGGCTGGGTAAAGAAAAATCTAAATATGAAGAGGGAAGGTTGATGTGTTCTAGAATGAAGTTATGTTTTTTGTTTGTTTTTTCAAATTACACATTCATCCTCAAATGCAATAAAATGAAGCAAAACTGGGAGTGACTTTTAATCTTGCACGTCTACATTGAAGTTTAAATCATGTATTTCAATATCTAGGTGCTGGGATTTGTCCAGTGACTGGATGGATTGTCTTTGCATTCAGTCGACTCATTTATTTACTTGAAAAATATTTTTAATTCAGAGAGGTATGGAAATTTGCTAATTGTTGGGAAAATAAAATACATTTCTTAAATCCGATCCCCTAATGAACTAATCAGGCCCCAGCTGCTTTAGCCACTTGAGAAACGTTTTGACTATGGGGAGCCTGAGTCTCCTCCCCTTCCTGTCGACCCATGGTTCCCCTGGCGAAAAAATAATGAATGGAAGTCAACGGAGCGTTAAAAGTAGTTTTCTGGTCTACTTTGTCTTACAGCCTGGGCTGAAACACACATCTGCTGTAGCTTAAATTAAATAACTACTGATGTGTGTTTCGAATGTGCTTGTCAAGTGATTTGGGATTTATTTGATTCTAAAAATTCGTAACTAAAATGCCTTCAAATCAGAAGTCGCATATATGATGTCCGGGGCTAATGCTAGCTAGCACTTGCTAGCATTTGAAATACTCACCGAGACCTTGTAGAGCTTCTCCTGAATACTGGCCTTCGTTCCCCAAGCATTTTTTCTTCTTCTTCTTCTTCTTCTTCTTCTTCTTCTCCTCCAGTTGTAGTACAATAAGTGTTTTTATGCCAAACCTTAAGTAATTTTTGCAGCTAGTCAAAAATCCTCATTTTATCGATATCAAAATTTGTCTTTAAAATTCACGGACATCATATGTTCGATCCACGCCGCATTTCAAAAGGGATCAAAAAATAACTTTAATCGCTCCATTGACTCATTCATTTTTTTGGCAATAGGGGACCCTTGGACCTGAGGTAGAAGGGCATGACTTAGGCTCCACATAAGATCTTGAGTAACATTATTCCCAGGAAAGAATTGCCTACAGAGGCAATTTTTTCCCAGCAATGAATTGCCTATTCCCTGGAATTAATTGCTTACAGAGGCAGAACCTACTGAGGCTGTCTTTTTTATGGGCCTCCACCATCAAGTCCAAAACCAGGTCGTTTATGTACGCTTATATTGTAAAGTACTTTAACTCCCAAAGCAAATTTGGTTTATTAACAACATCCAAATTGTTCAGGAATTTGCAATAAACCAATTACACAAGAGCAGTTCGGGTAATTAAACAAAACTAATATTTCAAGGATGGCATCTAAATTAAACATAAAATCTTTTTTAAAGACTACTGCAGTCTACTGAGGAGTCTTATCTCCTAAACAAAATTCTACATAAGAACACACACTTATGAATAAGGTTTGTTCTCAGACTTGTAAACAGTTTCCATACACCAGCTGAATTGCTCCCAAGAAAAACAAATGTGCAGTGAGGTTTGAAAAATGTTGCCTGAGTGGGTAGATGGTTTTCTATGATGTTGAGCAGGTCCTCGTCTTGCAGAACTATTCCTGAGATCTATGGGGCACATATCCCATGATATGTTTAAGAACAGTTAAATCACACAAATACTGCATTGATCCAACATTGATCTCAGATTGTCTCACAGTGGCTATTAAAAGACGGTTCACATTTTGTGGAAGTTTGCCCCTGTGAGGAGTAACAAGAATTTTCTGAGAAAGTGATTTTTTAATTTGTAATGCGTCTGATAAACTCACATATTAATATGTGAGTTTAACTTTTTAAAGTGGTTCATACAAACGGTGGAGTTTGTAGACATTCATGGAAGGGGGCATAGTTTCTTAAGTAGGAAGATTGTACGGCTGGTGTTGAGTTCACAAGAGCAACTTGAGGTGTCCTAGAAAAATATAACGTATTTTTCTGTTGTACGCTGGCCGTAGAGTTTTATGTACTTTGTGAGGGCGCCTTGGAGGCCTCCTACAGTATAGTAAGGCTTTCTTACAAAAAATGTTGTTAAACTGTGGTCATATGGCATTCCTTATGCCCATCAAAAGTCATTGGTGGAAAGAGCCAATGGCTTTTGCAACGTTTTATCAGGATAGCATTCGCTATTCCAATCTCTAATCTTCTATGTCTTTATCATAACATCGGCTGGAAAATTGGCAATCAACTTGTAATTTTCAAGATGGCATACCCAAGGCCAGAGGAATATGTAATTCCAGGATTGTCACCTGTTGTCCACAAACATTGTGTGTTGTTCTTCGGTTGTTCCTAAGGTATTTGTTCGAAGGCCCTACGAAGAGGTTCTTTGTGCTGCATTTGTAGAAACCCTTGGACAAGACTATCGACCTGACCACAAACTTACGTCTGGGCTACAAACGCTGGATTCTTATAAAGTTGCCTTGAGGAAGCCATAGGAAATAGTCCAAGAAATGTTCATAGGGTTTTCGCAGGTGTTCATATGGGTCCTTGTGACCAAGCCTTTCATTGAATTACTGATATAAATGAATGGTAAATGGTGTGTTCTTGTTTAGCTTTATCTAGTCCAAAATGGTTGTGGAGTAGTCCGATTCTCAATCGCATTATCTAGCAAGAAAAGCAGAGCTTCTGAAACTCCAGTTCGGTTTGATTCAAGCCGTACTAAGGTGTGTACATGCATTTTAAAAGTCTGGCAATTTTCGAGAGCTAGGCTTAAAAATAGGCCTAGGGCTTAAGGGGTTAAGGAGCACTGACTGCACCTCTGTCTTTTAATCTTTGAGTGAGCTCAGAGAGCAGCAAGCAAAACTACAGGGCTGTCGCTCCCTTTCAGAGATACCAGGTGATGTTCGTGTCACCAATACTGATAGGAAGCTTAATGCCATGCATTTGTTTCTGCATTGCAATGCACTGCTTCTGGCACACCCCGTGTAAGCGTCAACTCCATCCACTCCATTCACTAAAAAGCTGTGCCTGTAATGCCCCCTGCTGATTATCTTTACGCACTGCTCTGTTTTTTTTAAACCAACTGAAAATCAGTGTTCCTCTGACTCAAGCAAGCCACATTCTTTTTTCCAGAAATTACTGTGTGAGCATCCACCCCCCTCTGTACTGCTGTGTTTTTGGGTAAGAAAGAGATGTGAAAGAGTTTGTTGTGAAAAGAGTAAGTTAGCTGGCTGGAAATATACAAGATAAATGGCAGCTAATTTTCCGGATCGGCTCCCTAAATACACACTATAGAATAGAAACACGGGTGAGAGGATGCGTCAACAAACTTGAAATAATCAAGATAACGTTAAAATAATCTGTTCCTTAGATTTTTATCATTGGAGAGCAAACTACAAAGGACGGAGGGTGAGACATATTGCCCATTTACCCATTGATTGTTTCACCCAAAGGACTGCGTAAAGAAGAAAACTTTACACATTGTAAACCAGGAACGATGACATTACAGGATAAAGATTCTACAGCAGTGAGGTATGTGGCTAAACTTTTTCTAATGAGACTCACAGGGTAAACTATGGAAGAGACAGTGGTCGATGTATCCACAATCTGGTATTAAACTGAGAAATTATCCTGGCCATTACCAAGGCACATAGGAGATGTACAACAAATCCGAAATCCATGAAGCAAAAATCATAGTCCAGGTACATGAAGCTGGAGCCAGAATAGGAGTTACTTACAGTACAGACAAGGAGCAGGAAGAGGCAAAGGTAAGAAATTGTAACAGAAGTGGTCAAATAATCAATCAGAAACATCGACATGGACAGGACCCCTTGATGGCTGTGACATAAATGACAACAGGCAATCTCACAATGATTGAGTGAGATTTAGTTTTTTTTTTTTTAAAGGCAGAAGCACAGTTGAAAACAATAAGCAATTAATAGGAGAAGAAGGCGCAAAATAATTAGCCTACCTTACCGTTTTTGGGCTTGCATGTAGAATATAGTTACGTTTTTGTGATATTAATACATATAAATATTATTATGTGTTTAAAAGTTTGTTAATGTACTTCACAGCAAGTTTGATCTGAAAAAAAAAGCTTGTGCCTCTCCTCATCGAAAACATTCTCTCTTCCTAATGAGAAGGTGGCAAACTGCCAGCTGAATTTATCAGAATGGAGGGAAAAAAACCAGCACACTGACAGGGAGAGAGACGGATCTGCTGCTGAGGAGGGAGTGGGGAACAGTAACATACCTTTTTAAATAGTTTCACCCTGTCAGATGTGCACAGAGATAAAACAGGAAAGAGAGAAGTAACAGGGAGTATGTGAGTGTAGGAGAGATTAAGACAGCGATGTATTGGAGGTTTCACTGGCAACACATTTTCGAATGAATTTGTCAGTGAGGAACAACCTGAAGGAGAATGGAAGCCACGATCCTCATCGGAACAGTTTACCTTTTTTAGTGGCTCTCAAATGGAATCAAGCGTGCTTGAAGTTGTCGGCTTTGTGGCTGTAATCTGACACCTTCAAACAATGAGTTATTTATGGCCAAAAAAAACCATCCAAATCCCTATTTTTGGCAACACAAAGATAAACTTGCTTGTGTTCACTATAACCTGTATTTCTATTCACTTGTTTTAAATAATACAGACCTCAAACTTCACCAGGCAAAGCAAGGAACTGTTTATATATGCAATACTTCTTCCAAGAAATATACTGTACATCAGGTCACCAGCATTTAAAGGGGAGTTTTGTTGGCTGGAGGATACTTGTTTATGGAGTTTAGATTCAGGGATGTGAGCATGGCAGCCCGAGGTTGTAAAGGGCCTTCAACTGTCAGAAAATCTGACTTAAAATTACAAATAGAATGCAACACTACCACCACATATAGGTCTTTTCATTTTACAGGTTCCAAAAAGAACAAGAATGAAGAATACAGCAAAAAAATGTTCTGCAAAAATAACAATTTCCCTCGACTCAAAATTATTTTAAAGAGCAACTCACCCAGAAATCAACTTTTTTTTGATAAACTGTTTAATTGAGTCTATAATAGCACTATCTACATTTCCAGTAATTAATTTATGTATTTTAGTACATTTTAGTGAAAATATTAATTGTGTACCAATAACCGTTAGTTTAGTGCCCCAAGTTAAGAGTTCATGTTTATTGCAATTATTGTGATGATGTTTTTTTGTTTTGTTTTTTTTTTGCACATTCCTGAATGTTTCTCATCATGCTTGGATAAATCTGTCCGCAACACACATTGTCTGTTGCGGACAATGACGTACAGCGGCCGCAGGTGCTCCTGTCCAGGCAGTGTCACGAAATTACTCGAGCTAATCTATATTTAGCATTAGATTTACAACAATCTTCCACTCAGAGACAGCGCTCATTCTATGCCGCGATGTCGCTTCAGGCTCAGTATCTGCTGAGAACGAGACAATGGCTCGTAATGATAACGGCGCCCCTCCCCTCCTCCACAGAACCTATCTCCCTGTACTCTGTTCCCTCTGAAGAAGCAAGATGAGAAAAAATCTCAACCTGCAGATTATTTCTAGGCAAAGGAGCTCGCGTTACTACGGCTCTCTCCATCTTTCTGGCCGTCTGTGACTCTGCGCTGCTGCCTGCAACATGTCAGTCATAGCCCAGACCACGCCCAGCCCTTCATCCCCCCTGTTTTTCTTGGTCCACCAGGCAACGCCTTCTTTTTAGCCGTTTTTCAAAAATAAAGTGGGCTATATATACTCTGGTAGGGGGATGAGTTAGACAAGTCCTGAGTTTTTAACTGGGCCTGCTTCTGTAGTTAGCAGCAAACTATTCATCATCCTACCTACTGACGCTAAAACCCCCAAAATGATCAATTTAGACCAACGTCTGGCTTAATGGTTAACGTGGTGTAATACACTAGCAAATGATCACCATGCACCATGCACCATATGTCTATTCAGACCTGGGTTTGATGTGACACCCGAGTAAACACCATTCCAGTTTAACTTAGTCAGAGAAGTCAGGCAAGGCCGAGGCCCAGTTCGCCCTTTTTGGTACCTCTTACAAATATTGTTATAATCTATACTTTACATATGCAGGAACATAAAAACCCATTTCGACAGGCTGACAACTTCCCAGGAGCTACAAAATCCGTTAGCCCATCTCGTACATCCACTCCCAGATGCAGAGTGAGCGTTGGGAGAGGCGGGATATTTCCCGGTGGCCTATCCACTGATCTAGCCTGCTCTGTGATTGCAGATGGTCAGGTTGGGTGCTGCTTGATTTTTTAATAACATTCCGTCTTGTGGCTCATTAAGGCATCTGCCGTACTGAACACTGGTGTAACAGATTCAGGGTACTTGTGAGACATGTCCTCTGCACTTTTTTTCAGCAGTTTGATTCGTTGACATGTGGTAACTTAGTTTGCATGCCTGTCTTTAAACGCACCACAAATTGTAAATGGCCTGTATTTCTATAGCGCTTTACTTAGTCCCTATGGATCCCAAAGAGCTTTACTCCACACTCAGTCATTCACCCATTCACACACACATTCACACACTTTGTAGCCACAGCTGGCCTGGGGCGCACTGACAGAGACGAGGCTGCCGGACACTGGCGCCACTGGGCCCTCTGACCACCACCAGTAGGCAATGGGTTAAGTGTCTTGCCCTAGGACACAAAGACAGAGGCAGTCGGAGGCGGGGCTCGAACCCCGATTACAAGACGAACTCCCAACTTCTGAGCCACGCGTGCCCTAAATGGGCACACAATCTAGTGAGAAGCATTTAATCACAGACAGGTGCTTCCTATCAGAAGAGCACATATACATGTTCAGCAACTGATCTGGATCCAGCAAAAGGCAGAAAACTTTTGACAGTTTTTTTCACACAAGCCATAAGATGAATTATGTTGTTGCATGCAGATAAGTAGCTAAATGATGACTTGTTAATATATGCTAATATACGATGATTAGCTAGTTAACAATACAAATGTTACATGTTTTACATCTCTTATTAGTCAAATCATGCTGGTAAAAAAAACACTCTTTCATTCGTGTGCAGAGCTTGTTCTCACTATTCCTGTCCACACATTTGAAAGAAAGAAAAAAGTCAGCAGTAGGTAGGGTGAGGGAGGGTCTGCACAGGTGAAAAGAGAATATAAGAGTTGTAGAAATGGACAAAAAGGACTTTGAAGCTAATTATCACAGTACTTTTACTGCCACTCATCCTAATTCAATTTTTAAAATGAGCTTTTCCAATTTTCATTACTTTATCGTTAAAATTGAAAAATAAGAGCCAGGGAGGAGACTTAGGACTAGAGGGCAGCAGCAGGGAAGATGACACAGGTAAGGAGAGGTTAGAACCTTCTGAGAGAAAAAGATTCATTGGTGGGAGAAACCAGGCAGGATGATACTTCAGAATTACTCTCATTGCCACTCCAAAATCCATTTCGTCTGTATTTTAATAGATCACCCAGCATTAATGTCAGTTTGTTATATATGCTGGCTTCACATTTACAATTATAGGTGTAAATGAACTAGAATAATGCAGTTTGAGTACAGGTTATTTCAGCAGAAAATAAATATTAATTTTGTTGCGGAAAGAAAAAAACTGTGTTGGTACATCAGCAGCCTTTGTTTTTTTATTTTAAAATTTCAATCAACCTAACTTACTTTTGGCATTTTGCTTTAGTTGGGTGGTGGCATGGAATGGTATCAAATTCTGGGTCTGAATTATTGTCCCAGTCTGCCCCTGTCCACTCCCCATCCACCTATGGACTGAACATTCTTGTCACCACTGCAGACAGATGCTGCACTTTTATTTTGCTGCACTTTACACATTAACACACGTATAACGTGTTAATGTATAAAGTGCAGCATCTACTACTATGGTCAAAACAAAGTGGTCCCGAATTGAAAGAATGATCGTAAGGAAAAAAAACCTGAGCTAGTATAGATGGAGTTTTTACTTTGGAACTCAGTCTGAACACATTCATTTCATGAACTAAACAGTTTGTTGATGTCAGAGGTCGGAATGAGATTTATTTTCTAAACAAATAAGTTCACCGTCTTACCTAACACACGGTATCAGTGTAAAGCAGGTCGATATCGATGTACCCCGAATAAATTGTCCAGCCAGATATACACTGCCTAGATAAAGGGGATGGGTCAACTTCTTCATCACACTGTAACAAATAGAATAGCTTAACTTTTCAGTTTTATAAAATGAAAGCTTCATTTAGGCCACAAACTGTACATCTATGGAGGAACAATCTTGACAAAATTACAAATAAATAAATAAATACATTTGGAAATTAATAAATAACTTGAATGTGGTAATAAATAAACTACTATATGTGAAAATTAATAAAATGCGTAAATAAAATTGTAAATAAATAAAAATATGAGGAAATAAAATTAACATCTATATATATTTGGGAAAAGAAAAAAAAATCAAATTCCATATTTCCACTATAGGCTCGATTGGCAAGACTTTGGATGGTGTAACCTGACAGGGCTTCAAACTTTAATTGCCCTCACAAGACACTGGCTACGAGGAAAGATCATGATGCGCACATCCAGCACCTCTGCTACGGGATTATTCATCACAGTGCATAGAGAAACAGCATGACTGAACAGGTGGAAACCTCCAAAGAATATATAGGGAAGCTACTGAAAGAAATCAAGAAAAGGTTAGAGGACAGACATCGAGAGAGACAGGAGCAACAGTGCACACGGAAAATTCCGGACATCACTTTTTGATGCATCATGCAAGGTTAATGCATGAAAAAAAAAAAAAAAAGAAGATACAGCCAGACTACAAAACCATTACAGTGGAAACACATGATCCTGTTTCTAACAGGGATCACGTCAGTGTTACATGAAGTGTTGGAAATGCTGGTAAAGATGGAATGTGAGTTTGTAAAAGCATCAAGGCGTATCTGACTGCAGGTTTAACCTGGATCATACATGTGGAGTCCATGCAGAGAATACTGCCTGTTACTTTGGGGAAGTGTGTTGATTAAAAAGGTGAACGAAATACCAGAGATGTTTAAATGCAAAATTTAAAAAAGTATTGAAAATTGGAAAATGGAATCTTATCCCTTTATTTACAAAGGATATGCAAGACTCTGAGTGAAGGAAAAGGCTGATGATAATAACTACAGCTAAAAGGTTTAAAAGGAAAGTATCCAAGACTACCAACACAGTTAAGGGAGAAGATCTAAGCATGGCCCTTTTCTATTGGATTTAAGAGAGAAAGTAGCTACCTGATGATCCTATTATAGTCCACTTATTAAGTGATCATTGCTAGTCTTCCCACCTTTATAAAACCTAAAGTTTTCTGTTTTAACCCTAGAGTTTTTACACATCGTTGGTTGCTCGTTACATACTTCTGTCAAATCTGCAGTTTTTTGTGACACCCTTTCTATCTACATGTACTGTATAGCTTGATATAGAGTTCCATTAGAAGAGTATTCACACACAGTTTTTTTATTAGCAAAATTTCTGATGTTATTTAAAAGTAAAAAAATCTATGAGTTATACACCACGGTGTGAGAATATTTTACCTGATTTTCACAAAAAAAAGTGTGGTTTGCATTTCTATTCAGCCTTACATGAGTCTATACTTTTGCTACATTTATAACTGCTTTTGTTTGGAGCTTTTTGTGCTGCAGTTTTGCACATTTACATCCCAATCTCCTCTTAGACATTAGCTCAAGCTCAGTCAGATTGCATGCAGGTTGATTCTGAATATCAGTTTTTTTAATTTTCCACAGATTCTCAATTGGATTTTGCTCTGGTCTTTGAGTTGCCTATTCTGAAACTACATAGGATTTTATGGAAAAACCAACCAATGTGGAGTTGGCTGGCTCTGGTTGTAGTCCAGCTTGAAGGTGTGTAAGTGTTACGGTCACACCTTGACGCGGGTCCAAAACGAATTGAATATGCAAATAAAACCTGTAATTTTGATGCACGGAAATACAGAACATGCGGGAGGATCCTGACCTGATCGCTCCGTAGCAGACTGTTGGCCTCCTACTCCATCGAGCCCAGCATGTGCGGGCGCGGCTGCCGGTGGACTTTGGTTTCCGAGCTGATGGTGTTACGTGTTCGGCCTGGCCTCTGCCGGAGCTAGGCCTGCTTCAGGAGGGGATCGGGGAGTTAAAGACCGAGTCGGGTGGCGGAAGATGGATCCACAGACCCTACCCTCGCTTTACTGGAAAACCTGGCCTGCCCGCCCAGTTTGAGGAGCTGTTTACCTGTGTAGGTCCAAACATCACCCGCCAAGACACCAACTACAAGGCTGAGCGGTTGTCCGTGTGTCTACGGTTAGTAAAAGTGTATAATTTGTGAGCGGCGTAGGACATGCTGTGGTGGAGCCATTGCCAGGCCTGGGTCGTGTTGCGGTCAATAAATCCTTCGGAGAGGCTGTCTGGGTGAGGAAGCTGTTCGTGGCTCCTAATTGGTTGACGCGATGCGAATTGATGCTAAATTTCAGATTTTTCTAATACCACGATAAGACTGGGTAAAATTGGTCTGTAACCTACATTGTAAATGGATCAGTTTTACCCTAAACTCTCGTCGGCTTGAATTCTGTCTTCCAATTTTTTTTGTTGTAGTAGTATTTTGTTTGTGTGTGTTGGTTTTTGTGTGTTGTGGTAGTAGTAGTAGTAATAACTTCAATAACAAAAAAATAACAGTAGCAACAATTATTTACTAAACAGGCCCACATTCCACATATTAGGTAGCATGAATTTAACAACCATTAAGAAAAGAAATTACAATAGGAAAACTGTACACACAGCAGCAGCTGCTGTTCTATTTCAATCCACAACAAATCCTGACACAGTCCTTAAACTAGATGGCTGACTTTTGTGTAGAAGGCCTACCAACAAAATTGCCAAACATATTGTAGCCTACACAAAACAACATCAACTACTAGTCATCAAAAAGTTTCACTTATATTAGGCGACATGACAGCAACTGAACCCCATAATACACAAGCCAGTATATTACTCTACACACACAGCTCCTGAACCCGCTGAACACAGCGAGCCAACATCAACAATTAGACCAAGACTTACATAGACCTGTGCTTATGGCACAAATAGTTTTGTCACAGGTTTACAGCAGATATTAAAGATCATCAGCGACACAACACATAAACAAATCTGCTCCTTCCCTTAGAAGTTAGCCTTCCTTGCTTTTCTGGTAGAAAAGTCATTTATGAGGCTTGTAAAATCCAATTTCCGCAGAATGTCACTTACTAAAGACATCAGAGTTAGGTTATTTAGTCTGTTTTGACCCATAGTGGATCTCAGTCTGTTTTTTATCAGTCCCAGTTTTGAAAAGGAGCGCTCGCCGCTGGCATTGGTCACAAGCAGGGTCATAAAAAGCCGCAATGCAATGTCAACATTAGGGAAAACTGTTTGTAGGTCTTTGTTCCTCAGTTCCTGCAGGAGTAAACGCACAGATGCATCCTTATTGTCACTTTCCTTTACATATTCTCTGAAATGCACAATTTCCTCCACAAAATCTACCTCTAAGTCGCTTGGGTATTTTTCCTGGAAAGATGTGGCTTCACTAAGAATATCTTCTAAGGAAATCGATAACAGTTTGTTAAGAAATCCAAATGTTTGTTGAATGTTTTTGTAGGAATCATATCTCCGATCCAGTTCTGCAAGGAGTCCATCAATGATGGCTATGAATATCGTTGTCCTGAAGTTTTCTCGGCCTGTTTGCACGCTGTCAGGTTCAGATGATTCGTCAACTTTTTTGTTTCTTTTTCTTTGCCTCCGCGTATCTGCGTTGTATTTTTGTGAGACAGATGGAGACATGTTTTTTTTGCCGCATTCTCAAATTTTTCAAAATCATCCCGTAGGCTGACCACATAACCCCTCAGGGAACCAACAAGATCGACAGCATCGCTTAAATCCAATTCCACTGCTTGCAGAGCAGCACTTGTTCTGCTGAAACGTTGGAGTATATTGTTCCATAGGTTACAAAGGAACGCATTGTCTAATTGCCCCATCTTTGAGTTTAGTGAAGCAGCTTGTCACATGTTGGCTGGGATTTTCACTCAGTTCAAGCAGCGACTGCTGTATGTTTTCATAGTTTTGGAAAAGTGCTTTGGTTGCTGCTGCATGTGCTGACCACCTAGTATCAGACAGACTTTTGAGAGTTTCTATCCTTTGATAGAAACTCTAAACCAGCTGTGATAGTCTGCCAACGGGATGTAGATTTGGATGCGAAATTCAAAAGTGTTCGAACAAAACTGAAAAATTTGTCTGTTTCAAAACAGCTGTTCACACTATTCAGTCCCACTAAATTTAGGGTATGTGCAGCGCGAGGAACCCATTCAACTAAAGGGTCAATCTGTCTTATTCTGGCTTGTAAGCCTCTGTAAGTACCAGACGTGTTTGCTGCATTATCAAAGCATTGGCCCCTGCAGTCATTTATATCAATGTCCATCTCCTGCAATACAGTGAGAACAGACTGGAAAAGGGACTCTCCTGAATGATTTTGAATTGGCAGAAATTTTGCAAAGCGCTCCACAACACATCCATTTGTTAAGATATATCTTAAGATGAATGTCAGCTGGTCTGTTTGTGTGACGTAATGTTCACTTAAAATTTTACTCTTGTGGTAATTTTTTGTTATATTTTATTTTATCTAATTTACCATAATTCGTTGTAACAAGCAGAGAAGAAAATAAAATGTCTTCCAATTCATTGCATTTCTTTATGTAGTAACCTATTAGTATCAGCATTGATACTCAGATTCAAGTATCAGTATCGTAAGGGTTTAAAAAAAGTGGTAGCCTTGCTCCCTGCTTTATAAAAAATTGTGTTTAAATTGGAAAAAAATAATCTTGTTTTTTCAATGCACTCACATGAGGGACCTTGAAACTATTGTTTTATTTTATTTCAGCTGGCATCACTACATCAACCTAATAAAGTGAAAAATCACATCAGAATTTTTGCAAATAAATAAGTGCAGTTTGGTAAGTCGCCTTCAGTTTGATAATGCTTTTTTTTTAAAGTGTCCTTGGTCACATGTGCAGCCTTCACTTTTGACTTAACATTCAACCAAACTTAACTAATACGTCAAAAACGTTCCTGTATCCGATTGGTCAATGAGAGAACGCCCCTCTTCGGACTCGAATTTGATTGGTTTACGCATCAGGTTTTCGGAATCAACCTTATGCAAGGCTCAGTGTGTCTCTGTACATGTGGAAAATGGCGAGTTGGTGTGTTCGAGCAGTGAGACAGAGCTACTTTGTGTTAGCGTCCCCTTCGTTGAAGAGGTGAGCGGTATTTTATCATCGACATGAGGCGTATTGGAGAACAACTGAGCTTGCTTTAACCGGGAGCTCGTCCTCTGGTAGCTCATGGTGGGAACCGGTTAGCACTGTTAGCTTCCCATACCCGTCTCAGGCTTCACGCTTGACCTTTACAGGAATAATAACGGATGCAAAAACCGGTTATCGTCATTACGGCGACGAAATTGTTGTCCGTTTAAAGTCTGACTGCCGTGTACTTGCTGACATTGTCAGCATGTCTCTGTTGGGAAACAGAAGTATGATGACATAATGTAACTTCTTGAGGTTAAGCCATTTAAAGTGAGTCCGTGACACGGTTTAAAACGGAGCTGCTGCTGTAGTCAGCTTTACAGTGAGTGTTTGTGCTTTGCTTTTATCCAGCCAGTAGCGACTTTATGAATGAAGTTAGCCGTCATGTCAGGACTCACTCCGGATTGGCTGTCTAGAGATGATGACATAAATTGACATCGAGTGAAGCAGTCCTGTCTACCACCACTACTACTAAGGGTGGTTAGGTTACTTGCATAACGTACTTGTTAGCGCGATTAGTCTGTATTAAGCTGCCTTGAGCCAAGAAAAAGATAAGTGATGCAACTGTTTGTCTGTCTTCCTGTGAAGAGCTCCTCCTCCGCGGCTGCTGTGCACTGCCACCCAGCAGAAGAATGGCCCCGGCTCAGACGAGGAGGCAGCGGCCGAGAAGACGGAGCAGAGCGGCGCAGACAAGGTCCTCTCTGAGGAGAAGGCTCAGCTGGAGGAGCAGCTCAAGGAGATGACGGTAAGTCGGAGTCCGCCGGGAATTTGACGTAATCACCAATAGAGATGTGTGTTAGCAAGAGACCGATTACTATTATAAAGGCCGATACTGATACTACAAAAGAGAAAGTAGGCTAAGAAATGCACTGGATTAGAAAGGTAAATATAAAAATTTTATTTTTAGAACTTTCTGTGGAATTTTTTTTTTTTTTTTTACAAAAATAAATATAATAAAATTAGTGGGAGCTGCTTCCCTGTTGTCTTCATCATCATAATCTCATCTATACCCTGCATGTTTAAATCCAGAATATTTCATGCAAGAAAACGATTGTACATGTAATTAGACTGACATTTTTTTCCAGGCTCCGTCAGCAAGTTTGCACCCAGACGCATCGACGGAGGCGTTTCTCGTTTTTAACTTCTCCGTTGGTGTGTCAGTGTTGCAAAGCAGTTCCCCACCAGGACAGCAGGGGGTGCTGACTTTGTGTGGCGGGTTGGCTACTATTGCAGTCTTGTCTCTAGTTAACTGAAGTTTAGTTTCTTGAGCTTGTGAACGCATTTCCCCCCTCAGGGAGGAATTGCCGACAGAAAGTTTAAACTGAGCCGAAAAGCTTTTTACTAGAAGTGCAGCTCGGAGAAAACTCAAAAATACTCACAAAGACAAACACAGAAGTTAGTTTTGTTATTCTCTGCACCTTCATGTGTTGAAAATCACAAAAAAAGACCATATAACATAAATTGTCCTTTCGATATGAAGCATGTACTGCCCAAACGCTGCATTGACTGCTGATTACATCGACTATAGAACACCGTTGTGGTGAAATGATCTCTGGCATTTTCAAGGTAATTTTCCAAACTTTTCCAGCTCCATGTATTGAAATAAAACAAAATTCAGGAATACTATTTAAATTCATCGGAGTTCCACTGTGTGTAATCTGATTTTAGGGTCGATCCAGGTGTTCTGTGAAGGCCTCTTAAGATTTGTCAGAGAACATGAGAGAACAAATGGCATCGATTAGAACCAGGGAAAACGTCGGAAAGATCTGGGAGAAAGTTGGGGTTTGCAAGAAACTGGAACGGAGATTGAACTCTGAACAACATCCTTTACAGCACTAAGTTCGGTTAGATCCGTTAGAACGGCCTAGTCAAAGTCCACACCTGAGTCTTTCGAAAAAACTTGGAAGCTGTTGTCGACCGCCAAACTTCTCCCCAATTAGAGCTACTCAATACAGAAAAATGGGCAAGAAAATAGGATGCTTCTTCAGATGAAAGACCCGCAGCTTTAACGTAAGCGATTCATGGGGCTTGAATGCAGATGCGCTCCACACATCCTTCCATCTCACTGGGTCATTCTTATAAGCATTGCACCATAATAGAGCTGTGTTGAAAAAAATAGATTATTCAAATCGAATTGTTTCAGAAGCTCAAAAATCATTTTGTTTCACATAGTCTTCTTTGCTTCTTTTTTTTTTTTAAAGCTAAAATTGGAATTAACAGCCCATACAGCTGTGTCAAGGCTTAGTTCTGAAAGTGTTTATACGTTTTTTTTTTTCCTGGTGTTGTGTCATATAGTGGCATATATGACATGTATCGAAGAAAACGGATCAAAAATAACAATTTGAATAGCACTGACCCATATCTATATCAAACGGGATCATATTGAATCAAATCGGATCGCGATAATCTATTCTAATGGTTCGTTCAGACTGCAGGCTTTGTCAGCGTCAAGCAACGCTCATAAAGCGACTAGTTCGACGCAGATACACAGAAGATACATTTTTAAGCTGAAGCTAGCAAAGCTCGTAGGCGGGCCTTCCTCTGCTGGATGTTTCAAACACTCGCGGGATCGTGGTTGGCTAGGCAGCGTCGACGTCGGGCAACGTCACTACAGTGCAGTGAGTCGCTCTGATTGGTTGCCGTGCTGCGTCAAGACCTTTATGACCGTCAAAAATTCAACTAGCTGAACTTCTGCATTGCTAGCGTTATGCGCTTTGAAGCTTGAAACGAAGGAAAAGCTTGAAAAGTTGACGGAGGTAACACTCAGAAAGCGCAGCAGAGACCGTGACGCTCCTTCAACGGCCTCAAACATAGACTTAACGTGGAATTTTGACATTTCAGACGTACTGCTTCGCCATTTTGCACGTCCTTTGACCCATATGACTGTTCTGTTGACCCATATGTTTACGTTACGTTCGCCTGTGGTCCCGCCATCCTCTAGCCGTTATTTTGTCTGCTATGACTTAACAACTTAAATGTTTGATCAGTTCAAAAACTATTACAGTAATCAGTAACATCGCTTCACGTACATTTATCCGCTGAAGCTGCGGCGGTATCAATGGTTGACAGTTCGTCTTTAGTCATTTTTAGCTAGGTCCTTCTTCTTCTATGATTTCGGTGCGTCCGCTGCATTGTGGGACAGCGTAGCATCCACCGGCTGCTTACTGTGGCAGTAGTACACTTTCGGGAACTTTGTTCTTACTAGTCAGATCCATAATGGAGATTTGGATCTACTACATTGCTCAAATACTGTTTTTCATTTGCTACGTAGCAAGCGTAGTGCAGCCATCATGAGTGCTGAGTGGCATGTGCGCGGTTTTTATTTGGTCAGCTTAATGAAGCTTTAGCCATGCGTTTGCCCCCGGTGGCTCGTAAAATATTGATTGAGTCGATGTGTGATAAAGAACAAAGCAGAAGAGCTCGCATTTTGAATGTAAATATTGTTGACGATCAGGTTCATTTAATTGTGGCCACCAAAATCGTGATCACGATCGAAATCCGATTAATTTTGCAGCCCTAGTCCATAATTATAAAAACCCCCACTAAGATGCTTTAATGTCTGTGGAGAAATGTGAGAAGGGTGAAAGTCTTGAAATACTTCTGCAGAGCCCGGTTTAAAATAAGCTAGCAAGGTTTTCCTCTGTCTTCTCATGTCCTCCTTTCTGGGCTTTAATTTATCTACTTTGGCATTTGCAGGAAAAGTACAAGAGAGCTCTAGCAGATACAGAGAACCTGAGGACCAGGAGTCAAAGGATGGTGGAGGATGCTAAAATATATGGTAAAAAACCCTTTTCATTCAATGTCTACAGCGTAAACCTGAAGCTGAAATTCATAGATTTTGCAGTTGCCTTTCTGCACCACTAGATGTCACGGGTGAGCTACAGAAGTTCTTCAGTTGTTATTAAAGTGGTTTAAGAATATGCTGCATGTGTTTAATGATGTGTATAAGATCCTCGCGATGTGAAATATGAGCCCAGATAGAACCTTTAAAGCAATTAATAATCATTCCTTTGATGGGAGTCATTTCATCAGGATTTCTGCCCTCCGTTCTCACCAGGCATCCAGAGCTTCTGTAAAGACCTTTTAGAGGTTGCCGACATCCTGGAGAAGGCCACGGAGAGCGTCCCCAAGGAGGAAGTGACGAGCCAGAACCCTCACCTGAAGAACCTGTACGACGGCCTGGTGATGACCGAGGTCCAGGTCCAGAAGGTCTTCACCAAGCACGGCCTCATCAAGCTCAACCCAGAGGGCCAGAAGTTCGACCCGTACGAGCACGAGGCGCTCTTCCACGCGCCCGTGGAAGGCAAGGAGCCCGGGACCGTCGCCGTGGTGACCAAAGTGGGCTACAAGCTCCACGGCCGCACCCTGAGGCCTGCGTTGGTGGGTGTGGCCAAATCTCCCTAGGGACTGATTGGCTGGTAGAACAAAGCAGGGTCAGTGGTCAGTGGATGATGACAGACTCAGACTGACCCAAAACTGTCCTCACACTCTGACACTGGACCAGGGAACCTTTCTATGCGGACAGTGGACAGCCTGTTTGGTCAATAAGCCATCACTGTGTGTTGCGTTCTTTCAGGATCTGTTCAGACACAACGTTTTCACAGACTGCAGCAGACTAGCATCGTTAACCCAGAGCTTTATATAAAGACGTGTTGGATCTAAGTTAAGTGAAGGCTAGAAAGCGTGCTGCTGCTGGTTCCATTCCAAACGATTCCTTTTATTGACGTCTTTTAATGTTTACTGTTAGAAATTCATACTGGATTAAAACTGAGATGTGATGGAAAAGGCTCCCTGTGCAGCTCCAGTAAAATGGTTAGTTCTATGCCACCATGACTCATACACCAGCCTCAGGCAGAGATGCTGTGGGGCTAATTCCATAATAATAATAATAATAATGACGTTTACCAGTATGTAGGAATGATCCGATTTTCATCCAGAAGTCTGAATTGGAGTAAAGTAAGTAACACTGAAATGTCTGAGGTGTTTTTTTGCTTTTTTTGTGACTGTGTGAACAATTATTAATAAAAGTTATGGATGCATTGTACACAGTAGGGGGATATTCCACAAAGCCAGCTAATCTCAAAAGGCAGGCTTAGTTTGATTAATGTCACTCCATTTCTCCAGATTCTGTTCCACCACAGAGGTGAACCTGATGCCCTGCTCATCTACTGTGGCAACATATACTCCATAGCAGGCTAGCTGTGTAGCTTGATGAATATGATTGGACGATCCAGGTGATGTCACACTGGGGCTGGTATCCTGCTGATGTTCTCTCCCACCACACCCACCAGCCGATATAAAGTTAAGACAGCGGTTGTTGCAGCAGCTGCCGTTTGTTTTCTAGGTGGTTAAATAATTACATTTTATAGCTTTCATCTTTTAAAATCTAGTTCCAATTAGATTTTTCTTTTAACATTTTGACGAACATTACTGTATTTAATCTTTCCATGCTGGCAGAAACTTTCTTCCACCCACCAAGCATCATTATTAATCACAAAAAAATCTTTTTGTCGAAGATGGAGCCATAAAATCAACATTCTCTCTGGTCTAAATGTGTTCAAATAGCCATAAAGTACCTTACAACTGTTAACAAAGTACACATGTGAATTAAAATACTGTATTAATGCGACATTTTGAAGGCTTGAAACCGTTTTTATGTAGTTAGAATATTTTTATATCCTTTCTTAAATCATGTCCTAACACATTTATTAACCTGTCAGCTATTTTCTGTCATATATTCTGGTTTTAATAACTCCAGATTATTTCAACCTGCCCAAAGAGAGATGATTTATTAACATGTATTTAGAAGTTTATAGTTAGAAGCACTTCTTGGCGCACACTGTCACTAAACCGTCTGTAACGCAACATCACCTAATACACAATGCAGTATGAATAGCTGTTTTAATGCAGCTGGTGTTTCCTTTATTAGTTATGATGTATATGAGATGCTCATAAGATGCAACGAGTATTTTTCAGCCTGGAAGAAGAACGCAACTTTTTCCTTTCCTTCTATGCTTGCCCGTCTAGGATATATTGAGAGGGGCTGCCTTCACAGTAATGTTGACACACATGAGCCTCGCTTGTTAAGCCTCACTTAGATTAGTGGGAATTGAATTCACCAGAGCTTCGTTCATAGAAACCTGGAGTAAACTGCTATATATATATATATTTTTTTTTTTTTTTTTTATCTTGCTTCGCAGAGTCAGTTCCGTTCGGTATGCACCCTACCGAGGCAGCATCTGTAGGAGAATAAGGAGATGTTGAAGGTTAACGGAAACGAAGGAGCCCAACAATAAAGCATTTTGTTTCCTGGGGTAGACACGTAATTCAACTCAGTTTAATTCATATAGCACCAATTCACAACACAAGTCATCTCAAGGCAGTTTACAGGTTCTTTTAATTCAATCATGGATTCCAATCTGTCAAAAGGAATCAGCAGATTGCATCGACTCGTTGAGTTACAACATTAACTCCAGAACAAACATACAGATGAAACTCAAAAAATGGGAATATTGTGTAAAATTTTATCATAGTAATTCAACTTAAAAGGTGAAACTAATCATGTAATAGAACAGAGGCACAAAGGAGCTGATGTTAAAAATAAGTTAAAGAATGTAAAAAAAAAATTGATGACTGGGCATGGAGGATGTATGGGCACTGGGGGCATCATCCGAGTTGATGCTCCGTTGGCGCTGAGCAGGATACCAGACCAGTTTCAGTGACTATGGACAGAAAAACACTGACAGAAAACAAAGTTAACAGTTGAAAGAACAAATAATGCAAGTGGAGAGTAGTAGAAGAGAGAAGTGGTCAGTCTGTCCTCCAACAGTCTAAGCCTGTAGCATCATAACTACAGAGATAGGTCAGGAGAACCTAAGCCATTCTAATTATAAGCTTTATCAAAAAGAAAATTTTTAAGCCCAATCCTAAAAGTACAAAGTATCTGTTTAGGCAATATGATATAATACAATACTGTTCGTATGACTATATATTGTAGGGGTTTTTTTTTTAAGGAGGGAGAGAAGTGGGGGAGGACATGCAGCAAAGGTCACCCAGGACAGGATGCTTGATGATTAAATGCTTCAACGGTCTATTCAGAACACTGTTCAAATATGTAATCTTACAGATTGTATGTAATCAATCAGTGGTGTATCTATTAAGAAGGGAAAAAAAGGATTTTCTTACCCACTATTGTAATCTTGTTAAGACGTCATTGTAGTGTAAAAAAACAGTTTTCCATCAAAACATTGGCTTTTCTTGCCCGGGACAGGTCCTTGTTTCTAGCATGATATACCTCCCCTGATTCTTCCAGCTGACTCCAATCTTCCTTAGTTAAATAAACGTGCCAAGTTTGTTTAAACATAACACAGCTCTTCTACAAGTCAATCAACTTTTTCTTTTTACCATAAGCTTCTTCAAAAATCTGCTACCAGTCGCTGATGGTCCCCCCTCCTGCCACAAGGTGGTACACAGTGACTTTAAATCAGATATTTTCTTCCCTTGATGAAGGTACACGTTGTAACCAAAGGAATCTCATCAGCATGCAGCTCTCATTCACTTCCTGTTTAACCCCTCCTGTGTGATTTAACAGGACCAACGTCTCCATCGGAAATTTGTTTTTCTCAGTGACCAGAAGACTATATAGAAAATATTTGCACTTTTAATCCTGTATTTTACATATATTTTATGTTCAACAGAGTAAAGTAAAACAGCTCCGTGGCACGATGCCAGTATATTGTAGAAAAAAACCCCATCCATTTAGTCAAAAATCAGTTTTTAATACAAAACCTATAAAAATTTACATGCCACAAAATACTGTACATTACACATTTCTTATCTTACAAATTATTTACATTTGGTTCATATAGGTAAGCATTCATACTCTCTTTAAAACAATTTCCTTCCAGTAGTTTCCACTTTGAGACTGGTTGACTGGATGCTGATTAAAACTCAAACAGCTGGAAAGAAACTTAGACACCAAACATTCAAAATTTTAAACTTTCCATTCCAATAAATTTTTTCTTTAAACCTCCAATCGGGTTTTTTTTTTAAATTCAACTCTAACACTTTCTGTACACACACCTGGGAACAGCAGGTGTCATTAGTATACGTAGATATGTTTCAGGAAAACTGAGGACTTCAACTTAAATTTGTCCACATGGGGTGTATACTTTTTTTTAGGCTCTTTTTTCCTTACCCAACACTTTCCATCTCTTTGCAATAGGAATACATTCATTATTTGGATACAATAATTTTTGTAGAACGGTTGAAACCTTGTTACATTCAATGGATATTATCAAAAACAATGAAAAAAGGACACATATGTTTATGGAGTATATATATTATATATATATATATATATATATATATATATTCTCCATAAACAATTTCCAAGCCCTTGCAAGGGCAACTGCAACTGCATCTATACGCAACAGATGTAGCTGTTCCAGCATCTGTTCAGATTTGCTTTTCTTTTCAACAGCTGCTGGGTGAAAATTACTGCTTTATCAAGCTTGATGGATTCAATTTAGCTTAAAAAGGAGAAACATGAACATAAAAATCTGTGACACGCAAAGAAAGTATCCAGTAATGCTTTTCAGAATCTGACCTAAAGACCGAGAGAAAACCCTCAGAATGAGTAACTTTGGCAGCAGGGAAAACTTGGTTTTGATGCACAACCTGAGGCAGACAAGAGAACTTTTTTTTTAACCCTTATTGTAGCATGTAGTAGAAAAAAAAAAAAAAAAAGGTGTAATGCATATTTAGACAGGTGCTTTTAGAGCTAAATTAACCAATTACTTCAGGTTCAGACAGACATTGGCTCCCCTGGCAAAGATGTGTAAGAAAAAAAAAAGCCTCAATGTTTTATTCAGTAATTCAGTGACTTCTTGACCTTCCAGAGTTTCCTTGGCAACTAGTTGCTGCTAGAATGACATCTCTTCTGTCCTACCATCACAAACATAAACATGGTGAGTCAGATTGAGCCTCATATATATATATATATATATATATATATATATATATAAACTCCAGGTGGGTTGGAAGGGAAATGAGGGATCGAAATAAAAAGCTACCGCACCCGCAGCTAACTGCGGTTGCAGTTCCAAAGGTGAAGGGAACACTGCCGGGAAGGACGACACACCAATGCTATAAGGCACGCAAAATCAACTTCCTTTAATGGCCGTCTCAGTTTCTAGTCCTTAATCCTATAGGGGACTAATGGGGTTGGCTGATCTAGTGAAAAATCCTTCTCTTCGTCTGCTCCATCCTTCTGAGACAGCTTACGAAATAAAGCTCCGCCCCAGGATACAAGGAAGTCTGGCCCCAGTGATACGTGGGATTGTGCCGCTTTAAAGTACGGTGTGTGTGATCTGTGATGCGGTTTGCTTCTTCTTGGTTGGGTTTTTTTTGTTACTTGAAAAACGAAACCCTAGCAGCCTTTTTACACATCTTCATCAGGAGGTCAAGGAGTCGTTCAACACTCGTCTCTGAAGACCGAGAACCAATGACGCATTGCGTACTCTTCTCCGATCAGAGTTTAGGGACGTTCGTATTTCAAAACCCCAAAAAAGCAGGGAGACAACATCCAATTTTTGGGGACCAGTTAGGTTCGATCACAACAGTGTCTGCGCAGACTTCAATCAGGATAAGCCCATCCCGCTTCATTAACGGTGTAACGTTCAACAAAACCCAGGAACCAGACATCAGAAGGTAATAATTTACTTTAAAATACTTTAAAATCTGCTAGTTATTGATTCAAGGAACATTTGCAGTGCCCCCTAGAGGACAAACACTGCAGTAAGTAAGCCCTTTTTTTTAAATACGTTTCTCTTTAGCTCTACTGACCACCCCACCCCCCCTTTCAGTGCTAATGTAGCAGTGCTAAAAAAATGTGATGGTACCAGTGCAAGAACACTAAACGGATTCAACTGAATCGGTTTTAAACAGAGTAAAAACGAAGAAGGTCAGCAGACGGGCTCCACAGCAAACGCGTGGTTTCAAACGTTTGAGCGGAACACGTTTTAAGTCCTTCGTTCTGTTACTTCTATAACGATGCTTGGGAGTAACTTTTACGCTGAGAGCTACAACTGGAGAATACCGTAATTCATCAATCAAGATTTGTGGCGGAAATTATGTACAACTGAAAAAGCGTTGGGCATCCTTGATACTTCCAAAGGCAGCAAAATATGAGCCGAGCCTCTTTTTTCACTGTTGTTCATAGACTTTGTATGAAAATATTGTCATTATTCCAGAGAGGGGAAAGTTTTTATTTGCTCTGTACATATCTGCAAAGTGAAAAATGAGAAAAACTAGAAAACAGTCGGCAGTGGTTCCATCCAGCCGAGACGGATCGCTATGAGACGTCTCTGGATATCCAGCCGCTCTCCGTGAGGAAGGTGAGGATGCGCTTCTTGAGGACCTTGTCCAGGTAGCTGGGCAGCCGGCTCTTAGCCGGGATGCCCTGCCGTTTCTGCAGATGGTCTTTGATGATGATGGTTTTGACAGTCAGGTAGCGTGTCGGGCTCAGGCTGAGGGAGTTGCACAGCACCTTCTCCCTATCTGACAGGAGCTCGAACCCAGTCAGGTTCTCGATGGCTGCAAACTCGCCGTCCTTGCCTTCTTCCTTGATCCCACCTCCGACTCCGAGCCCCCCAGTGATGCCTCCTCCCCCGCCGGCACCGCCACCGAGTCCCATCCCCGAGCCGAGCCCGGCCCCCCCTGACCCGCCACGTTTGGAGGCCACCACGTTCTTGTTCTCCTTGCGTTTCTCCCGTTTGTGACGAGCGGCTTCGTACTCGGCCGACTCCTCCAGGCGCGTGATGCCGTTGCGGCGGTAGCGCTGCAACTCGCGCACCTTGGCCCTCAGCGCCCGTTCTTTCTGCATGTTCTCGAAGAACTCCTCGAACTCCCGATGAGCCATGAACTGGCAGAGCGCCCGTAATCTCACCCGCTGCTCCTTCTCCTCCTTGGTGATCTTTCTCTTGGGGGTGCTCGGAAGAGGGCCGGACACAGCCACCGTGGTCGACGCCGATCCGACTGCAGTGCTGCATACTCCCGCTCCACCCGCAGGGACAGAACCGCCTACGACCTGCAACCCTCCGGGCTTCTCTTTCTCCTTGTCTTTCTTGTCTCTGCCGAGGAACCCAGGCACCAGGTTGTAGTCGCGGGCGATGTTCTTGCGCCGCTGCCGCTCCCTCAGCTTGCGAACGTACATGTCCACGTGGGCCCGTTTCAGCTCGATCTCCACATCCTCGTCGTCGTAGTTGACCGAAAGGCCGCTGATCAGCTTCTCTGCATCCTGGTCGTACTCGATTTCGTAGTCGTCGCGCAGAGGCATGTAGCCGAGCTGCTGCTGCTCGACCAGGCTTATGTCCAGCGGGGGCAGCGGGGTGGTGAGACTGGGCGATAGGGGGCCCCCGCTTGGACAAGTGTGGTCAGTTACTCTGTTGGGAATACTGTCCGGGATGCAGGCTTTACCCAAGTTACCGTGGATGTACATGGTGACGTAATGCTCCATGACTTCCTGCGGGGTTCGGGAAGGTCCGACATGTGCGGCCATGTCCTCCTGCAGGATCGAGACACAAACTGGTGTCAGCAAAGAAATGGAAATAGATCAATGAGTCCACAGTACAATAAGAACCATGATATGGTACTATTACGCAGTTCACTTAATAGGGTGAGTGAAAAAGATACATTCATTCGTGTTCTATAGTAATTTGAGCACCGGTAACAACTAGGGCCACCAATATATCAACTATTAGTTCTGTGTTGAAAAAAAAAAAAAATAAAATTGAATCTAAAAAAATTCCAAAAAAGCGATTCAGATGTCCGAAAATGTATTTAACTGTTCAACATTGTTTTCTCTTTTTACAGCTAGAAAAGAAGGAACAAGTCCAGACGGGTATTTTAAGACTTGCGTCTAAAAGGGTTAATAGAGTTTTCCTCGATGAACTGTAACTCCACCCATTGTTGCGTCACTGAATTACAGGCATACAATTAAGCTAACGGCTCAGATATACGTTTTTAAAAGCACTGACAGATATCAATATAGAACTCAAATAGATTGGATCAGATTGTGATAACTGATTCTAACTCGAGAATTGGAATTGCATCAATTCTTGAAATTGATACTCAGCTCTATAGATCATATCGATATATTACATTTTCTGTTTAGTGACAGATATAAGAAAAGTAAAACAAAAATTCAAATGAAACTCCTTGGTTTCCATGAAATAAATTGATGTCAGCCCACCCAATATCTTTCATCTTGTTTTACAACCATGTTTTACAACGTGTATTTATTTGGACTTTGAATTGAGGTCAACTCCAAGAAAGGATGATTGAAATAAAAGCATTTTTTTTTCCAAAATAAAAATGGAGAAAAGATTTATATTAAAAAATTGGCATGAAAAAAATTCTCAGATTTGATCCTTAATCCAATCTAAACACCCAGAATCTTTTCTTTGATTTTTCAGACAGTTTTATAATTGAATATTTACCTCTTGAACATAAATATTCAAATTAAAAACAGAAAACCTTCTGGCATCTTCAAATAATAAAAGGGACTGTTAAATATTGACAAATCAAATTTTTTATATTTTATATTGTGATGTATATTGATATTGACTAAAAATATTATCTTTGTATAAAAAATTTTTCCATATCGCCCAGCCCCATTTTCAACCCTTCAGAGCTGCTAGACAAAATATGTCACAAAAGCAACATTAATTATAAAAAAAACTATTTTAATACCCATTAAGGGATTTTTTAAATGAAATAAATAAAAAAACATCAGTTTTATTTTGGTTTTTAGACTTAATACATTTACTTCAATAGGATTTTTTAAAATAGTTAATAAGATCAAAAGGTCAGCAACCTATTAACAGGAATAATAAAGAAAAAACGTAATGGAAATATTATGCATGAAAAAAATAAAATATTAGATAAAGTGCAAAACCTAAAAAATGTTTTTTTGTAAATTAACTTTGCATTTTAAAACGTCACTTGATTCTTTTGTATTTTTAGCCAAAGTAATTTAGAGCCAGGGCTGCAGACCCCTGGGTTATTCTAAGATAGACTTTAAAGGGTAGAATGAGGTTTCTGAACAAGGTAGTTATTATTAGATTTACAAAAATAGTTCAGAACACCACATTTATTAAATTATCAAATATCACTTCTAAATGATTCATTTGAAAACATCGCTGAAGTTGCTTGTCGTTAGGCCGACGTGGATGCCAAGTCATGAACGCATCCCTTGTTGGTGCATGTAAAGATGATGAGCTGGGTCGTGGTTAACAGAAAATGGTTCTGGATTGACAGAGTCACAGTTGCTCAAACAAAACTGGCCTAACACGTACTTCAGGTTCCTTCAGCATCATGAAAACCCCAAAACAAAAGGCTAGAACCGACTGATCCAATAGACAAAAAAAGGATTTGTGCGAGAATAACTACTCAAATTTACTGAGCTGCAAGAGTAAGGGCATGATACTGAAATATTATTGGAATTATGTTTTTTCTTCTTTAACTGCAATGCATTGTGGGACGTTCTGGGAATAGTACTGTCTCAGTGCTGAGGAATGATTTAAATAAATCCTGCATATTGTTGACGTGCATCACGTGCAAATGATGTAATTTAATCTTAAACTTCAGTTGTGCTTGACTAATCTGACCAATCCAATCATTAATCATATTACTTAGCATATTACATATTACTACCACCTTAGCAACAACAAAAAATAACCTGAACAGGAGCGTTTGAACAACTACAATAAGGAATCTGCAGAGATTAATCTAGGTCAGGTTCGACACTCTAAAATGTTTTAGATTTAACATTGGAGTGAGTCGATCAAAAAAAAAAAGCATCCATCCATGTTCTTCAGTTTATCCGGGGTCGGGTCGTGGGGGCAGTAGTTTAAACAGAAAGACCCAGACTTGCCTCTCCCCAGCTACTTGGGCCAGCTTCTCGGGAGGAATCCCGAGGCGTTCCCAAGCAAGCCGGGAGACATAGTCCCTCCAGCGAGTCCTGGGTCTTCCTCTGGGCCTTCTCCCGGTGGGACGTACCTAGAACACCTCACCAGGGAGGCGTCCAGGAGGAATCCTGACCAGGTGCCGGAGCCACCTCAACTGGCTCCTCTCGATGTGAAGGAGCAGTGGCTCTACTCTGAGCCCCCTACGGATCACTGAGCTTCTCACCCTATCTCTAAGGGAGAACCCAGCCACCCGGCGGAGGAAACTCATTTCAGCTACCTGTATCTGTGATCTTGTTCTTTCGGTCACCTACCAAAGTTCGTGACCATGGATGAGGGTAGGAACGTAGATCGATCTGTAAATCAAGAGCTTTGCCTTCCGGCTCAGCTCTCTCTTCACCACGACATAACGGTGCAGCGCCCGCATAACTGCAGACGCCTTACCAATCCAATCTATCGATCACCCCCAGATACGCAAACTCCTCCACTTGAGGAAGGACTCCATCCCCGACCCGAAAAAGGCACCCTACCCTTTTCTGGCTGAAGACCATGGTAAACTCATGTTTCAGTTTACTGTGGGCAAAATTCACAAAGGTGCACTGTAGCTTTAGGAAGGGTAAAAACACTCAATCCATTAAATATTTTTATTTTTTAATGGCTGTTCAATCAGAAAATTGACAGATTAAGGAACCATAAGCATACAAAAATGGTATGTATGGAGGAAAACTAATTGTATATATATATATATATATATATATATATATATATATATATAGGATATATATATATATATATATATATATCCTCCTGAACTCAAAATCCCTCCGTTAAAACATGGTGGTGGAAGCATCATGCTGTCGTCGGTGCTTTTCATAACCAATAACAGGGAAGCGAGTGATTATTGTTCAAAAGTTGAATAGATACAGGACACATCTGGATGAAAACGTGTTAAAGGTGACTGTGACAGGACACCTGAAACAAAGTAGTGGGACGTTTCTAGCTGTAAAAAAGTAAGGTACAGTTCTGAAGCATTGTATGAAGGGGAAAGTTCAAAACTGTAAATGCTGATTGTTCTTTTTTTTAAAAAGACGTTCAAAAGAGGTAAAGATAACTTTCAATGACGCATTTTCAACGATGCCAATTCTTTTAAGTCATCAACATTGTCACTGTTTGGTAAACTTTAACAGTAGTCTGTGTTTAATTCAAAACTGACGCCTTTTGCCGCAACAACCAGGCTTTGTATGTAATTTAAAGCAAGACTTCTGATATTAAATGTCAACGGAATGATGTACCCAGTTTCCAAAGCCGTACTGTTCGATGGCATCGAGCAGCGACTGCTCTTCCCTGCTAGTCCATCCTCCCTCTGCCTCTGGACCCCACAGTGAGAACAGCCCGCCGTCGACTTGCTGGTAGCCGTGCCATCTGCGATGGTTGCCGATTTCGGCGCCCGCTGAGAAGCACTCCGGGCACAGCTCAATATCCGGACAGTCGGTGCAGCGTAGCCGCAGGTTGGTGACATCTGCGAGGCAGTTAACGCAGTACTTCTTCCCCAGGTCCGCCATCTTGCCTTGCCGCTGCTTCTTGTTGTAGGAGGTTCTACTCGGCGCCTGCGCGCAACGAGCCTCGCAGCTCGAGTCGCTCGCGCACTGCTCTTGTTATTCAGAGGGAAGCGTCAGAGCACCTCTGATTGGCTACTGACCCCAGTTTCCAAGACAACGGACACTAAACGAAAATTGTTTCTGTCTGCACCACTACGCGAGCCGTTCAGTTTTAGGCAAATTGAACAATGTTTTGGCGGATTTTAAGCATTATATTTATTATTCCGATGGAGAAAGAGAGCGATGAAAATGAGAAAAATGATGATATAGTATTTTCAGATATCAAACAGTTTACTAGTGGCGAGGAAGTCAAAAAAGACCCACCTGGTGAAAAAGAAGCCACCTGTTGGCCAGAACGGAGCAGGCGTCTGAAAAGCAACTCAGAGCAACCTGTATCACCCAGTCAGAGCGTTGTTTTTGAGACTGAAAGCGGCCACTGTAATCGATGTTTGGGGTTAAACTTTGATACCCCAAAGAGAGAGAGTACCGGACAGGAGGATGTTTCTACTGCAGCAGCCACAGACCATAAAAAGGTCGAGCCAGAATACTCTCTTCGGCTATCGGAAGAGCTGATCACGGAGAGAGACGAGGCCTGCCGACTGAACAGGCAGCTGCAGATGAAGCTGGCTGAATACTTCCACAACAGACCCATTGATGGAGTCCAGCTGGAAAGGGACAGGCCTGAAGAGGAGCTGCTACAGGAGTATGAGACGTCCATGAAGATCCTGTCTGAGCTAAAGCAGCAGCTTGACACTGATTCACAGAAAGCCCAGCAGCAGGCGGACAAGCTTAGGTTACAGTCTCAGGAGAAGCTGGAAGAGGTTGGTGTATCTGCTTCCTCACACAGGGCCGGCGCTAGCCATTTGGGTGCCCTAAGCACATACGCTCTGTGGTGCCCCCACGGCTAATGAAAAAAAGCACAGAATGTCAGTGCGTCTCCTTTTTTCCGAAATACCGTCTTTATTTGAATTTTGAATTGCACGAAAATGATCAATTAAAATCTTAATAAAATACTACACACATTTTTGCCTCAACAACAGCACCACGGAATAAAAATAAATAAAAAAGTCGCTAACTAAAAAATCATACTTCCAAAAAACATCTGTAAAATGATTGTAGAGGAACTGTAAATTATAAACAATATAAAGTAGTCAAATATTAAGTTTAACCTGAAATGATTAATAAAGTATACATATTCTCAATAAATAACTATACATAAGTACAAAAACATGCATAATATAACTTACTCATCCTGTAAAGTACTGCTAGAGAGAGTTTTTTTGTGCACTTTCATGTTTTATCATGAAAGTGCACATGGATCCGTTTTTCAAGGTCCTGTTGTGACATCAGTCCTTCAATCCTAGAGATGTTCTTCAGGTGATAGAAGGCTGACCTTGTTATTGCCTTTATGGGACCCTGGAGGTTCAGGTCTAAGTCCACTATTACACCTAGATTACGCACCTGCACCGTAGTTTATAATTGTATCAACTGAAGCTGTGTGCTGACTCTTGGGCCCTGTCCCAATACCCGCACTTGCACCCTTGTGCACTTCAATTGCGCGTTCCTGTTGAGGGGCACAAGTGCGTAGGGTGTCCCGATTCTCCAGAGCCAAGAATCCGGCCCATGGCCCCGCCTCTCCTGCACCCTAGCTCCGCAGTTCCCTGAAGTCCGCACCGACGCGGGCTTCAGCTAAGTGTATTTACCCACAATCCATGGGTACGTGTGGAATTCTGTGACAAAACTGCAAACAACTGGTTCCAGCTGCTTCTCCGACAAATATATTTTCAAGTTTATGGTTGTCAGTTTGTTCTTAAAATTGCCAAGGACAATAACCATGAACCCGAGTCTAGTTTGAAGATAGGTAGAGATAAAATAATAATTAATATATTGGCTTTGTTTTCATCTGAGCGATGTTACATTACAACATCCACTGCAGTGTGTTAACAGATTTTGAAAACCGTATCTTGTTTCAATTAAAAGTTGAAAGCCGTAAGCTACACGTTTTGTATTCTTTTTCAAATGACTGTTTAAATTGTTATTTAAATATGTGAGCGGAGCTTCCGGCGTTTCATAACTATTATCTGTAAAGATTGATGGGGACATGTCCGCGACAGCCCCCGGCTATCGCTGCCTCAAAATATTGACTAATTTGTAATTGTGTATATGAGTAATTACAGTAATTAACTACACGGTATTTAGTAATCAAATATTATCTTTGTATCTACGTCCCCTTCCGTCCCAGCGTTTTGTCCCTGCAAGACTGATCCAGGCTACCCTGATTAGCCATAATAGTGAACGTTTCTACCAGAATTGCAGACGTTTCTGTATCTCACAGATCCCTGAATCAAAGATTTTTTTCTTCCCCAACGTGTTGAGCAGGTGCTGGTTTATCTCTGCCAGGGAAGCAGAGGAAGGAGACACCAGCTACAACGGGGGTCATTGTTGGTCGGCTAGTTGGTCTCACTCAGCTGTTCCCCAATAACTCTGCGTCTGAAGGCTTTCAAAGCAAACACGTCGTTCTTCACTCCATTTTAGAGAAGTGTGGATGATGTACGGAAAAGGACTAGGATTGGACAAAGAGTCCAGTGTGTTGACTTGCACATGCAATAAATTAAGAAGAATATGAGGGAATTTAGTTGAGTCTTCACTGTTATGCACTAAATTTGTAATTATTTGTGACCCTGGCAAGAATGAGAGAAGAACGGAAGGGTAAAACAGAAGGAGAGAAAGAAAGACAACAAAACAAAAAAACGGTATTACATTAAATGTGTAGGACAGAGAAATGTTTTTTTAAACTTCTATTAATCTATGTAGATATATGACTACAAGTGTTCTTAATACATATTGCATATATGGAAGAGCTCTTGTTCCTAAACTCTCATTTTAGCTGTCTCACTGCAGAATTAGAATGGATAGAACTTTCATGTTGGTTCTGTAATGGGCTGAAGTCAAAACATGAGTTGGATCTGCTGCCATCTAGTGGCACAAACGGCAACATGAAGCAGTAATTACAGGAAACGCTCGTTATATCATATAGTTTTTATATATATACCAGAAAACTCGAATATCATTAAGCAGTGCAAATTTAAATTTTTTTATTTTTGTTACTCATTTCATAAATTGGAACGTGTATATTAAGTAATTTCACATAAATTGAAATAATTCAAGCCTGTATTTCCGCTAATTTTGATGATAATGGATTACCGATAACTCACAATAAATTAATTGTGTCTGTGAAATTAAAATAATGTGAAAATGTTAAATATTTGAAACTCGTGGTGTCTTAACCTAATTTACTTAAAATACCTGGAAAGGTTTCCTGACCCTCTGATTGGTCTCTCAGTCTGAGTCAATGTGAGACCGTCATGGGGAGCCTAAGTGTCCCCTTCCGGTTGGCCCATGGGTCCCCAAACCGAAAAAATATTGAATGTAAGTCAATGGAGGGATAAAAGTTATTTTCTGGTCCGCTTTGTCCTATGTCCTGAATCATGCATATGTTGTAATTATATCTAAATGATGACTAATGATGTACATTTACAATGTGTTTGTCCAGTGATTTGGGATTTATTTGATTTTAAAAATTCGCATTTAAAATGCCTACAAATCAGAAGCAAGAAGTGGCATATATAACGTAATTTTGCTAACAGCAGTAAGCACTAGCTATAGCACGTAAAACACTCACCTAGAGCTTGTAGAGTTTCTCCTCCATGCTGGCTCTCACTCCACCGACTGCTTTAACCCCAACATAGCTGCTACTTTCCAAATGGTCAGATTTATTGTGGTTTTCTCAGTGTTTAATGCTACTTTCTTCATCCTGTAGGCTACGTCCCTCACTCTCCTTCTTCTGCAGTTGTAGTCCACTAAACGTTTTTACACAAAACCTATAGTAACTTTTGCCTACCTCCGCTCAAAAATCAGCTTTTTCTCTGCATCAAAATTAGTTTTTAAAATTCACGGACATCATATTTTCGATTCACGGCGTATTTCAAACGGGATCAGAAAATAACTGTACTCGCTCCATTGACACTCTTTTTTGGGGGCATTTGGGGACCCATGGACCGGAAGTAGAAGGGCGTGACTTAGGCTCACCGTAGGGAAGACTGCTGACTGGACAGATGTCCAGAAGACAGACGTTATTGACAACCAGGGAAGATGAGCCACAAATGATCATCGTTAAAAAGGTTGGTTGTTCACAGAGTGCTGTGTCCAATCAAACCAAAGTAGTTATAGCTTTACTATTAAAAAATACTGTTTTGGGCCAGAGGTGGGCTGGTGTTGAAATTTAGACTGGCAGCTTGGTTCTGATAGGCCAAAAAGACAAAATTAATTGAGAATAAAGTGCTTTTTTCGTTTTGGAAAGTACTTAGTAAAAAATAAGTAAGGCATGTTTAGTATAAATCGAATGTTGCTTGTCAACCACCAATAAACGGAAGTTTATAATTTGTATTGTTATTTTCAGTGTTTTTTGTTATAAGTTTTAAATGTCCTAGATAACTGAACTCACCATACATTTCAAACTTTCCTTGAATGCAACACACGTGTTAGATGCAGCGTGAAGGGCACACACTGTGTTCTAATTAAAACAGACCAATTAATGAGTGTACAGGGTCTCTGTGTTAACACTGTCAGCACTCTAAGGAGTGGTGGAACCCTAAGGGGCTATTTTTTTTTAGAAGTGATGGAACTGAGTCATTTTGGGTACTGGTGTTATACTTAAAGCACAGCTAAAAAGCGGCTCCTCTGCATTCGTCTCTCTCCATGCTGCTGTTTACTTCCGGACTGAATGAAGCATTGTGGTTGGTTGCAGGGAGATTCACGCTCAGTGAGGACGGGAGGTGTAGCAAGGTTAAGCAAGGCAAGGAAATTATATTTTTATAGCACACTTTCAACACAAGGCAATTCAAGGTGCTTTACATGACTACAGAAATGTGAAAATTAAAACATAGAATCAATAAGAGAAAGCATAAATGAACATTTATAAAATAAAAAACTAGCATTTGATTAAAAACATCAATTTGGAATACATTTGTTAAATAATAATAAGTAATAAAAGTAAGGCGATAGGCCGAAGGAGGGGCAGGACGGCAGAAAACCAACTGGTTTACTTATGTTGATATAATCGATTGGGTCAGTCTTGTATATTTTATACTTTTTTTTTTAAAGACTCAAAATATTGTCCATCCCTAACCGGAATGATAAAGATATATACATATCTATATATATATACAGACGTGGACAAAATTGTTGGTACCCTTCATTAAATCAAAGAAAAACTCATAATGGTCACAGACATAACTTTAATCTGACAAAAGTAATAATAAATAAAAATTATATAAATGTTGACCAATGAAAGTCAGACATTGCTTTTCTCCATGCTTCAACGGAATTATTTAAAAAATAAATGCATGAAACAGGCCCTGGACAAAAATTATGGTACCACAAAACTTATATTTTGTTGCCAACCTTTTGAGGCAATACACTGCAAATCAAATGATTCCTGTAACTGTCAATGAGGACTTCTGCACCTCTCAACAGGGTATTTTGGCCCACTCCTCATGAGCAAACTGTTCTAGTTGTTTCCGGTTTGAAGGGCGCCTTTTCCAGACAGCACGTTTCAGCTCCTTCCAAAGATGCTCAATAGGATTGAGATCAGGGCTCATAGAAGGCCAGTGTTTTCCTCTTAGCCCTTCTTGGGTGTTTTTAGCTGTGTGTTTTGGGTCATTTTCCTGTTGTAAGACCCGTGACCTGCGACTGAGACCATGCTTTCTGACACTGGCCAGCACATTTCTCTCTAGAATCCCCTGATAGTCTTGAGATTTCATTGTACCCTGCACAGATTCAAGACACCCTGTGTCAGATGCAGCAAATCAGCCCCAGAACATAACCGAGCCTCCCCCATGTTTCACAGTAGGGACCGTGTTCTTTTCTAGATATGCTTCATTTTTCCGTCTGTGAACATAGAGCTGATGTGCCTTGGCAAAAAGTTAAATTTTTGTCTCATCTGTCCACAGGACATTCTCCCAGAAGCTTTGTGGCTCGTCAGCATGTAGTTTGGCATACTCCAGTCTGTTTTTTTTAATGATTTGTCCTCTGGCTCAAACAGAGAAGGATGTTCCGATCCGACACTGATGTTCCCTGAGCATAAAGTTCAGCTTGGATCTATTTTGAAGTCTTTCTAGGCTCTTTTGTTACCATTTGGATTATCCGTCTCTTTGATCTGTCATCAATTTTCCTCCTGCAGCCACGTCCAGGGAGGTTGGCTACAGTCCCATGGATCGTACATTACTGAATGACGTGCAGCTGTAGTCCACAGAAAACATCTAGCTGCTTGGAGCATGGTCTTATTAGCCTTTACAGTTAACATGCTTGTCTATGATTTTCTTTTCATTGCCTGAGACAACTCTTTCCTTTGCTTCTCTGGTTTTTATATTGAGTGTGCGTACACACCCACGTCACCAAACAACACCTGTGGATACTGGAGTCCTATAAATAGAGCCCACCTGACGTGATATACAGTATTGTAGACACCTAGGATTGCTGATTAGGTGGACATACTGGTTAACATTTCCTTTGGGGGGTCACATTATTTTCATTCTTTTCTAGGGGTACCATCATTTTTGTCCGGCTGTTTCATGCATTTATCTTTAACTAATTCTGTTGAAGCATGGATGAAAAGCAATGTCTGGACTTTAATTCGGTCAACATTTCATATAATTTTTTATTTATTATTACTTTTGTCAGATTAAAGTTTATTTCTGTGACCATTATGAGTTTTTCTTTTATTTAATGAAGGGTACCAACTCAATTATGTCCACGTCTGTATATACCTTCTATATATATATTTTATATATATATATATATATATATATATGTATATATATATATATATAAATAATATTCCGTTAACAGTCATTTTCACAGCTTCTCCTTGGAGGGTTGCGGGTGGTTCTGGTGCATTTCTCCAACGGTTATCAGGTGAGAGGCACGGTGCACCCTGGACAGGTTGCCACTCCATCCATCCCAGTGGGCCCGGTTAGACGCGTGCCACAGAGCCCGATTGGCACCACAGAGAGCTGTGCGCTGCCAGCTGCTGCTTGCAGGCTTTCCTCAAGTAGTTTAGTCGGGAAATGGGTCGTTGTGAGATACTTCGGCTTATGGTGATGTAGTCGGAAAAAAAACATTTTAAATAAAGTGGTGAGATAGATTCCTTCATTTCTTGGAGGTTTAATAAGACTTGTTTGTACAAACAAGGAGGAATAGTATTACAGAGTGTTTGCAACAGCTGAATCCTGCCTTCCACCAATTGACTGACCACTTTATGGATTCAGACAACTTTGCTATTGTCTCTACCCTATCAGTAAACATTTCTCCATGGTCAAGTCTCCAGACTATTAGGGGTCTTCGTCTGACAGGCTCAATCTCAGGACACGTCAGGATAACCAGTGCTCAAAGGATTTTTTTCATGGCAATACAAGAGTAGGGAACCTAAAATCAGTTAATTTGACCTAACCTAATATTATACAGTGTCACACAATCAGACTACTATATCATGAAGAAATGGCACACAGTTCTCTCAGTATGTAAGAATACACAGAAAATATAATTCTTAATATAAATTTCACACTATAAAATTTTCCCAAAACAGTGGAAGAACTGTTTCCTCATGTTAACCTTTTTGTCTGAAGTGAATAATGTAATTGCAGTCTGCAATCAAAACCTAATTCAACAACTTCTGCAACAATCCGACTAATAGATTAGGAAAAAGAAAATAGAAAAGTCACCATTTTCGTTACATGCCGTTCAGGAACTGCACCAGGTGTTCTAATAATAGTGCAAGCATTTAAAGACTAACTCACCCCAAAATCAAATTTTTTTTTGTTGAACAAATTTATAAATGAGTATATATAACACTATCTACATCTCCAGTCGTTATTTTATGTAGTTTAGTACATTACTTGAAAATATTAATTTTGTACCCAAAACCGTTAGTTTAGTGCCCCAGGTGGTTAAACGATTACAATGCACTGCAATTCAGTAGAATTCAAATCCTGCATTCCTAACGGCGACTGTCGGGTTATCGTTGGGGTATATAACATGAGCGGTCTGGGCCACACCTCTGTAACAAGGTGCCATGAACTGCCGCTCAGTCGGCCCAAAACCTGGGTGCTCCGTTATGCAGGTGCTTACCGCTACTTACTGATATTTGCTCATTACCTACGACAAAGGGAGTAATGGGTAGATCAGTAAATGGAAAATAAAATATTGGCTAAGAGTTCATTTGTAATGGAATAATTATGATTCAATTCAATTCACTTTTATTTATATAGCAACAGTTCACAACAAATGTCATCTCAAGGCACTTTACAACAAAAGTCATCTCAATACAATTATACAAACATTCCAATCATTTAAGTTTTCTATGTAAGGAATCCCAGCAAATTGCGTTGAGTCATCGGCGTGAGGTTGTGCCCGGAACATGCAGACTCCAACCACAGCAATTCCTCAGCAAACCCTCATACTGAGCAAGCATATAACGACAGTGGAGAGGAAAAACTCCCGTTTAACAGGAAGAAACCTCTGGCAGAACCCTGGCTCAGTACAAGCGGTCATCTGCCACAACCGTCTGGGGGTCTGAGAAGAGACAGCATGGAGGATGCTGGATGACTTTGAGCATCATCTGGACCAACGCTCCCCATCCAGCATGGGGCATTATAGCTGAGCAGGGTACCAGACCGGGTGGAGCTTTTATGGGGAGAAAAACACTGAGAGAAAACTGGGTTAACAATTGCATTAACATCAGAAAAAATATATCTGGAGAGTAGTAGAAAAGAAAAG
The DNA here is from genome assembly GCA_028564705.1 of Apricaphanius iberus. Classification (NCBI taxonomy): domain Eukaryota; kingdom Metazoa; phylum Chordata; class Actinopteri; order Cyprinodontiformes; family Aphaniidae; genus Apricaphanius; species Apricaphanius iberus. The sequence goes on along the minus strand of JAPXFQ010000075.1, from coordinate 2,158,012 downwards.
TAGAAGGTGTGTTAGGGTCAGTTGAGTCTGAAAAAGGATGACTTTTTTCCTAAATCTTAAGTCTATTAGTAATATACGGTGTGAGGGAGATGGAGTTGAGGAGGGCCGCCGGACCATCTCCCTCTACTCCCTGCCTGGAAATCCCGGAGGAAAGAAGGAGGTAAGTGGGGAAGTACTGTAGTGCTTATGCATCTCTCCTTGCTCATAGGACTGTGCCCTCTCCAGAATCAATGTATTAGAGAGATAATATTATTGGCCTCCCATTCTTTTTTTAGAAATCCTAGGAACTACTAGTAGACCTGCATTCTGAGAACGAAGTGCTCTGTTAGGAACATATGGAACAATCAGATCTCTGATGTACGATGGAGCTTGAATATTTAGCGCTTTATACGTAAGGAAGAGGATCTTAAAGTCTATTCTGGATTTAACGGGGAGCCAATGGAGAGAAGCCGAAACAGGAGAAATGTGATCTCTCTTTTTAATATTCATCAGAACTCTTGCTGCAGCATTTTGGATCAACTGAAGGCTTTTGATGGCATTTTGTGGACTCCCTGATAATAAGGAATTACAGTAGTCCAGCCTCGAAGTAACAAATGCAAGGAGTAGTTTCTCTGCATCACTCCTGGACAGGATGTTTCTAATTTTAGCAATATTCCGAAGGTGAAAGAAAGAAATCCTATTTAATATGAGTTTTAAATGTCATGTCTTGGTCAAAAAATACACAGAGGTTCTTTACATTATTACCAGAGGCCAAATTCATACCATCCGGATGAAGTGATTGGCCTAGCAGTTTCCTTTTTAAAGGTTCTGGTCCAAAGACAAAGACCTCTGTGTTGTCTGAATTTAGGAGCAGAAAATTCAGAGTCATCCAAGTTTTTATGTCTTCGAGACATGCTTGGAATCTACCTAACTGATTGGTTTCATCAGGTTTTATGGATAAATATAATTGTGTATAATCAGCATAACTGTGGAAATCCATACCATGTTGTCTAATTATTTTACCAATTGGAAGCATATATATAGTGAAGAGAATCGGTCCAAGCACAGAACCCTGTGGTACTCCACAGACAGATGAATTATGGTGTGGGGTTTTTTTTGTGTGCACATTGCTGAATGATTTTCTTATCATGCTTGGATACATCTCTCTGTAACACACACTTGTTGCGGACAATGACGTACAGCAGCCGCAGGTGCTCCTGTCCAGGCAGAGTCACGAAATGACTCGAGCTAATCTATATTTAGCATTAGATGCTATCTCCCTGTACTCTCTTCCCTTTGGAGAAGGAAGTTGGTTGAGGAAAAAAACTCAACATCCAGATTATTTCCAGGCAAAGGAGCTCGCATTCTTACAGCTCTCTATCCATCTGGCCGTCTGTGACGCTACGCCGCAGTGCTGCCTGTCAGTAGACCACGCACAGCCCTTCATCCCCCCGCGTTTTTCCTGGTCCGCCAGGCAACGCCTCCTTTTGAGCAGTTTTTCAAAAATAAATGTGGGCGGGGTTATACTCTGGCAGGGGGGTGAGTTACTCTTTAATTTTGCTTTTATGTGTATTTCTCTTCTCGGGTTGCCTTGAATGAATAGTACTACTGCTACTACTACTGAATACTACAATGAGACGATTGCTGGACATAGCCCCCACCAATCGCATGTCTAGCTCAACCCTGATATATATATATATATATATATATATATATATATATATATATATATATATATGGTTTTACTTCTAAATGTAACCAACATAACAAAGTTTAACATATTTTTATGACATGAAATTTCTCCATTTTAGACTTATTTTCTTCCCTGTTCATACTTACCTTCACTTTTTAACCAAATCCAGGGCCGGCCCAAATTCTTATGGGGCCTTAAGCTGATTTTGATTCAGGGGGCCCTTCTTCCTGTTAACCCTCTAGGCGCCGGGATTTTTTCTATAAAATATTCCATTTTGATATCACTAGTTCAAAATGTTGTAGCTTTAATATGGTTATAGATAAAGGTACACTTTAAATTAGAAAAATCTTCAGTATGATCCAAAGTTTGTGATAGGAGCAAAATCACACATCTAATTTGTCATCAGGCGTTGGCACTATTGGATTGCATGACTTTTACAATTTTTTGCTTTTTGACATTGTTTAAAACTTTTTTTTTCATCAATAATTTTATTTTTTTTTTAGATTTTTCTATATATGTATTTTCTACATCTATATGTTTCATTTTTTTGGCTTTTTTTCAAGAACAGGTGGATATATCTGTTTATGTCCTTTCTTATGTGGCCTCGTTACTCTATTCACTATATAAAATCAACAGAAAGAAAATATTGGCCACAGAATTTTACAGATCCGTCCCAAAAATAACTAACAGGCTCATCAAATTGTCTGATCCACTGGTGATTCTACTCTTCCTCATCTGTCCAGCAAACCTCGCCAAAATCATCATCCTCACTTGCAGCGGGACAGAGAACTTTACTGCTGTTTACTCGCTTATAAGCGGTCTTTTTTCTCTCGTGTTTTCGATCGCATCTGCTCCTCATAAGTTTTATCTTTCTAAAAGTCGCGTTCTATATACTTTGACCGCAGCAGCTGTACCTCGCGTCCCCCGCTCGCGGCGCTGACTTAAAGGCCGATTTACTCCAAAAGTTTCCATGGTAACACACCCAAAAAGGTGTCCAAGATTAAAGGTACACATGTCCGCCATCTCCTGGTGTAAAGTAGTAATTAAATTAGTGGCCCTATCTCCAGCTGTGGCTCGTTAAAGTCAGCAATGTTGCTTGTTGCAATATTGCGACTTTGGCGCCTAGATGGTTAGGAACACTACCCCCACGAACAGTGCTTCAATCAAAGTTTGGTCTAATCTGGAAAAGGAGTTTAATTGCTGAAAAATCACCTAAAATCACCTAAAATCAAATAGCGATAGTTGGTACATTTTTTTCCAAGATAATCTAAAGCTCACACACAAAGTACAAAATAAACTTGTAGCTTTGGATGGTAACTATAGTAACAAAACAATGAAGATTAAAAAGCAATTAAATCATTTTTAATGTAAGAAAAAAAAAGCAAATTAATTTTTGTTCATTTCAACTTTCAATTATAACTTAAACAAAATAATTTTTTTGTCATTAAAACCTTAAATTGATAAAATAATTACCAAGTAAACTTGCTCTGTTCTCTAAATTTTAAACAATTGAAAATTTAATATTTTTATATTCTCAGTAAATAAAAGTTTTAGATCTGTAGTCTATGTTCATTTTCAAGATTTATGGGAGGCTCTAGATGATTTGGGGGCCCTAAGCAGTAGTTTTACTTCTCTTGTGCCTTGGGCCGGCTCTGACCAAATCTAACTTTGTATCTGTGTGTATTACCCAAGTAGATTTCTTTTTGAAATGCTTGCTTATTTAATATTTGTGTTGCTTCGGGCACTTCAACCCATCCTCAGCTTCTTCAGCAAATCAGCTCATCTTTGCAGCACATGGCATTTAAAATCAATTTTTACAGGAACTAGAGCTTTTCCATCTGGAAATGACCTAAAGTACTAAGCCAGTATTTGTATAGAGGTTAGTGTGTAATGGAGGATCTTTGTTGATCTTTGTGGTTGGTTGGCAAGAAAAGAAGCAAAATGAAGATGTTACCAACACTTCCAAGAGAGCTAATGGCTGAAATCCATGATATACAAGCACTTTAACGTCTGAATTCAGGAAGCGGTTTAGAGAAAACAAAATCTGTATTGATGGCAAAATTGAAGTTATTCAAAGCTCTTATAAGAGCTCTTATAAGTTTGATTCCCCGGTGTCTTGACCAAAATATTTAATAGAAAGCCTTGGACTCTTTACTCATAAAAAAAGTTTGCGTTTCTGAAGTACACAATTCAGCTTTTTAAAATCTGGTTTTGGAGAAACATGCAGTCATTTAGCAGCTTTAATATTCAAATAGAAGGAGCTGTCAAGATAGGACTGACAGCTGCTGCATGTGCAGCAGTTTGGTATTTTGGACACCTGAATCAGAACAAAGAAACAATATAACGCTGACGATTTTAAAACATGCAAACATGAAGGTTTTTTACAAAAATATATTTCTAAATACATAGGTCGGAAGGACTTACAACGAACATAATGAGCGTGATAAACTGTCCGTTGCTGCTGGAATTGCAGACTTTGATCAGAGCATCCGGTTTAATCTCCTGATTTCCCTAAATCGCTCACGTTTTTCGTGTTCTTTTTAGGAAGAAATTAAAAAAAAAAAAAATTTTTATCAGGCTCCTAACCAGGCAATAGGAGTGACCCATCTGCTGTGCTAAATCCTCCTCCAGACATGCAAAACAGTAGAATTATGGGTAAAATACACTGTTTCTTGCCACCCATACCCATGATGCAATGCGAGAAACATGAACATTGACGTCAGAAAAGATCCTCCTATTGTTAACAGTTGAATTAGTTTACAATAGAGAAACTTTTTTATTTTGGTCAAATATCCGTTTTGTGACTTCAGGTGGAAGAAGAATGGGAGGCGTTCATGGCGATGAAGCAAGACGTTGCTATGACAACGCTAAGCCGCCGCCTGGGGAAGGAACTGGCCCGGTCCAAAGTGCAGTCGATCCTGGCAGCGGAGCGGCTCCGGCAGGATGAGCTGACGAAGCTCCGTCTGAAGCATTTCGAGCTGAGATCCCAGATCCGCAGGCTGGAGGCGGAGCTTCGTGATGGGAGCGAACGCGGTGAGGACCCCCTGCAGATCCAGTTTGAGCGGCTGCAGGCCAGCATCCTGGAGAGGAAGAAGAAGACCGAAAAGGAAAGGGAAGAATCTCTAAAGCTGCAGAAGAAGATCAGCAGCTGCTTGGAGGTGAGCTGACGACCGCGTTGGTACGGTGTGTTAGAACTAGGGCTGCACGATTATGACCAAAAATAATAATCACGATTTTTTTGTTCCATATTGTAATCACAATTATTAATCACGATCATTCATCCAGTCCTGTAAAATATCTATTTTTGTTGCACCAATTATAAACGTACAATGTTGCAACATTTTTTGTGAAAAATAAAACTTTAGATTAGAATAGATGATAAAAATGCAAAAAAACAAAAACAAACTCCAATACTTATATATATGTATAAGTACAAGCTAAATATGTGTATTGCAGAGTGCAATCTCAAAATGCAATTTAACAGAAACAATTACAGCTTATACAGAAAAGGCCTTTGACATTCCCTGCATCCAAATCCTTAGCATTTACTACATGCTACATAGAAACTATTACTCACCCGTTAATTTCAGTAAATGCTGCATAGCAACAATCACGTAATAGGCATGAAATCAGACATACTGCTACACCATTTTGCACGTCATTTGACCCATATGACTGTTCTTTTGATCCAGATGATTACGTTACGTTCGCCTGTGGTCCCGCCGTCCTCTAGCCGTTATTTTGTCTGGTATGACTTAACAACTTAAATGTTTGATCAGTTCAAAAACTATTACAGTAATCAGTAACATCGCTTCACGTACATTTATCTTCTGAAGCTGCGGCGGTATCAATGGTTGACAGTTCGTCTTTAGTCATTTTTAGCTAGGTCCTTCTTCTTCTATGATTTCGGTGCGTCCGCTGCATTGTGGGATAGCGTAGCATCCACCGGCTGCTTACTGTGGCGGTAGTACACTTTCGGGAACTTTCTTCTTACTAGTCAGATCCATAATGGAGATTTGGATCTACTACATTGCTCAAATACTGTTTTTCATTTGCTACTTAGCAAGCGTAGTGCAGCCATTATGAGTGCTGAGTGGCATGTGCGCGGTTTTTATTTGGGCAGCTTAATGAAGCTTTAGCCATGCGTCTGCCCCCTGGTGGCTCATAAAATATTGATTGAGTCGATGTGTGATAAAGAACAAAGCAGAAGAGCTCGCATTTTGAATGTAAATATTGTTGACGATCAGGTTCATTTAATTGTGGCCACCAAAATCGTGATCACGATCAAAATCCGATTAATTATGCAGCCCTAGTTAGAACGCGAGCCGTTTAACTAGTGTCCTCCTGCTGCTCCCGTCAGGTCCTGTCGAACGTAAAAGAGAAGCTGTTCTGGAGCCAGATGGAGGTCCAGGCCAAACGGCAGCAGCTGGCAGAGGTGGAGGTCGCCCTGGCGAAGATGAGGGACCGGCTGACACGAACCAAGCTGGCCCGAAACAATCTGCAGAGAGACAACCAGAGACTGAAGGAGCGCCGAGGGCTGCTGGGAAACAGAGACCTGCTCAGGGACTTTGAGGAGACAGTGAACGCCTCGGAGCAGCTAGAGAAGCATCTGGAGAATCTAAAGTTCAAGGTCCAAGAGATCAACTTCAGATGTGGCACTTGGAGACAAAATATGGCCGCTCCTTAAACAAACAAATTTTACAGATTTTTGTACAGATTATAGAAATGGGATATCTGGAACACACAAACAGGTACAAGTACAAGTACAGAGCAAGAAATAATCAATTACCAGAAAATATTAAGAAAATATTTTCTGAAAGGAATGGGGGGTCATGAGTTAGGAGGAGAGCTACATTTTAGAAAACCTAAAGGACGCACAACAATGAGGCAAATGTGCATAGTGGTGTGTGATGTGATCATTAGAAGTGCTGTGTGAATATGGCTCAATTTAAAGTATTTTATAAAAATATCTACTGCGACAGTAAATGGATGTAATGCAGTTTGTGAATGTTTGGTGATGCGGTGTACTATACATGTATTATGGAGAGCAACTTATTTATATAAATATCTGTAATTTCATTGAGTCAGTTGGGGTAGGATTTAATAAACATCAGCTTCTTCCTACTCCTTTTCGAACTGACTGAAAGTTTTTTTTTTTTTGCAGGCTTGATTCCTAAAGATGTTTTTGTTTTTTTCTCATTTGTCTAGGACATGTTTTTTTCTTTCTATTCTATATATAAAAAAGAAAGAATTAAATGTTCTTTCTTTCTTTCAGATCTGACTATACATATTTCAGGTGTTTCAATTTTCAGGGCACCTTAAGTAAAATGCTGTGGATGAACAAATAAGAGATCAATTATGAGCAAATATCAGCAGTTTTCTAGTATTTTTTTTTAGAGTGGAACTAGTTTATTACTAAGGTACCAGCAGCATTTTGAGTGAAGTAAAGCTGAGCCCCAGTAGGACAGAATAACTTTATCAATGATTGCCATAAACAAAGACAACACAGAATTCATTGTAAAGTTGTTGGCTTGAAAATACCTCAGTGGTCTTTTAATCCTTTCCAGCCTTCGCTTCCATCACTATATCGATTGCTAGATGAGCACTACAAGTCTATCGATCGATATCTTTTGTTATTGTGTTATCGTCCAACCCGAGTCAAGTATTCTAGCTAATAGCTTTCAGCTTAGGTCCTCTGTTTCTGTTTTATATGTTGGGTTAATCTCTAATCTTATTTTTGTACAGTACTGTTGGCCTGTTTTTAAATGTGCCTGCTGAGGTAAAATAAATAAATAATGAAATTAAAGAGGGGTATGATTACTTTTAACTAGGATGCTACAGATGAGGACAGAGGATCTGCCATCCCAGGGTATTGCTTGAATAGAGTATATTTGTGGGAATCAATTATGTCATCTTATGGACTAACCAAATGTTGTGATTTTGTTGACCTCATTTTATGGTATAAATCATGTCCTCACTGTGAATCTAGTGCCTTTTATCCCCCATGAATTGTGTCCTTGAGCGGAAAGTTTTTGACTTTGAGGCAGAAAAGAAATATACATTTTGTTGGGGAATGAAACAAAAACTGTGTGTGTTGCGTAGGTAGCCTTTATTCTTTTACAATTTAAAGTCAGCCTAACTCACTCTGCATTTTGCATTAATTGGGGGTTGGCCTGGAATAGTATCAAATTCCCAGCCTAAATTATTGTCCCAGTCTGCCCGTGTGTGAAAGTATACCACCTTTTGTTTTCCTTTGGTAATGTATGTCAGTCTTTTTAAGCCGATGCAGTCATAAAGTTCTCCCATAAAGAAGGAGCATCCATATGTTTCCACTGTACAACAATTTAGTCCTTTTGATGTGTTTTTGTGAAATCCTGGGATCTGTACCAGCAGGGGCGGGGCTTCAGGGGGGTCTGGAGGGGAAGCAGGCCCCCAGCCCAGGATTAGGAGGGGCCCACATTGCAAAGGATGGAATTCAATGATATACACCTGTAACTGTAATAGGCTAAATGCCTCTGGAGTAGTTTTCAGCCACCAGCAGTGCTTGTGGTTCACCGTAATGTTAGCGTTTAGCCATGGCGTTTTTTACACAATCGCTCCAGGATCTCCTAAGAATAACCGTGAATTTTCTGTGAGTTGCATCACTGCTTTGAATTCGATACATATAAATTAACCATTACAAGAGATATTTCAAATGGTTCCAGTTTTGTAATGGGATATTTGAAAAAAAAAAAAATGTGCCAATAAAAGTTAAAAGCTCTCGCAGAGGCAGGATTTTGTTGAGTTATCATTTCTTAACTGCTTACTCTGCACTTCAGTTTTAAAATAAGCAGGGTGAAGGTAAGCCAGTGACGTGCGGTCAGAGCAGGTAGTTCCAACATAAATACAATCGGCACTGAAGGTTAACCTATCTGTTGTCTAAATTGTTCTATTATGTCAAAAAATGTTGGTCAAAATAACTGAATTCATTTAACATAATAAATGTATGCAGTGCCTGCGGGGTGGCGTATGAGGTGAGGCACAGCTGTGTCGTGCCTCTGGCGCTGTCACACACAGTGAATGAAGCAGGAAGTTGAAACAAACATGCACCATAGGAAACCGAAACTCTTTTTCTATGCATTGAAAAGACTGCAAACAGTCGGGGGGGGAAATCACAATCGGAATAGAAGTAATCCAGCACAGTTTTCCTCCTCATGGATGATCTTCATGTTTCTAAAATGAGGGCAAACAAAGAGGAGTTTAACATGAGTGATGGAGATATTGGTGGAGCAGAATGGAGACTTACACTTAATATAAACATTTTCACAGGACATTTAATAGGATGCATGGATCACTCGGATCTGTACTGTTCTTCTGTATGATTGATTCAACTTTTATTAAAACCTCCAAACGCTTAAAGGAATCTCTCATTTTTATCAAGAGTCTTAAATTCGATTACACCCATCATATAGTTAAATACAATGGTACTGATTATATAATTATTTGTTAAAAGAGAGATAGAAGAGTATAATTTAGGTTTAATAATTCTAATTCAATAAGAGCTGTGCCTCAGCAGTCATGAACCTCACTGCACGTCACTTAGGTAATTGTATAACATTAGACATGTTGACATAAATCATATCAAACCATCTATCACTTTGCACATTTTAAAGTTCAGTAACAGAAGTTCTCTAAGAAAAGCTCCCAAATACGGAAGCCCTAAAAGGTCATAAATACATTTTCTTTCCCCCGTTTTCCCGTGATAACGAAATAATTAATTTGAGATCTCAAAAAAACTAAACGATATTGTCTTTTAAATCACTGCAGGAAACATCATTCAGTGTAGCAATGTCAGAGGAGCAGGATAATATTGATCACCGCATGACGCATGTTTTCAATCAAGGCCTCACACAGGCTGAAATAGCTTTATGCCTTGCTATTACAGATAATGTACACATTAGTGTGCGTCATCTAAGAAGACGGTTAGCAAGGCTTCATCTTTATCGGAGGCGCAATCTAAGTGACCCTGATGTAGTCATTAATTACATAGTTGACCAGCTACGACTCCCCGGGCGTCTCCATGGATGATGACTGAGAGTAGCAGGATTGAGTCACTAGAAACCTAGTGTATGCAGTGCATGCATTATGTTATCACGAGAAAACGGAGGAAAATGATCTCATCACGAGAAAACTGGGAAATAAAATGTATGCATGTATGACCCTTTTAGGGCTTCTGTACCCAAATGTTGTGTGTAACTGTCTCTTTATATGTAGTTGTAGTCCGACAAATGTTTTGTGTTGTAACAGATTGTGCTACGGGATTCGACGCCTTTAGTGCTGCTGAGGTGCCAGTGTACCTGTGCGGCTGGTACAGCCTTGTGCTGTCACGTGGCGGCTCTGTTGTACCAGACGGCGCACTACTCACAGCTGAGGCTTACATCAGTTCCCCCATTGTTCAGCTGTACAGAGACCGAACAAAAGTGGCATAAACCAAGGACCATGGTAGCAAACTTTTTAATTTGATTCTTATTTAATGCATGTGGATGTCTCTTGAATGGTTCTTTAACTTGTTTTTATTTGGAAACAGGTTATTAAACCTGTTCGAGTGTATGACATGGTCATCATATCAGCCAGACCAAAAGAGAGAAGACCGTCGGAAGGAATCAGGTATGTGGTCTTGTCTATACTACATGTACACACGAATGTATTTGCACACATATATTTTCACATACTGATAAGTATTAACCAGCTTGAGCTAGGTATCCACTGCATGATATTTTCAGTCATTCTAGTCTGCATCAGAATCTAAAGGTGTCAAGATTTCTTTCTCACTATATATGACACCTGATTATCTCAAATGTAAAAATATAGCTCAGGCCTTTGCACCTATATTCCAAGAATTTAGTATTTGACTTTTTGTTTTCACAGTAATTTGTACAAAGGAGCTACCTGCCCCTCTGCCTGACATCTCCACTCTAAAAGTTCAGGAGGCGTAACATGGACTTAATCCAGACAAAGCTCCCATGATCACAACGATGGCCATCGCCAGTGATGCACCTCTGGTTGAGTCAAGTTCGGTCCAGTGCAGGAGGGAAGTGTGCTGTCCTACCAGCTACCTGTGAGGCCGCTCCCCAATACCCGTCCACACACAGACGCCCCTTCTCCGCCACAGCTGCCACTCTCCCATTACAGACTGGGACCCCCTCCCTGTTCATTTGTCCCCACTGAACATCAGCACCATCATCTGGCAACATCATTGGAGACTTCACAAAAGATTGGAAACTGAACCCGAGAGCAGAGTTCCTGCATCAAGTGGCACCGACTAAGAAGATGTCGCATAACATCTACCAAATTGCGAGAGGTATGTCACACAAGAGCAGAAAGTTCCGCTGAAAACCTTGCAAGGCGGCTTCTGGGACCTTCCCATCAAACAGCTGACATGCGTCGGGGTCTTGCCTTGGAGCATGTAGCTATAGAAGAGTACTGTAATGTAAGGAAGGTGAATCATTCCCCATGTGGGTTCCTGATCCACCCTGATGCACCATGGATGGGGGCAACACCTGATGGGATTGTGTACGATCCTGAGGGGCAGCCAGTGTTTGGCCTACTAGAAATTAAATGTGCGTAACTATGTGGACTTCCCTTACATTTCAATCAAGGAGGGTAGACACACACTGAGGCGGTCCCATCCTTATTACTGGCAGGTCCAAGGACAAATGCTGATTTCTGGATTTGACTTTTGCGACTTTGTTATTTACACCGAAGATGACATGTTTATTCAGAGAATTCCCTGTGACAGAGAAGTCATGCAAACCATTAAAAATAAGGTTGACTATTACTTTTTTCGCTTCTTCCTCAATGCCCGTTTGACAAATTAATGACTTCACTAACTACAATGTAAATAGTTACTGTTCAGAAAAATAAAACAAAAAGTGTTGTTTATGATGCATTGATGTGAAATGAGTAATAAATGACTTGGATCAAAGCTTTTTGGTGTTGCAATGGCTGGAGATTATAAGGTAAGAGGCATGAATTGAAAAAAATATGGGAACAATAAAAGTAGATCACTACTTGAATTGACCACATAAGTATTTTAACAAGGTAACAAAGGCCTAAAACAGGCATACGCAACAGTTCTTTTTCTAAACCTTTTATTTCATTGCAAACAGATTTCAAACACATACAAACGTATAAGATAAGGAATTTAAAAGGGTTTAAGAAAAGGTTTCTGAACCTATTTTTTTTTTCCAATTTACAATAAACTAGCTTTATGCTCTATGAAATCTTGGAGGTATTAAAAAAGACACTGCATACCATGATTTAGGTCAGATGTCCCACATTAGGGTACTATACAGTCTGCTATGTGCAATGCGGTCTTGCAGTTCCTCTTGTGGTTATGTTATCAGATTAAAAGCACACCACACTTTTCAGATTTTCAGCAAAAGGTCTGACAAAAAGCAAAATACACGGTGTCTTTTTTAAATTGAAAAAATAGTTGGTATGGTGGATATGGTGGGCTTTTATCATTTTTGTCCTGAGAAAGGCTTCCTTGCCCAGGCCTTTACCAATGACCCATTTTCATAGTTTGTAAGGAGACAAGCCACGGTGTAAAGTTGTTCGACGTTCCCAAAAGCCCGAAGGGGAACCACAGAATCAAAAAACTTGTGCTCCACATGCACCCTTAGACGTGCTATAGACTGGGTCTCCCTAACCTCAGATGCAGACATTTGAGGTCTCCCAGAGAGAAAAGCTGGCATGTATACCTTGCAGGGCACTTTGTCGTCATTGAGGAAACCCCTGTCTGCCATGATAGCCATCTCAGGTTTGAGTAAATCTATGACACCAGATTCGCGGGTAATCTGTTTGTCACTGATCGAGCCAGCATACAGCGCAGATGTAGTGGTGCAATCCCAATGAGCCCCTTCAGAGTGCAGTGGGACTTGTAGGAGGAAAACACTTCACTCTGGAGGAGAGGGGAAGATACGCACTGACACCTCAGCTCTGTGCAGTCAAGGATGACTCTGGTGTCTGGGAAGTCCTTGAAGTCTGCTGGCAGATTTCTCCGTATCGCCTCTTCTGGTATCCAGATCCTCACTGAGCCGATTACTGTGAACAGGAAGTTACTCCATGATGTTATTTTTCTACTGACCGTGGACTGATGGATACCATATCGGTCAGCAAGATCCCGCTGCTTTAGCCCAAGGGCAAGGTAATTCAAGGAGAGGAAAAATTCATCAATGGGTTGCAGGGTATGGGTTGAAGCATTTGACTCCATAGGAGCTCCTCTCTGCGCCTGCCGAACACCAACCATGGATGGCAGAGCATTCTGAAGCACGCCCCAAAACCACATCAGGATGTCATATGATGAAAACCTGAATAAATAAATAAAAAAAACATACCCTATTAAAATGCAGAAAAAAATTAAATACTTGAGTAGCCTTTTTACAAAATACTCTTCTACTTATGTACTTTTACTTTATTAAAATAGAAATGGGTAGTAATTGGTCACATTTACATTTACTAGAGAAACCTTTTCTTCTAAAAAAAGTACTTTTATGAGTAGCTTTGCTATGCAGTACTTTTTACTTTTAAGTAATATTAAATATCGCTACTTTTTACTTAGAAAACATTCTGGACAAGCTACCTACTGTGAATACATTTACTGAATGAAGAACATATTTTAACCCAAAACACAGACAGAAGCCTACAGTTTATCGAAATGAGTCAACCTGTTTCTACACAAGCTTTGCTTTTCTAATGTAGGCTAACCATCTGTCAGTAAGCTTGTCATTTTACTTTGAAGTCAAGTGAATATATATAGTACACACAATAACATGTAACTGAAAATATTTTGTACCTTGTTCTAAGATATATTTAGTCATTACTTACTGTAAGTACTCTTATTATGTAAAAAAAAAAATGGAAACGTATCTCTTGTTTTTTTTAATTTTTGATTTTAGTCCTTAAAACCCCAGAATTTCATCACAACTTTGGATTTTTGTCTGCCTGAAGACATAGTTGTTACTTGATGTTAGTACTCAAGTAGCCTTATTACTGAATACGTTTTTACTCTTACTTGAGCAATTTTTTAGACAGCTAGTTGTTACTGTTATTTGAGTACAAAATATGTTAAATTGGTGTTACTCTTACTTACAAATTTGGGTACTCTACCCACCTCTGCTATTTACGACGGTACGATGGAGTATTAGGGCCATTGTAAACAAAATAAAAATATTTTGGAGTAATTTTCCATCCAAAAAAACTCAGAAATTCTGAGATTAGTCACATATTTTCCAGAAACAACTCGGACGTTCTCTGATGTCAAAAAGTAACAAAGTTACGTGTAAAAACTCAGATTTTCTTAGATTAATTGCACATATTTTCCAGAAAGAAAAAAAAACAACTCATATTTTCTGTCACAAAAGAAAAGTTGACATTATTTTCGAGAGAAAAAAAGCGTACTTGATATAGAAAAGAATAAAATGTGCCAGAAAAAAAAAAACGTAAGAAATTTCTAAACTTAATGGCACATATTTTCGGTATATTTCGATATATAAGATATTTCTGACATTGTAACTTCAGAAAATTTTTAAATAAAAAAAAATGCCTTTAATCATATAAATTTCTACGTTTTTTCTCGCATATTTTCTACTTTAAGAAATAAATAAAAAAATAAAAAAGAGCATACAAGACACGAACTCGTGTCTCCACGAAAAAGGAGATCTAGTGCTCATTCTTAACCTCAGCACCATCACGTCCACCACTCTTCTGACTGCTCAATTTATAAATTTTTCCATAATTTATACAATTGGGCAATTTCCTGACAATTTGACAGCCAGATTAACCTTCGACCGTCGTAAGCAGAACTCAATTGTGCGACAAAACTACGCCTCAAAAATCGTAGCTCACAGTAAGATTTCAATCATGCAAATTAACACATGTCAGGGTTGATATAAGGAAAAAAATCGGAAGAGTAATGTTTGAATACGTAAACTTTTAAAGGCTCCTCGTCATCCCTTCGTTCATGATTCAGTTGGAGGAGCCATAATAAAGAAACAGTGGGATCAGTGGACAGCATTTACAGTTGTATGCTAAGGGGTAATAATGACAACATTTAGAATTACAGGGCTCAGGCAAGACAGTATGGGCCTTCCACTGTACCAACACGAACCACTGTTATTCTGTTTCCTAACAATGAAACAAAATGCTGGATCACGATCAGATGCACCACTATGGATGTCACAGCACAAGAAACCAATTATGGATTAAAATAAAATACATGCACTACATGGTGAAGCAAAGTTGAGCATTTTTTATTGAGTTCCAAATAATCAACGTCTGCATACTGGGCAACAAAAAAGGCCCTCTGGGTCTGGCTGCCCGACACATTCCCAGCGGAACCAGAGATCGCACATGCTGTATTGAATCTGGAGTAAAAGAAAAGAGGTCAGTGGAACCAAGTTATCATTATGTCAGAGCAGATGAAAGTTTTCTCACTTGCTCTTCCTGTGTGTTCTTGTTCCCAAAGGAGCAACACAGCTCTGATAGGTCATCTGTTTGGAGTTGGATGAATAAAAAGGAGCTAGTCAGAAGTGGACAGCTGAACAGCAAGCAACCACCAACTTCAGCACACCAGATCCATTTAAAATTGTTTGCGCCATCTCTTTTCGCAGATCTTCGACTTAGGGGTGTGCGATAGGACGATTTAAAGGAGACGTATCATGGAAAATCCACTTTTTTAGCCCTTAAATGCATGTAAATGTGTAATTTGGGTGTTTAGGAGTGCAGACAACTTACATTTATTATCTTCTGGTGCTGTGTTTATATCTTTACATTCTTTTTTGGTCATATTTTTCAGTCTGTCTAGTTTTCTCTATTCGCTGTTACGTTTTCTTGTCTATTACGTCACAGCATTTGTTGTTGAACTGCCAAATAAGGTAATGGACTTCCAGGTAACCAATTTTGTGAAGCCGCCATTTTTTCTCCACCACAGCGATTTTGTAGTCCAAGGTCAGTCATGTCGAAATTAAAAGAAAGTTAAACCAATATGCTTCTGGTTTTCTCTAATCATGCTTCTGTAATCATGTATTTTGTATCATTATCACTGAATCATGTAAAGCACCTTGTATTGCCTTGTGTTGAAAGTGTGCTATATAAATAAAATTGCTTGCCTTGCGTAGTAATGTTAGCCTGGAGCGGTACTTCCGGGTTGCTGCTTGGCAATGGCCACAAGCTGTCAGTAGTGCCAGAGGCTGCCGAAGTCTCTCACAGGCTGCCGGAGGATGTTATAGGCTTGTCAGTGTCAGCTTTGCTTATGCCAATCTTAATTGATTTGTTAACTCTGTTGATATGTCTTGTTATATATTGTGGATCTAAAATAAATATATTTATTTAATATGGTACCCCATAGAAAATCTGTGGAGGGAGTTGAAAGTCCGTGTTGCTCGGCGACAGCCCCAAAACATCATTGCTCTCGAGAAGATCTGCATGGAGGAATGGGCTAAAATACCAGCTACTGTATGTGCAAACCTGGTAAAGACCAATAGCAATCGTTTGACCTCTGTTATTGCCAACAAAGGTTATATTACAAAGTATTGAGTTGAATTTTTGTTATTGACCAAATACTTATTTTCCACCATAATTTACAAATAAATTCTTTAAAAATCCTACAATGTGAATTCCTGGATTTTTTTTCTTCAAATTCTGTCTCTCACAGTTGAAGTGTACCTATGATGAAAATTACTGACCTCTGTCATCCTTTTAAGTGGGAGAACTTGCACAATCGGTGGCTGACTAAATACTTTTTTGCCCCACTGTATATCCCTTCATACACTGTCTTTAATGAGGAGAGACTTCAACAGACTACACGATCATAGAACTTTATTTTTGACAAGAATTGTACTGGTCATTCTTCCTAAAAGCTTGAAAAAAACTTAATGGTTTTTCTGGTCAAGGAGAGTGGAGCAGAACTTTTCATAGTATTTTTTTTTCTCAAAAACAAAAGTCAGATGTTCTGCAGGAGAATTACAGTCATGCTCTTCCTCCCAACTCGGAACCGCCTCAAGGGTTTGCACTTGCTGTTCCTTCTCCATTGATAGAACTGACGGTAGCTTAACCATTCCCTCGAACGTAGTTCCTTTAACCCACTGAGCTGCTGCCTGTCTGATGTCATTAGATCAGAGATCAAGAGAAATGTTGTTATGGTTACTTGACATTAAAATTAAGAAACCAAAATTTAAAATGATGTCATAAAGTTTAATACAAGAGTACCATCGGATGTCATTAGATCAGAAAAAGTAAAATGTTGTTAAGGTTACTTGAAATAATAAAGTAAGAAATCAAAATTTAAAATGATTTCATAAAGTTTAATGCAAGAGTACCATCTGATGTCATTGGATCAGAAAAAGTAAAATGTTAAGGTTACTTAAAATAATAAAGTAAGAAATCAAAATTTAAATGATGTCATAAAGTTTATTTCAAGAGTACCATCTGATGTCATTAGATCAGAAAAAGAGAAATGTTGTTAAGGTTACTTGAAATAAAAAAGTAAGAAATCAAAATTTAAAATGATGTCATAAAGTTTAATACAAGAGTACCATCTGATGTCATTAGATCAGATAAAGAGAAATGTTGTTAAGGTTACTTGAAATAAAAAAATAAGAAAAGAACATCTAAAATAAATAGAAGAGTACCATCTGAACTCGGGTGAAGAGAGGGGCGGAGCTATCCACCAACCACTACCTGGTGGTGAGTCGGCTCCGGTGGTGGGGGAGGACGCCGGACAGACGTGGCAGGCCCAAATGTGTTGTGAGGGTCTGCTGGGAACGTCTGGCGGAGTCTCCTGTCAGAAGGAATTTCAACTCTCACCTCCGGCAGAACTTCAAACACGTCCCGGGGGAGGCGGGGGACATTGAGTCTGAATGGGCCATGTTCCGTGCCTCCATTGTCGAAGCGGCTGACCGTAGTTGTGGCCGTAAGGTAGTCGGTGCCTGTCGCGGCGGCAACCCTCGAACCCGATGGTGGACACCAGCGGTGAGGGATGCTGTCAAGCTGAAGAAGGAGTCCTATCGGGCCTTTTTGGCCTGTGGGACTCCGGAAGCAGCTGATAGGTACCGGCAGGCCAAGCGGAGTGCGGCTCGGATGGTCGCTGAGGCAAAAACTCGGGCGTGGGAGGAGTTTGGAGAGACCATGGAGAACGACTTCCGTATGGCTTCGAAGCGATTCTGGTCCACCATCCGGCATCTCAGGGGGGGGAAGCGGTCTGCCACCAACACTGTTTACAGTGGGGGCGGTGAGCTGCTGACCTCAACGCGGGACGTTTTGGGTCGGTGGATGGAATACTTCGAAGACCTCCTCAATCCCACCGACACGCCTTCCTGTTTGGAAGCAGATTCTGAGGACTCTGGTACGGGCTCTCCAATCTCTGGTGCTGAAGTCACTGAGGTTGTTAAAAAGCTCCTTGGTGGCAAGGCACCGGGGGTGGATGAGATTTGGCCGGAGTTCCTCAAGGCTCTGGATGTTGTAGGGCTGTGTTGGTTGACGCGGCTCTGCAATATTGCGTGGACATCGGGGGCAGTTCCCTTGGATTGGCAGACCTGGGTGGTGGTCCCCCTCTTTAAAAAGGGGGACCACAGAGTGTGTTCCAACGATAGGGGGATCACACTTCTGAGCCTCCCTGGTATGGTCTAATTGGGGGTTTTGGAGAGGAGGGTCCGACGGATAGTCGAACCTCGGATTCAGGAGGAACAATGAGGTTTTCGTCCTGTCAGTGGAACACTGGACCAGCTCTACACCCTCGGCAGGGTCCTGGAGGGTGCGTGGGAGTTCGCCCAACCGGTCTACATGTGCTTTGTGGACTTGGAGAAGGCGTTCGACCGTGTCCCTCGGGGTGTCCTGTGGGGGTTACTCCGGGAGTATGGGGTACCAGGCCCTTTGATACAGGCTGTTTGACACCGTTCATATAGGGACCTGAGTCTGGTTCGCATTGCCGGCAGTAAGTCGGACTCATTTCCGGTGAGAGCTGGACTCCGCCAAAGTTGCCCTTTGTCACCGGTCCTGTTCATAATGTTTATGGACAGGATTTCTAGGCGCAGCCAAGGTGTTGAGGCGATCCGTTTTGGTGACCTCAGGATCGGGTCTCTGCTTTTCGCAGATGATGTGGTCTTGTTGGCTTCATCTGAAGGTGATCTACAGCTCTCGTTGGAGCGGTTCGCAGCCGAGTGTGAAGCGGCTGGGATGAGGATCAGCACCTCCAAATCCGAGACCATGGTCTTGAGCCGGAAAAGGGTAGAGTGCCTTCTCCGGGTCGGGAATGATATCCTTCCTCAAGTGGGGTAGTTTAGGTATCTGGGGGTCTTGTTCACGAATGAAGGAAAAATGGAGCGGGAGATCGATGGACGGATTGGTAAGGCGTCTGCAGTTATGCGGGCACTGTACCGGTCTGTCGTGGTGAAGAGAGAGCTGAGCCAAATGGCAAAGCTCTCAATTTACCGGTCGATCTACGTTCCTACCCTCATCTATGGTCACGAACGCTGGGTGGAGACCGAAAGAACGAGATCGCGGATACAGGCGGCTGAATTGAGTTTCCTCCGTAGGGTGGCTGGGCTCTCCCTTAGAGATAGGGTGAGAAGCTCGGTCATCCGGAGGGGCCTGAGGTAAAGAGTCGCTGCTCCTCCACATCGAGAGGGGCCAGTTGAGGTGGCTCGGGCATCTGGTCAGGATGCCTCCTGGACGCCTCCCTGGTGAGGTGTTCTGGGCATGTCCCACCGGGAGGAGACCCAGGGGAAGAACCAGGACCCGCTGGAGGGATTATGTCTCCCAGCTGGCCTGGGAACGCCTCGGGATTCCTCCCGAGTAGCTGGCCCAAGTAGCCGGGGAGAGGGAAGTCTGGGCCTCTCTGCTTAGGCTACTGCCTCCGCGACCCAACCCCGGATAAGTGGAAGATGATGGATGGATGGATTGATGGATGAAAATGATGTCATAAAGTTTAATAGAAGAGTACCATCTGATGTCAGTAGATCAGAAAAAATGAAATGTTGTTAAGGTTACTTGAAATGAAAAAGTAAGAAATCAAACTTTTAAATCATGTAATAAAGTTTAATAGAAGAGTACCATCTGATGTCATTAGATCAGGTAAAGTGAAATGTTGTTAAGGTTACTTGAAATAAAAAACAGTTATAATCCTACATAACTCAGAGGATTTAAAAAGTAATTGAAATTGAAACTACAGCTTCTTTCTCTCAGACAGTTCTGAAACCTTGCGGCTCGCTGCTGCGTCACTGATTACAGCCGTTTGTTTTCCTCATCAGACAAACGAATCACTTAGGTGAACTATTTTGGATTCAAACGGTGAATTTCGCCAACAGATGAAGTATTTTAATGTCAGGAAAGGGGAAACTTACGGATGTTGGCGTTCAAGTTTCACGTACGCTTGTGTAGGCTACAACGCATGCAGACAGCAGAGGAGCGTCACAGAAATCCTTAGAAATTAGGATTAATATACACATAACTAATTTGGTGCAAACGTTTACTCGCCATGTGGTAGACAGCACTCCAAATTTTACTCACCAACATGAAAATTTGCTCGCATTAGGCGAGTGTTAATTTCGGACCCTGCTTACAAGATGTAAAATGTAGCAGAAATAAGTGCACAACTTTTAAATAAATTCTGCAACTAAAAAAAATTTGAAGTTGTTCATCAACCCATTTGCTGAGGTCTCAGTATGTTCTCAAAATGTTGTTTTTTTTGTGTGCTTGTGTTTTTAACATTAAGTTTCACTACAAAATCGATTTCTGTAGCACTTGTGCAAACAGATAAAAAGTTAGCCACCAGATCTGCTTCAAATACACTTTCCCCTCTTTGGTTTGTATTGTGGCCCTATGTTAAACAAGTTTCCCATGTCACCCTCTCATGTCATGGGCATCTCAAGTTTGTGACCATATATGTACGTCTTTACTGACATTACATTTTAGCGCTAATTACTGAAAATTAAGTGGTCTACATTGTCAAAGCTGGGAAATTCAATTGTGTTGTGTATATTGTGTCATTGGGATGGGGGGCTGACGGAGCTGCGTGGGTCTGCGCTAATGATTCTTTTGGAGTAAGTAATGATTGTTGCATAAAGCTACCTGATAGGCTATAATTTAAAAAATGAGGGGAAACTTTTTTTAATCGACCCCTTTTTCGCGCCACTATTGATCGATATATACTGGTATCGAATTATCGTCCAGCCCTAATTAAGAAAAGCATATATTTTGTTTATTTTTCCTTATGTGCATTTTTGTCAATAAATATATATACAAAAATGATTGTGCATTTTTAGTGAATAAAACATATATTTTGTATTTTTCCTTATATGTGCCCTCCTTGTTTTTACATTCCCTTATGCCTTTCTGCCTCATTAGGCAAATGAGGATGGCTGCCCTTTTAGGTTGAACTCCTCTAACATTGGTCAATAAACAAGGAGCAAGATCCATTTTAGTGTTTATTTGCATGGTTTTGTCTTTTTTTTGTGTGTGCATGTTTTAATATTGGTGTGAGATTAAAATCTGCTGTGAACTGAGTGAAAGAATGGCTTGCGCCTGTTCAAGATGGAATAAAGGCGGACTGTTTTATGGAACATGGGGTGACAGGACACAAAGGAGAGGAACCAGGTGTTAGGCTGGAAGTAGTGGCGGATGCAGTTGGGCAGAACTCTGCCTGCACCTGTGAGTAGCGCCATTCTGCTGGCAGAAGGAGAATGCTGAAGGGAGAAATGTCCAGGCTGCGTTACAAAACAGTCTGCCCGGCCAGTATGTCAGCTTTCAGGGTGACACCAGATCGCGCAGGATCCACGGGAGGAGGCCCAAGGGTGAGCTCCGACCGGGGTTCCACCAACTCTTCCTCCCGGCAGTCGCAGCTCACCCCTGGGGCTCCTCCTGTAGATCCTGTGCGATCTGGGGTCACCTTGAAAGCTGAGATGCTGGCCAGACGGACGGTTTATAATCCGGCCACGATATCTTTTGCCATGGCGTTCTCCTTCTGTCTGCAGAATGACACGACTCACATGTGTGGCTGCTGCAGAGCTCACAACTTTTGGCCGCTACTTTCACTTTGCACTGGTTGGCTATTCTGCCTGTCGATTACTGTCCTAGCCAGGGTCTGCCGACCACCCCACCTTTTTCTCGTAGCGCAGCCAGTCTGCTGAAAACACCTGCTTCCTCGGGTATAGCAATTCTTTCACTAAGTTCACCGTGGTTTCCAAATAAACTCGCACCAAACATACGAAACAAACATAAAATTAAAAAAAAATAATCCAAGACAAAACCATGAAAGAAGACCAAAATGTATACTGCTCCTTTCTGTTTATTGACGGACAGCAGAGGAGTTGGCCCTTGAGTGACAGCCCTCCTCATTTGCATAATAAAGCATAAAGGAAGGTAAAGACATGAGGGAATGAAAAACAAGGAATACATGTATAAGGAAAAATTTAATATATATTTTCACTGAAAATGCACATATAAGGAAGAGTAACATTTATTTTTCTTGACAAAATTGCATTAAATAGAAAAGGAAAAACCAAATGTATAGATTTTTGCTTATATTTTTAATAAGGTCAGTTTCTGTCCTCCATACTACATAACCTTGTATTTGTTTTTCAGCTTTCTCCCACATCCCTTGGCTCCTTCTCTAAGAAGAACGTGTAAGACTCCTTTGTAACCTCCTCTGATGGCAGCGAGGAATACAAACCAAGCAAGGAATCTATGGAGGAATCCACGGAAGATGATTCAGAGGTTCCTGCGGAGACAGTTCAGCCTAGACGGAAGAAGTTAAAGAGGGATCGCACTTACAGCAGTAAGAAACATACCAACTCTTATTCCAATATAGATGACAACTTGGAAAGTGACAGCTCAGAAAAGAATGGAGCAAATGTTTCTGTTCTCAAGCTCAAGAAGAAACCAGATGGAAGAAGGGATTACAGTAAAAAGCACTTTTGCTTCTTCTGTCCAACAAGCTGCCATAAAATGGCAAGGCATTTGGTCCGTAAGCACAGCAATGAACTGGAGGTGGCAAAGGCGATGAGTTTTCCTTTAACCTCAAAAGAGAGAAGACTGCAGTTTGATCTTCTCAGAAATAAAGGCAACCGAGCGCATAATAATAAAGTGATCCAATCCGGAATTGGGACCCTTGTTCCAAGTCAACAGGCCTCAGCACCTGTGAAGCCAAGTGATTACATCCATCGCATAAATTGTGAAGCGTTGCTTAAACGAAAAACCCTATGGAGACACATGTCAAGGTGCAAGCCTTCCAAAAAATGCAGTACACAGCAACCTGGCAGAAGTAGAATCCAGTCACTGTGCACCTTTGCACAGCCTACTCCTGAAGGTGTGAACCAAAAACTCGGGGGGTTGATAAATGCCATGCATCAGGATGATGTGACTCCAATTAGAAGGCAAGAAAAAACTATTTTACGGTTAGGGGAAAACCTTTACGCAAAACATGGACATGACAAATCCAAGCACGAGTATATAAGACAAAAAATGAGAGAGATTGGAAGGCTTCATCTTCATTCCAGAAGAGTTGGTAAGCTTAAGAAGATGAAGGACTTCTTCAAACCAGCCAACTTTAATTTGGTGGTTGAAACCGTGAAGGTTGTCTGTGGGTTTGATGAAGACAGAAACTCTTACAAAACACCATCCCTGGCACTGAAGCTTGGTCACAGTCTGAAGAAGATCGCAGACGTCCTGGAGTGTGAAGCTCAGATGAGGGAGTGTTCAGATGAAGAACTGATTGAAAATGTGAAAAGAACCAGAAATCTGTTCGAAAAGAAGTGGGACATTTGTGTTTCATCACATGCTTTGCAGACTCTTAGGGAAGCGAAATGGAACGCTCCTCAGCTCCTTCAATTCACAGAGGATGTGAAAAAAAATGCACTGTTATATTAATGAGCGCAGAAACCTGCACAGAAACAATCTCAAGGACAACCCAAACAAGGAGAACTGGTCCAAACTTGCAGCTGTAACGTTGTGTGATGTAATCCTCTTCAATAGGTGAAGAAATGCCTCTGGGGTTCGTTCCGATGTGGCTGTTGGTCTGTCAGAGCTGGAGCAAAAGCTTTTCCCAGCATTTCCAGAGGATAGAGATTAGAGGAAAAAGATTCCCATTCTGTTAACACCTGACATGCTTCTGTCAATGGAACTACTGGTTGCACATCGGCGAGATTGTGGGGTTCCTGATGAAAATCCCTTCTTCTTCTCAAGACCAGAAGCCCAAAGTCACTTCAGAGGATCCGACGCCATTCGACAAATCGCAACGGAATGTGGAGCAAAACATCCACAGACGCTGTCATCGACTAAATTAAGAAAACAACTGGCAACTTTGTCAACTGTTTTAAACTTGAAGGACAATGAAATGGACACGCTAGCTGACTTTCTTGGACAAGACATCCGGGTACACAGAGAGTACTACAGGCTTCCGGAAGAAACGCTGCAGTTGGCCAAAGTGAGTAAAGTTCTGATCGCACTTGAGCAAGTCCGTCTATCGGACTTCAAGGGAATGAGCATGGACGAAATCCAAGTTGATCCTGAGGGTAAAGGAAGTAAATTGCAGAAATTGTGTAATGATTTCCAGGCATTCTAATACTATGCTTATGTCATCCATGTTTTTTTATAGAGGAAGTGCCAGGAATGGTGGACAGTGACGACTCAGAGGATGAGAGGGACTCCATTTATAGTCCGTTGCCTTTAGGTGTGACAACATAATTTTGTGCTTTCAACCTTAGACTAACAATATTTTTTTTTTTTTTTTTTATATAATCAGCAAAAGCCAGAAGATGCCTTCCAGCTGTGGAGGAATCAGGAGATGGTGACACCATAGGTGTGTGCTATTAAGTAATAATCTTTGTCTAACAAGAAAAGCTTGACCTAAAAAAGCATTAAAATTTTCAAAGTTGAGACTTTCAGACAGTTCTTAACTTAGTTTGGGTGTTAAAGAACTGTCACAGATGTTTTCTGAAGGTTGAATCATAATTTAGATGTAAATTTAATTAGATAAATCCACCAAAATCAGAAAGTCGATGAGTATACTAGAGGGTATCAAAGGGCTTCTAGGGTTAACTTTTTTCTTTCCATAGTCACATTTTACATGTTTAGAAAACTTTTGCTGCCTATTGGTCAAAACTGTTGTCTTGAGGATAATTTTTACTTTCACAAGTATGTGTTTAAAATTTTTTAGTATGGTATGCAGTAAATGGAGAAAAATTGTCGTAATGCTTTTTGTCTCTAGGAGAAACGACCTCTGGAAAAGCCGAGACTTGACTACAATGTTACTGTTGAAGGTATACTTTATCCAGTGGTATAATATCCATAAGCTCTGGATTTTGGAAATCTTGTCATCTTGAAATAAAAATATTTAACTCTTAATATTTAGTAATATTGATATTCTTGCATTGTTTCCTTTAGTTTCTCTCAAATGATCTTTTGTCTGTTCTGTAAATTGCTCTTTCAGCTCCAACTATACTAAAGAACTTTCAAACTGGACGTGACAAAGACAAAGTGAAACCAGGTATTTACCTTTGACTCTGTGATGGATTATGTTCACTTTGTTGTATTTAAAGTATTACCAAAATATTTGTAGGAATAAGCAGGATTTTACCATTTCATTAAAAAATAATCATGATGTGAAATAAATCTATTACGAATACACAAAAAACAGCAACTATATAGCACTTTAGTTGTCAAAAAGTCTACTGCTGTGTTGGAAGCAACGTCCAGATTTCCCAGACCTTTCGACTATTGGTTCCATTTGAGCCACCCTCTGCAGCACAGCTCAGATGCACTCAGCTCACAAACTGTACACTAATAAAAAATGAGTGGATTTAAGAGTAGAATGTATCTATGGGGGAAAAAAACCCTGAATGGGGAAAATATGTAACAAAAATGACTAATCATGGGGTGCCCAAGATGACACCATTAGAAATAGGTAGAAAACATGCTGCAATTTAAAATGTAAACACAAGGCTGTGGATCAGAGGATTGTGGGATGTCTGAGGACAGGAGAGGAGAGTGTTGAGCTAGTTCCTAAAATGAATCTGTAGAAGAATGTGTTCAGATAATTGGTTTTGTCCAGGCTGAGTTCTTGTTTGGGCTAAAATCTTATCCAGCGTATTGGCCAGCGATTTCATATTGATGTTATTCTGCTCTGCTTCTGATGTCTCCTTATGAACTCCTCTGTGCGACTATCTGTAAACCCCTTTGTTTGATGTGGTTATGCCTCAAAACAAATGACTAAAAGTAAAATGGTGTGGGCTAAATCCCCCCAAACTTCACAAAATCAAATAGCTGAGTTGTTAAAATGTACTTTTACTACCAGAAACCACATAAAATAAAGCTATCAAAAAAGAACCAATCTGAATGCTAGTAAAAGCTGCTGCCAACATCTAATTTTAGAATTAGTAACCCCCCCCCTTCGAACAGTCTTCTGGCTCTGGTTCTGATTATGGTGCATTCAGACTGACAGCTTTGTCATCGTCAATTAACGCTCATAAAGCGACTAGTTAATCGCATGTACACAGAAGATACATTTTAAGCTGAAGCTAGCAAAGCTTGCCTTTCTCTGCTGGATGTTTTAAACACACATGGATCGTGGTTGGCTAGGCAGTGTTGACGTCGGGGAACGACACTACAGTGAGTCGTTCTGATTAGTTGCCATGCTGCGCCAAGAGCGTTAGGAGGGTCTAAAGTTTAACTGGCTGAACTTCTGTGTTACTAGCTTTATGAGCTTTGAAGCTTGAAACGTAGGACAAGCTTGAAAAGTTGACGGAGCCAAAGTTCATTAAGCGCTTCAGAGACAGCAACACTCCTCTGACGGCCTCAGCTGTCACAAGCCTGTGGTCTGAACGCAGCATTACTGTATGTCCACACCAAAAGCAAATTAAGCAAGCGGCGATTCAAGTGTACATGTTATGTCAATGGAGGAGCGCGATGACGCGCGGCAGGGGGTCCCCGCTTCAAGTCAGAAGCAGATTTGCGTCACGAAAAAGCTTTTCTGCCTGATTTGCGCGAACAATTCGCGCTACAGATGCGATGGAAAATACGCGCTGCATTTTATGTGGTGCATTTTGTGCATTCGCATTCATGGCGACTACCGCTCGAGTTGGAAAAATCGGAACTCCAGCTTCAATTCGCGCCGCGTCAACCAATCAGGGGACAGAGTTTCAGTAATTCTGTGACTGTCATGGAGTCACAGTGTCAGCAGGATATGGAGGAAACATCGTGGCTAATCACCCCAAGCAACATGACAAAAGCAGAAACAAACTGGGCGAGCAGGTCACGTTCTCCAGGCGGCGAGGAGCCGATGTTTATGAGAGGCTCTCTGGTGTTTATGAGTCCCTCCGCCGTAACTAGAGTGTATCTGTAGCTCACCAAACCCCCAGTTCAGCGGTCCCAGCTCTACCGGAGGCCAAGCCGAACACGTAACCCACTGTCTTCCTTCAGATCACAGAGACCACAATCCATAATCCACTCGCAGCTGCACTCTAGCCCAGTTCCGCTGAAGCCCGGGCCGAACACGCTGTCCTCCATCAGCCTGGTCCATAATCCACCGGCGGCTGCACTCTGGACCAAGCTCTGCTGAAGGCCAGTTCGCGCGTAAAAATACCATATTTGAAGGGCGTCCAGTTTGCTTTGTACACGCTTCAAGGTGCGAATGTTCACGCGAACAGCTAGGCGTGTGTCGCGCTTTTAAGTTGTTCCTATCGCGTTTTGCATGATCAAATATCTGAAAAGACAGTTTAAAGATTTGACTATGATCAATGATTGTATTTTGAATTCCAGATTATACTAGGGTATTAACTGTTTTCTACACTTTAAATGTCATTTTACCAGGACAATCAAGATCTGTAAAAAGGAAAAGGGCCAAGACTCATGATGATCATCGTCTAATTGGTATAGTTTGAATTTTCATATTTAAGTTGCATATTTTTACACTTCCTTAAATGTAAGAATTTTAAAGTGAAATAATCAAACAGCAGTCTATTGTCTTATCATATTGGACGGAAGGTTATATTGAAACAGATTTCGCTCATTTAGCTGGGTGGCAACGATTTGGTCATTTTCTAAATGCTTTTCTTCCTGTATTCAGAGCCAATCACATGAACCTAAAAGGTTGCAGAGTCTTTAACAAATACACAGCGCCTGGGCTAGATGCTAACATTGAGCCAACATTGTTAGCTTCTAGCCCTGCCCAGGTTAGAGGCTAACGATGTTGGTTAATGTTAATTTACTAATGTTAAATTGGTTATCAGTAAATTGGAAAGCTATAGTCCTCTATAAAATATCTCAAGCTGCTTTTTATCAGTTATCGAAAACTTGATATGGCTGGGGAAAGTATTCCAGATATTGCTGTCTGACTCATCTTCCTATGCCACTGATCTGTAACTGTCAGCACTGCATGGAACCCGTGAAGAGGGAGTGACAACGAGCTGTTTTGCTATTCTCATAGACTGCAGTACTCAAATATGTCGACATGTCATTCTTGCATATTCCTCCTTTAAATGAGTTGGATGTGTAATTTTAGTTGAAGTTCTTAAATGTTATTTTTCTGACTGCTAGGATTTTCTGTTTAAGGTCCATCAAAAGCAAAGAAATCTCCAACTGGATGGGACAGTGACTTCACTGAAGCAGGTATTTCCCAATTGTCACAAAGTACAGTGCCGATATTGTGAGCAAAAATGCAAACATGCAGAAGCATAACCATTTAAATTTAAGAATAAAATTTTTTAAAAAGAAGAAAATCCAATTTCAACATCATTTTTACCTCTTAAATGTCCTATATCATGCTATTTTACACCTTTTAGCGTCGGGGACAGGGAAATATATCAACGGGGCGAAATACAAGGCACTTCTTTGGTAACATTTTGACGTAAAAAAAAGTCACATTGTTACAAGTCAGTCCTTAAGCAAGAGAGAGCTGAGCCGCGGTTATGTGGGAGGATTTAGAGGGATTATGCATGATATAGGACCTTTAAAACATTGGCATCATGAATTTTATTTTTTGTATGTCAAAACACGACAAAAAAAATTAATGTCTATAAGCACTAATGCCTAGGCGGAGATTATCAGTACAGGTCTGAAGTGTGTCCATTAAAAACGGTAAGTCTTTTCTTCACCTCTGAATAGAGTACAGATGCCTTGGTGAGCTGGGTTTCTCATGTAAAAAAATTGCATTCAACACTGAGCACCAACTGGTTTTCAGTAATATCGCTGGGTTGAGGGAAACTTGGAAGATTTTCAAATCATCTAAGAGGGTTGGGAAAATTAAGGATGGGTTGTGGTTGGTGCACCTCTGACAGCTGGAAAAAAAAAGGGCTTAGACAAAGTTGGCTCTTGAAATAGATTGCAGATAATGGAAAACTCTTTACTTTTCTGATTTTTGACGTACAGTAGGTCTGCAACAAAGATGATTGGGATTATTTTTTTTTACTGCCTTAAATTTTTCTTAATTTCACAATATCCAAATACATTTCACTCAATACAAATAAAACGTAAAAAAAAGCAACAAATCAGCATAATTTGTGCAAACTTAACCCAATTGACCTTTCTTTGGCCCCACCCCCTAAACGGCCATTGTCCAATCACACATCGATTAGAAACAATTAGCAGGTCCGACAAACATTGATTCCAAGCCAGATGGTGAAGTGCTGCGGCCACATTCTTTGTAAATCAGACACTACATACCTCTGAGAG
Source organism: Apricaphanius iberus (assembly GCA_028564705.1). NCBI lineage: Eukaryota > Metazoa > Chordata > Actinopteri > Cyprinodontiformes > Aphaniidae > Apricaphanius > Apricaphanius iberus. Next base: position 2,128,638 of record JAPXFQ010000075.1, on the reverse strand, counting down.
ATTGTCTGGAGGATTTGTTTTTTTCAATGTGTTTTCCATTCCCAAAGCCGAAAAAACGTGAGCGATGCCTACAATGGATAAACAAAGTGTGGACGGCCCCACTCCCTCTCTTACTTTACAGTAACATATTAATAATAAACCTTGGTGTTGTCAAGTTCCTCGGATGTCAACAACTATTAATATTTTCGGGTTAATTTGTTGGTAGATATCACAGGCATTGTCTGAGATGAATGGAGATTTATTGAAAACCAAACCCACTGCCTTCAGGAGCGAGCGCCGATGCAGCCGGTTTATTAACGCATTTCTGGGTGAAATGTCTGAAGTAGTGTCCGCTTTTATGAAACGAATGTTCGCCTAATATCCATCTCAAAACTAAATTCACAACTAAGGCTGCATACAAATACCCCTACTACGTAGTAGGCGGAAATAAGTAAGCGAGCGATGTAGTAGATCCGAATCTCTAGTATGGGTTGGTAAAGTAGGCATAAAGTTCCCGGATGTGTACCGCCACAGTAAAATCCGCTGTATGCTACGCTATCCCACAATGCAGCGGAAGCCCCAAAATCGTAGAAGAGTGACGTCGGCTATGCCGAGGACGGGACCACAGGTAATGTAACAAACATCCCGGTAAAATGGTAGAGCAGTACGTCCGAATTTCATGCCTACTACCCACTTGTTTGCCACGCAGTATTTACTGCACACACTGGCAAGAAGTAGCTACTAGTAGTATATAGTAAATACTATAGAATCTCAATTCAGGGTCTGTTCTGCAGAGCAAGGGCACTGAGGGTATCTGCCCACAACTGCACACTTTCCGTGCAGTTATAAGACTTTATGTTATTCTCACTCTCTCCTGCACAGTATATTCATTTTTCATTTCCTAAAAATTGTATTTTAAACGTTAAATGTGCTACTAAACAAATCTCAAACCTCAAAACTCCTTGTAACTGTTAATTTAGGTTAACTGTTAATTTAGGTGATTTTTGGTAAATAAGGTTTTTCACTTTTTCATAGGGTTATTGACACCTAGGAAGGACACAGAGTGGTGATTCCTCTGTGGGAGGTATGTTTTCAGAGCTATAAGTTCGCTTTTTAAAAAAAAGGTAAAATGGGTGAAGTTGTATAAAATGAAAGGCAATGCAACTTTTTGTTTGATCCTTTTCTGTTGAAGCTTCCCATTCATCTCACAAAACTGGACTGGAGAAAGAGGCACCAGAAAAAGGTATAAGCTGCAAAACATTTAGCATGTTAAAGGAGCAGTATGTACGAATTTTACAGTGAAATGTCTCTCAATCGCTTGGAAGGAAACAGATTTGGATCCCAGCTGGCTGTGTGTTCACAAGTTTGACAGTTTGAAAGTGCTTGTACAGGACGTAGTCATTGTTTCCAATTTATTTTGCCTTTATTATTTCCTGGTCCCAGAGCCAATCACATGTGAGCCCCCAAGGTTTCCAAGCCTTCCACAGCTACACCGTGCCACGGCTAGAGGCTAACAATGCTAGCAGTAAATTAGAAAGAATTGGTTGTCTCTAAAAATATCTCAGGCTGCCTTTTTAAATTACCAGCCATTCAGTATTGCAGATAAGAGACTTTATTAAAAAGTTTCTATTTCAAAGTTCATTTTTGTTTAAAAGGCTAGTAGTCTTGTTTAGGGCTGAACGATTTTGGAAAGGAATCTAATTGCGATTTTTTTTCTTCAATATTGCGATTGCGATTTAATGTGCAATTATTTTTGTGGGGCTTTTGTCATGCATTTTTTAATTAATGTAATCAAATATATTGTGTATTATAAACAGATTTTTATACACAATTTATTCTATCCCATAAGATTATTTACTTATTTTAAGACGAAGGCAAATATTAACAACTTTATCTATTTTTAATCATCACACTCGATGGTCATCGGTGTTGTTCTGCAATCAAGGTTTTCTTCCTTTTGATCAACGCTAGTATTTCCCTCCGGCTGCAATGTTTCCCTCCATGTGGTTATCCAGGAAGTAGGATGCTTGAAGGAACAAGCTCTGATTTTTAATTCTCCATCGATCTAATGCACTTTCAGACCCTGGTATGACTCCGTAGAGCGGTTTGATCTCAGGTCAGTTGTTGCAAAATACTCCGCTGTTTTCGGTGCGACTTTACCTTTCTGTCTGCGTTTTTTATACAGCGCAGGTAAAATGTGGCTAAAATGTGTGTGTGAGATTGAATCCTAGCTTATTCATCATGAATAGCATATTTTTGGCTATAAAACCCGTTATAGCACAAATTATTTCAGCGTTATTTCTGCATAATACCTGGCGTTGCGCAGCATCAACGTTTTCATAGCAGATATAATTTCTCAAAACTGATGTACTGTTCCTCTTTGGTACCAAATATTGTGTAGCCTTGGATTCTGTTAAGATTTTGGTCATTTTATAACTGGTTAAAGTGAAACGTTTCCTTCTCTCCCTTGTTTGCAAGTCACGTGACTTTAGCAGATATGTTTACATCAAGTCAAATCGCAGCCTTTGCGATTAGGAAATCGCATTTTACCAAATCGCGGTTTAATTGCATATGCAATTAATCGTTCAGCCCTAGTCTTGTTGTCATGTTGAGACAGAAACCGATTTTATTAAGCAAATTTCTTTACAACAGGCATAAAAAAAGTTATTTTATTCAGTCCTGTTATTTAGAAAATGCTGGATTATGGAAGTTGCAAAGGCTGTTTCATTGTAATTTCTTTTATTTAATGCATTTGCACTTAATTAAGCAAAAAATGCTCATTGTTCTAAAGAACATAAAAAAAGAACAAGTTTGTTAAAGCAATTAAAGTATTGCTGAATTTAATCTTGGTTCTGCATGATTAATTGTACTTGCATCTGTTCAGTTTCATTTTTTTTTTTGTGTAAGTCTTTGATTATGTTTTTAAGCGATATCTTATAAAAAAATAATAATTTGAATTTAGCACTTAAAATCAGAGCTATAGACCTGATGGAAAAGGTGGATCCCATCATGCTTTGCCCAGTCATGGGTCCCCATGTGGTGGCAAAAACGTGTATGTGTGTTTGTCCTGTCTGTCTGTCTCTATGTGGCCCTGTGATGGACTGGTGACCTGTCCAGGGTGTACCCCGCCTCTCACCCGTTGACAGCTGGAGATAGGCACCAGCCCCCCCGCGACCCTGGAGGACTAAGCAGTTCAGAAAATGGATGGATGGATGGATGGATGGGTCACCAAGGTCGTTAAAGAGCTCCTTGGTGGAAAGGCTCCGGGGGTGGATGAGATTGGTCAAGGCTCTGGATGTTGTGGGGATGTGTTGGTTAAAGCAGCTCTGCAATATTGTGTGGAGAATGGTGAAATAAGGAGGCTTTTACTTAGTAGAATATATTTAGATTTTATTTTTGAAAGTCCAGCGTGGTTGTGTTTTAAGGACTGGTTTACTTCCTTTGTTCATAAGGAATTACTTCTCAGTAATGAGCTGTGTACATCTTTAAGGCTTTTATTTATCAGACCCAATCAACTTTCTTTTGAAAGTCCCACTGACTGATATTGTGGAGATCTTTATACCTATTGTCACACCTTATATATTTTATATAAGACCAGTAAATGATCGTAGCTCCTAGTTTAAATAGCACCTGTAGCACAGTTACAATAAAGACAAAAATCATTATATATGAACTATTTATTTAAGATGGGCTGGGTATGGGAATTTTGGACCTTTCTGTCAGTATAAATGAGTAAAAAGTTTTGAAAACAATGATTTCACATCTCAGCAGAAAGATGCCATGGCCGTAAAGGATTTCAGCTGACTTTGGAACCAAAGCGAATCTGGGTTGATGCAAATTCTTCTGCCCTTCACAGTGAACATCCTGTAAAGAGAAACCTGTTTCAACAATAGCTCTTTTTCATTGTGGCTGGATATACAGTTTAGAAATGAATGTGGTATTTTTTACTTACACCAAAGCCGGGTGAGGACACTGATCTGAAGTTCTGAATATTCCCTTTAAATGTCTTATAGGTATTGCATTTTTGGAAAACCTGACACAGCAGCCATCTGGAAAAAAAAAAAACATTTTGTTGGAAAAACCTGAGGATAATCACTTTGATTTAGACAGAGATGTGTCTTATTTTAAAAATAATATAGATCCTTTTGTAACTGGATGTGAACATAGAACATACCAATAAGTGGAAATTTTTTGCAGGGTAGAACTTTGGAAGGAGTTTGTTTTGTTACCAGAGGAGCCTGTGACCTGATGTTGGGAATCAGCTTTGGAGAACTCGGTATCTGAGTAGGACGTTCATCCAAGTCTCTGAGAAGATTCCACATTATCCGGAAACCTCATTAACACTGTTCAGTTCAGTAAAATAGGTTGATGTGACAAGAGGATTAAAATAAATGTTGTGGAGACTAAACGACTAAAGTTATAATATTATTGCAAGATAATATGAAGTCATGTGTTGTGTAATCAGATTTTAGACTCTTAATAAAACGAGACAGATTCCTTTAAAGGTTTTGGAGGTTTTAATATGATTTGAATTGATCATACAAGAGGGAGAGTTGATTACAAATAATACTAAATTTCTCCACCACATGTAGCACCAAGAGTTTGTGCACCATCAGCTACAGTAAACATCTGTGAAGGACACAGAGTACCTGAAGGGTCAGACACATATGCAGAAGCTGCACCCTACTGGTTAAGTGAGTTACTACACACCTTCATTATTAAATTATATGTCAAACAAGGGTGGAAGATTGTAGGTATTATGTACATGAATATCCTCCTTCATATCAACAATAAACGGATGTATTGGTATGTGTTCAATATTTCAGTGCAAAGCAACAGAAATCGACTTACGTATCAGATTCATGGTCAGACTGATTAGACGTGCCATTCTTGTTATCTGAGACAAACGTTTCATTCTGTTTAAGGTCTTGTTCTTCAGCTACTGCAGATGAAACATATGCAAATGCACAAGTATAAAAATGGTTAAATAAATAACTTGTATAACTATGTATAACTTACATTTGATTTACTGCTATAATTAAATAAATATGTTTTTCAAAAAACACTGCTACTTCAACAGCACAAATGAGAAACAAGGTTTGAATCTCTGGTTTATAGAGATGAGTAGGCTTCTGATCCAGTTCTTTCAACCGCGGGGTCAGGGACACAGTTAAATGAACTCTGAAAATCTCATTAAAATAAATACGACTCGCACCAAACAAGAAAATAGGGTAATTAGATGTGGTTTACTAAACATAAGATCCCTCTCCTCAAATACTTTATTAGTAAATGACTTAATATGTGATAATAAAATTGATCTATTTTGCCTATCAGAAACCTGGTTGCAGCAGGAGGGATTTTGTAATTATAAATGAGTCAACTCTTACCAATTATCAAAATTGTCACTTTCCTAGAAGTACTGGACGAGGAGGAGGAGTTGCAACCATCTTTCATTCAGATTTGCAAATTTGCCCTAGACTACATATTAACTACAGCTCTTTGGAACATCTAATCCTTAGTTTTCCTCATTCAAAGTGCAAAACATTAAAACCACTTTTGTTTGTGGTTTTGTATCGTCCACCAGGAACTTACTCTCAATTCTTGGACCAGATCTCACATTTTTTATCTGATTTAGTTTTAAACACTGATCAGGTAATTGTAGTAGGGGATTTTAATATTCACGTGGACGCTGAAAGTGATAGCTTAAGTGCAGCATTTAATATTATCTTAGACTCAATTGGCTTTACTCAGAAAGTGAAGGGACCCACGCACTCTGGTCGGCACACTTTAGACATTGTACTGACATACGGCATTGAGTGTGATGAAATAACAGTCCTCCCACATAACACAGTCCTATCTGACCATTTTTTTATAACCTTTGAATTTACTTTACTCAACGTTCCCAAATCTGAAAGAAAATTTCAGTACAGTACAACTTTATCAGACAATGCAGTAACAAGTTTTAAAGAATCTGTTCCATTCTAGCTTCTCTATGTGTCTCAGAATACCACAGTGGATGGCAGTAATTCCAACACTAACCCTTCAGAAATTGATGGTCTGGTTCAAAGTATTACTTCCTCACTGCGTTTGGCACTAGACAGTGTAGCACCCTTAAAAAAGAAGGTAATCAGCAATAGGAGATTGGCTCCCTGGTTTAGCGCAGATTTGCGTACTTTAAAGCAGAATACTAGGAAACTGGAGAGAAAACGGTGCTCTACACAAATGACAAGCTTTTTCAGCAAGCTTTTATTTTCATGTGAGAACACATCCGTTTGAAAACGGGTTCCAGAGTGGAGAATTCTGGCAATGCTGGGTGATTCGTTGTCATGTAAAGGAAAGGCGGGAGACTTTACAGAACGGTGAGGTCACTGCCAGCCGCCTACTGCATATTTGACAAACACTCTCTGCCATCCTTACAGTTTGCAAGCCTGTGTTCCTGGTAATGAGGGGGAAACCATAGAAAACTGCATACATGAGGCACACTGCCATCAAAAGGCCAGGCATATGTACTACATCCCTTTCAACTGTTGTGTAAATACAGTGTTGTTTGAAACCGCAAATTCAAACAAAAACAATTGTGCATTCCAATGCTGGTTTTATCGTTTAAAATGCAATTCTAATTCTCTAGATTTTACTTTAAACACTTTGAAAGACAAACAAACAAAAACTGTAACTGTTTACACTTTTCTAGTTTGTAAAAAAAAAAAAGCACACATACAGTAAAAAAAAATAATAATTCTCCCACTTTACGGGGTGCTTTGACTCAGTTTGGGGGGTGCTTCAGCATCCTCAAAAGTGGGCTAAAAACGCCTATGGGTGGAACTCTTCAGAATGGTGGAGAATAGAGTAGGAAGCAAACAGACACACATGCAAACACAGACACACAAACCTTGTTAGAATTGGCGGGGACTGAATCCACCCGAGCTTTGTTCATGGAACTGAATAAGTCTAGGGTGAACTGTTAGACTAATGCAAGCAAGGATATTTCAAATGAGCCTCAGTTTTTCTGAGCTTGCTTTGCGGATTATATATCTAAAGTAAAATATAACAAAGATGAAAAGAGGAAAAACTAAGTATCATAAAATCTAAGTAATTAAATTAGAACCAGAGAGAAAATCTCATTTTAAACACGGACATAACAGAAAAGGGAAAAACATGCAGAACAGAGTCAAAACACTAAATAGAAAGAATTCAATTTACAGAACAGTAATCCAAATAAGAGGACATGAATTAAAAATAGAACTAACAGAGAAGTGAACTGAATCAAGATTCAGACCTAAAACAACACAAACACCTCAGGATTATGACAGAAAAAAAACACCCATCTGGCCTTTGACTGAGAAGAGACATTCACATGGATCTGTTGTTTGAATCTGCCATGCTGTTTTCATCAGGATCTCAGATGGCAGCGCAGGCTGATCATCATGTGTATGTGTTAATTGCGTTAAAAACATTAATACTGTTAATTCAGCAAATTAATCGACACGCATTAACGGGTTTCCTTCTGTCTTATGGTTATGCAGTTCTTTGAGCTGACTGACAACATTAATGCATATAGATTTTTGATGATGAAACAAAACGCGGACAATTTCACCACTGTGCCGTATAATACTGTATAGATGCTCAGCCAAATTTTAGTCAGCATCAGGTCTTAGAAATGTAAATCTTTCTTTTTATGTTTTACAAATGTGTTTTTCAGAAATTTTCACATTTGCAGAAACACGCAGTAACAATTTTTATCTCCAAAATTGACAATCAATTTAGATGAGGCAAGAAATAAAAAGTCTAAATGATTTATGTTTTCCGTTAACAACACCTTTAAAACTAAGCCATCGAATTCTTACCAGACAATTCTGTGACCATTTTGATATCTTTAGCTGGATCACTGACTGAAGGTACAGCTGGATCACTGACTGAAGGTACAGCTGGATCACTGACTGAAGGTACAGCTGGATCACTGACTGAAGGTACAGCTGGATCACTGACTGAAGGTACAGCTGATGTCCAGGTTCTATCAGAGCCTGGCTGAAGGCAAAACTCCCTGGTAAAAGTTTCATCAGAGCTGCTGCTGCTTCTCCTCTGGAAAAAAAAACACTGTAGGCAAAAAAACACACCTATATAGTTATATTTGGGTCACAAGTTTATATCCACTCATGCTGAATATTAATGTTGGGCCGTTGTTGATTTATTCGAACTACAGCTTCTGCAGTGTCAACTGGTAACACAGTATAAATCTGCAATCAGCTTTAATAACAAGAATGGAGTGCAAAAATGCTAAAATTTCACAATTATGCAAATAATCTAAAATATATCCCAAAATCTTAAGTAAATGTATCATTAAAAATTTGTGTAAATGGCCCGTAGTCTGATTACTCCATGATGTGCATGTAAACATACTGACTCAAAATGTTTACATGCACTTCTACCTCAAGCAATTGGCAGGAATTGGTTTAGCCAGAGTTGTCCCAGTTTACATGTCACTCTGAAAACTGACTTTTTGAATGAGGTGTCCAGGAGTGATGCTGAGAAACTAGTCCATGTACTTATTACTTGAAGGCTGGACTATTATTATTATTATGAGGAAGTCCAAAAAAAGCAATTAAAAGCTTTCAGTTGATCCAAAATGCTGCAGCAAGAGTTCTGATGAATATTAAAAAGAGAGATCACATTTCAGCTGTTTTAGCTTCTCTCCATTGGCTCCATGTTAAATCCAGAATAGAGTTTAAGCTCCTCCTCTTTACTTATAAAGCCCTTAATAACCAAGCTCCATCGTATATCAGAGATCTGACTGTTCCGTATGTTCTTAACAGAGCACGTCACTTTCAGTCTGCAGGTTTACTGATACTGTAGTTCCTAGGATTTCTAAAAGTAGAATGGGAGGCAGATCTTTTTGTTATCAGGCTCCTCTCCTGTGGAACCAGCTCCCAGTTTTAGTCCGTGAGGCAGATACTCAGTCTATTTTCAAGACTAGGCTTAAAACCTTCCTTTTTGATCAAGCTTATAGTTAGAATGGCTTAGGTTATCCTGAGTTACCTCTGTAGTTATGCTGATACAGGCTTAGACTGTTGGGGCCCAGACTGACAACTTTTCTTCACTCTTCCACTTTTCTCTTCTACTACTCGTCAGATGGATTCTTTTTGGTGTTATTTTGATCGTTAACATTGCTTTCTCTGTGTTTTTCTCCCCATAGAAGCACCGGGTCTGGTATTTTGCTTGGCTACAACGCCATGCTGGCTGGGGAGCATCGATTCAGACGAGGCTCCCAGTCACTGAACATCTTCCATGTCATCAATTATTACTTTATTATAGAAAATACTCTTATATCAGTTCATTCTGTGTCTCTTTTCTGTCTTATTAAACCCCCAGATGGTTGGGGCAGATGAACGCTTGTACTGGGCCAGGAGTTTTTCCTCTACACTGTCGCTATATGCTTGCATAGGATGAGTGATTGATAAATTGGTGCCAAATAAATCAACTGATTTGTATTGAATTTAAAGGGGCTGTATCATGCTATTTTACAGCTTTCAATTTCGGGGATAGACATATATATATGATGAAATGTTACCAATGGTGTTAAACAGTATTAATTTGTCCTGAAATTTAACTTGTATCATGTAGTTAATGTTAGACCACGAAGTGAAACGGCTCGTTTCTCTATAAACCCGCCTCCTGCACCCAAAAGCTCCGCTCCGCTCCCCCGCTATGCTGCGCTTCAGAGCCGGGAGGAGATCACACTGAAACAAAAAGTGCTAAGCTTCATCACAAACAGTATTCTCACAAGAATTTGAAAATCACGAAGCACCACAATGAAACTCTGTTATATTAAGGGCTCCGACTTTTGGTTTATTTTGTTGTTGTAAAAAAATAGAGTCAATAAAAGCCTATCTCAGTTGCTAATACTCCAAGCTTTAGACAGAGCCCAAACCAAAACAGCTGCATCCACTAGGCAAATCTTTCCAGCCCAGTATATAAAAAGCCGTGGGTGTTGTTTGCACCCGTTTACTGAAAATTCTGAGATGCTACAGATCAATTAATTAACCACACAATGCTGTTATAAGATCACATAAGCAGCATGATAAATGGCTAACACACATTAGCATGTAGCCACTTCTCTGTCCATCAGATGTCTTTGTTCTTTAATCCAGCATCTTTTCTTTAGGAATGTAGAATAAAAGTGTCACTGTGTTACACTTGTTGCTGCTCGTTCTGTTGGTGTTGTCGCTTCTGTGGTCTCACCAGGTTGACAAAAGCTTGGCTACTCCTGACAGGCGTTTAGATTAAGAGAAATTTGATTCTCCGATCGTATTATCTGGATACCTTTGTCTGATTTCTTTAACTCCAGTTCGGTTCGACATAAGTCGAGCTTAGGTGTATACATGCATTTCAAAAGTCCAATTTCAGTCAGACTAAAACCATAATTCGACTTTCTCTGGTAGCATGTAAGCACGCTGTGTGTGAGCCACTATGCAGATTCTCTATGAATTGAACAAAATCAAACTTTAGCACTCAGTTCAGTTCTTTTTGCAAATTATAGCAGTTATTTGATACACTGTTATACAGCCCTAAAACAGGAATTGCTCATTTGTGTCAGTGACTCCAGTTCCACTGTCCTGCAACTTTTGAATGCATCACTGCTTTGTCACAGCATAATTAAACGTCTAAATTACCTCCTTGGAATGTTAGCAAATTTTGCAAAGGCCAGGGCCATTGTTTATTAAACTGTGCCGAATCCTTACTAAACTGGAGTTGCTGATGCCTGTTTTAAATCAATAAGAGCCTGAAAGGGAAATGACTTTCTGCAGAACCCACAAACCAAAATGATTAGCTGTAGATAAAATTTTTCAAGGGGGAAACAGCCAATGAGGAAGTCTAAATATGAGTACGGACATATCTATTTAAAGTAATTTCACATCATCAACAACAAGTACAAGTAAAAGGTTCAGCTCAGTTGCTCTTACCTGAGAAGTCTAGATCTGGAGCTGAAAAGAAGGTGATCCAGACAATGTTCACTAGAACCACACCAACTTGAAGAATCTTCACCATGTTTTTGCTTGATGATAATCTGTAGCTTCACTCAGTCAGTGAAGAAGACAGACTGTGATCATCATTCATTTGGGTGCTACAGGATGAACCACAACTCAAGATGGTAAATAAAGTTTCATGCCTCTGTGCAGCCACGATGAACATTTATAGATACAACCACAAACCTAACAGGATACATTCTGTTTGATGTGTGACATTAAAAAACAGGAAATATCGCAAACCAGCTCCTTGAACTACCATTTGCAAATTGAAGTAGAACATATAGAAAACTTTCAAGGCACAGTGTGTAATTTTCGGCCAGTAGGGGGCAGTGCATACCTAAATTATCACAACCCTGCGTTATCTGTGTCTTCGAGAAAGGACCTCAACTACGGAGGTCAAACTAGTGCTGTTTTCAAACCCTCAGTTCCCTGAGAATTATCTATTCGCAGCAACATGACGAGCACATCAGTCTCTCTTTCATCGCTTGGAACTATCGAAGAGGTAAAAATGTATTTATGGCAAAACTTTTTTGCATTTTGAGGGGAAATTAATGTTTTAATACCGGGCGTGTTCCGTGCGCTTTGTCCGTCCGGGCTCTTGTAGAAGTAAAGACGTCATCTAATATGGCTCCCCCCTGAAAAGAGGACCCGCGCCTATGTATTTTAAAACTGATTTGAAAGTCATATTTTACACTATCGCCAATATTTTGCAATAAATGTGCTTTACGTAATTATTATTACAATATATTTTAATGGCTATTTTCTAAGATGTACTGATAAAAATACACAGTCACTTTAAAGACTGTCAATCTGTCTTTTGGCTACCAGCATTAATATCTTTCTTTTTTTGGCTGCATGTCATGATTTTCAAAACTTGGTTTTCTATTTTGTGTTATCCATCCATCCATCCATTTTCTGAACTTCAAATGTTCTATTTATATAGGTTGTTTCTTTTGATCACAGTTTCTTTTTATAATGGAAATCAGTTTTTACTAATTCACCGGGCGAGGTTATCATATTTAACAAAATAAAAATGAAATGAGACTTTGCAACAAAAAGAAAACTAATTGAATGGAGTAACCGAAATGTATTTATCAAGAAAATTTGCCTAGTTTTTGTTTCTAGGTCTCATGCTTTAGTATACAGTCTTCAGTTTGATTACCAGTCTATGCCATTCCCTGCTGTATTTCCATATCAGGTGCAGAAACACGATCATGTCCTTTTGTGCTGTTGGTTGCAAAATTTTCTTTGATTAAAGAATACAGAAGGCAAAAGTTCTATAGAATTGCAACGACTCGCACCCCTTTCAGGCAAACAAAACGTGTTTGATTCCAAGCTATCAGAAGAAGAGATTGGAACGATGATTAAAAACGAAACATGCTGCAACAATCAATTCAGGTCTGATAAGACTCAGCTAACCAACCAGATAACACAGCTAACCAACACTGTAACTGAAAAACAATCGCAAAAAACAATGGGTTTTTCAATTTTGCTTTCCACATATCCATATCTTTATTGCCACAATGGAAAAATCTGAGCCAGGGAGGAGACATGGGACCAGAGGCCGGTTGCAGGGAAGATGACACTGTCACGGTGTGACTTCCCACTTCTCTGCATGTCATAATTTTAGGCACTGAAGAGCATGGTTGAGGCCAAATATAAGAGGGAGAAACAGAAGGCCAAGGAGATCATTAAGAAAGCAACTGCAGTTAGTCTGACTTCAGACATATGGACATCTACTCACATGGATGCCTACCTTGCCATCACTTCACATTTCATTAATGAAAGTGATGAATTGGCTTCAGTTTTATTGACTGTCGGGAGATTTCCAGAAAAATATACAGCAGCCAACATAGCTACTGCTGTAATAGAGGAAAGGGACATTCAGTCCAAACTCATGTGTCATACGACTGATGATGCTGCAAACATGCTGGCATGTGCAAATTCTCTTGATGTGAGTCACAGCCACTGCATTGCACATGCCTTGAATCTAGTGGTCAGGAAGGCAATATATTAATACCTGGTCTTAGGGACATGAAGGGCAATGCCAGAAAGATTGTTACCTACTTCAGAACCATTTTGGCTAGAGAGAGACTGCTTTGTCTACAGAGGCAGATAGAGGTGCCTGCTCATAAACTGTTTCAGGAGGTTGAAACAAGGTGGGAGGGCACCTTTGACATTTGGTCAAGGCTTTATGAGCAGCGTGAACCAGTAGGTGCAGCTTTGGTTTCCTTACATACAGATATGGCTCCCCTGACCTCTGCAGAATATTATTCCATCTCTGAACTCCTTGGTGTCTTGTCATCGTTGAAAGAGGCAACCGTGTAACTCTTTGCAGAGAAATCTGTCTCAGGATCCAAAATCATACTGTCGAAGCAGAGGCAGACCAGCTGATGAACGACAAGCTCAGTCATGAAACAGCCAGCCAACATTCTCTGGCCACCCTCCTGTACCCAAGTTCAAGGTGATGGGGTTTTGTAATAGCACAAAATGCTGTGAAAAGAGTGACTGAAAAATGTGCGAAACAACAGCACAACCCTGGATCCACCACCACAGCCTGCAGTTTCCTCATCAGGAGAATCATCAGGTATTAACTACACAAAGCTTTCATGCATATGTTGTTATTTTCTAATGTCCACTTAAACATTTGGCAAAACATAAGCACGTGTTCCCTAATTTATATGTACTTGCCAAGGAATTTTTTGCATCCCAGCATCCTCTGTTCCCTGTGAGAGGGTTTTTTTCCAAAGCTGGTAAGGTTGTTAACAAAAAAAAAGGAACAGGCTCAGCCCTGGAACTGTTAAACAAATTATTTTTTTGAATAAAAATGATATTTGATCCCCTCATTGTCACCAAGCACAACCAGCTCACCACAAGAACCCTCGCTTCAAAAGCCTCAAAGTCTGCCCAAAATGATATCCTTCCCACTATGGCTGCACTTTAAACTCTACATAAAAAGTCTCCACCATACACAAACATCATAAGTCAGTTGGGCACCTTAATAGTGAGGACAGAACCTTGCTCAACAATGATTCAAGAACTCAAGTATTTACACCTACAATATTGTTTTTATTATATTTAGTGTTAAAAATGCAACAAACTTTTATTCTATAGGGGGTGGGGAGGCTTTTTGAATGCTTTATTTATCCATGAAGTCACTGTGGACCATCTTCAACTGTGCAATTGACTGTGAAAACATTAGCAATACAAGGCCTTCACCAGCAGATGTCCTCATAGAGTTCTGGAGCATCACACAATGAGCCTGTTTTTCAATACAATTGGATTGAAAGCTTCATTGGTTCAAAAGACTTCACATCACCATCACTACCTGGAGGAACACAAGGCGTGAGTTCACAAAGGTAAACTCAGAAAATAACAGGTTTGTAACTCAGCAAAACCTCGAGGAGGCTTAGTGTTACCGGATAGGTCAACAACCAAACATTGAATGAGCATCTGACAGCTCCTTAAGAAGCCCTGGAGGTCTGATGAGCTCCAGGTGTTCCCAATCAGCCTGCTCACTCTCCAGCGAAGATCTTCTGTTAAACAGATGTCTCACTCGGCACAGGAAAAAACACAGTCGCTCACAGAACCTAACTGTGTCACTCCTTGTCCCCATGTGCCTCCATGTGTTTAATTGTTAATTGTTGTCTCCGTAGTTACCTTCCCATTGTTGTCCCAGCCCTTTAAAAGCAAAAGTGTTTCTGCTGTCCTCTGTCAGCTTGTCGTCGTTTCCTCAGTCCTCTGTACCATTGTACCTCCCAGTCGTTAGTTGTTGTCCTGGTCTGATTGTTTTCCCATCTCACTCTATTGAAGGTTGTCACTCTACTTATTTCCCATATTTAAAATGACACTTACACTATTATCCAAGTTGTCTGCCTGAGTCAAAACCACCAAACGTGACAGACACAGGGTCTTACCCCGTTAAGGAAAAGATTGGAACCAGCTGAGAGAAAGAGATCCACTGCTGGGAGAAACCAAGCAGGAACCAGGGCATGGTTATAACTGATATTTTTTGGAAGTACTCATATTCCCAAACCAAAATATATTTTTTCAGTATTTTAATAGGTGAACCAGGACTGATTTCATTCAATTTGTTTAATGGACAGACGGCATATTTACCTGTGTACTAGTAAATGAGACAGAATTTCAGTTTATAGAATTTCAGTGCAGGTTATTGAAGCAGAACCAACATACTGTAGGCTATTTATTCTGTGGGGGAGGAAAGGAGAGCTGTTTGTGCAGCTTTTGTTATTTAACACTCTGTAGGCCCCCAGCCTAACTCACTCTTGGGATTTTGCATTATTTGAGTGGTGGTGACCTGGGATGGTATCAAATTTCTGGTCTAAATTATTGTCCCAGTCCTACCCTGCCCACCATCGAATACAAACTTATTGTACTGGTTGCAGCAGCTGTAGTTTGCTTTTTGGTGTATGAATTATGCAATGCAATGTTTATATATATATATATATATATATATATATATATATATATATATATATATATATATATATATATAGATAGATAGATCTAACCAGATTTTACTTTTACCATTTAAAAAAATATTACTGTATTTATTCTTATATTGGTGCCACACACTTTTTGTTCCACCCATGTAGCCCCTGACACCAAGCATAATTAATTACAAATAAATCTCTTTTTCTCTAAGATGGACCCATAAAAGCAACATGCTGTCCTGTCTAAATGTCATAAAATAGCCCTAAAGTACCTTGCGGCAGGTTATAAAAAACATATATAAAAGAAAATACTTTATTAATGCATATCACGTTCCAACACATTCAATCCGTCAGATATTTTCCGCCAGGTGTATTTTTCTGGTTTTAGTAATTCATAAAACGCCAGATTATCTTGCCCTATAACTGGTTGGGTATATGCTATATCCAACCAGTTTTAGTTGTGTATCTGCTCCAACACAGCTAATTCAAACATTCCAACTTCCTCCTCAGTATGGCAAAGTTCTGCAGAGGCCTGCTTACCAGCCATCATTTGATTCAGGTGCGATGAACCAGGGAGAGAAGTAAAACTTGATATCGCTGTCCTTGAGAACCAACATTGGGCACCCCTGCTACGTCTCTCTCTCTTGTTCAACTTGGAAGAATCCAATTCGGGAAAACATACCATCAGAATATGTGCAAAAAATTATCAAAAGCACGTTTGTACTCATGATGGCTTGGCTCTTGCTTTATGCTGTTGCCAGTGAGTTTCCTGTGTTCATTTTGTTTTCTTCAGAACCACAGCACCTGCATTTATTGTTGAACTTGTATAGGTGTTATTGTGTTTACAGAACTTTTTCGTTCATCTGCATCAAGTTCAAACATTTCTGAAAAACAATCATTTTCTTTTTTTTGTTACACGTCATTTTTTAAGTCTTGCCCCTGGTATGTATCTTGTATTACAAAACAAATAAAACTGAAACTAATAAACTGATCTGAAACTGACACGTGTAGCAAGAATGTAAATGCAAATGTTCTTATTTTGAGAAATAAAATCATGAGGAAGACATTAAATAATGTGATTTATTGTTTTCAATAATTTAACATAGAGCTGTTTTCAGTTTGATTTTAACATATCCCAATTATTTCTGCTGTACTAAATTTGTATCCAAGTGTTATAGATTCCACATTAGATTGAAATAGATGAAACATTCAGCTGTAGTTATACTGGGTTTAGCTGCCTATTGAAGTTATTTTGCCGAGCTTCCAATTTTGATGGGATGTAAGGGTGACAGACTGAGCTACCTCTGCAGAATATTGAGAATAGATCCCCCTTATTTATCTATTTTAACTTACTCAAATTACATTACACACTTTGACTTTACAGCCGATTCTCTGCACCTTTAAGATCATTTTATACCAATCACATATCTTAATTAGTTTGGCTGAATTCCTCTATTTACATATGTTTAATCCTTCATTATCTAGTTTCTTCCAGATTCGTATTTCCCCACAGCTGTTCTACATTCAATAATTAGACTGACTGTTTCCTATCCAGCAATCACTTCTTCCAGAATTGAAAATCTGGTTGAATTTAATCTTCATCAGCTCTTCCCCTTACCTTCTGTAGTATTTTGTTTCATGGGCTATATCCTATTTTTGTATGACCATCTGAGTATTTAGTGCTTTTTTAAATTCCTTCAGTAAAATAGGGTGACCATATTTTGACTTCCAAAAGTATTAGACACTTGGCCCAGTCTGGAAACACTTCAGTCATACTCAGTCTATTTAAAAAAGAAAAATTGTAATTTTAACATAAAAAAGCTGCTATGCTTAATTTACAAAGCACGCTATCTTAAATTATTTATTTTAATGCACCTTAACAATGGTTTAACACAGCATAACTACGAATATTTTGTGGAGATTAAAAAGAAAAACAGAAAAAATAAAGTAGTTCTGTAACATTTGTCTAAAAACCTTAGCCAATAACATGGCTCGGTCAGAATCCAACGATCGTAACATCTGGTTGTCTGATTTACCGGACGAGTGCACTTCTGCATTTACGTGGCTTTTCCACTCATTACCAGTGTGGCCAATTTAGCGACTTTGTCGCTATTTCTAACGACTTTTCAGCTGCCACTAACAACTTTTTTTCCAAAAAAAGCCTAGCAAAAAATCTACCGACATTTCTGACCACCCTGAGCTACTTTCTGTGACACTTTGTCGCTGATATTCCCTGCAGATTACAGACCCGTTTTGCTCTGCTCTGAACCATCTTTCAGGAGGGGAATGGTCTGCGCAGACAGTATGATCTTACTGGATCTTATGTTTACTAAACATAAGATCCCTCTCCACAAAGACTTTATTAGTAAATGACTTGATATGTGATAATAAAATTGATCTATTTTGCCTATCAGAAACCTGGTTGCAGCAGGAGTCAACTCCTTCCAATTATCAAAATTTTCACATTCCTAGAAGTACTGGGCGAGGAGGTAGTTGCAACCATTTTTCATTCAGATTTACAAATTTTCCCCAGACCAATTATTAACTACAGCTCTTTTGAACATCTAATCCTTAGTTTTTCTCATCCAAACTGCAAAACATTAAAACCACTTTTGTTTATGGTTTTGTATCGTCCATCAGGCCCTTACTCTCAATTCCTGTACCAGATCTCAGATTTTTTATCTGATTTAGTTTTAAACACTCATCAGGTAATTGTAGTAGGGGATTTCAATATTCATGTAGACATTTAAAGTGATAGCCTAACTGCCGCCTTCTGCCACAGGAATTTAAGGTGATATTTGTTCTGAATTGGCGCTATATATAAAAAATAAAATAAAAAGTGAATTGATCACTCGTCATAAACCTCTCGGTTCATTTCACCCATAGACTGTAAAAAAACATTCCACCCAGCTTCAGAGAGATGGAGCTGGTCTTAACCAATCACCAAAGAAGTTGTTTCTTCAACATGAATTGAAAAGTAAATACCTACCTAAAAGTACCTATTGTTCATTTGCAAGCCTCACAAACATAATTCTTCACCTTCATCTTTCAACTTCCCCAAACTTCTCCTTAAGGGGGGGGGGGGGGGTGTATGGTGGTGCAGAAATTGTATGTATGCTGCATTTGCACCTGTGGTGCCCTCAAGAAACTTTCGAAATTCACTGTCAGTCTAATAACTGTGTTAACAATGTTTGGTGCACACTAAATGTGCTTAAAAGATGTTGGATGTCCAGTTATATTTCGATATCTTTTAAATATGGTACCACTTCCCTTCTCTCATGATAATATAAAACGTTCCACATGTTTTCCCCATTTAAATTTTTTTATTTAATCCAAATCTACATATAATTATTTCCTCCTTTCTGTTATACCCCGTTTTCCTCATCATACCAACTTTCCTTTGAAAGCCACATACCAGTGTTTTTTCCTTCGTCATCTTTCCTTGACCTTTTAAGGCTGCCTTTTATTATTCATAATTATTTCTTTTATTTTTTATATGTCAGAACATAGTGGTTTTGCAGACAGTTTTTATTGCAGACTGGTTTTATTTGTATTTGATAACATAGAAGAAAATTAACACTGCCATATTAGTGATGATGTCATCACACCAGTGTGACGTGATGACGCTGTCAATATGGAAATTAGCATGTGACATCATCTGGTGATATGTAGCGACTTTCAGGGGCAACTTCAACTACTTTCTGTCACAGACAGTTGGCAACTCTGCTGATTAAACGCTGCTGTTTAACAACAGAGCAACACTGGGGAGAGAGGTTCTCCTCTGTAACGTCAGGGAAGGAGAAACAGCAGGCTGCTACCACTTTAACTATAGGACAAACTACTGATTCCCAGAAACGTCCACTGTTTTTTAAATCTTTGTAGTTCAGCTCAGTGTTATAAATATGGACAAAATGAAGAATGTCCCATATCCATCCATTTTCTATACCCGTCCATCCTCTTTGCGGTTGCGGAGGGCTAGTGCCTATCTGTCTATCTAAGCATTCATTGTGCAGGAGATGGGGTACAACCTGCAGGTCGCCAGGAACATCGTGGATGTTAAAATTTTTCATTTGAAAAATGTTTTTTTCTGCTTCGAGTGTGTTACTTTATTATTACATTTATATATATTAATTATTTCATTGCACTTTTTAAATTATCAGAATTTACAATTTTTTTTTTCTTTCTGATGTATACATTTTCAAAAAGTCATTGCCAATAGAATTGATCTGATGCTCTGATCATTTACTCGGTCCTTGAGAAGTTTTTTTTTCCGTATTACTCTTATTTGAATAATTTAATGGACGGCAGCATGTACTTAACTAAAGATACAATGAGGTAGTGCTAGTTTTTGGATACTCTGGCCACCTCTGAGTATATATTCAAAATTTCAATGCAAAGCAGCAGGGACAAACTACATTATGACTGATATATTCTTTATATCAGATTCATGATCAGGTTGATTAGACGTGTTATTCTGGTCAACCCAGCAGATAAAACACATTTAAAACAAATTAAAAACTGGGAAAAAATAGCAGGTGCAATCTTTGTATATTCATTTTTTTATTTATTTACTGCTTACAATCATACGCGTGTTTTTTTAAAGCTTCCCTTTTCAAAGGTTTAAATGTGAATAACATTTTTTGGCCTCCAGTTCTGGCTCAGAAACACACATATTAATGACTCCCACGTTCACTGATATTCTTTTTATTTATCTGTGTCATATTTGCTGCAGTACAGGTCAAGGCTTATGCATAAACAAGCAGTCATGTATTACTATGTATTACAATGAAAAAGCGTTATCTACCCAGAGTATTGCACAGTAAGGAAGAACATTTTACTTTTAAATATTAGAAATGAAACACAACTTAATTAGTAAGGCCCTGTTCAGGAGATGGGGATCAAACATCGAGTCCAGAAAAAGATTGGATAGTGATGCACCAATGATAGTACCATGTGTTTGAGGTACTGACTTACTAAGTTGTCATTAAACTCTAAATACAATCATAAGAAAATTATTGAAGAAAATAAATTATGAAAAAATTGTGAAGAAATAATTGGCTCATTTTAGTTTAATTCTTACAAAGGAGCTTTTAAAAATACTTTATAAGTGAGATTTTAGCCATTAATTCCTTCAAAATGTACATTTCACTGCTTCTTTCTTTAGCTAAATTGAAATGTAACTCTAATGTGTTTAATTGCTACAAAGAATAACTTTTTTCACTTAAAGCTTTTCTAATGATCAAAAATGAGAGCCAATTGGTAAAAGTTTTATTCATAAAAATAAACAGAACCTTAGAAATTGATAATTTCCTCAGTCTTATTCAAAGGTGCACAAATGTTTAAAATCAATGCAGGAGCAGAGTTATCATACAAAGCTTTAAAAAGAATGTCAAGAACAAAAAAAATTACTCTCTTTGAAGCAAAATATTTGATTATTTGAATCAGAATGGGCCTGATACAAACATAATGACGTTGTTATTTAAGTTTCTTTGTAGTTTACATGATCTGATAAAGCAGGAGAGTAGGCAGCTCCTTTAATTGGACCTGTCATCCAGAGAAATCATTCTTTCCACCCAGGATTGCGTTGGATCCACACAGATGTGGCGAAACTTTAACGTTATTAAACTGAAGGAAAAGAAGTTCACATCATTTAGATTTTTTTCCAAGTAAGAAGAAAATAAAACACAATTACAAACTTTATTTTTAATACAACTATAGATAAGAAAAAATAAAACATAACAAAATGTGTATTTAGCCTTTCACGAATTATGAAACCTCAGCTTGGAGTACTTACACAACTGCCTTCAGGGGGCAGTGGGGATCAGTGTGGTAATAGGAAGTGATTAACATTCTTTTCACAGGCTTTGATAACAATCCAAAGCAGCAGTCATTGGGACCATTGGAAACTGAAAACAAGACCATTGCATTAATAAAAGCCTGACAGCGTAAAAATACTCATTTTGTGTTTCAGGTCCTTAAGGATTACAATGACTTGTCCTCTATAGGGTGATATCGATGTTCTGCTTTTTAAAACGATCAGATTCAGTGATTTTCCAATTCAAATAAATATTGCATTGATCATTTTATTTTGTATCAATTGTTTAAAGTAAGATTTAGTGTAGATTTAGGATAAAGTTATGGTTAGTATTTATTTCATTTAAAATCTTTTAACTGTTCTTGTGTCATTTATTCCTTGCAAACAATGTGGCTAATTTAGAGTTTTGCCATGAAAACTGATTTGCAGTTGAAGCACAATGATTTCAAGTGCTACTGTATGTTTGCAGTCTCAAGACCAATGTGGTCCAACAGGAGATCTCTGTACTGACTAATTTTAAGAACATTTTTATTTTTCAAGTTCAGTAGGATAGTTTTCTTAGCAGTGCATGAGGCAATGTGAACTAATTTGATTGACTTTATGTATATAGTGACATAATTTAAATTTCCTAGCAAGCAAACTGAGCGGGAAGGTGGGATAGTACATTTCAGACACTATGATAGGTTGTCACATATCTGGCACCAAAATCTCTTAGCGGGTGGACAGAACCAAAATGCATGAATATAATGTTGTTTGTACATTGTAAGCAGGTGTCAGACAACATAAAACCCATCTTGAACATCCGATGGCCTGGATAATGTAATCTCTGAAGGATTTTATATTGTATTAATTGTAAATTGAGATTTTTAATTATTTTAAAGGTTCTTTAATATATCTGAGACCAGAGGTTTTGGTCAAAGGTGATGGACAAGTCCATCTTCCATTTTGAAATAGAAAGGGCTATCGATTCATCTAATGTAGTTAATGTTTTGTACAGTTTAGACAGCAGTTTGGGGGGCCTGAGATTAAGAAAATCTAAAATTCTTACTGGAATTTGTAATTCAACTGTACTAAGCCTAAATTTGCCTTTTCTAATTTATTTTATTTGTTGATATTCTAATAATTTATTCTGGTTATTTCTATATTATGTAACTAAAATATTAAAAGGGATCAAGTCTGTTCCATCAAATATGGATATGTTGGGTCACGCACAGCCATCGGGGGCGCTATGGTGCCCTCTTCCACCGGAAGTCTGCCAAGTGAACCTATAAATAGGACCGCCCCTTCCTGTTGAGCTTCCTTCTGAATCTGCCTCTGGCCAGGGAGCAATAACAGAAGGTATCTCCATCCATCCTCCTTTGACAGGCTGCAAGACTAAACGGGTGAAAGCCACATGTGCCAGGCCAGAACCAGCAGAAGCCGCATTCATCCGCTGCCACAGAACCGATAAGAATTGCGCGCTGGAAAGCTGCCAAAAGGTACTTTAAAAAGTGGATGCCGGGGGCCGATCGCCACGCAGCTAGAGCCAGACGCAGCTGGACGGAGCCACAAGCCAGGAGCTTTACTGCTGCTAACCAGATCAGAGCCATTGTTAGCCGCTAGGTTTACATCCCCTCACCCCCTTTCCCTCATTGACACGCAGCAACTTTGAGACTTAAAGAGCAACTAAACACCAGTGCCCAGCCTTACTCCGCCCACAAGAAAATTTGAAAACGATATCTAAAATGGGCGTTGCTTTGCAGACCAACTGTCATTGAGCCGTACATGTTTGAGCCGATAGCTTGCGCGTTGCCCGAGGCCACCGATGCGGTCGGCACTGATGAGCCTGCGGAAGTAAAACGCTCGCACACTATTCCAACTCCAACTCGCTATGGGGGCGGCTGCTTTTATACCCCAAGCGGCAGAGCAACTGATGTCACACAGCACAAAGTCACGTCACACAGCTACCAGAGCAAATGGGGAGGACAGGAATGAAATTCAAATGTTGTGCAACCGAAAATGTACAGAGGGGGCCACATAGATGGTTTTAGGCTCAAAAGTGAGACTTTATCTAATTAGCACTAAAATATCAAAAAAGGGACCCGGACATGTAGAGAGCACTATAAGAAACATATTTATGCCGTTTATAAGCTACAAAAAGTTGATTTGGTGCATAGTTGTCCTTTAATCGTTCAAAGGTCTGTTTGGGCAGAGGTAAATTATTAAGGATAACTCATTTTAAAGTTTTTTCCCTTTTTGTGGTGTTGTATTGTTTTCATCTGATATATTTGGGTAATAGAGGCATTTCGGCCTAAAATGTTAATAAGTGTTTTTAAAAGACTTTTTCCTGACAAAGTCGTTTTAAATCCTGCAAGTTGAGCTACGCCCCACGTGCGTCGCAGAGAACTAAAGCTAAACAAGCCCACAGGTCGGTAAGCCGGCGTTTCATAAACAAAGATCGCCATTAACAGTTCAAACACAACTCTGTGTAAAAATAGATCGTTTAAGAACAGAAGCTAATCTTATTAGCAGTGTTTGAACTCTCCTTATTTGATCAAAATATGGGAATTTGATTGTTTTACTGTCATGATCAATCCATGACTTGGGTAATTCTCCAAAGGTTAATTACACTCATCCAGATAATTTTTCTAACATAAAATGACTTAATCCAAATAATGTTTTGTTTTCTTTCATTGTTTATTGGTTTAGAGGTAAACCATTTGTGCTAAATTAGTTAAAATAATTACAATTAGTAAAACTAATTTAGCTCCATTCCAGCATCTGCAGATCGAGCCTCACTTCTTAAAACATCCAAATTTATCTGAACCTACCTAAGAATCCATGCTTTCTCATTTTATTACATTATTCATCTTTTGTGTTCCTTTATTTTAAGTATACATTTATTTTTAATCAGTAGTGTGTTCTTTTGTTACTAGTTTGAGTGATTAAATGTTATTTCTTCTGTGTAAATAAATCTTGTGTTTGAAAAGTAACAGTTGTCGTTTCTTGTTCAACACACACCTATTGCAAGGTGTTTGACCACTAGATGCTAAAGAATTCATTCCTTCAGAATTATGAGACTGATATAGAAATTTGGCTATTAAAATAGTTCCTGATAGAATCAGGTGGTGCCCTGAAAACTTTCCACAAATTATTAATTTTGACTGCCATAAGCAGTCCATTGACTATTCATAGCCAAATAGTTATATTTTTATTTAATATCCGCAACATATGTGTTCCAGGTATTCAATTCCTGTACATCTCCAGTCTGGGAAATTTAAAATACTTTGTTTTTTGTGTGTGCGAAATTTCCAAATATTAAACGTGGTACAACAGGCATCTGAAAAAAAAAGAATTTTGTTAGAAAAACCAGGGAATGATCAGTTTGATTAAGACAGAGATGTGTCTTATTTTAAAAATAATATAGATCCTTTTTTAACTAGACGTAAACATAGAACATACCAGAAAGTGGAAATGTTTTGTAGCGTAGAACTTTGGAACGAGTTCGTTTTGTAGACAGAGGAGCCTGTGACCTGATGTTGGGAATCAGCTTTGAGGAACTCTTTATCTGAGTGGGACGTTCATCCAAGTCTCTGAGAAGATTCCACATTATCCAGAAACCTCATTAACACTGTTCAGTTCTTCATAAAATAGGTTGATGTGACAAGAGGATTAAAATAAATGTGGAGACTAAACGACTAAAGTTACATTTTTGTAAGACAATATGAAGTCATTTCTAGCTGCAAGAGTTTGTGCACCATCAGCTACAGTAAACATTTCTGAACGCAGTACCTGAAGGGTCAGGCACATGTAAAAGAAGAAAAGAATTTAAGCAGGTATTATGTAAAGGAGTGCCGTTCTTCATATCAACAATAAACTGAGTATTGGTATGTGTTCAATATTTCAGTGCAAAGCAAAAGAAATCGACTTACGTATCAGATTCATGATCAGACTGATTAGACGTGCCATTCTTGTTATCTGAGCCAAACGTTTCTTTCTGTTTAAGGTCTTTTTCTTCAGTTACTGCAGATAAAACATATGCAAATGCACAAATATAAAAAAAATGTTAAATAAATAACTTGTATAACTTTATATAACATACTTTTGATTTACTGCTATTAATTAAATAAATGTGTTTTTCAAAAAGCACTGCTACTTCAAAAGCAGAAATGAGAAGTAAAGGTTTCATGTCTAGTTTATGAAGAGTAGTGGGTTTCTGATCCAGTCTTCCAGGTACAGTGTCAGAGTTAATGACTCATAGGTTCTTTGACAGTCTGTTGTATTTACATGAACTCACCCATTTGATGAGGTACAGTTCAAATGTTAGGAATAAACTGACAATTTCTTTCTGTTGCACTGAAGGTTCATGGAAGAAAACTGAAAGCTCACAGTGTGCTTGTTTTGCTGGTTACTTCAGTAGGGATCCAAAGGGCTATTTTACAAACCGAGCTAATCTCAAAAGCCAGGCTGCCTCTAGTGCTTCAGCATCCTCAAAAGTGGGCTAAAAACACCTACGGGTGGAACTCTTCAGAATGGTGGAGGATAGAGCAGGAAGTAAACAGACACACATGCAAACACAGACAAACACACACAAGGCTACAAACAATTACACAATGCAGCATCACAAACTTTTTACGCAAGTGGTTTTCCCCTTATTGGTTATGGTATATCAGTCTTGCATTAATAAGTCTCTCAGACTGGGAAAGGACGCCGTTTTTTCCTTTCCTTCCATTCACACTTTTCTAGCAACGATTGACTGGGGCTGCCTTTAATGAAGCGTTGGCACACATAGGCCTCGCTTGTTAAATCTCGCTTGTTAAATCTCGCTTGAATCGGCGGCGATTGAATCCACCTGAGCTTTGTTCATGGAACTGAATAAGTCTGGGGTGAACTCTTAGACTAATGCAAGCAAGGACATTTCAAATGAGCCTCAGTTTTTCTGAGCTTGCTTTGCAGATTATATCTCTGAAGTAAAATATAGCAAAGATGAGAAGAGGAAAAACTAAGTATCATAAAATCTAAGTAATTAAATTAGAACCCGAGAGAAAATCAAATTTTAAACACGGACATAAGAGAAAAGGGAAAAACATGCAGAACAGAGTCAAAACACTAAATAGAAAGAATTCAATTTACAGAACAGTAATCCAAATAAGAGGACATGAATTAAAAATAGAACTAACAGAGAAGTGAACTGAATCAAGATTCAGACCTAAAACAACACAAACACCTCAGGATTATGACAGAAAAAAAACACCCATCTGGCCTTTGACTGAGAAGAGACATTCTCATGGATCTGTTGTTTGAATCTGCCATGCTGTTTTCATCAGGATCTCAGATGGCAGCGCAGGCTGCTTATGTGTATGTGTTAATTGCGTTAAAAACATTAATACCGTTAATTCTACAAATTAATCGACCCACATTAACGTGTTTCCTTCTGTCTTATTCACTTATGGTTATGCAGTGCGTTGAACTGATCTACAAAATTAATGCAAAGTTTATTGATAAAACAAAATGGCGACAATTTTTCTACTGTGCCGTATAATACTGTATAGATGCTCAACAAAATTTTATTCAACATCAGCTCTTAGAATCGTTATCTTTTTTCATATTTTACATGTAAAATGTGTTTTTCTGAAATGTTTTAAATTCGCAGAAACACCCAAACAATTTTTATCTCCAAAATTGACAATAATTTTAGATGAGGCAAGTTTCTGAAAAATAAGTCAAGAAGATTTAGATTTTCCGTTAACAACACCTTTAAAACTAAGCAATCTAATTCTTACCAGACAATTCTGTGACCGTTTTGATATCTTTAGCTGGATCACTGGCTGAAGGTACAGCTGGATCACTGACTGAAGGTAAAGCTGGATCACTGACTGAAGGTACAGCTGGATCACTGACTGAAGGTACAGCTGGATCACTGACTGAAGGTACAGCTGATGTCCAGGTTCTATCAGAGCCTGGCTGAAGGCAAAACTCCCTGGTGAAAATTTCATCAGAGCTGCTGCTGCTTCTCCTCTGGACAAACACTGTAGGCAAAAAAACACACCTATATAATTATATTTGGGTCACAAGTTTATATCCACTCATGCTGAATATTAATGTTAGGCCGTTGTTGATTTATTCGAACTACAGCTTCTGCAGTGGCAACTGGTAACATAGTATAAATCTGCAATTAGCTTTAATAACTAGAATGGAGTGCACAAATGCTAAAATTATGCAAATCATCTAAAACATATCCAAAAATCTAAAGTAAAAGTATCATTAAACATTTGTGTAAATGGCCCTTAGCAAGCTGCCTCTGGACCAAAAGATTTTTTAGCGCATATTTCTTGGCAGAGTTCATTTATGTCACTTTTATGAAAGTTAAACCTGAACTCTGCTTTCAAAACAAGTGAAGTCCATTGAAAGGCTATGAGACTCATGAAGAACTTTACTAATGGTCCAGTGTGGTGTTGACAGCATTATAGTGATGGTTTGGTCTTCTGTTTGTGGTCAAAGATTTGGCCAGAATAATGTTACAAGCTGGCTTTTGGCCTCAAAAAGTGTGAGGTTTCTCTCTAACTTGTAACTGAAATGTAAACAACTTTTAGTGGCTGATTGTTAGTATGTTTACATGCAGCAAGAGAAAGTCAAATTATTACCTTAGTCCTACTGAAATCAGACTTTTGAAATGCATGAATACACCTTAATCTAACTAGAATCGAACCGAACTGAAATTTCAGAAGCTCCACTAAGCTACCCAGATAATTGGATTGGGAATCAGAGTTCTATACAATACACCCTGACTCAGTATGTTTACATGCACATCTACATCAAGCTATTGGCAGGAATTGGACTAATGGTTTAACCAGAGTTGTCCCAGTTTACATGTCACTCAGAAAACTGAATTATTGAATGAAGTTTCCAGGAGTGATGCTGAGAAACTAGTCCATGTATTTGTTACTTGAAGGCTGGACTATTCTTTATTATGAGGAAGTCCAAAAATGGCCATTTAAAGCTTTTAGTTGATCCAAAATGCTGCAGCAAGAATTCTGATGAATATTAAAAAGAGAGATCACATTTCTCCTTTTTTAGCTTCTCTCCATTGGCTCCCTGTTAAATCCAGAATAGAGTTTAAGATCCTCCTCCTTATGTATAAAGCCCTTAATAATCAAGCTCCATCATACATCAGAGATCTGATTGCTCCGTATATCCCTAACAGAAAACTTCAGTCAGCAGGTTTACTGGTAATTCCTATGATTTTTCTAAGTATAATGGAAATCTTTTAGTATTCAGGCTCCTCTCCTGTGGAAACAGCTCCCAGTTTTAGTCCATAAGGCAGATACTCTATTTTTAAGACTAGGCTTAAAACCTTCCTTTTTGATCAAGCTTATAGTTAGAATGGCTTAGGTTATCCTGAGTTACCTCTGTAGTTATGCTGATATAGGCTTGCATAGGATGAGTGATTGCTGAATTGGTGCCAAATAAATAAACTGATTTGAACTGAATTTAAGTGTTTCCACTTTTCTATGCTAGGTTGACATTGGCCCTTTCATGCTGACATTTTTCTGTTGTAATAAAACTAAGCAGATATTGAATAAACGCTAAAGTCAGTGCAGCAGATGGAGTAAAAGCAGGACATGCATGATGAACAAATAAACTGACGAGAACAACGCTGCAACACAGAACATTTTTTAAGTACTGCACAGTTTGACTGTGTTACACTTGTTGCTGCTCGTTCTGTTGGTATTGTTCCCGCTTCTGTGGTCTCACCAGGTTGACAAAAGCTTGGCTACTCCTGACAGGCGTTTAGATTAAGAGAAATTTGATTCTCCAATCGTATTATCTGGATACCTTTGTCTGATTTCTTTAACTCCAGTTCTATTTGACATAAGTCGAGCTTAGGTGTATACATGCATTTCCAAAGTCAGATTTCAGTCAGACTGAGGCAATAATTCGACTTTCTCTGGTAGCATACACACTGTGTGTGAGCCACTATGCAGATTCTCTATGAATTAGAGGAAATCAGCAGTTAATCAAACTTTAGCACTCAGTTCAGTTCTTTTTGCAAATTATAGCAGTTATTTGATACACTGTTATGCAGCCCTGAAACAGGAATTGCTCATTTGTGTCAGTGACTCCAGTTCCACTGTCCTGCAACTTTTGAATGCATCACTGCTTTGTCACAGCATAATTAAACGTCTAAATCACCTCCTTGGAATGTCAGCAAATTTTGCAAAGGCCAGGGCCATTGTTTTTAGAACTATGCAGAATCCTTACTAAACTGGAGTTTCTGATACCTGATTTATATAAATAAGAGCCTGAAAGGGAAATTACATTTCTGCAGAACCCACAAACTAAATTTTCTATCTACACCTAATCATTTTGAAGGGGGAAACAGCCAATGAGGAAGTCTAAATATGAGTACAGACATATCTATTTAAAGTAATTTCACATCATCAACAACAGTAACAAGTAAAGGTGCAGCTTACTTGCTCATACCTGAAAAGTCTAGATCTGGAGCTGAAAAGAAGGTGATCCAGACAATGTTCACTAGAACCACACCAACTTGAAGAATCTTCAGCATGTTTTTGCTTGATGATAATCTGTAGCTTCACTCAGTCAGTGAAGAAGACAGACTGAGATCATCATACATTTTGGTGCTACAACATGAACCACAACCACAATTCAAAATGGTATATAGGGTTCCATGCCTCTGTGCAGCCACGATGAACATTTATAGATACAACCACAAACCTAACAGGATACATTCTGTATTATGTGTGACATTTAAACACAGGACATGTTGCAAACTTAAAGCAGAGCAAATAGAAAACTTTAAGGACTGTCAATCTGTCTTTTGGCAACCAACATTAACATCTTTTGGGTTTTTTTGGCTGTATGTCATGATTTTTAAAAATTGTTTTTTGTATTTTGTTTCAATTTAGTCCTTTTGTTCTGTACTTCAAACTGTTTTAGTATTTATAGATTGTTCCTGTTGATCAGAGTCCCTTTTATAATGGAAATCAGGTTTTACTAATGGACTGGGCAAGGTTGTCATCATTAACAAAATAAAAAAAACTAGAAGTACAAACACATTTTCGTTAACTGAAATAAAAATGAAAAGAGACTTTGCAACAAATAGACAACTAACTGGAAAGGAGTGTTCACAAAACGTACCCACATTTATTTATTAAGAAAATGTGTCTAGTTTTTGTTTCTGGGTCTCATGCTTTAGTATAAAGTCTTCACAGGGATTACCAGCCTATGTCATTCCTTGCTGTATTTGCATATCAGGTGCAGAAACGCAATTTATTTTTGTGCTGTTGGTTGCACAATTTTCTTTGATTAAAGAATACGGAAGGCAAAAGTTCTATAGAATTGCAACGACTCGCACCCCTTTCAGGCAAACAAAACGTGTTTGATTCCAAGCTATCAGAAGAAGAGATTGGAACGATGATTAAAAACCAAACATGCTGCAGCAATCAATTCATGTCTGATAAGACTCGGCTAACCAACAAGATAACACAGCTAACCAACACTAACTGAAAAACAACCTCAAAAATAACAATGGGTAATAACTCGTTTCTAAATGATGCTTTCCACATTTACATATCTTCATTGCCACAATGGAAAAGATCAGAGCCAGGGAGGAGCAATTGGACCAGAGGCCTATTGCAGAGAAAATGAAACTGTCACGGTGTGAGTTCCCTCTTGTCTACATGACTTGATTCTTTCTGACCCACATGCAAACTCAGACAAAGTAAAATTTCGACAAACAATTTATTTCGACAATAGTGAAGTTAGGCAGGGAAACAAGGTCTCTGAGAGGAACAGGGATCTACAGGTTGAGAGGAGAGGTTAGCTTGGCAGGTTGAAGTGGATTGTTGATGACATTAAATGACACAGGTCAGAAGAGATCTTTGGAGCTCGAGAAGGGTGTTAGATTCTGGCAGGGCGCGACTGTGTGTGGAGATGGATACAGGAGAACTGTTACTGACTGAGTAGTTTGTTTGAGCATGGGCAGGCTGATGAGATCAAGAATAAAGGGTAATCTTGGGTCCTTACAGTGGATGAGTACAGGGCTTGAAGGTGATCACAGGAGAACACTGGAAGCTGACACAAAACCAGAGGAATGCTGGAGGTAGTGATGTTACCCATTACTCTCGAGATTCGAAGCGTGTATAAAAAATTAAAAACAACACTTGGATGTGGAGCACTGTGTTGGTGCTTAATTCATTTGTGGATGGTCACATGACTAATGTTTGTAGCTTGGGTCCACTTACATGCCCATATGCCTGCTTCAGACATTGGTTCAAACGTTTAAAGTGCCCTAAAAAGGGTTGGGCAGTTGTTAGTGTTTGTGGTGAGATACGGTGACAGGGATGTTTTCAGATATTTTGAGTATTTGTTAAGTCACAGAAATGCATAAAATGGAGCCGGTTGCAAAGAGAGTTCCTTCTAAGATGTGGGAATTTTTGTATTTAATTTCCCCAAACAAGGTTTGCAAAATTAGAAATATTCTAGTTAAGTAGCTTTATAGTACGTAGGTACTATTGAGCTTCATACTCTGAATTCATCCTGCCTTCAGTCTCTGATTGAGCCATTCAAAATCTGGATGGCTTTCTACATCACAAGACTGAATATTGGAATATCCACACCTCCTCAGAGCACTGTCTCCACCCACCAGGTACAGTAGTAAATAGCAGTTACCGATTGGATAGCACTGGTTCAGATTAGGAAACACCATGTTGAAGCTCGACGCAAAATGCTCAGTTTTTGGCTGGTCAAAACCGTTTATCGGGTCCTAGTCGAAGAGAACAGAAGAGCGGCATGGGTTGAATTTATTTTTGATGGCAAGACGCTGGCGGTAAGGGCAGGGAAGACTGAGGGCGTGCTGCCGCACAGGGCTATTCAATCTCTGGCGGGAAGACGGCAGACAAGCTCCTGTATGGTTGAACTACGGCAGCCAAGTCCGTAACTTTCAAACATAGTGGTAACAGTCAATGAGTGGGGTGTGATCAAAGATTCTAGAAGCTTTGGGTTTGGCTATATTACAAGCTCATTTAATTTTTAATGAAGTCAGAAACAGCACAATCTGAAAGGGGCTGAAACAGAGGGTAACAAGAGATTGGTAACAATTGTTTCCTATAAGCCATTTCTAGCAAACAGCTCCACAAACATGTTTTCTGGCTCTCATAGACCTATTTTAAATAGTGGAAAAATAGTCATAATATATCTCCTTTGAAATAAAATGAATCAGACACTTATCTGATAAAAATCCTTTAAATAACATGTTATGTTTTGTAGGTGCAGTGTGTTATTTGCGACAAGCAACTTGCTTACAGAAACAACACGTCATCAATGTTGAGGCACTTTCGTGCAAAGCATGACACTTCTGCTTGAGCTGCAGCCAGAAGTCAGGGTAAAGGGCTACTTATCCACATTGTTTATATACTTGTCATCTCTACTTATGTTTTTGTTTTAAATGTCAGATCATGTGTTTTATTAATTTTTTTCTTTATTATAGATATCAGAAAGGACAACATTGATGAGGCCCTGGTGTATATGGTTGTTATAGATTCACAGCCATTTAGTATTGTTGATGACAAAGGATTTAAAGCCTTTGTCAACCTATTGGATCCCACATATGTCATTCCATCACACCAGGCAGTGAAGAGCATGGTTGAGGCCAAATATAAGAGGGAGAAACAAAAGGCCAAGGAGATAATTAAGAAAGCAAAGTTGTCCATATGTCTGACTTCAGACATATGGACAACTACTCACATGGATGCCTACCTTGCCATCACTTCACATTTCATTAATGAAAGTGATGAATTGGCTTCAGCTTTATTGACTGTCGGGAGATTTCGAGAAAATATACAGCAACCAACATAGCTACTGCTGTAATAGAGGAAAGGGACATTCAGTCCAAACTCATGTGTCATACGACTGATGATGCTGCAAACATGCTGGCATGTGCAAATTCTCTTGATGTGAGGCACAGCCACTGCAATGCACATGCCTTGAATCTAGTGGTCAGGAAGGCAATATATTAATACCTGGTCTTAGGGACATGAAGGTCAAGGCCAGAAAGATTGCTGCCTACTTCAGAACCACTTTGGCTAGAGAGAGACTGCTTTGCCTATAGAGGCAGATGGAGGTGCCTGCTCGTAAACTGTTTCAGGAGGTTGAAACAAGTTGGGACAGCACCTTTGACATTTGATGCTACCGGAGGTGGAGCAGCTCTCTCTGAGCTCTCCTGATCTGTCTGAATTTTGCCTTATTATCTCCCTATTTTCCCCTTTAAGATTTAGGTCAAGACTCTGTTCTTTTTAGTTTCCTGCAGTTTTCCTCATAATTTATGTGCCGAGCCTCTGGAAGTACACTATTAGATGAGGCTTTTCTTGTGGATTGCTTCCAAAGGAACTCTGTAAGACTGTTGATCAACATCATGGTGTTTTATTCAGCTGAAGACTTGTGCCCAACTACCTGCTAAACCGGATTACCTTTTCTGGACACCTTTGAAAGACTGTGAAAAACTGTGGATTAACAACCCGAAACACTGCTCAGCCGAGAACTTTGATAAGATACTCCAAAGACAGAACGCCCTGGAGGAACAGCTCCGGAATATGGAAGAAAAACTATGCCGTTTGGAGATAAACTATAAAATCAATGCTGGATATAACAATGAGACGACAATACCGACAAAGGAACAACAGGAAAAACAGAAATCCGACA
Source organism: Apricaphanius iberus (assembly GCA_028564705.1). Lineage (NCBI taxonomy): Eukaryota > Metazoa > Chordata > Actinopteri > Cyprinodontiformes > Aphaniidae > Apricaphanius > Apricaphanius iberus. Next base: position 2,094,664 of record JAPXFQ010000075.1, on the reverse strand, counting down.
GCCCGTGCGTCGGTCCAGCCTCAATCAGAAAGCACCGAAAAACACCATTCCGCCACCGAGGCGTGGAACGGCCAGAACACCAAACTCGAATTTCGAGGAGAACTGGTCCCCTCTGAAACGAAACTCTGGAAATACCTCCATGCACATTCCCAGGAGAAGGAAAAGGCAGAGGAGGAAGCTCCAGGAATCATTCTCTCCCCCTGGAATTCCCCTAAAGAACAGATTTACAGCCATAAGCTGCATTCACACTGCCCCATACGTCAGCGTTAGCTGCGGCAAGATTACATGTAAAGTCTATGGTGGAGTACATCAGAGGTCAAGGGCTCTGCGTTGCGTTGAGTACTTTGGCTCCGTCAACAACGCTTGCCTTTCATACAGCAACGTACCAACGCATGCGTTACAGAAGTTCAGCAAGCTGAACTTTTGACGGATCCAACGGAGTTAACACAGTGCAACAACCAATCAGAGAGCCTCACTGTAGTTATGTCACTATACACGTATCTTGAATGAAGCGCGGGCCCAGTGAAAACATTTTCAACAAACCCAGATTTAAAAAATCATAAATACCACTTACCGAAGACAGATGGACAGGCGCTCCTAAGGAGGAACAGAAAACCAGTAGTTGTTGCCCTGGTAGGAGATTTAAGCTCTGATGCGGCCGAGGAGGTAGTAAAATTAGGCGCGGGACAGACGGAAGTTGCACTGAAAGCGAACCTCATCTATAAGCAGCTCTTGGAGCAAATGATTAAACTCCCCAAACTCAGAACGCATCTGAATAATGGGCGCTGATGCACCCGATGTCAACGTTGTCTAGCTTTATCAGGCTAATAAAGCCAAGTCACTCTCTCGTTACAATCCACCATAGTGCAGAACGTGCGGCAGCAGAAGAAGCCCCATGTGTTGTTTTTTCCTAGGAAGCAGGCTATGTAAGCCAAAGGTACATGCATCAAACTTTATCCGTTGGATGCGTTGCTCGACGTACCCAACGGATGAGGTCTGAATGCAGCTTTAGACTCTCTGCAGGACACAGCCCCTGCCACCCGTCAAGGCCAGCAGGAAAAATCGAGGAACACCGCTATGGATGGAAAAAAAGCAAAAAGAAACTAAGAACAAGAGCATACACATTTTAAAATAATCCCCCCCCCCGAGCTAAGGTTCTGATTATTCATGATGGCTCCATTGCAAGACTAAAATTAAGTGTTGCCCAAGGAACACTATAAGACAAATTATAGAAAAAAATTACCTCTATTCTTGCTCTTCACACTGGAATACACACACAGATCATACATGTTGGCTCTTATGACATCAGCCTACGCCAGAGTGAAGTCTTAAGAGCTGATGTATCACTGCTCTTGGCCCTAAACCAGCTCAATATCTCAAACACCAGTTCCAGAAGGTAAGGATGAACAGTTTTCTAGAATCACAAATGGATGAAAATAAAATGCCTGGAAACTTCTATTGGATATGTGAGTAACTTTAAAGTCTTTGGGTCAGCGTCTCTTCTATTCAAATAAAATCAGCGCCATCTCAACAGAGCTGGAATTAAACTGCTGGCTGCTAATATCTTTGCATATTTGAAAAACACTCATCCAAGACTGTCTAAACAAAGCTTACATAAGGTCAGCTTCTCAACTCAGCCCACAGATAAGCTGCCAGACAGCGCCTCCAGCTTCAAACAGCCTCCGAGAGTCTCAAAACACGGTTCGCTGAAGGTCAGCGCCTCAGCTCAGCATGTTGATAATAATAGACCATTAGACGGGGCATCCAACCTCTTACCGACCTCTGACAACGACAATGATGACTCAGCAAACCTCAGCTCACCGAAAGAATTCTGCAAAAAATTACAGGAACAATTATTAAAGAAACTCAGCTAAGTCCAAAATTCTCACTCAGGTTTATTGAACATGATGACTCTCCCATCCCACAACTGGCAATGACTGATGTTTGATGTTCTAGGTTGCCAGACGTAACTCCAAGAAAACTCTTCAACCAGCACATGTCTGGTTACCTAGAAAACTGAATTCCTGTGATTATAAACAGAATAACTTACAAATGCAAATCTCATAAATATCACCTGTCATAATAATTTAAAAACTACCAACAAATCTCTTAAATTGGCATTACTCAATATCCGATCCCTATCAAACAAATCTTTCCTAATCAATTACTTTATTACTAATCATAATTTACAGGCTCTGTTTTTATCTGAAACTTGGTTAGATGCAAATAATGAAAGATCCCCAATGTCGGAAGCCACTCCTCCTAACTTTAGCTTTCTAACTGAAAGCAGGAAACAAAGAAGAGGGTGGAGGGACTGGGCTAAATTTTTAAAAATACACTGAACTTTAAAAAAAAGATGTCTCTGGGCACATTTCACTCCTTCGAATACCTTGCTACAGAGATAAAAGAGCCGAACAAGATCTTAGTCAAAAAAAGTATGTACAAACCCCCCAAAGCTAGCTCAAACTTTATTAATTACCTCAATGACCTTCTTTCTGTAAATATGTATTGAATGTGACCAACTAATTATTGTGGGAGATCTGAACATTCATACTGACAACCCCCAGGAAAGCCGAAATAAAACACAAAGTGATACTCTCCATAACCTTGGTCTAACCCAACATGTCAATCGGTCTACACACAAACAAGGTCACACTTCACACTTAATCATTAGCAAAGGACTTAAAATCTCTAACATATCACAGGGTTCAGTGCTTGGGCCGATTCTTTTTACTATATATATGCTTCCTATTGGTAAAATAATTAGGCAGCATGGGATAAATTTCCATAATTACGCAGATGATACAAAGCTATATCTATCCATAAATCCTGATGAATCCAATCAGTTAGGTAGACTACAGGCATGTCTGAAAGACATAAAAATTTGGATGACTCAAAACTTCTTGCTTCTGAATTCTGATAAAACAGAAGTTGTCGTCTTTGGACAAGAAGCTCTGAAAAAGAAACTACTTAGTCAACCTCTTCACCTGGACGGCATTAAATTAGCCTCCAGTAATAAAGCAAAGAACCTCTGTGTTATTTTTGACCAAGATATGTCATTTAGATCACACATTAAAGAAGTCTCTAGGATTTCCTTTTTTCACCTTAGGAATATTGCAAAAATTAGAACCATCCTGTCCAGGAGCGATGCTGAAAACCTAGTCCATGCCTTTGTTACTTCAAGGCTGGATTACTGTAACTCCTTATTATCTGGTAGTCCACACAATACAATTAAAAGTCTTTAGTTAGTCCAAAATGCTGCTGCTAGGATTCTGATGAATTTTAAAAGAAGAGATCACATTCCCCCTGTTTTAGCTTCTCTTCACTGGCTCCCAGTGAGATCTAGAATAGAATTCAAGATCCTCCTTCTGCCATATAAAGCTCTTAATATTCTAGCTCCATCATAAATAAGAGACTTGATTGTTCCATATGTTCCTAACAGAGCACTTCGCTCTCAGACTGCATGTTTACTGGTAGTTCCTAGGATTTCTAAAAGTAGAATGGGTGGCAGATCTTATAGCTATCAGGCTCCCCTCCTATGGAACCAGCTCCAAGGGTTGGTTTGTGAAGCAGACAATTTGTCTATCTTTAAAACTAGGCTTAAAACTTTCCTCTTTGACAAAGCTTACAGTTAGAGACAGGTTAACAGGTAGCTAGGAAGAGACAGGTTAATGTTAGTAGTCAGATAGTGTCAAAAGCACAAAATGCTGTGAAAAGACTGAATGCAAAATGTGCGAAACAACAGCACAACCCTGGATCCACCACCACAGCCTGCAGTTTCCTCATCAGGAGAATCATCAGGTATTAACTACACAAAAGCTTTCATACATATGTTGTTATTTTCTAATGTCCACTTAAACATTTGGCAAAACATAAGCACGTATTCCCTAATTTATATGTAATTGCCAAGGAAGTTTTTTGCATCCCAGCATCCTCTGTTCCCTGTGAGAGGGTTTTTTTCCAAAGCTGGCGAGGTTGTTAGCAAAAAAAAAGTAACAGGCTCAGCCCTGGAACTGTTGAACAAATAATTTTTTTGAATAAAAAATACATTTCATCCTCACATTGTCACCAAGCAACACCAACTGTTCACAAGAACCCTCGCTTCAAAAGTCTCAAAGTCTGCCCAAAATGATATTCTTCCCACTATGGCTGTACTTTAAACTCTACATAAAAAGTCTCCACGATACAAAAACATGTCTCACTCTGGCATACACTGTCCACAAATATGCCTTTCCAACTGAAAACATCAACCATGCAAGTGACTGGCAGGCCAGATCAAATTGTGTTCATAATTCAGTTGGGCACCTTAATAGTGAGGACAGAACCTTGCTTAACAATACACTGTCAATATAGACATATGAATATATTTAAGCACTCCTTTAATGTCATCCATGATTAAAGAATTAAAGTATTCATACCAACAATATTGTTTTCATTATATTTAATGTTAAAAATTTAACACACTTTTATTCTATAGGGGGTGGGGAGGCTTTTTGAATGCTTTATTTATCCATGAAGTCACTGTGGACCATCTTCAACTGTGCAATTGACTGTGAAAACATTAGCAATACAAGGCCTTCACCAGCAGATGTTCTCAATGTTCTGAAACATCAAGTAATAAGCATTTTTTCAATACAATTGGATTGAAAGCTTCATTGGTTCAAAAGACTTCACATCACCATCACTACCTGGAGGAACACAAGGCGTGAGTTCACAAAGGTAAACTCAGAAAATAACAGGTTTGTAACTCAGCAAAACCTCGAGGAGGCTTAGTGTTACCGGATAGGTCAACAACCAAACATTGAATGAGCATCTGACAGCTCCTTAAGAAGCCCTGGAGGTCTGATGAGCTCCAGGTGTTCCCAATCAGCCTGCTCACTCTCCAGCGAAGATCTTCTGTTAAACAGATGTCTCACTCGGCACAGGAAAAAACACAGTCGCTCACAGAACCTAACTGTGTCACTCCTTGTCCCCATGTGTCTCCATGTGTTTAATTATTAATTGCTGTCTCCATAGTTACCTCCCCATTGTTGTCCCAGCCCTTTCAAATGTTGTTTTCCCATCTCACTCTGTTGAAGGTTGTCACAATAATTTTTTACCCACATTAAAATAATACACTGTTATCCAAGTTGTCTGCCTGAGTCAAAACCACCAAACGTGACAGACACAGGGTCTTACCCCGTTAAGGAAAAGATTGGAACCAGCTGAGAGAAAGAGATCCACTGGTGGGAGAAACCAGGCAGGAATCAGGGCATGGTTATAATTGATACTTTGGAATTACTCACATTCCCAAACCAAAATATTTTTTTCAGTATTTGAATAGGTAACACAGGACTGATGTAACTCAGTTTGTTTAATGGGCAGATGGCACATTTACCTGTGTACTAGTAAATTAGATAGAATTTCAGTTTATACAATTTTAGTGCAGGTTAAGGGAGCTTTTGTTATTTAACACTCTGCAGGCACCCAGTCTACCTCACTCTTGGTGTTTTGCGTTATTTGAGTGGTGGTGGCCTGGGATGGTATCAAATTTCTGGCCTAAATTATTGTCCCAGTCCTACCCTGCCTGCCATATAATATAAACTTATTACACTGGTTGCAGAAGCTCCAGTTTGCTTTTTGGTGTCTGAATAATGCAATGCAATGTAGGTTTTATTTTTTTTTAATATATAGTTCTAGATTTTAGTTTTACCATTTTAAAGAGCATTACTGTATTTATTCATATATTGGTGCCAGAAACTTTTTGTTCCACCCACGTCGCTCCTGACACCAAGCATAATTAATGACAAATCTCTTTTTGTGTAAGATGGACCTATAAAAGCAACATGCTGTCCTGTCTAATTCTGATTAAAAAAAGCCCAGAAGTACCTTGGAGCTGGTAATAAAAAACATATATAAAATGAAATAATGTATTAATGTGATTTGGCATTTTGAAAGCTTGAAACTATTCACATTTAAATATTTTTACATCCTTACTTAAATCATGTCTGTCATGTCTGTCATCCGTATGTCATGTTTCGGTTTTAATAGTTCATAAAACACCAGATCATCTTGCCCTATATCCAACCAGTTTTAGTTGTGTTTTTACTCCCAACACAGGTAATTCAAACGTTCCAACTTCCTTCTCAACATGCCAAAGTTCTGCAGAGGCCTGCTTACCAGCCATCATTTGATTCAGGTTCGATAAACCAGGGAGAGAGTAAAACTTGCTCATTTTCTGAGTCTTTCTTATACATCTCATTTTTTTAAGTCTTGCCCGTGGTATGCAAATCGTTTTACAAAACAAATAAAACTGAAATGAATTGAAACTGATCCGAAACCGAAGTGTGTAGCAAGAATCAAAATTCCAATGTTTTTATTTGGAAAAAAAATCACGAGGAGGACATAAAATAATGTGACTTTGTATTTTCAATCATTTAATATAATGCTGTTTTCATTTTGAATTTAATTTCACATATCGTCCCAACTTTTTCTGCTATACTAAATTTGAGGTTGTATCCAAGTGTTATGAATTCCATATTAGATTGAAATAGATGAGACATTCTGCTGTAGTCCTACTGGGTTTGGCTGCCCATTCAACTCATTTTGCCAAGCTTCCAATTATGACGGAATGTATGGACGGCAGCACTTCATACATTTCAAAGGCTTTTATCATAACTACATTTTACCATAACTATGCAGATGACACTCAGATCTATATGTCACTGACGGCAGGTGAACATGGGCCTATAGATACACTCTGTCACTGTATTGTACAGATCAGTGTGTGGATGCAAAACAACTTTCTCCAGTTAAACTCAGATAAAACTGAGATCATTGTTTTTGGCCCACAGACACAAAGAGAAATTGTTATCAGTCATATTGAGTCTCTCTGTCTTCAACCAAAAAGATCAGGTTAGAAATCTAGGGGTAATCATGGACTCGGACCTGAACTTAAACAGCCACATCAAAGCAATAACGTCAACAGCTTTTTACCATCTGAAAAACATTGCTAAGATCAGAGGAATAGTGTGGAATACCAGACTTAGAGAGACTTATCCATGCATTTGTCTCCTGCAGGTTAGACTACTGTAACGGCCTGCTCACTGGCCTCTCTAAACGAGCTTTTAGCCATCTGCAGTACATCCAGAACGCTGCTGCTCGAGTCCTGACAAGAACCAGGAAATACGACCATATTAGTCCAGTGCTCCGGTCTCTGCACTGGCTTCCTGTCGCTCAGAGAATAGAATTTAAAACAGCTCTGCTTGTGTACAAGTCTGTTATGGTTTGGCACCAAAGTACATCTCTGACATGTTAGAGACATATGAACCATCTCGGGCCCTGAGAACTTCGGGGAGGGGTCTCCTGGTGGTTCCCAAAGTCAACAATAAACACGGTGAGGCTGCATTTCAGTTTCAGGCAGCTAAAATCTGGAACAGTCTTCATGAGGATGTGAGACAAGCCTCAACTCTAACAATGTTCAAATCCAGGCTGAAAACTGTTCTTTTTACCCGTGCATATGACAATTGAAAGTATTTTATCTGCACTCTTGCTTTTTTATTGTAATCAATTATTTTTTAAGTCAATGTTTTTTTGTCTTTTTCCTGTTTATCTGTTTTCTTAATTTGTGCAACTGTGAAGCACTTTGAATTACCTTGTGTATGAATTGTGCTCTACAAATAAACTTGCCTTGCCTTCATCGACAATTACATGACATTTATGCAAAGACTCCGTATCAGCAGTGTTGGTACTTCTTTTTCAGGACTTCTGCAATTAGACTGACTAGCTCTCAATCAACTTCTGGGCCAAATCCTGACTGATAGCAACAAATTATTTCATAATCACTTTTTGGTGTTTGTGAGAATTAGTGGGTTTCTGTTTTTCCACCTGCCTCTTGAGGATTGACCACAAGTTCTCAATGGGATTAAGGTCTGGGGAGTTTCCAGGCCATTGACCCAAAATGTCAACTTTTTAGTCCCTGAGCCACTTAGTTATCACTTTTGCCTTATGACCCGGTGCTCTATCGTGCTGGAAAATGCACTGTTCTTCACCAAACTGTTGTTGGATTGTTGTAAGAAGTTGCTGTTGGAGGGTGTTTTGGTAACATTCTTTATTCATGTGTTTTTGGGCTAAATTATAAGTGAGCCCACTCCCTTGAATGAGAAGCAACCCAACACATGAATGGTCTCAGGATGCTTTACTGTTGGCATAACACAGGACTGATGGTAGCGCTAAACTTTTCTTCTCCTGACAAGCCTTTTTCCAGATGCCCCAAACATTCAGAAAGATGCTTCATCATAGAATATGACTTTGCCCCAGTCCTCAGCAGTCCATTCACCAAACTTTCTGCAGAAGATCAATCTGTCCTTGATGTTTTTTTTGGAAAGAAGTGGCTTCTTTGCTGCCCTTCTTGACACCAGGCCATCTTCCAAAAGTCTTCGCCTCACTCTGCGTGCAGATGCGCTAACACCTGCCTGCTGCCATTCCTGAGCAAGCTCTGCAGTGGTGGCACTCCGATCCCACAGCTGAATCCTCTTTAGGAGACGATCCTGGCGCTTTCTGGACTTTCTTGGACGCCCTGAAGCCTTCTTAACAAGAATTGAGCCTCTTTCCTTGAAGTTCTTGATAATTCTATAAATTGTTGATTTAGGTGCAATCTTAGTTGCCACAATATCCTTGCCCGTGAAGCCATTTCTATGCAACGCAATGATGGCTGCACGCGTTTCTTTGCAGGTCACCATGGTTAACAATGGAAGAACAATGATTTCAAGCGTCACCCTCCTTTTAACATGTCAAGTCTGCCATTCTAACCCAATCAGCCTGACATAATGATCTGCAGCCTTGTGCTCGACAACATTCTAAACTGAGTTAACAAGACGATTACTGAAATGATCTCAGCAGGTCCTTTAATGACAGCAATGAAATGCAGTGGAATTTTCATGGCAAAGAAGGATTATGCAATTCATCTGATCACTGTTCATAACATTCTGGAGAATATGCAAATTGATAATATAAAAACTTAAGCAGCAACTTTTCCAATTTCCAATATTTATGTAATACTCAACTTTTAGCCATGACTGTACACTTTAGCATTCAAAATCTTTCATTTTGGCTCTTGACTAGTTTTATAGTGCAGTTATGTTTGATATTTTTATTTGAATAACCTTAAACGTTTTTAAATTTATATGATATATAAAATAATTTGTTTATATAGTGTTTTTATTAAGTTTTTAATTTCTTACTTTTTATTTTGTTGTTATTTATTTTCTGTGCTTAACTGTTCCAATTATTAAAAAAATAAAAAAATTATATTATTGTATTAAAACACTATTTGTGTTTTCCCCCTTTTGTTTTAGTCTTTCAAGAAAAAAAGTACCGATAAGGATACCGATAAAGTACTGGATCAATAAGGAGTATTGTTAAGAGTAGTAGTATTAATAAATCCTTAACGGTACGTATCCCTACAGAGCACTATGTCATTTTTAGACTAGTCTACAGTCATTGGTTTTACTCATAAAATTTTGACAGTAAATCTTATTTTAGAAGACAAAAATTATGCAATTTTTATTGTTCTTGTGTGATCTATTTTTATGGTAAAATTTAAATAATTTATTTACAATAAAAGTGTAACAGTCTTGTTTAAATAACAAATGATTATTAACAGAGGGTCGCTGCCATCTAGTGACTATAGTTTCTTCAGAAAAACGAGTGGAGACCCAACACTCCAGATAGCTCATTGGACAGAGCAAAATGCAGCTAACAGCAGTCCTCTTGTATACAATGGGAATGTGGACTTAGCTCACCGGGAACTCAAGATTTCCTCACCGGTGATTTGAGAGTATAAGGAGCAGCTTTTGTTCTGGTACCGCTGCTTCATCTATCCTAGCCGTGGTCGAGCAGTAGCTTAGCCAATAGGTACTTGCTAGTGTCAGCTAATGTGCTCGGTAGACGTGTGCTCTGATCATGGGGGATGTGACAGGGCTGCCAATTTTTGGAGAACTGTAGGAGTGTCGACGGCATACACTGTCTGAAGAACTTTAGGTTTTGCAAAGTTTTAGCAAGAGAGTTCGGCAAGGTGCACCACCTATCGTATGGGAGTGTGCAGTGTCATGCAGGGTGAAAAAGCCTGATGACAATCTGAAGATACCAGAATAAGTTGTGCTGAATAAACCAATTTAAACAAAACGGTTGCTTAGGGCCCCTAAACCCATCCAGTACCCCCCCATAAACGCTATTAGTAATTTTTCAAATTAAAAATCTTCATTTAAATATTTTAAAGAGTTGCAAAAATATTTAGATTAAGTACATTTAAAGGAATAGAAATGTAGATGCTGTACTTTTTAATTTAGAGAAAGATCTTAAATATATTTAAACATTTGAATTAAATTAAAATCTAAAATTACTTTTTAATATTCATTGTTTGATGTGTTACCATTGTGACAATCTGATGCTTTAGTTTAACCTGTCTTTTTTGTTTGCGCTTAATATTATCTTAGCTAATATTAAAAATGACCTCTGATTGATTTTTAGGATCATACTAATAAACTCTGCCTCCTTTCCAACATTAGAACAAATCTTGATTGAAATGCTGTTATTGTGGGTAGTGTTGTTTTTATCAGAAAGGGGGCCCCTAAGTCAAAATCCGCTTAAGGCCCAATAAGATTTTGGGCTGGCCCTGCAACCAGCAGCTTATGTCTTATCCACTCATACCGCAGCACCTGGGTAACAGTAAAAAGGGAACCAGCAAAACCATCCAAAAGCATCTGACATCCAAGGCTACTTTTTGAAGAACAACAGATACCATCATTGCAGAGAGAGCTCCTCACTATCCAGCTGCTTAATCAGGCCTCACAGTATTCCCAATCTTCTGGATCTGTGGCCGTATCCACCGGCGGCCCATGTCCCTGGCGCACACAAACACAGGCCAGCACAAGGATGGCACACTCAACATCTACAGCCCAAGGCTTCTGTTGCACCAAGCACCACCATAGGAATGAGCTACTACTCACTGCCCTGGCAGGGTCCGATCACCCTGTCGCCACACATCATCTGTGCTGTGGTGTGGGTGTCCTCTGCATCAGTGTCGTCCACCTCAATCTGTGCACCTGCGGTCCTCCCTTGCTGTGCCCGCAGTCCTCTTAACATCGCTCCCTTGCTGTGTCCACCGTCCTCCTCCCGCGGTTCTCCTCTCAACGCTCCCTCGCTATGCCTGCGGTCCTTCTCTCCAACGCTCTTCCACCCAGATCTCTTTTTAAGGGGATTACATGTAGAGTGACGTTATTTCTTCAGCGGGAGAAAATGGATGTGTGGCGTAAGAGCGTGCGAAGACAGTCAAATACATGAGTCTCATGGTCATTGCGTGTGAGTTGGCAGCCCTGTGTGAACACAGGCAGTTAAAAAGTTACCAGGTGTTGTGAGTTGTATGAGAACTGGTGAGAGTTACTTGTTAGGGAAAATGCAATGTGTGGTTCTTTGTGATGTTGAAATCTGAGTAAATAGATGGTTGCCTGCTAGCTGTTGCTACGGAGTCCCAAGAGGGACGCTCAGTAATCAGGAGGAAGAGGTGATCGCGATCCTCTTTTGGATTTCACTGTGCAAGGTTGTAACGTAATTTTGATCGATTTTTAATACAAAATCGAGATTGTGAAACCCCTATTAAAGTTGTTAAAAACCTATTCAATTATTTAAATATTTTAACTAAATCAAATTACATAACATTTTTTGAGTTTACACCATCAAGTTCATGTTATACCAACCACAACATATCTTAATTAGTTTGGTAAAATTCCTCTACTCACCTGTGTTTAGTCCAGTGGCGTAGCCAGAAAAAAGGAAACTGGGTGTGCACCAGCATACGATGGGTGTACAAAATTTATTCTAAAAAAAAATAGAACAGTGTTTACTGTATGCATGTACTGCCCTGCTATGATTATTTTGTTTCTGCTTTAGGTGTTTGTCTCCTCCTTTTTTCTGTCAGGGAGCTGTCTCCATTAGATCTAGCTGAAGGGAATCAGCTGATTGGGCCAGCTGGGCTAGAAGGAATCAGCGGGAGGCCTTAAAAGATCCATAGAGCAGCAGAGGAGACACCCAGAACCAGAGAGGACCCAGAACCAGAGAGGACCCAGAAGAGACGTCGTGCCAGAAGCCAGCTGGGCTTCCCTCTCAACTAGTGGCTGCATCTTTTTTTTAAACAAATCTGAAGATCTTTGTGCAAAATAAACCCAAACCAACTATTTTTACAAAGAACCCCTGGTTTATTTTCCCTTGAGCCTGGGTCGTAACAAAGGGTAAACCACGCAAGACTGAATCCATCAACCGCTGAAACGTTTGGGCGGCGCCTTTAAGGCTGTAAGGCATCCGTAAAAACTCAAAAAGGCCGGAGGGATTAAGGCTGTTTTAAGGATATCTTCCGCACGATCCGGAACCTGGTAATAACCGCGCACCAGGTCAACTTTAGAAAGGATGGTAGTCCTGGCCAGATTGACAGAGAAGTCCAGGATGTGGGGGATTGGATAATGATCATTTACCGTGAAGTTATTAAGGCGGCGGATATCCCCGCACAGCCACCACTGACCGTCTGACTTTGGCATCATACGTAATGGCGAAGCCCAAGGACTATTAGAGTGCCGAATGAGGCCCAAACGCTCCAGATTAGCGAACTCCTCCTGAGAAATAGCCAGTTTAGCAGGGTTGAGGCAGCATGCCCGCGCGAACACCGGGGGCCCGGTGTTGGGGCTATAATGGCCTACCCTGTGCTTAGTGTCAGCAATGGAAAAGTTGGGAACAGTCAGTGAAGGAAACTCTGTTAATAACTTAAAACGTTTTGAGAAGCTAAAACATCAGCATGGATTGATTGTACAGCTCCTAGTGTCAGACAAGGCAGGGAGGAAAATGACACAGCGTCAATTAACCGTCTGCTAGTCACATCAACCAGGAGTCCATGCGCACAGAGGAAGTCTGCCCCTATGATGAGAACTGAACTGGCAGCGACGACAAAGTTCTACCGGAAGTCTCTACAGTGAAAGCAGACAGTCACCGACCTTTTGCCAAACGTTCTAATGGGGGAGCCGTTAGCAGCCGTCAGCGACGGTCTGCAGCCTTCTGCCAGCCTGTCAGAGCCAGCTGGGGGAACCGGGCTCTTCTGAGAACCAGAGTTCACCAGAAAGCGTCTCCCAGACCGTGAGTCTTCGATGAAAAGCAGCCTTTCCCCGTCCCCAAAGGTCGCAGCTGCTACCGAGTGTTGGCGGTGTCGTTTCCCTGCGGCCTGAAGTTGCAAGGCAGGAGGCATCACCTGGTGGAGGTAGCAGTAGTCTGATCCGCGGCATCTCTGTGCAGCGATCCTCGCTTCCACCGATGGCCTGTCAGCTTCTGGGGACGGATGCCGCTTGAGACGCAGGAGCCACCGCTTGCACTACGAAGGTCCTTGTAGCCAGCAGGATGAGGTCGGCCTCTTTGGCTAGGGAGTTTTAATCTCTCTAGTGCAGCAGCGGGGAGTTTGCTAGGACTGTCCGCACCTGAGTTGGAAGCTGTCGGAGGAACAGCTGGAATGAAAAGGAACCCGCCGTCATCAGTACCCAGCAGGACCTGTTCCGCGGCGGAAAGGGAGTAATGACGAAGCAGTAGTTCCTTGAGGGCGGCGTACTTTCCCTGAGCTGGGGGGTCCTGGAGGAGAGACATCATTCGCCGGGTTGATAGCGGGTCCAGCGCTGCAACCACATAGTGGTATTTTGTGTCATCCGAGGAAATACCACAAAGAGCAAACTGTGCCTCTATGTGAAAAAACCAGAAAGGTGGATCATGCAGCCAAAAGTCTGGGATCTTCACAGCCACGGAAAAAGAAGCCAGGCATGCGGGTGGATGTACCACGGCAGCAGGCATCACCTGAGAGGACCTGGCTTCACCTTCGGACATGTTCAAAAACACGGGGTCACCAATGCGGAGGAATGAAAGGACAACACAGCTAGATTCGATCAGCTCGTTTAATCAACTCCAACTGCGAAAAGTCAGAACACAACACTTAAAACATTCCATCATCGCGCCAAAAATGTATCTCTTTTTTGAATGTAAGCATCCTTTTCTCTGGGTGTGAGTGGAGCATCCTGGTGGTCTGCCACACACTACCATATGGTTGAAAACTCCAAAAACTTGGTTTTGCATGATATAGGCCCTTTAATGCATCACACATTAAGTGGCTAAGATCTAAAGCTGCCTGTGATTATGGATATGGACAGTAGGGGGGGTTTGTGTTCACATGAAGTCCCGTGAGCAGAACCTTTTCTCGAACCAATTGGCTGAAGTGGTTCAATGCCTCATGGGGCTTCATCTTACCATCACTAATAAATGCATTCAGTTTATTTTGGGTGTGCCAGCTGGCTCTGTGGGTGGCACTGGCACACCGGTGGCTACGCCAATGGTTTTGTCCTTTATGCTCTAGTTTCCCCCAGCTTGGTGCTTCCCCACAGCTGTTTAACATTCACTAATTAGACTCACCTGTTTCCTATACAACAATCACTTCTTCCAGAATGGAAAATCTAGTTGAATCCAGCCATTGTCAGCTCTTCTTGTTACACTCTGTGGGATTATTTCATGGGCTTTCTCCAATTTTTAGATTACCATCTGAGTATTTAGTGCTTTTTTAAAACTCCTTCAGTAAAATAGGTTGACCACACTTTGATATATTGAAATATTTAGACACCCTAGTCCTGAAACATTTAAATCACACCAAGTTTATAAAAAAATAAAACTTTTTGATTTTAACATATTTAAAACTGCTATACTGAATTTGCAAAACAAGCTATCTTATACACTTTTTTTCATGCATCTTAACATTTTAACACAGCAGAACTATAAATATTTTGTGGAGATTAAAAAGAAAAATGGGAAAAAAAATTATGTGGTTCTGTAATATTTGCCTCTGCCAATAACATGGCTTGGTCAGATTCCAGCAATTGGACCAACTGGTTGTCTGACTCACCAGACAAGCGCACTTTCTTACGTGGTTCCTTCACTAATTACAGCTGCTGCAATTTAAAACAGAGCAACACTGGCGAGAGAGGTTCTCCTCTCAGCAATATCAGGGAAGGAGAAACAGCCAGCTGCTACCATTTTAACTTTATGACAAACTACTGATTCCCACTAAGAAAAACGTCATTTGAAGTCACGGAAAACAAAAAAACGGTTGTATAAACTGCGGCTTGTGTTTTGTGCTTTCTCAGATTTAGATTCAGAAAAACTTTATTTATCCCCGAAGGGAAATTTAAAGTGAGCAGCACAGCACAAAAAAAAACACGTCAGAAAACTAATGGTGCCATAAATGTTATGACACTCCTAAAAAAGATGTACGTGGGTAATAAAGACAAATTTGATGATTTTAAAAATGCTAAAATGCAGATAGAAGCTAACTCTTCTTCTGTGGCATGCATGTTCCCACATCAGCTAGGCGTGGCCTTGTAATAATAGTCGATGGGAGGGGTGAGAGAAACTCCTGCTGGTAGAGTGAGTAACATTTAAAAAAAATATTTGTATTTCAGCTCAGTGTTATAAATATGAACAAAATGAAGCATGTCCCATACCCATCTATTTTCTATATCCGTCCATTCTCTGCAGGGTTGTGGAGGGCTAGTGCCTATCTGTCTATCTAAGCATTCATCGGGCAGGAGATGGGGTACAACCTGCATCTCCCAGGACCATCGCGATGTTAAACATTTTGATATGAAAAATGGTTTCTTCTGCTCTAAGTGTGTTATTTAATGATTCAATTTTTATGTTTTTTCTGTCTTATGTAATCATTTTCAAAAAGTCAGTGCCAATAGAGCTGATCTGACATCCCGATTATATAAGAAGCCTTTTTTGTGTATAACTCTTATTTGAATAATTTATTAGACGGCTACATTTGCTTAAGTAAGACTACATTGAGGTAGTGCTACTATTACCTGAGTACAGTTTTTGGATACTCTGGCCACCTCTGACTATATATTCAACAGTTCAGTGCAAAGCAGCAGGAACCGACTACATTAGACTGAAATATACATTATATCAGATTCATGATCAGGTTGCTTAGACGTGTTATTCTGGTCAACCCAGCAATATGTTTTCTGT
This sequence comes from Apricaphanius iberus, assembly GCA_028564705.1. Taxonomy (NCBI): domain Eukaryota; kingdom Metazoa; phylum Chordata; class Actinopteri; order Cyprinodontiformes; family Aphaniidae; genus Apricaphanius; species Apricaphanius iberus. The sequence continues at coordinate 2,078,587 of JAPXFQ010000075.1, read as the reverse complement.
TTGAGGTTCTGTTCCACAGTTGCATTAGATAAAACACATACTTTTCAAACATTGTATTAAAAAATATGTCCAAAATAGTAAGAGTAACCTTTGTATATTCACATTTTTTATTTATTGCTTATAATTGTATGTATATGTTTTTTAAAGCTTCCCATTTTAAGAGTTTAAATGTCAAACCCATTTTTTGTGTCTCCAATTCTGGCTCAGAAACACACATGTTAATGACCCCCACGTTCACTGATATTCTTTTTATTTACCTGTGTCATACTTGCTGATGTACAGGTCAAAGCTTATGCATAAACAAGCATTCATTCATTACTATGTATTACTATGAAAAAGCTTAAAATATATTCAGAGTATTGCAGAGTAAGGAAGAACATTCTACTTTTAGCTATTAGATATTAAACACAAATTAACTATCACGACCCTGAACAGGAAATGGGGATCAAACAGCGAGTCCAGAAAAAGATTGGCGAGTGATGCATCAATGCAAGTATCATGTGATTGAGGAACAGTTCAACTTGCTAAGTTGTCATTAAAACTCTAAATACAATCAGTTAATGTTGCTGCAGAGATATGAAGAAATGATTGGCTAATTTTAGTCAAGACTGAACTAATTATGTTTTAATGCAGCTTTCCTGTAAAGGCTTTTTAAAAAAAAATTATATTTGAGATCTTAGCCATCATTTCCTTCGAAATTTACATTTCACTGCTTCCTTTTTTGGATAATATTAAATGTAACTGTAATGTGTTTAATTGCTACACAGAAGAATTTTCTTTGCATAAAGCTTATTTTCTAATGATCAAAAATCAGAGCCAATTGGTAAAAGTTTTATTAATTAAAATAAAAAGAACCTAACAAAAAGATAATATTTTCCTCATTCTTATCCAAAGGTGCACCAATGGTTAAAATTAATGCAGTAGGATAGTTATCGTAAAAAGCTTTCAAAAGAATGTCAAGAACAAAAAATGACTGAATAGTTAAAGCAAATTATTTGAGTACTAGAACCAGAACGGTATATACGGTGATATCTACGTCATGATGACTTTGTAATGTAGGTTTCATTGTACTTTACATGATCTGATAAAGCAGGACAGTAGATGGCTTCTTTAATAGTACTTATTCTCCAGAAAATTAATAATCCTTTTCACCCATGATTGGTTCGGATCCACACAGATGGTGCGAGACATTCTTGTTATTAAACTGAAAGAAAAGAAGTTCATTCTGGTTTTATAAAAAAAAAAAGAAGAGTTAACAAAAACACTTATAATCTTTATTAGTACGACTACAGCAATGGAAGAAAAAAAATTATATAGCCTTATAAAAATGATGGAAACTCAGCTTGGAGTACTTACACAATCGCTTCCTGGTGGCAGTGGGGGTCAGTCTGGTAATATGAAGTGATTAACGTTTTTCTTTATAGGCCTTTGGTACAAATTAAAGCAGCAGTCTGTGGAACCAATTGTATCTGAAAACAAGACCATTTTATTAATGAAACTGTGACAGGTTAAAAATACTCATTTTCTGTTTCAGGTCTTAAAGGGTTACATTAACTTGTCCCCTATAGGGTGATGTCATTGTTCTGTTTTTTCGTATGAGCAGCTTTAGTGATTTTCCTATTCACTGTAAATATTGCATTGATAAAAAAAAAATTGTATACATTTTTTAAATTAAGATTTTCTGTAGATTTAGGATAAAGTCCTCATAGATATTATTTATTTTATTTAAACTCCTTTAACTTATCTTATGTAATTTATTCCTTGCAAACTTGGGTAATTGAGAGTTATGCCATGAAAACTGATTTTCAGAGGAAGCAGAATGATTTTAAGTGCTACTCTATGTTTGCATTTACTCTTTAGCACAGGTTGTTACTGAAACACAGATACAAAGAAGTGATACAATGAGCTGAATAAAAGAAACAGTTTACTGACTAGTGGTAATATTAATTCAATGTTCCACAGTCTTGTAACACTTGTAACACTTTACTTATTTCCACGTTTCATTGTTCAGTTTATCTCTTCTATTTGCAATGTCCTTCTAGCATTGTATTCTCTTCAAAACCAACTGTTTTTCAAGGAACTACAGTAGCCTTCTAAATACGTAGAAAATGTATGATCAATGTAAATAATAATAATAATAATAATAATAATAATAATAATAATAATAATAATAATAATAATAATAATAATGTATATCATAACGTAGCAGTTGTTGAAAATATGACTTTGTAAGGATTTGGGATAAAATACTCACAATTATCAATGTTATTTAAACCATTTAACAGTTCTTGTGTGTGCTACTTATTGTGAAATAATTGGGTCAATTTAGAGCTTCGCCAATAAACATAATCTATAGTCAGAGGTGAATGATTTTAGATAATTTTATGTTTTTAATTCACTCCAGTCTTCAACAAAGATTCTTGCTGAAACAGTGTGAATATTTGTCAAGCTTGATTTTTGCATCCCAACACAGCAGCAGAAATATTTGATGGACGGTTAGGGTGCAGCTGGATTACCAAAGAAATGTCTGGATTTCACTTTGAATCCTAAAGCAAAAGTAACATTGAAATTTTTTATTTTCCATTTAGACTTAGCAAGACTTCCAAAGACCACCAAACCATGACTCAACAGTTTTACGTCATCCTCGAGGATTTTATTTATTTGTTTAAAATTTTTTAACATTTCTTGTTGTTTGAAAAACTGCTGGAGTAAATACTCACGTCTTCCAGGTCTGGATAGATTGACATTGACTTTCCGCTGAATAGGTTGGGTGATGACAATGTTTTGCTTTACAGGACCTGTTGGAATCTTTGTAACAGGAGCAGCTTCAGAGCTGTAGTTCAACACTGATGGTGAAATGACCTCTGAGAGGTTCAGTGTCTTTTCAGTAGATTGATCCAAGTGTCTGAGAAATGAAAAATAAAAGGTTTGTCTACACAAACACACCCACAATCTTCTATTTAATAAAAACATCTGTTAGACTGGACTGTTGTTGTTTGTTAGAATTATTCAATAATTAGAGTCACCAATTGTCCTAATCAAGGTCCCAGGTCTAATAAGAATTCATGTACTTCTGTGAAGATGACAGACTGTGAACATCATATATTTGGGGGCTGCAGGATTCTTAATAGAGTTTAGAGTGCGATACAACCACAAACCTAACAGGATATATTTTGTATAATATGTGACATTAAAACACACCAGTACAACTAGTTGAAAAACAGGTTCTTGAACTACTTTTTGCTACGGTGGGGGTATTATGCTTCTTCCGGGTGCATAGTACCATTCTATATCACACTCAAATGACAATTTTACCCTAAATCATTCTTAAAATCCTGTATATATAAAAATCCACCTTAAAGAAATTTACCTTCCCCTCACTTCCGTATTTGACACCTTGATATTCGCCTGAGCCTCTCTAAGCCCTCCTACCCTTTGTGAAAGTCTCCCTGCAGAACGTCGTACACGGCTTTTATCAAAGCATGCGCTGGAGTCTGACTGCGATAGTTTACAGAGTTTTTCAGCATGTAGGATTTTATTATTCAGGAAAAAAATCACATTGGTGAACAATGGCAAAAAAGGAGATCGTAAGACGACACGCAACTTATCCGATATCCGACCCTGAAAGTGGGAGAATTTAGAGGCTTTTACAAGACGTGTTTGCTTTTTAATATTTAACATCCTTGGCACCCTTTAATAAATATCAATCACTATGAAGCTATGTTTTGCATTGAAACCATAAATTAAAACAACTATGAAGTTTTGAAGTCGGAGTTAGTAATGCTAAGTCACTGTTCTTACCTGTACAAGTTCTGATGGAGTAGACTCACCTTTAGGGTCAATCTGCTTATTAATCCACAATCAAAAAGGCTTTTGTTGAGAAAGCAGTCCTCTGTGAAGTGATTTGCGCAAAGATAACAGATCTTTTTTAGTATAGGATTGTTTCCAAAGATAAAGTCGAAACTCTTAGCCTTACTATTAGCCTAAGCTCCTCCCGCCCCAAAATTTTTGCACTGCGCACCTAGGAAAATTTGTAACTACACGGACGGTCCCGCGCGGAAAAACATGGCGGACGGGCAAGAGCTCATATTGTCGGAGGTTCGTAAATAGACATCTTTATGATTCGGCCGAGAGAGATCACTGTGATCAACTGTGTTTAAATGGAAGAGAGGACGGTCTCCTTTTTTCGTCTTTTTTCCTTGTAAATAGCATAAAAGTTCTGCTTTGTTTAAGCTCACGGGTGTCACCATCTTGTAAACAACAGGGATTACTACTTCTACTATGGTGTAGTGTTGTATGCATGCCGTAGAGCCCTACGCCGCCCCCTACAGTCGTCAAGAATATTAGCTCTCAGCAGGGACAAGCCACAAAAAGTATAAACGCTGCAAGAAGGCGTCTCGGCCGGTTCTGCACGTCTCGTTTCCGCGCGGAATGTTAATGCAGCAAGCATAAACCAAGCTTAAGCAGGCACATCGGCTCGGCTGCGGAGTAAGCTACAGTCAGGTAGGGGGAGGATGGGTGGAATAAAGGGAGATAGGTAGGAGCAGGCTCTTCAGCACCCCCAATAACTACCAGCAGAGACTCAAAAATGATTCACACATAAGTGGATGAATCAAAGCAACACTTCAGGCATGTTTTAAATGAGGATATAACATGTTATCAGCAGGGTGGGAATTATGCAATTTTAGGGGTAAGGCCATTTGGCCTCCACCTTTTCTTTATTTTAGGGGCACCAAGGCTTTATGACAGGGCACAAAAGCCATTGAATAAAATTCGATGGTTTTTCTCTTTCAGATTGATACCATAACATACTAAAATAACGTACCATATCAAACCGGCTTAGTGTTGTTCTTCTGTAGGCGCTGACGGTATGCTTCTTGCACTGCTTTTGTTGTCGTAATGAAGTGAAACATAGCGGACCCACAGTCTATCCTGACCAGCTAACGTCGATGTTGGTTTTTGGTATTTACCATAATTTCAGTAGCACTTAAAGGCAGCACATGACACAACTGCGCGAACCAAAAACTAAAGTTCAGAGACTACTTGGGTGGCTCGCTGTAATTCAAAGCAAGCCCACTATGTCGCACTCGTGCTTTCTACATGGAATTGGACAGGGCCTGGGCACACATGCCACTGTGGCTGTAAAATTTTATTTTCATAGGACATGAAGGCAAAGTGTAGGGCAACGGCAGCCATGGCCGCATTATAATTATTGTATTGTTATTGGGATGCTACACATCAAAAAGTCAATTTTGCATAATACCCCCCCTTTAAGAAGACCATCTTGAAAACTTTAAAGCTGCATTCCGAGAATTTATTTATGTATTACATTTTTATATATCTTTAAAATGATGTGGCGTTTAGTGGTAGTAAAAGGCTAGTGCTCCACAACATTTTTTATTTTTCTAAAGTCCCTTCTTCCCATAGACCTCTATGGAAGTCGGAATGACCGGCAAATTTTTTTATCCAATAGATTTGAAATTTCTGCTGTGTCACCTGTCAATCAACTTTCATGAGCATTACACAAACCTGTGAAGATGAGGCCGCGACAGTCTTCCTGTTTACAGTCACCATAATGGCAGAGAGCGGTCATAGAAAAGTCACAGAAAACTTCTGTTAAATAGTTAGCCATTCCTTGGCTACCCAGGGCTACATCAACTTCAGAAAAAAAAAAACATTGGGAAATACGGCGACAAACTCGAAAAATGCCTTAGAGAACCGAGTAAGGTGTTACATCAATATGTGTCCCCCCCTGGATTTACATCAGAGATACTTTCCAACATGGAGATAGGCTACCGTTGAATCTTTAAAGGCTTCAATCCGACACAGCTTTGGACACATTTATGCTAAACAGGTAAGACAGTCATATTTTCAGTAAAGCAAATCAATATAATATTTTATTGAAGAAGTACGCAGTGACATGCTATGAAAAGACAGGTGATGCGTGTGCCCACTTGTATGGAGGGTGTGTGTGTGTGTGTCCGAGTCCGACGAGGAGCTTTACTTCCCCGGCCTTGTGCCCACCAGGGCGTCCACGCAGCTGCTCGTCAGACACGCTTCTCGGCGTGTTCAGCTCCCCTCAAGCCCGCGGTCTCCCGAGCCAGCATCCTCGTTCTCCCTCCTACGAGCTTTGCTCTCCGGCTTGAGCCGTTTCCCCAGCACCTTCTTGCCACTGCGTCGGTTGATCTTTCCCAGGGCGTTCCTCCGCCATCCCCTGACAGCTCGTTTCGGGCTCCGGTGTCTCGAGCTCCTTCCCGCGCTCGGCGCTCCCTCGTGGACGCCCCGAGCCAACCAGATATGTCCAGCTGGACGGTAGCTCATCTCCAGCGTGCCCTACAGCTCGAGGGCATCCCCTTCAGCCGTTCCGCCAATAAAGCCCACCTCTTCAGGATTCTCTTTCCGTCTCCCGCTTCCCTCCATCTCCAAATCATTCGAGGCGTTCGGCCCGCGCAGCTCCCGCTTCCTCATCGGGCGGGACTTCTGGTCACCTAGCTCCCCTTCCGGCTGTCTCCGAGCCTGAACTCACAACACCCTCCGGTGGAGGCGGACAACCATGTCCCCCCACACCAACGCCCCCCCTCCTTTTTAACAGTTCGCTTCTTACTTAGCTAGTTTCTTCTCTGCCCTATCTTCTCAGTCAGGTCCGTCCGATGACCCCAGTTTGCCTTCCTCTTCCCTCCCCCTTTTGGCCTACCTTCCCTATCACGCAACGATACACATATAAACCCTGTCTGCCTAATATTTCTCGTCTGTCTCGTTCGTTTTTAACCCTCCCTTCCCATCCCTCTAGGTTTCAGGGTCCTGCCGACCCGCCTCCAGGGTGCCGCCGACCCTCCACGCAAGGTCCCGCCAACCCTCCACGCAGGGTCCTGCCGACCCGCCTCCTCTCAGGGTCCTGCCAACCCGTGCCACCTCTTCTAACATCTCTCTCTTCTAGGTTCTGTCTGGGGGGGTCCTGAGCAGGCTTGGAAAGACGGCTTCTTCCTGAAGACTGGGCCCCCACATTGAGTCTTCCTCCGGGTCTCCTACGTCACCTCACCCCAGACCGTTCGTTCTAACATGCCCTCAAGAAACTGTTAAAATCTTGAACTCGTGGTTCCTTTACTGCCTCCAATCATTAACCCATGTCGTGCCGTGGACCTAGCTAGGGAAATGTTTTGTTCAAAGTTTTAGTATATACAGGTTTTTTGGTTGATCACAGGTCCTTCCTTCTTTAAAGGAAATAGGTTTTCAATTTTGCCCTGAGCAAGGTTTATATAGTTAATGAAATAACATAATCACAATCATTGCCGTAGGATAGTTGCTAAAAGAAAAAAAATTTGATCACTTTGCACATGTGTTTCATTGTATTTCCCATTATCTGATACAGCAGGAGAGTATGCAGCTCTTAGAGGACTTGTTCTCCAGAAAATGAATAATCCTTTCCACCCAGGGTTGCTTCAGATCCACACAGATGCAGCAAAAATTTGTTGTTTTTAAACTGAAAGAAAAGAAATTCGCATTATTTAGATGGGTTTTTTTTCAAAAAGAAGAAAATAAGAAAAAAATTTAAACTTTTTTTTAATACGACTAAAGCTAACAAATAAGTAAAACAGAATGGAATTTGTATCCATTCTTTTTATGAATGATGGAAACTCAGCTTGGAGTACTTACATAACTGCTTCCATTGGGCAGCGGGGATCAGTCCGGTAATTATTCACAGGCTCTGAAGATGATGTGAAGCAGGATTCAGTAGGACCATTTTCATCTAAAAACAAGACCATTGCATTAAAAAAGTCTCAAAGCGTAAATACTCATTTTCTACTTCAGGTCTTAAAGGTTTGACATTGACTTTTACCCTAAATGGGCATAGTGATGCTGATTTTCTGCTGTTTAGACTAGTCTAGGGAAAGTCATGATATTCACATTTTGGTCCAGATCTGGGTAGACTGTGGTTGACTTTCTGTTGAATGGAATGGGTGATGACGATGTTCTGCTTTATAGAACCTGTTGTAACAGGAGTAGCTTCAGAGTTGTAGTTCAATATTGATGGTGAAGTGACCTCTGGGAGGGTCAGTCTCTGTTCAGTAGATTGATCCAAGTCTCTGAGAAGTGAAAAATAGAATGTTTGTACACACACACACACACACACACACACACACACACACACACAACCTTTTAAAATATCTGCCTGTTAGACAGGAATGTTATTTGTTAGAATTATTTGAATAATCAGTCACCAATTTACCTAATCAATATCCCAAGTCTAACGATAATCTAAATATTTATGTGAATTATTTGAACTGTAGGACTTTTAAAACTGCATATAGTTTGAGGGAAAAATAAGTTCCTACCCCCTCCGTGTTCATCCAACATCATTTCGTTTTTATAATATAAGTAAGATGGCAAATGTCTATTTAACACTAGGAAACATATTTCAAAATGAGGTAGTACACATCGACTGATTTTGAAATGATCAAAACTGTATTTATACATTTTTCTAATTTTATTTCTGACAATAATATGATGACATTGGTAGGTTCCAGTAACCTTTAGCTATCTGTATAAATTCCCAGTGCTTTTATTCTCACTAGAGAGACCAACAGTTCCTGGACTCAGATCATTGGTATCCGACATCCATTCAATACTTCAGACCAGTAGGATCTGTGAAATACTGTATTCTTACCAAGGAAAAGTAAAACATCTGTTTCAACCCCAAGTTTCATCAACTTATAAAGAAATTAGCATATTGATATGTGTGATTTTCATTTAGTAGCACTGGTTTTAGATGAGTTTGTTCAACATGATAGACATTGCATTTTAGATAGCCTCTATAGCACAGACTGTGGGAATAAAATATGATTTAGTTCAATCTAATGTTACACAAAAACTTTTTCAACAGTCTAGATCAGCATAGGATGTTGTTTACTTCTCTGTAGGCACAAGTGTGTTTAAGGTCCGTTTGTAATAAAGCACTGTTATCCAAAAATGTTACTTACAGTTGATCAGGATTGAGCTTAGCCGCAGCAGATGTGGGAAAATTGTCACTTGAACTGTATTCTTCATTTCGTGGTGTCTTCTCATTTACTGCAAATAATGTATGAAATTGATGGTAAACTACATATTTATTATGTCCATTATCTATACTGCTTATCGTTGCAGGGGGAGCTGGTACCGATGTTTAGTCATCATTGGGCAAGAAAGGTCGCCAGAACATCTCAGGGCAACATAGAGATACACAGGACAAAAACACCATGCACATGCACACACACACACACACACACACACACACTCCAACATAGATGGACCAGTTCACCTAACAGTGATGTTTTTGTCATGTGGGAGGATGCCAGAGTACTCGGAGGGAACCCCGAGATGCACAGGGAGAACATTGCAAACTTCGTACAGAAAGACCCTAGATTGGAATTTGAACCAAGAAACTTCTTGCTGCAAGAATATCAACTGCGCTACTGTGCAGCCCCTGTGTATTTGGGGGGTGACTGTGGCTCAGTGGTAGAGTAGTTGGCTTGCAATCGGAGGGTTGTAGTTTTGATTCCAGCTTCCTCTAGTCACATATCAATGTGCTCCTGGGCAAGGCACTTAACCCCAACAATTATACCATCATCCTACCAAGCCATGTTGGCTATCAGTGTATTAATGAGTGAACATGGCTTCAATGTAAAGCGCTTTGAGTGGTCAATGTGACTAGAAAAGCGCTGTATAAGTTCAGTCCATTTATTATGTGACTGTTTTATTTATTAAAACCCTTGAAAATTATGTATTGTTTCCTTCCGCTTACGGTTATTCAGCCCTCTGAGTTTCCTGACAACATGAGGTTTCTGGATTAAACAAAATGGGGACAATTTTGGAACTGTGCCCCATAATACCATATAGATGCTCAGCCAAAATGTATTTAGCATCCCCACTGTGTGTTGCATTTCTTATTTGACATTTTACAAAAAAAAAGTGTTTTTTTGTTTAGAAATTTTTATATTTGCAGAAACACTTTTTTACTACTAGTTTTTTTGTCTCCAAAATTGATAATCATTTTAGATGAGGCAAGTTGCATCTGCAGTTTGCATGTTCTCCCTGTGCATGCTTGGGTTCCGTCTGGGTACCCTGGCTTCCTCCCACTGTCCAAAACTGTTAGGTGTCTCTAAATTGTCCTTAGGTGTGCATGTATGGTTGTTTGTCCTGCGATGGAGTAGCAACCTGTCCAGGGTGTACCCTGCCTCTTGCCCGTTGACAGCTGGAGATAGGCCCCCTTTGACAGATGGAGATAGACACCAGCCCCCCTGCAACCCCTTAAGGATTGAGCGGTTCAGAAAATGGATGGATGACATTTAGATTTTCAGTTAACAACACCTGTAAAACTAAGTCATCTAACTCTTACCAGACAATTCTGTGACATTCTTGATGTTGGATTCTGCTGGATCCCTGACTGAAGGTACAGCTGATGTCCAGGTTTTATCAGAGCCTGGCTGAAGGCAAAACTCCATGGTGAAAATTTCTTCAGAGCTGCTGCTACTTGTCCACTGGACAAACACTGCAGGTGAAAAAACACAACTATATAGTTACATGTAGGTCACAAGTTAACATCCACTCATGTTGAATATTAATGTCGGACCTTTGTGGATTTCTTTGAACTAAAGCTTCTGCAGGCTCACCTGGTAAAACACTATAAATCTGCAGTCTTCTTTAATAACAAGAATTTGGTCATCAAAAATTAAGATTACTCAAATTGTCTAAAAATATATAAATAAAATCTTAAGTAAAAGTATAATTTAACATTTATGTAAATGTTCCCGGTACTTCTTCGCAGAATTCATTTAGGTCACCTTTATGAAAGTTAAACTTGAATTCTTCTTTCAAGCCAAGTAAAGTTCATTGAAGGGCCAAAAGATTTTCAAAGAACTTTAATAATTACTAAGCGTGGTGTTTGCAGCATCACAGTGATTGTTGGGTTTGTATTACTACTGGTACATTGCTTAAAATGCATATAAAATTGGTAGATAGGCTAAATCTAAGATTTTGGAATGGAACTGAAACCTATTAATGGGATATGCTCAAAAGTTAAGTCTTTTGCAGGAAACCATCAAATTAATAAATTCACAATGAATTTAAGTGAACTCTAACCAAGTATTGCAGGAGGAATTGCATATTTCTGTTGAAATATTTGGCCTGAACACTGATTTATATTATTAAAAGCCAGAAAGTGATACGACCTTTAACCAGAACACATGAACCAAAAGAGGTATTCGCTGTAGATTAATTCCAAAAGACAACAAATAAAGATTTAGATCCATTAGTTGGTCTTACCTGATAAGTCTAAATCCATAACTAAAAAGAAGGTGATCCAGACAAAATTTAGCAGAACCACACAAATCTGAGGAATCGGCTGCATGTTTTTGTTTGCTGATGACGTGTATCGTCACTCATCAAGTAAATAAGACAGACAGTGAACATCATACATTTTGGTGCTACAGGATGAACCACAACTCAAGATGGTTAATAGAGTTTCCGGCCTCTTTGCAGCCATGATGAACATATCTAAAACCACAAACATAACAGGATGCATTCCGCATAATACGTGACATTAAAACACACCAGGTATAGCTGGTTGAGAAACTGCTTCTTGAAATGCTGTTTGAAGAACAGAACATCTAGAAAACTTTAATAACTGCCACCTGATTTTTGGTTACCAGATACCAACTTTAACATCTTTGGTTTTCTTTTAATAATTAGGGCTGCATGTGTCATGATTCCTAGAACTTTGGTTTTCTATTTTGTGTTAATTTGGTCATTTTGTTCTCTACCTTAAATGTTCTGTTCAATGTTTTATAATGGAATTCCATTTTCACTTGTAAACTGGACAAGGTTATTGTTGACAAAATATCAAAAACTAGAAGTTAAAAAAATATTTTGTTAACTGAAATAAAAAAAGATAAAAACAAGACTTTGCAACAAAAAGAAAAGTAACTGAAAATATGACTTTAAAAAAAACAACTAAAATTAGATAGGATTTTATTGAGAAAGAAACAAGACACAACCTGGAAGATTACTGGAGATCAGGACTAGGAAGATCTGACATGAAGAAGACGGAACAGACTGGTTACAACTTAGGTTGACGTAGAAGGATTGTCTCTGAAGGAGTTCAGGGCTGGCAGAGCAGATGCCTGAACGAGGTGGAGGTGACTGAAGACTTCCTAAATACGAAGGTGTCACCAGTGAATGTGTCAGGATCTCCGCTGGATAGGGGACTGTGACCGTGGGATTGGCACGCGGACAGGCAGTGCCTCGGGCACAGGCGGAGGAATGTCTGGGAACGGAGACAGAAGACTGGGGAGGTCTCCCGGAGTTGGATGTGGATCTGAGGGCAGGCAGGACGTTGATTGCGCAGTCTGGCACATCAGGAAACACTGGTCTAGTTGATAAGGACTGATGCGTCAGGATGGATCAGGAGCTCTGGACAACACGAAGACGATGACTGAGCCGAGTGGAGGTGAGTGGAAGAGTCTTTTAAGCTGAGGGAAGAATGGAGTGATTGTCAGGAAACTTATCAGGTGCGGCGGGTTTGAGTTGGCTCTACTGGCTTCCTGACTGAATGAAAAGTTTGCAGAACAGCACAATTAAATGTGATTGAAGCTGATGATTCACTGACAATAAGTCATTTCGTTATTGCGATGCAGAAACAAACAGATATAGCGAAAGCTGCAACGTTGATTATTTTGAACAGTGGAAATTCGACAAACTTAAAACATATATTTGCCGTAGAGGGCTGTCTGTGTCCGCGAAGCATAAGAAAGAACTATGTGCACCAGCGTGTGCACAACAGAAGAGGATAGTGGCGTATTCTGATTATACCGGCTTGTTGACATTCCATGCAGTCACAATCCCGGACCCAGAAGTGCTGTTAGACGGCTGGGAAGAAGGGAATGTTGGCATGCAGAAGTGGTCTCAGCTACTTTTCATCCCAGAGCTCATGGAGTCAAGATGTACTGTATCATCCTATCGCAGGTATTTCTTGCTTGTTAAATGTACGCTCTACGGCCAGCAGTTAGCACATAGCTTATTAGCTTCCATCGTGCTTTTAAAGTCTTACAATTTGTATTTTTTGAATGGGATTTGTACTTGTTAGACCTACTTAGTAAGTTGCTTAGTAAGACCCCGGATAAGCCTGTGATGTTCTAAACATTAATCCTTCACATCGACCTCCAGCAGCAGGCGATGCGAAGCCTGCATGCTAATTACTATGCTATCAAAACTAAAACCATTAGAGCTAGACGATCAACAGACATATCGAACAATTAGCATGTTTAATCACACATTTCTTAGCTTGTTTATCCACCTCGCACGTCAATTCGGATCCTTCTTTTCTGTATGTAATGTGTGTAAAATAAATGGTGTTTTTTTTTTTACAAGACTCCCCTCTGGATGACCGACCTTCTCACCCTATCTCTAATGGCATGTTCAGATGTTTGATTACACACGATTGACTCAAGTATGCACAAAAACATAGGAACTGGGGTGCAGAAAAATGCCAGCAGGTGCTCTGAACTTATTAGTCAAAATTATAAATTTTTGGTTTTAGCGGAAGGCAGTTTGGTCATGAAATGGCTGGAGAATGGTACAATAATGTGCCCACAGGAAAAGTCAAGGAGGAGGTTTCTAGAAGATTTGGGGCTACAGTTCTGCAAAGTGAGTTCGAGATTTGGTCAGGATTAAAGGGGTTCTCAATGCTGAGAAATAAATGCAGATACGTATTGGTCATGCAATACCATCAGGGAGAAATTTGATTGTACATTCACCACAAACCAGACGACAGCATTAAAATCACAGTGTACAGAAAACCCATGCATACAGATCAGTACCCCCTCTGGACATCAGAACACCCTACAGCACATCAACTGTCTGTAGTCAGAACCCTATACAACAGAGCAAACATAACAGACGAAAAAGATAAACAAGAAGAGGAACAACACATTCAAAAAGCACTCAGTCTATGTCAGTATAAATGGCCAATAAATAAGGGAAGAAAACAAGCAAACCAACAACATAGAAATGAAAAAGAAACAAACTGGAAAACCAAAAACAGAAGAACATAAAAAGATTGCATAACGTTGCCATAAATCCGCGGGATAACCGAACCCATACAGCGCATCATGAGGAAATACAAAATCAACGTTGCAACGACACCACATCAAAAACTCAGACAATAACTGGTTCACCCAAAAAACAACATTAATCCGGAAAAGAACTGTAACGTCATATGAAATACCATGCAAAACATGCAAGAAAACATACATCGGAGAAACAGGAAGGGCTTACGGTACACGGAAGAAAGAACATCAGACAGAATGTGAAAAGGAAACCCGGGGATATTTCACCAGAACAAAAAAGGACGCTGCGGAGAAAGAAACCAAGAAATTAGCCATCACAGATCACTGCAGGAGGATGAACCACATTATGGACTGGCATAGGGGCAGGATCATTACATCCGAAAAAATAAATTCAAGAGATGGATCAGGGAGTCCATCGATATCCGGAAGCGGGCAAGCGACACCATCAACAGGGATGAGGGGGCGTACACCCTGGCTCACACCTGGGATTCCATCCTTCAGTGGCGGAGTGGGGAAGCCCGGCTGGTCTGGGGGTGTGGAGCGACACAGCTTTTATTTATTAAAAATACCGTATTTCTTCAAGGTCCAGTTTTAGATTGAGATTTTTTGGGTTTTCTGCTGGAAAACAACTGATTCAAACTGTCCAACCAACTCCTCAGAATGTCAGAGCTCTGTAAAGGTTCTGCTGATAAACCACCGTTTGTTTCCAGTGTGTTGATCCATAGAACTAAAACATACAGGTGCTGGCCAGTAAAATATCATCAAAAAGTTGAATTATTTCAATAATTCCATTCAAAACGTGAAACTTGTACATTATATTCATGCAATGCACACAGACCAATGTATTTCCAATGTTTATTTCTTTTAATTTTGATATTTATAAGTGACAACTAATGAAAACTCCAAATTTGGTATCTCAAAAAATTAGAATATTTTAAAGGCCAATGAAAAAAAATGTTTTTTTTTAAATGTTGGCCAACTGAAAAGAATGAACATGAAAAGAATGTGCATGTATAGCACTCAATACTTAGTCGGGGCTCCTTTTGCCTCCATCACTGCAGTAATGCGGCGTGGCATGGACTCGATCAGTCTGTGGCACTGCTCAGGTGTTATGAGAGCCCAGGTTGCTCTGATAGTCGTCTTCAGCTCCTCTGCATTGTTGGGTCTAACGTATTGCATCTTCCGCTTCACAATACCCCATAGATTTTCTATGGGGTTAAGGTCAGGCGAGTTTGCTGGCCAATCAAGGACAGGGATACCATGGTCCTTGAACCAGGTACTGGTGGTTTTGGCACTGTGTGCAGGTGCCAAGTCCTGTTGAAAAGTGAAGTCTGCATCCCCATAAAGTTGGTCAGCAGCAGGAAGCATGAAGTGCTCTAAAACTTCCTGGTAGACGGCTGCATTGACCTTGGACCTCAGGAAACAGAGTGGGCCAACACCGGCAGATGACATGGCACCCCACACCATCACTGACGGTGGAAACTTTACACTGGACCTCATGCAACGTGGATTCTGTGCTTCTCCGCTCTTCCTCCAGACTCTGGGTCCTTGATTTCCAAAGGAAATGCAAAAATTGCTTTCATCAGAAAACATAACTTTGGACCACTCAGCAGCAGTCCAGTCCTTTTTGTCCTTGGCCCAGGCGAGACGCTTCTTACGCTGTTTCTTGTTCAAGAGTGGCTTGACACACGGAATGCGACAGCTGAATCCCATGTCTTTCATGAGTCTCTTCGTGGTGGTTCTTGAAGCGCTGACTCCAGCTGCAGTCCACTCTTTGTGGATCTCCCCCACATTTTTGAATGGGTTTGTCGTCACAATTCTCTGCAGGGTGCGGTTATCCCTAGAGCTTGTACACTTTTTTCTACCACATTTTTTCCGTCCCTTCGCCTGTCTGTTAATGTGCTTGGACACAGAGCTCTGCGAACAGCCAGCTTCTTTAGCAATCACCTTTTGTGTCTTGCCCTCCTTGTACAAGGTGTCAATGGTCGTCTTTTGGACAGCTGTTAAGTCAGAAGTCTTCCCCATTATTGTGGAGCCTTCAGAACAAGACTGAGGGACCTTTTAAAGGCCTTTGCAGGTGTTTTGAGTTAATCAGCTGATTAGAGTGGCACCAGGTGTCTTCTATATTGAGCCTTTTCAGAATATTTCTAATTTTCTGAGATACTGAATTTGGTGTTTTCCTTAGCTGTCAGTTGTAATAATAAAAATGAAAATTAATAAACACTTGAAATATATCACTATGTGTGGAAGGAAAGTATACAGTATACAAGTTTCACGTTTTGAATGGAATTACTGAATTAATTCAACTTTTTGATGATATTCTAATTTACTGGCCAGCACCTGTATGTGGGATGAAGATATTGGTATGTAAAGGACAGCCATTTCATTCCAATTGACTGGCTTTAGGACCCAGGGCAGCTAGAACACTGATTTATTGTCTACCTGGTTGCCATTCACCAACACTCCAGCAGTATGGTTGAGGCTGTGCTGATTACAGCAGGTGGTGTGGTGAAATTTGTTTGGAGTGGGTTCATCACTTCCCTCCAGTGTTGAACAGTGATCAGGTTGGAGAACAGGCTCTTGGTATGTTAACAAACTTGAATGTTAAAAGTTATCATTTGGCCTTTTGTTGATTTTACTGACCTGTTTGTTAATATAGTTCTAGCCTGAGGCATCGGCACGTGTGGTTGATGCCTGGCAAATGAGAAATTGGTATGATCACATGTCAAACATTTCAATCTCGTACTTGAGTTCATGCTGTGGTGTTAAACTGAATGCTATGGTTTTCTTTACAAAATAAGGCTTTATTTTATTTTTTATGGGGTTTGTTTGGGTCTTATTTTGAAATTTAAACATTAATTTGTCTGGTCTGGATTGATCTACATCCATTAGTTGTATGGAATTTAGGTAACATTTTGAGGGTTTTATTTATCAGACTCTTCTCAACTTTATTTTCAAAGTCCCAATTATGGAAAATCTGTAGCTTTGCTTAGACCTACTTTGGACTTCACACCTCATATATTCTGTATAAGTCCAGTATATGACCATGGCTGTGATTTTAAATTGTGCAAAAGTTACATTAAAAAGCAACAATAAATCACTCTGTAAAAGTAACCCTCTGTTTTTTATTTTTAAAGAGTAAAGAGCTTGATTTAGACATAATTGTGATTTTTAAAATAAAATAGTCATTTTTTAACTACTAAAGGAAGATTGAATGGGGAAGAACTTTAGAACGATTTTCTGTTTTAACCAATGCAGCCTGTATACTGCTGTTGGGAATCAGCTCAGAGGAACTCAATATCTGTGTAAGAGCTGTAGGACATTCATCTAAGTCTCTGAGAAGATCTCACATTATCCAGAAACCTCATTAATACTGTTCAGTTCCTCATAAAATAGGTTGATACGAAAAGACGTTCTAAATAAATGCTGTGGAGACTTAAGTACCAAATTTATATCATCATTGTTGTGGAAGCATGTGAATAACAAAGACTTTGTCATCAGCTCCAGTCAGGGGCAATTGTAGGATCAGAGGGGTGACGAACACCCAGAGAGCTGCCCGGCCAGGCAAGACACATTTTAACACACACACACAACAGGACATATAATGTTAATGAATATCCAGTCACTTAGTCAGCAACACATTGGCTTTAATATTAGCACATGCATCTAACATAAGGTTTGGACAGTCACAGCTCATAAAAAATATCAAACTAGAAACAGAAATTACCTTAAACTAGAAAAGCATAACTATAAAAGCTCAGACCTCTGTTAAGTACATCATTGCAGTTTGGATTCCTTCATAATACCTGATCATCGTCAAAATGTTATCAATTGTTCCTTGGTCCATTTCTGACATTTCCTGAATATTGCAGTCAAATCCATCAACAACTTTGAGTTATTTTTTTTAATAGTTTTATTTCTATTTTATTTTATGTTACTCTTTAACTTACGTCTGTTAACACGTCTGTGTTTTCACTTGCCTTGTATTCTTATCCGTTTTATGTGTGTGCTTCTTCAACACTGTGGGATCAATAATCTATGCATTCATTCTTTCAGAGATGAACAGATAAATGCCAGCAAAAACATAACCTCTTTGGTGGCTTGAATTTGGGATTATGATAAAATTATTAGTGATTATAAGAAATACTTGAAACTTAGAAAAGCACTAGAAAACCTTTTGAAATATTAAGAAATTTGTTATGTTTTCTTCTGCAGTTTGGTAAATTTCCGATGACCAATCGAAATGCTTGAAAGAATGCAAAAAGCTGTTACTTCTGAATTAATTTAAAAAAAAAGATTAAAAAGCTTTGATCTTCTAAAATTGAAAAAAAAATGTTTTTTCTGAATTGTTGATTTACTAACAGAAAGTAAATTCTTAAATATACCAATGTAGTGTTTTTACAAGCTATTCTGTGGGTATAACTAAAGCAACCAAGGCCACTGGCTGCAGTCCAGGTGCCAGACAAACTTTAACTCTGTAACTCTCAAGGAAACAGGAATTCAAACATGTCCTGTTTGTTTATTTAAATTCACTTTTACTTCGCTGGGATTCAGGTGCTGAGAAATTTACTTATCTCTAAAATATAATAAAGTTTTGTCATTCATCTGAAAAGTGAGGGGGACACATTTTTCAGAGAAAAACTCAATCGCACTTTCCCTCCATGGCTAAAGAACCATTTAAGTCACTGCTGCACAAATGGTGTAGTCACCAGCAATATTAACAGTGGTTTAAAGACGGTTATTAATTATAATTATCGCTATTAAAAAATCCTAGTTACAATTTGCTATCTGCTCCGCAGAAACAAATTATTTAGCTCACATGTCAGTCTCAACTAACTGTTGTTGTAAATCTGGAAAGATTTAAAAACTACAGGTTAAAGTGTTTTACAGTTTATCAAACAGATCAATTGAATTACCTGAAAAACACTATAATCTACTGTACTAGATATACTAGCTAGAAAATATCTAATGTGAAGGGAGATGGCTAAAGGTTCTTAAGAATAATAATCAAAATACTACACAAATAAACCGGCCTTGCTTTAAGCTTCCTTTCATTTATTAAAAAGATCTGAACCATTAAAGAAAAGTTACATTTATTCATAAAAAAAAGTAGTAAACTAAGCAAATGCTCATATATTGTTAATTTTCAGCCAAAGCACTACAGCTGGCTAGTCACTACTGTAAGATAATTGCAGAAATCTTTAGAAAGGAATTTTTGAACAACAAGAGAATCTTAAAAGGAAAAACTTTGGCTATTTAAAAGAAAATATTACTGATACCAAAATCGGTTTTAGTGTACTTTAAGCAGTTGTTCCCAACATTTATTACCCCAAGGACCCCCCACCCCCACCCCACACACACACACCCACCCAAACCCCCACTCCTACCAGCATTAACTGTTTCATAAAAATTTGTTTTAGGAAAAGTTAAACAGCAATTGCAGGTTCTTGTTCTTGTATTAAATTGTGGGTAATTTTATTTTTTCTCTTCAGACAAAATTCTGTGGATCCCCTAGGATGGGGGTGGGCCCGGACCCCAGGTTGGTAACTACGGCTGTACACACTCTTATAAAGCAGAGCAGTAGGCAGCTCCTTTAAGGAGACTTATTCTTCAGAAAAGTAACGATCCTCTTCACCCAGGGCTCCTCTGGATCCACACAGAACTGGCGTGCCTTTTTTGTAAGTAAACTGAAAGACAAGACATTTGCATAAATTAGATTTATTTTTGTTCAAAACAGGAAATAAAATACAATTATAAAAATAGTATTTATAACAATTGTATAGTCCAGTAAGAATGACATGAAGCCAGGTTTTATATAACATATGGAGAGGTACTTACATCGCTCCTTTCACAGGACAGTTGGTGTCAGTCATGTAATACGAAGTGATGAGATTTTTATTCATGGGTTTATGGATTAATTTAAAGCAGCACTCATTGGGACCATTAAAATCTGAAAACAAGATCATTGCATTGGTGAAGATCTGATAGGACAAACAACCATGCACACACACTCATACCTAAGGACAATTTAGAGACCAATTAACCTGACAGTCATGTCTTTGGATTGTGGGAGGAAGCCGGAGTACCCGCTTTTAGTGACAGTGTAACTATTTGTCATTTTTTCTTGTAAGAAGACAGAAGAACACATATTTTGGGACTGTTTAGGTACAACTAGATTAGAAAAATAATGGCTTCTTAAAGCAAAAGGAATACAAAGAAAGAGGGAAAAAAAATCTATCTTCATTTTGTGTTCAGCCTCACTAATGTCACTGAGTATTTACCAAGTAGTACTAAATTTCCAGAACTGGATGCAATAACCCCATCTCAACATTATTAGCTCTAAAATACGTTTTTTTCTTTGTTTGAAACTAGAACATCTCCGCTTTGGTTAAAAAAAATATAAAAATACTTGGAACAGTAAAAACTCACATTTTAGTCCAGGTCTGACAGAATTGAGGATGGTGTTCTTCAGGGTGGGTTGAGTGATGTCAATGTTTTGCATTTTAGGAATTGTTGAAATCTTTGTAGCAGGAGTTGAGTCAATGATCTTCCTTTTCCCATCTGCTGCAAATTATAGAAAAACATGTTAATAGGCCATGTACATACAGTTAAACCCAAGAATATTTAAGGCTAAACCTGGAATCCACTTTTTTCTTGTTTGACACAATAGGAAGGTCTAAACAAATCACTTATGATATCAGGAAGAGAAATGTGGAGCTGCACAAGTTTGGTTCAGCCTTGGGAATAATTTCCAGAAATAGGTGCTACATTCATCATCAAACAACCAGAAGTGCAAATCAACAAATTAGAATATGGACCAAAAGTTTATTTTTTTCAGTAATTTTACTTAAAGGGGCAAACTAATGTATGAGGTAGACCCATTAGCCTGCAAAGCGAGACATTTCAAGCCTTTATCTGTTGTACTTTTTGAGTATTCTTTACAGTTCATAAAAACCACTAATTCAAAATCTCAGAAAGTAGAGTATTGTATGAAATTAATAAATCAAGGATTATAAATGGAGACATTTTAGACCTTTGAAAAGTACATTAATGCATATTTACTCAGTACTTTGTTTGGGCCGCTTTTGCAGAATGAAGCATGAAGTACTCCCAGCTTCGTTTGCAATTACCTTTGGAGGCTTTTCCTCCCTATGGAGGGTTTCTGTACAGCTTTTGGTTAGCAGTCTTCCCCATGATTTTTATTCCTACTGAACCACCCTGATACCAAGGCTTACTTGGAGCGTAAAGTATGGAGATTTTTTTTTTAATTCAAGTTTTCATAAGCTTTAAACCATAATCATCTTCTAAACTTCTCAAATCGATGGGTGAGGGGGGACCCCGAATGTCTTCGGGGGACATACGCGCGTGGTTGTGCGTTTGATTCCTGGAAACGGTGGAGACTAGTTTGCCTCTCTGTGTTGTCTTTGAAGGATGTCGAGACTGTAAATCTATTTGGATTTATGGTGATCGGGTTCCCCCTCCTTGAAAAACCCCGCCACCTTACCGCGGTGGAGGGGTTTGAGTGTCCCAATGATCCTAGGAGCTATGTTGTCTGGGGCTTTATGCCCCCTGTAGGGTCACCCACGGCACACTGGTCCTAGGTGAGGGATCAGACAAAGCGCAGCCCAAAGACCCCTATGATGAGGAAAACTATTGGACTCAGAGTTCCCTTGCCTGGATGCGGGTCACCGGGGCCCAACTCTGGAGCCAGGCCTGGAAGTGGGGCACGTTGGCGAGCGCCTGGTGGCTGGGCCTTTATCTATGGGGCTTTATCTATGGAACAATGCGGTTTTCGTCCTGGCCGTGGAACACTGGACCAGCTCTACACCCTCAGCAGGGTACTGGAGGGTGCGTGGGAGTTCGCCCACCCGGTCCACATTTGCTTTGTGGACTTGGAGAAGGCATTCGACCGTGTCCCTCGGGGTGTCCTGTGGGGGGTACTCCGGAAGTATGGGGTACCAGGCCCTTTGATACGGGCTGTTAGGTCCCTGTATGAACGGTGTCAGAGTCTGGTTCGCATTGCCGGCAGTAAGTCGGACTCATTTCCAGTGAGAGTTGGACTCCGCCAAGGTTGCCCTTTGTCACCGATCCTGTTCATAACGTTTATGGACAGGATTTCTAGGCGCAGCCAAGGCGTGGAGGGGATCCGTTTTGGTGACCTCAGGATCGGGTCTCTGCTTTTCGCAGATGATGTGGTCTTGTTGGCTTCATCTGAAGGTGATCTATAGCTCTCGTTGGAGCGGTTCGCAGCCGAGTGTGAAGCGGCTGGGATGAGGATCAGCCCCTCCAAATCCGAGACCATGGTCTTGAGCCGGAAAAGAGTAGAGGGCCTTCTCCGGGTCTGGGATGAGGTCCTTCCTCAAGTGGAGGAGTTTAGGTATCTGGGGGTCTTGTTCACGAATGAGGGAAAAATGGAGCGGGAGATCGATGGACGGATTGGTAAGGCGTCTGCAGTTATGTGGGCGCTGTACCGGTCTGTCGTGGTGAAGAGAGAGCTGAGCCGAAAGGCAAAGCTCTCAATTTACCGGTCGATCTACGTTCCTACCCTCATCTATGGTCACGAACGCTGGGTGGTGACCGAAAGAATGAGATCGCGGATACAGGCGGCTGAAATGAGTTTCCTCCGTAGGGTCGCTGGGCTCTCCCTTAGAGATAGGGTGAGAAGTTCGGTCATCGGGAGGGGGCTCAGAGTAGAGCCGCTGCGCCTCCACATCAAGAGGAGCCAGTTGAGGTGGCTCGGGCATCTGGTCAGGATGCCTCCTGGACGCCTCCCTGGTGAGGTGTTCTGGGCACGTCCCACCGGGAGAAGGCCCAGACGAAGACCGAGGAATCGCTGGAGGGATTATGTCTCCCAGCTGGCCTGGGAACGCTTCGGGATTCCTCCCGAGAAGCTGGCCCAAGTGTCTGGGGAGAGGGAGGTCTGGGTCTCTTTGCGTAGGCTACTGCTCCCGCGACCCGACCCCAGATAAGCGGAAGATGATGGATGGATGGATGGATGGATGGTGATCGGGTTCATGCTGATTAGAACTGGTGGCTACTTGATCTACCAGAACCTGGAAGAAGATCTGGCAGCAATTGGAAAGTTGAAAGAGCTGAGGAATTGGGTTGAACTGCTGTGTCTGGTAATCTGGCCGATGTTTTGGGACTTGTACACAGAGGGTCATAGATGGAGAAACTTTCGGCACGGCTTGGAGGAAACTAAATAAAATAAAATAAAATTGAATTGGATCTAATTGGGACATAAAAGATGGCCTTCTGAGAGACTCAAGGAGGAGGAAATTGCCCTTCCTTTTACCCATAACAATTTGTTTTATAATTTATTTCGACTCTATGGTGATCTTCATTGGTCTGCAATCTCAAAGTATACGAGAAGTATGTGGACAGATGCATTTGTTACTTGGGAACAAATGTTGACGACAAACTGACTTTTAATGACCATGTTGATGCTATTTGCAGCAAGGCTCATCAACGGATGTACTTTTTAAGGAAATTGAGGAATTTTAATGTCGACAGCACTTTTATGAAAATGTTTTATTCTTGTTTTATTGAGTCTATTCTTACCTTTTCTTTTATCTGTTGGTATGGTTCTTTCCCTTAAGAACAAGAACAGATTGCAGGGCATAGCGAAAGTGTGCAGCAAAATTGCAGGCATTAGTCTTAATGACCTGTCTGACCTTTACTGTAACGACTGTGTCTGTTACTGCTGACTGCAGAACAAATTGCCCCTCGGGGACAATAAAGACTCCTTGATCTTGATCTCTCCTTGATCTTGACTCCACCTCCTACTTGCATACAAAAACATGAATCGAATATCATCAAATCAGCTTAACTAAAGGTCACAAGAAACTTCTGCAAGAGAAACTATGGGACTCTCTTAGAGGGAAGACTCTCACACAAATACAGTACATACACGCATACAAGCACTCAAGACTTAATATATGATCACACGTTACCACTGTACTGGCCATTTCCCACAACTCTCCTACAACTTCAGTGTGCGACTGGGGAAAGACTGGTTAGTGTGCTGTCAGTGGCCCAACCAGGGCCACACAGGCTTTCTTAAACTGACTTGTCTTATGTATGTGCTTTAATATAACGAAGGGGTTTTTTCTATTATCTTTCTCATGCTCTTATGTATTGAGAGCAGGACATAGTTGAGCTTTTTTTTTCTCCCCCGACCACCAACTCTGAGAAATTGTAAATGCTCTCTCATATGTGCATGTGGTGCCCCGCTTGACACTGGATGCAATACCACAGTTGGTGTTTATCTGTCTGTGTAATTATGTTGTTTGTTGTCTACTCTTGATCAGGCTGTACTGGAATTGAATTTCCCCTTGTGAGAAAATAAAGGTCTTCATTCATTCATTCATTCTTTCAAAATGATAACAAATGAAGGCTAAACAATATCTAACTTTACATGTAATGAGTCTATTTCATATATTAAATTAATAGTTTAGGTTAAATTACTGAAATAAATGAACCTTTAAACAATATTAACATTTTTCAAGTTTCACCAGTGATGGCTATGTCCAACCATCATTCAGCTCAGGAGGGAGATGAATGATTCCAGTCATACATTTGTTTTGGTCTGACATGTGAAAATTCACCCCAGAAAAAAAAGCCAAACACCTTGGACAATTGTAAAGCCGAGTTTATACTTCTCCGTCTATGTAAGTGCAGTGACATGCGACCCCGTGATCCGTCTATGCAAGTGCTCTTGGTTACTCACGCAAGGATGCACAGAGGAGAGCCTGAGTTTTTTAACGGTCCATCGAACCCCATGGAGAGCACACATCTGTGATTGGTCGGCCTAACATAAGGCCCAAATCATTTTGCCAGAATGGTGCTATATAGTTGATGCAATTAGTAGCCAATGCAGCTTTTAGACACTTGGTGCTTTATATTGCAAGGCCAGTTTATCCAATATGGTCTTTCAGAGATTTTCAACGACAGGAGATGTAGAGAACATCAAAAACAGATTGCTTTGTTTGATTACATGCATTTTGTAGAGTATTCAGTGAACGGCTCTTGTTATAAAAAGCTTTCCAGCTTGATCAAAGCTCACTCTCTGTCAGTCATTGACCCTTGAGTGGAAATGCATTTACAAGTTCAAGAAAATAAACAACCGTCGACCAGAGGTCGACGGTTGTTTATTTTCCGGTCCGCCATTTTGTGTGTTTATTTTCCTTGTAGGAAATTTCTTTGCAACACTGACACACCAACAGAGAAGTATAAATTAAAAACGTCTTCGTCAATACATGTGCGTGTGAGCGCAAACTTGATGAAGTAGAGGCATAAACTAGACTTAAGATTGGAAACACTATTCCGAATATGAGGTATGGGGGAGGCAGCATTATGTTGTGGGTCTGTGTGTCAGAACCATCAACTCTACGTCCTTTTCACCCCTATCTAGTCAGTGTTTAGACTTATCACCTGATTTTCCTTCCCTTTTGTGTATTTACCTCTTCTCGTCCTCCCACTCCCCTTCGGATCATTGACGTCTTCCCAGCTGTGTCTACCCCAAATGTCTCCCTTCTGCGCATTTGTATCAGTCTGGTGCAAATGGGTTATGGACAATGGCCATAGGCATGCAGCTGAAGTGGTTAAAAAGTGGTTTCAAGGCAAAAAGTATATGGTTTGACCTGTCCAGATGGTTTAGATTTGCTTTATCTGGCTCTCCTCCTGGTGGTATATGCCTAAAACACATCCCATGAGAAGCCTTCAGGTTAAACTTAAAAAACAAAAGCTGTCACCACTAAGTGACAGTGTAACTAATTATCAATTTTGCTTGTCCGAAGACTGAAGAACAAGTATTTTTGGACTGTCATTTTGCATTCAGCATCAGTAATGTATTTTCCAAGTAGCACTAAATTCCCAGAACCAGATACATAACACGTCTCAACATTTTTAGCTCATCTTCAAAGATTTATTTCTTTAACAATTTTGCTTTGATTAAATAAAATTATTTATTTTAAACTTCCTGCAGGAAAAACTCACTTTTTAGTCCAGGTCTGAAAGAACTGAGGATGTTTTTTGTTTTTTTCTGAATGGGCTGAGTGATGTTAATGTTCTACATTTTGGGAATTGTTGAAATCTTTGTAACAGGAGTTGAGTCAATGATCCTTCTCTTCCAATATACTGCACATAATTGAAAAACACGTTGATATTCGGAAGAGAAATATAGAGCAACACAATTGTGGTTCATTCTTGGGAACAATTTCCAGATGCTTGAAAGTGCCAAATTCATCTGTTCAAACGCAAGTTTAGAAGTGTGCAAATGTACCCTATGAAAAAGCCATAGACCTTGGACGCTTGTAAGCCTGTGAACACAATTCCAACTGTGAAGTATGGGAGTTGGAACATCATGTTACTGGGCTGTTTTGCTTGAGGTAGAACTGGTGGTGAGATTGGGGAGGGGAGACATATATGCATGGGGTTAATTTTTTATTTTGTATAGCACTTTGAACTGCATTTCATTCATGCATTGACTGACTGACTGACTGATTGATTGATTGATTGATGCATTTCATTAAACAGATGGCATCATGAGGAAAGAATGTTATGGGAAAAAATTGAAGCAACATGTAAAGGCATCAGCCAGGAAGCTAATACTCAGGTGCAAATAGATCCTCCAAATGGACAATGACTCTAAAGAGACACATAGCTGTTGATGCAAGGGCTCTCAAACAGGCTGGGACGGAAGGAGTAGAGCAATAATTTTTTAACAATCCATCAAACGCAACAGAGAACACACATCTGTGATTGGTCAACCCAACATCAGCCCAAGATCATTTCAGCAGAACAGTGCTCTATAGTCGATGTAATTAATTGTCAAAGAAGGTTTGAGGCACTAGATGTTTTATATTGCAATGCCAAGTTATCTAAAGCCTTGTTTCCACTCAGTGGAACAGTGCAGGTTGGTCCGGTCCGCCATTTTGTGTGTTTCTATTGTAACAGCAGCCGATAAAGAAGGCAAATACAGGTCCATTAATGACCACCCTTCAGCTGTAGGTTCATAGGATAATGGTCCTATGGTACTATGGTCCTATGGATAATGCTATCCGGGGTTTCCGTCGGGATTTTATTGATTGATGAAAATGTCTGAGCTTTTATTGTTTTTATATTGACTAATAAGCATACTTTAATTCAGTGTTTTCCAAGCCTGCTGCTCAAGGCACACAGCCCTGAATGTTTTAGGCAGGTGTCAGCCTCAGCACACGGGATTTTGGTAGATGGGTGAATAACAGGCTTTTGCTGAACTGCAATCATCTGAAGTAAGTGTGTTAAAGCCGAGAAACATCTAAAACATACATAGAAGTGTGCCTTGAGGACCAGAGTTGGGAATCAATGATGTGATGGTGTGCATCTCAACACAGGCATAGCACCAACTTTTGGGCCCTGGGTACAAACGACCTTGCTGGGGCCCCCCTACCAAATACCATAGTGATAGCAGTGGGCCCTGAATATCTTACGTGGGATATTTCCAATACCAGGTTTTGCTCCACCTTCACTGGCTAGCATTTCAACAATAGTTTTCCTGTGCTTATCAGTAAGAGTTGTTGGCCATAATCCTGGGTCATCTGACAATCCCTCATCAGTATCCCAAACTCTCTCAATCTCTTCTCTTTCGTCTTCAGCTCTGTCCTCCTGCCCCTGACTATCTTCATGACATTCTTTACTTTCCTTTCATCCCTTATATGAATATCAACTTTATCTTCTAGTTCTGCCTCCCATAATAACTGTAATTAGGTGTCATAACAGACAATTCTGCAAAAAGTTAACCTTGTCTCACTGTCACTACTTTCACCTGGCCCTGATAAATAAGTCAATAAATAAGTCATTTTCAATCATTAAGATTTGCATTAAACTGAGAACAATCCTGTACTTAATGTAAGAGTGTGAGTGAGCGAATTTGCATAATACTGGGGTAAAATAGGCCCCAATGATATGTGGTGTCGTGAGTTTTGGATTTTGACAATGGAGGGACATTTTGGGTATTTCATGTAGACTTTTGGTTCTGGGGAGAAGTGCAACAGAAGAGGAGACAGCAGCTGTGTGTCGTGTGTCTGCTTCTCAGTCTTTATTCAACCAGAGACATTGTTTACATGCTATGTTGTGTGTGATACTATTATGTATTGCTATATAAATCAAATAGAGTATGAACACGAATGTATACTATTGTACCTGGAGTAGATATTTATGTTCAAACAATGTCAATGATTGATAATGCATTTGGAGCTCACCTTTCTTTTCAGTCAACTGAGTGAACAACTGCTTGTCCTTATTTGCCTTTCTATCTTTAATCTTTTTTTCTTTAAATTTTTGAGCCCCTGGTTTTCCTTCTCTTCCCCTTTCTGCCTAGTTCCTTCCATACTCACTCAAGCTCAGTGTCTCAGTCAACACTGCAGCAGAAGCACCTGCAGGTCGTACCATTTACACTGTTTCAAGAGGGGTGGTGGAGCCCTGCACAACATGAAAATGGCGTTTTTTATACACCAAATCAGTGCCTAACTAAAAGTTTAGTTTTTTATAGGACCTTTTTTTGATTTGAAGATACATGTTATACAAATGTTAGTGCATGTATACAAAACTGGCTTCTAAGCCCCCCCTGCCTCGGGCCCTGGGTACTTGGTACCGTTTACCCCGCCAGCATCACAATGGTGTGATGC
This sequence comes from Apricaphanius iberus, assembly GCA_028564705.1. Lineage (NCBI taxonomy): Eukaryota > Metazoa > Chordata > Actinopteri > Cyprinodontiformes > Aphaniidae > Apricaphanius > Apricaphanius iberus. Next base: position 2,049,819 of record JAPXFQ010000075.1, on the reverse strand, counting down.
ATGTGATATGTCACCATGTCTTCTCTCACCCCACTTGGTCTGATTTTTAAATAATTTATCAGCAAATTATGGTGAAAAATGTATATTTAATCAATAAAAAAAGTTAACCTCAATACTTTGTTTCAGTAGATGGCGTTGCTACACGGATGGTCCAGAGTTTGACACAAGTGCTGAGAAGCGCTTTTAACTGAAACCTTTAAATTCATGTGAATAAATAAATAATTAATACATCCTTCTGTTCTCTCCCTCAGACACACCTACACTTGAATGTTTTTTTGTTTTGTTTTTCACATTTAGCCTGTCAACAATTTTTTGACATTTGTTATATTATGGTTTTAATAATTCACAACAAACTCCAGATTATCTTTCCGTACCTAATGAGATAATAATTCTTAACATGAATTTAGAAGTTTACAGTTAGAAAAGGTTTTTCAGCTCTCACTTTGTCACACTCTAGACCAAGGGTGCTCAAACACAATTCTTAAATATCCCCAAAATAATTTCAACCAGTCAAAGGGCCGTATCTCAACTGTTGTCAATCACTTTAGTTTCATTCCATTTTATTTATATAGCATCAATTCACAACACGTTATCTCAAGGCAAGGCACTTTACAGGTCATTTTATACGGTCTATTTAACCAACATTGCTTAAAAAACATTTTAGGAAAAAAACTTGTCAGTTTCAATCAGAACAGCAAAAGGAATTACTTTTTTTTTTATTTTCATTTAGCAATCAATTTGAATGAATATTCAATAAAACTAAACACTTATTATTTGTGCATCAAAAAAAGGATGCTTCATGAAATCCATGTAACTCTGAGGGTGCAATCTGTTCTTTTTTGTCGTTGAGTCATAGAAGTAACCAAAATCCAGCTTGCAGGTTCATAGGATGGCTTAATTGCATTTATGTCCTGGGGTCTCCTCAACCAAAATTGTGAGTTATCTTTACAGTGTATGTTGGAGTGTTTAGGTCTTCTAGCTCATAGATTATTGCAACAGTCTCTTCCCAAATTAAGCACATGGACATGGCACTAGATGGAGGGAGAATGAAGGAAAATTGATAGTCAATTCCTCTTTAAGCTGTCGACTTTAATTGTCCACTTTTTTTTTTTGCAGTAAATTTAGAACAGCATTTTTTCCCAACAGAATAACTGCTAAAGAATAATCTTAAGGAGCAGCTCCAAAGTAAAAGTAAAACACTTCACTCACACAGCTATACAGCTGTAATATGTTAATGATAGTCACAGAGAAGACTGCACCGTTGCTCTATCACTGAGTGGACACGTCAGCATTGCACGGTTTTCCTTTATCTAAATGGAGCGCATACAATGTCACTGTCTAAGAATAAAAGTGTGGATATGTGTACATTTACATGTTGCTGCGTTTTTTTTTTTTACTATTATTAAAACTGCTTTGCCAGCAACTCATTTTTTTTACCGAGTTGGTTGTTTGAAAACGTCTACTCATTTCCCTCTGAATTACAACCATGCAGCACGATTTTACCACAGCTCCCACTGACCACTTGCATCGACCATTTCTGAGTACATACCCCCATTCAGGTACTCTGTTGGTTCCTGAAATGGCCCCAAAAATGGCCCTATTAGCCTGACCTGATGAAGTGGAGACACGCAATAGTGGAAACGCAGGGCTTCAGGGTCGTTCGTAGGTCGTTCACGAGCTGGACCCGGTCCAGGGCCCCCCTATTGATTACAGCTGCTCTAGACTAATAACTCTTCATTACAAGCCAAACTCCCAATTCCTGAGCCACGGTCACCACAGTAGCACCGCCACTTCACATCATTACACCATGCAGCCTCACTACCTTATTATGCAGCTGGTGTTCCCCTTATTAATTATGATGTATTTTTCATGGTCTTTAATCATCCTTTCTCACCCTAGGAGAAGAATGTGGCACTTTCCTTTCCTTCCATTCTAACTTATGTAGCTACTATCAACATGGGGCTGCCTTTAACATAGCATTGGCATACAAATTTCCCTTACCTTACCTCGCCTCCTGGCCCCATTTTGCCATGTAGTTAATGTGTTATACCTCCTGGGTTTCAACTGTATAAAATTTGAATTGAACATAAGAATTGTATAAGAATTGAATTAAAACCTTTCACCACATCACCTCTCAAACCAAGCCATCAACATACCTTTATTCTTTTTTCTGTTCTAACAATACCATATTCACAAAGCTGGAAACAGGCTGTGTTACTGTTGTTCCATACAAAAAGGTTCAAACAAAACTAAGTCTTACAGGGAAGTTCTGTGATGGCATCAGGGTCTTCAAATGGACCACTGACTGAAGGTACAGCTGATGTCCAGTACTTTTCAGATTCTGGCTGAAGACAAAACTCCTTCATAAACGTCTTATTAGAGCTTCTGCTGCTTCTCTTCTGCACAAACACTGTAGGAAAGAGACACATTGTTACCGTAGGGTTACCATCAAGGTGACAAGTTTACAACTGACTTTTAGAATTAATGTTGGGCTTTTACTGATTTTTTTATCCATTACTTATGCAGGATCAGCATAAATTTGAAATAATCTTTAATAAAAATTCAATTCATAGAGTAAATATAATGTTTAATGTCATTTTTAGCCAATGCTGATTAAGTATTTGACCACTCTTGGTAGAATAGGTAGAGTTCATTTAGGCCACTGTCATAAAAATACCAGCAACCAACAAGGATTCGGCACATTATTAAATTTAAAAACATTCAAGACTTTCAACTCAAAGAGGCTTTTAAATAACTTTACTTTTGGTCAAGCAGTTGTTTGCAGCTTCATGTTCATTAATTGTTTTGCTATTAGTACTATTGGCACATTTTTCTTGAAAAGGAATGGAATAATTAATTTAATAATGTGGAAAGATTGTGGCTCAAGTATTAAAACCACATTTGTGACAGAAAACCATCCAATTTACAGTAAATGAACTAACTAATTCTGGAAGGGGACTAATAATTTAGACAAAAACAGGTATTGCAGTTCTGACTCTCTGTAGATTCAAGAGCATCAGAAGTTATTCAGACCTGTGCATCCAGATCCAGATTTTTTTCACAAAATCATTGCAGTTAAATGACTCACTAATATGCTGCCCTGAAAAAAGGAATGGTTTATTTACAGTTGGTACAAAAGCATTTCTGCAGCACTCAAGGTTCCTAAGAGCGCGGTGGCCTCCATAATCCTCAAATGGAAGAAGTTGGGACGACCAGAACTCTTCCTAGACCTGGCTGTCCAGCCAAGCTGAGCAATCATGAGAGAAAAGCCTTTGTGAAAGAGGTCAAGAAGAACCCAAAGATCACTGTGGATGAGCTCCAGAGATGCAGCAGGGAGATAGGAGTAAGTACCACACTCAAATATCACTGCAGCCCTCCACCAGTCTTTGAGTAAACTAGCTTTATGTAAACGTAAACTGGCTTTATGGCAGAGTGGCCCGACGGAAGCCTCTCCTCACTGCAAGACATATGAAAGTCTGCATAGATTTTACGAAAAAAAAACACAAGGACTCCTAGACTATGACAAATAAGATTTTGATGAGACCAAGATTGAATTTTTTGGCATTAATTCTGAGTGTTATGTGTGGCGAGAATGAAACACTGCTCACCACTTGCCCGATACAATCCCTACAGTGAAACATGGTGGTGGGAGCATCATGTTGTGGGGGTGTTTTTCAGCTGCAGGGAGAGGACAACTAGTTGCAATTGAAGAAAAGATGAATGCGCCAAATACAGAGATATCCTGAAAGAAAACCTCTTCCAGAGTACTCAGGACCTCAGACTGGGCAGAAGGTTCTAGACAATGACCCTACGCACTCAGCTAAAATTGCAAAGAAGTGGCTTCGGAACAACTCTATGACCGGCCCCGCCAAAGCCCTGACCTAAACCCAATTGAGCATCTCTGGATAGACCTGAAAATGGCTGTCCACCAACGTTCACCATTCAACCTGAAAAAAATAACTGGAGAGAGTCTGCAAGGAAGCATGGCAGAGGATCCCTAAATCCAGGTGTGAAAATTTGTTGCATAATTCCCAAGAAGACTCATGGTTGAACTAGCTCAAAAGGGTGTTTCTACTTAAAATGTAACTGAACCCCATGAAAAAGCATCATCTCGCCCCCAGGCAACATTTGAAATACTATACCAAAGTGGGCAGGGCCAAGAGAAACGGAGGGGCATGGCGAAGTGTGGAGGATGAGCGCGAGGGGGGGAAGCTGGGGTGTGGTCTGGAAGACATTCATGTTTGAACTATGGCATTCCTGCACCAAGCTCCGTCATGCCTCTTTTTACCTACGGTAAAAGGAGAAATTAAGTCTCTTCTTTGCCATCCACCATACGTAAAGAGAGGCTCTATGGAGCGCAGTGGCCAAGCGACGTATCATTTCAAGCGTTTGGCTCAGGGCGCTGAGTCAGCGCTGCCTGAAGCCAGCAGCACGTATAGTAGCAAACAAGCACAGAGAGCCTGGCGGTAGCATTGATGCTAAGTAGCTTCGGAGGGAACTACCTCAGCCTTTGATTCCTTATTCACAGTGTGTTTAAAACATATAGGTTATAACTTATGACTTTAAACCACTTCAACGTTGTGGCCCTCCAAAGTGCAATATACCGATTTCAGCTTCTGTTTCTCTGAGTATGCTTCTGTAAGCAGTTTCAACTCGTCACGGGGCGGGGCGAGCGTGTCTGAGAGAGGGAGGGCGTCTCTGTGAGACCGAGTCTGTGACGTAAGCATGGTCTCTCATGTACGAATCTCAGCCAATCAGAAAATTCAAATGCAGTCCCATACAATCACCATGAAAAGCAGCACTAAGACATTTTCAGACCAAAACATGTGGAATTTAACAAGTTTACCCGAAATCTCACATACAGGCCCTTAAACTGAAAGATTGCATTGATAAAAACTTATTTATACAGTATATTAGGGGGAAAAAGTAGTTTTGGGGTGCAGTTACTCTTTAATATTAAGCAAAGGGTCTGAAAACTTATGACCATTTTAATTAATATGCAAAAAATTCTACATCTCTGTTTTTTGTGAAGATAGTGTGCTGAGAGTACATTTATGAGAAATGAAAATAACTTTTTTTTATTTTAGCAACTGGCTGCAATGAAACAGAGTGAAAATTTTACAAGTTTTTGAATACTTTCTGTACCCACTGTAAATCATTGAAAGCCTGAAGGTGTTATGACATTCATGTTCATGATAAATGTAAATCTTTCACTAGAACTGGTACATCAAGAGAAGTTCCTGTATAGGATGAGCTGTAATTTAGATCTCACAAAGAAAAAACAGAAAGTCTTGATATGATTGCTATAGACTAGGTTCAGGTAGATTAGTTGCTCTTACCTGAGAAGTCTTGACCTTGAGTTAAAAAGAACGTGATCCAGACAACATTAAGCAGAACAACACCAACATGAACAATCTGCTGCATCTTTTTTTTGTGCTGATGATCTGTAGCTTCACTTAGTCAGTGAATAAGACAGTCTACCCTAACCCTAATCTATCTGGGCTGCAGGTGAACCTATAATTTCACACCTCCGTGCAGTCATGGTGGACTTTAAAAACCACAAAGCTAACAGGATGCATTCTGCACAATGTGTGACTTTGTAATGCACTACGGACAGATTGATGCAATTAGCTACTTTAAAGCGCCTATAAGGAAGTTTAACAGCAAATAAATGTATAGAACTGCAAAATCTCTTCCTCCTACATGCTCCAGCAATATCCTGTTCATTAAAAAGAGCTCTGGCCTTTTCACCGTGGTTGCCTCTATATGCCTGTAAAATTGCTTCATTAGTTATTATTAGTTATTGTTCAGGTCGAACAAGCAGTGCTCCCTCAGCGCCTCCTAGAGGCAGCCTAGTGTGTGACGACGTCATGCGCGTTCATGCTGTGCCGTAGCATTTGCTATCTGCGGCAAAAACTGCGTAGCAAGGGGTAGCGTTGGAAGCACGGATTCTGCCAAGAACAAGAAGAGAGCTGCTTGCTTCAAGCACCACCAACACTCCGGCCTTAGATATCCAAGTAACTAAGAGTTTACCTGCGTTACAAAAAGGGAAAAACTCAAGTCGGATCAACGTAGGGACAGAACCAGACCATATCAGTGTGGCATTTAAGAGGTGGAGAACGCTGAGAGAATTTCACGGTATGAGAAAAGACCCACAGCTGACGTCATTTTGTCGTCACTCTCCTTCCTCAAGTGGAGGAGTTCAAGTATCTGGGGGTCTTGTTCACGAATGAGGGAAAAATGGAGCGGGAGATCGATAGGCGGATTGGTAAGGCATCTGCAGTTATGCGGGCGCTGTACCGGTCTGTCGTGGTAAAGAGAGAGCTGAGCCAAAAGGCAAAGCTCTCGATTTACCGGTCGATCTATGTTCCTACCCTCATCTATGGTCACGAACTTTCGGTGTTAACCGAAAGAACGAGATCACGGATACAGGCGGCTGTAATGAGTTTCCTCCGTAGGGTGGCTGGGCTCTCCCTTAGAGATAGGGTGAGAAGTTCGGTCATCCGGAGGGGCCTCAGAGTAGAGTCGCTGCTCCTCCACATCGAGAGGAGCCAGTTGAGGTGGTTCGGGCATCTGGTCAGGATGCCTCCTGAACACCTCCCTGGTGAGGTGTTCTGGGCACATCCCACCGGGAGAAGGCCCAGGGCAAGACCCAGGACTCGCTGGAGGGACTATGTCTCCTGATTGGCCTGGGATTCCTCCCAAGGAGCTGGCCCAAGTGGCTGGGGAGAGGAAAGTCTGGGTCTCTCTGCTTAGGCTACTGCCCCCGCGAACCGACCCCGGATAAGCGGAGGAAGATGGATGGATGGATGGAAATAATTCATAGAAAATCATAAGAACCAGAAGAGGAAAGGGGAGAGAACCAGTACTGTAGAGGGGAAGGCCAGAGGTGAGTATTAAGTTTTGATATGAATTTACTCAGGTGAGTCTTACTTGGTGGTGGAGTAGAGGCCAGGGAGGGAGAAAAAAGTCTGTAAGAATTTCCAGAGAGGTTTCCTGGGGGACCAGTGATTGACGAACCAGAGATGGACACATAGGGAAAAGAAGCTTGAAAGCTGCCAGACATAGAAATGAGACCAGGAGCTGGAAGGCAAATCACGAGGAGTTTTCTCCAGAGAGAACCTTGAAAGGAGCGCACACAAGTTTCTCTCGGAAAATTTCAGCAAAAGACAACTCAGGAAAAATGCAGGAGCAAAAATACTCAGGTGTCAAAGGTCTGAGAGCCAAATCATTTTATCCTTCCAGTGAAGAGGGTCAACAAGCTGCAGGTGTGTGCTAGGAGCACCACAGCAGGGCTCCACCCTCAGCTGTGATGGATGGGTCCTAATCTCAGGCAGCCCCCCTGGAGAGCTTGTAGCCAAAAGCGAGGTGGGAATCCTTGCTGTTTTCTTGCTGATCACAAGCAATCATAAACAGCTGAGTCAGTCAGCTCCGTACTCAACAATTAACAGCTTTGCACACATAACTTCGACTGATGTAATAAATGTGATCTAAGATATTTAGACCAAATCAATTTTAGTGTATTTCTAGGGTGTGATACGTGGGCAAATTTGTAGCAAAATGAATCAAGTAATAAGCCAAATAATAAAGATAAATGAATAAATCACGTTTGAAGGATGATAAAAAAAAACTGGTGCACCTGCTGCATTTGCCAACGGATGCCTGCTGTGGACAGGATCCAGAATGGTGTCTGAGCAGACATGCTCCTTTTAACTTGTTCTTCTTAGAAAAAGGAATCTTGCGTTTGGCTCTGCCGACGTGGAATGACATGATGGCTCTGCGCGACAGCCAAGACTCTGGGTCTGATAACCATGAGTATCGTTACTCTGCCTACAGAGTATTAAGCACCACGGACGTCTTGGTGCAGACAATCGGCTTGTGATTTCCTTCATGCTGTGTATGGAGGATCAGGGGAAAAACCCCTGACCAATTTTAGGTTTACGTTGGTTTTCAAGAAGTCTCATTCCGCAGAAACCAACATGAAACTCATGACAAACTCAGAAATACTGTTTAGTTTTCTTGTTATTGTGGCAAAACATTTTTGCATATTTGTATTTTATATAATTACATAAATAAACTTGCTGTGTTCAGCTTTGAATGTTATGCGCCTTTGCTAGGGGATCACATATCATGTCCTGAAAAAAAAAAAAAGAAATTAGAATTATACAATTTTCTTCCACCAAAATGGAGAGGTTATTTGGTTATCATCATTACCTGTTCTCTGCGTTGCTGCGTCGGCACCAATTTAGCTGTAGGAGGAGGGATGATCCCAGAGAGAGGACCCAGGGTCCTGGGGTCATCTGGCTGAATGCTTCACCATTTTGGGAGTCCCCCAGCAGAGCTGAGGCGCTTGTCTAATATTCTTGTCTGCAGCTCTGAGATCTAGCCGTGGTCTTTGGTCTCCTTTACGGCGTGAACACTGTAACACTGCGACTATTTGACGTTTCCTGGTAAAGTGGTTTTATTCTTTTCTGACAGAGGTCACAAAAAGGAAGGGTAAATCATGCTTTGTCCACAACATAAAAAGTACCACAGAAGTGCCCCAAGGAGCTGTTAGTTCTCCTATCCTTTTCAATTTGTACACAAACATGTAGAAATACAGAATCAAATAACATTTTTAAAATTTCAAACGACACTAATATTTTGAGCTTACTCAAAGTATTTAAAATGCATCCATGTATTTTTGAGGAAATCAATTTCTTTCACTGTTGGTGTGTAAAGCATAATCTAAATTGTTTTTTGTAAACTAAAAGAGATGATCTTTTTCCGCAGATTACTGATGTCACATGATCCAGTCATCACTGAAGACAGTGCAATAGAACAGGTGGAATCTGTAAAATATTTTGGTGTCTATTTACCGAACTGTGAAGTTTCACTCTGTTTCATTGCAGCCATTTTCTCAAATCAGTAAAGTTTATTTAATAAACTGAATGGACTTGATTAGGAAAGGCACAGAACTGTCTATATAAGACCTTACAGTTCAAGGTGCATGTCAGAGCAAATGTGAATCATGAGGTCGAAGGAACTGCCCAAGGAGTTCAGAGACAGAATTTTGCAAAAGCACAGATCTGGCCAGGATTGCAAAAAAAAATTCTGCAGGACTAAAGATTCTTCAGAGCACAATGGCCTCCATAATCTTGAAATGGAAGAAGTTTGGGATGACCACAACTCTTTCTAGATCTGGCCGTCTAGTGACAGAGGTAAAGAAGTGAGAGGTAAAATCAACTATCACTGCAGCCCTCCACCAGTTTGGGCTTTATGGCAGCATGGCCCTACAGAAGCCTCTCCTCAGTGCAATACAAATGAAAGCAAAAAAAAAACTCATGAAGGAATCCCAGACTACATGAGAAATAAGATTTTCTGGTCTGATGAGATTAAGATTGAACTTTCTGGTAATAACTCTGAGCGTTATGTGTTGAGGAAACCAGACACTGCTCATCACCTGCCAGATTCAATTCCTACAGTAAAACATGTTTTTGTGAGCATCATGTTGCGGGTGTGTTTTTCTGCTGCAGGGACAGGACGACCGGTTGCTATTAAAGGAAAGATGAATGCGGCCAAGTGCAGAGATAGCCTGGAAGAAAACCTCTTCCAGAGTACTCAGGACCTCAGACTGAACAAAAGGTCAACCCTTTAAACAGGACAATGACCCTAAGCACACAGCTAAAATAGCAAAGGAGTGCCTTGGGAACAACTCTGTAACTGTTCTTGAATGGCCCAGCTACAGCCCTGACCTAAACCCAATTGAGCATCTCTGGACAGACCTGAAAATGGCTCTCCACCAACGTACACCATCTTCCACCAACCTGACAAAACTGGAGGGGATGTGCAAGGAAGAATTGCAGATAATCCCCAAATCCAGGTGTGAACAACTTGTTGCATCATTCCCAAGAAGACTCGTGGTTAAACTAACTCAAAAGGGTGCTTCTACTTAATATCAAGCAAAGGGTCTTATGACCATGTGATATTTCAGTTTTTCTTTTGTAATAACTTAGCAAAAAATTCAGGTTTTGTTTTGTCAAGATGGATTGCTGAGTGTACAATTAGCAAATCGCCATAATGAAACAAATAGTGAAACATTTAAAAGATTTTGATTACTCAAAAGGGTGATTCTATTTAGTCCTTACACTTTCTCTTTTTTCATCCCAGTTCATTATTGTATTTTATAATTCTGGAAATCACTTTTCACCTGTCCACTGGGTTCTATTTGTTACCCTTTTACCATAAACAAATGGATATTCCAGAAAGGGAGTCATTGGAAAACCCAGAGTATATTATTTCTAAATTCAGGGAAACTCTGCTTGTTTTTGTTTCAGAATGTTAGCCAAACTTAACTTGGAGTATAACACCAGGTTACAGAATCAGTGAAGAAAACCTACTTGTTGGCAGGTTTACTTTGAGAAAGACTAAAGGCAGCTCTCTAACACAAGCTTTTCATTCTCAATCTCTAATTATTATTGGAGCAACAATATATTAATATCTTAAGTTGGACTTGTGTGCATTCCTTAATGCTCAGGTACGAGCATATTTATTTCATTGCATGATGCTTCTATGAAGCTGTGAGAAACTTCTCGGAACTGAAACACCTCTGAGACATAATGTTGTGTGTTTTCTGACCACAAACCGTTTTGAATATATATTTCACAAGAATTCAGCAAGGTGTGTGATGCAAATGAGATGAAGTCAAGGGTTATAGATTCCATATTATATTGAAATAAATTAAACATCCTGCTATAGTCATACTAGATTTGGCTGCCTGTTCAAGTCATTTTGCAGAGATCCCAATTATAATGGGCTGTTTCGATGGCAGATTAAATTACCTCGGCAGAATATAGAGTGTATCGTCATTCTTTTGTTTGTTAACTAACTCATAAATCACGTAAAATGCTTAGGATTTACAGCTGATTCTCCAATCACATGATATCTCAAGTAGTGCTGTCATGAGATACAATTTTTTTATATTAATTGTAATTATTTAATCTAATTAATTTGATTTTTTTTCTCAACTAATTGCTTAGAAAAACCCGCATATTGAGATATTTTCATTTAAATTCATTACACTAATATGGTCGAACAAAGGTTTGATGTATACAATTTAAACAGTGGTTTTGTGAAGTAATTCATTGTATTTAACAGACTTGAAGAGATGCAGTCCCAGCATTTACATTCTGTTGTTTTTGTGACTAGTCGCAAGTGGCGACTGCAACCTTCTGCTTTGAGCATGCAAAGTTCATTAACCTTCTGGACACAGTGGGGTAAATATTTGCTCTGAGTCCAGCTGTATTACGGGTTAAAACAACATGTGATATATGCCTTATTATTTATTACAATGGCTTGCCATACAGCTTGACTACACAAGAGGTGAGCTGCAGCTTGTGGCTCAGACCGGTTGCCTTCTGTGTCTGTGAGCGAGCGGTCTGAGACGGGAGAACGCCCCGCTGCTCTTCGAGAAGAGTAACAATGTTACATGCGTCACCCAAAAGACTCCAGTACCACCATAGCAAGTTGCTAAATTTGTCGCTATTTGATTTTATTTTTGAAAGAGAATCGCTAGAGGGATCTAAAAATTTGCTAAATATAGATGAGTTGGCAACACTATCAGCAACTTCCCACTCCTCCTCACCTCGCCCTCCCCACTACAATAGAAAGTAGAAAGCTTCTGATAAGTTTACAGCCTTCGATCTCCACTTCAGGGTGTTGTTAACCCCTAACAACTCAAGCACAAGAATTCCAAAGCATAAACGGATTTCATTTAAAGGCAACTAGCACAGAGAAAAAAAGTTAATTAAAGATTAAAAAAACAGATTAACGTGATTAAAAAACGGTGCCAAAAATGCCTGTAATTAATTTATCACAATTAATGCAATAATTTGACACCCTAATCTTAATTAGCTTGGCTGATTTCCTGATTTACCTGTGTTTAGTCCTTTTTTCTTGTTTGTCCATATCTACCCCTAGATTCCTGCTTACCCATCGTTGTTCAACTTTCAGTATTTACATGTTTCCCATCCAGCAATCACTCCTCCCAGAATGGGAACTCTGGTTGAATTCAGTCATTGTCCGCTCTTCCCATTGTCCTGAGCAGTACATCTTTGAGGTCTGTATTGATCAGACTCTATTTTCTTTATGATGAAAACCTGAATGATGGAAACCTGGAGCGCATTTTAGACCTTAATTTCGACTTTAAACCTTATGTAATTCATGTTAGTAAAGTGTAACCAAAAGGCTTAGTTAAATGTGGGTGTGCCACCATGACAAAACCCACCGATACAAAACCTCAAAAGGACAGGGTTCCCAATATAATATAAAACAGGTACGTTTGACAAGTGAAGGAACAGAAGAGGAACTCGTGGTAGGATTAATATCAGCTTTTATTCAAAATTTAATAATGAAAAAAACACACTTTAGTTTGTTACTCTAGTTAAGAATAATCAGCTTCCTGAAAAGTACAAATCCAAGAAAAGGGTTCAGCCGTAGCTTGTGAATTCAACGCAAAGCAAACCAACAGTTAGTAAGAAAACAAAACCAAACATTAGTAAAGAAAATAACCCACGAGCCAGAACTTAAACCTGAGATGGTAAAGTGCAATTCGGATCAACCGAAGCTGAGTGCACAGCTAAAAACACACCAACCCAAAACACAAACTGGACACAGTTGAGAGCATAAACAAAGAAGGAGGCCAACTGAAATGAGAAAACAAACATTAGTCTCATGCTAATTCTACAATAGTCTAATATATAAAATTGTATATTTACCTGCAACACTCCACTGTCAAACTACAGCTCAAGACACCTCCCAACCTCCAGCACCACTACCTTATCCAAAGCACCACGCTGTACAAACTCAGACTTAGATGATGCCTGGGATGCACAACCTTTACGCATCAGCAATCACTGGCTGCAGGAAGTGGAGGAAAGTGGTGCATTTAATGACACCAGTGCTGTGGAGAACTTCAGTACAAACCAGACAAACCCAAATTTGACCCTGTTACTTCAGTATAGACAGATCTGGGAAAGTAAGCAGCAGTCCAGCCGCGCCATTACTGCAGTGACTGCTCCCAGTCAGTCAGACATTGCCCCGGGCAAGAAGCTGTATTTTTAGTATATGCAGCAAGAAGTGGACCTTTTCTCTTTAGCAAGCATCTCTAGTAAGGCTGGGAGGATGTATTCAGTCATCGGCTGTTCTCATTACAGAAAACTCTAAATTTAGAAGAAAATGAGATACACAGGCCGTTACTTAACGGGGATGTTTTCCGGGAAGTCCTGAGAATCAATGTGTTTGGCACAATTGAATAAAAAAACAGAAACAGAAAGGATTTTGTTCCAAATAAAAACAGCACAAGTATTTCTCATCATGCCACAATAACTAGCATTCACAATAACAAACAGCCAACTTTAAACTATTAGCTGCAGGCTAATGTTAGCTATGCAACGTTTTCACTCGTGAACACGAATCAGTACCAAGATCCTGAGAACTGAGAGAGAGAGAGAGACACACACACACACACACACAGAGGCTGGCTCCTCCGTTGATCATAATAAGAAATGTGAGATCATTCTGAAACAAGCTGGATGGATTTCAAGCCCTAAAGATCCAACCAGAGTATCAAGGAAGACACTTATTTTACACCAATACTTTGGGTGCTCTAAGCACAATTGTATTGTAGTGTAGTGCACCCCATTTGCATTTCAGCCTTGCTTCCCATCTGTTTTTATTTTTATTTTATTTTTGGTGGGACACCCCAAGATCATCACCAGCCCTCGTTAAGCCTGGTTTAGAAACTTCCTGGCAAACCCCTGCTCCTCAGTCTTAAATGGGAAGTTCGGTCCCCCTATAGAGAATGTTTGCGTATGAATGTGTTGAGTCACACATAGCCATCGGGTGGCGCTAATCTGCACCCTAGCTCCACAGAAGAAGAAGGGGCCTGAGAAATTAGTTTGTATAACTAAGGATAAGGATAACTATTTAAGGATTGTGTTTCAGTGAGATTTGTTACTGTGAATAATATCTGCTATCTGTTTGAGTGATACAGGCCGCTCAGCCGGAGGTTTTAACCAGTGTTTTAACAGATTTTCCCGACAAAGAGTCGTTTTAAATTATGCAATTTGAGTTACTCAATCCGACATGAGTTTCCTTTCTTTGTTTAAATGTTTAATAAATGTATTTGAGCTGCTCAAACCGCGCCACGTGGGCTACCCGGTGGCTAGATGCTAAATAAGCCCACGTGTTTGGCCGAGGCCTGCATTCAATACATAAACAATCAGAGGTGTTCAAATAGAGATCGGGTCAAAATAGATTAAGAAAGGAAACTAATCTTATTAGCTGTGTTTGAACCCCTTAATGCATAAAAATACTGGAATTAGATTGTTTACTTTCGTGATCAATCTAAATAGAGGTAAATTCCCAAAGGTCAATGACTTCTTATCCAGATAATTTTTAAAAAAACTTTTCTTTATCCAAATAATGTTTTATTTCTCCTTAAATTATTTTATTGGTTTATACAGTACATAAATCAGTTGTCCTAATTAGTTCAAACTAAATATAAAGCATTCTAGCATTCACTAAATAAGCCTTGGTCCTTTAAAGCATCTAGATTCCTGAAGAAGAATTCATGGTTTCTGCTTGTATTGCATATTTACCCATTCATTTATTTTATTTTGGTTATTCATTTATTTTGATCAGTAGTGTGTTAGTTACTAGCTTGAGTGATTTAATGTTTGTCTTTTTTTCTCCCTTTGCAAATAAACTTTTGTATTTGGAAAATCACTGTTGTCATTTTTATTCTGCACATATGTGGCAAGGTTCCATGTTTCAATACACGTTTAGAATTCATTCCTTCATCTAGTTATTCACCACAGCCTTATCTAGGCAGGTGCTGAGCTATTAGAGACTGATATATACATATATTTGGCTATATATAGTCCTGGTAGACCAGGTGGTGCCCCGTAAATAATAATTTTCCATAAATTATTAATTTTAATGATTGCCATAAGCGATCCTTTAACTTTTCATAGCCAACTAGCTGCATTTCCTCGTAATCACCAACAAATGATTCAGATTTATCTGTGTTGAAGGAAAGCTTTTACTTTGTAGAGTACGTTTAGATCTTATTTTGAACATCAAACTTGGTTATCATAAGTCCAATAGGTCTAATTGAAACCACTTTCTATACTGTTATCCCAATATACTGTTTTATCAACTTTAAATGTTAATGTATGAAAAAGCAAGGCTTTTTTTTTGGAGAACATTTCAATACACGTTATCTTGAAAGGCTAGTGTAATCCCATCAGCTTCATTTACAGCACTCATGTTAAGTTGAATGTTGCAATGATTTCCTGTGTGAAATAAAGAGGCTTTTACTCTGTAGAAAATATTTATTTTATTCTGAACACCTACTGTGGTTCTGTTTTAAGTACTGGTTTATTTCCACTAGTCATGAGTAACCTACTATCTGTGATTTCTCAGTAATTTGCTTTGTACATATTTGAGGCTTTTATAAATTAGACTTTTTCAACTTTATTTTGAAAGTCCCAATGACTGAAAGTTAATCTTTTTTGGCAGTAAATGAGTAAACACTGGGATTTGAAAGCAACATTTTTGGATCTCAGCATAAGAACTTCCGGTAATGGAACCAAAGTGAATCGGGTTGATGCAAATTCTTTTGCCCTGTGCAGTGTCCAGCCTGTAAAGAGAAAACTGTTGCAACAATAGCTCATCTTCATTGTGGCTGTTTATACAGTTTATAAATTAATGTGGCCGCTATTACTCACACAAAAGCCTGCAGAGGAAACAGATCTGAAGGTCTAAATAATTTATCTTTATCTTTTAGGGATATTTTACCTCTGGAAAACTTGATACAGCAGCCATCTGGAAAAATTGCATTTTGTTTGAAAACAAGAAATTAAAAAAAACTGTTTGATTAAGAAATATATTATTCATACATACCAGTAACTGGAAGGTTTCCACAGGGTTGAAGAACTTTTGAAGTTCCTGTACTAGAGGAGCCTGTGAAGAGCCTGTGAACTGATGCTGGAAATCAGCTCAGAGGAACTGGGTATCTGTGTAGGTCGTTCACCCAAGTCTCTGAGAAGAATTTACATTATCCAGGAATATCAACGCAATTTGATTCTTAATAAAATAGGTCGTGACAAAATAAATATTGTGAAGACTAAATTTGAATGGTTTATCATTGTTGTAAGATATACGAAGTCATGTATAATAGAACCAATTAGCTCCAGTAAACATAACTGAAGAACAGAGTAACTGAAGGGGCAGACACTTACACATCAGCTGCACCCTGCTGGTAAAGTGAGTTACTACACCATACATTACTGAAATCATTTGCAGTTTAGCTCAATTTAAGTGTTAAAGAAGAGATGTCCAACTAGGATGGAAGAAGTTGAGCAGGTCTTATGTGCTGGGATATCTTTAAACATGTCACAAGTAAACTGATGAACGGCTATGTGTTCAATATTTCAGTGCAAAGCAGCAGAAAACCACTTACATATCAGGTTCGTAATCAGGTTGATTAGATGTTTCATTCTCGTCATTTGAGCCAAACATTTCCTTCTGTTTGAGGTCTTGTTCTCCAGTTACTGTAAATAAAACATTCACACTTGCAAAAATATATAAAGTATGTTAAATAGAATAACTTGTATATCTATATATAACTAGTACATTTTATACTGCTGTCAATAATATAAATATTGTACTTTTCAAATAGTACTCCTACTCCACCATTGTAAATGAGAAACAAGGTTTTTGTCTTTGGGTCATGGAATCAAGTGTTTTTCTAATCCAGTTTTTTCAGGTCCTGGGTTAGAGACATTCTTTTGATTTACCTTTGTCATATTTACTGCAGTACAGGTCAAAGGTTGGGGATAAACCATCCATCCATCATCTTCCGCTTATCCGGGGTCGGGTCGCGGGGGCAGTAGCCTAAGCAAAGAGGCCCAGACTTCCCTCTCCCCGGCTACTTGGGCCAGCTCCTCGGGAGGAATCCTGAGGCGTTCCCAGGCCAGCTGGGAGACATAATCCCTCCAGCCGGTCCTGGGTCTTCCCCTGGGTATCCTCCCGGTGGGACGTGCACAGAACACCTCACCAGGGAGGCGTCCAGGAGGCATCCTGACCAGATGCCCGAACCACCTCAACTGGCTCCTCTCGATGTGGAGGAGCAGCGGCTCTACTCTGAGCCCCCTCCGGATGACCGAGCTTCTCACCCTATCTCTAAGGGAGAGCCAAGCCACCCTACGGAGGAAACTCATTTCAGCCACCTGTATCCGCGATCTCGTTCTTTCGGTCACCACCCAGCGTTCGTGACCATAGATGAGGGTAGGAACGTAGATCGACCGGTAAATTGAGAGCTTTGCCTTTCGGCTCAGCTCTCTCTTCACCACGACAGACCGGTACAGCGCCCGCATAACTGCAGACGCCTTACCAATCCGTCCATCGATCTCCCGCTCAATTTTTCCCTCATTCGTGAACAAGACCCCCAGATACCTAAACTCCCCCGCTTGAGGAAGGACCTCATCCCCGACCCGGAGAATGCACTCTACCCTTTTCCGGCTCAAGACCATGGTCTCGGATTTGGAGGTGTTGATCCTCATCCCAGCCGCTTCACACTCGGCTGCGAACCGCTCCAACGAGAGCTGTAGATCACGTCCAGATGAAGCCAACAAGCCCACATCATCTGCGAAAAGCAGAGACCCAATCCTGAGGTCACCAAAACGGATCGCCTCAACACCTTGGCTGCGCCTAGAAATCCTGTCCATAAACATTATGAACAGGACCGGTGACAAAGGGCAACCTTGGCGGAGTCCAGCTCTCACCGGAAATGAGTCCGACTTACTGCCGGCAATGCGAACCAGACTCTGACACCGTTCATATAGGGACCTAACAGCCCGTATCAAAGGGCCTGGTACCCCATACTCCCGGAGTACCCCCCACAGGACACCCCGAGGGACACGGTCGAACGCCTTCTCCAAGTCCACAAAGCACATGTAGACCGGTTGGGCGAACTCCCACGCACCCTCCAGGACCCTGCCGAGGGTGTAGAGCTGGTCCAGTGTTCCACGGCCAGGACGAAAACCGCATTGTTCCTCCTGAATCCGAGGTTCGACTATCCGTCGGACCCTCCTCTCCAGAACCCCCGAATAGACCTTACCAGGGAGGCTCAGAAGTGTGATCCCCCTATAGTTGGAACACACTCTGTGGTCCCCCTTTTTAAAGAGGGGGACCACCACCCCGGTCTGCCAATCCAAGGGAACTGCCCCCGATGTCCACGCAATATTGCAGAGCCGCGTCAACCAACACAGCCCTACAACATCCAGAGCCTTGAGGAACTCCGGCCGAATCTCATCCACCCCCGGTGCCTTGCCACCAAGGAGCTTTTTAACAACCTCAGTGACTTCAGCACCAGAGATTGGAGAGCCCGTCCCAGAGTCCTCAGAATCTGCTTCCAAACAGGAAGGCGTGTCGGTGGGATTGAGGAGGTCTTCGAAGTATTCCATCCACCGACCCAAAACATCCCGCGTTGAGGTCAGCAGCTCACCGCCCCCACTGTAAACAGTGTTGGTGGCAGACCGCTTCCCCCCCCTGAGATGCCGGATGGTGGACCAGAATCGTTTCGAAGCCATCCGGAAGTCGTTCTCCGTGGTCTCTCCACGATTTTTTGCCTCAGCGACCATCCGAGCCGCACTCCGCTTGGCCTGCCGGTACCTATCAGCTGCTTCCGGAGTCCCACAGGCCTAGGACTCCTTCTTCAGCTTGACAGCATCCCTCACCGCTGGTGTCCACCATTGGGTTCGAGGGTTACCGCCGCGACAGGCACCGACCACCTAACGGCCACAACTACGGTCAGCCGCTTCGGCAATGGAGGCACGGAACATGGCCCATTCAGACTCAATGTCCCCCGCCTCCTCCGGGATTAGGGATAAACTATTTTTCACCAACTCAGCATTTAAGCGGCTGACCTTCGGTAACACCTCTTCAACTATTCTCCTGGTTGTTTTGTAGTAAAAAATTTTTATGGTTTCTGTTTATTTCCTGCTTCCTTGGAAGTGACTTTATTAAACATGCATGCTATAAATCATCCAAGTAATTGCCAACTGAAGCCAACAGATTCATGAAACCATCTGAGAGGATCATTAGAGGCTCCCTTCCCTTCAACAAAGACATATATTCCTCTCACTGGGTAAAAAAAACTCTCACATGCTGTTGCAAACTAAGTTGCAAACTGTTGCAACTTAGATGTCCATTAAAACAAGAACAGGTTTTAACAAATTTATCTTACAAATGAATTGCCCATTTTGATCTCACACCATCTAGTGCCCCAAATTATACAAGGATTTTCATTAACAGCATGTAAAAGCTTAAGAAAACATTCAACCCTGGTATACTCAAGGAATAATAGATTGGTATCATAGAAGCCAGATTTTTTTCTAATTGAGCTGTACCAAAACAGTCAAAAAAAAATACTTCTGCTTCTGACTTAAGGAGGTTGACAGGCAAAATTAAGGACATTTCTACTATCAGTTTTTTTTTCGGAACATCATGATATGCGCATGAAGCACCCATTATCATTCACCCCAATCCCTCTACTCAATTCACAGTGGAGGTTGACATCTTAGCATGGCACCCACATCAGTATTTATCCTATTGCTCTGGTGATAAAAATAAGCTTCATTCATGTGACTTCTTCTCTAAAAGATTCACCCGAGCCGAGAAAACTTATAACATCAGAGCGCTTCCCTATCATACTGGCCCTCAAGGAATGGAAACATTGGTTGGAGGATACAGAACTCCCATTCATCATCTAGACTGATCTCAAGAACCTTTCTTACCTACATTCTGCTAAGGACTTCAACCCATACCAGTACCAGTGGTCCCGGTTCTCTAGATTCAACCTCACTGTAACTTCCTGACCCAGATCCAAGAACAAAAAACAAGATGCAATGTAGCCAAATTAACAATTACGATCCTCCAAAGACATCCAACCCCATCATCCCATCCAGACAGTATAGGGTCATGTTGGGGTACTGTATTTCTTAAACACGCAATGCCTGTTGTGAGTACAAGGATAAAAAGTGTGATAACCGGAAAGGGTGGGTCCCTGTACTTTTTGAGTTATAAAAAAAACTGATTCTCAAATAGTATTAAAGACTGAATTTAGGCTACAAAGTCTAGGCAAGGCAAGGCAATTTTATTTGTATAGCACACTTTCAACACAAGGCAATTCAAGGTGCTTTACATCATTCAGTGATAATGAAACCACATGATTACAAACAAAACATATGAGTTTAACAGTAATCAATCAGTAAGAAAAGATAATCTAAGGAACAAATTTATGTAATTATTACACAATCACTTAAAAAAAAGAAATAAAAAAGTAAGAATAGCAATTAAACCACAACAATAAAAAATAATTTAAGTAACAAATGTATGCAATTAAAACAGATTAAAACAGATAAAACACAATCGGGTAAACAAAACAAAAAGTGATCAGAAAGCGCAATTTAAGATTCAAATGCAGCTCTGAATAGTAGAGTTTTTATCTTTGATTTAAAAGAGCCAAGGCATTCAGCGTTTTTGCATTCGTCTGGAAGTTTATTCCACATTTGTGGAGCATAGAAGCTGAAAGCTGCCTCCCCCTGTTTAGTTCTGATTCTAGGGAGGATTAGTAGGCTAGAGTTGGAGAACCTGCGTGGTCTGCTGGGTTGATATAGTGACAGCATATCTTCAATGTACTTTGGTGCTAAACCGTTCAATGATTTATAAACAAGTAGGAGTATTTTAAAGTCTATTCTCTGAGCTACAGGGAGCCAGTGTAAGGACTTAAGAACTGGGGTGATGTGTTCTACTTTCCTGGTTCTAGTGAGAACACGAGCAGCAGCGTTCTGGAGCAGCGGCAGCTTTCTGATTGATTTTTTAGGTAGACCTGTGAGGACGCTGTTGCAGTAATCGATCCGACTAAAGATAAACGCATGTATCAGTTTTTCACGGTCCTTCTGTGACATCAGTCCTTTAATCCTAGAAATGTCGTTCAGGTTATAGAAAGCTGACCTTGTTATTGCCTTTATGTGACCCTGGAGGTTCAGGTCTGAGTCCATTATTACACCTAGATTACGAGACTGATGAGTCGTTTTTAGTTGTATTAGCTGAAGCTATGTGCTGACTTTGGATCGTTCCTCCTTAGGTCCAAAAATAATTACTTCTGTTTTGTTTCTGTTTAGCTGGAGAAAGTTATGGGACATCCAGCCGTTGATTTGTTCAATGTGTTCATTTAAGGTCTGGATAGAATCAAAGTCACCTGGTGACAATGTAATATATAGCTGTGTTTCATCTGCATAGTTATGGTAACTCTATTGTAAGTCTATTGTCAACATGAATACTAAAAATCCAGTGTAATCTTCTTACCTGAAATTAAAGGGGAAATTCTGGGGGGTTTTTTCAACCTGGACATTATTTTTTGGCATTTTTTATGTTTTTTTCCTTCACCATGAGAAGTTTGGAGCCAGTCTGAGCCAGTCAGTAGTATTTATATATCCAGTCTTGGTCAGTGTACATCTGTAGAATGGGAGTGCTCGGGGCAGTACAAACGCCGCTTGTAATGAGGTTTAATCTGCCGCAAATGCCTTAATTTCACAATGTTTATATTTTCCTTGGATTTATGAAGGGCTAGGGAGGTCTTCTTCATTGTCTTCCAGGCCGATTTAGGGGACAACAATAAAAAGCTGACAAACCTGCCGGCACGGATGCTACCTTGGCAGATTCATCAACTTTTCAATATTGTCTTATTATTATTGTCTTATATATATATATATATATATATATATACTGGACCTGGTGGGAAATTAAAACATCTATGGAAATTCAAAAAGATCCAAAAATAGATTATAAACTAACACTTGTTTTCATTGTTTCCCAAAGTGATGTTGCCGGTTACCCTCCAGGCCACTTGGTGGCGAAATTGTCTTGATTTATTGTTTTCCAACCGGTAATGACTACCAAGAAGAAGAATGATAAGCACGTGCCGTTAGCAGCGTTAGCTTTCCTCATGTTTTGAGTCTTTATAGAGTCTGCTCATCATCAGTCTGGTCATCTGAATGTGTGAACGTTTGCAGCCGGAATGTCGTCGGTCCAGCCTGGACGAGAGTTGATCAACGAGCAGTTAACTCCTGCTGAAGATTTATCCGCAGAGGTTAAAGAAATCTTCAAGACCGAGGAGGAGATGGATGAGCAGCGTACACTGCTGGATTTCTCCCGGACACCCCTGATCATCTTACACCGATTAGGTATGAATAACCGGCCATCCTAACGTTAAATGATGTCGGAGAATTAAAGCAGATTAAAGTTTTAAAGCGTTTATTCAGGAAATGTTTGTGGAAAAAGTCAACACAGCTAAAAATGGTTTCCAATTAGACTTTCCACCTAATATTTACATCTCGGCGTCTTTGTTAGAGCAAATTCTTTATCCTGAAATAAATTAAGCAGATGAGTAAAGATTTACAGAATCTAATTAAAAAAGAGATTCACGGACAGAATTTAGATATACAGGAATCACTGAAGGGATTCCTCCACTTTACTTTACACATTGTTATAAAATAAATGTGCTGCTATATTGATTATTTGTCACAGCTGTTGGAAACATACCATGTTGTAGCTTTTAGCTGCCTCTTCGTAGCTCTCGGATTGAGAGGTTTAACCCCTTGGAGCAGGGCCGTGCAGAGAGCTTTTAAAGGGGCAGGTGCCCAAAGTTAAAAAGGGCCACATAGAGCCAGATTTTAAAAGGGACATGTCATGAAAATTCCCCCTTTTTAGTCCTTAAATTCAGTGGGTTGTGCATTTAGAAGCTGTAGGAATGCAAAAAAAGCATAAATTAGCCAACCCAAATTTTTTTGGGGGGGGTTTCACACTGTTTTGGCAATATTTTATAGGCCGTTCAGTTTTCTCTATTCTGTATTGTTTTTTTTTTTTTTACTATTACGTCATAGTACTTGCACTGGTACTGCTAGACCAGGTCACAGACTTCTGGCTTAACATTGCATGAATCCGTCATCTTTATCTCGCACTACAAGTTTGTAGTACAGGGAGGCCAAAGGTAGAAGTAGAAAAGCTAAAATGCTAAGTTTTTGGATTTTAACCCACATGGTTCTTTACACTGTACCCCTAGATCAGAACCTCTGCAAAGTGCCTGGTTAATAGGGTTGGACATCGAGAATCAAGCATTTATTGGAACCGGGACTAACTTTTCAATTCTCCCGGAATCATCTTTTTTTAATTTATTCTAATACCTAATTTCGATTCTCAGTCCATCGACCAGAAGAAGAACGCCCCGAATACCAACAAAATAGAATCTACCAGAAGTGTTAGCTCTTCCATCCGGATCCGACCCTCAGCCTAGCGCCGCACTACAGTCCAAATCCGGTCAGCGAAACCGTAAAATATGTCTAATGCCAAAATTAAGGCAGCAAACAAGTTGTACTCAAACTGTTGTTAAACTCAAATGCAAAAATCCAGGTAACGCTAGCTTGTTTATTTAATTTCATAGACAAACGGCCGGAGATTGCTAAATCAAATCAAACTTTATTTATTTCTTAGAAAATAGCATTTCAAAGTGCTTTACAGATTAAAATGACGCCCCCCCCCCAAAGAAAAGAATAAAAACATAATGAAAGTGAAAAAAAGTGATTCTATACGCCCTGTTACAAATTTCCTGTGCTTGTGATAACTGTTTTACTCCACATAGTATCATGTTACCCCCTCCCCAACCTGTTTTACGCTCATTTTGTTAAGAATTGTGCCCTCATATAAAAGAAAGTAAACTGGCACCATATATATCGCCCAGCCGTATTGCTTACCAACCGTCGTTAATCAGAAATTTATGGGTTATTTTATTATCTTCATTATTATTTTCAGCGTTTTATTTTTCATGATAGTTTGCCTGCATCTATCAGGAAAGTATTTCTTGTTTGTGGAAAGGAGGAGAACTTCAGTAGCTTCTTGAGAAGCACATAAGACTCTCTTTCATCCCAGGTAGCGAGCGAAGAGGTAACCGTGTAAAACAACTGCTTTTATGAATTGCAAAAGTTTTCAGTTTTTTGTAGGTTAGTGATATTCAGATGTTTTTTTAATCAAATTTAACAGGTAGGCCTCCACACACATGGACACTCAAAAAAATAAGGCTCTTGGGTAGGCCTGGTCGATACGGCCTCAAATCTATATTGCAGTATAATCCAAAGTATGTGCAGTAACGTTATGTATTGCGGTATATTCTTTTTTTCCCCCTTCATGTATATCAAACATGTTCACTTTCCAAGCACATTACAGCAGAACAACTTCAAAAAGGTTTAGACCTTTTTTAAAGGCCTTTTAAAGAACACTTATTGGGAAAAGGCCTTTAAAATATTCGTTCTAAAATAATTATACACAAAAATTCTGAAAATATAAAGATGAAAGTATGTTAAATTAGATAAAAGCTAAATATTATGAAAATACTCTTCAAAATTTTCTGATTTCCTGCTTACTTATTTATACATGTAATGTTGCACAAAAAGAAATCTGCATATATGAATTAAAAATGCTGAAAGTTCGAAAGATTTCTCTTCCATTAAATACAAAACAACAAACTTTAAACTTTCAATATCCAGTGTGGAGATAAACACTGAACATCAGTATCCTTGGTGAAACAAAGTGTTTGTAGGCACAGCTTCATGACATCATCACTATACATAACCGTGGTATGGCGGTATTGTTAAAACCTCTACTTTTGGCTAAATTTGTCATTTCCCACCCTATACCTTTTATTTCGGCCACCACAACTCTTCATGAAGCATTACGGAGGAAAGACAGGTGCCCAAGGCCCCTTCACCTACCCTCTGTGCATCCCTGCCTTGGAGCTTCGTCCTCCAGGAACTTCTGCAATCCTCAAGTGGCTCAAACCATTGAGGTGCAAAAAGATGCTACCTGTTAAGGTCTATTCATGGGATCTTGAGCGGAAGGTCCAGTGGATAGTCAAACTTTGGATCCAGGAGGAATCACAAGGACCAACTGTACTAGGTTCCTTGAGGGTTCATGGGAGTTCGCCCAATTGGTCTGCATTTGTTTTGTGGACTTGGAGAAGGCCTTTGACCGTGTCCCTCTGGGAGTCATGTGGGGGGTTCTCCAGGAGTATAGGGTATCAGACCTCTTGATACAGGCTGTCGGACTGGTGTTAGGTCCTTCTACGCCGGTTTCAGAGCTTGGTTTGCATTGCCGGGCTCATTTTCAGTGAGATTTGGACTCCACCAAGGTTGTCCTTTGTCACCGCTTCTGTTTATAACTTATTGACAGGATTTCTAGGCGTAGCCAAGTTGATAAGGGGATCCTTTTTCGTGGCCTCATGATTGGGTTTCTTCTGTTTGCAATTGGTGTGGTCCTTTTGGCTTCATTGGAGTGTAAACTATAGCTTTCGCTGGAGTGATTCACAGCGGAGTGTGAAGCAGCTGGAGCAAGAATCAGCACTTCCAAAGCCGAGGCTACGCTCTTGAGCCGGAAAAGGGTAGGGTGCCTTCTTCGGATTGGGGAAGATGTCCTTCCCAAGTCGAGGAGTTTAAAGGGACTGTATCATGCTATTTTCCTGCTTTCAACTTCTGGGATAGACGTATATATGATAAAATGTTACCATTGGTGTTATACAGTATTAATTTGTCCTGAAATTTAACTTGTATCCTGTAATTAATGTTTGACCACAAAGTGAAACGGCTCGTTTCTCTATAAACCCACGTCCTGCATCCACCAAGCAAATCTTTCCAGCCCAGTATATAAAAAAGCAGTGGGTGTTGTTTGCACCTGTTTACTGAACATTCTGAGATGCCACAAATCAATTAACCACACAATGCTGTTATATGATCACATAAGCAGCTTGATTAATGGCTAACCCACATTAGCATTAGCATGTAGCCACTTACTTCTCTTTCCATCAGGCGTCTTTGTTCTTTGATCCATCTGCTGTTCTTTAGGAATGTAAAATAAAATCCTGTAACCCATGCAGCCAAACGGGCGTTTTCACAGAGAAAGAAAAAAATCCAACAAAAAAAGTGTTTTAAGCTGCCAGAAACCGAAGCTGCAATGAACTGTAAGAAGGAGGAGGGTGTGTTTGAAAATCTAGCAGAGGTAAGCCGCTCTGCCTGCAGGGGCGGAGCAGACACAACTAGCTCTCAACTTCAATCCAGTGATGTCACTAGTTGAACACTCATTCGATTTCTAGGAGAGGGAGGGGCAGCTGCTCAGAGAGCAGAATTCAGGAGGATTACTCAGACATGTGTGAATTAAGCCAAAAACCACTCTGGTGGGGTTTTTAATGAAATAATTGCACTACCATATGGTTGAAAACTCCAAAAACTTGATTTTGCATGATACAGCCCCTTTAAGTAACTGACTCTCTTGTTCGTGAATGCAGGAAAAATTGAGCAGGAGATCGATGGGTGGATTAGTAAAGCCTCTGTGGTGATCTGGGTGCTGACCGGTCTGTCGTGGTGAAAACGGAGCTGAGCTAAAAGGCGAAGCTCTGGATTTACCAGTCGATCTACGTCCCAACCCTCATCTATGGCCACGTACTTTTAATAGTGACCAAAGAAAAGGAGATCAGGGATATAGGTGGCTGAAATTAGCTTCCTCCACAGGATGTCTGCGGTCTCTCTTAGAGATGAGGTGAGAAGTTTGGTTATCTGGAAGGGGGTCGGAGTAGAGCCACTGCTCCTCCACATCAGGAGGATTCAGTCGGGTGGATAAGGCATCGCATAAGGATGCCTCCCTGGATAGGTGGGAGATACTGATGTCCAGTGTTTGTCTTCTCTCAAGATATTGAAAGTGTAAAGTATGTTTTTTGGTCATTTAGCAACAAGAAACTTGTGAAACTTTGAAGGATGTTTAATTTAAATATATGCAAGTTTCTTTTAATATGATATTAAATGTTTAAATAAGAAAAGCAGACCATTTGTAACTTTTTTTTCATGTTTGAATTTTATGTTCATTAATATCTCCATCTTTATGTTGTAAAAAAATGTTTATTTGAATTATTTTGAAAAATTAATTTAATATTTTTTAATGCAATTTGCACAATACATTTTCTTTAAAAGGCATTATCAACTTTTTTGAAGTTATTCTGATTCATTGTATCAGGAAAGTCAGAATGTTCATAAGTAGTTATTTTGACATGTATAAAGAAAGAAAAAAAGAACATGCATATAGTCATCACACATGTTTTAGATTATATAGCAGCAACAATTTTAGGCCATAACGCCCAGTCCTATTTTGTTTTAAAATTAACGAGATTTCAAAATAGATTTTCCTTCATAGACCGTTGAACTGAAATACAGTTTTGATATTTAAATCGGTGTTTGAACTCAGTTTTATTTTTGTATGTAGGCAATTCTTTGGACTGAAGGCTTTTTTTAAAGCATCTTTATATCCATGGAATAAATAAAACAAATTGTTTTCTTTAACCTCCAATGGAAAGTCTTTCTGCTGTGTTTTCTTTTTCAGACAGTCTACGGGATTATGTGTGGAAAGAAGAGGTTTTCCCTGACAAGCAGCTCTGTAAACAGAGTGATTCCGGTTTGGACCAGAAGAAACCAGAACCTCTACAGGTAAAAGAAGAAATGCCTGAATATCCCTGCATAAAACAGGAAGCATGGGAGCTCGACATAAATGAACAAAAAGACCGTCTTGTATTGAAGCAGGAGACCGAAGATGCATTCATGGTGTCTCCTACACTGGTGGGAGAGTCCCACATTAAACCAGAACCAATCAGGATCCAAGTAATCTCTCAGGCCTCAAATGGAACTGAGAATCATGATCAAGAGGGAAGCCATCATAAAGACTTGTGTAAGAAAACCGCAAAGTGTAACAATACAGAACCCAACAGGAAGAGGAAAACTGAAACAGAGAACTGCTTGGATACTTGTCAGATGTGCGGGTATTTTTTTACTGGAAACAGTAACTTGATATTACACTCAAAAAGTGACAAGGGCGATAAGCCTTTCTCTTGTACACTTTGTCGCCATCATTTTACCCGTACCTGTAATTTGGCTATTCATATGAGAGTTCACACAGGTGAGAAGCCTTATGAATGTCTTCCCTGTGGAAAAAGCTTCACAACAAAATCCGTTTTGAACAGGCATGCCAGAATTCACACAGGTGAGACGCCTTTCTCTTGTAGCATTTGTGGCAAAGATTTTACAAGGAAAGATCATCTCACCGAGCACTCGATGGAACACGCAGGTGAGAGGCCTTTTGAATGTCTGTCATGTGGAAAACGCTTCACAACAAAATCTCTTTTGGATAGGCACATCAGAACTCACTTAGATGAGAAGCCTTTCTCTTGTAAAATTTGTTACAAAGATTTTAAACACAAAGGTAGTTTGACTAGTCACATGAGGATCCACACAGGTGAGAAGCCATTTGAATGTCTGTCGTGTGGGAAAAGCTTCACCACAAAATCTGTGCTGAATAGGCACATCAGAATTCACACAAGTACGAAGCCTTTCTCTTGTACAATTTGTGGCAAAGATTTTACTAGGAAAGATAATTTGATTGATCACTTGACGGGACACACGGGTGAAAAGCCTTTCTCTTGTACAGTTTGTGAGAAAGGTTTTACTCAGAAAGGTTGTTTGACTAATCACATGAGGTTGCACACTGGTGAGAAGCCTTTCATTTGTACAATTTGTGAAAAACGTTTCACTCAGAAAGGTCATTTGACTCATCACATGATAGTTCACACAGGTGTGAAGCCTTTTAAATGTTCATCCTGTGGAATAGGCTTCACTACGAAATCTATTTTTAAACGGCATGCCAGAATTGATCATGTTGAGAAGCCTTTCTCTTGTACAATTTGTGGCAAAAGTTTTACCCAGAAAGGTAATTTATTTTATCACATGGGGATACACAAATATGAAAGTTGTTTCAAATGTTTGTCCTGTGGAAAAAAGCTCCGTTACGAAATCTGTTCTTGATTTGGGCGGCTCAGAATTTACACGTGAGAAGTGTTTGTCTTGTACAATTTGTGGCAAAAGATTTACTTACAGTATTGGTTTGGCTTATCACATGACTACTCCCACAGATGAAAGGCTTTTTACCTTTGATACCTGTGAAAAAGCTTTCAGATTAAAAAACCATACATGGAAGTAGCCTATCTCTTGTAGAATCTGTGACAAACGTTTTAGTTAGAAACATTTTACTCGTCATATTAGAACTCGCAGAGGTCAAAAGCCTTATCCATGTAAGAGTTGGGAAAAACGTTCTCTTAACTTTTATTCATAGTTCTAATCCAGTTGACATGAAAATGCATGAAAAAAAAATACAAAAACTTGTGAAATCTCAACAATCTGGGCACCTAAAAACTTAGTTTGCTGTCAGTGGTTTAAAGATTTCATTTTGTTAGTGAACTACAGAGAAATGTTTCTCAAGAACTAGAATGAAATATTTCTGTTATTTGATTTAAAGCTGAGATCACAGAGTTTGAACACAGTGTCTCAATTAAAAGCCTTGTTTAGTTAGAAATGTAAATTAATTCAAAGTGATTTTATCTTACTAGAAATTGAAACTTTGTAGGTTTTGGTGCAACAATTTTTTAATCAGCTCGTATTTTTTCTGTTCTTGATTCGAAAGATGTTCTATCGTTGTTAAAAATGAAAGGAAACATGAAAAAGGGTCAAATTGTTTGAACACATTCCAAAAAGGAATTTCTTCCTTTTGATTCTTATGCGTTACAATGTATTTTCATGTTTAGTAACATTTGCAGACAACCTAAAGAAATAATTGTATTTTATGAATGTATCCAATGAAATATTTTATTTTGTAGTCAGTGTTTTGTAAATGTAATTAGAATTCAATTATGATATGAAATTCTACATCTTATTAGTCCGAATGAGAATTGGAACTGGCAGGTTTATGAATCACACATATGTTGTACATTGGTTTAAATGACAACTAATAATGTAAATTTCGACTCAGTTTGTCAAGTAATTTGGGATTTATTTGATTGTAAACGTTTGCAATTAAAATGCCCACAAATCAGAAGTCTCATATGTGACGTCATGCAGCTAGCGCGAGCTAGCAGCACTAGCGTAAAACACTCACCAAGACCTTATAGAGCTTCTCCTCCATGCTGGCTCTCACTTCACCGACTGCTTTATCCCCGACATAGCTGCTACTTTCCACTTGGTCAGATTTATTGTGGTTTTCTCCATGTTTAATGCTCCTTTCTTCTTCGTCCTGGAGGCTAAGACCCTGTCTCCTTCTTCTGCAGTTGTAGTCCGCTACACGTTTATGCACAAAACCTAAAAATTTCACAGGCATCATATGTTTGATCGACAGCACGTTTCAAACTGGATAAGACTTTTATTGCTTCATTGACTTTAATTGGCTACCCATTCATATATATATATATATATATATATATATATATATATATATATATATATATATATATAAATAAATCGACAAATTCTGACAAGGTAGCACTAGGGCCTAATTATCATTGCTGGGGCCCCTGGGCACAATGTGCTTAAGACTCCCACCCAAAAAATTTTTAAAGCCCCTCAATGGCACCTTTTAGACATTTCACAACATTGTCAATAACTAATTCACTAATTCATAACTAATTGTTTCATAATCTAATCACAAACACACTCATTCATACCTGATGATTTTTCTGTCCTGCCTCACCCCTTCTCTGTCTCTCGTCTGCTGCCCTCTGTCCTTTTGCCTCTTTCTCTGCCTCTCTCTCTTCCTCTCAGTGCTCCTTTCTCCTCTTCTGTCTGTAATAACAAAACTTTTTTAAATAATCTGTGGCGTCTCTTGGGGACGGTCGAGTCCTACTGTCAAACCCCCACAGGAAGTGACGCGGCTCGTTTTGCCAAGTACAAAAGTTGGTTGTGAAGCATAGATTAAGTTTATAACTCCTACTAAAATATTGGAATGGCATTTTTTTTAATGAAATCTTCATTTAGCGCATTGCTTTTAAACAAAAAAACTAGAGATTAAACATATGGGATGTCATCTACCTGTGGATTTTAACATTGTTCAAGGAAGTTGAGAGGTTATTATGGCTTAAAGGGGATTGATTGAAAGATTATACAGTTATAAAAAAGTTTGCAATGGTAAGAGATCTACATTTTTTATACATTTAAATGTATAAAAAAGGGTTTATTCTTCGTTTGTATTCACATAAAATGACATTTGTAGTGTGTAAATGTGTGCTATTTTGTGGCCCATTTAATTGTGAAGCTTGACTATTAAATTATTCACATAAAATAGCAATCAAAATAATGAAACTCAGATTGCATGCATCACAAAAAATGTGTTGCTAGAATTAAGTGCTGAGTTGCTGTGCCCCACTATCATGTCAATAATGATATATTACAGAGACTCATGTATATTTTGAGACACAGTCCTGTACCTGTCCTTTTCTTTCTCTCTTCTCTCCTGCCTTTCCACCTTTAAAGGATCCTGTCTCTTTCCTCTTCTTTTTGACTCCTGTCATCATTCCTCCTCTTTTTGCTCCTCCTTCCTCTTTTTGACTCCTGTCTCCTTCCTCCTTTTTTGACCTCCGTCTCCTTCCTCCTTTTTTGACTCCTGTGTCCTTCCTCCTTTTTTGACTCCTGTCTCCTTCCTCCACTTTCTGTCATCTGTCTTCTTCCTCCTCTTTTAGTCTCCTTCCTCCTCTTTTTGACTCTTTCCTCCTCTTTTTGTCTCCTTTCTCTTTTTGACTCCTTTTTCCTTCCTCCTCTTTCTGTCATGGCTCCTCCCTTTAACAAATGCTTATCCTGTTTAACGTCTTACTGCCTGTTGATCTCCAAAAAAAGTCCAAATTCCTGACAAGCTGAGATTCGATGGCAATCAGTGACAATGCGCTGAGCCGCTGTTCAGTTTGTGTTGTTCCGAGTTCCTTTTTTATTCTTGTCATTTGTGAAAATGATCGTTCCGCAGGGCCACAAACAAATCAGGGAAGATGGACTGTAGACTGTGTTTTTAAAAGGACCTGCAATAGTTTTGGAGGAGATTTCTCTTGCTCAGTCTGTATGAAACACCTAAACTGGATTATTTCATCTGCCAGGTTCTCATCTAGATCTGAAGGGTACAATGCGGTGAGTACATCAGCTTCTTTGCGTACGGCAGAGAGGTCCTTGCAATCCATGTTCAGTGGGATGGCAAACTTTTCATTAATGTTGCTGTATGCATTCATTCCGTGCTCCAAACAGTTAACTAGGCTGTCAATGATGACACTAAATGTTTCAATTTGAAATCTCTCTCGACCTTTCAGTGTTATTTCATGTTCTGTAGATTCAGCTGAAAATATTTTTTGTTTATTGGTCCGCTGCAGTTCATCCTTATACGACCGGCAGATTGCAGGAACATTCTTTGCAGACATTTCAAAATGGTCAAATCGGTCACGTATTAATGATAGAAATAATTTCAAAGACTCAAATAGACGAACGGCAGTTATGAGATCAATGTCTGCCTTCTGTAATGATTCACTGGTTGCTTTGAATCTGCTTAAGACACAGTTCCAAAACTGTGCCATAAATGACATTACAAGACTGCCCAACTTTTTGATTGTTTGAGAGAGAGAGAGAGAGCGCACTTTACCGCCCAAGCCCCCGTCTCTTGTTGATTCCGGATATCTGCTTGCCCGACTGTGAAAAGCAGCAGCTAGCGCGAGTTTTTTCATTAATTTTCCCCCAGAGTGCTGCTGGGTCATGTACCTGATAAACCTACTCTGACTCGTCGCCGGTACAGCTAGGTTCAGGTGCTGAGCAGCTAGCTGCCGCCTCATCCTCCTCGGTTATCTTGTCTGGACCGTTAATTTGCTCACCTTCATCCACCACAGCCATCTCGTCCTCCTGATTTTCCTCAGTGCGTTTTTCAGAAAAAACGTATCAATGGCTAGCATGCTTCTTATTAAACGTGACTCCTACTCTTTGTCTCCTTGTCTCTTTCCTCTTTCGTTTAAAATAACCGCTTCATCTCGTTTCGCTCATCTCTGCCTCTACTACTAACTGCTCCCACAATCTGTGCAGCGCAGTTACTTTTTTTATACTCTGATGTAGAGTCAGGGTTTGTTACTATGGTTACCAGTATTGCGCATTACGAATTATGTAATGCTATTGGTTTAGAAAAATTGTCAATTCATCTTATTGGTTAGATCTAATATATCCGAAATTTGATGTCTTTTTTTTTTTTATCAACCTTAAGATTGCTTGCATGGGCCCCCTTGTGGGCATGTGCCCCCTTGTGGGCATGTGCCCCTGGGCCCATTGGGTAATCCGGCCTTGGGTAGCACAGGTAGCCAGAACACAGGCCCTGGTAGGAACAGAAAATATTAAGGGAAAATTAAAACATCAAGGGAAATTTAAAAAAAAAAAAAAGATTATAAATAAATAAGTATATTTTATTAGAAAATATTTGATTATCTTAGACTAACACTTGTTTGCAATGTTTCCCAAAGTGATGTTGTCGGTTACCCTCCAGGCCACTTGGTGGCAAAATTGTCTTGATTTATTGTTTTCCAAACGGCAATGACTACCAAGAAGAAGAATGGTAAGCACGTGACCAAAGCCTGCTTTCTTTATTAGAATTTCTTTGCATGCGCCGTTAGCAGCGTTAGCTTTCCTCGTGTTTTGAGTCTTTATAGAGTCTGCTCATCATCAGTCTGGTCATCTGAATGTGTGAACGTTTGCAGCCGGAATGTCGTCGGTCCAGCCTGGACGAGAGTTGATCAACGAGCAGTTAACTCCTGCTGAAGAAATATCCGCAGAGGTTAAAGAAATCTTCAAGACCGAGGAGGAGATGGATGAGCAGCGTACACTGCTGGATTTCTCCCGGACACCCCTGATCATCTTACACCGATTAGGTATGAATAACCGGCCATCCTAACGTTAATTTATGTCGGAGAATTAAAGCAGATTAAAGTTTTAAAGCGTTTATTCAGGAAACGTTTGTGGAAAAAGTTGGTTTCCAATTGCAGCTTCGGTTTTGAGAAAAAGGCTAAAAGACTTTCCACCTAATATTTACATCTCTGTCTTTGTTAGAGCAAGATATAAAGGAATCACTGAAGGGATTCCCCCACTTTACTTTACACAGTATTATAAAGGAAACGTGCTGCTGTATTTATTATTTTGTCACAACTGTTTGAAACATACCATGTCCTAAACTGCTCAGAGATGCTTTGGGCGTGATTGGGCCTCATATACTGGCAATTATAAATTCCTCACTGACATCAGGCTGCGTTCTAAGTTCTTTTATACATGCTGTTGTTAGGCCTCTGCTTAAGAATCAAAACCTTGACTCTGAAGTCCTGGCAAACTACAGACCAATCTCGAAATTGCCTTTCTTATCAAAAATCTTGGAAAAACTGGTTTCTGCTCAAATACAAACTTATCTGGATGCAAATCGTATTTTAGAAAAATTTCATTCCGGCTTTAAGTTACGTCACAGCACTGAGACGGCACTCTTAAGACTTTTTAATGACCTTATTTTAACTGTTGATTCAGGCTGCTCCACTGCTTTGGTGCTTTTAGATTTAACTGCAGCTGCAACTGTCAGCCATGAAATATTGCTTTCATGCCTCAAAAATCATGTTGGCATTACAGGTACTGCCTTAAGTTGGTTTAGATCGTACCTTGAAAATGGATCTTTTGCCGTCCACTTGGGTCCTGACGCTTCTGGAGCTGCCCCACTCAGCTGTGGTGTGCCGCAGGGATCCATTTTGGGCCCCCTATTGTTTTCAATGTATATGCTGCCTATTGGGTCAATTTTCAGAAAATATAAAATTGACTGCCATTGTTTTGCAGACGACCTGCAAATGTGTCTGCCTTTTGAAGGCAGGCACAAGCAATGTTCAAGTTTTGTTTGATTGATTACAGTAAGTGAAGGACTGGATGGCTCATAATTGTTTAAAGCTTAATGATTCCAAAACTGAAATTGTTGTATTTGGTAACTCATTTGATGCCACTGCTCTAGGCCCTTTGAATATCTATTGTCACGAGTCTGCCAGGAATCTTGGGGTTGTTTTGGAAAGTTCGTTTAAATTGGACAGACAAATAAGTTCAGTCGTCAAAAATAGCTTTTTTCAGCTGCGTTTGCTCAGCAAAATCAAACCCTATTTGCCTCATGGTGACCTGGAGCGTGTCATTCATGCTTTTATTACGTGTCGCTTCGATTATTCTAACTGTCTGTACTGTGGGCTCAATCAAACCTCCATCCGTCGTCTGCAGTTGGTTCAAAACGCAGCGGCGCGTTTTCTCACAGGAACGAGGAAACGTGAGCACATAATATGAAGTGAGATCGATGACATAATCTGAAACTGAAAAAACAAGTTTTGAAACCTTGAAAATCAGTATTTGAACATTTAAAGCCTGAAATAAAGTTTTGAAAGTCTGAAAATAAAATTTGAATCTCTGCAATTATAATTTTGTAAATAGCATTTATGTTTTCATTAATTCAACATGCAAAGTACAGAGTTTCAGCCTCACGTTTTCAGGGATTCAAACTGCTTGTTTCACCTTTGCCGTTTTTCAAGTAAGCTTTTTCACAGTTTCAAATATGGCATTGTTTTCCCACCACGCTATATTTGCAAAAAACCTTTGAAAGCTTGTAATATGAGATCTGAAAAAATATTCAACTTTCCAACATCTGCCTTTCGTAGATTCGTCTGGTTGCGATGACGTGATTTTTGGCAGCGTTCTCTCGGTGCTTTACGATTCGAAACTCTGAAACTCACACTCGCTGAAAAAAAAAAAAAAACCCTCATCGCTCCGGGGAGGGACACGTGCCCAATCGTGTAGTCCAATCACATGTAAGAACAAGTAGGACTGACAGTGTGATGCGCCAATGACTGACAGACTGGTGCCAAAGGAGCCTGTCTGTTGAAAGTTCGGGAATCGGGGAGAGACGGACGCCGTCGGTGTCCGTGTCGTTGTCCGTGTCGTTGTCCGTGTCGGCGACGGCAAAGGTGAAAAAAGCAGTTTGAATCCCTGAAAACGTGAGGCTGAAACTCTGTACTTTGCATGTTGAATTAATGAAAACATAAATGCTATTTACAAAATTATAATTGCAGAGATTCAAATTTTATTTTCAGACTTTCAAAACTTTATTTCAGGCTTTAAATGTTCAAATACTGATTTTCAAGGTTTCAAAACTTGTTTTTTCAGTTTCAGATTATGTCATCAATCTCACTTCATAACATAACTCCTGTGTTGGCCTCTCTGCACTGGCTTCCAGTCAGCTTTAGGATTCAATTCAAGATACTGTTGATGGTTTTTAAATACCTGAATGGGTTGGCTCCATCTTACTTTTCGGAGCTTTTGTTGATCCATGATCCAGGTCGTACACTGGGATCCTCCAATCAAATGACTCTGGAGGTGCCAATATCTAAATGTAAAACCAGAGGAGACTGGGCTTTTGCCGTAGCGGCTCCGAGACTCTGGATGTCAAAATGGCCCAGTCCATTCAAGTTTTTAAGTCGTTGTTGAAAACTCATCTTTTTGCTTTGGCCTTCAACACAAGCTGAGCAGATCCCATGTATTTTATTTTTTATTACTTTATGTTGTATATTTGGTGACTGTTTTTACTCTTCAATTGTATTTTATTATGTTTGTTGTACAGCACTTTGGGCGGTTGTGGCTGTTTTAAGTGTGCTATATAAATAAAGTTGACAGCGACATTTTTTGGCTTTTACCTGCCTCTTTGTGGCTCACGGATTGAGAGGTTCAACCCCTTGGAGCAGGGCTGTGCAGAGAGCTTTTAAAGGGGCAGGTGCCCAAAGTTAAAAAGGGCCACATAGAGCCAGATTTTAAAGGGACATGTCATGAAGCTGCCCAGTTCTGAGTCTCCATCTACCTTGGGCTAAGGACAGATGCTGGCTTTTGACATTAAAGGGAGAGATAATCTGGATGTTTACATGCAGCAAGTGAAAAGTCGAATTGGTACCTTTGTCTGATTGAAATCAGACTTTTAAAATGTATATAAAAGACATCGAATTGAACTAGAGTTTCAGAAGGGCGACTAAGGTACCAAAGTAGTCTGATTGGAATCGGACATCTCTGCTGCAACCAGCCCCCCCCCCCCCCCCCCCCCCCCCCCCCCCCCCCAAAAAGCACTCATGGATTACGGATGCGACCCAACAATAACGATGCGTTCTATTTCAAATCTCGGAAATTCCGACTTCCCAGTGGGAAATATCAACTGGAACACAGTGGCGGATGACCAATAGAGGGCGCTAGGGCGCCACCCCACCACTCAGAACTTCAATAAAACGTGAAAAAAGAATTTGTATAACACTAATTCGAAATATGTGTGTTATTTCAGATGTGAAAGATAAATATTTCATAGTTTAAAGGGAGTTGAGTTGAGTTTGTACATTCATCAGTGTTGTTTGATTGAGGACGTACTTCCGCCTTGGTGTGCAGAATCTTGCGCCCCAAGGCTCCCATAGACTCCCGTTAAAAGGTTTGCATGCGCAGTAGCTGCTCTTCAATACAAGAGATAGGGCGACTTGGGGCTCAGGAGAGGTGAGACTACATATCGCCCCCCACCCCCGTGAGGCTGAAATCAAACCAACGTCTGCCATAGACAGGTCAAACTGTGGGAGTTGGAGACGGACAAAAAGAGACACAAAATGCAGAAGGAGAAAAATGATTATTTAGTTATATCCCTAAAAACACTATGGTTTGAGAGAAAAACACAGCAGGAGAAGCTTGATGTGAAATAGCTCCGATCCACACACATGCACACTCAAAAAATTAAGGCACTTGGGTAGAGCTGGGGAATACGGCCTTAAGTCTATATTGCGATATAATCCAAAGCATGTGCTGTAATATGTATTGTGGTATTTTTTTTCTTTTTGTAAATTAAAATGATTGCTCATGAACATGCTCACTTCCCAGACACATTGGAGCAGAACAACTTCAAAAAGGTTTAGAAGGCCATTTAAAGAAAGTTTATTGGGCATATGCCTTTAAAAATATTCTTATTCCAAAAAAAATCAACACTAAAATTCTCAAAAGATAAAGATGAAAATATGTTAAATAAAATAAAAGCTAAATGTTATGAAAATAAAGGTCAAAATTGTATGCTTTTCCGGTTACTTGTTTATACATTTGATGTTGCACAAAAAGAAACCTGCATATATTTGAATTAAAAGTGCAGAAAGTTCAAAAGGTTTCGCTTCCGTTAAATACAAATCAACAAATTTTAAACTTTTAATAGCTAGAGTAAAGATAAACTCTGAATAGGGCTGTTTTTAAAAAAAATTGTAAAATCGATTCCGAATCGATCCTAAGAGAAATCTAATTGATTCACAATTTCAAAAAACGATTTTATTTTCTGGAATAGTTTGCCCTTTTTACAACTAAAATAGGAAGGTAAAGTCCAGATTGCCATTTTAAATCTTGTGTCTGAAAGGGTAACTACAGTTTCCCCCGGTGAACTGTTACTTACCCACTAATAAGGCATATTGAATTACAGGCATTTCATTAAGATAATAGCTCAAAAAATGTAAAAGCATTGACCCATATCAACATCGAACTGGATCAGATTGAATCAAATCAAATTGTGATCATCGATTCTAACTCTTAAGACTATGGTCGATTCATGAAATTTGAATTGGTACCCTAACACTGAACATCATTATCCTTGCTGAAACAAAGCGTTTGTTGGCAGAGCTTAATGACGTAATCAAAATGCATAACCGCAGAATGGCGGTATAGTCAAAATCTCTACCTTTGGCTAAATTTATATAGGTTCTTCCTTATACCTTTTAAATTGCCCACCACAAGTCTTGGGCCATGCCTGCCTTGGAGCTTGTTCCTCCAGGAACGTCTCCAATCCACAAATGGCTCAAACCATTGAGGCGCAAAAAGATGCTATCTGTGGCCTGATTCCACTCTCTCTGCCTGATGTCTTATAGCTTACTCAAGGCCAGAAAAGAAAAACATTTTACTGACTCTAGTCTCTTGTCTCATGTTGATACGGTTTTCTCAGTGTTATAACAATTCAGTTCAGTTTATTTATATAGCGCCATTTCACAACAGATTAGAGGGTGACACGGGAATCAATTGTCGCTCCCGTCCCGATCCCAAGAAAATAATCCCGTCACGTCCCGATCACGTGACAGCGCCCCCCCACCCAAAAATCTTGCCCGAAAAAATCCAGAGAGAAAGACTCCCGTCCTGACCCGAATCCCGTAGATTAGTCATTTCCTAATATGGCGCTCGCTGGTTTAAGCTTGCCGCACGAACATTCCGCTCGGAAACGAGACGTGCGGAACCGGCCGAGACGCCTTCGAGCAGCGCTTATACATTCTGCAGCTTGTCCCTGCTGAGAGCCAATATTGTTGACAACTGTAGGGGGCGGCGTAGGGCTCTACGGCATGCATACAACACTACATCATAGTAGAAGTAGTAATCCCTGTTCTTTACAAGATGGTGACACCCGTGAACTTAAACAAAGCAGAACTTTTATGCTGTTTACTTAGGAAAAAAAAAAAAAGCAGACTGTCCACTCATCCATTAAAACACACACACACCATGATCGCTATCGGCCGAATCATAAAGATGTCTATTTACGAACCTCCGGCAATATGAGCTCTTGCCAGTCTGCCATGTTTTTCCGCACGGGACGCGTAGTTAAAAATTTTCCTAGGTGCGGATATTTTGGGGAGGGAGGAGGCCGAGCAGAGAGACGTGTTGCGGAAATGCCGTAATTTGGCTGCGTGGAGCAAAGCATAAACCAAGCTTAAGCGTTCGAGGCAATTGAAGTGGAATGTAAACAGAAATCGCGGACAACTGCCGCGCTAAACAGATAGTCGCTTTGTTTATGAAGAGGCATGCTAACAGATAACGACATTCACACTGTAATATGAAAAACAAGTTGTGTTAAAATTAGTGTCTAAAACAACACTACAAGCAGAGAAGTGCAGTTTATAGCCTATTCCTTCAAGTTTTATCTCTCACAACGTGACACTCCGTGGGTGCCACCATTATCCTCCGACTTATTTTTGGTGAAGTCGGGTGCGCCGAACTACCCCCGAGTTCGCAGGTAGGAGGTTCCACTTGGCCAGGCTTTCCAGTGCAGTTTTCCTATTTGGAGGTAGGATAAGGCCCATGTCCCACTGGTTTGAATGGGTTCTCGAACACAGCATAAGATACACGCATTTTCAGTCGGATATCATATGCTTGCCAGTTTATCCAGGTGGTGTAGCAACAACGTAGCAGTTTCAGTTTTGGTGTGTGCAGTGTAATAGAACCGATGGTATTCAACTAAAGATAGATGTAAAAAAAAAAAGAAGAAAATTGTAATTTCCCGTCCCGATCACGTTACCAACACTGAAATTGACTCCCGTCCCGCGGGAATCCCGAAAAATTGTCAACCTCTACAACAGATGTCATCTCAAGGCACTTTACAAGAAGTTATTACAATACAATGTTTAATTTAGGAATTAGAGAACCGCAGAAGATTGCGTTGTGAATTCTCAGCAATCCCTCACACTGAGCAAGCATGAAGCGAAAGTGGAGAGGAAAAACTCCCTT
This sequence comes from Apricaphanius iberus, assembly GCA_028564705.1. Classification (NCBI taxonomy): domain Eukaryota; kingdom Metazoa; phylum Chordata; class Actinopteri; order Cyprinodontiformes; family Aphaniidae; genus Apricaphanius; species Apricaphanius iberus. The sequence goes on along the minus strand of JAPXFQ010000075.1, from coordinate 2,009,248 downwards.
TTAACAGGAAGAAACCTCCAGCAGAACCAGGCTCAGCATAAGCGTTTATCTGCCGAGACCGTCTGGGGTTTGGAGAAGGCAGCAGAGACACAGAAAGAGCAACAGAACTGATGCAGAAGCAGAAGTTGGTTGCAGGACGTGGAGAACGCTCCTCCACTGGAATGCCATCTTAGTCAGGGTCGTCAAGCAGGGCGGGTCAGGAGCACCTACTGTAGGAAGAGACTAAGAGAAAACAGGTTAGCGCTTAAATTAACAGCACATCATGCAGTTGGGGAGAAGTAGGAGAGAAAGTAGGAACAGACTCTAATGATGACCTCCAACAACCTAGCCTAAAGCAGCATAGCTACTAACATTCACCTGTCTCCTAGCTACTAGGATACCTAGCTACTAACACTCTCTACCTGGCTTACATTAACCTATCTCTACCTAGCTACTCTACCTGACTACTAACATTAACCTGTCTCTTCCTAGCTTTTGACACTCTACCTGGCTATTAACATGGGGGGCCTAAGTATCCTCCTCTTTCAGTCGGCCTGTGGGTCCCCAAACCGAAAAAAATAATGAATGGAAGTCAATGGAGCGATAAGTTATTTTCTGGTCTGCTTTGTCTTACGTTCTGAATCACACATAGGTTGTAATTCGATTTAAATGATAAAGATTTAAATCTTAACAGAATCCAACACTACACAATATTTGGTACCAAAGAGGAACAGTACATCAGTTGTGAGAAATTATATCTGCTATGAAAACGTTGATGCTGCACAACGCCAGGTATTATGCAGAACCCGTCTTGGTGTTGTTGCTGCCTCACGAGGTAGGCTACAGTACGAACCTTTATCAACACCTAAAAACATCGCACCAACATACACTACCGTTCAAAAGTTTGGGGTCACCCAAACAATTTTGTGTTTTCCATGAAAAGTCACACTTATTCACCACCATACGTTGTGAAATGAATAAAAAATAGAGTCAAGACATTGACAAGGTTAGAAATAATGATTTTTATTTGAAATAAGATTGTTTTTACATCAAACTTTGCTTTCATCAAAGAATCCTCCATTTGCAGCAATTACAGCATTGCAGACCTTTGGCATTCTAGCTGTTAATTTGTTGAGGTAATCTGGAGAAATTGCACCCCACGCTTCTAGAAGCAGCTCCCACAATTTGGATTGGTTGGATGGGCACTTCTTGCGTACCATACGGTCAAGCTGCTCCCACAACAGCTCAACGGGGTTCAAATCTGGTGACTGCGCTGGCCACTCCATTACCGATAGAATACCAGCTGCCTGCTTCTTCTCTAAATAGTTCTTGCACAATTTCGAGGTGTGTTTTGGGTCATTGTCCTGTTGTAGGATGAAATTGGCTCCAATCAAGCGCTGTCCACTGGGTATGGCATGGCGTTGCAAAATGGAGTGATAGCCTTCCTTATTCAGAATCCCTTTTACCCTGTACAAATCTCCCACCTTACCAGCACCAAAGCAACCCCAGACCATCACATTACCTCCACCATGCTTAACAGATGGCGTCAGGCATTCTTCCAGCATCTTTTCAGTTGTTCTGCGTCTCACAAACGTTCTTCTTTGTGATCCAAACACCTCAAACTTGGATTCATCCGTCCACAGCACTTTTTTCCAGTCTTCCTCTGTCCAATGTCTGTGTTCTTTTGCCCATCTTAATCTTTTTCTTTTATTGGCCAGTCTCAGATATGGCTTTTTCTTTGCCACTCTGCCCTGAAGCCCAGAATCCCGCAGCCGCCTCTTCACTGTAGATGTTGACACTGGTGTTTTGCGGGTACTATTTAATGAAGATGCCAGTTGGGGACCTGTGAGGCGTCTGTTTCTCAAACTAGAGACTCTAATGTACTTATCTTCTTGCTCAGTTGTGCAACGCGGCCTCCCACTTCTTTTTCTACTCTGGTTAGAGCCTGTTTGTGCTGTCCTCTGAAGGGAGTAGTACACACCGTTGTAGGAAATCTTCAATTTCTTAGCAATTTCTCGCATGGAATAGCCTTCATTTCTAAGAACAAGAATAGACTGTCGAGTTTCAGATGAAAGTTCTCTTTTTCTGGCCATTTTGAGCGTTTAATTGACCCCACAAATGTGATGCTCCAGAAACTCAATCTGCTCAAAGGAAGGTCAGTTTTGTAGCTTCTGTACTGAGCTAAACTGTTTTCAGATGTGTGAACATGATTGCACAAGGGTTTTCTAATCATCAATTAGCCTTCTGAGCCAATGAGCAAACACATTGTACCATTAGAACACTGGAGTGATAGTTGCTGGAAATGGGCCTCTATACACCTATGTAGATATTGCACCAAAAACCAGACATTTGCAGCTAGAATAGTCATTTACCACATTAGCAATGTATAGCGTGTGTTTCTTTAAAGTTAAGACTAGTTTAAAGTTATCTTCATTGAAAAGTACAGTGCTTTTCCTTCAAAAATAAGGACATTTCAATGTGACCCCAAACTTTTGAACGGTAGTGTATATGAGAGTTGCACGGCTAAACTGACCGCCACCAGTGTTTAAATTTCCAGTAAACAAACTTCGAGGCGACAGGGATCGCTGACCGAGCTGTTTGAAAGAATCGCTCCTTACAAACATAAAAAAACGGCACACTGAAATAATTTGTGCTATAACGGGTTTTATAGCCAAAAGTATGCTTTGTTAACCATGATGAATAAGCTAGGATTCAATCTCACACACACATTTTAGCCACATTTTACCTGCGCTGTATAAAAAATGCCGACAGAAAGGTAAAGCCGCACCGAAAACAGCGGAGTATTTTGCAACAACTGACCTGAGATCAAACCGCTCTACGGAGTCATACCAGAGTCTGAAAGTGCATTAGATCGATGGAGAATTAAAAATCAGAGCTTGTTCCTTCAAGCATCCTACTTCCTGGATAACCACACGGAGGAAAACATTGCAGCCGGAGGGAATCATTAGCTGGGATCAAAAGGAAGAAAACCTTGATTGCAGAACGACACCGATGACCATCGAGTGTGATGATTAAAAGTAGATAAAGTTGTTAATATTTGCCTTTGTCTTAAAATAAGTAAATAATCTTATGGAATAGAATAAATTATGTATAAAAATCTGTTTATAATACACAATATTTTTGATTGCATTAATTAAAAAATGCATGACAAAAGCCCCACAAAAATAATTGCACATTAAATCGCAATATTGAAGAAAAAAATCGCAATTAGATTATTTTCCAAAATCGTTCAGCCCTACTAAGGATGTAAGTTTCGACTGTTTGTCAAGTGATATGGGATTTATTTGATTGTTAAAATTCGCATTTAAAATGCCTACAAATCAAAAGTCAGAAATCTCATATATGAGATATATCTCACATATTGGTTTCTTTGGTTAATATGCCATGACTCAAGTGTCAAAACTTTGGGTTTGTTTCAAAGATTGCACAATACAGTTTTTTTTGTCAGTCATGTTGACCGGCAGGCTAAAAAAATACGGTCACAATCTATTTTTATTCATCACATTTTAATGTAATTGGAGGTTAGGGTTGCCTATCTCCAGCAATCGTCTGACAAGTTAATACCTATTGCATAGTATCCGTTAAGTAGTATTCAGTCAAAACAACCTGACCAGAGAACTAGACGTAAAAGTGAAAATAAATGCTTGCTCTATTATTAGAACATCTGATGCGGTTCCTGCACGGTATGGAACGAAAATGCTAACTTTTGTCTTTTTTTGTAATCTGATAGTGTGATTGTTGCAGAATTATTGACACGAGGTTTTGGATTTTTTTTTCCGTGGACAGAATAGATTACCCCCATGGGTAATCATAGCTGTTGATCTGCAGGCGGAATACGCATTTCGCTCCACTCGAGACTGCTATTGCATTATTCAAAAAAAAGTTTAACATAAGGAAAAATTTCTCCCAGCGTAGTGACCGTAAGTAGAATACTCTCAGAATGAGCTTTTTCCTGACACGTAAACTAGTGGATGTGCCCAGTTAAAGCTGCAGTTGGCATCCCACAACATCTGTGGAGCACATCGGGCTCTATGGGGCGCGTCTAACCGGGCACAATGGGATGGATGCACTGGCGACCTGTCCAAGGTGCACCGTGCCTAGACCGCACTAGACCCCCTGTGACCCTTTAAGGAGAAGCGGGATAAGTAATGGGTGGAATTTATTTACCTAGATTGTACCTAGACTACCGAGACTGTAGACGGAAGGTATGAAAACTAATACGTCAAAATGATGGACAGCCGTCAGATTTTACCGTCACCATTCTTTAAAAAAAAAGGCCAAATACAGATAATATTCTGTTAATGTGAGCCCTGGTTTGTTTATGTCATGAGCTATCGCATAGTGTACTGTAGGGATGTAGGAAAATATCAATACGGCAATATATATTGATAATTTATGTCACAATATAGTATTGATAACATGAAATCACAATATATCGATATTGTGAAAATTATTTTTATTTTAATTTACAAAATTTAAATAAACTATTAATGATTACAGTAGTTTTTAAATACAAATTTTAGTAAGACCACTAGGTGGTGGCTGATTTCACCTTAGGTGGAACTGGAACTGGTAATAAAACTGGATCCAAACAGAAACAAAGGCCCTCCACCACCCGGCTATACCATATTTTGATGTACTGACCACAGGTTTGGACAGTGGGCAATATTAACGGAATAAGTAGGCCTGGGCAAAAAAATCAATTAAATGAATTTGTTCCATTTTTTTTATACAGGGTTTAAAAAAAAAGTAAATGGTGCTTTTGTGTAATGGCACATTTTTGGCTCCCCAGAGTTTCCATAGAGTGAATTGGAATGGGTTTGCTAGGACAGATGTGGAACAAGAGACCCCACGCTGTTAAATGTTGCCTAAAGCCCATCGCAGTCAAAGGCAGCAGCACCACAAAACCTATTCCAACACCTGAAACAGAAGTATCCAGCTAAATATGAAGAATGCCAGTCTCTCTTGAGAAGAACAAAACCACAGTGACCAAGAAACCTAAGCTAAAAGAAAAACAGCTAACTGTTGCTGAATTCTTGGCACACTTTTTCTGCCGTTTGTACTTATTGCTTTTGTTGATCAGTAGAGAGGGGTTGGAAAAAAATGGTAGGGTTAAAAAAACTCTGAGATTTTGTTTTTAGGTAGAAATGATATTAATTTAGCTCAAAGGTAGAAATTTTGACTATACTGCAGTTCAGCATTTTGATGATGTCATCACCTACCTGTATGTACCCGATACACACTTTGTACCGGGTATGAAGAGATACTGATGTCCAGTGATATTGAAAGTTTAAAGTTTTCTTTTGTCATTTAGCAAAAAAATGTGTTAAACTTTGAAGGATTTTTAATTCAAATATATACAATTTCTTTTAATGCGATATTAGGTGTTTAAATAAATAACAAGAAAAGCAGGTAATTAAGAACTTTGTTTTCATACTTTGCTTTTAGTTTTATTAATATCTTCATCTTTAGTCAAGTTGTATGTTCTTTAAATGACGTTCTAAACTTTTTTTGAAGTTGTTCTGAACCATTGTATCTGGAAAGTGACAATGTTCATAAGTCATTTTGATATGTATAAAAAAAAAAAAAACATAAATACAGTTTTGATAATTAAACCTGTGTTTGAACTCAATTTTATTTTTGTATTTAGCCAAATTTAGGATTGAAGGCTTTTTTAAAGCATTTTTATCTGCATGGAATAAATAAAACAAATTATTTTCTTTAACCTCCAATAGAAAATCTTTCTGCTGTGTTTGCTTTTTCAGAGAATCTACGGGATTGTGTGTGGAAAGACGTTTTCCCTGACAAGCAGCTCTGTAAACAGGAGAGTGATTCCAGTTTGGACCAGAAGAAACCAGAACCTCTTCAGGTAAAAGAAGAAAAGCAAGAGCCTGAATATCCCTGCATAAAACAGGAAGCATTGGAGCTCGACATAAATGAACAAAAAGACCGTCTTGTATTGAAGCAGGAGACCGAAGATGCATTCATGGTGTCTCCTATACTGGTGGGAGAGTCCCACATTAAACCAGAACCAATCAGGATCCAAGTAATCTCTCAGGCCTCAAATGGAACTGAGAATCATGATCAAGAGGGAAGCCATCATAAAGACTCATGTAAGCCTGTCTCTTTTACACGAGGTCGCCCTCATTTTACCCTAAACCGTAATTTGGCTCATCACATGAAAGTTCACACAGTTAAAAAACCTTATGAATGTCTTTCCTGTGGAAAAAGCTTCACAAGTAAATTTGCTGTAGAAAGACACATCAGAATTCACACAGGTGAGAAGCCATATAGATGTCGTTACTGTGGAACAAGCTTCACAAGACAATTTGTTTTAAAAAGACACATCAGGATTCACACAGGTGAGACTCTTTTCTCTTGCAGCATTTGTGGCAAAGATTTTACTAGGAAAGATCATTTCACTGATCACATGAGGGTCCACACCGGTGAGAGGCCTTTTGGATGTCTGTCCTGTGAAAAAAGATTCAAAACAAAATGTGATTTGGATAAGCACTTTAGAATTCACACAGCTATGAAGCCTTTCTCTTGTACAATTTGTGGCAAACGTTTTACTCAGAAAGGTTGTTTGACTAGTCACGCAAGGTTGCACACCGGTGAGAGGCCTTTTGGATGTCTGTCCTGTGAAAAAAGATTCACAACAAAATGTGAGTTGGATAGGCACGTCAGAATCCACACAGGTATAAACCCTTTCATTTGTACAATTTGTGGCAAAGGTTTTAATCAGGAACGTACGTTGACTCATCACATGATAGTTCACACAGGTGTGAAGCCTTTTAAATGTTCGTCCTGTGGAAAAAACTTCTCAACAAAATCTGTTTTTAAACGGCATGTAAGAATCGGTAATGGTAAAAACCCTTTCTCTTGTAAAATCTGTGGCAAAAGTTGTACCCAGAAAGGTAATTTGTTGCATCACATGGGGATACACAAAGGTGAAAATCGTTTCAAATGTTTGTCCTGTGGAAAAAAACTCCACTACGAAATCTGTTTTTGATTTGGGCGGCTCAGAATTTACACGTGAGAAGTGTTTGTCTTGTACAACTTGTGGCAAAAGATTTACTTAAAGTATTGGTTTGGCTTATCACATGACTACTCCCACAGATGAAAGGCTTTTTACCTTTGATACCTGTGAAAAAACTTTCAGATTAAAAAAACCATACATGGAAGTAGCCTATCTCTTGTAGAATCTGTGACAAACGTTTTAGTTAGAAACATTTTACTCGTCATATTAGAACTCGCAGAGGTCAAAAGCCTTATCCATGTAAGAGTTGGGAAAAACGTTCTCTTAACTTTTATTCATAGTTCTAATCCAGTCGACATGAAAATGCACGAAAGAAAAGACAAAACCTTGTGAAATATCAACAATCTGGGCACCATAGAACTTAGTTTGCTGTCAGTGGTTTAAAGATTTCCTTCTTTTTTTTAACTACAGAGAAAGGATTTCTCATGATTAAATATGTTTCTGTTATTTGATTTAAAGGTGAGATCGCAGAGTTTCATCATAGTCTCAATTAAAAGCCTTGTTTAGTTTGAAATATAAATGAATTTAAATACATTTTATCTTCCTAGAAATTGAAACTTTTAATCAGCTCATATTTTTCCTGTTCTTGATTCTAAAGATGTTCCATTGTTACCTGTTAAAATTAAAGGAAAGTTTTTCTGCTATTTCTATAGTATTATTTTCTGCTGTGGTTGTTTTGCATAAATCTCTTCTCTTCTTGATTAAGCAAACGGTATGAAAAGGGTAAAATTGTCTGAAAAGAGATCGCAAACAACTGTACCTTCATAAGAATTACAATGCATTTTCATGTTTTGTAACATTTACAATCTAAAGGAATAAATGTATTTTATGATTATTAAAATGTATCCAATGCAGTATTTTATTTTGTGGTCAGTGTTTTGTAAATGTAATTAGAATTCAATTAACATGTGAATTCTACATTTTATAAGTCACAAAGAGAATTGGAACTGGCAGCTGTATAAAGTTTAATGTCTTTTATTATTCAATCATAAAAGTAGTTCAAACAAAAACAAAAAAGCGGTTGAAATATATTGTAAGAGGAAAAAAAACATTGCATTATTTTGAAAGTATTGCGTAAATGGTGCAAGAAATATGTTTTTGACTAATAAAAGTTCACTTCAATACTCTGTAAAGTAGCCTTGGTTGGCCATAACAGAGGTCAGATTCAGAGAGACTGTCCAAACTGTGGTAGTCCTTTTTTTCCTTTGTGTAAGTTAAATGCCAGCAGACTTCATAGATACACAAACAGGAAACTGGGTTTCTTGGTGAGTAATACTTCAAAGTTTTCTAGGACAGTTTTCACTGAACCAGCAGGTTGGAACCAAAAGAGAGGAATGTCGCTTTTTTTAGTTATTTATTTTTTACACTATCTCTTCACACGGCCTAGTAGTTATTCTACCTAAAATGTAAGAAAGAAAAAACTTAATTTTGTAAACTGTAGTTTGATTATTTTACTATAGTTATACATTATAAGCCGTGTGCGATTTGCTGGGGGATTTTCACTCCTCTACTATAGTTATTCATTTCTTATCTCTGGGGGGGGGTACATTTTCTATTTCTCCCGCTGGCTTAACAGCTGACCCGGATCTACCATATAGGAAACCTGAGCAGGGGCCCTTGGGCATAGAGGGGCCTTCTTTTGGCAGAATTTTTTTTTTTTTTGCCACAACATAAAAAAAAAAATCAAACTACACTTTAGTCTCAATTTTCAGAATTGTCCAATCGGAATAAAATAATGGTTGTTTACAAAAATGGACTCTTGTGATTGTCTCCCTTATGTAAGTTTGTGGACTTGACAGCTAATGATTGGCAACAGGCGGCGATGCACTGTAGATCTGCTAATGATAATGATAGTGGAGCTCAGCAGGTGGTCTCGATATGTGGTATATTTAGTGGAACTGCTGACAGAAAATGGACTTTAGTAGCATCAACAGAAAGCCCAGCGGGGCTGCAAAGCGAAAGAAGACAAGGGGAGGAAAAAGAAGTGGCTGTCATATGAAATGTTCTGCCAATTAGTAGCTTTTTCGAAAAAGCTAAGAATGAGGAGTTCGAGCTAGTTAGCAGAAATGTTAGCTTGGAATAGGGTTGTCAACCGTCCGTTAAAATATGGAATCATGCCTTTGAAAATTACATTTTGTGTACGCGGTTTTCCGTCGCAGCAGGCTTCAGACCAATTCTACACCAGGTGGAGAGAGACAAGTATCAGACTTGGATTTCAGTTGAGCGGGTGATGTGTCTCCGCTCCTTTTTTTTATTTTATTTTTATATATCCTTCAATTATAACAGGAAAGAGGAACAAAAAAACCAAAAACACATCCACAAACATTCCAAACCAAGGCAAAGGCAAAATTATAAAGCGCATACATTACCAAAACTTTTCAATAACAAAATATAGCTGGTAAATGGTATAAAAAAAACACCAAAAACAATCATTAACTGAGATAAATTAAGTAGACCTAATAAGAGGAATTAAATATTTAAAAATGTAATTAACGAACAGATTTAACGGCAGACACATTCACTGAATATAAATGGAATAAAATTCAATAGCTGAAACACATTTCTTATTAGATTCAACATATAATAGAGACTCAAGATATATTTTTAATTCTTTCAAGAATAATGGGAATGAGGGATTTGTTTTAGACATTGTGGATTTATGGATATGGAATTTCCCTAATAGTATAAATAAATAAATTATGTTAAATTTATTGTTGTGAAAGGAGGGCCCAAAAATAATACTTTTCTCATCAAGGTTATACCTAACAGTAGTTTTAGCTCAAATAAAAATTTCCAAATCTTTTCAAAAAATGATACACAATGGGCACTTATAAAACAAATGGATGATATTTTCTCTATCTTTTTTATTATAGCTACAAATATCATCAATGTCAGAAAACTTAGATACATATGCATTAGTAGGGTAGATGTTATGCAAAAGTTTGAGATTAAAAATTTAAATGGGAGAAGCCAAGCTTTAGTCCAGTTTATATCACTAAATAGGGAGTTCCAATAAGTCTTTCCATGTGGGGTTATTTTCCTTTTGCTATAAAATCATCTTCTAATATGTTTATTGGTACATTTATGACTAGTAAATTGGATTCCATCTAAGTAACGTGTCTGTTGAGGGTTAATAATCTCTTGTTGATTACTACAACCTTTCATTAACTCTTTCAAACCATTTGGGATAGAACTAACTATAAATCTATATTTCTTGGGTTTCATAGGAAATCCTTTTTTTTGTAAGAACATCTCATATGACATCATGTGACCTTCATTGGTAAACAGATCCTTTAAAAGTAATATGTTTTTTCCAACCCAGTTTTGACAATAGAGGGACTTGTTTACTTTAGTAATATATTGATTATTCCAAATTATCGTTTTGTGTGGAGAAAAATTATGCGGGTAACATAATTTCCTTGCTAATAAAGCCTGCTGATAGAATTTTGATAAATTGAGGGAAAGTTTGGCTACATTATAATTACATGTTAACAGAAAATGAAGACCTCCTACTTCTTTAAATATGTTGTGAGGGATAAGATACCATATTGAGTCAGGGGCTTTCAAACACACTCACCCATTTCAGTTTAAATGTATGATTTAAGTCCTTGAAGTCTAAAAGTTCGAAGCCACCTTCTTCTCTGGATCCAGACAAGATTTCCTTCCTCAAGTAATGATGTTTGTTTTTCCGTACAAACTTGATGAAAATGTTAATGTCTTTGCAGGTCGAGTCCAGGACAGTGAGGGTAAGAGCAGGATAGACAAAACACGAAACTCCTTCAGGTTTGGTTAATAGGATTCTTCCTATGATGGAAAGGACTCTTTGTAGCCACATGTTTTAGATGGATTTGGTTTTGTGTATTTTCGAGGAGAAGCTGTCGTTCCACTGGGTCCTTACAAACATGAATTCCAAGGTATTTAACACAGTTTTTACCAGGTACATTATGTAAGCTTTTGTCCTCAGTTTGAAATAAAAGCAGTATTTCACACTTGGATATGTTTAGTTTGTGGCCAGATGCAGCTGAAAATAAGTCTACAAGAGATATAGCATGTTCAATCTGTCGTTTATCCTTTAAAAATAAAGCCGTATCATCCGCCAATTGAGTTATTTTTATCTCTTTACCAAAGATGGATAAACCTTTTAAGAACAGGATCATGGAGAATATGTAATGACAACAGTTCAACAACAACTAAAAATAAAAAAGGTGAGATAGGACAACCTTGACGAACAGATCTCATAACAGGGAATCTTTGTCTAGTGTGTGGGTATAACAAAACATTGCTGTCAATATTCTTATAAAACATTGAAACAAAATTTGGACCAAAACCAAAAAGTTGGAGAGCTTTGTATAAGAACTTGTGTTCCACCGTGTCGAATGCTGTATAGAAGTCAAGAAAAACTACCAGGGCTTCAGATTCAATATAGTTAGAATGATCTAAAAAGGTCAAGAACAAGTCTTATGTTAGAGCTTATATGACGGTTGGCCATAAATCCAGTTTGGGTTTCACTTATAATCTCATGTAAATCTTTTTTTAAGCGTTTGGCAAAAATTAAAGAGAAAATCTTATAATCACAGTGTAAAAGCGTGATGGGTCTCCAGTTTTCATAATTAATTATCTTTTTCTGGTTTGGGGATTAGGGTTAATTAAACCTATTTCATAGTTGTAGACATTTCTTTTTTTATCCAAACATTCATAAAATAATTCTATTAAAGGGTTTTCAACTATGTTCCAAAAGTGAAGATAAAACTCAGAGATTTAATTGCTTCTTGGATTTCCAGTTTTGTAATGGGTTCCTCACAATCTTTTTTTAAATTGCTCAGAGATAGGAGTGAATGACGGAATTAAACTAAAAAATGTCTCACAAGCATTAATTTTAAATTTAGATTTGTAAATATTACTATAAAAGGAGCAGACATACTTTGAAATGTCTGGAGGATTGTTGATTATGTTATCATTGATTTTGAGAGATGCAATATTATTTCGTGTACATTACGTTTCTCTAAAGCAAAAAAATAACTAGAATTTTTCTCTCCCCTCTCCAGCCAGTTTGCCCTAGATCTTATAAATGCGCCCTTAGCCATATCAGTATATAAGATGTCTATATCATTTCTAAATTTTTTCATTTTGATTAGTTCTTCCTCTGATAGGGAAGTTTTCTGTAGTAAATAATGGAGTTCATTCATAATACCAATTTCTTTAACCAGATTTTTTTTCTCAATATCTGTGGCGCGATTAATTGCTAATTCCCTAATTTTGAATTTAAAATATTCCCACTTTTGAGTGTGGTTAAAATTACTGTTACCAAAGATCTGTTTGGCAGTTGAATTGACTAAATTACAGAATATATCATCTTTGAGCAAATTAGTATTTAATTTCCAGTAATCCCGTAAATTACTGGGTTTTTTTGTTGATTTCCAGTTAGACGAACAGTAATTAAATTATGATCTGTTAAGGGGGCGTATTCATGGGAGGCTTCAGAAACAAAATGGGTACTAGGGGGGGAGGTAAACCGTAAATCGATTATTGATTGCAAAGATCTGTTAGCATTGTTCCATTAATTCTTTTTTGTCAGGATTTAGGAAACGCCAGATGTCAACTACCGAGACTTGTTCAGAGAGAAAGGTTGTGCATTTAAATCTTGAGTTTTGAGATGTTCTTGCAGGTATTCCATCTATAAGATCATTAGGTGCATCATTAAAATCACCACCAATTATGATGTGTGCTTCTTTGTATTTGTTTTTAAGGTCAATTAATTTAATTTAATTAACCATCTGCCCTCATCTGACTTAAAAGATTCAGTTATATCTCCATTAAATTTGTTAAGAAGGATGGCAACCCCTGCAGGCTGTTGGGAGAAGTGAACTTAACAACCAAAACTTAACATCGCTCTCAACTGAATGAGTCTCTTGTAGGAGTATTAAATCAGCATTTTTTTACGTTTACAAAAAATAAAGATAGATTTCCTTTTGGAAATCTATCTTTTTGGAAATTAAAGCTTGCTTCTTTCATATTGAACTATCTGGTTGATGATCTCCAGCACTTCCTTTCCAACTTCCTCGTTTGGGTTTCTCAGGTAGATTTAGAAGACTCAGGTAGATTTAGAAGACTGCTGTACCTTTCCGTTTCATCTTGTTTCTCCTGCATGGTGGCGATTTGGTTTTTTGAGTGCCACCACAGAGTCACCAGTTTCTTTGCTTTGCATTTCCAGGCTTTTCAGGTTTTCTTTCACCGTCTCTATCTCTGCAGTGTTTTTTTCACAATTTTTTCAAAGTTGGAGAAACGGTCATTTAGATTGTTAATGGCTTTTAGTGTATCCGAGTTGGAGACCGGCTTTTCTTCTATATCTGAGCAGAGTTTTTTGGGATTGGGGCTTTTGAGAGGGGAGATTGGTAAAGGAGGGCACAATCCAGCGTAAGCATGGTCGGGAGTATTGTCCATTATTAATGTTCCTTTTTTCTGGTTTCTTGCGTGTCGTTTATTAGCCATATATCATGCGATGCTAGTTGAGTTAGCAAGCAATGTAGCGTTAGCTCCGTGAAAAGTTTTTATTTTTTTATTAAGTAAGTAGTTTGAGCGAGCCTACCGTTAAAGTGTAGCACACAAGAAACGTTTCTCACTTCTCAAGCGGTGGATAGGTGCGTCCCAAAAGTCCATTTAAAAGTTTGGTACTCTGAAGTAGTGAGGAGCTCAAAAGAACGTGTCGGACCAGATCGCCATCTTGCCGCGACCTCCTCCGCTCCTTCTTCCTCTTTATTTAAAACACACCAGTGACATCACAGCAACACTTCTTATTGGTTTACTAATTACACACGTCACTTCCTTTTACTAAGGCCGTTTTCACATGTGTGGCCGTACCAGAAAACGGCCAGAGAAAATGCTAATTTTTTCTGTTCACATGTCACGGATCTCTGCCCGTATTGGGATTCAGTCTTTTACTACAAATAAACAGCAGGTGGCGGTATACAAATAAGTCTGTAGTTCTCCAACAAACAAGGGAGTGAGAAGTACCGATGTCATAAAACGAGCGACAGCCTAGAATGTAAACAAACTGGTCTACTGGTCAGCTGCTACCTGAAGCCATCTACAGGGTGAGTGTTGTAGTAAACCCGCCGTTTTGTAACCAGGTGTGTTGCTGTGGGATGCTTGAATCGAGTTGTTTTGGTATTTGTATGGTCGCGAGGTGATTCTGTAATATCGGCCGGCGGTGTCGTCATTTCCGCATGGAGCGCGTCTATTGTCTTGAGTACGGCCAGAGTACGGGTTGTGTTCACATGGTACGTGGCCGCTCGTACCTGGACTCGGATACTACCTCCAAGGCAGGTCTCTCTGGCCGTATTCTAGCACGGTACAGTCTGTGTTCACATGGTACGAAATAAGTGGATTTTGACCAAATACCGTACCCGAGTACGGACTCCCGTACCATGTGAAAACGGCCTAAGTCAAGAAAATAAAAGCATATATACAGACATGAGAGCATAATCTTTAACATTTTGCCTCCCGTTTTGAACTAATAAGGGACACTATTTGTTCCTTATTTTCGTAAATGTCCAACATGTATGTCGCACATAGGCTGCAACAGTCCAATTCTAACTACGTAGCCTATATAAAAATAAAATACAAATCACTACAGTCAGCAAAACTGTTCTGGTGGTGGGATCTGAAAGGACCGCAAATTGTTTGGGTTTGCGGCTCGTGAGTGTCGCTTTCAGGACTGATCCGGTAGACACACACAATCACACTGGCGCTTCCCACGCAGCGTTTTTAAAAAAATGTCCCGAAACCCCAAAGCAAAAACGCTTCTAGAGATACATATGTGAGTGGGCAGAGGCCCATCCTTGGCTGGTTGAGTAAAGACGAAAACGAGGTGTTGTAAAATATGTCTGCGAACACTCGCTGGCGCTGCACAGCATGGCAGGCACACAAGAACATAGATGACACACACGTCTGTGAGGCTTATACTGCATATAGGCTAGAATATTCAAAAAGGAGTACATTTTGTTGTCCATTTTCTAAGTATTCTTGTGCATATGCAATTTTACTTTTGTTGGTTTAATTGTGGAGAATTTTTTTTGAACCAGTAGGTTAAGGCATAGTCTATTATCCAATCAATATAAATAACAACTTAAGGAACAAATCACATTAACTGATTAACTGTTATGCTAATAAATAGACTAAAATGAACAAAAAATTGATACGTTTCTGGCTATTGAAATCTTTCTTATTAGTGTGGTGTGATTGTTGGTCAGACAAACCATGCAAGCCTATTTAATTTACAATTTTACATCCCACTCATAAATTTGTACTTAAATGAGCAGATAAACAAGTTTAAGGTGTTTTGGTTTTATCTGACATTTCCCAATAGACTTACTTTAGAAAGAAAATATTGGCAATACATTGTTAGAAGCTCAACAGACCTCATGTTGCTGTTCCTTTCTTCATGTCTTTGATCACACTGCATCTTGTTAACATAAGTTCTCTAACCCCTCCCTGGCTGCCACCTTATCGCGGTGGAGGGGTTTGAGTGTCCCAATGATCCTGGGAGCTATGTTGTCTGGGGCTTTATGCCCCTGGTAGGGTCACCCATGGCAAACTGGTCCTAGGTGAGGGATCAGACAAAGCGCAGCCCGACGACCCCTATGATGAACAAAATAAATGGATCTAGTGTTCCCTCGCCCGGACGCGGGTCACCGGGGCCCCACTCTGGAGCCAGGCCTGGAGGTGGGGCACGTTGGCGAGCGCCTGGTGGCCGGGCCTTTTTCCATGGGGCCCGGCCGGGCTTAGCCCGAAGAGGAAACATGGGCCCCCCTTCCCATGAGCTCACCACCTGTGGGAGGGGCCATAGGGGTCGGGTGCCGTGCAAGACGGGCGGTGGCCGAAGGCGGGGACCTTGGCGGTCCGATCCTCGGCTGCAGAAGCTGGCTCTTGGGACGTGGAACGTCACCTCTCTGGTGGGGAAGGAGCCGGAGCTGGTGTGCGAGGCTGAGAGGTTCCGACTGGACATCGTCGGCCTTGCCTCGACGCATGGCTCTGGCTCTGGAACCCGTCTCCTCGAGA
Organism: Apricaphanius iberus; assembly: GCA_028564705.1. Classification (NCBI taxonomy): domain Eukaryota; kingdom Metazoa; phylum Chordata; class Actinopteri; order Cyprinodontiformes; family Aphaniidae; genus Apricaphanius; species Apricaphanius iberus. The sequence continues at coordinate 1,993,152 of JAPXFQ010000075.1, read as the reverse complement.
GGGGTTGGACTCTCTTCCACTCTGGAGTTGCTCCCGGTGAGAGGCGCCGAGCTGGGGTGGGCATACTTGTTGCCCCCCATCTCGGCGCCTGTACGTTGGGGTTTACCCCGGTGAGTGAGAGGGTAGCCTCCCTCCGCCTACGGGTGGGGGGACGGGTGCTGACTATTGTTTGTGCTTATGCACCGAACAGTAGATCAGACTACCCACCCTTCTTGGAGTCCTTGGAGGGGGTGCTGGAGAGTGCTCCTTCTGGAGACTCCCTCATTCTCCTGGGAGACTTCAACGCTCACGTTGGCAATGACAGTGAGACCTGGAGAGGCGTGGTTGGGCGGTATGGCCCCCCCGATCTGAACCCGAGCGGTGTTTTGTTGTTGGACTTCTGTGCTCGTCATGGATTGTCCATAACGAACACCATGTTCAAGCATAAGGGTGTTCATGTGTGCACTTGGCACCAGGACACCCTAGGCCGCGGCTCGATGATCGACCTGGTTGTCGTTTCATCTGACCTGCGGCCGCATGTTTTGGACACTCGGGTGAAGAGAGGGGCGGAGCTATCCACCGACCACTACCTGGTGGTGAGTAGGCTCCGGTGGTGGGGGAAGACGCCGGACAGACCTGGTAGGCCCAAACGTGTTGTGAGGGTCTGCTGGGAACGTCTGGCGGAGTCTCCTGTCAGAAGGGGTTTCAACTCTCACCTCCGACAGGACTTCAAACACGTCCCGGGGGAGGCGGGGGACATTGAGTCCGAATGGGCCATGTTCCGTGCCTCCATTGTCGAAGCGGCTGACCGTAGTTGTGGCCGCAAGGTAGTTGGTGCCTGTCGTGGCGGCAACCCTCGAACCCGCTGGTGGACACCGGCGGTGAGGGATGCTGTCAAGCTGAAGAAGGAGTCCTATCGGGCCTTCTTGGCCTGTGGGACTCCGGAAGCAGCTGATAGGTACCGGCAGGCCAAGCGGAGTGCGGCTCGGATGGTCGCTGAGGCAAAAACTCGGGCGTGGGAGGAGTTTGGAGAGACCATGGAGAACGACTTCCGTATGGCTTCGAAGCGATTCTGGTCCACCATCCGGCGTCTCAGGGGGGGGAAGCGGTCTGCCGCCAACACTGTTTACAGTGGGGGCGGTGTGCTGCTGACCTCAACGCGGGACGTTTTGGGTCGGTGGATGGAATACTTCGAAGACCTCCTCAATCCCACCGACACGCCTTCCTGTTTGGAAGCAGAGTCTGGGGACTCTGGGACGGACTCTCCAATCTCTGGGGCTGAAGTCGCCGAGGTTGTTAAAAAGCTCCTCGGTGGTAAGGCTCCGGGGGTGGATGAGATTCGGCCGGAGTTCCTCAAGGCTCTGGATGTTGTAGGGCTGTGTTGGTTGACGCGGCTCTGCAATATTGCGTGGACATCGGGGGCAGTTCCCTTGGATTGGCAGACCGGGGTGGTGGTCCCCCTCTTTAAAAAGGGGGACCACAGAGTGTGTTCCAACTACAGGGGGATCACACTTCTGAGCCTCCCTGGTAAGGTCTATTCAGGGGTTCTGGAGAGGAGGGTACGACGGATAGTCGAACCTCGGATCCAGGAGGAACAATGCGGTTTTCGTCCTGGCCGTGGAACACTGGACCAGCTCTACACCCTCGGCAGGGTCCTGGAGGGTGCGTGGGAGTTCGCCCAACCAGTCTACATGTGCTTTGTGGACTTGGAGAAGGCGTTCGACCGTGTCCCTCGGGGTGTCCTGTGGGGGGTACTCCGGGAGTATGGGGTACCAGGCCCTCTGATACGGGCTGTTAGGTCCCTATATGACCGGTGTCAGAGTCTGGTTCGCATTGCCGGCAGTAAGTCGGACTCGTTTCCAGTGAGAGTTGGACTCCGCCAAGGTTGCCCTTTATCACCGATCCTGTTCATAACGTTTATGGACAGGATTTCTAGGTGCAGCCAAGGTGTTGAGGGGATCCGTTTTGGTGACCTCAGGATCGGGTCTCTGCTTTTCGCAGATGATGTGGTCTTGTTGGCTTCGTCTGAACGTGATCTACAGCTCTCGTTGGAGCGGTTCGCAGCCGAGTGTGAAGCGGCTGGGATGAGGATCAGCACCTCCAAATCCGAGACCATGGTCTTGAGTCGGAAAAGGGTAGGGTGCTCTCTTCGGGTTGGGGATGAGGTCCTTCCTCAAGTGGAGGAGTTTAGGTATCTGGGGGTCTTGTTCACGAATGAGGGAAAAATGGAGCGGGAGATCGATGGACGGATTGGTAGGGCGTCTGCAGTCATGCGGGCGCTGTACCGGTCTGTCGTGGTGAAGAGAGAGCTGAGTCGAAAGGCGAAGCTCTCGATTTACCGGTCGATCTACGTTCCTACCCTCATCTATGGTCACGAACGCTGGGTGGTGACCGAAAGAACGAGATCGCGGATACAGGCGGCTGAAATGAGTTTCCTCCGTAGGGTGGCTGGGCTCTCCCTTAGAGATAGGGTGAGAAGCTCGGTCATCCGGAGGGAGCTCAGAGTAGAGCCGCTGCTCCTCCACATCGAGAGGAGCCAGTTGAGGTGGCTCGGGCATCTAGTCAGGATGCCTCCTGGACGCCTCCCTGGTGAGGTGTTCCGGGCATGTCCCACCGGGAGGAGACCCAGGGGAAGACCCAGGACCCGTTGGAGAGATTATGTCTCCCAGCTGGCCTGGGAACGCCTCGGGATTCCTCCCGAGGAGCTGGCCCAAGTGGCCGGGGAGAGGCAAGTCTGGGTCTCCTTGCTTAGGCTACTGCCCCCGCGACCCGACCCCGGATAAGCGGAGGAAGATGGATGGATGGATGGCATTTCATTGCAACATTTTGCAGGCTAATTTACAGCACGGGTGCATTAATGTGTTTAATGTGAATAAATCATTTCAAGCTTAACATATGACCATTCTGGATGAACCCCTCACTAAACACACCTCACCTCCATGCGAGTCAGACGGCTCGGCCCGTGCTAAATAACAACCTGTAGTCTAAGTGTCCCTTATTTCATTTTATGTTAAATCTCTACTTTTTGGTTTAAAATTAATGTGTTAAATGAAGATTTCATTAAAAAAATATATTTGTTTTGACTTGGGGGCTAACAAGGATATTAGAGGTCTACACACTTCTATCCAACAGAGCGTAAATGTGATGCATGCCACTTCAATATTTTTATAGGAGTCATAAACTTATCCTATGCTTCACAACCAACGTTTGTACTCGGCAAAACGAGCTTCACTTCCTGTGGGTATTTAGAACTCAACTGTCCCCAAGAGACGCTATAGATTATTGATAACATTTTTGGTTTGTTACAGACAGAAGAGGAGACAGGAGCACTGTCCACCAAAAACTGTCCCAGCTCACCGTGCCTCCCTCCACCTGTCAGTGGATTACCAGTTTCCTGACTGACAGGAGGCAGCAGGTGAAACTGGGTAAGTTCACATCCAGCTCCCGTTCCCTCAGCATCGGCGCCCCCCAGGGATGTGTTCTCTCCCCACTGCTCTTCTCCCTTTACACCACTGACTGCACGTCGAGGGACCCTTCTGTGAAACTCCTGAAGTTTGCAGATGACACCACCGTCATTGGACTCATCCGCGACGGCGACGAGTCTGTGTACAGAAAGGAAGTGGAACAGCTGGTTCTCTGGTGCAGTCAGAACCACCTGGAGCTAAACCCGCTCAAAACTGTGGAGATGACAGTGGACTTCAGGAAGAGACCACCATCAACATCTCCTCTCATGATCCTCAACAAGCCAGTCCCCACAGTGGAGTCTTTCAGGTTCCTAGGATCCACCATCACACGGGACCTGAAGTGGACCTCACACATCAACATAATAAGGAAAAAGGCCCAGCAAAGGCTGTACTTTCTGCGTCAGCTCAGGAAGTTCAACCTGCCCCAGGAGCTGCTGATCATCTTCTACACAGCAATAGTCCAGTCTGTCCTGACCTCATCCATCTCTGTCTGGTTCGGATCCGCCACCAGGCAAGACAAGGACAGACTGCAGAGAACAGTCAGGACTGCAAAGAGGATCATAGGAACCGATCTTCCCTCCATTCAGGACCTATTCCGGGCCAGGGTCAGGAAGCGGGCCAGGAAAATCACCACTGACCCCTCACACCCTGGCCACAATCTGTTTAGGCTCCTCCCCTCAGGTCGGCGTTACAGAGCGTTGTACGCCAAAACCACCCGACACAAAAACAGTTTTTTCCCCCAGGCTGTCGCTCTGACGAACTCTGTCTAGTCACAGTGTGTGAGTGCACTCACATAACAATAAACTATAACTCTGCACTTCTGTACATACTCACTGTAAAATAACCCCGGCTTGGTGTATATATTATCCTTTATTATTTACGATCTGATATTTATTTGTATTTTTACTTATTTTTGTTCTTATTTTTCTTTTTTTTCTTTTTTTTTATTTCACTTATTCAAGTTCTGTACTGGAGAAAAAAGTTTGCCGGAGTCAAATTCCTTGTATGTGACATACTTGGCCAATAAACTGATTCTGATTCTGATTCTGATTCTGATTCTGATTCTGAGAGGAAGAGAGAGAGGCAGTGAAAGAGGCAAAGAGGCCTAGGACAGTAGAAGAGAGACAGAGAAGGAATGAGGCAGGATCAGGAAAATCATCAAGTATGAGTGTTTTTGTGATTAGATTATGAAACAATTCTGGCCAGGAGTTAGTGTTCATGGACTTAACAACAGGTGCACTACAGTGACAACAATTAGAAAACCCTCAAAACAGGACTGGTTTTACATGTGGAGATCATTTCAAGTTTCTACCTCTTGATGTTTTTTGGGTGGTTTTGGCTTGAGTAATTATCTCTACTGGCAGTATGAGGCGATTCATTAACCCTACAGAAGCTGCACAGGTTGTCCAACTTCTCCAGGAGGGCACATCCACACGTGCTGCTGCAAGAAGGTTTAATGTGTCTCCCAGCACAATCTCCAGAACATCTAGATTTCCGAAGACTGGTGTTTATTCTCGGAGAGCTGGACAGGGCCGTAGAAGGTCCTCAACCCATCAGCAGGATCGATACCTGCTCCTTTGTGCAAGGCGGAACAGGCTGAGCACTGCTCGTGCCCTACAGAATGACCTCCAGAGGGTCACTGGTGTCTACCCAAACAATCAGGAACAGACTTCATGAAGATGGCCTGAGGGCCCGACGTCCTGTAGTAGACCCTGTACTCACTGCCCAGCACCGTGGAGCTCGACTGGCATTTGCTCAACAACACCAGAATTGGCAAGTCTGCCACTGGCGCCCTGTACTTCTTAAAGACGAGAGCAGGTTCACCCTGCGCACCTGTAATAGACGTGAAAGAGTCTGGAGAAGACAAGGAGAACATTATGCAGCCTGCAATTTCGTTCAACATGACAGGTTTGGTGGTTGGTCAGTGATGGTCTGGGGAGGCATATCCATGGAGGGACGCACAGACCTCTACTGCCTAGGAAATGGTGCTCTGACTGGCATAAGGTATCGAGATTAAATCCTTGAACCCATTGTCAGACCCTACGGTGGTGCAGTAGTTCCTGGTTTCCTGCTAATGCACGACAATGCCCGGCCTCATGTGGCAAGAGTATGCAGGCAGTACCTGGAGGATGAAGGAATTGAAACAACTGAATGGCCTTCACGATCCCCTGACTTAAACCCAATAGAGCATCTGTGGGACATTATGTTTCGGTCCATTAGGCGCCACTAGGTTGCTCCTCAGACTGTACAACAGCTCAGGGATGCCCCCACACAGATCTGAGGGTAATGCCACAAGACACCATCCGTCGTCTAATTAGGAGCATGCCGCGACGTTGTCAAGCATGCAAACAAGCTTGTGGGGGCCACACAAGATACTGAAAAACATTTTGAGTTGCACAAATTAAGTTTTTGAAAAAATGGACTAGCCTGCCACATCTTCACTCTGATTTTAGGGTGTCTACACAATTGAGCCCTCTGTAGGCTGAAAACTTTTGTTTCCATTAAAAGTCTTGGCATCCTTTAGTTCCTAAGACATTGCCCTGTCGTTATTTGTATAGATATCCAACTTCATATTGAGATCTGATGTATGTAATGTGTTTCTTTAAAGTTTTCTTTTAATTTTTGTGAGCAGTATATATATATATATATATATATATATATATATATATATATATGCAAATTTCGACTCTGTTTTTCAAGTGATTCGGGATTAATTTGATTGTAAAAATTCGCTATTAAAATGGCTAGATGTCAGAAGTCGCATATATGACGTCATGCAGCCAGCGTGAGCTAGCACTAGGTATAACACGTAAAACACTCACCAAGACCTTATAGAGCTTCTCCTCCATGCTGGCTCTCACTCCACCGACTGCTTTATCCCCGACATAGCTGCTACTTTTCACTTGGTCAGATTTATTGTGGTTTTCTCAGTGTTTAATGCTACTTTCTTCGTCCTGGAGGCTACGGCCCTGTCTCTCCTTCTTCTTCTGCAGTTGTAGTCCGCTACACGTTTTTACACAAAACCTAAAATAACTTTTGCCACCGGTGGAAAAACTGTGTTTTCTCTGTATCAAAATTTGTCTTTAAATTTCACAGACATCATATTTTCGATCCACAGCGCATTTCAAACTGGACTTGTACTTCTTCATTGACTCTCATTCATTTTTTTGGCAGTAGGGGTCCCATGGACCGGAAGTAGAAGGGCGTTACTAATGCTGCATTCCAGTTAACCTTTCCGAGTCGGAAAGTCGGATATCTCGCAGTTGTTTCGCCTCATTTCACAGAGAATTTAGGTCGGAATATACAAGCTCCAACTAGAAACTCTGAGAGTAGACCGAGTAGAAGGCGGGGCAAGTCGGGAACAAAGATGGCTTCACCCATAGTTGAGATATATTTTCTTTGTATTTGCACTGTTGGACATTTTAATGTCGTTTTTAAATGCTCTTACACACTTGACTACTTCTGCTTTAATCCGGTTACCAATTTATACATTGCGCAGCCTTGCTGTGCGTACAATACAATGTACAGCTTTGTTTTCCATGCTGGTCTGCTGAAGATGCTATGCCGCTAATAATAGCAATTACTAGCCCGCCCCTCGACAGCTGCTGCCCTCAAAGCGTCCATGTTCTTTCCAACTCGGTTTGTAGCGAGACAAACTGGAATGCTTTAAGTTGGAAATGACGTCACGTTCTCGTGTACAGCAACTCGGACGCCCGAGTTTCTGAGACAAATGGAATGCAGCATTAGGCTCCACATATATATATATATATATATATATATATATATAATATAAAAATCAACACATAAATTCTGACGAGGTAGCAAAGGTAGCCAGAACACACAAAAATTGAAAAATAGACTATAAATAAATATCATTTATCAGAAAATATTTAATTATCTTAGACAGTTACTTAAACAGTTTTCAATGTTTCCCAAAGTTATGTTGCTGTTTACCGTCCAGGCCACTTGGTGGCAAAATTGTCCTGATTTATTGTTTTCCAAACGGTAATGACCACCAAGAAGAAGAATGATAAGCACGTGACCAAAGTGTTGTGCCATAAAGTGATCGTCTGCCAAAAAGTGATTAGCCCCTGCGGGAGCGCACACGGTTTCAATAATACCCAGCTGCAGACACTACAAACCACGCCCACTACAAAACACGCCCACTACAAAACACGCCCCTTGAAAAATCCTAAAGAAGAAAAGAACAAAACACGCCCCTTGAAAAGTCCTAAAGAAGAAGAAAAGACGAAGAAAAGAAGACGACGGAAATGGCGTTTCAGGTAAAGACAGATTTAAACATTTTTACAACTTTTTTTGACGTTTAATTTAACGTTTAAGACATCGTTTGATGGGCCGCGCATTAGTAATAGTTTTTCTGAAGCAGCATACACTTATACATAAAAATAAATTTCTTTAAATGTCCGACAATAGACACTGAGGGAGCATGTGACGCACGAAAAATATTTTTAATTTAAGGGGTTTGCTTTTATTCAGTCTGGCCGGACAAAACATTTCAGGTCACGCTGCGGCCAATGTATTGTGAGAATCCACAGAAGCGACCCAGCACAGCCGAGATACCAACTGAGGCAGACTATGAGCGTGTGCTGCCACAACAGGCAGAAAAGACTTGTTTTTCAGCCAAAAGTGTCAGTCATGAAATGTCAGAAACCTGCATATAGCCCGTTTAACTGACATATTAAACTTAAAGGTTTCGGTAACATATGTATGGTTTCAAGTTACAAAATACCGTTCAAGAGATGCAGTCTGGTTGCTGTAGAAAGGACATTAATATTTTTTCTAGTTGCAGCTGCCTCTTCCTAGTAGACCCATTCAACGATTTTTTTTTCTTTCTGTTTTGGCATTTAGACACACAAATTCATTAGAAAATAGGCTCCTTTGTTTGAACTTAACAAGGGAAGAATGTAAAAAGCTTTAATTGTCCATAATTGGATTTGGTAGACATATATGCATTCAGATTTGAAATGAAATGGGTTAGGAATATAATACTGGCTCTAATCCTGTATGTCTTTTTAAAAGTTTTAATATTGTTTTATTCTCTTATAGACCAGTACCACAACATTTAAAGAGGGCACATTCCCCAAGCTATTAAAAAAAGCAACAGACACCTATCAGTGCCCGTTGTGCCACAAGGTGGGGCCTTACCATGCCTTAACGCCCCATTTACAAGGCCACCAGAAATCAGTTGTTACATATAGAGGTAAGTCCAACCACGGGTATTGATAAGATTTTGTTAATACCTATGCCATTATAAATTCCCCTTATTGATCGGATTCTTTATAAATCATGTTAAAGATTTATGTTCTGTGCGTGGAAACTTAAATTTTCTATTATTGTCACTGCTAATCTTTAGGCTTGCTATGTACAGTTAGGAGGCTGCACTGCTGTGCACTAGAGGTCAGCATCATGATATTGGCTCCACATTCAATTTTTTTTGTTTTTTTTCATCTGGAAATGGTTCTCAATTTCCTGTCCCTAATTTTAATGCTGCATCATAATTAGATATTATCATGGAGCATGATAATTTTAACTGGTATATGTCACCGAACTGATCAATGACATCATTGCTGAGGCATCTGATGAACAAAAAAAGGCAGAACTCAACTGTTGTACAGCGCAGCCTTTAGACTGTCTAGCAAGCTAAATGATCAACACTGACAAGAAAACGGCTTTAATTTCTTAGAATTACTTTTCTATAAATATTATAGAAATTATTTTTAAAATAGGTCACCACTTGCAGGGATGGAATGATTCTGAGACTGCAGTCCCACAATTATCTTTGGTTGTATTTAGCATTTCCAATGTCTTTTTCTTGATTTAAAAATGCACAGTTTTATGTTTTCAATTTGCTATGGGGGTGGAATAAGTGTAAATGTCAATCATCTTTGGATCAATATAAAACCTACTGATGCGATTGTGGTTTGCTTTCTGCAGAGTCCACAGGAGACTGACCATATTTATGTTAAGAGGCCTTACAGCTTTCCACCCAAAGAGCAGGTGACTATGAGTGAAGATTATTGCATGACAACTATATATATATATGTATATATATATATATATATACATTATAATTTGTTTTACTGCTGTGCATGAAGTCATGTCTTTGTTTGTCTTGATTAAGGACAATGACGGCGTGGACCAAAACAATGCGGTCACCACAACCATAGATTTTGGGATCCTGAGTGAAGACCTGTCTTACAACAGGCTTGTGGTAAGGACATGCAAAGGACCAAGAAACCATATATCTTATTTAATCTGCTTAACCAGAATAATTATGTTTAACATCTAAATGTTGTTTGATCAAATTTTAGGAAAGGGCTCAGCAAGCTGAAGACCAAAGAAGAGTCAGCAGTGAGCTTCTAGTATCATTTATCACACAGGATAAAGGCCTACTGCAACATCTGGAAGTGAGTTTGAAATGTATATTTTAATTTGCATACTGTAACTAATTTTTGTCAAAACATGACAAATTAAGTGAAACATTTTCTGCTAACATAGTGTTTGTACATTTACTTTGAGCATCCTCCAAAAATGTCTATACATACAGGCGATCATCGCAGGAAAAGTGTCACCCACCTGGGCTACGTCAAAGGGCAGGGTGAACATTTTCTTTGAGGAGGATGAGCAGCTGGACAGAGTGCTGGGCTTCTTGACAAGCCTGGTAGAAGCACAGACAACCAGATGTCACAATCGAGTGGCATTTGTTATGGATCTGCTTCTGCCGGAGGTACATTCTGAAACTTTTTATGTATCATATGAACATATTTTGTATTATTACTGTTGTCTGTCTGTAACTCATGATTATTATCATCTTAACTGCAACATGACAGACTGTCTAAATGAAAGATGTCCTTTTGTTCACCTCATGACACAGGCAACTGTCCATGCACTTTCAGCTGTCCATGAATGTTCACTAGACAAAGCCACAGAAGTGTACAGCTGTGGGCCACAGTATGACTGGAGGTATTCTACAAACATAAGAACAGTGCTGATGCCTATATGTATTGTTTTCGCATTGTTTATGACAGCCTCTAGGTGTGAATTTCCTTTTACTAATGGCTATTTAATTGTCTCATTAGTGAGAAGCAGCTGATGTCTTATGCCATGGGAAAAAACATGAGCAAGGAGGCAACACAAAGACTGCTCATATACACGGAGAAACTCCGAAGAGCTCTGGAATCATCAGAGTTTTTTAAAAAAGGCTCTAGCATTATGTTGACCTTAAAATGTAATGTAATCCAATAAAAGTTGTTGCTGGCTGTTTCATTTGTCTAATGTTTGTTTTCTAAAGCAAAACTCTTTGGTGTTTTACGGTATATTTTCTAAAGACTAGCGTATGGTTAATATCAGTTTACTAGTTTTGTGAATTGTATACTTTGACACAAAATGTATTTAGAAATTAAAGGGATAGCAATTATTCCTGTTAACCCATCAGAAATCATCACCTTAGATTGATATTTATCACACCATATGTAGTAAGCAGAGTTCCATGACATTGTGGGAACAACCTATTTTAAGCCCTAGGCTTGTTTTTCCGAATTTGTTATACCTACATTCTGGAATGCTTGGAATGTAAAACGTCTACAATGTTCAAATTGCTCTCATAATATAAATATGTAGGGGGATACTGTGAATGGCAAAATTCTAAAATAAAATTGAGCAATTAAGGTTGAAAGACAGAATATATGAAATATATATACACATAAATACGCCTAAAAGAATACACAGCTGCTTTTCACTGTAAAGCAGCAAAAAAATACATAAATGGTAACTACCCAATCGTATTGAATTTAGACCCACTGTTAGTGTCTTTAATAACAAATAGTTGAAAGTTAAATGTTACTATGGGAGATGTGCTCCAAAAAATTGGGGCTTAAGGAGTTAATTGAAATGACTACCACTAATTATTGCAGATATTTTATTGCATTTAAAATAAACTTGCACATTTCTCATTTCTGTTCATTTAAATAAGCATATGCATGTTGTACCTACTGTCTGGCAACTGAGTATTTGTTGGTATTGGTGTTTTATAATCCTACTGGTGATGGGCATAAAGTATGTATGCAAGAAACAAAATTATCCATCCATCCGTTTCCTGAACGGCTTATTCCTCAAGGGGTCGCGGGCTGGGGGCTGGTGCCTATCTCCGGCTGTCAGAGTAAGGTCTAGCTGCAGCCGGTGTTCTGTACAAACCACGCTGGGCTGTCAACGGGCGAGAGGCGGGGTACACCCTGGACAGGTCGCCAGTCCATCACAGACAAAATTATCCATACATTCATATTTAAATCTGGAGTCCTGTATAGTCTTTTTAATTACATTGTTTTCTATTTCTGTATAAATTGATTGTTTCAAGTGTAATGTTCGCATTAAAAGGCATTTAGTACTGAACCCTTAAAGTTAATATCGCTCCCATTTTTGCAACCTTACTCCATTATTGATTCATTTCTCTTTCTGACCGCTCAACATGGACCATAGGGGCGTGGTTTGTGGGGGGCGTAGTTTGTAGGGGGCGTGGTTTGTACCGGCTGCAGCTAGACCTTACTCCACGGTTTGGGTAACTGCAGTTCTACATTAAATTCACAGCCATTGCGGCAGAAAACTCGGCATATCAAACAATATGGACATTGAGAAAGCAGAAATATCCTCGTCAGGTACTTAAACAGATGTTTATCGCGGAGATTTCCTGTTTGCTAGTTCGGAAGTTGTTTAAAGCATTGCTATTTGTCTTATTATACTGGGTCTCTTCCACGATTATAAACGCGCCAAAAAGGAAAAAAATGACAATTTCCCTTACCAAAAAATGATTACAGTGTCATTAATACAGGGTTATTAATGATGATGCAAAATGACCATGATGCTGTGATTTTTTTTTTTTTGCAATATAGCAGATAATAAAGTAATTCTGAGAAATATTTTACCCTTCATATGTAACCAAGAAAAATTGTACATTTTTGCCCTTTTGGGAGCATCTATGAAAATGGAAAAGGACCAGAATGCTGTGATGGTTACAGTATCATCAACAGATAATGTATAATGTCATTTTGAGACATATTTAACCCTTCGTATCAAACCAGGGACCTTTAATAATTTATTGGCAAGCGAAATTATCTTTTTTTTTGGGGGGGGCGTTTATATTCGTGGAAGAGACCCAGTATCCTGTGATGAGGCTAATAACACCAAGACAGAACAAATAAACTTATTTTAGGTAAATTTAACACTTTACAGGTAACCAGGACACTGTTATCATTTTTTGGCAAGCGAAATTGTCATTTTTTCCCCTTTTTGGGGCATTTATAATCGTGAAAGAGACCCAGTATCCTGTGATGAGACGAATAACATCTAAAGTTAATAAATAAAGTAATCTTTATGTCTATTTATCCCTTTACAGGTAACCAGGACACTGTACTCATTTTTTGGCAGGCGAAATTGTCATTTTTTCCCCTTTTTGGGGCGTTTATAATCGTAGAAGACACCCAGTATCCTGTGATGAGGCTAGTAACATAAAGAGAAAATAAATACGGTCATTTTTAGTTCAATTTAACCCTTTCACATGTAACCAGGGAGATTTAATCACTTTTTGGCAGGTAAAATTGACATTTTAAGAACAAGGAAAATACCTTGTATCCTGTGATGGCACTAATAACATCAAGTGATCATAGGTAAAGTAATTTTGAGAAATATTTACCCCTTCTTTGCTAACTGTGACACTTTAATCAATTTCTGGCAAGTGAAATTGTCATCTTTTTGCCATTTTTGGGGTGTTTAAGGGGGGGGACACCCAGTATCCTGTAATGAGGCTAACAACATCTGGACAGAATAAATAAAGCCCTTTTGAGAAATATTTCACCCTTCATTGGTCACCAGAACACTGTACTCACATTTTGGCAAGTGAAATTCTCAGTTTTTGCCCTGATGGTGCCATTTATGATGGTGGAAGAGACCCAATATGATATGATGAGACTAATATCTAGAGACATCTAGAGTTAATAAAAAAAAGTAATCTTAAGGTCTATTTATCCCTTTACAGGTAACCAGGACGCTGAAATCAATATTTGGCAAGTAAGTTAGTCAATTTTTGGCCATCTCTGGAGGTATTTATGATTATACAGCAGACAGTATGAGTAAAATAACATCAACAGATAATAAATAAAACCATTATTTGTTCAATTTTAGCCACCATTACAAAAACTGGATGATTCAATCACTTTTTGGCAAGTAAAATGCCATTTTTGATGTCTACAATTAAATCATCAATAAAGAATTTAAAGACATTTTGAGGCATTTTTATCGGTAAACAGGAGGGTATAGTCACTATTTGGCAAGTGACAATCTCAATTTTAAGGTATGTATGTGCTGAAGTGAACCATTTATGCTTTTATCTTGTTACTTTTAAACAGACCAAAGTGATTTATAGATAGTAACCTACCACAGTGTCACTGTAAAGCCAAAGCTTGATCAGTTTCATAACCATTTTTCAAGTAAAAATGTGCCCCAAACTATCAGAGTTAACTTTAGCTCCATGTCCAAGTGGGCTAAAGAAAGAAAGGGAAAACATCAAATCGCTGGAGAATTGTTTATTTCTATTTATACAACGTTTCACTTTACATTCAATACAGTGCCCCATATTACATATTTTTTTATTATTATTATCGAGGGTATAACATAAAGAAAGCCAGTTCTTACCACAAACCATCTTTCAATCGCAAATATTGCGAAAGGGATTAATATAACCCCAGGTTTACATTGTGACCGTTTAAGAGAAACAGAAACACTTCAACCAACTTCCGAACTAGCAAACAGGAAATCTCCGCGATAAACATCTGTTTAAGTACCTGACGATGATATTTCTGCTTTCTCAATGTCCATATTGCTTTATATGCCGAGCTTTCTGCCGCAATGGCTGTGATTTTAATGTAGACCTGCAGTTACCCAAAGCGTGCGCGCTCCCGCGGCGGCTAATCACTTTTTGGCAGACGATCACTTTATGGCAAAACACCTGCTTTCTTTATTAGAATTTCTTTGCATGCGCCCGCCGTTAGCAGCGTTAGCTTTCCTCGTGTTTTGAGTCTTTATAGAGTCTGCTCATCATCAGTCTGGTCATCTGAATGTGTGAACGTTTGCAGCCGGAATGTCGTCGGTCCAGCCTGGACGAGAGTTGATCAACGAGCAGTTAACTCCTGCTGAAGAAATATCCGCAGAGGTTAAAGAAATCTTCAAGACCGAGGAGGAGATGGATGAGCAGCGTACACTGCTGGATTTCTCCCGGACACCCCTGATCATCTTACACCGATTAGGTATGAATAACCGGCCATCCTAACGTTAAATGATGTCGGAGAATTAAAGCAGATTAAAGTTTTAAAGCGTTTATTCAGGAAACGTTTGTGAAAAAAGTCAACAAAGCTAAAGTTGGTTTCCAATTGCAGCTTCGGTTTTGAGGCTAAAAGACTTTCCACCTAATCTTTACATCTCCGTGTCTTTGTTAGAGCAAATTCTTTATCCTGAAATAAAATTGGGAGAGGAGTAAAGATTAACCAGCTCTTAATAAATCGGAGACATAACTTAGATATTCAGAGTGAGGACTCGGAGTTGTCGTCATGGTAGAGAGCCCCTCCCCTCGATGTCGCAGTCTCCGCCATGTTGGCATCACTCCAGCGTCAAACCGTGATTGTTTGGTGTGGTGTTAACTCGGTAGTAGAGGAGGTTCTCGCAATTCCGCACTCTTTTACCATGTATGGAGCTCACTGCTGTGGTAAAAACTGCTTTAGTACCTCACACAATGCACATGGAAAACATAGGAACAACGGAATAAAGTTTTTTTATGGTACCAAAATGAACACAGCATCAAGGAGAGCGAGTCTCTGACCTAAATGTGAGTCAAACAGGACAGTGATACACGTTGGCAACTACTGCTGCCAGCAGTGGCAGCTGGTGGCAATTTCTCCAGGGGGGGGGGGGGGGCTATAATGATGGCTAGATATTAGGGTTGTCAAACGATATATTTTTTTAACCTAAGGGATAGCTGTGAATTAATCACAACTAATTAACATTCCTAAAAATGACTAAAAACCCAAAACATTTTAGAGTAAAGGGACAAATCCAATTGCCATAGCTCTTTTTTTTATAAATAGAGATTAGTAGGATTTTGTTTTTAACTCCACAATCATATTCACACATTGACTACATACATTCGTACATTGACATATCGATCTTT
The DNA here is from genome assembly GCA_028564705.1 of Apricaphanius iberus. Classification (NCBI taxonomy): domain Eukaryota; kingdom Metazoa; phylum Chordata; class Actinopteri; order Cyprinodontiformes; family Aphaniidae; genus Apricaphanius; species Apricaphanius iberus. The sequence goes on along the minus strand of JAPXFQ010000075.1, from coordinate 1,977,477 downwards.
TAACCAGTCGCTAAGGCAAACTAACTGGCTAAAATTTTCTGTAGGTAAAGATGACTGTTTCTTAATCATACTGTATTGGACAACCCGAAGTGTCTTCTTAATAGGACTATCCTACAACAACAATAATTTTCAGTCAGAGGCTTCAACAGGGTTGCTGCTTCACAGACTGCTACTGTAGAGGAGGAAACACTGAGCTGTCTATAGAGGTACTGGTTCAGACTGGGGAACCACTTAAAGTGCTCCACTTAAAGCCAATCAGAGTATGAGAAGATGTGGTGGAGAAAAAGCTGTTATATTTATTTTGCTCTTTATTATTTATATATATATATATATCATTTATATTTCCACACAGCTGCTGATACAGGTTTGGGTGATATAAATGTGAGGAGGGAGATGATATGTGTGATCTCATATGAAAAATAAGAACTCCCCTTAAACTATTAAACATTTATCTTACACATATGAAAGAAAATATACATATATTTCGAAACATTTTAATGTTATTAAAATTTTTTTTCCCCCACTTTTATTCAAGGTAATGTGGCAAGTTGTCAGTGGTGGGGCGGCGCCCTAGCGCCCTCTATTGGCCAGCCGCCACTGGCTTCCAGTGGGGCAAAAAGGGTTAATCTAACATATTTTTTACATCTTGCAATCACTCATTAAACTACCCTAGCCAACCCAGAATCGGTTTGTCAGCCCCCAACAAAAATAAATCTGTTGCCATACCTGGTACAGTATGTGTCCTTCTGCTAAAATCAAATTACAACTGAATACCTAAACATACGGTACACAGCTTTAGCCTACATCAAAACATGTTGGAAACGTTTGTGTCTCGTGACAATCTAGCTAATGTTTACGAAGCAGTCGCAGTAAATGACTTTGTCATTTTGGTCAAGAAGTGTCTGCTAAATGCAATGTATTTACGACACATATGTTAAGAAAAATTACCTTTGCCAGTACAACGCTGTTTTTGCCACATGGAGGCTTGTAGATGGCAAAGTCCTGCACCCAGCCACAGCAGAAAGCCTAGTAGCTTTCCAAAGACTCGTGGCTTTTAAACTCCTGCATCGTGTTGTAGCTCACACCAAAAACAAGGTAATTTACAATATCCATATACGTGCACGGAGGCAAATGGTTCAGGTCTCTGTGCCATTCCGCTGCAGGGGGCTCGTATGGGTCCCTATGTTTAATGTCTGAAAGCTTCTCCAAATACCGCTGTTTTGCCGTAGGTATAAGCCTGTAAGGTCAATTTTCTTTTGCCTAGACTTTCTCCATTCCTCTACTTTCTTACTTTCCGTCTATTTGCAGAGCTGTCCCGCCGAAATAATAAACGCGCAAAAATTAAGGAGCTCCGGAATCTTAGTCGCGGCAATACTGTTAAGTTCTGAAAGCGTTGCCCCGGCAACCGATACATCATGGCCGACCAACTCAGACCCCGCCCAAATAGGCACGTGACTCCTTACTCCCAAGGTTTCTACTCGAATGCCCAGCAGTTGGAATTTGGTGACCTGCTCCACCCTGGTGTCCTCAATTTGCAGATTAAAAGTGGTAATGTTTGGCAACATTGAGACACTACAAAATGCCATGCACTTGATTTTGGAAATGTTTAATACCAGTTTGTTCTTTTTCACCCACTGCTGTGTGTAACTCCTGCTGTAGAAGCCCATTCAGTCCTGGTATTTTTGATGCAGCGGTGAACAGAGTGACATCATCAGCGTACACTACTACACTAGCTTTTTCAACAGCGTATGGAAAATCATTTGTAAATATTCCAAATAAAAGTGGACCCAGACAGCTTCCTTGTGCTAGACCGCATGATGTTGTCATACTGTTAGACAGACTACCATTGAAAAAGACCTGCTGTGGTCTATTTGAGAGATAACTGTGCATCCAGGCCAATGCAGTTGTCGAAAAGCCGTATGCTTTAAGTTTGGCAATAAGAAGACCATGGTCGATTACATCAAAGGCTGCAGTGAAGTCCAAAAACACAGCTCCAACTAGTTTCTTTTCATCCAAGCATGTTAACCATTCCTCAGTTATGTATGCTAGGGCCTTATTAGTTTAAAAGCCCTGTCTGTATGCATATTGGAACTGCAATTTATTTGTACTGAAATATTCCATTATTTGATTAAAAATGATCTTCTCCAAAATTTTGCTTAATACTGGCAGTAAACTGATTGGTCTGCTGCTTGATCCAGTGAAGCCTGCCTTTGCATCTTTGAGCAGAGTTATAATCTTTGACCATTTCCAGAGATCAGGAAAAACACCACTTAAAACAGACCCATTAAAAATATGGCAAATGGGTTTAGAGAGTTGAATTGCCGCTACTTTAAGCATTTTTCCATCAAGATTGTCTATGCCTGACGAATTATATTAATAGAGACATTGAAGCATCTTTTCAAGATCATCCTGGGATACTGTTTTAAAATCAAATTGACATTTTTTACCACGCATTATATTACCTACTAATTTACATAAGTCTCTATCAGTAATGTCCATGTCTGATCTTAGATTGTTTAATTTTTTTGTAAAAAAGTTGTTAAAACAAGTGCACTCTAATATGGCCTTTTGATGAACTTTCCCTCGTTTTCTACAAATTCTCGAGATGATTTTGCCTTTTTACACATTAATACATTCGATTTTTTTTTTCCACAATTCTTTTGCTATCATGAATAGAGTTATTGATTTTCTGTCGAAAATAATTACTCTTCTTAATGTGATTTAGTTTTGTGACCTTGTTTCTCAATTAGCATTATATTTTTCTGTCATCAGAACACCTTGAGTTTTGAACAGCTGCTTTGGCTTTATCCCTTCAGAGCATCAGAGCTCTCAACTCACTGTCCAGCCATGGTGCACTGTTACTGTTTATGGACCTTTTTCTAAGAGGAGCTCGCTTATTAACCAATTTCATTAATTTATCCATGAAAGTGTTTAAAGCAACATTCACATTTTGTTATTCGTATCTGACATTAATTATATGCACTCATTTTTGTGAGGAAGTCTTTGTTAAATCTTTTGAGAGATCTCTGGAGAACAATCCTGACTCCTGCTTTAGGCATTTAATATAATATAATATTCTTTATAAAGCAATCAAATTATGATCACTGCACCCCACAGCTTTTGAAACTGTTTGTGAGCAAAGCTCCGCAATATTAGTAAATATCAGGTGAATATAAGTGGAGGTTTTCTTGCCGTTTCTGTCAAAGGAAATCCTGGTGGACTGGGTGACTATTTGAGTCAAATTACAAACACTAGCAATCGAAGACAAATTTTTTGCGTAAGGGACAATGTTTAGAAGATCCGTCTATATTAAAATTTCCTAACAGATAGATGTCCTTGTTTGCTTCAGACACTCTGTCTAAAGTGTCACAATTTTTCTCCCTTGGTATCCCATCGATGATTATATTTTTCCTTCTGTATTGGTTTTTCAATGTAGTCCGTCTTTGCAAGCATTTCATCAATGTCCTGTTTTGACTTCATGATTCCACTTTCAAAAGATTTTACTTTGGCTTTGACTGCCTTATGTCCTGTTGTCATCTCCGTTTTATTTTGTTTAAACTACAAACTTGTCTTCAGCTCCTGTACATCTCTCATAACACCATCCAGCCTCTTATCAGTTCCATTTATCATCACTTGAATAAAACCTTTAAGTTTTCTTGCTGCAAATGTAACATTTCTTTCCAAGATATACCAGTGGCTGATGTTGTAGATGGATTGCTGAAGATGGATTGCTTAGGGCTGGACGCCTGGAGCCGGGCTGTTGGTGGTGGTTAGAAGCCTGGAGCCGGCCTGTTGGTGGTGGTTAGAAGCCTGGAGCCGGCCTGATGGTGGTGGTTAGAAGCCTGGAGCCGGCCTGATGGTGGTGGTTAGAAGCCTGGAGCCGGCCTGGTGGTGGTGGTTAGAAGCCTGGAGCCGGCCTGATGGTGGTGGCTGGAAGCCTGGAGCCGGCCTGGTGGTGGTGGTTAGAAGCCTGGAGCAGGCCTGGTGGTGGTGGTTAGAAGCCTGGAGCAGGCCTGTTGGTGGTGGTTAGAAGCCTGGAGCCGGCCTGATGGCGGTGGTTAGAAGCCTGGAGCCGGCCTGATGGTGTGGCGGAAGCCGGACCGGCCTGTTAGTGGTGGTTAGAAGCCTGAGCGGCCTGTTGGTGGTGGTTAGAAGCCTGGAGCCGGCCTGTTGGTGGTGGTTAGAAGCCTGGAGCAGGCCTGTTGGTGGTGGTTAGAAGCCTGGAGCAGGCCTGTTGGTGGTGGTTAGAAGCCTGGAGCCGGCCTGATGGTGGTGGCTGGAAGCCTGGAGCCGGCCTGGTGGTGGTGGTTAGAAGCCTGGAGCCGGCCTGGTGGTGGTGGTTAGAAGCCTGGAGCCGGCCTGATGGTGGTGGTTAGAAGCCTGGAGCGGCCTGATGTGGTGGTAGAAGCCTGGAGCCGGCCTGTGGTGATTAGAAGCCTGGAGCGGCCTGATGGTGGTGGTTAGAAGCCTGGAGCCGGCCTGATGGTGGTGGTTAGAAGCCTGGAGCCGGCTGGTGGTGGTGTTAGAACCTGGAGCCGGCCTGGTGGTGGTGGTTAGAAGCCTGGAGCCGGCCTGGTGGTGGTGGTTAGAAGCCTGGAGCCGGCCTGGTGGTGGTGATTAGAAGCCTGGAGCCGGCCTGTTAGTGGTGGTTAGAAGCCTGGAGCAGGCCTGGTGGTGGTGGTTAGAAGCCTGGAGCCGGCCTGTTGGTGGTGGTTAGAAGCCTGGAGCCGGCCTGTTGGTGGTGGTTAGAAGCCTGGAGCCGGCCTGTTAGTGGTGGTTAGAAGCCTGGAGCAGGCCTGGTGGTGGTGGTTAGAAGCCTGGAGCCGGCCTGTTGGTGGTGGTTAGAAGCCTGGAGCCGGCCTGATGGTGGTGGTTAGAAGCCTGGAGCCGGCCTGGTGGTGGTGGTTAGAAGCCTGGAGCCGGCCTGGTGGTGGTGGTTAGAAGCCTGGAGCAGGCCTGATGGCGGTGGTTAGAAGCCTGGAGCCGGCCTGATGGTGGTGGCTGGAAGCCTGGAGCCGGCCTGGTGGTGCTGATTAGAAGCCTGGAGCCGGCCTGATGGTGGTGGTTAGAAGCCTGGAGCCGGCCTGATGGTGGTGGTTAGAAGCCTGGAGCCGGCCTGGTGGTGGTGGGTAGAAGCCTGGAGCCGGCCTGGTGGTGGTGATTAGAAGCCTGGAGCCGGCCTGGTGGTGGTGGGTAGAAGCCTGGAGCCGGCCTGGTGGTGGTGGGTAGAAGCCTGGAGCCGGCCTGATGGTGGTGGGTAGAAGCCTGGAGCCGGCCTGATGGTGGTGGCTGGAAGCCTGGAGCCGGCCTGGTGGTGGTGATTAGAAGCCTGGAGCCGGCCTGATGGTGGTGATTAGAAGCCTGGAGCCGGCCTGATGGTGGTGGTTAGAAGCCTGGAGCCGGCCTGTTAGTGGTGGTTAGAAGCCTGGAGCCGGCCTGGTGGTGGTGGGTAGAAGCCTGGAGCCGGCCTGTTAGTGGTGGAGGCTGGGACTTTCTGCTACTCAGCTGCTCTGCTGCTGCTCAGTTGTATCTCGAAACGATGTATATGATATGAAAACAAACTCTAAACAGTAAACTGAGTGCAAATGGTTTCAGAACAATAGAAAATAAAACAGATTTAAATCTCTTAAAGTAAACAAAATAAAATAAATTCAACAGTAACCAGAAAAATGGTGCAAATAGCTGGTTGAGGTAGAATCTTGACTTCAAGTATCAAAGAAAAACCGCCACAAAGTAAAGCCCACTACCACATGGTAGGTATTATAATAAAATCTAAAATATATATAAAAATAGTGCAGTCCAACTTAAAGATGAACATATGAGCGTGCTGGCTCAAGTTGGTTGTGAGTGTGTGTGGGTCCTTCCTTTAAGCAGTGCCGGCAGCTGGCTACACAGGTACCTCATATATATCGGCTTTTTTCTTTAAGTTTTGGCCGATGGCCGATATTCAAAAATTGTATATATCGGCCTCTACACCAAATCCACAAACCACGCAAAATAAATAACAAAAATACAGTGCTCTGCATAAATGAGTACACCCCACAATTTTTGTCAGAATTACTTTAGCTTTGACAACCTATCCTTTGACAACCCTAATAATTCTACCAACCGCCACTGCTGGAACTTCCTCTGAAATCTGAATTCACACTCGGAAAGTTGGAGATTTTTTAATCTTTTTTTTGTTCCGACTTGAACTTTCAATATGGCCGTTCCTCACGTTAACAATAGTAGCTGTGGTGGAATAATGTTTATTAAAAAAAAACACTCTAAGAATGCGTCTAAAACCCATCTTACATGTAGAGCCTGCAACTCTAATCTTAACAAAATAAAATGGGTGTTTGTATATGAAAAGTAAGCTGAAATCAATGTTTGTAAGAAATGGTACAACTACCTGTGTGTCGCCATATTGGAATCCTGACTTATCCGGCAACGTTTACCAGAGTCAGGTTTACATGTAAAATCAATTGAGGAGCGCGATGAAGTGCGACTGGGAGTCCCCCAACAAATCAGAAGGAGATTTGCGTCGCGAAAAAGCTTTTCTCAACTGGTAGCTCCCCGAACCCCCACTGCAGCGGTCACAGCTCCACGGGAGGTCAGGCCGAACACATAGTCCACACAGTCCCCCATCAGCTCGGGTTAAGAAGGGAGGGAAGAGGAGTAGGTCAGCAGTGCGGTCCCGTTCAAGGCCCTCCCACAAGCTACGTAATTGAATAAAAATGGCATGTTTTAACGCTTGACCAGTTCGCTTTAGACACGCTTCAAGGTGGAAATGTGCAAGAGATGAGCTAGGGGCGTGTGGCGCTTTTTGGTCGCTTCTATCACGTTTGGTATGTAAGCACCGTAAGACAAACATAAGTAGCCACTCAGGCTACGTCCACACTAAGCCGATAAGGTTATACGGGGAGTTAGACGAGCATTTACGCCCCGTTTAAGGTCAGTTTAAGGTCCCATGATTGCGCAATCCCATACCGACCTGTGCAAATACTGGGCATGCGTGAAAAGACGCAAGAAACAAACATATATTTTATAATTTACCAGCGCCTACATAATATATACAAGAAGCTCTACAGTACAGTACATATCTGCTTGTCCCGTTAACCGAAGAGAACAATAGCTGCTCAGAAGAAGAGAGAGTTTTTGGTGTGGACAGACGACGAGATCGATTTATTACTCTTCGCTGTTGTCTTTGTCTGTAGTGTTGTATTGTTATTGACGCAGCAATCATTGACGCCACTTCCTTTCCTTATCCCGGGAAGCTGTCCACACCAGCTCGTTTAGCCGCTGAATTAAGATTTACAAGTCTCTCTTACCCGGCTAATAGTTATCCGGCCACAGACCTTAAACGACGCCGGGTTAGTGTGGACGATAGGGGGGTGTAGACTAAATAATTATACGTTTAAGGCATTACCCGGCTTGTTTGGACTTACGAAGAGGCGATGCATTCATACTGTAAGTCTCATGCTTTAACTCCGCCTGCTTCACTCCCGCAAGCCTCTGTTTACTGCCTGAGTGCAGTTGGAAGCTAACAGCTATAAGGCTAACACGTAGGCACGCATATCGGCATCTATCGTTGGGCAGTCAAAAGTACTTCATTTAATAATTTGATTTTCGAGTTACATGTAAACTGGGACTCTGCTGTCAACAGGGGGCAAGCCCTTATTCCGATAACTCCAAAAAGCTCAATTTAGATGTGCATGTTAACGTACTGAATGTTTTGTCCGTAGTTGCCCGGTGCACACAGAATCCTCATGTAACTTGAACTTAATGGGACAGTGTGTAGTTTTTCCTGGAAATAGGGGGCGGTATACCTAAATATTTGCGATCAAACTGTATTTTTGTGTTTGAATGATGACCTTACAAACAGATGGCCATAAATGCCAAAAACTGCAATTGCCCAATTTTATACTGCTACAACACCAGATCATTCAACCCTCATGGAAATCATATATGCAGCTAAATGACAAGCACGTCAGACTCTCTATCATCTCAGACAGTAAACGAAGATGTAAACGTGTATAACAACTTAATTTATGAATGTAATATGTTTTCAATATTTTGTTGATTAGTGATATTCAATTGTTTGCTTTTGTTTATTTTGTAATGAATAAAGTTTATTGTTGGACAGAATAACCTCAGTGGGGAAAAAAATGACAATCAGGGTAGTTTTACACCATATCTCCATGATTGGCGTTAGTTTTAAAAAACATTACGTTGTTATCTGTACAGCAGAAACAATTCAACCATGCGTGCTTATTTAGACTTTTCTGTCCAATATGTCCATCCACATACACTGGGACATGTGCCCATGTACTTTGCACCTGCTTTTCATGTCGATATGTTGTGAAGCCGCCAATACTTCTTAATGATTGGGCTTCATTTTATAAATTTTCAGTAGGGATACAACAATACCGCTTTTTTTGAAACCGATACGATACCTACTCCTGGATTTGAGTACTTGCCGATACAGAGTACCAATACCAATACTTCTACCACACATAGAAAAATGCTGTGAATTGGAAGACAGGTTAAAATATTAATAACAATGACCACAAAACTAAAATTCTAAGTGAAAAATAAACCGTCTCTGTGAAATTATTGCAGAGTTTCCAAATTCTAAGTACAGGTTAATGGTGTCGGTAAACGGTAACCGATACAGTGCATAAGAGCGGTATCGGCCCTGATACCAGTATCTGTATTGCGCATCCCTAATTTTATGTATTTACCAGTGATTAATGGTGAAAACTAGGGATGCAACGATACCACTTTTTTCAACATCGATACGATACCGATACTTGGATTAGGGTACTTACCAATGCCGATACTTCTACCACACAAAAAAGGGCTATTATTTGGAAGTCAGGTCTTATTTTCTTCTCTGCTTGTTAAAAGAAATTAAGGTGAATTAGATAAAAAATGAAATATTGATAAAAAATGACCACAGAACTTAAATTTTAAAGTTAAAAACTAATATTTTCTGTGAAATTATTGCTGCATTTCCACATCTTAAATATCGGTTAATAGTATCGGTTAACATTAGCCAATACCGATACTAGTACATTAGGCAGTATCGGGGCCGATACCCAATACCAGTATTGGTATTGGTGCATCCCTAGTGAAAACTCCACATTGTCATTTTAAGAAGAAGATGGTGTATAAAGTGATCTAAACTCCTCTAGCTATTAGTACGTAGATCCTACTTATCAGTAACCTCGCTCGCAAAGGGGCTGTAGGGTGGAGGCAGAGGCACAATAAGCAACCATTAAACACAACTCAACAAACTTTTAATAGCTAGAGTGAAGATAAACACTGAATAGGGCTGTCTTGAAAAAAATTTAAAATCGATTCTGAATCGATCCTTAGAGAAATCGAATTGATTCACAATTTCAGAAATCGATTTTATTTTCTGGAATAGTTTGCCCTTTTTACAACTGAAATAGGAAGGTGAAATCCAGACTGCGGCGACTGTGGCTCAGTGGTAGAGTAGTTGGCTTCCAATCGGAGGGTAGGTTCGATTCCAGCTTCCTCCAGTCACATGTTGATGTGCCCCTGGGCAAGGCACTTAACCCTCAAATTCCACATTATCCTACCGAGCCATGTTGGGTGTCCGTGTATGAATGCGAGTGTGAATGGGTGAATGTGGCTTCAATGTAAAGCGCTTTGAGTGGTCAGTAAGACTAGAAAAGCGCTATATAAGTTCAGTCCATATAAGTTCAGTCAGTCCACTGCCATTTTAAATCTTGTTTCTGAAATGGTGAATACAGTTTCCCCCGGTGAACTGTTACTTAACCAGTAATAAGGCATAATGAATTAACAGGCATATAATTAAGATAATAGCTCAAAAAAACATTTATAGCATTGACCCATATCAACATTTAACTGGATTAGATTGAATCGTATCGAATTGTGATAATTGATTCTAACTCTTAAGATTTGGAATTAAATCGATTGATGAAATTTGAATCGGTACCCTAACACTGAACATCAGTATCCTTGCTGAAACAAAGTATTTGTGGGCACAGCTTAATGACATCATCAAAATGCATAACCGCAGAATGGCTGATTCCACTCTCTCTGCCTGATGTCTTATAGCTTACTCGATGCCAGAAAAGAATAACATTTTACTGACTCTAGTCTCTTGTCTCATGTTGATACGGTTTTGTCAGTGTTATAACAGACTCAAAAATGATTAATAATAAAGGCACAGTAATTAAACATTTACCTGATTAAGTTTAGTGGTTACTAAGTAGTTCAAAACTCCAAATCTTTAATCGGCTCTAATCTGAAAATTGGAAATTTAAGACTTGAAACCTGGACTAGATTGTTCTAGACTAATAGAATCTTTCTAACCTAGTTTGTGATAAGTGAAAGTTCAATAAATATTTTTTATATTATTTTTTTTATTTTTATCTGGTTCAAACTAGAACTGATCAAAGTAAAAGTTGTGTTACTTAGACTCTACAATTCTGATTATGCTATATTGGAAACACACCAGAATTACATGCTTAAAAATTAGATACAAAAATTTCTCAAGACGTGTTAACATTTAGCCTGCATTTCATAAAGTTATGAAAATATCCCATATTAATTTCAGCTGACATATTCCATAACTTCAAACCCTGTGTCTCCTCACCTACTCCTGCTCTGAGTTAACATCTGTGTGCCCACAGCACCTTCTGACCTAAAAAAAACCAGCTTTCTTTATATTTCCTCAAACTTTTTACTGAAATACTTAACTCGATGTCTAGGCAGCTGACTGGAGCTGTGGCTGTTGGTAGTCTGTCTTGGCGGCAACGCTCTAATGCTGTGTCCACACCACACGCGATAGGAGCGACTAGAACTTCAGTTTAACATGTAAAATCAATTGAGGGGCGCGATGAAGCGCGACTTGGGGTCCCGCGACACTTCCGAAGCAGATTTTCATCGCAAAGAAGCTTTTCTGCCTGATTTGCGCGAACACTTTGCGCTACAGATGCAATGGAAAATTTGCGCTGCATTTTATGAGGTTCATTTTGTGCATTCGCATTCATGGCATGTATCGCTCGAGTTGGAAAAATCTGAACTCCAGCATCAAATCGCGCCGCTACAACCAATCAGGGGACAGAGTGTCAGTGATTCTGTGACTGTCATGGAGTCACAGCCTCAGCAGGACATTGAGGAAATACTGATAAACATTGTGGCTAATCACCCCGAGCTACATGACACAAGCAGTTTGCTATACAGAGACAGGAAAAATAAAATAAATATTATAAATAGGTGAACCTATTTAGACAGGAATGCTCTTAAGAGGTTTGTGGGTGGCTCTTAAAAGAGCTGTTGTTGCTGTAAAAGCCCCTCTCGGCCTAGAAATGAGCCTTGAAACGGACTCCTCACTTGGTTTCCTGGTAGTAGCTCCCGCACCACGTCCCACGCCGCTCAAATATTATAAACTTTTACGAACCGCGGACAGATGGACATCTGCTCAGAAATGTAGTTGGTGTGTCGGCAGGCGAAGCTTGGACCTTTGTGGCACAAACTGGGCGAGCAGGTCACGTTCTCCAGGCGGCGAGGAGCCGATGTTTATGAGAGGCTCTCTGGTGTTTATGAGTCCCTCCGCCGTAGCTAGACTGTATCTGTAGCTCACCAAACCCCCAGTGCAGCGGTCCCAGCTCTACCGGAGGCCAGGCCGAACACAGAATCCACTCTGTCCTCCGTTAGATCGGAGACCATAATCCATAATCCACCGCCAGCTGCACTGTAGCCCCAGCTCCGCTGAAGGCCAGGTCGAACACGCTGTCCTCCATCAGCTTGGTCCATAATCCACCGGCAGATGCACTGTAGCCCCAGCTCTGCTGAAGGCCAGTTCGCGCGTGAAAATACCATATTTGAAGCGCATCCAGGAATTTGTCTCTGACCTGTCTTGCTCCTGCCTAAGGGAGCAGGAGGAACTACAGGAGGCAACATCCTGGTCCAGTTGAGAAGCTGTGGCTCACACTGGGCACATCAATTCACCCAGTATGAATCCGGGATTAATCAGGTCACCTCCTGCGGTGAAGCTCTAGCAGCATTCAGCTCTTGCGGCCAGTTCCTTTTCCTCTCTTTTTCTGATAGCGTCTTCTTTGGTTTCTTTGGTTAATATGCCATGACTCAAGTGTCAAAACTTTGGGTTTGTTTCAAAGATTGCACAATACAGTTTTTTTGTCAGTCATGTTGACCGGCAGGCTAAAAAAATACGGTTACAATCTATTTTTATTCATCACATTTTAATGTAATTGGAGGTTAGGGTTGCCTATCTCCAGCAATCGTCTGACAAGTTAATACCTATTCCATAGTATCCGTTAAGTAGTATTCAGTCAAAACAACCTGACCAGAGAACTAGACGTAAAAGTGAAAATAAATGCTTGCTCTATTATTAGAACATCTGATGCGGTTCCTGCACGGTATGGAACGAAAATGCTAACTTTTGTCTTTTTTTTGTAATCTGATAGTGTGATTGTTGCAGAATTATTGACACGAGGTTTTGGATTTTTTATTTTCGTGGACAGAATAGATTACCCCCATGGGTAATCATAGCTGTTGATCTGCAGGCGGAATACGCATTTCGCTCCACTCGAGACTGCTATTGCATTATTCAAAAAAAAGTTTAACATAAGGAAACATTTCTCCCAGCGTAGTGACCGTAAGTAGAATACTCTCAGAATGAGCTGTTTCCTGACACGTAAACTAGTGGATGTGCCCAGTTAAAGCTGCAGTTGGCATCCCACATCTGTGGAGCACATCGGGCTCTATGGGGCGCGTCTAACCGGGCACAATGGGATGGATGCACTGGCGACCTGTCCAAGGTGCACCGTGCCTAGACCGCACTAGACCCCCTGTGACCCTTTAAGGAGAAGCGGGATAAGTAATGGGTGGAATTTATTTACCTAGATTGTACCTAGACTACCGAGACTGTAGACGGAAGTTGTGAAAACTAATACGTAAAAATGATGGACAGCCGTCAGATTTTACCTTCACCATTCTTTAAAAAAAAAGGTCAAATACAGATAATATTCTGTTAATGTGAGCCCTGGTTTGTTTATGTCATGAGTTATCGCATAGTGTACTGTAGGGATGTAGGAAAATATCAATACGGCAATATATATTGATAATTTATGTCACAATATCGTGTTGATATCGTGAAATCACAATATAACGATATTATGAAAATTCTTTTTATTTTATTTTAAAAATATTTAAAATTTTGGAACGCTTTAACAGTTTTTCTACAGTTAAATTCAGTTTTAAAAATCACCATATATAGTGTTACTCATAGTATCACAATATGTGTCATTTTCTTAACACATCTTTGATTCATTTTGTATAACAATTACAAGCTGTAGACTCTGTCCAGTCAGATACATACAATGTTTAATTGTTTTTAGTTTTCAGTTCAAATATTTCTATGTAAATGGAACTTTCACAAGCTGTCACCACATTCAGTGTTTCCCACATATTAGAAAGCAACGTGTGGTGGTTGGCTGGAGGGGTGGGGTTGTGTTAAGATAATAGAAAATTTAATAATTTAATTTTAGGGTATTTAAATATTTGACATAATAGTCCCCAGGAATAACGTAAATTAAGAAATTAAAAAGTCCCTCCACTTTTTGGTTAAAAACATTTCATGGAAAAAAGTTGCAATGTTTTTGTTTGTGATTAGCTTTTATATTACAATGTCTCATAAAATTTAGCAAAATACGATGAACACATGAACACATGAAAACTCTAAAATGTGACCAGCTCAGATTGGGTCCCCACTACAAAAACATTTCTGCTTTTATTTTGGTGCTACAGTCCCATCCTGGGCCCTTTTAGCCCCTATTTATTAACCTCCTGGATACGTCCCTGCTCAGCAGCACTGAACTTTTAGGAATAAAAACGTATTAATAATTCTAAAAACTCGTTGGAGTCTCTGTCTCAGAAGAGAGTGAGAGCGTATTTTTTTCTTAGTTTGATGGCATCACAGCATTGAGTCTGTTGATTCTGACACTGTAACGTTGGTTTCAAATGGCGTAAAAAAGAAAAAACGAAATGCAATATGTGACGGTCGTTGTTGATTTAATTTTATTTATTTATGTTTTGGGTCATTTTGAATCTGTGGCGGTACGAGTTTAATGTGTGGTGAGAAACACTGACATTCACTCTGTCCCCTTTAAATCAGTCAGAAAATGATGTAAGTGCATCGAAATCGAATCGTATTGGCAACTATCGTGATATTTATCGTGCCATGAGCTGAATATCGTGAGATTAGTTTATCGCTACAGCGCCTAGTGTACTGCTGTAAAATGAAAGTCAGTATAAATATCTCAAACTGTCATGTCGTCAAAACATTTCGAAAACTTGTTTTTAAGGTGTACAAATTAGGGATTGGGTATTTAAAGAAGAGTTTAAAATGACCAAGTCTTCTCTTAAAATATATATTTTTACATTTTTTGGTACTTTAATACATTGGAGATATCAATCAATTATAACAATTATTTTTACCATTTTGACTATTCCCATTATAGATGGGCTCTTTTTGTATATCATCAGCATTTTTCTAAAAACATCCCAGTCTGTAGAATCCAATTCAATTTCAATTCAATTCAGTTTATTTATATAGCGCCATTTCACAACAGATGTCATCTCAAGGCACTTTACAAAAAGAGTTATTACAATACAATGTTTAGTGTAGAAATTACAGAACCACAGAAGATTGCGTCGTGGAATTCTCAGCAATCCCTCCTACTGAGCAAGCATGCAGCGACAGTGGGAAGGAAAAACTCCCTTTTAACAGGAAGAAACCTCCGGCAACAGAAACAACAGAAACAAAGTCCCTCCACCACCCGGCTATACCCTATTTTTAATGTACTGACCACAGGTTTGGACAGTGGGCAATATTAACGGAATAAGTAGGCCTGGGCAAAAAAATCGATTAAATGAATTTGTTCCATTTTTTTTATACAGGGTTTAAAAAAAAAGTAAATCGAGCTTTTGTGTAATGGCACATTTTTGGCTCCCCAGAGTTTCCATAGAGTGAATTGGAATGGGTTTGCTAGGACAGATGTGGAACAAGAGACCCCACGCTGTTAAATGTTGCCTAAAGCCCATCGCAGTCAAAGGCAGCAGCACCACAAAACCTATTCCAACACCTGAAACAGAAGTATCCAGCTAAATATGAAGAATGCCAGTCTCTCTTGAGAAGAACAAAACCACAGTGACCAAGAAACCTAAGCTAAAAGAAAAACAGCTAACTGTTGCTGAATTCTTGGCACACTTTTTCTGCCGTTTGTACTTATTGCTTTTGTTGATCAGTAGAGAGGGGTTGGAAAAAAATGGTAGGGTTAAAAAAACTCTGAGATTTTGTTTTTAGGTAGAAATGATATTAATTTAGCTCAAAGGTAGAAATTTTGACTATACTGCAGTTCAGCATTTTGATGATGTCATCACCTACCTGTATGTACCCGATACACACTTTGTACCGGGTATGAAGAGATACTGATGTCCAGTATTTGTTTTTACACAAGATATTGAAAGTTTAAACTTTTTTTTTGTCATTTAGCAAAAAAAAAAATTGTTAAACTTTGAAGGATTTTTAATTCAAATATATACAATTTCTTTTAATGCGATATTAAGTGTTTAAATAAATAACAAGAAAAGCAGGTAATTAAGAACTTTGTTTTCATACTTGGCTTTTAGTTTTATTAATATCTTCATCTTTAGTCATGTTGTATGTTCTTTAAATGACATTCTAAACTTTTTTTGAAGTTGCTCTGACCCATTGTATCTGAAAAGTGACAATGTTCATAAGTCATTTTGATATGTATAAACTGTGTTTGAACTCCATTTTGTTTTTGTATTTAGCCAAATTTAGGATTGAAGGCTTTTTTAAAGCATTTTTATCTGCATGGAATAAATAAAACAAATTGTTTTCTTTAACGTCCAATAGAAAGTCTTTCTACTGTGTTTGCTTTTTCAGAGAATCTACAGGATTATGTGTGGAAAGAAGAGGTTTTCCCTGACAAGCAGCTCTGTAAACAGAGTGATTCCAGTTTGGACCAGAAGAAACCAGAACCTCTTCAGGTAAAAGAAGAAAAGCAAGAGCCTGAACATCCCTTCATAAAACAGGAAGCATGGGAGCTCGACATAAATGAACAAAAAGACCGTCTTGTATTGAAGCAGGAGACCGAAGATGCATTCATGGTGTCTCCTACACTGGTGGGAGAGTCCCACATTAAACCAGAACCAATCAGGATCCAAGTAATCTCTCAGGCCTCAAATGGAACTGAGAATCATGATCAAGAGGGAAGCCATCATAAAGACTCATGTAAGCCTGTCTCTTTTACACGAGGTCGCCCTCATTTTACCCTAAACCGTAATTTGGCTCATCACATGATAGTTCACACAGGTGTGAAGCCTTTTAAATGTTCGTCCTGTGGAAAAAACTTCTCAACAAAATCTGTTTTTAAACGGCATGTTAGAATTGATAATGTTAAAAGGCGTTTCTGTTGTACAATCTGTGGCAAAAGTTGTACCCAGAAAGGTAATTTGTTGTATCACATGGGGATACACAAAGGTGAAAATCGTTTCAAATGTTTGTCCTGTGGAAAAAAACTCCACTACGAAATCTGTTTTTGATTTGGGCGGCTCAGAATTCACACGTGAGAAGTGTTTCTCTTGTACAACTTGTGGCAAAAGATTTACTTAAAGTATTGGTTTGGCTTATCACATGACTACTCCCACAGATGAAAGGCATTTTACCTTTGATACCTGTGAAAAAACTTTCAGATTCAAAAGCCTTTCAATGACCACATGAAAGGCCAAACATGCTGTCAGTGGTTTAAAGATTTCATTTTTTTTAGTTAACTACCGAGAAATGTTTTTCAAGAACTAAACAAGATTGAATATGTTTCTGTTATTTGATTTAAATGTGAGATCACAGAGTTTGAACATACAGGCGTGGACAAAATTGTTGGTATCCTTCAGTCAATAAAAGAAAAACTCATAATGGTCACAGAAACTACTTTAATCTGACAAAAGTAATAATAAATAAAAACCCTATAAATGTTAACCAATGAAAGTCAGACATTGCTTTGTGTGCATGTAATGCATGTAACAGGCCTGGACAAAAATGGTTGTACCCCAAAAAAAGAATGAAAATAATGTGACCTGTTAATCCAAGGTGTGTCCTCTAAACAGCATCACGTGTGTCTACAATCCTGTAATCACTCAGTGGGCCTATACTGTATATAGGACTCCAGGTAGTCACTGTGTTGTTTGGTGACATGGTGTGTACCACACTCAGCATGGACCAGAGGAAGCAAAGGAAAAAGGAAAGAGTTGTCTCAGGAGATGAGAAAGAAACTCATGGACAAGCATGTTAACTCTTTATGTGCCGGGTTTTTTTTCTATAAAATACTCAATTTTGATATCACTAGTTACAAATGTTGTAGTTTTAATATGGCTATTGATAAAAAAATATTTTAAATGAGAAAAATCTAAAGCATGATCCAACGTTTGTGATGGGAACAAATTCACACATCTAATTTGCATACTATGATGTCATCAGGCATTGGCAATTTTGGTCTGCGATAATTTTACAGGCCTTTATCTTTTTTTACATAGTTTAAAATTTATTTTAAATATTATTATGTTAATTTTCTATATAGGCCTATGTATTTTCTACATATGTATTTTTAGTATTTATTGCCATTTTTTCAAGAATAGGTGGACATATCTGTTTATTTTATAGTCTATTCCAGGGGTCTCCAACCTTTTTGATACTGAGGGCTACTTGAAGGGTCATAAGTAATACGAAGGACTACCTGTACATTACACAGTTGTAGAGTTCATCTTTACGCATTTCATAATAATATTTATTCTTTTTTAATATGCTATGTCTGAGCACATATTAATTGCTCACAAACATTTATAATGATTCATGACAGGACACGGATACATTTCAACATGCAGCACTTTATTCTATTAATCTATGTGCGTTTCAATCTTTTGCTATTTTTAAAACATGTCCAGACAGAGGGCACCTTATGCTGTCCCTGAGAGCAACTTGATGTCCGCGGGCAACCTGTTGGTGATCCCTGGTCTATTCACTACATAAAACAGAATAGAAATTATTCGGCTCAGAATTTTACAGAGCCATCTCCAAACTAACCAACAGGCTCATCAAATTGTCTGATCCACTGTTGATGATCTTCATCAAACTCTTCCTCATAGTACCCCATCATCGTCATTTGAAGCGGGAAAGTGAACTTTACTGCCGTTTACCAGCTTATCAGCTGTCTGATTTCTCTACAGCGTCTGTTACTATTTCCATGGATTTTTACTATCCTGCTTCTTCTGGATTAGCGTTGTTATGACCACCCTGCTACCCGATCACATACCTTTCTCCCAGCGGGAGAACGTGATGAACAGCATCGCACCTGTTGCTGCTGTGGATCGTAATGGCGAACGGGACCAGCCGGCAGGCTGCTGCTGTGCGCTGCTTGAGTTTTGCTTTCTTTCTCTTTGGACAACTGAACTTCTTGATCAGAGGGTAGGCTAAATATCCCTCTTCAGAATCTGAAAAAGCCAATACTTTCCGGTGGGGGACTCGGACGTCTCGCCATCATAAGTTTTATCTTTCTAAAACTCCCTCTCTCTATGGTGTCTCTGTCACTCGCGGAGGTGCATAAAAAAGTGATTTACTCCAAAGGTTTCCATGGTAACACACCCAAAAATGTGTCCTAGATTAAAGGTACACATGTCCACCATCTCCTGACGTAAAGTAGCAATTAACTTAGTGGTCGTATCTGCAGCTGTGGCTCGTTAAAGTAAGCAATGTTGCTTGTCGCAATATTGCGACTTTGGCGCCAAGAGGGTTAAGGTAAAGGCAATAAGACCATCTCCAAGCAGCTAGAAGTTCCTTTGACCACAGTTGCACTTCAAACAGAAATTAAAGATCCATGGGACTGTAGCCAACCTACCTGTACGTGGCCGCAGGAGGAAAATTGATGACAGATCAAAAAGATGGATAATCCAAATGGTAACAAGAGTCCAGAAAGACTTCTAAAAAGATCCAAGCTGAATTTACTGCTCAAGGAACATCAGTGTCAGATCGCACCATCCGTCGCTGTTTGAGCTAAAGAGGGCTACATGGGAGACGACCAAGGAGGACACCATTGTTGAAGACCAATCCTAAAAAAGCCAGACTGGAGTGTGCCAACGTACATGTTGACAAGCAACAAAGCGTTTAGGAGAATGTCCTGTGGACAACTGAGACAAAAATTTAACTTTTTCCAAGGCACATGAGTTCTATGTTCACAGACGGAAAAATGAAGCTTATCTAGAAAAGAACACGGTCCCTACTGTGAAACATGGGGGAGGCTCGGTTATGTTCTTCGGCTGCTTTGATGCATCTGGCACAGGGTGTTTTGAATCTGTGCAGGGTACAATTAACTATTTCAACACTATCAAGGGATTCTAGAGATAAATGTGCTGGCCAGTGTCATAAAGCATGGTCTCAGTCGTAGGTCATGGGTCTTACAACAGGACAATGATCCACAATAAACGGCTAAAAACACCCAAGAAGGGCTAAGAGGAAAACACTGGACTATTCTAAAGTGGCCTTTTATGAGCCCTGATCTCAATCCTATTGAGCATCTTTGGAAGGAGCTGAAACGTGCTGTCTGGAAAAAGGCGCCCTTCAACCCGGAAACAACTAGAGCAGTTTGCTCAAGAGGAGTGGGCCAAAATACTTGCTGGGAGGAGCAGAAGTCTCATTGACAGTTACAGGAATTGTTTGATTGCAGTGATTTCCTCAAAAGGTTGCAACAAAATATTATGTTGTGGGTACCATACTTTTTGTCCAGGCCTGTTTCATGTATTTATTTTTTAAATAATTCTGTGGAAGCATGGTTGAAAAGCAATGTCTGACTTTCATTGGTTAACACGTATAGAACTTGTATTTATTACTTTTTTCAGATCAGTTTCTCTTTTATAAATAATATATTAAAGTGTCTTAATGGTCTTGCTCCGTCTGTAATGTTTCAATTAGTACAAAAATACACTAATCAAGGAGTGGGCACCAGAGCTGGAGTAGGCGGGAACTGCAGAGTGAAGTTTTGTAAAACTGCTCCGGGTTGGTCTGCGTTCTCAATAAAAGGGACACAGTTATGGAGCTAAAGTCCCAAATGGACCTGAGACGTTTCTCACAAAAGCTGAAGCTGTGGCTAAAAAACAAACAAAAGTGTGAGCACTGAACAGTTTGGCTGCACTTGGGATGGGAAATGCCCAGATATGTCTTCCCTTATTTCTTTTTATTGTTGTATTGTTTCATGCCTTTTACTGATTTTTTATCTTTCTGTTCTGTTTTAAACCCTTTTGAAATGCCTAACCAGGGACAGGGGTCTGCAAATTAGCCTATGGCTAGACGCCTTATGTACATAACATCGGCAACTGAGCTGGCAATGTTTTCCTGTACTGTCCCTGTCAAATAAAAAAATAAAGTTATTTGTGACTATGAGTTGTTCTTTTATTGACTGAAGGGTACCAACTATTTTGTCCACGTTTATATGTATGTATCGGCATAGGGTGTATTAGCATTCAGTAATAACCGAACCAAAGCTATTGTTGCACAACAGTTGTTCGTTCAGCTGACCAGTGGTAAGTCTTTGCACCATTCTGCTCCTCTAATTTGTTCAGAATGAACTGCCCTGGTCTGATGAACACTGTCCCTGGGTTAAATGGTAAATGGTCTGAATTTATATAGCGCTTTTCTAGTCATGTTGACCACTCAAAGCGCTTTACACTGGAGCCACATTCACCCATTCGCACTCAAAAACGCACACACATTCATACACCGATACAATCATCGGTATGCAGTTTGGGTTTAAGTGCCTTGCCCAGGGGCACGACGACATGTGACTGGAGGAAGCTGGAACCCACGCCTCTCGGCTTGCACGACAACTAATCTACCTACTGAGCCACGGTCGCCCACGAGATCACTGAAGTTAGACTAAAACATGATTCAAACATGGCTTTAGAGCTGAGTAAGATTTTCTTTGTTTAATTCCATTTCATTTAATGACTCCTCATAGCAAGCTATAGCAGCACAGTTTGACGAAAACATGAGTTCTGTTGATCAGAGAGATTTTTGTCCACAATCTAAAGTAGAGTTGTGACCAAAGAGTCACACAGATGGGGTTGGTGGCCTGTTTCATGCATTTATTTTTAAAATAATGGTGCATTCACACCGCACATCTGGTCTGTGTCAGGCAACACATTCAACGGATGAAGTTTGACGTATGTACTTTTTTGGCTTCCATAGCCTGCTTCTGAGGAAAAAAACAACGCATGGGCTTCCTCTGTTGCCGTATGTTCTGAACTATGGTGGACCGTATCGAGAGAGTGGCTTGGCTTTATTATTCAGATGCATTCTGCGTTCGGGGAGTTTAACCATTTGCTCCAGGAGCTGCTTATGGATGAGGTTCAGTGCTACTTCCTTCCGTCCCGCACCTAATTTTACGACCTCCCTGGCAGCATCATAGCTTAAATCTCCTACCAGGACGCCGACTACCGGTTCTCTGTTCCTCTTTAGGACCGCCTGTCCATCTGACTTCAGTAAGTTATTTCTTATTTTTTAAATCTGCGTTTGTTGAAAAATTTTTCACTGGGCCCGCGCTTTATGCAAGATACGTACGTGTATAGTGACATAACTACAGTGAGACGCTTTGATTGGTTTGCGCACTGCGTTAACTGCGTTGGGTCCGTCAAAAGTTAAACTAGCTGAACTTCTGCGTTGCTGCGTTGCTGCGTTGCCGTACGTAACGCAAGTGAAGTTGACCGAGCCAACGTACACAAAGCACCGCAGAGACTTTGACGGACCTCTGATGCACTCTACCATAGACTTTACATGTAATCTTGCCGCAACTGACACTGATGTATAGGGTTGGTCTGAATGCAGCATAATTCAGTTGAGGCATGGTTGAAAAGCAATGTCTGAATTTCATTGGTTAAGACTTTTTATTTTATTTGTCTTTATTATTACTTTTGTGAGATTAAGGTTATTTCTGTGACCATTGTGAGTTTTTCTTTTGACTGAAGGGTACCAAAATTTGGTCCACGTCTGTACATTCTCAATTAAAAACCTTGTTTAGTTAGAAATATAAATTAATTTAAAGATATTTTATCTTCCTAGAAATTGAAACTTTGTAGTTTTAGGTGCAACATTTTTTAATCAGCTCGTCTTTTTCCTGTTCTTTATTCTAAAGATGTTCCATTGTTACCTGTTAAAATTAAAGAAAACTTTTTGTTTTTTATGCTATTTCTATATTATTTTCTGCTTTGGTTGTTTTGCATAAATCTCTTCTCTTCTTGATTAATTAAACAAACGGCATGAAGAGGGTAAAATCATTTCAAAAGAGATTGTAATTCATATGAACCAATAGGAAGATACACATTTTTTTGCAATGTATTTTCATGTTGTGTAACATTTACAGAAAATCTAAAGAAATAAATGTATTTTATGTTAATTAAAATGTATCCAATGTGTTCAGTGTTTTGTAAATGTAATTAGAATTCAATTAACATATGAGATTCAAAATTTTATTAGAGAAGTGGAACTGGCAGCTGTATAGAGTTTAATGTCTTTTATTATTCAATCATAAAAGCAGTTCAAACAAAAACAAAAAAACGATTGAAATAAAATATTGTAAGACGAAAAAAACATTGCATTATTTTGAAAGAATGTATTGGGTAAATGGTGCAAGAAATAAGTGTTTCGCTAATAACAAAAGTTCACTTCACTAGCCTTAACTGCTAGTTGGCCATAACAGAGGTCAGATTTTCCTGTAGGTCTTTACCAGGTTTTCACACAGCATATCTGGTATTTTGGCTCATTGAGAGTAGGGGGAAAAAAAAGGGAGAGGAAATACAACGCAGCTTTTTAGTGACAAGAAACAAGCACACAGCTCAGAAAAAGTGTGCAGCAACGCTAATGAACAATGAGCAAACGGTGGTTTAACAGTTACAAATAAATTAACTAAACCAACTTTGAACACAAGGCAATTCAAGGTGCTTTACATGATTACAAAAAAGTTGAAATGTGTTTGTAGGGATGATCAGTAGACTAGAACTGGAGGACCTGAGGGATCTTAAAGGTTTGTACTGTGATAGCAGATCATTAATGTACTTTTAGGCAGACCTGTGAAGATACTGTTAAAGTAATCAAGGCGGCTAGAGATAAATGCAAGGATGAGTTTTTCTAGGTTTCCTTGTGTCACCAGTCCTTTAATCCTCGAAATGTTCCTTAGGTGATAAAAAGCTGACCTTGTTATTGCCTTTATGCAACCTTGGACTGAGTTTGATTTAAAAAAGGGTTGTCATTTTATATGCAACTGTGTGAGGAAAATGGTATACAGTCTACTACTGATGCAGTTCGACAACCACATTTTTTATAGATTGGTTATTTGTTTAGTGTTTGGTTATTATTTGTTTGATACAGTGGATACATGCCCGACCAGGCTACAGAAAGATACACCAGCCCTTTACATAGCTCTAGTTCACATTATTATTTGAGATTACATAGAAAACTTTTAACTGATTGGAAATGTTTGTATGATTGTATTGAAATTACTTTTGTTGTAAAGTGCCTTGAGGTCACATTTGTTGTGAATTGGCGCTATATAAATAAAAGTGAATTGAACTCACATGAGCTCTAAACCCGTGTTTTAATAAATTTCTGTGCCCTACCCATGGCGATTATCTTTCGTCCATGCACCGCGGTGACGTTAGTTTTAAGTTGGATATCCGACAGACATTTGTTTCATTAAAGCGGAGACTCCCTCCAATGTTTCACAGACAGCCGCGCTCATGGAGCGGATATATCACTGCCAAAGGCTCGCTCCTGAAGGCGGTGGTTTCGGTTAGGGACCGTCAATAAATTTCTCTACATCAAAGAAGATTAATCAATAGGCCGATCTGCTGACAAAGTAATCCAAAAATATTGCTAAGTTGTTGATCGACACCTGAGGAAAATGACACATTAATTTATAAAACAATTAAAACGTAGTATATTCAATTTTAATATTTTACGTTAATGTTATTTTCTTCAATAGCTTCCAGGTCATGTGAACATGTGACACCAAATGGGTCTTAAATGTCTTAATACATCTAAAGAACCAGTCACAGCAATTGAGTTCCAATTTGAACACACATATTTTATATTATTTTACAGTAATATTTGGGGCTTTTCTTCAATAGCTTCCTGGTCTGAAAGAAATGAATTAAAATAGGAATTTTTGGTGGTTGGTGTATTATATGTTAAGTAGGAGACTTGTAAATAAAAAGTAAGCCAAATCAAATATGCAAATCACAAACAAGAACTCTATATTGGATCGGTCGAGGCCCGGGTTAACAACTATTGCTACCGGTGCTGTGGACCCACAGGGTGCCGGTGGAAATTGGAATACTGTTGGTCGAAGGAGGAGAGGAAGAAGGCATGTTGGCAGGCAGATAGAGAAGAGGAAATTCAAGAGTTTGGAATTAAGAGTAGGGATTTTGAATGTTGGGACTATGACAGGTAAAGCTAAAGAGTTTGTGGACATGATGCAGAGAAGGAAGGTGGATATTCTATGTGTTCAGGAGACCAGGTGGAAAGGTAGCAAGGCTAGAAGCTTAGGAGAAGGATTCAAGTTATTCTACTATGGGGTAGGTAGAAAGAGAAATGTAATAGGAATTATTTTAAAGGAAGAATTTGCTAGGAACGATCTGGAAGTGAAAAGGGTGTCAGCCTGATTAGTCAGAAGCTTGATATGGAAGGAATAATGATCAATGTTATTAGTGGTTATGCCCCACAGGTAGGATGTGAGTTAGAAGACAACCATAAATTCTGGAGTGAACTAGATGAGTTGATCTCGGTCCTGCCGACTTTGCTGCTACCCGACTATGGAGTCGAAAAAGTCTCAATAAATAAACTAACCCAGGGTTTTATACGAATGCATACGCTCATCTCTTTAAAAAATGCACAAAATCTGTTTCAAAAATGCAAACAATCTATTTCACAAATGCACACAAGCTGTTTCACAAATAAAATTTTAGGGATGCAACAATACCACTTTTTTCAAAATCGATACGATACCGATACTTGGATCAGGGTACTTACCGATACCGAGTACCAGTGCCATATACTTCTATCACACAACAAAGGGCTATCAATTAGGAGTCAGGTTTATTATTTTCTTCTCTGCTTGTTAAAAGAAATTGTAGTGAATAAGATAAAAAATTAAATATGAATAAAAATGACCACAGAACTTAAATTTTAAAGTTGAAACTAATATTTTATGGGAAATTATTGCTACATATCCACATCTTAAGTATCAGTTAATGGTATTGGTTAACATTAGCCGATACCGATACTAGGACATTAGGCAGTATCAGGGCCGTTACCCAATACCAGTATCGCTATCGCTGCATCCCTAAATGATTTTGTAAAAAGCTTCAAATTTATACTCACAGATCATACAAATTCTTGAATGTGCATGAACCCACCAATTCTCATTTGTGAACCTCTCTGCATTCGTAAGATAATTCTGTGTGGATCGTTCTGAGCCTCACCTAACATGCACGGACAACTAATGTCGTCATTGGCTAAGGAACCTGTCAATCAAATTTATCACTTAGCCAGCTGTTCGCTTTCAGCCAATGGTATGGCTCCTAACATGTTCCATCCTCATGTGGGCCGAACGTATGGACCCCAGCAATAATTAGTCATTACCAATCCATTTCCTCAGTTTATTAAACAGTGGACAAGAATTACTAACCCATTTCCTCGTTTTATTAAACTGTGCGCACGGACTCGCAATCTCTTCCCCCGATTTAATAAAGAGTGTGACCGTGTGGTGTTCTGCTTGCTTGATAAAAAGCCCTGACTGCCTGTGATGTTTGTGTTGTGGCTGTGATGCTATCATGAAGTCCGACATCGTTCATTGGCGCAACCTTAGTGCAAAGGGATGTTGGGAGATGCAGTCTGTCCAGTTTTATGAAAAATTAATCCCAACAAAAGAGAAAACATCTAATGGAAGGAAGTTGAAAGCACTAAAGTCAAGAGTAAAACATAACATAGAACATTAAGAAATTAAAATAAATTAAATTTCATTAGGAAAATAACTAACTTCTACCCGGACATTTGTAGGGGACAGACCACAGGCAATGAGATGGCTGCACAAAGTTTTTAAACTACAGCAAGTAATTTGCAGTGTAGTTGTAAAAAGGAGCATCTTTGTAGTTGGGTATTAAGTTAGCAACAATTGTTTCATGCAGCGCAAAGTTCAGCAAATACATGTGCTGGTCAAAAATTAGAATATTATAAAAAAAATAATAATTTGGTAATTTTATTCAAAGATTTAAACTTGTTTGTTATATTCATTCTAAAATTGAACCCTGGTGTGCCACAGAGTTCGGTTTTTGGCCCGGTTCTTTTTAACCTGTATATGCTCCCTCTTGGCACTGTCATCAGAAGACATGGAGTTAACTTTTACAGTTACGCCGATAATACACAGTTGTACATCTCCATATCCCTGTGACACACAGCCAATGGATGCACTTTTTAATTGCATTTTAGACATCAAATCCCGGATGGCAGAAAACTTTCTCCAGCTCAACCAGGACAAAACTGAAGTTTTAGTTTTCGGTCCTGAGGCCCAGAAGTGAAACTTTTACCAAAAGTACAATCATCATTTTTTAATCTCTCTTTGCCAGTGAGGAACCTGGGCGTGATTTTTGACTCTGAGCTGACTTTTATCCTTCACATTAAAAATATTACTAACATAGGTTTTTATCACCTAAAGAGCACCCCCAGAGTCCGCCCAATTCTCTCTCGGGCCAATACGGAGACGCTAATGCATGCTTTTATCACCAGCAGAATTGATTATTGTAATATTTTCTGGTCTTCCCAAAAAGACTACCTCAAGTTTACAGCTTTTCCAAAATTCAGCAGCACGTGTCTTGATGAAGACCAGGAGGTGGGGAGCACATTATAACGGTCTTAAAATCATTGCATTGGTTCCCCGTATGTTTTAGGATCAATTTTAAGGTTCTTTTAATGTTTTTTAAGTGCCTTGATGGTCTTGGGCCTTCTTATCTTTCTGAAAAGCTTTTACCACATGAGCCTTCGCAGTCTCTTCGCTCCTCTGGCAGCCCTCTCCTTATAATTCCCAAAGTCAGGACACGGACTCATGGTGAGGCTATGACAGAACATTTTATTATTAATGCTCGGACATTAAGAAAGGTTAAATTCTCTTACTCAGCTCTTAGACAGCTGTTCTGATTCTAAGGTACAAACGAACCAACTGTTGCAATGCCGCGTGGCATTGACTCTGTCCGTTGCACTGCTCAGATTTTATAAGAGTCCATGTTGCTCTGATAGTGGCCTTCTGGTCTTCTGAATTATTGGGTCTGGCATATAGCATCTTCCGCTTCACAATACCACATAGATTTTCTATGAGTTAAGGTCATGTGAGTTTGCTGGTCAATCAAAAACAGGGATGCCATGGTCCTTAAACCAGGTATTGGTAAGTTTGGCAGCTTGTACAGGTGCCAAGTCCTGTTGTAAAATTAAATCTGATCTCAATAAATTTGATCAGCAGCAGGAAGCATGAAGTGCTATAAAACTTCCTGGTAGACCGCTGCGTAGCCTGTGGACCTCAGAAAACACAGCGGACCAACACCAGCAGATGACATGGCACCCCAAACCATCAGACTGTGGAAACGTTTTTTTCTTATTACATTCAATCTTAAGATACCCAAGATGGCACAGACACATTCTATGTATGACTTTTTCTCTGTTAAAAATCAAATGGATATTCTAGAAAGTAGGTTTTGGGAGACTTTGGCTATATTAAGCCTACTTTCAGGGAAACTCTGTGTTTTTGTTTAAAAATAAAGCAAAGCTTTACCCTGAGTATGTTACCACGTTAACGGAGTCGGTGAAGAAAATCTGCTTGCTGGTTTACTTTGAGAAAAACTGAATTTCTACATGGGCTGCCTTCCAGAGGCATCTCCCTTACAGACTTGCCACTCAGAGACAGAGATGCTTATGACTTTGACAAACAAAATGGACAAAGTTAAATTGCTACACGGGGAAAGAAAGCGAGCACACACAGCAATCTGTAACTGGTAGGTTAAAATTTCAGTTTATTTATATAGCACCAGTTCACAACAGATGTCATCTCATATGGCACTTCACTTTACAAGAAAAGTTATTTTAATACAATTATGCAAACATTTGATTAGTTAAAGTTTTCTATTTCAGGAATCCTAGCAGATTGCGGCAAAGTTATTGTTACAAGGTTGGGCCACATACATGCAGACTCCAACCACAGCAATACCTAATCCTGATTAAGCATGAGGTGACAATGGAGAGAAAAAAACTCCCCTCTAACAAGATGGAACCTTAAGCAGTCTGGCTCAGTACAAGCAATAATCTACCATGACCGTCTGGGGGTTTGAGAAGACCGAGCAGACACAGAAAGAGCAGATGTAAGGGTACTTTCTATATTAAAGATGGTAAAAAGTTGAGAACAGGACATGGAAGATGTTTGGTCACTGGGAGCATCATCTGAGTCGATGCTTCCCATCCAACAGAGCCCCATAGTCGAGCAGGATACCAGACCTGGGCCCTCATTTATCAAGCGTACTGACGCATAGATCCATGCATATGTGGTGCATAGGAACAATTCTAAGCATTTCGTGGTATTTATCAATTTGTACTTGTAGAAGCATTCCTAAATATAAGTATATTTCTGATTGTCCATTCGCACAGCATCTACTGTTAGAACGGAGGAACTGCAACACTGAAACAGTTTGACAGAAGTTTTCTCTCAACAGTTTATCGCCTCCACCAAAGAGCTCATGTTGGCGTCTGTCTGTGTTAGCACAAAATAACGTAAAATTTATCTATGGATTAGCAACAAACTGGAAATGTTTGAAATTTTCCAAGAAATATATAATTTAATGTTGGTTTGATCATGCATGGCAAACCTGTCACTCCCAATCTGCGCTGTGTGGCCGCAGACCCACCACCACCACCCTACCATTTGTTATTTATTACACCAAGCGCTTCAGCTTAATGGGATTTTGTCACACCTTTAATTAAAAGGTTTACAAACTGCACCGTGACAAATAAATGGCCCTGCTTATCAGTGAAGCAGATTGTCCTTTTTTCCTTGCGTACCGATGGCAGCACAAGCTGTGTCTCCAATTACGCATGGCGACAAGAGTCAAACATGATGATCGAAACATCCTTTGTATTAGATCTGGTCCAGCTGTGTACTGTGAGACATTTTATTGTATTCAGTTTTATATCGAACCATTTTTTCCCCTTAATTTCCAACAGGAACGTCTCCCTTGTCCCGACCGCATTTACTGCCTTTTTAATTAGTTACCTCTGAGCTGATAGAATCAAACGGCAATGTTCATTATTAAATAATTTAAGATGTTCAAAGACATTATGGAATTGCAGAGAAGTTATTATTAGCAAATGAAATTATTCGCCACATTTTTTTGTCTGCTCTGCAACAGAAATATAATGACTGCGTGCTGGGAGAATTAAACAGAGAAACAGCTGATGACAAAAACTAACAGTGGTTAAATTAATTTGTATTAACTGACATTTTTTAGGTCTGTACATCATGAATACTTTTTATTGCCTCACCTATGCTTCACCTCGATCTCTGTCACTGAGATTCCTTTTGCTCTTTTGGAGATTGTTTTAAGGAAGAATGTGAGGACTCAATGCATGTGACAAATAATGTGTTACCAAATATGGTTAATTCAGGGCGTTTCTGTATGCAAATGACTGAACGGGATCAAGGACCTGTGCTCGCACAAGTGGGATTATTCAACAGCCACCGCATGTTTCATAAATCAGACTTTGACGTGTACTTATACGCACATCGTAAATTCCCTTCGTAGGATAGAATATAAGAACATTTCTACGAACGTTTGATAAATGAGGTCCCAGGTCTAGCTTCTACAGAGAGAAGAACACTGAGAAAACGAAATTAACAGACGACATAAAACATAAATACATCTGAAGAGTAGTAGAAAAGTAGAAGAGTGAAGAAAATTGGTTAGTCTGTCCTCCAACAGTCTAAGCCTCAAGCAGCACAACTACAGAGATTGCTCAGGATAACTAAAGCAATTCTATTTATAAGCTTTATAAAACATACAAACATGGAGCCAGTGAAGAGAAGCCAAAACAGGAGAAATGCCATCTGTCTTTATAACATTCATAAGAACTCTTGCTGCAGCATTTTTGATTAACCGAAGGCTTTTAATTGCATTTTGTGGACCTTCTGATAATAAGGAATTAGAGTAGTCCAGCTTTAAAGTATTAAATACATGGACTAGTTTCTCAGCATCACTCCTGTACAGGTTGTTTCTAATTTTAGCAATATTCGGGAGGTGAAAGAAGGAAATCCTGGAAACCTGTTTAATATGGGATTTGAATGTCATGTCTTGGTCTTTAGCTAAGAGTCATCCAAGTTTTTATGTCTTCAAGACATCCCTGTAATCTATTTAGCTGAATGGATTCAACTGGATTTATGGCTAAATATAGTCTTCTCAGACCCCCAGATGGTCGTGATAGATGAATGCTTGTACTGAGCCAGGTTCTGCCGGAGGTTTCTTCCCGTTAAAGAGGAGTTTTTCCTCTCCACTGGTGCTACATGCTTGCTCAGTATGAGGGATTGCTTAAGGGATTGCTGTTGTTGCAGGTCTGCATCAATGGGTCCCAACCCTACGTCAACAACTTCATGCAGTCTGCTGGGATTTCTTACATAGAGAACTTTTAACTGATTGGAATGTTTGTATAATTGTATTGAAGTGACTAGTTGTAAAGTGCCCTGAGACAATATTTATTGTGAATTGTTGCTTTATAAATAAAAGTGAGTTGAGTTGAGTGTGAAGATTTATATTCTACATGAAAAAAACGGAATCCGTCTGACATATGAATCAGCCTAGTGCTGTTACCTTGATCCCTGCAACATGTTCAAGTCTTTCTAAGAAAATATTATGATTGATAATTTCATAAATTTATAATTTCCGATACCGATATAAACCGATACCGATATCTGGGGACCCTCCCTCATAAAAAACCAAAACTACTAAACCCTTTTAGGTAACCACAATGAAATATCTTGTATCATACTTGAGTTTTAAAATTTTAGAAAATGTAATAAGTACCAGAATTTTAGTTAGTAAATTGAAAAAGGTGCCATTTTTGTTTGGTCTTCGAAAGTAGCTGGAACATTTTCTCACACAGAGAATACTGACAAAGGCCCACAACTCAGGACAAATTTCTACTTTTAGAAAATGTAAACCACATTATACCTTTGTGGCTGATGACGTCACCAAGTGCGCCCGATAGACTGTCAAGGTTGGCCCAGAAGAAGCCTTATGATAAATTGAAAGTTATCTCAAACAAATAATATCTCAAAAACTAAACCTCAAATCTGTCATATTTTTACATTCTGAGAGAGAAAAGAAGTAGCTGAAGAGTTTGATTTATAATATGTGTATGGTGTGAAAAACCCAACCTAAATTAAAAAATAAAAACCAATACCGATAATTTCCGATATTACATTTTAATGCCAATATCGGCCGATAATGACTTCAGGCCGATAATATCGGACATCCCTAATTGAGACCCAACAAGACCAGAACAGTCAAATTTTCTTCATCTGAGGTGATGAGAATATCATTAGTAACATTTGCTAGGGCTGTTTCAGCCCATGTTCACACATAGACAGTTTTCTTTTTAAACAAAGATTTTCCTCCGCTTTCAAAAAAATCTCCATCCACACATAATCGGATAAATTCGTTTTTCATCACATTCATAGACGTGGCCAACCTGTAGGGGGGAGTAGTTCTCCCAAATCCTATCCGCTCAAAGTAACTTTCCATTCTCTAACTTCAGCATGCAGCAGTGATAGAGATTGTAAAAACAAGCGAGCTAAACGCGCTTTGACAATTGATGATGCCAACACAGCTCTGAGGGCATAAATGCTGTTTCTGAGTGTAAACACGGGTCACACAAATGATGTTGGAGCATTTTTTGTTTTGGGTAGCGACGTAAGGCTCTTAAAACTCAGATTTCAGTCATCCACACGCAGACACTGAAAGCGGAGAAAACGCAGATGTCCTCTTTGGCCAGAGCTTTTAAAAAAATCTTTTTTTGGTGCCGAAAATCTCCATTTATGTGTGGATGACGGGCCAAGCCGTAGAAAAATATCTCAGTTTTGTGAAAAACCCGGCTACATGTGGACAAGGCATCGGTGCTATGATGAGCTCTAAAACTTGACAGAAATTCTTCAAACAGGTTGTTGCTGTTTAGATGCTCATTTACTTGATTAGCAACTATTTTCTCAAAAATTTTAGATTAGAAAAGAAGGTGAGGTCTGTAATTATTTAAGTCATCTTGATCGAGGGAGGTTTTCTTAAAGCCTCTACCTGCACTGCAAGTGCAGCGCCGCTGTGAGAAAAACAGTGCTGAGCCTTACCTCGACCCAGAGTCTGTCAGTGAATTTGAAGTGCACCAAGTACCCCAATGAAACTGTTATATTAATGGCTCGGGCGTTTGGTTTATTTATTTGGTTTTTGTAAAAAAAACTGAGTCAATAAAGCTTATTTCAGCTGTTATATATACAAGGCTATAGACAGAGTCCAAACAAACACAGCTGCGTCCACTAAGCAAATCTTTCCAGCCCAGTGTGTAAAAAAGCGGTTTACTGAACATTCTGAGATGCTACAGATCAATTGATTAACCACACAATGCTGTTATGAGTTCACATTAGCAGCTTGAGAAATAGCTAATACACACTGGCATTAGCATGTAGCCACTTATTCCCCGTCCATCAAGCGTCT
Organism: Apricaphanius iberus; assembly: GCA_028564705.1. Classification (NCBI taxonomy): domain Eukaryota; kingdom Metazoa; phylum Chordata; class Actinopteri; order Cyprinodontiformes; family Aphaniidae; genus Apricaphanius; species Apricaphanius iberus. The sequence goes on along the minus strand of JAPXFQ010000075.1, from coordinate 1,944,567 downwards.
TTGTTCTGTGATCCAGCTTCTGTTCTTTAGGAATGTAGAATAAATGCTTGTAATCCATGCAGCCAATCAGGCGTAAAGAAAGTAAGTGTGGGGCCAAAACTTCTCCAATCGAAGCTCAACCACCACAGGTGATGAGCGGACAGGTGTTTGAACGCGTGTAAATAAAGTGCTCTTGATGTCAATGTTCTTATGAGAAAACAATCTTACGTTATTGAGCTTGTTCCAACTAAAGTCGATGAGGTACCTTCATATAGTTTCATTTCATTCCATAATCCAAGTTGCTCCAACACATAATCAAAATACTGGATGATCAAGCACTCTTAAACACGGTACAAAAACTGTGTGCCTCTGTCCCATCTCGTCACACCTGAGCTTAGTTCAGACTGGGATTAAATGGGAGTGGAGACAGTGACAGGTAGCATCTTTTACTCCCCCTTGTGTTCACTAAATTAAATACATCAGAGAAACAAACAGAATGGCTCCCACACACCAGCCCCTAATTGTTTTGAGCGGAGCCCATAACAATTTCAAACTCTACAAAAACAAAAAGAGCCATTTTCCAGTAAGTTACGGAAATTACTTACAGAAACAAAGAATCAAAATAAAATAAAAATAACTTTGCTTATGCATCATAATTTGCATTTGTTTCACAAAGAAGACATATTTTTGTTATAGGTCTTTCAATAATATTTGTTTTTGTTTTGAGACGTACAGATCTGACGAGCCCTTCTTTGTCAGGATATACCTCAAGCACTTTTCCAAGAATCCAGGAGCCCCGAGGTGCTGTGGAATCAATCACCACAACCACATCTCCAGGGGAAAAACCCGTTCTTTCTCTGTTCCATTTTTGCCTTTCCTACAACAGTGGCAAATATTCTCTTGTCCAACGTTTCCAGAAAAGATCAGCCAAGTACTGAATTTGTTTCCACCTTCTCCGCACACATTGGTCAGTCTTTTTAAAAGATCCAGGTGGAAGAATCGGTTTTCCTTTCAGTAAAAGAATGTGATTTGGTGTAAGAGGTTCCAAATCATTGGGGTCATCTGATTGTCTTGTAATGGGACGATCATTTAAAATTGCTTCCACTTCACACAAGACGGTGTGCGGCCCTTCATCGTCAATGGGTTGTTGGTGAGTACAGTATTTAAAATCCTTTTGATTATTTGAATGATCCTTTCCCAGATATCTCCATAATGAGAACCAGTGGGAGGGTTGAAAACCCATTTTATTCCCCTCTGACTCAACGACTGTTGGAGTTTGTTTTGGTCCATGGAAGATAATGCTTCTCGAAGTTCTCTTTCTGCAGCAACAAAATTTGTCCCATTATCTGATCTTATTGTAGAGACTTGACCTCTTCTGCAGATAAATCTTCTTATTGCATTAATGCAAGAATCAGCGTCGAGAGAGTAAGCCACTGCCAGGTGAACAGCACGACTTGCGAAACAAGTGAAAATCCCTCCATAACGCTTTACAGTACTGCGTCCTCTCTTGACATCAATAGGTCCAAAGAAATCCACACAGACATTTGTGAAAGGTGGGAGATCAGGAAAGGTTCTTTCAGGATGCAGGTCAGAGATTTTTTGCTGTCCTAGCGTCTACAGATATAGCATCTTCCAATTACCTTCCTTACATCAGAACTTGCCTTTGTAATCCAGTAGGTTCTTCTCACATGATTACGCCCCCCATGACCCAGTGATTCATGAATATGGTGAAGTATAAGAGTGGATATGTGCTGGTGTTTGCTTATAATGAGAGGGTGTTTGATATTCTCAGGCATAGCAGATTTGTTTAGACGTCCTCCAACTCTTAGTAATCTACTGTCACATACTGGGTTAAGTTTGTAGATGGTACTGCATTTCATTACATCTTATGAGTAGCAGATATTTCAGAATTGATTGCACCCACAGTAACATTGTGTTTCAGTTCTGGATCATTTTCAATGTTTAATTGCAGATGACGAAATGACCTTCAAGCCATTTTCTCTGCTCCAAATGTTCAATCCTTTGCCCTCTTGTGACCAAATCTGCCGGATTTTGTGTTGATGGGATGAATCTCCAGTTTATGTCAGAACCTTCTTTGATCATGTTGATTCTATTGGCTACAAATGTTTTGAATCTTTTGTCTTTATTGTTCAAGTACTTGAGTACCGAGGTACTGTCAGTCCAGTATTGTGATTCCTCCAATTTCAGTTGCAGCTCTGAGCAAACCATTTTGTTTACCTTCACAGCCAGAACTGCAGCTGTCAGTTCCAAACGAGGTATTGTAATTGCTTTGAGCGGAGATACCCGAGTCTTTCCAAGCATGAAGGCAGTGTGGACTCTGTTCATGTCATCTTTTAATATCAGGTAAGTAACTGTGCCATATGCTTTCTCGCTGGCATCAGAAAAATTATGCAACTGGGCGGAAGTTACTGATCCAAAATCTTCAGGTTGAAACATCTTTTGATAGTGAAACCCTTGGTCCTTTTAAGATCTTCCAACCAGCTGTTCCATTTATGCTCGAAGGCCTCAGGGATTGGGTCATCCCAACCACTTTTAATCTGACAGAGATCTTGGATCATTAATTTAGCCACAAGTGTAAATGTTGCTACCAAACATAGGGGATCATATACAGAACCAACAATGGATAACATTCCCCGTCTAGTTTGTGATATTTCTCGCAAGTTGAATTTGAATCCAAATGTGTCAGATTCAATGCACCAGTGCAGGCCAAGAGCTCTTTGTATTGGTGATTTGTCTCTGTCTAGATTCAAATCTTTAACCGCTTTGGATTTATGTTCTTCTGAAACATGTTGAAGCACACTGCGGTTGTTGCTTATCCATTTTGTGAGGTTAAAACCTCCTAATCTGCAGATGTCTGTCAGACTGTTTATCATAAAAACAACATCTTTCTCCTTTGGCAAACTTTTCAGCAGATCATCCATGTAGAAGTTTCTCCTAACCGTGTCTGTCACTTCAGCTGAAAAGCTTTGCTGATTATCATCTGCAATTCTTCTCAGTGCAAAACATGCACAGCTTGGAGAGGAAACCGCACCAAATATGTGCACAGTCATTCGATAAGGTATTGGTTTCTGATTAAGGTCCCCATCTGCCCACCACAGAAATCTTAGGAAGTCCAAATAGTCATCCGCCACCTTAACCTGTTGAAACATTGATTGGATATCTGCCATGATAGCAATAGGTTCTTGCCTGAACCTAATTAAAACTCCTAATAAGGTGCTTGACAAATTTGGGCCTTGTAGTAACTGACTGTTTAGAGAAACTCCCTTGAACTTGAACACTACAGTCAAACACCACTCGTAGAGTTTTCTTCTGAGGATGAAAAACACCATGATGGGGCAGATACCAAACTTTTCCATCGCATCTTTCAAGCTGATGTTCAGGTACCTTCATGGCATGTCGTTTTGTTAGGACTTCAGAAAGAAAGTTTGTATATTCTTCATAGAACCTTTTATCCTTTAGAAATCTTTTTCTTAACAGGTTCACACGTTGCTTGGCAACATTAAAGTTGTCAGGCATGGCGACGTTTTCATTCTCGAAAGGCACGCTCAATTTATAATGTCCATCAACCAATTGAACAGAGCTTTCCATTTTATTCATGGACACTCTTTCCTCCTCAGACATTTCCTCCTTTTCATTAAAGAAGCTTTCACTGAAATCATGCTTGTACTGATTCATTAGTATTTCCTCCAGTTTGTTAAGTTCTATACGGTTAACAGAAACTGCAATATGGCCATTCTCATATTGCTTGTTTCCGTTTCCATGCAGAGGTCCATTTATCACCCAGCCTAAAAGGGTTCTTACAGCATATGGACCTTCACCTCTGCTGTTGATCACCTCCCAAGGTTCCAATAACCTTGAGGCACTTGTTCCAATTAACAAGTCAACACTAGCATCAATGCAAGGAATTTTGATGGGTTTCAGCTATGGGAAATTTTTAATGTATTCTTCAGGAATTATGTTGTTGTCAGATACCGGCATCTTTTCTTGGGTGAACAGATCTGGAAGCTGAAAGAACTGATTATTCTAAAGCCCAGAAATTTCTAGGTCCTTCACAATATAACTAGACACAGTTTTCTTTTGGCCCATAGTGGTCAAGTGGATCTTGGTTCTTTTTCCACTAATATTCAGTTTGTTCATTAAAGTTTCAGAGCATAAACTGTCGGTACTTCCTGTATCCAAAAAGGCATAAGTTTGAATTAATTTATCTCCCTTTGCACTTTTAACATTTACAGGTAGGATAGGAAGAAACCCATTGCTTATTCCGGCCCCGTTTGACTACATGAAGAGATTACTTTCTCACTTTTATTCTCAGTCTTATTAATGTGCAGAATACTAGGATGGATTTTGATGTATATTTTGCATGAAATGCGGTTTTTGCAAGTCTTACTTACATGACCAATGCATATCCAACATCCAAAACAGACTCTGTTTTCTTTTAAAAAGTTCAGTTTTTCTTTATGCAACAGCCCTTTCATTTGTGGGCATTCTTCCAAAGTGTGGCAATGCTGTCACAGTTTGAGTTTCTTTTGTTCTTGTTTTAGTCACAGGGTTTTCAAATTCAGTGATGGTAGTTGCAAAGTTGCTTCTCTTTGGTTGGGATTTTATTTGTGACTTGTCTTTAAGTTTAACATCCTGGATGTCACCAAAAACAGGATCTGATATGATTTTCACTTGTTGTCTAATAAAATGAACAATGTCTTTAAATCCTGCCCTGTAACGACTCCTTTCATAAATGTCAGATGCCACGATTCTCCATCTTTCTCTCAGTTTCTATGGAAGCCTTTGTATGATAGTTTTCATATTAGCTGGCATGTTGAGTTCATCTAAATATCTTAATTCCTCCATGGCGTTGCAACAACCTTGCAAAAACAGTGCATATGAAGAAAGACCTTTGACATCCTCTGCTTTTATAGCAGGCCATACATTTATCTTTCCCATATAAGCAGCAGTTATGTTTAATTCATCCCCGAAATGATCTTTCAGAAGTCCCTTAGCTTTAATGTATTTTATTTCTGGAGGCAAATGCTGTCAACTTCTTATCAGTTCCCTTGGCTGTCCAACTGTAAATTGTTCTAGATAATATAGACAGTCATCACGATTCTTTGTTTTGGATTCCACTCCTTGCTCAAATGCCTTAATAAAAGTGTTGAATTGCATGGGATCCCCATTGTAGACAGGGATTTCTCGATGTGGTAGAAAGTGTGATACTTGAGTTTCTACCAGCAGTGCCATCAATTCATTTTTTTTCTGTAGAAGCTGAGAGACATCTCCGGAAGAATAAGAGTTTGATTTATTGTTTGTTAAAGGATGCAGCATTTGATGAACAGGTTGAAGAGGTTGTTGAAAATGAGCAGCCTGCAAGATGGTGGTGGGCTCATAATTGACAGTTTTGTCTGTTACTTGAACCCTTTCTATGGGTTTACCATGCAAGGATAGTCCTGTCAACATCCTTTTGTTTGCAGCATTCTTTTGTTCACCTTTTGAATCAGTAGCTGCCCCCTTATTGATGTAGGATTTCATTCCATCAGAATGTTGACCTGAAGAGATGCTGCTGCGTTCTAATGCACTAAATACTTCCAGTTTTGCCGTGCATGTGGCGATTTCAGCTTCAATTTCAAGATTCGTCACAATTGATCAGGCTTTTCTTCAATGCAGCTGCACGAGCAATTAGTGCAGCCTATTCTGCCTTGGCTTGAAGCCCTGCAGATCTTGATGACGTGCTGCCTTTGCTTGATCCTTTAGATCCCACATTAGAAATGCTGTCTTGTGGTTCTATAACATTTTTTTCATTTCCAACACCATTTTCATTTGTTTCAACCCCTTCTTTTTCATGTGTTTTAACACCTTCCTTTTCAGTTAACCACTTATTTACCAAAACATTAAAGTCATTAACACCAAGCATTTTTACCTTGAAACAAATTTCTTGCTTTTCAAACTCATCCTTTGGTAAATAATTCAACAAAGCATCATGCTGGGTTTTAGCATCACTGATAAAAGTATTATATTTTCCTATGGTTACTTTTACCTCAGAAAAAAAAGCAACATTATCCATCAACCCAACAATAGTCTCTTTCAGCTTAGAAGCCTTTCACAATTTAAGTTTTCTTTCATCTTGCAAACATGCAATTTTTGCCAGGAGTCCTTTCTCAGTCAGTTTAACGGTACGTTTTACAACAGTCTGGTACACGTCTGAAGAGCTGGGTTTGACATCTGTACCAGATTCCAGTAAAGTTTTTGGCTCAGAGTCACACTCTGCCTCAATTGTTTCCAAAAAAACAGATCTTAATAAGCCATTTCGGTTATGATTCAGTCAGTCAGTCATCTGCCAATGCATTGGTCTTTTTAGAGGTTAAACAAGCGCACACATCTTAATTATGAATGGCCATTCAAACTTGGTAGCGCTACACATACCTCCACGTTGGCCGGCATAGATGCACAGATGTCCAAAGCCGTCCTCCATGACGCGCAGTTCCAAACACCGCCATGCGCAGCGTTCCACAGCCACCAAACCCAGCGCCGTCTCTCCGGCAGGACTCGTCCAGCAACCGGCAGTCCACGGCCACAGCAGCCGAATCCAGCAGCATCTCTCCACCAGAGTAAATCCAGCACCGTCGCTCCAAAACAATCCAATTTAGCGTCGGTTTCTCCGACGAGGCAGTTTTTGTACTTAAGTGTGGGGCCAAAACTTCTCCGATCGAAGCTCAACTACCACAGGTGATGAGCGGACAGGTGTTTGAACGTGTGTAAATAAAGTGCTCTTGATGTCAATGTTCTTATGATAAAGCAATCTTACTTTATTAAGCTTGTTCCAACTAAAGTCGATGCAGTACCTTCATAATAGTTTCATTTCATTCCATAATCCAAGTTGCTCCAACACATAATCAAAATACTGCATGATCAAGCACTCTTAAACACTGTACAAAAACTGTGTGCCTCTGTCCCATCTCGTCACACCTGAACTTAGTTCAGACCGGGATTAAATGGGTGTGGAGACAGTGACAGGTAGCATCTTTTACTCCCCCTTGTGTTCACTAAATTAAATACATCAGAGAAACAAACAGAATGGCTCCCACAGTAAGATTAAGTAAAAAAAGTAAAATTACAATAAAAAAGAGTTTTCTGCTACCAAAACTGGAGCAGCTATGAGCCTTAAGAAAGGGGGACGGTATGTTTGCAACTCAAACTAGGGATCCAATAATAAAAAAATTTAAAAACCGATACCATACCGATACTTGGTTTAGAGTACTTGCTGATATCGAGTACCAATGCTGATACTTCTACCACACAAAAAAAAATGCAATGAATTAGTAAATAGGTTTGATTTTCTTCTTTGCTTGTTACAACAAATTATGTTGAATTGGATAAATAGAATTTATAAAAATGACGTTTCCACATTTTATGTATCAGTTCATGGTATCGGTTAACTTCAGCTGATTCCAATACGAGTGAAGTAGACAGTATCGGGGCCGATACCCAATACCAGTATCGGCATCGGTGCAACTCAAACCAAATGTAGGCTACTCTCTCTCTTGTTGTGTATAGAACCTGCCAGGCTCCATAGGTGGCTACAAAACTGTTATTTATAAATATGAAACTTATGCTTATATCTTACTTTCACTCAGGAACAGAAAAGATTTTGATGTGTGGCAAAGGTGCAAAACAATGTCATGAGCAGGATTCAAACCCACCATCACTGTGGAGGTAATCCTGTGTGTTAACCAATGTGCCTTAGCAACACAGTACAACTCTACCCGGCTATGGTAATATGGTCACACTGTTTAATAAACGGAGGGTTTGACCAGATTGACTCCATGCACACGGTTTAATAAACCGAAGATACAGATTCTTTCACCTCAAAAAGTATTCCTGCACCGGACCCCTACCAGGCTCTGCAGCTCCGTGCTACCGCTTGTGTGACAACAGCTTTATTGGTTGTTTAACGTCACTGCGACTACTCTAGGACTTGCGAAAATATCAAACATGTTTGATTTAAAAGACTAGAGAAAAATTGGCATAAATCGGGTCGCCGACTGCAGAATTGATTATCACCATACATTTAAAGATCAAGACGGGAGCGTCCAGCAAGATTTCCAAACACTTCCAGTATTTAGGCTGAGACTGTGAAAGTCCTTTGTTGTACATCCAGCATTAGTTATCGTTTGAGTTATGTTGCTTTCATCATAGAAAAGGCATTGCACAGGAGTCATAGGTCTGCCTTGACTCTTGTAATTGCAAGGTGTGAGAACACACAGAGTGCAAAGGAACTTTTCTCTTAAGTAACTCATTTAGTTGTGGTGTCACATTAGAAATTGTTCTTACTCCTGAACACAAATATTTTGTATAGTTCATGTCATCCGTGCCTTTCCGAATACCGTATTTGCACAATAAAGGGACCCAATATTTGATCCATGATCTGGTTTATTAGATGTGTTATTCTGATTAACCAAGCAAGACTTTCATTCTGTTTGAGGTGTAGTGCACCAGTTATTGTTCCCCATGCATAGAGCTGCAAAAAAGTAAATCCCCTCTATCATTTAATCTAGCAACTAATTGTCAAATTGTAATCTGTTTTTTTAACAAAAGTGTTTTGCTTCAATTTTGTTCAGGCTGTTTCTAGTCCTTGTTTTCATCCACTTATCATTATCTAGGTGAAATGCTCTATATACTGTGATATTAATTTTAGCGACCCATCAGAAGCGGATTTGCGTCACGAAAAAGCTTTTCTGCCTGATTTGTGCGACAAGGTAGTGTGGCTGGTGCGTTTCAGGCGCGACCGGAATAACGCGCTGCATTATGTGGTGCATTTTGTGTGTTTGCCTTTATTGCATCTGCCGCTCAAGTTGGAAAAATATGAACCAATCATCTGACGAATAGAGTCACAACATTAGCAGGACATGGATACTGATAAACACCGTGGCTAATCTAACCGAGCTACATGACACCAGCGGTTTTCTGTACAGAGACAGGAATAAAAAAATAAAAATTATAAGGAGATTAAACTATTTAGACAGGAATGCTGTTAAAAGGTATGTGGGTGGCTCTTAAAAGAGCTGTTGTTGCTGTAAAAGGCCCCAATCTCTCTGCCGCAAAGAGAGCCATGAACGTCTTCCCCACCCGGACACCCAGGCCCGGTAATGGCTCCACCACAGCACGTCCCGGGCCGCTCACATTATATATTATAAACTTTTACTAACCACAGACAGATGGACAGCCGCTCAGCCTAGTTGGTGTTTCAGCGGGCAAAGCTTGGACCGGCATGAGCACGTCTGGACGCAACTTTATCCGGTCCCCGGCTAAATCAGAGCAGGAACGTCAATCAAATGCTGCGTCCTAAATTGATGACGACAACAACACGACAGCATATAATGACAACAGCAAAGATGGAGACGAGTCTCGCTATGCTACTTCTTCTTTTGCAAATTCAGACGTTTGCAAAGTTAACCCTAACCTACTTGCGGATGAGAAGGCGGCACAGGAGGCGCCGACAGCGACATAGATTATACGCGTCAGTCTCTGTTCTTTTTGTTTTTCCCCGTGCATGCCCAGTACATGCATAGGTAGGCATTGGATTGCGCAATCATGGGACCTTAAACAGACCTTAAACGGGGCGTAAATACTCGTGTTGAGTGGATAACATTAGGCGTCTAACTCCCCGTATAACCTTATATGGCTTAGTGTGGACGCAGCCTTACACTTGGAAATTGTTGTTGCTGATGATGAGAGAATCGTGTGTGTGTGTTTGTGTGTGTGGGGGTCGTGATCTGTGTACTCCTGACTGCCCCATTGGACCCGTCAGTACACCACCTCTTCCATAATTGTCCTGGATCAAAACCAGTGGTGTCGTCTACCACCTTCAGTGGTTTCAGAGATGGGTCTCCTGAGATGCAGTCAGAACAGCACAATTTCCAAAGTCCAAAAAGCAGTAAATACACAGATGGTGATGTGAATCTGGGGACAGCCCAAGTTAATGCCCAGCTAATACTGCAGCAGGGAACAGGAAGAGGTGACATTGACTGAATTCAGTCAGAGAAACCCTGTCCCAATACCCACACTGCAGTTTGTTTTAAAAGATGAAACAAAAAATATTGTTCACAGTCCCTGGTTCCAAATGCGTTCTATAGTACTGAATCACAAATCCAGCCACAGAAAAGTTGCTCTCGCTTGCAGCGATAAACACTTCACTATTAGCTTGATATTTAATTAATATATATAAATTTAGGCTGAATCTTCTTACCTTCAACCCACCCACATTAAGGACACTTCAGGCCGAGCCTAAGAAATTTAATTTATGGATTTTCTTTCCAGGTGGGGGGCCTGGTCCGCCATGTTGCAGGACCATTATTATCCAGTTTATTACTTATATAGCCAACATTATTCTTTGTGCAATGATGTGGATTTTAATGATTATTCCTTGTCAGCAGCCTGATGACAGTTTAAAGAGTCACTTAAAAAAAAAAAAGTAACCCATGACTTTCAACTTTTATCGATTGAAGGAAGATACCATTTTCATCATCTGTTAATAACTGCACTGCTTGTTGTAATGAAACGTCAACTGATTTAATACAAAGCCAGTATATTAAATAATATTTATTGTCGCGGGCAATCTTTCAACCAGACTCCAGTTTAAGGTTATTGTCCCCGGCAATTTTAAGAACAAACTGACGCCGTTTCACTTGAAAATAGAATTTCAGGATAACCAGCTTGAACCATTTGTTCGCCTTCTTGTGACAAAATTCCACACGCAGTAATGGAGTATGGGTAATACTCTTTGTTGAACTCCACACTATTGCAGGCTTCGGTGAAGTGCGGAGTGTGGGTGCAAAAGAGGCGGGGCCAAGGTCCAGAATCCTCACTATGAAGAATCGGGACGCCTTATGCACTCTCGCCTCCCAAAGGGAACGCTCAATTGAAGAGCAACTTCAAAGCTGCTGAAACAATCAATTCTTTTTAAATCAAGGGTAAAAACCCACCTGCCTTTAATTAATTAATAGTAATAGCTGGAATGTCACAACAGTATTATGTTTTAATCTTCTTTATGTCTTTGATTTATTTAAGAGTTTCTCCGCTAACTGCTTTTCAGTTTTTATGAATAAATTTGCCTTGCTTTGCCAGTAATTATTATTTACATATAACCTGTTTATAACTGGCATCTTAAGGTATTTTACATGACACATAGATTTGATTCAGGTTTAGAATTATAAAATTAAATAAATCCAACATTATAGATGAAGGAAGTTGAAATACATTATTAAATTCTGTCTCATTTTTTTAGTTTTAAAAGAACAGGTTTTAAAATACTTCAAGTCTAAACACAAACACTAAACACAAACAAGTAATCGCTTTTTTGGCTTTTGAAAAGCTTCTTTTCATTCTTGGAATTATAAAAGTTTCACACTCAGCATTATTATCATTTCACCTCATGCTTTAGAGATTTTGGTTTAACCTCATCAGCATAACCTCTTACATATATTAGTATATCTAACCAAGTGGAAAGTTTCACTGCTAGAGTTGGTCTCGTAACCACAAACGCCCCATCTTTGTTAACTCCTCCCACAACCTTTTTAAACTTCTGGTCTTGATCAACGCAGCATCAGCCGTGGTGTTACTCTCCATTATCTCTAACAGAGGATCATCTGGTCATCATGAAGGTTTCTCCCATCTTCCTGCTCTGCATCATGGGAGCGGCTCTGCTGACCACAGTCCTCTGCAACAGTAAGTTCGCTTCGAGATTCCACCTTCTCTGATCAAATGATGTTCATCTTATTAGAGTGTTGTTTTCAGGTGGAAATGCTCCGAATGAATGCTGCTTTGAGCTATATGAAAAACGCATGAACAGAAATCTCTTCATTTCATATTACGAGACTGATCCCCGCTGCCACTTGAATGCAACTGTGTAAGTATTGCAAGCTGGATTTCTGTTATAATATTCCTCTTTTGTGGAAGAAAAATAAAGGCATTTCTTGTCTTTCAGATTAATAACCATAAAGGAACGCCTAATCTGTGTGAATCCAAAGCAAGCTTGGGTGAAGAAGATTGTAAATTTTCTGGAGGAAAAGTCTCTTTAAAAGAAGCGGCCTACTGTTCTCCCTCAGATTACATAAAGTTCGATGAAGCGCATGCGGCAAAGAAATCATGATTTCACATAGTCAAATATTTAGCTTTCAAAATGTTTGTTTGTCTCTAATATCTCGTAAAAGTGCCGTTCAGCTCATATTCCACAGCAGTGACTGTAACCATTAGGATTCTCTTGTTTTTGTGCTTGTTCTATTTTCTCACTTTCCTCTAAGATCTAACAATATTATCAGAATGTTTCTTCTGGTTGTATGTTTCTTTTGTTTTTGTTCTAAAATAAAACAAACTTTAATGCAATGGTTCTGATTTTTCAGTATTAAAAATAAATCTTTAACTCTTCAGCATTTTTACATAGTATGTGTGGTATATATTAGCCTACTTTTTAAAGGGCTTAGCAAAGCAACAGTAATTTTTATTTATTTAATTTTTTTCATTATTATTCACAACTTACTAAATCAATCTGTACATACAACTCTTAATAAAATGCATTGTTAATGTATTTTATGCATGTGATTTGGATAAAAACAAACATAGTCAGGTTTTACCAGCAGAGGGCGACAATTATAAATTCTGCTCCTTAGCTGAAAACGTCTTAAAACTTTATGAACTTGAAAGGTTGGCCTTTATCATACTTTCAGAGGAGGCTAAATATTCCTATCAATTACTCACAAAATGGTTATGAGTTTATTAAGCAAAGTCAATGTGGAGAAAAGTGTCACTCGGTAGGTGTCCATTTAGTAGGATTGTTTAAGCAAAGCTTAAATTGTGTTAACTTAGCACACATATGTATATGTAATTATTAAAAGCTGATGTGAATATAATTTAGATGAAGACAAACTAGCACTTGACATTTTTCACATTTTGTCACATCCCAACCACAAACCTCAGTGGATTTTATACTGGTTTCACATAACAGATATGTTTAATAAATATATACATATTTATTCATAAACATCTAGTTAACTGATGAGGTGATTGCAGAATGTAACTGGTCACACCAGGTTATATTCAGGTGTTTCAGATTCTTTCGATGGATGTTTTTTTTTCCTGTTTCCAACACTAAAACGAACATGACAGGTTATCCCTGAACCAATTCTTGCTGTGGAGTTCTTTAAAGGTGTTGATTTCTTGAGCTGGACCTCTAACTAAAGATGCACCTGATGCCCAGTGACTTCCTGCTTTTCAGATGCAATGTTGATCAAACCACATCTGCATTTCCTCTTCAATCTACCAATCTATCTAACCAATCGGAGAGTTTCTCTTTCGCAGAGAAATGCATTTGCTGTGTAACCGCAAACACCCTGCCTCTTTAACACCTCTAACAAGTTTTTTTTTTCATGTCTCGATCTTGATCTTGATAAACACAGCATTAGACCCCCGTATCTTTAGAAGACCCAGACCATCAGCCGTGGTGTTACTCTCCATTATCTCTAACAGAGCATCATCTGGTCATCATGAAGGTTGCTCACATCTTCCTGCTCTGCATCCTGGGAGCAGCTCTACTGTCCACAGTCCTCTGCAACAGTAAGTTTGCTTCCAGATATCACCTTCTCTGATCAAATGATGTTCATCTAATGGGGTTGTTTTCAGGTGCAAGGGGTCCGGATGATTGCTGCTTTGACTACTTCCTGAAGCCCGTGAAAAAAGACTTAATCACTTCTTATTACAAGACGGATGCCCGCTGCCCCTTAAGTGCAGCTGTGTAAGTACCTACCTTCTGTCACTTTCTGTCATTTTCAGTTACTTAGCCTAAAGGGATTTGTTTCATTTTATTTTTGACTTTACTTTACCCTCATTAAAAAGCACAGCTTCATTGTGAGTTAATTTTTGTTCTACTTTTTTCACCTTTTTCTTATGTTTCAGTTTAATAACAAGAAAGTTTCGTCACATCTGTGTGGATCCGAAGCAACAATGGGTGGAGAGGATTATTAATACTCTGGAGAAAAAGTCCCTTTAAAGGAGCCGCCTGCTGTTCTTCTTTATCAGATCGCGTATAGTACAATAAAACAAGTAGTAATGTGATCATGATAGCAAGTAATTAAAGTTGGCTTTGAACACACAGTCTCTGCTTTTATCTCTTTTGAAAGCTTTATCTAGCACATGTCCTACAGCAGTAAATGTAACCAGTAGGTTATTTTTCTGTATATTTTTTTTTTTTTGCCTAAAAGACAGTATCACCAGCATTTTTATTATGCTTGTTGTATGTTGTTCTTTTTTTATTTGTTCATAAATAAAAATATAACTTTAATCTGATGGTAACAGCAACATCTGCGTACTGTGATTCTTCTTTGTTCACACATTTCTCATTGAATCTGTAAATAAAACAGAGTTACTGTGGTTAAACTATCACTCAATCTTTTTGAAAACATTTGAAAAAACAGCTGCTGGTCCCCAACAGCTAATTGAACTGCTAGACCAGATTACCTCAGTTAAATCTGAAGGTTTTATGTAAGTATGTGAGGTATGTGAGTGGACTTTGCAATACATAATATATTTTCCAGAATTATAAAAAGACTCAAATTACCATCCATCATCAGGATCACTTAAAAATCAGATAAGGTAGGAGAAAAAAAAGATTGTTTATATGGATTATAAAGGCCAGCAAGGTGGGTATGGATACTTGTATATGGGTCACACTACTGGCAACAGTGTCAGTTTGTGATATAGCAAATGGCACACAGTGTGACAGCTTACTGGTCCGTACTGGAACCAGGCATGGTAATGACTCACACACTCTGACCTGGCTTAGGTATGAACGCACACGCAAACAAAACAGACTCGTGCATACACTCTCACACTTTTACTGTAATCTGGGTATGATGGTGGACAAAGACCTTAACCTTCAGAAAGACAAAGATAATTACAAAGTCAGCTTTCTATCAGATGAAGAATATTTTCTGGGTTACAGGATTGATGTCCCAACAAAATGTCGAGAAAATCATCCATGCTTTAATCTTTAGGGGTACTGATTACTGCAATAGTGTCTTCACAGATTTGTATCATAATTCAAATGAAAATGCATTATCTGAAATGCTTTTTTCATTTTCACAATGAAACTGCCAATTTTGACTCATAAATAAAATAAATAATCAATCATCCAAACTGCTTTTTCATTTTCTTCTGTAACATTGCTCATACTGTGACTAAATGAAAAATGATCAAGAATAAGACATTTAAAATGTAATTTAAAAAAATAACACTCTAGCAGAATAGTTATCAAATTTAACTGAAAATATCAAACTTGAAAGTAAAAATGCATTATCGGGAATTTTTTCTTCTGTCTCAGAATACAACTTCTTTTTTGCCTCAAAAATAAAAGGATTAAAGGTCTCATTTACTGGCGTTTTAATTTATTTTTCCGTGTGATCTGGTATGAAAGAATACCATCTGTGTCTGTAAAAAAAAATTCCTTGCACTCACAATTTTCATAGTCTGTTCCATTTTAACACAGTATTGGGTGGGAAGAAAGCACGATTTGGGGTCTTGCTTATAAAGATTAATGACATGCAAGTTTCTGTCCTCTGATTGGCTAACTGCAACACAACTTTTACACTATCTCAGTTTACTAAAATCAGAAAAGTGTAAAGTGAGACAAAATTTATGCTGGTATTTAGCCTAACGCTGTGTCCACACTGAACGCGATCGGGGCAAATTTAAAGCGCGACACACGCCTAGCTGTTCGCACGCACATTCGCACCTTGAAGCGTGTACAACGCGAACTGTTCGCGCGTAAAATATGGTATTTTCACGCGCGACCTGGCCTTCAACGGAACTTGGGCCAGAGTGCATCTGCGGTGGATTATGGACCGAGCTGATGGAGGACAGAGTGGATTACGTGTTCGGCCTGGCCTCCGGTAGAGCTGGGACCGCTGCACTGGGGGTTTGGTGAGCTACAGATACAGTCTAGGTACGGCGGAGAGATCCATAAACAGCAGCGAGCCTCTCATAAACACCGGCTCCTCGCCGTCTGGAAAACCTGACCTGCTCGCCCAGTTTGTGCCGTGAAGGTCCAAGCTTCGCCTGCCGACACACCAACTACATTTCTGAGCAGCTGTCCATCTGTCTGCGGTTCGTAAAAGTTTATAATATTTGAGCAGCGTGGGACGTGGTGCGGGAGCTGCTACCAGGAAACCAGGTGAGGAGGCCGTTTTAAGGCTGACTTCTAGGCCGAGACGTGCTTTTACAGCAACAACGGCTCTTTTAAGAGCCACCCACAAACCTCTTAAGAGCATTCCTGTCTAAATAGTTTATTTTTTTATTTCTGTCTCTGTATAGCAAACTGCTTGTGTCATGTAGCTCGGCGTGATTAGCCATGATGTTTATCAGTATTTCCTCCATGTCCTGCTGAGGCTGTGACTCCATGACAGTCACAGGATCACTGAAACTCTGTCCCCTGATTAGTTGTCGCGGCGCGATTTGACGCTGGAGTTCAGATTTTTCCAACTCGAGCGATAGACGCCATGAGCGCGAATGCACAAAATGCACCACATAAAATACAGCGCGAATTTTCCATCGCATCTGTAGCGCGAATTGTTCGCGCGAATCAGGTAGAAAAGCTTTATCACGACGCAAATCTGCTTCTGAAGTGTCGCGGGACACCAAGTTGCGCGTCATCGCACTCCTCCATTGATTTTACATGTAAACCTGAAGCTCTAGTCGCTCCTATCGCCTTTGGTGTGGACACAGCGTTAGATGACAGCCCAGTTTAGGCTGCATTCCCAAACAACATCGGTCCGCAACGCGATAGGGCTGTTACCAGCCTCACACTGAGCCTGTATCAGGATGACTGAGCCACCAGAGGTACACCGAGCAAACTCTCTACTTCACACACCCACCAGTCAGACAGGGATTGGACGCTGCGCTCCTCCCTCTTCACTATGGAGGTAAACATAATTTGTTTCTTTTCCGTCACTTAGAAATATACTTAAATTCAGTGCTTTGTCTAGTCTGATTGTGCATGCCAGGGATAAGCCACTTCCCCTCAAAATCATGAGAACTAATAGTCAGCCTTCATTATCCGTGTCTGCAGCTCACTGGAGTAGCATCTCAGTCGTCTGAGACATCTGTGGTAGGGCTTCAAGGCAAGGCATTCTCCTTGCCAAAAGCACAGGCATGTACAATCAATCTGCACATGGATCCTTCTCGTTCCTGTTTATTGACCAATAGTAGAAGAGTTGGATTAAGAAGGCCAGCCCTCCTCATTTGCATAATGAGGCAGAAATGCATAAGTGAAAGTAAAAAGAGGAGACAAAGGAATGTAAAAACAAGGAATGCATGTGTAAGAAAACGAAAAAACAAAATATATATTTTTCTTGAAAGAAATGCATGCAAAAAGAAAAGGAAAAAAACTATATATATATATATATTGACAAAAATGCACGTAATAAGGAAAATTAAAAACAAAATATATATTGACAGAAATGCATTTAAGAGGAAAAACAAATGGTTTTCTTTTTTTTAACAAAAATGCACTTAAGAAGAATTAAAAATATATATATATTTTGTTCTTGACGGAAATGTATGTA
Source organism: Apricaphanius iberus (assembly GCA_028564705.1). Taxonomy (NCBI): domain Eukaryota; kingdom Metazoa; phylum Chordata; class Actinopteri; order Cyprinodontiformes; family Aphaniidae; genus Apricaphanius; species Apricaphanius iberus. Next base: position 1,926,970 of record JAPXFQ010000075.1, on the reverse strand, counting down.
AAAGGAAAAGGAAAAATCAAAAAATATATATTTCTTCACAAAATTGCACATACAAGGACAAGGAAAAGCAAAATGTATGTTTCTGCTTTTATTTTTAATTATGTCAGTTTTGGTCCTCCATACAGGAGAAGCTGTTGTGCATTATTAGGCTAACAAACTCTAACAAGATGGTAACATCCAACATGCACACAGCCTATTCAATTACAAGCTGTGTGGAGCACGGCATAACAACATAAGTTTGATAGAAAAACATGGACTAAACAGGCTACTCCGACTCTGTGTAGATTATTATAGAATACATTTGCAAATGCTGCAAACTTATTTAAATTTGCCGTTAAACCATTGATCAAATCACAGCACTGGCTATTACCAGCATAAATGTTTATGTTACTGTTAATGTGAACAACTATCATACCTCCCTCATCCTCCTCATCTCTCCTCTCTGTTCCTCTCCCTCTGCTTCTGTTCAGGAAGAATTTTCTGATGTCCATCTCTGAATAGTTTATCAGAAGGCTATATTTAGTTTAACAGTAGGACAGCTTCACAAACGGTATAAGCCACTTTTACAGGGCTCTCTCTACAGTATATGTACAAATAATTATTAATTATCTGCATGTGTGCATGCAGTCTATGCATGGTGTGAGTGTGTGTGTGAGGGAGACAGCACAGGCTGGTAAACTTAAATAAACTGCTAAATTTGGTCCACAATGACGCTAAGCATTGAAAAACAGATGCTAATTATGTGGGCAGCATTCTCTAACAGCGATCAACTTGTCATTTTTTCTGTCAAACAAGTTGTTAATTTGTTGTAACATCAAAACAGGGGACGACTTACTATGTGCCCAAAGTGATGTGACGAGCTCCACTGCATACTGTATGTGTCTGTGTACGAAACACTCAGAGTAATCATGTGAACGATTTCTATTGGTTGTTGCGTTCAGTCTTACCCAGTCACAGAGGTGCTATTTCCTGATTGGCTATTGTCGCTCCTTTTTTTTTTCCGGCTGGTAAGTGACAGGCTCAAGTCATGACCAAATCAGGCACGGAGATGCGCTCATGAATGCCGTTTCCAGCGAGAGCAGCGCTATAATTTTACTGGGGCACTGGAGACTTTTACGGAGGCACGTGCCCCAGTAAATAAGGTCTAGTCACGCCCTCGACCAGGTCAAACTGAGTCCCCACTAGAATTAAATATCTGCTTTTACTTTGGTACTAGAGTCAAAGACCTACCCTGGGCCCTTAACAACCTGGATACGCCCCTGTGCAGCAGCACTGAACATTTAGGAATAGTCACTCATGAGTCATTCTAAAAACTCACAGGAGTCTCTGTATCAAGGGGAGAGAAAGTAATTTTTTTTTTTCTCACTTTGGTTGCAGCACAGCATTGAGTCTCTTGATTCTGACACTGTAAGTTCGGTTTCTGCTTGACTAAAAGCCCGACCAGCTGCACTCTTTGGTTAAAGGAGCTGAAAAAAGAGCCTCGATCTGCTGCTGAACTTACCATTGGGCAGCCGAAATAAAAGGACACTAGACTTGAGGTTGGAGAAAACTTGCAGCTCGCTGCTGCTGTGGTGCGTCACTAATTACAGCTGATTGTTTTCCTCATCAGACATACCCGAATCACGTAGGTGACCTATTTTTTATTTAAAATGGCGACTTTCAGCATAAAGTGATGGATTTTCATGACTAAAATGAGGAAGCTGTACCCCACAGCCCCTTTCTTGGCAAAATTCAAATGTAACATGTTTTATTCTCCATCCCTCTCACATAAGAAACAGGGAGTGTACATGATATGCGACGCCGTCAGATATTGGGAGAAATTCATGAGAATGGTGGCTACGGGAGACTTTCGGGAGGAGCACTGAAATTCGGGACTCTCCTGGGAAAATCAGGAGGGTATGTAAAATATGACTGGAGCTTACGATGCAAAGAAGGATTCTTAATAACGTCAAAATAATTCTGGACAACCCTGAGCGTCCTCTGCATGATACTATCTTACAACAACAGTGTGTCTTCAGACGGAGGCTTCTTCAGTTTCGCTGTAACTCAGACCGTAGCAAATCCTTCATGCCCACAGCCATCAGGCTCTACAATAACTCCTTGAATAATGAATTAGTATAAGCTACAACAACACTTAATTTCCCTGGGATAAATATTTTTTTTTTTAATTGAATTGACTGTGATGGACTGGTGACCTGTCCAGGGTTTACCCCGCCTCTCGCCCGTTGACAGCTGGAGGTAGGCACCAGCCCCCCCGCGACCCCTTGAGAACTAAGCGGTTCTGAAAATGGATGGATGGATGGATGGATGAATTGAATAAACATTTTCATATGCAACCACAAACCCAACAGGATGTATTCTGCACAATGTGTGACTCTGTGATGACTCAGGGACAGCTTGTTGCAACTTAAGCTTTCCTTGATGAGAAAAATATGATATTTGTAGAGATGAAAACAAGAACAAACATTTAGCTACATTCAGGATTTTACAGTCACACTTTAAGTCAAGGCCTGAGATGAGGTAAACCCCATCCAACTGTCTTTAGACCAATGTAAGTATAATGCTGGGACAATTTGGCTTCTTAAAACAAAAACACTCACTTGATCTCTTTCACCTGATACCATTAATTCTTAAATTGAAAACGTACACAAACATCAGACGTGTTACCTGCTGTTCGCAAGAAAATCTTTAATTTTTGATGTTTTGTTTCCCAGCTCCGGGGTCTCATTTATGAAGCTTGCTTACGCACAAAACGGGGTCTGAAAACTACGTAAGCAGCTTTATACGCAAAGTTTGGAATTTATAGAAAAAAAAACGTGGCGGAAGAATGTGTGCCACTTTGAGGTCACTAAGGATCTTGCTTACGAACTTTTTGGACACGCAGCAGGAGGGATACCAAAATTGTGAATTTAAGTCATATTTTCAGGCTTGTAGAGCATTGCTCACACAGACGAACACAACCGTCTTCCCCGTCCTGTCTACAGGAACTGAGAATAAAAATAAGAATTTGATTTTTTTTAAAAGTTCTGTTATGAAAAAATTATATTGAGAACTTTATATTAAGAATGATCTGTTCTGTGTATTCTTAATGCTCATAGTTACTGTGTACTGGAGCCTGAGTTATTTATGTTTAGTCTTACTGTATGATGTAGTTTATGTCACATGGAATTGATAGTTGCAGTCCTACTTGGGGTGCCTTGCCTAGAGGAAGCTGGACTCGAACAGACAACCTTCCGTTTGCAAGCCAACTACTCTACCAATGAGCCACAGTCACCCCAGATGCTGTAGAAAGAGATTAGGGTAAGATTGTGTGAATCCTTAAACTCCTTGCACACTTAGTAGCTTATGCAGATTCCTGACGACACTGTAACTGATTCTACTTTTTTGATCAAACTCAAGAAAAATAAACCTCCAAGAAAAACGAAGGAATCTCTCTCACCTCTTTACTTATGTCTTCAGCTTGTGTAGCAGATATTGGTGCATGTGTGAAGAACAAATATGCGGCAGCATCCCAGCATAATTCTGCACAATGGATGCACTGGCACTCATTGAATATTCTTTTTTTATGTCAGGCAACCTGCTGCATCATTGCCGTGTCACCTGCAGCTCTTCGGTTTATTTTTATGACGTCCAAATCAATATTTTGCATGGATTATACTTTTTAAAAGTAGTTTTGAAGCGCACCTTTTCGCCAGGCTTTAAATATCTAGGAGTGCTTAAACGTTGCTTTAATTTGCTTTGATTCCAGTCTTACTGTCGCTAAAAGAGATAATCATAGCCTATAAATGAAACTTTATATTTAATGTCCTTATTTATTTAACCTCTTGTGCTGCTGCTTTTATTTTTTATTTATTCTTAAGTTTTTATTTTTTACAGTTTTCTTCAAACACATTTTTTAACTAAATTTATTTATTTTTATGTGAAGCCTTTGGCTGAGTAATGCTCAATATAGATCAATATTAATTGATTTATTAAAATAAAACAGTCACTTTTGCCTCCGCATGCCTGCAGCTGTGTCTTTCTCCGCCTCTTGGTTGCCGTGGTTACCCGTGAAACGCCCCATATTAGCTGTCTTAACTCGATGCAGAATATTCACTAGACACTTTGCATTGACCGTTTATGGCAGAAAGTGGGTGTGTAGGAGGCGGAATCTGATCCAGAAAAAGCTGAGCACATTTCTATGAAGAGTCTGATTTATAAAGAGGAGAATGCGTCCAGCTGTGCGTACTCCAAGTTTGATAGATAAGAAACTTACTAGGCATAAGTAAAAAGAAGTTGCTGAGCTTAAGTACGGTTTTAGTAAGGATTTTGCACAAAGTTTTATAAATGAAATCCCTGGTCTTTAAGACACTAACCTGCAAATTTTAGATTTTTGTCTGCTTCAATACATATGCTTCAGAAATTAAAAATCAGGTGTTATAAACCCGGGAAACATCTAAAACATGCAGGGTAGTGTGCCTTTGGGAGTAGGGTGGAAAAACATTTCTTATAGGTTATGTTATGTTATATTCCTGTACACCCCTGCTGTAATTTGCACTAACTCACTAAATTAACATTACTGCTGCTGTTATTTGCCCATTGCTTTTTCAGTTTATATTCTGCTAACTCTTGGAAATAATACGTTTACTTTTTAAATGCACAACTACACGTGCACATACTGTACACGTTTCTAATTATTCTTAATTATTTCAATATTTTTAAAGTATCCTGCTCTGTTGTACTTTCAAATCTGTGGATGCCACTTTCTCTTTATTTTTTAATGAATGCAGAGTAATCGGTTTTTTGTAACTCTGTCCATAATGTTCATATCATTCTTAACTTTTAAATTCTGACTTATAATGCTTTTATTTCCTGCCACTTTGCTGCTGTTACAACCAAGTCTCCCCTCAAGGGACAATAAAGGACTATTCTATTCAATGTTATTCTATTCCATAAGGCGTACCTAACTCCAGTCCTTCAGTAGCTGTCCTGCAACTTTTAGATGATTCCCTTCTTTATCCCATTGATGTCTCTTGTCGCAAATCATCATCAATCTGCTTCCGCTCCAAATGCAATTCAAATACCGTCCGTAATTCTCCACCACTTGTTGATGCATTTCCAACGTCACGTCAAGAAACCTTTTGCTAGCATTAGTAGGAATGGTTGTACTTGGAAATTTAATATTAAGAATGATCTATTCTATGTTTTTTTCAATACTGATAGTTACTGTGCTCATTCTCTTTATGATAGGTTTAGGGTTAGGGTTAACCCTAACCCTAGCCCTGATTATATGACACTGTATGACTTTAGGTCAGGTCAAATGTACTGATTTAGCCTTCTACATCCTGGGTTGGCAGCCCCCTGCGACACCTCGAAGATAAGCGGTACAGAAAATGCATGGATGAATACGTTATTTTTTTTAATGATTGATTTAGATTTTGAAATGAATTCATAATGATCATAAACATCTTACATTAAACTGCCTGAAGCCTGATGGGACTCTGTCTTGTGTCTTGTCTCCGATCTTTTATCTCATCTTGTGATCTTTCTGTTTTGTCTTAGAGAACAAACTTATAATACTAAGTAATGTTGACACAAATTATTACAGAATACAGAAAGCCACAAAAGAACAAAAACAGATAACAGATGAATTTTTATATTTTTTAATTTTAGATGATATCAATAGACACAGCAGATTACCTTATAATTTATAAGGAATAAACAACAAAGCAGGTTTTCAGTGAGGTTAACACTTCAAGATAACAAAACCACACAACCACGACTCAGTAAAGGAGTGTTTAAAAGCTAAAAATGTTTACGTTTATATCGGAATAACATGCTGAGAGCATAATGAGGCTCAGAACGCTGCATAGTTTCCCTGGTTCTGTATGGGGATGAGGCAAAGTGCGACAGAGGTGGAAAGATGAGCGCAAGATTCACTTCAAATACATTTCATCCAGATATCTAAGGATGTTGTCCACCCAGGGGACACTTGGATCCACACAGATGTGACGACCTTTCTCCTTGGTGACCAGTCTAAACAGAAAGGAAGGCAATTTTAGAAGAAAAATACAGTTAAAGTTACTATTTATCCTGCTTCCTGGGTAAAGCAGACATAAAATAAATCTCTAGTACTTTTAAACATCATCGACTCTTAAAATGTTTCCATTGAGACTAGTTAAAAACCGACTGACATAAATCTAGTTTGCAGATTTGCTGTACTTACACGACTCCAGGCTTGGCACAGCGGTAATCGGTGGTGTAGTATGAACGAAATATAGTTTTCCTCATGATTCGTGGATAGTATTTGAAGCAGCAGTCATCGGGGCCAGTTCCATCTGAGAACAAGATCAAATAAACGAGATTACATCTAACTGCCTGGAGAAGCAGCAGCTCTAACTGTAATCTGACTGTAATCTTACTGTTGCAGAGGACTGTGGACAGTAGAGTGGCTCCCAGGACGCAGAGAAGGAAGATGTGTGCGGTCTTCATGGTGACCAGATATTCGTTCAGAGGTGATGATGGAGAGTGACACTTTGGCTGGGGGGTTTGGGCTTCAAAACAGATAAGACATCCGGTGTTATCCCCGTCAAGATTAAAAGGTTAAAAAAAAGTAGGAAGGTGTGAGTGGTGTTAAAGTAGGAGGGTGTGTGGTTAAGAAGCGACTGAATGTGAAACTTTCCACCCAGATAGGTATGGCGGTGAAATGCAGAGGAAGAGCAGCCGCGGTTCGACCAAAGGTGCATCCGGCGAGCATGATGGTGATACAGAGCAGTTTCACCTCCACAACTTTACAAAGTAGCAAATAAAAAAGGAAAACATGGAAATGTGATGAAAAAAAGTGTATATGGAGTTTAATATCCTGCATTTGAAAGAATGGTTCTGTCTTTTGTGCATCTAGTCTGAAAACCCACTCAAAATACAACATCACAGTGATTTCTGATCAGGTTTACCGATAACAAAATATGACTCTCACTTCTTACTCCCTAACTAATAAGAATCAGCTGTACTGTCCAAATTGGTACACACAGGTAAGGAATTTGACCTCACTTTCACCTTTCATAAACACACACCCACACACGCACACACTATACACACACACACACACACATATATATATATATACAGGTCCTTCTAAAAAAATTTGCATATTGTGATAAAGTTAATTATTTTCTGTAATGTACTGATAAACATTAGACTTTCATATATTCTCAATTCATTACACACAACTGAAGTAGTTCAAGCCTTTTATTGTTTTAATATTGATGATTTTGGCAAAGAAGTAAAGAAAAACAAAAAAAAATCCCTGATATATATATATATATATATATATATATATATATATATATATATATATATGTATATGCGTGGACAAAATTGTTGGTACCCTTCAGTCAATAAATGAAAAACTCATAATGGTCATAGAAACAACTTTAATCTGTCAAAAGAAATAATGAATAAAAATCCTATAAATGTTAATCAATGAAAGTCAGACATTGCTTTGTGCTTCACCGGAATTATTAAAAAAATAAATGTATGTAACAGCCTGGACAAAAAATGGTGGTACCCCAAGAAAAGAATGAAAATAATGTGACCTGTTAATCCAAGGTATGTCCACTACACAGCATCACATGTGTCTACAATCCTGTAATCCCTCAGTGGGCCTATACTGTATATAGGACTCCAGGTAGTCACTGTGTTGTTTGGTGACGTGGTGTGTACCACACTCAGCATGGACCAGAGGAAGCAAAGGAAAAAGTTGTCTCAGGAGATGAGAAAGAAAATCATAGACAAGCATGTTTAAGGTAAAGGCAATAAGACCATCTCCAAGCAGCTAGAAGTTCCTTCGACCACAGTTGCACATGTCATTCAGAAATTAAAGATCCATGGGACTGTAGCCAACCTACCTGGACCTGGCCGTAGGAGTAAAATTGATGACGTATCAAAGAGACGGATAATCAAAATGGTAACCAGTCCAGAAAGACTTCTAAAGAGATCCAAGCTGAACTTACTGCTCAAGGAACATCAGTGTCAGATCGCACCATCCGTCGCTGTTTGAGCTAAAGAGGGCTACATGGGAGACGACCAAGGAGGACACCATTGTTGAAGACCAATCCTAAAAAAGCCAGACTGGAGTATGCCAACGTACATGTTGACAAGCAACAAAGCGTTTAGGAGAATGTCCTGTGGACAACTGAGACAAAAATTTAACTTTTTCCAAGGCACATCAGCTCTATGTTCACAGACGGAAAAATGAAGCTTATCTAGAAAAGAACACGGTCCCTACTGTGAAACATGGGGGAGGCTCTGTTATGTTCTGGGGCTGATTTGCTGCATCTGACACAGGGTGTCTGGAATCTGTGCAGGGTACAATTAACTATTTCAAGACTATCAAGGGATTCTAGAGAGAAATATGCTGGCCAGTGTCAGAAAGCTTGGTCTCAGTCGTAGGTCATGGGTCTTACAACAGGAAAAGCAATGTCTGACTTTCATTGGTTAACACTTATAGAATTTGTATTTATTACTTTTGTCAGATTAAATTTATTTGTGACCATTATGAGTTGTTCTTTTATTGACTGAAGGGTACCAACAATTTTGTCCACGTCTGTATGTATATATCGGCATAGGGTGTATTAGCATTCAGTAATAACCGAACCAAAGCTATTGTTGCACAACAGTTGTTCGTTCAGCTGACCAGTGGTAAGTCTTTGCACCATTCTGCTCCTCTAATTTGTTCAGAATGAACTGCCCTGGTCTGATGAACACTGTCCCTGAGATCACTGAAGTTAGACTAAAACATGATTCAAACATGGCTTTAGAGCTGAGTAAGATTTTCTTTGTTGAATTCCATTTAATTTAATTACTCCTTATAGCAAGCTATAGCAGCACAGTTTGACGAAAACAAGATTTCTGTTGCTCAAAGAGATTTTTGTCCGCAATCTCCAGTAGAGTTGTGACCAAAGAGTCACACAGATGGGGTCGGTGGTCGAAGATTTCCTTCCATTTGTTTATGATCTGATTTGCTGTGGCTTGTTGGTGAGCCTTTAAGGACAAAGAGTGAACTTTATTCGGTCTGACAAGCATCAGCAAGTCTATGTTTGAGATCGCTCACCACACATCTTTATTTATTTGTGTGGTTGCCTTGATCTGCAAATGAAGCCAGTTTACACGGAAGAGGAAGTTCTGAAATGTTCACGTTTCCAAGAATGACTCTCATTTATGAGGAAAATGAGACTTTTCAATTAAATTCTTTGACTTTGGAAGACTCTTAGATGAGAGAAATGACTCAGAGTATCTTAGTTGAAACCACAAAATGTATGTTAATATTGTTTATAAAAAAAAAATAGTGCTTCGTTTGGCCATTTCAAATAATACTTTATTATTGTACAACAGCTATACTTTTAATTAGTTTACCTAAACAACAGGCAATCCTCAGTTTTTCTTAGACCAGTAAAATAGAACAAGCTGATATACGTCTGGTTTTAGATCGAAAACATGTTGAAGACTCATTTTGGACTCCGGTTTGGAGATGAGTGGGAGGGAAGCATTGACTAGTTAGACAAACGTCGTGACTATTCTGTCACATAGCTGTCAGAATGTGAGGACTTGAACTGACATGTTTTGCAATAATTTAAATAGATCTCAACCAAGGCGAGGCTCATTCTGCGGTTTTGACCCTCCATCTATCCATGGCTGGAGGATATAGCCTTGAATCAAAATCATGATGTATTGAGCAGTTCACCTTGATAACGATAAATTGACTTTGTTTTTCATATAACTGGTTTTTGCATAAAAAACATCTTTACAATCCTGGGATTGAGTCCATATGACAACTCCAATAAACAGCTTCAACTAGCTTTTTGATACAGGGTTGAATTCCCACTGCGCTCCGTCATCTGGAGAATCCAGTTTACACTTAGACACAATGACTGCTTAATGTCTGTCAGAGAGAGGCGCAGACACTGTGGACGATGTGAGTCTGTGACTGAGCTTTGAGTGAAACCAGCTATTTATTTTTTTATTATTGTGCTATTGTTTATTTCAGACTAATATTTTTTATACATACTTAAGTGTGGTATATTCAGTCAGCAGCGACATTGAGCTGTAGTGGAAGAATTATTTCAAGACTAGTTCTTTTCAGTGATTAGTAATTATTAGAAATAGCAGCACAGGAATATTCCAGACTGTTGCAGAGTCATGAAGGTTCTTGTTAAATGTCATGTAGTTTGCCTACACTGATGTGATAGGATGACCCAACTTTTATTTTGTCTAAAAAATGCTGATGTAACACACTTACATGGAAGCAGCAGCAGTATTAAGCAGGAGAGGCACACTGATGTCTAGATGGGGAGGGGGCAAATACCCAAGTGATGGGTTTTGTTCAGTTCCTAATAAATATGTTAACTCCAACATAGACCTGATCATCCTTATCCTCATCTCAATCTATATGGAATTCTGCCATATCCGAGCGTGCATGATTTCTTAGTATTCTGGACTCAGGAGGGCCAGGGTGGGCAGAGCTGCAGCAGGTGGGCTGGCCAAATGCAGTACACATCATATGCTGCAGGAATAAATAATCCTGTGAAACAATACTACTGCTAAGTGCATTAAAAAGCCTTTGAATGGCAGACTTGATAGTTGTTGGTTTGGAATATATTAATATACTGTTGTAAGCTTCCATTTCACAAAGTCCAGGGTGGACTCTGATGATAAAGTTCCCCCAGGAATGCCATCAACCAGTGGTCGGCCTTTATTAAGGGACAGAGCCAACGCCTCAGCTCAGATGATTTTTTCTTGATATGTCAGCCAAAATCTTAAAATAAATAAGAGCTTGAAATATTTTGCTTTTTGAAGTGAGTGCGAAAGAGCATTTAACTTTTCTCCAATATCCAAAGTTTCTGACACAAATATAAATTCGACACACAAATCAGGAGGTTATGTGCTGTACACCTTTTTATTACGATAAAACCATCATTTATATACATTTCAAGTGAGATACAGTTGCATGACGACCCTCTGCTGTATGCACAAATGCCCATCAGTCCTAGACAGCACACGGGTCTAAAAAAAAAAAACAGCCATCAAATCTGACAGTGTTAAATAAAACCAAGAGATCAACCTGATTACTGAGTAAAGATGGATTACACTTTTGATTGAGTAATTGTGTTTAAGTGCTGTGGATTAAAGAAAAGACAGGTAGTGTTGATCGATAACACCAGGTTTTTTACCTTTTTATGTAACATCTTAGTAACCAAAATCTTTGTGCAATTAACCTTCTCACCACGAGCGCACACACAACAGAGAAAAGATTGACACGGCAACTTCAGCACGAAAAACAAAACAGACGAGATGGAAACGTGTTTAAACCATGACCGATGACGAAGTGATGATGCGAGGCACAACTCAATGCAAAGGCTCACATGTGTGCAAAAAGCTTTATTGCAGTCCTGTGGGTTTTTTGTTTTAACCACAGTGGAGGAGTTGGGTGATGTTGAGGGGGGGGGGGGGGGGGAGTTGCAGAAAAATGACTATGTGAAAGCAGAAAAGAAACAGAAAAGCTGTTTACAGAAAGCAGAGAGATGTCTGAGATGAATCTGAGAAGTCAAAACTAATGTTTGGTTGTAAGCGCGACATCTCTTAGGTGTATACAGAGGGCATGGTTTCACCGAGAGCGGATTTTCACAAAAAACAAAAAAGGTCACTTCATAAAATCAGCAGCAGGACAATCTAGAAAAAAAAAAACAGCAATTCTAACCAATCTTGACCTTCAGATCCAAATCCAATAAGATTTCTACGCTTTGAACTTGATTAGATTAAAACACGCTCAAAAAATTTGAGAAAAGGTTAAAGAAGCGTGTTTTTAGTTGCTCTGTGTGCTTTGTCATGAAAAGCAACTGTGGATCATTTAGCTGCTAATTTAGATTCACAGATTACAGCCTCGCCCACTCCTGGTTATGATGGGATGACACGTTCACCACAGTGTGAATCCACTGCCAAGGCCACAGAAGTCTGAACAGGAATTAAACGTCTGATCCCTAACATACGCCCAAGAGAGTTACGGCTCTGCTTTAGAGAAGCCGCTTGAAACCAGGATCATCCGTTTCGTCTGTTAATTGAATCAGTTCCTGGTATCAAGGCGATCAATAAGTTGTATCATTCTTTAAGGGAGGAGTAAATGTGGAGGTTCCAGTTAACGGCTGGAGGTTTCTCTTTATGTTGTGCTGCAGCACTGCCTGTCAGCTGGCTTTAAGAACACCACAACCACACCTTTTCCCCTCGATTTAAAGGAAATCTGTAGCTGTAATTGCAATTACAGTTGTCATTAATTCGCAGCAGTAATAACTGCTCCATGTTAATATTTCGTGTTTTAAACTTTCAGCGTACCTACTGTGAGAACTTTATACTAGTCTGTGTGTTCTTCTAAATGTTTTGGCGCCCGAAAGCGTCTCCAACTTCAAAATCTAACATGGCTGTAGTATGGAATAAAGTGCAAATGGCAGAGGTCATAAACAGTTTGTTGGGGAAGCTTCATCAGTTCATGCGTCATTAACTCAGTCACAGACACTAGAGTTTGCCCCTTTTAACAGGGATAGCTTTCTCTGTGGTATTTAAAGGGATTTTCTACCCCAAGTAAAAATGTGTCTGTTGCCATATCCCCCAGAGTTAGATAATTGAGAAAAAACAAAACAAACAAAACGTTTTGTAACTAGCCCAATAATCCCCCTGGCTCTTTGCTTTAGTTTTAACTTTAGCCTACCAATGTAAGTGAATGGAAACTGCTAGCATGCTTACATTAGTTAATGCTAAGCTACAGCTAAACCAATAGAAGTAAATGGGAACTACTAGCACTTTCGTTGGTTTAAGCTAAGGGAAAGCTGAAACTAAACCAATTTAAGTGAATGGGAACTACTAGTATGCTAGTAGTTCCCATTCACTTACATTGTTTTATGCTAAGCCAAAGCTGAAACTAAAGCAAACTGACTGCTGGCAGATCAGGGGGATTATTGGGCTGGTTATAATTTTGATTTTCTTAATTATCTAACTCTAGGGAATATGGCAGCAGATAATGTTTGACTTTGTGGTGGAATATTCCTTTAAAATGCACCAAAAAAAAAAACAAATCATTGCCAACATTTTGCAGCTTCAGATGTGAAATACTGGAGCAGCAAGCCCTTCATATTAAAGCTCTTAAACTGTCACCACCAACCCCCAGATGCCTCCTTGATTCTACAGTCATCTTATATCAGCACGGCAGAACTCTGCAGAAACCTGCAGAACTTGTTAGAGAATCTGGAGATTATTTCAGTATCACAAGAACAAAAAGAAAGTGGTTTTTGCAATAATTTAGTAAAATCAAGTAAAGCGGTCCCGTCTGAGCACATAGCTACACACGTAGATTTCTCACCAGGGTTCGACTTTGAGCCCCGATCAGGTGGAAGTGCACCGTGCAGTGAAGTCTCGTGCGACATGTTTAACATGCATCTCAGTTGCTGGAGGAGGAACTTAACCACAAACGCCTTCATTTCAGAGGAACTAGTCCCGTCACTTTTTCGATAAATATTAAATAACTACACGCACAGAAAGACCTCACACTCACATACCAGGACACTACAAAGCTGAAATGTACCACACACACATTAAAAGCATGAAAAACAATCAAAAGCTGCAGTGTTTAGACCAACTTTACCACATTTTTTTAAAGTTAACCCAGTTTCATTGATACCGTAAAATAAAAATACATTTCCAGGCAGCTTATATGACCTCTTAAAATTATTTTAGTCGTAAGGGCTGATTCAGGACTTAAATGGTGCTCCAGCAGGTGCACCCGATGTTTGATCGAAGCTGTGGAGTCAGTGTGTGATTTGAGATGCAGCTTCGCGGATTTTTAATGCAGAAAATGTTGATTAATGGAATGATCCAGAAAACCACAAAAATGAAAACACAAACAGACACCAGGAGAAATGACTTCTAGAGGGCAGAAAGGAATTATAAATGTGCAAACAGAATCCACTGCTCCCCCCAATGGCGTCACATATGGGTGGATTTTAAAGCAAAAGGTGGAACTTTAAGACGGTAATTTGCTCCCTGACGGGTACACATCTGGGAAAAAAGAATATTTCTGGTTCTGGTCATGATAACCAGAGGAAGAAAGAGGACGAGTGGAACAGCGTTACAGAGCCGGGTGGAGGGACTGACGAAGTAACTTCAGTGGTATCTGTGGTTTCCTCAGCCTGTGGAGATCTGAGTCAGCCTGGTGAAGCTCATCAGTGTGGGAGTGTGTTACATTCTTCATCTTTTCCCAGCTACAGTTTCCAGTTCACTGCTGGGCTTCAGGGCAGAGGGGGTGAGGGGACGGTGGGTGTCAGGGGGGTAAAATAGTAAAATAAGGCCTCGTATTCCATTGTTCGCAAACAGACCCTCCTCGTGGATGCTGGTTCAGGGTCTGAGTGACGACATGGAGAAGAGCTCCGCCGCAGCAGCTACAGTAGGGTGTGCCCCCCTCCCCTGGGGCTGACGGGATAGGGGGTCTCTTTCAGCTCCCTCCAGGGTTTCCTGAAAGCTGGAGGGGATCTGAGAGGATTAGTGTGTGACCTTCCCTCTGAACTCAGCTCAGCGCCTCGGCACCGGACAGTCTCGCTCCAGATTTCTTCTGCTCCGTCAGCGTCTGCAGGACCTGAGAAGATTGGCAGGAGAACGCTTTCATACTCCATCACTTCTCAGAGGGGTTACCGTAAAATAAACCAGAAAACAAAAGTAGTATTCACACAACTTCGACAATTAAAATTTCATCTTACAATCAAAAATCATTATGATCATATGATGGATCAGCAAACTGTGGTGCAAAATTGCGCAGTGGAAGGAAAACAGAAGTATCCATCTTCACATTTTTCTGATAAAAAAAACTACAGGGTTCATACACTAAAATGGCCAAAGATTTTTGTCGAGCAGAGCAAAACCTCCAATTATTGGTCCTTAGGGTCAAAACTAACAGAAAATATACAAAAACAAAGTATGGCAGACCATCTCAGGTTTCAACCTAATTTATTGAGTTTTTGTGTAAGCGGTACACGATGTAATAATGTTTTACTTGAAATTCGGCAGCGTGTCCCTTCACACCGAAGGTGTCACTCACAAAAGTGTTCAACCCAGCTGGTCCCGGGAGATCATATTTTGAGAACTAGTATTGTGCAGATTTTTTTCGCTGTTTTCGCAACTTCTTTACTTTGCAGGCAGTACTTTTCCAATTCACTGGCTGGAAATTGGTTATACATTTTTTTTTTTTAAATAGACATTTTGTACTGTTCTGGCCACGATCATTCAATGTTTTTTCCCTCCACATGGTGTCGACAGTCTGTAAAACACTCACAAAGTTACGCGGAGGATAACTGCGGTAGACTCGTTATTCTCCGGTTTTCTACAGTGATTGGCTAAACTGCTTCACCACGCTGCTGCATCGTGTTATCAGAGATGAGTAGGCTAGTTCACAGTCACATTTGAGAGACGCAAAATGCGTACAGGTTGGCAGCTTAATACTTCCAGAACTGCAGATATTCCTGTCCATGCCTTCTCCTTTTTTCATGCCGCCTTTGTAAAAATGATCACTGGGATCAAATAAACTGGGTGATTCCCTCTTCAAGGATTAAATTCTATTCGTCCATGATAAAAACGGACAAATTAGTCTCACAGACCCACTGACTTCAACTTCGTAGTTAAACAATCGAAAATCTGTACGTGTCTTATTTTAAAACTTCTGGGTATTTTACATTGCTCTCGTGCCTCATTCTCTGTCTGGTTAGATCTAAACTGCCGAGCTTGACACATTTTAGAAGCATAGTGCGTAAAAAAAAAAAAATAGAACCGCAATTAAATTCGAAGGCCGCGACGCAAAGCTTCCAAGACGAGTCGGATTTATGCTTTGTGGGAAATGGTCCCATATACTTTAATGCCGGCTGTCAGCGGTGTATTACACTTCACTGTTGTTACCGGCCGCTTATGAGTCTGGTGGAAAGGTGGGGTAACGGAGATCCAAGGCATCATTCCAGCTGCTTGTATCTGCGTTCCCGATCTTCTGAGAGCACATGATCATAGATAAGGGTAGGAACGTAGAGCAAACTTAGAAACTGCCTTTCAGTTTCTCGTAGGGCTGAACGATTTTGGAAAATAATCTAATTGCGATTTATTTTTTTCTTCGATATTGCGATTGCGATTTTAATTTGCAATTACTTTTATGGGGCTTTTCTCAAGCATTTTTTTATTAATGAAAGCAAAAATATTATGCATTATAAACAGATTTTTTATACATAATTTATTCTATTCCATAGGCTAGACTTATTTTAAGGCAAAGGCAAATGAAGCATGGCTGAATATAAACAACTTTATCTACTTTTAATCATCACACTCGATGGTCATCGGTGTTGTTCTGCAATCAAGGTTTTCTTCCTTTTGATCCCAGCTGGTAATTCCCTCCGGCTGCAATGTTTCCTCTGTGGGGTTATCTGGGAAGTAGGATGCTTGAAGCAATAAGCTCTGATTTTTAATTCTCCATCGATCTAATGCACTTTCAGACCCTGGTATGACTCCGTAGAGCGGTTTGATCACAGGTCAGTTGTTACTAAATACTCCGCTGTTTTCGGTGCGGCTTTAACTTTGTCATTTTTTATACAGCGCAGGTTAAACGTGGCTAAAATGTGTTCGTGAGATTGAATCCTAGCTTATTCATCATGCTTATCAAAGCATACCCTTAGCTATGAACCCCGTTATAGCATGAATTATTTCCGTGTGCCGTTTTTTTATGTTCGTAAGGAGAGATTCTGTCAAACAGCTCGGTCAGCGATCCCTGTCGCCTCGAAGTTTGTTTACTGGAAATTTAAACACTGGTGGCGGTCAGTTTAGCCGTGCAACTCTCATATATGGTGGTGTGATGTTTTAAGTTGTTGATAAAGGTTCGCAATCTACCTCGTGAGGCAGCAAGGCGGGTTCTGCGTTACCTGCCGTTGCGCAGCATCAACGTTTTCATAGCCGATATAATTTCCCACAACTGATGTAATGTTCCTCTTAGGTACCAACTGTTGTGCAGCATTGGATTCTGTTAAGCTTCAGGCCATTTTATAACAGGTTAAAGTGCAGCGTTTCCTTCTCTCCCTGCATTGTTTGCAAGTCACGTGACTTTACCAGATATGTTTACGTCAAGTCAAATCGCAGCCTTTGCGATTAGGAAATCTAATTTTGTCGCATTGCGATTTAATTGCATATGCGATTAATCGTTCAGCCCTAGTTTCTCGCTCCATTTTTAACCTCACTTGTGACCAAGACCCACAGATAAATAAAACTCTTCCACTTTGGGGAGAACTTCGTCCCTGACCTGGTGAATGATTTTATTTAAGTGTCAAAACGGCCCAGTCAACACGTTGTGTAGTCAGTAACATCCAAGGAGTGTGAATACTTTTGCAACCAAACGGTACCTGTGCCCACTTCCTGTTGCGGCTGGTCATGTGAACAGCTGCGATGTGCTGGAAGAGCTGCTCAGGAGGGATGAGGTCCGGCAGGCGGGTGAGGAACTGAGCCATGTGGATGAAGTCCATGGAGGTCAGCACGTCTTGATAGAGGCGGAGCACGCCCAGCGCCGTACGGAACAGGAACTCCTCGCCATCCCTGCAGAACACATCCCAAACCCGGCACGCCAGGTCCAGCGGGAGAGACTTACTGTACAGAGTGAAGATCCTGGAGAGGATTGACGAGAAGGAGAGACGGAAAGACAAACCTGTTAATGGCAGCAGTTTCTACATTTCTAATAAGAACAAAAAAACGGTATTCCTTTGTAAGAGACAGTAGAGATATCCAATAGTTCATTTTCAAAGTAACAATTATATCTATGAGTGAACTACTGCCAGAATGAGCTGGAAACATTTAGAGCAGGCAACACTAACCACATGGAAGAATCCCGGTTAAAGAAACAGACAATAGGAGTTTTATTTGAATGAACTATTGGACGCGTTGGGTCACTAATTAGAAAACTCTTATTTTTAAACTATACAAGTACTCTATAGTAATTTTAGTCAGTGATATCCGGGTGTATGCACAGTAATGGGTCTACCAAGCCGTTAAGCCAGTGTGTGTTTCATTGCGAGGTTACAGTACAAGTATAAAACTCTAATACTGTATCTTTAGGTCAAAGTGGACACAAGTGTATTCACAGCTCAGTATTCACTATTTGCAGAAAATCCTCAGTTGCCATTTGGTTTTTTTGGGCGCATCTAACATATTCAAAAGAAAATGTATGTTGAGAAGCTGCAATACGTAGAAGCAATACTACTTGATTTGCTATTGGATGGCGTTTGCAAAGCAGCCAATCCAGGAGCAACATTTATTTACTCATGACGTGAAATAAGAGAAAACCGTAAATATTAGCTTCACATGTAGGGCTGAGGCTCAAAGTGTCACACTCTAATCAGCTAATTTATCCAAATTACCTTCAAAGGGGTTCCTGAGCGTTTAAATTGTAGGAATCACAATCATGGAGAAGACTGCTGACCTGACAGTTGGGCAGAAAATCATCATTGGCACCATCCATAAGGAGGGAAATCCTCAAAAAGGTTATGAAAGAACAAGCTGGATGTTCCCAATGTGCTGCATCAAGGCACATTGATAAAAGGTTATGTGGAAAGCAGGAAGAAAAAGATGCACAAGCAGCAGGTATGGCCAAAGCCTCCAAAGGATCGTCAGGAAAGTCATTCAAAAGTGACTGATGGATCCTGGACATGGGCCGCAAAGGTTGCAATCCTTTTGCCAAACCACTACTGAAAAACAAAATGTCAGAACCATCTTGTCTGGGCTAAAAAAAAAGGTCAATGATCATTGGTCCAAAGTCCTCTTCTCTTATGTGAGCAAATTTGGCATCTAATTTGGAAACTAAGGTCCCAGAGTCTGAAGGAAAAATGGAGAGGAACACAAGCAAAGATGCTTGAAGTCCAGAGTGAAGTCTCCACAGTCTGTGTTGATCTGGGGATCCGTGTCATCGGCTGGTGTTGCTTTATTAATTCCAGAATCAACACAGCCATCTACAGGACATGTTGGAGCCTTCAGGCTTACTTCCACAGACCAGCTTTATGAAGATGCTGTCTTCATTTTCCAGCAGAAGTTGTCACCTGCCCTCACTGCCAAAGGCACCGAAACCTGCCTTAACAACCATAATGGGAGTCAGCCAGCTAGCCTGACCTGAACCCCATAGAGATTCTATGGAGCATTACCAAGAGAAAGATGTGAGACATGAGACGCAGAGCCACAGGCTGATAGCATCCATGCCATGCTACACTGAGCTAATCAAATCAATAACTAAGCTTTTTGGAATCGTATAGTTTACCAAAGAAGGAACTTGGAGATGTTGAAAATGGTGGGAATTCTGAGCTTATAGTGGTCTGACAATTCAGTTTTTAATCTTGGTGTTAAATGTTGGCCAAATCCGCCACATTAAATAAGCTGTGCGACAAAGACACCAAAAATGTTCTAGCAACCAAGTTGATCACTATATTACAATGTTGGTCAGCAATATTTCTAAGCATTAAAAAAGGAGCATGATTCGGAGTGTTACCTCAAAAGGGAGGTGATATTTGAGGTTGAAGTGAGAGTGAGGGAAATTTCCTATAGTAATTGGTTCCGACTGCTGACACCAAACTGTGTATAAATGAGCCCATCCTGTTTTCTCAGAAACATAGCTGGCACATTGAAAGTAGAAAGCTCCTCCTTTAACAGAATCAAGAGCAAGGTTCACTCTGCATTTAGGTGAGCACATCCACAGTTCCCCCCCGAATTACATTACAATTCTTAGATTCGGGTGAAAAATCACTCGGATCCACAGGAAGAATAAAATAAATAAATCAGAAAACGACACACTCACCAATCGATTAAATAGATATCGGGGGTCAAGTTGTTTTTCTTGAAATGTGCAAAGAGCTTTGGTAGATTTTCTTCGAAGAACACTTCAAACGCTGCAAAGTACGTCAACATCTGTAGAGAAGGGAGAGAGCGAGGGGTCTTAGAAAGAACCGTGAAACCAACCCCAACTGTTACTAGGAAGACAGAGACAGTAATGGTTGGTTTAGACTCGTTAATACAGTTGGAGACCATAGTTCCTGTTGTGATGATTACTTTTGACGCTTCTTATTATTGGAATCTATGAGAGTTCTGTAAGTTACAGAGAATGTAAGGGAATGTAAAGGGTCTGAATACTGAATGTAAAGAGACTTTATGTGTGAATTATGTGGAGGTCAGAGAGAAAGACGGATAAAAAGATCCAGACAGAAGTTGTTTCCGAACGTTAACGTGTGTGTGTTTTACTAACAAGGCTGTGGTCGACTCTGAAGAAGGCCATCTGACAGGGCTTGTTGAGCAGGTTGGCGAAAGCTATGAAGGCGTCGGCCGTGTCCAGGTTGAGGATCAGCACGGCGGCGATGAACGACATCCCCTGAACCTGGGCACAAACAGAAACGGCAACCTACAGTTACCGGGTAATACAGAGAGCTGCAGAGAAGTGTTGGGGCGACGTCTGTCTGTGAGAAACTCTGCGAGAGCGTGAGTCAACGCCTGCTGCGGCTCAACTTTCACTCCGTCTGTACAAGCAACTTTTATGGTTGATCAGACTGAAAACAAATGGAGACACTCAGAAAAGGCTGATGCACATATTGTCTATGCAGAGGTGAATGCACAGATGTGTGTGCAAAGATGGGTTGGGGTCAGTGCAGGAAGTCACAGTCATTTCTATAAATGTATAAACAGCAGTGTGGGGCTGTGGTGACAAGCGCGGAGCAAACGTTGCCTCTCCAGGCTCAGCTCACACGTGAAAACCCATTTAAAGAACGCTCCATGATGACAGACTGACCAAACACCTGCATTCACTTTTAAATCCACAGCCTACTGTTTGAAAGTTCAAAAAGAAATCATAAAATAATTCAATATTATAATTTTTTACACTACTGGGTTCACATTAATGTAGCTTAAAGTTTGAGTGCTGTTATATTGCTTGTTCTTTTGAGCTTTAATACTCAAGTACTTAGTATAAAATAAATAAAAAATGAATGAAAAGAAGTACAATTGAGACGATTGTAATTTTTCCCCATCATGTGGAGATATGTGTTTTTGTTCAATTTTCATGAGAAATTTGCAAACAAAATAAAACAAAATCACTCACTAAAAGCCCGTAAAACTAAAACACAATTTGGAAGTAAAAGCGAAAAAAATAAATAAAATAATAATAATAATAATTCCTTGACTGAAAAAAAGAATTTTGTCAACTTGTTTAAAATCCTCGGATTAATTAGAGCTCCTAGTAAACACAAGCGTATTCTCAAAGTTTTGGACTTATCGTTTCCATACGCTGCTGAAATTCCAGAGTCAAAGCTGATATTGACTTTTCACCTTTTCAGAAATGTACCCACTCAGCTTCTCCAGCAGCGCCCACGCAGATTAAGAGTAGATACGAGAAACTGACATCACTCGGACCACACTCTTAAAAACCGAATGCATGGGTGTTATGTGGGAGACCTGTGCTGCGCTATATTTACCTTCCATGCGGTAAAGAAATTACAATGTTCAACACTAGACAGAGCACTTTTTCCTCAAGTTTCACGAAGACTTTCTTTGATGTCAAATAAAAAAATAAAATATTATGCTGATGTTATTCTAGAGCGTCCCAATGTCAGGTGACAAAGTGGGTATTTACTATATGTCGCTAGTGAGCAAAGCGAATTACTGGAAGGAGAGCAAAAGGTATGGTGTTGGATCGGCTCAACGGAGTTCAAATGCATTACTGCTACCAAGATTAGTTTATTTAAAATTATGAAAACATGCAACAAACCCAAACTAAAATAGTAATATTAATGAAACTAACAAAAATGCTAGACATTTTAATATTTTAATAGCAATAAACTTTTATAATGCAATATAATTTTAACAGTAATATTTAAACTTTACTAAAAAAGTGACATTTTTATAGTGTGTGATAAAAGTTTGAGGCATAACTCACTATTTTGACGAATTAATATCACCAATGCCTCATTAGCAAACTCAATGGTTTTGTAGCTCGTCAACCAAAATCTCTAGGAAGAATTTGATCAAACGGAGGCAAAATGGGTCAAGATGGCTTTTGGAATATGATACATGCGGAGGTAGGTGGGGGGGCAATGTTGAGCAATTTCTATTGAAACATTTGTGAAAATCTTAAAATGCACAATTTTTTTTTAGCACAGCTGGTGCGTCTACCAGATTTGGTGAGTTTTCTTATCTGTTTAGGCCTCCAAAAAGCCAATTCATTTGCACAAAGAACAATAACCACTACATTAGGCATTTGCAGCACTTTCGCTGCTCGGGTCCAATCACCTATTTATAGGTGGTATATAACCAATATCACACTGAAAAGAGATGTAATATAACAGGAAGTAAGGAGTGACTTACATAGCCAACGTCGGGCCGGTAGCACGTGTACGCTCCCAGAATGCTGTGCAGGACGTCATAATAGGGCCCGCCCTGGAGAGAAAAAGAACCAATTAAAGACAATAGAATCAAAGGAACTAAAAGGCATTCATGGATGGAGACGCTTCCTTCCACTGCTACAACTTTTAATAATCGCTTTAGCTTTTTAATGGAGGTCCAACACAACTTCAACTAAATCCTAAATACGAGGAAATGTAGAAGCTGTGTGTTTAGAGCTCATACTACTTTAAAGAGAACCCCCTTCATCTCACTCACCTGCTGGAAGATGCACAGCTGGGGAAAAGTTCTCGAGATGTCCAGCTTGATCAACTCCAGGCTCGACTCCCGGTCTGAAGAATCTAAAACCTCTGGAAGGAATCCCATCATGATAAGGAAATAGAAATCTTGCTTGAACTCGAAAAAAGAGTCGAATCAATAAAGACTATAGTTTGGGTTTAGCATATACCTTCAGTTTCTGCTGTGGGAACTGCTGTGCTCCTCCACTTCTCTTTTGCCCGGGCCAGACAAATGTTATACAGGTCTGTAAGGACATGAGGTCAAACATCATAAGAGAGGAGGAGAGGTCAAAGGTTAAAGACGATGAGCAGAGAACACCATGAAGACCGACAGAGCTTCAGAGGACATTCATTCTACTGCATTCAGCTTCTGTTGTGACCTGTGGCTGCCCTCTAGTGATCAGATCCAGGTACTGAATTTACTCAGAGTTGTGCAGCAACGAATGTCATCCAGTTCCACGCCAACCTTACATCAGCGGATGTGTATTTCAGGGTTCCAACAGGTTTCTTCACGCTAAATTCATGCCCTTTTAAGAGCATTTAAATCAACAATTAATACTCATGTCATGGCCTACTTCACAGCCCTATCGGTAGAGAAAGGGGAAAAAAAATATCCTAAAACTTGTGTTCATTTATTTCTCAGGGAAATGTGGAAAAGATGAAAACAGGCCAAGAAGAGGTGTGAAAAAACAAAGCCCATTTCAACATGCCACAAGATAGTTTGCCTACAAATTCAAAGTGTTTTTTTAACAGTTCTTTTAAACGTTAATCGTCATTTACTGAAAACGTCATTAATGCAAAGTATTTTGATCCTTCCGGGGCTTCGTTGCGTTCTCAATTATTGGTTCCACCTATAGTTATTTATGCTACATTATCTAATCAAAAATATTCATGCTTGATAAATGTAACTTTTGAGGAAAAATGGAATACAAAGAAGTGAAATACAACACAATTTTTAGACCCAGAATTCAAATTCAAGACTTCAATTCAAGACTCTTACGGTATTATTTCCAAATTTATAAATTCAAAGCTTTTAAGACCTTATTTATTGAAGTCACGTTAAAAAAAAACAAAAAACAACCAACAGTTTGATCCGATAGATGTTATACATGCTCCTGTTGTATCAAAGTATGGCGCTGGACATCAAATGTGCTTTTCTTGCAAGTTGAAGAGGAAGAGAAGAATATGAAGGAAGCAGATGAATCCTAACCTTCAGGTCCACCTGTACAGTGATAATTAAAAGTAGCTTTTAAAATATCGATACGCCAATATCTCAATATTTTATGTCACATGTCAATCATATTGATATTCAAAAGCAATGTATTGACTTTTCTCTTATTTTTTAGAAATTGAGTGGAACCATTAATGTCGACAGAATTTTTTTTGGTAAAATTTAAAGTACAACCATGAGTTGGTGGCTGTTTTTTTTTTTTTACCTTCATGTCAGTGGATCAACTAGATCTAGTCATAAAACTGGGTGAGTTAAGTATGAAAAGTGTTTAAGTGTTTAGAATACTGCGATAGTTTTTCTACAGTTAAATTCAGCTTTAAAAATCACAGAGATACATATTGTGTCACCAGATAATTGCAAATAAATATCCCTAATTATGCTTATAACTAAGATTAAATGTATGACTGAAAAAAAAAAAAGTCACTACGACCAGCGGTGTTAATTGAAAATAAATGAATATATAAAATGAGAAATCCCTGTACCGTGTGTGATGTTGAGCTCGTTGCCCACAGCCAGGCTCCACACTTTACCCCGGACGCTTGGGGGGATTCCCTGCCACCAGAGGTCTCTCACCCGCCGGGATGTACACCTACAGCCAGGGAGACAAGTTGGTAAGATCCAGAATTCAGACTGTTAGACTTTTTTTTTTTTTTTTTTTAAAGCATCCATTATTGATCAGCGCCACATGGGGGCGATAATCTCCAGCTGCAGCAGTCTTCACTTCCGGAGCAGAAAATAACAGGGAATCCTCACCACAACCCCTGTGTGGCTGCTAGTTCTTGTTTATGTTTCACAACTCTTTTTATAGTTCTGCATTTGTTTGGTTGTAAAAGCGTAATATGGCCCTGAACAGGAAACTAACAGCAGGTTCACAGGTACAGAGACAGAACACGGTTTAGGACAACAAAAAGGTTTTAGTTGGTAGGGCAGGTCTGCAGAAAATGGCCAATAGGCACATGAACAATATATGAAGATCAAGTATTACTAGTGTGACCAGTTTGGGGATTAATTCTCAAATATGGCAGGTATGCTAGGAATGCTACCCACAAATAATGACTTATTTCTGCATTTTTCACCACACTGTTGCAACCATTTAATGCTTTTTATAGTCAGTAAATAAATCATTGTTAACCTCCAATTTAATTCTGAATCCAGTGTTTTCTTACACTCAGAACTTTACAAACTATCATCTGCTATGCTCACATTGTACTCCAGTTGGGTAAGATCTCCTGGTTCCAGATCTGGGCTGCTGTGCCGATGCTCTCCTCCAGTTTACATCGATCCTCTAGCTGCTTCTTCCTTTTCTGAGCTTCCTTCAGCTCTGCAGAGAACAGGCATTTGGATTAGGAGTGCACCGATCAGACTTTTTCAGTCCCGATACAGATTCCTGGAGTTTTTTTATCTGTCGATATCCGATACCGATCCAATACTATTGTTGAATTAATAAACCGTATACATTCCGCCTTATATCTTTCTTGAAGAGACTAAATGCACCAGACTTTACTTACTAGACATAACTAAGACAAAATAAAGGATGGAAAATATAAAATGACCACAAAACTAAAATTTCAAGTGAAAAATATTTTTTTTGTGTGTGTGAATTGATTGCAGATTGTCCACATTTTAAGTATCGGTTCATAGTATCGGTTAACTGCAACCGATACGATACATGTACATTAGACGTATCGGGGACGATACCAGATACTGGTATCGATACATCCCTAATTTGGATACAACAATACGTCTATATAAGACACACAGATGTGATTCAGTGTGCAGCCACTGTGGTCCGGTCCAGTTAGCTGACCTTTCTTCTTGGCCTGGGCCACCATCTCTTCATACTGCTGCCGGTGTTTCTGGGCCTCCTCGGCAGGTTTGGCGGGCAGATTCCTGCAAAACAAACACGCATGTAAAGAGGAAGAGTTAGCGGCTGTGTGTTCTCTTTGCTCTACATGCATCATTTATGAGAAGCAAGCGTGTGGCTTATAGACAAACGGCCAAGGACGTCAGCCTGGGCCTGGCCGAGCTTGTTCCTGGAGAGGTCACTCTCTACACTCCGTCAGAAGCTGCATCTGATCCAGAAGCTGCTGGTTAGCTTGGAATTATAATTATAAGGTCATTATGATTGAAAGCATCTTGTGCCTGAAAGCTGCATTGGCTACTAATTACGTCGCCTATAGAGCGCTGTTTCGCTGAAATGATCTTGGGCTGACATGCTTTCTGTTGTGTTCCACAGTAGGGATGGGTATGGTTAAGGATTTATCGATACGGTTACTCTTAACGATACTCCGGTGTTTTAAAGACTAAAACAAAAGGGGAAAAACATAAATAACGAACTATAATTGTTTTAATTTTTAACAATTGGAACAGTAAAGCACAGAAAGCAAATAACTACAAAATAAAAAGTAAGAAATTAATAACTATAGTATAATAATAAATACATAGTAAAAACACTATATAAACAAATTATTGTATACATAAAAAAATAAAAATACTATGTTTATTTTAAAAAGTTTAAGGTATTCAAATAAAAAAATATCAAACATAACTTTCTAAAAAAACAATGCATTTAAGAACCAAAATGAAAGATTTTTAATGCTTATCGGTCTGGGAATGTCAGAATCAGCCCCGGGGCTAATTTAATAGCGGGTTTCCGTACCCATTCCTATCCACGGATAGATAATAAATTTAACTCTGAGTTTTTGCGTGAGAAACGGAGAACCCTTGGTTCAACAGATAATGCAGTTCGCGTGACCTACAAAGACGGAGCAGTATAAACTTGGATAACCAGAACATCTCCGTCAATACGTGCGAGTCTAAATTTTCTCACGGAGATGTATAATCTACTTTAATCAGAAAATCCAGCTGGCTGCCTAAAATGGGAAGGAGAGCAAAGCATCTCTGGCTGACTATAAAATTTACTCCACGCTACAAACAGAGTAACTTTCTGTAACCAAGCCTCAGAATATTGCATCTACTTTACATTTGGATAAATTTGGTAAACCAATTTTAAGGTCTTGTTTTTATAGATAAACAAAATGCTAGGAAAGCACAGATTCAAAGATGGCCAACCACAGGATTAGGAAGTAGACAAAA
The DNA here is from genome assembly GCA_028564705.1 of Apricaphanius iberus. Classification (NCBI taxonomy): domain Eukaryota; kingdom Metazoa; phylum Chordata; class Actinopteri; order Cyprinodontiformes; family Aphaniidae; genus Apricaphanius; species Apricaphanius iberus. Next base: position 1,899,904 of record JAPXFQ010000075.1, on the reverse strand, counting down.
TTATAAGCCACAGGTGTTTTAATGTTTAATCACCATATGTAACGGTTCCTGCAGAGGAGATTGTCGGGAAAGTGACTGGTGTTTAGGGAAGCTTCGATTTTATTAACATTTCAACATGGTGGAAAGACCTCGGCCGTCATCTCTCTCTGTGTTCAGCCAATCTTCAAGAAAGACTTCAAGTTCCAGCCATTTGCTTTTATTACGTCTGAGAGCTTTTTTCCTCTTATAGTTTTCCACACTAGCGTCGCCAACGTCTCACCATTGATTGATTGCAGCCAACGGTACGTGAAGCTGTTCTATTTCATTCTTTAAAAGCCAGATTGACTGCCTTTAACTTAAAAGCAGCATCATATCTATGTCTTAATTTTTTTTTCATAGTAAGGGGTTTGTGCTTGAAAAATTGTTTTTTGCAAACAGTCTTGCTCTCATAATGTTTGTCTGTTCCACTTTTCTTTTATTATTCACGCAGACTTCCTCAAATCTCTCGTTTCCGGTCTCTTAAAAGGCACGGTATCCCTTAAGGTTAAGGACTTAACTTGTACAATCTATAGATCGAGGAGGTCCTCTAGTGGCCTTTAGCTGCAAAAATCAATAAATAAACTGCACCATTCTATAGGCCGCAGGATTCAAAGCATTGGAAAAAAGTAGCCGCTTATAGACAGGAAAACACAGTAATTTTAACGACTATGGAGCACTACTCTGCTGCAATGATGTTGGGCTGACCAATGACAGACATGCACTCGCCATTCCGTATTCAAAAGTTAGTTAAGAAATTGGGCTCTAGTCATGTGTCCTTGTGTGAGTGACGCCTGATAATGGCGTTGTGTGTCTCCGTACCAACAAAGACGTGTTTCTAGAGTAGCCTTTTTGCAGTGTACAGGAAAGGAAAAAATGTAAAGTATAATGAAAAAAAGGAACCATATGGACAAATTCCTGAAATCTAAAGACGACGTTGGGATAAAGCAGAGGAGCAGGATGGAATGATTAGTCAACATACGCAGGTCTGTCCTCCAGTATCAGCGCGGTGGTGGAGAGGGGCTCAAAGTCCAGGTTCTTCCTCACACCCTGCCTGGGGGATGTCGTGTTGCCAGGTCCAGCTCTGCTACTCTTTGTTTCATATTCCTGAGGTCAAAAACGGAGATTTAGAAACAGAAATCAGAAAACACAGTGACAGCATTAGAGGCTAATGAATTTGGTTCTGAGGGCAGCTTTTTTGTGACATTAGTGGAGTATTAACATGTGCTTGGCATGTAGCCTGAAGTGGGGGGAAAAGTCTGGCTCAGAAACTCATGAGGAAGAACAAACTGATGGGATATCATAAAGGATGGCCAAACTACAAAAAAAAAAAAAAAAAAAAAAAAAAAAAAAAAAAAAGATTTTCTTTTTTTTGCCCGGGGCAAACAGAAAGTGGCCTGACAACCTTGAGACAAACCTGGATGGACTATTTCTCAGTTCGTCTGTAATGAGCATGATTTAACTCTGGGTGTGACGGAGATCGCATGGACGGGGAAGAGGCCATGTGACAGTCAGTCTGTTACAGCTGAGGTCACACAGCAGTTTGACTCGAGGCAAGTTATCAGCTGACTCTCACATTATGAGTGTGTGCAGCATTCTGGAGCAAACAGCTCAGAGGGCGTCCTGTTTAGAAGCACCACATCGACTTCCTGGTTAATTACAATCCAACTAAAAATAGAACTGATGCAAGAGGAATGCACACATGAAACTGAGTCCCGAATGTTTTTCATAAATTCACAGAGGTCTGCAGGAGCGGGGTTAGTGTCTCATCAGCACAGAGCCAGGTTACGTTAGCGACTTCCTGCCTCTGCTGTTGGGTTTCTCAGTTACAAAAATCAACTAATTCTCCAAGACTTCAAAAAAACCCCATAAAACTGCAATAAAAAAAGTGTTAAGATAATCCCCTGAAACAACTGTTGCTTGTGTTCTTTCACAGTAGACCAGCATACATTTACTTCAGTTTAATGCACAAAAATAAAAATAAATATAACATCAATAAATATGGCTTTTTGTCTTGAGGATAGAATGAAACAGAGGATATGCATGCATTTGTCCTCTATTACTGACTTTAAAAAGGCAATAAATAAAATAATTTTTGCATTTTATCACAAAATACAAAGAGAATTTCCATTTTTCAAAGTTTTGCACAGAGCATAATGAACTGCAACTCTTAGTTTGGAGTACAGCCATATTTAATAACTTTTTCATACAAACTGTCGACAGTATCTGATATAAATACACAATTTTTCTATGGTACTGTCTCCATAATTTACCTTCAGCACTCGTGAGCTCATGTCAGTGAAACAAAGGTTCTGCTAAAAAAAAGGTTTTAATGAATATTTAAGAGACACTATAACCTTGACAAAAATAAGATGATAACCAACATCTTTCTCCTATTATGTGGTAGCAAAGTTCGGTTGATGTTTTGGCCCTGCTTATGGTTTAACCAGTGATGAACTTCAGGTTGGAACTGGAAATTAGAACTCCTGAGCCACAAAACAAAGACTTCAATTTCAAATCAGAATATATTATTCACTCGGAATGTAAGAAAATATAGATAAGCTGAAATATGATAGTTTGTGACATGATATTGTACATATATTCACAAGCAATTGTACTTTTACTTGAGTTTTTAGAATTTGAATGGAATAATAATACTACAAAAATTAGTGTTGTTAATAAATATGATTGGTACTTGGTGGCTGTTTTCACCTTTTTTGTTCCAGTAGATCCACTATATGTAGTAATAAAACTGATTTGTTTTGTATCAAAACGGGTAGGAGTGTTAAGAATGCTTTCAGTTTTTTCTAAAGTTAAATTCAACTGTAAAAATCCCAATATATAGTCTTGTTCACAGTATCGCATTATATCGCCCCCGTCCCACCATATTGTCCTACATATATTGCTAGTTTCATGCCAATACACATTCCTAGTTTTCACTATCCATTTTTTATTCTTCATTTCCTGAAATCGTACCTAAAAGTAGTGAATATCCAAGAAGCTAGATTGTATAGCAGCCAGGGAAGCCAATAAAAAGGAAACACTTCACTGCAAGCTTTTGCTGTCTTCCCTCTCATGAATTGAGGTTAGGTGAAATCTAGCATTTAGCTGTTCTACATCTTCTTTGGACTTAATAGTTTCTCTAAAAGATAGTCTCCAACTGACTGCAGCACCACATTAACTAAAAAACATTGTGGAGCTTAAAGACATAAGAAAAAAGAAGCAAATTGTTACAACTACTAGTAGGCGAAAGTCATTTCAAATAGGATACCCAAGTTTCAGCCCCCTGCAATGGTTATGTAAGAAACAGGAAAATAGCTAAAATGAACAAGAGTGATGTAATAGAGATAAAAGGTAAAATGAGAGTGCCAGAAGCATTTTTAATTGGTTCGGGGATCAGAGGAGAGCAGCTGGTAGAGAACACAGAAAGCAGTGTGGGTATAGAAAGTAGGTCTGAAGCTAGTGGAACTGCTCCAGCTCCGCTGGATGAGATTAAAGTTTTTAATTCTACAGAGGACGAGCTGAGATTGGGGATGCTAGGATAGCCTGGTTGTTTCTTTGACTCCGAAAGAGTCAAAGAAACAACCGAGTCAGCAATAATCAGAATGGAAAACCAAATCCAGACCATTTCCTGTCTCTTTAAAGTGGAGAAATCCCTCACAGCCTTTCATTGGAAATGATAGTAATACGTCACTAGTAATATCTTTCAAAAGCAAATTACCAGAACATTATTGGAGAGCAAGTCAGTGTCACTATCTGGTATCCATCAAATATCAGCAACATCAGAGATTGTCTGGTGACAATTATCCATTTGTAGCCAGAACTGTGAAATTTATACTCAAAATAAAAAAATAAATAAAAAAGGGAAACGCTCCCTCAAAGTTGAACTTCCAACTCTGAAAGGCAGATTTTTTTCGTGCCAACTTCTGGTTTTAATACAACAATAGCAGCTGTGGAGGAAACATGTTGATTTTACAAGACTCACTAGTAAGAGTGTGTCTAAAGCCACTGTTAAATGTGGTGACTGCAACTCTTAACTTAAAAGTTGCGTTTGTATGAGTTTAAAATGTTTCTAAGAGGTGCTACCAACTATAGCTACCAGGGCGTCGCCATATTGGAATCCCGACTCAGACGATTTTGACCGGAAGGGCGTTTACTCAGGCGTGACGTCAAACCTAGCTCCGAGTTCCAACTTGTGAGGTAAAGATAATACGTCAATTTCATTTTGAACATAGAAAGAACACAGTTTATAAATTGAGACCTTGCAGAGTCAACTAATAAAAGTCGTGTGTTAAGTTCTGTTGTCATTGTTCCAAATGAAGTAAGGAACATTTGGGGTTCCTTACTTCAGGCCTGCAGAGCTTCCCATCAGGGCTCAAGCACACCTTTTTTAATTTGTTTGAACAATCTAATGTTTTCTAGGTCAAACTCTTGTGTATCTAGACCGATTAATCCAGAACTGGATGATTATACACTACACTGAGATGCCTTAAAAGTGCAGTTGGAAATATCTGAAACATTTAATCTAACTACAAAAAAAAAACATTAAGTCACATTTTTGTTATATAGGTTTTTCTATTTAGCCTTAGAAGGTAGACGCTCATAAAACCTTGATGTATGGAGTAGATGATTGCAGACGGATTACATTATTTAGAAAACAAAAGTAAACAGTAAAATCTAGACTATTTATTTAAAAAAAAAACAACTGAAAAAACAGGATATTTTTAAATTTAAAATAATGTTAAAATCAATCCCCTGACCTGGGACTAGGACTGGACGATAAATGGATTTTATCAATTAATCAAATTTTCTGTTTATGAAGGTAAAATATATATATTTTTTTTTAAACCAGTGCACTACTTGAAGTTCCATAATTAAAAGTGATGTCAACCCATCCAGGGCCTACCATGTTGTTCTACAAGGATACTTTACAGATTTTTTAGTTGGGACTTTGTATTCAAGTCACCCCCGGGCTTTTAGAGGGCTAAGGAATGAAAGTACAACATTTTCTAAACAAAATATAATATTAAAAAAACAATAAACGTACAGTTAAATTGGGCACGACATTGACATCATGTTTCCATATACGAGCCAGTAGCGGCTGCGGGTTTGACGCATACGGTCTCTATGATCGAACTATTTGATCGGCACAGCTCGGCTGGCACTAGGAAGAATGGTGGAGTCAGCAAGTCAAGCAGCCGCTTTAAAACCCCAGAGATATTGGAATCCGTCTCAGGAAGAGGAGTGACCGCAAAGGAACAGAAAAGAGTAGTTTTAGGTGAAGCCTACACTAGATGGACCCAAAGAAAAGATTTCCGCGGCATCAAACACACGCAGAAACTGCAACTTTTCCTCCTGGATCGGTAAGCTGACTCACTTGCTAACTTTGCTAAGGTTAGCTGTCAGTTAAACTCACTGGACACAGTTCAGGTTGGTCACTGGGCGTATCGGCAGCAAACCAGGCAACCCAACAGCTGGAATGATGTTTTTATTGTTGTAAATACAAACTAGATAAACCAGATGTCGCTATCTTACTCATATTCCATATCCAACCTTTAAGTAAAGAGAGATAGAACGAGAAAAAAAAATGTAATCAAAAATTCGACTTTGGAATGAAAAAAATTTAATAAATCAGAGCTTTAATTTTCAAACCATATTGATCGTCCCTATCTAGCAAATCGTCTCTTGCTCTGGTGAACCTTACATAGTATATCACCAGGAGGGATAGACTGGATTTATAGTTACATTTCTAAATAATTATTTTTAACAGTTCCAACAACAGCACCAGCACCTTGCAGTAAAAAAAAATATATATAAAAAGCATCTCATGTCAGGCTTAATCCTGTCAATCTGTGTGTTTTATGGGAAAGCCAATACGCATTATCTATAATGCTGTTTTGGGGATTCATCTGTGTGCGCCCTAGGGAGTGGTTGTACCTCAGTAAAACAGATTAGCCAGAGCTCTGCACCACTCGGTCGGACGGACGGATACTGCAAAGTGAAAGAGAGCAGGCCAACACAGGGAACTGCAAGAGAGACGTGTGAGGAGCTGTGCTGGAGCTAAACAATGAGGGATGCAGGAAACCAGTGATCTCAGACTATTACAACTGTGTTGGATGAATAAACAAACCTGGATATGACACTAGAGAGAATCCTGACGTTGAAACAGAACTTAAGCTAATTAGTAAAGAGTATAAAACACATGGTACTTTGCATTGCTGCTCTGTAGAGATTCGTTTTTAATTTAATTAAAGCATTGGATTAGGAGTTTTTAAAAAAATCTCTTTTTGGTTTCCAAGTCAACCTAAAACTAGTCTAATTAAACTCCTTTATGTTTTCATGTGCTTCAGGACAAGAGTTACATGTTTGCATTACTGGACAGCAGGGAACCTGGCAGTAAAACACGAAACACTGGAACGCAGAACCGTAACCACGCAGTTTGGGTCCCTGCTGCAGAACTGGAGCTCTTCTCTGGAACAGCAACTGTGTCCCGTGATAACCTGGCGCCACGGCAACATGCTTTGTCATGCTGGCTTTCAACGGAGTTCTCCAGTTTCCAGAAGGTGATGCAAGCGCCCCGAGCACCTGGCTGCGCCGGCTGAACGGGCGACCTGTGTTCATGCTGGCTGCTCTCTAGACGGGTAGAAAGATTTACAACCAGTCCGCTGTGATCATAACCTGTTGGCACACAGAGCCTCACGTGCAGGCAGGACTTAGCAACATCACTAGTAACGTAGTTTTTTAAAACTGTGCTGCCATACATTGTTTCTTTGGCATCGAGTCATCATGGAAACTCAGCCTCTTCCCTGAATAATGTATGATGACAGATTAAAGGCTAGAGCAGAGACGCTCCTCCTTCTTTCCTGGCACTATTAAGTGGAATATGCCTGAGGGAAGCTCGGTCATGTGGCTTCATCTGGTTGGAGTTTAGCAGGCAGAAACTCCAGGACGGCATCTAAGCTTAAATAGCTAAACTATATATTTTACATACAAGTCCAGTCAAAGCAGAGACTTAAGGTCAGTGAGTTTCATGACCTGAGGATGTCGTAGCAATTAGGGGGGAAACAGTACACACACACACACACACACACACACACACAAAAGAAAATAAATCAGGGTTTGGTATGTATTTGGTACCCTTATATCGAGAAAAAGAAATAAAAATGTGTAGGGCTTATTTTTACATTTTGATTAGCATTAAACATAGAACTTTTTTCCCCCTAAATTCCTTGATTATAATTGATTTTATAATATTCATAATAAAAATGGTGTAAGAACTGATTTGAAATTTGATATTCATTTTTTCAAAAATAAATATGTAGGGGAATCTATCCTGAGTACAAAACAATGAAACTTCTCGAAAACTGACAGTTTTTGCCTATATTTGAGAATAAAAACGTACTTAAATCGCTTTGAAGTTTTGATAATATGACAACCTAGTTTCCCAGCTGTACATGAATGCAGCATGGGCAGTAGTTGGGAAAACCCCTTAACCTCTGGATCTTATGGATTCTAATTGATGTTTTATCCAAAATAATCCGTTTGTCCACATCATCCCACAACAATAACTTCCACACCGAAGAGTGTAATTGGCCTGACTTGGAAACACTATTAATATGGTTGACTGATTGATCCAGGATTTTTTTAAAATATATTTTCAGTTTCCCAGCTGAAAAAGTGGCAGATCAATTTCATATTTTCAATAGTTTGCCCTTTTTACAGCTAAAATAAGAAGGAAAAGTCCAGATGGTCATTTTAAGTTCTGTTTCTGAATGGGTTAATCAAGTTTCCCGTGGTGAAATGTCACCCAGTGTTAAGTCAATGAATTTCAGGCATATTGTCAAAACAGTAAAAAATAAACAGTTTTAATAGCACTGACTGATATAAATATCGAGGTGGAGTAGTTTGAATCAAGTCAATTCTAACGCTTGAGAATCGCAATCAAATCAATTCTCTACATTTGGATCGACACCCAGCCCTAGTCGCAAACAGCAAGCAAATTCCATTTTTTCCCCTACAACTTTCTAATTTACATAAAACATTTAACAATGATTTATTACCCATTCAGTTCCATCTACCCACTGCTGCATAACAGTTTCCAAGGTGAAGCTGGGAAACTGGTATCTGGTAGTGTATCTCGACAAGCGGACGGATCTACAGCCAGATGCATCAAACACTGGGAATGAATGCAGTGCATTTCATCCCGACATGCTTTACTGAAAAGATGAAATAAACACTGATGGACTGAACTGTCAAATGAGCTGCATCTCTTTAAGTACAGGAGGAAATCCTACGAGGGCTTTAGAGAGGAAAAGAGCTGGCAGTGGAACCCCTGCTACATGTGCTGTTGATGCACAGCTGAAAGCTTCATGTGAGGTTCCACACGCAGGAGGGAGAGAAAAAAACAGAAAAGAAGCTGGACATGACTCCATCAACACATCCTACAAGAGAAAACATTTTTATCTTCCGTGAAAACAGACGTGCACCGCGGCTATCACGTGAAACTCGAGTTATCCTCCCCCTTTACTGCCCTTTATGTTTTGGCTAACAGACGTCCTCTGATCCTGCCCGACAAGGAGACGGCGGTGCGGTGGTGGTGGTGGGGGGGGGGTCAGCAAGCTCAGCAGCTACCGCTCACTCACCATGAACGCTGCGGTTCCTCGCGAGTCGGACAGTCCTCCGGTGGGGGTGGGAGGAGGAGGGGGGGGGTTTGCCTTTAAAACCCTAGCGTAGCATCACTGCTGCTCCGCAGGGCTCGCTCCTGGTAACAGGACACCCAGGAGTTGAAAGCGCAGGGCAGAAGGACAGGCAGGCTGCTGATGGAGGGACACACCCCGCATTGGAGAGGATGCAGCAGCATGATACTCTATGCTCCCCCCACCCCCCCCCCAGCCCTATCTGTATCTCTCTCTCTCTGAGTGGTGACGCTACACTCTTCCACCCTGTATCAGGTCTTTAGCTGCTGTGTGTGTCAGCAAAATCAGCCTTGCCTTGTGGCGATAGCCTCCGTGTCTGCGAGGAAAGGCTCCGTTCTCCTCTCATCACTGCCAGTCTGTCTAATCAACCCCAGAGTAACAGATCAGGTTTCACCTCAGCCCTCTAAGTCCAGCCAAGATTAAAAGAACTCCGTATCTCCTGCCCTACAAATGACAGACCGACAGAGTGCACCGAGTTCACCTTTAAAAGAGCTCAAATTGCAGGACGGAAGCTAGAAATCGGAGTCTCGTTAACCGACCCTCCTCTTGAGTGTAGGATTACAACCAGAAATGAGATGGGAAACACGTCTAAGTGTCTACACCCCCCCCAGGTTTAAACTAATACAGTACACGATGAACTGCTGAAAAGCAATCCAAGTAGTGTTATAGAGTTCCTCGCAAATCTATTCATACCACTGTTTTTTTTTCATGTCACAATCAAAAAATTTGATGCATTATAGTCAAAGGAAAGCTATAAGTCTTCTGGGATAAGTCTGGACCAGCTTTAAATTTAAAGAATTAGGTGCCCAGCCATTGGTCTCACCAAACAGTCTGAGCTCAGGCTGTGAAGGGTCAAGATATTTTCCATATTTAACCATTTCTTTGTTCATTATTTTTTTTTTTTTTACACTGACATGGAAAATTCTGAATGCCATCAGCCTTTTATACATTTTGTGAAAGGAATAGTCATGTAGATCGATATCGATAATTATCCAAATCATCCAGCCCTACTCTCAGTCACTCCACCTATCCTCTCCCTGAATTTCATGCAGAGATGCCACTTACTGATCGGCCGCAGAACACACGATGACAAGTTATACACAGGAAGTTGATAAATGGATAAATACATTTCACCCAAATATCAAGTTTGTAGTAATTGAAAAAGTACATTGAAAGATTTTTAGAGCAGACCATTTTACTGTGAGCATTGTTACATCAAAGTTAGCCTTTATCCCAGTTAGCAAAAATTGAAGACAAAAAATTAAAATTGTAGCACAAACTCGGTTTTACACTGCAGATCTTAATTCCATTTTTGCGTGATTGTACACAGTATAACTGAAACGCGACAGCGAGCACGCTACAGTGTGAGGGGTTCTATTCCCTAAAGCTGCCCGCATGCTCGTTGTGCCCGTCACACACTCCGTTTACGGAAGTAAAAATGGCAGCTTCAGAGGATGGTTTCTCTAACAGTTTTAGCAAGTTTGGCTTGAATAGAATTCTTACCCCAGACACGATAATCAAGTTTAAAACCTCACTTTCTGCCCACTGGTTGGTTCCGTCTGCACTATTTGCCATGTTTGTTTGAGCGTTTGCCTCCTCTGTTGCTGATCAGAGAGACCCTTCTTGCGACCATTCAGGCTGAAGTCGCTTAAAAAAAACTGAGTTATGTATTAGATTTAGTACCACTTATGACAGTGAGTAGCAAATAGGTTAAAAAGGTGAGATTTGGGGCGTCTCAATGCAGTCATTCCGACTTGAGAGTCCTGGCTCGGCGGAAATTTGCCGCATAGATTCCCCCACTACTTTCCCTTTTTCTGTATCAAATAAAGACCTAAAAAGTCAAATTTGTTCATCTTTTCCTTGCTGTGTGAACGTAGCCTTAGAATCCAAGTTAGAATATGTTTTCCCATCAACTCTGACGATCTGTTCTGTGCCCCCTGCCATTATCATTCACAACAAAAATGGGGAATACTGGGTGATGGGCAGGGATAGTTTTCCAAAAAAAGATAGGATTTTACCTCTGAACTACATAGTATGTTTTGTTGTTTGACCAGAGCACATTTTTTCAACAAGCCTGCTGTGTTAAACTACAAAGTTTGTAAGTTTTTCTTGCCACTCATCCATAAAGGTCACCCCCAATAAATGTGGAAAATTGGAAGATGAACAACCTCTGCGTAATCTCCTGCTTCTAATGACATGGGAAACAGAATCATGTCCATTGTGAGGAACCAGTTGTTTTACCTTCATTTGTTCGCTGTCACCAGTAAAAGGGCAACCACTGGATTTCAAGCCTGGCTGAGAAGCCAGGAGTTTTTTTCGACCTAGTCAGTCAAAATGTAGAAAAAAAAAATGCCTTAAAGGCTAAAAACAACCCAAACTTCAGATTGTAATTTCTGAGGGAAAAACATAGGAAACTATGAAACATTGTCCTTTCCCTTTGTATTGGTATTTAAAATAAAATCTAATAGATAATATAAAACACATCAAAGATTGAGGTTGTAACATGACTTCAGGTTAAAAAAGGTTAAAGGAACACCGTTGGAAGGCATCGAAGGAATCAAGACATAAATAAGCTCTTCGGCCAGGCTTAAAATACAGTGATTGCCCCTGCTCTAGTAACAGATAGAGAAGAAATGAGAGCAAAACAACGGGTTCCTCACACCCTTAATTACACACTAATCCGTTTCTTTAGTGCATTTTACTCGACAAGAGCGGCACTTTAAATGGGCCTGAGTCGGTTTCCCATGTGATTAAAAGCAGCAGATTATATAGAGGCCGTTTGTCTCCCAATAGGAGACCGACAGGCTGACATTTACAGAACGACATTAAACGGGAACCAAAATGAAATACAACAGAATAACGGCACTAGTAGCAAATCTGTGCTGCATTACAATCAGAAGAAACAAGAGCTCAGCAGGTCCCACAGCTAACTTTGAATTACACAAGCTTAAACTGTCTTTTACAAATATAAATTATATATACATATATATATATATATATATATTGGGGGGGGCGCTATTTGTGACCCTCCGAAAGATTCTGTTTAGCCTCCTGGCTACAATTCATGAATGGTTCACAGATAGGCACAAACCGTCGCCAAGTTGCTGTAAACATGCTTCAAGAAAGAGCGACCCAAAGCCTGGTCTTGTTGTCAAGATAGTCTGACGGTAGGCCTTTGCTTAAGACAATGTGCCGCTATATTGACGCAATATCAGGATGGTGCGTCTTATGAATGCGCCATGGTGTTGCCGGGCTATTGCGGCAATCGTGCTGGCAAGCTTGATAGTAACATTGCTGCAACGCTGGGTTTATAAATGTAGATCATGCCTTGGTTGCTCATGAGGACGTGTGAAATGTGCTGAGCCCCGGCTTACAACACAATGTAAAACGCAAGTAAGAATGAAGAGTTTATTTAGCATTTGTGAACTGTATCAGCCGAGATGGCAAACTGGAGTAATGCAGAGGTTTTTAAAGCTGAAGAGCAGATCAGACATTTCACAGGGGTCGTGTAGGACAGCCACCTTTTGGAACGGCTGGCCAAAAGACTTGATCAGCGAGACATCAATCGAGATAAAAAGCTAGTTATAATTAATTATTATCTCCGTTTACCATTGTAACAGGACATTGTACTGACTTCCATTGATTTTACACTGTCTAACCCAGACTTTTTCCTAACCCCATCTGAAACTTCATTCCTATCAATTTTTTTCTCTCGCAAAGTTAGCTAGAAGTGCAGCTCATAGAATACTCTAACAACGAACAAATACAGCGCTCTGGTTTGTTGTTCTTTACACCACCTTGTTCTAAAAAAATAATAATAATAATCACCAAAACACCATATTAGATAAACTGTCCATTCCATATAAACATCTAGTGCCCTAATATTTCCATACCGGTTATTTGAGAGTAGCAGGAGTGGCTTCAAACTCTGGTCCCGTTGCTTCTTGTTCTTCATGATCAATCCCCACGGTTTAACTGTAGCTTAGCTAATAGCTGCTAGCTTGTAGCTGCTAGCTACAATGAGCTCTGTTGACGTGTGCTCTGTTCACAGGGTAGGCCCCAACTGTGATACAGCAGTTAATAAAGCTAACAGCTGTTGTGAGTTTTAGGAGAATTAGGGAGTTATTTGTTGGGAAAAAAATGCAATGCGGGGTTCTGACTGTAACAGTGACCAATTTGTGATAAGGAAATACATTTCAGTGTGAGTTAATGATGGTTGCCTGTTAACTGTTGTCACAAAGTCAGAGTGGGACACTAGTCATGCTATAATATGTAAACCTGGGGGGAGGGAATGTTGATCCTCTTGAATTTCAATGTGCAAGATCATGTCAGCATTCATCATAACGGGCAAGCATCATATACTTTACTCCATCGTCCCTCTGCCCAGATTCCTAACCATATAGCCAGACAGAGATTTAAAGAGGAGTGTCAAAACAGAATGAGGTAGATTAGCATAGTTCGCCAACCCTCATGGTGTAATCCTGGATGTTACTGTGGAGTATTATCTCTACTGCCCAAATTTGGACCTGTTAACATGTCATGACAGTCATGAGAACGTCGCACAGCAGCGTCTTTAATAAGAGACTTCGATGGATATGTAGCAAAACTGACTGTTACCGCAGACCCTTACAACATTTAATTTTCTTTGGGTATCAACAAAGTATATTTGAATTACTTAATTTTATATTAACCAAAGTGCTGTTCAGATGTAATAAAACATCAACAGGAACAGAAATAAAAACGTTATTTAAAGCAATTTAATATTTGTGACCTACTGGTACACGAACTTTAAAATTTCAGCCCACGTGACAAGAAGTTTGAACACCACTGACGTACAGCGAGCTACTAACCAAACAGAATTTTGTCAGATGACAAAGCCCTGACTGTGTGCGCTTCTTTCTCCAACAGTGGGGACCTGCACTGGGTCAACACTCAGCACGGTTCAATGAAGTGTCGAAACAAACAGCGGTTGGCCGCTTGCTTTCCAGCACGTGGCATCTTAAATTTAGCCGTCGGGCCTCAGTGCGACTGATGGGGGCGTTTCTGCTCAGAACGTCACACTTCACTTCACTCACAAACACAACGTCTTCTTCGTTGTTACGGGCTCATTTTAAAGTATACAGGGTTGATGCGTGAACACACTGGTCTCGAGTCAATTCTTTTTCTTTCCAAGCTTGGTAAAAATGCTGAGCTTGCTCCTCAACCACTTAACAGTCCAGCTCAGCCAAAGTTCAAAAGCATCCCACGGTACCAAGATAGTCAAGCCTTCGTGGAACAGTAAAGGATTATTCCAGTCTAAATCAATGGCATGATTGTAAATGAAGATATTTTTTTACCCTTCCTCCTGTATTCTTTCTGGTCTCTGTACAGGTTAATTAAAAATCATTTTCTAGCAAAGTCAGGAAGGCCATGTTCTCTTTGAAAGGCCAGAACAAACAGGGAGCAAAGCAAGTGATCAGTGAGCAAACAATCTATTGTTGGAATGAGGAAGGGATTTCATCTCCAAGAATGACAGAATGAACAGAGAGAAGCTGTCAATGGTTTTATTTAACGATTGAAAAAAAGCAAACATTAGTCGAGGAAGTTCTTTAAAGTCATATCAAAGTGTGGTCTGCAGGGGGGGGGAATATGAGCTTATATTGCTTTTATACATGGGAACACGTTGAAACACATAAAAAGGGATTAGAGATGCATCGGTCAGGAAAAAATCCAATAAAATATATACAAACTGGGAATAGGTTGACTTCCATTAAAAAAACAACAGAGGAAACACCAGAGAACTAAAGAAGACTGATGTACAAACGCACAAGACTAATTTTTGCCAAACTGTGGTGTCTATTAGAGGCACACAGTCAGTCCCTGGTAAATATTACTCAACTTCAAACAATATTTGAATCTGAATCAGCAATATAAACACATTTAATTAAGCTCCCCAAGTAATTACCTATTATGGAGAACTTAACTTCTGTGTGACTGCTCTTTACTGTACCCTCTTTTAGTTTTTCTGTGTGATATGTCTGTTGTGTGACAACGTCTGATGTAATATCTACTTTGTGTTTCTGTGCCATCTGCTTTAGAACAACAGATAAAAGTTTGCTCTTGGTTAAGGCGTGTAATGGTACACAAAAATCACAGTTTGGTATGTTTTTGGTACACTTTAATCCAGAAAAATAAATACAAATGTGCCAGACTTTTTGTTTTGTTACTTTGATCAGGTTTAAAGATTAAGTTTACAAAATTAATTTATTCGATTAATTTGTTTGATGTTCTATACCTTAAAACATTGAAAGTATGACTTAAAATAAGATTAGATTTTAAGATAAAATAAACAAAGGTACAAGCAGACCTAGGCCAGAGTAGAAAACAATAACACCACTTGAACAATGTCAGTATTAATGTTTACAAATGTTTAAAATTTTGCCAATATTAGAGAATAAACCCTGCTTAAATTTATTTAAAGTTGCTTTGATATTTCGGCAGCCTAGGCTCCAAGCTGTACTTGTATTCAGCAAGGGCAACTGTTGGGAAAATCCATTCTCATCAATGGGGATTCCGCCGACGTGCATTTTATACAAAATAAGGATTCTTGGCTGATTGGACACTAGCTGGTTTTTCTCTATTATCGGTGATGTTTCCAATCTGCTTGACATTGTTTCAGGTGAGTCATCCAGTTCAGTGCAGAATGTGTTATGGACCTTATTGCTGTTGAGAGATGCATTCACCGACAAAGTTTTGGCTCAGTGCATCTTTCTTTTTCTACTGTGGCTGATTGTGACACCATTAATCTTCTTGAATAAAGTCTAGTGATAGCTGGGAGTCCTTCCTGGTTAGTTCTGATGTCACTTTTTCACGTTGCCATGTGGAACGCTGCACTGCGATCTGAGTTCCACACAAAAATTCTGCCTGTGTTTTGGTAGGACAGGACAGTCCTGAATTCAGACACTGTCCCTCTTAGTTATTAAAGGAAGGTTTAAAAAAAACCACCTTGGACTGTTGGACATTACCGACTTACGTTATAACTTCAAATAGTCAGACCTTGCAAATATATTGGCTTGAACTAATTATTGAAAAACAGGTGCTGCATCAGTTGTTCCTCCCTGCACCTGTCCGACGTTACAACCAAAACTACTCCCAACTAACCCAAGAATGTTTCCATCCCTGCTGTAATTTGCACTTTGACTTAATTTAACATTTCTGCTGCTGTTATTTGCACATCTGCTTCCACATGTTAGTCAATCAAAGGGGGGTGGGAATCAGCTGTTTACTTTTTATGACCGTTCAGCTAAACCTCAGCTGGGTTTCAGCTGTATTTTACACTTGTCAGTGGCTTTCCTTAGGCGACATAAAGCGGGACATCAGAGTTAAAACAGTGTTTTCTAATCATTAAGACCCACTGCCCTGCTTGTTTCAGATTTGCTCCTGATTTTAGATTACAATTAGTTGGGAAGTCTGATTGATTGGTCAATCTTAACATTTCAGACCAGCGTAGCAGGGATGTATTTGTTTTAACGTTGTGCTCTTGCTGAAGCCCGTTGGGTCAAGCTTTTAGCCGGGCATTCATGAGATCGCTGAAGGATTCAAGCCTACCTTTTGGATTTTCTTAGGGTCTTTTATGGGGCCGTCCCGGGGTGGGATTTTCCCAAACAGCTTCCAGCCAGGATCTTTTTGCTCGGTGGGTCGACTGTCCTTCCCTTTCTTGGCAAACACGTTCCTGAGAGAAGACAGGGATGGAGAAAGGGGAGTCAGACAGGAGGACATAAAACAGACCAGCACGCATGCCACCCGTTTAATGATACGACTTCGAAATTTGCTCGTCGTACCCGCTGTTTTCTTTGCACAAACAAGAGGAGTCAACATCAGCTGAATAGAAGCTGAAATGTTCCGTTTCCAGCCTGCAGACGGAGAAGCCGACGCCACAGGAGCAGTTCAATGAAAAGCTTCAATGGATTCAAAATTCAGTCAAATAGACTTCATATACTCGGATAGGAAAAACAATGGCTTGAGGCATAAGAAGCTAATAATGAATCCTAATGATTTTTTTTATTTGCGCTGCAAAACTCATTTGGGGATCGTGTTCAGCTTAGCAGCTGGTTCACATGTGACTCATGTATATACCCATCCAGCCAGTAAAAAACAGGGAAAAACAAGTCTGCTTTATGCCTAAAGCATAAAAAAAGTTTTTTAAAAAGATAGTGTTTATCACAACATTAAAGAGGTTTGAAGTCAACAGACTAATATTTTAAGCTTAACAATGAAAACCAGGGATGTACAGATATGAAATTGCCCCCCGATGGAGCAGACAACAGATTATTCCCGATCATTATGTTTCCTTACTTTTTAAAAACAAATCAATTGTGACGTGCAAGACTCACCTATACTTTCACAGCCAAATTCTTTAAATAGTTAAAGAGCAGCTAAAGCTAAAGCTAATGCTTGCAGAGGCATTGCCATACCATTAACCATTGCAGTCGTGACAAAACCACTTTATCTGATAGCCAAGTAGGGCTGGGCGATATAGAAAAAAAGCTTATCGATAAAAAAAAAACATATATTAAATCACATGATGTAAAAACTATATTTTAAGTGCCCAGTCATTTTGTTATTCTTCATTGAACTAATTTAAATTACAAGATTTAAATTCATTAAATTTTCCAAACACATAAGTTTGTAAGACACAGAAACAAACCAAGAGACCTGAGTAACATCAGTAAATACAAAGAAAAGTAATATTATTAACCATTTTATATATGTATTTTTTTTATCATGTTAGTAATTTAAATTAAAGGCTTATTTTTATTATTTTTAATCTTTTAAACATTTAAGACACTTTATAATATTAATGGATGAAACCCTTAAAGTAGTTTGTCAATAAAGTTTAGTCAAATTCTCTTCAGCTGTAGGCTAAAGCTAAATCTAACTAGCTGCTAACCAGTGTTGATGGGCTCCAACATTGCAGCTCAGTCACTGAGAGCTGAAGCCAGCAGGTCTATCCATCCCCAGTTGTGTTTAAGCGTTTTTTCGCTTCTGAGGACCGGGAGCAGAACCGAGGGGAGATTTTAACAGCCACTTATGTTAGCAACGCGACCTGGGTACGTTTCCTGTGTCTCTGTAAGAGATTCGTAGCGAGCTGGAGAGGGAAGTCCTGCTTAAAACAGCTGATGGTAGTTTTACATTTCGTTCATTATTGCTAAGTTTAGTGTTTTAGTGCATCAAGGATCGGTTCAAAACGGGACAAAACCTTTACCGGAGCCACTGAAACATTTATCCGGGACAACGTCCTCTGCTGCTTCTTTGTTGTTACGTCTGAGCGCGCCGAAGCTACGGTTAAATTCTGTTTCAGCTCAAATCATTTCATCCTTTTTGTGGTTTGAAAGGAGAGAGGGTGGCTGACAGAGCTGCGTGGGCCATTGTTAATGATTCGTTTGGAATAAGTAATGATTGTTGTATTAAGCTGCCTGATAGGGTATAATGAAAAAACAAGGGGGAACTTTTTTTTTTCTATCGAACTTTATCGACCCCTTTTTTTTTCTATTGCACCACACATCTGTCGTCGATATATATTGCTATCTAATTATTGCCCAGCCCTATAGCCAAGTCAGTGGAGGTGCACATCGGAAAGGCCTGGTGATGGAAATCTGACTATCTTCAGCCCAAACTCTTTCCACCCAATGTAGAAGCTTTCACCGAAGAAAAATTTGCATTTTTTTTGCACTATACTTGCATATACATACACATATTTTTATTATCACCTAGAAACTTTAGAAATGAATATTTAATGTCTGTACAGTCTGATCCTGAAAAAAAAAAACTCCTCAAATTCCAATTGATTTTTCTTTGGCCAATAAAGTTGGTTCTGATTCTGTTGAGTGAGGTAAAATAAAAGAGGAGATATACAGGGCTATTTCAGAAAAAAAACATTTTCTAAAACATGTCTATATCATTTTTGTAATGAAAGAGAGTGTGGCTTTCAGTGAGTAAAACCAAAGCTCTTTGTAAAGCAAAGCTGCTCTGTTTTGTACCTTTGTGCTTCCCACCTGCCATGAAACGCACTGGATTTCGAAATGTTGGAGGCGAAGCAAAATGATTTAAACAAAACGTGGGTTTGGGATATTATAGGGACAATTTTAGCTATTATTAAATCACATTTTCTTACTCTTCGTTTTCTGTCATAAGTTTGGGAGCTTTAGCTTCTCAGTCACTTACAAAGGGGACAAAACAAAATGTTTGTCACCCACCAATTGTGCAATGGGAGAGGTCTGTAAGTTAAGTATAGATATATTATAGCTATCATAGGTATACCTCAACTATGAGAGACAAAAATTAGGGAAACAATTCCAGAAAATCAGATGGTCAGATATTTAAAGAATGTATTTGCAAATCATGCTGGAAATTAAGCATTTACTAAAAATAAAAGTTAATCTCAATACTTTGTCGTATAAGCTTTGCTGGCAATGACAGAGGTCAAATGTTTCCTTTAAGTCTTCAGCAGGTTTTCACAAACTGGTGCTGGCCCATTCCTTCAGGCAAATTCCACTAGAGTAATGATGTTTTGGAGCTGTTAATGGGCAATACGGACTTTCAACTCCCTGCAAAGATTTTCTACGGAGTCTGCAAGACAAATCCAGGACCTTGAAATGTTTCTCACTAAGCCACTCCATTACCCAAGCGATATTGTTAGGGATCATTGTAATTCTGAAAGATCCAGCTACGTTTAATCTTCAATTCCCTTACTGGTAAAAGGGGGTTTTCACTAAAAATGTTATGATCCATGGCCGTATTGATCTTTTCCTTTCCGCCCCAAAACATGATGTTTTCACTCCCATGTTTCACAGTAAGTTCTATTTTGGTTTCATCTGACCATACGACATGCTCCCAGTTCTCTTATTGACCAGCTAAATGCTCTCTAGCTTGAACATGTACTGGCTTAGGCAGGGGGACACATCTGGCACTGCAGGATTTGAGTCTGTGGTGGTGTAGTGTGTTACTGTTGGTAGCCTTTGTTGCTTTAGTTCCAGCTCAGGTTATCCACTAGGTGAATGACCTGCAGACCCCGTGTGGTTCTGGGATTTTTTGCTCACAGTTCAATGGCTTTCCACATAGACACAGACTAGTCAGCAATAATATGGGGGGGGGAGAGACTGACCATATAATGTAAATGTAAGTAACAGCACGATATTCATGTGCATTTATTAACTTTGTCGTAAACACCAGTGTAACGCCAATGCCCTATACGTTGGCACTACTGGTTACTGATGCGGGTAGTGGTCTTTACGTGTGTTTAAAGGAATTGCAGCTTGTGTTTATTTCTGATTATTTTTATTATTTTGTCGTCTTTCACAATGTCCATGATCCACTTACTGCAATTAAAGTGGGTTTACAATGAATGCGTTACTTGCCCCAATGACCGTCCGCACAGTTCTTTACATACAGCCACAGTCCTCGCCACACAGTAAAAAAAAAAAAACTGTTTGTCCCGTCTCAGCAACACCTGAGTCTGATCTGCATTGGCTTAAGTAGGCTGGTGCTTCCACAAGCAAATCAACCAATCAGTTGAGGCCAAGCTTCCTCTCAGGTATACAGACAGAAAATAAAACACACTTGGCCCCTACAACCAGAATATGTATACAAATAAAATAAAAATACTCCTAAGTAAAACACGTTTCCAACATAAATTATAAACTTAATGGTTTCATATCTCCATTCTGCTCTTTAATCAACTTCACTGTTGTCACTATCTTCCCATTCAGTCAATAAGCAAGCTATATTACTTTCACAGACATTTGCTATGATATAATATTACTTTACTAATACTATTATCACTAAATTATTATAATCTTTATACAACATATAAAGTAGCAATAAAAACTGATTTGCACAGCTAAATATAAAAAAAAACAGGCAATACAAGCTGGCATAGTATGGCATCAACAGGCCTTCTGTGGTTGTAAATCTCTTATTTTCAGTTTGTGACACGTTCACAGTGCAGTGGTGGCTACACAGATAAACAGCAAATAATTCTCCCTTAAGAAAAAACGAAAAAAACACTTATGAATCCGTTTGTTTTCACTAATTGAACGCTTGAAGGGAGGACTGAATTACCAAAATGACGCTCTGCTTCTAACAACACCGCCGTTGACTTAGCCTTTCCGCATCGTCCATTTAGCTAGACCTGAGTCAAGAGCCCCATGATAACACTGGGTACAACTTAAGAGGGCTGAAGGATATTAGTTCAGTGCGACCGGCCAAAGTATATTAAAGGACCGGGCGGAGCATCGGAGTTTGAAAGCTAACCCAGTTCACATGACATTCTGGCGGAGAATAGAGCCGTGTCACAGCGGGACTCATGCTGAAGTATGAAACGGAAAATACGATGGCCGTGCTAACGTCGTGCTCATCTATTGTAGATTCAGTCTTCCCAGCCTGGTAAAGGTCTATAAATGTGTTTCTGGTGTCCCTTGACAGCTCTTTGGTCTTTGCCATAGTGGAGTTTGGAGTGTGAGTGCGGTTGTGAACAGGTGTCTTTTATACGGATAAGTTCAAACATGGGGCCATTAATACAGGTATCATTTGGAGGGCAGATGAGCCTCTTACAGAAGAGGTTACAGGTCTGTAAGAGCCAGAAATCTTTGTTAATAGTTAACCAGATACTTACTTTCCACCATCATTTGAAAATCCATTATTTAAAAATTAGACCATGTGATTTTCTGGATTTCCTTCCTAATTTTGTCTCTCATAGTTGATGTATACCGATGATGAAAATGGCTGGCCTCTCATCTTTTTAAGTAGGAGAACTTGGTGGTTGACTAAATACTATTTTACCCCACTGTAAATCTTGATCAGACTAAGGCATTGTGGGTAATGAAACCATCTACACAGGCAGATATATTACTGACACGCAAAGCATTAACAAATGGCACTTGAAATAGAACATCCAACCAAATACTGCATACAAGTTGGTCTTTGTTATCACAATATTAACACATTGAAACTGCTTTGACAAGTTTCTATAATCTTTGGCTCTAGTAGCTGGAAAACTCCAATTTTAGGTAAGATCTACATCCTCTAAAAAACACACACAGCTATTTTGGTAATGCCAGCTGTGCTCATCACTACTTTAAGATGTTTGAGCTAGACTGAGCTCTGAAAAACCAAACACAGCTCTAGACAAGATGAAACCACAAACTATCAAGTAGAAAAGTGAATGAGAGGAAGTAGATTTTGCCCTTACCTGTCGAGAACCCTCACAAAAGCTTCACCAACACTTTCTAAAAACCTCACAAGTGAAAACATTGGGGAATGGCAAAGCTTTCCGTTTCTATTGAGGATCAACAACCCCTTCTGACTTTTCACCCATTGAAAAAGTTCAAGTGCCCAGTTGTACTTGGCATACAATCATGTACGCGCATATAGGTCATTCAGAAACCGCATGTTCACAGTAGTATGTGCTGCTATAGGCTGACGTTTCCCTCAAATCAACGTTCCACCTCACTTTGCCGTACCTTCCGCTCAGCTCGACAGAAACCGAAGCGAATGAAGAAAATAGCAGCAGCTCAAGGCATTTCCTCATTCTCTTGCAGAATAAGAGGGGCAAAGACACGTAAATGTTCTATTACATATGGTGTGTGACAAGCAGGAAGTTACTGTACGTGAAGTTTATCTTTTCAGGCCATCAAGTTGGTGAATAAAAAGAAACAATATCACTTTAAAAAACAAATGGTACAAAGATAAAGAGGACTGAACACAAATTTGTGACTTTAGTTCTGTATGGAAATATCTAGAAGAAGTTCCAGCAGCACCTTAGACTAAGAAGAACACGATGTATGTGCGGAGCCAAAGAAAAAAAGCAAAACAAATCACATACTTTATGAAACTATTAATCACAAACCAAACACTGATAAGGACTATCAGTAAACGGAGCTATTCTTGGGTGGGGAGGAAACGTGCTTCCAGTCACTGAACTTGAGTAACCTTTTGAACCAAGATACACCAAGCCAGGATGGGTCGAAGGTCAAGGGATACCTTTAAACCAAGGGCCTTGACTTTTAAAGTAAAATGACATAACCCAGAGAGAGAAAGCTTTAACTTGCTCCATCGAAACATTCACAAAGCAAGAGCAATCTGCATTCAGTCCAGGCCAAATGTGCTTAAATGAGAGAGCCAAATGGCTGCGGTTGAGTACTCAAGTGGAACACCCAAGACCAACCGAGCACGGGTTTATCCAGAATCTGAGCTTCGATTTATTGTAGTCTCGAGAACTCCAAGGGGGTTTGACAGAGCTGCAGTACAGCCCTAAATTCTTGAGCTGACGGTGAGCTCAGTTATAACCAAAATACCAAACAAGCCAGAACAAGAACCAAGGCAGAGGACATTGAGTTTTTCCCACGTTGGAAATGTTCCCAGCTGTCTTCTCCAACAGTCAAACGGAACACTTCCAAGAGAGTCCAGTGGACGACCTCTTCGCTTTACCACTGATGGGAGTCAGAAGTCAATGCTTGCTGACTTTTCTGCATCTACACAAAAGTGAAACCAAGCTTGTTGTAAATGTGACACCATTCGGAACTTACCTGTCGATGTACAGAAGAAGGGAGGGGGTAGCCATCGTGATCACTTAGCTCAGAATAAACCCTAAATTCTCAAAATACATCAATCAAATTAACTGGCTAAATGTTCACCAGGTAGAGCAACCACTCAGAGCTCTCAGTTGACGTTCAGGTCCGCTGCACTCAGCTTTAACTACAGAAGGGGAAAAAAAAAAAAGGTCCTCCAGGGTAGGAGTGTTGAAGCAGAGTGGGAGCTTCCCAGTCTTCTCGCAGAGATGCCTCGTCTAAATGGGAGGAGAGGAACGGCTGAGGAAATGAGTATCTTCTCTATCAGAGGCAAGAATATAAACAGAGCAGTAAAAAAAAAAAAAAAAAAAAAAAAGAAGGAGGGGACTGAGGGAGCGGCTGCCATGTCATTCATTATCCAATACACGCACAGATTTCATTTGTTTATGAGGTGTGTGCTGAAAAGATCAGAGATTGTTCTTGCTCACATTGTCTCAAGTGTAAAACAAGTAATGAGTGACAGAGGATCAAAGTCTTAAGCAGTTTGTGAAGTACAGTCCAGTACAGAATGCAATTCAAGAGAAACAGGCTCCTAGAGGATAGTTTTTCTAATTAGTAAGACATTTTTAAAAAGAATGTTGAAACTGATCATTCTGCAGGTGATTCACAGTAAATATAGGGAACTTTCACCGGGCCCAGCAGAAAGTGTAACATGGTAAAGCAGTGAGGGGAACCGAAAAAAACATCTGGTTCTGTTTCTTTAACACCTAACCTGGATCATGTTAAACTTTAGGCTTATTATAAAGCTACAAACATCAGAAGAGTTAACTAGGAGAGCTTCTTTCTGCTGGTAGACAGACTTTAGAACATTATTATTTAACCCATTGCCATATTTTAAAAAGCAAGCATCTATTGAACACCACTAAATAAATCTCACTGTGAATCCAATCCAAAATGAAAAGTTCTCTGCAAAGTTACATACAGTTCCACATTTTTTAAAAATCTGATATTTTGTCTTTACTGTACATCAGATTAGCAGTTCTAATTCAGTTTTTTATACATATACAGGGTCCTTCTCAAAAAATTAGCATACTGTGATAAAGTTCATTATTGTCTGTAATGTACTTATAAAAATTTGACTTTCATATATTTTAGATTCATTACACACAACTGAAGTAGTACAAGCCTTTTATTGTTTAAGATTGATGATTTTGGCATACAGCTCACGAAAACCCAAAATTCCTGTCTCAAAAAATTTGCATATCATGAAAAGGTTCCCTAAACGAGCTATTAACCTAATCATCTGAATCAAGTAATTAACTCTAAACACCTGCAAAAGATTCCTGAGGCTTTTAAAAAATCCCGGCCTGGTTAATTACTCAAAACCGCAATCATGGGTAAGACTGCCGACCTGACTGCTGTCCAGAAGGGCATCATCGACACCCTCAAGCAAGAGGGTAAGACACAGAAATAAATTTCTGAACGAATAGGCTGTTCCCAGAGTGCTGTATCAAGGCACCTCAGTGGGAAGTCAGTGGGAAGGAAAAAGTGTGGCAGAAAACGCTGCACAACAAGAAGAGGTGACCGGAGCCTGAGGAAGATTGTGGAGAAAGAACGATTCCAGACCTTGGGGGAACTGCAGAAGCAGTGGACTGAGTCTGGAGTAGAAACATCCAGAGCCACCGTGCACAGGCGTGTTCAGGAAATGGGCTACAGGTGCTGCATTCCCCAGGTCAAGCCACTTTTGAACCAGAAACAGCGGCTGAAGCGCCTGACCTGGGCTGCAGAGTAGCGCCTGACACTGGACTGTTGCTCAGTGGTCCAAAGCAAATTTTGCATGTCATTCGGAAAACAAGATTCCAGAGTCTGGAGGAAGACTGGGGAGAAGGAAATGCCAAAATGCCTGAGGTCCAGTGTCAAGTACCCACAGTCAGTGATGGTCTGGGGTGCCATGTCAGCTGCTGGTGTTGGTCCACTGTGTTTTATCAAGGGCAGGGTCAATGCAGCTAGCTATCAGGAAATTTTGGAGGACTTCATGCTTCCATCTGCTGAAAAGCTTTATGGAGATGAAGATTTCATTTTTCAGCACGACCTTGCACCTGCTACCGGTGCCAAAACCAGTGCTAAATGGTTTACTGTCAATTGTATTACTGTGCACAATTGGCCTGCCAATTCTCCTGACCTGAACCCCATAGAGAATCTGTGGGATATTGTGAAGAGAAAGTTGAGAGACGCAAGACCCAACACTCTGGATGAGCTTAAGGCCGCCATAGAATCATCCTGGGCCTCCATAACACCTCAGCAGTGCCACAGGCTGATTACCTCCATGCCACGCCGCATTGAAGCAGTCATTTCTGCAAAAGGATTCTCGACAAAGTATTGAGTGCATAACTGAACATAATTATTTGAAGCTTGACTTTTTTTGTGTGAAAAACACTTTTCTTTTATTGGTCGAATGAAATATGCTAATTTTTTGAGATAGGAGTTTTGGGTTTTCATGAGCTGTATGCCAAAATCATCAATATTAAAACAATAAAAGGCTTGAACTACTTCAGTTGTGTGTAATGAATCTGAAATATATGAAAGTCTAATGTTCATCAGTACATTACAGAAAAAAAATGAACTTTATCACAATATGCTAATGGTTTGAGAAGGACCTGTACACTCTCCCATTGCCAGTCACTTTGTTGCAGTTACAACTGACTTTTCCCTCTGTGGGACATCAATTTCCAAGTTTCTAATAATTTCTAAGGAAAATAAAAAATCCAGTTGGCTTCCCGCATTTCACCCCATGAGAAATACAAGGAGAAACAATATCCTGCCCCTCTGTCTTCTTTGAAGAAATCTCAGCAAATAGCTTTATGTATCTAAGTTTCAGTGGACCCACACCTGTTTGCGGATTTTGTTGAGGAAGGTGACGAAAATAGTCTATTCGATATGTTCTGTAGACCATATTAAGATATTCTAAAGGAAGTGCAGCTTGAGAAGCTGAAAAACATAGACACATTTTGACTTGATACGCTTTTGTGTTTGCACCATTTAGGTTCCTCAGCTCCGTTAGGCTTGGCCACTAAAGAGCGAATTCAAGAAGCCAGTGGACAGTAGCTTTTGCAGCAGTTCTAAGACGGCTTCCACGGTTGGTACTAAAGCATAATAAAGTATATTTTGTGAACTAGTAAAACAAGCAGTTTTAAGTGTTCTTAGAATGGATCTCAAGTATTTGTGGATTAGGCTTTTTACAGGCAGTTGTGGTCCCTAACTATCGAAAACTGATTCGATGTTTGTTAGGTTCTTTACTAAAGAACCACTCCGTAACGTTTACACCATAAAAACATGTGCTTTTGAAACTTTATGGTGACATCATTTTTGATGTTTGTTTTCAAAGAGCTGTCATACATAGGAGGGTCCTCCTGCTGTTTACCGCACTATATATCTTTTTATCCGCAGACCACTTCCCTGATCTATTAAATGAGTTTTGCTTTATTCTAGTACAGTAAAAGCTACCTAATGATATAAACAAACCAACAGCTTTGCGACTTGAGCCGTGATAGAAACCAAAGAAGATGTTATCAGAAGAAGCAAGAACAAAAAAACTGGGCTGCAAGAGCTGAAAGCTGCCGGAGCTTGACTGCTGGAGAAGGCTTGTTAACCTCTGATTCACAGTGAGCGCATCCGTTCTGCACCCGCTGTGAATCGGGGGAAAGTTACAATGTGTAGAGCCACAGAGCTAGACTTTGCAGCTCATGACTTGTTCCCGTTACGTCGCCCTCGATAATAGCCCACCTCCCACGGTTCCTGCTGCCTGCTCTCTCATAGAGCAGCAAGATAGGAGAAAACACAGGTTAGACAAAACTTCCTTCCCTTAACTGCTCTGAAAGATCTTCTCTGTCAAAACGGTTACACGGTTTAGGTCAAACTAGGATTAGCTTCTAAAACCCAGTGTTACAACTATTCAGTGTTGTGTGGTCAGTCCCTGTAAGAGAGGTTAGAGATACAGCAGGATGTATGGATGCTAATCAAGTCATGCTGCTATTGGATTGGTAAGTAATAAATGCTTGTTCTTGGGTTATTTTGGCATGATTATGTGACACAGTGCCGGGAAAACTGTTTGACTGTTTACCAACCGACACGCCAATACTTTAGGGTTTTGTCGTTTTGGCTGGCGAGCTTGTAAAACAGTCACTAAACTTCAGATGCGCTCCATAGAGATTTGTTTTTATCACAGTGATGTTATACTGCAAGCCATGAAAGGGCAACAGAGGGAAAACATCTGCAAAGTTAAAGTGTGTCCTTAAACCACCAGCAATAGGGTGAAGGCTGCAAAAAAATCTTAAAAATCTAGTTTCAATGAACTAGGATTATTTTTTTTCTAAAGTAGTGTGTGTCTACATTGAGACAACTTTCACACCAAGTTGAGATGACAGTAATTCTTACAAATGTTTCACCATCTGGGGAACAAACGGTGAAGGTCACCAGGGTCATGGACTGGGTAAACTGCAACACAGGGTAGTTGGAGGGGTGAGGGGCAAGTCTCGACTAAGCAACGTTTGTACAACAAACTTGAGCAATGTCTACTTTGACAAGTTCTCTCAAGCATAGAACATGTTATTGCTTCACCAAGATGACTGCAACACCCCCCCCCCCCTTTACGGTTAGATATGTAGTGTGTAATGACTAGCAATAACTGAAGTATGAGTGTGCATCAGAATATAATTGAACTGTGAGGCGTCTTGCAGTTCACACAGATAATATATTTAGCTAGTTGATAGAAGAACTCTTAAGCTTATGGAAAGTGATGGAATAACAATCGAGGAGGCAGCAGCATGTGCATTGCATTTTAATATTTGATTTTGCGGTTGATTTTTTTATTCTTCTTCGGTCTCATTTAACAAGTAAATTGTCTTCCATATGTTTGCCATCTCTCCTACATGGCTCAAAACAAACTGCTAAACAGGACTTTGGATTAATTTTTTTTCAGTAAGGACTTTCTCTTTCATTAAGGAACACAACGCTGTGCCGCGCTGCTTGGTCCTGGTGGCGCCATTTGTTCAAACATACATCTGGGAATCTTTCTTGAGAGAAACGGTTGGGTCTCTGCTGAGATGAATAAACAGAAACACACAAAAAAAGATTAAACTACAAAATAAAAATAAATAAAAAAATTTCACCCACCCCACCAGAAAACCCCCCAAATGGAACTACAAAAATAAAATAAACTATACAAACATTAAAAACTCTAAAAAAGAAAAAAAGACTATATAAAAATAACTTTATAAAAATGAAAAATTAAACCATAGAAAAAGAAAAAAAGAAAAATGTAACTACCTAGAATAAAAAAAGGATTAAACTATACAAAATAAAATGATTACCCTACATAATAAAAATACAGGAGAATACACTACACAAAAGTAATTAAAAAAGATAAAACTACGTCTGTGTATCAGCAGGAATGTGAGACTAATTAAGTCGATCCCTGATTTTTTGTAGATTTGGTTACATTTGATTCCTTCGGTCCATTCGAGTTTGCAGGTTGACTTAGATTTTGTAATGTCTCCCAAACTGTGCGAGCCTCTGTCACTTTTGGAAGGCTTGGCTCACGCATGGTGTGCTTTTGGTAAAGAAAGACGGCAGAAATAGAAGAAGGGAGCAGTGAAGTGGTCTAAATCACCTTTACCAAAATGAGCTCCTTGCTGTCAATGAATTGAGGTTTATGGTTGTGACAAGCAAACGTGTATAAATATGATGTAAAGCACTATAACACGAGTTCAGCATTTCTCAGTAGCATAAGGAAACCAGAAGAACAGGCTTTATCCTCATAACAGCTACTGTAAAGCAGATTTATTGAAGATTTACTTGCCTGTTGAACAGATTTGCAAAAGGTCCAAGTTTCCTGAGCTTCCCATCATCCGGCTGTATGACAGCAGAGCCTGGATGGCCCCATCCAGGACTCCAGAATTCTCCTGGCGACGAAGACAGCGTCACATCTGAAAAGTGAGCAGAGCCGCTGAGATCCGTTTCCAAGGTTACGATGGCGCTAGAGTCCGACGTGACGGTAAAATCCAGGATGTCCTCGTTGGAGACCGACAGCTCCGTGCTCATGCTCGACACACTGCACACAGAGATGTCGTCGCTGCGGTTCAGGGCTCCGCCCCCAACGCTCAGCCCGCTCGTGGTCGTTAACCTGACGCCGGGGCTGAAGTGTCGGGCGGAGTCGTAGCCGCTGCGGGGGAAGGTGGATGACCTGTGCATGCCATTGCTGTCGGATGGGTTATCGTCCAGAGGTAGAGTGGCAGGAGAGTCTTCACCGGCGTCTCCCGGGTGAGAGTGGCTGTTGAGGACGGAGTCCGGAGGGTTGATCTCGAGAGTGGGGATTCCTGAGTCCTGAGAGGTCAAGCTGTTACTGTCCGGATCCACGTAAGAGCAATGTTTCTGGGGGCTGCAGTAGTAGATGGGAGTGGAGGAGCAGGATTGGTTGTAGCTGGGTAGGACGAGGTCCCTGGCTGAGGTGCAGCTGGATTTATCGTACGAGCTGGAGGCGGTCGGTTCTTTTCCCAAAGAGCCGTTCTTCACAACAACTCTGCCAGAAACTCCTAGATAGAGCAGAGAATAGATCAGAGAACAGCTAAGAAATATGAGGCATATTATTTCCCAGTTAGGTCTATGGCGGTTACAAACCAAGTTAATGAAGTTGTACAACATTACTCTCACATGAAGCCATCTCACCAGCACAGTTCTGGACTATTTCAGTCCATTTCAGAACGAGTTGTTTAGAGAGCTCTGTCACTTTTATGCAAATTAGTGGTTGCAAACCACGCCCACCCATTTTGTTACTAGGCTTCAGGGTTAGCCACACATGAAATTCCAACACATGGAATTGGTCTTGGTGAGCATGGGTTGACAGGTGAGGGGTGGTTATGTGCAAATTAATTGTATTATGACATCATAATGAGGCCCTTTTTCAAACGGCTTGTAGAAGAACAACATTTCTGAGCTAACAAAAAAAAGGATAGTTTTATTTATGTTTAGAGTGTTTTATAAAAAGGCAGCAGAGACCCAAATGGAATGAATAGTGTAATATGTCCCCTCTGAACGTTTTTCAACTCATCTTGTGATCCACTAATCAACACAAAACATGAAAAATAGAAGGCTTCAGCTCTGCAGATTTCCCAGTTTGATAAGAAATACTGAAGACTGTAAGAATTACGGGGGAAATTAAGGGGACATTGACTCCCCTGACAGCACACATCTGACAGACCAAAGGGGGAGCTCTAAAAATAGTCCAGTTTAAATTTAGTTTTTTTATTCACAAGAATCCAAACGTTTTTCAGATTAAAATGAAATCCTAATTTATCCATCTTGTGTTAAATAACTCATTAAATTTTCCAAACACTGACTTATTCTTAAAGTACCCTTCACGTAATTGCGTCTGTGACCATAACTGTGTGGTGGCGCTGTTTTGCTGACGATTTGATTTGTTTTCCTGCTAATCAAGCACATTTGTAACATCATGGCCATTGCCTGGAAAAATTTTTGTCAGGTTTTGGACATGGCGTCTAAAAGTAAAATGGATCATTTCAGATTTATAAAAAAAAAAGAAAGAAAGAAGTGAAGAGGAAAAGTGCACCCTGGAACGGGTTAATAAGTCTTGCTGAATCAGGTTATGCCTTTCATTTTAACTGGACGCAAAAGCAGTGCAAATCCCAAGTTAGGAGGTACAGTATGCACTGGATAAATGGGGAAGTCAGCAGTGAATCACATAAAAAATATTGTCCAAGCAATGAGACAAAAATTAAAAAAAAAATTAAAAATAAAAGGAGTTGAAATGTCAGAGAGAAGAAAAAATGAACGCTCATTTAATGTATTTCAGACGTATTGCCAATTAGAAATGGCTTTAAGAAAGCTCCCAGCCATAATATCAAGAAAAACCTAATCGTGCAAAAGTGTGCATAAATCAGACCAGGCTTATGCTAAAATAGGGCAAATTGCCAATCAAATCAGAACTAGGTTTTGTTAAAATATTAAAGAAATGGGGTCACAAATCAGTCTTTTGGCAAATCTTTTGTCTCTGATTTAGAGATAACAGCCATACTGCTGATATTAGTTCTTTGTTGGCAATAATTTTGGTTTTAATATTGGGGTTGATGATCATCATAATCATAACGATGGTGGCCCTGATCTAAGTTGCTCAGTGATTTGTTGAATGGGTGTAAGGCAGAAAATGTTTGAACGCATGTGGATTCAATGTTACTTTTAGTTTGTTCAGAACCAGTAAAACTACCGAAATGATTTACGTTTTTGACCGTTGTGCCATAAATGTATCGATGTGTGCCCATGAATTATGAAATCACAGTGCACGGTGAAACTTTGGCTTCCCCAAAACCTTTTGTTGCTTTAAAACCCTGACTGAAGATGATCCCACATGCCTATAAAGAAACAATTTTTAACCATTCGGCCTAATTGATTGTTGACTTCAACAATCAATCACCATTATGAATAAATATCTTCATAAGTCACCTCTGGTTTCAGAAACAAATAAACAGAAGGACACTGAATATGCACTGAAATATCACTGAATATGCATGAAGCAGATTCTAGAATGGGTTCGTAAGAAATGACTTATTTTTCCCAATTTGACAAGAAACCCTGAAGATTAAGGTAACATGCTTTTTTTTTCCCACAGAGCACATTTATGTCCAAATCTAGCTGACATATTATTCTTTGTAGATTTAGGCAGCATGATAGCATATGCCATTATGGCATGAAATTTTCCAGTTGAGTAAACACGCTGTAGTGGCAGAGTTTTTGTAAAAACACTGAATTCACAAGTGCAGTCCCCACTAGAAAATTTTTTTTACTACAATAGAATAACAATGATAATTTTCAATGTATTCGGCAGCCACCGACTGGGCAAGAGGTCTGTCATTTTTATCATAGGCAGATTTCAACTGTGAGAGATAAAATGTCAAATAAAAATCCATGAAATCACATTTTAATGATTTTTAAAGAATGCATTTGTGTAACTGTGCAGAAAATAAGAATTAAGCACCTACAAATTAGCAGGAATTCTGGCTCTCAAAGAACTGTTACTTCGTGATCAGTATAAAAGACAGCTGTCCACACCTTAAAACAGTCAGTCTCCAACCTCCACAATGGCAGCATTTGAAAGGTCCACCTGCTTAAGCACTAAATTACACTAAAAGAAACCTGCATATATCTGAATTACAAACACTTTAAAGTTCAATGGTTTTCCGTTAAATGAAAAACGACACAGTTTAAACTTTCAATATCTAGCGTGAAAGCAAACATGATCCTTGTGTACCTGGTACAAAGTATGTAGGCACAGCTTGATGACATCATCTAAATGCATAACCACAGTACGGTGGTATATTCAAAATTTCTACCTTTGGCTACATTTATATAATTTCTGCCTTATAGCTTTAATATTGCCCACCACTAGGTGGGAGCTGAAAGTCTGTGTTGCCAAGCAACAGCCCCAAAACATTACACCACTACGCCATAAATATGAGTTTCCTCCATGCACACTAATGCATTTAAGGTATATTTGGTGTTTGAACTATTAAAATATGCAGTTATAAATGTTCTTAGACAGAGTCTTGAGTATTTGCTGATTGTAGCTGTAGTCCCCAACCCCCTCTGAGTACCCAAGTGGCTGACTTTAGGACTCTTCCTATTAAGAGCTGTTAGAATAAAGGCTTATTTTTGGGCCCTTTCTACAAGTACAATTTGCCTAATGCAAAACAAAAAAACACATCCAACTTTACAGAGAAAACTGACCCTTATAATCGGAAGAAGTTTGTTTGTTCAGAATGGTTTAGTTTTCTCCTCTGTAGCTTGTGGTCTATAACTCGTAAGAGTTAAAATAATGCTTTGCTAGATTTTAGTCTAAAACGGCAAAGTAACGCGGGATATTATACCTTTTTCTCTCTTAAGCTTTTAATGAGTGGCGCCAAAGAAGAGCACACACAGAGAGAGTGATAGAAAGTGAGGACTGAGTGATCATCATCCTGCTGGTTCACTTTTTTCCTAGGATCTTCATGCCTTTTTGAGGCCGTGTCCAAACACAGATGTCACCAAAACTTGAGACTGAACTGAACAGACGAGAGACATTCATCCTTTTTTCCTCTAGAAAAAGATAATTCTATATTTCTTATACCCACTGACACCCTTTACACCTTTTTATTTAATTAGATTATAATGATTAATATGATTTTTTCAGGGGCCTGATTTGTCACATGGGAAAGAACGGAGAAACTATAAAAGTGACAACTGCAAAATTATTAATCAACATTCAGGGCTCTAAAACAATTTTTTATGAGAGACTTTATTCACTCATCAGTTCCTTGTGAATAAAACTACGCTGCACCATGAGTCACCTATAAATCAGCAGTTAAAACCCACAGCGATGTGAAGCATATCGGAAAAAAAATGCACTGAAAAACAAAGTCAATGAAGACCTCCTCAAATTTGCAAAGACACACAATACGCAGAGGAGAAATGTAAAGCCGCAATAATGAGGCTGTAACTGGAGCCTGGGATGTAATGTGAACACAGCCCCCAGCTAGGACGCTTGTGGTGTGTGAACAAAGTGAACCATTAACACATAAAGGCTGAGCGATATGGCCTCAAATTTATACTCAGATATAATCTAAAGGCCAAGAAACTATATATATGGTGAACATATTCTGTTTTCTGGCTTATACATGTCAAAATGACTGCTTATGAATCTCCTCCCTTTCCAGATACATTGCACCAGAACAACTTCACAAGGGTTTAGAATGTCATTTAAAGAACATTGTGCACTGAGCAAAATGCATAAAAAAAACAAAACAAAAAACATTTTTGCAACACAAAAATGTCACAACATAAAGATGAATATATTTCAAATAAAATATTATGAAAACAATTTTCAAAATTGTCTTCTTCCCCGGTAGATTATTTATACATACGTACAAAAAGAAACCTGCAAACAATAGAATTAAAAATGCTTCAAGTTC
Source organism: Apricaphanius iberus (assembly GCA_028564705.1). Lineage (NCBI taxonomy): Eukaryota > Metazoa > Chordata > Actinopteri > Cyprinodontiformes > Aphaniidae > Apricaphanius > Apricaphanius iberus. The sequence goes on along the minus strand of JAPXFQ010000075.1, from coordinate 1,865,632 downwards.
AAAAGGTTTCCTTTCAATTAAATGAAAAACTTTACACTTTCAATATCTAGTAAGAAGACAAACACTTAATATCAGTGTCCTTTGGTGTTTCTCAGTGTCAAGGCGCCTTGCTTACGAGGACACGGTCCTTCCTTGGTCAAAGGAAACGGTTCAATGGCACAGATTTGCCTCATGTGACCGCGTGTGCCGGCTCACGTGCACCGTTTACGTCCCGCCCGTCGTAGTAGCATTGTAGCGTAGTAACGTTATTTCAGCCTTGGAACTGGAAATGTATAACGAGCATTTACCTTTTTTTTTTTATCGTGTATATGTTTGTTATATCAAATGTGTAAGCCAATTAGTACCTGGTAGCCACTGAAGCTTCAACTACTAAGCAACTAACCATATAATATATATATATATAAAAAAATAATAAAGAATAAAAACAAACATTTTAGATATAAGCCCGATAACTACAGTTAGTTGATTTACATTTAAACTGGAAATTAACCCCCGAAGTAGTTGCTACCGCGCTGTATTCTGGGAAATATTTGACTGAGAGAAGGCATCAAGGCACCTCTGATATATCCTTGGTCTGTTAGCTAAATGGCTAAGAAACGGAGGACAGATTCCTTGGGACCAAGGCATCAAGACCAGGTTCCTTGGCATTGAGAAACACCCCTTGTGTCCCTGGTAGAAAGTATGTAGGCACAGCTTAATGACATCATCAAAAAGCATAATCACGGTATAGTCAAAATCAATACCTTTGGCAAAATGTATTTCATTCCTCTCAGGTTGCCCACTACTAGCAGAGAGTTAAACTGGGTTCCAATTCAGAGCCAGATTCCTGTGCAGCTTTAAAGCCCTGATCTGCTGGTTGCCATGTGAGTCCTGCAGGCTTTTCCACTAAACTATGCAACAGGTCCATCCTGCCCCACGGTGGCTATAATCTACGACCAGTCGGTGCCAAGGAACTGGTTATTGAGGGGGTGTCTCCACTCCCATTAGAGGCGATGTAGGGAAGAATTCAGTGGACACAAAAGTATAGAAGCGCTTTTGCTCTTTCAGAGTTAAAAAAAAAACAAAAAAAAACAGCCAGCCGTTATGGGTCAGCCTCACACAGCCATGTGTTTGAATAGAGGCACAAACTTGCTCCATGACTCAGATTCGTATTGATCAGCAGCGTAAGGACATTTATCTTCATTCTGACTGCATGACAAAAGCTGGAGTATGGTCAAAGTCATGTAGGTGTTGCCTTTGAAAGAGGAAACAGTACTGAGCAATTCCTTCAGGTTCTGCATTTAGTCAACTCCACCATCAGCAAGTTTCTGGCTGCCATTTGGATTCTGCCGTTGGCTTTGTCATTGATTAAAAAAATATTTTCATTTGATACTGCAGGCTACAACTTGGGGAATTTCAAGATGTTAAAAAAACCCAGATTATTATTTTACTTTTTTTAAATTCCTATTAATAACATGCTGTATGATTTACCTGAAGGGGAGTAGATTTAATCAAATCAAACCAACAATCTTAGTTGTTGCTTTTAAATACACATAATTTTAAATGTAATTTGATGGGTTTTTTACTCTAACTGTAAACATATTATTTAAAAGAACACTAGCTGATTGTATTTTAGTCATTTAACCAAAATTCTTTTTTGAAATGGTAAAAACATATTTATTTCAATTTGATTATACTTTATCCATCACAAAATGGAAATTAAATATTGTTGTAATTCGTAGCATCGAAGTACCTAACAAGAGTTATGGATGGTGATGATGTGGGTAGGAATTGTTTCCAGTAGCAGTCAGTCTTGCAGCTAATTTGAAGAGGCCCCTGATTGAAGACCATTGCTATTTGACAGACTGGTCGCATACCAAAGATGAATATTCCATAGAAACACTTCCTGGGAGACCATGAGTTGTCGTAAGCACTGCTAATCCACCTAATCTGCTTTTGCCGCTTCTCTTTAAAGCTTTTCTCTAACCGTATGGTTAGAAAGCCGGGCAGAGAGACGGAGGGGATGAGACCTCTTGGTGGACTAGAGGGACTATTACAGGTTACTTAACTGCAATGGATTCTCACCACTGAGCGGATCACAAACTGTTGGCTGACAATTTAATGGCAATATGTGAAAGGAACTGTATTTACAGGTAAATTTGCCCATTTTGGATCACAACATTCGACATGTTTTAATCTACTTCAGAAATTCAGATTCAGAAACATGTTATCCGTCTCTTTAATTTACACAAAGTTATTTTGATACTGTTTCAAATATGCTTAGATTCTAAAACATTACAGACCGTTGAAACTGAAGTTCATTTTTTAAAAGCGGTGGAACAATTTTATTTATTTTTTTTGCTCTGTCCAAGTTACGTTATAAGTCTAATTAACGACACGTTTCCTTATTCCATACACAAATGCTTTTTACTTACTTACAGAAAACAAAACATGTGTTTCAGTTTCAGCTTACCGGAGCGGCCGTCAATCTGGTTCTTCGGACCGAGGCTGGCGTTTGCCATGCCGGGGCCGGGTGGACGCTACAGGTGGATGTCAGGTAGCCTCCGCTCGGGAGAGATCCATGATGAAGCCGGTGGGCTACTGCTGCGCCACCACAGCCCCCCTGACTCCTCCACAGAAGCGGCTCCGGCCGGAGGTCATCTGCAGCAGGAGGAGGAGGAGGAGGAGGTGGTAAACACTAACACCACGTCTCACCTCTCTTCCTCGCTGAGTGCACTTGCTGCTGACGCCAACTCACTTCCTCAACTGAAAACAAACACGAAGAACTTTTAGGGTTCGGTCTTTTTTTCCTCCCTTGCAACAAAGCGGGAGACAGAAGCGGGTTCTGTTCATTTCTAAAGCGGAAAAACAGCACACGTAAAACCTAATTTAACAAACTCATACCTGTCTTGTCGCTTCCGCCGCCATTTTAAAACAAACTTGTACGTGGAGTGCGGTGTAATCGAGTCAAGAACGGCATCAGTCGATGGATTCACCTGTATGAACCTTTAAGACATTAATAATCGACCTGGGTACCTGCACAGCCGGTTGGAACAAAATAAGTTTAGATACCTTTTCAGCTTATTTTTTCCCCACTCACTACAACCACAAACTTCTATGTATTTAACGAGAGGATTAGAAAGCAAAATGTTGAATAGTTTCCATGCTGTTTTGCCCACGGTACCATGATATGCCCTAAATCATAGATGTCCAAACCTTTTTGCTAAAAAGTGTCCATGGGCCACAGATGTTTTTTTTTTTTGTAAAAAAAAAAAAATGTTTCTTACCTGCTTAACAATAAATTAAATGTTTTAATGAAGTAGGAATTGTTGTAGAAAGGGGATTTTTAAAGGATTGCAGATTCAAAACTCAGGGCTTTTAAGTTTGACATTTTTAAAATAAATCACTTTCAAAACGTTTTAAAGTATTTCAGAGGGTCTAAAAAATCTTTTTTTTTCTTAGCAGAAAGTACAGGGTTGGGATCACTCTTTGAAAATGTTTTTTTTTTTTTTGTGCTATGTTCGGTTGTCTCCGCTGCTTTTGAGTTAGTTTACAAAATGAAATTTTAATAAGCAAAAAATATTGAGATTGATCATTAGTTTTGTGCCACATATTTTAATCCCTTTAATTTTTCTAAAACAAAATGATGCTCTTGTCTATCTGCATCAATCATTTGTGTTGTGGTGCCAGTTACATAAAGGACCGACCTTAAATGATGGTCGAGGGCTGTAAATGGCCCCTGGGCCGCACTTTGGACATCCCTGCCTGTAGTAAAGCACTTGTCTCCAGAAGTCACCCAATGAGTAGACTCCACCAGGGTATTCATACAGTCCCAATATGAATCCATCTGTTTTGTGAAGATCTCATAGGATTGTAAAGTACATTAAAATTAAAAATATGCGTTATTAATCCAAATGGGAGATTAAATGGATATAAACTTCAAAAATGTGTTCACTACATATTATCTCTGCTCACTCATCAGTATGGTCTGTATTACTGCAGATCTGAAGAAGCTACTGGCTGAAGACACGGTTGTATCAATCTGGAGGATGCTCACTAATCTGCCGCAATTTTACATTCCAATTATGATTGATGGAAGATATGGTTTGAATTTCCCTTCTTTACTCTGGATTCACATCGCCTCCTTTTGAAAAAAAAAAACTCGTCTGGAATGCATGGCCGGAATTCAGCTATTTCAGTTTTGTGATGTTAATCAGCTGCATGCAGTTTTAAACCAGTGTTGCCATGGTTATGCAGTATAAATGCCCAGAGGTCGAAATCTGCAAAAATCCGTAGCTTTACAGCCATAAAAAAATTCCAAAAAATAATAACTACTGGAATATCAGAGAACAAATGACGTCTAAAACGTGAAGGAATACATCCAGCAGGGCAATGATAAAGCCATGAGGCAGTTTAAGGTTATGAAACTTTGTTTAAAAGGTTAATTTTTCCATGGAGCATTTGAATGTGGGAAGGTACAACAGCAAAACCATATAAAATTGGCTGTAGCTGAGACAAAAATGTAACTTTATGACCAACATATTGAATATATGATTGCAGCACAGAATAAGCCTGTTAATCAGCCAGCAACAGAAATCAGGTGTTCAGAAGCAGGATTGAGGAAAAACTGGTTTCGTGGCCCGGTCATAGTCCTGACCTAAATCCAATTGAGAATCTGAGACCGGACTTAAATATTGAATGTTAACAGACTCTATCCAATTTGACATTAGACCATCTAGCAAAAGGGGAAACTTTTCCATCTACATTAAAAGGCCAGAAGCTGTGATTGCAGCTTAAAGTGACCCTGAAAAGTGTGGTATCAGAAGGGAGAAATAAAAATGTGCTCCACTTATACCATGATAGCTGGACAGACAAAAAAGTTGAACCATCCTATTAAAAAATGTCAAAACGACAGCATTAGATGGCTAAAATGGGGTTTCCAGACAACAGCACAAGTTTGTGAATGCTGTTCTAGCTTTCTGTAAGTCCAGTTCTAATGAGGACAGAGCTAGTAGGTTCCTGGAGCATCCTCAGCTTACTCTCTAGTGCCGCCAAGTGGTCATATATTCTAAGTGTAGCTCTAGCAGAAAAGAAGAGCCAGACAAATTGAGGTTTACTTTATTCGTTTATTAGATGTTAAGGAACTCCACAATGAAACAAAAATAATTTACTCATGGTGTACATGAAAATAGAACACATCTATTAGGGTCATAAAGGAAGAGGGAGGGTTGGAGGAGCATCTTTCTGGGTGGGAATGAAAAGACGAGGAAAATTCGGATTTTTCAGAGCAGTATCATGTTCTCCAGACCAAAGCGCCGACCAAACTCAGCGGCCTCGCCACAAAACGTCAGTCTTCTTTTCAAAACACGTATACAGTCCCTGAAGACATTTTCCTGCCAAACAGCTTCTTCTGTCCTGGTTTTTAAACAGCTTATATTTCAAAAATAATTATAATGATAATGAAGGTTGAGGAGAAAGATGTGATGCAATCCATCCAATGTAAGTGCTTTTTGTGACTTTGTTTCTTGCACACATTCACACACACACACACACACACACACGACATTCTCTCACTGATCTAAACCTTTCGTTAGAACTTAAATGTGTTTCATCCGACTCAAAGCCATGGAGTGTGTTGCTTTGCATGCTTTAGTTCTCAGAGACACTCCGGCGTGTCCCTCACTCACAAGTAACCCAACATGCAAAAATCAGCTGCTTGTCCGTCTACATCTGAACGTTTTTTCATGCGCCAAAGCTATTGCATAGAACCCAGGGCTCCTAAATTCCCTCCCGCGCTTTTTATGCAATCAACAATGGCTTTTGATTTGTTTAGTTGTAGTTTTTTTTCTTATTTTTTTTAAATGAAAACTCTAGCTCTACGTTAATGACAGTCATTACAGCGGTATGCTTGAACACAACTTCTCTCACCACTTTCTGCTCTACAAAAAACGAAAAGAAAAACATTAATGCATCACTGCACTGTCACAAGTCTGAGTGTAGATTATGCTTATATTAAAAAATTCCTGAGTGTCTTTGACTGTTAAGGAGAGGGGACAAGACCCTGAAGTTAAGTTTGCTTCGTTCCACTACTCAAAAGGGATTTTTATTATTATTAATGTTTTAGTTCGAGTACCACTGGGCTGAACTATGATTGGGCTTCAACAACATTCACTGAGTGAAGTTGAAGCCACAGCTTGCCCTTTGAACCGAGGGATGATTTTAGTTATCTGTGCTTCACTTTAGTGGTACTTTGACAATTAGGTCACTTACTTTTAGAATCTTTATGCAAAATGAATTATGCTGAAGGAAAAAACAATCAGTTGTTGTTGTTGTTTTAATGGAATCCTACATGGTGGGGTCGGAGGGGTCCGATTTACTGCATGGAGGCTTTTCCATCCTTTTGAGTCTGTAGCTATTCCCGTTTCTTGGAAATAAAAAAATGAACAAAAAACCTTGTACTACACTCAGTCTGAACCAGTGTCTTCACGAGTTCTACACCACCACACACGAAACAGACCTTAAGCAATATTTCAACGAGATATATTGTAAACCCAAAAGGAAAAAAACAAAAAAAAACACACCTCATAAAACAGAAGCATCTGTGGCTTAGAGTGCTTCCTGCTCATTTTTTTTGTTTTTTGGTTGGACGTTCGCCCGGCCACTTTGTTACGCCACAGTTTAAACTTCCTGGTGTGGAGGGCGTTTAAATGAAGTATTCAAACATGAGACTTTCCTTTCTTTTTTTGTTAGGTTTTTCTACGGGTACTTATTCAAATAAAACCAAGCTGTGATAAGCAGGTGCTGGGTTCAGTCAAAAATTCTCGTTTTGATTTTTGCAAACAAACAAAAAAAAAAAAACACAATACACATCTGAAGAAATCTGGCTACAAACATAACTGTCAAACATACGGTGCCAGATTAATTAACTTCGAACATATTCATAGCACCAATTTTTTTCTGTTATAGAATTCACAAAAAATGAAAAGTCTTGTTTTAAGATTTATCGTAAAGTTTTTTGCCCAAAACCAGTTTTTTTATATATATATGTATGAATGTATAGATTATTTTTAACTGATTTTGTATACAGCATTGTATTTTGAAGAAACTATTGGTATTTTCCCCACAAAACTCATTTTGATCTATGGTTATTTTTAGGTTTTCAAGATTTTTATTTTTAAAACCTCACAAACCACACTATATCTACAACTAGCTCTTTAAAGACTATCACCATTCAAAAAGAAAAAAACAATTCAGACATCTTTTCACACAGGGAAGTTGAGGATATTAAGAAGAAAGCTGAACACATTCTCTACTTCACATTCAGCACGATCGAGATTAACTCAGAACTGTTACAGAACTAAAAGAGAAAACTCGCTGCGTCTTTGTGTTTTCTTGATGAACCTAACGGAGGAAGTAGAGGATGTGCTCGTGGTCGTCTCATGACGTTCAACTAGGACAAAAATAAAAAAACAGGAGTGAGGCTAGCCCCCAGACGAACAAACATGCACAACCAATCAGACGGCACCGGCCACCAAAATCTCGGTTTGCTCTCGGAAAAAAAATGTAGGGAACTGAAACGGATGAGGAGAGGAGAAAAACATCTCTACAAGCTAACTGTGAGATCGGAAAAGGACCAGTGCTGCAGAATAATCATCGCGTCACTCAAAGACAGAACCTTTTTTTTTGTTTGTTTTTTAAGTTTTCCTTTTTCACGCTTTTTGCTGATCTGATTGTTGATTACACAAGGTTGTTGTTGTTGTTGTTTTAAGTTAGTAAATGAAAAGCCAACAGGGTTATGTGCTGGGTAGGGGGGTAGGAGGGTGTTGCTTTAGAGAGGGACTCTCAGATTATTAGCCTACGTTGGGTTTTCCTGAATCTTTGCTGGTAGAGGTCCAGTCCCAAGACCAGAGGAAGTTCTCCTCTGTTTGACAGGGGTCCTCCACAAAACTGGAGAAGTCAAATGTTGCTGCTCCCTGGAGAGAGAACAGAGACAACGTAGTGACAGTTAGAAACTATAATCACGTTTAGCAAAAAAACATAAAGAACATTTGGCTGTTTGGTTTTCATTTTTGGATCCGAGGGTTAGAGGAGACAAAAAGACACTGCAGACTTCATACCTGACTTCCTCCGCAATATTTCATCTTGGAGGTCAGACAAAAAAAATAAACAACTTTAAACAATGTAATAAATGAGCCAGAAATGGAGGTTGTTCGTTTAACTAGAAAGCTATATTTATTAGCCTCTTCTGCTAAATAAATATACTAGCTTTGATTTTAGAAAGGATTCCAGGATGCTAGCTTCCTTCCAACAGCGCTTCAAGGAGATGCTCCTCACTTCCTACATGTAAATCTCTATAACCCCACCAGATGTCACTGTTGAGCAACATTTTCTACAACAAAAAAAGTCTCTTTCACTGTTAATTTCAACATTTCTTGTTTGAGTTAGATATTCGAATGCGACTGAGCAATAGTCTGTCAAAACTGAACATAATAGTAACACATTCCTGAAATTCCTGAGCAGCATCTTTACCCGTTGCTTAAAAACCTGGCACACACTGATATGAAAGCTATTGATGGTCTAAACGGGTCTGTATAAGAAATAGAGCAGAAAAGTGGATTAAAACTAAAAACTTTTTCTCCTCTTTAAAACGTTCACATTTCAATGTTAGGAGATCAGAACGGTTTAATATTTCACTAGGAAACTGGTTAGTTGAGGAAGAACTTTGTGACACATTAAAGAAAGAAATCCTAATGGTGACGGCAAAGCTTAAATGAGTTCTTTATGTTGTCAATGCAATATTTGATAGAAAAACAAACTAACAGTCTTTTCACTTTAAGCCAGCACGGTCTTTGTCGATTTATCTCCATACTTCCTGAGCTTACTGGGACAAAATGGGAGGTGTTCTAATGGTAAGGTTTATAAAAGCCACACAGTAAACCAACAGTTCAAAACCTGTTTTCATGTGCATCACTATTTATCTCCTACAGCTGTTAAGATTTTACCCATATCAGTAAAATCCAAAATTGTTTAGGTTTTTGTACAAGTGAAATTGTGCGTTCACTCCAGCTTAGTATCAGATACTGTAAGGTAAAAAAAAAGCTCCTTTCGAGGGCAGGTAGATATTTGGTAAATTAAATACTCAAACAGAAAATTTGGTTAATCAATTCTTTGACCAGCTCTACTCTATGCAATACATTTTCTTAAAGAACTAATGCTATCTGGCTAATTTAAAGAAACATTTTTATAACAATGAAAAAAGAAACAGAATGCATTTTTCTCAACAGTTTTTTTTAAGCAAAGATTAAAGAAAATTTACTAGGATTTAAAATCTGTATCAACCAAAAATCTTAAAATATGTTTTGTGTTTTTAGCAAGTGAGAACAATAAGCTAGTATAGGAATGTTGAATTTCCTTCTAAGGATAATTAAATGGCGCGTTCAGATTACATTAACAGGCAGAATTCAAGCTTTTTAGGGAAGAGCAGCAGAGTACCTAAACCTTTGTGGATGTTATCGATAGAAATATTAGAGCAAAACGTAATCAAGGGCTGCTCTTCACACTACAAGAGGAACAACCCAACAAATAGCCTCCAGACTGACTGCTTTACATTTGTAGTCGGGTCATTTTCACAGGCTGACGGATAAACTCCTACTCTGTTCGCTGCTGCAAATCTAACATGGGAACCGGGTTCTAGCCTTTCTGTTCAATGGTAACAAAGAGAGGTGGTTCATTAGGTCTGGAGGTTAATCCGCAGGTCTGAGTGGAAAGAAACCTCATCAAGTGTTGTTTTCGTTGGATGGAAAAAGCCTGTTACGAAGTATAACTGACCTGTACACTGAGATCCAGGGAAGAGGGGGGAACAAATTGTGTTCTGCCACCAGAACTCCTCTTGTTGGCTGCCAATTCCTCCCTGACCACTTCTGTTTAACAGAGGGAACTAGAAGAGACAAACAGGAAGCACTTGGATCAAGGTTTCTGTGACACTCACCAACACACCAGCTACAACAGTCTGCTTGCTAAATCCTCACCTGGGGCAAGTCACCAACATAGTCATAAGCGATCCCGTACTTGGGGATCTGAGCTGCTGGTGAACATAAGCCGGACTGCTTTTCTTCTGGAGATTCTTCATGTTGAATCTCGCCCACATCCGTCTGTCCGGTCATGCTCGATGCAGCCGCTGCTGTTTTGCAGCTTAAGCCGCTCTCTTGCTCGGCGATGGGCAGAAGGGTACTGGAACCCTCCTGTGAATCCAGAGAGGTCTGGGCACTCTTCTCCATGCCAGACTTCTTTAATCTGGGTAAGAATTTCCCAGATTCCAGTTCTGACTTCCCGTAATAAGGTCCTTCACACTCTGCGTCCTCCTCCAGAGGTTTGAGGTCGGCCTGAGGATCGTCAAACACATCCACCGGCGCCACGATGGGGAAACTCATCTCCTCTTTGTCGGTCTCGGCCTCGGAATCGCTGACTCCGCCTGGAGACAGCTCTGAGGCCGATATTGGTCGGAAATGAGTCCTGGGTGAAATGCGGATGGCTCTGTACTGCGTCCGGTTGAGGCCGTAGATTCGTGTGTGGAGGGATTCGCTCTCTGAATCAGAGCAAAGGATAGATTTGGGCTTGAACCCCGGACTGAAAGCAGCCATGTCCTCAGGCTCGAACGAACACTCGACATGGAGGACTTGGGAGAAGGGATTGTTCAGGTTAAAGGATGCAAACGGATATTCTAGACTCTGCTCCTCTCTATGCAAGCCTCCGTATGATCCCAGCAAATCTTCATGGAAGATCAAAGAAAATCCCTTATTCAATCCGTCTCCGCCTCCTCTAATGGCCTGGTCACTTTGCCCGAACGAAACAAGGGGCCTCCATAGGGGCCGGTGCCCAGGGGCGAAGCAGCCGCCGGCATTCATCAACACATCTCTGCCGGTGATGGTCAGCATGTCTGAGCTGGAAGCGGCTGCGGCGGCGCACTGTAGCAAGCTATCTTGAGTATCGCTCGGTGGTACGACAGCCCAGTTCTTATCGCCGCTTAGTGTTTTCAGCTCTCCATACACCCCTCCAAGGATGAACGACGTACTCTCCTTGTCCGTGTTCAAGTCCCAGGGCTTGGACGGAGTCATGTAATCCCCAGCGGCGTCTACTTTGGAGAGTTTGTTTTTGGCCAAGTCCTGTTCGTCTTTCTTGCCTTCCCAGAGGCGATACTCCGATCGCTGCACAGCTTTTTTCTGAGGTCCCGGAACGGGAACTCCTTTCGTCTGGACCTCTAGACATCGGCTGCAGCAGCTGCCCGGCTCGTCGGCTCCGTCTGTCAACACGGCAGATTTCCCATCCCCAATAGCGGTCCAAATGTCTTTTATAATCCCTGAGCTGTAGTCGTCACTCTGTTGGTTCGCGTTGTCCGAAAACACGTCCGTGCTGTACTGCTTGCTCTCGTCCCCTTCTAGCGCTATGCCACAAACGGACTCCAATTTCGATTTTTTGGTAAAGGTCTGATTGGATGCTGTGTTGACACTGACTTTTTCACATTTGCTGCCCGAGTCCTCCTGCAGGAACTCCAAGATTTCATCTTCGAGATATGTACCCGAGAGAGGAGGGATGACTCTGTCCGGCTCTTCTCTGGCAATCTGAGCGGCGTCCTCTGCCAGGGCGTTCCCCTGTTCGTTGTCCGACCGAGTCTCCTCTGAATGGGACCAGGGACTGCAGGTCCGCGTCGATAGGTTGGAACAGTGTTCAGTTTCGTCAAAGGCACTATTTTTTGTCCATATTAGCAAGCGGGACTGTTTGTTTGAATGTGGGTCAAGACAGCCACTGGAGTTGGCGTGGTTTTCGTGAGCGACGGAGAGCGAGTTGCGGGGGAAGGGAAAAGTGGCACCGTCGCACTGCACCTCAAAAAGAGGGAAGCAGGATGGATCCAAAGCGGACGTGTCGCTAGGAGCTTCGGGAACAGGCGGGTCTTCTAGAGGTCGAGATAGTTTGCTCAGGGTCAGTGAAACGCTATCCAGCAGCGGAGAGAGCCGTTCGGGAGAATCTCCAAGGAAACTTTCGCCGTCTATTTCTTCGGAAGATGATGGCGAGTAACACCCCCACCCCTGTACCATGTTTTCGAGGTCCTCCATTAGAAACCCGACAGTTCCCGAAGCTTCCTGCGAGTCTGCCTGTATTGCACTCTTCCCTTGCTGCTCAAGGCCATCTAACACTAAACAGCATTCTGCCTCATTGTCTCCTTGCTCTTTGCTTTTCTGTCGAATCAGGCTTAAGATCCGACTCTCCTGGATCGCGTCTGAGGCACTAGTATCCAATATGGATTGATAAATATCAACTTCATAGAAGTCGGTGAATTCAGACAGATGCTTGTCATCTAAATCTCTACCATCTTCTGGCTGTGGGCAGCGTGAGGTGTTGGTGAGGTCAGCAGGTTCGTCTTCGGGCGCTTCCACAAAGTGCCCGTCCACAAACGAGCCAGCTGCCAAGTAGGCCCTCTGGTAGCTCTCGCTTGCGATGCAGATTCCCTGGATTCTTTCTGGCAGCCTTTCCATGTCCGCAGAGAAGCCGAAGCCGTCTGGAGAGCCCCCTTTGCTGCGGTACTTTGTTTCCAGCTTACTTTGACAGCTACTGAATGGTACAAAGTACTCCGTGATGGGCTCAGTGTACCAAAGTGGCTCCTCCTTGTACTCCTTCTTGTTTCTTGCCTCAGCTGCAGACTCTCTCGCTTCCAGCCAGCCGAGCTCTTTACGAATCTCCTTCAGCGGTCTCTTCCCCTTCCTGTAAAGCTGTGGTTGTTTAGCAGCACTGCTACCGCTCGCCCCTGCGTTCCTTCTTTCCTCCTTATCGATGACCTTCATCTGGAGCTTCACTTGCCCATTGTTGCGTCTTCTCTTGTTCTTTGCAGCCTCCCTGGATTTGTGCCGTACTCTAACTGTTTTGCTTCTGGATGATTTGTTGTCACCCTGGTTCCCGCTGGAGCTCGAGCCTGCCTCACTAGAACCAGAAGAACAGGACCTGGGCCGATATTTGCCTTCAGATCTGTGTCTGATCTGTCTCTTAGAGTGGCTGGTGGACTTCTCCTCTGCCGCTGCACCCCTATAGCATCGGTTCTCCTTCTCCTTCTTGCTTCGTCGCTGCTGGCCTCTCTCGCTGGTCACGGCAGGGATGATACTACTCGCCTCGAGGTTTCGCTCTTTCACAGCCTCACCGTCGCTGTTGCAGTCTTTGGGGGAAGATGTATCTGTGCTGGTCTGTGGAGCTGCAGAGGATGAAGAACTGGAGTATGTGCACGCCTTAGCCTTGTTCCACACCGTCATGATCTCTTGGAGACAAACGGGTTTCTCTGACAGAGGAGGAAATGCTTCATAGTACCTGCAGTCACATGAAAAGAAGAAAAGACCACCTTAGGCCATGTACACATGTAGAAGGGGGGGTTTGTAAAACCGAATATCATCACAACATTGTTTTTAGAAAAAATTAATCCTTCCACACGTAACCACATTCTTAAGCACATTCATAGACCTCCAAACCTGTGGGTGGCAGCAGTTCCCCAAATCATATCCAATCAGAATAACTTTCTATTATCTAACTTCGACATTGAGCAGTAATTGAGCTTACTAAAACAAGCAAGAGGCGTTATGACAATCGATGATGCCAACCGCTCCGTCCTGTTTCTGAGGGGAAACCTGATGTTGGAGCAATTTTGTCACAAGTAGCTACGTGCAAAATATCTTTAATCTGATCAGAGGTCGAATTAGAATTTCACATCTATCCGATTTTAAAAAAGCAGTTTAAATGCGCTACATGTCTGAATGGCATAATTCCTTTTGACATGCACAGAACTATCTAAAACACAGGAAACGGCTGTAGAAGAAGAAATAGACCAGTTGTAAACAAACACGGCTGCGCCCGATTGAAATGGAGGTCTTCAGACCGTGCTTTTATTAATTTTTTCTGATCACGATTTTACATCCTCAAGCCTTCATTCTTGTGTACATAACTGAATTGCAAACCGAATCTATTTATTTAATTAAGCCGACATATTAGACGTCTATGCATGACTTAATAGACAAATGCAGGAATGACCTACATTCAGATTAGGAGTAAACTATCGGAAAAAAAACCATCTCTCTCAATCGGAATGAAATATTGATCTGAGTTTGATCGGGTCAGAGTAAACTGAAAGGCATGTTTATATGAAGAATTTTTAATCCGATCAGGCTTTCAATCCGATTACTTGAGTCCATGTAAACGTAGCTAGTGACTTTGGGTAACTTCAGACACTGATTATATATGATACAATACATACAATGAGGTGGACAAGCGGAATGTCAATGACAAATGTAGCAATCAACATTATCCTTTATTTTTTTAAGCTTTCTTTTTCTGTTAAAACAGTCGCTGTACCTTTCGCTGCTTTGTCTGCCTTTCTGCCCCATGCACAGTTGTGTGACTCGGGGTCAGCTGTGGCATCCCCAAAAAAAGCCCAACCAGCAAGGTGGGTAGACTAGGGAGTTCTAAAGCGCTGTCGAGTTTTATTTAAAAAAATAAAGAGAAAAACGTGCAACGCCAAATTCACAAGGTAGAGGCTGCTTTCTATGGTAGTACGACAGTGTTGCTTAAGCATCTTAAAAGAAAAACTGTAGTGGCTGACGACGAAGAGGGACAGTTGCCTCCGTAAGCTAAATGGCTCATTAGCTGCTAATATTAGCATCAACAGTAGGGCAATATATGCTTTCCCCCCGCTCATGTCTGCTTTTTACGTTCCCTCTAGGATCCACAGACTGATAAAAATGTGTTCTGGGTTATCTCATGTAACGTCATCTACAACCCAAGCTGCTGCCTACAGGCTGGTTCGGATCTGTTCATAGACAGAACAGACAGTGCTGCTGCGTACAAGACATCAAAGCACAGGTATTGTGACAAAAACAAAAACTGCTGGATATTAATTTTATAGTAAAAATATTTGTTTTCAGACTGTTACTCTTAGACTGAAGGTAATTTCATTACCCTTATCACAAGTCATGCGTCTGCTGTAACACCAATGTTTGGTTTTATAATTAGTTCATACATGATAATCTATGTTTAGCTATCATCTTAACAGTTATTTTAGATACTACATAATGCTCAAAGGTAACACGCTTAGAGTAGAGCAGCAATAACATACAATTTACACGTAATCCGATTAGTCGAACAAATGTTGACTAGTGGATTATGAAAATAATCATTTCTGCCAGCCCTACTTAAGAGGGAAATTTACACACCTTAACTTTGGTTGGAGGTTTTTAAAATAATTATTTTTTGACGCCATAAATATGTGCCTTCGTCTGGATGACAGGGCAAATCATAGGAAAATCTTTGTTTTGTGAGATAAAGACCCTAATTCCAATCAGAGCAATCTAGTTTTTACATTAAAGCAGTTGTAACGCTATAAAAGGAATAATACAGACCACAATGTTCACAGAACAAAATGATCAAAGAAAAATATGCAAATAAGGTAATGGTCTATTTATGGAAAATACAATGTTAAAAATCTAAATATGACTATATGCCAAAATAACCATGCTCTTTTCTTTTTTCCTTTTTAAAATCAGATCATCTTCAAATCTGCAGTTGTGTAATATACAAGCAGATCGGTTCAAGACCAAGTCTATTTTAAAAATGAAAAAAAAAAAAAAAAAAAAAAAAAGACCTAAAGCAATTGGCAATCTATTCAGCTTCCGAACATCTTTGTTCGATCAAAACGAGACTAAGGGTGTTTCTTTCAACGTTTATCTGCAAAGAAAAGCTGATTAAACGTCGATCTCACAAAATTCAACGAAGCTACATGACAAATACAGGAAGTTTCAATGAGATAGATGAGACTTACATTTCCACCTGGTCTTTAGAACAAGGCGAATCGGCACGTTCTGGTGATTGACAGCCATCCGATTTCTTCTGGATGCGTTTCTCCTCTGGAAAATTATTAAGACAGCAAAACATTTCAGTGCGGTTACCAGGAGTAGTTTTCATTTACTTATTTGAACAGCAGCGGAGAGAGCCGAACAAGAGAAAATACAAGTTTTGGTTTCAAACCTTTCTGCTTGTTTTGGATGTCCTTAAGCTTGGAGCAAAGCTCTTCGACCAGATTCTCGATTCCAGAGTTCTGCACAGGAGACACAACAGAGAGAAATATTGGAGATTCACATCCTTCCAAGAAACAACCTAAAATAATGTAGTTTTATACATACACACACCGTTTTAACAATTTAAGACTTGTCCCAAGAAATAAAATTAAAATTAGCTCAGTAGTCTGATCACAATCTGCGGCTAATCTGGCAAACAACTTTGAAACAGGAGAGGAAACAGATGGCATATGTTATGCGGTGGTTGTCAAAATAATCAATCTCTCCAAAGAATAGCTTCCAGAAAAAATAATTCAGAATTTCTCATTCGCAATGATTTACCCTAAAAAAGTATGAAAGGGAATAGAACTTGTTTTTTTCCGTGAAAGATTCTTGAGTCTGAGGTAAGAATGCCTGTATTAACAGAGTTATGAAAGATAAGCTAGTGGCTACCAACTCCAGCCAGCAGATTTGTCACAGTTTAAGCATGCTCAGCGATGAGTGAGCTACATTTAACTGGAGTGGGCAAATACTTCCAAAAATAAAAAGAGGGAGTGAAGTAGCAGAACAGTGGGCTCCGTACGCTGCTATCAGGAGCTGATATTTACTGCACACACATCCTAGTAAATTATTGCCTCCCAAATTAAGCAATACAACATGTGCTAATTTAGAAACTTGGTTTTGTAATCAACCAGAGAGAATGTCAAAGCAACAACTCGTTTATATCACAACTGATCCTGATCAACAACCTGCTGCTGTGCTTCAGTCTGGTCCGCCAAATAAATCAGTCCCTCCAAGACTTTGCGATGTTGCAATCGCAACTAGCAGCACAAATCAGCCAATCATCACGACTTCTGGCCCTCCTTTATCCGGTCATTGCAATTTTAACGCACGTTTGACCAATCACAATGTTCCTTATCTTACAAGTGACGCCATCAAGTAAAGCTCCAGTTTCTTATGTTTAAGGGAGTGAGAGGGAACAAACACCACAACTAAGACCGTGCTATAGTTTCCACATGCTCTACATAAAAGTAGAGGCAAATTATTTTGTACCCTGTATAATTTTGTGCTCAAACAAAAAAATGAAGTTATAAACTGAATCATTTTCCTACTGCAAAACATCATTTTGACAGATTACAATTTACATCCCTGATGCTGAGGCGCAGAAATGATCAACTTAACAAAAAATCAATAATATAAATTAAAGAACATGAGGGAACATCTGAGCATCATCTCAGAACAGGACATGGTACTCAATGCATCTCGCTATCCAGGAGCACGTCTGCCGTTGTCGTGCCAACCGGTTGCCTCCGTATTTCCTCCTGCTGAAGCGATAGCTTGTAGGTCCGGAAATGAAGGTGAACATTCAATTTCTGATCTCCTCAAGATAAAAACCAAGGCTGAAGTGGCGCTCATGGGTCTTCTGTTGGGCAGCAGAGCGCTGAGTCAGCCTCCAGAACAACATCAAGCTATTTACAGCAGATTAACTGTTTGGGTTTTTAGTGAAGTTACTAAATTTCATTGTTTATAGTTGTTAAGTACTATTAATATAAGTATTATTAAGTACTTGGCCAATGGCAGTAGCTTTTGTTAGAGGGGAGAAAAAGTCAGGCGTGTTCATCTGCTTGATGTGTGATGATAGCACGATGAGGATTTAGCCTGAATTTTATTTCAAATTAATAATTAATAAATACTATTGAATGTCTTATTTTAGAAAATAAATGAAAAAAAAAAAAAAAAAAAAGATAACTGGATTTCTTTGACTGGCCGCCAACAAAAAGACACCTGGTTATTATAAGTTTACAGTCTTTTGGCTACGGTATTTTTTTTCCTACTTTTACAGTTTCTGCTTACATAATTTGATTTTATACATGGATGCTCAGAATTTATGGTTTAACACAAAGGAAAAATTAGAAAAACATTTGCACTTTTGTTCCAACTTCTCACAGAAGCTGACTCAAAATCAGGCATTTCAGAATCAGAATCAGTTTATTGGCCAAGTATGTCACATACAAGGAATTTGACTCCGGCAAACTTTTTTCTCCAGTACAGAACTTGAATAAGTGAAATAAAAAAAGAAAAAAAAAAGAAAAATAAGAACAAAAATAAGTAAAAATACAAATAAATATCAGATCGTAAATAATAAAGGATAATATATACACCAAGCCGGGGTTATTTTACAGTGAGTATGTACAGAAGTGCAGAGTTATAGTTTATTGTTATGTGAGTGCACTCACACACTGTGACTAGACAGAGTTCGTCAGAGCGACAGCCTGGGGGAAAAAACTGTTTTTGTGTCGGGTGGTTTTGGCGTACAACGCTCTGTAACGCCGACCTGAGGGGAGGAGCCTAAACAGATTGTGGCCAGGGTGTGAGGGGTCAGAGGTGATTTTCCTGGCCCGCTTCCTGACCCTGGCCCGGAATAGGTCCTGAATGGAGGGAAGATCGGTTCCTATGATCCTCTCTGCAGTCCTGACTGTTCTCTGCAGTCTGTCCTTGTCTTGCCTGGTGACGGATCCGAACCAGACAGAGATGGATGAGGTCAGGACAGACTGGACTATTGCTGTGTAGAAGATGATCAGCAGCTCCTGGGGCAGGTTGAACTTCCTGAGCTGACGCAGAAAGTACAGCCTTTGCTGGGCCTTTTTCCTTATTATGTTGATGTGTGAGGTCCACTTCAGGTCCCGTGTGATGGTGGATCCTAGGAACCTGAAAGACTCCACTGTGGGGACTGGCTTGTTGAGGATCATGAGAGGAGATGTTGATGGTGGTCTCTTCCTGAAGTCCACTGTCATCTCCACAGTTTTGAGCGGGTTTAGCTCCAGGTGGTTCTGACTGCACCAGAGAACCAGCTGTTCCACTTCCTTTCTGTACACAGACTCGTCGCCGTCGCGGATGAGTCCAATGACGGTGGTGTCATCTGCAAACTTCAGGAGTTTCACAGAAGGGTCCCTCGACGTGCAGTCAGTGGTGTAAAGGGAGAAGAGCAGTGGGGAGAGAACACATCCCTGGGGGGCGCCGATGCTGAGGGAACGGGAGCTGGATGTGAACTTACCCAGTTTCACCTGCTGCCTCCTGTCAGTCAGGAAACTGGTAATCCACTGACAGGTGGATGGAGGCACGGTGAGCTGGGACAGTTTTTGGTGGAGGAGCTCTGGTACAATGGTGTTAAACGCAGAGCTGAAGTCCACAAACAGGACCCGAGCGTAGGTACCTGCAGAGTCTAGATGGTGCAGGATGTAGTGTAGAGCCATGTTGACGGCATCATCCACTGACCTGTTTGATCTGTAGGCGAACTGCAGGGGGTCTAGCAGGGGATCTGTGATGTCCTTCAGGTGGGTCAGTACCAGACGCTCAAAGGATTTCATGACCACAGATGTTAGGGCAACTGGTCTGTAGTCATTTAATCCAGTGACTGGGGACTTTTTTTTGGAAAGAATCAGAAAAAAAGGGCTGCAAATCCGTGGGGGCGCTGAGAATTTCATGATTTTTTAAATACAGTTGCCAAACTCACACAGGATCATAGCTCTGTCGAGCCAACCATTCCCCCAGCTCTTAGGAGTGACGACTTCATGAAATTTTTTATAAATAAAATAGACTCTTTAAAAAATAAGATAAATGGGAAACCTCCCAATATGCTTGCTTCCTCCTTAGTTAATGAGGCAGCATCAAAAATGGTTGAACCTAATATAGGCTTGATCTGCTTTAATGCAGCCGAACTTTCAGATCTACTAAAATTATTAGCTTCATCAAAACCTTCAACTTGCATGTTAGACCCAGTCCCAACTAAACTTTTAAAAGAGGTTTTCGCTTTGATTGCCCTTTAACAGTGTGTTAAGATTGCTGTAATTAAACCTCTACTTAAGAAGCCATCTCTTGATCCTTTTTACTATATATATGCTTCCTATTGGAAAAATCATTAGGCAGCATGGAATAAATCTCCATAGTTATGCAGATGATACACAGCAATATCTATCCATAAATCCTGATGAATCCAATCAGTTAGGTAGACTACAGGCATGTCTGGAAGACTTAAAAATTTGGATGACTCTAAACTTCTTGCTTCTGAATTCTGATAAAACAGAAGTTGTCGTCTTTGGACCGGAATCTCTGAAAAAGAAACTACTTAGTCAACCCCTTCACCTAGACGGCATTAAATTAGCCTCCAGTAATAAAGCAAAGAACCTCGGTGTTATTTTTGACCAAGATATGTCATTTAGATCTCACATTAAATAAGTCTCTAGGATTTCCTTTTTTCACCTTAGGAATATTGCAAAAATTAGAACCATCCTATCCAGGAGTGATGCTGAAAAACTAGTCCATGCCTTTGTTACTTCAGGGCTGGATTACTATAACTCTTTATTATCAGGTAGTCCACAGAATACAATTAAAAGTCTTCAGTTAGTCCAAAATGCTGCTGCTAGGATTCTGATGAATATTAAAAGAAGAGATCACATTTCCCCTGTTTTTCTTCTCTTCACTGGCTCCCAGTAAAATCTAGAATAGAATTCAAGATCCTCCTGACATATAAAGCTCTAACAGAGCCATTCGCTCATAGACTGCTGGTCTACTGGTAGTTCCTAGGATTTCTAAAAGTAGAATGGGTGGCAGATCTTTCAGCTATCAGGCTCCCCTCCTATGGAACCAGCTCCCAGGGTTGGTTCGTGAAGCAGACAACTTGTCTATCTTTAAAACTAGGCTTAAAACTTTCCTCTTTGACAAAGCTTACAGTTAGAGACAGGTTAACAGGTAGTTAGAGACAGGTTAGACGGGTAGCTAGGAAGAGACAGGTTAATGTTAGTAGTCAGGTAGAGTCTCAAAACCTAGGAAGAGATAGGTTAATGTAAGCCAGGTAGAAAGTGTTAGTAGCTA
This sequence comes from Apricaphanius iberus, assembly GCA_028564705.1. Taxonomy (NCBI): domain Eukaryota; kingdom Metazoa; phylum Chordata; class Actinopteri; order Cyprinodontiformes; family Aphaniidae; genus Apricaphanius; species Apricaphanius iberus. The sequence goes on along the minus strand of JAPXFQ010000075.1, from coordinate 1,844,699 downwards.
GGTCTCCTAGTAGCTAGGAGACAGATTAATGTTAGTAGATATGCTGCTTTAGGCTAGGTTGTTGGAGGACATTATTAGAGTCAGTTCCTACTTTCTCTCCTACTTCTCCCCTACTGCATGATGTGGTGTCAGTTCAAGCGCTAACCTATTTTCTCTTAGTCTCTTCCTACAGTAGGTACTCCTGACCCACCCTGCTTGACGACCCTGACTAAGATGGCATTCCAGTGGAGGAGCGTTCTCCACGTCCTGCAACCAACTTCTGCTTCTGCATCAGTTCTGTTGCTCTTTCTGCATCTCTGTTCTGCCTTCTCCAAACCCCAGACGGTCTCGGCAGATGACCGCTTGTGCTGAGCCTGGTTCAGCTGGAGGTTTCTTCCTGTTAAAAGGGAGTTTTTCCTCTCCACTTTCGCTTCATGCTTGCTCAGTGTGATGGATTGCTGAGAATTACACGACTCAATCTTCTGTGGTTCTCTAATACCTAGATTAAACATTGTATTGTAATAACTTTCCTTGCAAAGTGCCTTGAGATGACATCTGTTGTGAAATGGAGCCATTTAAATAAACTGAATTGAATTATGCTGTAGTTCTTCCCTCTGCTCACGTCATTTCCTGCTGCATAGCTGCTAATGCAGGTCAGCTGACAGCCGGCCGGCTTTGCTGCAATCACATGCAGCGTTTTCCTGCTTAAAGGGAGCACAGAGTCTGGCCTCCAGAGAGGAGCATGACAGCGCTCGTCTTGCAGATCTTCCTCCTTCAACCCTCCAGCTATTTGTGCTGCATCAACTCAAGCACACCGCTTTAGTAGTGGCCACAAAGGAACAGAACTTCCTTTTTTTTTCTTTTTTTTTCTACACAAAAACAGGAATGCGTTTCACTCCCAGCTTAAACTAAATGTTTGCTCATATTTCTTCTGCTCTCCTTTAACCATGAACACAGAACAGCATTGTGTTTTTGTGCTCAGTAAAAGCGTAAGTGCTGACCCTAATAAAACCTTACTCATAATCGATGAAGCTCCATCCAAACAGCCAAATAAGGTGACGATGCATTTTCAGTAAAGACCTTCCCTTTATCAAAGCTCTGGCTTCCGCTTTGCTCACTGCTTCTCTATAGTGACTCATACTATTAAGATCCGCCTAACTTCATCTAAATCACAATGACCAATACGTTCAATTCTTTACACACAGCGCCTCACAAAGATTCTCATGCCGTTTACTGTTTTTTTCATTTGATCAAACATTTTTCGGTGTTGTAGTCAGCACTGATGAGTCTGTGACTTTTAGACCAACTTTCAGTGCAAGTAACGCTGCCAGACCTGTGAGGCTGTACAACTAGGAACCAACATCTTAGCAAAATAGTTCGAGCTCGCTGAGACTGAATGCAAGAATCTTCCCACTGATTCCTGACAAGAATTAGTCTGAGTGATTGTATGACAAGAAAATTAGAACATTTTTGCACCCTCTAACAGTTTTAGTCCAAGATCACCCAGTTCTAACCTCCATCCATCTTCCCATCATCTCTGCCCAGCTCCTGCCTGAAGAACCCCCCAGCCCCTACCCAACACCGCTTGTAGCAAATTCCAATATGAGGTTTCAGAAGGATTTCCTTCAGCTGATTTCTGCTGGCCTCCCTCCTAAAGGCCTGGTTAGTTGAGCACCTGAGCTGTAGGTTTTGGCTGCTTCTCCACAGTTACCATGGACATTTATGGACATGGTAGATTCACAGACTTCATGGATATGCTGCATTAAGTTGGTGTACTCTGAGATGACCAAAGCTTGGCACGTTGCTTTAGACCAGGAGTCAGCAACCTTTACACTCTAAAAGAGCCATTGTAGCCCATGCGCCTAAAGAAAATATGTCTATAGCTGGAAAACCTACATGACCTTTGAGAAAAAGAGTTTATCAAGTTTTCAAAATATGTTTTTAGTTAAAAGTAAAGTCTCCTTTTATTTTTTTATTTTTAGGTTTATAAACAAAAGAATATGTGAAATTTTTACTAAAGGAACAAATATGTAAATGTAACTTTGCATTTTTATGGAAAAAGGAAAACAAGATAAAGCATGTTGTTTGCAACCGAATGACAAAAACGATCTTGCACACCCTTGGAGTCATTCGCTTGTCAAAGTCTTTTGTATAAAAGCTTCAAGCTACAGAACTGATCTACAGTTGTGGCCAAAAGTTTTGAGAATGACACAAATATCAGTTTTCACAAAGTTTGCTGCTAAACTGCTTTTAGATCGTTTTTTTGAGTGGTTTCTGTGATGTACTGAAATATAATTACAAGCAATTCATACATTTCAAAGGCTTTTATCGACAATTACATGAGATTTATGCAAAGAGTCAGTATCAGCAGTTTTGGCCCTTCTTTTTCAGGACCTCCGCAATTAGACTGGGCATGCTCTCAATCAACTTCTGGGACAACGCCTGACTGATAGCAACCCATTCTTTCAGAATCACTTCTTAGAGTTTGTGAGAATTAGTGGGTTTCTGTTTTTCCACCTGCCTCTTGAGGATTGACCACAAGTTCTCAATGGGATTAAGATCTGTTGAGTTCCCAGGCCATGGACCCAAAATTTCAACGTTTAGGTCCCTGAGCCACTTAGTTATCACTTTTGCCTTATGACCCGGTGCTCTATCGTGCTGGAAAATGCACTGTTCTTCACTAAACTGTTGTTGGATTGTTGTAAGAAGTTGCTGTTGGAGGGTGTTTTGGTAACATTCTTTATTCATGTGTTTTTGGGCTAAATTATAAGTGAGCCCACTCCCTTAAATGAGAAGCAACCCAACACATGAATGGTCTCAGGATGCTTTACTGTTGGCATGACACAGGACTGATGGTAGCGCTAAACTTTTCTTCTCCTGACAAGCCTTTTTCCAGATGCCCCAAACAATCAGAAAGATGCTTCATCAGAGAATATGACTTTTCCCCAGTCCTCAGCAGTCCATTCACCAAACTTTCTGCAGAAGATCAATCTGTCCTTGATGTTTTTTTTGGAAAGAAGTGGCTTCTTTGCTGCCCTTCTTGACACCAGGCCATCTTCCAAAAGTCTTCGCCTCACTCTGCGTGCAGATGCGCTAACACCTGCCTGCTGCCATTCCTGAGCAAGCTCTGCACTGGTGGCACTCCGATCCCACAGCTGAATCCTCTTTAGGAGATGATCCTGGTGCTTGCTGGACTTTCTTGGACGCCCTGAAGCCTTCTTAACAAGAATTGAGCCTCTTTCCTTGAAGTTCTTGATAATCCTATAAATTGTTGATTTAGGTGCAATCTTAGTAGCCACAATATCCTTGCCCGTGAAGCCATTTCTATGCAACGCAATGATGGCTGCACATGTTTATTTGCAGGTCACCATGGTTAACAATGGAAGAACAATGATTTCAAGCATCACTCTCCTTTTAACATGTTAAGTCTTCCATTCCAACCCAATCAGCCTGACATAATGATCTCCAGCCTTGTGTTCCTCAACATTCTCACCTGAGTTAACAAGACGATTACTGAAATGATCTCAGCAGGTCCTTTAATGACAGCAATGAAATGTAGTGGAATTTTCATGGCAAAGAAGGATTATGCAATTCATCTGATCACTGTTCACAACATTCTGGACTATATGCAAATTGCTAATATAAAAACTTAAGCAGCAACTTTTCCAATTTCCAATATTTATGCAATTCTCAAAACTTTGGGCCACGACTGTACAATCCTGGCCCGTCCTGCCGGTTCCTTGCTTTTCATCTTATTTATTCATCAATATTCAATCTGAGTCCTTCACAGTTAAAATGTATCTAAAATGAGTTTAAATTTAAACAACGGTGGACTATTTGTTCAGTAGGCGACCTTTGAAGGTTGTAATGGATTTTATTTAGGAGCTTCAGAATAAAGAGGGCAGAATAAAACAGCACACCTACATATGTTTGGGCTGAAAATCCCTGAATCATTTTCCTTCCTCTGAACAACTATGAACTATTTCCTGTTTGTTTATCACAGAAAATACACTGAAGTTTAATCTCATAACATTATGTTAAAAGGTTCAAAGGCTGTGAATATTTGAACGTAGACCATTGCAAATCCTTTCAGAACATCCTAGTTGCACATAGGAGCGTTAGCGCTGATCCTTCCTCCTGCAGCTGAGAGCCTCTTCATCATCACCGCTCCCAACTAAATAGATAAGTGTTAAAATCTCTGCTGTTTTGTTATTCGGTACAAACGCCAGACAACTCTTGCTAAGTTTTCAGCTACAGTTAGCTTCTTTCTTTTCTAAGGTTTGTTGGTCAATCCAGTTTTATTCGTCAGGGAGAGGCTGGTATTTTTCATATTAAGCTAAATGCCTCCGTTTCAGGTGTTGCAATAAGTTTGTGGTGCTGCTGCCTTTGCCTGTGATTGTCTTTAGGTGAATGCAACAGCATGGGAACGCTGATGAAGCTCCCGAGAGCCAAAAATGTGCATAAAATTACATAAAAACTTTCTTTTTTTTATCCCCCGCAACTGAGTAGTATAATTTAAATTATTTACAGGATGTGCATTTGTTGTTGCGCATTAAAAGTAAATTATTTACAAGGAGTTAAAAATATCAATTTAGAACCTGGATGCAAATAGCAGCAGAAATGTTACTTTTGCTGTCATAAACAGGTCATGGTTGTAAACATTTCTGGGTTTGTTGGGAGCAGCAATGGTTATAGAGTCCAACAGCTGCTGGGAGGAATTCACCCAGGATGCAGCGGTCTGTCACTGAAGGAGCTCTGCAGCTCAGCATCATCGTCATGCATGGGGTGGGAGAAATATAGATCTTAATCTTTGTGTTCTGCGACAGCCTTTTACTTTGGGGTGAGGATTAGTAAGGCTTCTTCTTCTCACTCAATTTCAAGCTTTAATCTGAAAGTAACTGTCTTACTATGCAGCATATTTTAAGTCAAACTGGCATTTAATTGTACAGAGATTGAGCTGCATATTTTCTGCTCTGTGTATATGGTGCACCATTTACCAGAAAAATAAACTTCAAACTGAACTGAACTTAGCTGTTGGTACGCCTGAATTTCCCCAGTCTGGGCACATAAAGGATATTTCTATTCTTCTATCAAGTCTTTATTAAACAGTCCCACTAAGGCCAGGTCTTTGCTGGAGGCAGAGTCCATGTGGATTTGCCTGCATTAAAGAGTAAAGGTCATTTCTAAACCTACAGAAACTTGCGTTGAGTAACGGCAGTCATGGCTGACATGTTGATAACCAAAGGATTTCACACAGAGTAGAGCTTACTTCATCAGATGCAGATCGAAGGCATTGCACTGCGGCTTGCTTCTTTATTTCCTCCAGACTCAGGTCGGTCCCTCCTTTCTTCTTGCCCTTGCCCCACTTCTTGCCAGCTCCTTTCTCCCATCCCAGGAAGATGTCATTTTCCTAGAAAGAAAGTCACAACCAAATATAAAAACAACAAACACACTTAAGGTAGCCATCACATCAACTCCCAGCTTAACATAAGGAGCCCACCTGGTCCTGCAGGTCATAGTCGTAGCTGTCATGCAGGAGAAGGCTAAGAACGTAGCGAGTGTAGATCATGGCGTCGATCCCACACTTCTCGAGCTCCTGGCCGAGCCAGCTTTGTACCGGCCCCAGCGACTGGAGCAAGGACATCTCTGATGCAGGCAGGGCTCCCACGACGGGGCAGGGGCAAGACAGGTTCTCAGCGGGAGCGGGACCGTCTGAATCGGTGCTCACTGGACGCATGGGACCTCAGGTGTAGGCCATCTTCAGGCGGAGCGGCATCGTGGCGGGTAGTTAGTGAAGGCTAGGCGACAACAACAAAAGGAGGAGGCAGGACCAATCTGGACGAGGGAGGGGGGCTGTCACTCCAGCAGGATGGACATAAGGGGCTCTACATGGGGAGGCATGTAGGATGTTTTTTTTTGTTTTTTGTTTTATTGCTTTGAGCCAAAGAAAAGAAGCTGATTTTACTCGTGAGGCATGGCTGCTGAAAGCTCCCAGCTGCTGAGCAAAACACAAGACGTGTTTCTGTCTCAGTCACAGAGGTCCATGGTGGGGCTGTGTTTTAGTTGACCGGCACAATCTGAAACAGAACAAGCAGGTGGGAGCTTTTAAACTAATAATAAGAAACAACAGAATGCATATCATTGCTGCCTTCTACTGAGAATACACGATTAAAACATTATAACAAATGTTGGTGATTATTAAAGCCTGACTGTAAACCAACTGGTTTAAAGCTATACCAAAGCTAAAGAAAAAAAAGCTGTCAAAACCTCAAGGATCCTAAAAGTTCCACACAGGGATGCAGTGATACACCTTTTTTTATTTACCGATACCGATACTTGATTCTGAGCACTTGCCAATGAAATGGGAGACGGGTTACATACACAAAATAATCATAAAATGAGCACAAAAGTAAAAAATTGTGAAAAATTGTGAAATATAAACATTTTCTGTGAAGTTATTTACAGTGTTTGCAATAGATTTTTATGGGTTCATCAATGTTGGTTAACTTTAACGAGTACAGTAGAACAGTACTTACTTGATACCAGATCCCTAGTTTAAAGTAATTTTACTGAGATGACAGAGTGCTCAGGATAACTTAAAGTAAAAAAAAAAGTAAAGCACCACTGTCCTCCCAAACTTGTGCCTCGTTTACAAAGTTAAAGGAATAATGTTTGACTGCTTCAAACATCAACTAGAAATTAGAAAGCAACAATATTCATTTGATTGCTTGTCAAAATCCAAATTAAAAAGCCTTTTTTTCCACATTTAGCCCTTTAAAACAGACAAAATCAGAGTTGGCTCATCTGATCTCAAAGAAAAAAGTAACTGGTAATGAGGCAAAAAAAAAAAAAAAGTTGTCATTTGGAAACTATAGATAATCTACAAGGAAGGGCTGGACAATATGGTTTAAAAATTACATTTCCCATTTTCTTACCAAATATTTTCAAAAACGTTTTGGTATTTCAATCACCCCATTGCAGAGGTGAGCTGAATTCAAAGTCCAAGTAAAAACAAGCTGTAAAGTATCCTTGTAAAATAAGACGGTTGGTCCTGGGCGGACTGACATCACTCTGAGCTATGGAAGTCCAAGGAGTGTATTGGCAGAAAATCAAAACAAAATTAAATCTTCATTCAGAAAATTTGATTAATTGACAAATCACCCAACCCTACTACAAGGACTTGTCCATCAGGTCAAAATAACCTAATGTTAGGGACACCACTTTTAGGAAAGTAATAATTATTAAATTAGACATGTAGATCATAGCATGATTTGTGTGTAAATCCTGTTCAAGTCTCACACTAGCAGTTCTTGCGACGGATTTTTGAAACACGTAAACGGCAATAAAGAGTTCTAACTCCAACACAACATGTTTGATTTATTTTAATGATCAAACGCCAACACTTCCACACAGTTTGAACGTCAGAAGGTGAGCAAAACGTGACCCTGAATCGCTGCCGGTGTTACAGAAGAATCTGTGACCCATCAGAATCTGTGACACCAGCATGTCTGAGCATTCCGAGTTGAGTCACCAAATTTGAATTATATGCCCTTACACAGTGTCCCCTAGGGTCACAGATTCTGATGGGTCACGGATTCTGGTGCAACACCGGTATGAGCAACTTTTCTGACAGCTTCGAAGAGGAAAGTAGGCAGGAAATATTTTCGCGGAGAATCCAGACGCTCCGGATGGGAACAGCGAATTCGGGACAGCGACGTGAAGAGCAAATGGAGGCTGTAGAGATTTGATTGGCCGATGCAGGCGTCATTCAGCGGTGGCAATTTCACACAGTCACCCCGTCGGAGACGTCAAAAGGGCAAGATAAGAAGCTTTAGCAGTGTGCGCTACTGCACGACTTCAGCGATCCGCACCCTTATGTACACAATAACACTGAGTCACTGACGCACGGAAGGAGAACAGCTGAGGGGTTAACGAGCCCGGTACGACCGTTTTTAAATATGGCTGACCGTCGTCGACGAGCCAGTAGTTCTCCTGTACGCACATTAAGCTCCGGCTGCCAGATTCTGTCTGCGCTGTCAACACACCAACTTCATTCAGCAAGTCAAACTTAGCCTTGCTGCCATGCTCTGTATAGGACGCGCTGCCGATTTTAATAAAGTCGTGATAATTAGGTTGTTTTGTTTGTTTTTTTTGCAAAAAAAAAAAAAAACGTGCGAGGACATGAGAAGAAATCCTAACACCACTATAATGTTGAATATACAGACATCAGCTGTACACGGGGTTACATACCGGTAGTTTCTAGCAACGGAACGAGCTGTGCTGTCAAGTCAAGCAATGCGACAGCGTGGAATAATATCAGGCATCAGTGTAGCAATTCAACAAACACACACTGATTCTGACTTCTATCACTAAATGGCGATACTTGCGTTGCTTTGCAGTCAACCCGCAAGGTTAGCTGGACCACCGACCTTTAGCTCATGTTAGCCGTGTTAGCTTCCAGGAGCTCCACGCGTTCTGTGACAAACTCAACTCTCTTTTAATCATATGGCATACATATAGTACCCAGTAACGCGTTCAGTTGCATGTGTTCAATGACGCCGTTGCCATGTTCCTGCCATTAATAACAGAACACTGTTAAATGCAGGTGAAGGGAGGCAGCGCACGGCGGCGCTACTGCTTTTAAGTCTCCATTAAAATGACGACAAAACACAAATACGTCAAATATTAGGCCGAGTTGGCAGTCGAAAACGAACAGGGGTCCAAATATTAAAATGTCAACAGAAGCACAAAATAACTCAAATGAGGCTGGGTGCATTTTAAAGCTAACGTTAGCTTTCACCTAGCTACGCTTGTTGTTGTGACCGAGGGGGAGGAACAGCGGCTGCACGGTACCAGAGGACTCAGACGTTGTTGGGGTTTTTTTCTTCCTCGACAAATGTGCGCCATATCGTCATAAGGAGAAGGAGTTCATAAACTTAACATTACTCACCAAGCGGGAGCAAGACACGCTTAACATGTAAAGAACACCAACCGGAGACGGTTCACTCACCTGCCGTGGCCTGAAGTAAAGAAGCAGCGAAAGGGGAGCGGCTAGTTCTCTCCCGCTGCCGTTCCGAGCTCGAGCTCTGGAATCTGCTGCTGTAGCAGCGCGTATCATGGACGCCGACAGAAATGGCGCTGTTTTCGCAGCTAGCGCTTATTCAACAGAACATTAGCGAAACCGGCGACATTCGGGCTCCAGTCCAGGAAAGGTCATTCGTCGATGACAGGAGATACGCGGAACCACAATGTCCACCGTCAACGAGCCAGTTTCATTCACATATGAGTATCGAATGCGCCACCCTCCGCGTTCGTATCTAGGCAACACGGCAAACCTCTACCGTCCCGCTGCGGTAGGTTTGATTCCTCCGCCTGGAGTGTTGCATCAGAAGTCCAACTAGTACTCCCACAATTTGTTCTCACAACACATGAAGTGAAATTGAAAGACACTCAGCAAGCTGAAACACTGGTTGACATTTAAATACCAGAAATACTGTGACTGGTATTTATATCCCAAGACTTACAAATATCGCATATATATATATATATATATATATATATATATATATATATATATATATATATATATATATATATATATATATATATATATATAATTTTTATCAACATTTGAATTTAAAGCATGCTGTAAAAAGCCATACACTTTGCATTTTTTTTCAACCTCAATGTATTCTAAGAAATTTTTATATACAGTATGCAGTAGACCACACAACAGAAAGTAGCAACTAAGTGGAAAGAAAATATATTATATTAATTTTTTATTAAAATCTGTCAAGCGTGATGTTTGTCTTTCAACCCCCTTTATTCTGAAACCCTTGAATAAATCCAACTGAACAAACTGCACCCAAGTGACTTAATAAATTGATAGTTATCTAGCTGGCAGTTTTTTTTAAAAAACATTATTTAACAAACAGCATCATAAAGGCCAGAAAAAACAGGGAACTCACCAGTTGATGTTCTTACTATAATATCACCTTTTAATATTCAACAATCAGATTTATTTATATAATAACATTTAGTAACTGTCACATTCTTCCCTCCGTATTCTAAATTAATCCCTCTTTCTTTTGATATACTGTATATGGCAGACATTCTCAGAATCTATCAGATCTATTCAATTTTTAGAATGTATTTTGTCTATAACGGCCCCTTTGAGATGACCCTGTCAGATTTTCTTCTGAATTTAGGTAAGACCAGTCCAAAACACTGCTTTTCTTCAGACAAAGTCATTGTTTTGTTGGTTTTCATATATACTTGGAAACACCGATGCTACAAAATAAAACCTTCTCCATCTTATGCTTTTCTGCTGACCTGAAGGTTTGAGGTCAGAAACGGCTGCTACCTAGAACCGTTTATGATTTCCTGCTTCTTACTCCATCTACAGAAAGGCAACCTCAAGTCATGCTACCACCATGTTTTACTGTAGACATTGTGGACTATTGGTGAGGTGGTGGGCTGTTTTTGTCTAAAATCTATAGCTTTTGGATTGTGCCCTAAATTCGACTCTGGTTTTGGTAGATTCTAGCTTAACCAGAATGTTTTCTTTGGGAAAAACCGATTCCGTTTTTCAACCCTACTTCTTAGTCCAGATATCTGAACTACACATGAGCATTTTGTCCCAGTTCTAACCAGAACTTTTTGCAGGTGTTTTTGGTGATGCTATGTGGTTCTTGGCAACTCCCCTGTCTTTTTAGTATTTATAGTGAAATGTCTAGTGTTCCATGTCTTCTCTTTACTCTGACACAGTTGTTACAGAATCCTTTGAGGGGTGTTTTTTGTGGGTTTTTTAACCCATCTCCTGACTGATACCATTGTACAATGATCGCTTACAGCCTTTGTAACCTCCCGGCAAACTATAGCTTCAGCCGAAGAACACAAACAATTTAAATATGCCATAAAGGCTGGCACAAGAGCACGAGTGTGTAGAGCTTCTGTATCCTTAATCTTTATACGTTTCAATTGGGGGAAGGGTTCTGTATTCGCTGGAGACTGTTCCATCAATCAAAGGTCTGTATTGTGACACATTTCATCTGCCCCCTGACCACAAGGGTCACCACCCATAGGATTACATGGGTTGTAGTCCACTGACCAGCCGTCTGCTCCGCTGTGAAGATAAAAAAAAAAAAAAAACTGTCTTATTGTTGTGTTAGTGGCGTTATCTTGAAATCCATTTCTGCTCCTTGTAATGAGAGAAAGTAAATAGAAGGGGTTCTGGAAAAGAGTTTGAGGAGTCTACAGGTAAAATTAGACTCTACATGTGCACACGAAACCCATCAGATAGATGACAAAGCCGGTTTTTTGTGATGTTAACAGCAGTTCAGAGGGTCCCTTAGGGCCTTTTAGCGGATAAACACGGAAAGCTTTTGATCCGTATCTGCAACCAGAACAAAGCCACCCGAAGGCCAGCTGACCTTAGAGAGCTAAGCCAAGTGGAAGCTTCAGTTAGTCTTCACAGTCAATATCCTGTGCATCCTTAAAGAAGAATCCTCCTAATCTTTATTGGAATCATTCTGCGGCGTCAACGCTTCTGTCTTTCCTGACACTGATAAGATCTTGTTTCAGCCACCAGCACGAAAACTTGCAGCGGTTTAACATCTGCACGGCAGGCTGCTCTGCTCTTCGGTCTTGACAGCTTTCTCATTTGCCACTGTTAATTGAAAGTCAATTTAGAGCAGCTGGCACGGTTAAACGATTCCTTATAATCCTCTTTTCGGGACGATGGTTTAAAGACACGAGGGCAGACCTTTCTCACTCCTACGATTAAAAACGGACAAAAAGGAAAAAAAAAAGAACTTCGAAAACAAGACCATAGTGTTATCTGAATTGGTTATAACCACTAGGGTGACTCATTTCAGAAAAGTCTGTTGCCTTGCTGATATGCCACTCAGATTGGGTGGAGAGGATCTGTGAAAACCAATTTCTAATTCAGGCCCCAGATTTTCTGGTTTTTTTTAGCAGTGTCTTCAAAATCAGAAGTTTATAAAAATATTTATTACTCTCTCCTTAAACAAGGGAAGGTCCAGATGGTGATGTCGTGGCTTTGGGAACCTCTGATAGGTTAACTGACACATCTGAGTTATTTGGGAGCACACCTGGGGATGTATTTTAAGGCCACAACTGGAACACACAGATTTCTGGTTTGAGAAGATGGGGAAAATCTAAAGAAATCAGTCAAGATGTCAGCAAGAGATGTTGGAGACCTTCACAAGTTTGGTCCATCCATTCTAGATGCATGAAGGTGACGCATAAATCTGTTCAAACACTTATACACAAATATGGATATGATTGAAAAGTGTAACCATCATACTGCTCAGGAAGGAGACAGGTTCTGTGTCCCAGAGACGAAAGTGTTCTGATCCGAAAATATGCAAACCAAACCCAGAACAAAACTTAACAATCTTGTGAAGAAGCTGGCTTAGGCTGGTACAACAGTGTCATTATCTATAGTGAAATATGTCCTGTACTGTCAAGAACTGAAAGACCAATCAGTGAGGTGGAAGCCATCACTCCTAAAGAAACGTAAGAAGCCAGATTGCAGTTTGGTAACGCGCACGGAGACCAAGATCTTCGTTTTTGGAGACCTGTCCTGGGTGTCAGATAAAACTTAAGTGCACGTTTTTTTGACACAATGACCATTGTTACATCAGAAGGGACCAGTGTCTGGGCTTTTCACATCATCCTGACATTCAAGTATGGGGCTAGCAGCAACATGTTGTTGGGATGCTTGGCTCCAAGAGGAACTGGTGGACTTCATAAAATAGATGGCGTGATGAGGAAAGAGTATACTGGGGAAATATTCAAGCAACATCTAAAGAGATCCCTGTTCACTGATCTCAGTCCTACGGAGAATTTGTGGGGCAGATCTGAAAAGGCGTATTTCACCAAGGGAGTCCAAAAACTTGACTCTGTTCCATCAGTTCTGTGTGGAAGAATGGGCCAGAATTCCTGTAACTTGATTTGAGAAACTTATGGAGGTAAAACCAAAATCTTTGACCTAAGTCATCCAGTTCAACGGCAATGCTACCAAATACTGCAGAAATGTATGTAAATCTCTGTATTTGAAGATACTGATAAACAAATCTATGATATAGTCATTCATTATTGTGGTATTAAGAAAACATAAATGATTTTAGTAATCCTACCTAATATAAAACAAGATCATTTTTTGTCTAATTTAACTTCAGACAGCGATAAAAATGGTGTAGGCATCTTTTTTTGGTGTATGCTAACCGTTGCTTTCAACTCTACATGAACTGCAGGTCTAGGGACTGAAAGGATCAAGTTTGAGTTGGAGTCTGGTACATATGTTCTATGTTTGTCCACGTTTTGGACCATGATCTTGATGTTTATTACTATAAATGTTCACCAGATTTGTCTTTAAAATGTCCTGGTAGTCCAAAAAGTTACTCTAACAAGGTCTCATGTCCTTTGGATGAGAGACATGTTCACAGTAACACAGATCCCTCGCTTAATATGTGTCTCATTATGCTTCCTTTGTTCACAACAGATCCACTTGTAGTGATTGTTGCTAAAAGCTTGGTCTTAGTCTCTGACCAAAGCCAACTCTTTCATATCCTAGTAGAGTTTATTATGCTCTGAATATTTATGTTTGCGATGGAAGGACAGAAAAAAGTGTTTTCAGTAATCACTCCCTAACAACCAGCTATGTAGATAGGACGTAAGAGATAGGCTCTGTTGGTTGATATGGAGATTTGGTGACGTCAAGATGTCCCACTTCACTGCAGTTTCATTAAAAGTTGTTTTTATTACCTCCCTTACCATCCAGCATGCTTTGACTTGAAGTGATGTCTCTGTGTCCTGTCCGAAGAACAGGCCTTTATTTGGCAGTGGATAGTGTAGAGGGGGAAGAAAGATGGGGGAAGACGTGCATTAAAGGTCCATGAGAACAGGACTTGAATCTGGGACACCTCACCAAGGACTGAGGCCTTTGTATTTGGGGCACATGCAGTAACCACAACACCACGTAACATATATAAATATTAAAAAAGCTTTCGTTAATTTGATTCTGAAAAGTTTGTCAGAAGCAGTACTGTAGTCAAGTCACCATCTCTTGAATCCAATGCATACTTGAGTCCTTAGTGTTCGAGTCCAAGTGTTCACATAGGATTAGTCCAAGTCAAGTAAAAGTCAAGTTGCTAGATCCTACAGGAAAAGTCTGGGTCCAAATCCCCAAAAAATCATCAAGTCTATAAAGTCATTAGGCACGTTTCCACTATCTGAACTTCAGGGTAATTTTACTGGATCTTTTATCTGACAGGGTAATCTGTTGGCCTGCCCCACTCAGCATGTCCTGCTCCTTTAAGCAATTTCCTAAGGAGACCACATGTAATTCTCTCTGAAGTAAGTAGTGTCATTGATTAGAGCCAAAAGGCGCCCACAGCAGCAGAAATCACACCAGATCGACATAGAAGAAGCAGCAATTGTTGCTTCGTTTTTGTTTGCTATGTTGTTATAAACTGTGTCGCCACTAACTTTTCTAATTTAACAAAGCCAGTTGTTTGGCATTGTCTGCTCATTAACCTTTAAATTACAATTACAACCAATCAGCATGTGTTAGGCACAGATCCCGCCCAGCGATTTTACCAGTTTATTTCCGAGTACATACCCCAAGACTGGTACTCTATTGGTTCCTGTAATGGCACTAAAAACGGCCCTGGCGGTCCAGCCGGTATAGTGAAGGCACACGCATGCAGTGAAGTTCCAGTAATATTACCCTGAAGTTCCGATAGTGAAACATGATTAAAATACCTATTATTACCTGAGAGCAAGTCACAAATCAAAGAGCAGGATGTAGATTTTAAGACTAGCGTAATGGCAGCCATACATTATTTTTACGTTTGTTTTTTGCTTTCTATTGTAGCTACTCCGTGGCCCCACTCTGTCACACAGTAGCATGTGCAAAATGACAAAACAGGCTTAAAATACATTAAAAAACAATAGATAATCGACTTGACAATCATACACTTACTTTAGGCTTTAGGAAGTTGCTATTAGATTTGTTCAGTAATCTGACCTTATACGAAAGCTAACATTAGCATCAGCTACATGCTAATTCTAATAATAGCAATTTCCCAAGTCCTAATGTTGCAAGTCAGAGTCCAAGAGCAAGTCATCGAGTTGCTGCTTGAGTCAAGTCACAAGTCCGTTAAACATGACTTGAGCCAACACTCGAGTCAGTGTCCAGAACTCAAGTTCTCCATCCCTGGTTGGAAGAATTAACACAATAACTGAAGCTCCACAGCTTTAGTAAAGACTTATTTCGTAACATTTTGTGTTTTCCTCATCATAAAAAATAATCAAATGAAAGGTGGGATTTTTCTCATTTCTTCAACGATAGATAAGGCCCTGTCCACACGTAGCCGGGTATCTCACAAAACGGA
Organism: Apricaphanius iberus; assembly: GCA_028564705.1. Lineage (NCBI taxonomy): Eukaryota > Metazoa > Chordata > Actinopteri > Cyprinodontiformes > Aphaniidae > Apricaphanius > Apricaphanius iberus. The sequence continues at coordinate 1,829,298 of JAPXFQ010000075.1, read as the reverse complement.
GATATTTTTCTGCGGTTTGGCCTGTTATCCACACGTAGCCGGAGGTTTTCTGCAACAAAAACAAAGCTTTTTTGAAAAACTCCGGCCAAAGTGGAGATTTGCGTTTTCTCCGTTTTCAGTATCGGCGTGTGGACGGTTGAAAACGGAGTTTTAAGAGCCGTAACGCCACTATACGCAACAAAAAATTCTCCAACACCACATGTGCGACCTGTGTTTACTCTCGAAAACAGCCTTTATGTCCTCAGCGCTGTGCTGTGTTGTTATCATCCATTGTTAAAGTGCGTCTTGTTTGTTTGCTTTTATAAGCTGTATGACAGCTGCGTGCTGAAGATAGAGGATATAAAGGAAAATCTTCGTTTAAAAAAAAAACCCGGCTACGTGTGGACTTTGCCTAAGCTACAGCTATAAAAAGAGGAGAACATTTAAGCTTTTACATATCTTTACTGAGCATTCCCATAAAATAAAAAAAAAGGCTCTGTAAGTGTAGGAGTCACCAGACAGTAATGCAGCACATGTTTGACCAACCTGAACTGACAGACCTGACATGTATGGTTTGGATTTTTTTTTTTTTCTCATTTGGTTTATCTCACACAGCTGATTCTGATCACAGGTTATCCTGAAACCTATTCATCATAATCATCATTAGTATCCAGTCACATGTCAACATTTACTCAAGCTACAAGAGCAGCCAATAGCAGGAGATCCTTGCCTCTTGAGCTGACACACTTCTCACGATAATCCCTTTAGCGAATTTAAATAGTTGTCCGTGTAGAGACCAATCACAGCTTGATGCATTAATCAAAGTGACCAATCAGGATCTTTGGGAAAGACTACAATCCCCGCCTTCATCACAGCCATATGACTATACTTCCTCTTTATTATCTCCAGAGCTGTTTACCACAGTCTGGTTTCAGTCACTATGTTGTTGCCAAACTACATGCATGTGTTTCACAGACCCTTACTGTGGCTCCTCTGATTGTGTGATTTTTTTTTTCTTCCTCCTCTTTTGCTCAGAGTTATGCAATGTTTTTGCTGGCACCGAGCTTCTATGCTTTTTTTCAGCCATAATCGTGGGCCAATCAGAAATATGAGAAAAAACAAACAAACTTCACACCACCTGCAATGAAGATATAAGTGTCTGTATTTTACCTTTATTGCTGGCACGCTCCCCATCCTCATTTATTGGAAAAATGTTACTGGATTCTAGTTCTGTCTTGCAAAGATCTTTCATTACAAGCCAGATTACAGGGAAAAAAAGGAAACAGGCATAGTTCTGCATTGCACTGACGCTTTAATCCAATAATACACTGAGTATGTATTGTGTTATAACAGTAAATGCTGGAGGGGCAGATCATTATCTGGCTTCATGTATAACAAGTCATAATGTTATAACTTTTTGGTCTGAATTTTGCAATTTGGATTCAAATGCTAACTTTCTACTTGGCTTAACTAATCTGCACAGTTTGGAGGGTTTAGCCTTACAATTAAGTAACAGCTATAGTGGGCAGGGTTTTCTTTAAATAGACAGCCTCAGAATCTGAAAAGTGGCACTACAGAAACCCAACAGAACAATGGATGGCATATAAGCCATGTTGAACAAAATATGCTCAGTCACTTTTGTGAGTCTTTATAAATAGTGGGTTAGATTATTGTAAGGTAGTCACTATTGTGATGTAACCCACAGTGACTTCCCCAGCTAGTCAATCATTGACCAACACTATTCTGAGATATCAGCCTGAATCCATACGCTTGGGAACCCCAGTGAATCAGCTTCTAAAAAAGGGACTGGTACTACAAAGCTGTTGCAACCCTTATAACTGAGAAGGTGGTTGTGGAAAAGGAAAAAAGAATTTGGTTCCTTTACAAATTTAGCTGAGATAAGAACTGAACTTGTAGAACAGGGACTATTGGTGAGTTTCATGGTCGGAACTTGGAAATTTCGACTTCCCAGTCGGATAAATCATCTGGAACGCACCCTCGAAATTTGGACTTCCCACTTGGAAAGTCGGAGACTTTTTTCAATTGACTTCCGACTTCAATATAGCCCCTCCTTGCAGCAACAATAGTAGCTGTGGAGGAAAAATGTTTATTTTACAACACCAGTAAGAGTGCATCTATTAGATGATTTAGCATCTGCAGCTCTAAACTTAACAAAATGGAAGTAGTGTTTGCATATGGAAAGCACAGATTAAACAATAGCCAGCTGGGAGTTGCCATATCGGAATCTCCACTCATCTGACAACTGTGACTGGAAAGCTGTTTGCTTGGGTGTGAGGTCAAACCCAGCTCTAAGTTCCGACTTCTGGCTACCGAGGTAACTGAGGACACAAGGGAATGTATGTTGCCAATAACTAGGCTTACCATTGTTTGCAAAAAAAAGTGGTCAGCTGGTGCTCCTCCTCGTCAAAAAACTGACATGAAACTCCCAAAAAGAAGAAAGAAAAAATGAAATGACTTCTAAAATGAAAACAGTATTTGGCTATTATAATTTTATTGCACTCCTAATCCCAAAATAAATCGGCAGTAGTATTCATATCATTAGTATAATTTATTGAACACTATCATATTTCTATCCAGTAAAAGTCCAAGAATACGAAGAAAGGAGAGCTGAACTGAGCAAACCGAGATTCTTTTCCTTTCCCTAATCATAGGTCAGTTAATTCATAAAACAATATCCTAAACTTTGAACATTAATTTGACACCACCGACACCTGTTTGATCCATAATCTGAGAATGGAAAAACCTTAACCCTACCAAGACAAAGCCATCAACCTAAGGACAGACCGAGCAAGGAAAAGAGTGTAGAGGCCCATTTTAATGCTCTTGGAGCAGGGGACTACAGCTCAGGTTGCAGAAAAACTATTGGTCATACACTCCACCAGTTTGACTTTTATAGAAGACTGAAATAAGAAAGTCATTGTTAAAATACACCAATAAGAGGTCTGCTTCTAGTCAGGAATCTACTCTGGACAGATTAAACCAAAACAGAACTTCTGTGAGGCAAAAAATATATTTGGCCTCAACTGTGCAAATTGTCCATCTAAAATAGATGAGAGATTTCAGTTTTTTTCACCATAGGTATATGTCAACTGTAAGAGACATAATGTAAAAAGAAATCTAGGATATCACATAGTATGATAAAAAAAACCCAACGTTTTTATAGAGTTGGCGGTAATTATTTGGTCAATAAAAAAGTTCACCTCAGTATTGTGTAATGTAACCTTGGCTGGCAATGACAGAGGCCCAATCTTTCCTGTAGGTCTTAACCAGGTTTGCACACACTGTAACTGGTATTTTGGTCCATTCTTCCATGCAGATCTGTAGAGCTAGGATGTTTTTGGGCTGTCACAAGACAACACGGACTTTCAACTCCTTTCCCTATTAGATTGAGGTTTTCAGGGAGTGGCAAGGCCACTCCAGAACCATCTAAATTCTTTTTACGTAGCCACTCCTTCCTTGTTAGGTTGGTTTATTTGGGATCACTGTGATGCTGGAAGATCCAGTGGCTTTTCATCTGCAATGCTCTCACTAATGAAAGGAGGTTTTTGCCCAAAATCTTGTGATACAGGACCCCAATTATCCTTTCCTTAATATGAATCAGTTATCTGTCCGCTTTGCAGAAAAGAATCCCCAAAGCAAAGCATTTCCACCCCCAAGCTTCACAGTGGGTATAAGCATTCTTCCCCCTCCAAACACGTTGAGTGGCGTTTATACTACTTTCTATTTGGGTCTCATCTGACCACATGAAATTCTCCCAATCCTCTCGATTATCCAGATAGTCTCTGTTCACCTTTAAATAGGCCAATGGGATAAGCGGGGGACCTTTAGAGTGTTGCAGGATTTAATCCATGACAAAGTAGTGTGTTACTAATAGTAACCCTTTTTACTGTGGTCCCAGTTCTCTTCAGGTCATCAGGTCACAATTTGCCCCATGTAGTTCTGGTCGATTTTCTCACCAGTCTCAAAATTATTTGTATCTCACAGGGTAAGAACCTACATGAAGCCCCAGGTTAAGGGAAATTACTAATTATTAACTAATTACTAATTTGTTTTAAAATAATTACTCCCAGCAGTTGATCACCTCTTACCAAGCTGCTTGCCTTTTGACACATCCTAGTCTTGTGCAGGTGTACAATCTTGTACCTGGTGTCCTTAGACAGCCCTCTTGTATTGACCATGGAGGAAGTTGGAGTCTGACTGTTTGAGGGTGTGGACCTTGATCATAGAGAGTTCAAACCACTGCCAGTAATACAGGTAATGGGTGGAGGATAGGAGACCTTTTTAAAGCGGAGGTAGTAGGTTTGTGAGGACCAGAATTCTCTCTTGCTTTTCGGTGGTAAATCGTAATTTTCTGCATCGTAATTCAAGTAAATTCTTTAAAAAATCATACATTGTAATTTCCTAGATTTTCCCCCCACATTCTGCCTCTTACAGTTGACGTGTACCTATGATAAAAATTACAGACTTCTCTTTGTAAGTGGGATAGCTTGCACAATCCGTGACTGCAAAATTATAATTTTTTTGTAATGAATGTGTTTAGGTTGTAACATGCTCAGTGGAAGATCAGAAATTAGTACCTTAAAGCTGTGAACAAAAGAAAAACAGAATTAGGAGCAATATGTTTCTGAGATTGGGGTCTAAAGCAGAATTTAGGATTTTGTCTCCTATCTGGAACGCATTTATTGCTTTCCTCAAAGCACTTAGGTTAAACTGCTTAAAATACTATTTCTGTTAACTGGTAAAGCACATAATTGGTTTGATCTGATACGTATATATTCATTAAAAAAATCCTTCCATCTATTGGTTATATAGTCACTTGCCAGTGCAGAGTTGTGGGGGCGTTTTCTTGTTCTTCTGTCTTGGGCCTCATCTATTTTTCACTTGGGTGGTTTTAGTAACATTTGTTTGACCCTCTTGGTTCGAGTTATTTTCTTTGTGTGTCAGTCAAACTACCAGCAGCTGCATTATTTTTTCACTTGCTGCAGATTTTTTGCACAGGTCACTGAGTTCTTTATACAATGGGCACAACACATCCTTTTTATACTCACAACACTGAAGTAAAAACATCGGGCACAGAGGGAAATATGTTTCTCTACTTTTATTCAAAGCCATTTCTTTCAGTAGAATCCAGAGGAGGGGACTTCTGTTTAATCACTACATATATCACTTGGTAAGTCCACTGAGGAACAGTCCAGTTTTGATTTGAGTTTTTTTCCTTAGCCAAGGTCACACGCTTCTGACATTGTTTTTAGGTAAGGTTCTGCTTAAGATAAAGAGTCTGACATTTGTAGCTCATGTCTAGGATTCGTCTATGCAGGCATAGCTTCATTCCACTTCTCGTGAAAATCCCCCAAAATGCTGAATGGACCGTTTTCTACCACACTTTTCCTCCCATTCAACTTTCCGTTAATATGTGTTTATACAGCACTCTTTGAACAGCAAAAAACAACCTTTTTGAGGCTCATCTTGTAGAGGGTGTCAATTAGTATGGGCAACATAAAAGGTATTTAGCCAAAGGTAGAGATTTTGATTAAACCGCACCACTGCGGTTATGCATCTTGGTGATGATATCAAGCTGTGCTCACATACTTTAGGTACACAAGGAGGATAAATACTGATGTTCAGTATTTGTTTTACACTAGATATTGAAAGTTTAAAATTAGTTGTTTTTCATTTAACGGAAAAGAAACCTGTCAAACTTGAGGCATTTTTTATAAAAACGTATTTGCAGGTTTGTTGTTGTGTGACATTAAAATCATAAATAAGTAGAAAAGCAGATCTTTTTAACTTTATTTTCACAATATTTAGGTTTTATCTGATTTTAAATCATCTTAATGATTTAAAATCACTCCCTGCGTCGGGCAATAGACAAAGTTGCCCCCTTGAAAAGGAAGGTGGCTAGCCATAGAAGATTAACTCCCTGGTTTAATTTAGAGCTACGTACCCTAAAGCAGAATGTTAGAAAACTAGAGAGAAAATGGCGCTCCACGCATTTACATGATTCCTTTTTAATATGGAAAAATAGTTTATTGCTATATAAAAAGAGCCTTCACACAGCTAGAACAGCATATTATTCATCTTTAATCGAGGAGAATAAAAATAATCCTAGGTTTCTTTTTAATACAGTTGCCAAACTCACACAGGATCATAGCTCTATCGAGCCAACCATTCCCCAAGCTCTAAGCAGTGACGACTTCATGCAATTCTTTATAAATAAAATAGACTCCATAAAGAATAAGATAATTGGGAACCTTCCCAATATGCTGGCTTCCTCCTTAGTTAATGAGGCAGCCTCAAAAATGGTGGAACCTAATATATGCTTAAACTGCTTTAATGCAGCCGAACTTTGTGATGTACTAAAATTATTAGCTTCATCTAAACCTTCAACTTGCGTTTTAGACCCAATCCCAACTAAACTCTTAAAAGAAGTTTTCCCTCTGATCGCTGCTCCAATTTTAAATATAATGAATCTATCCTTAGTCAATGGATATGTACCACAGGAGTTTAAGATTGCTGTAATTAAACCTCTACTTAAGAAACCCTCTCTTGATCAAAACGACTTAATTAACTATAGACCGATATCTAATCTTCCCTTCTTATCTAAAATTCTTGAGAAAATATTTGCACACCAGATATGTGAGCATTTAAACAATAATGAGCTGTTTGAGAAGTTTCAGTCAGGCTTTAGAGCTCATCATAGCACTGAAACAGCTCTGGTGAAGGTTACTAATGATATTCTCATAGCCTCAGACAATGGACTGGTGACCATTCTGGTCCTGTTAGATCTCAGTGCTGCCTTTGACACTGTTGATCACAATATTCTCATAGAAAGGCTTCAAAGTGTCGGTATAATAGGAACAGCACTAGGTTGGTTTAAATCTTATTTGTCTAACAGATTTCAGTTTGTTCAGGTAAACAATAGATCTTCCTCAACCTCAATAGTTACTTGCGGAGTACCACAGGGTTCAGTGCTTGGGCCGATTCTCTTTACTATATATATGCTTCCTATTGGTAAAATAATTAGGCAGCATGGGATAAAATTCCATAGTTACGCAGATGATACACAGCTATATCTATCCATAAATCCTGATGAATCCAATCAGTTAGGTAGACTACAGGCATGTCTGGAAGACATAAAAACTTGGATGACTCTAAACTTCTTGCTTCTAAATTCTGATAAAACAGAAGTTGTCGTCTTTGGACCAGAAGCTCTGAAAAAGAAACTACTTAGTCAGCCCCTTCACCTGGACGGCATTAAATTAGCCTCCAGTAATAAAGCAAAAAACCTCGGTGTCATTTTTGACCAAGATATGTCATTTAGAACTTACATTAAAGAAGTCTGTAGGATTTCCTTTTTTCACCTTAGGAATATTGCAAAAATTAGAACCATCCTGTCCAGGAATGATGCTGAAAAACTAGTCCATGCCTTTGTTACTTCAAGGCTGGATTACTGTAACTGTCTATTATCAGGTAGTCCACAGAATACAATTAAAAGTCTTCAGTTAGTTCAAAATGCTGCTGCTAGGATTCTGATGAATATTAAAAGAAGAGATCACATTTCCCCTGTTTTAGCTTCTCTTCACTGGCTCCCAGTAAAATCTAGAATAGAATTCAAGATCCTCCTTCTGACATATAAAGCCCTTAATAATCTAGCTCCATCATACATAAGAGACCTGATTGTTCCATATGTTCCTAACAGAGACCTTCGCTCTCAGACTGCAGGTTTACTGGTAGTTCCTAGGATTTCTAAAAGTAGAATGGGTGGCAGATCTTTCAGCTATCAGGCTCCCCTCCTATGGAACCGGCTCCCAGGGTTGGTTCGTGAAGCAGACAATTTGTCTATCTTTAAAACTAGGCTAAAAACTTTCCTCTTTGACAAAGCTTACAGTTAGAGATATGTTTATAGGTAGTTAGAGTCAGGTCAGACAGGTAGATAGGAAGAGACAGGTTAATGTTAGTAGTCAGGCAGAGTGTCAAAAGTTAGGAAGAGATAGGAAGAGGTAGAGTAGCTAGGTAGAGATAGATTAATGTAAGCCAGGTAAAGATCCGGAGCCGGTCGCGGCTTACCGCCGCGGAAGAAATGTGCCCCACAGGGGCCAGCCAGCGCCGGAGAGAGGTCCCTCAAGGGGATCCTCCCGCACAGTGCGGCCGCCCATTACCTGCCGGGTTGAATCCCCCGGGCAGACTGTGCGGACCCCACCCGTTTATCTCTTAAACGTTTCTCGCCCTCTTCAACTCTGTCCTCTCAGTTCTGTCTATTTTTCCTTAAGATAGTTGTCGACTATCGGTCTCGTGCCGGTATTTAGCCTTAGATGGAGTTTACCACCCACTTTGGGCTGCATTCTCAAACAACCCGACTCCGAGAAGACCCCGGCATGACGGGGGCCGTTACCGGCCCTACACCGTCCACGGCTCAGGAGGACTCAGACAGAGTGTTGGTAGCCAGGTCTCCTAGTAGCTAGGAGACAGGTTAATGTTAGTAGCTATGCTGCTTTAGGCTAGGCTGTTGGAGGACATTATTAGGGTCTGTTCCTACTTTCTCTCCTACTTCTCCCCAACTGCATGATGTGCTGTCAATTCAAGCACTAACCTGTTTTCTATTATAGTAGGTGCTCCGGATTAGCCCTGCTTGACGACCCTGACTAAGATGGCATTGCAGTGACGGAAAATTCTCCACGTCCTGCAACAAACTTGTGCATCAGTTCTATTGCTCTTTCTGTGTCTCTGTTATGTATTCTCCAAGCCACAGACGGTCGCGGCAGATAACCGCTTGTGCTGAGCCTGGTTCTGCCGGAGGTTTCTTCCTGTTAAAAGGGAGTTTTTCCTTCCCACTGTCGCTGCATGCTTGCTCAGTATGAGGGATTGCTGAGAATTCCACGACGCAATCTTCTGTGGTTCTGTAATTTCTACACTAAACATTGTATTGTAATAACTCTTTTTGTTAAGTGCCTTAAGATGACATCTGTTGTGAAATGGCGCTATATAAATAAACTGAATTGAATTGAATTGAATTAATCTTTATGTTATGAGAATTTTTGTGTTGCATTATTTAGTAATTTTTTGGAATATCTTATAAAATGAATTTTGCCCAATAAATATGATTTCAATGGGATTCTAAATCTTTTTAAAGTTGTTCTGCTGCAATATATTGGAACGTGATAATGTTCATAAGCAGCCATTTTGACTTAAATAATAAAAAGGAATTTCTCTCAATACATATTGTTACCCTACATGCTTTAGATTATGCCGGAACATTGATCTGAGGCCATATCGCTCAGCCCTACTGTCAATGTCCATAACGCATTCTTCCCCATAACTGTGTCCTACGGACCCAGAATGAGAGACCAGTCTAATATTTAAAATTTTCACAATATTCAAATTTTTCGTAGGTGCTGAACTTTGGGTTTTCCTCATCTGTAAGCCATAATCATCAACATTTCAAGAAATAAGACTTTAAATATTTCAATATTGCACTCTATGTGAAATGGATCTTCATTTTATAGGAGTTTTTCTTTCTGGAATGAGTGAGCAAAAATATATATTTTTTTTATGATGGTCTAATCTTTTGCCACTTGAATGGCTTTGAATTAAACAAAATTATGAGCTAGAATGGCCCAGTCAAAGTCCAACTGAGAATCTGATGAAAACCTTGAAACCTGATGTTAAAAGGGACATTTTTTATGCCTCTTTAAACAAGTTATAGGTCTAAGGTTTGTACAAAAGATGTTAATGAATTTCTGTTATTAAGATCACTTTCACATAAAGCGATCTCACCATTTCAAATCTTGACAGTTTCAGTCCTTTTAGACAAACTGTTTAGAGGGATTCTGCGTCATAATGTGGTTTCTTTTCCTGTCTCGCCATCTATAATTGTTCCCAGATATCCCGAGTTTCTCTGATTGTCTCTCCTATTCAGGTCCCTGTGTATTTATACCCCTCTGTGCTTTTGTGTCTTGGTCGGTTTGTCATCATGACCATGTCGTGCTTTTAATGACAAGTCTCCCATGTCATTGTCATCACTCCTGGCTAATTAGTCTTGGGCTTTGTCATGATTCCGCACTCAGCTCCTCTCACTCCCGCATCATCACCCGCGCCTGTCTTCAATCTCCAGCCACTCACCTCATGTCCTTATAACCCGTCACCTCCCTTCAGTCGGCGCCGGATCATTACATGAGTTCATTCCCGATGTCCACCGTGCGTGTGCGCGCCTGCCGTCTCTGTCCCTGTTGTCCTACCTCTTCGTTCCTGCCGTCCAGACCACCACCACCACCATCCTCATCATCAATGTGCACTTCAATAAACAACCTTGCACTCTGCTTCTGCGTTTGGGTCAATACCTTCCACCACACTTCCTGACAACAGCTCACCTTACGCGGGCAAAAGGTTGGGAATCCTTCGACCCCGGATTGGGTGTAAGCATTGGTCCCCTTAAAAAAAATGAACTGTTGCGCTGCGTGCAATATGAAACAATTTCTTTCATCTGACGAGCCGCCGAAGACTGAACAGACAGTGGGCTGGGATTGTCTGTGATGCACAAAATCACAACTGTGCTAAGGATATGGATTTGATATTGTTTACAAGATATCAAAACGTACGTGTTTACAGACAAACAGAGCTGGCATAGCTGGAATATGTGTTTCTGTGTATGACAGAAGAGGCAAAGATCCAGTAGGTCCACATGGTCATAAAAATAATAATAATTGTATTATTGTTTTACAATGACATTATTCTTTTACTCTCACACTGGTGGAATCAAGCTACATTTGTAGCCACAGCTGCCGTGACACTGACAGAAGCAAGGCTTCTGTAGGAAGGCAGGTGAAGTGTCTTGCACAAGGACACGAAGGAATGTAGCATATGGAAGCAGGAATCAAACCCACAATTTCTGGGTTGCAGGCCAACAACTCTGCCACAGCCACCCTAACAAAATGAGAGTTCATCTATAAATTGACGGAGGAGGATGAAGATGAAAACTAAAGACGGGAATAAAGACTTTTTTGCTGTCCTGTTGAAAATGCTGCTTTTTACTTTTATTACATCGAAAAGAAAATAGTACTTGTTATCTCAGAATATTATTTCATATTTTCTTTATTTTTGGTCCGGTATGACATAAAAAGTGGACATTATTTTTTCAGGTAAACTTTCTAACCCGGAATAGTAATAAATACTATTATTAATTGATTTCCAGAGATTTTAAAGTTTTTTTTCTACTTGTAAAAGCCTATCTGAAAAGTTTTATTTAACTTTTTTATTTTAATAGTTGTTTGGTCATATACTTTCACAAGACATTATTAATAACAATAATAAATAATGTTATATGATACTGAGTTGAAACTTTTACAGTTCTATCCCCGAAAAAATGATGCTATGAAAAATTTTGTTTGAAGAATTAGTTTGAAAATGCTTGAAAAGTGCTTATATTTTGGTTTGGGAAAAGTGTATGAACCCTGTTGTAGAAGAACAACATTTTCTAAACATTTACCAAAAAAATGGGTGAATGGTTTTTATTCATGTTTGGAGGGTTTGTAGAGGCAGCAGAACACAAAAAAGGATGATAACAGTTACATTTGCATAATATGTCCCCTTTAATAGAATTTAGAATTCAGATCTTTTGATTGTTCAAAGCACAGCTAAGTATTTATTTGGAGTGGTGAAGAGTTTGGTAAATTATAGTTTGTTGTTGTAGCACAACATAATAAAAAAACCAAAACTTTGCAGGAATCTGTTATTTTTATTACAAAGTTTTAGTACCTATGGGGAAAATTGCTCATCATAATTTGTTACTGAGTAACACCATGTAGAACATCAGGTTTCCTACAAGTATAGAAGCATTTCTATAGGGAATTCTATAAGTACAAACGCTTTGTACTCTGATAATTGGTGAAGTAATGCATAGAACCCTGACAATGTGTGAATTCATCTGAACTGGATCAGCCTTCAGTCGATACTCAGGGCAAAGAAGAACAGAGTCTTGTTGTCATTTATTTGACTTTATGTGCAGAGTGTGGGTGTTTGTTGAGTGGAGAGCTGGGACAGAGAGCGGGCCTGTTTGAGCCGGGACACGGCACAAGCCACGCCGCCTTTTGTTACATCACACGCAAGAGGCTGTAGCGGCAGAAAAATGGGGATTACGCCATTGGGTCACAGTCTGTCCAAAGAGAGAGTCTGTTATCAGGCCTCTGCAGGCATGATTGCGCTCTCAAAGCAAATAACGTGTCCTCACAACCCTCTATAAACCTGTCTGCTATTTGCAGCTGACAGACTGAAGAAAGCCGTTTCAACAGGTATTACATCAGGAAGCAGGTTAGACATAGTTTGCATAGTTTTATTTTCACTTTGAAGTTTGAATGAAATAGTTAAAGCTCAACTAAAAGCACAACTTTAAAATTGTCAAGAAACAGAAATCACTATATCGATGCTGATTGGACGTATGTATGTGTTGTTTGTCATGTTATTTTGGTTTTATTTAGTTTGCTGCTCTTTGTCTGTCTCAAATCACCCAGTGACTCCAAATCCTACTTTTTACTAACAAAGATTTAACTCAAAACATTGTGTACTTATTAATATTATATTTGTTAACTATTATATCACTTCAGAGAAACAGATTAAAGGTTTTAACAGTTTGTTACGCTAAGAACTATTCTAAGAACTAAGAACTATTCACATGTGAGACCAGATTTCCTGTCTAGGACATTAGATCCCAAACTTTCCTTGTTCCGACCCACATGTATTAAAAAAAAGATGGTTTTGACCTGTTTGTTGGCTAAGGATACAATCACTTTTACCAGGAAGGTATTTCACAAAGCGAACTCAAAAAATAGAAGCTCATTTAAAATATCCTTGCTTGAATTAAAGTAACAGTTCACTCCAGGCTTGGTTTCACAAACGAAGCTCAGGTGAATTCGATCCAGGCTAATTCCAGTTAGATTTAACCAGCTAGGCTTGTGTGATAAGTTTACATTAAAGGCATCCATCTCAATCGATACTAGATGTGGGAGAATGGAAGGAGAGAGCTGTGTTCTTTTGCCAGGCAGAGCAAGAATTATTAATGCAAACTTCTGAGCAACGCAACTACACCATAACCAGTAAGGGGAACAGCAACTGCATACAAAAGTTTGTCAGGCTGCGTTGTGTTATAATGTGAATTGGGTGTTGTTGCTTTACGGACGGTTTAGAGTGTGACACAGTCAGCGCTGTGAAGCACTTCTAACTGTAAAGTTGTGAGTAAATATAATTACCTTGTTGGGTAGGGCAAGATAAACAAAACGAAAACTACAGCTCCTGCAGCCACTGTAATAAGTTTGTGCTGGAGAATGGCTGGGGCTAGGGAGAGAACAGCAGTAGCATACCAGCCCTACAGTGTGACATCACACGGATCCTCCAATAAAATTCATAAAGCTAAATTAAACCTCAAAGCACAAGTTGCCATGGTGAATGAGCGGGGCTTCAGGTTAGCCTCATTCGTTCGTTCATTTGGGAACTTGAGCCAAGATTGTCAAAGCAAGCCTGGCTTTTGAGATTAGCTTGCTTTGTGGAAAACCCCACAAGGTTGTCTTGAAAGTGATACAATGACAATACAGTCAGCATCAACAGCCAACATATTGGCTTTTCATTTTTTACAGTATTTCTAAAATACATGTGCTTCTTATTGTCATTTTTGTTATTTAGGAAATTTCCGGGCTTGACATCAAGACGCTAGACTTACAAATGGGGTCCTTTCCCCATCTTTGAGAACTTCTTTTATCCAATCTCAAAGGATTTTGATGGAGTCAGCTTACATTAAATTAATCTTATAATGCGGTGGCATTATGTTATTTTAAAAGGAATTGAACAGTCCACTGTTGAATTTGAGAACATTTATTCATTGCTTGTGCTTTCTAGCCCTGCTCAAAAGTGAAAGTGAAAGTGAAAACCTCTGGTGGCACAAGTATTGCTAACATCTTATGTAACTAAAGCTTTTTTAAATGTTCTCTTTACTTAAAGTTGATCATGGTATCTAGCATCTGTATATCAAGCTTTAGATGGTATCTGGATGCCAACTGGTTGTTAATGAATGATGCCAGGAGAAAATCTATGTTCTACTATCATTAAAAACAAGTGCTGCATGCTAAACTACAGGGACTTTATCTGGAAATCTGTGCTCTATCTCTTTCCTCTTCCTTTCTCTTTCTCTCTCTCATTCACATACAAGTCTTTGGATTCAGGTGTTAAAAAAAAAACCCAAAATGTTTTTTTTGCTTAGAAACCGTGTAAATGGGTCTTCACCAATGCAGTCTTTCAGTTTCAGAGCATTATCCTTTATTTTTGTTTAAACTTCTTAAATTCTACATTTTTTGATCTAAAAATGACTTAGTGCTGTCGCTCATGGTCAGTGTGTCGTTACTGCTTTTGAATTTTGTGATTGGCTTAGAGCGGTACATCTTTTCCATTGTCTACGTCAGGGTCATGTTGTCACATAGACGCCCTCCCTCTCTCAAACACACTGGCCCCGCCCTGTGACGAGTTGAAACTGCTTATCTTGTGTGCTACATGCACACACAGAAGCATGCTGAGAGAAACTGAGAAGCTGAAATCCGTATATCGCACTTTGGGGGACCACAACGTCAAAGTGATTTAAAGCCATAAGTTATAACCTGTATGTTTTAAACACACCGTGACTGAGAAAAAAAAAAAAGCTGTGGTAGTTCCTTCCGAAGCTACTTAGCATCTGTGCTAGCACTAGGCTCTCTGCTACCATACGTGCTGCTGGCTTCAGGCAGCACTGATCCAGCATTCTGAGCCAACGGTTCGAACTAATACGACGTTTGGCTGCTGTGCTCCATAAAGCCTCCCTTTACCACTGGTGGATGGTGGAGAAGAGACTTCATTTCTCCATTTACCGTAAGTAAAGAGAGGCTTCATGGAGCTAGGCGGCCCATGCCAAATTAGCTCGAGTTGGTTCCGCTGTGACTGTCTTCCAGGCCACACCCCAGCGAGTCCCCCTTGCGCTCATCCTCCACACTTGCCTGATGATGCTTTTTCATGGGGTTCACTTACTATTTAAAGATGCACTCCGTCTTGCACTGAGGTTGCCACAAATACATCGTGTATTAAATTGTACAGTGTGCTATTGAGGGTTTCTGTTGGTGACGGACAACCAATATTGGTTGTTTGGCACTGTGGGTTCTCGGTTCCCAAGGAAATGTGTACTGTCATGCAGTGAACTCAAACATGAGCTTCTGTATCAACAACTTGTGATGTCATGAAACCAGTGATGTATCTGTGAAATCTAAAAACACTCACTATTAAGCACAAATGCAGAATGCGATAGGCCTGTTTTTCTCTCAATAAGGAGCCGTTTAGATTACAAACCTGGTGGACTGTATCAGGAAACTGTAAATGGGTTTTAGCTGGCTCTATCAGCAGGATAATAATTAAGAAAATATGTCCAAATAGCTCACCAAATAGTAGCTTTGCTGTCCTAAATGAACACCTCAGTGCCCACACTTAACCCCAGTAGAATACCTAGGGGGATGAGGTGAAGAGTCGAGTGAACAATACAGCACAATCTCAACTATTTACTAGAGGAATCCTGCAATAGATCATTTTCAGACCGGTTGTGCCAAACATGGTCTGTTTTATGACGTGGAGTTGCATCCATATTGTCTTGCAAAATAAAATAGTGTAAATACCAACCTAATATCAATTTGACAATATAAATGATTTCCTCCAACTGATGTGACTTTTTTGGTATTCACATTTGTCCTTTACTGAGTGGTAGTTAGATTGATTCTGCTGTAAAAACTTTCTTTGACAAGAAGGTATATAAAACGGATTCATTTTGTAAGGTAGAGGCAAGATACCGACTCCTCATGTCCTCAATGCCCAAATTCCTCAATTTAGCCACTCGTTTTTAGGCCTGAGCATTGTAAAATTAGGACTTGAAACTGAATCAAACCTTCTGAACATGACAACTCCATGAATATTGGTGGGTTTATAGTAATTCATATCTGGTCCACGGGTATGGCAAAAATACATTTGTGACTCAGCACATAACTCAACAGCTCCTGCTCCACGTTGGCTTCAAAATGTTCTGCTCGAGTGCAGGAAAATGTTCCTTTCCTTTGCCTTTCAACTATCTTAAAGGGACCAGTTACAATCTGGTCTAACATGAGTGGGTCAAAGGTGACACAGAAGACACATACTAACCGCTGGTAAAGCAAGTGCTGTCTTTTCTTTCCTTCCTTTGATTATCAGACAATTTGGTTATGCAGACAAAGATAACCCGGCTCGCCTGCAGGTGTGGGGCAGATTGCGTGATTCCGATTTCATAAATAAGCATGCAGTAAGACTGGCAGGGCGTTTAGTCTATAGAACAGACAGATACCAGCAGCCTGTTTGACAGTAATGTCCTCTGTGACACTCGGCTGAAAGGTATGCATGGTATGGGAGGAACTCAGCGGCATGCTGTCTAGGCCCCGGCAGTTGGCAATTAGCCCAAAGTCAAACCTAAAACCCAGGCACCGACCAACAGGTTTCTGGAGAGAGGCTGCCAGGTTAAGGAAATGACGGTCCCTTTAATACAAGCGTGGGTTTACCTAAAAAAGACTGCGTGATCTCTACCGGTTTTGCAATGCAGACTTGATCGTGAGTCATCACATTGGGCACACTGAGCACTTAATACAGGATTAAAATACTTCTCATAGTTTTGTTACTAAAAAAAGAAGTTGTAGGACTAACTTTATGAACAAACCTTAGACAATATTAAAAAAATTAAATAAACAAGTTGTATAGAATTAAGTATTCAACTAATGTAATCTTTAAAACTTTGTCTCGAGGAAACAGATCGTGCCTTTTTCAAACAAAGCATTCCTTTCATTATGTGCCACGTTCAGGGAATACAGGTTGGACCGATAGGGTGGTGAGGTGTATGTTTCCTATAAGACTGACATGATTCAGACATTTCAGCTTATAAAAGACCTTTTGACTTTTACACATCTTGTTTTTATTTGTCTCAACTTTTCTTTCATGCAAACAATCACATGTCACTTAATCCAGATATTTGTATTTATAAAGTACAATCTGTCACACAAAGTAAGCTGTACTGACAGCATGAAATATTGAATAAATTAGTCTAAGCTATTATTATAGATATTTACCTTAAGCTTGACATCATCCCATGTAAGAAAGCAAGAATTACTTTACTGATAACGTTGTGATGAGGGAATAAATTATTCATTATCAGTAATATTACATACCAAACATTTTGAGGTACAAAGTTGAGCTGGATGTCTCACACTGCCCATAGGGGGTGTTTCGTGCACGTTTTGACAACTTGTGGAAGTAATTTCTATGATTTCCATAAAGTATACAGTGTTACAGCCTGGCTCATGGAATGGTATAAATAGAGGGAGACAACATGAAATGTTAACATTTTAACAAAATCCTTTATATAACCAAATAAGTTGGAATGTTCAATATTGGCTTTTTTATTTATTTATTTATTTATTTATCTATTTTTTTTTTAATTTTCTTTTTTAAAGTGTCCTGTCTAGCAGTATGTTACTCAGAATTGGTGTCTGAGTACCATACATACCTGAGTATGAAAAATCTTTATTAGTGATAACTGTGGGTTCAATTTCCTGACGTCATGGATACTAAACCGAGACAAGAAGGGAGAAAGGAAGAAGGTGAAGAAAAGAAACCGGCCCAGCAGAGGCGCGAACCGACGACACAAGACAGGGAGGCAAACAAAGAACACAAGAAAACATCCCAGTCCTCCACCTCTGCCGGACGGCAGAGAAACAGTAATACAAAACAAAAACAACAAACTGTACAGAACCAAACCAATAGTTATAGGATCTAGTAGAATAAACTAAGAATTACACATTCACTACACACAAGCATGGATTAATGAACATAATACAAATGTTTCTGGTAAGCTCCTGGTAACAACTAACTAATGACGATAACCTCAGCTCAAGATATGCCCGTCCACACCAATGTCCCCACACCTATGTGTGTGTGCGAGCATGCAGGTCTGAATAAGGTTTCCCCTAGCAAGTGATTGATAGCTGGTGTAAGGAACCGTCAATCCGTCCAAGGAATCGACACAGACATGGAGGAGGCAAGAGATGTATGCATCCAGGGTCCCACAGAGTACAGAGGCCACAGGCGGATCAGCGCAGGGTCGATCACCCGCCAAGAGGGGAACAGATGGAAGCCCCAGGGGAACACCCACCAGCCGCAATGCTGGGGCCCGAGAGATCGCAGTGACGAGCCCACGGGCTCCGCCGGAAACCGGCTACGCCAGGGCGGGCCCGGATCAGGACCCGGAGGCCACGGGGACCAGGGGCACCCCGCCCCCAGCGGGGCCCCAACCAGGGACCAGCCGACAAGGGCCCCCCGCCGCCGCCGCAGGCAAGGGGGATCCGCAGCCAACCGACGGACAACACACGCCGCCGCCACCCCGGACCAATACCCATCGCCAACAACCCGGCCCGCCCCCACACACCCACACGCCAGGGAGCCACAGCAAGAGCCACAGCGGATGTACGCCCTCCCCCCAGGCCGCGCCCAGCCGGCACCTGGACATCCAGATCTTCCAGCTCCTGGGTCCAGATCCCGCCCCACGCAGGGCGCCAAGATCAGGGGCCCAGCCAATGCCGGACAGCCCCCCCCAGATGAACCGACCAGCCAGCAGAAGTCCTGGAACCGGCAGGAGGCCTGGGCGCCAGGCACGGTCCCCACCGATCCACCGGACGGCACCAACCTACTCTACAACCCCGGCACCCCCATAAGAGGTGCCCCAGTCAATCCAAGGAGGACGTCGGCCCGAAACAGCGGCCGCCCGACACACCGGACCACCCAGGACCCGCCAGACATGCACCAGGACCGAACCGGGCCGCAACCGGGACCCCCGGCCCCAGGCATCGAGAGCCATCATCAACCAGCGGGCAGGAGCATCCATCACCAACGGGGAGTAACTGAGGGGAAGAAGACGCATCAGGCCAGAGGGAAGCCAAACACCCAACCTGACAGGTAGACATAGACAGACAGAGACACTCATACGTACCCTCCCTCTGATGCGTACACATTCTTACAAATATAGGACATACGAAAAAAGGACGCTATACACTCATTCATACCCCCCATACGTACACTATACTCCATACTCCCAGGCCCAGGGACAGATGCCCCAATAGAGCACCCTGCCCCTGCACCCGGGAGACATACCCCTTTGCCCACCAGGATGGGGACAAGCAGACCGCCAAGGCCCCCACACCGGCAAGAGCAGCCCACCAGCCCAGGACCCCGACCAGAGGTCCGACCCCTGATGGTCCAACGAACAAGGGTCGGGAAAGACCCCCCAGCCTCTCTCCCCCCGCTCAATGTGGTGTTGTTGCGTGTTGTTCTAATGTGCACTTAAAACAGAGGGGTGGGACATGGGAATACTGCCGGGTACCCCCATCTCCCCCCCCGGGCCCTCAGTGTCTAGATGCGTTTAAACAGTGGGTGCCGGCACCACAGGCGAGGCCCCCCACAACGGGCCCCCTATAAGGGGCCCCCCATGAGGGGTCCCACCCCCAGCGCCAAAGCGCCCCACCGCCAGGTCCCTACATGCGCGTTCCATGTAAATGTTGCAAGTGTAAGTGTCTAAGTTGCTCAATAAAATCGGGACCCAGGCCGCCACCGGGTAGCGAAGACGGAAGCTCCATCCCGCACCCCAGTGACATGCCCACGTCCCAGGGCCTTGTGAATGGTAGAATGAAGGAGCAGGTGGACAGAGGCATGGGGATGGGGAGAAAATAATGGCCTTTTTTAACCAATATCCAGTATACCTACATACTCAAACTCAGTTTTCAATACTGATATTAACCAATGCCACTGATCGATGTCTACCTACACATACAAGTTTACTCAGAAATTAAAAAGCCACACGATATATCGTGAGTTTAGCTTAAAAAACAATAATATCTAAAAGAAAAAAACGATCTTACGAAAACCAGCCTGGTGCCCAGGTTTTTTATGAGCCCAGCGTTATCTCAGGAGGAATATGTAGCCATAGAAAGTTTAAAACAATGGGGCACCAGGCATTAAAGTTGTTTTTAACGTGTCTAAAGTCCAATGCTTTTTAATGGGGGCCTAGCGGCCAAATGGAGGTACTACAGCAATGGAGGAGCAATGGCGGCCTCCATGGTATGCGGTCACAAAGCAGAGCAGCCAGCAGCCATTGGTCTGGCACCAACAACCATGTCACGTTCAAAGTTACTTAAATCACCTTTCTATCCTGTTTG
Organism: Apricaphanius iberus; assembly: GCA_028564705.1. Classification (NCBI taxonomy): domain Eukaryota; kingdom Metazoa; phylum Chordata; class Actinopteri; order Cyprinodontiformes; family Aphaniidae; genus Apricaphanius; species Apricaphanius iberus. The sequence continues at coordinate 1,809,022 of JAPXFQ010000075.1, read as the reverse complement.
AACTGCATCAGATCGTCTTCACCATTTCTACATGACTAAATGCATTGAGGTGCTGCCATGCGATTGGCTGATAAGAAAACTGCGTTAACGAGCAGTTGAAGAGGTGTGCCTAATAAAGCGGCCAGTGAGTGTATATTGTGTACAAACCTAGACATAATGATAACAGTTGGAGTTGTTTAAGTAGCTAACATAGACAGTGTACATCTTACTAGCTGGTTAACCTCCACCATTCCGAATATTTATTCAACAAGCTTACTGAGATATGACCTCACTCGACTACAGCTAAGGAAAGCATAACCAAGAATTTTCTTTAATCTTAATTCAAAAAATTCAAAACCTTAACAACAAAGAAAGATAAACAGATACATACAATATAGGGAAGGAGTGAAAACGCCTTGTTGGGTTTAGTGGTCGACAAAATGGACAATGCTGACAGTACTTTTGAATATTTGACAGACAAAATCCAAAAGATTTGTATGCACTTAAGAAACCTATCGTCTATCACTACTGCAAGCCAAAAATACTGAAGTTAGAATTTGATGTGTCGCTTCCTAACCTAACAGTGCTAAAAAGCCGGAATAAGACCACCTTGGATTGAGATTAGCATAAAACAAACATAATAAAAGGACTCAAATGTAGACTTAAACATTTCTCTATAGACCCACAAAGGTAAGACAGACTTTATAGCAGAATTTGGGATTTGTCGATCTACTTCTGCCCTAAAATATTGTTGAAATCTTGTTTCATATCATTCTGTAAACCCAGTATCTTACAAAATCTCTCATGGGATGTGACTATCGATGCACCCTTTGTATTTACTTGGGATAAATCAATTTTATTGATTATTTGAATTTTTTGACTATTAAGATTTAATCTTTTTTTTTTTTTTACTTTTACACTGCTTGGACTTCCAAAGCTCAAAATGATGTCAATCCACTACAATGTTGTTTTAGCCAAAATAAAAGTTTTTGAAATTACTTTTTGTCAATTGCAAATCCTTGTTAAGAAAACATGGATAGAAAAAAAATGATTCTAAACGAAAATCGGATTTGGTATGGAAAAATTGGATATTTAATTTTTAAGCCATATTGCCTAGCTCTAGTATTTACACACCAATATTGGGTATAAATATTACTCTCTAAGCTATCTAAGCTAAGGAAAATGAAGGGCATACATAAAGTTTGAAGAAATACATGAAATAGCTTACTAATGAAATCAAAAATACACATTTTACAACAAGAACTTTAACATATATGTAATTTCAGGAAAAACAATTAATTTCTGCACTGATTTCAGCGTAGGTTTCATGAATTGGATTGAAGCAGCTTCTATTTCTACTGTATGTTTATAAAAAATGGTCCGGACTTTTCTCATTTTTAAGAGCTCTCTATGACTTACACATGTTATGTAATCCGCGGTCAAACAAGTCTCAAGTAAAACCACTCTGTTAAGTTGTCTGTCAAAAGTCCCAGAATCAGCGAGGTTCATGGGTAAAACCAAATGACGCTCCATGTACAAATAGACAGAGTCGTTTACAGCACAGAAACAAAGAGTCGCTTTTCTCCTTCTGGAAATCAGGCCACGCGATGTGCAGGGACACCCTGGCGGATCATATGACCTGAGATGTGTGGCTTTAAAACTGAATGACTTATTCATGACTGCCTGTCTGTCTGCTCACATGGACTGGGTTCAACAGCGCACAGTAATCGTGTGCTTGTAGTTCCGTGCTCCTTTGGTCAAAGGTTCAGACCACAAATTCCTGTGCAAACATTTAGGTTGGGACCAAAGCCAATGGGAAAACCTTTGCTGAAGAATTACTCAAAAACACAGAGATAAATTATGTCAGCTCAAAAATGGGGCTAGACTTAGCACATCTGTTCAAAGATTATTAATAGCTGTTAAATCATTAAACCATTTTTTGTGTCTGTGGCGACTCCCTCAAATCTTAGGTGGTTTCTCCCTCTACCACATTTGAAAATAATGTCAGCTGACAGAATTCTCATCCAATTTACAAAATATACAGAAAACCACAAAATTAAATGTATAAAAGCAACATACCAAAATATATTATCAACAAATAAAGTTAAACTAAAACAAATGAAATTTCTGCTTAACCGGGACAGAAAATCAGTGAGAACTAGATTTCAGCTCAGTTTTAAAATAATTCATGCTTTTGCTTGAACATTTTTGGGTTTCAGGCAGATAAAATGGTTCTGTGCCAATAAAATGCTTTCCTCCTTAAGAGTCCCTCTCAGGCCATTTTTATTCTATATATTCCACCTAACCAACAATATGGGGTATCTTGCATATGCCGATGACACACAACTTTATATCTCTGTTCCACCTCATAGCTGAAGTCCATTACAGTTACAGCAGGGTCTATACAATCAAAAAGTGGATATGTCAGAATTTGTTCATGCCTAATGAAAAAACACAAAAGTCTTTTTGTTTATGTTTTTTTTTTTATGAGTTGGACTCAGTAAAGATAACAACCACAGATTAGTGCAGTTTTGGACATAAATCACAACAGCCACGAGAGGTTTATTTCAAAATCAACCTACTATCTTAAAAAAACTGTTTCCTTTTAAAACAACACTGGTGGCTGGTTTTGTTTTCAGTATCTCCTAAAAAAAATCAGTCAGCTGCGGAAAATCAATAGTGCTGTTGCTAAATTCCTTTAGACAAGGCAAGACAAAAGTATTTGTTTTGTACACTCAGCAGCAAGGCAACTGAAGCTGGTTATGATTTGGGGAACAGTAAAAGCAACAGCATTCCAGTTATAACTCTACGATAAATCAAAGGCAGTGCTAAACTGATGATTTAGGGGAACTCAGTGTTTCAGCAGCTTTGCGGCCATAAACACATTGATGAGTTTTCTGAGTTCCCCTGGTGAAATTAATCATCTAATCCTATAGATATTTTTAGATGATAGAAAGCTGACTTCAAGGCTGGACTACTGTAAGTCCTTATTATCAGGAAGTCCACAAAATGCAATAAAAAGCCTTTAGTTGATTCAAAATGCTACAGCAAGAGTTCTGATGAATATTGAAAAGAGAGATCACATTTCTCCTGTTTTGGCTTCTCTCCATTGGCTCCCTATTAAATCCAGATTAGAATTTAAGATCCTCCTCCTTACTTATAAAGCCCTTAATAATCAAGCTCCATCGTACATCAGAGATTTGATTGTTCCATATGTTCCTAACAGGGCCCTTCGCTCTCAGAATGCAGGTTTACTGGTAGTTCCTAGGATTTCTAAAAGTAGAATAGGAGGCAGATCTTTTAGTTATCAGAATCCTCTCCTGTGGAACCAGCTCCCAGTTTTAGTCCGTGAGGCAGATACTCTGTCTGTTTTCAAGACTAGGCTTAACACCTTCCTTTTTGATAAAGCTTATAGTTAGTAGCTTAGGTTATGCTGACCTATTTTTGTAGTTATGCTGCTATAGGCTTAGACTGTTGGAGGACCGACTGACCACTTTTCTTCACTCTTCTACTTTTCTCTTCTACTACTCTCCAGATGTATTTTTTCTGCTGTTACTGTTATTTTTTCGCTCAGTGTTTTTCTCTCTGTAGAAGCTACACCTGGGACCTGAACCATGAAGGTAGCTGAGCAAACTCGGGGCTACAGGATTGGTTTTTGAGTCGACAAAACCAAACCGATGCAATCAGGCTTTATTGGTACCATGACGCAGCTCATCAACTATCTCTGTCAACTCAGGCTTTGATCCTTAAGCTATGATTAATCCACACGCGCGTGCACATAAAAGAGTGACGTCGACACTGAACAACCAATCGCGTTCGATATGGATAGAGCGAGAGCTATATACATTTCAGCGGAGGAGCAAGAGATAATTCTTCAGAAATATGAAGAATATAGAAGTATTTTTACTATATGTATTTTTTTCCAATACATATATATATATATATATATATATATATATATATATGTATTGCATATGTGTGTAGATGTAAGTAAAATGTGAATGTATAGGCTATTACATCCTAAGAAAGATTGATATTCATTGATTTTTAGATGCAACCCCAACTCCAAACGTTCTTGGCATCAGATCAAGACAAAATATAAAAATATAATTAAAAGTGGTGAGTATTTACCATAACCTTTTATTATTTTTTTGAACATTTAATCAAAAACACTTGTTTACAGAAAACAGAAGAAAATGTGAAATGAGGAAAACTGGGGAGGGCCACCTCCTCAAGATTACACTGTGGCGGAGGAGTTGGCTCTGAGCAACAATAAGGGGCGGCCGATTATGGATGGGGTACAGTAAGGGTATGGCTTCGACGAGTCACATTTGTTATGTGCGGCTCAAGAAGTTCACAAAGATAAGACATTCCTTCCACGGAAAATCTGTGTCTTTCATACAAGTAAGCATCAGAATAGTCAAATGGATTTTGTCTGTACCTAAAAACTCTTTCCCTACGCAGTGCACGTCTAACAATTTACGCGGAGATGTCCACAGGATTTGTGAGAAAAGGTGAAGCCATTGCAACAGAGAACAGACGCTGGGAATTAGTTACGTCACCTATATGTTTCTTTGCTCACAGCCGATTGGTCAAACTTCAGTCTGAGATCTCGAATCCAGAAAATAACCTGCCCCGGAGCAGGTTAGCCGTGCAGCCTAAGATACCATGGCAACAAACACCGATTAAAGCCGAGCTACTTTCATAGTACCTAAAACCCAGGGTTGGCGGAAACTAAGCTGAAACATAGCTGGCTAGCCACCTAATCCGGCTTCATGGTACAGGCCCCTGGTCTGGTATCCTGCTCAGCTACAACGTTCTGTTGGATGTGAGGGCATAGACTGGGATTATGCTCCCAGTAACTGAACATCTTAGTGTCATCAACTTTTCACTTTTTTTAATATATAAAGTACTCTTACATTCGTTCTTTTGTTCTTTCTGTGTCTATTCTCTGTTTTCTCAGAACCCCAGACAGTCGTGGCAGAGGGCCACTTGTAATGAGCCAGGTTCTGATGGAGGTTTCTTCCTGTTAAAGGGGAGTTTTTCCTCTCCACTGTCGCTACATGCTTGCCCAGTATGAGGGATTACTGAGGAATAGCTGTGGTTGGAGTCTGCATCAACGGAGCACAACTGCCAGTCAGTGACTTGTTGCAAACTGCTGGGATTCCTTATATAGAAAACTTCTTAACTGAGTGGTATGTTTGTATAAATGTATCGAAAACACTTGTCTTGTGAAGTGCCTTGAGATGACATCTGTTGTGAATCAGCACTATAAATGAACTGAATTGAATTGAAATTCTGATTAGTCCATTACTATATGTAGATTTAAGGCCTGATCTGTGGTTAGACCACTGTACTGGTTATCTGTTAGTGAAAGGATTGAAATAAAAACTCATTTATTAGTCTAAAAGACACTGAAAGATCTTGGACCTAAATATATTTCAAAGTTTCTGGTTACTAATGATCCACACATGCATTCAGTTTCAATATACTCCTCAGATGTGGAACCAACTCCCTGTAAAGTTAAGTTTTGCTAAAACTGCTGGCTCTTCTAAAACAGAACTAAAAATATGACTGCTTACTGCAACATTCCCATGAAGATCAAATATTATTTGTATTATGTCTCGCGTTTCTATTTGTCTTTAATATCTTTTAACGCCCCCGGTGTTTATCTGTAGAGCACAAATATTGTGTAGGACTGGTGGTAAACAAACACACTTACCTTGGCTGGCCTAAAACTCTAATAAATACAGAAATAAAGTTAAAAAGGATTAAAACTTTGAGATGATCATTGCGCATTTGAAAAGGACAGCAAATAATACACGCTCACTATTAATAAATGCGCCACAATGAGGTTTAGAAAATACTTGATCAATCTGCTGTGAATTTTTCTCTTAAAGATTGACTTTATATATTCTAAGACTGTAATTTGTTTTTGTTGTTTAATTTTCTTAAGTTCACTGTTGTTGTGTTGAAGATGAAGCTCCACCCAAGACTCAAGTTTGTTGCAACCCGTAAAATGTTTTTGCAGAATTCCTGTAAATACAGTGAGAAAGCCCCCAGCTTGACATTCTCCATCTTCTTTGTCCTTGCTGAAGATAATCATCCCCGCAGCATAATGCTTCCACCACCATGTTTCACAATATGTATGATGGACGATTTTCTTGTAGCTAACCTATAAAAGTTTTATTTTGATCTCATCAGAAAAGAACACATTCTTCCCAATGTTTGCTTTGTCCGCAAAGTAGCTTGTGGCAAACAGCAAAAATGTTTTTTTTTGTCTTTCTTTTTAAAATGACTTTCTTCTTCCTACTATTCCATCCTTGACCTGTCTTATTTGTTCCTTGATCCTTATGATATAATGTAATCATTAATGTTCTCTCACAAACCTCTGGGACCTTCATAGAACAGCTGGATTTACACTGAGATTACATGAGTGGACCCTAGTTACTTCTCAGTCAACTTCTGAAGGCAGTTGCACTGCGTTTCACCTAAAAGCGTCAGTATATAGGGGCAGGCATGTATGTTTGTGTCCTTGTCCAACTGTTTCTCTCCCAGCAGTCTCTCCTGACTCCAGAGCCACGTCCTCCTCCCCGTCTCTGGACACCTAATCCCCCTAAAGCCTCAGTAATGGCCCTGGACAGGGAGACGAAGCAGTGAGGGGAAAGTTTGAACTTTATGACCTCTCAAGCCGATTATTACAGGCCAGCTAAGTTCCACAGGCAGCACGGCGAGGCCTCCATCTCAGCCTGGACATGCAGATTGTGACAGAAACTTGAGGAAGCTGTTAAGATATCCGTAGCTCAGGCTGAGGGTAAAGTCTCCACTCTGGGAAAAAAAGTTATTTCAATTTACTAGATAGCATTGTGTACCCACACAGAATTGACTCTCTCTCTCTGAAATATATATATTTTTTTCAATTCAAGTAATTCATTTACATGAGATAATTTAAAAATGTAATGTTGAAATAACATGATATTATACATACCATACCATACCATGATTTTATTACATAAGTCATATTATATTTTAGTCATTAAAACAATATTTTCAATTTTACACCCACTTACTTTTGATTGTTACTCATTTTGGGTTGTATAATGTGACTACAACCAGAAAAACCCCCAGGCCGGGATTCGATCTCAGGCCTTCCCTTTAAATGCCGAAAATGTTTTCAATATTTCTCCTCAAATTGTTCAGAGGTTATCGTTATAATAACAGCTTCATTACTAAAAAAATAATAATAATTTAGTCAACTAACAGGTATTTTTAAAAACTTAATAATTTTTAGTGTACAGCTACAGTAAAACCTTTTAATTTACCCCACTGTGCTGCAAAATGTTGGTCTCACTTTTTCCTAAAAAAGGAGATTTGAGTCCTTTGCCACTGGAGGGCAGCAGAGATGTTTGGTAATTACACAACTGTCTACTGCAGGAGAAAGTGTGTCACTTGGCTGCTGCTCCCGAGTGGGGTGAGAGGGCACTGACTCTAAAACCGCAAGTATCACAAAGGCGGATCAGAAGGGATCGTTGCGACTGGTTAAAAAAGCAACTCGTGACCCCCTTTCAGTCAGAGTGCTGGCATTATTAGAATCATTAGGGGTAAAAAACATTACAGGTCAGATCTTACCACCACTCAGAATGAGGTAGAGGGATCTATTTGTTGTTTATTAGTGAATAACTCCTCCGGCCTCAATGAAGGTCATTAGGAGTCGGTAGGTTGATGCTAGGTTAAAAAAATAGCTCTGCCTGTGCTTGCTAAGAAACAGCTTGAATGGAGGTAAAATGGTTTGCTTGTGGCTGACTTTGCTGCATCAGACAAGAAACCACGCTCGACCACTCGCTTGAGATGCTTGCAGTGGTCCGTTTCCACGAGCGTGCATCTGGTGAAGCGAAGAGATCAGTTAAAGTTTTGAAAATAAAGCATTGCGATGCGGTGAAAATTCCTTCCCTCTGAAGTAAAACGCATTTAGGACTTTGAATTAACTTGAAGGTGCAATATGTAAGAATTTTGGGGTGAAATAGTCACACAACCAGACCAATGTCCCTATCGTATTGAAAGGAAGGTTACATTTAAACAGATTTTGATCTCACAAGGGCTGATGGGTTGCCAATTTTCCTCATTTTAAAAACACTGCTATGGGACGTACTACTTTATTGAAAAATAGCTATCCTGCATTCATACTTCCTGTTTCCAACCAGATGTGAGCCTGCATGGTTGCGAAGCCTTCCACACAAATGACCCCTAAAAAAGCATACAAGACGCAAACCTTCGAAGCTCAAACAACAGGCCTGATCTGAATGGTCAAGTTACCATCAGAAAGAGGATGTATTCAAAATGGCCCACTTATAATTGGGGAAGTCTCAAAATGTAGATAAGGAAGTTTGTAATCACTGGTAATCTCATGTCTGAGCGAGAACACGGTGTACGGTTCTGAGCATGCTCTTGTTATGAGCTGTCCGGGCAGAGGTTGCAGTCTGTGGCTTTGAAAAATAAAAGATCTAGGACAGGCTCGAGAAGACCGAAGTCTACAGGAAAATAAAGAAGATAGCTTGAGTTTTTAAGTTACTGAATATTTTTTCCATGACATACTCCATGTTAGCTGTTTTCATTGCAGGTTTACATTTCCTTTCATTCAGTGTTGCAAAACGTCTCGTTTGATTAACCTTCATTTGACGTTTCATTTTTAATTGAGAAGAACATACCAAACATATCTCCATAGAAAATTATTAAAACTTTTTTAAATTCAGTATAATATGTGTGTTTCAACAATGTACTGAGCTTTCTGAAACTAATTTTCACACACACACACACAGACACACCCACACACATACATGTTGGGTTTTTATGTCTAGTGTTGATATCTCATTGACATAATGCTTTCCCTAGCCCCTTACCCTAAGCCTAACCATCAAAAAGGAATGCCTACCCTAACCCTAACCATAACCTAATTGTAACCCTGACACTAAAACCACATTTTGAGCCTTGATTTTTCTATGGTGCATGGCAAATGCCTAACCCTAACCCCAACTAAAATGTTATTCACACCATACCTCTAAACCCAAGTAGTAGAGCATAATTGCTTGTTAAACATTGTGAGGAACAGGCAAAATGTCCTCCCAACTATAAAATGTCCACACAATGCTGGTGGCCTGTCAAAGGTTGGTTCTCGCAATGATATATATACATGCCTCTCCTGAACACACCCACACACAGACACGCACACCCACACACACACAAACACACACACAAACTTGCGGCTCAGTTTAGTTTTAGGAACTTCAGCAGGTTTGAATCTCCCATTAGAATCCGGTTTTCACGTTTTCCGTTTCATCCTCCGCTGCTGTTGCTTAACAACATTAGAGACTGGACCACAGGAGTTTCCTTCCTTTTTGGGGTATTTCTCCTTATAACTTTCATTTGATGCCAAAATCCTACTACTAAATGCATGCATTTTTTTTATTTTTTTTTACAAACAAGCTTGACAACAATTTGCATGGAAATAAATAACTTTATTTGCCACAAAGTAACAGTAAGTAAAAGGGTTCTTCATGTTGCCGTCTTGCCTCAGCATGGCCCCATGGGCGCCCCGCTCACTTGGCTCTACCAGCGCGGCCGTGTACCGCGCAGGTCAAGGAGGAGACCAGAATGACGTACTCTTGGAAGTCCACCTCAGCATCGCCGTTGAAGTCCAGAGATTTCAGCAGTTTGTCTACTTCATCAGGGTTCTTTGCTGCCTGCACAGCAGGAAAACCAAAAGAGGGCTTTACTAAGTGTTTTTACCACATGCTCCTTTTAGAAACACATTTAGCTTAATTAAAGGGTATATTTTAAATAAAAACAATGTGTCTGGATCCAGAAAACAATGGAAAATTACAATCAGTAAATGCACCCCTACAGAAGCAATCCTTTTTATTACTGTCTAAAGTAGGCTCCAAATTGAGGTTCCATTAACTCAAATCGATATTTAGAAACTAGAGAATTAATCCTATATTATAATCATTTTGGTACAGGCATCCATGAACCAGTGAATACTATACCTTGAGCAGTCCAGGCAACTCCTTCTCCATCAGTGTCTTCACTTCTCTCTTGCTCAGCGTGTCCTTCTTTCCTTCAGAACTGGCATATTTATCAAAGGTCTGCATTAAGGTGGCCATGGCTATCTCAAGATTACTCATGATATCTGGTTAGCTGCTTCTTTGTGTAATTCAGAGGAGAATCAGAGAGGAGCAAGGTCCACAGTAGCGACGGATATGCAGGGTGTGAGCCAGAAACGAAGAGGCAGTTTTTATATCTTGTGAAGAATTGGATTGGGACCAGTGATGAGGCTAGACTGAAAAGGGGAGGCAATTCTGTGTGTTTACAATAGGTGGTGGCTCCAACTGTGCAGACAAAATCTATACTACTACTCCACCCAATGTACATACTCACTGAAAGGCTTCATAAGTCATTTTCTTGTTGATTTAAGGAGAGGCCCTTTCATTAACATAACCCCCTACTGACATTGGGGCAAAAACATATCTAGTCAGCCAACAATTGTGCATGTTCTTCCACTTAAAAAAGATGAGAGAGGCCAGTCATTTTCATCTGAGGTATACCTAAAATATGAGACCTCTTGCAGACATGTAACTTCTTCTGTTAGAGGCTCATCTGTTTTCCACTTGTTACCTGTATTAATGGCACCTGTTTGAACTCGTTATCACTGTAAAACAGTCACACTCCAAACTCCACTATGGCCAAGACCAAAGAGTTGTCAACGGACACCAAAAACACAATTGTAGACCTGCAACAGGCGAGGTAGACTGAATCTGAATCTTAAGCAGCTTGGTGCAAAGAAATCGAATCAACTATTAGAAGATAGAGGACACTACAAGACCACTGACAATCTCCCTCAATATGTGGCTCCACATAAGATATCGCCCCGTGTGGTCGAAATGATCACAAGAATGGTAAGCAAAAATCCCAGAACCACACAGGGGGAACTAGTGAATGGCCTGCAGAGAGCTTGGACCAAAGTAACAAAGGCTACAATCAGTAACACACTACACCACCAGGGACTCAAATCCTGCAGTGCCAGATGTGTCCCCCTGCTTAAGCCAGTACATGTACGGGCCCATCTGAAGTTTCCTTTACAGCATTTGGATGATCTAGAAGAGGATACGGAGAATGTCATATGGTCAGACAAAACCAAAATAGATCTTTTTTGGTAAAAACTGTACTTCTCGTGTTTTTGGGGGGAAGAATGCTGAGTTGCATCCAAACAACATCATACCTATTGTGACACGTGGGGCTGGAAACAACATGCTTCGGGGCTGTTTTTTCTGCAAAGTGACTAGGACGACTGATTCCTGTAAAGGAAATAAGGAATTGAGCCATGTATCATCACATTTTGAACGAAAACCTGGTTCCAAAAGGCCAATGAAGATGAACTGTGGCTGGGTCCTTCAGCATGACAATTATCCCAAACACTCTCTCATCTTTTTAAGTTGGAGAACCTGCACAAATGGTGGCTGACAATGTGAGAAGGTGCTCGCTGCAGAACCACAAAGGTGGAGCTGAACCAGAAGGTGGAGCTGCACCAGAGTCAGTCCTGCCCCTTCTCGGTGCAGGCAGACCCACCTCGCCTGTTAGTAGATGCTGGATTGGAGATCAAGTGCATTGTGATAGATTGTGAGCAAGTGATTGAACTCCAACAGAATGGCTGTAAGTAACCCAATGTAAGAACATTTTAAAACGGTTTCAAAGACATATGTCGTTATGTCGACATAAGCATTAAAAGTTCTTTTTTTTAATGTTTATCTTGCAATGCCTGGCAAATGTCGATAATTGCAACTTGGTGTATCTGCTAACATAGCTAGTATGGTAAAATTTCCCAGTGCACTTGTTCAGTAATAAATAAAATAAAAGTGGGCTCCGTGTGTATAGTTTTTTTTTTTTTTGGACTATAAGTCGCTCCTGAGTGAAATCATTACTCTAGCTGTGGGCATGTAGCTTTTAGCTCGCGATTAGGTTTCTTTGTTTTTTTTTGATTGCTGGAAGAGTAACCTCTGCTTTTCACCAGTCCCACATACGTTTCTCACTCACTCCAAATTTTCTTTCTGTTGCTCAATTGTTGTTTTCGGCAGTATATTTCACTATTTGCAACTTGTTATTAGTAGAATTCTGGGGGCATTTGTGTTAATTTTCTCTGTGGTACAGGTGTAGCAAATAGCGGTACACCATCAAAGAGCGCCTTCTAGCGGTTGAAGCTGTTTGAAATGATGAACATGTGAGATTCTGTGCTTATATATATATATATATATATATATACATATATATATATATGTACTCGTTATGAACATATATATATATATATATATATATATATATATATATATATCATAGCTACTTTCCAGTCTTTTAATAAACTGTTTTTAATGTCACCTTTTTTTCCATTTCATTTCATTGCCAGTAAATTACGCAATGTCGTCCTTTTACTTAACAGAATTTATTACTGATCAAGTATAAGTAAGATTCCCTGAGATATATGCAGATAACTATATTTATATATGTATCAGTCTGTAGAGAGAGAGATTTAATATATAATTCTGGGTCTGAATCTGGTGGAATGGATTGGTTCAGCTCCACCTTTGTGGTTCTGCAGCGAGCACCGCTTGGACAATATACTTTTTAGTCCCACTGTATACTGGAGATCAAATTACTTTAAATTCTAATCATTTTTTCTTGTAAGCTCAGATCCAAACCGTGTGGGTTGTTTTTGTGTCTTTGTTGGTTTGTTTTTTTAAATTAGAAAATGATCGAAACAGGTTTAAATCCACAAGCAGGGCATTTATTGTGGTCAGTGGTTGCCCATACTTCTGCACACCAGCTAACACAAACAGGTTTCCTGTACATAAGACCTTGCTTTTGCTTGCATTTTCTCTTTTGTACCTGATTTCCTGCAAACAGCCTTTTGTTAAGAATTCCTGAAAGCCTCTGCTCATAAGGCTAACAACTGCTAAGCCTTATTGGTTGATTATAAAGTCAAAAACTCACTACTGTGTCAGCTTCATTAATGAGAAGACATTGGTCATATCACATGACCAATGTCCACATAGATACAACATAAAAAACAAAAACAAAAGACTACTTTTTGAATCAATTCCGGTTATTTTTACCTGATAAAAGTTGGTTGACAAGTATGACAGGAAACAGAAAACTGACCAAATCTGTAGGGAGGGGTACTTTTTCAAAGTGTTGTTTGTGCGTCTTGTCAAAACCAGGCTACAGTACAAGATCATTCTACAGATGTGGTGAAAATGCTTGTAAGGGTCAAAAGGAAAGGATGCAGGTTTATCGACCATAATACATCACACCCCGGTGTAAAAATGCCACAGCAGATGGTGAGGTTGGCACCCTTCACTTGTCATAGTAAAGGTGGGTTTCTTTGTTGCAATTTTCAACCAGGAAAGACGTAGCTGACTGAGTCAAAGGTTTACAGATCTTCTGAAAGGTTTACGCCCACTTATCATGGACATGAGTGTCACACTAAGTTTGGGTTTCAGTTGGTTTGTTTAAGCTCTTCTTTTATACGGTTTTACAAATCATATGGCAAATAAAAGGGTGCAAACATTTTAATTTAATGTGGAGTTTACGATATCTACACAGGATCAATTTGATTCACATGGGCCTAGATAGAAATATAGACCTCCACTAATATTTGGGCAAATGCACTATGGGAAGTTGCTTGTCACCAGGTTTCTAGCATAATTCTGGCTGATTGTTTGAACTTTACCAATGCTGACAGCGTTGTTATTTTTATTTTAGAAATGAGCAGTATGTTTGAGTTCCTGGCTTTGTGAAGGCCATTTTAACATCTTCACATCTTTTTTGGTGTTTTTTTAAATAATCATTTACTTGTTGTTTCCAAGTTTAAACTATCTGACAAAATCAAGTTAGATGCTTGTCGTAAGGTCAGGTCATGGTTATCTCAAGGAAATTTCAATCGAACGCAACTGGACTTGGTAATTTGTCTTGGAAGACGTTTCACCTCTTATCCAAGAGGCTTCATCAGTTCATGCTCGCCGCTGACCAGGCTGGGACTGGTCCAACTAACTGGTGTGGAGACTCAGCTATTTAACCTCTTGGAGGGCTTTTACAAGACTGATTATGTCATTGGATCCTTTGTGCTCCAGGTCTTAACGACGGTCGTTGGCGTTTGGTGGAGGTTAGGTTTCGCCTTCATTAGTGCCCTATTGTGTCATAACGACAGTCGCTGGAGTCACAGTTGTTTTTCTTATTAGAAGTTAAATTGTTGAGTCTCCTGGGTAAGGATGAAAGGGCAGCATTGTAAATTGGAGATAGGTGATGTCTCATGCCTCGTCCTCTGTTTAGCGATGGTTTCTCTACTTTTACATAGATGGCTTCTTTTACTCCTCTTTCAAACGATCTGTCCTCTCTGTCTAATATCTGGACATTGCTGTCCTCAAAGGAGTGGGCTTTCTCCTTGAGATGTAAATGAACAGCAGGGTCCATGCCTGAGGAGTTTGCTCTCCTGTGTTTCTCTCCTGTGATTCTTACAAACTGGCCTAACAGTTGTAACATGGAAAAGTGAAATACTCTTGGAAAATGGTTGCGTGGTCAGATAAGACAGATGTTTGGACACAAGGAAGAAATGCATATTTAGAGTTTCACTGTGGCATAGGGCCTTTTCACATGGTACGGTAGTCCGTACTCGGATACCGTATTTGGTCAAAATCCAGTTATTTCGTACCATGTGAACACAGACTGGACCGTGCCAGGATACGGCCAGAGAGACCTGCCTTGGAGGTAGTATCGGAGTCCAGGTGCGAGTGGATATGGATCATGTCAGCACAAGCCGTACTCTAGCCGTACTCCAAGACAATAGACACGCTCCACGCGGAATTGAGGACACCGCTGGCCGAAATGACAGAATCACCTCGCGACCATGAAAAGACCAAAAAAACGCCATTCAAGCATACCACAGCAACACACCTGGTTACAAAACGGCGGGTTTACTACAACACTCACCCTGTAGATGGCTTCAGGTAGCAGTTTGTTTACATTCTAGGCTGTCGCTCATTTTATGACATTGGTACTTCTCACTCACTTGTTTGTTGGATGGCTACAGAATTATTTGTATTTCACCACCTGCTGTTTTGGTGTAGTACATCATGTTGGCCCGTACTGCTAGATTGCAGTACGGGCCGAAATCCGTGCCATGTGAAGCGTTTTCTGGCATGGCCACACATGGGAAAATGGCCTTACAAACACAGTAGTGGTAGCATCATGCTTTGCTGCCTGTGGTACAGTGCACACAAAGGGTTGAAAACCTCTACATTCTACAGCTTCGGAACAACAGCACAATGGTGGAGACCCGCTGTTTGAGTTCACAGTGACACCTCACATCAAACCTGGCGCTGAAATAAATAAAGTAGGATAAACTCAACCCTTTTGGAATGCTGTTTCAAATCCCACAAATTCAGTTTAATGGAAAATTGGTGGATAGGGTCCAAAAGCCAGTTAACATCAGGAAAACAATGACTTTACATAATTAGGTATTGGGGGGAATATTTTCACATATTTGAGCCTGTGTCGTTTTAAACCTGTGTGGATAAACTCTCAAATGTCCAGAACTCATTTGTTGTTCTTAAAGAACAACTCATGTCCATAATGAGAGTAATTGTTTAACTGGAACTATAGGTCAGAAACCTATTTTTTTTACACAGTGTTCAACAATAAAATAAAGTGCAGGCAATGTACTACATAGTAAGTTTAAACATGGGGCAGGAAAAGAATCAAAGTATCATGCGACTCTCAGTCTGAATGTAGTTGGAACACAAGGACCATTGTATTATATAATATGGATAAGAGATATTCTCTTGCCAGGCCCTTTATGGGTGTTTTTCAATAGCCTCTTTCTAATCTCTCTTGGGATATTCTTGGGGAGTTCCCTGTGAAACCTCAGCAGCTCTTGCATTTGCTGCATTGCTTCATCAGCTTCTGCAGATTATTATCACCATGAAAACGCTTCTCAGTGTGAGCTCTAGTCGAGCTTATTCTCTGTTTTGGATCTCCTTGATGTTAGTGTTGATGACTTGTTTTCCTTTATGTTGCGCTCATGCTTGTTCTGACAGCATGAACTGAACACAGCTCTTTCTTCATGTTAAAAGAAACAAACAAACAAAACAAAAAACCCCGCCCCCTGGGTTTCTCCTCTGCAGCCTCTCGGATCGGCGTTGCTTATTGCATTAATATGATCAGTTGGGAATATATAGTTGTTTAAAATAAAGTGGACAACCGGTAATTACAGGATTTTGGGATTTAGGAATAGCAGCTGCTTAAAAATTTATATGCAAATACCAGAGACCCCTGCTAAAATTGCTCACAACACAAAATATACCATAGCATGCATCAATACGCACAGTGGAGATCGAAAGCTAACATCCATGATCTTCTTTGTCCCTGATCGCTGTTTGAGGTACAGCCAACCAGCAGCAAGGAAAGTGAATGTTGCTCCTGGATTGGCTGCCTTGCCTTCAGTGACTAGATGAGACTTTGTAAAAAAAAAGAAAAGAGAACAACAAAAGACTTCTAGCTCTTTTGAAGCTAAATTTATAAGGCTCCTTTTAAGCTCATTTTTTTATCAGGTTTTATTTAGCATTTTGGTTCTGTATCGCACCGTGACTGGTAGCTACTGTAACTACCTTGAAGAATGCTGCTAGATTTTAAGTTTCTAGGAACCAATTTGCATTGCAAGTATTTAACCAATAATATGCTAACGTTTTCTGAAAAAGCTTGCGTATTTAAATCAACCTTTACTAGTGTCCTTCTGCTGTTTTAATTTGAAAGAACAAGCCATGTCTCTGGAACTCCCCTGCTAATCTTCCGCAGGGCTGGGAGCGTTTCTCTTGCAGGTGTGTGGAAGTTCCAGTCAGAGATCATGCAATCTGTATTTAAGATCACCATTACTGTTTGTTTTGAAAGATAACATCACTAGGACAGGGTCATGGCTGAATAAGTCAAAGATGTATCGGAGTAGAGTACTCCAAAAGCTCAAAGACACACTTTGACCGTCACAGACACTCTTTCCACTTCCTGCCTATGACCTATTAAGCTTCTGCGCGGCAACACCACACTTTCCATTCAGGGTGTCTGTTGTGAAACTTCCCCAGCAGCTGTAGAGTTAGCATGTTTTAGTGATGTGGACCACTGACACTTATGTGGTCGAGTAACAATGAAAGGTACATTTAAAACCTTGATTCTCACAAACGTACATGCGTCACATATTGTAATGACATGTAAGGAGGAAATAATCGAAATAAAAGAAATAAAGGCTTGAACAATTCAGTCGGTGTGTAATTAACCCTTATAGTGTTACACTTAATGAATTGAGTCACAAAAATAAATGAACTTTTAACAATATCTTCCTCACTTATTTATTTATGAAAGTCTATATGATGAAAAAAAAGTGAAAATGATCAACTGGCCGTGATGTTTAATAAGATATACTTTATATGAAAATCTGAAATATTTACACACATTAAATGCCATATTTGATTTAGATAAAGAAATTCACATTATGTACAGAATGACACATCGGAAAGTGTTGGAGGTGATCTCATTTACTTGGTAGGGTCTCCACTCGCTCAAAGTAATCGTACATCGGCACTTCACACTAAACAAAACAGAGATAAAGAAGACATGTTAGTTAGTACAAGAATGTGCAAGATGTTCAATAAAATAAATGTCTTCCTTGCATATAATAACTGACTAGATGCAAGCAACAGGCACTAATTAGTTGATCCAAATGAGGGACAAAGTGTTTTCATTTTGTCTCAACGCAGAAAGTGGAACTTGATCAAAAAGAGCAAATAATAAACATTACTGGGATTTTTTTATGGTTTCTCAGAAAGCTAACATTTAATATTAGGCACTGAAAAAACTCATACTCACCCATTGAGTCGAGTCTCTGGAAGAACTGGTGCTATGTATGTCAGTTTCTGGACCGATGGAGTCAGTGTGGGGAACTTCATAGATCACCCTGGCTGCTCGTCCTGACAAACACACACACACATATATATATTTTTACATATTTACAGTAATAAAATTAAAGTGACAGTGTGACAGTTTTTACTATTAATCTCTGGAAATATCCATCAAAATATTGTTGAAAATGAATAAAATGATGCCCGGTTATTGAAAAGTATTGGCTGCTTCATAACGAAGAACCATAAAAAGCGGGTCTAAAATACATACACACATATTGGACTGTGTTTCCTTTTACATGAGTTCATGTGGTCAAAATGCCTTTACTGATTTTCGAATACACAGTTACATCCCTATCCCCTCGTTCTCATTAGAAGTCTAATTAAAGAGCTTTATAAACAGACAAAAAAAAAAAACTTTCTCGAACCCGAACTGACTGACCGACCCGATCCGAGATGCACCTGACCCAGTTTGCTGTCCCCGCTCTGGGAGACATGCGCAATCAGCTGTTGTGTCGGAGTCTTCGTGTGACATGGACTGGCCCGCGGCTTTGAGTCAATGGCAGAAGCCCACAGAGACGATCAACACCGCCAAAAAACTAGAGTAAACATAAGCATTGCATTCTCTTAATGGAAGCAACTGAAGGACCAGCAAAATCTAAGGAAACATGTGGAGGTGGCTTCATTTCTGCTGGACAGGTAACAACTTTCACTGTGATGTTTTTTGTTTTTCTTTTCAACCTAGCGCGAGTCATTGTGAAACTACACTGAAATGTGTCTTTTTTTCCATTTAGGTCATTCCTTCTAACCTTACAGTTTATTCATACATTACATTCATTTACAAAAATATCTGAATAGTATCACTAACCTACAAAATGCTGAAAACTTTTGCCCTTCACAAATGTTATTTTTCTCTTGCTGCCTGCAGTGAAAGAGTCTGATGTGCTTCTCATTTTGCTGCATATATTTCTCTGGAGGTTAAACAGTCCACCTTGTCATAGTAGATAATTGGCCAATAGCAATTTTTGGCCTGTATGGCGGTCAATATGAAGGACAGAAAGTGTCAGAATTAAAAATAAAAGCAGAAATATATGTATATATATATATATGTATGCTTTTTCTTTTACTTATACATGCAATACTTATTTTCACATTCCCTCCTCTCCTGTTTTTACTTTACGTCATGCATGTCTGCCTCATTATGCAAATGAAGGTGGTCAATAAACGGGAAGGAGCAGGATCCATGTGCAGATCGACTGTGCATGCCAGCGCTTTTGGCCGTTTCAGGAGAACGCCTTGTTGATTGGAAATGGAGTCGTGCCAGAGATGTCACAGACGACTGCAGAAGAATTAAGGCACGTTGCTATCTTAGCTAAAAGTAATACAGTCAGTGAGGATCATTAGCTGCAGACACGGATAATAAAGTTGACACGTTAGTTTTCCAGATTTTCGGAGAAAGTAGTTTGTCACTGGCATGCACAATCGATCTGCACATGGATCCTGCTCCTTCCTGTTCATTGATAGCATGAGGGCAGCCTTCCTCGTTTGCAAAATGAAGCAGAAATGATAAGGTAAAGTAATAATTTAATAACATCAGTTTTGGTCCTCCATACATCTGAATTAATACTTCACTCGAACACAAAACTACCGCTTGCTTGCAGTGACTTAGGTATTGACTGCCCCCTATCGTCAGGAAACTACACACTGTCCCTTTAACATTCTTTTTAGCTGTAGAATTAAACTGAAATGTTAAGGTATTTATTATATTCTAGTTACATACATTTCTAAAAGAGTTTTTGAAAAAGTGCTTTAGCAACTGTGGCGACACCTGTTAAATCTCATATTGTACTCTTGAGCACATTTAAAACATTGGCCTCCAGGGGTTTAGGAGCTAAGAAAAAAGCTGATTTAGCACAAACTTTGCTCAAATATATAGCTGTTCTCTTTAACATTTAATATTAACAAAGGGTCTGATTAGAGCTAAAAGACAAAAAAACAAAAAAAGCAATTAAGCCTTAGTTTTACAATGCTTTTGGACTATTTAGCAACTATTGCATATGCATGCTAACAAATAGATGAATTTCTCTTTAGAAATTAAAAATGTATTTGTCATTATATGTATATTTACATACTTGCAATACTACAATATAGAGAATTATTAGTGCAACAAGACATATATAGTATCTTGCACTTCGCTTTAGGGATAAGGTGTCAGTATCCTAGTTTACAAAGCTCCACCAACCAATGCTGCTCATTTCAAAACATTGGAACAGAGGGCTATTCAGAAAAAAAATTTGAAGAATAAATAAAACAGGAATATAGTCATTCAAGCCAATTATTAAAGAGAGTCCATAAAAAATTCTGAAAAGTTGCTCTAATCTATAATGAAGAGAAAAATCAAGGTTAGGTTTTTGTACTGCATTACTTTTGCATTAAAGTTTCAATTGTGGCTTGCCAGGTAGAGTAGTCTGCACATAATTTGAGGGTTGCAGGTCTGATTTTAGTTACTGCTTGTCACGTATTAATGTGCCCATGATCAAGGCACCAAGCTGCCAACTAATCGGCATAACGGTGTGTGAAAGTGTGTCCGTTTGAGAGTGCGAATGGTTGAATGTAGCTCCAGTGTAAAGCTTTTGAGGGGAGGTTGCAGCACGGTCCGGCAGCGTCCCCAACCCCATCTCCCTCACACCGTACATTGCTAATGGACTTAAGAATTAGGGAAAAAAATTATCCTTTTTCAGACTCAACTGACCCTAACGCACCTTCTACTTTTCTTTTCTACTACTCTCCAGATATATATTTTCCTAATGTTAATGCAATTGTTAACCCAGTTTTTGCTTTCAGTGTTTTTCTCCCCATAGAAGCTCTACCCGGTCTGGTACCCTGCTCAGCTATAATGCCCCAAGCTGAATGGGGAGCGCTGGTCCAGATGATGCTCAAAGTCATCCAGCATCCTCCATGCTGTCTCTTCTCAGAGCCCAGGGTTCTGCAAGAGGTTTCTTCCTGTTAAAGGGGAGCTTTTCCTCTCCACTGTCGCTATATGCTTGCTCAGTATGAGATGTTGCTGAGGAATTGCTGTGGTTGGAGTCTGCATGATCCGGGCAAAACCCCACGCCAATGACTCAAAGCAATCTGCTGGGATTCCTTACATAGAAAACTTAAATGATTGGAATGTTTGTATAATTGTATTGAGATGAGTTTTGTTGTAAAGTGCCTTGAGATGACATTTGTTGTGAACTGGTGCTATATAAATAAAAGTGAATTGAATTGAATTTAACATGTTCCACTTTGCATTAAAGACCTCAGACTGACTTCTTTGAATAGATCGATGGCAAGTCCCTTACGCTAAATTGTGTACACAAAGACCACCCCCTGTCAAGCTAGGAACCCTGTCACTTTAGAGTCTTGTGTGGAACTGAACAGGATCACAAACTGCTACACATCTAATAGGGGTCACCATATCCAGAAAGGGGGGAAGCTCATCTGTGACCCCGTGGTGCCTTTTTTGTTTTAATCTTGCTTCAACTATTACTGTTGCTGAAAACTGAAGCTGATAAGTGTAAAAGAATTGGACAGTGACATCAAGAACAAATTTGACATTGAAACAAATTAATTTTTGAAGTTGTCCACCAGAAACCCGTTTAATATCTGGGTCTGAGGAAGAACACTTTTATTAAAGCAAAGGAAGTCATTTCCTGCTGGGGCTGGGTTAGACACTGTCTGCTCATAAACTCTGACTAGAACATTTCAAAAACTCAAAACCATCCCTTCAAATACACAGATGGCCTTAGCATCAAATCTATCTCCAGTTATACGACTAAAAAAAAAAAAGGACGTAATCTAAAACTAAATCTAAAAGGTTTTTGCAGG
This sequence comes from Apricaphanius iberus, assembly GCA_028564705.1. Taxonomy (NCBI): domain Eukaryota; kingdom Metazoa; phylum Chordata; class Actinopteri; order Cyprinodontiformes; family Aphaniidae; genus Apricaphanius; species Apricaphanius iberus. The sequence goes on along the minus strand of JAPXFQ010000075.1, from coordinate 1,787,186 downwards.
ATGGCAAGGAAAAAAATGCCAACACTCATGTGTGGCCTGGATTACAACACAAGAACTTTTTTAAATTAAGGAAGGATTTTTCAAATTAATCTGTGGAAGGATAACCAGAAGATGATGTGGATAAGATGTAGGCCACTGTTAAAACTCCGACATCTTTATTCTCTTAGAGAACCCATGTATGTAATGATGCAATCAAGTCTGTATTTACAGTTAGACTGTCTGTCAGTGTGAGTATAACATGTAACCTGCGCTATGTATTGCTTCTGATATTAGACAGTGTTATAAAGTGAAAGCTGTTGTTTATTTGTGAAAATACTCGCTCTTTATGTAAGCAATGAAACAACATTCGTTAACCTTTTCTGTATGTTTTCCTTTTTTCAACTTTTAGAGAAAGCGAATGACTCATACAGACTCAGATTTGGGATAAGTTGACAATAAATATGTCTTCAGAACTTGATTATGTTGTTTAAAGGGCATTAAAACATTTATTTAGAGAATAACAGCTGGCAGTCCAAAGAGACAAGATGATTGCCGCAGGTTTGATGTAATATTACAGTGGCTTCCTCATTTGTTCTTTGTACCTCAGCGTTTTATTGGTGGTAATGCATTGCAATGTCTGTGAGTTTTGCCTTTTGGCACTTTACACAATGTTGATTGCAGAGGAAACTGAGTCAGTATTCCTGAGAAACTAGGATTACAGATGGTTGGAATGCGCAAGAACTGAACCATTTAAAGGCTGGTTGTGCGGAGACACAACAGGAGTTATATTAAGTAAAATAGAAATAAATCAATTCAATTGCAATATCTTTGGAATTGCTGAACTTTTACTAAATGATAAAAAAAAAATACAGAGTGAAAAATGTATGTTTATGTGTACATGACTTTAATATGATTGTTATTGGGGAAAAATACAACTTTGCATCTGTAAATAAATCCATTCATCCACTGATTTCTATACTAATTAACCTTCGCTGGGGGGAGTCTGGTGATTGTTGTCAGCATTTCTTATTAAATTAGGTTAAACTCAAATTTAAGGGGAAGAATTTGAAGGACAAAAAAAGGTATTTACTTTCAAATTAAAAGTAAAAGCTCATATTTTTGCAATGACTCAGTTTCTATTCAGAAACTCTGAGAGTTTTCTTCCTACCTTCTTTCTTTCGCAGAGAGCAGAAACAGATGACAGTGATGAGGAAGAGAGGGACCACGACAGTAACGGCAATGATCACAGGATTTGTTGAATTTTCAGAGGAGGTGGTACTATTCCCTTAATACAAGAAAAACAATAAGCATATATTTCTATTAGCAGAAAATATTTCTTCTAAAAAAAATGTTCTGTTAAACACATCAAACCTCAGATCTTTTTTTGTTGTTAGTGACCAATCAACAGAGTTTTCATTACGAACAATGCACACAGTTATGTATTTTTCTATAGTACAGTCACCTACCTCCTTTGCTTGCATTGATGTTCTTTCTGGCTCTAACTGTGATGGTTGTACCGTTTCCTTCAACTTCAATTAAAGCTGGTATCTCCACAGAAACCTTGCAGATGTATTTTCCTGAATCATTCATTTTTGCTGTTTCTATTGTCAGAACTGAGCAGTAATTTTTCTGCTCATTCTGAGATCCTGTAGACTGATTTATGACAGTCTTATGCTTTATTAATGTTTGGTTTTTTAGCCATTTAATCCCAACTCTTTCAGCTGTCCCCATCCAGCAGCAGGTGATGTTTTCTGTCTCTCCTTCTTGTAAAGAAACATCAGGACTCTGAGTGACAACAAGTGTTCCTGAAGAAACGCCTGGAAAGAGACATGATGTGTGTGAGACTGTCAGTGAGAGAAAAAGCATTTTTTTATTTTATTTTTTATTTTTACATAAGGGCCCTGAAGAAACCATAAAGAACTCATTAAACTGGCTAGTGATAATTTTTCAGTGCATCCTGACAGGTAATTAAACATCGCATAAAAATGTTTCAGACCAAATTGTGCTGATTTGAAAGCAATCCTCAAAGGATCTGAAACAGATTTATCAAACTGATAACTATGAGACAATAAGTTTAATTGTTCACTATCAAGACAATACATCTGATAAGTTTGTTTAGAGCCAGTTGGTCAGCAAGTGTGCACAGAGCACGAAGTTAGCTCAAACCTTGCCTTACATTATTATTTACAGAATTATTTTCACAGTAAAAAAAACCCCCAAAAATTTAAACATTATGCTTCCTAAAAAAGAAAGTGCCTGGTAGACACCAACAAATAAAACTATTAGTTTAATTTATGTCATAATCATATTATGTTGTTTATTTGATGATAATATTTTAAAATTGTATTATTTGATTGTTCATTTATTGCATTTTTGGTTTCCCCAGGTTTTCCATAAGAAACACCTGGTAACAGACGTAGAGCATAAATTTTAGATAATACAAAACCAACTCTGCATGATTTCAGAATGAAAGCCAGCAACTGTAAGTTGTTCTGAACTTTCTGGTAGAACAGACGCACTGAAAATTTATAACTGCAATTAAAGTTTACTCAAAATGCAAAAAGCAGTTAATGAAAAAAACAATAAACTGCTGCATGAATTTTATTTTTATGTTTGGCTTTTACAGAAACATTAAAAAGCTAAGTAACAAGTGAGCCAAAGCAGACATCAGTGAAAGACACACTGCGCATATAATGGCAGGCCAAAAATAAGACCGTAATACTGTATCATGTACATAGCTATATTAGGAATTAAAATAGCAAAAACCTTCAATTAAAACTAAATGACCTATGCTGTGTGGCTAAAAGACTCAAACATTTCATTGTCCGTTAATGTTTCAGTCTTAATGAAGTTTTCATCTACTGTAGTTACAAAGTTTTAAGCTTAAACAGCGATGCTTAGAATCTGAACTAAAGGAGATGTTTCTACTTACTCCAGGATGAGAGATTGCACAGAGAGCCAAGAAGCAGAGTTCTCAGTAAGAACTTCATATTTCCACCTCGATTCATTACTGAAGAATGATCTTCAGCTCCTGTTGCTGCTCTAAGTACCACCCACCAACCTTTCATTCTGCACGCAACAGAAACAGAAACATGACGGTTTTGTTTTTTTCAAAATCTGAACCCACAGATTCTGTTCCTTCCGTCTTCAGACAGACGGCAGATGGAGAGATCAGTAAGAGAAAACTGTCTCTTAGATTCACTCTGCTTTCGTTAGGAGAGTAACAAAAGTTAAAAATTGTGACACAATGCTCCTGGCGTACAGATCCGTTTTGGTGATCAGTTTCAGTTTTCTATGAAGTTCTTGACTCTGTATTAGGTCTCTAACCCTCAAAGCTATTTAACCTGAAAACTGCCAAAAAATAAGGCAGCAAGAGCTTGCCTTGAACAGAAAACCTTCCCTTTCTGAGAATTTCAGTCACTGTATGGTGTTATAGAACATAATAAGTCTTCCTGTCCTCTGGGACTGGCTACCTACTACATAGGGTCTGGTTGGGGAAGGGGCCGGTTAACGGGATCAGTGTCTCCCCAATTCTGAAAAAAGTTTACGGCTTTAAAACCAGAAAAACATTTCTGCCATACTTTTCCCATAGTTTGAAGTCCTTCTAATGGAAGGCCTCCAACTGTTTCTGCACACCTTGCTGGTCAGTTGCCTGCTAGAGCTTTACCTTATTTATAAAGACAACTCAGGCCCCTTGGGAATATTTCCAGATAGCCCCAGTTTTGGAATTTGCCCATCACCCAGGTTAAGGTAACACTGTTTTCAGTCTAGCATGTCTGCTGCTACACTGAAAAAAAAAAAAAGAGTATACAACTCCAACTCAAATAAATAGCTTCAGTTGGTAAGTACAGTAAATTAATTAAGTTGAAATTGTTAAATTCAATTTAATAAACTCAGTCAACTAACTTGTATTAACTTAATTCAGTTAATTGTTGGCAATTGAAGCAATTTATTTAAGTTGTAGCTGCATTGTTTTATCCATTTATATTTGAATATTTTAGCCAAATTATGAATAGTTGTTCAATTTTCTCTTTTAACAGTCTTATTTTTTATTTTTTTTTCAGTAAATCTGCTGTGGTCTCTGGAATGCATGAATGCCTAGTGATTTGTTTTTTGTATAAAAAAATGCTCTGGCGCTCCTGTTTCAGCAGGCTGAAGTTGTGAAGTTGCTAACAGTTAGCAGAAACGCATCGCTAGCAGAGGCCCACCCTGCCCTCTCCTGTCTGCAAAATCAGTACAGCCTGCCAGTGGGCGATTACAAGCCATGGTCAACAAGATCACGAATACCAATTTTCTCTGTGACATAGAAAATAAATTTTTTGCCTTCTAAATCATTTTTGTGGCTAATGCAGACAATTGAGGGCTGCACGGTGGTACATTGGTTAGCACTGTTGCTTTACAGCACGAAGGTTGTGGGTTCGTATCCCAGCCTAGGGTCTTTCTGCATGGAGTTTGCATGTTCTCCCCAGGTCCACAACCCATTAAGGATTAAGCGGTTCAGAAAATGGATGGATGGATGCAGACAATGGGGTTTGGAGAAAATGTTCAAATGCAAATGCAACTTATAGTGGCTGATCATATAAGAAAAACAAAAAAAACAAGCATTATGGTTGTAAGTGAACATAATTTTGTAACAAAAGCAGTTATATTATTGATCCATTGTCTATGCCTCTCGGGTCTCAGAGGGGCTGGTGCCTATCTCCTGTAGTCATTAGGTGAGAGGGGTACAACCTGGACAGGTCACCAGTCCATCACAGGTCAACACAGAGCTACACAGCAAACAGACATGCAGACACACACCTAAGGAATATTTAGAGTAATCAATTAAGCTAAAAGTTGTGTTTTTAGACCTGGGAAGGTACCCATTAAGTGTAAATGCAGAATATGCAAACTCAATGCAGAAAGACCTCAGGCCCAGATTTTAAACCCTGAATCTTCTTGCTGTAGGCCCGCAGTGCTACGGAATACACAACCATGCAGTTATATCATATAATAATTATATTTTGTTTAATATATATATGTAAACAGCTTGTGCTAAAATAGGTAGATTTTGGCTATGAATAATTTCTTCAAATTAATAAGGTCAATGATTTTATGTCAGAAATACCAAGTTTGGGGCGCCATCCTGAAATCAATGAAATATTATAACAGCCAAATAGATCAGTTAATCAGTTAATGTTTATGATTATCTGCCCGATAAGGCTGAGATGATTTAACAATAGATGAGGGAATGAGTTCTTGACATTTGTTGGACAGCACGTGGAATAATAAATGACTTTCCAAAGTACAAGAAGTTATATAGACAAAAAGAAGAAGACAAAATGCAACCTAGACAGAAAAAGTTGAGAAATGAAAACATGGAAAATGCAAAACAAAAGAAAGTAGTGATTTCTAAATTTACTTTGACTTGCATTTCATTGCAAACAATGTGAACACAAAATATTTGATGTTTTGTGCAGTCAGTTTCATTGCATTTGTAAATATACATCCTTTCCAACATTCAGACTAGCATTGCATTTCCAAAAAGTCTGGCACAGGAGCAATTTAGGGCTAGATATTAAGTAAATTAAATACATAATTTGAACCAGGTGATTGTTTGGTACAAAAGCAGCATCAAACAGAAGGTCTTAATCAATCAACCTTTATTTAAGAAGTGCTTTTCATACAAAGAATGTAACAAAGTGCTTTACAGATTATAAATTACCCCACATATACCACGTCCCACCCAAGATTCAAAAAGGTTATCACATTTATACCCCCCTTCTCCGAATCCCACACCCATGTACAGACACACTCAAGAGCATCATTCAGAGGAGGCAAGGCCGAAACCCCCACCTCCTCCCAAGCGCTACATGGAGAGCTTGAGCGGTCTAGACCTTTAGGAACAAAGATGGACAGAGGTTAGCCAATTTACCAACAAATATGTGAGATTGTTGAAATGTTTAACAATTTTAGTTTGGAGGTGAAGCTCATTTACCTTTCAGTGAATTGTGATTAGTTCGAGACTAGTAGGCACTTCTTGCTTTGTGTTCAATTTGAAGAGTGAAGACAAAACATTCCTGGGTGAAAGTAATGTTTCATTAAAAAATTTGGGGGAATTAGAATTTAATAAGCTTTGGAGAACTGATTCTATTTTATAAATCATCACTGCAGTGATCTACCTAATTTTAGTATTTAAACTATTAGTTTTCTGTCCTTAATGATCTATTTCAAAGCTGATCTGTATTTTTAATCTTTAAGTATCAGTCTTTATTGTTTATGAACACTGCCAACGATGGATGGGGTTTCATGCTGATTTTTCCTCTGATATAGGCCCAGAGAAAGAAGTTCTGAGCAGAAGCTAGTTTCCTTTAAGGTCCACTCCTCCTTTTCCTGTTGAAGCTAAAAGGAATAGCGCTCCTAGCGCCGGGGACGTGCGACCCCTAGTCATGGCTGTGGCACAACAATAATCTTTGGGTTTGTTTGCTTTAGTAATACAATAATTCCTAACTTCCTTCTTCTGTGGTTGTCCTTCCTGACTTCCTCGTCCCAAATACTTCAGTACAATTAAAAAAGTCTAACTGCATGCTGATCAAAGCTAGCTGCAAGTGTAGAAGGGTCTGCATTTACATCTACAAGGAATTCTCTTATGGCTCTGATAGTGAATAGAAACAGGATTCGATCGTTTTAAGGTTCACATTGGTGTCAACTCTGCAGTTTTTTTAGTCATGCACAAGAGAAGGAAGTCAAAGGTGTAAATAGGAAATCACACCTATGCAGTTTCCTGAAAGGCAGTCCTAGAACTAGCGTCATTGTTTGGTACTTAGGCACACAATGAACTCTGTACTTACTTCTCAGGTCGTCTATCTAAACCAACATCGTAGCAAGCAAAGCTATGAAATAACATGGTCCAATGTAGTTTTTCATCGCTTAAAAAATTGAACTCAATAGTTTGTGATAGTTTAGGCAAAATGTTTGTATTCCAATAAAGGTGATCTATTCCGTGTTGTTATGACAGAGCAGATATACCAAAAAAAAAAGAATTGAACATTTCAACATTTAGAGATAGATCAGATTGAATTGGCACTTCTTTAACAATTCCAAAAACTTTTAAGAGAACCAAAAGGTTAAAAACTAAATGAAACCATTGGACCAGCTCCGCAGTAGACGACTAACACGTCACTGTGCGTTGGAAGGTGCCAAAAACCATATTCTGCTCTATCAATCCTGAAGCACAGTGTTGTGACACCAAGCAACTAAACTCCATGACCATCTGTTTTCTGTGTGAATTTCATTGACTGGTTTCTGGACATGTTTAGTGTACTTACTGCAGAGTTTTTCTTTTTCTTTCAACTTTACTGTTAAAAGCCGTTCTAGGGACAGGTGTTGCGAATCAGCCACGGCTATAAACAGTGAGATACAGGCATCACATTATTTTATAAATGTCTGTTTTTTTGTATCTGTCCCTATTCAAATAAACAATACAATACAATAAAATGTCCTAAAACTCAAATCTTCATTCTTGTTATTGTACATAAATGTATATACATGATTATTTTTTAAAAGGGGATTAACAATTCAGACAGTAACTACAGTGTGCTGTTGTCGACCTGTAGAGTTGCAACTTTGACAATTAAATTTGTTGTTATGTCATGATCAGAGCGGTTTTTGCCCTTTAAACAAGCCTCCACTGGTAGCTGGTGGGATGTGTTGGTGTAAACCACATCCTCAGTTTGTTACGTCCCTCTGAGGGGCCAGGCTGTTTGCATAGTCTTTTCTTTCTCCTCAACTTCTTTCTACTATTCACTGAGGCTTTCTGACGTGAGTTCATTTATGTCTAATAATTTTCATGACCTTTAATAATAATAATTATTATAATGCTACTAATAATTATAATGCTGCAAACGTATATAGCCCTTTTTTTGGACACTCAAAGACGCTTAGCAAATTCCATCATTCATTCACTCTCACGTTCACACGCTGGTGGGAAGAAGCTACGATTGTAGCAGCTAATCCTCCCTTTCAAACTGTCTTCAGAATCCTGGACTTCAGTTCCCTCTGTATTATGGAACGCTTATATATTATTGTTTTCCTATCAGCTATAAAACCATTTCTTCCCCCTGGTGAGTTCTTCTTTGGATCTGTAGCAGTTTGCCTACCAGCCTGGCATCATCTACCCACTACACTGAGCTCTGACTCACCTGGAGAAGCCTGGAAGCTCCTTGAAGGCTGATGTTCTTTGATTTCTCCAGATCTTTTAACACCATCCAGCCAGGACTTCTGAGGGACAAGCTGGACCTGTTAGGAGTGGACCACCACATCTCCCAGTGGATACTGGACTACCTCAAAGGATGCCCACAGTATGTGAGGACACGGCTGTATCTGTGATATACTGGTCTGCAGTACAGGGGCCCCACAGGAAACTGTACTGGGACCGTTCCTCTTCATCCTCTACACTGCAGACTCCCTGCCACCAACAGAAGTGCTCTGATGATCAGGAGTCTCATTTATAAAACATTGCGTAGAATCCCTACTAAAAATGTACATATGACCAAAACAAAAAGTTTGCGTACGCCAAAACGATTTCTGATTTATAAAACCATGCCTACGCACAAGTCCAAGCAATTTCCCTTTATAAATCACAATCTTCTTGGAAGTTTGCGCACATGAATTTGGCTCATATCCCGCCCTGAACACGCCCAAATCTGGCTATAAAAGGTCAATGCAAAGCAGGACATGAATATTGATGCATATGAAGAAACGGGGAAATATGGCAACATCAAAAGAAAAACAAGAAGAGAAACTTTACGGAGATGTTGATTGAAGTGCTAGTGGGTGAAGTGGAGGCTAGAAGAGACATTTTATTTGGTGGACACAGCAGCGGTTTCACAAATAAAAGAAAGAACTGTGAGTGGCAGCATGTGGCGTCTGCAGTGCAGACTGTCAGTGCAACTGACAGCACGGTACCCGAAATAAATAAATAAAAAAGTGCTCAGACTTCAAAGTTGAGGAGAAAAAAAAAATACTTGCCTCCCACCGCCAGAGTGGGTCTGCTACTGGAGGGGGTACGTGTACACCCGAGCTGACACTAAATATGAGCATATTTTAAGGAGACAGACTAATACGCCGTGTATTTTGAGCTCTTAGATGGCGTGGATTAGGAGGCTGAGGAAGATGAGGTTGCCCAGCGTCTAGTGACAGCCACTGCTACCTTAAATGATACAATAAAATTTTTTACATCCTGGCCGATCCTTGCTCCCTGGGTGAAGGCTTCCTGTCGAGGAGGAGGCGGCTGTGGGTCGGGGTTCTCATGCTGGGGAGGGGGTACGCCAGGAGGGAGGGGAATTTCCTCGGACGGGGCCCTTAGTAATATGGGTGCAGTCAATTGCGCCGATTATGTTTGGGAAACCGGACATTGCTGCAAATTGCATCTTAATTTCGGCCTGCTCCCCCACAGTATATGGAAACGTGATGTATTGCCTGCTCATTTTAATGATCCCATCCAAGACTGCAGGCATTATTGCGCTCAGGGACGGCAGATGATTCAATTTATTAATTGGCACACAGTCCCGGCCCTTTTATCTGAGTTTAAGGTTTTGAGATAAATTTTATGTATCTATTTTAATATTGAAAAATGTTTTTAGAAGAGCTATAGCTCACTGCAAAGCTACAATATAGATATCATTGCTTGTTTGGATGTTTATAATAACATGAATCCATAATTAATGTTTGGTGTGAGGTGAAATGATATGTGTGAGAGGAGTAATATGCAGTCTGGCTGCAGTTCACCACCTCACCAACTGCGTCGTCGATTCCCTCGTCTCCAAAATGTCCGTACGCACGGGTCAGAGTTGGCGTACAGGTGCGCACATTTTCCCGTCAAGTCTGTTTTTTATAAATCACAACTTTTGCTTTGAAAGTGGCGTACGCCAGTTTCAGGCCCCGTTTTGTGCGTACGCCACTTTTATAAATGAGACCCCAGGACTGTACTTAGGTAGGAACACTGGGGTGATAATAATGGGAAAAAACCGTGGGATAAAAAAAAAAAAAAGTTCTCTGATGACTCTGCCATAGGCTCAGGCTCATCACTGATAAGAATGACTCAGAGTACAGACAGTGGACTCTGTGGACTGGTACCAGCAGAACTACCTGCCGATCAGCGTTGGGAGAACCAAGGAGTTGGTGGTGGACTTCCAGAGATGCAGACACACCACACTGACACCGGTAGACACATCCAAGGAGTGGAAATTAAATAGTGGACTCTAGGGTTGTGCCACCATTGTGATGCCACGCCCCCCACCCTGTCAGACACGCACTAATCCTATAGTCTCTTCTATAGTTTAATCAAAAACTTTGTGTGTAGGCTAACTAAATAATGTGTATATATTACACAATGAGAAATATTTGTATATTTTTGTATTTATTTTGTGTGGTTTGTGTATCGATTTGGTGTGTTTTGTTTGAATAGTTTCCGTCTGTGAAGCTCAAAGTGAAAAACTGAACTTATCTGGATGAGGAGGAGCGCAGCAATCAGCTGCTGTGTTACAGGTGTGCAAAAACTTGTTAGGATGCACATAAAAAGAGCTGAGGCAGAACAGCAAGGACTAAACCCTCTGGTCAGAACACCACGAGCGATAACCGCGGACACGTCTCCAGCGGCAGACAGGCAGCGCGAGGCAGATTAGTACCGTTTCACCTGTTTTGAGAGGCGAGCGAGGATTGCCGTACAACTTCCGCTATGCGCACTGTGAGTCAAGGGTGCGCAGATATTAGTACATGCTTTTTGTTTTACAGCTGTTTTTGGCTGAAGGGGGGAGACGTGAGAGCATCAAAGGAGATGAGCTGTTAGATGCATGAAGCAGCGTTTCCTCAGGCCCTGCAGCTGTCAGACTGTACAATCAAAACTGCTCCCAACAAACATAGATGTTTACACCTTTGCTGTATTATGCACAAATCAACCAAACAACTACTACTTTTTTTGCTGTTACAATCAAATTGCCCTTGTGGGACAGTTAAAGGATTATTCTATTCTATTCTATTCAATTTTCAAATTCTTTGTCAGAATACTGTTTGAGGGGGGGTTGGTGGTGGTGGGTTGAAGGAGGCGGGTTTTTAGAGAAACGAGCCGTTTTACTGCGTGGTCCAACATTAACTACAGGATACAAGTAAAATTTCAGGACAAATTAATACTGTATAACACCAACGGTAACATTTTATCATATATATGTCTATACCAGGAGTTGAACGCTTTAAAATGGCATGATATAGTCCCGTTAAGAAAAAGTCAGTGTTTTGAAATATAATGTGAGAAATTTAACACACTGTGTGGACACAATTGTGGTTTCATTTTAATTTGAAAGACATTATGATTCTTTTGTGGGAAAAAATCTAAACTAAATTGAAACTTGACTTTTTAGAGCTCCCCCTTGGTCTGTCAGATGTGGGCTTTCGTGGGACTCCATATCCCTTTCAGGGGAGGCAAGCTCCTTCTAGCTCCCCCTATTTATAAAACAAAACGAAATTAATATGATTTATTTATATTTTCTAGAAATGTATGTCCTGTTATGCTATAACTTTTATTCAGCTCACGTGGTGCATAAACAAAGAACACACAGTGCAAAGAGAATATCAGAGACTGGTAAGGATAAATATGGGCTTATATAAGTAGCCCTCATTTATATCATTACCCTTATTTAGCTTCATAGTTGTGAAATATTGTTTTAGATAGCAAAAGAGTTTTATCATGCATTTCCTGCAGTTTTGTAAATATGTGCTATAATGTGACGAGGCTTGTGGTTTGCTCTGTTTTATGTTTCTAGGAGCAGCTTTGCTTCATAAAGTAATTGATATTTACCATTACAAAATGTTTTGCTGTAGTTTAGTAGTCAAACCCTGAATTCATGTCATGTTGGTTAAAATTTAGGCTGAAAATGTGCACAACAAGCTGTTGATTCTCGAAAGGTGACAGCGGTCAAGGTCAACACTATGAAAAGAGGTTAGTGGTTAAAGTATGAGATATGAGATGGTGAAGGAAGGAAGATTTCTTACTGTCCAATAAGAAGGTGAGTACATATACAAAGCCTGAGGTATTCAGAGTGAAAGAGTTTCAATGGGTGATTGTCTCCGTTTTATGTCCAGGATGGAGTGGTGGAGTGATGGTAAACAGGGCGATTGGTGAGTGATGGGAAATCCAGGTATGGGATTGCAGGAAGAAAGTCGGAGATGCAGAAGCAGATGCTAAAAGGAGTTCTTCAAAAAAAGGGAAAGAGGAAACAGGCAAAGCCGAATACTGTAAAACAGGAAGAGAGCACCAGCTAGCGAATGCAGCTTTCTGAGGAGGAGCCATGATCGAGATACAGTAAGTGTTAGAAACTTAAGGAGCAAAATGACACAAGTAGTGAAATGTAGTGTGGTGTGAAATGTGGTGTCTACCTTCTGGAATCTGCCTCTCTTTAGGTTCATCCTGACTGGACACCTGGAGGAGACACCTGCCGGTTAGACCCTGCAGTGAGAGGAGGAGGAGATACACACAAACACACACTCCTGTCTTGCAATGCTTGTGTGGACATGGTATTCGCTTCCATTTATTTTACTATGCCTAGCCCACCCACTTTCCCGAACCCTAACCATTAGTGACACATAGATAACCCTAAGCTTAACTAAAATGTAATTCACACCATACCTCTAAACCTAGGAGTAGAGCACAGTGTCTTGTTAAACATGTGAGGACCAGGCAAAGTGTCCTCACAACAAAAAATCCTCGCATAATCGCCCCGCACATAGCTGTGTGTATATAAAATTTAAAGCCCCTGTGTGCAAAATTACCTCCAACTAGTGGTGCGCTCAGTGAATGCAAGCAACTGAACAGTGTTCTCTGGTTTCTCGCTGTTATAACACACCATTACTACTACAGAAGCCGCAGAGTAAATTGTCTGAGTCAAACGGAAGATAAAGTATTTGCTGGACTAACCTGTCCTGTGTCAAACATAAACTTCATTGTTTTATGAAATTAACTTACGTGTCCAGCAAAAAGCCTCCAATCTCCGCGTCCGTCTTCAAGTTCGTGCCCCACATGAATAGTCTCCATCTGGTAAACGCTCCACCGATGTAGATTCTTCTTTTCTCCCAGTTATTTCTTTTTCTTTTCTGTGGTATGGTTTCTTCACACTCACGGGGCGAAGAGTACGGATGGTCCTTCATTGAAATTGAAAACTACGATCCAGGGTCCTCTATGCTCGTTGCTCGTTTCTTCTCTTCACCTCCCCCCCCTCCCACTGATGTCACTGGCTAAAATGTGTAAAGCAAACAAGTTTAACCCCTTTCGGCTAACATATTCAAAGATGGCGATGCAACATGGCAGCCTCAGATGGGGGGCGGTGCACCCTCTGTATCTCTAAACAATGTATTCTAAGACACGGGAACGCTATCCTGATAATGCAATTGTGATTAGATCTCGGTAAAATACGTATTTATGAAAGCAGTACATGATTTTTATTAAAAATAAGCCGAATTTTTTACACACTAGGCCTTTAATTTTCCTGTATGTAAATTTGGACTCTGTCCTTCCGTCCATCCATCCACTAAACAATGATAACTCATTATCTTAGTTGAGGAGACCGTGTGTAATTACACAGTGTGTAATTTTCGGCCAGTAGGGTGCAGTGCATACCTAAATTATCACAAGCATGCGGTGTCTGTGTCTTCGAGAAAGGACCTCAACTACGGAGGTCCAACTAGTGCTGTTTTCAAACGCTCAATTCCCAGAGAATTATCTATTTGCAGCAACATGACGAGCACATCAGTCTCTCTTTCATCGCTTGGAACTAGCGAAGAGGTAAAAATTAATTTATAGCGAAACTTTGTTTGCATTTTGAGGTGAAATCAACGTTTTAATACTGGGCTTGTTCCGTGCGCTTTGTCCGTCCGGGCTCTTGTAGAAGTAAAGACGTCATCTAATATGGCTCCCCCCTGAAAAGAGGACCCGCTCCTACGTATTTTAAAACTGATTTTTAAAGTCATATTTTACACTATCACCAATATTTTGCAATTAATGTGCTTTAAGTAATTATTATTACAAAATATTTTAATGGCTATTTTCAAAGATGTACTGCAAAAACTACACACTGTCACTTTAACGCTGCAAGCTGGATTTTAGTTACATCTATGACTCAATAACAAAGAAACAACAGAATTTGCCCTAAGAGTTTCATGGATTTCATAACGCATCTTTTCTTTAATCCAGAAATAAGTTTTTTGTTGTATTTAAATTTTAATTTATAACTAGATGTTTTTGTGACTTGACAGCTGCAAGTTCTTCATCACAGGCTGAGACAAAGAACCACCAACTTCCTGTATGAGCAAGATGGTTCCTGTTAGAAATGCCAAGAACTTTCCTACCGCTCTTAGCTGCTGTTTTTTCAGGAACAGTCGTATTAAAAATACAGTGTTTGAGTTTCGGTTGGTAACATGCCTTTATTTAAGCTAGCTTTCCAGGCTAGGACTGAAAACCAGACAAAATAGTGCATATATCGTTCACTCTCTATTGGAAAAAAACATGATCCGTCTTTTTTTCAATTTCTTCTAGTTTTCCTTCATAAATCATGATTTAACTCAAATAAAATACATCCTTACAAGAAATGGAGTCGACATAGTATGTGTTAGTTTAGTGTTCATGCTGCTAGGTACAGCTAATGAAAAGTTTTTTTTTTTTCCTGAGCCCATTTTGGAAATCACTGCAAGGTTTCTGGATAATTTAACAACAAAAAAAGAATGGAAGTGGTTCATGAAGAGAACCAGAGTGGAATAGGAACCTGACAGAGACCTGCACGGCAACCGTATTAGCTGGCAGAACCGGAAAAAGGTAGAACCAGAAAAAGGTAGAACCGGATAACTCCAACATGGTTGCACAGGAAACATTACCCAATATACCTTCTTTATCACAACATAAAGAGCAAGGTGAGTTATAGTGAACACAGCACCCAATGCACTTTTACACAAGCTACAAAAGTAAATCTTTTGCTCTGGTTGTGCATTTTAATCAGAGCCTTTAAAGTGTGTAGCAGAAGATATGAATGCTAGTTGTTGAATGTTGTGTTGATACATAACTGAGGCAAAAGTACCAGATTACAACACTTATATGTAGAGATCATACACAGACATCATCCATCTATTGAGGCCTTACTCAATAGGTGGCCTGCAAACCATCTTTCCAATTCCCAAAAATCTCAAATTGGATGGTGCGATCATGCCCGACACTGAATTTGAACAAAACTTTCAGCATGTTTTTCACAAGAAAGAATATGTCTCAAACGGTGCCAGAAATTATTGTAAAAGGAACAAGAGTTCTCGAAGCCGAGTCTGTCAAATATTTAGGCGTAGTGTTGGACAGGATACTCGTTTAAAAAGGATGTTTCAAAACTGATAAAAACTGTAAAATTTAATTCATCTCAATTTAAATATATTCACCCTAAAATGAGCACAGATGCAGACAAACTTTACACGTATGCAATGGTATTTTCACATCTTACATATTGCATTACAACTTGGTCTCCATCAACCTACACTGCGTTACAGCCGCTTCAAAGCCTGTACAAACAAGCACTTAAAATTTTAGATAAAAAGCCTGTTTCATACCACTACTTTAACATTGTGAAGAAATAAAAAAATATCAATGTTTGAACATTTCATTTTGTTTTCGAATGTTAGTTTAGTGTATAAAATTCTTCATGATTTGCCCCTCAGCCCCCGAAAATGTTTGTTAATCTTGTGATGAGGCAGGGCGTAGAACAATGTGACCATCCTCTGAAGTATATTAAATGTCTATTAATGTTCTATTAAGATGTTTTAGTTATCATACTTTGTAATTATATTTTGAAGATTGTTTTAGAGGTATTTTGCAGAGTCAGCTCTTGCTTGGAGCACAGAAAAACAGGAAGTTTATGGTGTAGCAGATAAGCAGTTTCTTCCTCAATCCTTTTGTGAACTGGACAAGGTAATAAAATGCTCATTTGAAAGGGTTTGCATTTATGGGGTTTTTCAGAGGAAATATCTGTTTGTGTGCCTCTGATAGGATGTGCCCAGACTCTTGCCAAGGTCAGAAATGTTTTGAAGGTTATCAAACAGACCTAGCAGAATTCACAAACAACCACGGAGAGTCTTGTTATAATCTGTTATAATCTGGAATTTGCTGACCAAACAAAATAAAACAATAGGAAAATGTTTAATTATGTATGCGTGGTTATAAGGAGGCTGTTCTTGGCAAAAGTTTAAATGAACCAATCATGTTTTGTGTGCCATATGTAAAGTAAGGGGGGGAGTTTCTCTAACTTTGGGTTGAAATATAAAACTTAATGTTTCTGTTATATACTTTGTCATTCCTTGGTAGGGTGACCCAGAGTGTGGCTAATTTATACCACTCTGTAAGATAAGTATTTGAGCTGTTTTAAGGAACTCTGTGAACCAGTATTTGAATTAATGTGTTAAAATTAAAAGAAAATTAAATTACTCTCGTCTCCTCTCTGATAAAATGTACACGCATGGAACTTATAGAGTTATGGTTTAAATTGGATAAAGATTAAACTCCTTCCCCTCCTGAAGAGACTGTTCTGTAAGCTTTCGATAGTAAACCTTTGGACAGAATTGCTTCTCTGTAAAAGTTGTCAGGATGTGGAATTTGTTACCATTAAATGTTTGAGAGAGAAGCACCGTACCACAGTATAAACTTAACTTGAAAATAGTGTCTGAAAGATTGTCAGATTTGTGATAATTGACACGAAACTGGGTTTTATTCCATATTTTGCTTCTCTACGCTGTTAATTGTAATTGCAAGTGTAAATAATGTAAATATTGCTCCTGAATGTTTGTTTCGTCATAACTTTATCTGTATTTTATATTGTCAGGGTATTATTGGCTCTCAAGTGAGATTGCTCATTGGCCACGGTATAAACCAGCTGTTACTTTGCTTCTGCCCAGGGACTACAGTTGAAAATTAGCATGTAGCTATCTCTGGTTTGTGCAACACATTTTTTGTGCATTGTCCCTGTGAAATAAATAAATAAAATAAAATAATTACCGCGCTCTTCATTTCATTGGACCGGGCTGACAGGGCAGTTTTTGGGGCCGTTTCAGGAACCAAAGGAGTACCTGAATGGGGTTATGTAATTGGAAAAGCTCAGATCGAGTAGCTCAGCAAGAACTGTGGTTACGCTGCACTGATTGGTTGTAATTTAGTTGGAAATGAGCAGATGTCACCAAACAACCGCCTTTGTAAAAATAATTAGAGTTGCAGGTGAAGCAGTTTATAACAGCCATCAGAAACAAAGCAACAAACCCTGCTTCTTTCAAAGTCAATCTGTTGGGATGTTGCATGGCATAGTGGTTAGTAGGGGTACCGCATGTGCAGAGGCATCAGTTCTCGATGCAGCCGTCCCCAACTCAAGTCCTGTCTTGGTCGACCCTTGCCCCAAGTCTTCCCCCACTTTTCTCCCCTTTCAAATACTGTCCACTAACTAATAAAAGCTGGTGTGGCCCAAAACGTAAAAATAAAAATAATCTCTTGTTATTTCTGCTGCTCTGTGCGCCTTTTGCGCTGATCAGTGACACTGCTCACTGTTGAAATCGTGTGATATGTTGATGTCTTTCACTTATTCCTTAAGGCGCCAATTTTGTATGGAGACATGGCAATTGAGAGGAGCGGGCCAACAAATCTGGTTAAATTACCCTAAGATTCGCATAATGGAAATGGGCCTAATATCCACGTTTTTTATTCTGAAGCAGCGTGGTATTGTATACATTCCATTTAAATAATGGAAACTCACATACATTCATAAAGGTCAATTACTATTTGGCTCATTAGCACCACTAGTGTTTAGATTTGGGATTACAGCCACCTATAACCTGATCAGGGTGCAAAGGATATAAGTGACAGATTAGAGGTAATTCAAGGGGCCAATCAGATTTCAGCATGGGCCAGTGCCCCTCTGGCCCCACCCCTAAAACCGCCCCTGCTCTGTGGCTCATAGGTCAGATTATGTTGGTTTCCATGCCACAGTCAGTATGTTTACATGCACGGCTAAATTGAGCCTTTTTGGAGTAATCGGACTAAGGACTTGCCCCCTGTAGTGAGCCGAGTCCCAGTTTACGTGTCACTCAAAAAAATCAAAACTATTAAATTATGTACATTCCACTCCTCGACGATAAATGGCCTGGTTGCAGAGAACTCCAATTCAATTGCATTATCCAGGTAGCCAAGCCGAACTTCTGAAACTCCAGTTCGGTTCGACTCCAGCCAGAGTAACAATCGCATTAACATCAGAAAAAATATATCTGGAGAGTAGTAGAAAAGATAATAATGATATTAATTAGAACTCTTTCTGCAGCATTTTGGATCAACTGAAGGCTTTTGATTGCATTTTGTGGGCTTCCTAATAATAAGGAATTACAGTAGTCCAGCCTCGAAGTCAAAAATTAATGTACTAGTTTCTCTCCATCACTCCTGGACAGGATGTCTCTAATTTTAGCAATATTTCAAAGGTGAAAGAAAGAAATCCTAGAAACCTGTTTAATGTGAGATTTAAATGTCATGTCTTTGTCAAAAATTACACCGAGGTTCTTTACATTATTACCAGAGGCCAAATTAAAGCCATCCAGATGAAGTGATTGACCTAGCAGTTTCCTTTTTAAAGGTTCTGGTCCAAAGACAACAACCTCTGTCTTGTCTGAATTTAGGAGCAGAAAATTCAGAGTCATCCAAGTTTTATGTCTTTGAGACATGTTTGTAATCTACCTAACTGATTGGTTTCATCAGGTTTTATGGATAAATATAATTCTGTATCATCAGCATAACTGTGGAAATTCATACCATGTTGTCTAATTATTTTACCAATTGGAAGCATATATATAGTAAAGAGAATCGGTCCAAGCACAGAACCCGGTGGTACTCCACAAGTAACCGTTGAGTGTGAAGAAGATATATAATTGACATGAACAAACTGAAATCTGTTGGACAGATATGATTTAAACCAGCCTAGTGCTGTTCCCTTGATCCCTACAACATGTTCAAGCCTTTCTAAGAGAATATTAAGATTGACGGTGTCAAAAGCAGCACTGAGATCTAACAAGACCAGAACAGTCACAAATCCATTATCTGAGGCCATTAGAATATCATTAGTAACTTTTACCAGTGCCGTTTCAGTGCTATGATGAGCTCTCAAACCTGACTGAAATTCTTCAAACAGGTTGTTGCTGTTTAGATGCTCACATTCTCGATTAGGAACTATTTTCTCAAGAATTTTGGATAAGAAAGGAAGAGATAAACCTAGGATTGTTTTTATTTACCTCTATTAATGATGAGAAATATGCTGTTCTACCTTTTTGAAGGGCATTTTTATAAAGTAGTAGACTATTTTTCCAAGTTAGAAAGAAATCATTTAAGTTTGTAGAGCGCCATTTTCTCTCCAGTTTCCTAGTATTCTGCTTTAAAGTACGCAACTCTGCACTAAACCAGGGAGCCAATCTCCTATGGCTGATTACCTTCTTTTTTTAAGGGGGCTACACCGTCTAGTGCCAAATGCAGTGAGGAAGTAATACTTTGAACCAGACCATAAATTTGAGAAGGGTTAGTGTTGGAATTACTGCCATCCACTGTGGTATTCTGAGACACATACGGAAACAAGAATGGAACAGATTCTTTAAACTTGTTACAGCATTGTCTGATAAAGTTCTATTGTAATGAAATTTTCTTTCAGATTTGGGAACGTTGAGTACAGTAGATTCAAAGGTCAGATAGGACTGGGTTATGTGGGATGACTATTAGTTAATCACACTCAATGTCAGTACAATGTCTAAAGTGTGCCGACCAGAGTGTGTGGGTCCCTTCACTCTCTGAGTAAAGCCAATTGAGTCTAAGATAATATTAAAAGCTGCAGTTAAGCTATCACTTTCAGTGTCCACGTGAATATTAAAATCCCCTACTATAATTACCTGATCCGTGTTTAAAACTAAATCAGATAAAAAATGTGAGATCTGGTCCAAGAATTGAGAGTAAGGGCCTGGTGGACGATACAAAACCACAAACAAAAGTGGTTTTAATGTTTTGCAGTTTGGATGAGGAAAACTAAGGATTAGATGTTCAAAAGAGCAGTAGTTAATATTTGGTCTAGGGCAAATTCGCAAATCTGAATGAAAGATGGCTGCAACTCCTCCTCCTCGTCCAGTACTTCTAGGAATGTGAAAATTTTGATAATTGGTAAGAGTTGACCAGCCTGTGAATATTCTCATTCATCCAGGTCATGGTCATCTCAAGGAAATTTCAATCGAACGCAACTGGACTTGGTAATTTGTCTTGGAAGACGTTTCACCTCTTATCCAAGAGGCTTCATCAGTTCATGCTCACCGCTGACCAGGCTGGGACTGGTCCAACTAACTGGTGTGGAGCCTCAGCTATTTAACCTCTTGGAGGGCTTTTACAAGACTGATTATGTCATTGGATCCTTTGTGCTCCATGTCTTAACGACGGTCGTTGGCGTGTCGCCTATTGGTGGAGGTTAGGTTTCAGCTTCATTAGTGCCCTATTGTGTTATAACGTAAGAGTTGACTCATTTATAATTACAAAATGCTCCTGCTGCAGCCAGGTTTCTGATAGGCAAAATAGATCAATTTTATTATCACATATCAAGTCATTTACTAATAAAGTCTTTGAGGAGAGGGATCTTATGTTTGGTAAACCACATCTAATTACTCTATTTTCTTGTTTGGTCTGAGTCGTATTTATTTTAATGAGATTTTCAGAGTTTGGTTTTGTCAGGGTAACTTTTAGTCTATTTTATTTTGGCTGTGGGCTAGACACTGTCTCAATGGGGTATTGAGTGGGTAACAGTACAGAAGCTGCAGAGAGGTGGGTTAAACTACGACTCTGCTTACGTCTCCTATCTTTTAATATCCTTTCATTTTGTTGGTATGGTGTGGTTGCATGTCTTGCTAAGGGTGAATGCTATTTATCATGTGTCCTGACTCCAGATCAGACCTGCAGACTCTCTCCAACACACACACAGACACACAAACACACACAAACATCTTTGTGGATTTACTATCCTCGTGGGGACCGACAGACGTCATGGGGACCAAAATCCCGGGCCCCACAACTTTGAAGGCATTTTTGACTGGTTTAGGCCTGGCATTACTCCTGGTGTGTCTTGATTTTGAGCCCTTTTGGCATAGCTAGATCACGGCATGTTTATTGGGTTAAAATTTATCTTTAAAAAATCTATGGGGCCCAGAAATGTTGGTTTCCATGGGGCCCATAATTTCTAGTGGCACCCCTGTATGTGGGATATATGCACATATGCGGGATATATATTATATTTGTGCATATATACACTTTATATAAGCAGCATACATGCACATTTATCCTCATATAAATTATTTCCTTGTGGCAATTACTGACATCCACTTACAATCTCACTTTGTGTATCAATCGCATTCACTGCACATTTTTTCCTTCTCCTCAAAAACTGCTTGCCGGCCACTATAGCATTAAACCTTGGAAGCATATTCCTGCCAATGTAGGCGGTAGCCAGGTGACACGCTAGCAGAGTTAGCATTAGCATGTCGGCACGGTAGCATGTATTCTCTCTCTGACAATACCATGAAATGTTAAGGGTGTACTGTTGTTGCTCTCTTACCATAATGTGATGCTTGAGTGACTTATATTGGCGCTTAGCATCTGCTGGTTTTGTTGTATCGCTCTCGAGTGCTGTTGTCAGGATTCAGAAAATAGAGGAAGTCCCTTCCTGCAACTTCCGGTATGCAGCAGTGTGGCCGTATGTTCTATGCTAAGTATTATTTCTGTTTGAGAATGAAAAAAAACCTCCTGTACCAGCTACACCAGTCTTGTCATTGTGTTGAGCGTGTAACCTCTGCACAAATTGTAAAATTCAAAACATTTTAACTGAAAACAAAAATCTACCCAAAAAAAATAGGGGGCCTAAAGGACCTAATGACATCAGCGGTAACTGCGCCTGAGTTCTCCCTCTTTAGAAAAGAGACTGAATTTGTCTGGCTTATGTTAATGTTCTCCTGGATTTTCAGGAGTGGTGCCCCATTAGATTTAATTAATAAATTAATCAACCTAATCTCATTAATAGCCGTGTTAATATTAATT
The DNA here is from genome assembly GCA_028564705.1 of Apricaphanius iberus. Classification (NCBI taxonomy): domain Eukaryota; kingdom Metazoa; phylum Chordata; class Actinopteri; order Cyprinodontiformes; family Aphaniidae; genus Apricaphanius; species Apricaphanius iberus. The sequence continues at coordinate 1,765,069 of JAPXFQ010000075.1, read as the reverse complement.
TATTATTCACAATTACTCCTGTTGACGTCAACCAGACAAATTGTGTGCACGTTGTGCAGTTCCACAAGTAGAGCCACAACACCCCTCAATAAGATCAAGCAAATCCTTCTTGATGCTGGCGGAGGTTACTGAAGCTCTCATCCGTCCCACAGACAAATGTTCCTCACAGATGCAGGTAATCTACTGTGAAAAATAAACCTTACCAGCCGCTTCGTAGGGGTTCTGATGCTGGAAGACAATGTAAAGAATTGTGTGGGTAAATAATCCAACAACCAAGCATTTTAGTTTTCCACTTCTACCCTCAGCATTCCTGAACTAGGACTGCAAACTCACAGCAAGAAAGAAAGATGACGGATTCACTCAACGTTTAGCCGGAAGTCCATGACTAAAATATGACCACATCAGTATGTAAAAATATCTCCACAACACCATTCCTACAGACTCTAACTGCACAACACACTGCATTTAAGGGTTAAAAAAGAGACATTCTTATATTTCCCCTTTAACACCACAAATGGGCTGAGATTCAAGGAAACGACAAATCAATGAGAAAAGAACAATGGTGATCTATTAACAATGAATCCATTAAGCACAAAAAAGAGCAAAAGAAAAAATAAACTAAATAAAATAAATGAACTAGTATGGCCTTTCTAGCAATAATGAATACAGGAACTGAATGGAATAGGGAAAAACCTAATGAATAGTAACAACAAGGAGATGGTAAAAACTCAAACAAACAAATAGAGCTACAACAACACTTAATTTCCCTTTGTGTTCAATAAAGTATTTTTGAAATTGAATTGAATATCACAACAGTCGTGCTCTGAGAGTTTTATTATTTCTGTAGCTTCCTGGCGATTCACAGCTACATCACATAACGTGGCCGGCATGCATCATTGCCGACTTTGTCACATAAGGCACTTGTCCACTATTGGAACTTCATGGTAATTTTATCAGACCTTTAAGGTATGCACGTGTCACCACTACACCATAGCCATTCAGAAACTAAGAGTCCCTGTATTGGGGTACATACACTTAGAATGGAACGAGTTGCTCAGCTGATCACTTATGCTGCTCGCCGCTGAAACGATGAAACTTGCTGAAACATGATATACTGATGTCTTAGCTTACTCCTTATAGGGCTGATTGTGTGTAGAAACACGGCGGCTGAGAGGAGCAGGCCGACTGATTAGCCAGTCAGAAAAAGATCTGGTTAATTTACTGTATATATAGTTCTGATCGTGGAAATCCGAAATACAGAATTTCTTTGGGTTCGATTTTAGTTCAAACAGAAAACCACTACAACTGCTTGTGGTCAGATATCTGGGTCCTTCAGGAAATGCTAAATACTATTAAGAGTCAGGACTGTGAAGTCAAAGAAGATGGGCACAACTAACGTGAATCCTGCTTCTCCTTAAATTATTCTCAGTCGATCTCATCGTACTTCCCAAGTCATTCTGATCAATTACTTTTATTTAGGTTAGGACAGTAACAATTTAGTTAACAGTTATTGCATGGATATAGCTGTACTACTCCTACTCAAGTGTTGGCATGGCAACAATTGACATGCACTCACGCTAACTTTATGAAAATGATTGTTGAATTGTGTGTTTTCAAGTTGAAAAGAACCATAGCAGCAGGTTGTATCGACCAATGGCTGCAATGCGTAGAACATGGCTTATGTGTCAATTATAAAAGAAGAGAACGTTTGGGTGCCTTGAACTCATCTAGAGGAAGAAACTGTGGTTTTACACCTTTGTTTTACAATACAAAACCCCGTAAATACAGACACCGCCTGCTGGTATTAATGGTGTCAGAAGTCACAAACCGTAAAGAGAGGTATGAGTATTCAGCAGTAAACCGAACTGGAATCATGACGTTTCTACTGAGCTTTCTGCTGCTGCTTTTTGCCCGCTTCTTATGGAGTAAGTAACAAATAATTCATTACATACATTTATTCTACAAAACGCTAATTTATAAAGTTACTGATGTTTTGAATGTTTTTACAAACTCCACATTTTTATTAAAACATTTTTCATATATACAATAGTTACATTTATAATAAATGTTCGCTGGGAGGATGGAAAAAACCCAAAACATATCTTATAACTGCACATGGAGAAAAAAAAATTACACAGGCCTAAACAAAAATGTACCCAAAAGTGCAATATTTCATAGATTGTTTTTTTTCTATAGCAGTTGGATTATTTTAATAATATTACTCTTAATATTATGTTTTAACGTACACCGCAACAGGTATACCAGAAATAATGTATATACAATGTTTCTATTAAAAAAAGAATAGGGAAAAATAAAATTCACATATTAATAAAAAATGAAATAAATAATTAAATTGTATCTTTATTAAATATTATTAGCAAATAAGCAATAAAATATGACTATGACATACATTGAACTTTTTGATTTTTCTGTTTCTTTTTTACCAGGCACCTTTCTATTGATATTCAGGAAGTGAGAACATTAATGTTTAAATCTTTTGGTTTTTTTTACTCACAAAATAATTCTGTAAATAATAAATTATGGTAAAGTTTAACTTCACACTCGGTGCAGACTTGCAGACCAATTGGCTTTAAACAAACTACTTGGACGTTTCGATGTCGAACAGACAAACTTATTGTCAGTTTCATAAATCTGTTTCGGGGCTTTGATGGTTTTTTTCCACAGAATTTGGTCTGAAAGATATGTCTCTGATGTTTAATCAGTAGTCAGGAATCCTGTGATAATTTATCATGAGCCAGTTTAATTAGGTTTTTTATAGCTTCTTCAGAGTCCTTGTACATAAAAAAAATTATAATATAACATAAAGTCTCCTCACTGACAGTATCACACAACATGTCATCATGTGATTTAATTATATTTTTTATGATTTAACATTTTGCTTCTTCGTGTCTCTTTCCAGGCGTTTCTTCAGGAACACTTGTTGTCACTCAGAGTCCTGATGTTTTTTTACAAGAAGGAGAGACAGCAAACATCAACTGCTGCTGGAAGGGGACGAATGAAAGAGTTGGTATTAAATGGCTAAAAAACCAAACATTAATAAAGCATAAGACTGTCATAAATCAGTCTACAGGATCTCAGAATGAGCAGAAAAAATACTGTTCAGTTCTAACAATAGAAACAGCAAAAATGTATGATTTAGGAAAATACATCTGCAAGGTTTCTGTGGAGATACCAGCTTTAATTGAAGTTGAAGGAAATGGTACAACCGTCACAGTTAGAGCCAGAGAGAACATCGCTGTCATCAAAGACGACCACAGTTTAAATGGTACGTAGGACACTTGTCGTATCTTTCAATATACAGTTGAAATGAAATGTTTACATAGACTGTAAAATAGGACCTATGACCTCATTGTTTTACAATCTGACATTAAATCCGACTGGTCTTTCCCTGATTATGGTCAGTAAGGCATTGTTAAATGCAGGACTAAAAATAATTTTTTAAAAGTTTATATATTTTTTCTTCATATTTAAACTATTTCAAATGTTTCAGGTAGCTTCAACAAGCTTCTAACAATAGCTAGAACCATTTTGGCCCATTCCACCTTCTAGAACTGGTTTTAACAGTCAGATTTGATGGCCACCTCCATTTCTGAGACATTTTAAGCTCTGTACACAAATTTTCTATCAAAATGAGACAAGAGCTTTGATGATAATTTCTGATTATTATGGTTCACAGCTTTTTATAAAAACCCAAATTCAACATCTCAGAAAATTAGAAAATACATGAAATCAAACAAACAAAGATTTCAAGTAGAGAAATGTCAGACTGAAAAACATAATCATGTATATGTATTCAGTAGTTGGCTTTGGCCCCTTTTGCATCAATTACTGCCTGAATGCAGTGTCGCATAGATGGTATCAGCCTGTGGCTCTGCTGAGGTGTTACAGAAAACCAGGATGTTTCAGTAGTGGCCTTCATCTCTTCTGCATTGTTCCGTCTCATGTCCCTCATCTTTCTCTTGGTAGAGCTCCATAGATTCTCTATGGGGTTCAGGTCAGGCCAGTCCTCCAGAATATCGCATCAGCATACTGATTGTGATTGTATTGAATCAGATGGAGAGACCATTTAAAGGTTTAACAAACCTTTGTAGGTGTTTTGGATTAATTAGCTGATTAGATTGCGACATTTAACCTAAAATATTGAACCTTTCACTACATTCTAATCGTCTGAGATTTTGATTTTTCTTTTACTAAGATGTAAGTCTTAATCATCAAAATTATCACAAACAAAGGGTTGAATTATCCTGACTTGCATGTAATGAGTCTATAATACATCAGCTTCACCTTTTAATTTTATTTTATTGTAATTTAATAATTAAATAAAAAAAAAATAAATGAACTTCATTGTTGGAATGATCTTGTGTAGCAAGAAAACTGACTCACGGATACCTGACTTACAGTATTTCAACTTTAGGTGTCATAGTGTCACTATATCAGCCCAAAGATTTATCTCATTACAGTCAAATGTACATTTTATATAAATCAGTAATGAGTACTGATTATGCATTAGTTTAGGGGGAGAAATAGACAAAACTGATAAGTTTCTTGCCCAATCATGACCTAATCCAAATAATCTAAGTTACTACTTTGTAAGCATTTTTACATGACATTCTTTAGCATGTACATAGGATTGTTCTTTATCACTCCAATATAGATATGCATCAAATGTATGCAATGTTTTTATTATTTAAGAGTGGGGTGGATAAAATTGAGAATGTGTGAAACAGTCATTAAAACAAGTCAAACTTTTAGATGAGAAAGAGGATGCAGTATATTGAGGTCTTCTGTATCTGTAAAGAGCAGGAAGGGAGGAGTACCAGCACATCTTTCTGCCTAGGCACGTGTGTTTCACATCTGGTAGAGTCTTTAATAGAGTAATATGTCACAGCCACCATAGAAAGTTGTTGTGTTTTTATTTACATTTCTGTTTTTTTATTTTTTACAAATAACAGAATTAATTGTAAATTGAAATTCCAGGTCGAGGTCATGACTGATCAGTGTTCTTAAGTTTCCTCTTTGTTTGCTGACTCATAATTGGTGTGTTTGAATGCAAGTTTGCTCTGATCTTAAAAACTAGATGAAAGAATCCTCAATAAGGATTTTTTTCTTTTAATTTTCCATTCATATTGTAACAGACATGTTAGTTGAATATAGCAGTATCAGCAGTAACATTTCTGGTGGTCATTTTGTCCCAATGCCAATGTGTGACCTCAAGTTTATTTCTCTTTACTGACGTGTATTTTCAATGAGTTATGGAGATCTATACTTATATTGTCTACACTGGATTGTCTATTTAGAGTCATTAGGGAGATGGTGCCTATCTCTAGTGGTCATTTGGTGGAAGCAGTATACACCCTGGACAGGTTGCCAGTCCATTACAGGGCAACACAGAAACTCTCGTCTAAGCACAATTGAGAGTAATCGGTCAATTTAATAGTCAAGTTTTTGGGCCGTGAGAGGAAGGCTGTGTACCTGGAGAGAAACCACACAACGCACAGGAAGAACAATCAAACTAGAAAAATCAATCAGTCAAGAGCCCAGGTTGGGATTCTAACCCAGGACCATCTTGCTGCAAGGCAACTGTCAGGGATGAAACAATAAAGCATAGAGAACACAGGTGTTTTCATTTACCCAAAAATAGGACAAATTAAATGAAATTCTCAACATTCAAACACTTGAACAGGTAGGTCAAGAAAAGAGGTCAACTCAATATGCAAAATCCTAACAAACATAATACAAACTGACCTACAGAATCGACCTGTCAAGGAACGTAAAATTACTGGCTTAGATAAACAATATGAAACTCAACGAGGAGACAAAATGGCTGCCACAAAGCAAACCGCCACAAAACAATGGAATAAACTCTAAACATCCCTCAGGGGTCCGTTCCAGAAAGCAGGTTATTTAACATAACCGGATAAGTATAGGCTAAATTTGTGGATAACCTAAAATTTCGGTTCCAAAAACGGAGGTATCTTTCAAGGTATGTTAGTAACCATATTAACTTAATTTCTGAACATGACCTGCTCCGGACCAGGTTATTCCCATGAGTGATTCTAGACCTATAGCTTTGCTGGGGCACAGGCCCCCAACTCCCAATACATAAAAAAATAATAATAAATGTGTTCGCAATATGAAATAAATGGCTAGCCTATGGGTATAAGCTTCAATATCGTCATTGTCACTGTCATACTGTAGGCTATATTTAACCACTGGTAAAGATACAAGGATAGATTCATGGGTACAATATAATGATATTTATGTGCACATGCACATCTCAAAGATTTACAAATAACATCATCTTACTGCAACCATTTAAGATTAGAAAGAGTCAGATTATTTACCACCCAAACCTCAGTCCAAGTTTAAAACAAGTAGTGCAGGAAAGCAAAGTAACTAACAAAGAAAAACAAAAAGTATCTTTCTATCTTAGGCTACATTATAGGGCAAATTATAATCTATAGGATACTCTGACTCTGTATAGATATGCTACATTATAGGCAAATTATCACCCATAAAATACTCTGACTGTGTAGATTAGGCTACATTTGCAAATGCAACAAACTTGTTTAAATGTGCCATTAAACCATTGATCAAATCACAACACTGGCTATTACCAGCATAAATGTTTATGTTACTGTTAATGTGAACAACTATCATACCTCCCTCATCCTCCTCATCTCTCCTCTCTGTTCCTCTCCCTCTGCTTCTGTTCAGGAAGAATTTTCTGATGTCCATCTCTGAATAGTTTATCAGAAGGATATGTTTAGTTTAACAGTAGGACAGCCTCACAAACAGTATATGCCACTTTTACAGGGCTCTCTCTACAGTATATGTATAAATTATGGATGTTCGATATTGGCTTTTCTACCGATATCCGATACACTGATATAGCCTAACTCATAATAAAACCGATATGTGGGGACCCTCCCTCATAAAAAACAAAAACTACTAAACCCTTTTAGGTAACCACAATGAAATATATTGTATCATACATACTTGAGTTTTAAAAATTTAGAAAATGAAATAAGTACTAGAATTTTAGTTAGGCAATTGAAAAAGGTGCCATTTTTATTTTATTTTCAAAAGTAGCTGGAACATTTTCTCACACAGAGAATACTGACAAAGACCCACCACTTAGGACAAATTTCTACTTTTAGAAAATGTAAACAACATTATACCTTTGTGGCTGATGACGTCACCAAGTGCGCCCGATAGACGGTCAAGGTTGGCCCAGAAGAATTCCATTCAATGTAGTTTATTTATATAGCGCTGTTTCACAACAGATGTCATCTCAAGGCACTTTACAAGAAGAGTTGCGTCGTGTAATTCTCAGAATCCCTCACACTGAGCAAGCATGAATCGACAGTGGAGAGGAAAAACTCTGTTTTAACAGGAAGAAATCTCCGGCAGAACCAGGCTCAGCACAAGCGGTCATCTGCCGAGACCGTCTGGGGTTTGGAGAATACAGAACAAAAACACAGAACAGAGACACAGAAAGAGCAACAGAACTGATGCAGAAGTTTGTTGCAGGACGTGGAGAACTTTCCTCCACTGCAATGCCATCTTAGTCAGGGTCGTCAAGCAGGGCGGGTCAGGAGCCCCTACTGTAGGAAGAGACTAAGAGAAAGCAGGTTAGCGCTTGAACTGACAGCACATGATGCAGTTGGGGAGAAGTAGGAGAGAAAGTAGGAACAGACCCTAATAATGTCCTCCAACAACCTAGCCTAAAGCAGCATAGCTACTAACATTAACCTGTCTCCTAGCTACTAGGAGACCTAGCTACTAACACTCTCTACTTGGCTTACATTAACCTATCTCTACCTAGCTACTCTACCTCCTCCTATCTCTTCCTAGGTTTCGAGACTCTACCTGACTACTAACATTAACCTGTCTCTTCCTAGCTACCTGTCTAACCTGTCTCTAACTATTTATTAACCTGTCTCTAACTGTAAGCTTTGTCAAAGAGCAAAGTTTTAAGCCTAGTTTTAAAGATAGACAAATTGTCAGCTTCACAAACCAACCCTGGGAGCTGGTTCCATAGGAGGGGAGCCTGATAGCTGAAAGATCTGCCACCCATTCTACTTTTAGAAATCCTAGGAACTACCAGTATACCTGCAGGCTGAGAGCGAAGGGCTCTGTTAGGAACATATGGAACAATCAGGTATCTTATGTATGATGGAGCTAGATTATTAAGAGCTTTATATGTCAGAAGGAGGATCTTGAATTCTATTCTAGATCTCACTGGGAGCCAGTGAAGAGAAGCTAAAACAGGGGAAATGTGATCACTTCTTCTTTTATTCATTAGAACCCTAGAAGCAGCATTTTGGACTAACTGAAGACTCTTAATTGTATTCTGTGGACTACCTGATAATAAAGAGTTACAGTAATCCAGCTTTGAAGTAACAAAGGCATGGACTAGTTTTTCAGCTCCTGGACAGGATGGTTCTAATTTTTGCAATATTCCTGAGGTGAAAAAAGGAAATCCTAGAGACTTCTTTAATGTGAGATCTAAATGACATATCTTGGTTTATTTAATGCCGTCCAGGTGAAAACATTGACTAAGTAGTTTCTTTTTCAGAGCTTCTGTTCCAAAGATGACAACTTCTGTTTTATCAGAATTCAGAAGCAAGAAGTTTAGAGTCATCCAAATTTTTATGTCTTCCAGACATGCTTGTAGTCTACCTAACTGATTGGATTAATCAGGATTTATGGATCGATATAGCTGTGTATCATCTGCGTAACTATGGACATTTATCCCATGCTGCCTAATGATTTTACCAATAGGAATCATATGTATAGTAAAAAGAATCGGCCGAAGCACTGAACCCTGTGGTACTCCGCAAGTAACTATTGAGGTTGAGGAAGATTTATCATTTACCTGAACAAAGTGAAATCTGTTAGACAAATAAGATTTAAACCAACCTAGTACTGTTCGTTTTATACCGACACTTTGAAGCCTTTCTATGAGAATATTGTGATCAACAGTGTCAAAGTCAGCACTGAGATTTAACAGGACCAGAATGGTCACCAGGCCATTGTCTGAGGCTATGAGAATATCATTAGTAACCTTCACCAGAGCTGTTTCAGTGCTATGATGAGGTCCAAAGCCTGACTGAAACTTCTCAAACAGCTCATTATTGTTTAAATGCTCACATATCTGGTGTGTCACTATTTTCTCAAGAATATTAGATAAGAAGGGAAGATTAGATATTAGTCTATAGTTAACAAATAATATCTCAAAAACTAAACCTCAAATCTGTCAAATTTTTACATTCTGAGAGAGAAATGAAGTAGCTGAAGAGTTTCATATATAATATGTGTATGGTGTGAAAAACTCATCTTATTAAAAAAATAAAAACGATACCGATAATTTCCGATATTACATTTTAATGCCAATATCGGCCGATAATGACTTCAGGTCAATAATATCGGACATCCCTAGTATAAATAAATATTGCATATGTGCATGCAGTCTATGCATGGTGTGAGTGTGTGTGTGTGGGAGACAGCACAGGCTGGTAAACTTAAATAAACTGCCACAATTACGCTAAGCATTGAAAAACAGATGCTAATTATGTGGTCAACATTCTCTAACAGCGATTAACTTGTCATTTTTTCTGTCAAACAAGTTGTTAATTTGTTGTAACATTAAAGCAGGGGACGACTTACTCTGTGAACAAAGTGATGTGACAAGCTCCAGCGGGGTTTTATCTATGTACTATGTGGGTAAAAGGAAAGTTTCGCAAGAATCATGTGAATGATTTTCATTGGTTATTGCGTTCAATCTTACCCAGCCACAGAGGTGCTATTTCCTGATTGTCTATTGTGACCCCTTTCTTTTTTCCTTTTTGGCTGGTAAGTGACATGCTTGACTTATGCAGGCATGGAGATGCGCTCATGAATGCCGTTTCCAGTGAGAGCAGTGCTATAATTTTACAGGGGCACTGGATACTTTTACTAAGGCATGTGCTCCAGTAAATAAGGTCTAGTCACGCCCCCGGTTGTTCCAGAGAGGGTTGTGAGCATGGCAAGCTCTTTTAAATGATGAACCTGTGCACGTGGAAGCACAGATGATACTATATTATATCAAAATCATTTTAATTAAAATTTTCACATTAAATAGTGTCTCATTATTCAGCTCCTAAAATAAATAAAAATCCATTATTTGATTCAGTATTCGATTTAATATTTGATATGGAAAATATCCATCTTTGGCCTTTTTTATGCTTCTTTTCTGTGTATTATATAATGTGCATTCGGTCCGCTAGCTTTGTCCTGCTCTGTCTCAGCAAAAATGTTATCTTCAACTTCATCCTACAGTAGAAGTGTGCAAGAGAAAAATATAAAACCAACTTATGGTACCTGGCAATCATTTGCAAATGTGTCAGACATTTTAGTAACGTGTAAGAGTATTTCAAGTAAGATTAAAGTATACAGTATATGCATTTGAATTTAAATAAATGGAGTTAACATGTTGACTTAAGTTCAGGAGTGGGACCACGCATCAACTCATCGTATGCAGTAATCAACATTAATTCAATCCACCTGGCTTTCCAGACATCTCACACCTCACTAATTAATCAGCGATCTATATTATAAGCCAGGCTCGCTTCACGTTCAACGTCTGTCACGTTTGTTCACACCCCTCCCTACCCGACCCCATCCGTGGTCTTACCTCAATCTTCTTTACTGCTCCATACCCTTAAATTCCGTCCCCTCGAATCCAGATGTTGGACCCATCAACACTCATCCCTCATCCTCTCACCCCTTCGACCCTCATCCCCTCATCCCTTCGACCCTTCCCTCATCCCCTCATCCCTTTCGGCATGTAGACATTACTATTAGTCACTCATTTATACAGTTTATTAGCAAAAAAAGAAGAAAAAAAGAAAAAAGCTAATTAGGGGATGAGTTGGACCTTAATCTCACACATGGTTAAATGATTGCCAAACCAACATTATTTTCTTTTGCTAATGCAGCTTCATTGATTTTTTCCGCAATGATTGGGTTAAATTCCTTAAAGGCCAGCATTAGTACCTCCAACTCCACTTCTTTGAAGTATTCTACAGTTTTTTTCTCTTCAGTTTCCATGGTGAGTCGTGAATTTGGTGATACATTGAGAGGGTCTTCATGTTTCAGGGTTAACCAGGAGTAGGTTGATTAACCAGATTCCTATCAGGTGTTCTGGAACCAACATACTCAGGCTAAGCAGGTTTTGGGTTGATTAACCGAGACATCAGAGTTTACCAGATGGTAAGTTAACCAATTTTTAATATTTAAGTCATATTTTACAATATCGCCAACATTTTGCAATTAATGTGCTTTACATAATTATTATCACATAATATTTTAATGGCTATTTTCAAAGATGTACTGCAAAAACTGCACACTATCACTTTAGGTGTATGTGTGTGCATTCATGGTTGATTACTCTTTGTCTCTTTGGGTCTCTTTGTTGCCCTGAGATTAACTGCTGCAGGGTGTACCCTGCCTATCAGCAGATGACCGCTAGAGATAGGCACCAGCACCCCAGTAACCCTGTAAGGATCAATGTTTGCATTGACTGCTATTCAAATCTTTATTTGGATCAAGTGGGTCTTAGAAAATATAATAAATTATGTATAACCCCTGATCATTTCCCGAAAAATTGTCACCCTCTAGTGAGAACTGACAAACTGTCAGTATAAATTGTGAAATACCATATAGCTTGTCTCTTGTTTCTTATCAAATTAAGTAGGGCTGAAATGTCCAAGGGGCAACCTGGTTAGACATTTTGCTACAATAACCGGACTAATGAAGCTAACTTTTGCATTTCTGATCTTCTGTCTCTGTGTAGGGATTTCCAATGTTACCCAAGAAGATTTGATTACTTTTCTTCTGAGATGCCTGCCCATCTTGGCCCTCATCGCAGCCTTTTTCTGGCTCTTCAACCTAGTAACTAAAACTTTGAAAGACACAAGAGGTAACTTAAAAGCTGCTCCACTCCACAGTGTCATAGCCGATTATATTCAGCATATATTAGCTGTGATTAATCTGACTGGCATTGCGTTACAGTTTCAGCTGCATTTAAAAATGAAGGCACTTCACCACAAAGCAGAGAGGAAGACCAGGAAGCAGACGAAGGACTGAGAGAACGTAGGCAGGAGAATGATGAAGAGACAACGGGATTCTAAAGGATGTAGAACACACAGAATTGATCCTGTAATAATACTTAATCTAATCTGTCATCAAATTTTCAGACAGAACACAGATTACAATGCAATGACAAATAACAAAGGACAAAGCAACTAGAAAATCAAAACATCCCGTTTCAAATAGACTCTTTTTGAGTCTTCTTTGTGGTTAATTGTATTATAAATATACTCTCACCTTTATAGAGGGATTAATATATATATTTTTCGATTCTGTGGCCAGATGGAAGAATATTTTTGGCAGATAGCAAGAGATTTTGGACTCTGGGGCCTCATTTTCACTGTTCTGTCGGTGCAGTCTGGTACAGTATTTTATAGTCCAACGTATTCAGGACAGCATTTAAATCACCAATTTAATTCTAACTGAGCAGGCAGGGTGAAGCCCAAGTCTAGCGTAAAACATGACCAGAATGTCTTGAGCTTGTCATAAGCAGTGATGTTTTCTGCCAATCAATGGACTGTGTCGTATGACACCAGTAGCTCTATCCCACCTATACGATTGTCCTATGGACTAACAACTGAATGGGTTTAGAATTGCTGCACTTAGATGCCCTGCTCCGAGCAGCACAGTCCTGTATTTTCATTACTTTTCACATCTCACAAATCAAGATACTGTCCCGCATTGTCAGTGACAAAATCCTGTTTTTTGTTTAAATGAGCATTTATATACAGATTGTGTGGCAAAGGCAATGGGGATTGATAGTCAAACAAGGAGTAAGGACTGGATACAGGTGCACAGCACACTACCAAATGCCAAAAAAATAAAGAAACAAAATAAGAGAGAAAGCATGGAAAACTGTGAAATGACATGGCAAAACAAAGAAGATGCTGTTATAACAAAGACTTGGAAAGCATTTTCTCTCTGAGGGGCTTTTGTGATGTTTGTCAGAGTAGTTTTTCTGTTTCACATGGCGGGGAATATGATGTGAAACAGCACAGAAAATCAAAGAGTCCCAAAAAATATGTGTTGCTCAAAATAAGGCTTATCAATCAATGGACAGGCCAAAAGAAGATTCAAACACAGGAAAGGTAGATGGTGAAATAACAAGTGTGTGTCAGACTGTGCAAGACAATTCAGAACTTAGCAAGAAGAACTTAAGGTGAACAACTCACGGGCCCCCTTGAAGAACTGGGCATCAGGAACCTGAGGCGTACCATTCTGGTGCCTCTTGATGGAGATCTCATTCTGCATTCTGGGTGCGGTTCAAACCAGATACCAGCTCCTCATTCGCTTGAAAGAATGATTAGAATATTCATACTGAACCAGGTATCAGTGGTTCCCTCTGTATACAACAACGACTCAAGTTGCTCAAGTGAACCAAATGTACCATCTCTGCTCTATACTAGTCTCCAACCAGAACATTGGTGTTGGTGTGAGATGATCTTTCACCACTGGTTTTTGTTCCCTTGTAGAAGCGCTGCTCCTAGTCTTGGTCATTATCTACGCAAGAATTGTGACATTACTAAAAAACAGTGTAATTCCTTTAGTGGTATTTTCTGATTGAGATGAGCTCCTCTAGTGGTTTCAAAGGGCCCATATTCCCTCCAGAGATGCTGAAACAAGTTCTCTACCTATGACCCAGAGTAGAATGGTTCTTCTTAGGAGTCACAATGACCACACACCACAACAACCAGGTTCTCAGCGCATAAAGACTTAGCTATGTCACCAGAAATTTTGTGAGGAAAAGATGCCCACCTTTGGTGATGCAGGGTCCTGCTTTCAGCTATCCAAAGGGAAAGGTAACCTTTAACTGGCCAATCAGGATTGGTGGATTATGTTTAGTTCTTTTCAGGTTACCTTGAGAACCAGACTTATTAAGGTAACCTCAGGTTTTTGCGACACTGTGTTCACATGAATCATGTCGTAACGCAAACATTTTCATGACGTTCGGTCACCAGCTGTGGATTATCTGATGGATGCTCTACATCTTCATTCAGAAATTAAAATAGTGAACAGACCAATCATCTGTAAGGAAATGTGAATTAAAAGTAACGTGGATGTTGATAAAATAAAACCAAAAGTCTCACTTCTTTTTTAACATATCTAAGTACAGTTTAAAATGACTGAACATGATAATGGCAAGCAGCTGAACAAAACCCCTATTTCATCACCCCCCACTGTGGGAAAGGTTTATGGTTGAAAATGTGAAACGTTGTAAAGAGGCTTCAACTACCTTTAACTGATCAGCATCATTCTGTGTTTTACTTTCACACAAACTGTCAGCAACAGCTGGACTGTTTGATCTATTTTGGATATAAAAGCTCCAAAGTAACACATGCAAGGATGAAGCTTCTTCTAGGCGCACTGCTTCTCTGTGTCTGTTCGTCTTGGAGTAAGTAAAAATTTAACATTATTTTATTATTCCTTCATCTGTTTGTACTATACTGTTCTCTACAGAAGTCTTGAATTGTGCCTCATTCCTTAAAGCACCAAAGGATGTTTGGAGGAGATTTTTTAAACTTAGAGTTCTGCTGTTTTTTAATCATATATAACCATACTTAAGTGTTGTTCAAACTTTTGCCCACATGGACCATGTTATACAGAGGAATTCAACGATTAATTCAAATTTAGTTGAACATTTGCCAGTAGGGCTAAATGATAGACTTTTGTTCTGTTGGCAAAAATTCCCAAGTTAAAAACACTCACGGGCAAAAGTTGTTTTCTTTTTTCAAGTACATTTTCTATATACAAATGTTTCCTCCACTTCACGACGGTACAAATAATCTTTCAATGTTTTTTTGTTTTTTTATTTGTTCACCATTAAATAAAATATGCAATGTTTTAATAAAACTAACTTTAGCTTTGGTTCTTGGTAAAAATGGGATCTTTAAACTTTAAATCACTTTATATCAGAAACAGAAAAGATTCTCAACGGTTTGATGGTTTTAAAAGAACAGCATGCAGCTGTTTCTTCTCCAAACAAGTTGTTACATTCTGCTAACTCTAATTGATTGAATGCATCCAATTCTTTATTATAGTGGATGCCTTCTGGTCCCCCTGTCTATTAACGATTAATTGAACTGATATGAGGGGAAAAATGGCAGAATAAAAGACAAAATGTTGTCTTGTTATAACATTTTTCATTAGCTGCAACTCACAATGTTATATTTTATTCAAATATAAGTATGTTGTTTTTTTCTCCACTGCTGCATTTTTTATTTTAGATAAGATTACTAACTCATTCATTCAAAGGAGGAAAAACATGACTGTATAATAACAGGGACACTGATGGTCTAATTTGTCTTATCATGTGTTTTCAACATGTTTTTTTTAATGATTTAACTTTTTGCTCATTCATGTCTCTTTTTAGATGTTTCTTCAGGAACACTTGTTGTCATTCAGAGTCCTGATGTTTCTTTCCAAGAAGGAGAGTCAGGAAACATCACCTGCTGCTGGAAGGGGACGAATGGAAGAGTTGGGATTACATGGCTAAAAAAACAAACATTGATTAAGAATACAACTGTCATCAATCACTCTACAGGATTTCAAAATGACCAGAAACTCTACTGTTCAGTTCTGACAATAGAAACAGTGAAGATAAGTGATTCAGGAAAATACATCTGCAAGATTAGAGTAGAGATACCAATTTTAACCGAAGATGAAGGAAACGGTACAACCATCACAGTTAGAGCCAGAGAGAACATCGCTGTAATCACAGACGACCACAGTTTAAACGGTATGTAGGACACTTGACGTATCTTTCATTATAGAGTTGAAACAAAATGCCTTTTCGTTTTTTTTTACGTGTCCTGTCTAGCAGTTTTCTACTCAGAATTGGTGTCTGAGTACCAAGTACAAGCCCAACAGATTTACTTTCCCAAGCAGAGCATTACAGCTTTGCTATAATACTAATACTTCCTTTAATAAGGAAGAAAGGAAGAAGACGAATAAGAGAAACAGGACCAGTAGAAGTGTGACCTGACGATACAAGACAGGGAGGCAAACAAACAACACAAGAAAACATCCCAGTCCTCCACCTCTGTTGGACGGCAGAGAAGTGGGAAAAACAGAACAAACAAAAACCACCAATAGAACAGAACAACGTTAACAAAACAGATCTAGTAATATGAACTAAGAACTACACATTCATTACACACAAAAATGGATTAATGAACACAACACTAATGTTGTTGATAAGCTCCTGGTAACAACTATCTACTGACGATAACCTCGGCTCAAGATTATGTCCGTCCACACCAATGTCCCCACACCTATGTGTGTGTGCGATCATGCCGGTCTGAATAAGGTTTCCCCAATCAAGTGATAGCTGGTGTAAGCTCCGTCCTACAGGAATCGACACAGACATGAAGAAGGTCAAAGAGCACCGAGACCAGGGACCTAGCCAATGCCAGACAACCCCTCCCAAATGAACCGATGAAACAAAACGCGTACATACACACAAAATATGACCCATTAACTTTTTTTTTTACAGTCTGACATTAAATCACAGTATGAATGTCAGATGCTTCTTTCTAAACAGATGATATTCAGCTGTTTAGAAAGAAGGCTTTTTATCATTACTTTTCAAATACAAGGAAGATGAAGAGAGGTAGGACAAAAGGTTACTGTGGGGCATAAAAAGTATCTAGTAAGCCACCAATTGTGCAAATTCACACAATTAAAAGATAAGAGATGCTTCTCTGCTTTCATAGGTATACGATCTTATATATGAGAGACAAAATTAGAAAAAAATAGGATTATTTGATTTTTAAAGAATTTATTTCAAAACTACGGTAGAAAATAAGTATTTGGTCAACAGTGTTGGGCGAGTTACAAAGAAATTGTAATATATGTCACATTACTAGTTACAATGTCAAAAATGTAATATGTTTGCATTACATATTACTGTCTTAAAAATATAACTGAGTTACACGACTTTAAGTTACTTTTGAAAAATGTTTTAAATATCTAACACGACTTCTAACCACCATAACTTATCAATTTACATTTTACACAAGTGTCACACCCCAAATACTGTATTTTTAACACTATTTTATCAAAATCAAGTCTCTAGTTCATTTGCATGCCTTCTATTTCATGGTAATTTTTGTTAAATTTAATCAAAAAAAGGTGCTGAAAGTGCTCATCACAAAGATGGTTGACAAAGGATAGACTCCGATGTCTGGTGTCTCTACAGTGGAAGTGGATGGTGGATCTTGTTCTACCGCATCCAACTTGATTTGGTCTGTTGCATTAGTCGGCCAGAAAAACAATTTAAAATACATTTGTAACTTGAGTTACTTAAATTGTAAGTAGTAATATATTGCTGTATATTTTGTAAATAACGCATTACATTACTTAGTTACTGAAAAAAGTAATATATTCCTGTAACTCATTAGTTTTGTAATGCATTACTCCCAACAGTGTTGGTCAATAACAAAAGCTCTAAATACTTTGTAAGATACCCATTGTGGCAATGGCAGAGGTAAAACGTTTTCTGGAGGTCTTCACAAGCTTTTCACACAGTGTTGCTGGTATTTTGGCCCATTCCTCTATGCAGATCTCCTCTAGGGCAGTGATGCTTTGGGTCTGTTTTTGGGCAAAACAGAGTTTCAGCTCCCTCTAAAGATTTTCTATGAGGCTGAGATCTGGAGACTGGTTAGGCCTCTCCATGACCTTGAAATGCTTTTTACAAAGCCACTCCCTTTGTTACCCGGGCAATGTGTTTGGGATCAATGTCATACTCAAACAACCAACCAAGTTTAATTTTCAATGTCCTTGCTGATGGAAGGAGGTTTTCACCCAAAACATCATAATACCTGCCCCCATTCATTCTTTCCTTTACATGGATTAGTAATCCTGGTCCCTTTGCAGAACGACAGCCCCGAAGCATGATGTTTCCACTCCCAGAGTAAGTTGTATTCTGGTTTCATCTGAACATATGACATTTTCCCAATCCTCTTCTGGATCAGCCAAATGCTTCAGATGGGCCTGAACATGTACTTGCTTAGGCAGGGGGACACATCTGGCACTGCAGGATTTGAGTCCCTGGTGGTGTAGTGTTTTACTGATTGTAGCCTTTGTTACTTTGGTCCAAGCTCTTTACAGTTCATTCACTGGGTCCCCCTTTGTGGTTCTGGGATTTTTGGTCACCGTTCTTGTGATCATTTTGACCCCATGCAGAGAGATCTTGTGTGGAGCCTCAGATCAAGGGAGATTATCAGCAGTTTTGTAGGTCTTTCATTTTCTAATTATTACTCCCACATTGATTTCTTCACACCAAGCTGCTCATCTATTGTAGATTCAGTCTTCTCACCCTGTTGCAGGTCTACAATTTTGTTTCTGGTGTCCTTTGAAAGCTTTTTGGTCTTGGCCATAGTGGAGTTTGGAGTGTGACTGTATGAGGTTGTGAACAGGTGTCTTTTATACTGATAACCAGTTAAAACAGGTGCCATGAATACAGATAACGTTTGGAGGACAGAGGAGCCTCTCACAGAAGAAGTTACAGGTCTGTGAGAGTCACAAATCTTGCTTATTTTTATGTGACCAAATACTTATTTTCCACCATAATTTGAAAATAAATCATTTAAAAATCAGACTGTCTGATTTTCTGGATTTTCTTTCTAATTTTGTCTTTCATAGTTGAGGTATACCTATGATGACAATTACAGGCCTCTCATCTTTTTAAGCGGGAGAAATTATGAAATTAGTGGCTGACTAAATACTTTTTTCCCACTGAAAGGAGGAAAGAGTGAATTAAAGACATAAGAGAGAAAAGGGAAAAAAAAGAAAACACCAGACTGAATTTTATTTTCAGGATTTGTCTTTCCCAATAGAGCACATATTCCTTTGGTAGAGTCGCTGGAAATGGTACTAAAGTAAGAGCAGCCTTACTCAGAAGATAACATTTTCATAATATTAATAACTAGAAAAGCACTTGGAGATCACAAACCTCCGCTATAAGTTCTTGAGTTACAGTATGTTGCTAAAAAAAATACAAACATAAAAAACCCGCCAAAAAACACAACATCCTTGGCTGGAGGTAATAAATCTACTAGATGTGAATTTTATTCAAAAACACACTCTGAAAAATGTAACTGAGTTCATGTAGCTAGTTGCTAACCACCTGTGTTGATAATGATACTTTGTGTGTGTGTCTGATCTGAGGTCATGGAATTCCATCTCCTTCCCGACAACCAGCGTTACCATTTGTCCTGAAGTGCCTGTTCTTCATCGCCCTCATCTCAGCCGTCTTCTGTGTTCACTATTTAGTGAGGAAAGCTCGGAAGAACTTTCCAGGTACCTGATCAGCTCTTCTCTTCCCTGATGCAGTAGAAACACGTTTGCCACGGCACATTAGCTGTGCTGGAGCTGACTGGTGTTGTGTTTCAGGTCCAGCTGCTGCAGAGAACCATGACATGTCTTTTGAAAGCACAAACGAAGACCAAGAAGAAGAGGAAGGAGAGGAGATAAAGATGGAAGAAGGAGCAATATCACAGGAGGAGAGTGAGACCTATGCTGCATACCTGGAAGGTGTGCTGGAAGATAACGATTTATATTCAACAGCGATGTAATGGATGGATGGATAAGTGGAGAAATGATTCATGCTCCCCCTTTTTCAACGGTTAGACAAACCCTATTAATTACGCTCCTATGTATAGGAGGTCACTCTTCATTTACAGTTCTATCATTAATAATGCTAATTTTTAAGGATGTCCTGATCTCGAGATTGGATTAGGCCGATATTTTCATATTTTTCAGTGATCAGAGATCAGCCATGTTAGCTGACGTGTGGTGCAGATTTTTTACAAAGTACCTCCTAGTTTTGTTTGATGGTAATTGTGCAATAATTCAAAAATCCATAGTGGTGCGAACAAGTACTCTTAAGTACCACAAATCAGCACCCACCCAAACTGAGTCAAAACACCGCCAAAAGTAGTAGATGGGTTTTTTTATATGTGCTTTTTTTTTTTTTTTTACAAAATAGAAAAGTCTAAAAAGACATACATTATTGGTTGAAATGTAATATTTTTTTTAAAATTACAATATAAATTTTTTTATTCTGTTTTTATGCAACAGCATTTTTTCCCAAGCCTTCTTTAAATGCATCATACACTCGTGCATCTGCTGAATCTCCAGTGGGAGTCTGTTGCAGAGAGCTGAATCGTCAAGAAACCCGTAAAAGATCAGAGGATTTGGTGTTTTTACTAAAAGAACTGTACATTGAGCTGTGTTTTTGCATGCAAATAATCTTTGCTCAATGACTTGTTAATACATGCCAATATATTGTGTTAAGCTAGTTATTTTTACCTGTTACATCCTACTGAAGTGTACTGCAAAATGATAAAAAAAGAAAAGCTCAGTTTGTCTGTATTAACAACAATATCAACAAAATAAATTTTATGTAAGAGAAAAACTACATACATTCTTTAGAAATGAATATTTCTCAGCATCTAAATTACAAAGTAAAGGTGAATTTAATTAAACAAACAGGACATGTTTTAGTTCCTGTTTCCTTGAGTTGAGTTATGTCTGTCACCTTGGACTGCAGGTGGGCACCTTTGGTGTCTTTAGTTATACCTACAGATCCTCTGGGAAAAACACTGTATTGATTATTAATTTATTTTCTATTAGTAAATCACCAATAAAAAAACACAGCTTGTTATGAAATACTTTTTGTAAAAAACCTCTTTTTTTCAAAAAACTTGAAGTTATTTCAGAAATAATAACTTGTATTGGTAAAAAGAAAACAGCTTCGATTCAGAAGAACTGAGCTTTATATTCATTTATTTTCTTGTTAATTCAGAAAAAAAGCTTTATATTCATATTTTTGTTTTGTTGATTCAGAAAAAAAACATGTTGGATTCTTTCAAGCATTTTATTTGGTTTAGGCATCAGAAGTCCAACCAAACTGCAGTAGAAGATGAGATAAACTAATTTCTTAATTTTCCTGAAAGTTTTCTAATGTTTTTATATGTTATAGATATTTCTTAAAATAAATCTTTCAAAGAAGTTATTATTTTGCAGACGTTTATCCTGTTGTGTTTGGATGAATGAATGAATGAATCAACAGACTATTTATCCCACAGTGTGGAAATGTACACGTTAAGGCAACACACACATAAAACGAAAAAGAATAAAAGCAGGTGAAAACAGACAGTAATCTATGGAGAAAAATATTATAAAACAAATGAATAAAAATAACTCTGTTAACAAAATAACTCAAAGTTGCTAACGGATTTGGATGCAGTATTCAGGAAATCTTGTGATAATGGGCCAAGGAATGAGTGATTACATTTTGGGGATGATCAGGTATTACTGAGGAATCTGAACTGTATTGATGTGTATGACACATGGCTAAGGTCTCCAAGTTCTGCGTTTCTAGTTATTTTTAAGATAAATCCCGATTTTTTTCTGTCAGTTTGTGACATTTTTATGAGCACTGACTTTCTAAGTCTTATGTTAGATGCATGTGCTAATATCAAAGGCAAGGTGCTACTGACTAGCTAAGTGACTGGATGTGACATTGACATTATATCTCCTGTTTTGTGTGTGTCAAAATGCTCAAAACTTTCAAATGTGTCTTGCTTGGCCGGGCAGCTCTCTGGGTGCTCAGCACCCCTAAATATCTGATCCTTGAATCGCCCCTGATAGAAACTCACCTAAATTATGAAAAACTTCTCTCTAAGCTCCTGCAGGGGGAGAGAAATGAACACACACGCTGAACTGCCCTTGTGGTGCACTCAAATAGCATCAGAAATCTGTGCTGAGTTCAGGAGCATAGGATATTTCAATTTGAAAACACCAATAATAACAATGTAACTTACAAACTTGGAACAATATGGGCTTTTCTAAACTGGTATTTACTCAAAAACAGGCTGAACGCGATCCCATGACAGTTGAGGGGAGCAGTGCGTGTGCCAGCATAGAGCCTGCTGGAAATACTTTTATTAAAATAATACTGTACCAAGTAAGTGTTCTGCTTTTTTACTTTTGTCTGAAATATTAAACTGAAGTTGACCTTTAATTCTCTGCACGATTTTGATTCCAGGGGATTTACAACAATAATGATAATGTTTATTAATTAAATTAGTCTTAAAAAAAGCTGATTAACTTACTAAAAATATATATTGAGTTTTATAAATCTCAATACTAAAGGCAAAATATCAGATTGGAACTCGAAGTCAGATCAGATTTTAGGTTAAGAGAACAGAGGTTGGAGGGCTAAAATGCTGATCGGGACAGTCCTATTAATTTTAGCTTTTTAATTGGGAAGTAAACACTTTTTAGATCAAACATATAATAAAACTGTATAGGTATTAAGACTTGTGACTTCCGTTGTTTTCAGCTCAGTCTTGTATCCAGGGGGGGGGGGATGTACACTCATCTCAGTTAAAAATATAAGGTTTTTGATGAAAAGATCAGTTCCAGATAAATCATTTCAAACGTTTTTCAACCTCAAATTTTTCATACTGTGTCCAATTCAAGTGGAAAACGGAAAAAAAGCATATAAAAATAAAAACAACAACCTAGTATTGCATAAGTATTTAAACCTTATAGGGAATAATACTTCATCCACCCCATGATGCCGTTTCATGACAACACTACCATCAGTTGCTCTGAATAAGGTTATTTGAAAGATTATTATAGATTTAAAGAGCATTATTTGAAAGATTATACAGTTATTGAAAGGTCTAATTTTTTGTTCAAGGAATTGACAACACTACTGAGTCATTCTTTATTTAATGTATACAAAATGTGTTATTCTTCAATACATTTATATAGAATGCAGTTTGTAGTGTGTAGATTTGTGCCATTTCATGTGGTTCATCTAATAATGATCAAAGTTAGACTGTATGCATCGTAGGGGAATTAGTTGCTGGTAATAGCTGTTGAGTTGTTGCCTGATCTGTTGCCAGATCAGTTTTCTATAGGTGTTTTTAAGCAGCTTCAACTTGGACAAAAGGTCCAATAATGTTCTGGTTTAAAAGTCCAAAAATAGTTATATTCAAACTATTATCAACTGATTTTAAGCTTGTGGCTGTGGTGTGCTTTGGTGTCCTCTAAAAGTGTTTTTTTTTGGTTTTGACTGAATTCCAAGCCTTTAAAAAAGGCTTTCCAAAACATGTCACGTTTTGAGGCATGCTTACCATACCAGAAGCCATTAACTAGATTGAAAGAGCTAACTCTGGTATGATTTCGAAGAAGCAGCTGTTCCGTTCTAAGATTCAAAAAGCAGATTATGTTAGAGACTCGGTTGTTTACAAGCTCTTTGCAGCCCTCCTGCCCTCCTTGTTCTGTTTCTCTATTAGGTCTTTTTAACGGAAATGGCCTCATGCTGTGCTTTGGACCATCAGTGCAATGATAGAGACAAACAGGAAGACAAACCACAAACCTCATAAACACACAGCAGCCACCACCGTGCATCAGTCTTCACATAGAGATGTTTAGCATTTCAATAAATGACAGCCTGGACGTTCACAAACAGACATACTAAATCAAGCATCTCTGGTTGAGCTGGTTGCTTTGTTTCCTTTACATCATCATATTATAGTCATCACACCTATTCTCACCCTAGATTGGTTGTCTGCATGAAGTCATCATATTTGTACAGCACGATGTTTGTATTTCACTTCATTTATTCCTTTCTGAGGAATACGTTACTATTTTAAACCTATAAATTGTACAAAATGAAATTAAAATATATTTACTCTGTGAACTTTTACTATTTACAATTATTTACATATAAAGTATATAAACTGTACAACATGACAGTCCATCAAGCTGTTACTTGTCTTTCTGTATTGCTTATTTGTGTATAAGTTCACCTTTTAATGTATTTAAGATTTATAGTTAGACTTCCTACGTGTTTAAATTAGAAGTCAGTTATTGTGTCATAATTGTGTACCTCAGACTCACTGTTCACACTTTTTATACCAAAGTATCACCAACTGCTCACTAAAAATGTTATGAGCAACAATTAAGTGACACTGTAGGAGTCTTTCTCTTTAAAGCAAAGCTCAATTTACACATGAGGTTAATTTCTATTAAACAGTTATTTAAAAAAAAAATCTAAGCCAGTCGTACATCCTAAGGGGGATATAGTATCAAAAATGGTATGAAGAGACAATCCTGGCTTAGGTCAGGGGTCTGCAACCTTTATAGCCCAAAGAGACCCTTTTCCCTTCAAAGAGATAATAAAACCTGCTTAGAGTCCCAAATATTACATGATCTTCAGAAAATATTATAATTTTGGATAAAAACCTAGTGTAGGTAAATGAATGTCAATTTTACAGCACTAACATATTTCTGTTTTTAGGTTTTAAAGTAAAGAAAAAACAACCTTGAGCAAAATGATTGTCACATTTCCTTCTGTGGGATGAAAAAAAATGTGGAAAATGTTTTAAAACAACTAAAATTTTCAACATCATGACAAGAAAATAGATCCAGACACAAAAAA
Organism: Apricaphanius iberus; assembly: GCA_028564705.1. NCBI lineage: Eukaryota > Metazoa > Chordata > Actinopteri > Cyprinodontiformes > Aphaniidae > Apricaphanius > Apricaphanius iberus. Next base: position 1,740,453 of record JAPXFQ010000075.1, on the reverse strand, counting down.
AAGAAGAAAAAAAAAGAAAAAATGGGTAGTTTAAGTAGTTCTGCTATGGAAATTCAACTCAAATACTTAATGTGAAAAAAAACAACAACAGCTAAAACTCACGTTTGTTTGATAGCTATGTTCAGAAACACAAGTTGATTAATTAGACATCTTAGCTAAAGTTATTGAGTTTCTGTGAAAGGTTCAAAGTAGTCACTAAGGGCCCTAGAACTGTACGATGCAGAACCCTGCCTCAGTAAATGGCACAGCACCGTCAAAATTGGTTGACAATCAGTTATTTAAAAAGCATAAAAACCTTTAAACCTTTTCCAGCAGTTGCAAAAATATGACTCTAATAATGTAAAAATAAGCAAGCTATAATTTGATATCAATTATTTTCATACATATTAAACATCATTCATATTAAACTTAGTACTTTAAAGGCACAAACAAAGTTTTTGCTTCTCTAGTCTTTTGATTATTCAACTAAACTGAATAAAATAATTTTGTAGTAAGAGCTTAGTAGGAAACGTCTGCCTCTTACAAGTCCTCTTTATTTCCACTCTTGAGGGTACAGCCAGTCAGTGCCATGAAAAATAAATGGTGCTCCCAGAATGGCAGCTTTGCAAATGCTAGCCAACAGTGCGTCAGGTAGCATTGTGGTGTTTTTAGCATCACAAGATGCATTTTATTTCTAATATGGTTTATATCATGGTTTCCACACTGCCCAAAAACAGGGCTGGAGCCATGGCTGCCCATCATAATTATGTATAAAATGTTCAGAGCCCATGGCATACAACAGAAGAATATATTTGAGTTTAAGTGCAGTGTCCTACACTACTCACTGATTTGTTAATCATGGGAGAATGGCCACAGTGTCACAATTCCCATCTGTGACACCGGATGTCAAAGAAACTCAGCTAAAGGTGTCTTTTCAATGTTCTATGAAATATACTGTTTATAAAAATACACAAATTAGCTTTTAGTAAAAGCACATATCCATTTAGAATTAAGAGCTCCAAAAGTATCATTGGGGGAAAGCAGAGTTGATGACAGCTGTACTAGATAAATCCAAAAATATTTTGGGATGTAAATCTGAACTACTGTATATCCGAAAAGCTATTGGTAACTTTAGCTTATTTTTCGGCCCACTTTCTGGTTCAGAATTAGACCACGACTACAGCAGGGCGAAGCTGCTGTGTGCTGCAGAAAGGAGACAATGCAGTTATAGAGGGGTGGGCTGAGGAGGTCTGAAGGACTTCATTACAGACGTGGACAAAATTGTTGGTACCCTTCATTAAATAAAAGAAAAACTCATAATGGTCACAGAAATAACTTTAATCTGACGAAAGTAATAATAAATAAAAATTATATAAATGTTGACCAATGAAAGTCAGACATTGCTTTTCATCCATGCTTCAACAGAATTATTTAAAAAATAAATGCATGAAACAGGCCGGACAAAAATTATGGTACCCCTAGAAAAGAATGAAAATAATGTGACCAAAGGGACATGTTAATCCAAGGTATGTCCACTAATCAGCATCCTAGGTGTCTACAATCCTGTAATCACTCAGTGGGCCTATTTATAGGACTCCAGGTAGTCACTGTGTTGTTTGGTGACGTGGTGTGTACCACACTCAATATAAACCAGAGGAAGCAAAGGAAAGAGTTGTCTCAGGAGATGAGAAAGAAAATCATAGACAAGCATGTTAACTGTAAAGGCTATAAGACCATCTCCAAGCAGCTAGATGTTTCTGTGACTACAGCTGCACATGTCATTCAGTAATGTACGATCCATGGGACTGTAGCCAACCTCCCTGGACGTGGCTGCAGGAGGAAAATTGATGACAGATCAAAGAGACGGATAATCCAAATGGTAACAAAAGAGCCTAGAAAGACTTCAAAATAGATCCAAGCTGAACTTTATGCTCAAGGAACATCAGTGTCAGATCGGAACATCCTTCGCTGTTTGAGCCAGAGGACAAATCATTAAAAAAAAACAGACTGGAGTATGCCAAACTACATGCTGATGAGCCACAAAGCTTCTGGGAGAATGTCCTGTGGACAGATGAGACAAAAATTTAACTTTTTGCCAAGGCACATCAGCTCTATGTTCACAGACGGAAAAATGAAGCATATCTAGAAAAGGACACGGTCCCTACTGTGAAACATGGGGGAGGCTCGGTTATGTTCTGGGGCTGGTTTGCTGCATCTGACAAAGGGTGTCTTGAATCTGTGCAGGGTACAATGAAATCTCAAGACTATCAGGGGATTCTAGAGAGAAATGTGCTGGCCAGTGTCAGAATGCATGGTCTCAGTCGCAGGTCACGGGTCTTACAACAGGAAAATGACCCAAAACACACACCTAAAAACACTCAAGAAGGGCTAAGAGAAAAACACTGGCCTTCTATGAGCCCTGATCTCAATCCTATTGAGCATCTTTGGAAGGAGCAGAAACGTGCTGTCTGGAAAAGGCGCCCTTCAAACCGGAAACAACTAGAACAGCTTGCTCATGAGGAGTGGGCCAAAATACCTGCTGAGAGGTGCAGAAGTCTCATTGACAGTTACAGGAATCATTTGATTGCAGTGATTGCCTCAAAAGGTTGTGCAACCAAATATTAAGTTGTGGGTACCATCATTTTTGTCCAGGCCTGTTTCATGCATTTATTTTTTAAATAATTCCGTTGAAGCATGGATGAAAAGCAATGTCTGACTTTCATTGGTCAACATTTATATAATTTTTGTTTATTATTACTTTTGTCAGATTAAAGTTATTTCTGTGACCATTATGAGTTTTTCTTTGATTTAATGAAGGGTACCAACAATTTTGTCCACGTCTGTATATCATTAGTCTAACATCCTAATAGAAAACAGCCAATGGGCCACTGTGATTAATAAATCGGTTGATAATATGCTTCTGGTTACAGTATAACAACCCTGAACCTGCGCAAAAATGTGCATTGGCCCACAGGGAATTGCCCAGTATGCCAGATGGCCAGTGCAGCCATGTCAAAAGACCCTCATATTTGGGAAAATTTCATCTGGTCTGATAGAACTAAAGGGGTAACAGCTGGTTGCTGGTATTCCAAATATTGGTCTTCACCAGATCAGTGTTAGTTCCCAGGAAGGTTTACATGAATTAAAAAATATATATATTTAATTTTCTACCAGCTGTTCCACTAAATAGGTTCAAATCTATAAATTAAGATAATGTCAGAGTAGAACAAAAAATTGAAACACTTGTTTTAGTCTGATGACCTGCTGGTGCAGAGGAGGGACTCACTTTGCTGCGTACAAATTGATGTGACCTTTACTACTGCCTCTCTCAGGAGATATTTCTGGTGGGAAAAAAAGTCATCCGTTAATTTAATGACCCAGAGGTTGGGATAAATGTTAACACCTTCTCATCTACCACTTCCCTCTGTGCTTTTCTCACTCAGATTCTTGCTGCTTCCTTCATATTATTCTGCTGGAAGACAGTGTTAGACGAATAAATGCTTTTGCATTTTGTGATCCCATAATGTTTCTTTTTGTTGTTGATATTTTTGGGTGTTTTTGTCTCCTAATGGTAGTTTACTTTAATCATTCTTATGTTGTGACTTTGGTAATATGTAAACGGCAGAGAGCTTTCAGACGGGAGATTTGTGTATCTTCAGGGTGGAAGTCATTAAGACACAATACAAAATATTATTAAGAGGTGCACAACAGTACCACCTACTGCTTCTTTCTGCTCTGATCAGTTAGATTGAAAACAGTCTACTTTTGACAGTAGTGTTTTTAAAAACTTTGATATTCAGGATGTTCTCGGCAAAAAGCATGCTAACACAGTAAATTCAGCCATCTTCTATGGCAGAGGTCACTAATAGGCGGATCCTGATGTAAACATTACTCACAAAAGTATTTGTATAAATGTTTATATTACAGTTTTTTCTAATTGCTGACACACTAAAATGAAAAGCAAAACAGAATTATTTAAATCCAAACACAGAGATCAGAATTTGTTCTCAAGTCTCCAAAAGTTTTTCTACTTTACACACATTTTACAATTTAAAATGGAACTTTCTACTTTCTAAATGCATTGAAAATAGTTCTCTGTACAAGACATGTATGCCATTTCAAAAGACTGCCCTTCAAAATGACACTACAAGAACTAAATATATGATATATGTGCCACCTGGCCAAACACCTCAGTGGTTAATTGTTACAACTTCAATCAGGAAGTGAGCACTATAATAAAAAAATCATAGATGAGCACCATTTTTTGCAACAATCCAAGACGTTGCTCGCTTTTTTAGGCTCGAGCAGCTGAGCACTGTGAAGGCCTATTGCATCTGTATTGTTTCTTATTTTTCTTCGGTCAGTAGGCATTTTGGAGGCCTAAACATATACAAAAACCCAAGCATTGAAGTCAGGCTTGCATGCAATTTACGTATTTTAAAGGTTTTGAAAAAAATCGCAACAGAAATGGCTGAGCACGCCCTCTGGAAACTTTCAAAATGGCCTCCGCATTACTGGATGGACACCTGGCCCGAGCCTGACGGGGCCCGGCTGGGTTCGGACAGATATTAAGAATAGAATAGAATAATTACTTAATTGTCTAACAAGGGGAAATTTAGTTGTAACAGCAGGGGAAAAAAAGTACAAACAGAACAGGACACAGAACAGAACAGAAACACACACAATTATTACAGAAGAAAGCAAATATTTACATCACGTAGCTGGAAAAAAGGGTTCTGTACAGTTTTTAAAGTAACTACAAATTTAAAATTGAGAAATAAAGAATTGTGCGGATTGTGCGAGCAGTGCAATTAAAGAGTAGACGTGCAATTTTCAATAAGTTATTATATATAATCTGTTAAAAGTAATGTGCGAGTTATAAGAGTGTTGTAGTTTATGTAGTGCAATTTAACAGCAATGGTTTAAACATCTATGACTGTTGGGAGCAGTTTAGATTGTACAATCTGACAGCTGCAGGGAGAAAGGGACTGCAAAAACGCTCCTTCATGCATCTAGGATGCAGCAATCTGCAGTTCAGCAACATTTCCATGCATGGGGTGGGAGACTCTGTCCATCAGAGATGTTATTTTAACTACAATCCTTCTGTCTCCCACCATCTGCACTGGATCCAGGGTGCATCCTAGAACAGAGCTGGCCTTCCTGATGAGTTCATCCAAAACTCTTCCTCTCTTCCTCCCGCTGTCGATAAAATTGCTACTCCAACATAAAACACTGTAAAAAAAAACAGAAGCCACCACAGAGTCATTGAAGGTCTTTAAAAGGGCTCCCTGGACTCCATATGACCGCAGCTGCCTCGGCAGGTGGAGTCTGCTCTGACCCTTCCTGTAAAGAGTCCTCTGTCTGTACTCTGAGTCGTCATCATCTTCAATGAGGCCGACGACGGCAGAGTCATCAGAGGTCACATCAGAGGAGGGAGGGCGAAAACCTCCCCCTGCAACAAGGCTCTACGAGAGCATTAGCAGTGTGCGATTTGTGAAAGAAGTAGGGGGGGGGGTATTTATACATTTTTATTTTATTTTATTTTTATTCATAGAAAATAACAGGTTTGTTTATGCTGGCTGCAGGGCATCTTTCACATATGTTTACCCTTTCAAAATTGACTGAAAAAAATATATATTGTTGAGATGAAAAAAATTAAGATAAGATCAACAAAATATTAAGGTGATTAAAATGAAGATAAGATTTTCCTTTCCTTATCCAGTCATAGCAGGTGAGATTATTTTTTCCCCATGGCAGCATCAGCAGCACCTTGTCTGCCCTCTCAGGCCCACAACTCTGTATATTTTTCTGTAGCGGAAAAAAAAAACCCTGGACAAGGCGCAGAAAGTATTTTTGGGTGTAAGAATTCATACCCTCTGACTTATTAAACCGTGCGGACCTGTGTAAGGGTTGGGTTGGGCTCGGACATAAATATCTTAATGCCTGTTGGGCTTGGGTCGGGTTAGGTTACTGCTCTGTCGGACGCAGGCCAGGCTGAAAAGAAAACCGCGGCCCGATCTGCACTCTACTCCGCATCAGCAGTAGTTCATCGTAGAGACAAGCCGTTCAGCACAGTGGTAGAACTTCCCAAGACCTACCAAAAATCCTCAAAACATTGTGGTCCCAAATTCACAGGAAGTCAGCCATATTGGTTTGAATGTGTGATCTTGACCCCGTTAATAGCTCATATTAACAATTACCTCTGATTTATTTTTAGAATTAGCTAAATAAACTCTCCCTCCGTTCACAGATTAGACCAAATCTTGATTGAAATGCTGTTATTGTGTGTAGTGGTCTTAACAGAGAGGATGGGCCCTGAGTCGAAATTTGCTTTAACCCCCATAAAACTTTGGGCCTGCCCTGGTTGGGGTAAGAGCTTAATTGGGACTTAAAAATGCTCAAGAACCTGATAATGAAGCCTGAAGAGTATTCTACAAAATGAGCTAATTTCAAAAACCAGGCCTACTGCTCCATGGCAGGCATGTCCAAGGCTTATCTTAGCTTGATGAATATAAATGATGCGGAGTTGGTATTCAGCTGCTGTTCTCTACCCCACCCACCCTCCAATATAAAGTTATTACAGCAGTTTAGCAGTTTCAGTTAAATTTTTTGGTGCAATGTAATGCTGTTTTTATCTTTTAAATGTTTTAATTAAGATTACTGTATTTAATCTCTCCTTGCTGCCAGAAACTTTTTTTCAGCCCATGTTGCTCCTACACCAAGCATAAATAATAATTACAAATAAACCACTTTTTGTCTAAGATGGACCCATGAAATTAATACTCTGTCTTGTCTAAGTGTGTTCAAGGAGAGGTGGCACTCAGCTATACAGAGCAATTCTGTGGTACAGTACAACTATAATATTATCCTAAATCAATCTGTAAGTTCAATAAATGATATATATTACCTGTTTAAAATATAGCACTCCTGACCTGTCCTAAATGAATGCCTTATAATTAGCTGCATGTCCCTTTAAGAGCCTCGGACGTTCCCCCTTCCACATGCTGTTTTCAATGTCATCACAACATTCTCGGAGCGGAAGCTCCAACGAGCCCAGCATGTGGAGCAGGGGCTGCAGGTGTACTCGAGTCTCCGAGCTGATCCCATTAAGTGTTCTGCCTGGTCTCAGGCGGAGCTGGGGCCGCTACATTGGGGAATCCGTAAACACCGGCCCCTTACTGCGTGTGCAAGCCCAGTTTGAGGAGCCTGTTTCCTGCATCGGTCTAAGCTTCGCCCGCCGTATCACCAATCACAATGCAGAGCGGCTGTCCATCTGTCTGCGGTTAGTAAAAATGCATATTACAGTACAGGCCAGAAGTTTGGACACACCTTCAGTGCGTTTTCTTCATTTTTATGACTATTTATACTGGAGATTATCACTGAAGGCATCAAAACAAAGAATGAACACATATGGAATCATGTAGTAGCCTACTTTCACAAAAAAGTGTGAAATAACATGGGATCTAACGTGAACCCAATCGAGATGATTTGGGGTGAGCTGAACCGCAGAGTGAAGGCAAAAGGGCCAACAAGTACTAAGCATCTCTGGGAACTCCTTCAAGACTGTTGGAAAACTATTTAGGGTGACTACCTCTTGAAGCTCAAGAGAATGCAAAGCAGTAATCAGCAAAGGGTGGCTACTTTAAGGAATCTAAAATATAACACATGTATTCAGTTATTTCACCCTTTTTGTTTAAAGGTCCGGTGTGTAACAAATTCGGCTTTTTATTAATACAAATCAAGTACTGCTTTCATAAATACGTATTTTATTGCATTATCATGAAAGCGTTCTTGTGTCTTAGAATACGTTGTTTATAGATACAGAGGGTGCACCGCCTCCCGTATGAGGCTGCCATGTTGCATCGCCATCTTTGAATATGTTAGCCGAAAGGGGTTAAACTTGTTTGCTTTACGCATTTTAGCCAGTGACGTTGGGGGGAGGGGGGGGGGAGGGTTGAAGAGAAGAAACGAGCAACGAGCATAGAGGACGGTGGATCATAGTTTTCAATTTCAATAGAGGACCATCCGTACTCTTTGCCCGTGAGAGGGAAGAAACCATACAACAGAAAAGAAAAATAAATAACTGGGAGAAAACAAGAATCTACGTTTACCAGATGGAGACTATTCATGAGGGACATGAACTTGAAGAAGGACGCGGCGGATGGAGGCTTTCTGCTAGACAGGTAAGGTAATTACATAAACAATGAAGTTTATGTTTGACACAGGACAGGTTAGTCCAGCAAATACTTTATCTTCCGTTTAACTCTGAAAATTTACTCTGCAGCTTCAGTAGTAGTAATGATGTGTTATAACAGTGAGAAACCACACAACACTGCTCAGTTGCTTGCATTCACTGAGCGCACGACTAGTTGGAGGTAATTCTTACAAACGGGGGATTTAAGTACAGTCGTGGCCAAAAGTTTTGAGAATGACACAAATATTAGTTGTCACAAAGTTTGCTGCTAAACCGCTTTTAGATCTTCGTTTCAGTTGTTTCTGTGATGTACTGAAATATAATTACAAGCAATTCATACGTTTCAAAGGCTTTTATTGACAATTACATGACATTTATGCAAAGAGTCAGTATTTGCAGTGTTGGCCCTTCTTTTTCAGGACCTCTGCAATTCGACTGGGCACGCTCTCAATCAACTTCTGGGCCAAATCCTGACTGATAGCAACACATTCTTTCAGAATCACTTCTTTTTTTTTTTCTTTCTTTTTTTTTACGTGTCCTGTCTAGCAGTTTGCCACTCAGAATCGGTGTATGAGTACCAAGTACAAGCCCGATAGATTTACTTTCTTCGCTGTAATACTCTGCTTGATGTATATGTATGAAAAAATCTTTATTAGTGATTACTGAGGGTCAATTTCCTGAAGTCATGGACACGAAACTGAGACAAGAAGGGAGAAAGGAAGAAGGTGAAGAAAAGAAACCGGACTAGCAAAGGCGCGAACCGACGACACAACACAGGGAGGCAAACAAAGAACACAAGAAAACATCCCAGTCCTCCGCCTCTGCCGGACTGAACAGAACCACACCAATAGTTCAGATCCAGTAATAAAAACTAAGAATTACACATTCACTACACACAAGCATGGATTAATGAACACAATACTAATGTTTCTGGTAAGCTCCTGGTAACAACTAACTAATGACTCAAGATGAGCTCAAGATATGTCCGTCCACACCAATGTCCCCACACTTATGTGTGTGTGCGATCATGCAGCTTCCATGGTTTCCCCATTCAAGTGATTGATAGCTGGTGTAAGGAACCGTCAATCCGTCCTACAGGAATCGACACAGACATGAAGGAGGCAGGAGACGCATGCGTCCAGAGTCCCACAGAGCGCAGGAGCCGCAGGCGGACCAGCGCAGGGCCCATCACCCACCAAGAGAGGAACAGATGGAAAGCCCAGGGGAACACCAAGCAGCCGCAATGCTGGGGCCCGAGAGATCGAAGGGACGAGCCCAAGGGCTCCACCGGAAACCGGCTACGCCAGTGCGGGCCCGGAACAGGACCCGGAGGCCACGGGGATCAGGGGCACCCCGCCCTCCAGCAGGGCCCCAATCAGGGACCAGCCGTGAGAGGTCCACCGCTGCCAGGCTGGAAGCGCCCGCAGCCAACCGACGGACAACACATGCCGCCGTCACCCCGAACCAATACCCACCGCCAACAACCCAGCCCCTCCCACACACACACACGCCAGGTAGTCCCAGTAAAAGCCACAGCGGATGTACGCCCTCCCCAGGCCACGCCCAGTCAGCACCTGGACATCCAGATCTACCAGCTTCCGGGTCCAGATCCCGCCACACGCAGAGCGCCAAGATCTGGGGCCCAGCCAATGCCGGACAGCCCCCCCAGATGAACCGACCAGGCAGTAGAACTCATGGAACTGGCAGGAGCTTGGGCGCCGGGCACGGTCCCCACCGAACGGCACCAACTTACTTTACAACCCCGGCACCCCCATAAGAGGTCCCCTGGCGCTTGCTGGACTTTCTTGGACGCCCTGAAGCCTTCTTAACAAGAATTGAACCTCTTTCCTTGAAGTTCTTGATAGTCCTATAAATTGTTGATTTAGGTGCAATCTTAGTAGCCACAATATCCTTTCCTGGGAAGCCAATGATGGCTGCACACGTTTCTTTACAGGTCACCATGGTTAACAATGGAAGAACAATGATTTAAAGCATCACCCTCCTTTTAACATGTCAAGTCTGCCATTCTAACCAAATCAGCCTGACATAATGATCTGCAGTCTTGTGCTCGTCAACATTCTCAACTGAGTTAACAAGACGATTACTAAAATGATCTCAGCAGGTCCTTTGATGACAGCAATGAAATGCAGTGGAACTACATTGAAAATAAAGACAATGCATTGAATGAGAAGGTGTGTGCAAACCTTTGGCCTGTACTGTTTGTGAATGGCGTGGGACGTGCTGTGGTGGAGCCATTACCAGGCCTGAGTCGTGTTCACTCCTCCATAGAGGCTGTCCGGGTTAGGAAGCTTTTCAAGGCTCGCTCTTGTAAGAGCCACCAACAAACCTCTTAAGAGCTTTCCTGTCTAAATCGTTTAACCTCTTTATAATTAATTTTTTTTATACATTTTATTTATTCATTCTGTTTAGAAAAAAGCTGGTGTCATGTAACTCAGGATGATTAGCCACAGTGTTTATCAGTATTTCCTCCATATTGTGCTGATGCCGTGACTTCATGTCAGTCACAGCTACAGTACTGTTGCATCTTCATTGTGCCAGACTTTTTTTTCCCAAGAAGGCATTGCGCAATTGGGAAAAAGAACTAGGTATACACTGATTTCCACAAGCGATAGCTGATTGACCATGTTCTGTTTTTGTGCTCGGGGAGCGGGGGACGGAGGGCTTTGGAGAGACGGGGGCGGTAATCAAAATGTAGGGGCGTTTCTGGGAGGTGAGGGCGTAGCTAGGAGGACTCAGGCATTCAGAGCCCATGGTTTTAAAAGATTACTCAAGCATACATAAAGTAATCTAAGAAACACGTTAGGCATGTTTTTAAGGAGGGAATGACATTAGAATGTGATGAAAAGCTTTAAAAATTGGATTTTACATGCCACCCCTCTTTTAAAATAGCCATAAAGTAGCTTGCATCTGCTAACAACATACACATGTAAAAGGAAATACTATGCCAATATTGCTTTACGTTTTGAATAATAATAAGTCAATAAGTCTTTCTAAGCCTGGGAGAAGAACGTTCCTTCCATTCTCACTTATCCAGCATCAGTTGAATGGGGCTGCCTTTAAAGTAAAAATTTTTTTGTTGTTTTTTTCAGCCTTGACCTTATGTCTAGCAAATATTACGTTCATTTTCTCACCCAAACAAGTTTGGATCTACTTGGAGCCGTTCAGCAGGGGTTTATATGGAGTCGCGATTGGTGTATGTCTATATAATGGGAGTCGGGGTGTTACGTCGGTATGTGTTCCCCCATCGAGATGTGTTGCAGCTCCACCCACAGTACTATAATTTCATTTCATGTGGGGCAAGGTCTCGCATTTATCGTTTCTGATTGACTGACCAGCTGATTTCTTACTAATCTTAACATTCAAGAACAATTGGCGAACCCACATTTGTTTTCCCGTCAGAGTTCAGAACATCTTGGAAGTGTTTATTTGTTCGGTTCCAGGGTGATTTGGAGGTAAAAATCCAACTATATTATCACGTGATTACAAAAACCTCACCGCTGTGCTCCATCCTGGTTGTATTCTGAGTTGGACTTTCACTCTGTGCTGTATGGTGGTCGGTTAGACAGAACTTGCTACTGCAGACATCAGCATGGTTTACCTTTCTGTGTTTCCAAATTGCACTAACCGAATGACCAGTTGGACTAACTTCAGCTTCCACAGGCTCCCTTTCCTTCCTTTCCTTTTCCCTAGTTTAGTGTAAATTGGAATCAGCTGCATTAAAAGCCTGTTAGGCCCGCCTACTAGTGACCTCTGCCATAGAAGATGGCTGATTCCAAAATAGAGTCAGAGAAGGTCTGTGGGAGCTCTTCCTGCACTGCAGAAAAACTTAGTGTCCCCAGCAGGAGGCCATTTTATGAGTAATGTTTGCACCAGTCTAGGTTCTTACACAATCCAAATGAATATCAAAATAAATCCGAAACCATATTTACAGTAGAACTGCAATTTACTGTGTTAGCATAGGGACAAGCTCACCATCAGTTATGCCGTTCCTGTACTCATTCCATTGTGTAAGTGTGAAATACTTCTCTTGTTTTTCAGGTTTCATTTTCCTCATGAGCACTTCTCTCTCCATATCCATGTACATCATCACGTGGTTAAACTCTGTCCCTGCACTGGTCTAAAATGGTTACGTACTAGCAATGTTACTTGTTCCTCACTGCGATGAAACAAATTAGTCCTGAATTAAAAGGTGATATGAAAGGTATATATAACACCTAACAAAGGTAAATGCGTCAGATATAGACACTATATATCATACACATGCTCTTTTGTCTGATTAAGTACATTTGAACAAGCAGGTGTTCAACATACTGTTTATCAAGCCCTTATAAATTTACTAAAAAAGTTTTTTTATTGGTCATGTTTTCATTAGCTGTAACAGAATATCATAGTAATTACATAAATAAAGGAATAAAAACATCAATCTGTGTTTAATTAATCCTTAGAGTTTCACTTAATGAATTTAGAAGATTACTAAAATAAATTAACCTTTCAATAATATTCTCACTTATTGAATAAGAAAGTATTTGTAATAAAATAAAGTGGAAAAAAAGAATTGGCCGTTATTTTGGAGATGGCATGCTTTAAATACAAATATGTAACAATTAAACACATTAAATTAGTTATTTGATTAAGACAAAGAAAAATACATTATATTCAAAATGACACGTAGAAATGTGTTGGAGGTGATCTCATTTACTTCTTTTTTTCTTAACTCGCTCGCAGTAATCCAAGGAATTGTAAATAGGAACTTCACACTAAACAAAAAAGAGACACAAGTCAATACAACAATGTGTAAGATGTTTAATAAAATAGCTTTCTCACTTGTGTATAATAAGTGATTAGATCCAAGCAACAGGCACACAGTAGTTTAGTCAGATTTAGATGGACTGGCACAGTGTAACTCTCTCCTGTGTAAGTGTCAGTGTTGCTTCCTGTCTTCCTGTGTTGTCTAATTTGAAGTAAGCTGTTCCTTGTCTTTGTCCCCAGCTGTTCATTGTCTCCTAGTTACCCTTCCCAGTAGACATGTTCCCCTTTACTCTCATGTCTCTACTGGTTCGTTGTCATTAGATATCGTCTGAGTACTTTTATGTCTTCTCATGTCTTGTCCGAGTCCTGTCCATGTCCTGTGCAAGGTTTTGAATTTTTAATAAATTTGGGTCCTCCTTTAACCACAACCTAAAAGGGGAAGAGTGTTTTTAATTCTGTCTCAACGCAGGAAGTCAAACAGGATTTAAAAGAGCAAATAATAAACATTGTTAGGAGTGTTTAATGGTTTCTCAGAACAGTGAAATTTAATAATAGGTACAGAAGATCTCATACTCACCCACTTAGTTGAGCCTCTGGAAGAACTAGTGCTGTGTTTGTCAATTTCTGCTTCGACTGAGTCAGTATGTTGAACTTCATTGGACACATTGACTGCTTTTTCTGACACACACATACATAAAGTTTCACATGTTTACAGGAACAAAAATCAACATTTTTAGATGAGGAATAAAATTGAATGTAAATGTATTTATTATCTTCTGGGTAAGTGGGAATTATTATCACTTCTGCTAATTTATATTGGTTATATAATTCTCTTTTCAGCACTAAAGATTAACTCTAGTCACAAACGTGACCTAATGATCTAATGTATGTCAAAGGTGTACCAAGGATGCAAGGTTTGGTCCCTTTTTCTGAAATTAAAATAAATAATTTCGCTAACCTTAATAAAAACAGTTTTAATTAAATGTCACACTTGATTTTAATATGAATCAAATCGGTTTATGTGTGTCAAACAAGATCTTATGAAAATGTAGCCTATAAAGAGTGCTGAATGGTTCTAAGGAGTTATATTTTCTCAACATGTTTTGCCATTTGTGAACATACATGAATGTTAATTCCCCTTTATATACAGTTGCAAAATGGTTGTTATTATATATACATTGGCACCACATTGAGATCGGTTGATGTTAAAAGCTGCCTCAATTTTATAATACTTTTTGATTACTTAGCAACCACTGCATATGTATACTATTAAAAAGCTTTTCCATAGATCAATAATTTATTTTTCATTATATTTATATTTACATACTTCCAATACTATAATGAAGAGAGTTATTAGTACAACAATCTTGTTTAACTCTATCAGATATCTGCAGTATCTTGCACTTTTGGATTAAGGTGTCATTATCTACTGAGCTCCACCAGCCAAAGTTGCGATTTTAAAAACAATAAATCAGTGAGCTTTTCAGAAATAAAACTATGAAGAAGAAATATAACAAAATAAAATCACTCAAAGTAATCAGTCAGAAGAGTGAAAAAGAGCCTGTGGAAATTTTTTAGCAAATTAAGCTTGATTTTACAATTTGAGTTTTAGAGTGCATTTCTTTGCAATGATAGTTGCAAGTATGGCTTATTATGTAGAGTAGTTGGCTCATAATTGGAAGGTTGGAGGAATGATTCCAAATTCCGCCTGTTACATATTAATAGGCCCCTGGGCAAGGCACTTAACCCCAAGCTGCCTACCGATCTGCGTATTGGTGTTTGAATGTGTGCACGTTTGGAATGCAAATGGGTTAATATAGATCCAATGCAAAGCTCTTTGAGTGCTCAGTATGACAGCAAAAGTGCCTTATAAGTTCAAACCATTTATTGTTTGTGAACAGATTAAGCATGATCCATTTTGCATCATAGACCTGAGACCAACTTCTTCTTTAAATAGACTGATGGCAAGCCGCTTTTGTAAAAGGTTTCTATCAAAAATACACAAAGACTAGCCCCTGTCTGAGCTACTTCTGGTCATTTTTAGGCTTCAAAGATTCGAGCCAGCAACCCCGTCACCTTAGAATCTTTAAGTGAACCGAACAGGATCAGAAAGTTCTACACATCTAATAAGGGTCACCAAATTACTACAGGGTTAAATTCATCTCTGACCCCGAGGCACCTTTTTTGTTTTATTCTAGCCTCTACCAGTACTGTTGGTGATCAAACTCTGTGTGGTTAAAGTTTATTGAAGATGGCAAAAAAATAAAGAAATAAAAGAAAACAGCACTGGTGCGACACAAACTTAGTAAATTTTTACATTAATCTATGCAAGGGTAACCAGCAGAAGATGTAGTCTGCTGTTAGAATGCTGACATGTTTATCTGTGACTATAGAAGAAAATCCATGTACCGGTATGTAATGATGCAATCAAGTCCATATTTATGGTCAGACTGTCTGTCAATGCAACTGTAAGATTAAACAAGCACTCTGCATTGCTTCTTGCATTAGAAAGACAGTTTGATAAATTAAAACTGTCGTTGATATTTTACAATAAATCAACAATTAATAGCTTTCATTTATGATAGATTATGTTCTTTAAGGGTGTTATGGTAAAATAATTTCAAGATTAGTTCTATGTAGTGATTGGTAATTAATAGGAAATGCATCCAGGGAATATGGCATAATACTTGGGACTTAAAGAAGAGCCTCAAGTTGAAAAAGACTTATCGACATTTCACCTTCTCTGGTTAACTGGATCTTTGTTAAAGGACTTAGGTTATTGTTGTTACGTCTGTGGAGTAGACCAAACACTTCTGATAGAAAAGCTCTGGAAGCCCGTAGAGGGGAGGAGAGAGAGAGAGAAAGAGAGAGAGAGAGAGAGAGAGAGAGAGAGAGATTCCCCAGGAGGGCTTTCTGTACCTTTATTATAAATATTTTTAAAACACCAATAGAGAATTAATCCTCCTTATCTGCATCTCTATGAAATTCTTCCATAACAAGGGGCACTTTAAAATTCATTGATAGAATAACAGTTAACATTCCAAAGACACAAGATAATCACTGCAGCCTTGGTGTAATACTACAGTGGCTTGCTCATTATTTCTTTGAAGCTCATTGTTTTATTAGTGCTAATTCATTGCCGTGTCTGTGGGTTTCCCCTAATGGCACTTTAACAAACTGTGGCAGTATTCCTGAAAAACTACTATGGTTACATATGATCGGATGCTCAAGAGCTGAATCCTTTAAAGGCTGCTTGTACAGAGACGCAACAGTAATTACATTAAATAAAATAAAAATCAGCAGTAACATCTTGTAACTTTCGAAACTTTTTATTATTATTCACAAAATGGATAAGAAATATCTAACATTGTTACTAAGGAAAATAAATGTTTTGCATCTTTATTAAATCCATCCATCTATCAACCAAACGGCGTATTGCTTTTTTAGATCCAGTTACAACAAATTTTAGTGGGAAGAACTTGAAGGGGGAAAAAAATGCTGTTTTGTAAAATAAAATTTTTGTTCCTACCTTCTTTCTTTCGCAGAGAGCAGAAACAGATGAGAGTGATGAGGAAGAGAGGGAGCAGGACAGCAACGGCAATGATCATAGGAAGCATCACATCAGGTTTTGAATGATTTTCTTAATACAAGAAAAACAATAAGTATATATTTTCATTAGCAAAACGTATTTTTTTTCATCATTTTATTTTTTGGATAACACAACAAACTTAATTTGTTCAGTGAAACAGGCTATCCATTCCGAACAATGTACACAGTTTATGCATTAATCTATCACAGATATGGTAAAGTTACAGTCACCGACCTTCTGTTGTGCTGACAGCGATGTTCTCTCTGGCTCTAACTGTGACGGTTGTACCGTTTCCTTCAGCTTCAGTTAAAACTGGTATCTCCACAGAAACCTTGCAGATGTATTTTCCTGAATCATTTATTTTTGCTGTTTCTATTGTCAGAACTGAACAATATTTTTTCTGCTCATTCTGAGATCCTGTAGACTGATTTATGACAGTCTTATGCTTTATTAATGTTTGGTTTTTTAGCCATTTAATCCCAACTCTTTTATTCGTCCCGTTCCAGCAGCAGGTGATGTTTTCTGTCTCTCCTTCTTGTAAAGAAACATCTGGACTCTGAGTGACAAGTGTTTCTGAAGAAACGCCTGGAAAGAGACATGATGTGTGTGAGACTGTCAGAGAAAAAGCATTTATTTTATATCATTTAATCTGTTTACATGTAGAAGAATTTAAGAAGCCATAAAAAAAACTAATTAAACTGGCTAGTCCTAATTTTTAACAGCATTTTTAACTACTTATTAAACATCACACACACACACGTTTCAGACCAAATTGTGCTGATTTGGAAGGAACCAAACCCCCTAACCAGATTTATCAAACAGCCAGATAATATTTTTTTTTGTTTGACATCACGACAAGACGTCTAATTAGTTTGTTTATAGCCGGTTGATCACCATGTGTGCACCGAGCTTTAAGTTGAGCATAAATTTGCCATCAATTATTATATTCCTTTTTGTGTTCCTAACAAAATACCTGGAAAAAAGATATTAAGCATAACTTTTTGATCACACAAAACACACACTGCATGCATTCAAAATGAAAACCAGTACTCTGTAAAACAGATGCACACAAGCAATTGTTTAATCAAACTTTATCTATAAAGCGCTTCTCATTCAACTTTATTTATAAGGCGCTTTTCATACAACTCAAAGAAAAGAAAGGCTTCACATAACCTCCATCCCATCCCTCCCCCACAAATTTAAAAGCATTAACACTGTTATACCCCAGTCCCTCCAACCAAACATCGGTTTAAAAACATTGGGCTTAGTTCAGATTAGCCAGCTAAGGTATGGAACATCATCGGAGGAGCCATCTGTCATCCGGTATCAGATCAGCAGGCGAAGTACCAACACAGGGGGCTTAGGGGAGGGAGGGCAGAAACCCCCACCTCCATCCAGGCTCTACCTGGAGGTTAAGTTGCTCCTCTTGTCATGTGAGGTCAGGATGTCTTTCAAAGCGCCGTAGATATGACTCCTCCCCTCCCCTCACTTTCCCTCCTGCACCTTTCGGTCTAGAGCAGAGGTGAAATGGAACGAGTTCGAAAGCTCAAGAGAAAAGGAGGAGCAGAGAGGGAGAGGATGAAAAAGAAGAAAGCATTGGCCACAGACGCGGGAAAATGATTAAAATTAACTGTCATATTTGTCATTAAGGGAACAGCGGAGTCATTTAACAGTATTGGTGACATCAGACTCACACAGCCATGACCACTAGCTTAATGAGGAGGTTAGCTGATGGACCAAAGTTATAATATTAAAACAATAGCTGTAAGTTTTATTGGAGACCAGGGCTGCTGGTTGTTTCACTTTCTGCTCTGCTGTTAATTGCTCATCCTCCAAACATACATTTGTAGACTAAAAAAAAAGCCTAGGATCTTGGCTTGAACTTAACACCCCCTTTTCTTTTCTTTTTTACAATTTATTGTGATAAACGTTTATTAATTGTCAAAGACTCCCTGACCCACTGTGAAAACCTGACTCATGTTGGGGTTAGTTGTCAACATTATTTTAAATTCAGGTTTTGTTTAAAAAATAAGATTTTTTTTAAATTGTGTAACTTCTTATTATCAAAACTATAAAATAGATTGGTTAAGTAATAAATAATAATCAATGTTCCTTGTGTTACGTCCACGAGTTTAGCAAACTAATGTATTAAATACGTATAATATGTATATCATATCACCCAACTTTGTTCCTAACGTTCAAAATGCATGTGAATGTATTTATTGCATCTTTAAAATCTTTCCCCAGTTCATTTTCGGAGCTATTATTTCAGCTATTAGCCTTAAAGGCTCAAAGCACAAACAGCCAAGAGTCATATGTGACAACCAGAATCATGAGACTCTTTGACGAAAAAGTTAGTTAGCTAACACATGGTTTAAGATATACGTTACCTTAAATAATAGGTCTTATCTTTGGTTTTAACTTACAAACGCTTAATACAAAAATAACACCCACATGAAAAAATATTCAGACTCCTAAAAAACACAAATGTTGCATGTTCAAATCAAAATATAAAATTAATAATAAAATAAATGTTTAATATCAAAATTAAACCCCAGTGCCCTCCAGTAAGGCTGTAATAAATGTGACAACTAACCAATGATGGGACTACCAGCTGGTCTCTCCAAACAGAATATTAACTTAGAATATGGTCAACTACATAGACACAAGAAAATACAGAAAATTAATATTGAAATCATTGTATCATACTTTTTAATTTAACCAGGCAAAATCTTATTAAGGCTAAGGTCATAGTCAGTTGTTATAAGAACATAGACAATGCATTAAAAAATGCCAATTACTGATTCTGAAAAGCTGGGATAGTATCAGTTTTTTATTTATTTTATTATTATTTTTTTTTACAAAGATGGAGCAGCATCACCAGTGGCAGCAGCACAAGTGCAGCAAGAGTTCCTGCGTTCATGGTACTGGTGGAGAGCAGCAGTAGTGAAGAATCAGAACAGCATGTTTCAGGTACAGCTGAAGTACTAACCAAACAGGAAGGCTGGTAAATATGCAGGCTCCACAGTGAACACAGTGTAGTAGTAGATAAAGTAGAAGTTCAGTTTATGCAAACTGAGTACAGGTTATTGCAGCAGAACAGAAATATATATTTTACAGAGCAAAGAAACAGAAAAAGCTGTATGTGGTATATGTGTAGCTTTTGTTTTATTATTTTGCACTTTTCCAGGCACCCTACCTAACTCAGTTTTGGCATTTTGCGTTAATTGAGTGGTGGTAGCCTGGTAAGGTATCAAAATTCCCGGTCTGAAATATTGTACCAGTCAGCCCCTGCTGCAGGCCATAAATGAGACGTTAATATTGTATCATATATAAAGCTATATAAGGAATTAAGATAGAGAAAACTTTCGATTAAAACTAAAGGACCTTTGCAGCATGGGTAAAAGACTCAAAACGTTCATTGCCCACTGATGTTTTATTCTTATTAAATGTATCATCTACTGTACTTAAAGTTGTAACCTTAAGCAGCGATGCTTAGAATCTGAACTAAAGGAGATGTTTCTACTTACTCCAGGATGAGAGATTGCACAGAGAGCTAAGAAGCAGGGTTCTCAGTAGGAGTTCCATCTTTCCACCTTGATTCATTACTGAAGAATAATCTTCAGCTCCTGTTGCTGCTCTAAGTACCACCCACCAGACTTTCATTCAACACGATACAGAAACATGACAGTTTTTTCATAGTGTGAACCCACAGATTCCGTTCCCTCTGTCATCAGACTGACAGCGGTCCGAGAGATCAGTCAGAGAAAATCGTCTCTTAGAATCCCTCTATCATGTGTTTTTATAACCGGAGGATTGCAGATTCCTTTGAACTAAATACCAGGGTGAGAAAGAGTAAAAAAGGAGAGACAAAAACATTTAAAATGACAAGTCTTTGCGTTAATATCTGTTTTAGTGATCAGTTTTGTACTGGCAGTCCTTGAAGGCCTATCCAGATACCAACTTTTGATTAAACACACACTAATAACGGTCTGTATTAGGTCCCTAAATCTCAAAGGTATTTTAACCTGAAAGGCAGCTAGAACCTTAGCAACAGCTTAAACTTCAGTTTCTATGATTATCAGTCCCCTGGGACTCATTCGTTTTAGCATCTTTTGTTGCTGGACAAAAGTGATCAATCGTATAAACACAAAAGAAAGAGTATTACAAGGTTTCTCAGTGAACAAGAACTTTAAATAGCTATGGACACACACACATCTAAAGACAATTTAGTGAAATCAAAAACATACTAGTTACGTTTTTGGATTTGGAGATATCCAGAGAGTGTCCATGAATGCATTGGGAAAATATCCAAACGGTTTGAAAACCGATGATCTTCTTACTGCATGCCAGAAGTGCTACCAAATACACCACCACGTAGTTAAATATATGTATTTTTTTTGTTTAAAATGTTTCTGTAAATAGCTTGACACCATGAATTTTTTACTCGGTGATGTCTTCCATGATTATATATGTTTAGTTTTTGTGTGAGCCTCACGAAGTTCTTTATTTTCACTTTATTTTTACTTCATTTTAGTTTACTTTTCTATTATCTTTGGGTTCGTTTTGCTGTTGTAATGAAATAATTGTCTTTTTTCCTGTTTTGCTATATCATTTATATAAAAAATGAGTTGATTTAATTGTTTACTGTGGTTCCTCTGTTGTTGTCTGACATGGCTTCCTAGCCACAGACACTTCAGTACAACTAAGCAGGCTAATAGCATCCTGTTTGAAGCTAACGGTAAGGGTAGTGGGAGCCTCTTATGGCTGATGGTGAACTGAAACAGAATTTTAAAGACAGCATTTGTTCTTCATAATGTCTTTTAGTAATGTTAAAGTAGTCACAGAGGAAGGAAGTCACTGGGCAGGTGGTTAAATATATAAATAGGAAACCACACAATTCTGCCAGGACTAGCGTCATTGTTTGATGATCAGACACACAGTGAACTCTGGGCTGACTTCTCAGGCTTCTGTCAAGGCACACATCTCAGTAACCTAAGCTATGAAATAATACTGCCCAATCTTGTTTTCCGTGGCTTAATAACTTGAAGCCAAATGTTGGAATAATTTCTAATGCAGTATAGGTGACAGTAGAAAGTGTTCTGGGTGCTGGAAAGTAGTGGTTAACACAGCTTTGGACTTGTCACACAAACTGTGGTTGGTGTGCTGAATGTCCTCAGAAACCACTTATTAGTTTGTAAAACACTGACAGTAATACGTTTAAAGATAGATTAAAAATAACGTCCCGTGATCATACACTGTTACCCCCTGCCCACTGTCCCTCCAATTCAGAAAGGAAAGGAATACAGAGGCTAGGCCATAAGAAAGCCACCCGACACACCAGAGGCGGTTTTTCACAGCTTTTAATGTTCCATTTATCTAGAGGCTGCTGGTACAACTGTGTGTGGGCCGGGGGGGAACAGGGAATGAAATTAATGAAACAAAACAGAGCCTAACGACCCTTCTGTCTAAACAAAGAAACCAAACAAAAAGCCTTGGCTAAACTTCCCTACAAAATTGATGGTTTCAAAAACATTACAAGGGTGGCGACCACCTGCTGACCTAGTGTTTTTAACAGAGTTTCCACTACGTGATGAGATGTATAGGGATCCCCCAGCTTACCTCGTCCACTGCCTCCCTCCACCAAACCTCCAAACAATTGCAGCTCCAGAACACAGGTGAGTGAATCAGTGAAGCAGCAACAAGTCAATTAATCAATCAATCAATCACGACGTCAGATAAACTCCTCTCAGCCGATATGACTGTAAGAACAGAAATAGGGTAAAAAGAAATTAGAAGATTTGCTTATTTCTACCGGAAGAATTTAGAGGTGGTTCAGATTTTACTGGCACTTGTTAAACAGTTCCAAAAACTTTTAAGAGAACCAAAATGTAAAAAAAAATAAACAATCAGACCAACGCTTTACACTACAACTCTTCCAGTAGCCCATTGATTTCTCACTTAGCCAAAAATTACTTTGACCTGTGTTAGTGTAGTGCAGGACTAACAAGTCATTGTTCGTTGGAAAGAGACAGATGCCACGTCCTGCTTTATCAGCCCGGAAACAGTGTTGTGACACCAAGCAACAGCTTTCATCGAACAAACACCATGACATTCAGTTTTTCATAATAGCATTGGCATCTTTCACATTTCTTAAACCTCACATCTTAATGGTGCCAGCAATGAACTTACATTATTTTTATTGTATACAGTTGATTATTATTAAAAAAGGGATTTACAATGTACACAGAAACAGTAAGTTCTCATGTCATGATCAGAGCCGGTTTTATCCTCTAACTAAACCTCCACTGGTAGCTGTGGGGATGTGTTGGTGTAAACCACATCCTTAGATCGCTACCTCCCTCTGAGGGGCCAGGCTGTTAGTGTTATCTCTTCTTCCTCATCAACTTCTCTCTACTATTCACTAAGGCTTTCTGACATGAGATTATTAAAGCTTTTATGTCCAAGAATTGTCATATTGACCAAATGGTCTGAGAACGTAGTAACACACAGAATAAAAGTCCTGCTCACACTACAACTGCCATGGGATACAGCAATAATGTCACTAAAATGGCAGTTTGTTTTAAGGGAATCAACGCCTGCAAAAACACACAGAAGCGATTCGAGGAAGCCCCCAAACTCAGAGCGACATACAGCTGCCGATTCATAACCAAAACATTGGTTAAATGTCAATGACTTATTGCAATCTGCTGGAAATCCCAATGTGATTCCTATTAAGAAAACTTAACTGATTGGAATGCTTGTATAATTGTATTGAAATGACTTTTGTTTTAAAGTGCCTTGAGATGACATTCGTGGTGAATTGGAGCTATATAAATAAAAGGGAATTGAATTGAATTAAATGAAGGAGGTTTGTGGCAGACAATGCCTCATTTAGAGGCGGCACTTCACATGCCCCTAGGGCTCCCATTATGTCGATATACGCTGATCATGACTGGATATAAAATTCTCTTGAAAGATTCCAAGTGGCTCCAAGCTGGTCTGGATGAACAAATAAATGTAATGCATGCTATAAATAAGGTCCAGGTTGAAAAAACAAACAAAACAAAAACAACCGGCCCTTTAACAGTGTGTCCACACCAAACGCGATAGGAGCGACTTGGTGTCCCGCGACACTTCAGAAGCAGATTTGCGTCGCGAAAAAAGCTTTTCTGCCTGATTTGCGCGAACAATTCGCGCTACAGATGCGATGGAAAATTCGAGCTGCATTTTATGTGGTGCATTTTGTGACAGAGTTTCAGTGATCCTGTGACTGATGGAGTCACAGCCTCAGCGGGACATGGAGGAAATACTGATAAACATTGTGGCTGATCACGCCGAGCTAAATGACACAAGGAAATAAAAAAAATAAATTTTTTAGACAGGAATGCTCTTAAGAGGTTTGTGGGTGGCTCTTAAAAGAGCCGTTGTTGCTGTAAAAGCACCTGTCAGCCTAGAAGTCAGCCTTAAAACGGACTCCTCACCTGGTTTCCTGGTAGCAGCTCCCGCACCACGTCCCACGCTGCTCAAATATTATAAACTTTTTACATACACTGTTGATTATTTCTTACTTTTAGTGCATTTTTCTTCTTAATATTATTATTATTATTAGTAGTAGTAGTGTTAGTGGGATTGGATTCCTATTCCTATTCCTATTCTGTTTAGTTATAAGTAATTAATAGTAAAGTCAGCCAGGGAATATGGCGTAATGCTGGAGACTAAATTGAAGAATTATGGACGTTTTACATACACTAGGTGTAACTGAAGGACTCCTCTGTTATTTATGACTGTAGTAGCTCTGATACACACAGGTGGCGAGAGACACAGGCAGACAGACAGACACAGGCAGGCAGACAGACAGACAGACAGACAGACAGACAGACAGACAGACAGACAGACAGACAGACAGACAGACAGACACAGGCATGCAGACACACAATGTTAGAGAGCATTGGCCCAACAGGGCTTCCTCTACCATTGAAATAAATATTTTAAAATTCCAGTGGAGACTGAATCATCCTTATCCTTATCTCCATCTCTATGGAATTCTGCTAAATCAGAGCAAAAAAAAAAAAAATAAATAAACACGAAGAAATTAACCTGTGTGGCAACACCTTTCTTGCAACAATGAATACAGGAACTGAATGGCATAGGTAAAAACGCAATGACTAGTGACAACAAGAAGGAGATCGTAAAAAAAAACAAAAAAACACTTAAAGATCATGCCAGCCGTGTTCTGAGAATGTGTTTCAGCAGTTTCCTGACTACTCACAGCTACATCACACAACATGGCAGGCATGCATCTTTGCCAACTTTGCCACATAGAGAAGCTACAGAAACGCTTTGGTCTGGTTTTAGTACAAACAGAAAAGGATTACATCATCTGCTTGTGGACAGATACGCTTTTGGGCCTTAAAAGTAGGAGGCACACTGAGTGTAAATCTACAGCAAATACTATTGCTAATAGTCAGGACTCTGAAGTCAAAGATGTGCACAACTAATGCGATTGCTGCTTTTCCTTGAATCATATTCAGTCAATTTTATCTTCCTTCCCAAGACATTTTAATGAACTACTCATATGCAGCTGGTTAGTAGATTGACAATTTAGGTAATGTGGTTATTGCATGGAATACAACTTTACTATACCTCCTTAAGTGTTGGCATGGCAACAACTGTCGTCTACTTTTAGACAATTTTACAAAATCAGTTGCTGAATTGTTTGCTTTCAAGTTTATAAGAACAATATAGGTGCAGGCTGTTTCAAATAATGGCTGAAATGCGTGGAGCATGGCTTACAGTATGTGTCATGGATAAAAGGGAAAGTTTGAGTGGTTTGAACCCATCTAGAGGAAGAAACGGTGTGGTTTTACACCTTTGTTTTAAAATATATAAACCCTGAAAATAGAGACACCATCTGGTGGTACTAATGGTTTTAAAAGTCACAGACCATACAGAGAGAGAGAAAGAAAGACAGAGAGAGAGGTAGGTAGGTATTGGTTTTCAGCAGTAAACCAAACTGGAATCATGACGTTACAGAGCTTTCTGCTGCTGCTTTCTGCCCTCTTCTCAAGGAGTAAGTTACAACTAATTTATCTAATATTTTTATTTAACAAAATACAACTTTATAAAGTCTCAGAAATGTGGGTTTTACGTACTCCATTTTTTAAAATAACTTTGATGATCACAATAGTTTATCTTTAAAAATTGCTGGGAGTAAAAAAAACAAAACGTTTATAGCTGCACATGGAAAAAAAAGTACCAAAAATTTTTAATATTTTTGTGGATTTTCTTCACAACAGTTTGATTATTAAGATTATATTACATTTAATATTATTATTTAACGTATAGGGCACCAGGTATACCAGAAAAACTGTATATACAGTAAGTTTCTAAAAAATTGAGCAATAGGGGAAAAATGCATATAAGGGACTGTCTAATAACTAATCAAACGTCTTGTTTTTATGTTAAACAGACGTATGGTCTTACAGTTATCAGTTTGATAAATATGTTTTGGGTCCTTGATTGATGATTTCTTCAAAATCAACTTTTTGAAATGCTTCAGCGTTACATTGTTTATGTGGTCTGAAAAATGTATCTGTGATGTGTAATCAGTAGTCATGAATGCTGTGAAGAAATGATCACAAGTCAGTCAAAATAGTTTTTTTTTTGGCTTCTTCAGAGTCCTTTAACGTAAAAACATGAGAAAATATCAAACAAAGTCTCTCTCTCTGACAGTCTCACAAACATCATGTCTCATTCCAGGCGTTTCTTCAGGAACACTCGTTGTCACTCAGAGTCCTGATGTTTCTTTCCAAGAAGGAGAGACAGAAAACATCAACTGCTGCTGGAAGGGAACAATTGAAAGAGTTGGTATTAAATGGCTAAAAAACCAAACATTAATAAAGCATAAGAATGTCATAAATCAGTCTACAGGATCTCAGAATGAGCAGAAAAATTACTGTTCAGTTCTGACAATAGAAACAGCAAAAATGTATGATTCAGGAAAATACATCTGCAAGGTTTCTGTGGAGATACCAGCTTTAATTGAAGTTGAAGGAAACGGTACAACCGTCACAGTTAGAGCCAGAGAGAACATCGCTGTCATCAAAGACAACCACAGTTTAAATGGTACGTAAGATTACTAGTTGTATGTGACAATATACAGTTGAAACCAAATATTTACATGCACAGTAAAATATGACGCATGACTTTGTTTTTCACAGTTTGACATTAAATCAGACTGAAGTTTTCCTGTTTTTGTCATTTAGGATTAACAACATATTTTCTATTTCTTCAATGCAGGGATTTTTTTCCTTCAAATTCAAAAGTGTATAGACATTTTTTTTTCATATTTAGTAGAATTTCCTTTCAAGATGAATGACTTGAGCCAAATGTTTCAGGTAACAAGCTTCTACCAAAAATTGGAACAAGCAGGAGTTTTGTTCCATTCCTTCTTTAAGAACTGCTTGAACAGCCAGGTTTAATGGCCACCTCAATTTCTGAAATATTTTTAGCTCTGCACACAAAGTTTCTATCAAACTGAGAAAACTGATTTGTGATGGCCTTAAAAAAATATAGACTTTGTTGTCTTGAAGCCACTCTGTAGCCAGTTTTTTTTAATTCCTAGAGTCACTTTGTACAGTTGAAACTCATAAAAAACATGAATTTTACCAGCACTTTTAAATTGCCTTTTCCTGAAATCCTCTCCAGGCTGCAGTCATTCCTTCTGATTATACACCTTTTTCTTCCATAATTTTCCCTTCTACATAACTTTCTATTAATATGATACAGCACTCCAACTTCTTTTGCAATTACCTTTTATATAATTTTTCTCCTTATGGAGGTTATCAATGATGGTTTTCTTCACTACTGTCAGAGCAGCAGTCCCCCCAACACAGAAGTGGTCTGAGTCTGAAATCATCTAAAATTATTTGCTTATTAGTATATTTTTCATCCTTCCATCCATTTTCTGAACCGATTAATCCTCAGGGAGTCGCGGGGGGGCTGTCAATGGGCGAGAGGCGGGTTACACCCTGGACAGGTTGCCAGTCCATCACAGGGCCACAGACAGGACAAACTTCCATGCACACACACACCTAAGGACTATTTAGAGTGATCAATCAACCTGACAGTCATGTTTTTGGACTGTGGGAGGAAGCTGGAGTATCCGGAGGGAACCCACGCACAGAGAGAACATGCAAACTTTCATTTTCCTTTAAATATGTATTTATTGATGGAAAAAGTATAAAAGATCTAACTGTGCCTTTTTCCTTATAATAGGACTCATTTTCAGCCGTTTTAATTTATTTCAATCCATTTTTATTCCAAAACATATTTTCCATCAAGTCAGCTTTTATTTCCTCATGGTGTTTTTCCTAGTGACTTATTTATTTTATAAGAAAATTTTTCGGTTGAATGAGTTCATCTGCCAATCAGGGTTAAAGGGTAGGACCTGAGATGAGTTTTTATTTTTGTTTTTTTACATTTTAACAGTCACATTATATATGTGTCTATTGTTTATTGAGTAGATATTTAATTCACAAGGTTTTATTTATTTACTTCATTTAGAGCACCTCAACGTTCCATCATGGAAGCCAGTCGCCCCATAATTTAATTATCAAAATGTCTCAAAGTAACAATTACACATGTGAAAATGTTAACAAAACTCATCGAAATAACTATGCATCATTTTTATATTGAAATCTTTTGAAGTTTTATTCATATGTTTACCTTATTGCTATGTTTTGTAGATATCATAAATATATTTTGCCTTTCGACTTAGAAAATCTAAATCTCCCAGAGGTGCTAACTAACACTTCTATAAAAAAAATAATGTTGCCCCTCTGAGCTGGTTTGAAGCTGTGGAGGTTAACCAATCAGATACAGTTTATTTAGTGAGACAGCAGCAAGTTAAATGGACTGAACTTATATAGCGCTTTTCTAGTCATATTGACCACTCAAAGCGCTTTACATTGAAGCCACATTCACCCATTCAAACACCGACAACCAACATGGCTTGGTGGGATGATGTTTTTGGGGTTAAGTGCCTTGTGTGACTCTAGAAAGCTGGAATTGAACCTACGACCCTCCAATTGCAAGCCAACTCTACTCTACCACTGAGCCACAGTTGCCCCAAATTGTTCCAAGTTGTATTTTATAACACTTGTTCAATCAGATACCAGCTGTCTTATGGTCTTTTTATTCTATATGGTTTTTGATCAACACAGCCCAGTAACAGTGTCTCAACAGCAACAGATAAAAAAATAAGCTGCTTTTACTTTGCGAGTTTCCCAACTGATGACGTTGATATATGTTGCAATTCCCCATCACATTCTTGATGGATATCAGTTGTTATACAGGACGATACACTAAAAGTTATGTTGTTCTAAGCCATGTTTAAATGTTGCTCCATGTGTCCTTTTTTAACTTTTAACTCACAAGCTCTCGAAGTTCTATATTTCTGTTATATAAAACTGTAATAATGAGGCACTGTTACATTTATATTTGAGAGATTTATTGATTTATGTAAAGGAAATCACATGTGAAAAGCCCGGTTAAAAAGCAACTGGGTAATACCTTTGTATGTAGTCCATACTGTGGGAGCCACAATTAAATATTTTGGGGCTTTTTTAACTAGTTTATTTAGGTTTAGTAATGTTTGGGGGTGTCTTTGTTCTTGGCCCATTTTATCATTGTTTCTGTAAAAAGCATATTGACAATTTTTTTATTTCAGTATTTCAGTAAATTATTTATTGAACTAGTGCATAAAAGCAAACAGCTTTGGCAATATGGTGTTTTCCTTTTAAATTTGTAATTATCGGGATTTATTCAGATATTTTCAGTTTGCCTTGGTTTGTAAACTTGTTGGTGTGTTTGCTCGTTATTTGATATAAATATTGCTTTTGCTTTTATCTTGCAGAGTGTAGTAGTAATTTTATTATCTCCAGTGGTTTTCTTCCAAATTATATTCACTTGTATATGAGGTGTGTTTCTTCTATTGTTCTGTGTTGGAATGTGGTTGGCAAAACGGTTGATAAATTAAAAGAAGAACCTGATGTCATTCTGTGCTTGTTTTTTTTCTCTCTACTATTTGTGTCCCAGAGATCTATAATGGATTGACCACCAAGCGAAGCATGTAACACAAATACATTTTTGATAGAATGAAATGCAAATTGTAGTTCTAGTTGTTGTTATCAGATTGTGCCTTTTCCAATTTAGACGTACCTACTACAAAAATTACAGAACTCTCAATGCTTTTGCAGTAGGGATAGTATTTGATGTAACAAATACCAATTTCCCCTATTGTAAATGAAGATTATGTGAGTTGTATTAAAATTATAACATCGCAGCACAAGGAACTTCTGTTTTATCATCACTTCACGTGGGTTCCAGTTGTATCATATACTCTTTCAAAGACAAACATTTTGTGAAAAACAAAAAGCTTATCTCTTAACAACTTGTATATTTCTGTTCCTCTGTCTCTATAAAGGAAATGCTACCGATACCACAGATAAAGTGACCATCTTTGTCCTGAAATGTCTGCCCATCCTCTTCCTCATCACAGCCTTCATCTGTGTTCAATATTTAGCTAGTCATTTTCAGAAGAATCTACCAGGTACTGGATATGTTAGATCATAAACAGTAGCATTAACAATAGAAGAGCTAATCAATGTTCTTTTTTAGATGGAAATAAATCCACTTCAACCCAAAGCAGAGGAGAAGAAGGAGAGCAGAGAGTGATAGAAGCTTCTGGAGAATATTAAAGTGAAGACACGAGAGAAATATAACTTCATCAGGAGGAAATGGAATTAGTTATATCAAAAAATGTATGTTTAGTTGCCTTGCATTTTGTTAATTATATATCCAATATTTCCAGTGTGGTACTTTAGAAATATAAAGAAGAAGCACAAACAATGACTGATTGGTGACAATAACTGAACTACAGTTTAGGGATCTCAAGTCCTTCTGAAGGCAGAGTGAAGTTCAGCTTAAAGACAAGAACCTCAGATGTAACATGATTTCATGTTGATTCAGAATGAACAGCATAGTCCAGGTATCAGCAGTACACCAATGTTAAGGAGAGGTTCATAGTTATGCATGTATATTTTCATACATACGGTAGATTTGTATATTTTCATAGCTTGTATGATGCACATTTACACTGAGCTGATTTTACAGTGCTGTTTCATTTTTGCTGCTTTTGTCTTGTAATGTTCACTTTCTGTAATAAAAGGTTGTTCTACTCTTATCCAAGATTATGGAAAGAAGTCACAGAAAAAAAAAAACATCCATTATTAGAATTTCCATTCCTTATAGGTGATTTAAAAAAATTAGACAAACATATTAATATTAGAGCAAAACGGTAAATTGATTCAGAGTTGGCTAATATCCTGACTGCAAAGGACTGCTTGGATTCCATATTTGGTAGGATGTAGAATATTTCCAGAGTCATGCATTAATGGATGACATGATTCTCTGTATCTCTACAATGTTTTTGTTAGTTATATGGACTTAACTGTTGTTAATAACCCCAACTGATACATATTCTTTGGGGCTGAGATACTAAAGCTTACAGAGGGTGATGGCACAGGATGTACAGGTTATAAAAGAAAACTGGCAAATGTAGATTATTCCAAATGAATTTGCTCCAAAGCAATATTATTACAATTACATGCGTTCCTGATTTTGTTCACCCCTACTTCATAGATGCATATTTTTAGGGTCAGCTTTATTATTCAGTGCAAAATTAAATTGGGTAACTCTAATTTAAATTTGAATCAAACACACAGCAAAATTAGATGTTAAAAAATGCATTAATCTTTTTGCTTCCTGAGCTAAAGTACTTCGTGAAATATTTCTAATTGGTGCCGTGTATCACAAAATACATCACATCTAACTGCTTCAAGATCCCAGGAATAATTAACATTGAAACAAAGGTGTTTTTGTGTATCTTCAAATTTAAGCCTTCATTTTACTTCACACTTTGGCCTATTTTTTACAAAACATATGCAGGCCCAGTTTTGGACCCCACCTCCTCCTTGTCACCAGGACAAGTTGCCTGGTAGCTCACCAGGCACTGTGCTCACAGATAATAGATTCCAGAAAAGTTTTGAATCCAGGTTATGATGAAAGATTTTCATAAAGATTTTGCCAAAAAATTCTGACTTCTCCCTTCATTAATTAAGCAGAAGATTGATAAACTTTGTTGTCTCAACTCTTTCCAGTGTCCTTCCTTTTCAGTGTTATGTGTTCATTACTGACCTATATTACCTATATTACCTACCTATAACTCAATTGACAGGTGACTATAGTGATAAACTTGGAAAGTTGTAGGCTTTAAACTGGAAAAAAAATGCTTGGTTTGTAGTAATATATTAAAGATTTAAAATGGAGATTAGTATGGAAGCAACTGAGGCAATTGGCAATTGGTTGAAAGGAATGAGAAACTACTGCTATGATGCAGAAAGGACTAAATGTTGTGGAGGTTGAACTAACAATGATGATCATTTTATTTTAGTCGTATAAATACATAGAAGCAATATATAAAAACTGTAATAAGCTCCTGCTTGTAAATATTTCTCAGTATAACTAAACTTGTCATGATTATATGGGTCAGGTTCATGTAAATTCATACCTTTCTTATTGCTTTTGGGGGGGCTGCATCAAAAACTACATGTGAAAAACTAATCAGGATCAGGATATTGTTTGTATATAAAGTATAAAAAAGCAGCACCAGTTGCAGAACAATAACCTTGTATTTTATTGCTCCATAACAATTTCCATACATGCAATTGACAACGGCAGAAACCTAAACTGGACACCAGCCATCTGGAAGCCTTCAGACAATACTGCTTTAATCGTTTATCACAAAACAAACAAGAACTTGACCTTGTGAAGCATATTAAAAAACACAAATTAATAAAATAAAATATTATTTCGAGTTCTCAATGTCTGAGGCAATCTCTGATCCGTTATTCTGATTAGTTATATAAATTAGTCATTTGTTTCATTTGAACACTGTAGAGTATTTGTCCTAGAATTTAACTTGAATCCTGTAGTTAATGTTGGACCACAAAGTAAAACAGCTCGTTTCTCTATAAACCCGCCTCCTTCACCAAATCCCCCACCCCCGTGCGCTCCGCTCCTCTTGTCAGTCTGAGACAAAGAGTGCTGAGCTTAATCTCAAACAGTATTCTGACAATGAGTTTGAAAAGCACACAATGAAACTGTTATATTAGGGCTCAGATGTTCGGTTTACTTATTTATTTAATTTTGGAAAAACCTGACTCAATAAAGCCTATCTCAGTTGCAAAAACTCCAGGCTTTAGACAGAGCCCAAAACAACACAGCTGAGTCCACTAAGCAATTTCTTCCAGCCCAGTATATAAAAAAGCCGTGGGTGTTGTTTGCACCTGTTTACTGAACATTCTGGGATGCTAGAGATCAATTAATTAACCAAACAATGCTGTTATAAGATCTGACTAAAGCCTCTGCATATGGGGTGCTTGCTCAAACCACTGCACCAAACGACGCCACATTCAGCTTTGAAGCCCATCAACTCTGTTGGCCAAAGCTGTTTTATTTGATAACTGTAGCACTCTGGAATGTACGGCATATGTTTTTGCACTCCTCTGTGAAACCAGGATGAACGGGAGTCAGATTGTCATCCTGAAACTAATTCAGCATGTTTTTTTTGTTTTTTTGTTGGCTGTAGTTAACTGTAGTCCAGAGGTGTCAAAAGTACTAGTGTTCAGTACTTAAGTAAAAGTACTAATACACAAAACTACTCTGATAAAAGTTCTGCAACCTTTGCTTTACTTAAGTTAAAGTAAAAAAGTACATACTCTTAGATGTACTTAAGTAAAAAAGTTAAAAGTAAATCGATATTTTTCCCTTTTCCCTTTCCCTGTCTGAAGTTAAATGCACATCCAACAATGATGTAATACCTTTAAGATCTTTTAAGAGCGCCTGGAGAATGTGGTATTTTCATCATTCCTATAACTTAAACTACAAACTGTAAAAGTGCAAGAAAAACAAAGTGCAAAAACACCCCAAACAACTTGGAGCTTATAGTATGACCAAACTATACAATGGGAAAATGCAACCATCCCCATATTACGGCAAAAGAAAAATACGAACATTTTAAATTTAGCTTCAACAGAAGCATGTTTTCAAGGTTTTGTGAATGGATGCGTGCCCCTTTGGGTCGGAAAATGAGTCCTGCTGTGCTGAAGAACCTTTCGCAGGCAGCAGAAGCAGGTAGTGGAGTGTTCAGCTGTAGTGAAAGGTTCAGGACTGCAGGAAATGACTTCAAGACTTCCATGGTGTCATTAGTACAGGCCAGGTATGACTCAAGCTGTTTGGTCTTTTCTTGCAAGTTCCCTGGCTTGATAGGTGAAAAGAAGTCCTCTTCCTCTGACAGTCACAGGTAGCTCTTTGAGATGGCTTTTGATGTACTGTAGTCAAGGCCTATCAAAAAAACGGTGCAAATACAGCAATATTAGCACACCTAATACATTTTTGTATTAACTATTTAAATACATGTCTCTTAAGTAAATATAACAGATCAATGCACAAAAAAAAAATTAAACAAATACAAAAACACACCGAGTTGTAGAAGGCCCTCATCCGTGGTCCAGCATCTTCTGAATATGGGCACCAGAATGGAAGCTGCAATGAGTTCAGGATCCTTGAGCATCTCACCAAAGCGCTTCTGAAGTCCAGATTGAAGAGCATCTATGAGCGGCACATAGCACTTGGAGAAGAGTCGAAGGTGTTGTAGTTTAGTCTTGAGAAATGTAATAGTGGGAATGAGCCAACCCATCTGCAAATTGGTCTCTCCTTGAAGAACATCAATTGCCTTTGCAGCAGGACACATTATCTTGACATATTCACTGACAAAGGCAATCTCAGCAGGACAGAACCTGAATTAAAACATGAATTAAAAAAATAATGATAAAACATCAGTGGCTACTAAAGAGAAACAAGCACAAACTACATTACAAATTCTAAACTGTATGTTACATGATTATTAAACTTAAATGTAATATAAATATCATAAAAGTTACTCACATGGGCAATTTAAGTGTAGTACACACAGCTGTGATGTCTCCTCCTTTTTCTCTGACGATTCTTATAATTCTCTCAACAGCCAAGTACATGGAATTCCACCTTGTGTCATTGTCTCAATATGGTTTAGTTTATATTTCCCTCCTGTTCTCTTTCCTCACCTTCACTGTTTTCACTTTCATCCGATTCACTTTGCCTTTCCTGGTTATTATTTTCCTCCCCCTCTCCATACAACCGAAAGCTTCAATGAAATTTGACCCATTGTCTGATGTTTTGCATACAATTTTGTCCCGAATGTTGAATTCTGTGTGAATGTCATTCAGTGCTCGAGCTAGGCTGTCAAATGTGTGTGAACCTCTTTACCGCTTGCATGCCAGTGCTACAGGGCATCTAATCATAGTTTCTGTCTTAATCCAATGTGCAGTGACTCCAAGGAAACTTCTCCTGTGTGCGGTCCAACAATCAGTAGTGGTTGCAATGAACTCAACCTCATTCATAGCAGCTTTAAGATTTTTCTTAATTTCTACTGCAGCTTTCTCAACCCTGTTTATCATTGTGCCCCGGGACATTATTGCCACATCTGGTTGCAGGTGCTTGATCCTATCTTTGAAACCCTGCTGCTCGACAATGCTGCCTGGGTGCAGACCTTGAATGACAAAGTTCAAAATGAATTCATCCACACTCTTCTGTGAGACCCTCTTGACATTCCACAATTTAAGCTGTTTGGATGAGCCTTCATCAGATGTGGACGACTTCCTTTTCAATGGAGCTGCAGTGAGATTTTTGTATCCCTCCAAATGATTGGCATGCTTCCTCTGTTTGCAAACAAATATAAAAACAGGTTGGCTCAAATGTATTCCTTGCATCAAAATGATACAAGCATATATTCGTAACACTGAGATACTATACAACAAAAAGTGTTGTATAGTATTGTAAAGTGTATAGTAAAGTGTCTGCTCGTCTGAGGAAACTACAGTGGAAGTGTTTGGCCATAAAGATCATCATTACATTTGGAGGAGAAACAGAGAAGCCTGAGAGCACCATTCACACTGAAGTACGTGGTAGCAGCATCAGGTTATGAGGGTGTTTTTCTGCAAGAGGAACTTGAGCGCTTCATAAAATAAATGGCATCATGAGGCAAGAAAATTAAGCGGAAATACTGAAACATCATCTTAAAAAATAAGTCAAAGCTCAAACTGAGAAGGATGGGAGCCAGATATTGTTTGGTTATCAGCATTTTCTTGCTGGCAACCGGTTTTTTTGGCAACCTGGTGAAGTAGAGGGAGACACTTTGCTGCACAGTGAGGTTTATGTGACCCTTTCTGCTGCCTCTCTCAGCAGATATTACTGGTGTGAAAAGTTTCATCTGTTAATTTAATGACGCAGAGGTGAAGATAAGTGTTAACACCTTCTCACCTACCACTCCTCCCTGCACTTTTCTTTCTAAAATTGTTGCCTTTTCCATCATATTGTTCTGCTGGAAGACAGTGTTTGAAGAATATAAGCTATTGCATGTAGTAATATAACAAAGATGTTTTTTAATATATAGTTTGGGGCATTTTGATCCCTTACACTTACTTGAACAATTCTTATGCTGTGAATTATGCTATATGTAAACAGCAGAGAGCTTTCGAACTGGACTTTTTTTAATCTTCAGGGTGCAAGTCATTGAGACACAATACAAAGGAATATTTTGAGGTGCACAACAGCACCACCAACTGCTTCTTTCTGAAACAGTGCAGGCGTTGTTTATGACATCAGAGACTACATTGTTCAGTATCACTTGTGAAACAACACTTTCCACATTAGAGTCTGGTTGTCTCTATTGTGCCAAACCCAGTACAATGGTAGGAAAGTAATATTTG
Organism: Apricaphanius iberus; assembly: GCA_028564705.1. NCBI lineage: Eukaryota > Metazoa > Chordata > Actinopteri > Cyprinodontiformes > Aphaniidae > Apricaphanius > Apricaphanius iberus. The sequence goes on along the minus strand of JAPXFQ010000075.1, from coordinate 1,703,987 downwards.
GTCTGCTTATCATTTAGCCTGGTCATTTTCCATCTCTACTTTTGATGATAGTTTCAGTTTAATGATACGATCAAGTTGCAGGTCAAGTTTTCATTAAATAACTTTCCCATTCGAATGTCATGCAACCAATATCTGTTTTCTTTTATTCAACACAATTGTTTCAGATGTTTTTGTTGATGTTCAGCCAATTTGCCTTAAGAAATGGCATGACATGATAGAAACGAATTACTTCTGCATTAATAATATTCTAATGGAAACATTACAAATATTACAGTGTGACAGAGCAACTGAGAATGTGGCCGTTTAAAGCTCCAGGATTCAAAATGTGCTTTTACCTGTGCTTTTCTATGGCCATCCATTAGCACCACATTAAAGGAAACTCCATTATTTTATAAATTTAAGACATTCAGGATGTCCTCTGCAACAAGTAAGACACTAAAAGCACATAACCTACTTGTAGAACCTTGGTTCAATAAATCTAAGCTATAATTTTAAATTTAAGTTAGACTATAGCTACACTATTTTTAAAGAACAAATTTTGACCTTCACATCACAAGTTTAGCAAAATATCACCCTCTGCTGCCATCTGCTGACGGGGATTTTTAACTTTCTGCAAAAGTTTCCCTTCAACACAGCAGATTAGAGCCACAATAGAAGGATCATTTATACACCATTACAGAACTCTGTAGGCAACTTGGGCTTAAGTGCCTGGCCCAGGGACCCTCTGATTGCAAGACAACTACTCTACCCATGCAATAGTTAATAGAGGATTACAACAGAGATAGAACCCAGCCTACAAACAGGCTGTTGAGTCGTCATGATTCAAAAACATAATCATGAGGTTTTTGATAAGTGGTAAATGTATGAAAAAAAAGTGTTTGTGTTGGAGTGCTGGGTGAAAATTCTTGACCAAGTGAAAGTGTTAAGGGATGTTTTTTTTATTTCAATCAACACATTACAACACATTACAAACCGTAGTTTGTCATGTGTGACCATATGGTCAGCAGCACAGGAGGACCACAGGGTACTGTACTCTAACCATTTGTTTTCACTCTACACCTGCAGAAATATGAAGATGTATGGCGTCAGACTTACTTCACAAATCAAATGAGCAATCTTCTCTGCTGCGTGTGTATCAGATCCACTCGCGCAAGCAGTTAGCCCTCATAAGGAACAGTTTCCTAAACCTTGCATGTAGCTAAAATCCGCTCACACAAGTGCGTACCTTCTTCGGGAGGGAGGAGCAGCTCACTAGGGATATACTCAATACACTGTGCTGTGCATGCACTACACTTTGCCATGTCGGCTAGCCGCCCTCATGAAGTAGAATTTTGCTCACTCAAATCAAGCTGACTTTTGACAGTTGGGGATGGAGAGAAAGGGCTGCACTTATCTCCCTCTGATTGGTTAATTTCTAAGACGGCAGCCACCAAGACGGGTGTCCAACATGGTTTTGATTAACAGCCGCCTTTCCATGAAATGGCTGCTAATACCATACCATGAACCCGAAAATGTATGTAGAAAACGAATCTCTTTCTGTCTTCTGGCATCTATAAATTGTTCTATATAATTGTCAGGTTTTTGATTAAGGGCCCAGATGCAGAACAGCGTTTAGAACCCGAGAAGCTCATATTTATTAATAATAATATCCAAGACGCAGAACAGAGCAGGATGTGGAAACAAAGACAAATAAAATTGTGACGAGGACAAACAAAAACAGGAGGGTGTATATATACTCTACGAAGGGTAATCAGGGAGACACAGAACAGCTAAGAACAAGGAGGAACAAAGACAGAGGACAGCTGACGATAATACAACACACACAAGGCATGATGCAAACAAGGGGGAAAGTAACAAAGTAACAAAGTAACAAAGTAACAAAGTAACAGTACCCTTGACAGTCTATACTGTAAAGGCTTTAACCTGACGGTTTTTGGTAGAAAATTAATATTTTTACAAAATTGTACTACAATACCAAAACTGATGACAAGACAGAACCATTAGATACATATTTACTTATTTATTTAATCTGCGGGTGAGTTGCTCTATATGTAACTATAAAAGGTATATTTAACACCTAACAAAAGTATACTCGTCACATATGTATACAATATGTCAGAACATGCCTTCCGATTAGGCTCAATTGTCTGATTAGGTACGTTTGAACAAGCAGGTGTCAAAATTACTGTTCAGTAAGCCCTTATTAATTAACTAAAAAATGTTTTTTTATTGGTGTGATGCAATATTTGATCTTAACCTCTTAAGCCTGAGGCAGTTTTTTCCTTATTTGGCAAATTGGCATACCTACACTCTGGAAGGCTTTTTACAGCTTGTAAAAGGTCTAAAATGTTAAATTTGCTCTCATATAATAGGAAGGTCAATGGGGATACTGTGAACGTGAAAGTTCTCTAGTGGGCATGAGCAACTGAGGTGGAAAGACAAAATATGAAATATGAATTCTGCTGAATAAATTACACATTAGCAGCTTGTTTTCATAGTAACGAAGCAAATAAACACTATAAATAGTAACCACTCACTCTTATTGACTTTAGACCAACTGTTGGGGTCTGTAATAACAAATAATTGAAAGTTGAAAGTTAAATGTTACTCTAGGAGGCGTGCCCCCAAAAATGAGGGCTAGCGGGCTTAAGGGGTTAAAGGTCGTGTTTTCATTAGCTGTAAACATAAAATCATAGAAATAATAGAAATAAAGGCTTAAAATCATCAATCTGTGTGTACTTAATCCTCATGGTGTTTCACTTAATGAGTTGAAAAGATTACTAAAATAAATTAACCTTACAATAATATTCTCACTTATTTAATATGAAAGTATTTGCCATAAAACAAATTTTAAAAATGAATTGTGTTGGAGATTAAATACTGTATATGAAAATATTAGATATTAACAAACATTAAATAATTTTTTGAAAAAGAAATGCACATTATATACAAATTGACACGTAGAAATGTGTTGGAGGTGATCTCATTTACTTCTTTTGTTCTTCACTCGCTCAAAGTAATCCAAGGAATCATACATAGCCACTTCACACTGAACACAATGGAGAGAAACAAGACATGTAAATGCAACAATAAGTAAGATGTTCACTGATATAGGTTTCTCACTTGTGTATAATAAGTAATTAGATGCAAGCAACAGAGATCACACTGGCTGCTTCTCCTGATACACACATAGATTTTCACATGTTAACAGGAACCATATAAAAAAAATTTAGATGAAGACTAAACATCAACTCAAGTCACAGTCATGGGACCCATAAGCAAGATGAAGTTTTTCTTACTAAAAATTACCTAAACTTTGTTAAAGATGTACCACAGTGTGTAAGTTTTTTCCCACTTTCTTTTTCAGAACCAACTCAGTCTCTTTGTGAACCCAAACATGTCACGCCATCTTTCTCCTCCTACCACTACTTTGTCTTCTTCGCTCGTAGTAACATCCAGTTGTTGCTTATGTGACTCATGTGATGCGAAAAAGGTGTTTCCATAGCTGTTTGGCGAAATATATTAATTTCAATACGCTCGAAAAACCACCTCATCCAAGCGCAAAAACTTTTTATTGAAAAAGCCGAGGTTTTTTTTAATTGCCGTGTTTCCATTACGCAAATGTATTTCCGCAATTTCAATTTGCGCACTTTCATGGGTAATGGCAATGCAGCTAATGTACCTCTAACATTAAACAAGCACACTTTATTGCTTCAAGCATCAGGAAGAAAGTTTGATTAAGTGAAAGCTGTCGTTGTTATTTTACAATAAATCAACAATAAATAGCTTTTTATTTAAGATATATTATGTTGTTTAAGGGTGTCATGGTAAAACTATTTCAAGATTAGTTCTATGTAGTGATTGGTAATTAATAGGAAAGGCATCCAGAGAACACAGCATAATACTTGGGACTTAAAGAAGAGCCTGAAGTTGAAAAAGACTCATCGACATTTCACCTACTCTGGGTAACTGGATCTTTGTTAAAGGACTTAGGTTATTGTTGTTACGTCTGTGGAGTAGACCAAACACTTCTGATAGAAAAGCTCTGGAAGCCCATAGAGGGAAGCAGAAGCGCCGTGTTAAAGGAAGGGAGAGAGAGAGAGAGATGCCCCAAGAGGGATTTCTGAATCTTTATTATAAATTTTTAAAAGGCAAAAGGGCACTTAATAATCCTTATCCTCATTTTCATCACTATAAAATTATTCCATAACAAAGGGCATTTAAATATTTATTCATAGAATAACAGCTAACATTCCAAAGAGACAAGATAATCACTGCAGCCTTGGTGTAATACTACAGTGGCTTGCTCATTATTTCTTTGAAGCTCATTGTTTTATTAGTGCTAATTCATTGCCGTGTCTGTGGGTTTCCCCTAATGGCACTTTAACAAACTGTGGCAGTATTCCTGAAAAACTACTATGGTTACAGATGGTCGGATGCTCAAGAGCTGAATCCTTTAAAGGCTGCTTGTACAGAGACGCAACAGTAATTACATTAAATAAAATAAAAATAAATATATTCACCAGTAACATCTTGTAATTTTCTAAACTTTTTCTTATTATTCACAAAATAGATAAGAAATATCTATGTTTCTGAGCACAGCCAAGTAAAATCAATGATAATGTTTTCCATCTTCATTAAATCCATCCAACCATCAACTATACGGCTTATACCTTTATTACATCCAGTTACGTCAAATTTTAGTTGGAAGAACTTGAAGGAAAACACAGCTGTTTTATAAAATAAAAGTAAAAGATGGGATTTTTGATTTGTCCCAGTTTCTCTTCCTACCTTCTTTCTTTCGCAGAGAGCAGAAACAGATGAAAGTGATGAGTAAGAGACGGACCATGACAGCCACAGAAATGATCACAGGAAGCAGCACACCAGGTTCTGACTGATTATCTGAGAGCAAGAAAAACAAAAAGATTTATTTTCATTAGCAAAACATTTTTTGCATTTTTTTTCTGTTATACACAACTATATTAATTTAGTCAGTATTAAACAGGCGATCCATTCTAAACAATGCATACAGTTTATGTTTTATTCTATCGCAGATACAGAATGCTGTAAATACAGCAAACAATACAGTTTTATTGTTGCTTTAATTAATCTAACATGGATAGGCTGTAAATACAGTCACTTACCTTCTGTTGTGCTGACAGTGATGTTCTCTCTGGCTCTAACTGTGATGGTTATACCGTTTCCTTCAACTTCAATTAAAGCTGGTATCACCACAGAAACCTTGCAGATGTATTTTCCTGAATCGTTCATTTTTGCTGTTTCTATTGTCAGAACTGAACAATATTTTTTCTGCTCATTCTGAGATCCTGTAGACTGATTTATGACAGTCTTATGCTTTATTAAGGTTTGGTTTTTTAGCCATTTAATCCCAACTCTTTCAGCCGTCCCTTTCCAGCAGCAGGTGATGTTTCCTGTCTCTCCCTCTTGGAAAGAAACATCTGGACTCTGAGTGACAACGAGTGTTCCTGAAGAAACGCCTGGAAAGAGACATGATGTAAAGAGATAAAGTGTGCGTAACAGTAAGAGGGACTTTATTTTATAATACTTAATCTTTGTACATGTAAAAGGACTCTGAAGAAGCCATGGAAAACCTGATTAAGCGGGCTCATGATAATTTTTCACAGCATCTCTAACTAATTAATAAACATCACACACATATGTTCCAGACCAAATTGTGCTGATTTGAATGAAATCATCACTCATAGCCCAATAAACAGATTTGTCAAACTGATAACTGTGTGACAGTAAGTTTGATTGTTCAAAATCAAGACAAGATGTCGTATTAGTTTGTTGAGAGATTGATGGTCAGCAAGTGTGCACAGAGCAGGAAGTTAAGCTTAACTTTGCCATTCATTATTATTTACAGAATTATCTTACTGTATAAGTAAAAGTGTAAATACTTCTTAAATATCTAAAGAAAGGATCCTGGTAGATGACAACAAATCAATAAGCTCAATGTAAGTCACAAATATCCAAGGAGTTCCTAAAGAAACACCTGGAGAAAGACATCATACAAAGCACACTGCATGATTTCAAAATGAAAACCAGGAAATGAAAGCACTTCTGAACTTCCTGGTAGAACAGATGCACTGAAAAATGTTTAACTGAAATTGAAGTTTATGCAAACTGCAGGCAATGAAGAAATATAAATTGCAGGTCAAATGATAAACTTTATTTTTGCCAGTTATTGAAACATTGAAACTTAATGAGCCAAAAGAAACATCTGTGAAAGACACAATGCACAATGGCAAAAAAAAAGCTAGTATAAGAAGTATTAAGAATTAAAACAGAGAAAACTTTTGAATAAAAATAAAGGACCTATGCTGTATGGGTAAAAGACTGGATGCTTTCATTAACCATTGATATTTTAGTCGTGATAAAGTTATCATCTACTGCAGTAACAAATTCTGAGCTCAAACAGCGATGCTTAGAATCTGAACTAAAGGAGATGTTTCTACTTACTCCACGATGAGAGATTGCACAGAGAGACAAGAAGCAGAGTTCGGAGTAAGAACTTCATCTTTTCACCTCGATTCATAACTGAAGAATAATCTTACCCACCAACCACCAACCTTTCATTCTGCACACAACAGAAACAGAAACGGATACATGACAGTTTTTTTTTTTCAGAGTCAGAAGCCACAGATTCTGACAACAGCTTTGTTGATTTTTTATAATATGAGGATTACAGATTCTTAGTAACAAAGCATTTTTTTAGAGCTTTTAGAGGTGTATCAGATTTGACACGCACTTGTTTAACAGTTCCAAAAACCTTTAAAGTCACTGAAAATCTTTAAAAACTGAGTTTTCTTTCTTTAAAATCAGTCACTCTGTGTTCTGCAAGCATGCTGCAAATGAACATTTTGTACAAACTCCAATCCTGGAAATCAGTTACACAGTACAGGCTTTGCCTCGAGGTTGAACTTAAAAGAATGATTACTGTACTGCTGTGGTTTTGCTTTCTATTCACTGCTGAGCTCCTTGGAGCTGCTTGGTGTTTGGTGCTCAGATTCTCTTAGATTGATCTATTTTTCTCCATATTTAGGTCTTTCTAAGTTATTTTAACACACAAGCACACTACTACACTTATTTCCAGTTGGTGTACTTTACGTTTTGGGAACCCTTTGTGTTTCACACGGTCTTTCTCGGTGTGCCAAGATCTCGCTAACTCGCTAGCTTAGCTACATAGCAGCTATGGCTACTTCTCTTCCGTCTATCTCTTCTTCCTCCACCTCTGTGGCTCCTCTCTCCTGGTTTGTGTATCAGATGTTTAGTTACTCCCCCGCCTCCTTTATGTAGCATTTTCGTAGTGTTGGAGGCGAAGAGTTAGAGGACCGGCTCCACGCTGTTGAGAATCCAGTAAATAGTCGAGGCCTGTTAGCCAGCGCGGAGCCAACAAGGATAGATTCACCTAGCGGTCCTCCAACAGAACCCACGCAGCCTGGATCTCAGGCCGACTGTGTGACGGTACGTAGAAAGCATAGTTCCTAGCCCAAAGGGTACCACCAACCTGACCGTGTTTCTAATTGATTTTCCCCACTCAGTGACGCACCCACTGAGAAACAGACTCTGGTAATTGGGAGTTCCATAGTCCGAAACATTGAATTAGATATCCCTTCGACCATAGTCAAATGTTTTCCAAGCGCCAGAATAGGCAACATAAAATCCAACCTGAAACTGCTGGCTAAGGATAAACGTAAATACATTAAGATTGTTATTCATGCTGGCAGAAATGACACGCGGTTACGCCAATCGGAGGTCACTAAAACTAGTGTTGCTTCGGTGTGTAAGTCTGCTAAAAAGATGTCGGACTATTTCATCTTTTCTAGTCCACTGCCCGAATGGACCAGGGACGACATGTTTATCTACCTGCTGTCATTTCATCGATGGTTGTCTGAGTGGTGTCCAGCAAAAAACGTGGGCTACATTGATATTTGGAAAACTTTTTGGGGAAAACCTGGTCTGATCCGGAGAGATGGCATTCATCCCACTTGGGATGGAGCAGCTCTTCTTTCTAGGAATCTGGATAAATTTATCGGTCCTTCAAAACACTGACAAACCAGGGTCCAGACCAGGAAGCAGTGTCGTAGTTTAACCCACCTCTCTGCAGCTTCTGTATTGTTACCAAGTCAATACCCCATTGAGACAGTGTCTTGCCCACGGCCAAAATCAAATAGACTAAAAGTTACCCTGACAAAAGCAAACTCTGAAAATCTCATTAAAATAAATACGATTCGGACAAAACAAGGAAATAGGGCAATTAGATGTGGTTTACTAAACATAGGATCCCTCTCCTCAAAGACTTTATTGGTAAATTACTTGATATTTGATAATAAAATTGATCTATTTTGCCTATCAGAAACCTGGTTGCAGCAGGAGGATGATTAAACTCCTTCCAATTATCAACATTTTCACATTCCTAGAAATACTGTCCGGGGAGGTGGAGTTGCAACCATCTTTCATTCAGATTTGCAAATTTGCCCTAGACTACATATTAACTACAGCTCTTTTGAACATCTAATCCTTAGTTTTCCTCATTCAAACTGCAAAACATTTAAACCACTTTTGTTTATGGTTTTGTATCGTCCACCAGGCCCTTACTCTCAATTCTTGGACCAGATCTCAGATTTTTTATCTGATTAGACCCTGATCAGGTAATTATAATAGGGGATTTCAATATTCACATCGACATTGAAAGTGATAGCCTAACTGCAGCCTTTAATATTATCTTAGACTCAATTGGCTTTACTCAGAGAGTGAAGGGACCCACACACTCTGCTTAACACACTTTAGACATTGTACTGACATACGGCATTGAGTGTGATGAACTAATAGTCCTCCCACATAACCTAGTCCTATCTGACCATTTTTGATAACCTTTGAATTTACGTTACCCCACATTCCAAAATCTGAAAAATAAAATTAAAATACAGTAGAACTTTATCATAGAGTGTTGTAACAAGTTTTAAAGAATCTGTTCCATTCTTGCTTCTCTATGTGTCTCAGAATACCACAGTGGATGGCAGTAATTCCAACACTAACCCTTCAGAAATTGATGGTCTGGTAAATAGTATTACTTCCTCACTGCGTTTGGCGCTAGACAGTGTAGCCCCCTTAAAAAAGAAGGTAATCAGCCATAGGAGGTTGGCTCCCTGGTTTAGTGCAGAGTTGCGTACTTTAAAGCAGAATACCAGGAAACTGGAGAGAAAATTGCACTCTACTCACTTAAATGATTCCTATCTAACCTGGATAAAAGGTCTACTACTTTATAAAAACGCCCTTCGACAAGCTAGAGCAGCATATTTCTCATTACTAATAGAGGTAAATAAAAACAATCCTAGGTTTATTTTTAGTACAGTTGCCAAACTTAGCTCTGTTGAGCCAACTATTCCCCCTTATCTCAGTAGTGATGACTCTGTGGGATTTTTCATAAATAAAATAATTCCATTAAAAATAAAATCATTGGCATTCTCGCAAACATGATTAACTCTCTTTCAGTAAATGAGGCAGTATCAGAGAGAACTGTAGAACCATGTTTATGTCTGTACCATTTTGATTCTGTTGAAGTTTCGGAATTATCACAAATGTTAGCTTTATCTAAACCCTCAACTTGTAAGTTAGACCCAATACCAACCAAATCATGTTTGGTTAAGTGTTCCCTCTGTTTACTGGCCCTATTCTAGACATGATGAATGTATCTTTAATAAATGGATATGTGCCTCAGGAATTTAAGGTTGCTGTAATTAAACCTTTACTTAAGAAACCCTCCCTGGATCAACATGACTTAGCTAACTACAGACTTATATCTAACCTTCCTTTCCTATCTTAAATACTTGAGAAAATAGTTGCTAATCAAGTATGTGAGCATCTAAACAGCAACACCCTTTTTGAAGAATTTCAGTCAGTTTTTAGAGCTTATGATAGCACTGAAATAGCACTGTTGAAAGTAACTAATGATATTTAATGTCCTCAGATAATGGATTTGTGACTGTTCTGGGGCCGTATTCACAAAGACTCTTATCGTACCGCTAGGTGTTACTCCTAACTTGCGCTAAAATGTCTTACGTAGGAGTTGTCGTCTAAAACCTATTCACCAACGCACTAACAGGTATTTTTACGTAGGAGAAGAGTAGCTAAGATTGACGTCCCGTTGCTATGGAAAACGTCATTTCCTCTGCATGAGTAAATACACGGACAGCAGTGTGATTGGTTGTTCAGTGACACGTGTGAAACCAGGAAATGGAAAACTTATGAACAGCGCAAATAGCAGAAATAATGCATGATGACATCTTTGTGTCGGCCATGAGACTGACACTTAATAGCCTACTTACAGAGAGGGTGAAGTTTAAAAATGAAAAATACGTGAAATGCATCATATTACCCTGCCTAACGCCTGCTGATAGCTGGGATAAGCTCCAGCCACCCCCCCCACCACGCGACCATGAATTGGATGAAAGCGGTATTGATAATGGATGGATGGATGCATCATATTAAGGGAGTGATTGCAAGTAGGCTGTAAACAATTAGGCTGTCTAATGAGCACATCAGCCACATCTTAAATAGACCCCCCCACTACCGTGAAAAGCACCTCGTGAACTGAAAAAAAATTAGTGGCGAGAAAAAAGCAAGGAAACCTAACTGGTCGCAGGACCAATTATTACTACTGGCACAGTTGGTACTGGAGAGGAGGACGGTCCTCAATGGGTGATTCGGAGCCGGGATTACGAATAAGAAGAAAAGGGAGGCATGGGTGGACCCAGCTCATTTAGCCAGAATGTCAAGTATATTGGAACAAATGTCTGAATGATCACTGACGTACATGTTCCCATTTATTTATTTTTTATATTCATTTAATTTTCTTAATTCTATTTATTATTTTGTATTGTTGTTTGATATGGATAAATTACATTGTCCGGAATAAAGATATATATATATATATATATATAGTCTTCGCAGTCAAAAACAATCTGTGTGTTTATGGAGTGATATCTTTTCCTATTTACATAAACATCCTCATCTATTGATGGCGCAATTAGTTTGATATGTGTGCCATCCACACCTCCGACCACCACTGGCATACCTGCAATCGCCATAAAATTGGCTTTAATTTGATGCAGTTGCTGGATGACTAATGGGAAACGAATGTTGGATAATGTGTGGTCGACAGAGCGCTTTAAGAGTTTGGTGGATTGATCGGCTGATAGATTGTTGTGATATACCCAAGTCGTCCGCGTTACAAAGTTGCAGTTTCCCTGTGGCTAAATATCTTAATGTCGCTAAACATTTAATTTCTGGACTGAACGGGTTGTTATACATTTAGTTGGAGACGTGATTGCATCCCGCACCAAGTTCAAAACCTTCACGATCGTTTTGGGAGTCTTTGTGAATAGGTCTTAGGGAGTTAGAAGTCCTCTCAACTTCTCTTAAGGACTCCCAGACTTAGGAGCTACTTTTAGGCCTAAAAGTGGTTGTGAATTACTTTTATCTTAAGAAACTAGGAGTCCTAAATTTAGGATTGCCCACATTTTTTAGGAGCTACTCCTGAATTCGCCAGTTAGGACCTACTTTTAGCCCCAAAATTCTTTGTGAATATGGCCCCAAGTCTTTTTAGATCTCACTGCTGCTTTTGACACAGTCGATCATAATATTCTCTTAGAAAGGCTCGAACATGTTGTAGGGATCAAGGGAACAGCACTAGGCTGGTTTAAATCATATCTGTCCAACAGATTCCAGTTTGTTCATGTCAATGATAAACCTTCTTCACACTCAAGGGTTAATTGTAGAGTACCACAGGGTTATGTGCTTGGACCCACTCTCTTTACTATATATATGCTTCCAATTGGTAAAATAATTAGATAACATGGTATGAATTTCCACAGTTATGCTGATGATACACAATTATATTTATCCATAAAACCTGATGAAACCAATCAGTTAGGTAGATTTCAAGCATGTCTGGAAGACATAAAAACTTGGATGACTCTGAATTTTCTACTTTTAAATGCAGGGAAGAAATAATTTGTTGTCTTTGGACCGGAAGCTTTAAAAAGGAAACTGCTAAATCAATCACTTAATCTGGATGGCATTGATTTGGATCATATTTCTCCTGTTTTTGCTTCTCTCCATTGGCTCCCTGTTAAATCCAGATTAGAGTCTAAGATCCTCCTCCTTACGTATAAAGCGCTTAATAATCAAGCTCCATCGTGCATCAAAAATCTGATTGTTCCATATGTTCCTAACAGAGCACTTCGTTCTCAGAATGCAGGTCTACTAGTAGTTCCTATGATTTCTAAAAGGGAGGCAGATCTTTTAGTTATCAGTCTCCTCTCCTGTGGAACCAGCTCCCAGTTTTAGGTTGTGAGGCAGGTACTCTGTCTATTTTTAAGACTAGTCATAAAACCTTCCTTTTTGATAAAGCTTATAGTTAGAGTTGCTTAGGTTATCCTGAACTATTTTTGTAGATATGCTGCTATAGATTTAGACTGTTGGAGGACAGACTGACCACTTCTCTTCTCTCTTCTACTTTTCTCTTCTATCATTCTCCAGATATATTTTTTCTTCCGTTATTGCGATTGTTAACCCAGTTTTCTCTCAGTATTTTTCTCTCACGATCTATCACGATCTATGACTGTTGCTGAATTGATCAATCACAGGCATAAGCTCTCCATTGACGGAGACAGATAGTAAGAAAATGGACCTCTACTACATACATCGTTGCGTAGGTGAAGGAGACCCTTTGCTGGTGCTGTGTCAATCCGTCTCTGTCAAAGCTGAGTAGTGTAAACTAAGCTTAACACATCATTGTGTGTTGGAAAGAGACAGAACCCATGTTCTGCTAAATCAACTGGAACATAGTGTTGTGAAACCAAGCAACAGCTTTTATCACTCAAACATCATGACACTGAGTTTTTTCGTGATAGCATTGCCATCTTTCACATCTACATGGTGCTAAAACTCACATCTTCATGGTGCTACCAATGAAGGTAAATTATTTTTATTGTATACTTTTGATTTAATTATTAAAAAGGGGATATACCATCTAGACAGTAATAGCACATTTGTTCTCATGTCATGATCAGAGTCGGTTCTGTCCTTATTCATTTGCATGTGGCAGCATTTCACATATGGGAACACTATTATAGGATGCCAAGAAATAGTTTGAAAACTTTTATGGTAAATATGTACAACAAGCTGATGGTTCTAGAAAGGTGGCTTTGCTTCCAGAGTTGTGGAAGACATCCTGCCTTGTTCCAATACCAAAGAAAAACTCACCTATCAGTTATCAATGACTATAGACCTGTTGCCCTGACATCCCACATCATGAAAGTCCTGGAGAAACCAGTGCCCGTGGGGATCCCATTATATGGATAAATAGGGATCCCATTATATGGATAAATGCTGTTTGTGACTGTATATAAATTTCTCTTGAAGGACTCCAAGTGACTCAAATCTTGTGTGGTGAGTAAATGAATGTAATGCATTTAAGGTCCAGGTTGAAAAAAATAAAATAATAAAATCCTCTAAGATTTGCATGAGTGGCTATGCGTCGGTGTGAATATTCTTTCTTGACAGAAGATCTCTGTTGGAGGGCATGATCCGCCTGCTGCAGTCTCAAAATGTGGCAGTAATCAAGCTCTGGGGCTTTTAAGAAGCTGTTGGATAACCATTCTGTGACTGATGCTCAACCATGCAGAATCAAACTAGAAAGACTTTTCAGTGCTCTTCTTCAGGTTACTGTCTGAGTTTATGCTTCCCTTGTTCCTGAGACTCACTTCCTTGCTCTCTGTGCCTCAATGGTCAGATCCTGGTGGTGTACATGCAACATTGGTTTTAAGCTGTCAAACACTCAACTTCCCCCAGAAGGTCCTTATACCAATGTCTGTGTCATGCACCTCCACCAGCCTTTTTCTGGATGCATGCTTTCCAAATCTGCCTACTCAGGAAAGTAAGGACCTTACAATTCATCTGCCTTCTCATAGCCACTTGCCTTATCAGGTCTTTCTCCTCCCTCTATTTTGAAAAATCATGAAAAACGAGAGGTCAGTTCGTTTTATCATTCCTAACTGTTCCTAATCTGCTGCTGTTTTCTCCCTCACCAGTCCCATTATAAAGTTATTAACCTCTTAAGCCCTAGGCTGTTTTTTTTCCTGACTTTGCCATACCTACAGTTTAAAAAAGTTCTAAAATGTTCAAATTACTCTCTTGAGTAATCGAGGTTAAAACTCAAAGAAAACATTATTCAAGGGGGAAAGAACAACAGTAATCTATGAAAGATGAATCCATTCAGCACAAAGAAAAGAACAAAAATAATAAACGAAACACAAAATTAACCTGTATGGCAACACTTTTCTATCCATATTTAATGCAGGAACTGAATGGAATAGGGAAAAACATAATTAAGAGTGACAACAACCAGGAGATTGTAAAAACCAATAGAACCAAAGGATTTTAAACATGTTCTGAGTTTTGTTTTACCAGATTCCTGACGACTCATAGCTACATCACACAAATCAGCATGCATGCATAATTGCCAAGTTTGCCACATTTAGTTCTAACAGAAAGTATCACATCTGCTTGTGGTCAGATACACTTTTGGGTCTTGAACTAAAGCAGCTCGCAGACTGTGGAAATCTACAGGAAATGCTAAATACTATTAATAGTCAGTACTGTGAAGCCAATGGGGGTGGGCACAACTAATGTGACTGCTGCTTCTCCTTGAAACACTTTCAGTCAATTTCATCTTACTTCCCATGACATTCTGATTAATCCCTCTTATGAAGCTGGTTAGGATAATGAAAAATTAGGTTGCAGTTATTGCATGGAACACAGCTTTACTACACCTACCAAAGTGTTGGCATGGCAACAACTGTCATTTGCTTAGTCTAATTTTGTTTAATTCAATTCAAAAATACTTTGTTGATCCCAGAGGGAAATTAAGTGTTGTTGTAGCTCATAAGTAATTCACTCTTCAAGTAGTTGTTGTAGACCATGTTGTAGACCTCAAATGCTCAGTGGGTTGGGTAGGCTATCAATAAATCCATTCCAGACACATGTGCTGACAAGATCCACTGATAAAATAACTCTTAAAACACATTTATACATGATTTTGCTTCAATTTAATGCAACACAATTAGGTGTTTTCTGACCTTTGTCCCATATTTTCATCTTTACTTCATTGGAATTCAGCTCTTTCACCAAGTTATGGCTTGATTCAATATGCCATTCTTTTTAAGAACCTGTACACTTATTCCACAGAAAAAATGATAAAAATCCAACCAAAATCCATGGATCCATCCATCCATCCATCCATTTTCTCAACCGCTTAATCCTTTATGGGCCGCGGGGGTGCCAGTGCCTATCTCCAGCTGTCATCCATGGATCCATGATAATTTAATTACCAATTGGCGATCAACAGACTCAGACCCTCTGAACTCTCAAAATTCTGAAAGATATTCTGAATATTTAACATGGTTGCTAAAGTTCACATTATTAAAGGGGGGTATTATGTTTCTTCCAGGTACACAGTATCATTCTGCCTCAATGACCCTAAATCATTCTTAAAATCCTGTATACAAAAATCCACCCTAAAGAAAATGCCTTCCTTTTTTGGCTCCTTAACATTTGCCTGAGCCTCTTTAAGCCCTCCTACTCTTGGTGTAACTTCCCACCCAGAACGTCATTCACCGGCTATTATCACAGCATGCACATGGAGTCGGACTGATAGTTTACAGAATTTTTCAGTGTGTTGCATTTTAGTATTTAGGGGGGGAAAAAAATCACATTGGTGAACAATGGCAGCAAAGGAGATTGTAAGACGACACACAACTGATCCGATATCCGACCATGAAAGTGGGTTTTTTGAAGAACCAGAGAGAATTCAGAGGCTTTTACAAGACGTGTCGGCTTTGTAATATTTAACCTCCTTGGTACCCTTTTATAAATATAAATCAGTATGAAGCTACATTTTACATTGAAACCATAAAAACACAGAAATATGAAGGTATGTATTGCATTGAATTCACAAGTGTAGAGAGAAATGAAGCTACATTTTGCACTGAAACCATATATTCAAACAACTCTAAAGCTACATTTTACATTGCAACCAAAAAAGCAAACAAACAATAGCTATGTTTTGCATTGCAACCACAAAAGCTTAGAAATCTAAAGCTACGTTTTGAAGTCAGAGTTAAGTCACAGTTCTTACCTGCACAGGTTCAGATGGAGTAGCCTTGCCTTTATAGTCAATCTGCTTATTAATCCACTATCACAAAGGCTTTTGTTGAGAAAGCAGTTCTCTGTGAAGTGATTTTTGCAAAGATAACATATTTTTCGGTATAGGATTTTTTTCAAAGATGAAGTCCAAACTCTTAGCCAGTGCCGTCTAAGGAGAGTTCGAACACTCCCATAGACTAGAAAGAATTAAATGCGGAAGTCACGTGGTTCATGCAGCTGCGAATAGTTCCAAACAGTAGTACGATCACCATTGAACGAAGTTTGTTTTCGGTGTTTCAGAATGTAATTCTCGGGTAAATTGATGAAATTACAGCTTTTTTTTGCAAAGTAAAGCATTAACCGAGTGTTCCGTACCAACATAACTCAACGGTGATTTCATTTATTTAACTGTGTTAACAAGCTCTTTGTAGTTTAACCGCAGCTGGCTAAATGTCAGCAGGAGGGGTATAGACAAGCTTGACGAACTGGTCTAATTCTGCTTTTAGAACTCTTTGGTATGTTCTTTCTGAGTATAATGTTATTATCTTGTTTCATGTTCTTATTTAACTCAGACTGGTAGGGAGGAATATTACCTGCAGCTGACATGTTTCGGCGAATCGCTGCCGCCTTCATCAGAGCTGTCGTTGTTGTTGACATTACTCCTGCTAATCTGCTTTTAGAAGTATTTAGCATAGTTTGAAATGGGCTATACACTTTTATAGATTAATTTTATTTGTGGCTTTTTTGTTTTGTTTAAATAAATACAATAGTTTGCAGGTCACTATAGCAAAAGTCTTTAACTGATTTAATTGCATCAAAAACGGAAGCATAAATGAAGATACTATCGTTAAAGAAAAATGTGATTGTGAAGATGAGTAGTTATTTCTTGTTTTTCAGTTAGACCACATAACACTGACTGCAACGAACTGCTGAAGCATCAACAAGGTAACAAAATATGTTGTTTTTGTTTTTTATCCTTCAAAGTAATAAGAGTTGAATCAAGACATTTGAAGAACGATACTTGAACACCATAACCTTTACAAAGTTGATATTTTCTGTAGAATGTTTCATCTGTACTTGTTATAAAAATATTTGCAATTATGTGATTTAGTAGAGGTAAAAATTAATTAAGAAACTTTACAAATGACATAACCATCAATAACTGTTGAAGAGTTAAGTATAAAAACTCTTATGGAAATATGAAAAGAAACAATGCTTTGGAGTTATGTCCCTCTTCCTGTTTTCAGATTAGTTGCTGAGAGGAGAGTTGATCAGTGACCAGGTTGGTGGAACTTCCCAGTTCTGGGGTGATGCACAAGTTTGTTAGTGGAATGATGGAGGGCTGGAGCTGGCTGGTTGATTACGAGGCTGTCAAAATAAAATCAAAATGATCAGAAACTACTTGCACATACCAAAAGCTAATGCAAGCATTGCAAAGACATCCCTCCAAACAAATCATATATATATTTTGGTGTTGAAGCTGCCGTGAGTGGGGGGTGGTTTGCAAAAGAGAGACCAAGTTCCTCCATTGCAACGATTAAGGTATTTGGAGTCGGCTTGATTGCTGTGCTACCAGATGCTGTTTTGCATTTCTTTTTTTCACGGTTTGTATTTGGCTTTTACTTCTAAGATGTAATTCATTGATGGATAATGTAATGACTAAACGGTGTGAATGGTAATAAAAATACTTTATTAAAGCTTGTTTCACAGAATATCATATAAAAAGTTTGCTTGTTTTTCCAAAATTAACATACATTTTTCTACCTACTGCTTTTGACCATAAAGTTAAATTAAAATTTCAATTTTTATCAATGAATTACAATTTAACAGTAGTCAGAGTAGAAGCAAAGTAAACAGGGTTATAGATACATGAAATGTGTTCACATGAAAAATTATTATAAAATATAAAAAAATATCGATATAATAAGACCCAAATGGGTCGGGTCAATACGGTTTAATATGGTGTGATTCCCATTACCATCGCGGGAGGGTGAGGACATAGACGGGCTCATCTTAACAACACATCCAGCAAAAAGCAGTGACAAAGTCATCATGAAGACTCAGATCCTCTAAAAAAAATAAAAGGCTTTTAACTCACCTCACATCTCAGACGTCCATTAATTCATACCTCCAGCTGTGTTCCTCACACCAGTACTGATCTAACCAGCGATCATCCAGTCTGTCTGGAGTCCGACTCTGTAGTCTTCCAGCCTGATATAGCCGTCTCCTGCTCTGGATGCCGCAGCTTCTCAGTCCTGCCGACTTTCCTGCTCTGCTGTTACCCGATCGGTTGCCAGATCCAACCCACATGTAGAAAGAGATAAAACCTCCGACCAGAGCAGCATTCCTCTCGGCCACCTGACAGACCCCTGCCAGCCCCCAGTGGATGAGGGCTGAACTGCAATTTTTGACACTTTTTGGTTGGCTTCACTTTTTTGAAGAGGAGTTTGCCCCTTGGGAACAGAAAACAAAATAATCAATGGTAAAGACTACTACGCAATGCTGCAAGCCCGCAGTACAGTATATGCCGCCATGTTTGCCTTACACTAAAAAAAGCATTTGCCAGGTCGATAAAGGGAAGGACCTGGAGTACATGTGTGTGCATTGCAGGAATGTCCAGCTACTCCTAGATGCCCTGTCACAAGAGGATGTAGAGACAGCTTCTACGCATGTTGATGTAACAGACCCAACTGAGGAAGCTGTCACTTTTAATGTCTGAGTTTGATCAAGCACATACAGTACTGTACCTCACCAACCACGAAGCTATGGTTAATGTATATGGATACTGTCATGATTCTTAGTTCATTCAGACTGAATGTGCAGATCTGTGGGAAGAAATCCTTGTTGACTTCACTTATATGTAGTCCATCTTTTGAAATAAGATTTACTGGACAAAATTTACTGAATAAAACCTAAGGTCATAGACTAGACTAGTCTAAAAATGGCACAGGGCTCCATGCTGTAGGGAAAAAAATAAATAAAATTGAATTGTGAACCTAAGGTCAAAAATCAAATCAATCAAGGTTTTGGAGAATTCAGACACCCCTATGTATAGCTGCTGATCACTACAAGTATGTATCCTGCCCTCCTCACTACCTAGAGGCATTGAGAAGCTTCTCTATACCGGCTCCAATCATCTATAGGGAATTCAAAGAAGGGAAGTTCAATGGTCTCAAACACTATATATACACGATCTTTACAAAAAACTACAATCGCGATACCAAAATAACAGTCTTCACTTGCATCAGTCCGCAGCCACTGTGGCTTTTCCAGTTCTCACAGCTATCAGAGCAGACAAAGGCTAAGGCACACCTGGATGCAGATAACACCAAACGCCACAAGGACAAGGACAACCAAGGTGCAAAGGAGGCAGAAGGTGTAAGGAAAATACCAGATGCCATCAACAATCAGATGATCAATGATTTTACATGTGAGGAACAGGATCTGATCAACATTTCAACAGGCCACATCTGCTGACTTGATTCATTTCAATTCAGTTTTATTTGTATATCGCCAATTCACAAAAGATGTCATCTCAAGGCACTTTACAACAAAAGTCCTTTCAATACAATTATACAAACGTTCCAATCAGTTAATAGTTTTCTATTTAAGGAATCCAAGCACATTACATGAAGTCGCTGATATGAAGTTATGCCCCACTGAGCAAACCTGCAACCACAACAATCCCTCATACTGATTAAGCATGTAGCAAAAGTGGAGAGGAAAAAACTTCCTTTTAACAGGAAGAAAACTCAGGCAGAGCCTGGCTCAGTACAAGCGGTCATCTGCCACGACCGTCTGGGGGTTTGAGAAGACAGAGAAGGGACAGCGAAAGAACAAAATAGCTGATGTAAGAGTACTTTATACACAAAAGAAAATGAAAAAAAAAATGTGATAACAGGACATTGAGGATGCTCAGTCATCTGAACCAATGCTCTCCATCCAGCAGGGGGCATTAAAGCTGAGCAAGATACCAGCCCGGGTGGAGGTTATATGGAGAGAAAAACACTGAGATAAAACAAGGGTAACCATTGCAATAATAGCAGAAAAAATACATCTGGAGAGTAGTAGAGGAGGAAAGTAGAAGAGTGAAGGAAAGTGGTCAGTCTGTCCTCCAACAGTCTAAGAGAACCAAAATGTACAAAAAAATAAACCATTAGACCAACACTTTTCACTGCAACTCTTCCAGGAGCCCAATTATTTCTCTCTTAGCCACAAATTGTTTTGACTTGTGTCAGTGTCGTGCACACGTCATGGTGCAATGGAATGAGACAAAAGTCATATTCTGCTTTATCAGCCTTGATACAGTGTTGTGACATCAAGTAACGGCTTTCATCACACAAACACCATGACATTCAGTTTTTAGTAATAGCAATGCCATTTCTCACATTTCTTAAATCTCACATCTTCATACTGCTAGCAATGAACTTATATTTTCTTTAATTGTATACATTTGGTTATGATTAAAAAGGGAATTTACAATCTTCACAATAATAGTAGATTCTCATGTCAGCTTTTATGTCCGATAACTCTCATAACCTTCAATATTTATCACTTTTAAACTTAAAATAGCCTTAAAATACCTTGCAACTGGTGAATATAAAATATAAAATATTGTATTAATGTGACTTTACATCTTGAAGGCTACAAACTGTTCTAATAATTTCTTAAATCATGTCCTAACACTCAGCTGTTTTCTGTAATGTGTTATATTATGATTTTAATTATTTATTGCATACTCTATATGTTATTTCACCATACAAATGGAGGTAATATGATTTATTACCATGAATTTAGAAGTTTACAGTTAGAAATGCTTTCCAGCTTTCATCGTGTCACACTCTGAATGGACCATAAACAACATCACCTAATTTACATTATAACACAATGCAGCCTGATGAGCTGTTATCAGAATCAGAATCAGCTTTAATGGCCAACTTTTCTCTCCAGTACAGAACTTAAATAAGTGAAATAAAATAATAAAGGATAATATATACACCAAACCGGGGTTATTGTAGTGGGAGTATATACAACAGTGCAGAGTTATAGTTTATTGTTCATGTGAATGGACTCCCACTATTTGACTACTCAGAGGTCATCATACGAAGCTGGTGTTCCCCTTATTGGTTTTAATATAATTATAATGCTCATATCTCAGACTAGGAGAAGAACTCGGCTCGTTCCTTCTATCCTTACTGATCTAGCATCGATTGACAGAGACTGCCTTTAATGTAGCATCGACACTATTGAGCCTATCTTGTTAAGCCTTGCTTGAATCAGCGGGGACTGAATTCACCTGAGCTTTTTTGGTAGAACCAAATAAGCCTGGAGTGAACTGTTACGCTAATTCAAGTGAGGATATTTCAAATGAGCCTCTATTTTGTGAGCTCACATCGTGGATACCACCAGAGAGATTGAGGAAAAAAAATAATTAACACCATACCATACCATTTTTATTTATATAGCACTGCCAAATACAACAAGGGGGACTGCACAAGGTGCTGAACATTTGCAAAGCCATAAAATAAAATAAAAATGAATTGCAAAAATGAAGGCAAAAAGTAGCATAGCCTAGTCCTAAACATATAACAGCAGGAAAAATAAACAGGAAAAATAAGAAGGTCAAAACGAGAAAGATTTGACACAAAAATGGACTGAGACTCGAGGACAACACAATTCAAATTACAACAGTAATCTATGAAATATGAATCGATTCCGCACAAAGAAAAGAATCAAATAATAAATTAACTAAACACAAAGAAATTAAACTGTATGGCAACAACTTTTTTAGTAAAAATGAAGAATAGGGAAAAACACAATGCATAGTTGCAACAGCGAGATGGTAAAAAAAAAGAAAAACCCAAAGACCATAACAACCATGTTCTGAGAATTTGTTCCTGCAGTTTCCTGACAACTCAAAGCTACATCCCACAAAATGGTGTGCATGCATCATCAATAACTTTGCAACACAGATAAACTCCAGAATCACTTTGGGTTTGGTTTTAGTTCAAACAGGAAATCATTACATAATCTGCTTTTGGTGAGATACACTTTAGGGTCTTGAACTAAAGCAGGAAGCAGACTGAGTGCAAATCTATCTCCCACTCTCCCCGTGCTGTTCACCTTGTTTTTTCCTATTTCTTTTAATTTCAGTGCCTTTTCCATTTGTTCTTTATTATTACATCTAACCATCAAATTCCCATCATCTAATACCTTTGCATACTGTATATCCCCAATCTTACTGGCCAGAGCACTTAGCAAGAAAGGATTTATTTTCTTCATGTTGTCTTGTCCCTTTTCATTAAATCTTATTATCACAATAAGTTTTTCTGGTCTTATCTGTTGTATTTGTTCAGACCCTCCCTCCTCACTCTCATCGCTCTAATTTCCGTCCCCTTTTGATAACTTTTTCCTTTTTGAACGACTTACCCTTTCTATTTCCTTTTCCCTCCTCTCCCCCTCATTTTCTTCCTCTCTCCCGTCCTCAAAATCTATATCTTCCCAGTTACCTATCTCTGACCCATTCACGGAGCAGTCGTGCTCAACCGCCTCTACTCCTCGTTCGTTTCCTGTTGATTTCTCCGCCATGTCCCACACCCAGCTGCTGATTAACAGGGGAGCTGAGCATTAAAGGAGCAACCCACTAAACTAAGAGCATACAGTAGCTCATGACCCCTAGGTCATGTGGGTTACACGTGGTTTCCGGGGAGACGGATTGACGTCCCCTCACACTAGCTATCAACCACTCGTATGGAGAAACCTTATATTCACTTGCATGCTCACACAATCACTGGTGTAGGGTCTCTGGTGGTTACAGATTAAGTTTATCATTAAGGTTATCATTGATAGATCTTGAATAATTAGTACTATGCCCTTTTCATTGAGATTGTTGTTATATTTAGCCATATTTGTGTGTTGTTGTTGTGAAGTTCTTAGTTCACATTGTTTAGTTTGTTTTGTTACTCATCTGAGTAACAAAACAAGCCAGAGGTAGGTAACGCACTGCCGCTAACTTGAAGCTTGAGAGAGGAAAGAAGATTGTGTTTCTAGAGAGCCTGAGGGTTTACTTTGTGTAAGTTAGATCTGTTTAACCCTTTGGTCAAATATAAGTTCATGTAAGCGACATTAATGACTTAAAGTGGACCTGGCATGAAATTATAAATAAACAAATATTTCTAGGACGACTATTTTTCCAACTTGGGACAATACAGCAGTGGATTCACAGATTGTCTGAAACTTCTACCAGGATCAATACCAACTCTCCATAAACCAGCAAATATCCCTGTACAAGTAAACATATTTCCTCAATAATTTCCTTCAGCTCGTGTATTGTCTGTCGATCGGCTGCAGGCGCCTCCTGCCCGGCGGCGGCGGCGGCAGGGGACCCCTCTCGGCGGGTCCCTGCTGGGGGGCGGGGTGCTCCTGATCCCCGTGGCCTCTGGGTCCTGTTCCTGGGGCACCCTGGCGTAGCCGGTTTCCGGCGGAGCCCGTGGGCTCGTCCCTACGATCTCTCGGGGCCCCAGCATTGCGGCTGCTTGGTGTTCCCCTGGGGCTTCCATCTGTTCCTCTCTTGGTGGGTGATCGGCCTTGCACTGGTCCGCCTGCGGCTCCTGCACTCTGTGGGACTCTGGATGCATGCGTTTCCTGCCTCCTTCATGTCTGTGTCGATTCCTGTAGGACAGATTGACGGTTCCTTACACCAGCTATCAATCACTTGCTTGGGGAAACCTTATTCAGACCTGCATGCTCGCACACACACATAGGTGTGGGGACATTGGTGTGGACGGACATATCTTGAGTTGAGGTTATTGTCATTAGTTAGCTTTTACAAGGAGCTTAACAGAAACATTAGTATTGTGTTCATTAATCAATGCTTGTGTGTAGTGAATGTGTTATTCTTTATTTTTATTACTGGATCTGAACTATTGGTGTGGTTCTGTTCAGTTCGTTGTTTTTGTTTTGTATTACTGTTTCTCTGCCGTCCGGCAGAGGTGGAGGACTGGGATGTTTTCTTGTGTTCTTTGTTTGCCTCCCTGTCTTGTGTCGTCAGTTCGCGCCTCTGCTGGTGCGGTTTCTTTTCTTCACCTTCTTCCTTCTTTTCTCGGTTTCGTGTCCATGACTTCAGGAAATTGAACCCTCAGTAATTACTAATAAAGATTATTTAATACATATACATCAAGTGGAGTGTTACAGCAAAGATGTAATACTCTGCTCGGGAAAATAAATCTGTTGGGCTTTTACTTGGTACTCAGACACCAATTCTTAGTGGCAAACTGCTAGACAGGACAGGTAAAAAAATAAAAATAAATAAATAAATAATGTCCTTCAGCTATTAGTACACATTGTGGCATTGTTTGTGTTGTTCGCTTTTCAATTAGCTTCATAGCTAACATTCAGAATTAGCTTCACAGCTAATACCCCAGTTTGCTAATGTTGTATTGGTGCTAGTATGCTTTTATTTGGGGGAAAAAATATTATATATTATAGATCAACAATAGAGACTCATTGACCACAGAAGCGCATAGCCTAGGCCCCGACCTCCGAAACCCAGTCGTTCTGTGCTAATGCTAACAGAAGGGCTACTTCATCACACCTGCTACTCTACAACAACGCTGAATTACGGCAAGCGATCCTTTGATGTAGTAATAAGGTACTTAGAGTGTGGCTATAAAGGGCCCAAACGATGTGCGGAATTTCATGCCAGTTCTACTTTAACTTTGTTCAATAACAAAGTTTAACAGTAATAAGTTGGGAACCTAGCATTGGGTTTGGCTATAGCTGACAATTTACAGGATTTATTTTGTTGTTGCTGCTTTTTCACTAAAGGTGTGTATGCATTAGATAAAGTTTTGACTTGTTGAACTATATGAAATGAAACTAGGTGAAACACTTGATACAGAACGACTTGTTTAGGCTCTGTGAAACTTTTGTAGTCTGCTGAGGAAACTCTTGCTAGCAAACTGAGGCTGTTGTAGCCTCAGTTTTAAGTATAATTTATCAAAGCCGTCAGAATCCCATGACATGGAAGGAACTTGTTTTTGTGAGTCGAAAAGATTATAAACTATACTCGTATATGTTGCCATGCAGTGTTCCCCTTTAATTGACTGAGGTTTATCTGGTTTTATAGTTGATCGTTTTTGTTTAACATCTACAAACGCTTTTTAAATTTACAGTTAAAATGAATTATTTCCTGTTGGGTTGGGCCATTAATTGTAATTCTGCGCACCATGTGGCTTCATTCCCTACTTTTGAAACTGTCTCTAGTCCATGCAGGGTGTCCTCTGAAGAGACTAAAAAAACTGGAAAATTATGGTAAATGTAATTTCTTTTCTTTCTTTTTTTTTTTTTTTACTATTTGCAATCTGTCAGTTTTGCATCTTCATACATTCTCCATTCACTCCATAGGCAATAAGAGAAGTGGTGATGTAGACAAACCGCTGTAGCCTCCATTTGACAAACTACCAACTCTACTTCTGCTTCTTCCTGTATTACCTGATGAGGTTTAGAAAGCTAAGTGGCAAAGAACGGGTCAAAACATGCACTCATGAGAACACTGTAATCATGTTGGGTTCAACATTTTTTAACAAAAACAATAACCCTTGCTGTTACTGTTGTTGTGGGGGAAAATGAAATATTACAAATTGTAAAAAGAAGTAAAGGTAAAATATTGAAAACCAATTGTAAAAACTGATTATCACGGTAGGTAATCAGAATCAGAATCAGAATCAGAATCAGAATCAGTTTATTGGCCAAGTATGTCACATACAAGGAATTTGACTCCGGCAAACTTTTTCCTCCAGTACAGAACTTGAATAAGTGAAATAAAAAAAGAAAAAAAGAAAAATAAGAACAAAAATAAGTAAAAATACAAATAAATATCAGATCGTAAATAATAAAGGATAATATATACACCAAGCCGGGGTTATTTTACAGTGAGTATGTACAGAAGTGCAGAGTTATAGTTTATTGTTATGTGAGTGCACTCACACACTGTGCTAGACAGAGTTCGTCAGAGCGACAGCCTGGGGGAAAAAACTGTTTTTGTGTCGGGTGGTTTTGGCGTACAACGCTCTGTAACGCCGACCTGAGGGGAGGAGCCTAAACAGATTGTGGCCAGGGTGTGAGGGGTCAGTGGTGATTTTCCTGGCCCGCTTCCTGACCCTGGCCCGGAATAGGTCCTGAATGGAGGGAAGATCGGTTCCTATGATCCTCTCTCATCCTGACTGTTCTCTGCAGTCTGTCCTTGTCTTGCCTGCACCAACCAACAAAAAATAGTGGCTAAAAGGAAT
Source organism: Apricaphanius iberus (assembly GCA_028564705.1). Lineage (NCBI taxonomy): Eukaryota > Metazoa > Chordata > Actinopteri > Cyprinodontiformes > Aphaniidae > Apricaphanius > Apricaphanius iberus. The sequence continues at coordinate 1,677,465 of JAPXFQ010000075.1, read as the reverse complement.
TTTGAAAGCACTGACACATATTTGTAATCAATCTTTTTAAACAGTTACATTCCCAAAGTTAATGAAAGGTAATAACAATATATAAATCTGTGAACAAACACAACTTCACAAATTATTGGCTAATTACTTTGCTGCCATAGTTTATAAAGAGTCTTAAAAAACTGTCTAGCAGCCGACTTGAAAAATTTCTGAACAAACCTAAAATAATATCTGTCTATTTGTATGTTTCAGGTCTAACACTTCAACAGCTTTAGCACTGGGCAGTCTGTGGAGTAAACCAAAAATCAATTAATCTGAAAAAGAATGCTTTGGGGATATTCATAAATAAATAAAAAGCTTTTGATACATACATTTTGATGAATTACAAACTGGAACGATGATGGGATCAGGAGTGTGGTGTTTCATAGGCTGACAACTTACTTACAGCAGATGTGCCAATTTATAAAGGTGGGTGAGCATTTTTCCTCATGGTTGGACATTGTCAGTCGATTCCCCCAAAAATGTTGCTATTTGTTTGCTGACGATAAATTTTTTTGTTTTGTTCTGGGGATAACATTCATGACCTAAAAAAGTGTAGTTCAATCAGATTGTGCCTTATTAAGCAGGTGGTTATTCAAAAAAAGCTCATTAGATGTAGCAAAAACAAAATTCATGCTGTTTGGTAATTGGAACAATATCATATGTTTACAGGTACAAATACAGGGCCATGCAATTTAGCAAGTGAAAGAACATAAGTTCCTTGGTGAAATAATAGATAAAATAAGATGGAAACCACCCATTAAATACACACATAATAAGGTAGAAAGAAGTATTTGTCCAAAAAAAGCCAGGAATTACGTAGATCATAAATCACTTCATGTCCTCTATTGTTCAATAATTCATCCTTACTTTATTTACTGTGTAGAGTTATGGGGCAACATGTACAAAAGCTTCATCCCTGTCAATTCTACAACAAAGAGCTGTGATGATTATTCACAAGGCAAGTCTAGGAGAACACACTAATATATTTTAGTTAAAATAACTGAGTTACACACAGCAGTATCTATGTACAAAGCACATAATTTAGTACCAGATCAATTATTGAAGTTATTTGTTAAAAGAGACTTTGCATATAATTTTAGACTTAAGCTGAATTTCAGGCATTCATATGCAAGAACAACATTAAAATAATTTAGCATTTCTCTTTCTGGTGTTAGACTGGAATAAGTTATGTGTGAAAATCAAGCAATGTCCAACACTTTATTGAGGGGAACCAGGAATGTGTAGAAATTATTTACGTCAATGTGTGAAGTGGAAAGTATCAAAATGTCTACATTGTATTTTGTGTATATAAAGACTCTATAAAAATAGTTGATGAACCATGGAAGAAAAAAAAGTCTACAGATGCTGATTAAAAATATTACTGTACACAACATCTAACCAATTTAAGGGTGTTGCATAAAATAGGGGGGGCTATATAAGCTAGTTCGAGCTTCTTATCACCTTTGAACATCCTCTACCTAATTAAATTATTAATTTTCTTCTTTTTACCCACTCAATTTATGTTCATTACGAATTCAAATAAATAAAAAGGATATTCTGCTAGCAATAAACTATTTGTAAGTTTTTATATTCACCTCATGAATAAATGTTATCAGATCTATTTATTAGATTAAATTTGTTCCTCCTATGTCTAATGAAAAAAGCAACTCTCCCAAATAAACCTTTTTTGTTCTTTTCATGAACATTATAAATGAGTATCTACAAGTCTGATCATTTTGATATTGATGCATCTTAGTAAAAACTAATTATCTATATAAAACAGTCAGTATTGGACCCTCTTCAGGTTAAAACTCTGTAGTGCAATTGAATTAGACTAGGGTATGTACAAGTATGTACTGTATGTACTAATGCTTAGTAATTTGAGATTTTTAGTGATTCAGAATATGTAGAAGTAAAAAAAAAAGAATCCTCTTGACATATTAGAATGTTATATTTTTCAACAGAAAATAGTTTTTTTTCTACAACTGTAAAAGGTTCCAAAGTATTTTTCAGTTTGCATTCCTCTCAGCCACTGCTGAGGGGAGCTCACACAGCTTCTCAAAGCACCCAAAAAAAATAAAAATAAATAACAGGAGGCTGGACAGGGTGGAGCTTTCTCCCTGACTTTTTAAGAAACAGGAGAAGCAAAGAACAAAATGCGGTCAAACTACAGCGCAGATGAGGTCTAAAATGTATGGAACTATGAGGGTTAATTGCATATTTAAAGAAATGAACATCCTTTTGAGGAATAATTGTGTTAACACGTTGCTTTAGGTGTATCTCTGACAGTACTGGCTTATCAATTTTTCATTTAGCAACTTGTGATTTCACTAAGGTATTGTTTTTTTGTATTTTATTACAATGCAAGTATATGCTGGGTTTATAGTACACAACAAATTTTCCAGAAAAAATAAATGTAAATCCTACAGCATTCCAACTGGACTTGGCTAATTGGGGATAAATGCAACAAAATGAACCATTGTCATTACCAGCATAGTCTTACCTGCAAACAATGTAAGAGGAAATCCCGCTTTTACTTCATTTTCTGCATCAGACTTTCGAAGGCATAAGAAAACTTAGGTGTGAAGTATAATGGAACAGAATGATGGGAGGTGGTGGGGTCAAAAAAACCTGGAGGGAAGGAGTGAGGGCTACTCCCTACTTGAAGGCAGTAGGGTCACACTGCCTTGTTCTTCTTCTTGTCCTCTGTAGCAGCCTAGCTTAGAATGAGGAGTCATCTCACCATCAATAAAGAATGCTGCTTATCAATATCACATTGCAGGTCGTGGTGTTGTGCCGAACATCAGCACTGGTCTGATTCAGTCGTAGGCATGAGACCGAAGGCTAAATTCCGCAGAATATATCAGCACTCATTGAATGTCTGTTGCCCAATCAAATTACTGGGTTGGAACTAACTGTTGTATAATAGAATATAAATTCTTACAATCAGAATTATTTTAATTCCATTGCCAGTAAATCAGGTTCACAGACTATGAATTTGCTCTGATTTAACAGTGCAGATATGAAAAAAGCAGTAAAAGAGAATTAAGTAAAAACAAGTCGCATTAAATGTTTTTAAATAAAATATGTTAAAAACATTTAGCCCTCGTGCATAAGTGGTATAGATAATGAGGGATGGATGGAGGTTAGAAATGACAACAATATATACTTGTGCGAGAGTAGCATTTTTTTTACAGTGTAATTAACTTAGGAAGATATTTGCATAAAAGTATTCAGCAATTGGTTAATATTTTTGAACCTTACTACTGTACTAATCCTCTTTTTAACAAATAAAAACAATCTACAATTTTTGTACTGCAATTTCCAAAACTCCCCTGTTAACTTGAACTGTAGTCTCAAGTTCAGCAGTGTTGCGATTGTTTTTCTTGTAGGTGTATGAAAGTTCCAGTCAGACAACATACAATCTGCTTTTAAGATCACCATTACGGTGTGTTTTAAAAGACAACATCACTAAGACAGTGTCACGGCGGAATAAATCAAAGATGTATTTTTGTAAAGTAGGCTACTCTCAAGGCTCAAAGACAGACTTTGACTGCTTTAGGCGCTCTTTCCACTTCCTGCCTTTGACCTTTTATACTGCAGTGCAGCAACACCACACTTTCCATTCAGGGTCATTATTGTGAAACTTCGCCCCCAAGTTGTAGAGTTAGCATGTTTTGGTGATGTGGACCACTGATGCAAATGTGGTTAAAGAAGAACTCATCCCCCTATCAGAGTCTAACTCCACCCATAATTCCAATTTAAAAATTGGTGTAAAAGGAGGCATTGCCTGGCTGACCGAGGGACATGCCGGGGGTAGGGCTTGGTGGCGTCACTTTCTTGTTATTACAACTCGAACTGGCGACCGAGGTGTTGCCAAGACTGGAGGAAAGCCTGCAGTTAAAGCAGCAACTGGCATTGCACGACACCTGTCTTTGGTGCACATCGGGCTCTTTGGAGCGCATCTAACCGGGCACACTCGGATGGATGGACTAGCGACCTGACCAGGGTGTACCATGCCCGTTATGCGCTGGAGATATGCATCAGACCCCCGTGACCCCTTAAGGAGTAGCGGAATAAATAATGGATGGAATTTATTTACCTGGACTCTGAACATAGAATTGGAAGGGGGAAAAAAATCTGTGCATTACCATAATTGGTCAGAGGGAGGTGTGAATACTGATCTGTAAAAATGATGGAGAGAGTTCAGATTTTTCCATCACCGTTCTAAAATAAAATGTCAAGTACGGAAAATATTCAGTTAATGCAACCCCTGTGTTCAACACACTGTTCCTCAAGACCCTTATTGATTTACTTGAAGTTTTTCATTGGTCTGATGTAATATTCAATATTAAAGGTAATGTTTTTATTAGCAATAAGCAAAAATCAGTATAGAAATAAAGGCTTGAAAATATAAATCGAGTCAAATAGTCAAATAAATTAACTTTTCAATAATTCTCTCACTTAGTTAATATGAAAGTATATGTAATGAAACAAAGTAAAAAAAAATGAATTGACCATGATGTTGGAGAAAAATACTTTATATGAAAATATTAAATACTGTATTTACACACATGAAATAACTTATTTGATAAAGAAATACACATTATATACAAAATGACACACAGGAATGTGTTTGAGGTGATCCTATGTACTTCTTTTGTCCTCCACTTGCTCAAAGTAATCCAAGGAGTCATAGACGGGTACTTCGCACTAAACAAAATGATGAAACAGGACATCTCAATACAGCAATGTAGAATAATAAAATAAGTGTCTCACTCATGTATAATAACTGATTAAATGCAAGCAACAGGCACAATGCAATTTAGTCAAATTTAGATGGTGGACAGTGTATGAATTTTTGTCTCAATGCAGGACGTGAAACGCAATTAGAAAGAGAAAATAACAGATATCGTAGGGTTTTTTAATTTCTCAGAACAATGAAATTTAATATTCACCACCAAAGAACTCATACTCACCCACTGAGTTGAGCCTCTGGAAGAACTTGAGCTGTGTTTGTCCATTTCTGCACCGATGGAGTCAGTTGCGGGAACTTCATAGATCATGCTGACTGCTTGTCCTGAAACACACACACACATACATTTTCATATGTTTACATGAACAAAATAAAAAAAAATAGCAGAAGAATTCAGTTGAGGTATTTATCATCTTATAGGTAAGTGAAAATTATTATCACTGCTACTACTTTAATAGTATTGCTTAGACTGTTGTCAGCACTATAGATCAACTCTAGTTACATTAGTGGGGCCAATGAGCAAGATGAAGTGTTCTGGCTAAAAATAATCTAATCTTTGTCAAAGGTGTACCACAGGGTGAAAGCTTTGGTACCATTTTATTTTCACTGAAATGAAAATAACTTATTGTAGTGTTCTGAATGGCTCTCAGGAGTGTATTTCTCAACATGTTTTGCCGTTTTATGAACATAAATGAATGGTATGGATGGTTGTAAAATGGTTGCATTTATATACATTGGCACCACATTGAGATTGATGTTTAAAGTTCTTGACCATAACTGGTATACCAATAATTAGGACAGGAAGTGAAAACAGTGGCAACAATTTGGCTCACCGCTTTTTATTTTATATTCATTTTGCTCACCATAAGATTGATTTTTATATTTTTGTCATATGAAAACAGTTTCTTGGTTAAAATAAAAAATTTTCATGTAAGTCAAATTGTGATTTTTTTATTTTATTTAATTTTTTTTATTTTGGTACCAGGTACATAAAATTTGATAATCCCATTATTTTCAAGTTTACAGTTATTAGCTTACAATTTCTCAATTGCTGTACTAACAGGTAAAACTCAAGTCTACATGAGATAGATGTCATGGATATAAATAATAGTTTTAAAAAGAGTGCTTTATCAACTGTAGCAACACCAGTTAAATCTACCATTCTGCTCTTGAGCACATTTAAACACTGGCCTCCATGGGATTAGGAGCTCAGAGAAAGGCTGGCACAAATTTAACTCAAGTGTAAAGCTTTTCTCCTTAAAATGTAATACTAACAAAGGGCCTGATTAGAGCAACATAAATTAAAAAATACCAATTGAGCTTCAGTTCTATAATGCTTTTTGACTATTTAGCAACTTATTGCATACATATACTAGTAAAAACCAGAATATCCCTTTAGAGAATAATAATGTATTTTTCATATTCATATTTACAGACTACCATACAATAATATAGTACAATAAGGTAAATAAAGTATAAAGTTTATATAAACTAGTATATAAAGTTTATTAGTCCAACAAGCTTGTTTAACTTTGGTAGATATTTTAACATCTGTAGTATCTTGCACTTCGCTTTAGGATTAAGGTGTCAGTATCATTGTTTTCTGAACTCCACCAACCAAAACAATGATTCAGAAACTGTTCAGAAATAAAATTGTGAAGAAGAAATGAAACACAACCATTCAAAGCAATCAGTCAGGAGAGTGGGAAAAACTTGTGAAAAGTTCTTACCATTTTCTATTATGAAGAGTAAAATTAAGCTTGATCTTAGCTTTAGGTTTTTTAGAGTAGTTGGCTTGTAATTGGAGGGGTTGTAGGTTTAATTCCAGCTGCTGCCTGTGTCATGTCAATGTGCCAATTTGTGTATCAGTGTGTGAATGTGTTCGCATTTGTGAGTGCGAACGGGTGAATGTAGCTCCAGTGTAAAGCGCTTTGAGTTGTCGGTATGACAAGAAAAGCACCATATAAGTTCAGACCATTTACTGTTTGTGAACACATTTAATATGATCCGTTTTGCACTGCAGACCTCCGAACAACTTCCTCTTTGAGTAGACCGATGGCAAGCCTGTTTAAAAAAATTCTAACATCAACTATACAAAATGACCAGCCCATGTCAAGCCAGGAACCCTGCTACTAGAGAGTCTGACGGGGAACTGAACAGAATCTTAAAGTGCTATACATCTAATAGGGGTCAGCAAATTCAGAAAAAGGGTTAAACTCATATGTGACCCTCTGGCGACTTTCTGCTGCTGCATGGGCTCAGAATTATACATACAGGGTAAAACATGTGAGTACATTCCCAGTAATTCTTCTGTAAATGTCCATAAGCAAGAGACGCCTCCAAAACAGTCTCTTTGAGCAATAAATTCAAACTTCTGTCATAATTTAAATTGCTTTGTTTCTTTGCTATGACTTAACTTTAATCCATCGTCTATAATATAAATCAGGGTTGAGGTTGGAGCTTTGGAAAATCAATTACACAAAATTAATATTCCCTCAATTATCAATTCCAAAACAAGCTTTGGATCTGCCTGATGGCTCTTAGAGGATGCAGCAGAAGTGTAACTGGCTAAGAGATGTTTAACTGCGTATTAAATAAAAACAGAATGAATTTAAACTTTCGGATAAAAATAGTTGTTTGTATAAATATTGGTGGCTGCTTGTTATAAAATATACTTTTTTTGAAGAGACAAAAATCTAAATTTTACAATGAAGCTGATGAGTGTGTAAAAATGCCTGGACTAAATTATCTCACCAGAATTTTGTCAATTAGAGAAAAAATGTTCGTGTTAATCTGTGGAATGCTAACCAGGAGAAGATGTAGATGAGATAAAACCCACTGTTAAAACTCTGACATGTTTATTCTGTGAATAATTTAAAAAGAAATGTGCTGGTACGAGATGATGCAATCAATACTTTATTTACTGTCTGTCATTATGACTATAACATTAAACCTGCAATCTGTATTCAGGCATTGGAAAGCCATTTTTATTAAGTGAAAGCTGTCATTGTTAATTTAGCTGCAAACACAATGACTCAACTCCCATAAACATTTTCTTCGTGTGTTTTTTTTTTCCACTTTTACAGAAGGTGAATAATACAGATTCAGATTTGTGACGAGTCAACAATGGTGTTCAATTATGCTTGATTATGTTTTTTAAGAGGCATTTAAACATTTATTTTTAGAATAACAGCAAACAGTCCAAAGAGACAAGATGATCACTGCAGGGTTTATGTAATATTACAGTGGCTTTGGGTTTTGCCTTTTGGCACCTTCACAGTGTGGATTGTACAGAGGAAATTGAGACAGTATTCCTGAGTAACTATCCTTACAGATGATCCATCCACCCTGCTAACTAACTGAAAAACTAAAATATGGAGGAAAGAACTGGAAAACTTGAAATAAAAAAAATGCTCTCATTGCAAAATAAAATATCATATGTTTTGCTTTTTATCAGTTATGATTTAGAAACAGAGTTTTCTTCCTACCTTCTTTCTTTCGCAGAGAGCAGAAACAGATGAGAGTGATGAGGAAGAGAGGGACCACGACAGCCACGGCAATTATCACGGGAAACGGTAGATTTAAAGATTTTGTTATATTCCCTTAATACAAGAAAAACAATAGGTAAGTATTTTTGTTTACAAAGAATATATTTTTCTGCAGATTTTTTTTATTCTGAATGCAGGTTATCTATTCTGAATAATGAACACAGTTTATGTATTAATCTAACATGGGTAGGCTGTAAATACAGTCACTTACCTTCTGTTGTGCTGACAGTGAGTCATGGGTCCCATTTTACAGTTTATGTAAACATTTGGTTTCAACTGTATATTGAAAGATATGACAAGAATCTTACATACCGTTTAAAACGTTGTCATCTATGATGACAGCGATGTTCTCTCTGGCTCTAACTGTGACGGTTGTACCGTTTCCTTCAACTTTAGTTAAAACTGGTATCTCCACAGAAACCTTGCAGATGTATTTTCCTGAATCTTTCATTTTCACTCTTTCTATGGTCAGAGTTGAACAGTTATTTTTCTGCTCTTTCTGAGATCCTGTAGACTGATTTATGATAGTCTGATTCTTTATTAATGTTTGTTTTTTTAGCCATTTAATGCTAAATCTTTCAATCGTCCCGTTCCAGCAGCAGGTGATGTTTCCTGTCTCCCCTTCTTGTAAAGAAACATCAGGACTCTGAGTGACAACGAGTGTTCCTGAAGAAACGCCTGGAAAGAGACATGATGTGTGTGAGACTGTCAGTGAAAAAGCATTTATTTTATCTTTATATATGTACAAGGACTCTGAAGAAGCCATAAAAACCTCATTAAACTAATTTTTGACTTTCATTTAAACTCTCTAAGTAACAAGTGAGCCAAAAATATGTGTAATGCGAAAGACACACTGCACATATAATGGCAGGTCATAAGTAAGATTAATTGTGCATCATGCATGAAGCTATATTAGGAATTACAATAGAGAAAACAGTTAAATAAAACTAAAGGACCTATGCTGTGTGGCTAAAAGACGCAAACATTTCATTGTCCGTTAATGTTTGAGTCTTAATGAAGTTTTCATCTACTGTAGTTACAAAGTTTTAAGCTTAAACAGCGATGCTTAGAATCTGAACTAAAGGAGATGTTTCTACTTACTCCAGGATGAGAGATTGCACAGAGAGCCAAGAAGCAGAGTTCTCAGTAAGAACTTCATATTTCCACCTCAATTCATTACTGAAGAATGATCTTGAGTTCCTGCTGCTGCTCTAAGTACCACCCACCAACCTTTCATTCCACACGAAGCAGAAAAAGAAACACGACGGTTTTGTTTTTTTCAAAATCTGAACCCACAGATTCTGTTCCTTCCGTCTTCAGACAGATGGCAGTGAGAGAGATCAGTCAGAGAAAACTGTTTCTTAGATTCACTCTGTCGTTGTTTTATGACACAAGCATTGCAGGTTCCTATTAACAAAAGTATGGTGAGAGATAGTAAAAAAGGAGAGTCGAAAAGTTTAAAATGATGACTGGACAGTCTTGGTGTACAGATCTGCTTCAGTGATAAGGTTCAGCTTTATACATGCGATCCTTGTAGGTTTATCCAGATGTGCAGATACAAACTTTTCACTAAACACAGACTAATAATGGTCTGTATTAGGTCCCTAAAACTCAAAGCTATTTTAAACTGAAAAGAAGCACAAAAAAGTCAGTCAGCAAGAGCTTAAGTTGAAGAGAAAAACTTCAATTTCTAAGAATTTCAGTCACTTTATGGTCTTATAAACATAGTAAGTCTTCCTGTCCTCTGGGACTGGCTACCTACTACGTAGGGTTTGGTTGGGGAAGGGGCCGGTTAACGGGATCAAGTTATGCCAAAGCTCAGAAAAAGTTACGGTTTTAAAACCAAAAATTTCTATCAAACAGTTTGTGCAGTTTAAAGTCCTTTGAATGATAGGCCAGAGAAAGTGCTTGACTCTCATCCACCTGTTTCTCCACACCTTGCTGGTCAGTTTTGCTCCTAGAGCTTTACAAAGACAGCTCAGGCCTTTTGGGGATATTTCCAGTTGCAAAAACACAAATTTACCTTTCAGCATTGCAATAAAGTATTTGAAACCATCTAATTTCCTTCCCAGTTAGCACGTCCCCAAGATTTCTGCTCAGTAGTATTTATCTTTAATTCAAATCAAATAATATTCCGTCTAAACAAGTTGAACAGAGAATTATTTATTAAAGTGAAATTAAACATAGAATATACCTGCTGTGGTTCAATGCTCCACGTGGAACCATATTACGTGCCTATCTGTGTGTAATCGTAAAGTTGGTTTGCTGCAGAGGTCATCATAAGGTTTTGGATTTTTGCCTCAGACCGATGACTTCTCATGGCGGATTAGACGTTCTGGAGGCTGATTCCACTCTTTGCTACCGCACTTGGGATTGGAATTAAGCGCCGCTTCAGCCTTAGTTTTAAAATAAGGAAACATTTCTCCACTTATACCAATCAGAAGTAACAGAATCTTAAACGAGTCGTTTCCTGATAACTACACTAGCAGGCGCTGGTGTTTTGCACCTGTGTTTGGCACATCTTAGCGAGTCTAACCAGCTGAAAAGGCTACAGTCATGCTCAGAAGTCTCAGAAACTTTTCAACATGCAGTCAGCTCCCCGTCAGTGATATGCCTTGAACAAAGTGTGTAGGAATCTTTTCTTTAATTGATTTATTTACCTGGAATCCATGCGTAAAGTTGGAAATATCTTTGCATTTGCAACAAGTACTCAGTGTGAATACTAATCTACAAATATGATAGGGAGCCTTCAGATTTTTCTGATATCATATATATATATATATATATATATATATATATATATATATATATATATATATTCAGATATGGAAAATCTTCAGTTAAGGCGATCCCTGATATGTACATACAATCTCAGCATTAGGTTGATCTAAGTTGAGGTGCAATTTGTTTTTATATTAGACTTTCTTATATTTAGTCCTAAAGTGAATAATTGATGTTATTCATTAGGCTACTTGATTGTTTAAAGTACCTCACAGAAGTGCTCTGTTTGTTAACAACATTTTTAAATGTTAAAACAAGGATAATTAAAAAAGAGAACAATCTGTAACTGTTTCTTCAACCTTTATTTCTTTAAACGTATTAATTATTTAAGTGTGAGCTTGGTAGATACTCAAAATCCAATGACTCGAACTCTGGGGCAAAAAACCTAGAGGAAGGATGTCACTCTGAGCTTACTCGTCAGGCTTCTGTCTAGACTTAAATCTGAGCAACCAAAGCTATGAAATAGCGTGGTCACATGTAGTTTTTAATTGCTTAGTAACTATTTCAATATTCAAGTTCATGTTTTCAAAATGCAATATAAGTGATGGCCAGAGAATAAGGAAGGGCTTTCTGAGTGTTGAAAAGTGGCGGTTCACATTGCTATGGACTTGTGAATTACAGCATACTCACACTTACTGCACCTGGTGTGCTGAATGTTTCCAGAAAGCACTAAGTAAAAGCAATGAATGTTTAGCAATAGTTACCAAAACATTGATCATAATGATTCAAATATACTGTATACTTGTGAAAATAACTTAAACTAATAACCTATTAAACACTGATGTCTCTATCATAAATATTTTTTTAGAAAAGTTGGAAAAAATATATATAGGTTATATTTTGAAATATACCATTTGCAAATAGCTGGCCCACGTTTTACTTACTGTCTGGGTGAAGTAATTTTTTTAATTTCATGAAAATCTGCATGCAGCATTCGGGAAAAAGAATAGATTCCATGCGGAAACTTTCCAGAGCTCTGAATCTGCACTGCATCCGGTGAGAATGCATTTGGTCTGTGCAGAAGCCATACGGAGTCCAGACCGCATCCGTTCTGTCCTCGGTGTGAAAGAGGAGTATTGGATCCACAGTAGGTTTAATGAACGTGTTAGAGGTCAGGTAAAAAGCTGTCGTCCAAGGAAGGTAATCTCATCTGAGTTGGTATGAGTGTTAGAGGTGGATCAGATTTATTTGGCAATTGTTGTCAGGCTTATACGCGTCTTTGAATACTGCATGGACCCTCACCCCGTCAAAGGTAAGGTGCTTGGGTTGGGGCACAAGGGCTCAGGTGCATGTGGTGGCACCGAGTACAAAGGAGGGTTGACCTTGACGCCCCTGCGGTAGCTCAGGGTCTGGGAAGAAGGTAGTAATGATGGCGGCTGGCTAACAGGAACACAACCAGCTACAGCAGATGACAAACTGAGTGGAGGACAGAGTGAAGTGGAAGGAACAGTTGGCAAGCCAACAGTTCACTCCTCTACCCCGAAAACAGGCCTGCCTCGATGGTGCCGCCATTTGCAGCGAGGCGGTTTGGTGAGGCTGATGCAGTTGAGGGCCAGTGCCCTGGGAACAGAATGGCAGCTTTGGACCAATGAAGTTGGGCAATTGCTCCAGGTCATCCAATCTCTCCAGCACTGATGCTAGTTCAACTAACACAGAAAGGCAAGGAAGGAGTGAACAGGCAGGAAGGGGTACTGCGTCAGTCGCTGGAGGATTTTTAAAAGAAGTAGTAGTCCATCTGGCAGTAGGCCTAGGAGCATTCTGCTCCGCACTCCCCGAATCAGTCCAACCACAGCGAGGCCTCCAGCGGTGGTTGGGTGGTAAAGGCAGAGAGGGTGGTTCAAAGATCTAATGCCGCGCTTCTTGGCAGACCCTCTTTTGCAGTGTGGCGAGATGCCTGGCAGAGCACACACGTCGGAAATTAGGGAGGACCTTGAGGATCTCAGCCACAGAGATGCAGAGAGGATGGTGAGGGGATGTGGAGATCGTAACCAAGCTGTCCCAGATAAAGGGTGCCGAATTCCCTGGCGACCGCTGGGTCCATCTTTATGGCCAGACCATTCTGTCAGGATTATACATGTCTTAGGATATGGCATGTACCCATACGCAGTGGCAGGTAAGGTGTAAGGATGTTTATGGAGGAAGATGACAATGAAGGCAGGAATGACGAGACAGGATGTGAAGAGACATGAACAAGCCGAAGAAAGAACATCAGAGTAAGACACACTATGGAGAGAAGTTAGCAACAACAATGATTCAGCAAGGGGTGAGAGCACGTGACAGGGTTAAGTATGAGGATCATGTCAGACAGATTGGAGACAGCTGTAGACAAAAAGACAGAGGTGAGTTGGCTCTTATAATTGTTTAAATGTTCCAAAAACCTTTTAAGAGAACCAAAAGGTACTAAAAATAAACCTTATTATGCCAGCCCTTTGTATACGAACTCTTCCGGTAGCCCCTTATTTTGTCACTTGCCCACAACTTGCTTTGAATTGTGAGTGCAGTGCATGACTAACACATCATGAGGTTGGAAGGCATCAGAAGCCATGTTCTGCTTTATCTACCCCAAAACAGAGTTATGAACCCGACCAAAAGCTTTAATCAAAAACACAGAGTTTTCCGTCACAACATTGTTATTCATTTTACATTTCTTAAACCTCACATCTTCATGGTGGTAGCAACAAACTTCCATTATGTTTATCATATACATTTAATCATTATTGGAATGGGGTTGGCTGTAGACTTGTATTGTTGAAACTTTGACTCTTACGTTTGTTCTCATGTCATGATCAGAGCCGGTTTTGTCCTTTAAACAAGCCTCCACTAGTAGCTTGAGGGGATGTGTTGGTGTAAACCACATCCTCAGTTTGCTAACTCCCTCTGAGGGGCCAGGCTGTTTGCGTAATTTCTTCTTTCTCATCAACTTCTCTCTGCTATTTACCAATGGTTTTTGACATGAGTTAATTATACGTTTCAAGTCAAATAATTGTCATAATCCACACTTTCAAACTGTCTTCAGATTCCTGGACTTCAGGTGGATTCCCCTCTGTGTTATGGAACATTTTGATCTTTATTTTAATGTTGTCTATCAGCTATTGATATATATATATATATATATATATACACACGTATGTGTGAATTATCTGTCATTATCATTATCTATGATGTCCATGGATTGATTTTTGTCAGCGTGTGACAGCATTTTAAATTAGTGCAGACTTGAGTTGGTGAGGGGGCTTCAGCATTCCCTACTTGCTATAGGTTTTAACTACAAACAATCGCCCAATCAATTATTCAAATATTTGTAAATAAAAATTAATGAACTTATTTTAGAATATATGAATTTGCTATAATGCTATATTTTTTATTTAGGTCATTTGCTGCATTAACATGGCTCAGAAATAATGTCAGAGACTGGTAAGGATAAATATAGGCAATTATAATTACCCATCATTTAGCTTTATAGTTGTGCAATATTGTTTGAGATTACAAAAGTGTCTCTCATGCATTTCCTTAAGTTTTGTCAGTATGTGCCATAATGTGATGGAGGTTGTGGTTTATTCTGTTTTATCTTTCTAGCAGCAGCTTTGCTTCCTAAAGTTATTACTATAATATGGAAGAAAATGATTTGCTGTAGTTTAGTGGTGCAAGTCAGACTTTGTGTCATGTTGGTTAAGATTGAGTCTCTAGTGCAGGAAACAATCACGGATGCCAAGAATTAGTTTTAAAAGTTCATTGGTAAATCTGTACAACAATCTTATAATTCCAGAAAGGTGGCAGTGTTCAAGGTCTACATTATGAAAATAGGATACCGAAGCCAAGATCATTGCTTCTCCCCCTGGTCTCTCTCTGCTCTCTGGGTTGTGCAGCAGCAGGCTCATAGCTGTATGGTTATACTCCATCTTATGTGGAGTTGTAGTTAAAGATTCTTCTGTCTCTGTATTATCTATTGATCGAGCTGACAGGTCGTCAACCTCCGTGGAGGTTATATTTTTGTACAAGAGACTCCAAAAGCCCACTATTTATGTATAATGACATTTTTTATTAAGAAAAATCCTAATGAACTCTTAAAAGTGGTTTAAGTGGGGCTCAATCTTGCAACCTACTCTTCAAAATTACACAAAGGGCTATTTTTTCCCACTTTGTTCCTTGACTTTACCAAAAATGAAATAAATCTTGAAATTGAACCATGGTATGTACTGAACCATTTGTAAATGTGTACAGTAACAAAAAGTAATTTTTTTTGGACTGTGGGAGAAATACAGCAAAACCCCAAGTGTCAAAAAGGCAGTGTCCAAGTATTGGATCTGTATCATTGTCAAATAAACAATAGTAAGTGTTAAATGCCTGCTTATGACCTACAGTGTTGGTGTTAATATTCAGTGTTAAAATCATTTTTTAAATTACTCTTTACAGTGCAATCTGTCGTGCATTAAATGAAAATTATTCTTTCACAGTTATTTTAACTCTATAATCCAGTGTTGATTAAATTTCTTCGGATTGTAAAAGTACTCTGATAAGCTCCGCTTCTTCTTTCAATTCTTCCTGCCAGACTGACCAGAATTTTCTCACAGCCATAGCCATTTCCACTTCTCTGAAACAATTAAATATAAGATTCTCCAATTTAAAATGTTCTACTGTATTTTACCTTCTTTTATTGTCTAAGCACATTATTAAGATAGCATTCTGCTTCAAGACAAGGCAAGGCAAGGCAACTTTATTTATATAGTACTCTTTCAACACGAGGCACTTCAAGGTGCTTCACATGATTACAGAAATGTGAAAATTAAACACAGGAATCAATTAAGACATTTAACAACAACAATGAAGGTAAAACATATAAAATCAATAACTGTAATTAAAAACAATGAACACAAAAGTAATCAATAAAACATTTAACAGTGACAGTATAATTAAAAGCAGGACTTAGTGATTGACAAAAGCAATCAAAAATCATATAATTTAATCATTAGCTAGTCTACATAGATAGGTTTTTATTTTCGATTTAATAGAGTTTATAAACTCTTAAGCTTTGCATTCATCCGGCAGTTTGTTCCTGATGTGGGGAGCATAGAAACTGAAAGCTGCTTCCCCAGGCTCGGTTTTGGTTCTAGGGATGATCAGTAGATTAGAGCTGGAGGACCTGAGTGGTCTTGATGGTTTGTACCGCGATAGCAGATCTGTAATGTACTCTGGTGCTAACCCATTCAATGATTTATAGACTAATAAAAGCACTTTGAAGTCTATTCTCTGAGCTACAGGGAGCCAGTGTAAGGACCTTAGAACTGGGGTGATGTGTTCTACTTTCCTGGTTTTAGTAGCTGTCTGATTGATTTTTAAGGTAGACCTGTGAAGACACTGTTACAGCAATCAAAGGGGCTAGAGATAAAGGCATGGATGAGTTTTTTTAAGTCCCCTTGTGTCAGCAGTCCTTTAATCCAAGAGATGTTCCTCAGGTGATAGAAAGCTAGGCGACCTTGGCAGTTCAAGTCTGAGTCCATTATTAAACCTAGGTTTCTGGCCTGGACAGTAGTTTCTAGTTGGACCAACTGAAGCTGTGTACTGATATTTAATCAATCTTTTTTGGGTCTAAATATAAGTACTTGTGTTTTGTTTTTGTTCAGTTGGAGGAAATTTGGAGACATCCACCTATTAATTTGCTCTATGCATTTATTAAGGATTTGAATGGGTTCAACATCATCTGATGACATTGAGATATAAGGTTGCCTATTGTCAGCATAGTTGTGGTAGTTAATATTATTGGTTATTATCTGGCTTAATGGGAGCATGTAAATGCTAAATAGGAGGGGCCCTAGGATGGAACCCTGGGGGACCCTGCGTGTGATTTCTGTGTTTTGTGATGAGACTCGTTTAATCGACGCAAAGAGTTCCTCTTCTTGAGGTAGGATTTGAACCGGTCGATTGTCGTACCATAGTCCGACCAAGCTCTCTAGACGTTCCAGTAATATATCATGATCAACGGTGTCCAACGCTGCACTGAGGTCCAATTGTACCAGTACTGTGGCTTTACCGCGGTCAGTATTTATACGGATGTCATTGAAGACTTTGACAAGGACAGTCTCAATGCTGTGGTGCTTACGAAATCCAGATTGATAAATATCAAAGCGGTTGTTAATTGTAAGGAAGCTGTTTATCTGTTGAAACACAGCTTTTTCAATACTTTACCGATAAATGGGAGATTAGAGACAACAAACAAACAGAACTTATTTTAGTAAAAAATGTGTTTTTCAAATGCCAAATGTGAAGAATCTTTGGCTAGCTTAAACATTAAAAATGGTGTTTGTTAACTTTGACACAAAAAAAGAGTGGAACCGGCATCCAGGAACATGTTGATGCCATCAACTCCACTACTCAACCCTATATAATAGGGCTGGACAATAATTTGACAGCAATATATATCTAGAAAAAAAGGGGTCGATAAAAAAGTTCAATTGAAAACAAAAAACATTTCCCCTCATTTTTTATTATAGCCCATCAGGTAGCTTAATACAACATAATTAGGCTACTTACTCAAAACGAATCACACAGGCCCAAACAGCTCTGTTACCCACCCCTCTATCCTTTCGAACCAGAAAAAGGATGAAACGATTTGAGGTGAAACACAGTTTTTTGACAGTCCCTAAGCAAACCATTGCCGTAACTTCAGCGCTGTCAGATGTCACAGCAAGGGAGCAGTGGAGGAAGTTGTTCTGGATAAATGCTTCAGTGGCTCAGGTAAAGGTTGTGTCCCGTTTTGAACCAATCCTCGACGCACTAAAACAATAAACGTAGCAATAATAAACCAAATAAAATTACTTCAGTCAGCTCCCCTCTCCCGCCCCCTGGAAATCTGTTGCAGAGAGACACATGAAACTTGCCTAGGTTGCGCTGCTAACAACACCAGTGGCTCCTAAAATCTCCCCTCGGTTCTGCTCCCGGTCCTCAGAAGCGAAAAACACTTTAAAAAACACAACAAGGTTGGATAGATCTGCCTGCTTCAGCTCTGACTGGACCAGGCTGCAGTGTTCTGGGCTCCATCTACACTCTGGTGAGTAGCTGGTTAGCTTTAGTTAACAGCTGAACTGAAATAGAATAACCTTTATTGACAAACTAAACCAAAGGTTTCAGCCATTAATATTATAAAGTGTCTTCAAATGTTTAAAAGATTAAAAAGGATCAAGGTAAGCCTTTAATTTAAATGACTAACATAATTTAAAAAATATATAATATACAGGTTAATAATATTACTAAATGCTTCCCTCAGTGAAATGGTTTGTGTTTCAATAAATTCACTCTGTCTCATAAACATATTGTTTTTCTTTGTAAGTAAATTAAAGTGTAAAGAAGTCTGCAAGTGATTTTGTATTTACTCAATTTAATAAACTGATTAGACAAAATTGTTTATGTCTCTTTACAAATCAGTATCAGTGAGACATTAAAAGTATTTTTTTTTTTATTTTGGTTTCAGTAAATGTACTGTATATGGATATCATTAACAGACGTATGATTTATTAACCCTAACCCTACCCTGATTTTTTGTGACCCTGACTAGATTAGTTAAATATTAATTCTGTTTAGAGTTACAATTTTATTAACAGCTAGATTCAAATTCAGAACAACGCTCGAAAAGTAGCAGTGTCATTTAAGTGATATCACACAAGAGGGAGTGCTATTGTGCTGAGAAATTCAGCACTGGTGTGATTTGGTCGCCGGCACGAGGCTGCAGCTGATTGCCACAGATAATCACACCAGTGCTGATATTCAGCTCAACCGCATAACCTCCAGTTTGATATTTTTATACAACAGTTCTACAAGCCCATTTTATTTTTAACCATAATAATCAATAGTAGATTATGATTTATTTGTTTATTTAATCATGTACAGTATTTAGCTCCGGTAACACATATAGCATCAACTGGAAGGAAGAAAAGGCTGTTGCAGGGCAACTCAAACATTTCCGATACACAGACATTTCAAACACAAGAACTATGGTACGTTCACACCGCACAAACTAACCAGACTGAAGCAATAGAAATAATAATGTTTCTGGTTTGAGGCCTGTACATGTTTAAGGCTGCAACTAGATAAGCGCGTAGGCAGACCTTTCTCTGCCGGATGTTATTGGTGGATAGTGGCTGGCCAGACAGCGTCGACGCTGGGAGATGGTACTACAGTGAGACGATCTGATTGGTTGACGCTCAGGGGATGGAGGCGAAAGTTCAGAAAACGTAGCTTCTGCATTGCTGACTTTTGCCTCTCTGAAGTTTGGAAAGCAGCAAAAGTGTCAAAAATTGCTGCAACCACATCACTGCAGAGAATCTGACGGCCTCTGACATGTAATCTTGCTGTTTTGGCCGTCGACATTTTGGGTGATCGCGCCATTAATGCCAGCGGAGTGATATTGTCTGCAAAAAGTCCCAGTGCTGTTTTATTGTTATATCAGCACTCATCCAGTCAAATTACTGGGACTAACTGTTGTATGAACAGAAACTCTAATCAGAGTAAAATTGACTGGAAATGTAACTCTGAGATCACTGTAACTGTTACGCTTGTGGTCAGATTCAAATTCAAATTCAAAATACTTTATTGATCCCAGAGGGAAATTAATTGTTGTTGTAGCTCATTAATTAATTTTTCAAGGAATTGTTGTAGACCATGATGGCTGTGGGGAGAAAGGATTTCCTTTAGCGGTCTGTGTTGCAGCGAAACTGAAGAAGCCTCCGACTGAAGATACTCTGTTGCTGTAGGACTGTCTCATGGACAGGATGCTCAGGGTTGTCCTTGATCTTTTTAATTTTATGAAGAATCCTTCTTTGCATCATTATCTCCAGTTGTTCCACAGTCGTCCCCATAACAGAACCAGCCTTCTGTATCAGGTTATTGAGCCGTTTTAAGTCCCTGGCTCTGATGCTGTTACCCCAACAGATGATGGACGAAGAAATGACACTCTCCACCACAGACTTGTAGAAGATTTGCAGCATCTTGCTGCAAATCTTGAAGGACCTCAGGTTCCTCAGAAAGTACAGTCTGCTCTGTCCCTTTTTGTAGACGGCTTCACTGTTGATTCTCCAGTCCAGTCTATTGTCCAGGTGAACTCCCAGGTATTTGTACTTTTCAACCACCTCCACTTCTTCTACCATGATGGAGACAGTCTTTGACTTGTCTCTGTTTCTTCTGAAATCTACTATAATCTCCTTTGTTTTGTTCACATTCAAGGTAAGATGATTGTCTCCACACCATGCCACAAAGCTTCGCACCAGCTCTCTGTATTCAGCTTCTTCACCATCTCTGATACACCCGACAATTGCAGAGTCGTCTGAGTATTTCTGCAGATGACAGGTCTCTGTCTTATACTGGAAGTCTGAGGTGTACAGAGTGAAAAGGAATGGTGAGAGTACAGTCCCTTGTGGTGCTCCTGTGCTGCTGATCAGCTGGTTTGACATACAATCCTTCAGTCTCACAAACTGTGGTCTGTTTGTCAGGTAGTCATTGATCCAGCTGATTGTTGAGGCCTCCACCTGTGTTTTCAGGAGTTTCTGACAAAGTAAATCAGGCTGAATTGTGTTAAATGCACTGGAAAAATCAAAGAACATGATTCTCACAGTGCTACCTGCTTTGTCCAGATGACAGTGGGTTGGTTGAAGCAGGTTGATGATGGCATCTTCAACACTAACACCATGGCGATAAGCAAACTGCAGGGGGTCCTGATAGGTTCTAGTTTGCTTACTCAGGTGGGGCAACAGGAGTCTCTCCAGGACCTTCATGATGTGGGATGTCAGGGCAACAGGTCTGTAGTCATTGATGACTGATGGGTGAGTTTTCTTTGGTACTGGAACAAGGCAGGATGTCTTCCACACTACTGGAACCTTCTCCTTGGTCAGGCTAAGGTTGAATAGGTGCTTCAGAATCCCACAGAGCTGCTCTGCACAGGTCTTCAGGACTCTGGGGCTGACACCATCTGGACCTGCAGCCTTGTTCCGGTTCAGTTTTTCCAACTGCCTCTTCACCTGACTTTTAGAAAAAGATAGGTGGGAAGGTGAGGTAAAGGGGGTAACGGAATCTCCTGACTTGGTCGAAGACAAAGTTGTGGGAGAAGAAGAGTTCATGACTGAGGTGGAAGATAAAACATCTGACGTGTGACAGGACAGGTGTGGGTCAGAGGAGAGTCGGATGTCTCTCTGGATGGAAAAAGGAGACGAGGATGCTGAGCTTGTTACTGAACTGAACCTATTGAAGAATGTGTTCAGTTTATTGGCACTATCCACACTTCCATCTATCCAGTCCTTCCTGTGCTTAAAGCCTGTGATCTTTTTCATTCCAGACCAGACATCTCTTATATTGTTCCTCTGTAGTTTGTTCTCCAGCTTCTTCCTGTACGCCTCCTTGCTGTCTCTGATCTTGACTTTTAGTTGCTTCTGTATACTTCTTAATTCAATTCAATTATTTATATAGCGCAGTTTCACAACAGATGTCATCTCAAGGCACTTTACAAGAAGAGTTATTACAATAAAATGTTTAATTTAGAAATTAGAGAACCACAGAAGATTGCGTCGTGTAATTCTCAGCAATCCCTCACACTGAGCAAGCACGAAGCGACAGTGGAAAGGAAAAACTCCTTTTAACAGGAAGAAACCTCCGGCAGAACCAGGCTCAGCACAAGCGGTCATCTGCCGAGACCGTCTGTGGTTTGGAGAATACAGAACAGAGACACAGAACAGAGCCACAGAAAGAACAACACAGCTGATGCAGAAGTATGTTGCCGGACGTGGAGAACTTTCCGTCACTGCAATCCCATTCTTAGTCAGGGTCGTCAAGCACGGCGGGTCAGGAGCACCTACTGTAGGAAGAGACTAAGAGAAAACAGGTTAGCACTTGAATTGACAGCACATCATGCAGTTGGGGAGAAGTAGGAGAGAAAGTATGAACAGACCCTAATAATGTCCTCCAACAGCCTAGCCTAAAGCAGCATAGCTACTAACATTAACCTGTCTCCTAGCTACTAGGAGACCTAGCTACTAACACTTTCTACCTGGCTTACATTAATCTATCTCTACCTAGCTACTCTAGGAGATAACTCCCTATGTCCCTGAAGGCTCTTTTTTTCTTGTTCAGCAGTTCCTTCGGCTCACTGGTGATCGTTGGTTTGTTATTAGGGAAGCATGTCACTGTTCTGGAGGGGACAATGTTGTCCACACAGAAGTTTATGTATTCAGTCACACACCCAGTCATGGCATTTATGTCCTCTCCATGTGGCTGGCAAAGAGTCAACCAGTCTGTGGACTCAAAGCAACCCTGCAGGGCTTCTTCAGCTTCATTTGACAATTTTTTAACAGTTCTCTTTGTCGGAGGTTGCCTTTGTACAAGTGGTTTATATTCTGAGCAGAGAAAGACAAGATTGTGATCTGATTGTCCTAGCGGAGGTCTTGGTTTGGACATATAAGCATCCTTTACATTTGCATAAAACAAATCCAACAACGGCCACGGCTGAAGGTGGAATATAAACAACTGCCAAAATGACACTGGTGAACTCTCTTGGTAAATAATATGGACGTAAATTAACTACCAAGAGTTCAATATCTGGGCTGCAGAGACTAACCTTCACAGTAACATGTCTTGGATGACACCATCTATTGTTGACAAGCACTGCTACTCCACCTCCTTTTCTTTTTTCACTTCTCCTCAGATCTCTGTCTGCTCGTACAGTCAGAAAGCCAATCAGAGAGACGTTGGAGTCGGGGATATGATCCTGTAGCCACGTCTCAGTGAAGCACATAACACTGCATTGACGATACTCAGGCTGAGACCTTGTCAGGGCTTGGAGTTCCTCCATTTTGTTAGCTAGAGATCTCACGTTTCCCATTATGATTGATGGAAGAGATGGTTTCAATTTCCTCCTTCTCTGTCTCCTTTTCAAACCTGCTCTGCACCCACGCCTCCTCCTTTTCAACTCTTCAGGGATTTGTGGCTTCAGTTGAAGTATAATTTCAGTTTTTGCCATGTTAATCAGCTGCTCCCGGGTGTAAACCACCTTGTTGCCATGGTCATGCATCATAACAAATGAGCAAAAGTGAAAAATCAAAAGCAAAAATCCTTCCAACTTCACAGGACAAAAACCCGTAAAGCAAACAGGTCGAAAAGTCCTCAAGAAAAAGGGGGAAGCAATGTCCAAAAAACAAAACAAAAACAAAACTCAATGTGTAGCTAACAGAGCCACTCCAACATGCAGCCACCCAGAGCAGCGCAACTCTAGAATAGAGATACAGTTTTACAAAACTAAAGCTGGATGTCGCATGACTATAAATCTACAGGAAATGCTAGATACTGCTAATAGTCAGAACCAAGAAGTGAACACTTAATGTGAATGTGATTCCTCCTTCTTTAATCGTGTTAGTCAATCTCTTCTTACTTTCTAAGACATTCTAATTTTTATTCATGTAGCTGATTAGGACATTGTCTTTAGGTTGCAGGTATTGCATGGAATACAGCTTTACTAGACCTACCCAAGTGCTGGCATGGCAACAACTGTCATCTACTTAGTTTTTTTTGTTAAATTAGTTGTTGAACCGTGTGCTTACAAGTTGAAAATAACATAGGGGCAGGTTGAATCTAAAAATGGCTGCAATGGGTAGAACATGGCTTAAGTCTCGATAAAAGAAGAGACAGTCTGAGTCCCTCAAACTCATCTACAGGAAGAAACTGTGTGGTTTTACACCTTTGTTTCTAAAATATAAAAGCCCTGAAAATAGAGACAACTCCTGCTGGTACAGTGTCAGAAGTTACAGATCATAGTGAGAGAGAAAAACAGGTATCAGTATTCAGCGGTAAACCAAACAGGAATCATGACGTTACTACGAAGCTTTCTGCTACTGCTTTGCGCTTGCTTCTCAATGAGTAAGTAACAACTAATTTACTTGATAAATTTCACAAGATGTACAGTAATTTAAATAAACTTACAGACTCCAATTTTTTTTATTAAATAATTTTGAATGCACATAATAGTTTACAACAACAAAAAACTTCGCCGGAAGGAATAAAAAAAAAAAAATTCAAATAAATAATTGCAATTTGAAAAAAATACAAAGATCTCAACAAAATAGCAACCAAAATTAATTTTGTGAATTTTTTATTGCAGTTGGATTAATTAAGTGACATTACACTTATAAGAATTTTAACGTACACAGGAAAAGGTATACCACAAATACTTTATATACAATGTTTCTACAAAAATGAGCAATAGGAGAAAATAAAATTCACATATAACCCATCAAATAAAAACTTACATTTCAAAAATCAAATAAAATATGACAGTGTCACTCATGAATCTTATTGATTAGTCTGTTGTCATCTGCCAGGTATTTTTCTTATGATATTTATGAGGTTAATACTTCTGTTTAAATGTTGGAAGTTTTTACTGTTAACATAATTCTCAAAATAATTCATGGCAATCCACCACAGCTGGGGCAAAACAAAAATCTGATAAATGAAAAATTGAAGAAATAGTACAATTTTAAATATCATTAGAAAATAATAAAAGATGACATGCCACATTAATTTACCCGATTTATTTGTCTGAAGTTTTCTACCAGGCACCTGTCTTTAGACTTTTAGGGAGTAATAAACCTTATTTTTAAACTTTAGAAATGTTTTTACTTCATAAATAAATCTGTAAATTCAAAAATGCAGTCAAAGTTAAGCTTAACTTCCTGACCATTCTGCTCTAAACAAACTAATCTGACGTCTTCTGCCGTTTCGGGTCTTTGATTAGCTTTCCTTATTTGATGAGATTTCCTCCAAATCAGCACAATTTGGTCAGAAATGTTTGTGTGTAATGTTTAACCAGTAGTGAAGAATGCTGTAAATAATTATAACTGGCAATTTTTAAGTTTTTTTTTTTTTTTATGGCTTCTTCAGAGTCCTTGTACATGTAAAAAGATAAAATATTATGGAGCAAAGTATCTCTCATTTACAGTCTCTCAAACATCATGTCTCTTTCCAGGCGTTTCTTCAGGAACAATTGTTGTCACTCAGAGTCCTGATGTGTCTTTCAAAGAAGGGGAGACAGGAAACATCACCTGCTGCTGGAGCGAGACGGCTGAAAAAGTTGCTATTAATTGGCTGAGAAACCAAACATTAATAAAGCATAAGACTTTCATAAATCAGTCTACAGAATCTCAGAATGAGCAGAACCCTTACTGTTCAGTTCTTACAATAGAAACAGCCAGAATAAACCACTCAGGAAGATACGTCTGCAAGGTTACAGTGGAGATACCAATTTTAACTGAAGTTGAAGGAAACGGTACAACCATCACTGTTAGAGCCAGAGAGAATATACCTGTCATCAAAGACGACCCCAGTTTAAACGGTACGTAAGTTACTTGTCGTATCTTTCAATATAATAGTTAAAAGCAAATGTTTACATAAACCTTAAAACACTGCCTGTGACCTTGTTTTTCACAGTCTGACATTAAATCAGACTGAAATTTTATTCTTTTAGGTCAGTTAGGATTAACAACATGTTTTTATATTTCTTCAATGTAGGAATGATTATGTTTCCTCTTCAAAAAAATTATTTTTTATTTTTTTCATATTTAGTTGAATTGCCTTTTAAACTGAACAACTTGAGTCAAATGTTTTTGGGGCTTTAATGAATAATTTCTTCCAAACCAGCATAATTGGTTTTGAAACGTGTGTATGATATTTAAACAGTGGTGAAGAATTATGTGAAAAATTATAACAAGTAACTTTAATTAGGTTTTCTTATGACTTCTTCAGAGTTCTTGTTCATGTAAATGATTAAATCATATGCAAAAAAATGCTCTCTCACTCACAGCCTCATTTACTTTATGTCTCTTTCCAGATGCTTCTCAAGGAATACTTGTTATTCAGAATCCAGTTGTTTCTTTCCAAGAAGGAGAGACAGGAAACATCACCTGCTGCTGGATGGGGACAGCTGAAAGAGTTGGGATTAAATGGCTAAAAAATCAAACATTAATAAAACATAAGACTGTTATAAATCAGTCTACAGGATCTCAGAAAGAGCAGCAAAAATATTGCTCAGTTCTGACAATAGAAACAGCAAAAATAAAGGATTCAGGAAAATACATCTGCAAGGTTTCTACTGAGATACCAGTTTTAACTGAAGTTGAAGGAAACGGAACAACTGTCACAGTTAGAGCGAGAAAGAACATCGCTGTCATCACAGATGACAACGGTTTAAATGGTATGTAAGATTCTTGTCATATCTTTCAATATACAGTTGAAACCAAATGTTGACAAAAACTGTAAAATGGGACCCATGACCTTGTTTTTCTGACAATAAATCAGGATGAACTTTTCTTGTTTTAGTTCAGTTAGGGTTAACAGCATATTTTCTGTTTGTTCAACACAAGAATAAATAGGGTTTTCCTTTGTTCAAATTCAAAAGTTGAATTACTTTTTCTTCTCCAATTTCACATCTTGCTGTGACACAAAGGGGTGTAGTTGTGTCTGGTTTACATAATCAATTATTATGATCAATAGTTTAATATTAATATGATTACTTATGAAATTTACATTTCAATTTGAATAGAGTAAAATAATCCTTTAATTGTCCCACAAGAGGAAATTTGGTTGTAACAGCAGCAAAAAAAAAACGATGTACATACTGAACAGGACACAGAACAGAACACAACTTTTACAGAAAAAAATATTTATATCATGGACATAGTTACAAAAACAGAGTACTGTACAGTTTTTAAGAATAGAGAACAGAGAAAGTGGCAAACCCGGATGTAATGTGCAACAGAGCAGGATACTGAAAGATGTTTAAATAATGAAAAAATATTTAGAATATTTACAAATATATACAGATTGTGTATTAAAAACGCAATTTTTTAACTTCCACCAAGTTAGTATATATAAACAGCAAAATAATGTGTAAGTTATAACAATAGTAATTATTGGGTTGATTGGTGCAATTTACAGCATTGATGTAAACATTTATGTATGTTGGGCGCAGTTTTGATTTTTCCCTACGACAGCTCCCACCGGCAGTGCGTGCTGTCCTCGCAAACTCCCAGATGTTGCAGCAGAGAGATTACCGCTCGCTGGCGGAAGAGGCCGACCGCATCCTCCAGGCTACCAGGAGCTTCACGGTGCAAGGGGTGGCTCCCACATCCCCAGCAATTCCTGCAGGGACACTGGCGGTGTCATCGGACCCTGGAGAGCCATAAGTGGTTGCTGGGGTTGTTGCGCGGAGTCGCTGGGGAGCAGCCATCTGTTTCTACCACCAGCGGTTCAGCGCCAAAGCCCGGCGATGCCTCCCACCCTGCAGTTTCCAGCCACCGAGAAACAATACCGCCAAGGCTCGGTAGCAGCCGTGGCCGCTGCCGACAGGGAGAGGTTGCTTTTCATCGAGGACACCCGGTCAGGGAGACGTTTTCTGGTGGACTCTGGTTCGCAGAAGAGCCTGGTTCCCCATGCTGGATCCGACAGGCTGGCTGAAGGCTGTTGAGCGTCGCTGACTGCTGCTAACAGCTCATTGTTAGACTTTCAGTGGAACTTCGTCATAGCCGCCACTTCAGTTCCCATCACAGGGGCCGATTTCCTCTGTGCGCACGGACTGCTAGTGGACATCGCTAATGGGTGGCTGATTTTTCCTCTCTGCCTTGTCTAACGCAGGGAGCTGGGCTGTCTGTCCATGCTAATGTTTTAGCTTCAAGGGATGTTTTTCAGCACTGGTTATCAGAGTTTCCTTCGCTGACGGTTCCCAACTTCTCCACCGCTGACACTAAGCACGGGGTAGAGCTATATATTCCCCGTTGGCTGCCTCGATCCCGCTAAGCTGATTATTGCTCAGGAGGAGTTCGCCAACATGAAGCACTTGCACTTTTACAGTCCTTGGGTTTTTCTGTAACATATGGGGCCAAAGGCTGATGGTCAGTGACTACAGACGCCATTAAGGTAGCGGTGGGGGTGGTGTTAGAGCAGCGCGTCGGAGGGGTTTGGCAGGAGCTTGCTTTCTTAAGCCGCACACTGCGCGACAACGAGCGTGAATACAACACTTTTGACAGGAAGTTGCTGGTTCTCTACCTGGCTGCAGTCTGAGCCGACTGGCCTTAAGCTGGAGGAGAGACAGGTGCAGGATGGTGGTCCGTCCCTCCTTTGTGATGTTTCAACTGATAGTCTCCGCCCTCTGGTTCCTGCTTTGTGTCGCCACCGTGTTTTTGATGCATTGCATTCCCTCTCCCATCCAGATGTTCAAGCTAGTCAGTTCTAGATATATCTGGCCTGGATTGTGGAAGGCTGTGAGGGAGAGGGCCACAGCATGTTTCCCCTGCCAGCGTGCCAATGTTCACCAGCATAATAAAGCACCATTGGAACCATTCCCTATTCCCAGTCACTGGTTCAATCATGTGCATGTAGACCTGGTGGGCCCCCTGCCTCCATCGCAGGGTTTCACCCACCTGCTGACCATGATTGACCGCACCACCAGTTGGCCAGAAGGGGTTCTGCTGGCGTCCACAACATCTGCATGGTGGCTCAGGCATTTTTATTGACCTGGGTGGCACGTTTCGGCCCCCCGTCAGACATCACCTCTGACAGAGGCCCACATTTTGTGTCAGAGCTTTGGTCCTCCATAGCTGAGGGCTTGGGGGTCACGATCCACTGCACCACCGCATTAAATCTGCAGGCTAACCGGTTATGCAAGCGTTTTCACAGGTCGTTAAAGACTGCGCTCCATGCTGTTCTGACCGATGGCAACTTGGTCAACCGTCTACCGTGGGTTATGCTGGGTTTGCGTTTCGCGGCTAAAGAGGACCTTGGTGCTTCTCCAGATGAACTGGTTTTAGGCCAGCCGGTACAGGTTCCAGGTGTGTTTTTTCCGGAGGCCCCCTTCATCATTGTTTGCCCCAGTCATTTGTTCCAAAGAGCTATGAATCTTCTAAGTTTGTTTTCGGCATAAATAGACTGTCTGCATTGGTAGACTGAAACCCGCCCATTTTCTTAAAGATTATGAGGTGAAAACAGCCCAGGCTCCTCGTAGAGGACGTCCTCCGTCCCCGGCGTGGAAAGATTGCTTTCCTCCTTCCAGAGCCTCTCATCAGCCGTCAGAGCCCAAATCATTCTCAGCCCCCCACTACGTCCTCCATCTTGCCTGCAGGCATTCTGGAATGGTTCTGCAGGTTCCAGGTTCAGCCGTTCCGGCCATTTACTCAAACCGAGGTTCCTGGACTAGATGTGGACCCTACTGGGTGTTCGGGGAGGGCAGACCACCAGGGGGCTCCACTTACACCCAGACAACAGAATGTTTGTATTTAAAAACGTTTATGTTAAAAAAAAAAGTTCAACTTGGCTGTGGCATGAACGTTGCAGTTGCATGTTGGAGTTAATGAAACGAGCTGATAGGATCTAGCTGTGTCGTCCTTTCATTCCTCCACATATACTTATATACATATACTTTATATATATATATATATATATAACAACAAACAATGAAATTCTCTAAACTCTAAACCAGCCTTGGCAATGAAGTATATTGTTCAGTTCGATGAGGCCTTCAAGCTCCTCAGCATTTAGCCCCAGCTTGTAAGGAGAAGCCAAAACCCAGATATGCTGTATAAACACAGAGCAAACAACAAAATTTAACAAACAATATATCAGATTATGAGTAAAGTGATTCTGAAGTAATCATTACAAACTAAAATGAAGTGAAACAAACTAGTGAGGGCAGGTCTGGATCTTACCATGTGTGGGTCACCATCACAACTGCATTGCTACCAATTGCGCCTCTGTCCAGCCCTGAGTTATGGAGATAAATAAGACAATTGTTCAAATATTGCATACATTTTTTGTTTTATTTTTTTTACCAACTTTTTACATCATGTACAACTGTGGCGCACTGGGTACCACTATTGCCTTTCATCAAAAAGATTGTGCCTTCAAATCCGGGGTTGTGCTCTTTCTGCATGGAGCTTGCATGTCTTTGCTGTGCAAGCGTGGGTTCCCTCCAAATACTCCAGCTTCCTTCCACAGTCCAAAAACATGACTGGAGGAAAGGATACCCGGTAAAGATAATGGATGGATATTTCAATTGATAGGATTTCAAATCTGCATTTGAACCAGATAACTCTTACAAAGTTATGCATAACTCCTGATCGATGCACAATAACTGGGAGTCGTCCTGCTGAGATTAAATATTCATATATGACACAGGACCATATTTTAAAAGAAATCATTAGGATATTTTTGAAAATTACTTTCAATTTAAGTTTTTAAAGGGTGTATGAATTTGATAAACGGTCATTCCAAATTGTTAAATAACACACAGCTTCTTTTTTTATCTAAATAAAATTAAGTATTGCAGAAATGTCCGTGGGGCAACCTGTTCAAACAGTTTGTTACAATAACCTGACTAATAAAGCTAACTTCTGCCTATCTGATTTTTCTTTCTCTGTGTAGGGATTTCAAATGTTCCCAAAGAAGATTTCATCACATTTGTTCTGAGATGCCTGCCCATCTTGGCCCTCATCACATCCTTTTTCTGGCTCTACCACCTAGGAACTAAAGCTCAAAGGGACATAAGAGGTATTCAAAAAGATGTTCCACTCCACGGTGTCATAGCAGATTATATTCAGCATATATTAGCTGTGTGGTTAATCTAACTGGTGTTATGTTTCAGTTTCAGCTGCACTTAAAAATGAAGCCACTTCATCACAAAGCAGAGAGGAAGACCAAGAAGTAGATGAAGAACTAAGAGAATGTCAGAAGGAGAATGATGAAGAAACTACGGAATTATAAATGATGTAGACCACACTGACTTGAATATATATATATATATGCAACATAACTTAATTTATTTCATAAAATCATAAGCAAGAACATAAATTACAATGCAACTGCAGTAACGAAGGGCAAAGCAGATAAATAGTTTAAAATAGGCTCTTTTTTATCTCAAGTCTTCTTTGGGGGTTATGTTAAGTATTTTAATTGTTATGGATTGCAATTAATGTTGAAGCATTGTTAATTTGCTGAATAACTTCTTTTGGCTGATAACAGCATTGTCTTAAAGAAATAAATTGATATTTGGGACTTGGGATGACCTTACCCTTAGTTTATATATAATAATTTGTTATTATTGTGTTAATGTGTGTTTGTGTGTGTGAGCGCACACTCACTTATTAGTGCTTTTAAAGTTCATGTGATAATAGAGCACTAATGCTGCATTCAGACCGCAGGCTTTGTCAGCGTCGGCAACGTCAAGATTACATGTTAAGTCCATGGCGGAGGCCATTGGAGGAGCGTCACGGTCTCTGCGGCACTTTGTGAGCTTTGGCTCCGTCAACTTTTCAAGCTTTTCCTGCTTTTCATGCGTCAAAGCTCCGAAAGCCAGCAACGCAGAAGTTCAGCTAGTTGATCTTTTGACGGTGCTGACGGCCCTGAAGCTTATAATTTAGCGATGTCACTACACGTATTTTGAATATAGCAGGAGCAGGAAAAAACTACATTTTAAGACTAGAAAACGCAGATTTAAAAAAATCATAAATAACACTTACCGAAGACAGATGGAAAGGCGCTCTTCGGGAGGAACAGAGAACCTGTAGTTGGTGTCCTGGTAGGCGATTTGAGCTCCGATGCGGCCCAGGAGGTCATAAAATTGGGCGTGGGACAGACAGAAGTACCGCTGAAAGCGGACCTCATCCATACGTAGCTCCTGGAGAAAATGGTTAAACTCCCCAAACTCAGAACGCATCCGTAGAATACGGTGTATCCACAAACGGCGCTGATGTTGCTGAAGTCGACGTTGTCTAGCTTTTTTTAGCAAATAGAGCCAAGCCACACTCTCAATACTATCTGCCATAGTTCAGAATGTACAGCAACAGAAGAAGCGTTTTTTTTTGCTCAGAAGTGGCAGACTTTGCAAGCTTCAACATAGAAGCGTCAAACTAGATGCGAGACAAAGCCCTTGGTCTGAATGCAGCATAATACAGCACCACAGAGTGAAAGAAACAAAAAGAGCCCCCTGCAGTGAATTATAGGGAGGAACAACCTGTGATCCTGACATTTAGAAATTAGAAGGGTCAGAAGGGTCTGACATTCACTGTATGTGCATTTACACTTTAAGAAATACAACATTTTGTTTTATTCAGGAAACCACATTGAATGATTTTTAAAGAATTTATTTGTATTTTATTGCTGCTTGTAAGTATTTGAACACCTGAGAAAATCCGTGTTACTTCTTGGTACAGAAGGCTTTGTTTGCTAATACAGACGTAAAAAAAATAAATAAATAAAAAATAAAAAAGCAAAAACATGTTAAATATATTATAGTAAGTCTGTCTAAAATGAACAAAGTTGGTAAAATAGGTTGATTGAAAATAATTTACAGTTATATATGAAGAATTTGAGCAGACGGAGGATGTTTGCTTTTAATGAGCTCCTCGAATCTTCCTCAGAAAAAAAAATTCAGGATTTTAGTGGTCCTTTTCCTCTATTAAGTCAGACATTTTTTTTTTTGTCTTTAGGGTTTTGCATCAATGAAATATAAAGTCCTAACAACACATTTTCAACTTTGATAAACCGTTATCTGTGAATGTCATTTTTAATGCTTCTTGTGAGAATACTCTTTTCTGTGTCTGTTATTAATCAGAGTTGCTGCAGTCATATTAACTTTTTTGAACAAATGAAGACTACTTTGTAATTAGGTTTAACCAAGCTCGCATGTAATGGTTCTTCTTAGGAGTCACAATAACCACACACCACAACAACCAGATTCTCAGAGCATAAAGACTTAGCTATGTCACCAGAAATTTTGTGAGGAAAATATGCCTGCCTTTAGTGTTGCAGGGTCCTACTTTCAGCTATCCAAAGTGAATTTTATCCCCTTCGTTAACCAGTCAGGACAGGTGGATCATGTTTAGTCCTTTTCAGGTTACCTTGAGAACCAGACTTATTAAGGTAACCTCAGGTTTTTGCGACACTGTGTTCACATGAATTGTGTTGTAACGCAAACATTTTTATGACGTTCGGTCACCAGCTGTGGATTATCTGATGGATGCTCTACATCTTCATTCAGAAATTAAAATAGTGAACAGACCAATCATCTGTAAGGAAATGTGAATTAAAAGTGACGTGGATGTTGATAAAATAAAACCAAAAGTCTCCCTTCTTTAACATATCTAAGTACAGTTTAAAATGACTGAACATGATAATGGCAAGCAGCTGAACAAAACCCCTATTTCATCACCTCCCACTGTGGGAAATGTTAATGGTTGAAAATGTGAAACGTTGTAAAGAGGCTTCAACTACCTTTAACTGATCAGCATCATTCTGTGTTTTACATTCACACAAACTGTCAGCAACAGCTGGACTGTTTGATCTATTTTGGATATAAAAAGCTCGAAAGGAACACATGCAAAGATGAAGCTTCTTCTAGGCGCACTGCTTCTCTGTGTCTGTTCGTCTTGGAGTAAGTAAAATTTCAACATTATTTTATTATTCCTTCATCTGTTTGTACTATACTGTTCTCTACAGAAGTCTTGAATTGTGCCTCATTCATTAAAGCGCCAAAGGATGTTTGGAGGTGATTTTTCAAACTTAGAGTTCAGCTGTTTTTGAATCATATATAACCATAAAGAAATGGTGTTAAAACTTTTGCCCATGTGGTCCATGTTTCTAGTTCAACGATTTATTCAAGTTTAGTTGTGCCATTGTAATAAATGTATTACAATGGCAATGGAGACTGAATCATCCTTATCCCCATATCTATGGAATTCTGCCATGACAAAGTTGTGGTTGTTTTTTTTAATACAAAAAGATAAAATAATTTTGCTTTTTTTTTCTTTCGTCAAAAGCAAATCTAACCGGCAAAGTTTTAATGAAACAAACATAAGTGTTGGGTTTTTGTAGAAAAGGGATCTGTAAAACAATTAAATCTTAAACGTAAAAGCGTCTCACAGGTTTGCTGGTTGTAAAAGAAAATCCCATAGGTTTCCTAGTTCTTACAAATGTTTTGTATTTTCATTAACTAAAATGAATTTGGAATACTTTCCTTTTCCAAAGAAGTTGTTGTACTTTCCTTACTTTATGTGATGAAATGCGTCCAATTCTTTATTTTTGTCATTAATGCTGGATGTCTGTGGTCACACTTTCTATTAAGATCAAATCAAAACAAAATAAGCGGAAAAAAGTCAAAACAAAAGAACGAATATTTGTCTTGTTATAACATTTCATTAGATGCATCTTGCAACATTTATTAGATTATTATTGCCTGTTTTTGTATATATTTGAACTTGTATTTACCCAATGACCCAGTGATAATTAGAGAAACCGTCCAAAATGTATATGATATTGTTGCAGATGCGGGCATTGTATGTATTCGTTTCACTACATAAATGTCGTGTTGGCAAGGTTTAAAGGACTCAAAAGGCCCCCACAAAACCAGCGCGAGACGATAAGTTATGTTATAGTAAAATGAGTTTATTTCAAAGGGATGCTGAATGTGAACAGTCTCTGATAATCGGCATGAACGGAGGCCAGGAACGAACAGGAGCACTGGAGCAGAGAGACGAGAGGTTAGTAATAGAATTGTGGATGGGGAACACACAAGTGGATCCGGCAGGTACTCACAGAGGACTTGAGGTGACAGGTTTGATTTGAGATACATGGAAGACTGGGTGGATACGGAGATGGGACGGAACCAGGAGTTTGACGGCCCTTGGGCTGATGACTTTTTATGGGAAATGGACAGAGGAACTGGGGTGCAAGTTTTCTGGGAAAGTGTTTGAGAGGGAAATCTGTAGAGGAGAGCCATACCTGTTGTCCGGATGAATAGCTGGGTGCTGGTCGCCTTTTCTTGTCTGCCAGACGTTTGTTTTGGGCAGAATTGCGTTGGAGGGCAGCTTGGGTTTGACTCCAGACACGTCTGATAGCACATAGACAAGCACGGACCGATGGAACCACTGGGTCAGGAAATTATGTAGGGAGCAGAGGAGGTTGATAACCAAGAGTGACTTCAAAGGGAGAGAAACCTGTTGCAGAGGAGATGTGAGCATTATGGGAGTATTCTACCCAAGGGAGATGGATGGACCAGGTTAGTGGATTCTTGCTGCACAGACATCTGGGGGTGTTCTCGATTTCTTGGTTGAGTTTTTCACATTGCTCATTTGACTGAGGATGGTAGTCGGAGGTTAGGTTGGCGGTGGCACCCAAGGCGGAACAGAATTGTTTCCAGACGGTTGAAGTGAATTGTGGTCCTCTGTCAGTGACTATTTCTGATGGGATTCGATTGGAGTTTGAAAACACTGTGTATGAGTTGCTGGACTGTTTCTGATGATGATGGGAGCTTGGAAAGGGCAATATAGTGACAGGCTTTGGAGAAACGATCGATGATAGACATGGTAACTGTTTTAGCTTTAGATGGAGGAAGACTGGTGATGAAATCCAGGGCAATGTGGGACCAAGGTCAAGTGGGTGTGGGTAATGGTTGAAGAAGACCGACGGGAGATTTATGGGATGGTTTATTTTGATTGCAAACGTGACAAGCGGAAACATACTTGGCGACGTCTTTGTTAAAGGAAGGCCACCAAAAATACCTTCTGAGAAGAGCAATGGTGCGACTAATTCCAGGGTGACAGGAGAACTTGGCGGTGTGGGCCCAGTGGATGGTCCGTGCTCAAACGGCAGATGGCACATGCAGACTGCCTGGAGGCCCACCGCCTGGATCTGGCTCGTCCTGTAGGGCGTTGTGGATTGATTTCTCGATGTCCCAGGTGAGAGAACCGATGAAGCAGGATGGTGAGAGTATCCCTCCCAAGTTTCTTGGGAGGAGTCTTCATCGGGCTGGTGAATTCTGGAGAGAGCGTCTGGTTTTTGGTTCTTAGAGCCGGGTCGGTAGGAGATGTTGAGGTTGAATCTGGAGATGAAGAGGGACCAGCGGAACTGTCGGGGATTCAATATTTTGGCTGAGTGGAGATATGAGAGATTTTTATGATCGGTCCAGACGACGACAGGAACCTCTGCCTTCCAGCCAGTGGTGTCATTCCTCCAAGGCCATTTTTATCGCGAGGAGTTCTCGGTCCCCCACATCATAGTTCCTCTCCGCCGGCGAGAATCTCCTGGAAAAAAAGGCACAAGGATGAATCTTATTTTCTGAAGGTGATCGTTGGGAAAGAATGGCGCCTACTGCTGTGTCCGATGCGTCAACCTCTAGAATAAACTGTTGCTTGGGATCTGCTTGGGTGAGGATGGGAGCTTGGGTGAAGGCTTCTTTGAGAAGTTGAAATGCTTGATTGGCCTCTGTTGTCCAATGAAAGGATCTCTTGGTTGAGGTAAGTGCGTTTAAGGGTTCAGCGAGTTGTAATTGTTGATAAAGCGTCTGTAGAAATTGTCGAACCCTAATAAGCTTTGGAGCTGTTTACGGGATTCAGGAGTAGGCCAATCCTGAATTACTTTAATTTTAGCTGGGTCTGCCCTCACGTGCCCGTCTCACAGGATGAATCCGAGAAAGGGTATTGTAGTGCCGTGAAATTCGCATTTCTCTGCTTTGACATATAATCTGTTCTTGAGGAGCCTTTGTAGAACCTGTCGGACATGTTGTTTGTGTTGATGGAAGGACTGGGGAAAAAAAATGAGAATATCGTCTAGGTAGACGAAGACGAACCTGTTAATAAAATCACGGAGAACGTAATTAACTAGGTTCTGAAATACTGCTGGGGCATTGGATAAACCGAAAGGCATGACCAGGTATTCGAAGTGACCAAGCGGTGTTTTGAAAGCTGTCTTCCATTCATCCCCCTCTCGGATCCGGGCTAAATGGTAGGCGTTTCGGAGATCTAACCTGGAGAAGATGGTGGTTTGATTTACAGGCTCAAGAGTGGATGAGAGTAACGGGAGAGAATACTTGTTCTTGACGGTGATTTGGTTAAGACCTCTATAATAAATGCAAGGATGGAGAGAGCCATCTTTCTTGGCCACAAAGAAGAGGGGAAGAGGAGGGACGGATGATCCCGGAGCCGAGGGAATCCTGAATATATTTCTCCATGGATTCTCTTTCCTTGATGGAAAGGTTGTAAAGGCGGCCTGAGGGCAAAGGAGCACAGGTTAAGAGATCAATACAGCAGTCATATGGTCGGTGAGTAGGTAGAGAGAGCGCCAAGTCTTTGCTAAAAACGCAGCTGAGGTCGTGGTAGTCAGGAGGAACGTTAGAGAGATCATAGTTTAACTCAGGAACAGCTCTGGGATTAACCTTTGGTGGAACGGCGGACTTCAGACAGGCCTTTATACAATGGGGACTCCAGGAGTCGATACGATGGTGAGACCAATTGATGTGAGGATTATGTATGGATAACCGAGGACTATGAGATTCTCGTTATTTGGGTAGATAAAGAATTGGATCTGTTCATGATGATTACCTGAGACAGTGAGTGTAACTGGCTGGGTTTGGTGGGTTATTGGAGTCATCTTGCTGCCGTCCAAAGCTGTGACCAAAAGTGGACTAGGCAGTTCAATAACGTGAATGTTATTCTGAGTGACAAGATCTGGGTGAATAAGATTCTGTTCCAATCCTGAATCAACTAGAGCTATATGTTGTGAGGGGTTTTTATTTCCATTAACCTGGTGAGTGGAGGAAATTGTGAATCTATTAGAACTTTGTCTCTTAGAATCTTTTGGGCGAACCGGACAGTGACGAATTAGGTGTTGTGATGAACCACTGTACAAACAGCAGTTATTATTTAAGCGTCTTTGTCTCTCTTGTGGGTTGAGACGAGCCCGACCAATCAGCATGGGTTCTGGAGAGTTTTCCCTGGGAGTGGAGGACTGAAGGACTTGGAGAAACCAGATGAGATTGTTTCGGTACTGTAGGTGAGGCTCTTAAACTGGATCGTTCTCTGGACCGGCGATCTATTTTTATGGCTAGGGCTATTAAATCGTTCAAGGAGTCAGGTTCGTCATGGGTTGCGAGTTCGTCCTTCATTCTCTCATTTAGGGCGTGGTAGAAAGCTCCTCTAAGAGCTGGATCGTCGCAACTGGACTCCTCAGTAAGAGTCCGGAACTCAGCCGCGAACTCAGCTACTGGGCGATTGCCTTGTCAGATGGTCCATTGAGCTCAGACAGACTCCTCGCTTTTGACTGGGGAAAAGGTGAGTTTGAGGAGTTTGAAAAAGTCTCTAAAAGGTGTACTATGAACTGTTTCGGGTTTGAAGAAGGCTTCTGCCCATCTAAGAGCTTTTCCCCGGAGAAGTCCAATGATGTAACTTATCTTTTGAGAGTCGGAGGAAAACGTGTGGGGAGAATAAGACAAGACAAAGAAACCTCTGGTTTTGTCTAGCTCTCCTGAAAAAGGTTTTGGAGGTGGTGACCCACATCCTGGAACCCGGAAATGGAAGTAGATGGCGGGTTGTTTACCTTTGAACAGAGGTCAAAAAGCTGTTGATTGAGGCAACTTATGGTGCATTTTGGAGAGCTATTTGTTGGGATAAATCTTGGATAATGTTTTCGTGACGTCCTAGAAAAGTATCGTGTTGTGAGACTGCATTCTGGAGTTGGGCTGCTGAGTCCAGATTGTTCTGTCATGTTGGTGGGGTTTAAAGGACTCAAAAGGCCGCCACAAAACCAGCGCGAGACGATAAGTTATGTTATAATAAAATGAGTTTATTTCAAAGGGATTCTGAATGTGAACAGTCTCTGATAATCGGCATGAACGGAGGCCAGGAACGAACAGGAGCACTGGAGCAGAGAGACGAGAAGTTAGTAATAGAAGTGTGGATGGGGAACACCCAAGTCGATCCGGCAGGTACTCACGGGAAGAACGGGACACAGAACCATGGGATGGTAGTTAGGATCCAGTCCTGAAAGTTGGTTGAGTATGACAAAAGATCTTGGCTGTGTGTACAGGTGGAGCGGGCAGGCGGACGAGGAGAGACAGACCAGCGGAGGCAACGGTGCAGAGGCTGACCGGGAGGAGATCCAGAGCTTGAAGTACGGGGTTTCCAGGGAAGCCTTCCGGATGGAACGGAGACGATGGAGGAGACCCAGGAGGACGAAGGAGGATGGATCTGATCCTGTGAGGGAAATCCAGGTGAGAAAAATCCACAAAGCATGAATGCTTTGGAGCTAAGTCGGCCGTGTTACCATGCTTGCAGCGAAGACAATCTGCCTTCAGCTTGCAGCTCCAGTCCCTCCTTTATGCTGGAGCTTGATGAGGTCCAGCATAAGCTGCACCTGCCACCAATCAGCCACGCCCCTGCAGAGAAGGTGAGGGAAAACACACAGCAACACAGAGAAACAGCAACACAGAGCAGGATCCTAACAATAAATGCCATTTCCATTTTACATATAAAGACCAATCATTTCATTTATAGAGGGTAAACAATGACTTTCTCGAAAACAGGGATTCTGATTGTCTGATTTGTCTTATGTGATTTCACCAAGTTTTGCATGATTTAACATTTTGCTCCTTCATGTCTCTTTGCAGTGGTTACTTCAGGAACACTTGTTGTCACTCAGAGTTCTGATAATTCTGATAAGGAGAGACAGGAAACATCACCTGCTGCTGGATGGGGACAGCTGAAAGAGTTTGCATTAAATGGCTAAAAAACCAAACGTTAATAGGCAATGAGATTATCATGAAGAAAAAATATTGTTCATTTCTGACATTTGAAGAAATTAAAATGAATGATTCAGGAAGATACATCTGCAAGGTAACTGTAGAGATACCAGTTTTGAATGAATGTGAAGGAAATAGAACAACTATCACCGTAAGAGCCAGAGAGAGCCCAGCTAACAGCACAGCAGGAGGTAGGAGCCAGTGAATTTGCTCTTAGCGCGAAAGATAGAATTAATTTTTCTCATAAAACACTTGTGGCTAGTCATATCGTATTAAATTTTGTATAATTTCATTTTAAACGTCATCTATTTAAAAAGGTTTTAAATCACTACTCTACGAATATAACTTATTTTACATTTGAATTTTTTGTTGTCATTTTCGATCATTTTGTTTTGTTTTCTATTATGGGCACAGAGGCAGAAAATAAGGGGCGAAATAAGATGAATTAAAGACATAAGAGAGGAATGGAAATAAAGAAAATACAAGAAAAGCCTTTGTGTCTTTCTACATGGTTAATTTTTCCAAATAGAGGACAGATTCCTTGGGTGGGTAGAGTAGCTAGAAAAGTATTTAATTGTAATAGCTAGAAAAGCACTTGGAGATCACACACCTCTGCTATAACCTTTTGATATATGTTGCTAACTAAAAGACAAACATGCAAGCTCCGGCCTAAACATAATTCTTGGCTTGCGGTAATAAATCTGCTAAATGTGCCTTTTACTCAAAAAAACACTCATAAAAATTTAACTGAGTTCATGTAGCTAGTTGCTAACCACCTGTGTTGATAATGATACTTTGTGTGTGTCTGATCTGAGGTCATGGAATTCCATCACTTTCCCGACAACCAGCGTTATCATTTGTCCTGAAGTGCCTGTTCTTCCTCGCCCTCATCTCAGCCGTCTTCTGTGTTCACTATTTAGCGTGGAGAGCGCAGAAGAAGTTTGCAGGTACCTGATCAGCTCTTCTCTTCCCTGATGCAGTAGAAGCACGTTTGCCACGGCACATTAGCTGTGCTGGAGCTAACTGGTGAAGTTTTTCAGGTTCAGCTACTGCAGAGAACAACGACATGTCTTTTCAAAGGACAGACGAAGACCAAGAAGAAGAGGAAGGAGAGCAGATAATGGCGGAAGAAGGAGCAATATCACAGGAGGAGAGCGAGACCTATGCTGCATACCTGAAAGGTGTGCTGGAAGATAACGATTTGAATTCAGCTGAAATGTGATGGATGGATGGATGGATGGATGGATGGTTGGTTGGATGTCTATATAAATGATAAACCCTTTGAATTACTATTACAGTGAATAGACCTACTAGGGGTGTGCAAAGGAGCCGGTATTTGTATGTGTATTTGTTGAGTATTTCTATTATATTTGTTTTCAAGTAAGATTCAAAATAGTTATAAAAATATATTTTTTTACATTACATTTCTAATTAATGCTATTATCCATTATAAAAATTATGGACATGCAATATTTTTTTTTCTATTAATCCCACAATGAACGTGTAACAAGAGTGTAATTAAAAAAGAGACCAACAGAGCATGCTACTGCATGCAGATGGGGGGAGGGGTACTTTAGGATGGATAAGGAGGGAAAAAAAAAAAATTCTTAGCCCTAACCCCAATAGGGGATAAGGCAGAGTTACAAAAGTCACCCCACTACACAAAAGCACATATTTCAAACAGTCACAACAAAATAAAAAAAATGGTAGTAGGGCAGGGAGGGGGATACCCCACACAGCAAAACACGGTCATTGCTGGTCGGCGCCCCACTCCAGACCGCGGGCAGGAGCAGGAAGGAGTAATCAGGTAGCAAGGACATTGATATCAAGGAGTGTGAGTGTGTATCTTTAATTGTCGTGTGAATTTGAATGCATGTGTGCACCAGTAGCAGATGAGCTGCAAACACTCTCTCAGTCCAAGTCTTATGGACGGTTCAGACCGCAGGGTTTTTCAGCATCAGCAGCGTCAAGATTACTGTCTCTGCGGTGCTTTGTGAGCGTTTGCTCTCTCAATTTTTCAAGCTTTTCCTGCGTTTCAAGCTTCAAAGCTCATAACGCTGGCAACACAGAAGTTTAGCTAGTTGAACTTTTGACGGTCTTGACGCAACACGGCAACCAATCAGAGCGTCTCACTAAAGTGACGTTGCCCGACATTGGCGATGCTTAGCCAACCACGATTCGGGCCTGTTTAAAACATCCAGCAGAGAAAGGCCTGCCCACAAGCTTTGCTAGCTTCGGCTTAAAAATGTATCTTCTGTTTATATGCATCAAACTAGTTGCTTCATGAGCGTTGCTTGACGCTGACAAAGCCTGCGGTGTGAACGCACCATTAGTCTTTCATCTAAGATGTACCACATGACCTATAGGGAAAACTGATACCATGAGCTTGCACCCCAGATGAGGATCAGATAACACAATTTGTTTTGGAGTCCCCCAGCCTTACGTCAATGACTCAATGCAATCTGCTGGGATTATTGAAATGATCTTTCTTATAAAGTGCCTTGAAATGACAATTTCTTGTGAACTGAACTTATGTAAATAAACTGGATTGAATTGGATTCAGGCCAGAGCTGCCTTAAAGGGACTATATCATGCTATTTTACAGCTTTCAACTTCTGGGATAGAAATGTATATCATAAATTGTTACTGTTGGTGTTATACAGTATTAATTTGTCCTGAAATTTAACTTTTATCCTGAATTAATGTTGGACCACAAAGTGAAATGGTTTTTTTCTCTATAAACCCTCTTCCTGCACCCCAACACTATGCTCCGCTCTGCTGTGCTGCAGAACCGGGAACAGATCACACTGAAACAAACAGTGCTAAGCTTCATCACAAGCAGTATTCTCACAAATAACTTGAAACACACACATTTGAAGCACAGGGTACTACAATGAAACTCTGTTATATTAAGGGCTCAGACATTTGTTTTTTTTATTTTTGTATGTAAAAACAGAGTCAATAAAGCCTATTTCATTTGTTAAATCTACAGGCTTTAGACAGAGCCCAAACCAACACAGCTGTGTCCACTAAACAAATCTTTCCAGCCAAGTATATAAAAAGCAGTGGATGTTGTTTGCAACTGTTTACTGAACATTCCGAGATGCTACAGATCAATTAATTCACCAAACAATGCTGTTACAAGATCACATAACCAGCTTGATTAATGGCTAACACACATTAGCATTAGCATGTAGCCACTTACTTCTCTGTCCATCAGGCGTGTCTTTGTTCTTTGATCAAGCTGCTGTTCTTTAGGAATGTAGAATAAAATCCTGTAATCCATGCAGCCAAACGGCCGTTTTCACAGAGAAAGTAAAAAAATCCAACAAAAAAGTGTTTTAAACTGCCAAAAACCGAGGAAGCCATTAGCTGAGAGAACGACGGAGGAGGGTGTGTTTGAAAATCTACCAGGGGTTGGACGCTCTGCCTGAAGGGGCGGTACAGACACCTCTAGCTCTCAACTTTTAACCAGTGATGTCACTAGTTGAACACTCAGTCTATTTCTAGGAGAGGGAGGGGCAGCTGCTCAGAGAGCAGAATTTAGGAGGATTACTCGGACATGTGTGAATTAAGCCAAAAACCACTCTGGTGGGTGTTTTTATGAGAAAAATGCATTACCAGATGTTTGAAAACTCCCAAACTTGTTTTTGCATGATACAGGCCCTTTAAGTCTCTTAGCAGTCGTGTCTCATTCGGAAAACCCAAATCAGGGACAATTCCGACCAAGCCTTGCTGAAAACTTCTCCACAATGGATCCCACTTTAAATACGAGTTCTGAAACAGCAGCCAGTCTGCCGGCCAAGGCATCCAATCTGCAGTCCTGCTTATATAGCGCATGAGTCTGCATGCTGACAGTACGGCACATCCCTATGTTCAGATCAGGCAGCTTACCAAATGCCACAGAAGCAGGTCAAAACTAGAACAGAAGGCTGCCGAGAAGCCCAAGGCAACACTGCTCCAGGAGTTTCCAGCATATACAAAATGTATGAATAGTTCAAAAAGAGAAGCATTCAAAATATAAATATTATTCTCTCTAAATCTTTTGGGAGACTCCAAATTGAAACTTAAACTTGAATCCAAAAGTTAATTTGGCCTAAAAAAAACTCGCCAAATTAACAGCAGACTTACACTGAGGCACGGAAGTGCCACCATCATGCTCTAAAATTGCCTTTCTTTAGCTGCGATAGGATGAAAGACTTACTGAAAAAAGCCGACATGGCTTGTACAGTTTACATGGAGGTTGGTTCTAAAAGTTTTATACCTAAATTGATTTGTTTTTAATCAGTTTGGTTTTATTTATATGGAAACATCCTTTATTGTCATATGTAGGGGAAGAACTAGCAAAGTTATAGTTAATCAGCACATAGATTCTAAATTTAGTACCTTGCTTCTTGAACAAAAATTAGAGATTAACCAGAAATCACCAGCCACAGGATTTTAACATATGTAGGGACTTTGAAAGATTATTATTGATTTAAAGATAATTATTTGAAAGATTATAAAGTTATTGAAATGTTTGCCCAAATGAAAGATCTGCTTTTTTGTTTATGAAATTGACAACACTGGTGAGTCATCCTTTATTTGTCATTTCATGTACACAAATGGTTTTGTTCTTCAATTACATTTATGCAAAATGCAGTTTGTAGTGTGTAGATTTGTGCCATTTTATGTGGTTCATCTAATAATGATCAAAGTTAGACTGTATGCATCATAGAGGAATTAGTTGGTGGTAATAGCTGTTGAGTTGTTGCCTGATCTAACTTACCATGCCAGAGACACTACTGGTTACAGCAGTTTTCTATAGGTGTTTTTAGCTTTTAAGCAGCTTCAACTTGGATAAAAGGTCCCATAATGTTCTGGTTTAAAAGTCCAAAAATAGTAATATTCAAATTATTTT
This sequence comes from Apricaphanius iberus, assembly GCA_028564705.1. Lineage (NCBI taxonomy): Eukaryota > Metazoa > Chordata > Actinopteri > Cyprinodontiformes > Aphaniidae > Apricaphanius > Apricaphanius iberus. The sequence goes on along the minus strand of JAPXFQ010000075.1, from coordinate 1,632,877 downwards.
TGACTTCTTTTAAGCGTGTGGCTTCGGTGTGCTTTGGTGTCCTCTAATACGTTTTCTGTTTTGCCTGAATACCAAGAAGTTAAAAGGGCTTTCCAAAACAATGTCACTGTGGCACATTTACCATAGAAGAAACCATCAACTAGATTGAAAGAGCTAACTCTGGTATGATTTCAAAGAAGCAGAGCAGTTTTTCCGTTCTCTGATTCAAAAAGCAGATTATGTTAGAGACTCGGTTGTTTACAAGCTCTTTGCAGCCCTCCTGCCCTCCTTGTTCTTTAACTATTAGGTCTGTTTAACGGAAATGGCCTCATGCTGTGCTTTGGACCATCAGTGCAATGATAGAGACAAACAGGAAGACGAACCACAAACCTCAGACACAGCAGCCACCACCCTGCATCAGTCTTCACATAGAGATGTTTAACATTTCAATAAATGACAGCCTGGACGTTCACGAACAGACATCCTAAATCAAGCATCTCTGGTTGAGCTGGTGGCTTTGTTTCCTTTACATCATCACATTATAGTTATCAAACCTATTCTCACCCTAGATCTGTTGTCTGCACAGCTGCAGCAGTCGCTATATATGTACAATATATTGTTTGTACTTCACTCCACTTATTAATTTCTGAGGAATATGTTGCTATTTGTGCAAACTGAAAGTAAAAGTCTATGAACTTTTGCAATTTATTTATTTATTTTTTAAACACATGCTGTATGTGATTTTAATATAAAGTGTTCATGACACAGTTCATCAATCTTTTTGTTTTTGTCCTGTGTTTCTTATTTGTTTATAAGTTCACCTTTTACTGTATCTACCTATATTGTTAACCTGCCTATGTTTTAATGTTAATGAAGTCTAGTCTGGTTTTTTGTGTACGCCACTTGTACATCCTGAAGTGAATATGGTATCAATAATTGTTTGAAGAGACAATGCCTAAGTTCAGGGATCTGCAACCTTGGGTTTTACATGACTTAGGTTTTACATACTACACTGCTGCTGTCTTTTTCTGTCGTAATCCCAAACAGATGATTATATACTTTAAGGTCACCATGTTTGTTTTGACCTGTGGGCTTCTATGATGAGGCAGGGGGTCAAAATGTCCGCTTCTGACAGTCCTATAGTCAGGGGCAAAATCATCATCTCAGAAGTGGGGGGGACACATTTTTCAGAGGTCTATTGAGTGATTTACCTTTTTTTTCAATTCACATTTACCATTCATGTTCAATCACACCTCTCCTTACTGGCTAAAGAACCACATAATCACTGACAGCCAAAGTGCAGCACCAGGGGATTGAATGTAGTTCTTTAAACTATAAAAAAACAAATTCTAAAGCTTTAGCGTCCAAACAAACAGCTCCAGGTCCTGGCTCAGCAAGTCATGCTGATCCAATAGAGACTGCAGAGTGGCTTTTGGAAGCCTTTTCCACAGCGCTGTCAGGGAAACGGGTTTGGAGTTCTTCAGAAATAGCTCTAACTTTTAACTAGCTTAACTGTAGCATGTAACCTACTGAATAGCCATCATTTAGAACATTTTTTGCAGGCAACAGCATTACTCAACTTACATGGTTTGTTTGGAAAAAAACTGTGCAAAGTTCTTTGCCTTTTGCTGGCTCTGGCTGGTTTGCTGAACATGGGTCTGACACACTGCGCAGAACTGCTCACTCAGCAGCACGTCTCCTGTTGATGATCCACCGAATGCCTGGTTTAGCGGGAGTACGCTCATGGTGCAATTAAGACTGCTCGGAAAAACACGTTACTGCATGTTGATAAAGGATAAATTGGTTGTAACGGCTGTAAAAAGTGTGGGGGACAGAGGGCACAGATACAAAATGTGTGTGGTACATGTCCCACACGTACCCCACGTCCGTTACGCCCTTGCCTATAGTGTTAACAAAATAGTGAATCAAAAAATGTGTCAAATGTAAAACTGTGGACTGATAGATTAATTACTGAAACTGTCATGATTGCCGAGTGACTCTTGAGCGCACACACTTGACTCAAACACAGAGGAACAATTAAACAAACTTTCCTGAAAGGTTGTGACTCTGGCAGCGAAGGGATCCTGCACTGGGAGTAGTTCTACAACGTGAATATTGCTGGGTGTGAGTGTGGAAGAGCTCTTACTTGCAAGCTGAAGAGGAATCAGTTGTCAGGAGGGGATTTGTGGGCCCGGTCAGTGGCGGAGGTTGGAATAGAGCTGTGCGGGTGAGATCCAAAACGTTCTCTTCCTTCCGAGGGAAACAGAGGGTGAGCAGGCAGGGGAGAGCCGAAGGAACCCAGGGGGAGGTCGGAGCTTTCCTGGGACTGGTGCGTGGGAGACGGACGGAGCACCAGAGAGACGCAGACACCCAAAGCTGCGGCAGCAGCTTGCTGGGGACCAGACGCGGGGACTCAGTGGAACTGCGTAGAGGAAAAAGTCAAAGGTGAGGAAACAACACTAAGAGTAGCTTGAATGGGATGCTGAAAGTTGACCTGATTACCACTCAGGGCGTATAACCATCTGGCGTCTGCTATAGGTGATCGCACTCCTTATAAAGCTCCTCCTTGATGGAACGACCAGGCACAGCTGGGAACACATCAGCACTGATGCGACACAACCACACAGACAAAGGATCCCACAGTATGTGATGTCCCCCCCCCTAACGGACGCCCCCAGGCGTCCGACCAGAAGACGAGGAGGCCGACCCTTCAAAGTCTGAGATGAGAGAGGGATCAAGGATGGCCGACTGAGGCACCCCAGACCGCTCCTCAGGGCCATGAACCTCCCAGTCCACTAGGTATTGGCGACAACGCCCCCTACGGCGGACGTCCAGGACACAGCGAACTGTATAGGCTGGGAAACCATCCACAACCCGGGCGGGAGGAGGGGCATTGGCCGAGGTGCACAGAGGACTATCGAGGACCGGTCTAATTTGTGAAACATGAAAAACAGGGTGCACTCGAAGGTGAACGGGGAGCTTGAGGCGGACTGTAGAGGGACTGATCACATCGTCAATTGGAAAAGGTCCTAGGAACCTAGGGTTCCTTGAGCCACCCTTGAGGGCAAAATCCCTGGCAGACAGCCAGACCCTCTGGCCCGGAGTGTAGGCAGGCGCTGGAAGGCACTGCCGATCAGCGTACCTCTTGTTCTGGTAGATGTCCTTTGGAGAGCTGCCCTGGTCTGATTCCAAATCTTCCTGCAGTCTATGATGTGGGAACGGATTGATGGCTTGACTGACTCAGGGACTGAGGTAGACAGAAGGGATGGCTGATACCCTAACGAGGCCTCGAAGGCTGAAAGACCAGTAGCAGCTGAAACATGGGTGTTATGGGCGTATTCAAGGAAGGTGGGAACTCCAGGTGGCAGGATTGCTGGCACAAAGACAACGGAGAGAATTCTCCAGTTCCTGGTTCGTAGAAGACGTGAAGTCAAGGGCCACATAGGACCAGGGACGAGCAGGAATGGGGAGGGGCTGAAGTAATCCTGAATTAGGACGGTGAGTGTTCTTATTACGGTTACAGACCTGGCAAGCAGTAACAAACCCAACTGCGTCCTTATTAAGACCAGGCCACCAAAAGTACCGGTGGAGGAGCGCTATAGTGCGGCTTGCCACAGGGTGACAGGAAAACCTCGAGTTTTGGGCCCACTGGAGAATTTGGGAACGGATTGCGGTGGGGAAAAAAAGCCTGTTGGGAGGCCCCCTCCAGGGTCGGGTTCGGCAGCCAGAGCTTTACGGATGAGAGACTGGATGTTCCAGGTGAGCTTGCCCACAGAACAGGAGGGGGGAGGAATGGATATGGGAGACTTGCTGGACTGGTCCAACGAGAACTGACGGGACAGGGAATCAGGCTTGACATTGCGGGTTCCGGGTCTAAATGATATATTGAGATTAAACCGAGAAAAGAAAAGGGACCAACGAAACTGGGTTAAGGCATTTGGCTGACTGCAGGTAGTACAGATTTTAATGGTCCGTCCAGACTATGACAGGGAGTTCAGTGCCTTCAAGCCAATGTCTCCATTCCTCGAGGGAGAGTTTAATCGCTAGCAACTCGCGGTCGCCCATATCATAGCGACTCTCAGTGGGGGATAAATACTTAGAAAAGTAGGAGCAGGGATGGAGCTTTTGGTCAGAAGGGGATCGCTGGGAAAGGACTGCACCAACCCCCGAGTCAGAGGCATCGACTTCTAGGATGAACTGTGATCGAACATCTGGGTGGATGAGGATGGGTGGCTCCACAAACCTTTACTTAAGGGTTTTAAAAGCCTGGTCCACCTCATCAGTCCAGACAAAGGCTCGCTTGGTGGAAGTTAGAGCTGTCATGGGGGCTGCAATGACACTAAAGTTGGGGATAAACCGCCTGTAAAAATTAGCAAAGCCCAGGAAGCGTTGAACCTGCTTTTGTGATGTCGGGGTAGGCCACTCCTGCACTGCACGGATCTTCTTCGGGTCCGTCTTCACCTGCCCACCCTCAAAAACATAGCCAAGAAATGTTATGGAGCGTTTGTGGAACTCACACTTTTCCGCCTTGATGAACAGGTTGTTCTGCATGAGTTGCCGGATTACTAAACAAACGTGCCTCTTTTGTTTTAGGGGAGAGTTTGAGAAAACTAATATATCATCAAGGTAAACGAAGACAAATAAATTAAGGAAATCACGGAAGACGTCGTTTACTAGGTTTTGGAAGACAGCAGGTGCATTGGTCAGGCCGAATGGCATCACAAGGTACTCGTAGTGGCCTATGTGGGTCTTGAAGGCGGTTTTCCACTCATCGCCTTCTCGGATCCTGACCAGGTAGTATGCATTCCGCAGGTCCAACTTAGTGAAAATGGACGAACCATGAACGGCCTCAAAGGCCGAGGCGATGAGTGGTAGGGAATACTTGTTCTTTATGGTGATGGCATTTAAGGCTCTATAGTCAAAACGTGGCCTGAGTGTCTTATCCTTCTTTTCAACAAAAAAGAACCCAGCTCCAAGTGGTGAGGTGGAAGGACGGATGATACCGGCCTTTATGGAACTGGCGATGTAGGCCTCCATGGCCTCCCGTCCTTGCGGGACAGGTTGAACAGACGACCGGATGGGAGAGTGGCCCCAGGGAGGAGGTCAATGGGGCAGTCATAGGGACGATGGGGTGGTAGTGAAAGGGCTTGAGCCTTATTGAAGGCCCGATGGAGATCATGGTAATCGGGGGGAACGTTCAAGAGGTCAGGGGCTTCGGGAGGCTTAGAGGACTCAGGGGAGGTCTCCTGGTAAGAAGGAACCGCAGAAAGGAGACATGAACGGTGACAGGCTGGACTCCAGGATTCGATACTGGACCCGGTCCAGTTAATAGATGGGTTATATTTTCGTAACTAAGGAAACCCTAAGACTAAGGGCGAATCTTTACAGGGAAAGACAAAAAAAGAAACATGTTCCTGATGGTTACCAGAAACTAGAAAGGTCACTGGAAGAGTGTGGTGGGTGATTGCTGCCAAGGGACTGCCATCCAGGGTGGAAGCAAGAATTGAATGGGTAAGTCTCTCCACTTCGAAGTTGTTTTGTCTTACTAACTCTGGGCTGATAAGGTTCTGTTCAGAGCCTGAGTCCACCAAAGCACTAACAGAAAACTGGGCATCTTGCCTCTGAATGATGGCAGGTAAAGTTAATTGGAGGAGTTTCTTTAATTTAGATTCACCCAACAGCACCCCCAGTCTTACTGTTGGGCTCTGTCTTTTGGGCATTTTATTTATAAGAGGAAATGAAATGCTCCGGTGAACCGCAATATAGGCAACAACTGCCTTCCATACGGCGTTGCCGCTCGGCCTGAGAAAGCCGAGCCTATCCGATCTGCATCGGCTCGGGTGACGGCTGGCGCGATATGGGGCGTGGCTCAGAACTCCCCGAAGGACGCAGAGGAGATGGACTCAAAGAGTTGGTAAGCCTAGTTCTGGATCTTTCCCGGATTCGTGAATCAATTTTAATGGCTAGATCGATCACCTCGTTGAGGGAGCCTGGCTCGTCCTGACACGCTAGCTCATCCTTTAACCTTTCTCCCAAAGCGTGTTGGAAAGCAGCTCTTAAGGCTACGTTGTTCCAACCCGACTCCACTGCAAGAATGCGAAAATCTACTGATAATTCGGCCACAGAATGACTGCCTTGCTTGAGACTCCACAGTCTCTTAGTGGGTTCTTCCTCACCCATCTTAGGGCAGAAAGAACGCTTGAATTTATCGATGAAGGTGGCAAAAGTTACGTGGGAGAGGGTACCCACATCATAGTTTGCCTCAGCCCAATGTAGAGTCTTGACACGAAGAAGAGCAATATTATGGGATATCTTGCTCACATCATCTCGGAAGGAGTGAGGGGATCTTTCAAACGCGAGGGAACATTGAACAAGAAAACCCCTGGCCCTGCCTAAATCACCAGAACAAGGCTCCGGAGTAGACGAAACTGCTTCCCGGAAGACCGAGGAGTTCGGTGCGGTCTGACTGGAAGCTGCGGGAGCAGGTCGAGCTGCGGGAAGGCGTGTGTTTTGACCCTCAAAGAGCTCTGTGAGAGGACTGACTGCAGAGTCTGTTGCTGCTGCTGCGACATTGTTTGCAGCACAGCTTCGTGCCGACCCCGAAGTATTCCCTGTACTGAAAGCGCTGAGCGCAAGTGCGTGGCAGAGTCAGGGTGGCCAGATGGTTCTGTCATGATTGCCAAGTGACACTAGAGCGCACACACTTGACTCAAACACAGAGGAACAATTAAGCAAACTTTATTGAAAGGTTGTGACTCTGGCAGCGAAGGGATCCGGCACTGGGAGTAGTTCTGCAACTATGGGGAGCTCGTCCCTGGATGGGGTTTTGACAGGTGAGCGAGATAAACTCGAGAACGTGAATATTGCTGGGTGTGAGTGTGGAGGAGCTCTTACTTGCAAGCTGAAGGGGAATCAGTTGTCAGGAGGGGATTTGTGGGCCCGGTCAATGGCGGAGGTTGGAATAGAGATGTGCGGGTGAGATCCAGAACGTTCCCTTCCTTCCGAGGGAAACAGAGGGTGAGCAGGCAGGGAAGAGCCGAAGGAACCCAGGGGGAGGTCGGAGCTTTCCTGGGACTGGTGCATTGGAGACCGACAGAGCACCAGAGAGACGCAGACACCCTAACCTGCGGCAGCAGCTTTCTGGGGACCAAACGTGGGGACTCAGCGGAACTGCGAGGAGGAAAAAGTCCAAGGTGAGGAAACAACACTAATAGTAGCTTGAATGGGATGCTGGAAGTTGACCTGATTACCACTCAGGGCGTATAACCATCTGGTGTCTGCTATAGGTCATTGCACTCCTTATAAAGCTCCTCCTTGATGGAACAACCAGGCACAGCTGGGAACACATCAGCACTGCTGCAACCTGCAGAAGGAAGGTGACACACCCACACAGACACAGGATCCCACAGAAACAATCATGTTGATAAGTCATTAAATAGTTTTTTTAATACATAAATAGCATAATTTATAAAACTATTTCATTCAAGTTTTTGTATTTTCTTTTTTTTTCTATTATTGACTTGTTGAAAAGATTATTTTAGGCACAAAAAGCATGTTGAATTACCCCTGGAGAAGTTTATAAAAATATAATATTTTGTTCTATAGCTGAATAATAGTGTCTAATCTAATGATACAGAGGAAGCTTTAACATGTATTAAAGGCATCTTTGACAAAACTAAGAATCATTTATGTGTCTCGAGACAGAGCCAAGTGTCCTCTTTTCTTATTATCCAAACTATGGTCACACTAATTCCAATATCTTACCTTTTCATCATGTACGAAAAACCACCATTGCTTTGTTTCATGTATAAATGGAGTATAGGTTTTGTCCATGTTCCATTTTATTAATATAACATAGTTTAATATACATTTTCAAAGTGCCATGAAATGAAGTGCTTTACAGATAAAGACTGATAATGCTTCATATTTTTTTGTCACTTTTTATCCCACTGTAAAAATATTTCAGCAGCAAAGCCTAATGTGAGGTTACTTTTATTTAGCTTTTGCTAATCAATTATTTTTTTACATTTCAAAAACATTCACAGGATCAATGCTTAAATATTTACAAGGAGGAAACCAGGAGGCTTGTCCAGGAGGAAGATTCTGAAGATGAGGAACTGTCTTCAAACACTAATCAACCCCATCTTCCTGAAAAACTCCACTTCATCACAAAGCTATGTTGAACGCTCAAAAGGCGTTACAAGAACACAACACACAGCAATTGTCTCAGAAGGTACTGTACACACTCCCATCTTGGAAGTTCCACCTGCAGGAAATGAAGAGATGAATGTAGTGGTGTTGTTTTACTGTATTGGTGTTATCCTGTATTCCATATGTTTATTTAATTCCAATTTTAAAATAAGTAGCAAAAGTTTATTCATTTATTTATTTATTTTTTTATTATTTTTTTTAACGTGTCCTGTCTAGCAGTTTGCCACTCAGAATTGGTGTCTGAGTACCAAGTACAAGTCCAACAGATTTACTTTCCCAAGCAGAGAATTACAGCTTCGCTGTAATACTCCACTTGATGTATATGTATGAAAAAATCTTTATTAGTGATTACTGAGGGTTCAATTTCCTGAAGTCATGGACACGAAACCGAGACAAGAAGGAAGAAAGGAAGAAGGTGAAGAAAAGAAACCGGACCAGCAGAGGCGCGAACTGACGACACAAGACAGGGAGGCAAACAAAGAACACAAGAAAACATCCCAGTCCTCCGCCTCTGCCGGATGGCAGAGAAGCGGTAAAACAAAACAAACAAAAACAACAAACTGAACAGAACCACACCAATAGTTCAGATCCAGTAATAAAAACTAAGAATTACAAATTCACTACACACAAGCATGGATTAATGAACACAATACTAATGTTTCTGATAAGCTCCTGGTAACAACTAACTAATGACGATAACCTCAGCTCAAGATATGTCCGTCCACACCAATGTCCCCACATCTATGTGTGTGTGCGAGCATGCAGGTCTGAATAAGGTTTCCCCAGGCAAGTGATAGCTGGTGTAAGGAACCGTCAATCCGTCCTACAGGAATCGACACAGACATGAAGGAGGCAGGAGATGCATCCATCCAGAGTCCCACAGAGCGCAGGAGCCGCAGGCGGACCAGCACAGGGCCGATCACCCACCAAGAGAGGAACAGATGGAAGCCCCAGGGGAACACCGAGCAGCCGCAACGCTGGGGCCTGAGAGATCGCAGGGACGAGCCTACGGGCTCCGCCGGAAACCAGCTACGCCAGGGCAGGCCCGGAACAGGACCCGGAGGCCACGGGGATCAGGGGCACCCCGCCCCCCAGCAGGGCCCCGACCAAGGACCCGCCGAGAGGGGTCCCCCGCCGAGAGAGGTCCCCCGCCGAGAAAGGTCCCCCGCCGAGAGGGGTCCCCCGCCGAGAGGGGTCCCCCGCCGCCGCCGCCAGGCCCAGCCAATGCTGGACAGCCCCCCCAGATGAACCGACCAGGTAGTAGAACTCATGGAACTGGCAGGAGCCTGGGCGCTGGGCACGGTCCCCACCGATCCACCGGACGGCACCAACCTACTTTACAACCCCGGCACCCCCATAAGAGGTGCCCCAGTCAATCCAAGGAGGATGTCGGCCCGAAACAGCGGCAGCTCGACACGCCGGCCCACCCAGGACCAGCCAGGCATGCACCAGGACCGACCCCCGGCCCCAGGCATCGAGAGCCATCATCGACCAGCGGGCAGGAGCATCCATCACCGACGGGGAGTGACGGAGGGGAAGAAGATGCACCAGGCCAGAGGGCAGCCAAACACCCAACCTGACAAGTAGACATAGACAGACAGAGACACTCATACGTACCCTCCCTCTCATGCGCACACATTCTTACATATACAGGACACACGAAAAAAGGACGCTGTACACTCATTCATACACCCCATACATACTTTATACTCTCAGGCCCAGGGACAGACGCCCCGATAGAGCACCCTGCCCCTGCACCCGGGAGACGGACCCCTTGCCCACCAAGACGGGGACAAGCAGACCGCCAAGGCCCCCACCCCGGCAAGAGTAGCTCACCAGCCCAGGTCCCCGACCAGACGGCCTGATAATCCACCTGGGCTCCAACCCCTGATGGTCCAACGAACAGGGGTGTGGAAAAACCCCCAGCCTCTCTCCCCCTGCTCAATAGTGGTGTTGTTGTGTGTTGTTCTAATGTGCACTTAAAACAGAGGGGTGGGCAAAAGTTTAAAGACATTTTGGGTGCGTTTCTGTTTGGGGTGGGCTCCCTGGCCAAGCTTAGGGCCTCCAAAAGCCTAGCAACGGCCCTGGTAGTGGAGAGTGGTACTGGCAGCTGCTGAAAGTAACTAATAAAGAAACTTTAATCTAATTTAGTTACTTTTAAAATAAAGTAATCAGTAAAGTAACTAAGTTACTTTTGGAAGGAGTAATCAGTAGTCAGAAATCATATTACTTTTTCAAAGTAACTGTGGCAATACTGCTCCCATATCAGTCCCAAGTATTATGCCATATTTCCCAGATGCCTTTACTAATAATTAATAATCACTAAATAGAACTAATCTTGAAATAATTTTCCCATAAAATGCCACAAATATTACATGATCTTTTGAAAAAGGCCAATTTATCATTTTGGATAAAAAGCTACTGTTGGACAGTGAATGTCAGTTCACTAGCAAGGACCACGCTGCAGATTCAGAATTCAACAGTTCGCTAACAAGGACCACACTACGGATTCAAAATGTAACATTTTATTGAAAGCATGTAGGATTGGATGGTCTGGGAATAGGTATCGTCGGAGAACCGGAGGAAGACTCAATGTGGGCATGCAGTTTTCAGAAATCATCTTTTCCGAGCCTGCTCAAGACCCCTCCAGACAGAACCTGGAAGAGAGAAATGTTAAACAATCAGATTAGATAGATAGATAGATAGATAGATAGATAGATAGATAGATAGATAGATAGATAGATAGACAGACAGACAGACAGACAGACAGACAGACAGACAGACAGACAGACACACCTCACCTGATAATTGTGTTAGTTCCCAGGAAGGTATGCAGAATTCTTTCATTTTTTTATGCAGCTGGTCCAATAGAATGGTACATAATCTGTAAATGAATCTATAAATTAAGATTATTTCAGAATTTAACGAAAAATTTCGAAAAACTGTGCTCTAGTGTTATGATCTGCTGGTGCAGAGGAGGGCTTCCCTTTTGCTGCACAGTTAGGTGTAGATGTGACCTTTACTGCTGCCTCCCTCAGCAGATATTATTGGTGGAAAAAGTATTTTCCATTAGTTTAATGACTCAGAGGTTGAGATAAATGTTAACAACTTCTCACCTACCACTTCGCTCTGTGTTTTCTCACTCCAATCGCAGCTCCCTTCATATTGGTCTGCTGGAAGACAGTGTTAGAAGAAAAAACAATTGCATTTTGTCATTTCAGATATCCTTTTCTTATTGACATTTTTGAGTGTTTTCGTGTCTTTATTCTAATGCTAGACTGGTTTAATGATTCTTATGTTGTGAATTATGTTATATGTAAACAGCAGAGAGCTTTTAAAGTGGATATTTTTTTATCTTCAGGGAGCAAGTCATTAAGACACAATGCTCATTATTATTATGAAATGCACAACAGCACCACCTACTGCTTCTATCTGAAACAGTGCAGGCATTCTCTATGACATCTGTAAATGTATTCTTCAGTATTACTTATGGTAAATGAACTGAACTTATATAGCGCTTTTCTAGTCATACTGACCACTCAAAGTGCTTTACATTGAAGCCACATTCACTTATTCGCACTCACATTCATACACCGACACCCAAACTGGTTACGACTGCATGTTCTCCAATGATATTAGCAGACCCAGGTTGTGTCACAGCACAATGACTGCGTGCGAAGATGACAAAAAATCAATACACTGACACGGCTCGGTAGGACAATGTTTCTTTTGGGGTTAAGTGCCTTGCCCAAGGGCACATAGACATGTGACTGGAGGAAGCTGGAATCAAACCTACAACCCTCCAATTGCAAGCAAGCTCTACTCTACCACTGAGCCACAGTCACCCATGAAACCACACATTCCACATTAGAGTCTGTCTCTATTATGACAAGCCCAGTTATTATGAAATTAGTATTTTATCTGCTGAATATTTCAACCAGCTAAGTTTCAGTCAAAACCGACTTTACTTTTCATGACAGTTTCTTTTTAAGAAGCTACCATGTTGGAAGTCAATTTTTTACATTGAATAACTTTATCATTCAGTGCCAGTGTTTTTCCCTTTCATACTAACCTTTTTTCAGAACCTTGTGTTGATATTCAGCCCCATTGCTTTGAAATGATATGAAATGAAAGAATGAAAGAAATAGAAGAATAAAACTTTTTTAAAAATCTAAAAAGAATGTATGGAAAGATTGCAACTATCCATGTGTTTGACAAGAACACCTGAGAATGGTGCTGTTGAAGGAATATTCAAAGTTCACTTTTACCTGGGTTTTTCCATGAACATCCATGAGCACCATCTGAAAGTAGACACTCATGTCTACATTAAAAAGATTTCTGACATTCAGGATGTCCTCTGCAACAAGTAAGATACTACCCTGCTTCAATAAATCTTAACTATGAAACTAACTACTTAAATATAAGATAAACTGCAGAATATTTAGATTTGGATTATTTATTTATTTTAAACAACATTTTGGCCTTCACATCACAAGTGTTGTCAGATGTCAGTTTAAAAACACCTACTGCTGCCATCTGGTGACTGAAGATTGTAACTTTCTGCCCAGTTTCCCTTCAATACATTTTTAGAGCCACAATAGCAGCTTGAAGCACTTGTTATGATTACAGCATTTGCTACCATTAACCCAGGCTGTGGTTTAGCTGTGACATCTTCACTTGGTACCAGTGCTTGTTGCGGCTGTCTATGATCTGGTTATATTTTCCGTGAACACCACACGAACAAAAAAGAAAACACTGTTGTTGTGTTGTTGTTTTTTTCAACTTAAGATGAAATTATTACATGAATCAAAAACCCAATAGTTAACTGTGTCACACTTTTCTAGTGATACTGACAACTTGGCCACATTCGCCCATTCTTGCTCACAAATGTGTACACATAGATACAAAAAAATACAGAGCTTGATAGGCAACTTGGGGTTAAGTGCCTTGCCCAGGGGCACATTGGCATGTAAAAGAAAGAATTTGGAATTTAACTTCTGACCCTCCATTTGCAAGATAATTATTGTACCTATTGAGCCATGGCCACCCAATTCATAGATGATCACAACAGAGATAGAACCCAGGCTACAAACTGGCTGGTGAATAATCATTAGCTGAAAACATGATCAAATGTTTTTGACAATCTGTAAATTTATTAATGTTGAAAATAAATGTTTGGGTTGAAGTACTGGGTAAAACTCTTGACTCAGTGAAAGTGTAAAGGGATCCATTTTTTTATTTATTTCAATCAGACTAAGATAGTTTGTGCCGTGTGTCTTGACTATGTGGTCAGCACCAGAGGAGCGCCACAGGGTAATGTACTCTTACCATTTCTTTCTGCACGTCGTCGCAGAATGTATTGAAAACGGACTGAGTACAGGTGGACCAATCTTCTCATTTTTAATTTGAACAAAACAAAGGAAATAGTTCTAGCTTTTAAGAGAAACTGGAAAATGTAAACACTGTTTCCATCTTGGATAAGCCCAGAAAATTCAAAACACCTTAAGAGCTGCATGTGCTTCATCAGCGAAACAGGAATTCATCACTGACAAAGCAGGGGATCCCAGTTACCTAGCCATAGCCAGTAGAGTAAGCAAGAACTCAACTGACAGCTTTCATATCTAGACTGACAGATATAATCAGTTTTTAATCTAGCCAATGCAATATAAGATTAAATCTAATGTGATTCTACATAAAAAGGTGCAGTAGGTTTTCAAATAAATGTAATATGAAACATGCACTTTAAAGTTTTTATAGTTGTAGCTTCATGAGGGTGAAGGTGGTGGTAAACCTGTGCGTGATTAACCACTCAGAGTGGATGACCCAGGAACATTCATAGTTTCCTTGAGATTATTTTCCTTTCTTTATAACGGGTCTGAAGAAATGTTTGAGCACTTCATTATTGTATCAATCAGTTTGCACAACAATGTTTTTAACTGAAAATATTTGATGATAGTTTGTCTCTGTGTTCACCATATATGATTAACGACTAATCTCTACATGGCCTTGTGAATTGATTCATAGTCTTTATAATTTTTCATATTTTGCCATGTTGCAAACACAAACAAAATCAAAGGAGTGCATGAGTGAAAGTGGAAGGAAAATGATGTGGTTTACTAAAATGTTAATGAATGAAAATGTTCTGTGAAGGCCTTAAAGATTTATTACAGAACTTCAGCAAACAAGCAGCATCATCACCTAGGAAGACTGTATTCATCCTTTTAATAATTTTTTTTACAAAGAATAAGATCATGTACTCTATGAAAGAATGGACAGACACAAACATTATATACACTATTCATAAAGTGCAAACAACAAGAAGATCAAAGAATACATGAGACAGACAAGTCAGTCATAAACCAGTGAAGACATTGAAAGAAGGGTTAGATTGTGAAATAATCTCCCAAATTCTGAAAACCTCATAAAAAACCTTCTTGAATTCATCTTCCAAAAATGTAAGCCATTTTGTACAACCACCAACCTATAGGCTTATAAGGCCAATACGGTAACTGTGGAGGAGCTGCAGAGATCCACATCTCAGGTGGGAGAATATGTTGATCGTTATCAACTCCATAAATCTGGCATTAAAGGGAAATCCTTTTTTCTTTTTCAACATGGACCTTATTTGTAGCTTCTTTTTTTCAAGGTAAACCCTTTTTTTAAAACATGGACCTTATTGTTAGCCATTTTTATAATTTTTTTCACTCACAAATAATCTTTTTATATTGTTTTGTGGTTAAGCCCCCAAATCGGCCCGGTAGACAATCAAGATGCACTTCCGAGGCATTCCTAAATCTAATGAGAATATAAACATGGTAAAACTAAGGCGTTCTGGGCTGATTAAACCTCATTACAAGTGGCATTTGTACTGCCTCGAGCACTCCCGTTCTACGGATGTACGCTGATCAAGACTGGATATATAAACATTACTGAACAGCTCAAACTGGCTCTAAACCTCACAGGGTGAGTGAAAAAACATAAAATTGCTTAAAAAAAAAAAAAGGTCTAGGTAAAAAAATAAAATTAAATAAATTCCCTTTAATGTAATAAGAGCAACAAAAAGCCATCAGGAGTCCCATTCAAAGTTTGCAATGAAACATGCATCTGTATCAAAACGTGAAAGAAGGCCTATGATCAGAGAAGACTGAGATTAACATTTTTGGCTTCTATACAAAATCCTATATGTTTTTGAAAAGAAACATTGCACTTTGCCCTGACCAAAACATGATGAGAAGACAGGTGGAGGTAAATACTGGGTAATTCTTGTTGAAAACCTGACTTGAGATGGGGGTGACCGGGTTCACCTCTCAAGAGGAAAAAGAACCTAAACATGCAGCCAGAGATACAACAGAAGAATTAAATTGTGTCATTTTGTAGGTCTTCTGCATGTTCTCCAGATGCAGAGGTAATATTTCCCTAAACAGATTTTTTTTTCCTGTCTACCAAACTGTGCATGCTTGGTTAACTGGTTACTTTAACTTACGCTTAGGTGTGTTTGAATGCCCCTTGATGGACTGTTAACCTCTTCAGGGTATACCCCGCCTCACACCCATTGACTAATGAAGAGTCTCCACCCCCTTAACCCCCGTAGGTAGGATGACTGAATGCATGAATAAATTCACTTATAATAACATATATGGTAAGGCTGTTTAGTCCACTTTCTCTATTGGATGAATATGATGTTCCCATGGTTCATTCTCTTTTCTCTTCTCTTGCTTCTTCCACCACAATCTCTTCCTTTACTTCATGGTGTTCCTCTGTTTTTTGCTGCCAAGAGGCTTTATTTCCTCCAGCAGCTGAAATTTAAACAGAACATCAATAAACTCTGTAGCTAATAAAGTCTGTTCTACTTTGAGATTATGTAACAATTTATCCAATACCTGCTCTGTTTTTCTGGGTCTTAGTCCCTAGATAGTAGAGCCAAACAAAGGCTGTGATGAGGGCGAGGACGGGTAGGCATCTCAGGACAAAAGTGAATACATCCTGCTGGGAGCCGTCTGAAATAAAATATACATTTTCATCATCATTTCAGCTTCCATTTTACTCTAACTTTTTGCTAATTACAAGTACTGTTGCCATATTGGTTGATACAAAGAATTTTACTAAGAGCTCATTTAAATGTTCTTTATGCAGCTTGTTTCCTGCTCCTGCAATAACCTGCGCTCAGTGTTACTTTTCAAACACCTAAATCCCGATGAGAGGTCTAAGGACACAGCTGTCTTTTACATCTTTTGTATTGTGTGTCACATTGGGCCACATCTGATTGTATCAGCTTCAATTGCCTCAATTACCATTCAACTTTCTAATGATATTCTAATGGCCTCAGACAATGGACTTCTGACTGTTCTGGTCTTGTTGGATCTCAGTGCTGCTTTTGACACAGTCGATCCTAATATTTTGTTAAAGATGCTTAAACATGTTATAGGGATAAAAGGAATGGCACTAGGCTGGTTAAATTATATTTGTCTGACAGATTCCAGTTTTTTAATGTAAATGATAAACCTTCTTCACCCTCAAGGGTTACTTGTGGAGTACCACCGAGTTATCTGCTTAGACCAATTCTTTTTTACTATTTATATGCTTGCAACTGGTAAAATAATTAGACAACATGGGATACCTTTGCACAGTTATGCAGATGCTACACAAATATATATACATAGATATATATATTACATATATTTATTTTTATATAGATAGATTACAGAAATGTCTTGAAGATATTTTAACCTGGATGACTCTAAACTTTCTGCTGTTATATAAACTAGTGAAGCATTGTTTTACTTCAAGGCTGGACTACTGTGATTCCTTATTGTCAGTGAGTCCCCAAAACTATTTGAACACCTTCGGTTTTGATACTTGTGTGAAGCTGATTCTATTACCTGTCACTATCCTGCTGTTACATCTAAATTTTCCTTTTGTGGAAAAATAAAGGATTATTCTATTCTATTTTATTTTCTTGTAAATACATATTTCCACCGTATGAACCTTAAAATAACAAAAACACATCTCATAACTCATTGGAAAGTTGTATGTATATTACAAATATTTGTAAAGTTGCAACTGAGCTGAAAATATTAAGAAAATGCTCAAATATAATTTGGGTAGAGCAGAATGTAGGCAGCACAACATAGTCAATAAAAAAACAGTGTTTTCTTGCCGGCGATATTCCTTACTGTTAGCAGTGTATGGATTTGGGTCATCTCTAGATTTCTCTTCCCATTTACAGGTTGTCTCCTCATCTGCAACATAATCGTAAAACATGAAATTCTTGTTGCTCCAAAAAAAAAAAATAAAAAAATTATCATTGTTTTCTAATATCTTTTAATGTGTGGTTCAAATTTCGGTTGGGGATTGAGAACCAACCAATTTATCCATCCACCATCCATCCATCCATCCATCCATTCACACAAACTCTATAAATAGTGTTGGTACACTGCTACCCTCTCCTGAGATTGCCAATGCGACAGGCATGAATCTCCTTGCGGCCACAGTTCCGGTCAGCCACTTTAACAAGGCAAAGAACACAGCCCACTTGGACTTGATTTCCCCCGCTCCACCATGACATGTTCAAAGCTCTGCTGGAAGCAAGAGTTGAAGCTCCTTCTGACACAGGACTCTGTCAGACGTTCCAGTCTTATCAGGACTATCAGAGGTGTGAGTTGGCTCCACCCCTCTCTTTCACAGGACATCTCCACCCCACTCTTCAGCCAAGTATCCAAAACATGCGGCTGCAGATCAGATGAAACAACAAAATTTGATTGAGCTGCAGCCTAAGATATCCTGGTGCTGAAAGCACATACAGACACCCTTATGCTTGAACATGGTGTTGAACGATCTGTGGTGATGAACAATCCATGATGAGCACAGAAGTCCAAAAACAAAGCACCGCTCATATTCAGATTGGTGGGATCATTCCTCCCAACCACATCTCTCTAGGTCTCAATGTTATTACCCATGTGAGCGTTGAAGTCCTCCAGCAGAACAAGGAAGTCCCTGGGAGGCACCCTCTCCAAGGACTCCAACAAGTGTGGGTGACCTGATCTGCCATTTGACACATAAATGCAAACAACGGTCAGGACCAGCCCCCCCCCCACCCCACCCCACCCACCCATAGGCTACCCTCTTGTTCACTGGTTTAAACTCGATCGTAAAGGTGCCAAGATGGGGGATAAAAAGTAAATCCAGCCCTACTTGGCATCTCTCTGCAGAGGCAACTCAAGAGTGAAAAAGAGTCCAACCCCTCTCAAGAAGATTGGTTCCAGAAAAATGTGTTGAAGTGAGTCTGACGATGTCCAATCAGAACCTCTCAGCCTTGCACACCAGCTCAGGCTCCTTCCCCATCAGCTCATCAGAGACTTGACATTCCACGTCCCAAGAGACAACTTCTGCAGTAAAGTATCGTTGAGTAGCTCATGAGAAAGCGTGTCCATGTTGTCTCTTTGGGTCGAGCCAGGCCCCATGGGTAAAAGCCCAGCTTGCCGATGTGCCCCTTGTCCAGCCTTAGCCCCAGGGATGGGCCCCGGTGACCCATGTCTGGGTAAGGGAACACTAGGTCCATAGCTCTTGTTTATTATCAGGGGCCTTTGGGCTGCCTTTTGTCTGACCCCTCATGAGGACCAGTTTGCTATGAGGGACTCTAAGAAGGGGCAAGAAGACCCCAACAACGTAGCTCCTAGAATGTAACACGCAAACCCCTTGACCCAAATAAGGTGGCAGGCTAGAGAGAGGCCATATTCATACGATGTCACAATATATTACACCATGAGTTGCAGCAACTATATTGACATCAGCTATTTATATGATATTACTTACCAATAGCAACGGAATGAATTATGACAGCTGTTTTCCCTTTGCGTCTGACTGCATCGTCTTTATCTTCTAAATGAACTGATGGAGTTTCTAGGAAGACATTCAAAATGTGTTAGAAAAGAACAAATTAAATAATCCTTTACTGCATTTCTATAAACATCAGGCCTGTGATATTTTGCTCACCTACCTTCTACAGTGTGGGTATTGCTGTTGTCATCTTGTTTCTCTTCAACTACTCCATCTATTTTCTCTTTGTCACCAAAATAAAGACATATGTCTTGTTTAAAAATCTCGGTAAACTACTACATATCAAGCCAACAGAGTTTTATTTGTTACCTTTACTGGTCTGGTGATCTGTGCTGTCAGCTGGGTTATCTTTGGCTGTAACTGTGATGATTGTACCATTTCCTTCAGCCTCTATTAAAACTGGAATCTCCACAGAAACCTTGCAGATGTATCTCCCTGAGTCACTTTGTTTGATTTGTTCAATTATCAGAGCGAAACATTTATTTCTCTGCTCATTTCGAGAGCCATCAGACTTATTTATGAAAGTCCTCTGCTTGATTAGTGTTTGGTTTTTCAGCCATTTGAGGCCGACTCTTTCAGCAGTTTTAGTCCAGCAGCAGGAGATCTCCATTCTCTCTCCTTCCAGGAGAGTAACATCTGGACTCTGACTCACGTGGAAAAAAACACCTGTCAAGGATGAGTAGTTGAAACTTGCCTTTCATCGGAAACAAATACTTCTACTGTAAATGTCATCATTTAATAAACTAAGGCCCTGTGTTATTGGCCATACACAGGTGATGTAATTACATTACAAATGTTTTTTTAACAGTTTGTAAAAAGTCACAATATTAAATAACCTGCATTTGTATAGCGCTTTTTCATGTCATAGGACTCCAAAGTGCTTTCCGTCATTTACCCGTTCACGCACATTCGTAAATGTTATTAAAATTGTGCGTTTTGATAAGCCGTATTTGTCAGATTAAAAATACCTTTTGAAAACAACAACTATTAAGCAGGCATTAAACGTACTTTCCATTAAGCCCACGTTTCTGAATTAAAAATCTCTTTGTTTGGTCAAATACAATATCCTGATCTTAAATGGCTCTAAGGGAAAACTCCTCATGAATAATAGAAATAAAGGATTCAAAACATCAGTCTGATCGCATTAATGTGTTTAGTGAATTGAGTTATGGGTATATTTAAAATTTTCAAGCTATATACCTGTTAATTTTTTATACAGTAACACATAATGCCATTATTAGCAATATATAAATATATTAACATTTATGCTGCTTTTTATTAATTCTGTCTTCATGCTTTGCAACATTCAAAGCATTTTCAGCATTTTTCTTTTTTAGTTTTTTATAGATCTCAGTCCAATGGGATATCTTTAAGGTATGAATTTGTGATAATTCATGTAAACATAAAAAAAAGTTGTAAATTGTTCCGTTATTACTTACTCCAGGATGAATCCAAACCAGCGCACAGAAAAAGAAAACACAGTAGGGGGTTCATCCTTCAACCTAGATCCATTACTGAAAACTGATACGAAGCTGTCTAGAGTTTCAGACAGATTATAGGCTACATGCCATATGACATTCACAAGTCTTCTCAGAAAAGAGAAACATATTAAACCACAGGCTGTGCTCTTTCCCCTTGTAGGGTAATAAGAGCCACACCTTCTTTTCTGTCCTCAGTGTGCGTTATTGTTGTAATGAAAGATATTAGCTTATTTTTAACTTTTGAAAAGGTAGATATAAAGATTTGTTAAGTTTGAGAGAGAAAAGTTTTAAAAACTAACATTTTAAACATCATAAATGTCATATCTCTTCAAACGGTGGACAGTGAACACAACTGGTTCATGATATACAACTATTCAAAGACAATCTATATTACTGCCTAAAGTAAATGTGATTTGATGTAAAGATGAATTAAAGCACTGGTTTAAAGTGCGGTTAATCTTTATGGATGCATTAAAAGGTATTTCATATACTAAAAATATTTATTTTCTGCAGATTCTGTTCTAATATGCAATAAAATGTGTTGTTTTGATTGCTGTTAGTTCATAATTTAGTCATGTCAAACTAATAATCCTTGCTTTATGGACCTTTTCTGGTTTGTACAAGCTTTTTTCAGTATGTGATAAAGGTGGAAATCCCCAAAATGTGTTTTCATTTGGCTGCTCCTCTTCTTTTTCTTCTTCTTTATGTCTCTTCTTTAGGTCTAAAACAGATTTTCTTGTGGAGTATATTGTGCACAAGAACAGAACCTACTGATAGGATTTTCTGGGCTGCCTTTCAGTCTGAGATATTTCCTTTTCATTGTATTAAAAATGCAACAAAATGTCTTTCAAACTTCAACTTGCATCAAGGTCTACAGCGTTTTTTTAAATCTTCTTTACGGAAATGGCTTCACTCTCTGTTTCGGACTGTTGAACAGGAAGATGCTCAACCACAAACCTTGCAAATGCTGAACACAGGCATGAATCGGTCCCTGTTTCACAACTTTTAAAAAGGACGGTTCAGAGGTTTCAATACGTTACAATTCTTTCATAATTTACTATCCCTTGACCTGGCAAAATGATTACCATTTTGTAAAGCGCTTTGAGTGGTCAACATGACTAGAAAAGCGCTATATAAATTCAGTCCATTTACCATTGTATTTAATGCCATCCCATCATACTTAAAAACGTTGAGCTCTAGAGGTGACATTTTTTTATTTGGTACTCTCAGTTTTTAGAAACATTTATAGCACATTCAGATCTGTTCTCAAAAAATTTGAAAATAAATATAAATATTACAGAAATAATTCAGAGAAACAATGTTAAAACTTTTCAAATAATTACACTCATGTAATGTATAGAGGAATGTATTTTTTAGCAGTTATTTACTCAAAGCTAAATAAAACGTAATTAGTCACATTGCCTTTAAGCAATACAAATCAAGGCTTGTTCACACTGTGCATTTTCCAACCATCATAGGAAATCTTTCGTCGTGACATAAAACGGTGAGAATGATTCCCAGGTCTCCAGGCATCCGGTGTGACGGGCCCTTCCGACTGCTTACAGAGCAATCTCACAACCAGATTCAGACTTCAAGCAGTGCCAGAAAATCTAAAACTTCATTTGGCCATTCGGCCTTTTCTTATAGAAGTGTTAAACTTTGGAGCTCACCACCAACTAAACTAAAAGTTATACCCGAATTTAAAAAGTTCACCACTAAGGTAGAGTTTTGGCAGAGAGACAATCAAAAGTAGACTCATGTTTAACTAGTGCTGCTTTTAATGTATGAATAAGTGACACCTATATAGAGTAGATGTGTACGGATTGTGTAATGAAATTTTATGTGATAGGTTTTATGCTCTTTTTTGGTGTTGTTTAGAAGCCCAACCAGGGACAAGAGCTGAAAAAATTACCATCTGCTGTACACTCTAAAGCATCACATCAGTTGTGACTTGTTCTGGACTGGTGAATTGCAATGTCCCTATTAAATAAACAAGTCAAATGAATAAATATACACAGTCTTTTGTTACTAGATTACTATATGCACTGTCTTCTTAAATTGTCTTGTAGCAATGGACAAAGAGAAATGTCTAGAGGACTAAGTGAAACCTTAGTAAAGCACCATAAAATTCTCAAACTCCATAAAATCTCGTCTCCAAGAGTCATGTGAGAGGAGAGCTTTGATGGAGAATCTTCGGGTTAAAGAGACGGGCCCCAATCAACTCGAGTTCCCTATCAAACAACCAGGAAAGGGATATGAACTATCTATCCGAAAAAATAAAGAAGGATGAGAACAACAGGACACACATGGATACTTTGTTGAAGCTATCCATATTAGGACGGCAAAACATCGCCACTCAACTTGATGACAGTCACAGTCTTGCTGCGAGGAAGCACAAAAAGGGGGGTAGATAAAACCCGGCACGTTTCATCTAAAAAAATCGATTGTGATCAGTTTTGAGGTGCTTTTCAGTTAGTGTTGCGTTGACAAGACGAGAGAGTTATCAGATAGATTTATTTCTATTTAAGGAGATGAGATGACAGACATTTCCACCCATTGTCAGCTGGTGCTTGTTCTTGTCCGACCTTGCGGGATTTTCTCTATTCTCCAGGTCACCAAAGCGAACTGTAATTCTGGAACAGGTGGTTTCACATAGACATCCTAGAGCCTCTATAACACTCTGGAACTTCCACAATCATGTTGTAAACACTGTGTATGAGCCCTGAGACAATCTGTTCAAGGGTTTTCACATCATCATAAAGTCTGGAAACGTTCATCCACAAACTTTCAGAGAGGCTTATGGCTTTGTTAGGGTGCTGGAAGAGTCGTTCAGGTTTTTTTCTAAGACTGTTCCATAAAATCATGCCTCATGTGGACATGCTATTCAGCCATCTACAGAAGAGGAACATCTGCTCACCATCAGGTTAATAACTACATTTTATTTATCCAAGTCTGAAAAAAAGTATTGTAATTATAATACGTTTTTCTCATAGGATTAAGACCTTCCTGAGAAGCTCCATGCCGCAGCATCGCCTCAATACTCTGGTCATGCTTTCAATGGAGAGGAAACTTAAGCAAAACATCACTGACTGTTATTTTTATTTTTTTAAGTTACTGAAAAGTTTGCCATGCAGAAGGAAAAAAGAGCAATGTTCCTCTATGAATGAGCAAAAGATATTTACAAGTTCTTCATTTGTACATAGTTACCTTCAGCCATGTTGGTTTGTATTGTTCTTGGATACATCAAAGTAAAGATTCTGTCCCGTGATTCAGTTCATTTTACAGTTTAGACGTATCAGTGTTCTGAAAGCAGAAGAAGCAAGCAGAAAACCTGGGGTTTTAGTGTAGTTTGATATTTGAAGCAAAGGTAAGCTGTTGTGTATTTGTTCTTAATTCTCCCCAAAGCACTTCACTCCCGTGTTTACTGTCTTGTGATATGTAACATTATTATGATGAACTAAGTTTTTTTTTATAAACTTTCAGTAGGATTCATTTCAAAAACACACTTGCAGAATCCTTGACCTAATTTTTAGGCTAAATATATTTGTAAAAAAAAAAAAAACATTATTAACTAATTAAACTGATCACACATATTTATGGTTGATATTGTCAAATTTTACTTAAAATACAACACTTAATATTTGTTATTAATATACAAAATTGGCCTCTTTTGCTGACTAGAATAACCTTTTCTGGTGATTATTCTTTTCATTTTATGCTGGAATAAAGCCTTTGTATGTAACTGAAAGTGAAAATGTTTTTTTAAATATAGATTTTAAATGTTTTATTTTATTTATTGTCATTTATTTGGATCAATGCAGCCTCTCCCAAAACATATCTCACCAGCTGCCATGTATAAATGTATAAAAAGATGTGTTATCAGAAGGAAAATGAGGAGAACACACTCTCATCAACACTGTAATACCCTAGAAGGTTATGATTGGTCAGCTGCACCGTACAGCTGCAAACCAAGCAAGGTGAGAAAAATATGTGATTTCAGATACTTTGTCTCCCTGGTAATGCCTCCAAGCAGGAAAACGGTAAAAAGTTAGCCCATTTGAATCTTTGAATCTCATGTGTTGCGCTGCTGCACCCAAAAACACAACAATAATTTACCATGGTTGGCTAATAATAAATGGTAGATCCAATGAATAATAGATTAAATTACACTGCAAGAAAGTGAGTACGTCTGTAAATGGCATGCTGTTGTCCGAGCAACAAGTAAAGGGGCTTCCAACATGGCGGTCGCAGCAGGTAATGAAGACACGATCCCATGCCCTATAGGCAGACTCAGTCCATGAGGCATCTACGTAATGTGTCTATGGTCACTACACTGTTTCAGGGTTGATAAAGCAGAACATAGCTTCTTGTCGGGGCACGGTGGTCGGACTCAGATGCAGAGGCGAACTTTGACTGGTTGTTTCCCATATTTTATTAAGAAATCCAAAGTAATACATGCAGAGAGCACAGGTCGAGGAAACACACGAGGGGAGGTTTGACGAGGAACTACCGAAGACAGAAAGAAACAAATGGGTATGTAAAGGGCAGGACAGCAATAGAAGGACTAAACAGAACATAGCTGATGACGATTAGACAAACGAGGACACAGGGATTGGCTGTGATGAAGAGGATAGGAAAAACAAACAGGGTGGAAGGGGTGATGCAGACAGAGACGGATCATAACACTTCTGGTGCTTTCCAACGCGCCATGATTTGTTAGTTGTGCACTGCACTGACACAAGTCAAAGCAAATTGTGGCTAAAGCCTAGTTTATACTTCTCTGTCAGCAAGTTTGCTCCCAGACGCAGACATATTAATGGAGTCGTTTTCCTTTTATTCTTCTCCTTTAGTGTACGTTTTGCAAAACAAATTCCCACCAGGACAGCAGGGGTTGCTGACTTTTTCTGGCGGGTCTATTTTCTTTAGCTTGTAAACACATTTCCCCTTCCAGGAGCAATGGCCAACAGAAAGTAGGTTTTGATTGAACTGGAAAAGTCTTTACTAGAAGTGCAGCACACTGAATACCCAAAAGGTCTCTTTCAATGGTAATCTCGAAAAACTGAGTTTTCTTTCATTAAAGTCACTCACTCTGTGTTCTAAAAGCATGCTGCATATGAAAATGTTATGTAAACTTCAATCCCTAAAGCAGTTACATGAAGAAAAGAAACCAGAAAATACCTGAGTTTGAAAAGGCCCAACAACCACACGTCATGATCCTAATTTAGTATTCCTGGCCTCGCTTACCTAGCTTTGGACCGCCCACGGGAACGCGGTTTTTGGCAAGGTGAAAGCCGTGCAATTTGCAGCTGCTAGAGGCTACCGATTTTACAGTACTGGCGTTGCCTTGAGGTTGAACTTAAAAGAATTATCTTTTAAGGGGGGTTGCAGCGGCGGCACTTGTTCCAAACAGACTATTAGGTCAAATCGGACGAGACAACTCACTGGATTTAAGCATACTGCTAAGCGGTTGAGGACTAAATCGGTAGCAAACAGAGAGACTGTGGCACCGAATACCTGTCTCCCTGCTGCGTGTGACGTCCTGAAGACTGTAACTGTGGTAGCTCTGGTGGTGGAGTCCTGCTTCTGCCAGTAGCACGTCGAGTCTATTCTTATTTGGTAATGCTAAAGGCTAAACTCGATGGTAAACTCCGTCTAAACCCAAATAGCCTACTGGCACCATTTTTGCCTAATGTTACTGATTTTTGTAAACAGAGACAGTGTAACAGCAGTGTTGCAGTTAGCCAATCAGGGTACAGAAACTTACTGCGCAAGCCCCCACATCTTGTCTAGTCTCCACTCCCACACTGAACTGTCATGAGCTGAAATAGACTGGGGCGTTTTTGTTTTTTTTTGACAGAAACCGACTCAGATGGTATTCTTTCATACCAGAGAACATTAAAAATGTATAAAAACACCAGTGAAGGAGAACTTTAAAAACGCAAGTAAACCAAAACAGCATTCTATTTTGTTGTTCTGTTTGTGCTCAAAATCACCAGAGACCATACTAGATAGACTACCTTTTCAATATAATGCATCTAGTGCCCAAAAGCTGACCACTGATTATATCTGCTATAGAGCACCATTCTGTTGAAATTATCTCTGGCTGATGTTGAGCAGACCAGCTGGGACATCGGTATCTGCACCTGGGAACATAAAGTGTCTATGGGGTGTATGAGTGAGTGTACAGCGTCCTTTCCTCTGTGTCTTGCTTTGTGTGTGTAAGAGGGAAGGTACATATGTCTGTGTCTGTATGTCTCTGTCTACCTGTCAGGTTGGGTCTTGGGCTGCTCTCTCGCCTGGCCCATCTCAGGCCCTACATCTAATCCGGGGCCAATTTGTTCTCTTTCATCTTTTGTATCATCAACTCAGGCCTGTCCACACTAAGCCGGATAATGCCTTAAACGTATAAGTATTTAGTCTACACCCCCCTATCCTCCACACTAACCCGGCGTTGTTTAAGGTCTGTGGCCGGATAACTATTAGCCGGGTAAGAGAGCCGTGTAAATCTTAATTCAACGGCTAAACGAGCTAGGGTGGACAGCTTCCCCGGATAATGAAAGGAAGTGGCGTCAATGAATGCTGCGTCAATAACAATACGACACTTCAGACAAAGACAACAGCGAAGAGTAATAAATCGATCTCGTCGTCTGTCCACACCAAAAACTCTCTCTTCTTCTGAGCAGCTATTGTGCTCTTCGTTTAACGGGACAAGCAGATATGTACCGTGCTGTAGAGCTTCTTGTATATATTATGTAGGCGCTGGCATCACGTAGATTATTCGCGTTTTTCGTGCGTCTTTTCGCGCATACTCAGTATTTGCACAGGTTGGTATTAGCAATCATGGGACCTTAAACGGACCTTAAACGGGGTGTAAATGCTCGTTTTGAGTGGATAACATCAGGCGTCTAACTCCCCGTATAACCTTATCGGCTTAGTGTGGACATAGCCTCAGACTCTCTCTCTTTTTGTTCCCTATCTCTCTTCTTCATCTTTCTTCCTTCCCCCTTATCTTTCATCTCTGTGTCCATAACATCAGTAAATAAAACCAACAGCAACCTCTCACACATAGATATCAAGTCAAGTACTACAGCAATAGCCATAATGCTCCACTTGAGAAAGTAAAACTGTTGGGCTTACTTGGTATTCAGACATCAAGTGCCACACTGCCAGACAGGACATGTTGGAATGAATGAATGCATGAAGAAATGAATTAATGAAAACTCTACTCTGAGCGTTCTTGCGTAGGTCAGAGACCTTGCTTCGACAGATAATCCATTCCGACGTAGATAGAAAAGTATAAACTAGGCTTAAGTGAAAAATCTGTGGGCTACCGAAGGAGTTATAGTGCTATGTCGGTACGCCATCTAGGTGCATCTGGAATATTTCAAAATAAAACCTGGGCACCTTTTTTTCTGACTTTTAAAAATATATATTTATGACAGGGACATTAGTTCACATTGTATGATAGTCAACATTATTTTTTAAAGTAAATCTTTACATGTAAATGTCACATTTCTATTTATTACTGTCAATGCTTTGCAAACTATTGTTAAACGAAGTCATTGCTTTCATTCAGTGCTTTCTGAAGACGTTCATCACACCCACCACAGTCATTGTGAATCAGGCATAATTTACAAATCCAAAGATGTGTTAACCGCTACTTTTTCACACTCAAAAAACCCTTATTTTTCCCCTGCTGTCTATATTAAATTAGTAACTATTACGACATTTGAGTTAAAGTTTTTTTAAGCAATGAAAAACTAAATTGGACAATGTTATTTTATAGCTTTGGTTGCTCCGATGTTTGTCTAGATAGAAGCCTGAGAACTAAGTACAGAGTTAATCGTGTGTCTGAGCAAAAGACATTGACACTAATTCTGGGACTACCTTTCAGGAAACTGCTTAGGTGTTATTTCCTATTCAGACCTCTGACCACCAGGGGACTTCCTTCCTCTGCGCATGACTAAAAACATAATAAAGAACACATGATGGTGGAGAGGAAGGTGAGAAGAACAAAGGCTGAACACAGAGGTGACCAACAATGTTCACATTAATCCAATTCAATCCAGTTTCTTTATGTAGCGCCGTTTCACAACAGATGTCATCTCAAGGTACTTTCCATAAGACTTATTACAATACAATGTTTAATTTAGGAATAAGGGAACCACAGAACATTGTGTTGTAACTTCTCAGCAATCCCTCACACTGAGCAAGCATGAAGCGACAGTGGAGAGAAAAAACTCCCTTTCAACAGGAAGAAACCTCCAGCAGAACCAGGCTCAGCATAAGGGGCTCTTCTGCTTAGACCATCTGGGTTTGGAGAAGGCAGCAGAGACACAGAAAGAGCAACAGAACTGATGCAGAAGCAGAAGCTGGTAGCAGGACATGGAGAACATTAAGCAATCTAATTAGTTTTCAATTCCCTGTCAGAGCCATAAGAATAGTCCTGTTCGATGTAAATCCAGAAGCTCCTCCTAACCTTACTATTAGCTTCAAACAGCATGCTATTAGCCTTGTTTAAATCTACTGAATAGTCTTAGAATCCAGGCCAGACAACCACAGAAGAACCAAAGCAAAGAAGTAAACCAACAAGCTTTAAATATAAACGACATAGCAAAGCAGGTAATAAAACTGGACATTTTCCTAAGGCTCACACAAAACCCAAAAACTAAACATCGACAATTATGTTTTTATGGAAAAATGTGAGTAAAAATAGCATGGTGTCAAGCTATTAATGCATACCTTCCAATTCATTGCATTTCTATGTGCGGTAGAAGTAATGGCATTGGTACTCCATCAGCAAGTACTCTGATCCAAGAATTGGAATCCTATTGGATTGAAAAAAGTGGCATCACTGCTTTCCAATTGTATTATATCATCTGACTGTGTGGTAGTGTATTTGTTGTTAGCACTGCTGGCTTGCAGCAAGATTATACATTTTGGAACCCAGGTTTGAGGTCTTTTTGCATGGGGTTTGCATATTCTGCCCTTTCATGCATGAATACTTTCTGGGTACCTCACCATGTCATAAAACATATCTATTAGAATAATTGACTACTCTAAATATCTTTTAGTTTTCTATGTGTGTGTTTGTCCTGCATGTCTCTGTTTTGTTGTGTGATGGACTGGTGTCCTATCCAGGGTCACTCTCATTTTTTATTGTAACAACAGCCATGTATGTTATAGACTCCCAGCTGTAGACTGAAAACAGCATTACCTTAATCTGTGTGATGGGCATGCTCCTTTGATTCCCAAACTGTGACTGTCTGCATTGTTTTTTTGTGGCAACTGGAAATATTCCCAAATGGCCTGAGCCGTTTTCGTACATTAGGTAAGGCAAGGTGAAAACAGGTGGAGGAGGGTCCAATCACTTTCTCTGGTCTATCATTAAAATAATTTTAAATTGTAGGAACAATATAGCAAAAATGTTAGCCCCAATTCTTCTTAAGCTTTGGAATACCTTGATCATGCTAACTGGCTTCCCCCAACCAAACCTTACTATTTGACAATTAAAGTAGCCAGTCCCAGCGGACAGGAAGACTTACTTTGGTTTATAAGACTATAAAAAGACTAATATTCCCAAGAAATTTACGTTTCTCTGTTCAAGGTAAGCTGTTGTTGACTGACTTTTTGGCTGCTTTTCGGATTAAAATAGCTTTGAGTTTTCAGGACCTAATATATATTAGTTATTAGTCCGTGTTTTGTGAAGTTTGTATCTGTACATCTGGATAAACCTTAAAGACTGCATGTAAAACACTGAAACTGATCCACAAGGCATTATTGCAAAGACTGTCCTGTCATATTTATTTTTTTTTACTTTTGTGACTCTTCTTTTATACTCCTTCATCCCCCACACAATTTTCTTCATTGAAATAGTGATGCTTGTGTTATAAAAAACAAAACGAAAGCAGAGTGAATCTGAGAGATACATTTTCTCTGACTGATCTCTCTCACAACCGTCTGTCTGAAGATGGAAGGAACAGAATCTGTGGCTTCAGACTATGAAAAAAAAAGTAATGTTCCTGTTTCTGTTGCGTGTGGAATGAAAGGTTGGTGGGTGGTACTTAGAGCAGCAACAGGAGCTGAAGATCATTCTTCAGTAATGAATTGAGGTGGAAATATGAAGTTCTTACTGAGAACTCTGCTTCTTGGCTCTCTGTGCAATCTCTCATCCTGGAGTAAGTAGAAACATCTTCAGTTCAGATTCTAAGCATCGCTGTTTAAGCTTAAAACTTTGTAACTACAGTAGATGATAACTTTATTATGACTAAAACATTAATGGACAATTTAAGGTTAGAGTCTTTTACCCACCTAGTATAGATCATTCTTGTTTTAATTCAAAGTTTTCTCTATTTTCTAATTCCTGATATAGCTTCATGCATGATGCAATATTAATCTTATTTATGACCTGCCATTATATGTGCAATGTATGTTTCACAGACGTATATTTTGGCTCACCTGCTACTTAAAGAGTTTCAATGAAAGTGAAAAATGAGTTTAATGAGGTTTTTATGGCTTCTTCAGAGTCCTTGTACATATATAAAGATAAAATAAATGCTTTTTCACTGACAGTCTCACACACATCATGTCTCTTTCCAGGCGTTTCTTCAGGAACACTCGTTGTCACTCAGAGTCCAGATGTTTCTTTCCAGGAGGGAGAGACAGGAAACATCACCTGCTGCTGGAAAGGGACGTCTGAAAGAGTTGGGATTAAATGGCTAAAAAACCAAACATTAATAAAGCATAAGACTGTCATAAATCAGTCTACAGGATCTCAGAAAGAGCAGAAAAATTACTGTTCAGTTCTGACAATAGAAACAGCAAAAATGAATGATTCAGGAAAATACATCTGCAAGGTTTCTGTGGAGATACCAGCTTTAATTGAAGTTGAAGGAAACGGTACAACCATCACAGTTAGAGCCAGAGAGAACATCGCTGTCATCAACAGAAGCTAAGTGACTGTATTTACAGCCTACCCATGTTAGATTAATACATAAACTGTGTGCATTATTCAGAATGAAAAGTCTGCTAGTTGCTCACAGAGGTCATCAAAGGTTTGTTGTGTTTAACAGAAAAAAAATTGAAAATTAACTTTTTTGGTACTAAAAATATATATTTACTGTGTTTCTTGTATTAAGAGAATAGTCTAAACTCCTCTGAACACTTGACGGATCCTGTGATTATTGTCATGGCTGTCGTGCTCCCTCTTTTTCTCATCACTCATCTTTTTATTGCCTCTGCAAAAGAAAAAAGGTAAGAAGAAAAACTCTGAGTTTCTAAATCAGTACTGAGACAAATAAAAAAACCTGATCTTTTACTTCTAGTTTGCAAAAATATTGTTTTCCTTTAAGTTTGTCCCCATAAAATTTGGTTAAACTGGATTTAATAAACACAGCTGGAGATAAGCCCCCACCCAGCAAAGGACGAGCAGTATAGATGATGGATGGATTTAATAAAGATGCAAAACATAATTTTTTCCTTTTTAATTGTGCAAAGCCGCGTACACAGAAACATAGATATTTCTGTCTATTTTGTGAATCGTTCAGTCAAAGTTCAGGAAGCTACAAGATGTTACAGTTGAATTTATTTATTTAGATTTTTTTTTATGTAATTACTGTTGCATCTCTGCACAACCGGCTTTTAAACGATCCACCTCTTTAGCATCAGCCCATCTGTAATCATATTTTCTTAAGAATACTGCCTCAGTTTTTTCTGTGCAATCCACACTGTGAAAAATGCCTGAAGGTAAAACCCACAGATACATGCTGAGTTGCAACGAATAAATGAGGAAGCCACTGTAATATTACATCAAACCATCACTTTTTAAACGATTAGCCGTTATTTTTTTAATAAAGGTTTAAATGCTCCTTAAACAACTTAATCAAGCACTGAAGACCATTTATTGTGACAAATATGAGTCTGTGTGAGTTAATCGCCAACAAATGAACACCTATAGAAAAGGTTTCATCGCTGAAATGAAGAGTAGGTGCTCTGTTTTGGGGAGAAATATTAACAACGGCTTTCACTTTATAAAAGTGGCTTTCTAATATACAGAGTTCTTATTTAATGTTATAGCCGGACTGACATTCTAACTGTAAATATAGTTTTGATTGCAACATTACATACTGTACATGGATTTTCTTTTATATTCACAAAATAAAAAAGTCAGAGTTTTTACAGTGGACTAAATCCCATCTACATCATCTTCTGGTTAGCCTTTAACAGATCAGTATGAAAAATACTTCTGTAATTTACAAGTTCTCGTGAGATAATCCATGCCAAACAATTGTGGATGTTTTTTTTCCTTCCACACTGGTAAACCTTTGAAAACACCGTTCCATTTTAGATTAAGTATTGGTTTTCAGGTGATACAACTGGAGACAGATTTTGTCTCGAGGCCCTCTATGCTTTTGGAGGGATAGGTATGAGTTTTTTAGCAAATGGTGTCTCACCTTCCTCCTGCTCAAAGCCAGAAATTAAACAGGTTTCTTGTAGCAAACTCCAAATTTAAACTCTTTCACTTTCACATTTGGTTTTGCTGTCGCGGTCCAATTCTTATGCACCCATCATCAGCTTCAGTGTCACATTAAATTTCTCCCAAAAAACTTTTGTAATAACAAAGAACCAATATTTATACAAACAACAATTTTTATCCACAAGTGAAAATTTACCCTGGCTTTTCCCTAATATGTGTTTAAACACATCTCAGCAAGTTACTTTCCTGATGCATCCTCTAATGGCCATCAGGCATAAATCTGAAAATATTAATTTTGTGTAATTGACTTCCCAAAGCTCCAACCCCAATTTCAATTAATGTTTTTATGGATGATCGATGAAAGTAGAGCAAGAGCCAGGAAAGCAACAATTTAAATAAACTCTGCTAATTTTCTCCAAAAGAAAGTTAGGAATATCTGGCCAAAATTATGACAGAAACTTGAATTCATTGCTAAAATTGGAAAGGGGACATTTACGCAAGCATTACTGAGATTGTATGTAAATGTTTGACCCTGTATGTAATAGAGATGTAAGAAAATATCAATATGCCAACACATCTTAATATTTCTTGTAACAATATTATATTGTATTGTACCTTATTCAAAGTATCCATATTAATTTTTTTTAGAATTTCAACTGAACCATTAATAATGACAGCATTTTTTGTTGTAAAAGTATGACCACTAGTTAGTGGCAGTTTTCTCCTTCTATGTTCCAGTGGATTAACTACATCTAGTAAAAAAAAAAATTTTATCTATAAAAAAGGTTGGAGTGTTTAGATTGCTGTGACAGTTGCTCTACAGTTAAATTTTATTGATTCTTGCCAATGTACATCATTAGTAGTATGTATAGTGCTGAACCCATGGGGCTTAAAGAAAATGTACCACAAATTCTAATTTGAGCATATTATTGTTGTTAATAAAATCCATTCATAGTAATTTCCCATTACGCAGAAGAAAATAAATACCTTAACATTTCAATTTAATTTTTCATAGAAAAACTTTTTTGATTTTGTTTCTGTAAACATGTGAAAATCAATGTGTGTCAGGAGAAGTAACCAGTGTGATCTATGAAGTTCTCCAAACTGATTCCATCAAAGCAGCAATGGACAAACACTGCACAAGTTCCTCCAGAGGCTCAACTCAGTGGGTGAGTATGAGTTCTTAAGGGGTGAAGATTATATTTCACTGTTGTGAGAAACCAATCAAAATGTCCCACCAATGTTTATTTGCTCTTTTTCATAAAATTTCACTTCCTACATTGTGACAAAATTAAAACACTCTGTTCATCATCCAAATTTGACCGCACTACTTTGTGTCTGTTGCTTGCAAATAATCAGTTATTATGCACAAGTGAGAAACTTCTATTATTAAACATCTTACATACTGTTGTATTTACATGTCTTGTTTCTCTCCGTTTTGTTCAGGGTGAAGTGGCTATGTATGATCCCTTGGATTATTTTGAGCGATTGGAGAACAAAAGAAGTAAATGAGATCGCCTCCAACTCATTTCTGCGTTTCATTTTGTATATAATTTGCATTTCTTTATCTTTATCAGATTAGTAATTTAATGTGTGTAAATATTTCATATTGTAATATAAAGTATATCTTTTCCAACATCATAGCCAATTCATTTTTCACTTAGCTTCATTACAAGTAGTTTCATATTAAACAAGTGAGATTATTGAAAAGTTTATTTATTGTAGTAACTCAGTTCATTAAGAGAAACTATATAAGGATTAAATACACACAGAATTATGTTTTCAAGCCTTTATTTCTGTTATGAATTTCTGCTTACAGCAAAAGAAAACACGACCTTTAAGACTGAATATTTCATCATACCAATAAAAAAACATTTTTTTTACATTAATACGGATTTGATGAACAGCATGACAGCAGACAAACAAGACAAATTTTGCCGCATTCTTCAAAACGGATATGTGGATTGAGTTAGGGGGGAGAATTGCTCTTTAACCACATTTGCAGCAGTGGTCCACATTGCAAAGACAGGCTAACTCTAGGGGGTTGGCAACACCACACTGTTAGTGTGGTGTTGCCAAAGAGCCTAATTGGTCTATGGAGGAAGTGCAAAGAACGTCGATATAGGTCAAAGTCTGTCTTTAAGCCTTTAGAGTACTTAACAATCTACACAAATACATTTTTTGACTCAACGCAATCGGCTGGGATTCCTCACATAGAAAACTTTTTACTGATTTAAATGTTTGTATAAATGTATTGAAACGACTTTTGTTGAAAAGTGCCTTGAGAGGAAATTTGTTATGAATTGGCGCTATATAAGTAAAAGTGAATTGAATTGAAAAATCTTTGGGTTATTCTGCTGTGGCCCTGTCTTAGTGATATTATCTTTCCAAACATTATTGATTGCTAAACGCAGATTGCATGTTCTCTGACTGGAACTTCCATACACCTACTACTAAAACGCTTTCGGCCCTGTAGTTCAAATTAGCAGCAGAGTTCTGAAGGCTGTAGAAAACCATAGTGCGTTCTTTCAATTTAAAACAGGAGTACAGAAGCAGGACTCATAAATATTCACAAATATCACTATTTTTACTTGCACACAATGCCTACAGGCAGCAGTTTGAGTGGAGAGGGCCACATATGTGGTTTGTGCGGGCACAGCATCGCAAAAACAGGCCGAGGCTGATCAATGAACATGGTATGGCGCAGGACGCATTGCGCCTGTTAAACCAGCAGCAAGACGAACGCAATAGATTAAGCGTTTTTGTCCTTGATGAATAAGCAATATGGGCGTTTCTGTAAGAAGGCAACATATTTAGAGGAGAATAGGCAAAGAGGTAGGCATCATGTCTCCACCTGCTGAAGATGATTCTCATTAGTTTCCCCTGTAGTGGTTAACCTTCCTGGAATACAGTTCATTAAATGTAGTAATCATATACAATTCCACAATGATACATTGCATTATAGATGACATTTTAAAAACAAAATTCAGACATGCTGCAGTTTTAATCAGTCTAATCATGTAATACGATGATTGCATGCAGCAGAGAGCAACGCATGTACACCACATGAATAACATGTATTACTGAGAAATGAAAAACAGAATTCACAGTATTTTAGCCTAAGCGTAATTAGTTCTGTAACAGCCAAAAAAACGGATACATATGTCATCCCTCCCCCTTTTTTGTGACAAAGACGCATTATGGTTCCATGCACATTATTCCTCCTCTCTCTAGCCATGGTGCAGCTCATATTAGTGGCCGCAAACTCTTAATTTAAATACTGCTGCTTGCGCCTTTTAAGTATTGCTCACGCATGGAATTTTGTGGATATTATCAGGAATATTGAAAAATCAGGTCCTAATAGCCTGGCCTGTTCTGCACAAACTAAACATAGTTTGTTGGGGCAGAATTTACATGAAAATTTAACACACAACAAAATTCTTGGCAGTGTTAGTTTATTTTACCAGCTACAGAAATAAAACAGTTCAACCTTCAAAAATAGAAAAAGTATAAAGCTGAGACACTTCTGTAAATGGGGTTTGTTAAAAATGGTAACCAATTGTGGTTAGGGGCAAACAAAACTTCATTTTAATTTTAATTCTAATTATTTTAAAAGTCAACATGATAGTATCAATAGTTAAAACAACATCCATTTCGGTAACACTATAATAATGTTTCTTTATTAAAAATGTATAAGTGTTTAGTAAGTCATTGACAAATCATTTGCAAGGTATGAGATAATGATATACTATTCATTAATAAAGGCTTATAAAATGTTTACAAATGATTAAATAATGATCAAGTAAACCTTTACAAAGTATCATTAACATCTGTGGTAATTGTTTATAGATTATGTATAAATTTCTAAAGTCACAGTCATCAGTTATATACAAGAATTTGATGCAATAGCAATTTATAAATGATTAACACTTATAAATGACTAACTAAATGTATATTATATGTATCTCTATTTGTATATTGATTTTGAGCATAATTCAATATTGGAGAAAAATTCCCTACATTTATAAACCCTTTTCAGGTTGTTTTTTTTCTTGAACATAGGTGGCTGAAATGAGTTTTTTGCCGCAGTTCGCTGGGCTGTGCATTAGAGATAGGGTGAGAAGACCTGCTGCTCCTTTAGATTAAGAGGAGCCAGCTGAGGTGGCTCAGGTATCAGGTCAGATGGATGCCTACCTGGTGAGGTGTTCAACATCCCAACTATAGGACACCTAGAGAAGGACCCAAGACACGCTGGAGGGACTTTCTCTCGGCTGGTCCGGGAACACCTTGGGATTCCTCCCGAAGAGCCAGACCAGGTGGGTGGGAAGAGGGAAGTCTGGGTCTCTCTGCTGAAGCTGCTGCATGTTCTTTACATGTTGTTTTGAATACAAAAGGGACTAAAACTGTTTTTAAACTATCAGTGTGTCATAGAAAGTGAATTTATAATGGTTTGGAACCTTTGTAGGAAATCCATGATCTGATGTAAATGTGAACCCTTCAGCCATGTAAGAGTTACCAGGAAACATCTCACAGCTGAACGGTCCATCCATCCTGTGTTAAGATGTCTATCTTATGATCAGACACACGAACTGGTCAGCATCTACAGCACTTCACTGTAAACCTCGATTCTCACCTGCCCCAAATCACATATTAAAGGTTTGGCTACATCTCATTAGTTGTAAATGTTTTACGAAACAGTTGTAGCCTTTAAAAATATCAACAAATGATATTTATTCATTTACAAATGATCTATTAGACTCTATGCTTCCCCTAATGTAAAGTGTGAACACCTCATTACCTGTAAATATATTAAGAATTATTTGTAGCTCCACAAAAACGTTAATAAATGGGTAACACTTTATAATAATATTTCGTTAAACATTTATAAATGTTTAGTAAGTCATTAACAAATCATTTTCAAGGTATGAGATAATGATATACTATTCATTTATAAAGGCTTATAAATGTTTAATAACAAAACATTATTATAAAGTCTTACCTTTATTTCTCATATAACTATAAGACCGAAAACTCACAAAATAGTTGAGTTATCTTTAATATAGCCTGTTGTTTAGTTGGTGATATTAACTAAGTCGTCTGCTTACATCTCGCGCATGCTTAGACATCGCTACATCGTAACCTTAAAAAATGCTCAAAAACTAAGCTATGTACTAAACGATAACTCATTTAAAGTTATTTATTTGCTTGCTTAGTTTTATAATGATTTATGGTGTTTCAAGCAACGGCCTTCCTATGGGAGGACAAGAGGGGTCCATGGCAACAGCTGGAAAATGTTGCCCCCTCACTGGCCCCGCCAGAGAAAATCACCACCCTCTTTATAAAAATCATATTGAGTTCATACAAACCAGTCATCTCCAGTCAATACATTATTTGAAAACCTAATTATGAATCACATAAAAATGACTAAAGAAATCAATTTTTTTTTTAAATATACCTTACTGCTGCACATCAATTTCAATTGACTGAGGCGTTTCTCAAAGACAAACAGTAATTCCAACCTCCATCTGTCAGGGGCATTACCAAAAGGCGCTCGTTCTAACACCAAAAAGACAGAAGAAGAAAAAATGCACCTTTAATTTTTATTGATTGAAAGGAGATATATTTATTGGATCAATTAATGAAATTTTCTTTTTATGAAGATATTTTGTAGAAAATAAAGTTTTGTTTTTTTTAAACCAATGCAATGTTTGGTTTTCCATCGCTCAGAGTGATTTCAACCCACCCAGGGCCTACTATCTTCTTATAAAGGGATATGTTACAGCTTGTTTTTAGTTGGACTTTGAATTCAGTCCAGCTGTGGGACAGGATGATTGAAATAAATATATACAAATATTTTTTGTCACTTGCAATTTCTTTTAGAAAAAAACAGAGGTAGAAAATAAATCGAAATGCTTGTTTACTCACCTGAGAGTTTGACTCAAAAGTCTATTTCCCTATTAATTTTGTGTTTATAGCATAAAACTTTAGGAAAGACACAAATACAAAAAATGAAATTAACTGTATGTTATAACATACACTAGGAAGATAGTTATATTATCTGAGTTTAAAACAAGGCAACTAGGTTTTGAACTTTGCCTGGATAACTGATTGGAGCATCCCTGCTGCTTTTAGGTCAGCCTGATAAATCAGCATCAGGGTTTTAATCATCTGTTCTGTGTTCATTTTGTGTAGATTCCTATTATCTTAAAGGTTCTTGTTGTTATACACAGAAAAGTTGAGTTAGTTTTTACCTCTTTACTTTCAGCAAAACTTTCAGCCTAAATAGGTAAAAACCAACTCAACTT
Organism: Apricaphanius iberus; assembly: GCA_028564705.1. NCBI lineage: Eukaryota > Metazoa > Chordata > Actinopteri > Cyprinodontiformes > Aphaniidae > Apricaphanius > Apricaphanius iberus. Next base: position 1,593,590 of record JAPXFQ010000075.1, on the reverse strand, counting down.
TTTTGTGTGTAATTATTGGAACCTTCAAATAACATTATCAGGGCTGTCTGTTGGGATTTACCCTAATATTTTGTAGCTGCTGACTGCACCACCAGGGGGTGCAGCACACCAAGAGATTTGTTGCATGATGGAAACCTATTATCTTTGAGTTTAATGTAAAACGCTGCACCGCTGTAATGTTCTATTTACAATTCAGGCACAGTAATATTTTACAGAACTAAGTAAACTCTTCAAATAAATATATGATTATCAATTTATTTGGACAATAAGAAAACCCCTGCCAAAAGCGGGGTTTTTTCAGTTGGAACTATAAGACACTACCTATATTAAAAATAATAAAAGCGAAAAACATGGCATAAAAATAAACAATTAGTTATTTGAGGTAAAGGTAGCCCACCCTTTCAGTATGAGGGATCTTGAAACCTTCTGGTTATGGATGGGTTTTGTTCTTGCGTATTGAAATTGATGAATGAGAATATTTTTTAGTAGTTCAACATGTACAAATTCACTTGTGGTTAAATGATTGTTTTCACTTAAACGCTGCAATAATAGTTTGAATTTATATGTTCATCCTGCACTATATGACATTGTGTCATATAGTGCAGTCCTATCAGTCAGACTGAAGTACATATAGGAGCTATAATAGGGTATTTTTGCCATCTCTGTTCTCTAGGGAACCATAGATGAAAAATATTGTTCATTTGACCACACATTTTTGGAAAGTCAATCACTTTACTCAACCTGGAAAGAAGAGAGCCTTGTTGCTTGAGTAACAATCATGCTTAAGGTTAATAAAATAATATAATAGAAAAACTATTCTAAACTTTTCAAAGTCTGAATAGTTAGGGTACTGACAATTCTGAAAACATTTTACACATTTTACACACAAATCTGGAGATGTGAAATGAGTCTCAAAACCCCTCGAGCAATATCAGGTAATGCATGTATATGTATTTAATGATTTCTGTGTAGAAACTGTTTTGAATTCAATTAGTTTAAAGCATAATTAGAAATTGTGTGTGTTAAGTTTTTATGTAGGCTACTCACAAGTTTTTGTTATTGTTCATTAGCTTTTGTGTGTACAAATGTAAAGGTAATAACTTGTAGTGGTTTTGCAGAGGTGATTGTCAAACTCAACTTGTGTTTGGTGTAAACTCAAGGTTAAATGAATATCAATCAATATTGACTGCCTGCTGCTCAAGTCAAGTCACATGTCCCTTAACAGTTGATTTACAAGTAGTTCGCACATTTCTTATCTCACCGTATTACCTACAATCATGTGCGGTGTTGAGTAACTTTCCGGCTACTGCAACATCTTTAACTAAAACTCTGTAGACTTTTAAAATGATATAGTTTGGGCATTTTTTTTGTTTCTGATACTCGTTAATTTCATTGTGAATTAGTTACTGTTTCAGCCTAACATGCCCGAAGCGAAATCTAAGGAATCTTGAAGCTTTAGACTCTTCTCCTGTAATAACCCATCCATCTTGACAGAGCAGGTTACAGAACCAGACTGGTGTTTTACAGTAAGTTGTAACACAGGTGGGACAACATGTTCTCGTGGCTTTTCTCTTTTTTCTCATGACTGTCCCGCCAACCGGAAGTGAATAATTTTATCACACAGAGAGAGGGAGGGGTTTCACGGTCACTCTCTTCACTACAGTGCTGCGTATTAATGTAATGGAGGCAGCCGTTTTATTCCTCCGCAGTGTTCCCGCCACGTGTTTGGACAGAAACATAATTTATAGTGGTTTTAACCTCTACTCGGTCATATCAGCGCGTGGATATAGTGAACGGCTCGCTATGGACAACGGGAACATTATAGAGACATAGTAACAGGAGCAACATTTCCCCCAAGGTGAGAGTCTCTTACAAACCGGGGCATCATGTTAGCTAAATGCTGTCAGAAACATAAGCCAGAGCTAATGCTAAATTATTGAGCTTTAATAAGAAATATTAAACTGTATATGCTTTAGTTTAATGTGGTCTGGGTGATGCAACATCTCACAGCTTGGGTTTCCTCTGCTCTGTGAAACACGTGTATGCGTCTAAACTATTATAAATTCATATAAATGGTGGATAACAACAAGTTTAAGGGGATTCAATAGCTGAAGTATTACAATTTTGTGGCTCAAATTGATATTTCGTTGCCTCGTTTTCGAGTTTTTAATTGAGACGAACAGGTGCACGTCCCATATTAGGTTACCTTTGTTTAACAAGGGTGTTATCTGTAAAGTGAACTAACGAGTTTTGTCATGATGTTAAAACTTTAGTGTTCTTTGTTACAGGTAAAGTTGTTATCAGTCAAATGCTGGTATTATCTGCTTGATCCATCATCAGATGGTTAAATTAAGCATTGCTCGGGTTTTTTTTTCTTTAAAATAAAGTTTATTCTACCGGATGGATGAAGAGACGGCATCTTGCAGGTTTTAGATGCATCCTTGAATAAAATGGCTTAAATCCCTCATCAGCAGTACTTTAGCTCTGCAGAGGTCTGGTGACGAATCATTCATTTGATTCAGGTGTGTTGGAGAAATAATGTAAAAGCTGCTTGGCTGAAGCATCTGATCCAGGTCATATCTGGATAGTGGCTATCAGTCACACATTTAATGAAACTACGTACTGACATATTAAAAAGCTCTGAGAGTTTTATCTCCCCTGGCTATGTTTTCAGGATTCTTTTATAAAGTGATCTAAATGACAGTGACTCATCACAAACATCATAGATATTATCATTTCAAGTAGAAATTCTGCCATTTTCTCACCACTACAAAATACAAATGATATGGGTTTTCTTTTTGATTTAAGTGACTCTGTTTCAGCAGTTTTATTGTTTTCCTGGAAGTTTGTCGCAGATAAGATGAGCATAAAAACGGAATGCTGCTATTCAATGTTTGGTTCTGATTCTGAGGCTGCAGAATAGAGTTTACCTAGGACCTTCGCGGTTTGGAAGGCTGATAAAACACAGATCTTTAATGTGTTTGGTGTTAAACCATTCAGTGATTTATAAAATAGTAGGAGTATTTTGAAGTCTATTCACTGAGCTACAGGGAGCCAGTGTAAGGACTTTAGAACTGGGGTGCTGTGTTCCAATTTCCTGGTTCTCGTGAGGAGCCGAGCAGCAGTGTTCTAGATCAGATGCAGCTGTCTGATTCACTTTTTAGGGAGGCCTGTGAAGACATTTTGCAGTAATCACTCTAACTAGAGATGAACACATTTATGAGGTTCTTTAGATCTTATTAGCACATCAGTTAGTTAATTCTGAAAAATGTTCTTCAGGTGAAAGAAGGCTGACCTTGTTATTGCTTTTATGTGACCCTGCAGGTTCAGGTCTGAGTCCGTTACTACACCCAGGTTTCAGGCCTGATCAATAGTTTCCAGCTGTGTTAACTGAAGCTGTGTGACAACCCTTCATCGTTCCTCTTTTGGTCCAGAAATATCCATTTTTTTCTGTTCCACTGAAAAAAATGTTATGGTACATCCACACATTGATTTGTTCTATGCATCTACTCAACATTTGAATGGTTCATAGTTGTCTTGTGATATTATCATTATGTAGTATCATCTGCCTAGTTTTGGTAACTAATCTCATTATGTGTTATAATCTGAACTAGCGGGAGCTTTTAAAACATTTGACAGAAGTTAAGAGCCACAGTGGAAGGTCTAAAGAGACTTGTGTCATTGCAGAGCCCTGATTTAGGATGATTTCAAATCCATCAGCCTGAAACTGGACTGATATCTTTAGACTTTTATTCACCCTTGCATGATGAGAAAAGCTGTTCTGGAACTTGATTAGTATCAAACATGCACCTGCTTGTTCTGTGTGACGTTTCTGTGTAAACCTGGGAGGATCTTAGCAGATTTAGTCAGTAAGAAGAACGTTGCTGTTTTTGTAATTTACTTTATGCAGCAGCTGAGGCGGACTGGGTTAAAGTTGATGGTTTGAGGAATACAAGCAGGACAAGTTCAGGTAATCTGTTGTTGCTGTTGCTAAGAGCAGAGGGAGGGAGAAGTCTCCTGAGAACATTTGGGTTAAAGAGGCTTTGGCAACAGGAGAGGTTCTCACACTCACTGAAGGCTTGGTCAAAAACTTTCTTTCAGATCCTGGAGGGATCAACTCAGTGCAAGATAATACGCTGCAGGACTTACAAACAAATGACCTCATGCGTTTCCAACCTAGCTATTGATTCTTTTTTTTTTCTCATTTGTTTCTTCTTTATCTGTACTGAGTAGAATCAGTTGGTAACTGTGTAACAGTCAACATGTAGGAGGGTTTCATTTTTCAGTTATGAGTTATTCAAAGTTGATCCTTACCCTACTGCCTTTTGAACCGGTTCATGTATAAATACATGATATGTATTTACAAGGAAGCCTAACTCAGGTGTTAACCCTTGTTAAAATCTTAGTATTATCCTCATTGTACATTTATCCATTGGAATTGTTAAGTTGTGCTAGCATGTAGCTTTCTCTTCACTCTATATTTTTAGCCTAGCCGCTCCACTGGTTTTTAACATGGACGGTTAGCCTGGTTTTCTTGGCCGCTTTTCTTGAAATCTATAATAATTTTATACTAATATTTAGCATTGATGGTTGGCATTTTTTGGTAATTTTTTGCACCAGATGATTAATTAGTCCTGTTTTTATGTAGGCCAGGTTTTGATGGTGAGCTATAAGTCTACGAACTGTCAAGGCTTCTATAGAGGTCTCTGCCTGGATCTGAACTGAACTACAGAACCTCCAACATTGGTCAGGCTGGTTGAAGGCTCCTGTATGCAGCAGTTTTTTCCTTTGGTTATTTTTTGTGAGTTGTAGCCCAAACGCTCACTCGAATCCATATCTTCCTCATTCACTTTCTATTGGAAAATAGCCTCTTGACACTATTGGGCTTGTGGTTTTTTTTATGCCCTTTAAACTTTACATTACAGGCGAGGAAAAAAAACAGAACTATTTGCGGTTTGCATTGTGGACTTTTTAGCATCCACAATATTAAAGTTGTCAAATAAAATATTTATTCACTCTGTAAATGTACATATGTATTGAATTATTGAATGGCCATTGTATGTTTATTATTTTGCTCAATATAAGGTACCTATTAACCGCATCACAATCCACTGTTCAGTCTCATTTTTTCCCCTCTGCTCCTAGAGCTGAACTTGGATCTTCTGATGCTAGATCCCTCATTTGTGGTACATTAGTATATAGTACTCTTGAGTGTAACATCTAGGTTACACTTTATTTCCGTTTTGTTTGAAATTTGCTAAGAGTGTGAGGGTGTGTTTAGAGGGTAATCCTTCACATCAGCTGCTCCTGGAACGGACGACTGAAAAAGCAGCAGTTCTCTTCTGCTGGTTCATGATTAACAAAGCTGTTGTAATTAGTTCTGCTTGGTTTCTTTATAAAAGCTCTAAACTGATGTTATGAGTCCTGGCCTTCACTACATCCAGTCAGAATAATGTAGCTAGCTGTAAGTCACACACTGTTATGACCTTAGGACTGTTGGCCAAGGAGCGGCGTTCCTCATTGTTCTGGAAACTGAAAAGCTTTAAATCAGTGTGTGTGTGTTTCTGTTCTGCTTTGTGGTCTTTGAAAGATGCAGGTGTGTGTGTTTAGTTTTCCACAGCATTCTAGAAAAGAACTTTGTGAAGTTCATGGAGCTACTCTCACTGCAAAATGATATGCTGTTGGACTTTTTAAAAATATGTTGTCAGCCTTACCACTGAGGAGTTTAGATTGTTTTTCACACTATTTATTTTTCGTCTCAAAGGTGTCTGATGTTACATTGGGAAAAAAAAAAAATTGGGGGGGGGGGGGTCCAGGTCATGGTTGCAAGCTTTTAATGAACACATAAACTCAGTGGACAGAAACATCAAATTCACCAGGGAAGATGTCAAAGACAATACTTTGCCCTATTTAGATTGTGTCGTCCAGAGGAGAAAGGACAGAAGGCTCCCCATTGGGGTATACAGAAAACCCCCACACACACAGACCAATACCTACTTTTTTGGCTCACACCACCCACTGGAACACAAGCTTAGTGTTATCAGGACCCTGCAACACAGAGCTGATAACATACCCACCAGCTCACAGGCCCAAGGGGAAGAACGCAAGCACATGAGAGACACCCTCACAACTTGTGGTTACCCCAGCTGGACTTTTGTGAAAACTGCAGCTAATTCCAGAAGGAAAGCCAACAAAGTGGTGGAAAAAGAAAAAGAAAACAAACGAAACAATGTAGTCATTCCATATGTGTCTGGGATTTCTGAAAAACTCAGGAGGATTTTTAACAAACACAGTATCCCTGTGTATTTCAAACCCAGCAACACACTCAGACAGAGACTAGTACATCCCAAGGACAGAACACCACATGCACACAAAAGCAACCTGTTGTATGCAATCCAATGCAATGAAGAATGCAAGGACCTCTACATTGGTGAAACCAAAAAACCACTGTACAAACGCATGGCCCAACACAGGAGAGCTAACTCCTCAGGCATGGACTCTGCTGTTCATTTACATCTCAAGGAGAAAGCCCACTCCTTTGAGGACAGCAATGTCCAGATATTAGACAGAGAGGACAGATGGTTTGAAAGAGGAGTAAAAGAAGCCATCTATGTAAAAGTAGAGAAACCATCGCTCAACAGAGGAGGATGCCTGAGACATCACCTATCTCCAATTTACAATGCTACCCTTTCATCCCTACCCAGGAGACTCAACAATTTAACTTCTAATAAGAAAAACTGTGACTCCAACGACTGTCGTTCTAACACAATAGAGCACTTATGAAGCCGAAACCTAACCTCCACCAATAGGCGACACGCCAACGACCGTCGTTAAGACATGGAGCACAAAGGATCCAATGACATAATGAGTCTTGTAAAAGCCTTCCAAGAGGTTAAATAGCTGAGTCTCCAAACCAGTTAGTTGGACCAGTCCCAGCCTGGTCAGCTGCCAGCATGAACTGATGAAGCCTCTTGGACAAGAGGTGAAACGTCTTCCAAGACAAATGACTAAGTCCAGTTGCGTTCGATAGAAATTTCCTTGAGATTATGTGATCATGTTTTTACCAGTGTAATCCATAAAATCAGCTGCTTCTGTTACTGCTGGCCCAAAAAACAACCATTATGCTTTGCTAAAAAGTATGAAACGGAATAAAGTGGGGCAAAAAGTATTTAACACCCAGCAATTGTACAAGTTGTCCTTCTTAATAAGATGAGCGAAGTCTGTTATTTTTGTCATATGTACACTTCAACTGTGAGACGATGTAAAAAAAACTCCAGGAAATCATATGTAATGATTTTAAAATAATTTCATCGTATAATAGTGCAGAAAAAAAGTATTTAGTAGGGATGTGAATCTTACAACATTCAAAGCGATATTTTTTTTCTTTATCAATACCCTTTGTAATGGGGAGGGTGGGATTTGCCAATTTCAGGATCAACTACTATCCTCTATAAGATAGAAGTTATCAAGCTGCACAGCATCCAGCATATTTGCAGCATTATCTGTAACTATAACCATATCTGTTTAATCCATTCATTTGCTACAGAGTGGAACATCACATTCACATTAGTAGCCATGTTGCTTTCATGCATCACCCATTCTTTGTAATACACACAATTCAATCCGCTAAGTGTCTGTGATTTAGTGAGACGTGAATGTAAAGAGGCTGTATGTTAATTTTTTTCTACTTATAGCAGTGGTGCTACAGAGGTTGCTGGTTTTGTAGCACAGACAAAAAAAGTTGTACTACAACACAAAATATATTTTGCAATTTCTTAAAACCTTATCTGTTTGTCTTCAAGAAGAGACTGTGGAGAATGTTCTATTATCTTGCCTGACGTATACTGTTGAGAGACGGAAACTGGTTGAAAATTTACAAGATATCTAATGCAACTGGACATCTTAAACCTTTTAAACTAAATTTCTAGTTGTGAAAAAAATGCTGATATATTTTAGGAAGACAAAATTAATAGAAACAATATAGCTTTTCTTTGTTCTTTAGTACTTAGTAGAAAATAAGTCTGGCTTATTTGACATGCACCAAAATTTGCTTATTAACTGCCATTGAACACAAGTTTATGGCTTAAGTTATTAATTTCAGTGTTTTTTGTCAGAAGTTTTAAAAGTCCTATGTTATTGAACTCAGCATATACTTCAGAGGTTCTTTGAAAGTGCCACAGGCTGAGTTGCAGCAAATATTTTGCTTTGGGGCTGTGTTTCTGCAAAAGGAACAGGACAACGGATTCGATTTAAGAAAAGGATGAATGGGGCTGTGTATCATGAGATTTGGACAAAATCCTCCTTCCATCAGTGAGAGCATTGAAAATAAAACATGGCTGCATCTTCCAGCATGAAAATGATCTCGAACACACCGTCTGGGCGACAAATTAGTGGCTTCATAAGAAGCATTTTAAGGTCCTGGATTGGTCTATAACAGGGGTCTGCAACCTTTACAATCCAAAGAGCCATTTTGTGCTTATTCTAGCTAAATAAGGCTTATTTAGAGCCGCAAATGTTAGATGACCTTTGGAAAAACTTAACTCACATTTTTTTATAAGTATCTACTAAAGTGAAATGTGATTTCATTCATAAAGAGGCACCATTTTATTTCTGTTTTGGGGTTTTAATAAAAAAACAACCCATTAAACAAAAAGTGGACGACTTCATTTTATTTTATGAGTTTTGATTTTTTTGGCAAATTGTGTAAAAATGCACATAGTTATCAAAAAATATTGTTAATTTTAGTGTCATTCTGTCATGGAAATGTAAAGCAAAATACGAAAAATACAAAACACCTGAATTTGTTAATGAAAAAAAAAAATTTTTTTGGTATGTTATTATATTTAGCCAAGTTTCCTGAGAGCCGTTGTGGAAGGTCTAAAGAGCCACTTGCGGCTCCGGAGACACAGGTTGCAGACCCCTGGTCTATAAGTTGCCAAGACATCAATCAGATAGAGAATCCGTAGAGGACGTTGAAAGTCCTTGTTGCTTAGCGACAGCCCCAAACCATTCCAGCTCTAGAGAGGATCTGCATGGAGGAATGGGCCAAAATACCAGCTGTAATGGGTGGAAACCTGGTGAAGACCTACAGGAAACATTTGACCTCGGTCACTGCCAGCCATGGATACATCATAGTGTTGAGATTAACTTTTGTTATTGACCAAACACTTAATTTTCTTCTTATACACTTATTATGCTTTTAATTCTTTATAAATAATGGGGATTTTGTGGATTTTATTTTAGTTTTTTACATTCTGTCTGACATGAAGCGTAGCAACGATGAAAATGACAGACTGCTCATCTTTTCAAATAGGACAACTTGAGAAATAATTGGCTGCCAAATACTTGTTCACTTCACTTTTATTATTTTTGATTTGCTCTGACGACTTGTAGTAAAACACTCAATGTGGCTCATAAATGATTTGTAGGAAGGGACATGATGCATCTTAAGCAGAAGGAGTGTTTCCTGTTTCCTTTGATACAGTTTTCCCTAAAAGACACAAACAGCTGTCCTACCTGCTCGCTCCTGTCATTAGATCCAGGCGGACGTAGCTTGGGGGGGTATTAAAGCCAGAGGCAGTTGGTTCTAATCAGATTTTAAACCTACACAAGCGACCAGCTGAACTTTTATCTCCATGTTTCATTAGAACGGCACCAGCTTGTATGACCTCTGTGTGTGTCACCTTTGTTTCCCCGCCATGGTTCATGATTTATGAGCTCGTTGTAATTAGTTCTGCTCAGCTTCTTCATAGATGCTGTGAACTGATGGGAGTTCTGGCAGAGCCAGTTTCCTGGCCTTCACCACCTGTCAGAGGAAAGTTACTGAAAGTCACACAACCATCTGATCATAGCATTTAATCATTGTGTGTGTTTCTGTGATTCATTGTGGTCTTTGGTTTTTGAGTGTGTTTATTTTTCCATGACTGTGACTCATGCACTTTAGCTGGTTAGAAACAGGAAAACTGAATGCTGACAAATGAAGTGTGAGACAAAAACCGTGGATTCTGTGGAAAAACAACTTTAGTTAGTTTGATCACAGCATTTTCAGCAATAGCTCCTAAACAGATGAGCTATGTGTTCGTGTTACTGTTCCCAGCCTTGGGGTTTCTGAGCATTAACAGGAAGTCATTGAACCTTCAGTCTGTTTGCTCATTTAACATGAGGACACGTCCACTCCTGGCATCAGTGGGATTCTACTTATTGTCAATAAATCCATCCGTTTTTATTTATAGAGCTCTTTCCATGCGATCGGATGTGACAAAGGGTTTTAATGAGCTTAAATCGTGCCAAAAAATACTAATAGTTGATTCAATGTCCGGAAACTGAGCTAATCTGAAATGCGGAGACACCAGAGATGAATGTAAAATATAAAAATGTCATTTTTTATGTTTTTCTTGAGTGTGTCTGCACATGTGGGTTGGTTTAGAGGAGCGGGTATAACTGTGATCATGCCTTTAAATCTAGGAGAAAGGAATGGGAACGTCGCATATGAGATATTTAATCCGTAAAGCACTGAGTGGCAATCTTTGCATGAAAAGCACTAAAGTTTGATTGAAATATGTCAATTGTAGGACACAGGAATATTCATTGTAACCACAGGAGACGCATGTAAACCATAATGTATTTTATTTATGAAATCTGACACATTTATTCTAACTTACATCAAGCTGCAGTTTCAGTGATGTTAATGCTCTTTGCTCTATGACCTTCTTAATCACTTGGTCATTTTTTTTGTGCCTTTTAGAAACATGCAAGCACGAACCATGTTGATGTTTGCTGTAGAAAGTTCTGTCTAACGAACTGCCGCCTGCTCAGATTACAACTGTCATGGCAGACAGCAGCAATGTTATTGAGATCATATTCTTTTGTATTTGGAATCTGTTGGAAAAAATGCCTGTAAATTCCCCAGAAGACAACAAAAAAACACTTCTGAGATGCTCGGAAGTCCAACGGGAATAGTGCTAGCGATTTATAAAGAAACATTGGTGAAACGAATGGGTTTGTCGTAGATAATGCCGTATTTAGAGGCAGCACTTGACGTGCCCCCACAACTCCAATTATACGGACATACACTGATTGCAGCTGGATATAAACTTCTTCAGTAAGACTCCAAGTGGCTCTCAATTTCTCTGGGTGAGTAGGCGAATGTAATGGATGCTGAAAAAATAAGGTCCAGGTTGAAAAATATACAAATTTCCCCTTTAAAGAGCAACTCTCCCCAATACCAGAGTCTTCCTCCACCCACATTTCTGGTTTTAAAAATGTTGCAAAAGGAAGCGTTTTCCTTGCAGACCGTGGTGGGGGGGCATGAGCACTTCCTTGCAATTCAGACTCAGACAGGGCTTGTTTTACTCCACAGTGGCAGGATAGCTGTCGTCTTCTATAGTGACTGAGCCGGTGGCAATGCCATATTCAAATTTAAGTGCAGTGTCAAGTTTTAAACTGCAGAGAGTGCCACATTGACAGTTTTTTGTAGAATTTTAATATTTTACTAAAATAGACGTGTAGACAGCATTATTAGATACGTAAGGGATAATGTCCGACGAGCTGTCAATCATCAGAAAATAATGGACGATGCGGATGCTCCGCGTCGGACGGTTTCTTCTGCGAAGTCCATTAATTATTATAACATTAATTTTTGACACCTCAAATGGCATTATCCTGCTTATACCATGGTCACTTAACAAAGAAAGAAGTATTTTAATCAATTAATAATACTTTAATGTGTTTTATAGTTAAAATAATGAGTTTTTTTTTTATATAAGTCGAGCTATTTCATTCTACTATTTCGCACTATATCACACGTATACAGGTGTTGCCAAGCAACTTGACCACAGCGTTGAGGCAACTGTGTTAGCATTTGAGCCAGCGCAATAACACTTAGAACTGTCATCCGGCATTTTGACGGGGCGCCTTTCCTAGGTGTACATTATCACTTTTTAACATAAACCCTCCAGCCAATCAGAATAGAGTATTCATCCAAACCATGGTATCACTTTAATGAAGTTGGGCGTTGGAACTCTTCGGCAGTCAGACTCCAGGTCTGACCAGTTGAAGGTGTTTGTCGTCTTCCAGCCTCCTGTTGGAGTAGAAATGTGCGACCCTCATTTCCAGATCATCACCAGCTTGGGAGATTGATGATGTTTTTTTCTTATTGTTGTTGCAGAAACTTCCATCGTCAGAATGAAGGGCCAAAAAGGCGCTCCACAGGACCGGTGAGCTCATCTCAGTGAAACTCCAAGCTGTCACTTCCGTTTATAAAACCACCCAGAGAGCGCTGCTCTCGACCACATTCTGGTTCTGAAACTGCTGGTTCTAAATTTGTCCGGTTTTTCCTCCTACCCCCCTCCCCACCCTCCAGGGGTTATTTGGTGGGAATCGTTTTCTTCATTCTAGGCCTGGGAACACTGCTGCCATGGAATTTCTTCATGACTGCGTCAATGGTAAAGACACGACTCAAAATAGTCCCACAATAGTTTAGTCCCATAGAGACTATGTATTTAGCGGCACGCTTGAAGGCCAGTTTAGGGTTAAAAATGTTTTTCATGCTGATTTTTTTTTTAAAGCTCAACTTTAAGCACAGCTTTTAACCGGAGCAAAATGTATAATCATAGTTGTGGAAGTTTTAAATCTGAAAATTGATAGTCAGGAACCAAGTTTTGGAAAATAATCAACAGAAGCTCTGAAAGATCAAAGTACTAGTACCAACTAACTGGAAAGAAAGAGAGGCAAGCTACAATGTAGGTGATAATAATGTTTCCATAACTTTGCTGGAAAAGGATTCAGCTGATTGTGCTGTAGACACACACAACACACGGCTTTGGAAAAATCCCTCCCTTGACACCAGAGGCCTTTCTGCCTACATTAAAGACCTTTTGTAATGGGTTATTTATTTATTGAATGATTGATCTGGAACACAAAGTTTCATCTTAGAAAAAGAATGAGAAAAGGGCACAAATCTGTATCCAAAGAGTTTCTAAAGATGAAGTGCGTAATCCTTGCCAAATATCTGAAATCAATAATAATGACCTTCTATTAGCTCATAACCTCTAAATAAAATCTAATGCCAACCAGTTGCCTTCAGTCACCTAATGAGTAACTAGTCCATGTGTGTACGATAATTTCCGGACTATAAAGCGCACCTGATTATAAGCCGGTTCATGGAGAGAGGATCGTCAGGAAAGTGATTTGTGTATTTAGTGGAAGCTTCAATTTTATTAACATTTCAACACAGGCGAAACACCTCAGCCGTCCTCTCTGTGTTCAGCCAATCTTCATCAAATACTTCAAGTTCAAGCCATCTGCTTTCATTACCTCTGAGAGCTTTTTTCCTCTTATTGCATTAAGAGTTTTTCACTCTGGCATCTGAATCGTCTCACCATTGATTCATTGATGCCAATGCTACACAAAGCCGCTCTATTTCCTTCTTCATCAAATCTGTTTCTTCTTTTCTTTTTCATGAGGGTTTTATGCATGAAAACTTGTTTTTCGCAAACTGTCTCGCTCTCGTAATGTCTGCCTATTCCACGTTTGCTTTCATTGTTCACGCAAACGTCCTCATCTCTCACTCTCTTTTCCGGTTTTCTTAAAGGCACAGTATCCCTTAAGGTTAAGGATGTAACCTGTACAATCCATAGATCGATGAGACCCTCGAGTGCCCATTAGCTGTAAAAATCCATAAATAAACCGCACCGTTTTATAGGCCGCAGGGTTCAAAACAAAAGCGCCTTATGGTCTGGAAAATGCAGTAATTAAATGTCTTTAATTTCAAAGGTTCTGTTAAGGTCTCTGAGGTTTGTTTGAGAATATTGGAAAATAACTTATATCATGAAGACCAAGGAGCACAACAAGGTTTTCGCTTTTACAAGAACCTAAACTATGAAGCTTCATGGATTTAGAGTGAGGAGGAAATTCAAACAATCTCATCCACCAATCTTTTTTTTCCATACCAAATCTGATTTTGATTTTTTTAAAATTTCCCCATTTTCTTACGAAGACATAACAAGTTAAGAAATTAAGAAACTTTTCATTTCAATCATTTTCCCATCTCAGAGCTTAATTCAAAGTCCAACTAAAAACAAGCTGTAAGGTATCTTTGTAAAACAAGATGATCACTCTGACCTATGGAAGGCCAAGTAGTGCATTGGTTTGAAAAAATTAATAAATAAAATTTCCCAAAAAAAATGTTATAATATTTAGAAAATCGATTTATCTCTTAAAGCTTGAATTTCTCTTTTGGATAATTAAGTTTAAAAAATTAATTAAAATACTGAGGAAAACTTATTAGAGATCACAAAAGATGTGATTTTGAGGCAGAGCTTCACCTTCCAGCAGCACAAACACCAAAACATTCAGCCAGATCTACAAATAGAACAGTTTAGATGAAAGCATGTCCAGAAAAGGCGCTGATTCGTCTAGTGTCGGCTAATGTCTGCCCTGTTTTCCTCTGCGTAGTACTTCCAAGATCGCCTCAACAAAACCGAGTTCAGGAATGGAACAGCTTTCCAGAAAGAGTACTACTTCAACAACTGGATGACCCTGCTGTCCCAGCTGCCCCTGCTGCTCTTCACCCTCCTCAACTCCTTCCTCTACCAGAGGTCAGTGACCTTGTGACCCATCTCTGGGTGTCAGCCCTTATCCAGGGCGTCTGTTAGTCCTGACTAGTGTTGTCACAATACTAAAATTTCAAACTCAATTCGATACTGAAAAAAACAAAACTCCAAACACCAATTTATTGAACAAGTAGATACAACAAATAACATTCATTTTTATCCACCTACCTTAATCTATAGTGCGAAAAAAAAAGGCTGTTAAGACGTTAATTTATAAAGCCCTACTAAATATATTTCCGGCAGGCTGTTTTATGGCACCTGGCTATCAGGGAACGTGCGTGTCGGCTGAAGGAGGCGCCGTATATGCCAGAATCCAAAATATTGATACCACAGGAACAGAATATTTAATTTGGATACCAGGTTTAGATTAGATTAATATCTTGGTATGGATTAGTTTGACAACCCTAGTCCTGACTCCACCTGGATGTTGTGTTCCAGGGTGTCTGAGGCCATTCGTATAGCAGGAAGCCTCCTCTTCATCCTGCTATTCTTCATCCTCACGGCGGCGCTGGTTAAAGTCAACATGGATCAAGACTTGTTCTTCTCGGTCACCATGGCGACCATCTGGTTCATCAACTGTAAGTTACTATGGCTCGCTAAGTGGAGAAGCATCAGTTGTTTCCAGTTCTCACCCTCCTCCTCCTGTTGATGGTGCAGCATTCGGGGCCGTCCTGCAGGGCAGCCTGTTCGGTCTGGTCGGCCTGCTGCCCCTGAAGTACAGCGCCGTCTTCATGAGCGGCCAGGGGCTCGCTGGGACGTTTGCCGCTGTTGCCATGCTCCTCGCCACAGCTAGTGAGCCACCCATAAAACAACACCAGTTACCTAGCAACAGAGCTAAACAAAATAGGACATATTTGATGTTGAGCCTTGCTGTGTTCCTTGTGCTGCAGGTAAGGCCGACTCTGAGTCTGCAGCCTTGGGTTACTTCATCACACCATGTGTGGGGACCCTGCTGACTCTATTCAGCTACCTGCTGCTGCCACGCCTGGTCAGTGACCCAATCCATTCAAACTGGTTCAACATGTAAAGTTAAAGTGGAAATTTGCTACGAGTGATTATGTTTTTTTTTGTTTAGGACAGTAAAAGCTGCCTTATCTGGGTGAAAACATTTAATCAGATGTAGATGAAATCATTTCTGCCTTGTTTTCCTGGTGTTGTCTGTACTTGTTTGAGATGCTTGCATTCATTATCTCTGCCCTTTCCCTGAAGGAGTTTGCTCGCTATCACCTGAACAGAAGCACCAAATATGAGGAGGGCACCACAGACCAGCTGTTAAAGGGTGAGACTTCATTAAGCTCCTCTAAAGCCTCAAGGCCAGTTTTAGCTCTACACGGACGGCTCTGTGCAGAGATGATCTACTACAACCCCTGGCAAAAAGTATGGAATCACCAGTCTTCGAGAATGCTCATTCACTTTTTTAATGCAATAGAGAAAAGGCAAAACACAAACATGCCACAAAACTAAGATTTCTCAAAAGGGCATCTTCCTGGCTTTTAGAAACAGTACAAGAAAAGAACAGAAACTCAAGTGGAAATAAATTGCAAGTGTTTCTTTGGAATAAGGAGCTGGAAACAAACATGGAATCACTCATTCCTGAGGAAAAAAATATGGAATCACCCATTAGAATCACCCAATTATTTCCCATTTTCTACACCATCACCTGCAACTCGTTATGTCTGTGGATTGGTCTACATTTAAAAAGCAGTGCTCACAACTTGGAGAGTTGTTGCAGCAAAGTAATGGACAGGAATCATGGCTCCAATACCAGAGCTCTCAATTGAAACAAAGGAGAGAATTATCCAACTTCTGGAAGAAGGTAAATCCTCAAGAAATGTTGCAAAGGATGTTGGTTGTTCTCAGTCAGCTGTGTCTAAAATCTGGTCTAAGTACCAACAACATGGGAAGATTGTCAAAGGCAAGCGTAGTGGTAGACCAAGGAAGACGTCTATGCGACAGGACCAAAAACTTAAAGCATTATGTTTGGAAAACCAAAAATGCACAGCAAAACAAATGCGTAACAAATGGGCACAAACTGGAGCAAGAGTCAGTGACCGAACTGTTAGGAACCATCTAGCAGAGATGGGATTTTCCTACAGAAAAGCCAAAAGAAAGCCAGTGTTAACTTACAAACATAAGAAAGCTAGACTTCGATGGGCCAAGGAAAGGCAATCATGGACTGTAGATGACTGGATGAAGGTCATCTTCACTGATTAATCACGAATCTGCATTGGACAAGGGGATCATGCTGGAACTTTTGTTTGGTGCCGTCCCAAAGACATGTATAAAGACAACTGCCTGAAGAAAACATGCAAGATTCCACTGGCTCTTAGGATATTGGGCTGCGTGTCAGGTAAAGGTCCTGGAGAGATGGCTGTCATTAAATGTTCAGTAAATGCACAAGTTTACATTGAGATTTTGGACACCTATCTTATTCCATCTATTGAAAGGATGTTTGGGGATGATGACATAATTTTCCAAGATGATAATGCATCATGCCATAGAGCCAAAACTGTTAAAACTTTCCTTGAAGAGAGACAAAGAAGGTCCATTGCATGGGCTGCATATAGCCCGGATCTCAATCCGATTGAAAATATGTGGTGGAAATTGAAGAAATTGGTCCATGACAAAGCTCCCACATGCAAAGCAGATCTGGCAACAGACATCAGACAAAGTTGGAGCCAGATTGATGAGGACTACTTTTCATCACTTGTTAAGTCCATGCCTCAGAGACTCAAAGCTGTAATCAAAGCAAGGGGTGGCGCCACAAAGAACTAGTGGGTGGTTTTAGTTGTTTCTGTGTTTGTTTATTCTTTGTAATTCCATATTTTTTTCCAGCTCCTTATTCCAAAGAAACACTTGCAATTTATTCCCACTTGACTTTCTGTTCATTTCTTGCACTGTTTCTAAAAGCAAGGAAGATGCCCTTTTGAGAAATCTGAGTTTTGTGGCATGTTTGTGTTTTGCCTTTTCTCTATTGCATTAAAAAAGTGAATGAGCATTCTCGAAGACTGGTGATTCCATACTTTTTGCCAGGGGTTGTATTAGGCTGTAAATGATTGAGTGTGTAAATGTGTGTTTTCCGCCGAGGTTCCCAACTCTTTGCTTCACACTCTGACTGAATCAAGTCAATTCAGTGGAACATAATCCCATTAGGTTTGTTGACCCTCCGTTTATCCAATTACACACTCTTTCCAGACAAAGATGGCTTTGTTAGGTTTCAGTCAGTCAGTCACACATTTTTCCATTGCACTCAAAAGCCCTGAGGTGCTTCCACTGACATGAACTAAAAACAGGATTTAAAGCAGACAGCCCTTAATGAGAACAGACCTGTCCTAGGGCCTGCCCACGGGCCCACTAAAAAGTTGGTAGTTTAATCCTGCTACTGTCTAAACAAGCTATTGTCAATATATACATATCTTTTATTACTTGGGAGATAACAGCATAATGTTTTCAATTATGGATAGCAAACAAGTTTACAATGACCCCTGTAAGCACAATAAGCCCTTTTTCAACCCTAACCAACATTCAAGATGTGAAATTAAAAGTTTTGAACTCACTGCTTAGTCGGCCGTTTTACATGATAAAACCCCTCCAACTTGATCAAAAAGTTTTAGATCCACAAGGGTCCAATCAAAGTCCTCCATAAAGGTTGTTGGTCCCCAGCAAAAATGAATCCATTAACATTGTAAAATAACAGCCTAAAAGAGCTCTGCTTAAAATCAGAGATTTCCTGATTTGTCACAGGAAGTGACCTTTGAACATGATGTCATGTCTGCCAAATCACTTCCTATTAAAAATATTTACTCTGGGGAAGCTTAAAAGCGTACCCTTACTTGACCCAGTAGGAAACGTATTATACCTTCTACTGTCTCACATTTTCAACAAAAAGAAAAAAACTTTGTAAAAGTCTGTTTGAAGAAAAAATAATTTGTTTGAACCAAGCGCAGAGTTCCAATGATTGACACATACAGGTGCTGGCCAGTAAATTAGAATATCATCAAAAAGTTGAATTATTTCAGTAATTCCATTCAAAACGTGAAACTTCTATACTGTATACTTTCCTTCCACACATAGTGATATATTTCAAGTGTTTATTAATTTTCATTTTTATTATTACAACTGACAGCTAATGAAAACACCAAATTCAGTATCTCAGAAAATTAGAATATTCTGAAAAGGCTCAATATAGAAGACACCTGGTGCCACTCTAATCAGCTGATTAACTCAAAACACCTGCAAAGGCCTTTAAAAGGTCCCTCAGTCTTGTTCTGAAGGCTCCACAATCATGGGGAAGACTTCTGACTTAACAGCTGTCCAAAAGACGACCATTGACACCTTGTACAAGGAGGGCAAGACACAAAAGGTGATTGCTAAAGAAGCTGGCTGTTCGCAGAGCTCTGTGTCCAAGCACATTAACAGACAGGCGAAGGGACGGAAAAAATGTGGTAGAAAAAAGTGTACAAGCTCTAGGGATAACCGCACCCTGCAGAGAATTGTGACGACAAACCCATTCAAAAATGTGGGGGAGATCCACAAAGAGTGGACTGCAGCTGGAGTCAGCGCTTCAAGAACCACCACGAAGAGACTCATGAAAGACATGGGATTCAGGTGTCGCATTCCGTGTGTCAAGCCACTCTTGAACAAGAAACAGCGTAAGAAGCGTCTCGCCTGGGCCAAGGACAAAAAGGACTGGACTGCTGCTGAGTGGTCCAAAGTTATGTTTTCTGATGAAAGCAATTTTTGCATTTCCTTTGGAAATCAAGGACCCAGAGTCTGGAGGAAGAGCGGAGAAGCACAGAATCCACGTTGCATGAGGTCCAGTGTAAAGTTTCCACCGTCAGTGATGGTGTGGGGTGCCATGTCATCTGCCGGTGTTGGCCCACTCTGTTTCCTGAGGTCCAAGGTCAATGCAGCCGTCTACCAGGAAGTTTTAGAGCACTTCATGCTTCCTGCTGCTGACCAACTTTATGGGGATGCAGACTTCACTTTTCAACAGGACTTGGCACCTGCACACAGTGCCAAAACCACCAGTACCTGGTTCAAGGACCATGGTATCCCTGTCCTTGATTGGCCAGCAAACTCGCCTGACCTTAACCCCATAGAAAATCTATGGGGTATTGTGAAGCGGAAGATGCAATACGCTAGACCCAACAATGCAGAGGAGCTGAAGACGACTATCAGAGCAACCTGGGCTCTCATAACACCTGAGCAGTGCCACAGACTGATCGAGTCCATGCCACGCCGCATTACTGCAGTGATGGAGGCAAAAGGAGCCCCGACTAAGTATTGAGTGCTATACATGCACATTCTTTTCATGTTCATTCTTTTCAGTTGGCCAACATTTAAAAAAAAACATTTTTTTTCATTGGCCTTTAAAATATTCTAATTTTTTGAGATACCAAATTTGGAGTTTTCATTAGTTGTCACTTATAAATATCAAAATTAAAAGAAATGAACATTGGAAATACATTGGTCTGTGTGCATTGCATGAATATAATGTACAAGTTCCACGTTTTGAATGGAATTATTGAAATAATTCAACTTTTTGATGATATTCTAATTTACTGGCCAGCACCTGTAGAGCCAATGGAATGCTGAAAACAGCAATAAGTTACTGGAGGTGTCTGACTTTATCTTTGCCATAGGAAATGGCGAGCGTAAAGAAGCTTTTCCAAACACAGAAAGGAAAGGATTACGCACAGTAAGCAACCCTTTGAGTGCTGGATCAAACACACTTTATTGTTATTACACAACATTGTGGAAGCCGTGAAGCTTGTTTGACACAAGACAGTGGCAATTCTGGATAGGGTTTTTTTTATCAGAAGGAACTGGCAGATTTGGCTCAGATTGAACCTTTTATTGGGCACCTTTGACCTTTAGTTTATCATATGACGTAAAATGCTCATTCTGTAGTTTATTGGGGTCATTTTTTTGATAGATAGATAGATAATAAATCAGACTTTAGACCCAAACTGAATTTAGGGTCACCACACAATTCTAAAACTATTTTTTGGAGCATATGTTTTATATATTTTAATAAGTGGACACAAAATGTTATATTTTCCATTGTATTAAAATTATATAAGTGGGCAACAATTGCACTTAGAAATATTTTCACTGTTCTGTGACAAATTTAAAAATGTGTTTTCTTTTCAAAAAGACCCAGCCATATCTCTTCTCCAAATGATTCAAGAACAGCTCTAATTTTGATTTGGGTATGCGTTTTTAAAATATTTTGGGTGGAAATCGCAGGAATATTAAGGGGTTAACATTTTGTCTTATTAAACCATAAACTTTAGTGTGTCTTAATGATGTTTTTTTAAAGTTTTTTTTGGCCCAGAGTGGCCATTTACAGTGGATAGAGTTTTTGAAGGGGAGAGAGAGGTAGGAGAAGACCTGCGGCAAAGGTCGCCTGGGACACATGGGGCGCTCACTATAGAGTTTTGACTTTTGCCCAAAAATCATATTCAAAGTTTGTTTGTTTATTAATATTAAAATTCACATATATTTGAATATTTATTCACTATATTTTGACCATTAAATGTCTTTAGTAAGACCGATATTGATATCAAACTTAAGTTATATATGCTCTGTCCACCAGAGGGCAGCGTATCAGTCAATGTTAATAGACTACGTGCACGAATGGCTGACTGCATCTGAATACCTCTTATACGCTTGCTATGTAGTAGGTGAAAAGGAGTTAGCGAGCGATGTATTAGATCTGAATCTCCAGTATGGATTGGAGTAGTAGGCATAACGTTCCTGGAGGTGTATTAACAGCGAAAGCAGCCGGTGGATGCTACGCTATCCCATAATGCAGAGGAAGCCCCAAAATTATTGAAGAAGAGTGACCTCAGCTACCGAGGAACTTTCAACCATTGACACCGCCGCAATTTCGCCATATAAATACAAAAGTGTAGCGATGTTACTGATTACTTTAATTGTTTTTTTGAAAACTGATTAAATATTTAAGTTAAGTTGTTTACCTGGTCCAAAGGCGATCTTGCGTAGCGTAAACATCAGGAAAAGTGGTGGCACAGTACGTCCGATTTCATGCCTACTACTCGCCTGTTTGCTTTGGAATCTGAAGAACAAAGTTTACAAGCTAACACCTTTACAAAAATGAATTCTCATACAGGTTTGAATATTAAGAGATCCTTAACAGTTGTTTGAATATCTTTAATATATAAAAATTTGAATAATATCCGAATAACAAAGTTTGGAGTCAATGCCCTAGCCCACTCTAACCACTATGCCCCGTCTTAATGATGTTTTATGTGACACACAAAGTAAAGTTGAGGAAAAAATTATTTTATACATTAAAACCTAAAAAGTGTGATTTGTATTCAGCTCCCAGTCAACACTGGCTTCCCACCAGAAACCCTCTTTTTTCACTTTTTTCCCCATTAGAAAACAGCACAAGCTCAGTCTGTAAACTTGAGTCTTCAGGTCTTGCCTCAGATTTGCCATTGAATTTAGGTTGGGACTTGGACTGGGCCACTAACTCTTGATTTAAGTTTAATATCAAAACTGTTTTTATTTTATTTTTTTGTTTTAGCTCCATCTATCCTTTTGTTTCCCTTTTCTTGCTAAGAAAAAAAAACTGCTACAGAACATGAGGCTGCCACTATCGTGCTTCACCATGGTGAGGGTCTGTTTAGGGTAACATTCAGCGCCTGTTTATTGCCACACAACATTTTGTAGGAAAATAAGAAATAGCAGGGGGATTTGTAAATTGCACCCAGGTGGACTGTTTTTACTAAGAAAGTTAGATTTTCTTTAGTAGTGTTAGAGTAAAGAGGGTTAAATATAAATGCACAGAAAATCTCATTGTGAAATACATTGAATAATGTGACAAAATTGAATTCTTTGGATTGCAGATGCAACCCCTTTGGAAAACGGGAAGGTAAACGGCCATGCTAACGGATCTGTGTCCGACGTAGCTGTTAAGAGTGACAGCAGCGTTTCAGAAGAGGCCAAGGTGGAATCCAGCCCAGACAAGATGGAGCATTCTGAAGAAAAGGCTTCTGTGTTGGAGGTGTTTAGAAAGGTGAGGCTGCTAGGAACATCTGAAGATAAAAAAAAGGAAACCAGACATTCTTCTAATGAAATTTATTTTAGCTTCTTTAAATGTCTGAAACGCCATCTTGTTTTTCCAGATTTGGGTGATGGCGTTCTGTGTGACGTTTGTGTTCACCGTCACCCTGTCAGTGTTCCCCGCCGTCACAGTAGATGTCAAAACCCTCTTCCCTGGAGAATGGGGTAAGAGCGAACCTCGCTGATCTGTGCTGCGTTCAACATGCAGCTGTCTTTATCCTCAGGGTTTCACTGCAAAGCGAATCATTTCTCATCGGTTTATTCAAACCTTCCCTCTTTCCTCAGAACGCTACTTCATTTCCATCTGTTGCTTCTTGGTTTTCAACCTCCATGACTGGTTTGGCCGGAGCATCACCACACTGATACACTGGGTGAGGATTAAACAGACTGTAGCATTGCTTCTCTGGAAGACAGTGGGTCTAATCTGATCTTAATCAAACTGTTCCATATTTTTACTTATTTGCCTTCTTGTTTACAGAGCGCTCAAACAGAATGTTGGTGTAAATAGTAGGGCTGGAAGATAATTCGATAGCAATATATATCGATTGATAGACGTGTGGTGCAATAGGGAAAAAAAAGGGGTTCATAAAAAAGTTGGATAGAAAAAAAAAGTTTTCCCTCATTTTTTCGTTATACCCGATCAGGCAGCTTAATACAACAATCATTACTTACTCCAAACGAATCAATGACCCACGCAGCTCTGTCAGCCACCCTCTCTCCTTTTAAACCACAAAAAGGATTAAATAATTTCAGGTGAAACATAATTTTTTAATGGTCCCTAAGCAAACAATCACCGTAACTTCGCCGCGCTCAGATGTTACAACAAGGCAGCAGCGGAGGACATTGTTCCGGATAAATGTTTCAGTGGCTCCGGTAAATTTGCGTCCCATTTTGAACCGATCCTCCACGCACTAAAACACTAAATGTAGCAATAATGAACGAAATATTAAACTACGATAAGCTGCTTTAAGCAGGACTCCTGTCTCCAGCTCGCTACGAATCTCTTACAGAGACACAGGAAACGTACCCAGGTTGCGTTGCGTTACTAACATCTGTGGTTTTTAAAATCTCCCCTCGGTTCTGCTCCCGGTCCTCAGAAGTGAAAAAAACTCTTTAAGAAAACACAACAGGGGTTGGATAGACCTGCTGCTCGGCTCTTAGTGACTGAGCTGCAATGTTGGAGCCCATCAACACTGGTGAGTAGCTAGTTAGCTTTAGCCAAGATCTGAAGTGAATTTGAATAAACTTTATTGACAAACTAAACCAAGGATTTCAACCATTAAGGTTATAAAGTGTCATAAAATATGTAAAAGATTAAAAAGCATAAAAATAAGCCATAATTTAAATTACTAACATGATTAAAAATATAATATAATGGTTAATAATATTACTTTTCTTTGTATTTACTGATGTTACTCAGGTCTCTTAGTTTGTTTCTGTGTATTACAAACTTATGATAAAAAGAAGTGTTTGAAAAATGTATTAATTAAATTCTTTGTTCATTGAAGAATAACAAAATGACCGGGGAGGCACTTAAAATACATTTCTTACATTGTGATTTTTAGGGATAATTATCAATATCAATCAATATGGCTATTTTTTTATCGATATGCTCTTTTTCTATATTGTCCAGCCCTAGTAAATAGTATTCAGCAAATACTGACTGTGTTTGATCAAATATCTTTGAGGGTTTTATCAACGCTAAAGCTCATAGAATTTTCAGACACTTCTCATAATTCAATTGCCAATTATACTAGAGGATGCCATAACCCCAGCATGATTCTGCCACCCCCATGTTTCTCTGTGGGGATGTTCAGAGTAAATTACCCTTAAGGCCCTTTCAGACTGGCCATAAAAAACTGTAATTTTCCAGACTTCGTCTCTTTCCCTTTTGAGCCTGAAAGCACCTTCCAGACTTTGTCCGGATAACCTTTACCAATATTTTTCCGGCTGAAGACATAGTTACAGGAGCAGACTTTTTGCTGTAGGGTTTTTGCGTTCAGAATGTCAGGTAATGTTCCGGAAAAGCTGGAGGGGCAAAAAAAAAAAAAGAAGCTGGATGGGGGAAGCTGTGAGCGCACACACTGATAGATATATATATCTATCTTCTGGACGAGAAGATTCTTATGATATGACATGATAAAAAGCATGTAGGAGATTGACAATTGCCTCCAATCAATCAAGATGCAGAATGCAATGCGTGTTAGTACGCTGTAAAGAAAGCATTTAATATCTGTGAAACGGCGAAGGTGGATGGCGTTATAGCGAGGGACAGCTGTACATCAAAGGAAGCTTCACCCTCCTTTCGTTTCGCTTCTATTTTCTGTTCAGCTTCGTCTATTAAAATGATTTGCACAGAACTGCACACAAAAAACGAGTACTGTGTGTGCTGCTGTATCGTTAGCCCTCTTTCAAAAATGACTTTGTTGGGAGAAATGACATGTACGCCCACCACACTGTTTTTGTCGTACCTCCCCTTCACTCCCCACCTCAACCCAGAGTATTCAGAAGGAATTTCTTGCTGTCTAAAATCAGCAGAAAGGCAATCCTCCTCTAAATAGTGGTGTATTTGAAAAGAAAACACTGGTTAAAGACCAGATGGAATTATCCCAGAATTTTCCGGAATTTGTATCCAAGTAATGTGTTAAATTAAAGCCTTTAAAGTGAAGCCTTTATTTGTCCCTCCCTGATGTGTGACAACAGATTAGGTTTTAAAAATGCCAGAGAAAAGTCCCTGATGTTTCTGTGGGATTTATAGTTAATGAACTCCACAAACCCGTGACCCTGGCTGACCTCTCTGATCCCCCATTTTAAACATTGTTACTGGCACTGATCTGTCTGTGTCTGAGCTTACTGGGCTCCTGGTGGAGATCGGCGCCATTCTCCTCCACAGCGCTCATCGTTCTCACGATATGAATCCCTCCTGTGGCCCACATTCCCAGGCAGGAATTCCCACTGAGAGCTTAGACGTGCTTCATCCTGGTGATCCAAACACAAGATTCCTGGGACATCTGGGAAGCTATCTTACATCTTAACCAACATCTTAACCAACCTGACCTGACCTCCCCTTCTTCTCTCCCCATAGCCTCCTAAAGAGTCCCGTCTGTTCCCGGTGCTGGTGGTCTCCAGGGTGGTCTTCATCCCTCTGCTGATGCTCTGTAACGTCCAGAAGCGCACCAACCTTCCTGTTTTCTTCCATCACGACGTCGCCTTCGCCATCATCATGGCGCTCTTCTCTTTTTCCAGCGGCTACTTTGTGTGCCTCTCCATGTCCTACGCACCACAGTGA
Organism: Apricaphanius iberus; assembly: GCA_028564705.1. NCBI lineage: Eukaryota > Metazoa > Chordata > Actinopteri > Cyprinodontiformes > Aphaniidae > Apricaphanius > Apricaphanius iberus. The sequence goes on along the minus strand of JAPXFQ010000075.1, from coordinate 1,567,592 downwards.
GTACAGATGGCCACAGCAGCAACCAGCTTTATTACAGAGTTCACAGTTCTACTGGTTCTACAGTAGGAATCTAGAGTTGGTTCTCATGGGTAAAACAGAAAGATGGAGGGAAAGAATCTGACTCGACAAGATCCTCTGCTCAGACCAGTTGATAACTGAGACGAGCAACTGTTACATCCAGTTCAGCCCCAATGAAGCGTTCCTTAGCATTTAAGGTTATGCCTGTGTTAAACTCTGATGGGTCGGTGAAGAAGCCAGAAGTTCAACTCTATCTAGAACATTCCTGTTAACCATTCTGTTAAGGGCTAATTCCAACCAATTTCGAATGATGAATATTTGGTATCATTAGAAAGCTAAGAGTCTTCTGATTACAGTGATGTATGCCAATTAAGGATAAAATCATAACTATGAGCATAGTAAGCAGTTTTACCAACAACTCTCCCCCCATAAGGAATTTGCAGTTTACCCCTTTGGAGTCTAGAATATAATTAATTTCAGAAACTAAAAGAAAGAAATTCAGATTATTTTTTGACTATTATTTTAGTGATTAAAGTAAACTTATAAAACTGTGGTTTTTGTGAACCATTAAAGCCCCGTTAAATATTAATACTCCATTCAATTAATGAGTTTGGGCAAAGTTGTCAACAATGTGAGTCTTTCAGAATCTGAGCACATGTAATGAAACATTTTATACTGAATAAATCCTGTAGCGGTCCTTGACCAGTCAGGCCACCCAGCAGTCTCATTTTTATTCCCATTTTGTCTTTTCATTTCCTCTGGTTGCTTGATTTAGTCGTTGGTGTAAAACCTTAAGATATAAACAGTTACAGAAATTAAATGTAAATCCTTGGATTAATTCAAGGTAAAACAGAAATTTTAAAATCAATCTTAAAAGTAACAAATGTTTATGTACAAGGAAAAATCACAACTGTGAATATACTTCTTTGATTTAAAGTAACAGTGTGTAGTTTTAGCAGTACATCTTTGAAAATAGCCTTTAAAATATTATGTAATAATAATTACGTAAATCACACTAATTGCAAAATATTGGCTACAAAATGCAAAAAAGTTTTTCCATAAATACATTTTTACCTCTTCGCTAGTTCCAAGCGATGAGAGAGAGACTGATGTGCTCGTCATGTTGCTGCAAATAGATAAGTCTCAGGGAATTGAGCGTTTGAAAACAGCACTAGTTGGACCTCTGTAGCAAGTTTCTTACTCGAAGACACAGATACCGCATGCTTGTGATAATTTAGGTATGCAATGCCCCCTACTGGCCGAAAATTACACACTGTGCCTTTGAGGTTTTAATTTTGAAACTGTAAAACATCTCAAAGGGGACTCTGGATGCCAAGTATTAAGTATTACACTGTCCCCTTGTGCACAAATAATCCAACTATCAAATAAATTATAGATTATTTTTTGCAGGGGGGGTGGAACACAACACAAAACTTATCTTGTGTAGCTGACTAGTTGTGTCATGTTTTATCAGATTGGTGGAGCCTAAAGACGCAGAGACTGCAGGAGCGCTGATGACCTTCTTCCTGGCACTGGGTCTGTCCATCGGAGCCGCCCTGTCCTTCCCCCTAAGGTGGCTGGTGTAACCCTGCTAAAAGATGGCTGTAAGGACCCAACCGTATCGCCCCCCCGTGCCTGAAAGGAGAACAGCATCAGATCTGCTGGTTTCCTCAGACGGCCTTAACTACGCTGAAATATTCCAAGTTCCTGTTTTCAAAAGTGAATCCTGAGAGACGGCTCAAAGATCCTTCTTAGTTCTTAGTTCCTAGTTCCATGTTCAGTTTAAATGTCCAGTTTAGGTGAACTGTCTATTCAGCGTGTTGCTACATTTCTAGAATTAGAGTCCGGTAGAAGCTTTAGGTTATTCCAACACCGGATCAGTTTTAGAGCTTTTGTTTTATTACAGATATTATTATATTTTTTATGTTTATGGTGCAGATTTTGGTATTTTGTAATGAACAGAAAGCTCTTTTCTCGCTGAATGGAACAAAAAAAGCGCTGACCACCAGTGTATTTCTGATGAGTACATAATAACCGAGGAACAAACCAATTCTTTTTAATTTAAAGTTAATGCTCTCATATTAATAAGCATGTTACTTATGTTGAATTACTCAAGAGCGATTGAGCATGCTAGTTGGTTGGGAAATGCTGCCATCTACTGGCTAAAAGGTACTTTTTTAGTTTAAGATTTCAACTTGGAAGAAAAAAAACCATGACCTGTTTCCACGCTGACTAACCGGTACCTGTAATGTTAATCTTTGAGGGTTTTTTTTGTTTTTTTTTTCACTGGTGAAGCGCCAGGTTTTTACTTAAACAAGTATGGCAACATTCTTTCCCAGCCTGCAGGCTCACATGGAATCACTTTCTCAGTAAGCAGCTTCACTTGTAAACTGCAGGAAAGGATATATACACATTTTTAGATTTTAAAAAATTCTATTTTTTTTTTTTTTTACCTTACTGGACCTAAATTTCCCAACCATTTTTAAGAAATTTATTTATTCTCTAGATATTTTATATCATTTTTAACTTGAACTACAGAATATGATCTTATTTTTAACTGCTTAACCAGTAGTTATGTTTTATTATCTGGAGATTTCACAAATTGTTTTCACCTTCTGGGTGTCTGGTGAGAACATGAAAAATATTAATGAAAATGTGTCATTTATAAATTGTAAAAAGGTGTGGAGAACAAACATTAACTACAATTGGTGTTTTATGTTCCCAGACTGAGGGCATAGGAAACCTGTCATGAGTTGGTAAAAGCGTTTTATGCTAAAAGTATTTTTATTTTATTTTCTGGTCATAATTTCCTGTGTTTTTTTTTTGTTTAATATTATTTTATTTTTTTAATGTTCATGTTACTGTTGACAGTGTGGCAGCTGATGCTTCAGCATGTTTTATTTTACAGTGAGAACAAAATAAATGTGCCTGTGTCAGGGAGTCATGCTGTATTTCCATTTACTGTAAAATAGATTATGATGAAGATTATCCAGTTCCCTCGTCTGAAGTGCAGCCTGATCGTGTTCTGATGTTCTGGAGACGTTTAAAGTTCTGTTGCCTTAATGCCTGACCTGCGTATGTTTTACATGGTGAGCTGGATATGAGGAATCGGTTTACACAATGTTTTTGCATCAGTATCCATAGCAACAGAAAGCATCCTAATGTTTTCTGCAACCACTGAATGACCCGTTATACCGTTTATGCTCCATTCAGAGTAGAACTCATCAGTAACGGGAACTAAAGAATTGTTTCATTTCTGTATTGATGAGGGAATAAATGTTTTTCTTAAAGCTCTGTGGTGTCATGTGCTTCATTAAGGTCATCTGAAGGTCACGGGGGTGGATTTTCACTATGATGCTCAAGCACTTAGGAGCTATGAGCTACATACAGTTGTTCCATTTAAAGTAAAGCTGATGACGTTACTAAACCTTTCAAGATGTAGAGGTGCTTTGCATCAGGGGTGTATCCTTGCCTGTGGGCTGGGGGCCCGTACCCCCCATTTACACAGGTGGTTGATGTGACAAATGAGAGTTAAGATTTAAAAATTAATCCAACTTAAATACTGCTATCTTTTAATGAGTACACTACAAAAAATTGGCTTCAAAGTAAATATGACCACATTTATGCAGTGACTGGTCAAAAAACAAATTCTGCTTTGTAATGGTTTATTAAAATTGGCTATATACAAACGTATTCAAAAAGTGAGACCCAACACTGTTTTTGCTGAGAAGACTCCATTTTCTTTCTATATTTCTTTTATTAAAGCAAATGTGCCTCTCTAAGTTATGGATCGATGACTTAACGATCTGAACACCATTTTATAAGTATATATAGGATGTGCCTCTCTTAAAGTGAGATACATTTCACAGTGGTTTATGCTCAGATTTGAATTATTCGGGGGGGGTTAATGGGTGTTTAATGAAAACCCAAATTCAGTTCATTAAAATTGAGTGGAAGGAAAAACTAAGTCAGTTTTATATACATACATATACATACACTAAAATCTGTATAGCATTTATGTAGATATAAAAAAGTTCCTGTGCAAAAGTAAATTTGTAGTTAGACATTGGTTTGGTATATAAAGTAATTTTCATGCTGTGCAGGGCTTCATCAGAGAATCTTGACTTTTCCCCAGTCCTCAGCAGTCCATTCACCATACTTTCTGCAGAAGATCAATCTGTCCCTGATGTTTTTTTTGGAAAGAAGTGGCTTCTTTGCTGCCCTTCTTGACACCAGGCCATCTTCCAAAAGTCTTCGCCTCACTGTGCATGCAGATGCCCTCACACCTGCCTGCTGCCATTCCTGAGCAAGCTCTGCACTGGTGGCACTCCGATCCTGCAGCTGAATCCTCTTTAGGAGATGATCCTGGCGCTTGCTGGACTTTCTTGGACGCCCTGAAACCTTCTTAACAAGAATTGAACCTCTTTCTTTGAAGTTCTCGCTAAAACTATAAATTGTTGATTTAGGTCCAATCTTAGTAGCCACAATATGCTTGCCTGTGAAGCCATTTTTATGCCACGCAATGATGGCTGCTCGCGTTTCTTTGCAGGTCACCACATTACACATTTCCACTGTGCGAATGTCCATCCCAGATACCTGTGAGCCTAGAGAAATCTCTTCTGGACAATGTTTACACTGTTCCTTTTGCCACAGTACAGTTATAACTGGCATTTGTGGATGTAACTACATACTGTGATACTTGACAAAGGTTTGCCAAAGTAGTCCTGACCTTATCTGGTGATATAGCTTATAGATGAATGACGATTCTTAAAGCAGTACCGTCTGAGGGATTAGAGATAATGGTTGTTCAACATAGGCTTGCGCCCTTGTGCTTTACGCACTGAAATTCCTTCAGATTCCTTGAGTCTTTGAATTATTTTTTGTGGTGACGGTCCGTTTGAAGCTGACGCTTCGGCACATGTCAAAAAACTCAAAACAGTGCTTCAGAAGGGCTTGATTTGTCCGAGCCAAGTCGTGTTATCAACGAAGTCCGAAGCCCCACTTCGATGGTTCCCGATTCAATGGTTCAAAAAGACCCAAAATCATTGGCTGAATCTGTGGTGTGTTTTAGAGAGTAGCAAACACCAGTGAAAACTTCAGAGATGTGATATGTCCCATGGCTTAGTGGTAGAGCAGGTGACACATAAGCAGCATCTACTGTCTTTGACCTGGGGCCTGTTTCAGAAAGCTTGGTTAACTTACCATGTGGTAAACTGAAGTCTTGGTTAATCAGAACAGCTGATAAGAATCTGGTTAAACAACCTACTCCTGGTAAACCCTGAAACATGAAGACCTTCTCAATGGATCACCGAATTCACAAGTCACAAAGGAAACTGAAAAGAAAAAAGGGCAGAATTGGAGCTACTAATGCCTGCCTTTGAGGAATTTAAGCCAATCATTATGAAAAAAGAGCAATAAATCTAAAGAAAGAACTCCAATAGTATGGTATACATGTCACTTTTTAGTACAGCTTTGAACTTCTGGGATAGGCATATATATGGTAAAATATTACCGTTTGTGTTATACAGTATGAATTTGTCCTGAAATTTAACTTGTATCCTGGAGTTAATGTTAGACCATTAAGTAAAAAGGCCCATTTCTCTATAAACCCGCCTCCTGCTCACACACATACACCCCACTTACTTCTCTCTCAATCAGGCATCCTTGTTGTTTGATCCAGCAGCTGTTCTTTGGGAATGTAGAATAAAATCCTGTAATCCATGCAGCCAAATTGGCTTTTTCACAGAGAAAGTACAAAATCCAACAAAAAAAAGTGTTTTAAGCTGCCAAAAACCGAAGCATCCATGAACTGTGAGAAGGAGGAAGGTGTGTTTGAACTTTGGTGTTCAACTAATGATGTCACTAGTTGAACCCCAAAGCTGTTTTAGGCAAGCTGTCCCACTCTCCTATCAGTCCCATTGTAACGAAATTTTGTTGCAGTTCCACCAGAGTTCCACTGGGGGCGATCGCCATGAGTGCCAGATGAATGGGAGTGTATATAGCTAGACGGCTAAATTAGTCTCTTTCACCCGATTGTCGTTGAGAAACCTAAGATTTGATGGTAGGTTTCACAAGTTCAACATGGGTTATAGGAGGAAAGTTGAATGAACAAGTACCTATCTTGTTTCGTTTTCTTAGAGGTTGAGTAGTTGTTGCCCCTAACTTGCTAGCATTTTGCTAATGACCGCTGATTGGTCAGTGAAGGACTGATTAGAACCAGATATACTGCTTGAGTATCGTGGCATCCGAAGTGGTACAAGAATGTTAAAGCTGACTTTTTCGCCCAAGTTTTTTTTTTCTACTCAACTTTTTTTGGTTGCTAGCACTGTTATCTGCCAATGCTTATGTATGTAGTGTGAAGATTAAAAGGAAAAACAAGGATTGCCGTAAACCAGTATCTCTGGTTGTACGGTGTATGACGTCATCGACATTTTAAAGTATTTTTATAAAGCGAATAAGTGACTCTAAAAAATATAACATCAAGCAATATGTAATTTCTTTGCATCTACTTTCAAACAAATGTTTTTATAATTACCAGACAAAGAATTATATCCTGAGAAAAGTGGATTTTTAGGGTGGATTCTGTACTCGTCATGAGAGCACCCTCAAATGGAACCAGAGTGGAACTGCAATCACTTCAGAACCCGGAAGTACCAAGAGAGTGGGAGTTCTTTCTTTATTAGAATTTCTTTGTGAACACTCAGTTGATTTCTAGAGATTTCAGAGAGTGAGGGGTAGCTGCTCAGAGAGCAGAATTTAGGAGGATTACTCAGACATGCGTGAATTAAGCCAAAAATCACTCAGGTGCGGGCGGGGCAGGGGGGGGGGGTGGTTGGGGGTTATGAGAAAATTGCAGATAGTTGAAAACTCCTAAAACTTGATTTTAAACTGAAGTGAATAAAACTAGTCAAACGTTGAGAATGGGCTATAAAATATAAGTTTAACATCGTCTATTGCACTTTTTTCATCATTTTGGCCAACAGGGTCAAAGAATCCCGTCATATAAGAAGTTTTACTCTTTAGTTTTAAACTATTAAATAGTATAGTCTATAGCATCCAGCTTTTTTTTATTATTCTAATACTCAATCTGAACAAATTCAGATTAATCTCTGCTTGAGATCACACATCAAGCAGATGAATATATGTCACTTTTAGGTCCTCCACAATGACAAAAACACTGATTGTGGCCCTTTGTTTAAACAATGAAATGTGCAGCAGGGTTTGTGTAATCAAATAGTGAGATTGCTGCAGTGGTTGGTATGTACAGTAAGGTTTGGGACTTTTGGGGGTTAGGATGATGTTCTGAAGGTTGCCACTAGAGAAAGGGATTAAAGCCCCACTCCATTCACAGTTTTGAAATCAGGGAACATTTCTGAAATTAAAGTGATCTGAAGTTGTACAACTCTCTGAAGCAGCCATTCCCTGACTCACAAACTTCAACAGGAGAAAATACTGCAGCATGTGAGTCGTTTCCTTACCGGTGGTTGGCACTGCACCGTGTGTCTGATCAGCCGCTCCAACCACAGATGTTCCCCAAGGCCTCGGTAGCTCTTCAACCTGCTGTCAGCTTCCAGAAAGGGAAACTAAGTACATTGTTCTGGTTGGGGATTGCCGTCATGGCAATCTTTTATTAACACTTTAACAAGTAGTCAGGGTTGTGACGTTTTTAAATAATACTTTGTCATAATACTAAGCCTTTTTTCAAGTGTGTATGTATGTTTGCACAGAAAGCAAAAAAAAAAAAAGGCAGATTAAACCAGTGTATGAAAAAAACAGCAGAAAAAAAAAAGAGGCCAGATTTACGTCTAAGGCAATAAGAATGTAGCAACCCATTTGCTCTTCAGAGTTTAAATGAAGGCAACTGGACTTTTCTTTTCTTGAAAACGTTTAGTCTCTCATTCAGTAGGCTTCTCTCAATCCATCCTTTCAGAACTGATTAGCCACTTGGATGAGAGACGAAATGTTTTCAAGACGCGAAAAAAAAAAATACCAGTTGCCTTCATTTAAACTCTCAAGACTACCATGTACTGGATGACTGAGAATCTACATCAATGAAGCCCATTTCCTTTATATTATCTGTTCTTAACGGATGTAAGCAGTATTCCCTGGACCAGTGATCTGAAGTGACTTCAAACACCAGCTGACTATGATGCTGTTAATAGTTAAAATTGCTGATCGAATGTTTTTATTTGAAGCATAGTAGTCCACTCTCCATCTGCTTTAAGGGGATCTCAACCAAGAGTCGTCATATATATTTCTTTTTTTTTCACATCCGTGATCTGTGCTAAGCCCCTGATCAATTTCAGGGGCTCCCCTGCTCTTATATGTTAATGTTTGTGAAATAGTTTTTGACTGTAATATGTAATGGGCTTTTTCCTACAGTTTCTGGTGGAAAACAATTTAAGTTATTTTGACAAAATATAGTATAATCTGTGCTTCCACGTCCAAAGAATCCTCATTTAAAAGTTCACGTCAGGCTTAGAGCCTCTCTGGAACAAGCTTACCCGGAACATAACCTGGTCATGCCAGGTTATGTTCTGAGATTACGTTGCTAAGGTTACCAACATACCTTGAAAGATACCTCCGTTTTTGGAACCGTAAATTGAGGTTATCCTCAAACTTATTCAGTTATGTCACATAACCCGCATAACCCCTGGCTTCCTTCCCCAATTACTACCCATTTATATGTCAAAAACCAATTAAAATGGGAAAAGAAAAAAAACCTCACCCAAAATAAGTGGGTTTTTTTTCCAGTATGCTTAAAAACATTAAGAAATCGACAGAAAGGTGTCAGCAAACAAAGCATGAGTTTTAAGACAAGTTTATTATTTGGCAAGCAGTTTAATTCAAGTTGCTGTTCATCCTAAAAACCACTAGATGTCATCCAAGAGGAATGTGGTAATGATCAGTTTTTGATACAAGCTTCATGCGCTTCAGAAAGCTGTATTTGGCCATCACTAATATTTTGCATTGTTGAAGGTGATGTATCCAAAACTCCCCCCCATCTGTATTTGAGGAACATCGTTTTTAAACATTTAAAAACATTTCTCATGCATTTGTTGTGAACCATCTTCGTACTAAAGGACTAGGCCTTTCTTGTTTTTGTACCAAATCCTAAATACAATCACCTGCTGGCATCACCCGTTTCAAATAGAGTTATTTAACCAATTTAACTGATTAGTAGCTGTAATTGGTACTGTCCCAGCCTTTATGGGATGTGCTGCAGGCCTTATTGACACGAAATTATGTAGACTTAATGAAACGACGTTGACAAAACCTAAAATATTTTGTGTTCGTATTTTCTGAAGTGAAATACAATTTAAAATAATTGTAGAAATCCCTGTCAGCTGTGTTTTCCATACCGTCCCATTTTTTTCTGATTAGATTGTAATGAATAAAAACAGAAATGGATCCAAAATGCATAGCTGTGAAATCAAAAGCCTTTAACCTTTAAACTGAATCACTGAAACTAACCTAAAATGACTGCTGCGGATCCTTTAACATTTGCTTTAAGTTTGCACTTGCCTTTGGTGATGATGGGATGTCCATTGTACGCTTTAAGTGTGTAATAATCTAGATAAATGTGTGGCTTAACTTCCAAGGCTCCAATATCCCGCTCACTTATCAAATTGGCCTTTGCTCCGGTGTCCAACTTGAACGTGATAACAGTCTTTTCAAGTTTCTTTTTAGAAAAAAAACATCGTTTGCAAAAGTCATTTATTACACAATTTGCCAAATGCTGGACATTGTTTTCTGGCATGTCGAGTGCCACATCTTTTACAGTTAAATATCACCGATTCGTTTTTATCTTCATCTTGTCTCTGCTTGTGTGAAATGGTGGTTACTGCTGCAATATTATGCTCTTGCTCTGATCCCATCACTAAAAGTTTTAACACGTTGCAGGGCTATTTCACTCGCACGGCAAATATCCACAGCTTTAACTTAAAGTGAGGTCAGTTTCTCTTAGTAGTCGCTCTCTCGCTTTTTTTATCATTCACTCCAAATGCTACTTGGTCCCGGATCTGTGAATCTCGCAACACTCCACAGTTACACGTTCTTGCTTTTAACTTCAAATCAGTCAAAAATACATCAAAGCCCTCACCTTGGTGTTACGCACGTGCCCGAAAACACGTACCTCTCAAACGTCTCATTTTTCTTTGGATAGCATGGCTCAAACTTTTTTACTACCGTGTCAAACTTCTCTTTTTCCTCTTCTTCTTCTTCTTCAAAGACAAACGTATTAAACACTTCCACGGCTTGTGGTCCAGCAACAGTAAGCAGCAGTACAGTCTTACGTATGCCTGGTTTGCCGTCCAGTCCGACAGCCTGCAAATACAGCAAGAAGCGTCGTTTGAACGTCCTCCATTCACAGTCCACATTTCCAGTCCAGTTCACAGCTTCTGGTGGCTTTCTTCAGTTAAAAAGCTTTGGGTTCTTCAGTTAAGTTTCTTTATTGCTCATCTTTCATCAGCTGTGCACACGCCTTAATCAACATACGCTCTCTACTTAAATACAGATTATCACATTCCTTGTAACCCCACTGCCCTCTAGTGGATGGTATCTTATTACTTCAAGAGGGACGATGAGCTGCTAGTTGAAAGTTGTAGGTTTAAGTCTAGCTTCCTCTGGTTACATGTCAATGAGCAAGGCACGTGGCCCTAGCTGCCCGTGTATGACGGTGGCTCTGGTGTAAAAGCCTGTATGGTTGCACATTGTTACCTAAACCTCTCAAAGAGTGAAGTGAGCCCAGAGGACAGGAATGTGCAGACCTGTTGAATAAAATCGCTTCAGTTCAGCTCATGTTTGAACAACAGAGCAGGAAGAAGAAAATTAAACGCTCCTTTGACGTCAACTTGACGTTTCCCCATTGAATGAGCTTTAGAGACGAAGGAACAGACAACATCAGGTTTCTTTCCTGTATTATTTATTGAAAACCCAGCAGTCGTCATTACTACCTGTAGTGTCTGTACAGGCCTGTAGGGGGGGGTTGGGGGGTAAACTAACATCGCTGTCATTCTGTTGTCAAGAAAATAACGATGAAAAATATATATAAAGATTTGCTACAGAATGACTGGTTGTGTCTGCTTGAAAACACTCGTTTTTTAAAAATGTTACATAGATGCAGAGGAAGGGTGGAGGGGCAAAGCTTTGAGAAAGGAGAAGAAAAACGACAGCAGTCGGAGAGATTAAATGAAAAGAAAAAACAAACAAGGGTTTGGGGGCGGGGAATTTATTTAAATGGGTGTTCTGTTTCCTTCTCTGCAAAGTGTTGCTTTTACTCATTTAATGTTGTGAAAAGCCAAAAGGAGACAATCGCATCATCTCGTCCTTTTTCTGTGCGTCCTTCTGTTCGTCCGCCTCGGTCTTCATCGTTTCTTTGGCGGTTGGGCTGTGCGGGGAGGAGTGACGGGCCGGCCGGAGCTCATCCCTCCGTACTGGTACTTGGCCTTCTTCTCAGACGGCTTCAGGATCTGGGAGGATGAGGAGGAGGATGGGCTCGGTTATTAATGACCTGACAGGACGACAGAGCTGCGCTCTGACAACTAAACTAACAGAACATCTACATGTAGGGATGCAACGATAGCAGTGTTATCAAACCGAAGTACCGATACTTCGATCAGAATACTTGCTGATACTTTTACCACACAAAAAGTGCAAGAAATTGGAAGACTTGTGATTTTCTCCTCCGCATGTTACACAAAAAAAAAAAAAAAAAAAAAAAAAATCATGAAAAGGAGCACAAAACAAATTTCAAGAGGGAAAAAGAAAAATTTTCTGTGAAATCATTGCAGTTTCCACATTTTAAAGATCGGTTAACTTTAATGAGTACATTAGATAAATTAGACATTATCAGTGCATCCCTGTTTCCATGGCAACATAGATCTGAATTTCTTGACATCCAAATATGGATGAGGACAGCTAATACAGCTCTCTAAACTGAGGCTAAAGGTCTAAACAACTGATTAGATCCTTCTAGCTTTTCTGGATTTGTTGCATCAAAATATTTTCACACAATGTAACAAAAACAAACTGTCTCAGTGAAAAAAAAAAAACAAGATAAAGAATCCTCTAAAAATCTTCTGAAAAGCTTATTTCCATTCAGATGTCCTGTAGCAGTCAGTGTTACAGCACTGGGAAATAGCCTCTGACTGAAAACTGTAATTGCACTTAAAGGTGGTTTTACAGCCATCACCATTTATAAGAACTCTGCAGAAATATGTACAATATGATTTACATTCATATTTTTTGCTCCCTTTGGGGATTCATAACGTTTTTGTGAATTTATTCACACTGCACCGTCTCCAGCAAGTTCAATTTCAGGCTGGTAAAGAAACGTCTGCCCCAGCATAATGCTGCCACTCCCGTGCGTCACAATAAGCAGGGTGCGTCGTTTTCTGCCACAGACTATGAAGCTTGTAGTGAACCTCATATTAGGGTTTTCTTTTTGCTGCTCTTCCAGATTATTTGGGAATTTTACAGTATGATATTTACAATCACGCAGCGTTGTGTGTTTGTTTATCACATCAACTCCTGATAAAATCCACTGAAGTTAGTGGTTGGAACGTGAAAGTTAAAAAGGACATGAATACTTTGGTTGTCATTTTCTAAGATCAGAAGTTTGCATTGCTTTGAACAGTTTATGAACAATGGATCAGGTCCATCATCTATTTTGCCGAAGTTATACCTTTATTTTAAAAACTTCAATGCTTCATTTCTGATCTCAGATGAACTTAGATCAAGACATTAAGGGAGCGGTTTAAAGAACTAAAATCCAGAAGAAACTGCCCCTTTATTCTTTTTTCTTCTAATTTTTAATAATGGAATAAGAAGTGTAGAAACTTCAATCTGCCCTCGCCCAATACTCCATTTTCATTTCCCCCCCTTTCTTATCCAGCAGGATCAAATCCCGTTCTGTAAGCCTGGAGGAATCTGTAGTAAATCTGTAGTTCTACGTTGATCTTCAGCCCACTGCTGTCTGACTGTTACTGTTACATCGTGGCGTCCCACCTGGAAGGAGCACATCAGGGTTTCGTCCACGCTCATCATGCCGCCGGCGTTGTCGAACTCTCCGCAGTAGTTGGGAGCAGAGAACAGGGTCACCAGCTGCCGCTTGGCAAAGAACTCATAGCCATCTTCTACCACCTGGGGGCGTCAGAAACACAGGCTTGAACAGAGACAGTCTAAGCGAAAGAATCTCCTCAGCGGGCAGACGGAGCGCTACCTGGTGGGCTCTACAGATTAGGTCCAGATCGTGGCGATTCAGGAACTTGCTGACCACGTCCGCTCCAAAGGTGAAGGAGACGCCGCGGTCGTTCTCTCCCCAGCCCTGCACGTCCTTATCTGGGTCGGACCAAAGCAGATCGCACAGAAGGCCTGCGCAGAGAAAAATACACATACATCGTTACCTCATCGCTCGTTTACTGGCTGACGCAGTGAGATCCAATCAGGTCAGGAGTACAGGAAGTCCTGCTCAGAGTGACATCTACTGGAAGGATGAAACGCTGATAAAACATCAGGAGAGGATCTGTGGGGGCGACTGCCAGAGTCTGAGCGCTGGCTGCCTTATAAGGACAGGAACAGGAAGGTTTAATGTTTAATGTGGGGGGGTCTGAGAGGGTGGTCTTCCTCTGGTCCAACTGGAAATGAAGGACTAAATCTCATGATGCCGGACCGACAGATCGGACCAATACCAGAGCAGGTTCACCTGAGTTTAAAGTTGTTCTCCATAAACCGGAAATTATGTGAACAAGCTGATAGTCGTTTCTCATCTCCTGATTCTACTGCTCTGCCGCTACTCTCCTACAGCTAGTCGTTTAGGTCACAGTGGAGAAATGTTAAACATCTCATTGTAAAACTTTACATTTTGTAGTTCAGCAGCCATATTGGAAGGGTTGACCATGAAAGCCACAGTGTCATATGTCCAGCCTTTGGCTAGAAGCCATTCAGAGGTCGACGTTCCACCGTTAGCTTCACAAATATAATGGTTCAGTAAGTTTTTTGTACATTTTAGTCAAGAAATATAAATGCAAATGTGCAGACAGGAAAAAAAACCATGCACGCACACACACTCACACACACACCTAGGGGCAATTTAGAGACCAATTAACCTGGCAGTCATGTTTTTAGACTGTGGGAGGAAGCCGTAGTAGCCAGAGGGAACCCACACACGTACGAGGAGAATATGCAAACTCCATGCAGAAAGACCCTGGGCCGGGATTCAAACCCACAACCTTTTTGCTGCAAGGCCACATTGCTACCCACTGACTTTCCCCCCATTAAGCTGCATGAGAAACCATTCATGTTCCCAGACAGCAGAGTTCAGTGTTAGCTGGGAGTCTGTGCGGCGCTCTGAGTTCCGTACGCAACCAAAACTGCATGTTTACAGGGAGAACACAGCTGGATTTGTTTGGTACAGGCTAAGTAACCATACACTGAATACATGCCGAAGTAGAGGTTAATGTCCCAAAATGATTGCTTCCATTAATTCCACCAAGTCTTCTAAACAGCCTTGTAGCCTTCTAACCACAGTTAACCACTGTTTGACAGGCAGTGGGAGGGTTTTCTTCTAAAACGCTCTAAGCTTTCTGGAAGGTATCCCCTTACATCTCTGGGGACTTGAGACAAGCTTCTGGGTCGTTTTTTGACTTTTTAGGAGTAAATTCTCAGAAAGGTTCACCACTGTTCTCCTGTGCCTTCTCATAGAAGAAGAACATAGAATGTTTGATCCTACCGTTCCAGTCCAACAGAGGTTACTGAATTTCTTCTTTGTCATTTAAAATCAGAATGATTATATTTCCCCCACAGGGTCAGGCTGCTTTGAAAGCACTTTCCACCTTTTCTTATTAACTCGAGTCATCTTTCTGTAATTTTTACATTTGTTTCGAGGTTGGAAACAAAAGTGACAAAGTGAGAAAACCTTTTACAGGACTGACCTGTTTAACACCATAACCATTCCAATAAAGCAGCTGAATCAGAGCAGCTGCTTTATTCACTTCAAAGGTCCTATATCATACAAAACTCTACTTTTTGGAGCTTTCAACCATGTTCTAATGCAATATTCTCCACCAGAGTAGTTTTTGGCTCGATTCATGCATTTCTCAGTAATCCTCCAGCATCCTGCTCTTTGAGCAGGTGCAAAGTCCTCTCCTAGAAGACAACACGGTGGTAACATAGTGACGTATTTTACATCACTATGTTAAACTGGGATGTGCCGGACGTGTCCGCGCTGCCCCTGCAGAGAACTCATGGAGCAGCTTACCTCTGGACAGCAGCTGGATCAAAGAACAAATATACTGGACTGGAAATATTACTTTTGGACTCAGCTATGTTGGTTTGGGCTCTGTCTAAAGTCTGCTACAGGCTCAGTCTACTCTCGGCAAATCGGTACGAAGCTGGTAGCTTTAGCTGTTGAAATCAGCTTTATTGATTCGGTGTCTACACAAAAAAATAAAGCAACGATCTGAGCCATTTAAATGAGTGAAATATTTGTATAAAGTATCGCTACAATGTGGCTTATAACATTACTTGTTGTCCATGCTGCAGTCAGACCGGGGTTCATGGCTACGTCACTCACAGGGGCGGGATTATAGAAAAACCGAACTTCTTAATTCCGGGTCGAAGATTAACTCCAGGATACAAGTAAGAATTCAGGAAAAATTAATAATATATAACACAAACTGTAACTTTTTATCATACACGTGCCTATCCCAGACGTTGAAAGTTGTAAATTTGCATGAATTAGGCTCTTTAAAACCAGCGCCAACTGAAGGCCAACAACAGAGATCTCCTCAGCGTATGGCTGCTACGCTGTAAACATGCCCAGATCTGGATCCTAAAGCAGCAGGCTGGTTTCTCCCCTCCGATCTATGCCTAAATTCTCCTTCTGGTTGGCGTGAAGCCCGGCTGCCCGGCTGTGGGGGCGGATGTGTACGCTGAGCTACCTGTGTCGGGGACGTCTGTAGGTCTCATGATCCGTCTGATCTGCTCCATGGACTGCAGGTCAGGAGAGAGGCCTGAAGGAGGGAGAGAGGAGGAGAGTGAGATCATGTATGGATGTGAGGAGCTCTGCTTTCTCTGTGTTCAGGTCTAACATCATTACCTCCATGACAGCAGAAGATCTTCTCGTCCACTATGGCTGCGATGGGCAGGCAGTTGAAGCAGTCGGTGAAGGTCTTCCACAGTTTGATGTTGAATCTGCGTTTACCTGCAGGATCATCATCGTCGTCGTCAGAGGAGGGGTCAGGAGAACGCCGCGGTGAAATAATTCACGTTAGTCCTCCATTTCTCATTAAGCCTAGTTTATACTTCTCAGTCTATGTCAAAACGGATTAAAGCGGCGTCATTATCCGTCGATGCAAGGCCTCTCCATCACCTAAGCAACGACAGACATTTTCTAAGAGAACGCATGCCTGTGATTGGTTGGCTCAACAACAACCAGAGATCATTTCACCAGAACGGGGCTCTAAAGTCGCTATAACCAGTAGTCAATACAACGTTTGCACATTTCATGCTTTATATGGAAAGGACAATTTATCCAATCTGGTCTTTTGGCGATTTTCAACCCAAGGAGTTGGAGACTAACAACAAAACAGAATAACCAGTTTGTCTCCATGCGTTTTTAGAGTATCACGAGCTGCGGTTCTAGTAAAAAGCTTTTGTAACTCTATCAAAACGTACTTTTTGTCGCCCATTGCTCATTGAAGGAATTAGTTCACAAGCTGAAGAAAAACTACATAAACAGAAACACAGCAGTGTTAGGCAGACACGCCAGAAGAAGAGAAAAAAAAAAAAATCAGCACCCCCTGCTGTCCTGGTGAGTAATTGGTTTGCAACATTTACACACCAACAAAGAAGTCTTTTCAGTATAAAGCATTTAGTGGCAAAACGCTGCATTAACTACTGATTACAGCGACTATAGCGCCCCGTTCTGGTGAAGTGATCTCTGGCTGTTACTGAAACTGACCAATCAGATGCTGATGTTGACGGAGAGGGATCGTTAAAAATTGGGCCTCTCTTCTGTGCGTAGGTGACGAAGAGTCCTTGCATTGACGCATAATGGCGCTGCGTCAATCCGTCTCCGTCAAAACAGAGAAGCATAAACTAGGCTTACCTCTGCTCCCCACGGCCCAACCTTCTGCATGTTTTAGGACGTTCCCTGCTGCCACACATGACTTCAGTGTTTTGGGGGAATAACGGTGTCTGTTAGCTCCTCTGCATGCCAGCAGGTACTAGAACCATTTCCATCACGTGTGATAGAGCTGGGTCCCAATGAAAACATTCAGGGTGTTGGGCCCAGAGGAATGGGGTTGAGAGACTCTGTGACAACTTTGAGACCTCTTAAACAAAAACCAATCTACTTGGTTTGAGTCTCAAAACGTTACACATTTAGTTTATTGGTTAGCAGGGGAAAAAAAGTAGTAAATGTGGCTGCTGGTAGTTTGAAGTAGCAGATTTCTGAGTAAAAAGCTAGAAGCTTGAACACCCCGAGTCAGGGGTTGATGAACCATTTTCATACCACTGCTATAAATCTGTCATATTAAATCCCAATAGATAAATAAAGCCTCCATACACCAACAGGTGTGAGCTTACACTCGTCGTAGAAGCCGTAGATGCGGTTGATGGAGGCACACTCGTGGTTGCCCCTGAGCAGGAAGAAGTTCTCGGGGTATTTGATCTTGTACGCCAGCAGCAGGCAGATGGTCTCCAGAGACTGCTTCCCTCGGTCCACGTAGTCTCCCAGGAACAGGTAGTTGGCCTCCGGAGGGAAGCCGCCGTACTCAAAGAGCCTTAGCAGGTCTGTGTACTGTCCGTGGATGTCACCTGAGGTCAGACAGAGAAGGCATGATGGTGTCGAGCTTAAAAAGAAAAAAATGTGGCGAATGGTCAGAGGGAAGGGAGGGGGGACTGACCGCAGATTTTGAGGGGAGCCTCCAGCTCCAGAAGGATGGGCTGGCTGAGGAAAATTTCCCGCGACTTGATGCAGAGGCCGCGCACCTCCGCCTCCGTCATCTGGACGATCTTGCCTGGACGGCATCCTCGCACTGATGTAGAGGAAAGGAGACGTGTTAAAAACACAACACACACACACACACACACACACACACACACAGAGTATTCTCTCTCTTCCTGCCGTTTTCAGAGTGCTGAGAAGCTCTGTGGTCACATGACCCCAGCCAGCTCGAGTCTGTCCGTGAACTTCAAGCTAAATATGGGGGACAGGGTTTAGGCAACAGGAAGACAGAAATAGACTGTGTGGGTCCTGTTCAGGGCGCTGGGGAGGGATGTTTGGAGACTCTTCCTGTTGCGCAACACCCCCCCCCCCCCCTTTTTTTTTTCTTTAGAAAAAATAACCAGGCTGGTAGTTGCAGCAGTTATGTGACAAAAACCTGATTATGTTACAAAGTGGAGGTAAACCCTCTATGTTCTGATCCCATCATTAACGTCTAAATGTAACCTAGACTTCATTTATTATACATCCAGTTCTTTTTTACATCTTTTTTTATTCCCAATCATCTTTTGATTTCATTCTTTGATGGTACTGCTTTTTCATAGGAGCTGGGATCACAGGTCATTTCCTGCAGTTATTCTGTTAACGTCTACAATCAGATCCAGTCTGCGGCGCCATTAAGTTCATTAAGTCACTACGCAACATGAGGAATGTCCCTTTCATAGAGCAACCAGGCCCACATGTCATATCGTTTGTCTAACCTGTCTGGTACAAACTAACCTATAATAATAGGGTTATTAATGTAGTCTCTCTTTGTTAACAGGGTTTTCTTTTTTGTGTTCATCAGTGGTTTAAAAAGCAGGTTTTAGTGCAGACTTAAAAATCTAAAATAAATACACGGCTAATGTTACGTATGAACTTAAACTATTTCAGAAAACAATAGATGAATCTAGATATATCTGTTTTTATGTTTGCAATCCATACCAACATGTTCAGGTGAACTAGCAAATCAGGTGAATATCATAATCTAATGGGCAAGACTGCAGTGAGGAAATAACGTACAGCACTAAAAGAAACTACAGGAAGTTGAATCAAAAGCCTGAAATATAATAACGTTTTCTGTATTCTTCTGGAGGCTGTGTGAAGAACTCCGCTTATGTTGGCAACACAAAAAGAACCTGTATCTGATCTGAAATGCTTGTGGTTTCCTCACTAGCTTGTAACTCATCTAAAAGAGTTGTTTTTATAGTTCCTCATTGTACTCGTTGGATGGAATGGAATCTGAATACCAACTAAGGACTAATCATTCTGAGAGAGACAGCCGGCTCAGATCACATCGGAAGCCATGTTTCTGCCACATGTGACTGTAAGCTACGGAGCTCAGAAACTGGGTGGGTTTCATTAGAGCACCACCAATACTGGGTGGTGTTCAAAATCTTTTTTGCTACAAGTAAAAAAAAATGAAAAATTAGTTTGAGGTTTACCATGTTCCAGTTAACTTTGCTGCAGTTGAAAAATTAGAGACACCTTTTTCTGTGATGAAGCGGCTGATCTACCTACGCGACTGCTGCAGGCGGTCCTATCTGGGCACGTTGCTGCTGCATGTCATCCCCACGTCTCTCTGTACCAACTTCCTGTCTGATCTGCTGCAAATAAAGACTACTTGTGCAAAAAAAAAGGGCACCAAGTGGCAGGACAGCAAACTTGAAAATATTCTCTCATTTATTAGATCTAAAAAAACAAAAAATGTATTTGTTTCATAAAAAAGAAATGGATAAAGTTTAGGAAGTCAAGTGCTGCACAATTTCAAAAAAATAAAAATAATAACACTGTTAGCAACATGCAGAAATATTAGGATGATTAATCATTCCTGTGTGCGTTTCACTCTGTGACCTTTGACATGTTAAATTATGTCATTAGTGACTAATGTGAACATCTACTGCAATGAAACAGACCAGCCGGTTACATATTACATCAGTATGCAAAATGCAAGCTCATGAAAATTGGAATATATCAGTCAACAATTCTTGCACACCTAACTAGTGCTGTCAACAGATTTGATGCAATTTGGAGATTAGATTAATTAAATATAATCAGTTTTAATCTCATCTAATCACTGAGAAATGCCCTTATATTGAGGTATTTTCATTTAAATTCCTTAAGAAGGACACAAAAGGTGGCCGTTATTTGCAGCGCATGGACTAACTATCTGCTGTGGGAAAAGAGAGAAGCAAATAGCAGCACAAATGTTCTCCAGAGGGCTCCAAAAAAATAAAAATAAATTAAACTAAAGTTGCTAGAATTGTCAAAAGCTCTAAAACTGGTAAATGTAACTACAAAGTTAGCATCACTGTCTGTAATTCACTGCTTCTCCTTACCTTGTCTAACTCTTGACGGCTCAAGTACAAAAAGCCCAAAGCATAAAAACTAATTTTATTTGAAGGCAACCAGCAGCCAGAAACGGTAAAGTTAAAGAATAAAAATTAGACCAACATGAAAAAAAAGGTAGAACCCTGCATGACACCCCAAACAGTCTATGGTGATATGAATACTCCACGTACTGATGTACTGTCCGGCCTTTAGGAACTTTGGAATCTAACAGGAAGGAATTGCAATAAAATCACCACTGATTCATCAAACTAGTGCCCTTTAAAAGTAACTGCAACATGCCCATTCTTTGCCCAAAATAGAAAGAAAAAAAATGAAACCGGTCAAAACCAGACCAATTAAGAAGAATACCAGTAACTAGAATCAAGTGAAACTGCCGAGCTACTGTTAGGATGATGCAGATAACGTTTGAGCTCTAACTTATTTTTGCCTCAGTCATATTTATGACTCAGCTAATTCATCTTTTAGAAACCCCTGAGGTATTTCCATGTTCTTCCACTGCCCCCTTTATTCCTGCTGAAGCTCAGAAATGGGCCAGAGTTGACTCAGACTGCTGCTTTAGGGTGACACTGCGGCTGGACAATGAAACCAGCAGCACAAAGATGGGGTATGTGTCTGATCCCTGCAGGTGGATTCATTTTTGCCTGGAGACGACGACGGCCTCCTCGTCTCGCCTCTACGACCACACGTGTAAATCCCAACCTGCGTCCACGCCATCTCCCACTGAAAGGCGACACCCGCACTAAACTTAGTTCTGATTGGTGACCTGAGCCGACATGTTCCTGGACCCTCTGATAGAGAACCTGATGTTGGGAGAAAGTGGATTGTTCAGTCAACGATACACAACCAGGGAATGTCTGTGTGTGTGTGTGTCATCCCCTTCCAGCTCCAAGATGACGTCTCCACACATCTGTGCTGTCTCAGCTGGAGAAGGGGCGGGGCTTAATATAGGGGACGGACTGAGCAGAAGAGGCCGGCAGGCAGAGCTGCAGCGATCAAAGGATCCCCTTTTAGACTGGTGAACATGAGCTCTACTCAGGGGACACACACACACATCAACACCTCAGTTTCTCCGTCTCCTCACACACACACACACACACACTTACAGAGTGACCTTGAATTCGGATCGCACCACTCCAAGCTCACAGGGAGGAAAGTGTCCCAGCAACCCTCCTTCCGTCACCGCAAAACTGCAGCCGGCAGAGAGACCGGAGGGGGATGTACCTACGGCTGATCACCATGGAAACCTAGAAGGAGCAATTTTCTGCCTTCAAGTTGTCCGAGTGAAGCGGCGGCTGCCTCCAAGTAAGGATCTGCAGATAAAGTAGATCCTAGAGCGTGTCAGTCCTTATACACTGCAGCGTGCTGCATCAGGGCAGCAACACCAGCTACATAGTTATGTGGCATTATTATAATCTTTCTATTGATTTAATCAGGTAAACCCCCCCACATTCAGCTCTAAACAAGCACCATGCCTGAGCAGAGAAAGAAATGGGTTAAATAAGCAAGGTGTCTGTCTGCTTTGTTCTGGTTTTCCTATTACATTTCAGGGATGGTGCACTTGCTGTTTGTTAATAAAGTGACTTTGTGCAAAAAGTTACAATAAGTTTAGGGTTTTCCATTTCAATATTTATTGTGTAAATACGAGTATATAGATGGAACACAATTCCGATATCCCTCAGCCTCTAACTTCCTCTCCTCATCTGGTCTGTTTGATCACTTCTGAGTTTAAATTGGACTAAGAAATGCAGAAACGAGTGGGAATCAAACCCTAAACTAAAAGGATGTTTGAAGCCGTTCAATAGCAAGCCGCCATTATATTTTAAAAGGACACGATTAAAAAAATGCTGTGTGTGTGTGTGATATCGTTATTGTCCAATTACAGTTATCAAGGTGAAATGCTCAATATACCTTGAATTAATTTTAGCTCTTATCGCCCAGCCTTATTTGCAATTGTATTTTTAAGAAAACATGGGTAGAAAAGATAAATTGTTCAAATTGGATTTGGTATAAAATAAATATATAATAGGTATATATATAATGATTCAGAGATTTTATTTTTAAGCCATTAGCCCTAGTTGCTTGGATGAAACACTTGTTAAGCTATAATATATTAGGTGCTGTGAATAGGAGAGGAGGAAGGAAACTGTTAGGAGGAGGAATCTTCCTTGAACTCCCAGATTTTCCAAAAGTTTGGAACTTATTCATCCCTTATGATTCCATCCTGCTGTAATTCCTTCAAGCCATCTGCTCTGCGCTTCAATAAAAAGCGTCATCACCTGGGCAGATCGGTTTCCTGATCATCTGAATTCCAGGTTCGTCACACTTCTGCACCTTCACCGTAAACTACAGTGACGTCAGGAGAAAGAGTCGCCTCACCCCGCCTCCTCTCCTCCTTACTGAGGGAATCTGCATTCCAGACAGCTTCACAGAGCTCTGACCTGAGCAGATCAACCTGGATGGGGCTCCACTGCAGCAGAGAGCAAACACTGCTCTGAGTTAACACAACAGCTGCAGTTATTACACATGAGCATTTTTTTATACAAAAGAGAAGCATAAACAACACACATTCTGGCTTCGATTAGACTTCTTTAGCGCTAAAGTATAGATAAAAATCGGTCCATTTCACCGTTGATCCTTCTAGGTACAAACAACTCCACCGTTTCCCTGAATTAAAGTCCAGCTGCCTAGCAACAAGCAGGATAAATCAGTTAATATCAGGGTGGATTGGAGGGTGAAGGCCGGCTCAAAGCACACTAAAAACAGTGCTGAGACAGCCGGTACAATGTAAGCCACAGTGAGAGAACATAGGACCTGTCTGATCAGTTCCACCAACGGACTGAGAAGTCCTTTAACTTCTCGGGGGGGGGAAGAACTGGTAGGAGGGTTTTTTTTGCTCACGTTGAGTTAATTTAAAAAGGAGGGTTCACTGCTAAGCAGAAGTCAACCACAGGCAAACTGGTGAAATGAACACTTAACCATATATGGGCATGGGTGAGGAGTGGAAGGAGGAAGTAGTCAGTCAGGACAAAGAAGGAGTGCTCTATGGGATGGAGAGAAAACCAGACCAGCAAGCAGAGGGCATGCCTCACTGTTACAATCTGAGACAATGATCACTGTAAGCCCGAAAAAACAAAAACTAACCACGCTCCAACAATCTTCGGCCCGTTCCGCTTAGTGGGAAACTCATGTTTTGAAAGGCTCTGGAGTAAAATCTGTGAATTCGTTCAGTAGTCAATAGAAAGACTGATCATAAAGAGCCTCGTTTCGTCCAGCTTCCTGTTTAAAACTGAAAACCTTTGGTCAACTGATTGGTTTACCTCCTTTGCCTTTCTGAACGGATGGAAATAAACATGTTCAGTATCAACATACATACTAACTGTAATTAGTCAGAATTGAACAATCAGCTTCCATCTCTAGTGTGATTTTAGATTCTTGCCTCCATAATGCAGCAAATGCTTTTCCCTAGGGCTGGGCGCTGTGAGCTAAAATTAATATAACTGTATATTGAGCTTTCAGCTCGATGACGATAAGTGGATGATAACAAGGACCACATAATTATTTTATTCCCACTCCTTTCTGCATTTCTTACGGTGCGTTCAGACCGCAAGCTTTGTCAGCGTCAAGCAACGCTCACAAAGTGACTAGTTCGGCGCATATACACAGAAGATAAATCTTTAAGCTGAAGCTTGCAAAGCACGTCGGCGGGCCTTTCTCTGCTGGATGTTTTAAACACTGGCTGATCGTGGTTGGCTAGGCAACGTCGGGCAACGTCACTAAAGTGAGTCGCTCTGATTGGTTGCCGTGCTGCGTCAAGAGCGTCAAAAGTTCAACTGGCTGAACTTCTGTGTTTGGAATCTAACAGGAAAAGCTTGAAAAGTTGATGGAGCCAACGCTCACAAAGCGCCGCAGAGACCGTAACGCTCCTCCAACGACCTCCACCGCAAACTTAACGTGTTATCTTGACGTTGCTGACGCTGACAAAGCCTGCGGTCTGAACGCACCATTAGAGTCCAGTTTAAACCCACAAGTAATCACACAGACCAGATAAGGAACTTACAGGGGCTTAGTGAAATTGGTGATTTTACAGTGCAGTCGTTTTTTTTTTTTAGAAAGAAAATATTTTACATCGGAGCACAGGCGGGAATACGCGCTGCATCAAAAACAACAGCAGCAACTCAGCCGGGTTAACATATG
The DNA here is from genome assembly GCA_028564705.1 of Apricaphanius iberus. Taxonomy (NCBI): domain Eukaryota; kingdom Metazoa; phylum Chordata; class Actinopteri; order Cyprinodontiformes; family Aphaniidae; genus Apricaphanius; species Apricaphanius iberus. The sequence goes on along the minus strand of JAPXFQ010000075.1, from coordinate 1,543,042 downwards.
CCCCGCCTGAACAGGACCTGGGCGGGCGGAGCTGTTGAGCTACAAACGCTCTGGTTCAGCAGCAGCTACGTTGCTGCAGTAACAAACATACGTGCTCCACGTTAGAGTCCAAGCGTCCAATAACACCATAAAGTCACTGTCACATTTTTCTGAAAACAGATGGTAGATTAGTCTTAAACTCTGGCTAAACATAGCTACGCGGCAGCTGTGCTTCCCTCTCTGTCACATGACCGTGCGTAGTCATGTGACTCAAGGCAACGCTCATTTCTTAAAGGGGCAGGAGCTCCGCTAAACTAAAACATATTTTCTTTTTCTTTTTTTACCTACCGACTTTACAGTCACGGGCAAAATGACGTCGGTAACAGTCATAAATGTCAGTATCTGTACATTTTTGGTATACCGCCCAGCCCTACTTTACCCAAGGACACATGAAGCACTTTTTGATGAATATTCTCTCTCAGTATCAGGTCAACATCCCATCTTACTTCATGCAGGCCCAAACAAATTCTCTTTCACTTTTCCTGAAGTCACCATACCAAGAGCAAGGTGAAAATGTGTTTATCAGATTATAAAAATATTAAAATTAAGCAATTTGGCTGTTTTCATGCAAAAGGTCCATCACCATAAGATCCCCAAATGTGTTCAGGAAAGATTTAAAATGCAAGAGACTGCCTATAATCTTAGAGGAACCCACGTTTATCTTAAAAAAAATATATTTAAGACAAAACATAAAAGGCAGATGTGTCTCAGAGGAGTGAATGTTTGGAATAATCTAGATGACACCTTAAAGAAAAAACTCCACATCCTTAAATGCTTTAAAAAAAGTTTAAATCTAATGTAATAAGCAGTTATGCAGCACTAGAAGTAAATTACGTATAAACTCTGTATACAGTATACTTTGTTTTTGGATTGACATAATTGATAGACTCAAATCTGATGATTATATGCATGTCACTACTGTGATTTTACTTTGTTCTCATCTTGCAGACCGTGAAAAAACAACAAAAAAAACAACTGTTTTATGCTTGTAATTGGTAATAGTGTTTGGACTACTACCAAAAAGAAGTTGTTAGGCCATGGATTCTCTTGTATTTATGTAGTTTCTGTTTGAGTTGAAAAGAATGCAGAACAGGAGTGACGAGCAGAGAGAGAAGGAGGAAGTTCAAACCATCTCCTCCATCGGTCATAATATAGGCAAAGATCATTTCCCCTACTTGCGGATGCAACAATACAACTTTTTTCAATCTAATGCCGATACTTGGATCTGAGTACTTGCCAATACAGAGTAGCAATGCCGATAAGTCTACCACACACACAAAAAAATGTGATAAATTAATTTTATTCTCCATTTTGTTACAGAAATCAAGATTCAATTAGATAAAATAAATTCCTGTGAAACTATTGCAGTCTCCACTTCTAAGTATTGGTTCATGTATCAGGTAACTTTAATAAATGCATTAGAGATTAGAATGTTATCTGCCCGATACCCGTATCAGTGCATCCCTCCCTCCCTCTCCTCCAGCGCCTCTCCAACCTTACGGCCGGACAGAATTTAACCGGAGGCAAAAGCAGATGAGGTGGATTAGCAGTGCCTGCCAACCCTGGTGGTGTAATCCAGCAGGCTGACATGTAATATATCGCCTTCGCTGCCAGGATATTGAGCTGTCAAAATGTCATACCATCAATTGGCTACAGCCTTCAGTAAGAAGCCTCTACAGATACGTTGCAATACTGACTGCTACCAGACATCCTTCTTGCCACACAGCATCAGCATTCACAGCAACTCAGAAAACACAAGTTAGGACAAGACAGCTCTTCATATTAAGCAAGATTTTCACATCTAATAATTTACTCCATGTTTTCTCCTTGTTGCAGTAAATACCTGCTGAAACTGACCAGTACATTGTTTTGATATATTTACACTTAACTAATAAAGCCATTTTTACACATAGGTCTATAAAAGAAGTCGTTAATAGCTTTGAACCCACCATAGAGGGGTGGACATGTGGAGGAGGGATTCTTCAGAGACAGTGTTCTCTGTTCACTGTATATTTTTTCTTTTAAGTTGCACAAATACAAAATATGTCTACCATATTAAAAATACAGATTTTAAAAGCAGTTTAAGTGCTATTAGATAAATCTTCATATTAGTCAATCTGCGCATGTCAAACATTCCTACACGGGAGGGACTTGGAATGAAAACCAAACAAACAAAAAAAAGCACTCATCGCTGGTTAGGCTTGTTAAACCTGGTGAAAAATTCTTCAGCTTCATACTTCCATCACTGCATTACCCTGAAAGTTAAACGTGGATTTGCTTATGTCAGAGAAGAAGCCTCACTCTGGTTTCCTTTTAATTTAGGCATGAACATAGTATCCAGAGAGCTGTAGGTACGATTAATCAGTTCAGAAGTTAGAAAATAAAATCTGACTCAATAGATATTTTTTGGAGCAGACATAAGATGCAGACTTCAGCAGGAACGGGAAGTAGTTTTCTTTATTCCTGATCAAGTACGTTTCCAGGAACCTCTTCGTTGGATCAGTCGTGCCCCTGTGAATTTTAAGGAGGCATGACTCTGCACGCTTCAGTCCCCGCTGCACCAATAAAACTGCCCCGTCAGACCTTTTTTTAGCCGCCCGCCTCCGTTCTCTCCAGCCGGGAGACGAGCCAGCAGCTCCCCCGCCACTCCTCCCTCCTCCATCTAACCCTCTCCCACACAGGGGCAGATGGAAAACAGTGACCCCTCAGTGAAGGAGAAGCACGGAACAACTCTGGCGCGGGGGCGACTCTAGAAGCCGGAGTCCTGACTGCAGTGGTATTTCTGGGCCGGGCTTTGCGTCTTCATGGGGACGTTTTGTTCGCCTTCAAGTGCCAGCTGTGAATAGTTGCCTTTGTGGCGCCAAAGAAAGAGTGAAATAGAGAGGAGAGAACGTTGGGGAAGAGTGGAAAACGAGAAAAAGAACAGGAAAATTAAAGGGGGAGCAGACACGGCAGAGGAAGGAGGGAATATAAAGGAGGGGTTTACTGTTTACTGGGCAGCTGAAAAGCTTGGGTGAGCGCTAGCTGCCAAGCTTGGTGCCAGGGGGCGAACGCACACCGCCCCACAGGCTCCACCATTGTTGTTTCCACAACAGATCGCCACGCCAGCAGCCTGAAACGGCCTGGAGCGCTCAGAAAACAAACACCAAGCAGGGAGACACCGATCCTGGAGATCCAGTTTTAAACAAATCAGAAATGTACCAATCAGACAAAAACTGCTAGAGGTGGTAGTAAGACTACAGGAAAAAGTCAACAAGACCTTCCTTTATGCATCAGAATTGTTTCTACAGTAGATTCTGTTGGTTGATATGTTTGCAGATGGAAAATGATGGGAGGTTTTAGATGAGGCATATAAGCAACACAAAAAAAACTCAAATAATAATTATCTGTAGATGATGCGATGAACAATAATCAGAGCCGATCAAATTAAAAGCAGCCCACAGATTGGTGAGAACCTAAAAATAAATAAGTACAATTTTGGTAGGGATGTTTTTGTTTCAGACAACACCGACCATATTTTATTTAAATTTTATGATTCAAAGCAAGACTGTAAGTTAGTGCAACTATATAAAGCAATTACTTCAAATGACTGAATAAAAAGGTGGAACTCGTCATCCACACTGTGCTGATGCATGTTGCCATAAAGCCACCTGTTCTGGTAAACCAAACAGAAAGCCTGTTGTTTCTAAAGCCTGGAGCGATGGGGGCTTAAGTATGGCCATGCTGGAAATGTTACTGTGTGTGTGTACGGTAGAAACCAGAAGCTTAAATTAAACAAATAAAAAGAGACAAATTCTTACGTTCTACGTGATTTTCAATTCTATTAACTGTTTACTTTACTGTGAATTTTTCACAGGGCTGTTATCTACGGACTTGGGAGATAAACGCTACTTTTTGTTTTTCTACCAGAGTAAAATTTTCATTGGAGATATTTTTGTAAATCTAATGAAAACAGATTTCCAAAGAAACCTGAACGTTTGATTCTACAGAAAAACAAACATAGCAGCATGTGTTCCCACTGATGGGCAAAACTGATGCAGAACATGAAAGAAAAAATAATAAGAAACAACTTTAAACTATCCAATCCAGATTACCTTAAGATACATTATTATATAAACACATTGCAGAGTACTTTCAATCGACTGGCTAATGTTAGTTTAGCGATCTCAGTACATAACGTTAGCTAAATATTTACATTTGAATGGAACAGCAGAATATAGATCGTTTGCTGCCGCAATTTTGACAGACATATTTTACGATTTTAAAGACCGGATGAACACTGTAGTGGAGCGCTAGGCTGATGGTCGGATGCAGGAGGAGGAGCTAATGAGGTAGGCCGATGCAGCGCGTCAAATACAGAGCAGTCAGTTATTTCTTATGGGTATCACACTGAGCTGTGGTGTTTTGTTTGTACACTTTCCATGATTACACAGTAACGCTAACACTTTGGGCAGATTCTTCTTCGTTGGTATTCTTTTGGTGCATTCAGACCAACCCCGTGAATCAGCGTCAGTTGCGGCAAGATTACATGTAAAGTCTATGGTCGAGTACGTCAGAGGTCCGTCAAAGTCTTTGAGGTGCGTTGTGTACGTTGGCTTCACTTGCGTTTCATATGGCAACGCAGAGGTTCAGCAAGCTGAACTTCTGATGGACCCAACGCAGTTAACGCAGTGCGGCAACCAATCAGAGCGTCTCACTGTAGTGATGTCACTTTACATATATCTTGAATGAAGCGTGGGTCCAGTGAAAACATTTTCAACAAACGCAGATTTCAACAATCAGAAATAACACTTACCGAAGACAGATGGACAGGCGCTCCTAAGGAGGAACAAGGAACCAGTAGTTGGTTTCCCGTTAGGAGATTTGAGCACCGATGCGGCCCAGGAGGTCGTAAAATTAGGCGCGGGACAGACGGAAGTAGTGCTGAAAGCGAAACTCATCCATAAGCAGCTCCTGGAGCAAATGGTTAAACTCCCCAAGCACAGAACGCATCTGAAGAACGGGCGATGATGCACCTGATGCAACGTTGTCTAGCTTTATCTAGCAAATAAAGCCCAGCCACTCAATACGATCCGGCATAGTCCAGAACGTGCAGCAACATAGGAAGCCCCGCCCACGCGCTTCATTTTACTCAGAAAGAGGCTATGGAAGCCAAAAAGTACATGCGTCGAACTTCATCCATTGAATGCGCTGACTGACGCAGATCAACGATGTGGTGTGAATACACCATAAGGGTGGTCAGAAATGCTGCTAGATTTGTCAGTAGGCGCTAAGAGGGTCTCAAATGTCAAAAAAAAAAAAAGCAGCTTCCAAAGAGGTCGTACAAGTGCTACTTGTGAAAAATAGTTTATCGCACGTAACACTGGAACACATACACACTGTATATTCCTGTCTGTGGCCGTCATCCAGCACGCTGCAGCATCCATATGCTGGAACTAACATTGTAAAACATCAAATTTATTGTTGAGCAGCATACTGAAACAGCAGATGGCTGATTGATTTCCCATTGTGTCATGAAATGAGCAATAAGCAAAAATTACATTTCTAAGATTAGACAGTTACTTTTCCACACAGAATGAGATGTTTAGGGTCACTCATATGATAGTTAATACAAAGCCCACTAAAAACAAAGAAAAAATAAAAGGATTATGTTTTAAAACTTAGAACTCCCAACCTTCTTGCCAGGGTTGCAGGACCTGTAGAAGAGTTTCAGACTAACAGAAGTCTGACGCTTCCTTATCTTAGCAGTGACTTGCACGACTGGTCCCAGGACAGTTTGCATTCAGGGACACAAATGAAACCAGAGGCCTGAAAGCTGTGGACTGAAGTCACCGAGGGACCTCAGCTGATAGGAAAGCAGGTCAGTCTGTCAGGCGTAGACTAAACGACACCTCCTCACACCTCCTTGGAACATCTAATGAACACAGCAGTTAGTTGGGTCTTAAAAGTCTCACTGGCCATTAGGGCTGGACGATAATATTTAGATCAATAGACATGTGGTGCGATAGAGAAAAAAAAAGTTTCCCCTCATTTTTTAATTATTGCCTATCAGGTTGCTTAGTACAATAACAATTACTTTCTTCAAACGAATCATTAACGCCAACCCATGCAGCTCTATCAGCCACTCTCTCTCCTTTCAAACCACAAAAAGGATTAAATGATTTGAACTGAAACAGAATTTTTGATAGTCCCTAAGCGAACAATCACCGTAACTTCGCTGTGGTCAGATGTCACAGCAAGGCAGCAACGGAGGACGTTGTTCCGGATAAATGGTAGCGGCTCAGGTCAAGGTTGCGTCCCGTTTTGAACCGATCCTCCATGCACTAAAACACTAAAACGTAGCAATAATGAACGAAATATCAAACTACGATCAGCAGTTTTTAACCAGGAGTCCCGTCCTCCGACTCGCTGCGAATCTGTTACAGAGAGACACAGGAAACCAACCAGGTCGCGCAGCTAACAACACCTGTGGCTTTTAAAATGTCCCCTTGTTTCTGCCCCCGGTCCTCAGAAGCAAAAAACACTTTAAAAACTCTAACAGCTTCAGCTCTCAGTGACTCGGCTCAGTATTCTGGGTTCTGTCTACACTCTGTTGACTAGCTGGTTAGCTTTAGCCAGCAGCTGAACCAGAGCTGAAGTGAATTACAATAATCTTTATTGACAAACTAAACCAAAGGTTTCATCCATTAATATTATGAAGTGTCATAAATTGTTTCAAAGATCAAGTTAAGCCTTTAATTTAAATTATGAGTATAATTAAAAAATATGTATAATATAATGGCTAATAATATTACTTTTCTTTGTACTTACTACTGTTACTCAGATCTCTTGATGTTTTTTCTTGTTTCTGTCTCTTACAAATTTAGTTGTGACAAAAACTTTGCATTAATTCTGTTATAAAGGTTTAAAATGTGGAAAGTAGAAAATTCAGAAAATTATATATCTTTTCATGTAACAGTGAATGAAAAATCTGCAATATTGAAGAATCTTAATTGAAATTTTATCAGCACTTACAAAAAAAAAAAAATCATAAAAGAATTGAATCAGGAGAAAATATATCGTTTTAGCCCTACAAGTTGGCAACTTTTTTTAACTACCGTATTTTTCGGATTATAAGTCGCTCCGGAGTTTATGTCGCGCCCGCCGAAAATGTATAATAAAGAAGGAAAAAGTCATACATAGGTCGCACTGGAGTATAAGTCGCATATCTTGGGGAAATTTATTTGATAAAATCCATCCCAGCTGGGTGAAAAACCACTCACTCAAACCGACCGCGGCTCCTCCACGCACAGCTGCCAGCTGGGCTCTCTGCCGCTACCGTTCCCAACCGTGAGGTCCTCCGCTGACTTTGTAAAGAGAGAAGCTGTTCCTTCGTTCTAAGACTGTGCTGGACACTTTTTGAACTCCCCTCCTCACAATCCCTGAATTTGATTGACGATCGAACTCCTCCTTCGTTTTTTTTAATGTGTTAATAATTTCACACATAAGTCGCTCCTGAGTACAAGTCGCACCCCCGGCCAAACAATGAAAAAAACTGCGACTTATAATCCGAAAAATACGGTAATAGTTCTGATTGTGAATCGAATCGTCACTCCACGAATCGGAATCGAATCGCGAGTGGTTGTATGATTCTCATATATATATATATATATATATATATATATATATATATATATACATATATATATATACTGCTCTGTGAATTACAGTCACTGAAGGAGTGAGTTGAGTGAGTCCCTACTGCAGCAGTGTGCAATCATTGTGAAACCCTGAAGGGAAAAAGAAAAAGCCACAGAGTGGCATTTGAAGAGCAGCTACAGATGTAAGAAAACAGAGATGAGGAACATGAAGACTTGAAAAGCACTGGGAAGCTCAGGACAAGTCTTTGTGCTGTTGAAAGGTCAGCTCTTAAAATAAAATCTGGCTTTTGGTGAATACAAACTGATACGCAACAGACAACAATAGTTTCCATGTCAATTGGTGCATATCCCCAATATTGGGAGAGTCCGAAAATGTAGGTCAAATATAATGCGGCTTGATATTTCTCACAGGAAACTTAAATTAACATTTGAGAAATATGGAAGTTGATCACCTGAGTTGATTTTTCCACAGAAAAAAAATAAATAAATAATAAAGATGCAGCACCAATATAATATGTAGTTTTCTATCCTACAGGAGGAGCATTTCATGGTTTCCTTACATTCAAAATGAAAAGCAATAAACCCAAACATCTTAACGGGTTATACAAAGTGACACCAATCATTTCCTAATTTGTTTTAGAGTTTTAAATTAGTTTGCTGGACAGGAGCAGAACACACACACACACACACACACACACACACAGTAGTATCCTGGCTAGCAACATAAAAGATAACATTTTTGAAACGTCCTGAAACCAAAACAGCAACGGCCATTAAAGCAGGAGCAAAATGTAACAGCGGTGTTTTATCCTGGACAGGTCTCCATGGTAACAGCAGCTGAATTCATTACCTTTTCTGGAGAAGTGTTTCAAAGTTTGAGCGAGAAGCTGGTGAGGAAACAATGCTTTTAGCTCTCCACACACACCTCTAAATATTTTTCCTTTTTCTTCTCTAAATGTATTTTGCTCTTCATTAGAGCTGCATGTAGGGAAGTAATGAGTCCAATATCAGTCGGCTGATATATAAAAAAAATTCTATATCGGCCAACATTTGTTTTAAAAAGCCGATATAAAATAAGAAACTAGAATCCGTTTTATCTTCTATTATTCTGAAACCATTTGCACTCAGGTTACTATTTTGACTTTGTTTTTATAATGTCTTATATTTGAAGTTCACTAAATATTTAAAGAGTTTTATCGACTTTTTTTATTTATTTTACACACCGTAAAGGTGTCAGGTGTCTTTCACAATCAATGGCTTTAGATATCGGCGACCACATTTTTAAAAATAGGTATCGGCCTTTTAAAAAAAAAAAAACTATATCGGTCAGCCTCTAATGTTAAAAAAAGATGAGTAAAAAAAGAAAGATCCTGAACCTTTTTTACCTTAGAAAAGTACCAGATTACCTAGAAAAGTACCAGACTGGGACTCAGTATTGGTAGCTACTCTAAATCAAATGACTGACTCAAGGGCAAAGAACCTGATTGGGACATCCCTAGCTGCGATCATTTCTAAAACACGCGGGGCCATGCGTAACTTGACATATTGATTTTGCTGCCATCAGTACACAGGCTAGAAGCAACAAGCTGTTAAACGGTCCAGCTTGCAAACCTTTTACAGTGGTCCTTCGTTTATTGCAAGGGGTTACCTTCTAAAAATTACCCACAACAGGCAAAATCCACATATAAAAAATAAATATGACTACTGTTTGTTTTAAGATTGTAAACCCCCTCACCACACACTTTTTTCATGCTGCGTATTCATGTTGATTTATGCATGTTGGCTCACTGTATAGCTTCAGTACATTTCATAGAGAGTTAGCGCTGCATTAAAAATATGAACTTATTCAGTTTAAATAATGTTTTCGGGCTATTTCAGTCGTTTAAGTAGCTGTGTACATCTTCACAATAAGAGCGTTAATTTCCTGTTGTGATAAACCGGAGAATCTTATGAGTATGTACTAGGGCTGGACGATATAGAAAAAAAGCATATCAATAAAAATAAAAAAAGTCATATTGATCGCTAATTTATTTTTTTTTTGTCACATAATGTAAAAATTATATTTTAAGTGCCTCCTCAGTCATTTTGTTATTCTTCAATGAAATAATTTTAACTAATTAAATTAATTTAGTTTTCAAACACTTCTTTTTACCACGAGTAAGTTCGTAAGACACAGAAACAAACTAAGAGACCTGAGTAACATCAGTAAATACAAAGAAAAGTAATATTATTAACCATTATATTATATTTTTAATCATGTTAGTAATTTAAATTAAAGGCTTATTTTTATGCTTTTTAATATTTTAAACATTTTATGACACTTTACAATATTAATGGCTGAAATCCTTGTTTTAGTTTGTCAATAAAGCTTATTCAAATTCACTTGAGCTCTTCAGCTGTTGGCTAAAGCTAAAGCTAACAAGCTTGATGGGCTCCAACATTGCAGCTGAGTCACTGCGAGCCAAAGCCAGCAGGTCTATCCAACCCCTGTTGTGTTTTTTAAAGCGTTTTTTTCACTTCTGAGGACCGGGAGCAGAACAGAGTGGAGATTTTAACAGCCACAGGTGTTAGCAACGCGACGCGGGTAAGTTTCCTGTTTCTTTCTGGAAGACGCTCGTAGTGAGCTGGAGACGTGAGTCCTGCTTAAAAAAGCTTATCATAGTTTTATATTTTGTGCATTATTGCTACGTTTAGTGTTTTAGTGTGTCGAGGATCGGTTCAAAACGGGTCGTAACCTTTACTGAGAAACATTTAACATCCAGCCCTATTCTGCCATGCTGTTGAGATGCTAACAGTTAGCTTAGGCTTCTAGATTCTACTTGCTGAGACGTGCTCTGCTTTCTGCAGACTGCAAAAACTATTTTTTTTAAAACTTTCCATGGGGTGGTAACTAGACAAGGTAGTCAAGACCATGAATACTAATATTCCCTGTGACGTGGAAGGGACTAGCTTTTCCTGACCTGCTCATTTTCTTCTACAGTTTTCTGTGGCTAATGCAGGGACTGGAACTCAGAGTGAGCGACTGTATTTTAAAAAGAAATGTTTTTCACGATTTTCAGTGAAGGAAACCTTTAACTGTGAAGTAAAAACTGCATTCTTTCCTTCTGTCTACAGAGCATACACACACACACGTGGCTAGTATGATTACCTATATGTGAAATATGTGATCCGAAGACTGCGCTTACACAGTCTTCCAGATTTACATATCCTGTCAGGGAACACTATTCATCTACCTCCGTCTTTATTGACTTAAAGGGGAAGTACAGTTTTTTTGCAACCTGGACCTTATTTTTAGCATGCATTACGTTCAGTCACCCACCCAGACAATTTTGAGCCTGTAAAACACCCCAGCAGAAAACATTTCACCTCTGAGACGCTCCGAATGCACAGGGGAACAGCACTAGTGATTCAGAGAAAACATTGGTGAAATGAAGGAGTCTTGTGGCAGATAATGCCTTCTTTAGAGGCAGCATGTCCGTTTCCCCATTAACTCCCACTATGTGGATATAAACTTCTCCCAAAGGACTCCAAGTGGCTCCAAACTTGTCACTGTGAGGAAATGAACAAAATGCATCTGCTGGTTGCCAAAAAAACAAAACAACAACAATACCTTCCCTTCATCATTTCCTTCCATCTGTTTGGATTCCCAACTCTTAAAGTGATGCTTTGATGGAGCGTCCGATCATAAATTCTGACTTAGGCCCCACCACATTAATAACCAAACGGATCTGCTTACAGCTTCCATCTGGAAGAGTTTAGGATCATTCCCTCACATTTTGAGACTTCCCGTTTGTTGCATCAGAGATATATGAAGGCTTCACTGGAAACAGTGCAGTGCATGCCTCTCTTCTTCTAAGCAAACATTCATTTGCAATCACTTCATCAATTCCTGTAGCTTTTTGCTAAAACTTCATGCAAATCCACATCCTACTGCTTTGCACACGCTGACAGTGAAACCATCCGGCACGGCGTGTCAAGGTGTGTGCATGAGACGATCAATCATGGCCCTCGCTTCGCCGCCAGCTCTCCTGTTTACAGCACACACAGAGAGGCTGTCCGTGGTCCCGCCTGATCCAAAGAGCCAAGAAAAGCCCAGATATGCCCAGCTGGGTCGGAATCCCTTATTTAGCCAAGAGAAGTCCTTCTCCACCGCCATGCAACACATAACAAAAGCTGCAGGAACAGCAGCGTTTTCTTCGAAAGTACAGAGCTACGTTTCATCCAGCATTATGGCGGCTGGTATAAACGTCTCAGATCTGAGCAGCAGATGAATATTCCTCGCTGGACGCTCCGATCAAAACCTCATGTGACTCATATGCATAGTTACTCACAGATCCACCCAACACACACCCTCTGCAGAAGAGAGAAACACCCAGTACCTACAAATCCCGCTGGTTGAAAATGACTCGGGAACAGCTGATTAGGCGGTCAGTATTAGTCCAGTACCACAGCCAACCAAGAAACTAGAAGTCTGAAACCGTTTCCCATCAGTGATTCCCTCATACCCGAGTGCTAGAAAGCCTTGTTAGCAGCAAACATTACTGTGGTAGTTGGTACTGAGAAGATTTAGTTAACCGTTTTTAATCAAACAAGTGCTGAAAATGACGGAGGAAGCCAAAACACTGCAAGAAAGGAGAAGGAATATCTTAAGAAGGCAAGATGGCTGCCCAATGGTTCCGCCACTTCACTTAAAAACAGCTATTTGGTAGTTATCCAATCAAGGAGCCCAAGGAGAATCCATTGGGTGCCACTTCCGAGGCATTGGCAGCCTTTGAGAAAGCTTAGTGACAGTACAGGTGTTCTTGCTCCTCAGGGAACACAAACAGAGACGGCCTTTGTAGAGCTAATTGCAACGATTCTGTTCTGGTAAAATGGTACCGATGTAACGCTGCCAGTGAAACGCTGTTAGACCTCAGAGCGAAGCAGCAACAGCAACGTCGCCGTTTCCACCGCAAATCATCAATGAGTAAGCAAAACGCTTCTCAATCTGTGATTACTCCGATAAATTAATGAACAATCAAACGCATTTATGAAAAATTGATTTTTAGGAAAGTCGTGAAGTATTTTTAAATGCTCTTGTACGAAAAAACAACTCAAATTTTTATTCCAAGTGTGCAAAAAAAAAAAAAAAAGGCTATAATGTAGGACATAATGAAATTTAACCTGGTCATTTTTTAAGAATAATTTGTCCTCATTTAAAAAATGACGGTACTGCAATAAAGAGAAGGAAAAAAAAGAGCAGTAACCGGATTCGGATCAATGGAAATTAAAACCAGACATTGAAAAAAAAAAAAAAAAAAAAAAGCCTTCAAAAGGTAAGTGTTTTTACAAAAATCTGTGATGAGAAATGGACTATACAATCCCCAACGGCTCCACTATTAGCTACACTTTTCTGTTGTTGCAAAGCTCAAATTATCTAGATATATTTGGTAGGCATTTACCATATCATTTATCATACGAAGGGGGGAAATTGTCTTAAATTTGATTTACTGTGCTAACAATAAATTTAAATCAATTAAGTCTTAAAAGAAAAAAGAACAAAAACAAACACTCGCTGAATAGTGTGCATTTTATTTTTACTAATTTCTTCGCCGTTACAATATATGCTTAAAATATATATATATATATATATACAAAAAAAAAACGATAACCTGCAATCAGGGATGCAAAGTTACCACTTCTTTTTTTAAACGATACATAGCATCAATGCTGATACTTCTACCAAACCAAAAAACGCAATAATAGACTAATTTTATTCTCTTCTTGTTAAAACAAATTATGGTGAATTAGATACAAAAAAAAAAAACTTGCAAACAATGAAAAATGATCACGAAATTAACATTTCAATTGAAAGAGTAAACATTTTCAGTGAAACTATTGCAGAGTTTCCACATCTTAATTATCAGTTGATGGTATTGGTTAACTTTAAAGAGTACATTAGAACATTAGAACAGGACGGTGCATCTCTACCTGCAATTACTGTGTGCAGTTAAAAAATGATATTACAAAGCACTTATTTATAAGTATAGAACCATAACATAATGGTGTCCTGGAGATGAACCATTTAAAAAAAAAACTAATTTCTTATATCATAACTACAGTAGTTCCATAATCTAATACGGGTCCATATCTACTCCTCCTATTAGAGGCCATTGTCACTGCAGGTTTACGGAATAGTTAAAGATAATCAGCGTTTATGTACTCCATCTTATTTAGCAGTGTTCAACCAGAAACACAACATTGTGACGTCTTCAGCTGGGAATCAACCCCCCACTTCCGAACACCAACCCTAGTTAGAAAAACGGGTCTTTTTAGGGATAGTAGCGGGTAAAACTAAACAAATACACCTCATCTTACAAGCCTCCATCACGTTCAACTTTTCTGGCCACATTTAACAAAATTACAAGTTGCTATTTACTTAAGAGGAACATCTAAGTTAGCTTTTGCTTATAATAGAATACTGCTTATCGAGTAGATGTCTACAGTATAGTAAAGGTTGTAAGTCACACTGGATGAACACTGAGATTAATAAGAATATAGTATCACCTTAATACTGCTAGATATTAATGGTTTGGTTGCTGAGGAGTGTGAGGTTACGTTCCATGCTGAACCAAGGCACAAACCGTCCGACCCAACGGGACAAACATGCAAGACTCTTCACGTCCAGCCTGAGACCATGACGGTGTTGAAAATAAATCATATCCATTTAGTCTAAAGAGCCGTGAGACTCCGACACGTAACAGTAGCTGGCTTGGTGTGCCGGTGTTCTTGGACAGAAACCCCCCCAGCGTTTTCCTCTCGAATGTTTAGCTAGCCAACGAAACAAGCGAGTTCGTTCATTTTCCCCGAGTCCAAATACAACGTAACGAGCTACAGAGTTTAAGAAAGCACTCAAAAAGAAAATGCGAACAAACAGTAAGGGGAACTCACCCTCTAGAAGCCTGGAAATCAACGAATCAACGTCCAACTCCCCCTCCGCCATTTCTGTAACGCAGAGTTCTCCGCCCGCTGCAGTCTGCTGGTGTAAAAGCAGCGAAGGAACAAGGCACCGCCTAGACGCTCGGCAACTGCCCGCCAACTCCTCCCATTAATGCCCAGTCGTAGCCTTAAATTACCCTCGGAAAAATATATTTTACACCAAAAGATATGAAAAACAATGATTTTACCGCTAAAGTTTTTTTTGTGTGTGTGTAAATTATGACAAAATGTTTACAGTACATCTAAATTTACCAAACATTTGAACCACACATACAGCAAAGGCTTTGGGGAAATGTATTTTTACCAGTTATGGCTTTACAACCGTAATCAACGATGGAATTGCTCAAAAACAAACAAACAAACAAAACGTTTAAATACCCCACTAACTTCAACGCACCATTAGCATTTGTATTTTGTGTCTCAAAGTTTTCACCGATTAAGCTTGAACTTTTTATATTTCTGTACTTAACCATAAAAAGAACATACTCAAGTTTCAACACTTAAAATGTAACTAAATATGCATTTTAGACAATAATTTTATTAGTCGCCAAAAGCTTTATTTGTCACTTTACATGGACAGTACGCTACAGACCAAAAGCAGACCAGCTGACATAAAAACCAAATTTATCAAATTAGTAGAAAACTAACCCAAAAAAGGGAAAGTTAAAATAAATATATCAAACTATCTTAGTGAATGAGGGACAGGAATATCAACTGCTTTTTAGAGAAACACTGGTGGTGAAAATATTTATCATAATACTATAGAAAAACAGTACAGTTCTACAAATCTAAAATTATAAATAGTAACCATAGAAACAAAGATCAAAACATCTCTGACTCGGTTTTTTTAAATAGACAAAAAAGAATAGAATAAAACAGATAAGGCTTGCAAAAATCCTCAAAAACCAGAATAAAAGTAAAACCATAAACAGTAAGCAATATATAATAATTGACCAAAAGTAAAATTGAATAAATTTGGCTTTAGGTTGCTTTTAAAAACATCTATACTATAAGATTCCTTCAGGTCTTCAAGAAGGTTAGTTCTAAGGTGAATGCTCTACCGGGAAAACTCTAAATAGGTCGGATTTGGATCATTAATCGATTTAAAAATGAGAGAACCTTCAAATCACAAGGTGTGGGCTGTTTTCTAGTGATTGTCACTATTCCTTTAGCAGAATTTTCAAGCAGCTGAAATTGAGCAGTAGTTTTTGTTGTTTTCAGGAAGAGCAGAAACCAGTGCATTACAATAATCAATTCTGTAAATTATAAAGGTGCGTTCTGTAAGATGACTGGCAATGTTGTTGAGAGTGTAAAATACAATTATTGTAAAATTGCCATGGGATTTGCAAAACTTTAATTTAACTCAAATATTACATGAAAGTTTTTAAATTGTTCTTTATCTGCAGGTTTTTGTTTTTTTTTGTGCATACACCGATGTCCTGTGACAAAAATAAAATCTACTTCTTTCCAAAGTTATTATTGATATTGTGTCCAGAGAGTGATGAAGCATTCAGAGAATACTTAATAAGTAGAGTTTAAAATTGTAAATTTTAAAATAAATTTACATAGAGGGCCTATCCATTGGTTTTCATAAGGGGGTACCAAGATTAATGGGCACCACTTATAATGTAAAGTTGCCTATCAATATGCCAAGGTAGAATGGTATTATAATGTTGTTATATATTGTGAGTGGGAATTTTTTATTGATTTGCACAAGTCATCGCCCAACTTTGCAAATTTGCCATTTGAAATAAGTGGTAAAAATTACCACAATAATAAAAAAAGGATAAAACCATTTTCTTGACTTACAGCACCCTCTGCTGGTCAAAGGGATGTACACGTGTTTCTGGGAGTGGTAAAGACATTGCAGAATTCCCCCTAAACATTGCTAGAGAAAAGAGACAAAAAAAATAGAAATACCAACACGTTGTAATGACAGCTGGAGGGCAGCTTTAAAGGTCCGGGTATGACATAGAAAATCATGAGGATCAAGCAGCTTTTATTCGTTAAAGGCGGACACATCTTGGTGGATGTTCTGCTTGTGGAGAGGATACAAATACAGAGTGCACACTTTTTAGAGGAGATGGAAGTGGATTCCGCGTTTCATTCTCACTCTGTTGTCGCCTCGCCCACTCACAACTTATTTTTCTGTTCCTTTAAAGTGCGTCATCGGGGTATTTCCGCACTGTTTGAGTGGGCGGTGGTGAGTTGCATGGAGAAAAAACATAAAAGAGCAGCAGCCTTGTCAAGTTAAACATGAGTCGATGCCGGAAACTCAGATTTCCTTTACAAAATAATAGTCTCAGCTAACTTGTACCTAGGACATTACTTTGTAGTTAAACATTAAGTTTAGATAGATAGATAGATAGATAGATAGATAGATAGATAGATAGATAGATAGATAGATAGATAGATAGATAGATAGATAGATAGATAGATAGATAGATAGATAGATAGATAGATAGATAGATAGATAGATAGATAGATAGATAGATAGACGGATAGATAGACAGACAGACTATAAAAGTCTAATCCATTTACCATTGTTCAGATTTTTGAGCCCAGGTACTTTCGCTCATCCACTTTAACGGCTTTGGAATCCCCGGTTCCCACTGTCTTCATCTAATTCCCACGCATTTTCTTTCGTGCTTGTACTAAATTTTGTCCCTCCTCACTCCAGAGCACGACTTTACCTCTTCACGCTCTCCTCCACCCGTTCTGTACTCTCACTGCAGTTTACAGTGTCAAACATAAACAAACCTTATAGTTGATGCTGCTTTCCTCTCTGAGGTCATCCATCTATCACCAATGCTAACAAGAAAAAAACTCAAAATTGGTTTCATTCACTTTTACCAAGTGGCAGACCAAAACTGTTCCGGACCCAAATGCACAATTTGACTTGGGACGTAACTACTCTAGTTTCATGGTTCAAACAGGCCTTGTTTCCACTGGGCGGTATGTCATGGGTCAGTGCAGCTTGGTACAGTAATTTGTCTTTTTCCATTTTGAAAGGGGCCTGTACAATAAACCCGTACAACACCATTCCTGGCTGTTCTTCTGTCCATAGTATAATGGTATGTTACGGTTATTAGGCAGGCCATTGACTAAAGCCTGTCGCACACGAGAGCAATCTGCTGCTACTCATTTTGTTGATGAAGCGTCGTCGCGTCAAATAAGCAGGTATAGTCTGGCAAAATGTCCACGAGTCTTTATCTTTCAAATGTGATCTTCTCCGTTGGCTGCCATCTTGCAATCGTGTGATCAGAGACCACGTTTTGATTGGTCGCTTGAATATTTTAGGTTAGCAGACAACTCTGTGAGTTGTCTGCTAACACGAGTTTCTCTCCTCGCGAGCGGAAAAATATCAAACCTGTTTGATTTTCACCTCAGCGCCTCAGGAGGCAGAAAAATCACCAAACATTAGCCGCACACAGCGAGCTATCTGCTGAGCAAACGACCTCAAATAACTGTTAGCTCAGCAGATTGCTTTCGTGTGCTGCAAGCTTAAGGGACAGAAAAACGGCAATGATTGCTACATGCTCAAGACATGATATGTCACATCTGCTGTCATACTAAAATAACGCTTCGTTAGGCATTTAGGTTTAACCCTACATGCCCAGTGAGAGTCCAAATGCTGATGGAAAAGACAGTCGATGGACTGTCAAGCTTTCCAGGGTGTACCCTGCCCCTTGTCCGTTGAACGCCGGAAGGCACCAGCCCCCCCTACCCCCTATTCCAAGGATAAGCAGTGTAGATAATGGATGGATGTGACGGTTTCTAAAGACATTCTTTCTAAAAGGAACAATGTTTTGAACGTACAGTAATATCACATGGCAGAATTTTTTTGAGTTAAATACCTAATTGCTTGTGCTTCAGATTAAGGAAGCAGGTAATGCAAACTATAAACTGGAATGTTTTATAACTTCTCTGGACTTTTTCCTTTACTTCTCAGTTGTAAATATTACAGAAGTGTTTAAATGGCAGAACTAGGTCAGAAATTCTGGAGCATGTCATTGTAATGGGAAATAATGTCACTATAACCAGACACACTACTAGTTGTCATGAAAAAATTTTATCTTTTTGAGATATATAACAAAGTTTTATGAAACACAAAATACTTTATAACTTCTTTATGAAGTCAGCCTTTTATCTTAGATGCTATTTATTTATTTTAGTGTTAAGTTAAAACATTCATTCTATCATACATTTAAAAAATGACAGTCAAGCTTTAAAAAATACAAAAACTGAAGGTATGTCAATGGTTGGGTGGGCCCCTAAATACAATTCTGCCCAGGCCCCCGTTTAAAGATGGACCACACCTGAAATTAGCGCATTGTGTGTATTTGAGAAATCCTTTAGAAGAGTTTTGAACTATTTCAGTCGTCATGTTGACTTTGAAAGTGAGACATTGGGCAAAAATAATTGCGCTATTTGTTCTCTGAGCTTCGTGCTGTAGTTCTGGGGCTCTTTCACCGGAAAACGAGTGAGCGCTCGCAGTCGTTGTCCGGGGCGCTTTACATGTAGGTGGGGCGAAGGAGGCCACAGAACGGCTCTGTCAAGAAGTTTTTCGACTTCACATAGTCGTTGTTGCAGCGTATTTCTTATTTTACCTAGCTAAAAAATACAACATACACTACAGAGGATAGGTTGTGTGATAAAAGGAGTGTGAGGCGGGAACGGACACAGCCATGGACGGTAAGTTGAGCTGCTTTCATTTGCTCAGCTACTTGGCAGGAGTTGAAACTGTACGGGGAGTTGTTTTGCGAAGAGGGAAAGCCCCGCTCATACTGGCTTTGCGCTAACAGGAGTACGAGTTTGTTGCCGAATAGCAAGCTAACCGCTGACCTGACGTTTATTTTTATGTAATTTAACTCATAAAGGATACGAATTATATATTTCAAATGACATTGCTTGATTTATTTAGCGCGTTTGTTGCTACTTCACATGGCCTCGAACCTGTTGCTCTGCCAGGCGGCCTGCTGGATCTGTCCTGAAGGATTTGACTGCGAAACTCCGTTCGAAAATTGTACATTTTAACGTTTTTCCATCTCTCTGATGAAGTGCAAGTTATGAATCACGCTCAGATAAACTTGGCTGATATTTCTTACCCTCCGCCTTATATTCGGGGTAAATTTGTTCCACCCTGTTTGATTATTTAATTTTAAAAAATCTACTTGTTTTATATAATTTCTGTAGCTACCCAGCTGATCTTAAATAGAGGACAAATATGAAAACTGTACGTAGCAGCTTGGTCATTTTCCAATTCTTTATTTCTATAATAAATATAAACCACTGATAAGCGACTTGAAACCATATAAGAAACCTAATTATAAGACATATAAATATTCGTGATTTTTAGGGTGATGTCAGTAAAAGCGAAAGTGACCCAGAGGTGCCCCCCTAAAGGCGTCAGCTGTGTAATTTTTGTACATTGAATGACTACTTCTGAGTATGTGACAGTATGGCAGCATGGTTAGTTTCACTTTCATATGAGCTGAAACTCACAGAAATAATGCCACTCAAATGAAAAACAAAAACAAACAAAAATACGCCGTTTTACGCCCCTTAATTTTAAAGATCTAAACAGAATTTTTTTGTTATTTAACCCAAAGGAGTTCAGTGCCAATATAGTGTTTGTTATTAAGTGGATGGGGTGAATTGGGGAGCCATAAGCTTTTATAAGATGTATATTTTTTCCACCTCTTGTTGATTCTGAGTAAGCCTTAGAAAGCGATGCTTGTTCGAGCCTGGAAAGCATGGCACTCATTGGTTCTCTTGAGCTGCAGGGTGGAGCTTTTGGCCACCTGATCCCGTCACACCTTGCTCTCTGAAACTGGAGCCTGATCCCGCTTTATTCTTTACCAAGAAAAAAAAACAAACTTCTCGCAACAAACCGGGTAAGGTGACACTGGCACTCGGCCCCGACTATTTGCTCCACCCCCACCACCCCCTCAATTTTGGCAGGCTCTTTCCTAGAGCCAATTACGTCTAACTGGGAAGCCGGCGTATCTTGGCGGCCTTCTGACCTCTCCTGGTCGCTGCGCCGTCTGGTAGATTTCCACTCTTACCGCGCCACAAATGACAAACTGGTACTAAAACCACAAATATGCACCGCAGTCCTGTTGCGTTTCATACTAGTCACTCTGCCGGGCTGTTGTATCCTCATAATTAACAGTTTATCCCCTTCCTTCTGTCACTCCAGGAAGGTACGGGTGGGGCTTGACCTCTCTTAACACAGGTAAGAAAAATTTTTTTTTTACTTAAAAGCATTTTCCTTTTTTGCACGCTGATGTACTAATTGGCACAATAAAGGAAGTAAACTGACGACAAGTCCCTCTTTTTTTGTATTATTATTGAAAACGAAAAGTCTCTGTGTCGTCCTCTAGCTCCCCCAGCGGTCCAAACAGCGAACCCTTACATAGAGATCATCGAGCAGCCGAAGCAGAGGGGGATGAGGTTTCGGTATAAATGCGAGGGTCGCTCGGCTGGCAGCATTCCCGGAGAGAAGAGCAACGACACCACTAAGACCTATCCTGCCATTAAGGTTGGTCGGGTTGCATGTTTTCTCGCTTTTGATCCGACTAATACAGCTGGAAAAATGCACATATTTTACCCATCGGGTGGGGTCCAGGATATTAGAATTCCGCCTAGACTTTGACTGGATGTGCTCACATCTAAACTATTTCCACGTAGTTCTGCCTGTATTTTTTTTCAGTTTTGCTGGAAGGCGGTCCCTGCAACATAACGGTACCACCACCGTGTTCCATCACACCAGTTGTAATTTTTATGTCATACATTGGCTTTTGCAGGCCAAAAAGTCCAGTTTTCATGTTGCTGTTAGTTCAGTAATGATCTTTGAGAAAACTTCGGAGGCCTTCATGGACCAACTGGATTAATACTTAGCCTAAATGAGCCAAAGAAACTCTACTTTATACATAGTTTAGTTCTACAGTCAACTTGGGGGATCAAAGTAAAGACGGTTTTATGCAGTTGACGGCCACACTTCTCAGGTCCATAAAGAAATTCACCAATGTTTTCCTTCTCAGTGTTGGTCTAGCACATAAAATCCTATTAACTTAGTTTTATTTTCTTGAGTCACACAAAACAAAAACAAAAATGACTTGCGTAATATCATGATGAAGTATTGCTACTCTTACTTAAAGAGTAACTCACCCACCTACCAGAGTATAGCCCCGCCCACATTTATTTTTGAAAAACTGCTCAAAAGGAGGCGTTGCCTGGCGGACCAGGAAAAACGCGGGCGGATGAAGGGCTGTGCGTGGTCTGGGCTGTGACTGACGGGCAGCACTGCAGCGTAGGAGTCGCAGGCGGCCAGAAAGATGGAGAGAGCTGTAGGAATGCAAACATTTTTTTATGCCTGGAAATAATCTGGATGTTGAGTTTTTTTTCCTCAACTAACTTCTTTCTCCAAAGGGAAGAGAGTACAGGGAGATAGCGGAGTGGCGCCATATCAATTCGGGTCGTTGTCTCGCAGCAGCAGATGTTGAGCCTGTGGCTAATTTGCAGCATAGAATGCGCGGCATCTCTGAGTGGTACATTGTTGTTGGCTACATCTAATGCTAAATATAGATTAGCTCGAGTAATTTCGTGACTTTGCCTGGACAGGAGCACCTGTGGCCACTGTAATACATTGTCCGCAACAGAAAATGTGTGTTGCAGACCGATGTATCCAAGCATGATAAGAAAATCATAATAAAACCATAATTCATCACAATTATTCCATTAAAAATGAACTCTAAGCTCATATTTTATTTTCCATTTACTGATATCAATTATTTCCTTTGTCATAGTTAATGAGCAAATTATAGTAAGTAGGGCTAACCACCTGCATAACGGAGCACCCAGGTTTTGAGCCGAGTGTGCTGCAGGCAGTTCATAGCACCTCGCTACGAAGGTGTGGCCAAGATCGCTCATGTTATATACCCCACCACGCCCGGACTGCTGTCGTCACTATTCCAAGCCTACGTCAATAACCCGAGATTAGCCGTTAGCAAGGCAGGATTTGAATTCCAGTGAATTGCAGTGCAGTGTAATTGTTTAACCACTTGGGGCACTAAACTGGGTACAAAATTAATATTTTCACTAAATGTACTAAAGTGCATAAAATAACGACTGGAGATGTAGATAGTGTTATTATATACTCTTTTATAAAGTTGTTCAACAAAAACAAAAAAAAGATTTTGGGGTGAGTTACTCTTTAAGGTAAAATGTCTGGCTACTATAGCCAAAAGCTTTGTTGTTGTACTATTTTTTTTAAGGGCTAGGTATCGATTCAAATTTCAAGAATCGATCTGATTGTGATTCGCTACAGTTAAAAATGAATGATCACAATCCATTTGGATCTGACCCGATCCGATTCAGTCCGATATAGGTATGGGTCAGAATTTTTTTCAGGCTGGTGCGCGGTGTTAGTTTTGTCACACTCTGGGGACTTTGAAAGACCATTGGTTGCACTGACGTTTATAAGTACAGAGGCTGAATACATATGCATGGTACAGTTATTTGTTTACCACTTTAAAATGATTTAGTTCAACTTAAAAATACTTCATTGATCCCAAAGAAAAAAATCAATGTTGTCATAACTCATATGTTCCAAGTATCTTCAACCAGTCGTTGTGGGCAGAAAGAATCTCCAGCAGCAGTCAGTCCTGCAACAAACCTGAAGAGCCCTCTGACTGGGGACTGTTACTGTATAACCGCCTCGTTACAGTCACAACGTGTTAATATTTCAACATCAGGGAAGCAGGGGCCATATTTCACAGTAATGTTTCCTGGATGACAACGTCGGTTGTTGGGAAGATCTGCTAATCCACCTCGTTAGCTCTTGCCGCTCCTCTGTAAATCTCCCTAGAGCTAGAAAGCCGGGCAGAGAGACGTTGGAGTCAGTATTGGAAGAGGTGGTTTGAACTTCCTAGTTTCCGTCAGCTCTATGGAAAAAAAGTCTTGTTGCCGTGGTTATGCAACATAACAACTGTCCAGAAACTTATAAAGCCAAACAAATCCTACCAGCCAGGCAGCATCCAAAGCCAGAGGGAACAAAAACGACCCAAAAAACGTTAAAAGCTAATTATGTATCAGCCTGTTAGTCTGTCACTCAGGAACCACACAGATACTTTGGTTTTTGTGGTGGGAAAATTATGAAACGATTTACAACAAATGATAAAAATTCTGTGCAGATGTAGAACTGAAAGGGTTTATTTTATTATTGAGATGAGTTATGCGAGTACTTCTAATCTGTTAGAAAAGCAGTCAAACAACATTCATAAGCAGCATTAGTGTTTTCTCAGCCTTGAAATTATTGAGGCAGTTTATTAACCGAGGAGCTTTGTTTGTTTGAAGCAGGAAACCGTTTGGGGGATTTCTGCTCAAAATGGCTTCAGATCTAGATGTTTTTAAAAGAACATTTCATATAATTGAGGCTGGGCTTCTCCACAGTTCTAAATATTTGTGCTGCATTATTTTTATAAAAGAATGCACCGCAATAATATTATTATATGATAAATCCACGTTTTTCCTCCCTCCTCCCTTTCTCACCTGTGTTCCAAACACTCCTGTTAGACACTTATCATTTGTGTCAGGCGTTGGCATCTGCTTGCAGCGAGAATCCATCTAGTCGCCTAAATATAACCTTGGCTTGTAGTATTTTGCAGTATTAATATTACATGCACTAGGGCTGGGCGATATGGCTTCAAAATAAAATCTGTTTTCTTTTTTGCGTTCGTATAATTTCTGATTTTAAATGGGGGGATGGGGTGGGGGTGGGGGGGTTTGTTCACAGTTTTTACATGTATTACAAATGACGAATTATAGAATACATATTTAAAAAAAGCTTGCTTTTATGACAAACATCCTTTCTGGAAGCTGACCTGAATTCAAATTCCAACTACATACTGTACATGCTGTAAAACAAGTTGGTAGGCCCAGGTCATGATGAACTACAGAAGCCCAATGAGTTCATTAGTGGAAAATAAAATAAATACTTTCAGAAAATAAAATCTTTTTCAACAGGAAATTTAATGAATCCTAAAATAATTGTATTGTGCACACCTAAAATGCTCTAAATTTACAGTAAAATAACTACCATGTAGATCTGTGCAGATTTTTTAAAAAGCGCAGTGGAAAGAGTTTCTTTTTATTTTAGATGGATGGAAGCTAGCATCTAGTGTACCAAACCAAAATGTCTAAAAGCATTTCTCAAAATCATGTTTGCATGACCCCAGATGTATTTCTGACTGATGTTTTTTTTTATATTTGGTAATAAATAAGTGATTGACTTCTTGACTCCAACAGAAATGCCCACTGCAGCACTTTCCTGTTAGCATTAATAACGGAGAATTACAGGAAAATCTAGACGTTAAAAGCTCACTGTTGTCCTGTTTCCTGTCATTAGATGAGTCATTTAAACTCCTTTTCTTTTTTTCCTTCTTTTTTTCTTTATCAATGTCCGACAGGTTTACAACTACAGCGGCCCGCTGCGGGTTCGCATCTCCCTGGTGACAAAGAACCCGCCGCACAAGCCCCACCCCCACGAGCTGGTTGGGAAAGACTGCAAACACGGCTACTACGAGGCCGACCTGCAGGAGAGACGAATCCACAGGTTGGTTTGTTTTTGCAACGGTGGGGGAAGTGTCATCAAGCTTTTCCGTGTTTTGTTTTTTTAACACTTTACGTAAAAACCTCTAAAGAGCCACTTGGGCAGCTGATGCATGGTTCAGATTTTCTAAATCAAAGAGTGTGAGGATTAGTATAACAGGAAAAGAACAGATGAAGAATCAAAATCAAAACAGTCTCTGATTGCTAATGTCACATAATCTCACCAAATCTGCCTTTACCTGTTCTCATGCAGCCTCAGTAAAACTAGTCATCAGGACCAAACGTCTGTGTAGACAGGAGTAAAACATTAACTGGACACATTCTGAACTGTTGCACTTCCTCCCCAGGGTCTGATTTCTCCATTTAAAACGGGTCGCTTACAGGCCAAAGCTCCTTTCTGGCGTACGTTCAGATCGATAAACTAAAGACGCACAGTGATCTGGATCGCGCCGTTTTATGCCGAGGCCTCGTGTTACATAACCAAACCAGTCTTCCACGATGACAGGGAACTCTGTCTGTCTGAAACTTGGAAACCGGAATGATGAAATCCTAACAGACAGCGTGTACTGCAGGCAGCGTGAGTAAACCTGCACGGTACATTAGTCATTTGTTTTCAGAAAAGGTGACAGAGGCGTGAGCGTATGCTTGACTGAAAGATCAAAACTTTCTGTTTTAGGTGACATTATCGTGCACAGGATTCCCGCACACAATACAGTTAAGTCTTCAAAACAATGGAGAACCTTTTGGATTAGGAAAAATGTAGGAGCTTTTTTATTTCTAAAATGAAAAAAAAAGGGATAAAAAAAAATAGTCTTCAGGTTTATAAGATGAATTTCAGACCTACCACCACGCAAGTCACATATTTATTCAAATAATTTTACATTAAGTCTACGTTATTTTATTTTCAAGTCTCCATCTTGTGCTCTTTTTTTTGTAATTTTTTTTCAATAATTACCATTTTGTTTGTATTTGAGTGAATTTTATGATGTTTTAATTTGTTGATACTGTATTTTGTGCGTCTTGGCCAGGTTTTTGGACAGATATTTTATTTCAAGGGACTTACTTATAAAACATTGAAATAATATATGCAGTTAGTTTCCACAAGATAGGCAGATAAAAACTCATACTTTTTGTTCAATTTAAAAAAAGTTTGTTTCTGTCATGATTATCTCCCAAAATATGAGGCAATTTACAGTGAGTATTACACACTGTCACATCTGTCCCACTCGGATGTCAGTCCTGAGTTTCCCGCTCCCAAACTCCTCTATTCTAAAGAGATGATGGTCACAAAAAATAAATGGATAAAAAAATACTTTAAATCTTAAACTGTAGGGGTATGAATCATTTTAAGCCTACCTGCTTGCATTAAAATAAATATGGTTGATTAGAGTTTTTCTTCTATTTTTTTTTACACAACAGTTCAGGCTTTTGTGAGAATAGTGCCACGCCCTGAGTTGACCCTCCAGTTTGAGTTGTTTACATTGCTGTAACCGGGATTTAAATTTGTCTCTGTATTTCGTATTATGTGTCTTATGACTGATGATCTCCTTTTCTGGTTCTGAAACTGACATTATGACATTTTTAATGTGTAATATTTGGGCTAGGTATTGTTTAGAGTTTGACAATTCCATTCAATTTCGATTCTTGGGGCCTCGATTTGAATCTATTTCGATTCAATTTGATATTGATTTATTAGCTTCGATATTGATTCAGTAATTAATAAATAAATACACAAGTAATTAAGTACGTGAGTATATTTTTAAATACTGTGTGTAGTGTTACCAATGTTTAAGAACAAATTGACCCTAACATGTTTCTTTTAATGTTTCCTGTCATGGTTTATTTAGCAGAACAAACTGTACAATATTGTACATGTGTTATATATTGCTGAGCGCTGTCACTAAAGCTTTGCCCACAGCGCCACCACTGGCCGTTGGACTGAATCAATTCGTAGGATTTGATGAATCGATATTTTTACTCAGCCCTATATAATATCCCAGTTTCCTACAGTTACTTAGAAACAATTAATGCATTCAAGTTCTGCTTGCTAATATTATACTTGGCTATTAGGTTGGACTTTTCTGTTTTTCATCCACACACCTGATATAAATGAAAAGATCAACATGGTAGATCTCAAGGAAAGTTACAGGATAATTGTCACGATCAAGAAAGAAAGAAGAGGGAGAGAAAATGTGGGCTTAGCGGCGGCCTCAACCTGGACATCCGTCTAACTGTTGGGAAACTTACTATAAATCATAAGATAATTTCATAATACATATTTTACTGAAGAAGACTAAAACTGTTTAATAAAGGTCTATAGACGTCTTTGAGAAATGTTCAAATGTAGGGATGAACCAATATCAATATCCGATATTAATATTGCAGTTAGGGGTGGGCGACATGGGAAAAAAATAGAATATCGCGATTTTTCTATTATATCATTGGGATTTCGATCAAGTGCGATAAAGTTCTGAATGAAACTATATGTATATATATATATATATATATATATATACACTACCGTTCAAAAGTTTGGGGTCACATTGAAATGTCCTTATTTTTGAAGGAAAAGCACTGTACTTTTCAATGAAGATAACTTTAAACTACTCTTAACTTTAAAGAAACACACGCTATACATTGCTAATGTGGTAAATGACTATTCTAGCTGCAAATGTCTGGTTTTTGGTGCAATGTCTGCATAGGTGTATAGTGGCCCATTTCCAGCAACTATCACTCCAGTGTTCTAATGGTACAATGTGTTTGCTCATTGGCTCAGAAGGCTAATTGATGATTAGAAAACCCTTGTGCAATCATGTTCACTCATCTGAAAACAGTTTAGCTCGGTACAGAAGCTACAAAACTGGCCTTCCTTTGTGCTGATTGAGTTTCTGGAGCATCACATTTGTGGGGTCAATTAAACGCTCAAAATGGCCAGAAAAAGAGAACTTTCATCTGAAACTCGACAGTCTATTCTTGTTCTTAGAAATGAAGGCTATTCCATGCGAGAAATTGCTAAGAAATTGAAGATTTCCTACAACGGTGTGTACTACTCCCTTCAGAGGACAGCACAAACAGGCTCTAACCAGAGTAGAAAAAGAAGTGGGAGGCCGCGTTGCACAACTGAGCAAGAAGATAAGTACATTAGAGTCTCTAGTTTGAGAAACAGATGCCTCACAGGTCCCCAACTGGCATCTTCATTAAATAGTACCCGCAAAACACCAGTGTCAACATCTACAGTGAAGAGGCGGCTGCGGGATTCTGGGCTTCAGGGCAGAGTGGCAAAGAAAAAGCCATATCTGAGACTGGCCAATAAAAGAAAAAGATTAAGATGGGCAAAAGAACACAGACATTGGACAGAGGAAGACTGGAAAAAAGTGCTGTGGACGGATGAATCCAAGTTTGAGGTGTTTGGATCACAAAGAAGAACGTTTGTGAGACGCAGAACAACTGAAAAGATGCTGGAAGAATGCCTGACGCCATCTGTTAAGCATGGTGGAGGTAATGTGATGGTCTGGGGTTGCTTTGGTGCTGGTAAGGTGGGAGATTTGTACAGGGTAAAAGGGATTCTGAATAAGGAAGGCTATCACTCCATTTTGCAACGCCATGCCATACCCAGTGGACAGCGCTTGATTGGAGCCAATTTCATCCTACAACAGGACAATGACCCAAAACACACCTCGAAATTGTGCAAGAACTATTTAGAGAAGAAGCAGGCAGCTGGTATTCTATCGGTAATGGAGTGGCCAGCGCAGTCACCAGATTTGAACCCCGTTGAGCTGTTGTGGGAGCAGCTTGACCGTATGGTACGCAAGAAGTGCCCATCCAACCAATCCAAATTGTGGGAGCTGCTTCTAGAAGCGTGGGGTGCAATTTCTCCAGATTACCTCAACAAATTAACAGCTAGAATGCCAAAGGTCTGCAATGCTGTAATTGCTGCAAATGGAGGATTCTTTGATGAAAGCAAAGTTTGATGTAAAAACAATCTTATTTCAAATAAAAATCATTATTTCTAACCTTGTCAATGTCTTGACTCTATTTTTTATTCATTTCACAACGTATGGTGGTGAATAAGTGTGACTTTTCATGGAAAACACAAAATTGTTTGGGTGACCCCAAACTTTTGAACGGTAGTGTATATATTATATATATATATATATATATAATACATATATATACATTTATTGTATTCATTTTTTAATAAACCTAATTGAAAAATTACATCAAAATCATAAACATATTTTAATGTAGTATATAAAATTTTAATCTCGACTTGTCCACTAAAACAGAAAGCAAACATGAACTTACTTTAGTTTAAAAATATATTTAGCAAATAGAATAAAATATATAATCTTTTAAAATAAAAGACTAATATGCAGCTGCAAATGTAGTGCAAGATGTATTGTGCAATCTATAATACGCCAACCAATCCTCATACAACGGGGTAAATGCAGCGTTAACTGGTTGAAATGTTTTTTGCAGACTGCTGATATTATAAACAGGCACACATAAAGCTGCCTAATAAAAACGTAAGTGTTAACAATGTAGTGTAAAAACACAACAGTATACAAAGTGCTCCTGCTACATAAGATAATGAAGTTAGAGTGTAGTGTAAGCAGTTCTAAATATTCTTCCATCCATCCATCCAAACATATTAAACTCTCTGTGCATTCAGCGTACATGCGAGTAATGGCAGTGTTTGGGGGAAAAAAAGAAAAAATGAGGGAGGGAGGAGCGACGGGTAATTGGCTTAAAGCGGGGAGAGCGCGGAGGCTTTTCTTCGCACACAGAGGCAGAAATACAGCAGCAGAACTGTGAATCGGGATTAAAGGATCTCTCAAAAATAACAGATCGTCAGACGTGTAGATCGATTCACGGTCTTAAATCGTGATATCGCATGCCCCTAATTGAGGTTATATAGCTAGTTATATAGACAGATAGTTACTAAGGCAACCTTATCAACATGAGCAAAACGGCGTGGAACCGAACTTTAACATAACTCAAGTATCCACTGGTATTAATTGTGGTTATCTTGCAGATGCAGTGTTGGTTAGTTATGCTAGCTCATTTGTTAGCCAAGGCTTACAGGATTTGAAGTTATCACTGCAGGTTTGTTGCAATTTTAATCATCTGCTCATCCCAGTCACTTCTTCTGATCGTTTACAGCACCTGAAACGGTGCATATATTGCTATTCAGATATTTCGGAATGGTACAAGGGCGTTCCTGAGTCCCCATACGGAAGCGCAACTTAGTTGCACTTTAGCTAACAACACATGCAAAAAAAAAAACGTGCAGCCCAGCCTCGTGCTAGCAGAAGTTATGACCAGGGAATCTTGTAATTGAATGTCTGCTTCCCTTGTCAAAGCCTCCAGTTTGGGAACACACTTCGGCTTCCCAATGTTACTGAACCACCCATTTTTTTTATGCTACCAACTTCCGTTAGCATTGGTTGCTGTTGGGTAACACCGATGCTACCGAGCTGAAGCGAACCGCTTAGATGCCTTCATTGGTGCCGCTCTCCTAACGTAGCAACAAAGTACAAACAGAATGGACATCTGATTATAATGTTTGTTAAAAAAACCTTTGTTCCAGGAGCTAGTTGGGGCATTTCATTTGATTAATTTATTTTTGCTTCATTCGCTTTCATAAAGATGAAATTCTTGCTAAAATGTCAAGCTGAGGAAAATAAATAAATAACCTTTTTTTTAGTTTTCAAAACCTGGGCATTCAGTGTGTGAAGAAGAAGGATGTAAACGAGGCCATCACTTGTCGACTGCAGACCAACAACAACCCTTTCAACAGTAAGTGGTTTCTCTTGCACCTCTTGCTTGTGTTAGCAAGTTTTGTACCTTTAGGGTCCTAGGTTGCTGAATTTTCTACCGAAGGGAAATATGAGCGTCCAGGTACTGTGACTTAATTAGCATGTTTTATTGGGACAAACCTTTTTAGTGAAAGGCAAACCTTCAAGACGAAAGTTGGGTTTTACTCGACAGGATGCGGATGCAGGGCTTAGTCAGACTGCTGTTCTGTGTGATTACGCTCCACACCCTTTCTTTTCTCTGTTTCGATTGCAGTTCCTGAGCCCAAGGTGTGGGAGGAAGAGTTTGACCTGAATTCTGTGCGACTTTGCTTCCAGGCCTCCATCACCCTGCCCACCGGGGAGCTGCTTACCCTGGAGCCTGTGGTCTCACAGCCCATCTTTGACAATAGTGAGTTAGAAATGCTGAGGTGGTCGGGTGCCACTACTGACTGATTAAAGCAAAAACAGGAAAATCTGTGGTAAATAATGTGGGTGAGAATATGAACTGTTGCTCATTCACTTACAGCCAAAATCAGAAAACGTTGGGCCGTATGTTAAATTAAGATCAAACAGAATACAGTTCTTTGTTAAATTATCTTTGACCTCTATTACATTGAAAACAATACAACAGCACATTATTTAATGTGTTCCTCATGAATTTTATTTAAAAAAAATTGTAAATAAATAAATGTTCAACTTTTGTTCTTGCAACACATTTCAACAAAAGTTGGAACAGTAAAGCATTTACCACTGCAATGCTGCCATTCCATTTCACCTGACTTTAAAGACGTTTAGGGACTGAAAACACCGAGTGATGAAGTGTGACAGCTCTAATTTCGTCCCCTTCTGTCTGCAAACATGTCTTAAGGTGGGCAACAGTACGGGGTCTTCATTGTTGCATTTTGTTCTTGAAAATGCGTCAAACATTCTCTACTGGAGGCGGGTTGGGACAGCATACAGGTCAGCCGAGTGTCCATACCCTCTTCCTCTGCAACCAGGACTTTGTAATGTGTGCAGAATCAAGTTTTGCATTGTCTTGCATGGCCATCTCTGCAAAAGATGTCTTCTTGAAGACATCATATTGTGCTAAAAAAAATCTCTATGTACTTTTCAGCATTAATGGTTCAATCACAGAAGTTCAAGTTACCTTTGCCAGAGATCACTGTTGATCAGCTTAGCCTTGCGCCCTTATCCTTTACGCACTGAAATTCATCCACATTCCTTGAATCTTTTAATTATGCCATGCGCCGTTGAAGGTATAATATCCAAATCTCTTTGTATATTTCTATGAGGAACATTGCTTTTTAACATTTAAATAATTGTTTAATGTATTTTTTGGTAAACCGGCGATCCCCGGCCCATCTTTGCTCCTAAAGGACTAGACCTTTCTTGGATGCTTCTTCTGTACCAAATCACAATTACAACCACCTGTTAACATCACCTTTTTGAAATCACTTCATTATTTAACCAGTTTACCTTTGTACTAGCCCTAATTACTCCTGTCCCAATCTTTATGGAATTTGTTACAGGTTTCAATGTCAGGAAAGGATGTATATTTAAAATGGAATGCAGTTGACCAGTAGTTGAAATAGAAGTTGTGGCCTTTCTGTTTGCTGTGTTGTTATAAACTGCTTTCCCAGCATCTCTTCTCGTTTTACTACGCTGGTTGTTTGACACATCTGTTGATATCATTTCTCACTGAGTTACACCCAATCAGCATGTGTTAACCACAGCTATGCCCAGTGACTTTAGCAGGGCATTTTCAGATGCTTATTCCAATAATGTTACGCAATTGGTTCCTTAAATGGCCCCAAAAACGGCCCTGTGTAGTGCAGACACACGTATACCGTGAAGGCCCGACAAAATTACCCTGAAGTTCCACTAGTGGAAATGGGCCTAATGTTGCCTAAAATACCTCATTATCATTTTGTTAAAACTGAAGGAAAGATTGGTGTATAAGTTTAGTAAACTTGCGTCCCATTTCACAAGGCAGCAACATCCAATATTATTATTTCATATCTTATTTCAAAGCATTAACTGTTGTTGCTTTCTCTAAATGATTTCTGAACTGATGTAAAGGGACTGGAAGTCTCCTGCTCTTGACCTGCCTCTGGTGGCCTTATTTGAGACCAACATTTTCTTTTCATATCCTCTATCACTACCATTCTAGATAATATTAACACACAAACTGCAGATGACAAAAAAGTTCATTAATTAGCAATACACTGATTAGCAAAATTCTAATGTTCATGTCTAAACCCAAGTAGGGTTAAGGTTAACATTACTCGTAGCTAATTTTTACTTTGCTTCTTAAATCTAAATCACTCTAAAAATGCGTGACGGCTCGGAGTACAAGTTTCAGACTTGCCAAGGATCTCCTCAAATGAAGACTGCCTTTAATTCTTGGTTGAAAAAAATTCTCTCCGGGTACATTAAAATCATCTTCCGTCATTTTTAATGATACTACATTTTAATTAGTCTCATTAGTGCCACCAGTGTTTGGGCTTGCAATTACATCCACCTATAGCCTAATTACATCCACCTATAACCTAATTGCCTATAACCTGATGAGTGATAGGACAGCGGCACATCATGTCCTAAAACTGCTGCTGGCGAGAGAGATCAATACTTTGAGCGGATAATAGGAAGGTTTAGAAAATCACAAGAGTACAAAAATCATTTTTAGCTTTTAGTGCTTGTCATGAACCATCCTGGATTTGAAAATGTAAGTGCCTTTGTGAAAATGATGTTAACCAGAGATGTTTAATATCTGCCGTTTTACCAATGTCCGATATTCCTATATAGTCTAAATCTTAACTTCCAGCACCGATATATCCCAAAACCACCAATAGACGTCTAACTAAATGTTCAGTGTTGGCTCACAAGTGCAGCCACAGGATAGACTGCAATTTATGCCAATCAAGAAAAAAATATCTCAAAAACTATACCTTTGATCTGTCATATCTGATCTGTCAAAGTAAGCTATAACCAGGCATGAAAATCTCTCACCTTTCGGCAAAATTCGCTGTTTTAAAGCCAAGAGTTGTGGCCTACATAAATCGTGTGAATTCGATGAGAAATTATTATTTTTTGGTTTTCAATCATTTAGCTAACGCTAGCTAATCATTTTCCTCCCGAGCTAATGTTACTTTTAGCTACATATTGCTACTGAAGTTAGCTTTGAGCTTGAATAGCATGAAGTAAATTACAGAAAAGACTAAACACTAAAAAATTATTAACACTAAAAAAATATTAGTGGATGATGCAGCTCTGTTTAAATAGCTGGATGCTAGGTTGAAATGTAGCTGGAACTGGTCCTGGCTAATGTAACGCGTAACAAATCAAAGCAAAAAAAATTCAGGCTCAGTATTTGAATTTAAACTTCTTCTTTTTTTTACTTCTTTTACTTTCTTTAAAACCAACTCCTAACATGCTCACATCATACTACACGGACACACTGATTTATAGGAAGCAGCCCTGGAAGGTGACTGACATTAAAGGTCAGCCTTGGTCTGCAAGAACAATTGGTAAACCAGTTTGGCATTATTTCGAACAGCCCTCTGAATCTTTGCTACCTTCGGTTTGAGTGAAGACAACAGATTTGGTCGTGATGTGACTTTTTTATCTACGGGCCGTCTGTCTGATAGACGGTTTTAACCTCCATCCGTCAAGTGAATTTAGGCCAAACCTTTGAGACACTCATTCGGAGAGACACGTTTCCTATATCAGATTCAGTACAACCTGTTACAACAAGATACGATGCATGGGCTTGAATTTGGATTTCCCCTTTGTGAGACAATAAAGAATTATTCCATTCTATTCTTAACCAATAATTTCGGTCCAAACGACACCCAAATTGACCATGAAGAGGAGCAGAATTAGTCTAAACCAGCTTTCTTTGCTTACTGATGAGCAGCAGATGCTTTCTGATAGCGATCTCTCTAACCTCATGAGAACAGCACGAGAGAGTTAAATGGAAACGTGCGATTATTTCAGATAAACTTGACTAATCGTGCTGCCTGCTACAGCCTCAGACTCTTTGTTCCTCTTTGCTTCCTCACGTTTCTCATCAACCTGAAGATGGTGACAGGAATCCATCCCCTTCTTAGCCACATCCTTTTTTTTTTTAAAACCTTTTATATCCGTACAGTAGCACTCAAATCATTTTCTGCTTGAGAACTTTACAGTGGTCCCTTAAAAGATTTCTTTTTCGGTCTTCGCTTTACTTACACCCGCTTCTTTTGATCTTTTTCAGGAGCCCCGAACACAGCCGAGCTGAAAATCTGCAGAGTGAACCGCAACTCCGGGAGCTGCAGAGGAGGGGATGAAATCTTTCTCCTCTGTGATAAAGTGCAAAAAGGTGCCTTTGCTGTCTGACATGTCAGTGCGCTGCTTAGCGTGCGCTTTCACACCGAGCAGTCCAGAAATAGAACTCAGAAATGACAAAGCAGATATATGACTAATGATGCACCTCTTATGGTGAGGATTACACTGCTCACATTCAAACCCACCGGAAATCAGGGTTTGTTGGCTTGGTTAAAGATAAACACTGACATGATTTTAGACTAAGAGAAATTTACACGCTTTCAAATAATGATTTCATTTCTGAAGTGTAAAATCTACCCAAACTACCCTGGCATGATGTGAAAACACATTTTCCTTGACATGGACAATCATGAATTACCACATTTTTAGATTTTTCTGGGGGTAAAATTTTACTCTTAGGACCCAGACCTGATTGCTGCCTGACCTGTAGAGTTCACAATTCCCTTCAATAGAATCTCTCTGACAAGGTGAAGTAGGGTAAAATATCTCTAAGAGCAACATATCATAACCCCATTATTTAGAAATTCAATAGCAGTAATTGATGACCGAGACAAAATTCGCTGCCATTGGTAAAAAAAATAAGAAAATCTTTATGGCCACATTTAGAGCCATTATTAAAAAGTGGATTACAGTTTGACAGGGAAATTAGTCACAGCTGCTGAAAGAGATTGCTAATATTTCATTTTAGTAACTGTTGCAACGTTATCATCTGAAGTACCAGTGAGCTAGTCCTGATTATTGTCGCTAAATGTGAGATAAAAAGCTATATCTTCCCATTCATGCTTGATTTCTGTTCCTGATAACCACAGTGGGCTTCACTCAGCCAAATGATTTTGTTAAAGAATCTCATTTATCACCCCACATAATAAATATTGGACCCATAAATAGTCGTTGCTCAGTATTTGCTGATTTTTTTTTTTTGTAGAAGGCAACTTTATGGAAAATCCACACATTTGTTGATTTTTAAAAATATTTTTTGTCCCCTACACATCATATCTAAAATATTTAACAGAAAATGCTCAAATCAATGCCACTTGATACTCTCTTGGCTAGTGTTTGCAAAGTGGCCAATCCATGGGTGCCATTCATTTTCCTCGTCCCTGATTAGCTGTATCACCAAGAGCGAAAGACCATGTGCCTTCCAGTTACCTGTGAAGTCTGAACATGGGTCTGGGAATGACGTCGCACCAGAGATGACAGTGTTCCAGTTAACACAACTCCAACCATACATAATTTAACCAATCATTTTTTAATAAAAGGAGAAGTGGTGATATCTCTTTGGATCACCGTTTTAAACATCTTTCCACATCCAAAACACCACTTTTAACATGTTCCGCGTGGAATAGCAGGTGCTACATGTAACGCTGCTAATAGACACACTCTAGCTGCTCTGTTTGGTAAAATAAAACCTTTTTCCACTAAAGTTTACTACTGTTGATGCACAGAGCTGCCATATTGGATCTTGATGTCAGGTTTAGAAAAATGTGCTGACTTCATAAGTTGAAAGTCTAAGTTTGGGTCGTGTTCCCGGAGATTTATTTATTTTTTGACTCAGAAGTCAGAATTTCTTAGTCTACAAATAGAGCACGCTATATTAGCGCCTGCAGTAGTGCTAAGGCAGTTTCCACTGTGCATATTAATGCATATTGAGGTGTATTTGATTTCAGAATTATTAAAATACACAGTTAAAGGCAGGGTAAACGATTTCATTTTAAAACACTTTTTTTTTTTTTAACTGCAAAAAAATTATCTTCATATACCAGTGGCAACCTATAAGTTTGGAGTTTTTAAACTTGACTGAGTAATTTTCATTCTTTTTACCCTGGGAAAACCTCATCCAATCAACTTCCACGGTCCGTCCAAAATGAGAGGCTTGTAAGCAAAGCTTCGGTGTTCCAACACCTCCCCCTCGGCAGGTCCCCTTCGTGTGCACGCAACGCTCGTTCTAGCCTGTAAACAGGAAGTGAGCTCGTGCTACCTCACTAACGGATACATTGTTTGCGCCAGCTGCAGTAGCCGACGTCTTTGTTTGGTGAAGCATTTAGTTCGAACTAGCTTCCCTAAATGAAGCAGTTTGGAAAAACAAATAGGTCAATTTGCATATAACCACCCCTCACTGGTCAAACCCGGCCCAGCCACTCCATGCCATTGTCATGTTTGGCAAACCCGCAGCCTGGTAACAAAATGGGTGGGCGTGGTCTCCAATCTGCTAATCTGCAGAAAAGTGACAGAGCCCTCTAGGGTTGTTATTTGGCAGGAATCTTGTGATTAAAATATGTATCACAATTGTATTGGTAAAATGATTTCAAGATTAGTAATTATTAGTAAATTTATCTTCGTACATAGGGAAATGGATTACGAAACAGTGTACAAAGATAAATGATCTTTTAAAAATGTTTGGACCCCGCGACTGTATAAGACTACAAACAAAACCATTTCCGTTTCCACCCCACGGAGTGATACCGTTCCCCACAGAACTTCTAATAAAAGTCAATGGAGTTGGACAAAAACTACGATAAAACCTATTGGAAAACATCTTTTGCTGCGACTTTTGTGTGAGCCCATCAGTTAACACTCGTGACCACTCGGTGAGTTTCACGTCTTTGTCAACGAAAGTTTCATGCGTTTTAGGAAAGAATTTATGAGTGTCACCTATGGTCCCATTCTGAGGGTGGGGGGTTGTTAGCAAAGAAACCTAAATTAATGGGGACGCAGCATTTGTCCGTTCTACTTCTATCATAAAAAGTCTGAAGACAGGGCTTTAAGTGAAAAATACCGAACTTTTCCTGTAAGCAGCACGGAGCTATATTTACAGTGATGTCCATCTCGTTTTAACTAAAGTTATATTTAAGTAGAGTTCAGGTCATAAAATGGTGACTAACACAAAAGGGGTACATGAATTTGCTGTTTCATTTAGTTAAGTTTCAGTTCTATCTTCAGCAGCATGATGGTCCCATGTAACCTAAATGTCCTTCAGCTACAGCCCAATTTGTAAAAAGCATGCGGTAAAATACGACATCCTGGGTCAGATAAAATTATAGGACGACCCGGATGTGGTCCAGAAGTCTTGAGCTTGACGTGTCAGATGTTAAGAGCCAGATAAGTTGCCGCGACGGAAAGCGCGCAGTCGCACGACTGAATATCACTCTCATCTGGACTGGTCTGGAACTGAGCCGGCTGCAGAGACGACCGTGAGATGAGTTCTTGAGTTTAACGGTCTACTGCCATAAATAACTGTAAGCATCAAAGCTTCTGTTCGCAAAAAAAACAACCTTCTGGTTTCACATGACGTCATGTTGCATCTGCAGGGTTTTGTTTCTCTGTTGCCATAGTTACAGAGAGTACAACAAAGCGAACCTCTGAGTGACTAAATTCCTTTCTCCTCTTTGTCATTTTATCACATTGCAAGAACAAACATTCATGTATTGTATTGTTGAGAAGTGAGAAAAGGGGACAAATGGTTTTCAAAATGATTTTACAACTTAGAAAAAATGAGAAGGATCTATGATAACACTCCTTCATGTTCCTAGGATGCAGCAGTTTGTCACTAAAGGAGTTCCACAACAGCTTTATGCATGGGGTCAGAGACATCCTCCAACAGTGATGTTATCTTAGCCAGACTCTTTCTGTCTAACTCCACCTGCACAGGGCCGAGGGGTCATCCTAGGACGCTCCAATGCATCAACACCATAGAAGTAGGAAATCTGAAAGGTCGTTGGACCATTAGCATGAGTCGGCACCTTTTTTTAAAGCAACTTTTCGCTGCAATTACTGCTGCTGGCCTTGTGGAGGATCCACCAGCTTTCTGGATCAGGAATCGGTTTCTTTACGCTGCTCTTATTTACAAATTACCAAATGGTACTTAAAGAATTGCGTCACATGCCTTTATTCACATGTAGGCCTAAACTAGGGATGCACCAATACTGATGCTGGTATTGGGTATCGGTGCCGATACCCCTCTTATGTACTATATCAGTATTGGTTACAGTTAATTTTACCATGAACATAAAATGGGGAAACTGTAATAATATCAGACAACTTTTATATTTCACTTGAAATTTTAGTTTTGTTGTCATCGTTATTAATATATTATTTTTGTTTTTCTAATTCATCATCATTTGTTGTAACAATCACAGAAGAAAATAAAGCCCCTCTTCCAACTCATTGAATTTTTTTTTCTGTGTGGTAGCAGTATCGGTATTGGTACTCAGATCCAAGTATCTGTATCGTATCGGTTTGAACAAAGAGGTCATCGTTACATGCCTAAAGTAAACTTCAATGATATGCTATTTTTATTGCAAACTATTTCATCTGTGGTGGTGACCCACAAGCTTTAGTTATGTGATTGGGGCTTTTTTGTTTCGTTTTAACCGGAATCTCAATAGGATTTGTGAGGTCAGACAATGATGTGGGATAAGATGGCCTGGCTCAGTCTCTCCTCTGTCGTCCCAAAGCGTCCTGATAAGGTTGATTTCAAGGTTCTGTGCAGACCACTAGAGTTCCTCCACACCCTTGTCTTCTAGCTAGAGTAGTCGGCTTGTAATTGGAGGGTTGTAGGTTTGATTCCAACTTCCCCCTGTCAAATGTCAATATGCCCCTGTGCAAGGCACTTAACCCCTCTGCCTACCAAGCACTGTAACAGAGTGTGCAGATATTGGTGAATGTGGCTCCATTGTGAAGTGTTTTGAGTGGTCAATATGACTAGAGAAGCACTATAAAAATTAATTTCAAGGTGTCTCTCTACACATGTCTCTACACTCAACACAGATATCTCCAATACACCTCAAATTGACCAACTTCCTCCTAACCATGGCAAAGTTCTGCAGACACCTGCCAACATTCCATCATTTCATTCTGGTGTGTTGAACCAGGGAAAGAACTAAACCATGCTACTGGCCCCTGCTTTACATCCTGAAAGGGGCTCATCACCAATCAATCTTTGCTTATGTATCGCTTTACAAAGCAAAAAAGCCAATATTCAAGCTGGTCCCACACAGTTGGTAGTATAGAAAACTTCTCCTTATGCTGCAGCATTACTATATTGTTACTGAAAATTGGGGAGGGCAAGCCCTACCCCTCAAAAAGCCAAGCCCTATGTCATACTCTGGGCCGAGTGAAGGCGAAAGTCAGAAAAAGAAGTCCAAAGAAAAACTCCAACAGATGAATGGATGAAAAATAATGTTTGTCTTTATTTGACAAAACATGAACATAACCACTTGACCCGCCTGAACAGACCAAGAGACTGAGAAAGGACTACCAACAGTCTGAATGGAACTGCCTCGTCACAGTGGACATCCTCTTAAATAAGGCCTGGGCCCTCCCCTGGACCAGGTTGTTTCACTTTGTCTTGATGAGGTCATTTTGGTCAGGCACTACATAAGCCTACCAAATGCTGAGCTCGGGTCCTTTGACCCAGGAAGTGACTGCAGAGGTAAGCAGAAAAGTCAAAAACAACCACACATAGTGTACTAAATCAAACATACCTAAACCAAACCATCCAATATAATAAAAGAACTGATAACTTAACGTGTGTGTGTGTGTGTATGTAAGCAGGGAGCATGCATGGATGTCGTAGTTGAATGTGTGCACCCACCCTACCACCACTAGCCAATCCTTGTGTGTATGAGGGTTGTGTGTGAGTGAAGTTTCAGGGAGGTCAAACTGTCACACCCTACCCCCCAGAAAGCCAAGCCCAACCCTCCAAGAAAGCCAAGCCCATCCCCCCCAAGAAACCCCACCCAACTCTGCAAAAATTCACGCCCAACTGCCCAAAAAAACAAACCCTACCCCCAGAAAACCAAGCTCTACCCTCCAAGAAATCCAAGCCCAACCCCCCAAGAAACCACACCCAACTCCCCAAAAAGCACAACCCTCCAAGAAAGCCACGCCCTACCCCCCAGAAAGCCAAGCCCTACCCCCCAGAAAGCCAACCCCTACCCTCCAAGAAACCACACCCACCTCTGCAAAAAGTCACGCCCAACTGCCCAAAAAGCCCAACCCTCCAAGAAAGCCAAGCCCAACCCTCCAAGAAAGCCAATTTAAAACACTTTTGCTGAACTGCATTAAAGCAGGGAAGCATCTCAAACATGGAAAGCAGTGCGCCTTTTGGGAAACTCTGATTCACACTGCTGTGTCTAACCCTTTTGCGTTGCTCTTACCAATGTTAGGTTTGGATGAGAACCCATTTTCTGTTTCCGTTGATCTTCTCTTCTAAATGTCTGCTTTTTTCTTTTCCTCCTGCAGAGGACATCGAGGTGCGCTTCTTTCAGGACTCGTGGGAGGGGAAGGGCACATTCTCCCAGGCTGACGTCCACAGGCAGGTGGCCATCGTGTTCCGTACCCCTCCTTACCGCGACACCAACCTCAGCGAGCCCGTTAAGGTCAAGATGCAGCTCAGACGGCCCTCGGACCGTGAAGTCAGCGAGCCGATGGACTTCCAGTACCTACCCGCCGACCCAGGTAACACACTGCGCTGCTCGTTCAGTTAAAAGCACTCAGACTTTGTTGAAAAAAAATTATTTAAGACATCTCACAATGCCATTTTTCATCAATCCGATGGCAGATGAATACAAGCTGAGTGAGAAGAGAAAGCGTACAGGAGACATGTTCCAGAGCTTAAAACTGGGATCTATCTTATCAACTGGTACGTTGACTGGATGGCCTTTTTTATTTTCATTTCTAATGATGTTTCCATAGAAGCTCCGCTGACCGTACATCTCTTACAATTTCAGTGTCTGTTCCACAAGACAGACGGCACATAAACCTCGCACGGAGAACGGTCCCTGCTAAAATGCCTTTAATGAGCACGCAGGCAGGTGAGTTGGTCTCATCTGATTGTTCTGTTCGGTCGATCAACGGCAAGATATTAAAAACTGTTACATTATGGTATCAATGGGTACAGGGGAGCTGGTTGGACTAAAGGGAAAGGTATGGAGCTAAATACTAGAAGAACGTCTGATAGATTCTTCAGAAGACAAAGAATGAGGCAGCAACTGAGTTCACCGTATAGTAGGACATTTAGCAAATGGTAATTATTTAGATCCAAGCATATTCATGAGTTAAAATGTCCCAGTCAAAGTCCAGAAATAAATACATTTGAAAATGTATATAAAAATGTGGGTTTTAACGGTTCCAAAAAGTCTATTTGGTACACTACAATCATATAAAATAAGTCCAAATGGATGATTTTTTTCTTTTCACCTTGACAATGTTTAAACAGACTTCTTATCCTGAATTTCTTTTTGTCAGTATTAGAATGTATTTTATCTCATACTTGAAAAAATTTAAAGCAGAGCTGACTGGAGATTTAATAGGATAAAAAAAAAAGAAAAAGAAATGGTACAAGTAGACATAGCCAGAGTAGAAAACCATATAAGCACTTGAATATAACCACCTTTCTGTTAAGACCACTTCCCACAATAACCGCATTTCAATCAAGATTTGGTCTAATCTGGGGAAATAAGCCAAGTTTATTTGGCTGATTCTTAAAATAAATCAGATAAACAGAAAACAGAAAATCTGTAGCTTAAACAAAATAGAAAGGTTAAAGTAAAGCGTCAGATTGTAACGGTAACACAAAAATCAAAGAAGGAATATTAAAAAGAAATTTTATTTTAATTAACATTTTTAAATTTGATGA
This sequence comes from Apricaphanius iberus, assembly GCA_028564705.1. NCBI lineage: Eukaryota > Metazoa > Chordata > Actinopteri > Cyprinodontiformes > Aphaniidae > Apricaphanius > Apricaphanius iberus. The sequence continues at coordinate 1,500,008 of JAPXFQ010000075.1, read as the reverse complement.
CAATTTTTCTTTGTGTTTTCATTTTTAATAACATTTTACTTTTTTTATCTAATTAACTATTTATTGTAACTAGCAGAGAGGAAAATAATACCCCTTCCAATTCCTTCCATTGTTTTGTGTGGTAGAAGTATCGGTATTGATACTCCGTATCGGCTCTGATCCGAGTATCAGTATCGTATCGGCTTGAAAAAAGGTATTGTTGCATCCCTGGTTGTAATGGTTCCCAAAAGTCTCAGTTTGGTGCATATTTGGTACACTTCAGTCAAGAAAAATAAATCCAAACATGCATATTATTTTATTTTTCTTTATTTTCTTATTTTCTTTTAGTTGGTTATTTTTTTATTAAAAAACCCTGAACTGACTGAAGATTTCTGTTAATTTTTTTCTTTTATAAATAAAATTTTACAAGCAAACATAGCCAGAGTAGAGAACAATATAACCACTTGAAAACAGTCAGTGTCAATGTTTAAAAATGTTTACAATAATAATACTTTGCCCATATTTTAGAAGAAAGCATGCCTAAATAACTTAGGAGATGTTTTGATATGTAAAAATATCCACAATTGATCGTGTTTTTCTTCCAGCAGCTGAAGCGAGCCCTGCTGCCAGTGGGTTGAAACCCCAACCCTCCTACTCATTCAGCCAGCCAGGCCAACTGTTCTCAGTCCAACCCAAGGTGGAGGCAGCCTCATCCAGCGCCACGGCAACTACAAGCCAAACATGGAAGATCATGGAGAATTTGAAGCTGGGCCCCCAGCCCAAAGCCAACCCAGTGGCCACCTTCACCATGAGCTCAACATCCGCCCCCTCCAGCACTTCCTCCACAGCCAATCAGGACTACTCCACCGTCAACCTGTCGGACCTGCACGAATTCTTCCCCAACATTTCCTCGGCCATGGCCCAGGAGTCTGCAGCTCCTCAGGGAGGCGCAGCCGCCGCCTCCTTGCAGACCGCCAGCTCCTTCCCCCTGCAGGAATCCCAGTTCAGAGCAGAGCCCTCACTGGTGGACGACGACATCCCGGAGTTCCCCAGCTTCACCGACCCCCAGGGGCCGAACACCCTGGACAGCCTAAACATGGATGAGTTCGAGGATCTCCTGAACCCCCACCTCATGAGCGAGAGCGGAGCCGGCGCGTCCCTGCTGACATCCTCCCAACATCAAGCCGCCCAGAACGGTGCCGCTACATCCCAGAACAACTCGGACCACGTCGGCAACCCTGGAAGCACCTACATGAATTACCCCAACAGCATCGCCAACCTGCTGCGGAGCGAGGACATGATGGCGCTGGCGGCCAACAACAACAACCAGCAGCCCCCCGTGCTGGATGACTTCGACGTACTCATGTCCGCTGACGAGGACCGCCTCATGTCCATTTTTAACAGCGGGACCCAAGCTGGGTTTGTGTCAGGAAACCCCACTTAAGAGCTTATTGCAGCCCTCCTTAAAGACTCACTTGTTGATGCAGACGAGACAAAAAAAAAAAAAAGGAGGCTGGACTGGAAAAGCTGGAGGAGGCCAAAGGTAGCAACAGCTCTTGTTCTGGACAAACTTCTAGAACTGATTTCCAGAGTAGCGAAAAACCACAGAACTGAATGTATTTAGATTTCATCCAGCTCTTAAAAAGCAATTTTAACGACTGGAAATTATGACTTGCCACTAAACATTTGCAAAGACGCGGTAGTCTGACCATTCTAAAGCACCACGATATCCCGGTATTCACACATCTGTTTTTCCTGAAGCCCATCTTCAACGACCTGACTGGAAGGAACATGTGGGGGAGGGGTGTCGCCTGGAAGGAAATTTGGTTCCCCTCCAGCACTACCAGCGGACATCTCATTAAAAGGAACTTGGAACCGTAGATGACGAGAACGTTATTTTTACAGTTGTTGATCATAGTGACCAGCCCATGCCCGCCAAAGACGATTTGACGGATACGTCAGTGAGGCTGTTCTGACTAGAACATGTTCTGCATGTTGTTTTTTCTACATAGCAGTCATCACAGGAGTGTTCTGTCTGCCCTTGTTCTAACTGTAAAGAAAAAGCACCAGGTACTCCTTAGAACATCATCTCAACCCTGCTCCTCAAGGCACACTGCCCTGCATGTTTTAGACGTTGTTTTTCCTGCTTCAGCACACCTGATTCCAATCGGTGGCCGATTACACGGCTTTTTCTGAACAGCAGCCATCTGAAATGGGGCGCGTTAAAGCCGGTGTTCAGACAAAAAAGCACACCCATCAGAATGATATACCTTCGGTTAATGCACAAACGTACTTTTCACTTTTTTATATATATATATATTTATATATATATATATATATATATATATAGTAGGCTTAAGCATTTAAAATAATGTAAATTTTTCCTTCTGTGACCTTAGGGTCGGAACATAAAACTTGTGGGTTAGTTAAAATTGGTTCAATAACTAGACTTACAGAATGCTATTCTGACAAAATATGCCAAATCCACAGAACAAAGGCCCGGCATCAAAAACATGCAGGGCAGGGTTGGGAAGCACTCGGCTATGGAAACCCATTGTTACTTTCATCCAGGAGCCGCTTTGGATTACTGTAGGTTTTAATTAGAGATGGTGGGCCTATATATAGATATATATATAAATATATATTACAGCCAGAGGTGGCTAGAGTGTGCCAAAAATTTTACTCCAGCCCCCCACCACCAACACCCACTCACGTATCGAGACACTTTGAAATGCTTGAAAATTGGAGGGGACAATTCCACGTACAAATCCGTTACTCTGCAAGTGATGATACGGTTTGGTGTTATCTCGAACGCGCTTATGTTCAAAGTTTGGCTCAAAAGGGCGCAGGATTTTTCGCAAGTATCTCAAACTCTACATCAGATGTCTTATATTTTGACATTTTGAGAGGAGAAACAGCTGAAGAGTATGTAAATGTTTAAAAGTCACTAAAAAAGTAAAAAAAAGCAATATAATTTACTAGATTACATTTTTAACGCCAATATCTTCCTTGACATCAAAATGGAATAAGCTTAAGAAAATTCCATTAGAAAACTGAAAAGGTTGTGTAGGAAGAGGCGGTTTCCTTAAATAAACTGTATGTGTCTGTGTATTTTTGTTCAAGCTGGTTAAAAAAAATTGTACTCAGCTAAATGTGAGCAAACCTCTGAGCACAAACACGTTGAGACCTCTGCATCAGTTATCTAATCCTCATCACCATTACAACATGCACCCATCGCGTTGTCAATATCGGCCCAGTTTCACGCCGACACATATCCATCGGGCATCCCTAATCTTTTGTTCTGACTTTGATTGCTGCAAGAAACCAAATGAAGGTCTACATGTAAATACCATATTATAAGAACTTTAAGAAGTATGTATGCTTATTAAACAGAGGGTTTATTCTGGTAATTTCTGCTCCTATAAGCTTTCTTCCTAAACCTCATACAAGCTGCAGTAAACCCCAGTTTCAGAACTATGTAAAGACTACCATAACATGCTGACCTTAAATTTTTACATATGGTATTAAATGTATCTGTTAATTGTAATATCTTGATTCATAACACTTTTGCCAATAAAAACCACGACCATGTAAAGGAGAAAAAAAAATCTGGTCTTCAAATGTGTTTTATTCAGAGAGTGTCAAATGTGATGTTGAACACAACTCAAATCTGGACAGAAAAGGTTTGTCACTTCCTCAAATCATGCGTAGAAATCAAACATCCCAGCATCAAGCAGAAAATCAGTCTCCTAAATGTAATTGATTGAAACCAGCAGAACTTAGAAACGTTACCATCAAACAACAGATTTCAAGTTATTTTTTTTTTCTCTTCAGCAAAAACAAATGGAAGAACTCGATCCCAACTCAACCCCACCGACAGGTTCACCTCTCCCTAGAGCAGAAAGCGGCCCTCATCTTCCTTCTTACGTCACCTCCAGGTTGGTGACTTTGTTGATGATGTGCGAGCGCCTGGGCACGCGCTCCAGGTCAAATTTGCTCTCGTAGATGGTGGGACAGAGCTTCCAGCGGTTGTTCCGGTAGATTCCCAGGTAGGTGTAGACGTCCGGCTTGTACGAGAGCGGGCATTTGACGCCCGCGGCCCGGATGAAGGAGTCCAGCCGCACAACCTCCCCTTCATCCGCGAAGTTCTGGTTGTAGGTACAGATCACCTGCCGGCCTTCTGCCTTGGGGTTGTACGGACTCACTTTGACCATGGAGATCTTGCCCTCTAGGGTGGCTCTGGCCACGCACTCCCACGCGTGGTCCAACTTAAAGCCGGAGTCTAAGTGCATGAGCCACTTACCGGAGAGCACGCCGTGGTTCAGCGCCAGCTCCTTCACCGTCTGGAAGGTGACGGGACGGGAGCTGGCCAACAGTTTGTCCCAGCTCTCCTGCAGGCCCGTCACGTCCCCGGTAGAGGGAGAGTGGTTGGGACCCAGCACGGCGATCCAGCCCACCCGACTGAGTCCGCTGTCCTCGTCTCCGAACCTGTACACCTGCGAGGGTCTGTTGCTCTCCAGCCAGCCGTCAAACTCCGATCTTGGAGTCCGTCTGGAGTCGAACACGACCCAGGGGTCCATGTCCGCGGCCATTGCCTCGGCGGCGTAGGTCTCTGCGGACAGGGGGCTGACCGCCTCACCTTCCACGGGGGCTTCCTCCTCCATGATACCGTCAAGTGTGGAGCCGACACTGATTGCTGACGGTTCCTGGGGAGATCCAAAACAACTACTGAGTGCTACTCCAACATTACTGCTGGCTAAAAACTCAACAACTAACAATTAATAAACAGAGTTCAACCCAAAGTTTTCTCCCTGCTATAACCTCGTCTTTTTACGCCAACGACTTAAATTTGAATAAAGGAATACAAAAAAATTACCCCCGTCTTGCAGTCGCAGCTGGTCGACTAAGCTAGCCACTTTAAAACAAATACAAACTCTGTTTTTGGGTAAATATGCGCTAAGAGCACAAACCAACAAAACATTTGAGCGCTTCAGACATTATAAAATACACACCCAGTCTTCGGAGTAAACAAGTCATGAGAAATGGAGCATTAATGATAGTTTGTCTACCTGTTGTAGCTCACGTCGTCAGCCAGTGTGGCACTTCCGCTCAGCCGCGGCGACGCTGTTGAAGTTAGCCTCTGATTTTGTCCTTAATAAAGGGCTATTTCTGTGTGGTTTTTTTAAAGACTGTGTGGTCTTTGTATCACTTAAACTAGTCAAACCTGGGCTGAATTATTCAACAGTAATTACCTAAAAAATTATTTGATTTTTATTATTAGCCTACTTTGTTGTAACTGAATGTAACAGACCTGTGTAACGCAAGCTAAGCAATACTTTGGGGGCTCTAAGCCTTCCTGTGATGGACTACCTGTGTAATGGAATATAGCCTATATATATACTTGACAATACTTCTACCATACAAAGGACTGCAATAAATTGTAGGACAGGTTTTATTTTCTTCTCTGCAAAAAATAATGTGGAATTAGATTTAAAAATGAAGACAAAACTAAAACTTCGAGTGAAAAGTAAACATTTCCTGTGAAATAATTGCATATTCCACATTTAAAGTATCACTTCATGGTATCTGTTGACTTTAACAAGTACGAGTACATTCGATATGTATATGTCTAGGTCACTTTTATGTATATGGCCAACATAATTGTATTTTGTACTCACCGTAAAAAGACTTAGACCAAACAGTATTACAGGTGATCCAGATTTGTTCACAAAAAATAGTTATTTCAAGCACACCTTGATTCAGATACCAACTTCATCAGCTCGATGACGCAGCCTTGCTGTAACTCGAATATCTGTCCCTTTTTACAAATTGTTAGATTTCCCTTTAAAATGTTTTGCCATTGCAAGTGTATAATTGTAAAGATACATACTTAAAAAAAATTAAAATGAGTAGGCCTATCCTCGTTTTTGTTCTCACCAAGTTTCTTCGTAAGCTGTTTCCGCATACAAATGACAAAAACATAATTGAACGCGTTTGGTACATTTCCTTCACAATTAGTAGGTTATATTTCTAACTATAATATAATAACGTGAAATTTTGAAGTGAAATGTGACTTTTTTCTGAAGAAAAAAAACAGCGGAACAGAGTTCGTTTGTTTGAGGTTAACAACGGCGCTGAGACCTCGCGGAACCGAAGCTACGCGACTGACGACAAGGTGCTAACAAGTTAGCCGGGGGCTGGAGGAGGATTGTTCATGGTATATGCTTAAAATTCCGAGCGTTTTTTGTATTTTATTTTACTTTAGCCACAAAGTTTATTTAATTATGCCCAGCAAAAAGAAGAAATACAACGCCAGATTTCCTCCGGTGAGTTAAGACGTTGATTTCTACCGGCATCAGCACTAGCTCACTCTTGCTAACAGTTGAAATGAAAAGCTATCTGTTGTAGCTAAACTTAAGTGGCTTCGGTTTTGTTTTTATTGCATAAAAAAGCAAAAACATAAAATAAAAGAGCTAACGGAAGTATTCGCTAAAACTTTCAAAAGTTAGTGTGAAGAAGTATTAGATTAATCTGAATTAGCTAACTAACACATTTCTCATGGGTTTTACTTTCCTGTTAGCTACCAGAAGTCGTTGTTTTTAGCATGGATGGCTAACCCAGGCTTAATTGAAGAAATGTCAGTATTTGTGAGTCTTTGCGGCTGCAAAAGAGCTGTCTATGTATGCGCTGCATCTTGCACATCCCACCGAAACTTCACGATAACATACCTGCACAGTTTGTTTATTTGGACAGTTTGGATGTTGATGCAAAAAGAAGGCTCGGAAATTTGACTTTGCATAAAAATGTTATCCTATCTGTTCTTCTTTCAGGCTAGGATTAAGAAGATCATGCAGACAGATGAAGAAATAGGCAAAGTGGCTGCAGCAGTTCCTGTTATAATCTGTATCCTTTTGGTGCCAGGTGTTTTATACATAAGAGCTTTGTTATTATGGATCCAGACCTTTTCATTAGGGATGCAACGATACCACTTTTTTTTTTTTTTTCAAACCGACACGCTACCAATATTTGGATTTGAGTACTTGCAGATAGGCCTACTGAGTACCAATACTTCTAAAACACAAAAAAATGCAATGAATTGGAGGGCAGGTTTTATTTTCTTCTCTTCTTGTTACAACAAATGATGGTAAATTAAATAAAAATAAAAAGAATATTAATAAAAATGACAACAAAACAAAAATGAAAGTGAAACATAAAAAAATGTTATGCGAAATTTTTGTAGAGTCTACACATTTCAGTAATCAGTTAATGGTATCGGTTAACTTTAACCAACACTGATACAGTACATACGAACAGTTTCGGCCCCAATATCGGTATCTGTGCATCCCTACTATTCATTCCTTTTTTCTTTTCTTTTTTTATTTAAGAACTCTTAATTTGCAGCAATTAACTATCCCATATTTGAACACCAGTGAGCTGTTTCTTTCTGTGTGTTTGAATGTGCTGATATGTGTTGCAGCATGCAAAAAAAGAAAAAGTTCTACATACATATCGGGGATGTAAGAAAATATAGAGATGCTAATATATCGCGTTGTTTTATGTCACTATATTGTATCGATATTGAAGAGCAAATAATTTATTTTTGTTTTTAAGAATTTCAATGGAATTCTGAGACATCACAAGTCATTTGCCAGTAAAATTAAAAGTATGACCGGTAGTTTGTGGCTTTTTTCACCTCCTTCATTCCAGAGGATCAACTAGAACAAGTAATAAAACTGGATGGAATTATGGATGAAACTGGTTGGAGTGTTTAGGATGCTGTGACATTTTTTCTACTGTTAAATTAAATTTTGAAAATCACAATATATATCTGATGCACTGGGAAACATACTCTGACAGTAATATTACTTGGTATACTGCTGTGCTTCATGTAGCTGGTTTCACTTTATTACACCTGAAAAATATTCCAAGTTATACTAGGGTTGGGCAATATTATCAATTAATCGTGTTTTCTGCTTTGCAAGATTTAATTTTTGGAAAATTACGATATTTTTTAAGCAGTGCATCAGCTGGACTTCCAAAGCTAAGAATGGTGTCAACCCATACAGGGCCTACTAGCTTGTTATACTAGAATACTTTACAACTTTTTTTCACTTGCAATTTATTTTTAAGAACACACAATACAGGTAAGAAAAAATAAATCGACTCAAATCGGAAAGTAGATTTGGTCTGACAAAAAAAAAAAAAAAAAATTGTAAATTTAATTTCTAAATACTCTTCAGCCCTAACGGATGCATTCAAAACACATTTGAGTTTTGAAATATTTTTCTAAAGGATATTATCGGTAAACTTTTTTCTAAGTCATGGTTCAATGGTGTAAGAGCCAAAGGGCCACGTGTTTGCAGGGTTTTATGTTGTAACATTTTCAGTCCTGCTGTCTGTTTTTTCCATTTTGAGACTAAAATAAAAATTCTGAAAAACAACAATGTTTTTTTATTTTTTGTATTTCATTCAAAAAGCAAAAAAAAACATACCAATCATGTCTTAATTTTTATTTTTTTATTTTATTTCGGTTGTCAGTTGAAAGCGGACGTATCGGGAAGCTGCAGCCGCTGCATTTTCCTTAATCCAAGCCTCAGCGAGAGCTCTTGAGCTCTTCCTCGAGTCGTTGCTCACAAAGGCCTGCCAGGTCACCCAGTCGAGGAACGCAAAGACGATGACGACGTCACACCTGTGAGTTCCCGCATGGGAATGAGTCTGTTGCGTGTTTCAGCTGAAACTTATGACCGAAACCTTCTCTAGCGCAATTTTAGCAACATGCAGAAGTTTTATATACTCTCCAATGCTTTGACATCTCTGCAGATTCATCTTACAAAACACCACAATTCTGTTTCAAATGCACATTTCACCCTCATGGGTGTAATTAGCTAGATGTTTTGAGCCGCTCAGTGTAGAAGTGAAAGCAGGTGAGAAGGGTTAAACCCCCCCTTTTTAAAGTTGGTTGCGTCTATTTTTGCAGAAAGCAATGCATCGAGCTGGAGCAACAGTTTGACTTCTTAAAAGACCTGGTGGCAGCCGTCCCGGACATGCAAGGCGAGGGGGAGGAGAACCACACCGAGGGGGGAGGAGAAAAACTCCCGCGCAGGTAGTTCAGACACATGAGAACAGACAGCAGCGTGAGCCGAGGCAGAAACAAGCGAGAAAAGAACCTGTTCAGAACTCTAGAAATAGGCTTTTTTTTAAATGGCCCAAGGAGAAACCATTCAGCAATTTCAGTTGGAAAAATCTTGATTTATCTAAATAAAAACATGGAAATTAGATAGTCTCCTCGGTCCCTTTCTGTATTTGTGATGTTTAAGTTCTGGATTTTCATTAATTCAGAGTTTTTTGTCCTGTTATAGAAATTAATTTAATTAAATCTAACATCATCAGTAAATATGTCATACGGTGGATTGCACTTTTTTTCTTTCTTTTTTTTTTACACAAACTCCCTTCATCAACATGAAGCAGAACATGTAACGGAGGATGCAGCAAGCGTTACTCACGGTGTCTCAAGGTGGTGGCAGCAGCATGCTGTGGGGATACTGGATGGGGTTCTATTGCAGGCCAGTCCTGTTAGAAAACCTGTTAGAGGCTAAAAAAAAGAGACTTCCTGCTAGAAAAGTAGCGTTAACCTCAAGCTAGAGCTGGTTTGTGTCACAGCGTGGCCGTGTGTCTGAACGACCCAGTCTAAGTCCAGATCTTAATGCAATGAGGAAGAAGGAAAATGGCTGCAGTAATACATTTGGAAGATTTCTATTCAAATGTCCCATAACGCTCCGGTGCAATTACCCTGGAGTTCTGATAGTGGAAACGCTCTGGATTTAGCCTTGTTTTTGCAGCAGCAGGATCCTGTGGTTCTTGGCTTTAGTAAAGTATTCTAAAGGGAAACGAGAGACCAACAATGCGAGGACGATATGCAACGGAACGTCTGAAAAGATGAGAAGCAAGAAATGTCAAGATGTCAGTAAAACAAAAGCAAGAGCTTATCATTTACAGTTTATCTGAAGAGGCAGAGGCCAATATGTTTTTTTGGCCATGGCCAGCCTTGAGTCTGGCTTACACACATTTTCAGAAAAGCCCTTCAGAGAAATTTTCATGTTTCTGAAGTAAACAATTCACACAAATATTAAAGAGATGTATTAGAGCTGTATCCCTCATGGTGGAGCGACTCTGTTACTTTTGTTCTGATTTGTTCCTGATCCAAACGTTTCCTAATCGTTTTTTTGCTCAGGACGTTACATTTGGACAATTCCGCCCCTTGGTTTTGGTAGCTGTGCACATGGGCATATTTTTTGCTCTTACTTTTTCTCCATTGCGACAGTTACCATAATTTGTAGCCATGGCAACAAAGGTATTGCTCTTACATTTGGGAGCGGCTGATTAGCATCTCAAAAGCTGAAATAACGCGAGTTGAACAGCATGAAGAGCAGGACCAAAGAGGAGAGAGAGAAGGAGGAAGCTCAGACCATCTTTTTCCACCTTAATGGGCAACCATCATAACTCCGACTCGGTCTCGGTGCCCGGCTTCCTAACCATACTGCCAGACAGAGATTTAAAGAGGAGCGGCAAAAGCAAACGAGGTGGATTAGTATTCCTTGCCAACCAACTGCTGTTCTTATATGAAATTTTCTCTGCGGCCCAGATATTGGCTTATTAGCATGTGACGAATGTTGTACAGAAACAGTCTTCTGTCAGAGGCCACTTCAGATACATTGCATAATTGACTGCTACCAGAGATCCTTCGAGGACTTGAGTTGGACAAGATCTAATTTCCCTTTGGAATAAAGAAATTATGATTAAATTTAAACAGAATCAAAATATCAGCCTAAAATGTGTTTCAAGATGGTTGTTTTTAATTTATTTGATTTGATAGTGTTGTATCACAAATCGAAAGAGTTTGAAATGTGGAAGGTTATGTACACTTTCCTTTGCTTCTGTCATACAATTCCTATTTTAATGTAAATATAACCTTATGAGTTTATGCTGTAAAGTAACTTCTGTTTTTATAGGTACTGGAAATCTCCTGGAAGTCCCTACTGGGTTCTTTACTCAGTTCACAAACCGAAAAATGATCCATTCTTAGAAGTGGTCGCAATTTTTACGTCTCGTTACAAAATTGGTTTATCAAATTTTTTTATTTATGGTTTTTACTATTATTCTCTTTTAGGGGTCGAAAGCCAGGATCTGGTCGCAAGAACGGGGGAGCTGGCTCCAAAGGCAAGGACAAGAAGTTATCAGGAACCGAGTCGGAGCAAGAGGTCGGAGATAACCTTCACATTAAGGCCTTAAGATGTTGATGGAGGCTCTCCGTGCAAGTGTTTGGATTTTTTTTTCTTTCTTTTACTGGTGAAAACAGGAAGACAGCGAAGACAGCGAGACTTACGGGGAAGAGGACGACGGCTCTCAGTCGAGCACAAACCAGCCGGCCGCGTCCATGTTCCACAGGTGAGGAGACGAAGACGGTGTGTGTTTGAAAGCCGATCACACCAAGAGCCCACAGTGGCTGGAAATGTTAGAAGTTTGATATAGAAGGAACAAATGCAGACCGAATATTAGCACTTCTTTTCAGATAAAGCAATCTGTTTGAACTGGGGCTCTTATTCTGCCTGCAATCGCTCCTGTTCTTCTGGGTCCATCATTTAGTGCTTTTAAAGATTTAATTTGACTTCAGAAACAAATAATATCAGGTTTCTATGGCTACTAAAAGCCCTCCATTAGTATCACTAATTTGGCCATAGGGTTGGATATTTTCACAAGTTTGTAAAGTGATTTTATAATCCCAAACCAGTAGAGGGTGCCAGTTTTCTACCTAGAATCAGTAGGAAAAAGCCTTTTCTGTTTAAACGTGAGTATTCTGTTTAAAGCAGGAAAAAAATGAAAGAAAAAAGAACGAGTTTGTCTAGTAATCCATCTATCGTCAGCCTTATGAAAAATACTCATAGCTCTTGAACTTTTCAGCATTTTTCTTTCAGGGTTTAATACATTTTATATCGTGTGAAATGACAGGCTATGCAAAGTTTTGAAGTGGAGGTAAAATTATGCTTTAAGAGAAAAAAATAACAGTGCGGCATGCATTTTTAATATAGCTTCTTTTTCTCTAATAACACTTTAAAAAGTCAATGCAATATAATGAAGCCGCTTGGAAAGGGCTCAGAGGTTTGAGAAACAAAAAGGCGGATTTTCTGAAGCACAGTTGGGATATAAAACAGAATCTCAGCAAGCTCTGTGTTAACCAATATCTGAAAATAGTGACACACAAACACAACCCTACTTGCTTACTAACCTAAAACATTGCTAAAATGACCTGAATCAGAGGAATATCTAGAGGAGGCAGCAGAGAAGAAGAGCTAAGTTGTTAGTCTGTTGACAGGACTACTGAGAACTTTAAACTCCTTGACTTTGGCCTTTATAGAAGAGTGGCTAAGGAGTAGAGGCACAGGAAGTCACGACACATACAATGTGGGGTCCCAGCAAGCACATTGTAGAAGGTGCTGTGGGCAGATGAGACAAAAATTGAACTTTTTGGCCCTATAGGGAAGCACGGTGGTGGCAGCATCATGTTGTGGTAATGCTTTGTTTTTTCCTCCAACAGGGAGTCAGAGTTGGATAAATGGGTGGGGCTAAACATGGTAGAGACAGTTCAAAAGACCAGGGGCCTCGTTTATAAAACGTTGCATAGAGTCCTTACTAGAACCATACTAGAACTCGACAAACAAACAAAAAATACTTTCCCAAAGAAACGTTCCAATTTATAAAACCCTGAGTGTAAACAGCTGCACGTAATTTCGACTTTATAATTCACACTCCTTGTAAAAATCCTTTCAGTTGATTTTGGATAACATCCCACCTATGCGCCCAGTTTCTATCAAAAACTGTCAATGCAAAGAACCTTATGAATATTCTGCATTGGTTTTATGGGGACCGAGGCAACCAAGAGGTCGAGAAAACGCAGTTCTGCTGAGGCTTGTGGGTGAGATGTAGGCACGGAAACACGTTCTATTGCAATAAATCAGTCCATGTTTGTCAATGTAGAGCTTTCCTCAGCCAAAATGGACCAAATAACTTCAAAGTAAAAGACAAAAATATCATTAGCAATAACAGCAGCAAGAAAAGCTAATTAAAACAGTGAATTCAGCAACAGTTACCAGTTATTTCAGAAACAATAACAAAAAAAAAAAGAAAAAAAAAAGATGAATAAATTGCCACAGAACGTAAAAAAATCTCAGCACTTCGTTTGCTAAGGCATTGACTTTATAAAAAAGATGGACGAAGCCTCGATGATGTAATCTGTCTGTATATGAAGAGCTAAATTAAAGCCACCATCATCATCTTGATACAATAAAAAAAAAAAAACGATTGAGGGACGATTGACCCTCAGCGCCGATGTAGCTACGTGCTAATCGAAGCTAACGGAGGTTAGTGGGCGCTTTTAACAAGAAAACTCTATTGAGCAACTCTGCTACCCCTTTGCCTTCTAAGAAAATTCGATCATTTTGTCAAAAAAAAATGCATGAAAACCTTGTTGGTTAATACCTTTTAATATACCTGCAATTTTCGTTACTGAAATGTATCAGATTGTGCAGGTAGAGTTGGCTTAAAGTTGGACACATTTCCCCTTGTCATTTTTAAACGGAGCTGTTTTTAGCCCCCGCTTTATGTGTAAGCAAACGTTATAGATGAGACTCCAGGGCCCCCATTTATCAAATCCTACGAATGAAATCTAGATTGTTCGTACAGACGGTCCAAAGTCGGATCTAGGAATTGTGTGGTGGCTACTTGTAAGGATGTTTCTCCATAGTCATCTGTTGATTAAATCCCATACTTACGTAGCCAGGAGCTCATGCCTGTTCATTTTTAATATACTCTCAACAAAAATATAAACGCAACACCTTTTGTTTCTGCTCCCATTTTTCATGAGATGGACTTAAAGATCTAAAATTAATTCCAGATACACAATATTACCATTTCTCTCAAACATTGTTCACAAATCAGTCTAAATGTGTGATAGTGAACACTTCTGCTTTGCTGAGATAATCCATCCCACCTCACAGGTGTGCCACATCAAGATGCTGATCTGACATCATGATTAGTGCACAGGTGTACCTTATACTGCCCACAATAAAAGGCCGCCCTGGAATGTGCAGTTTTGTCTAGCAGTAAAATGCCACAGATGCCACAAGCATTGAGGGAGCTTTAACTGACTCCAACTCGTCGCCGTAACAGACTTGAGTGGGTAAATGCTCACATTTGATGGCGTCTGGCACGTTGGAGAGGTGTTCTCTTCACGGATGAATCTCGGTTTACATTGTTCAGGGCGGATGGCATAGTGTGTGTGGCGTTGTGTGGGTGAGCGCTATGCTGATGTCAATGTTGTGGATCGAGTGGCCCATGGTGGTGGTGGGGTTATGGTATGGGCTGGCATCTGTTATGGACGAAGCACACGGGTGCATTTATTGATGGCATTTTGAATGCACAGAGATACCGTGATGAGATCCTGAGGCCCATTGTTGTACCATACATCCATGAACATCACCTCATGTTTCAGCAAGATAATGCACGGCCCTATGTTGCAAGTATTTGTGCACAATTCTTAGAAGCTGAAAATGTCCCAGTTCTTGCATTGCCAGCATACTCACTGGACATGTCACCCATTGAGTATGTTTGGGATGTGCTTGACCGGCGTATACCACAGCGTGTACCAGTTCCCACTAATATCCAACAACTTCGCACAACCATTGAAGAGGAGTGCACCAACATTCCACAGGCCACAATTGACAATCTGATAAACTCTATGCGAAGAAGATGTGTTGATCTGCATGAGGCAAATGGTGATCACACCAGATACTGACTGGTTTACTGAGGCCCCAGACCCCCAATAAAGCAAAAAAACTGCACATTCCAGGGTGGCCTTTTATTGTGGGCAGTATAAGGTACACCTGTGCACTAATCGTGATGTCAGATCAGCATCTTGATGTGGCACACCTGTGAGGTGGGATGGATTATCTCAGCAAAGCAGAAGTGCTCACTATCACACATTTAGACTGATTTGTGAACAATGTTTGAGAGAAATGGTAATATTGTGTATCTGGAATGAATTTTAGATCTTTAAGTCCATCTCATGAAAAATGGGAGCAGAAACAAAAGGTGTTGCGTTTATATTTTTGTTGAGTGTAGAAACGCCCTCAATTAAACATATTTGGTAGGGCTACATCCTCTGACACATGGACGAAGTCCTTGAATTAATCCATAAAAAAAATTCCTAGAAAGCGGAAAAAATAGTTTCAGTGACAGCGAGATCGAGGCGAAACATACGTGGGACAAGTAGTGGATTATACAAAAGGTATAAGGTAGAAATATTATAAATTTAGCTAAAGGGAGAGATTTTGACTATACCGCCATGCTGCATTTATGCATTTTGATGATGTCATGGATATTAATGTTCAGTGTTTATCTTCAAAGAAATATTGAAAGGTTAAAATTGTTTTTGTTTTTTTCATTTAACAGAAATCTGTTGTTCTTGAAGTATTTTTTCTATTCAAATTTATAAATAAGTAACCAGGAAAGCAGATCTTTTGAAGTTAATTTTCATATTTATCTTTTATTTTGATTAAAATATCTTCATTTTTATTTATGTCGTGAGAATTCTTGTGTTTCATTATGTTGGAAAAAATATTTTTATATATTTTCTGCTTCCTTTTTGCACAATTAATGTTCTTTAAAATGGCATTCTAGACCTTTTTTAAGTCCTCCTGTAATGTGTGTGAAAATTAATAACGTTCATAAGCAGTCGTTTTGATGTATATAAAGGTAAAAAAATGTATCGGAATACATAACGCTACCTGACATGCTTTATATTGCAATATAGAAAAAATGTCAGTATAAATTTGAAAATAAAATGCACAGATCTGTGCATAAATACGGTTGATAAATGAGGCTCCTGGAGAGCTAAGCGTGATTTCTGTTGCGTCCAGCTCACAATTATATACAAAAATAATTCTGTATTTATATAGATGCGTATGTACACTAGCCGTGAATATTTTTGTGTTGAAGGTCAGGCTGTAACACCTGGGTGACCTCTGTGCCTGTACCCAACCCCACCCTTTTCACAGCTCCATCCCCCCTCGTGACCCGGAGTACGAGCTGATGTATCAGTTGAACCAGACCCCGCAAGCCGTGACGTTCGGTCCCCACCCAGAACTGGTGAACATGGAGTCGCACAAAAACGAAGGGGGGGGGGAGGAGGACGACGACGACGATGAAGACTATGACTCTTAGCTGCCCCGACATCCTCTCTTTATCTCTCAAACACAGACACACACACACACACACGCGCGCAAATCTTTCAGCATTATTTTCAGATTGTTAAATTGACCGTGTGGTGGCTGCTCCAGCAGTGAAGAGGAAGACTCTTCATCCCAGGCCGCTGATAGAGAAGCTGGAAGAGTCTAAACTTGTTGTATATTAGGTGTTTTAATTTTTAAAAAAAGCTTTTATTTTAGAGATGAGGGAGGGGTGGGGGTGTTTTTTAGCAAGGTCTTTTGGTGGTCAGTTATTTTTTTTTGACCAGTAAAAATGGCGGTGAGCCCCAGCAGACACGATAGGTTGAGTTCATCTCGCCTCACAGATTTAGTTTTGTTCTGTTCTTTTTTTTTTTTTTTTTTTTCTGTTGCACTTTTATAATTTTTCTATATTGCATATATTACAAACAAATAGAGTTCCTCCGACCCCCAGCATGGCGGGATAAATCCAATAAGTGGTAGTTAAAGGCATATTCCACCTTTTTAATGCCCGGACCTTTTTAAGTTCGTCAGGATGACTTCAGGGCAGTGGTTAATGGGGATTTTCTTTAAAAGCGGCAGGACGTGTTTAGGGCAAGCGAGCTCACCGGCTCCATGTCATCTGTCAGCCGATTGGTCGCTCAGTTGCATCTTTTTAGACGTCATGTTTTTAGTCCAATACCAGTGGACAGAAAGCAAGTGTTGGTTTTTTTTTGCTATATATTTGCAACCCGCTATTGTTTTTCTTTTTTTGTTGTTCCAAATTTAGTCGCTACTTTTAAACCAAATTCTTACCACAGCCCTGATTGCAACCATATCAGCAAGTTAATGATTCGCATTTTTGTTTAAAATTTGACACTGCAACTGGTTAGCATTTCTGTTGTTTTACATAATCAATAATTTCCCCTTCTTTTGCCTGCGAGTGCATGGTGACTATTGGACCATTTGTTTTGTTTTTAAAGTTGGTTTTCTTTTTGCTCTCTGTCTCTTCTTTTTTTTTCCCAATTCTGGCCACACCGTCAAGCGTTGCTCCTCTACCTTTAGCATTCGTTTTCTTTCTTTTTAGATTCTTTTTTAAACGATCGCAGAGACCGGACTCCCATTTACCTTGTTATGAAATGGTTGCAAACAGTTTACTCTGTACTGTAAACTTTTAATGTTCTTTTTATTTTGTATGGGTGAAATAAAGTTGACATTCAATTTAAAAATGGCCTGCTTTTGTGGTTTTTTTTGCACGGTATTCTTTCGAATAAATGTTTTAGATACAGTGAGCAACATAACATAATTGAATAGCATGTGATATTGTAAATTCTCTCACATAGAAATTATGGAGGATTCTGAAATGTACATTGTAGGTGAATTTCTGTGGTGAAAGAGATTTTTTTTAATACAGGAAATCACATTGTATCATTTTTAAAGAATTTCTTTGTATTTTATTGCTGCACATAAGTATTTGAACACCTGGCAATCAGCAAGAATTCTGGCTCTCAAAGACCTGTTACCCTGCCTTTAAAAATTCCACCTCTACTCATGGTAAAGGGACCGAACTTATGTAGCTCTTTTCTAGTAATACTGACTACTCAAAACGCTTTATATTGAAGCCACATTTACCCATATATTCAAACACTGATAGCCAACATAGCTCGGTAGGAGGATGTAGAATTTTTTGGGGTGAAGTGCCTTGCCTAGGGGCACATTGACATGTGACTGGAGGAAGCTGGAATCAAAGCTACGACCCTCAGATTGCAAGTCAACTACCACTGAGCCACAGTCGCCCCTTACCAATCTAAATGAGTGGCACCTGTCTGAGTTCGTTAAAGACGCTTGTTCACCCCATAGTCAGTCAGATTCCGACTACTACCATGGGAAAGATCAAAGAGCTTTCAAAAGACCCCAGAGACAAAATTGTACTTCTCCACAAGGCTAAAGGACCACAGAACAATTCAAAAATACTTTATGGATCCCAGAGGGAAATTAAGTGTTGTAGCTCATTGCTAATTCATTTTTGAAGGAGTTGTTGTAGACCATGATGGCTGTAGGGAGAAAGGACTTCTTGTAACGGTCTGTGTTGCAGCGAAACTGAAGAAGCCTCCGACTGAAGATACTCTGTTGCTGTAGGATAGTACTTTGTTTTCTTACTTTTTTTGCCGAGCTGCTTGGTGAAAATAGATCAACTGTTATTAGAAAATGGAAGAGGCTAAAGATGACTTCCTCTGACTGGGGCTCCATGCAAGATCTTACCTTGTGGAGAATCACTGATAAGAAAGGTAGGAATCACCCCAGAACTCCACAGGGGGAGCTGGTTGATGACATAAAGATGGCTGGGACCACAGTTTCAAAGGTTACTGTCGGCAGAACACCACGCCATCATGGTTTGAAATCATGCATTGCGCAGAAGGTACCCCTTCTCAAGTCATCACATGTCAAGGCCCATCTGAAGTTCGTGAGTGACCGTCTTGATCATCCAGAGGAGGGGGGGAAATCATTTTGGTCTAAACTTCACTCACTGTGTTTGGAAGAAAAAAGGGATGAGTTGCATCCAAAGAACACAATCCCTACTGTGAAGCATGGGGGTGGAAACTTCATGCTTTGGGGTGCTTTTCTGTGAAGGGGACAGAACGACTGGACTGGAGAGGATGAATGTGGCCATGTATTGGGAGATTTTAAGGCTTCCACAAGTCAGATCATTTAAGATGGGTTGTGGCTGTCTCTTCAAATATGACTATTAATTAAAACAAACTGCCAGGATAATCAAGGAGTGGCTCCATGTGAAGCATATCAAGGTTCTGGAGTGGCCTAGTCAGTCTCCAGACCTAAACCAATGGACAGTCTTTGGAGGGAGCTGAAACTCTGTGTTGCTCAGCGACAGACACAAAAACTGACAGATGTAGAGAAGATCTGTGTGGAGGAATGGGCCAATATCCCTGTTGCAGTGAGTGCAAACGTGATCAAGAACTACAGGACCTCTGTAACTGCAAACAAAGACTTCTGCACCAAATAATAACACTGATTTTCTCAGGTGTTCAAATACTTATGTTCCTCACTGTTGGACAAACCTGCTCAAATTGTTGCAGCTTGAAGAACAGTCTTTAGAGTCAAGCATTAAAAAAAAGATGAGCCAACACACACAGTTGTGCACTAGAGAAGCAGATTGCCAAAAATGCAGATTTTACAGCATGAACTGTGAATTCATTTGAATGATTACTTATTAATACAAAAAGCAAATTAGAATCCAAGGATCTACATAGAGTCGTCGTGGATGGTGATGCTGTGGGCAAGGCTGACTGCAAATAGTTTGCAGTCAGTCTCGGAACAAGTCCGACGAAGCCTCTGACTGAAGACTGTTGTATGTCAATCTCATGACAGTCATGACCTGCTAACTGCTCGATTTCTGGGCAGCAGAGATTATACAGAAACGTGTCCTCGATATCACCATCAGTTGTTGAAGAGGATGCTTAGGGTTTTCCATAATCTCCTTGATCATCATCTCCAGAGGCTCCACAGTCATTCCCAGAACAGAACCAGCCTTCTTCCTTAGGTTGTTGAGCCTTTTTTAGGTTCCTGGCTGTGATTCTGCTATCCAGCAGTTGATGCCTGAAGAGATTACACTCTCCACAACTGCCTTGTCGAAGATCTGTAGCATCTTGTTGCAAACCTTGAAGGACATAAGCTTCCTCAAATAGTCCAATCTGTTCTGTCACTTCTTGTAGACAGCTTCATTGTTCAGTCTCCAGTCCAGGCAGTTGTCCAGGTGAACTCAGAGGTATTTATTTTCCTCAACCTTTGCTATGATTTTGTGTAACTGATAAACACAAAGTACTGCATTGCTTTAAAGTCAAAGAAGAGAGATGGACAGGGTTCACGAGTCATTCAGGGTACGTCTCTACCAGCTTAGTACATCTGAAGATCACATTTTGCTCCCTTCATTGCAAAATAGTTCCACCTCAGTCAAACCGGATGGAGAGCCTCTGATCTAGTTTTAGGTCTGGACTTTGACTAGGCTGTCTAAAAAAATGGATGATCTTTGACGTAAAACCTGACTCAACTTCGGTCAACTTCGTTCTCATTTGAGCAACAGCTTCTTGTACATAATGTTAGTAGAACTGGGTTAGCTCACAAATCTGCCCAAGAAAACTAAATGGTTAAGGAACAGGATCAAGTTGTGCTCTAACAAAAACCTTTTCCAACAATCAGGGCATATAGTTTGGTGTTAATCTGAGTAATTTTACAAATGGTGGAGCAACGTGCCGAATGGTTTAAGTGGTTTAAAGAACAGACCACTGAAGTTCTGAAGCCAATACTAGAGAAGTCTTAAGATCTTAACACAATTTAGAACATGTGGCTAACAATTTACAAAATGAGCGAGATGAACAGGAACCGACAAACTGATCCACTCTCAAATTCTCATTTGAACTGGTCACCAACCACCAGGATTTTGTGAAGAAAACTGGTCTTAATCAAACTGTTGTAAAACTTTTGGAACTAATTGTATGGGTTTTAATTTCATTTCCTTATAATAACACACACACAAAAATGTTAAAGCAATATTTTTAGCTATGGAAAGGGAAAAAAAATATCAGCATTTATGCCCAACTTAACAAATGACTGTTCACAAACTGGTAGAAAAAATAAATCCTGTGGCATCTTTAGGCAAGGTTTTCAAACTGCTTCCTCCTTCATTTCCCAGTTTCAGAACCGCACATCATATGATTTGTTCCTTTTGGAGCCTTGGCTCCATTTAGTGCCTCACTTTGATGTGCCTCGTCTCTGTATTTTGCAACACAGAAAAAGTTCTCAGGGATGCAAGGTTATGTTGACGTGCTTTTCATGACTCATGTAACCTGAAAGACGACAGCTAGCATTTATCTGCAGCCTCCCTTGTTTTTTTGGGGTTTTTTTTATTTTCTTTTTCTTTTTTTGGTATTTGAATCAGATAAGTGCAAGACTGCACAGGTTGGAGGAGAGCTGTTGCGGCGATTTTCACCTCTGGAACATTTGGCCCACTTTCCCCCTTGGAGTGTCTTCAGCCCATTTCCTCTTCCTTCTCCCATATTTGTTTAGTTAACCCATGTTTTTTTACCACCCAACCAAAGAGGTGACTTGGATCTGGTGCCACAAAAACAACTGCATCCTTCCTGCGCTAGAGTTGACTCAGCGGACTGGGGAGGAGGGCGGAGCTTCTGTGTATGTGTGTGGGACAGAGGAGGGTGTGATCAGAGTTTGGGTGGTTGACTTTGGGATTGGTGTTCAAACAAAGAGGAGCAACGGGGGCAAGGGGAGGAAGGGGAGGGAAGGCGAACCAAAAGAAGGAAGCATACTGTTTCCACACAGCAGCCAACAGGGGTCAAAGGTGGCCCCTCAGATTCCCATCCGCTCCCATCAAGCTACTGTCTTTCAGGCTGTCTGCACTTTTTAAAAACAAGGGGGGGATGTGGAAAAATGGGATTCCTTGATGTTTTACTTGAGTGAAATGCCTTGTTAAATTACAACCAGTAATTCAACCCCAACTAGAGGTGCACTATAGTCTTTTGCGCATCTTTTGAACATTACATTGTCTTCTTGTACAGGTGATATCTGTTGTGAATTAGTGCTATTGATAAACTGAATTGAAATTCCATCAGACCAAGTTGTATGGTTTGGTAATTTTCAATTTTTTAGTAAAAGGCCATGAACAACCTTTCATGAAACATCAAAATAAAAAATGATAAAGCAGCAGGTTGCTAAAAATCGTAGAAGCTATCAGCTTGTGAGTGTCATTGTCAAAACCCATGAGTCCTGGTCCTCTCCTGGTTTCATACACTTGTTTCTGCCATGCCTAACCTCAAAACAGCAGACAGAACTTCAGATGTAAACCCAAGGGTGTTTCACAGCACCAACAGGACTGAATGAACGTTTAAATTATTCCTCAGAACACCATCAGGTTCTTCACCTGATTCAAATACTAAACAGGGAAACATCTTAAGCCTACAGGAAACCAGTCCTTGAACACCTGTGCTTGGAAGACTAGCGGGGGGAGCTGTGTTTTCGTGGAGGTAGTGAAACCAAGCAACATAGTACATATTTTAATCCTAAAGCAGCTACGTATATGTTCTGGAGTGGCAAAGAAGTTTGTTACAGGGGGGCAGGAAATGTGAGTGAGGTGTGAGACGGCAGTGAGGTGTGCTGTATAAGTGACAGAGCAAAGGCAACGTTATTTGTATACCACACTTTCAACAACAAGGCAAGTCAGTGTGCTTTGGGTAATTAGGGGATTAAATAAAAGTAGTAAATCAACAGTTAAATCATAAAACACAACATTAGAGACACATAACATATGACACATTAGTCAAAGGCAGCTCTAAACAGATGATTTTTTTACCTTATCGGTTATAGTTGTCTGGAAGTTTGTTCCAGGTAAGGGGAGAATAGAAACTGTGTGCTGCTTCTGCATGTTTGGTTCTGATAGGGTAATAAGACTAGAGATGGAAGACCTCAGTGATCTGGCATTGTTAGTAGATTGACCACAGATCTTCAAGATTATTCTGTGCTAAGCCAGTCAATGGCTTATAAACCGGTAAATGTATTTTGAAGTCTATTCTCTGAGCAACAGAGAGCCAGCGAAAGGACTTTAGAACTGGGGTGATGTGCTCTCCTATCCTGGTTCTAGTGACGACGCAAGCAGCAGCATTCTGGATCAGCTGCAGCTGTCTTTTTAGGTAAACCTGTGAGGACACTCTCGCAGTAATTAATCCAACTAAAGATAAACACATGGAGTTTTTTGAGGTTCTGTTACAAAATAAGTCTTTATTCCCAGAAATGATCTTCAGGCGATAGAAGGCTGACTTTGTTATTGTCTTTCAAAGTATTCTATGTGAGACGGCATCAAGGATAAGCTCTAAGGCCCTTCTTGTTTGCCTTGGTGATAAACAGGCTTCCAAATGATGTTAGACGGGACTATGATGCTTGCAGATGACATTGTGATCTGCAGGTAGAGGAAAAGCTTGATAGGAAGGGGTATATACTGCTAAGAGGGATGAAAATTAGTCACATCAAGACAGCACAAATGTGTGCAACTGGAGCGGCAACAAAGTAAAGAGGGTAAAGGACCATAATTGCTTAGGGTCAATGATCAGGAGCAACAGAAATTGTGAGCAAAAGGTGAAGAGGCATGTATGAGCATTTTGGAATGGGCGAATGAATGAAAGAAAGGAAAGGTCTGCAAGATAGCAGTTAGAAAAGTGACATAATTTGTCATGTTTTATATAAAAATTTAATGTATATATTTAATAATGACTTTAAGTGATAAATGATAACAAAGCAAGGTGTGATTGGGACGTTGAATGAGAATGATGGTTTTATTATTGGTTTAACTGATGATAAAATTGGTCAGAAATAATCAAAAAAAGAGAGACGTATTTGCTTAGCTCCCAAGAGACAGTACTTTGAAAAACTACTTAATTACTGAAAGCACAGCTGTGAGTCCTTTAGGGTAAGTCTCTATTGGACATAGGTCTGGACTTACTACAATCTAAATAATTTCATTATAGTGTATGGTTAGGGTCATTAAATCTCCACCCCAGTCCCAAAACTCTCTCCAACGTGTCCTCCAGGATTGACCTGTATTTTGTTCCATCAATCTTCCCATAATCACTAGCTAACTTTCCTGCAAAGAAAATCCTGCCATCACCTTGTTTTCATGATGATATGTTGAGAATGGTGTGTATTGTGTATAATGCTGGAGTTATTGTTAGTGACATAGCATCTTTAGCAGACCAGCTTGAAAAACAAAGCTTAATGTTGTATTGCAAACACACCGATCAATGTCTAAATTGGCGACCGGATAAAAGCAGCAATGTAGTCAAGTGTGTCAGAGCATTTAAAAATGACATTGAAATGACCAACATAGCACAAATACAAAGAAAATACATCTCAACTACGGGCGCAGCCATCTTTGTTCTCTGAGTTATCCACTCTACTCGGTCTACTATCAAGAGCTTCGAGTTGGAGCTCAACTATTCCGAGGTAAAAGGGCCGTGTTTCGGTAAAATTGAGAAATTTCTCACTTTGCAACTGAATACTTAACTGGATTACACCATTATTAAAGGTTTAAAAAGCTATCCAAATCAAAGAAATTTCTGAAAATATGATAACAAAAGTTTAAAAGAGCAACATACATTCATGTGTTAAAAAGTGTTGATTTTTAAACCAAAATTAAAGGTTACAAATGAAGAAATGTTTTTCTTCTAATGTCTACCTTTAAAAAACATTAAAATGGTTTTAAGCATTTTTTTCCCCTCAGTTTCTATTCAACAGACGGTGTGAGGCAAACGAGACAAACAAGAACTGATGGTGTGACTTTTAAAATAAAATACATTTTTAAAGAGTTTTATTGGGATATGTTTCAATGATTATTCATTTATTTATTTATTTATGATACGAATAAATAGTCAACATCTAAAGGGATCCCACAGCCACTTAATAATTATGCAGGAATAATACATTAGGTAAAGTTTATGAATTAATTCAACAGTCAAACTAAATTTAACAAGCGTTTTGGTATAATTTCATAGTTAAGGTAAATTTAGTTGCATTCAAAAACCAGTCTGTGTCAAATAGGTTTTAGCTTGCTTTGTTATTTTATTTGTCAAACTTTGTTCATTTTATTCTCCTTCAGCACCATTATCACTAAGATTTTCATTTTCACAGGTTCAAAACGCGTTAAAAAACCAAGTACACGTATTTTACCGATCCTTTTTTTCGGAAAACCCAGTTTCCAAGTGTGATTCAAACAGGTTCAATTGCTTTCCAAGACAATGTGCCACTCACAATATGGCGGGCGCCATTGTGTTTTGCCCAGTTTTGCCCTGAAGTCCGGCTTGTTAAAGTTTTATTTTGAAATCGGAAGTTTTGTATTTACTTCGCCCCGATTGGCCGACGCGTGTCAGCTGACTGTTTCCTGTTGAGAGAGGAAAAGTTTTGAAACCCCACCCTCTGCAGAGCGGCTGTAACAGCGACGTTGGAATGGTCCGAGGTGCTGACCGAGGAAGAGGAACGGAGCAAAAACTTCTCACGGAACAGTTCCGCAGTCTGGATACCCGTCTTATATGAAGAGGACCACCGAAGTTTCCAGGGCCCGACGCTGAACTCCCTACTGGAGCTTAAAGTTAACGGGGATTGTTTATTTTTTCTTTCTATCGTTTTTTCCCCCTCCTCTCAGGACAGTAAAGCCGAGCAGGTTTGGAGAGCTTTTCCTGTTCCCAGAGTCGGCGGTTCGCAGTTTATGTATTAGCTCCTTCATAACACAGTCGGCATGGATGTTTTGGCGCACGGGAATGCGGGATTTCCTGTGTGGGCACCGCAGTGTTGCATTCAGGCGCACTTTCTGGCTCCTCGGGCTTAAATAATGAAAAGTGGTCAGCGCTTGAAACTTGTCGTAAAACACTGGTTGGCCGGACTGATTGCTCCTTTTCCTGCCATTCTTCTCCTCCTCTGAGCGCTTCCTGCTTGTGGTGACCGTCGCTCTTAACAGCTAAAAATACATTAAAATAAAGAAACGAACATGGACAACGGAGCGTGTGAGAAACATTGATTTGGAGTCTTATTTTCGAGCAGTTTTGTTCCTGAACTTTAATTCTGACCTTTGACTCTTCGGATTATGAACTCAGCAGGTGGAGGTTCTGAATGAGGGGTTGTAGGGGGGGATGAAAAGAAGCACCAGTTCAGCCATAATGAGTTGATTACAGAGCCATTTAAACGCAGGCTGATGAGATGAAAAAGAACTCAAACCATCTTCAGGGAAACCACACACACACCACACCAGTCTTCCAGAGAATTAATCGCTGCCATCTTTGTGAGATTTGATGTTACGGGAAGAAAACCATCCTAGGACTCCTCAGATGGAAAGATTTTAGTTTGATCCCAGAACAAATGCGAGAAGTTCAGTCTTCATTTGTCCCTGAAGACTCTTCAACAGCCAACCTGCTGGTCTGACTTTTGAACACATCTCATTGGTCCCCGATGAGACAGCAAGAAAGACAGGAAAGGGAGCAAGGTGTGATAAAGTACTCCTTTGTACTTTATTTTCAGACCCCTGGAGCGGGCATTAGGTTCCAGTCAGGCAAGCTAGTGGAGGCTCCATGGAGCCGCTGAAGAACATATTCGTTCGTAACTCGCTGTCGAACTGGAAGAACTTGGATCAGTCCCGAAAGGGGAACTTCACCAACCCCGTGTGGACAGCCTTGTTCGACTATGAGGCGTCCTGTAAAGACGAGCTCACCTTGCGTAAAGGTGACCTGGTGGAGGTCCTCTCTCAGGACTCCGAGATCTCTGGGGATGAGGGCTGGTGGGCAGGCAAGGTCAACAACAAAGTGGGCATCTTCCCATCCAACTACGGCTCTTTTAAGCCCAGTGGATACGCTAAGCTTCCAGGCGCCAGCGTGGTGGAGGAGCTGAACTGCGCCGTGGTGGGCGCCGTCGATCCCGAGGAGGTGGACTTCCGGGAGCTGAGCTTGGAGGAGGTCATCGGGGTCGGGGGCTTCGGGAAGGTGTACCGCGGCACGTGGAGGGGCAAGCTTGTGGCGGTGAAGGCGGCCCGGCAAGACCCGGATGAGGACATCAGCGTAACGGCGCAGAACGTGAGGCAGGAGGCCCATCTGTTCGCCATGCTCACACACCAGAACATCATTGCCCTAAAGGGCGTCTGCCTGCAGGAGCCCAACCTGTGCCTCATCATGGAGTACGCCTCGGGCGGCGCGCTGAGCCGGGCGCTAGCCGGCCGCCGCATCCCACCTCACGTCCTGGTCAACTGGGCCGTGCAGATAGCCAGAGGGATGGTTTACCTGCACAACGAGGCCATCGTCCCCGTCATCCACCGCGACCTCAAATCCAACAACAGTAAGTCCTTTATCGTCTTCACACCCAGAATGCCCCAGTCCTCCCACAAGGGGCAGACTGGTGGATAAAGGGGTACGGAGATATCTACCAGCCCTACTGTGGTTTTTAACATCCTAAGGTGTTCATAAAGAAAACAAAACATAACCGTAGCTCTGCCCCTCCCCCACTTGTTGCTGGGCATTGGCAGTATGGTGGCTAAAATGAGGGAAGGTATTAGCCTGTCGGAGCCCACGAGTCTTTGTCCTTTACCGGTTTCATACACTCGTTCCCAATATGCCGAACCTTAAACACCAGACAGAACTTCACATTTGAACCCTAGGGTGTTTCAGAATAAAGGAGTAGGATAGAAGTGGAGTTTGGGATACTCACTGCTCCAACAGGACTGAATGAATGACCAGATTACTCCTCAGAACATCATCAAGCTATTCGCTTGATCAATCAAATTCCTTTGAAGGGAGCGTTTGGGGGTGGTGTTGAGTGCATCAGCTGCGTATTAGATAAAGCCTCTCTTTTATAATCTAAGATGATGATAGGCTTTTAGACAGAAAGATCCGTGGCTCACTACCTCTTCTTGGCTGTAACCCCAGTCACATGACTCACACTCTGACGAAAGCAGGCCTCGGCGACAAGAGACCACAAGGCCCTCGAGACGAGCCATCCAAGGAATACCTTGCTTTTGAGCAAAGGAGATCCAGGAGGAAAGGTTCTGTATCAGCACCTCTCGGAATCTGGGTTACAGTCGACGGCTGACTGCTGGTGTCACTCCTTTACTGCCGGCTCTTTTGTGATTTTTTTTGTTTCCTTAGAGTTCGGCTTGCGCTTGATTGGAGGTGTGTTGTGTTGCTTGGCGACATCATATCACTTATCTTTGACGCATCTTTGCCTCCCCTGTCAGTTTCATTCTGTCCCTCCGATTAAAATGCGTCTCCAAAAGAAGGGAGTTACGGTAATACGCCGTTTGTACATGGGGCAGGCCAACGCAACCCCCCCCCCCATGTCTCTCCCCCACCTCCTGTTGTTTTTTTTCTCCGCATTTTAAAATTCTTTTATCGAGCGCTGTCCCTGGCCTGCCTCTACATGTCTCCGTGCAGCCGCAGCCCTGCTGTGTCACCGAGCAACATCCTGTTGTGTTGGAGGAATGATAGAAGAGAGAGAGGGGGGTGGGGGGGTTCACAACGACAATGTGTTTTGTTCTTGTCTGTAAAAGGTGCTGATTGGTTTGAGAAGCAGGTGCAGGAGCATCGAAAGGGGATCCCAGCAGGAAGCAAAGCAGAGTTACTTCAACTACACGCTTTGCAGTTCAGTTTAATGAATTGGGCGTCCGTTCCTCGAGGAGCCTTTTTTATGGTAGAAATATTGCAATATGGCAGCAACGTGTAAAGGGGAACATTGCGACAAGCACGGCATAAAAAGAGAACTTCTGAGGGGGGCATAATTTGGGCTCATCTGTCTCAGTGATGGATCGAGGGGCAGAGTCATTATCCTCGCAGGGCTCATAAACGTACAGCCAAGAGTTGCCGTTGAAGCTAATGACCAGCGGAAGATGCAGATTAAACAGGAGCGTGCTAGAGCAGAGTGCATTGTGGGAGGCACTTGGGGTCCAAGCCAGAGGCCGTAACCTCAATTCCAGCGAACACGGATATGGAGCAGAGGGTACTGGAGCCCGTCTGAGTAGTGTCTGTGGCATGCTACCTAAATTCCTTTGATTGAGCTACTAAAACGTCATCTTGCAAGACAAATTTAGCCGTCTTTCTTTTCATTTTTCTTTAAAAAAAAAAAAAGCATTATCAAGTTGTAAACAAAAACCAAAAATATTGTGTGGCCATGGCTCAGAAACCTAAACAAGTCTGTTGTAAAGCTATTTCTAAGGGAAACCAGTATTGGCATATTTGGGAAGCAGCTGGCTGCAGACTCTAACAAGCAGGTAGCCCACTCTACGGACCTGTTGGTATCTTCTATAATCATGTGAAAAACAAGAGAACTGTACGAACCATAAACATTATTGATAACTATTTTTGTAATCCGTTTTTATTGATAAGCTCTGTGCACAAGATTTTGAAAAGTAGACCACCACCCCTTTCATTAAATGCATCATTTTTGGCCTATAAACATATTAACCAACAAGACGTTGAATATGGCGGCTAAGACAAACGTAAGCGGCCAATCAGTGCATGTTTGGCCTGACGAAAAGAAGTTGGATTGTGATTGTGAATATCCTGCTTTAACTCCGCCTGCTTCATTCCCACAAGCCTCTGTTCCGAGTGCAGCTCAAAGCTAACCGCTGCAAGGCTAACATGCAGGGGCGCCTATCGCCATCTATCATCAGGGAGTCTAACTTAAATCATTTCTTTTTTCGATTTTCTGAGTGACATGAAAACTGGGTCTCAACTCTCAACAGGGGGGGGAAGCCCATAGTCTGTTTACTCCAAAAAGCTCGATTAAATGTGCATGTAAACCTACTGTCTGATGACGGAGGTTTTCACTCAAAATATCACGATACATGGGCCCATTGATTATTTCCTTTACACAGATCAGTTTTCCTTTGCAGAAAAGCAGCTCAAAAGCATAATGTTTCCTCTCCCATGCTTCACAGTAGATATGGTTTTGTTTTGATGCAACTCTACTGTTTCCCCCTCCAAACACGACAAGTAGAGTTTTTACCAAAAAGTTCTACTTTGGTTCCGTCTGACTAAATGGATATTCACCCAGTCGTCTTCTGGATCATCCAGATTCTCTCAAGCAAACTTCAGACGGGCCTGGACATGTACTGGTTTAAGCAGGGGGACACATCTGGCACTGGAGGATTTGCGTCCCTGGTGGTGAAATGTGTTACAGATTTTAGCCTTTGTTACTTTGGTCCCAACCCTCTTTTTCTCACCAAGCTGCTTTAACTGTTGCAGATTCAGAGTTCCCAGCCTGGTGCAGGTCTACAAATTAGTTTCTGGTGTCCTTTGACAAGTTTTTGGTCTTGGCCGTAGTGGAGTTTGGAGGTTCTGAACGGGTGTCTTTTGTACTGATAAGTTCAAACAGGTGCCATTAATACAGGTAACATTTGGAGGACAGAGGAGCCTCTTACAGAAGAAGTTACAGGTCTATGTGAGCCAGAAATCTTTGTTTGTAGATGAAAATATACTTATATTCCACCACAATTTGCTGATAAATTCTTTAAACATCATACCATGTGATTTTCTAGAATTTTATATATTTTCTTTTTGTGTCCGCCATAGGTCTGTTTTATGCTTTTTTCCCCTTCTATTTTTGCACAACTCCTTCATTGACCAGAAAAGTAGCTATCTGCAGCGCCACACTACATAGAAGTTCACAGAGCTTTAGTTAGAACAGGGGAGGAAGCGCTGACCTAAGCACTTTCTGGGCTGGTGCTCCTACATTCTCAGGAAGAAGCCATGGATAGATCTTGGATCAACGTGGCCTTTTTTTCTCCTTTTTTTGTGTGCGTTTAGTTGCAAACATCTCGATTTTTCTCCTTACCCGCATGTTTTTAGTCATGGCACCAAACCCTGGTGTCCCACAGTGTCATGCACTAAAAAGCATCCCCCGTTTGTGTTTTCTTATAGCTGCTCAGATTATGTTGGAGATATAGATCAAGCGATTTTTGTCATTTTGAATCGATTTGTTTTGTGTTTGATTTAAAAAAAAATGTATTTATTAAAAAATATATTTTCAAAAACTTTATTTTTTACATGCAGCCCAGGCTTGGAAAAAAATGTTTAAGTTCACTTTATTATGAAGTATATTTAAGTATGTAGCAGTCACTTTAGAAATTCTTTACTTTTCATTCATTCTGTTGTAAAGGTTTAAGATGTGGGTAGTAGAACATTCAGAAAATTATATATCTTTTCAATACTATAGTGAATTAAATATCTGCAATATTCAGCACTTACAAAAAACCCATACAAGAATTGAATCGGGAGAAAAGCATATTGTCTCAACCCTACAAATTGGCACTTTAAAAAAAAATTAATAGTATTGATTGTGAATTGATTCTGAAACGAGAATTCTGATTGGAATCGTCACTCCATGAATCGGAATCGAATCGTGAATTGTTGTAAGATTCACATCCATGATACATGGATACATTAAGCAAGTTGAATTGGGGCTAGCTTCTTCGCCATGTAATCTAAAGCGTGCGGGTTAGGGTTATGTTTTCTTTTCTGCTGTTTACATATTTCAAAATGACCGTTCAAAATGCGCTTTAAAAAATTTCTAATCTTTATTTGTAACATATACTCTCCCAACATTCATAAAGATGAAAATATTTCAAATAAATACAAGCTAAATGTTATGGAAAAAATACGTTTTAAAATAGTTTAACCTGAAGTGTAAAATGTAACATAAGGAATAACATTTCTTTCTACTTTCCCGTTTACTTATTTATACATGCAATATTTTACGAAAAAAGATGCAACTGTTTGAATAGAAAAATTCTTTAAGTTAAACAGGTTTCTTTTCTGTTAAATAGAAAACAACACATTATAAGAGTGCAATATCTACGCTGAATATTAGTATTTATCCTCCTGGTGTACCTGGTACAAAGCATTTAAGCACAGCTTGATGACATCATCAAAATGCAGAATCAAGGTAGGTGACCCTCCAAATCTCTTCCATTCTCCTTTATACCGTTTATATCGCCCACCACTAGGCCTGGGCGGTATACCGGTTCATACCGAAAACCGGTGTTTATTTTATATGAATTTTTAATATACCTCTATACCGGTGAATAGCTCTGACAACTTCCGGAACGTTTAATGAGGGGAATTTGTTGTTTGTGCCAACGTGAGGTTTTAAAAAAATTATACTTTCAGCCTTAGAAAATCAAGAAAGTTTACTAGAATCATAATCATTTTAATTATTTTCATATCATTCACCTGTGTCTGGAAAAAACAACATGCTGCAGTCCATATGGCAGTAAAATGGGCTATTTAAAGCACATTTTAATATTCTTCGTTCTTATAAGATAATGTGGATATGAACGGTCGTGTATGGAAAACAAATACCGTTAAATACCGTAATACCGATATATGTTTTTTTTAAAATACCGTGAAATGAAAATTTTGCCATGCCACCCACCCCTACCCACCACTATTTAGGCGAACTTTAAACTTTAAATTTAGTACCGCCCTATTTGTCTGTCGACGATATGTCTGGTTGCTTTAGGGCGTTTGTGTGAAGAAGGTTGTGAGGCAGGATGTTTTTGCCCATTCAAATCATACATAGGGCATACTGGCAATGAATGAAGCACATCGAAAAAATTACTGCATTTAGAAACCCATATTAAGGATGCCTGTATCTTAATGTTATGTGCAATTCATGATGGTGTTTTTTTCCCCCCTAAAGGTTTGACCTACTGATACAGATTTTAGCTGATTCTAAATTCTCATGAAGAACTATCTGGTTTGGATTCTTTTAAAAAGCAAAGAGTCGTCCAGAGAAAACTCACAAAACTCAAAAATGTAATTATTACAGCAGAATTCCAAACATGTTTTATCGATCTCAAGGATCGATGGATCTTTGAGTTTAAATTATTCTTTTTGCCGCTCTTATCTCAAAAGCTGTCAGTTATAAATTATACAAATATTACATGGCTGGTTGTTTGGGTGTCTTCAACACCTCTTGCTCTGTTTTCGGTCCGCCTTCTTGGATTTCTCTTTTTAAACACTGGTGTCATTTAAAAAATATTATCATAACTCAAAGGCGTTTTTAGCCCATTTTTGGGTGTGCTGAAGCACGGCCTAAAGTTGGAGAATGATTTTTTTAATTATATTTGTGCTTTTATTTTTTTTATTTTTTTTATTTTCACATTTTTGGATCCTAAATAATATAAAAGTGAATTTAATTAAATAAAAAGGACATGTTTGAGTTCCTGTTTTTTAAGAAGTATATGTCTGCTACCTCGGGCTGTAGCTGTCTAGTCTTGTTGGTTGCTTTAGTTATACCCACTGAATATCTTCTAGAAACACTCCATTGGTACTTTTTAGTTTATTTTATATTACTAAACCAACAATTCAGAAAAACACATCTCATAGTAAAGTATTCATTTTAAAATGATCACATTTCAGAAAAAAAGCCTTTTATTCATAAATTTATTTAGTTAATTCAGGAAAAAAAACTGCTTTTTGGATTCTTTCAAGCATTTTGATTGTTTGAGGCATCAGAAGTTCACCAAACTGCAGAAGAAGACGAAATAAACAAATTTCTTAATATTTCAAAATGTTTACTAATGCTTTCATATGTTTCATATGATATTTATCATAATCACTAATAATTGTACTATAATAACAAATTCACTACACAAAAGAGGGTATGTTTTTGCTGACATTTATCTGTTCATCTCTGCATGAATAGATTCTTGATCCTACATCGTGGAAATTCATGTTAAGGCAGCGCACACATAAAATAAGAATACAGGGAAAGTGAAAACACATACAGTAAGTTATAGAGTAACATATTATAAAATAGAAATAAAGCTGTTAACAAACTAACTCAAAGTTTTTGACATATTTGGATGCAATAACCAGAAAATGTCAGAAATGGTAATAAGTGATTACATTTTAGGGATAATCAGATATGAAGGAATTTAAACAGAGGTCTAAGCTCTCCTAGTTATGCTTTACTGGTTGTTGTTGTTTTTTTTTTTTTTTTAAAGGTAATTTCTGTTTCTAGGTTAAGATATTTTTATGAGCACTGGCTGATTTAGGTGCATATGCGAATATTATAGCCAAGGTGCCACTGACCGGCTAAGTCCATACTGACTGGATGACCATTAACATAACATCTCCTTTTGTCAGTGCGTGTGTGTTAAAATCAATCTTGCCTGGCTGGTACACTCTTTGGGTGCTCAGCACCCCTAAACCTCTGACCCTAGAATCCCCCCTGTGTTGTAACCACAACATAGGCTTTATAAAATGTTGTGACCCGTTTACGGTTTCTGTTTAGTTGTGTCGTACTTAAGCATTTCAGCTGATAAAGCTAATTTTATTATCAGTAAATGATCAAACGCATACCAAAATACTGCTATGAAATGAATATTTCACATGGTACGGGAGTCCGTATTTGGTCAAAATCCACTTATTTCGTACCATGTGAACACAGACTGTACCGTGCCAGGATACGGCCAGAGAGACCTGCCTTGGAGGTAGTATCCGAGTCCAGGTACGAGCGGCCACGTATCATGTGAACACAACCCGTACTCTGGCCGCACTCAAGACAATAGACGCGCTCCACGCGGAAATGACGACACCGCCGGCCGAAATTACAGAATCACCTCGCGACCATACAAATACCAAAACAACGCGATTCAAGCATCCCACAGCAACACAGCAGGTTACAAAACGGCGGGTTTACTACAACACTCACCCTGTAGATGGCTTCAGGTAGCAGCTGACCAGTAGACCAGTTTGTTTACATTCTAGGCTGTCGCTCGTTTTATGACGTCGGTACTTCTCACTCCCTTGTTTGTTGGAGAACTACAGACTTATTTGTATACCGCCACCTGCTGTTTATTTGTAGTAAAACACTGGATTCAAATACGGGCAGAGATCCGTGACATGTGAACAGAAAAAATTAGCATTTTCTCTGGCCGTTTTCTGGTACGGCCACACATGT
This sequence comes from Apricaphanius iberus, assembly GCA_028564705.1. Lineage (NCBI taxonomy): Eukaryota > Metazoa > Chordata > Actinopteri > Cyprinodontiformes > Aphaniidae > Apricaphanius > Apricaphanius iberus. Next base: position 1,465,257 of record JAPXFQ010000075.1, on the reverse strand, counting down.
GAAAACGGCCTAAGACCACTCTGCCTCTTTGCCTCACTGCAGGGGTTTTACAGCCTGTGTAAGGTAATGCTAGAGCATTTCATTTGGACTTAGCTGTTTCATGTTGAAACTTTGTCTTCTCTGTTACCTACCCGTAACCCACCATTTCTAGGCCCCCTTCAGTTGTACATCCTAAGTTAAGGCAGACCTATTGGCTCCTCTCAATACAGCCCATTGATTGGGGAACACAAAAAACATCATGGTTTGCGACGAGCAGAAGACATTCTTGTTTGTCACTTTTGTTGCTGCACTATTGTGACGCCTCATTAGCCGTTTGGACCGAAAAACAGCGTAACGACACGTGCCCTACGGCTCTGTGGAAACAAGACGCAACAGAACTTACGACGGATGATGACCTCACCAAATCTCACTTCAAGAAACCTGAGCTGACCCTTCAAGGTGTTTGAGTTACAAGATGGTAAGCTACGGGGATTTGGCCATTGTGCTCATTGGCCATGCTAATTTCTCCCAGCAATACAAGCTAACAATGTGTTTCTCTGCGTTTCAGACAGGAACATTGTCCAGTTCGGGGAGCGTATTATCTGTTTTTATTGTTGTAACTACAACCTATAACCAATCTACAACCATGCTCATGTTCCATATCCAACCTTTGAGCCTGGAAAATAGCTGTGATGTTGGAAAAAGGTTAGCATATATCAAATAGCCTAGACGGTGCTGTAATACATCCACCCTTCTGTGCCTGCTTTCACAAACGATTTGGGCTTACTGGTTTTACTGTACAAGCGGTGTCTTTATGAGTAAAGGTACTAGATCATCTTTTTTTTTTTTTTACAAGAAATTGGCTTGATGTGTTTTGTCCATAGATAACAAAAACCTGATCGTGTTCCTCTGTGTTGTGGAGTTGCTAGCAGTTAGCTTCCTCTAGCAGAAAAACGCCCTGCACTCTCCAGGCCACAAAATCGATACAGCCTCCTGGTGGGCGACTCCATTAATTCTAACGTTTGTTCTTGCCTTCTATTTTTTTTTTCCCCTAGCCTGTATTTGGCTTAATATCTAATTCCCAATGCAGGAACATGCAGAAGGTTTTAAAAGTTGCAAAGCTTTTTACCTTCCACACTTTCTTTACGCATCAATCCTATTGCATGCGAGACCTTGGAGATGGATAGGAATTCCTTAGTGAGTGTGTCTGCATGTTCACGTTGTGGAAGTGCAAACAGGAACGTTGAAAAGAGGCGCTTCCTTATGTTTCACAGCTACATTTCAAAGGAAACTTTAGCCATGCGTATGTATTCTAAGCCTGTCTGTATTTGGCTGTATGTTATACATCAGCTCTAGCTCTGATCTCTGCCTTTTTTTTTTTTTTGTTAAGCCAGTGATCAACCCCTTTATGGAGTTGGTAAAGGAAATGAAATGAAATTTTTCAACACAAGCTCTGGGGACTTGTTAATAAATGACTGCTTATACACAGACTTTCACCTGGCATAGCGAATCATTTATAACCCCCCTCCAACGAGAAACAGAACCCTTCTTTGTGTGTTATTCTTGGCGTAGCAGTGGGGAGCTGAGCTTTGATGACGGTTATGATAAAACTCAGAAAATGCCTGACAGAAGCTGCTTCTATTTGTATGTGTAATCTGTGTAGTGCTAAGCATTGATTCCAGCTTGATTTTTGCTGCACAAACAGCTCTTGTTAGAAACATGTCATTGCTTTCAGGGGTCAGTTTGAAGTCTTATCAACTTAGAATGAAGCATGGATTTTGTTATTTGCCAATGAAAAATAGCTACAAGGCCAACAACTAATGAAGTGAATGTCTGGAAATATGGTTACTTTGGACATAAGTTCTGTTTTTATATTTCTGTGGCTTTCACGTTTGTTTTTTATGTTTTAGTTGTCAGATATGCTTTCTTGTACTAATTTATTTTTAAACGAAAACCTGAAGTTGAAAAAAAAGTGAAAAGAATTTAGGTTTGCTGCAACCCAAGGCTTTCTTATTTGGTTTGACAATAAACCTGTTTAATATATTGTTGACCTCCAGTATACGTAGGGGTTAGAAACCCAAACCGCCTCCAGATAAAAAAGAAAAAACTGTGTAAATAGTAGCTCCCCCCTGTAAAAACTCAATGCGTAATTTTGATTGTTCACACCAGTGTTGTAGGCGAGTAACTATCTCTCAAGTCCAAGTCACACTTGAGTCCTTAGCATTTGAGTCCAAGTGGCATAGGGAGGTAAGTCGCTAGGTCCTACAGGCTAAGTCAGAGTCCCAAAAATTTTCTTCCTGTCAAAGCTGAGTCATAATCACCTGAGAACAAGTCAAAAATAAAATGGCAGCGTGTAGATTTTAAGACTAAAATATTAGCCGCCGTTCAAGGTTTACTTTATTGAAAACAAATGCCCCGACGCTAACAGCAGGCTCACACAGTGGCATTTGCAAAATGATAAAACATGCTTAGAATAGATCTGAATACGACAAATAATCGACACCTCACATGTACACTTACAAAGGTTTCGGAACGTTATTACATTTGTCCAGTAATCTCACGTAATATAACAAGCTGAAATTAGCAACGGCTACATGCTAATTCAAAGAATAGCAATTTCATGAATCCGAGTCTGAGTGCGCGCAATCGGCGTGGTGCTTGAGTCAAGTCACAAGTCCCTTAAAAGTGTTAGTGTTAGGACTTGAGTACTCCATTCCTGGTTTACACAACAAATATAACTTGATATGCATTAACATATGCAGTACAAATTAAATTAACATATACAGTACAAATTAAATAAATGACACTCATGGATTTGCTGCTTTGCCAACAGCAGCTGATAGTGTGGCAAGTGCATTATCCCCCTATGTTTAGGCTCCCCAAACTACATTACCTTTGGATTATTTCAGCTATGCCTTACATTAAAAAACAATTTACAAATAGACGAACTGTCCTTGAATATATTGGAATTGAGTTCTAAGAAAAATCTGTAAATGCCTAACCATGAATAAGCGTGGGTCCCCCGCAAATTCGATTTTATTCTTACAGTGTACTGCTGGTTGTTTGCTTGATTAAAAAGTTTCCAGTTTCTACATTTTAAATGTATTCTTGTGCAAAACACATTAGGAAAGTGTTTAATTTAAAGATCTTTTAGTTAGCATTTAGAGGAGCTCATTCATTTTCATATATTTTATTGGCTCTTTCTCTAGGAATTTTCTACTAATTTACGGAAACTTTGAATGCCGGCTTAACTCTTTTGGCGTGGCAGGGTGGCCAAATTCCATATTTTTCCACATAGTTCAGTAGGATGGAATTAGAATGTTCACCAACTGCACCCCCTACACGTTTTTGCTTGCGGCGCGTTCAAAGTAGGCAGTTTATTCTGTTAATTCTTAATGACGCACCACATTTAGCCTTCAGTAACAGCGTTGTAACCATGGATATGGTAATTAGTTAGATCACCCCATTAATGACAAAATACCAGCATTACTACCAACACTGTCTAAGACTACTCAGCTAACCATTTGAAAAATCTATCTACTTTGATGAAATTACTTAAATCTTATAGATTTTCAATTACATTTAAACAAAATCTTTCTTTAGTGAAAAAACACGACCAGGGTCACATATTTTCGTTCTTTTTCTAGGAATTTTCTAATAATTTAACTCTTACTAATAACTCTGTTGGCGTGGCAGGGTAGCCAAATTCCATATTTTGCTAACAAATTATCTATGCCAACCTCCAGATAGCTCAGTAGGATGGAATTAGAATGTTCATCAACTGCACCCCCTATATGTTTTTCACAACTATATCTCATTAACGCATTATCAAATCCTCACAAAATGTTGTGTGCTTCCTCATGGATCACTTTTCAACAAATAGGTTAGGATAAATTGATAATGTGACCTCGGCCCCACCACAGGTGTCCTTACTAAAACTCATAGTGTCTTGCCCACCACCGATTTCCAGCAACATTCCATCCATCCTGCAGGAACAGCGACCCCAACCCGCTCTGCTCCCTTGTTAGAAACTCTTCTGCTCGTTCAGCCCGTCCATCATGCACCGGCTGCGATCCGATCGATGCGTCCAGAAATGGTTGCAGAGATTTATGAGTCGAGCGATGGGCCGTGTTCGTTAGCCAGAGAAAACAAAAGCTTGCTTGTCAGAACCGCCCACGTCGAAACGTCGAACAACATTGAATGATGGATTTAGACCACACTTAAATTGGCAGACCAGATGGAGGAGACCGAACAGGCGGCTGAAGAAAGAGGGTCTTAAAGGAAACAAGATTGATCCAGATCCAGACTTTACTCTAGGAATTCAGAGGGAATTTGACATGTACTTAGGTTGGATTCACAGTTCTATCAGTACACCTTTTAACAAGAGTTCTCAGACTGACTCTGAACTTTTCAGCATATTTTAAATGACTGTTTGTCCCTATCCCTCTATTTAAAGTCCCTGAGGCAGCTTCACCCTTAAGCCCTCAGAGTACAATTTAGTGGCACGAAGCCGAAACTCCAGTGGAGTGAGTGCTGGTTTCACTGTGAGCTGACATGTTCCCAGCTATGATTATGACCCATAGCTCTCCCTTTCCTTTCTTTTTTCCTTCTTTCCTTCCTTCTGTCTCCCTCGCTCACCCCCCCCCCAGCCTGGTCAGGGGTTGCCAGACTTTCTGTCAGCCCGTGGCCTCGTCCCTCACGGGACAAAGCACCCGTTCTTCCTGGGGAAAGCCCCAGCCCCGCCTGAATTCTGCTCTCGCCTACAAGTGCAGGACATGGAGCCTGGAGAGGGAAGAATGTAGAAGAGATCATGAGTAGGAAGAACCATTTAAAGACCAACACAGAGGTTTACATTTTTTTGTAGGTTTTTGGAGGAAATTCATTAACATCATTTCTACTCATTGGGAGTCTGAGCCCGTTTGGCCACAAATTTGCTCCAGGTTATTGACAAGAACTTCATGACGTGGCGCATTATTCTTCTGGAAGCAGCCCTCAGATGGTGGTGGAACTGTAGTCAATAAATGGACTACAGTTGGATCAACAACTCCTAACAGATCACTTCAGTTGGAGAAATGTTCCCCGATTTCAAAAATTGCATAGCAAGGTGGAATGCAGTTCATAGTACGCAGTTTATTCCATTAATTCTTAATAACGCATCACATTTAGCCTTCAGTAACAGCGTTGTAACCATAGACATGGTAGGTAGTTAGATCACCCCAAAAATGATAAAATACCAGCGTTACTACCAACACTAAGACTAATCAGCTAACCGTTTGAAAAATCCATCGAATTTGATGAAATTACTTAAATCTTGCAGCTTTTTCACACATATTTAAATACAAACTTTTGGTGTGAAAAAAAACCCCACCATCTCAGGGTCGGTTTTGATCTTCAGCTGTGATCCGAGCACCCTCCAGAACTTAAATGCTGCACTGAAAACGACTCTGTTCCAATTTCTGCGTTGGTCAGCGACCATTTTTGACCTTTTGCTAGAGCTGGTCAAAATTATCTTTCTCTTTGGCTTATGTGGAGTAGGTTTGGGTGTCTGGGCTGCCTGGAATCAGCTAGCTTAGCTTACCTAGTGGCTAACTGAAGAACAACACATCACAGTCGTGAAGGCACATACATGTGTGATTACATGCATGATAATGTAACAGAACACACCGTCACAAACGCAGCCTGAGGTGGTCCTGACCTGGATCACCTCAAAATAAATGAAATTTCAAGCTCTATGGAAAACGCATGGAAAAACTGATTATAGATAAAAAAAAGCTTTTATTTCGACAAAAATGTTAGATAAGGCAGTTTAAAAATACATTTAAAAACCACAAATTATTTAGATCACCTGTACTGTTACAGAGGCTTTGTGAAGTCACATAATTCGTCCATAATCTGACCTGATATGACAAGCTAACATTAGCATTAGTTACATCCAACAACCGCACTTTAAAATATTGGAGTCAAGTCATTATCCTGTGAGAGCCAAGTCAAAAATGAAAGAACAGGGTGTAGATTTTTAAAGTAAAACAATGGGAGCCATACATGGTTAACTTAATGTTATTTAAAATGTACTCTCCACACATCACCAAGCTAACAGAATAGCATGTTCAAAATAATAAAACATGCTTAAAACCAAACCGAAAACAATAAATAATCAACATGTTCCCCATACACTTACCAATCTTTTAGGAAGCCATTACATTTACCTAGTAATCTTGCCTAATATTCCATCTACCTTTAGCATCGGCTACATGTCAATTCCAACAATAACCATTTCACATCAGCATCTGAGTCTCGTCCCAAAAAGTAATCTTCCAGTTCAAGTCAAGGCGTTATTGTCTCAGAATAAGTCGAAATAAGAGACAGTGTACCCCCCAGACGGTCTCGTTAGATGACCGCTTATGCTGAGCCTCGTTCTGCTGGAGGTTTCTTCCTGTTAAAAGGGAGTTTTTCCTCTCCACCGTCGCTTCATGCTTGCTCAGTGTGAGGGATTGCTGAGAAGTCACGACGCAATCTTCTGTGGTTCTCTAATTCCTAAATTAAACATTGTATTGTAATAACTCTTCTTGTAAAGTACCTTGAGATGACATCTGTTGTGAAACGGCGATATATATAAATAAACTGAATTGAATTGAATTACATTTAAGTTTAAACTAATGGGAGCCATATATGGTTATTTATGTTATTTTATTTTTTAAATGTCTCCACCAACACCAAGCTAACGCAGTAGAATGTGCAAAATAATAACGCATGTCTAAAATAAATTTAAAAAACCATATTAAAAATGATGAGCTCTTTTCCAAAACTCGATAAACTTCATTAAAAAAAAATTATCCCGAATTTCTCCCGATATCTGACGGCGTCACATATCATGTACACTCCCCATTTCTTATGTGAGAGGGATGGAGAATAAAATCTGTTACATTTTTATTTTGCCAAGGAAGATGCTATGGGGTACAGTTTCCTCATTTCAGTCATGAAAATCTATCACCTGTTGGTGAAATTTGCTGTTTTGAATCCAAAATTGGTTAACTGTGATTCGAATGTCTGATTATGTAATTAGTGATGCAAAAGCGAGCCTCAATTCTTCAGAACAGTCTTATGCGACTGACAAAAGCTGTAGTTTCAATTACTTTTTAAATCTTCCGAGATATTTAGGATTAAGAACTGTTTGAACCGCTGAGTGATCCTTCCTAGTGGATCTCTCTCTCTGGAAATGGATGGATTTATAGCGTTTTGAGGATTTTTTTTTAAATTAATTTTTAATTTATCATCAACAATATTGTTGTTTGATTTAATAATTATTCAACATGTTCTAACTGAGGCAGGATAAATTGAATATTGAAATGTGTGGGTCTAGGTAAAAAATGTAATTTTCCTGAAAACCAAATAAATGGATTTATAGCGTTTTGGAAAAGAACTCTTCAAATGTCACCCATACCTTTAGAGAGGCTTTAGAAAGCTATAAGCCTAATATAATGAGCTAAAATTAGCATCTGATACATGCTTATTCCAGTAATGGCAATTTTCGATGTTGGAGTCAAAGTGCAAGTCCTCAATGTGCTGCTCGACTCAAGCCACATGACGTGACTAGAGTCCCAGTCCATGACTTGAGTACTCCCTCCATGCCATTCGAATGTTTGTGCTTGAGTTTTCAAACTGGTATTGTCCAGTTCTGGTGAACCGCTGTGGCTGTGTAGTTGCACTTTCCCAAGCTACGCTGGCATGAGAAACACACAGTGCTGTCTTCTGATGCTGCAGCCCATCTGCTTGGATATCCACAAATGGCAGTCAGCTCACCTTGGTTGTGACGAATACTCACTTAAGATCTCAACCCAGTCTGCCCGTTCTCCCCTGATCTCTGACACCTGGTGTGTATGCAACCAAGGTATGCAGAAGAGCATGTCCGAACGCACAACACGTCAAACCTTGAGGCAGATGGGCTGCAGCTGCAGAAGACCACACTGGGTGCCACTCCTGTTAGCTAAGGACAGGAAACTGAGGCTATAATTCGTACAGGCTTACCAAAATTGGATAATGGAAGATTGGAAAAATGTTGCCTGGTCTGATGAGTTTCAATGTCTGCTGCAACATTTGGCATCAACAACATGAAAGCATGGATTTATCGTATATCAAAAGTTCAGGCTGCTGGTGCTGTAATGGTTCGGGGGACCTGACACACTTTGGGCCCCTTAGTACCAATTGATCATCGTTGCAAAGCCACAGCCTACCTGAGCATTGTTGCTGACAATGTCCAACCCTTTGTGACCACAGTGTACCCATCTTCTGAAAGCTACTCCAGCAGGACAATGCACCGTACCATAAATGCTCCAATCATCTCAGACTGGTTTCTTGAACATGAAAATGAGTTCACTGCACTCAAACAGCCTCCACAGTCACCAGAGCTCAGTCCAATAGAGCGCCTTTGGGATGTGGTGGAACGAGAGATTCGTATCATGGATGTTCAGCCGACTAATCTGCAGCAACTGCGTGACGCTGTCATGTCAATATGGACCAAAATCTCTGAGGAATATTTCCAGTACCTTGTTGAATCTATGCCCAAAGGACTAAGGCAGTTCTGAAGGCAAAAGGGGGTCCAACCCGGTACTAGCAAGGTGTACCTAATAAAGTAGCCAGTGAGTGTATGTAACATGTTGCACGCGGGATGTAAAATGGATGAGATAAAAAAGGGATCAACCAAAGAACCAGTGAAGTGGCTGTTGGATGAATTTTATTTATTTATTTTTACTTTTTTTTCTGGAAGACTCTCTGAATATAAGAGCAATTTTTAATATTATTATCCTCAGCCAAACATAATTGGAAATGAGGCAAATTGAGGAAGGATAGAGTTGTGTATAGAGAAGAATGCTCTGAGAGATGGAGACTTAGCTCCTTCCATAGAGAGACGGTAATTAAACCAGGTGCTGAGTAAAGGAGGCAGAGAGCCGACGTTTGGTTGTGAAAGGTTACTGCCTGGGTTTTGGCGTGTTCCACTTCAGCCACGTGTCCTTGAGCAAGGCGGTGATCCACTGGAAGCTCTTGCTCTGTGCGCTACAGCTTTGAAGCTTTTCGTGGTCTCAGATTTCGCCCTAAGCTACGTAGCGTTGCTGTTTTTAAAACAGATGACGACCCAGCTGCAGACATAGATATCAAAGAGAGGCCGTTTTGAAATGGTCTGTTTTGTACATTCACAGCTTCTTCTTTTTTTTCTTTTTGTGTTGCCGTATAGACTTTTCATTTTGCCTTGAGGCACTTCTCTAGCGAGAGCTGGACCGATGAGATTCAGCTAATCTTTGGGATACAGATTCAGGTTTTGGTTGATTCTGATTTGTCTGAACTATAAATAACAAAAAATATTTTTTGCTGCTTTTTTCAAACATTAAACCGTGATTGAGGCAACATTTGTTATTTTATAGCAATTTCCGTTAGAAAAAAACAAGTGGAACGAACACAGACACTCGAGACAAACAACCATGCACACAGTCATCTTCATTTTGGGGATTGTGGGAGGAAGCTAGAGTACCCAGAGAGAACCCTGTAACATTTACACTATATGCAAAAAGACCCCACCACTAATCTTTAGGTAAAAGTTAAAATTACTAGTATATTCTCTCACAGCACATTCATATATATTTTGTAACACCACTCGTTTCAAAATAGCTCAGATGTACTGGCGGCTGCAGTACATCAGTGAACAATAAAGCAACATTGAATAACATAAAGTATTTCTCATCAGATTTAGGTACCAGAAACATGACATTTAACTTAATTGGATAGTCTATATACAAATATATTCAAATGCAACAAAAACATATCTCCCTATTACTAATATAAAGCCAAATTAGAAAAACATTAATTCACCAAGTCTTGGGGAAGAAAAACCAAGCAAACATGAAAAACAAAAGATAAACATAAGTATCTGTCCATCTTTACAATCAGCAACCTACATTTTTCTTAATTGGACGGTCTAATTCTTACATAAATTAACAAAATAAAGTAAGAATAAAATAAGACTTCTTAATATATCCAATATTTACAAAACTGAAAAGGGTTGTTATATTAATAAAAAAAACCCATATATTTTCTTAGTTCTCTCACAGTAAGATACCACAAGATCATCACTGGTCCCCGTTTAGCCCTGATTAAAAACCTCCTGGATGTGGCCCTGCTCCGCAGTCTGATTTTTTGTTTTGTTGTAACTGTTGTCAAGACAGTTGAATTTTGATGTTTTAAAATATTGTAATTTAGCATATATATTCCTGAAAATGAAACGTAATAGTTTTTTTTAGATTTACCGTTATAAATAGGGGGGGGGGGGTGTCAGCTCATACAACAGTTTTAAGGGCCAAATCACATGTTGAATGTTCTCCCAAAGCCATATAATTTTTTTAAATTATTATTCTTTAAAGCACTCGGCATTAAATATTATCGTAAATTAATTTATTTTGACCTGCTCAGCCGTAATATAACTTTGAAACATTTTTACGAAACAAACAGAAGAACAAATGATAGTAGGTTCGAAGACGGTCTCAGATATTCTCTTTGGAAAAAGAGAGGTTTGCAGTCTCCTAATGTTTGAGATAAATATTTTTCTATTTTATCTTGTTGCTCCAGAAAATGTCCCAGCAACCGAAACACGAAGTTTCATGTAAAAACTTTGCTGGATGAATAGGTGGTGCTCAGATCTGTCATGTAAAAAGCTACTGGATGCTCTTTAAAAGTTATGATCTTATGAAAGCCAAAAAAAAATAAAAAATAAACCGGCTGACTGCTTCATGCTGTGGGTTGAACAGCAAGGTTTATAAATGGTAATTAGACCTTTTGTGTGAGATTAGAGTGGTTCAAGGTGAGATTGGACAATACGAGCCGAAACAAACGCTCCACATCACAGCCGACTCACACGTGGAAGCCTGGGTTCAAAAGAGGAGTTCAGGATCTAACAGAGAACGCCTATACATAAAGCAAAACCACTCGTCCCCTGGCTGTAGTAGGCTCGGTGCGAAAGGAATATTCCAGCATGTAGCCGAACCTTAAACCTTGCCAAAATTACACAAGAGCTTCTGGAAGGCAAACAAGAAACTGCGACCGGCCTAAGTATGTCGCCTGACTTGAACCGGTATAGCTCTGTTGTTGTTTTGTTAAAGAGAAAGGAAGGATGGTAAACACCCCCCCCTTAAGAAATAAGTAGTTTAAAAATAGCCAGAGTGGGAAAAAAATGCTGCTAAACTCGCATGTGTGTGATTAGGGCGTGCTTCAATAGGTGGGTACCCCAAACGTTCTGGGCCTGTGTGTCACGTAGAAAAAGCCCCACAGCATCTAAATTTTTTTCTTCTCATGTTAAAGCCAAACATCAGCCTCTCGTTTTTCGACCGCAAACATGATCGGTTGGATTCGACTCCACCGACCAGAGTGGATCAGCTTGAGTCAGCAGCCGAACCGAACTTGTATCTGTGCTGCTTTTTAAAAAAATGTATTTTTTCTTTTTTCTGCAACTGATGCTCCCTTGTTTTCTGTTGCAGCAAACAGTTACCAAACAGAGGCCCGTTGCCACGGAGATTTTGTCACAGTGTTTTTTTCTTTTTTTTTTTTTCTTGTTTTGTGGTGACATTGGTGGTTTCCCGTCTCAATCGGGCCGATGTTCTGTCTGGGCAGGACTGATGTGTAGATGATACTTACCCCCCCGTCTCTGTTTGGAAGGAATGTGGGAGATAACGGAGGATGCAGGTGGAACCTTTAATATAGCACACAACTCTCTATTATAGTCTACATCGTTTCTATTTCTGCACTTTCTATAAAGGACATATGCAAGACAAATGAACCTTAACTTTGGTCCTTGGTGATCTAAAACTTCAAGCACATTTGAGGATGTTTGCGCCGTTTCATATATATTCTTTTTTTAAATTTTTTTTTTATGGATGAACGGCTCATTTGGACGTGGGCATGTTGCCTCATGCCCTCCAGTAAGCAGCTGACTAATGCAGCAGCCGCCATCAGTGTGATGGCGGCGGGTGGAGGGCGAACAAGGGCTGAACTGTGGATGCACTCTCTCTCTCTCTCTCTCTCTCTCTCTGGGCTCAGGAAGTGGAGGAAGAATGCGGCATGTTTGTGTGCTGAGATTGCTGAAATTCATTTCGTGTGTGTTTGTGTGTTTTGCTTCTCTCCTCGGTTGCAGAAGCATGCGTGCGGGTTCACGGAGCAGGTAGGCCACGTGTTTTGCTGTTAACAGGGTCGCTTTAGGATGCTTCAGTGGGTCAAAGGCAGGGGTTTGCTTTTAGCCATACCATCTCAGCTTTTTATCTAACTACGTTCACTTTGTTAACTAACTTTTTGCATTACTAAATGGAATGACCAACAAGTGTCTAGGAGGATTATCGCCTCAATCAAGAGACCTTGTATGATTCCAGTTGAATGTTAAGCTGGAGCTGCTGGCTGGCTGCTGCTCTGATGCTTCAGCTGTCAAATCTCACCAAAACACCTCTGGGATTTGGTCTCTAGCTATTATTTCAACCGGTTTGCACTCAGGCTTACCCCTTTTCTCTCACATCTTGCGTCGGCCCATCTCTATGCAGCTTCTTAGCACATGCAGTGGCCCTGGCTCCTATTTTATGCCGTCTCCATACCCTCTAAGTTATGTGATACTGTTCAGCATTCAGCTTCGTCCATTTCTTGTCCTTCCCCTACCTAGGACCAAACGTCTCGAGCAGAGAGTCATCCTGTGTGGGCGTTTGTATATCGTCCGCTCATGTCTTACTTTATTGCGTCGATGCCTTTCGTGTCGTTCTGACCTGCTCGGCATGTTGGAGACTCTGCTTTTGAAATAGGTATCACCGATACCGCTACTGGTGTCGGCCCCGATACCGTCTAATGCACAGGTATCCGTATCGGTTAAACTTAACAGATACCGTGAGCAGATACTCACAATGTGGAAAGTCTGCAATAAATTCACCAAAAAAAAAATCACTTTTTCACTTGAAATTTTATGTTTGTGGTCATTTTACATTTTACATATGTAATTTGTCTTAGTTATGTTTAGTTAGTAAAGTCTGGTGCCTTTAGTCTCTTCAAGAAAGTTATAAGTTTGAAGTTATACAGTTTATTAATTCAACAATAATATTGGATTGGTATCGATAGATTCACAAAATCGTATCAGGACTGAAAAAGTCAGATCGGTCCACCTAGTGTGAGATTGATCGTTTGTTGAAGAATCAACTCTGCAAATCAGCTAGAGGACTTGATAAAAAACACCCATGTACAAAACAGCCAATATACATAAAAAGTAATTTTTGGGTTATCAGCGGTATTTTTCTTCAATTACGTGTGCCAAACTAATGCTAATCAGATGTGATGGGAAGATGGAGATAGCTCACCCCCCACCACCAAGTATTAATTCAGATTATCCAATTATGTGATATCCATGTGAGTGGTCAAGCATCCTCATTGCGGCCCCCTACTTCAGTCTCCAGCTGTCCTGTTGCCAACTTTGCCACCAAATCTGCTCGTGCTCCAAGGTAGAAGAAATGTAGGCGTCGAGGAATTCAGGATTTCCTATGAATGACTACCTCAGTAAGACGCGTTACTGAAAATATATTAAATATGTAACACCATTTTAAAATACTGTAACTTATCAGTTTACATTTTGTGACACTACACACTACACTGCATACTGTATTTTTAACACTTAAAAAAATCAATTAAACTTCAAGTCTCAAGTGCAATTGATTGTCTTCCATCCAGTGGAAAAGTTTGTTAAATTACGTCCTTACAGGTGGTTGGAGGAATAGGAAAATAGAAAGTGCACAGTTGATCTTCTTCTACGGGATCGAACTTGATTTGGTCAACTGTTAGTTGGTCAGAAAAACTGTTTTAAATTCGCTTGTACCTCGAGTTACTGAAATTGTAACAATATATTGCAGTAGATTTTATAAGTAATACGTTACATTACTCCGTTATTGAAAAAAGTTAGATGTTCTGTAACTTTTTACTTTTACAATGCGTTACTCACAACAATGATAGTATTGCAATATATTGTATCAGACTACTCTTCTGCTACCAATTTCATTCTATTCTATTTTTCCACCAAGCAATTGACTGTATACTGAGGGGTGTTTTTCTGGATGTAGTGAGGAAACAACAGTTGGCTCAATCTTGGACGTCCTCATCTGTTCCTGCCGCACTCGCTGAACACGTGTTCACTAAAACAACATCGCTAATTTTTTTCTACAGGGTGCAGAAAACATCTGGGAGTAAAAAAAAAAAAAGTTTTTAATGACTGGTACTGAGGCTCTTAATTGGCCAAAATCCATGTCACTTCCTGGAAATCAGGTCACAGATAAACAAGCAAAGGTCAGGGTGGAAGCGTGGGGGGATAGAGACTCTGCTCCTACTCCCCCCAACCCAAACAACAGGCCACAGAGCCCACGACGGGATGCAGATGGATATTAAATGTTTAGGAGGGTTTTTTGTTCCCCCATCCCTCCAGAAGATTTCAATTTCTTATGAAACTGAAAGTCTTCAATGATCTTCTATCTTTGCACCTTTAGCAGAACTGGACACAAAAGTTGGGCCTGAAATAGATTATTAAAAGAATCAAGTCTCTTCTTCCCCCTCAAAGCTCACACAGACACAGCAGACGACAGAACTTCTTGTGACGCATTCCTTTGTGACGTCAAAGTCCCTGCCTGTGGGCTTGGCGGCGTGGCACAGGATGTCTTTACAAGCGAGACGAGGGCAGTCAGACATGAAACTCCTATTAATGTCGATTTTTCACTGAAGTTTAAAAGGGGGAGGAGGGGACAAAAAGTGTGGAAAGGCGGCAAGTGCAGAAAGTCGGAAAGTGACTTCAAATGGCAGGAGTCCTACTTCCCTATAATGAGTGTGATATCTTTTGTTTTTTTGCTGCTTCCCTCTCTGCATGAGAGTTTGACAGCAAGTCATGCCCTGAACAATGACCAGTCTGTCAGCAAAGAGGAAGAAACATAATGCTGCTGCAGCCTCACTGTGAGGCATGTGATCCAGAGTCACTGTGAAGCAGCGACTGCCATCCTCACCGTTGGACTCTTATTTCCACTGAAACTCGCCCTGTAAGGATTGCACAATGTTGGTTATCAGCGCATCTTTATGTACAAGTTGCTTTGTACAAAGCATCCTTAAGGCAACCGTTGCATGTTTTCCAATCATGCCAAGAAAGATTTCTATAGATGTGACCGGCGGACAGACAGGAGTCTCCATGGATTATGACGTATGCAGACGACATTGTGATCTGCAGGAGGTGTATGCAGCAGAAACGTTAGTGAGGTGGAAATCTTTACTGGAAAACAGAGCAATAAAGATTAGTTGCAACATAGATATTAAAAACGCGACATTATTTGGTTAATTTATCGAGTGAGCTGCCAGCATTGTCAGCCAGGCTGCTACTTGCTTACCAGTTGCAGTTTTAAAGCAGTTGCCCTTGTTTCCACATGATGGTCCTTATTTTTCCAGAACACAACAGTCTCAAAGAATAAAAGTTCTCTTCTGTTATACAGTATTGCGTATTCCACCAATTCTTTAAGTTCTCACACTTAAAAATATGAGAGAGGCCTGTAATTTCTAAAACCTCAACCATGAGAGACGAAATGAAAAAAAAGAAAATACCAAAAATCACATTGGGTTATTTTAAACGAATTGATTTGCATATAATGGGGGAAAATTCAATGGCCGCTGGCTGCTCTGCTTTTTGACCGCATGCCATGGAGGCCGCCATTGCTCCTCCCTTGCTGTAGTACCTCCATTTGGCCGCTAGGCCCCCATTTAAAAACATTGGACTTTAGACACGTTAAAAACAACTTTAATGCCTGGTGCCCATTTTGTTAAAAACTTTCTATGGCTACATATTCTTCCTGAGATAACGCTGGGCTCATAAAAAGCCTGGGCACCAGGCTGGTTTTCGTAAGATAATTTTTTGAAATCTTGCATAATTAATGAGGGGACCGAACTACATGCCCATACACGCCCCGCGAGGGCAGAGTCTACAGTGAAGATCCCGCCCCTATGGCCTTTTTAGGAACATGAGCTGGGGAGGAGGAGTCTGTGAATCCGCCATGAATTCCCCCATGAAAGTGTGTCATTCTGGTAAACGGGGAGGAGTGAGGAGGCGCTGTCTATTCTTTTTTACAGTCTATGGGAAAATTAAGTATTTGGTCAATAACAACAGTTCATCTCAGTAATTTGTTATATACCCTTTGTTGGCAATGAGAGATGTCAAACATTTTCTGTAAGTCTTCACAAGCTTTTCATACACTGTTGCTGGTATTTTGGCCCATTCCTCTATGCAGATCTCCTCTAGAGCAGTGATGTTTTGGGTCTGTCGGTGGGCAACATGGACTTTCAGAAACTTTTTCAGATTTTCTATAGGGTTGAGAGCTGGAGACTGACTAGGTCACTCCAGGACCTTGAAATGCTTCTTGTGAAGCATTTCCCCCCCCCCATAGCATGATATTTCCACCCCCATGCTTCACTTTAGGTTTTGTGTTCTTTGGATGCATCTCAGCATTCTTTCTCCTCCAAACACGACAAGTTGAGTTTTTTCCAAAAAATTTCTATTCTAGTTTTGTCTGACCATATTACATTCTCCCTGTCCTATTCTGGATCATCCAAATGCCATCAAGCAAACTTCAGATGGGCCTGAAGTTTGCTTGAGGCTTAAGCGGGGGGACAAATCTGGCACTGCATGATTTGAGTCCCTGGTGGTGTAGTGTGTTACTGATTGTAGCCTTTGTTACTTTGTTCCAAGCTCTCTGCAGCCCATTCACTAGGTCCCCCTGTGTGGTTCTGGGATTGTTGCTCACTGCTCTTGAGGTCATTTTGACCCCACAGGGTGAGATCTTGTGTGTAGCCTCAGATTAGGCAAAATGATCAGCGGTCTTATAAGGCTTCCATTTACTAATAATTACTCCCACCGCTGATTTATTCGCACCAAGCTGCTTTACCTATTGCAGATTCAGTCTACCCAGTCTGATGCAGGTCTGCAATTGTGTTTCTGGTGTCCTTTGAAAACTCTTTGGTCTTGGCCATGGTGGAGTTTGGAGCGTTACTGTTTTTTGTTGTGGAGAGGTGTCTTTTACAGTCATAACAAGTCAAACTCAAAAATATGCCATTAATACAGGTAACAAGTGGAAGACATAGGAGCTTCTTACAGAAAAAGCTACAGGTCTGTGAGAGCCAGAAATCTTGCTTATTGTAGGTGACCAAAAACCTATTTTCCAACATAATTTGCAAATAAATTCTCATAGTTGAGGTACACGTGATGAAAACTACAAACCTCTTTCATCTTTTTAAGTGGGAGAACTTGCACAATTGGTGGGTGACTAAATACGTTTCTGTCCCCACTATAAGCAGGAGAAAAGTGGTGTTCTTTCAGCCACCTGACGAGTAGTGCTCAGCTAACGTGGGAGGGGAGGAACAGAAGGGGTGCCATGTGCTTCAAAAAGCCACAGGGAACTCTGGGCTTTCCAAGCGTTCCCCTAGCAAGTGTAGAAAAGGTACAATGGGAGACTGGAGTCCTTTTCACTCAATTAATCCTTGTTATTCCTCAGTAGAATTAATTCGCACAGTTCCCACATCTGGGTCTAATCATGAAAATATCACTTTTCTCATCCTCTTGTGTTGCTATTTGGGTACCTGCTGCCTTTATAAAAACTCCAAAACACGAATAAGGAACCCATCAGCCATTTTTTAAAGCAAATTTTTGCTTCTGTCAAAAAAGCCTCATTATGATGTCACAATAATCCCAATGTGCATAGAAGCAGCTAGTGACAGAGCCTCCTAAACGGCTGATTCTGAAGGGGACTGAGTTGGTCAAGAATTGAGCTGGTCAGATTGCTTTTTGTGTAAGGGATTTTTTGTGCATAGAGGTTAATAATTATTGTTGCTTAAGAGAAAAATCCTGTGCAGGTCTTTCTTCAACCACCTACAGGTTTGAAAGCTTGTCTGACTTCATGCAGCTTTGTAAACCCAAACAGCAGCGCCTCCTGAGCCAGTTTCCAGGCTGTCCAGGAATCAGGCAACAAATTGTGAGCTGTAAAAGAGCTGTGCTTCCTCTTTTAACCATAGTCGTCTTTTAATTGTGTGGTTTCTATAAAAAGGGCTTATCTGTGACGGTATCATATCTATCTGCAGCAATTTATAGAGTCAGTGAAGGAAATTTCTCATCAACTACCCATCATCAGAAACCTTTCTGATAGTTTTTTCCCCTCTTTCATGAAGTCAAACTTCTAAACAGGCAGTCGCTCAGACAGAAAATACTAAAACACTTCATTGAAGCATCTTTTAGGGATTGGCAATATCCCTTCCTGTACCAAATACAGTAACAAAAAAAACAAAAAAATCGGACACAGCGATTAAAAGAGATGTGGCAATGCATTTTTCCTGACAACTTTTTCTTATGACCATAAAAAGAGAGAAAACTTATTAGAGTAATCACAATACGAGGTAGGGGGCGATAAAATATATTGCGACGCAGTGAGTAAGACTTTATATACTGCAGTTTTCGTGTTTTTTTTTTTCCAACTTCATTCAGCTGTAGAAAAACTTCACTGCATTTTAAACACTCAAATTTATTTCTTACATTCTACATTCATTTTATTACCAGCTCTAGTTGATCCTCTGGAAGGAAGATGGTGAAAACTGCTACTGACTGTCAGTCATTCTTTTAATTTCTCTACACACATTACTGTCATTGGTGGTTCCATTCTTTTTCTGAAAAAAAAAAAGAATACATACATTGCTTTTGACTAGTAATACAGTGATATTTTCCTACATCCCTAATCGTTGTATTGAAAACAAGATACATTCCCATGTGTTCGTCAAAGCGTACGAGCAGTAATCCTTTTTTGAATTTGCCTAAACTAAAAAAAAAATGCATTAAAGTACATGGTTTTGGTGGATGTACTTATTCAACACAAATGGTGAGAGCTCTTAGTTTTTGAAGGATTTAGGTTTGAGTGATGAGGTTCTGCTGGCCAACTCCGACCTGCGGCCGATTCGTTGCTTTTTGCCGGGTCAGGCATTAGTGGACGTGGACAAATATTTAATTTCCAATCAGCAGCACTGCTACACTACTACACACTTTAAGATAGCAGGTGTTGCATGTATTGTTGTAATTATTACAAAGTTTATTTTAAAATTCTTCTTTTGGCTTTTGAACAGTGGAGTAAGGGATGTGCATCTGTAACAACCTGTTGATACGATATGCAGCACGACATAGGGGGATGATACTATACATTGCAATATATTGCGAGATTATGATTTAAACTATTTGTTTTAATTTTTTTTTACTTAATACAACTTTAGAAAAATTGTAAGCATTCTAAACACTCAGTGGTTCCAAAAAAATAAAAAAAATAAAAAATAAAAAGACAAAATCGCTACATTGCTTTTTAATATCGATACAATAGTAAAATATCCAGATATATCAGCATATTGTATTCTTACATCCCTAGTTGGAGTGCGCTTATCCCGTCATACTTCTCTAAGTAGCTTCTATCCCTGCCAGCCTTCCTGGGCACTCACTCTGCTGCCACGGTAACCAAGGCCTGGAACAAAGCTCAGAGGGGGCGGGGCTTTAACCTATGAATTAGAGCGGCTTCTTCGCTGGTTTTAAAGGAAGTCTGAAAACCCGTCTTCCTTCTGCGGCATTCAAAATAAACAAGACTAAGTTTGACTATTTTTAGTTAGAAAAAAAAAAAGTTTAAACGCTTTATGAGTAAAGTTGGAATGCTGTAATCTTAATGTTCATTTTCAGAGCAGTCTCTGTGATTCAAAGGGTCTGATTCTACAACCATATGTTTATAGCCAAAAATACTGGGGGAACCATAAACTTTTTTTAAAGGATTTTTTTTAAAGGGTCGTCTCCACAAAAAAACTAAACATTGGGATTAAATTAGCTTTTATAACGAAATCATCAAATTCATTTGAAGAGATATGGCATTAATGGGAGGTTTATCTTTACAGTTCAGCTGCCACCCAATAATCTTGTTCTTTGCGGATGCCTTCTTCTCCTCCTATTGAATAATGAGTAAGAGCGCCCCCTGTCCTGATGCAGACCAGAACTACAAACATTCCATTTTTTGATCCAAAGTGGCCTTGAAATAAACAAAACCCTATTTTTTTTTTTATTTAAATGCAAACTCTCATATTGGTTTGATGAATAGATTTTAATCGTTATACAGAACCCAACTGTATTCCGTGAGTTTCTTTTTTTTAATAGCTATGTTTCCTATATGGCTGACTAGGACAGTGGATGCACATGGCTTCCCTAACGTTGTATTTTAGAGCTTTAGTGCCTTGCTTGTTTGTTTGCTCCCATAAACGGGAGCGCTGAGGAGTTGTGTGGCTGAAGATGACTATATTTATGGTAGTTCGGCTAGGAAAATGAAGCGTGACGGGAATGGTGGAAATGTGTGTGACTTGATTATATTGTCATGAAAATAAGAGGAAGTGAGAAAGACGTTGAGAATCTATGTGAAGGATTAGCTCAGACGGAGCTAAACTAGTTTGCAGTGGTCGGTTTTGATCCCTTTTTCCAGAATCTATAAACACAAGCTGTTTTTCTTCCCTCCTTTCTTCCCTTCCCCACCTGCCTGTCCCTGTGCACTGCAGTTCTGCTGGCTCAGCCCATAGAGAACGAATGCATGGAGGGACTGACGTTGAAGATCACCGATTTCGGCCTGGCGAGAGAGTGGCACAAGACCACGAAGATGAGCACGGCCGGCACCTACGCCTGGATGGCCCCGGAGGTCATCAAGGCTTCAACTTTCTCCAAGGGCAGCGACGTGTGGAGGTGAGTACGGCCGGAGCTCGTCGTGGAGAGGGGAGATCCAAAGAGATCGTCGGCACTGTTCAGAGTGGCTTTCAGTTGTCATTTCCAGAACAGAAAGCATAAATCAGCAGCTCCTTGGCATATTTAGGCAGTTTCCAGAAAAATTTAGCAAAACAGGAATACATATGCATCAGCGTCTGGACATTAGGAAACAAAAGAGTAACTCTCTCATATAGCAACAATATACTATATACAGTATTTTTCATTAGAGTGTGGCACCAGTTGTCTTCAGTATTTTCACAGTATTCTAATTTTCAAAGATACTGAATTTGGGACTTTCATTAGTTGTTAGTTATAATTGTGAAAATGAAAATAAATAAATATTTGACATATATCAGTTGGTGTGTAATGAATGGATCTGATGTACATGTTTCAGGTTTTAAATGGAATTATTGAAATAAATTAACTTTGTCATGATATTCTAACTTCATGAGCAGCATCTGTAAAATGAATTACACTTGTGAAAGAGAAAATTTAGGGTCAGGTTACCTTCTGTAGCTCAGGTCGATAAAGGTCTTAGTCACGTCTGAATAAAATAATAACCCATTTCTGTCATTTCTGTAATGGTTGACCTGTAAAACCCAATCTAAAGCTTACAGGAAAGCAACAATACCACTTTTTTCTTTTTTTAAAAACAGATACGATACCAATACTTGGATTTGAGTAATTGCCAATACCAAGTACCAATACCGATACTTCTACTACACAATAAAATGCAATGAATTGAAAGACAGGTTTTTATTTTTTTCTCTGCTTGTTGCAATAAATGATGGTGAATTGGATAAAATAATACAATATGAATAAAAATGACCACAAACCAAAAATGTCAAGTTAAAAATTAACTTTTTCTGAGAAATTATTGCAGAGTTTCCACATTTTAAGTATCGGTTCATGGAATAGGTTACCTTCAACTGATACAGAACATAAGAACAGTGTCGGAGCATCTATAAAAGTTTATTTAGTGATTTCTTTTTAAAGAACAGAAATATGTTAAAATAAAAAGTCTTCTTTAAGTAAGCAGAGTGTGAAAGGAGCATTTAAGGATGGGCCAAGTGTGTTCTTTTAGGGAAATCAAAATATGAACACATTTCCTTTAGCATTCACGGAAATTATGACCTTCATATGATTATGAAACATATTTTAGACACGTGTTGGTGTGATGTAACAAGCAGAGAAGAAAATAAAACCTGTCTTCCAATTCATTGCATTTTATTGTGTAGTAAAAGTATTGGCATTGGAACTTGGTATCGGCAAGTACTCTGGCCCAAGTATCGGTATCATGTCCGTTTGAAAAAGTGTTATCGTTGCATCCGTATTAAAAATCATAGGACTTTTTTTTTTTTTAAGCCAGGTGCATGTCAGGAAACCAACCCTGGCTTTGCGTATTGCTACAGAGAGCATATCATTTCTAAGGATGCACCAGTTCCGGTATCGGGCTGATACCGATCTAATGTACTCATACCCGTT
Organism: Apricaphanius iberus; assembly: GCA_028564705.1. NCBI lineage: Eukaryota > Metazoa > Chordata > Actinopteri > Cyprinodontiformes > Aphaniidae > Apricaphanius > Apricaphanius iberus. Next base: position 1,442,954 of record JAPXFQ010000075.1, on the reverse strand, counting down.
AAAGATGACGGAAATCAGGAACCAATACTTAAAGTGTGCAAACTCTGCAATAATTTTTCAGATACATTTTATCACTTGAACTTTTCCTCTTAAATATTGAAATCCTAAACATGAGAGCAATTTGTAAACTTTCATGTTTCTGTAATATTTACATGTTTACAAATGTGAAATGAAATCAATTAATCTTACAATATAGTTCACAGTAACAGTGTTAGGTTATACCCTCAATGAAAGGAAGATGCTGTCTGAACGGCGTCGACATTGGAGCAATAAAGAGAACCAGGCAGTACCCGGGTCAAGGATTAGGGAAATTAACATTAGCAATACTTTTACTTTCACTAACCACGTTGATGGGAATGTAATCAACCTTCTAGCTGTATTAATCCTTTAGCTATTTGGGAAAAGCCTCAAGCCATTCAACATGCGCTGTAGATCGAACTGCCCCTTTAACCGGCAACTTCTCATCATATTTAGGCTTGTTGGTAAGCAATTCAGCAGAATTGCTCTCTCAATTAGCCTGAGGAGATGATGCTGAGCATCTGACAGAACTCACTGGCTCTTCAGCTTGAGTACCAAAAAAACCAAAACCATCTGATCTCTGCTGTGTTTGGTTAAAACAACGGCAGCTACTGTTTCTCATGCTGCTTTCGCTGCTCTACATTTTGGTCTGCAGATTAGATCCATGAAGATGTGCAACAAATGCCAGCAATGAGGCGCTTTCATCATTAGTCAGCAATATCATTAAAACTGAACCTACTTTAATGTTCTCAATGATAATAATGCGTCTTTCACTCATTGCAAAGGCACACACAAAGCTTCACTGTCGGATGAAGCTGAATGATGGGATGTTTCTGCAGAACTCAGCTCTTGATTGAGAAACCTTAGCTTCCACATTTTTTGAAAGACGTTTATGAACACACATTTGTAAAGACGAACCAAGCAGTGATTAAAATGATTTTTCCGTACTCAACACTTAGCAATGAGGCATTTCGGCGAAAAAAAAAACATCCTTTGTCTCAACCTGTTAGAACATTTCAAAAAGTTGTAATTATGCTATAATATACAATTTTCTGACATTTTTTTGGAAACCTCTTATTGAGTAGTCATAATAGAGACATTTTTTTTATTTTATACATATGCTTAGTTTGGAAGAAATCTGAGTGGGAAAAAAAGTAAAAATCAAATAACAGATCCACATATTTGATAGAATAATTTCTTATTTGGGATTTAATGTTAATGCGCAATTTAATGTATATAAGGCAATTGGTTGCACTGGACTTTATTGTGGGATATCAAAGTAAAGGGGGTTGCATACTATCGAACGATGTTTTTTTTTTCTGTGCCAATGCCGATATGCAGAGGTCCTGGTCAGCTAATAGCTGAAATGTGCTGCCAATCTTTGGTCCAGTTTTTATAGCCTTTATTCAGATGTTTTCCGTCTTATTTGCAAACTAAAATGTCCCACTAATAACAGGGGATGCGCAATATTTCTAAACCTAATCAGTGTTGAACAGTGAAGTTAACCAACTGTTGAATCTTAATTGTGTGTGCTGCAGAGTAAATAATGTAAGAAAGTTAAACGAATCAAACAAACTGACAAAGTATTGAATTTTAGAAAAAGTTAATAAACGAAAATGCTAGATTTGACAATTACACTCATATATTTAGAATAAAAGTGTACTAAAACTATTCACTATTGTTTTTTTAGAGTTTTTATTGATTTGCTATCAAATTACAAACCAAATGACCATAATCAGGTGGCAAAACAAAAACAACACATGCAAGGATAGTTGTACATTTTTAGTGACTTTTGATATTCTTGACTTTTAACATTAGATTAAATGTGGAAGCTAACTGCGCAATGTAAAATGCAGGCTTTTTAAAATCAGAATGCATCAGTTGATTAGACAGTTTTTATTAAGATTAAAAAGTGAAAGGAAAAAGTTATTGTTGTTTAATCCATCAATCAATCACACTTTATTTATAACGTGCTTTTCAAACAACATAGCTTCTCAAAGTGGTTTACAGATTAAAATGACCCCACAAACCCAGAGGAGGGAGGGCTGGTACCCCCACCTCCACCGAAGCACTACCTGGAGAGCACCCAGGCAGCTATAGCCGACCACCGTTCCAGATGAAAAGGGCTCCCACAGACGAAACACTGGAAGGATGATTAAAATACAAAGCTAAAATATTAAAATTAATAGCAGATAATGAGATTAAGTAGTAAAATACTGATAAAAATGTTAAGACTGATAGCATTTTAAATTATAAAGTATAAGGCAATGATAAGATATGATCAAATAAAAGTGCAAAGCAGATAAATAATCAATGAATAATAATCAGTTAAAAGCTAAACTAAATATTCAATCAAATAAAACACGCAGAGCTGTTAAATAGATATTATAAATGATAATCAGTTAAAAGTGCAGCTAAAAAGGTAAGTCTTGAGTCTGCTCTTAAAAACATGAATGTTCTCTGTGGCCCTGAGGTCCTCCGGCAGCCTGTTCCAGAGGTGAGGGCCATAATAGTGAAAAACGCGCGGACTCTGGCGATGCTCTTCAGGTGATAAAAACCTATTTTAGTAATATTTTTAATGTGTGGAATAAAAGTCAGCTCATAGTAAAAAATCACACCCAGGTTTCTCAGTTGTAAAGAGGGATTAAAAGACAATGATTTTGGTAAAGGTTTCTCCCTCTGAGCCTCAGGACCGATGACTAAAACTTCAGTTTTGTCATGGTTGAGCTGGAGAAAGTTTTATGCCATCCAAGATTTGATGTCTAAAATGTGGTTAAAAAGTGCATCCATTGGCCGTGTGTCATCAGGAGACATGGAGATGTACAACTGTGTATCATCAGCATAACTGTTAAACTTAACTCCATGTCTTCTGATGACACTGCCAAGAGGGAGCATATACAGGTTAAAAAGCACTGGGACTAAAACTGAACCCTGGGGCACACCGCATGTGATCTTGTGGACCTTAGATGAACAGTTATCAAAACTTACCATGAAAGTCCTGTCTGTGAGATATGATGTGAACAGTCTATGAACAGCACTGAAGAGGCCAACCTGGCTTGCTTTACTGGCTTGCATTTATAAAGTTATTATATTAATAATAATAAAAAGTTACTATTTTGCTGCCAGAAGGTCCTGGGTTCTTTCTGCATGGAGTTTACTTGTTCTCCCTGTGCATGCGTAGGTTCCCTCCAGGTACTCCGGCTTCCTCCCATAGTCCTAAAACATCACTATTTTGTTAATTGGTCTCTCTAATATTGCACTTACTTGTGTGTGTGTGTGTGTGCGTGTTTGCATGCATGGCTGTTTGACCAGTGTGTCTCTATGTTGCCCTGCAATAGACTGGTAAACTTCCTCGCCCCTCACCCTGCGACCCAGCAAAGGATAGATGGTGTAGTTCATTGTTACTCAACCGGGGGTCCGCGGAGCCCTTGTGGTCTGTGGTGGTATTGCAAGGGATAGTAAAATATATATTTTTAAAAAGAGATCCTCTGACATTTATAGAAATTATTTTACTCAGATGTAACCAAGACCTTCATCTACCTAAACTACAGAAGGTAACATCACGCTAATTTTTCTCTTTCACAAGTGTAATTCATTGTAAAGGTGCTGCTCATTAAATCAGAATATCATGAAAAACCATGATTTATTTCAGTAATCCCACCTACAACGTATGTAGAGGTCTGTAATTTGTATTAAAGCTACTCTTCAACTCTAAGGGACAGAATCCAAAACAAAAATGCAGAAAATCACAGCGGGGGATTTTTAAATAATTAATTAAAATTTTTTTGTATGACATAAGCATTTGATACCTCAGACAAACAGAACTCAATAATTGGTACAGAAACCTTTATTTGCAATTACAGAGATTAGACGTTTTCTGTAGTTCTTCACCAGGTTTGCACACACTACAGCAGGGATTTTGGCCCACTCCTACATAGAGATCTTCTCCAAAGCGTTCAGGTTTTGGGGCTGTTGCTAGGTACGGATTTTCATCTCTCTCCAAAGATTTTCTATGGATTCAGGTCTGGCGATTGGCTAGGCCACTCCAGGACCTTGAGATGTTTCCTACGGAGCCACATCTTAGTTGCCCTGGCTGTGTGTTTCGGGTCGTTGCCATGCTGGAAGACCCAGCAATGACCCATCTTCAATGGTCTTACTGAAGGAAGGAGAATGTTGGCCAAGATCTCCCCTCAATACTGTACAGTCATCCTGTCCCCTTTGCAGAAAACCATCCCCAAGGAATGATGTTTCCACCTCTATGCTTCACAGTCTGGATGGTGTTCTTGGGGTTTTACTCATCCTTCTTCCTTCTCCAAACACGGTGAGTGGAGTTTAGCTCCACTTTTGTCTCCTCAGACCACATGACCTTCTCCCATTCCGCTGTTTAGTTCTGGGCTCATCCCTCACTCTCCTCATGATCAGTGGTGCCCCATGAGGAGAGATCTTGCATAGTGGTCCAGACTGATGGAGATTGACCGTCGTCTTGAACTTTTTCCATTTTCTAATTATTGCACCAACAGTTGTTGCCTACTCATTAAGCTTCTTTCCTATTGTCCTGTAGCCCATCCCATCCTTGTGTAGGTCTACAATTTTATCCCTGATGTCCTTACACAGTTCTCTGGTCTTGGCCATTGTGGAGAGGTTGGAGTTTGTTTGAGTGTGTGGACAGGTGTCTTTTTATACAGGTAATGAGTTCAAGCAAGTACAGTTAATACAGGTAATGAGTGGAGAGCAGGAGTGCTTCTTAAAAAATAACTAACAGGCCTGTGGGAGCCTGAATTCTTACTGGTTGATAAGTGATTAAATACTTATGTCATGCAATAAAATGGAAGTTAATAATATAAAAATCATCCACTGTTATTTTCTGCATTTATGTTTTGGATTCTGTCCCTCACAGTTGAAGAGTAGCATTAATACAAATTACAGACCGTGGCATGCTTTGTAGGTGGGAAACACGTCAGAAATCAGCAGTGTATCAAATACTTCTCCCCACTGTATACAGGTCATTGCCTATTGCATAAATCTGCATTATAGTTTTTCCCAGTTTTTGGTTGTAATTTGACAAAACGTGAAACATGCTCAAAGGGTTTCAATTAGGGATGTAAGGAAAAATCGATACACCAGTATTTTGTGATATTTCATGTCACATTATTTTTAGAATTTGAATGGAACCATGTATGATGACAGTCTGACCGCTGGTTGGTTCATTTCAGTGGATCAACTACATCTAGTAATAAAACTGGATGTGCATGAAACTAGACTAGAGTGTGTGAATGAGGTCATTTCTGTTTTAAGAATCAAACTATATAGTCTTATGGTATAGCCTTGCAATAAATCTTAATATATCGTATCGTTCCCCCGGTATTGTGATACATATCCTAACACCTGATTCTTACCAAAACACAGCCCCAGTTTCATTACCTCAGCAAAAATCTGTTGGTAGCATGTGCTAGAACACGTCTTTGCAAAAGTGCTGAGGTAATTGCCTCGTTTCTGTGTGTAATGGTCTGCTTTCCAGTTGTCGCTGAAGCATGGAGACTGGTTCAGTTGGTTATTTGACGGGGGGTGGATATTGTAATTGGACACTTGTTGATGAAGAGGAGGCGAGGCAGTGTGATGGATTGCAGCGAAGGCCGCCGCGACCATGTGACGGCGTTGCCTTCAAAGAGCTGCTCTGTGCTTTGTTGTGAGACATGTGTACTGCACACTGTCCCATTGTCTCCTGTGTAGACAGAGAAGGAGGCCTCACACCAGACCTGACGGCAGCCCTTTATCTGGGGATAGCTCTGTGTGTGTGTGTGTGTGTGTGTGTGTGTGTTGAACCACAACTAAACACGTTAACCGGAATCCCCTGATTATGGTTTTAGGGTTTCTCATAATGACTGAGATTTGTTTAAGTGGCGTTTTGGAACCCAAGTCTGGACGCATCTCGCTAGCAGAGCGTTTTAATCTTGGCACTAAGAAAGATTTGTATTTTTTCTAAGTTGCTGAGTCACTCTCAGATTTGTTTTGGCTGAGATGAAAGCAGCTCTATTCATACGCTTTTGCTATAATTGTGATCGTGTGGAAAGGGAGCCGTTCATCCTCCCCGTTTCCACATTCTAAGATCTCCCACAAAAGGATCTCGATATGCTGGAGATTCTTCGGAATATTTCTACAACATTAGAATATTTCTCCCTTCTTTTTATTCACCCAGATGCCTGCTCAGTGTAGCTTTTCGTGTCCTCTTTCCAACACCTAACACAGAAGATGTGAGAATGGGCCCAGAGCCGGCGTTCCCAGCATTCTCAGCGCAAAAGCCGACAGCCTCGCTCTGAAAATGAACGCCAATCTTTGTTCAGGTATTCTGTCTCATCTGCTCCTCCGCTGCCCGTTTTCCAAATTTGCCGAGCGGAACCGACGGCCGCCTCCGGGCCGAGCCGGCGAGCGTGGGCCCTTTTGCACAGTCACAACGTGTGGAAGATGTTAATTAAAGGACTAAAGAAAAGCGGCGAAAAGGCGGCGACCTCCGCGCGCTCAGTCAGAGCCCAGGCGAGGTCTAATTGGCGGTGTGGGTGATCCAAGTCCTACGCCACGCTTCATCTTCTGAATGCACTAGTCTGAAGCCTGTTGCGTGTGCGCTCAGAATCCCCGTTTGCGTTCCAGCTCGCATGACTTCTCAGCGCTTTGTAAGCATGTGGTTCATCCAGTGTCCATTGCATCAGTTTGTCATGAGCAGGTTGTGTCAGTGTTGCACAAGAGCAAGCGAGGAGTCCATGTCCATCAGACTGAAGTAAAATAGATACATACCTGTTCTTTTTGTAGGGAGTGGCATCTCCATTTGACCAACGTTGTCAACCGTTTTTGGTTCAACCTCTTTGGAGCTGCACAAAATTTTCTTTTTTTGGGGGGAATGTCCGTTGCTTGAAATGTGCTGCGTTCAAGCATTCCTTTGAGATGTAGATGCTGCACACATTGATGTTGCGACAGAGACTGTTGCGATTCAGTGCACAGCGGAACCCCGGTCGTCACCACAACCGTAAGCGGATTGCAGAAACCTGCAGATACACGAGATCCCTTATTAGACTGGGCCAACATCAATTTTGTAGATTAATTGAATTTTTGTTTGCGATTTAATTTCTGAAAAAAAAAGAAGAAAAAATTGCCTAATGCACTACTTGGACTTCCGCAGCTCAGAGTGGTGCCAACCTGCCCAGTGCCAACCATCTGGTTTTAGGTTTGCCTTGCGAGTCGTCTGTCAAACATTGTGTTTTGCACGTAAACAGAATGGCTAAATGTTGGTCTAATCTGACCTGAACGCTGAACACCTGTTTTACACGTTCTCACCGTTTTCCCACTGCATGACAACCTTCCAACAGAGTTTCCCATTTCTTTGATTTCGGCAATGGTTTTTCTTCTTGCTACTTCCACATCACGACTGATAGTTGCATCAACAGATTCTCCCACCTGAGCCGTGGACCTATGCAACTCCCCCCCATCTGTCTCATGCCTTGAAGACAGATGGAGGGATCCTCATCGTCTTCTGGGAAAATGACCACATATGACACATAACTTTAGCTGCACTTTTACAAAGGGGGGATATAGACCTATAAATGTGAGACTGATGTCACCTAAAATAATTGTTTTTTTCAAACCGATACGATACCGATACTTGAATCTGAGTACTTGCTGACGCAGAGTACCAACGCTGATACTCCTACCACACATAAAATACAATGAATTGGAAGACAGGTTTTGCTTTTTTCTCTGATTGTTACAACAGATGATGGTGAATTAGATAAAAAATAAAATATTAACAAAAATTAACACAAAACTAACATTTCAAGCAAAAAAAAAAAGCATTTTAAGTGAAATTATTGCACAGTATCCACATTTTAACTATCGGTTAATTATAGGTTAACTTTAACCGATACGAGTACATTAGAACGGTATCGGCCCTGATACCGGGATCGGTGCATCCCTGATTTAATTTCATTTTGCTTTTAAATGCTTCGTTATTAATGCAACTAATCTATATAAAAATCTTTATTAAAGTAAATCGTTAGTTCAAAATTATTTTCTTATGCAATTTGTGTATTTGAGGTCTTTTTCCGTTCTTTTTCTCTCCCTGTAAGAACTTTCCCTCAGTCTCTTTTCACTCTGAGTCGGTGAGGTCTCAGCGTGAGTCGGCTGCTTCCTCATAAGGAATTCTGTATTTCGTTTTCCATCTTTCACCAGATTCTCTTTTTAAGAAAGGAGCACCATAGCTGTTTAAGCAGGAGTCATGTTACACTCGGCCGTCTCCTCCCACTTGCGTACAGCTTCGCTTCCTGTTTAAAACCGTAGTATCAGATGGGTCACAGACTTTCCTGTTGCACTGGAATTGTTGCCGAATGGGATTTTCCGAGGACTCTTTTTTTGTTTGTTTTTTCTTTCTTTTTTTGTCCTGCTGTCTTTCTTTAGATGCGCTGGTGGCAATGGTGCCAGGGTTTGGATGACACTCATAAAATCTCAAGTTCCACAGACTCCAGCTTATGTGAGAAGTGGATAAAACTGGGAAGAAAAAGAAGGATAATAGGGGGAAGAATTAGGGAAAAATAATAAGCTAAAATGTAAATTAATAAAAAAAAATAAAAAAGTGTAAGATATTTTTTTAATTAAACATTCAACATAATAAAGAAAAGTAGTGTTTTCTAAGCTGCATACATTTTCATATTCTTGTTATTTCTTCAGTTTAACAGATTCATGATTCAATATAAATCAAGCAGCACACACAGACTCTGATATCCTCTGTGATAGTTTAAATTGACAAACGTATTGTGATGACAAATACAGCGGCCTTGCAAGAGTCTTCAAACTTTATGAAGGTTTTTATAATCCTTTTTCTACATTACAGTCCCGTAGTTACCATATTAATCTTTAAACATGCCTTTAAAGTGAAAAAAATATATATAAAGTGCATAAAACATACAACTCACTGTAATGCTGAATCACTGTAACAAGACTGTTCAGTCTGGGACAGTTTTAAAGGTTTCATTGCCTCAATATGGTAGCCACATATTAAGCAGAGCGAGCTTGGAGTGTGAAAAACCCCAGCCATGATAAATCTAGAATATAGAAAGACTCCTCGTAATGTTCGCTAAACGTAGCTTCTTTTTTTCCCCCCTTGGAAGTCGTGGATCTTCGGTCTTTTCACTGGACCCTTTCTTTTTTTGTTTTTAATCATTCTGCTAGGTTGTGGGTTTGCTTTCAGCTGTGACGTATCGTATGACAGAGGAAAGCGTCTTGATGTGGTTCAAGAGTGAGTGAAAGCCGGATCTAATGGAGAGAATCACTTCATTTTTCGAAAATAAAGCATAGATTAGACTCAGAAAGAATAAATAACTTGTAGTATTTCCGTCCTATTTATTAGCCGAGTCGGTGTTGGGAACCTCTGATAAGCCCAATATAGTGTATAACTGAAGTGGAGGGAAAACTAAAATCGGAAAAGTGTGGCATGCACTTGTGTTCAGTTTTAAACGGGGGCAAAACGACCGCTTGTACTGAGCCAGATTCTGCCGGAGGTTTCTTCCTGTTAAAGGGGAGTTTTTCCTCTCCACTGTCGTTACATGCTTGCTCAGTATGAGGGATTGCTGAGGAATTGCTGTGGTTGGAGTCTGCATGATCCCGCCACAACCCCACGTCGATAATTCAACGCGGTCTGCTGGGATTCCTCACATAGAAAACTTTTAATTGACTGGAATGTTTGTATAATTGCATTGAAATGACTTTTGGTGTAAAGTCCCCTGAGATTACATTTGTTGTGAATTGACGCTGTATAAATAAAAGTGAATTGAATTGAAATGCTACATGCATTCTAATTTTTTTTTTTTTTTTTTGGTACAAACCTGCTGATTTGTTACGTACCGAATGGATCCAGTGGTTTTCTACCTGAACACAAGCAGGATGTTTATGTGTGGAACTCAGAGCGCAGCGCAACTTTAAAAAATGACACCCTAACAAACCATGAAGGTCTCCCAGCTATCACTAAACACGTTAATGGTTTCTAATGCAGCTACAGTAGGAAAAGAAAGGTGGACTGAATCAGAACTCTTTCAGTGAACGCTTCTCTCAACAGTAATAAGGTCCATAACACCTTCTACGCTGAACGGAATGACTCACCAGAATGAATGGAAACATCACTGATACAAGAGAAAAGCTAGCGGACGTCCACATGGCTACAAGTAAATGGTAAATGGACTGAACTTATATAGCGCTTTTCTAGTCATACTGACCACTCAAAGCGCTTTACATTGAAGCCACATTCACCCATTCACACTCACATTCATACACTGACACCCAACATGGCTCGGTAGGACGATGTTTTTTGGGGTTAAGTGCCTTGCCCAGTGGCACATCGACATGTGACTGGAGGAGGCTGGAATCAAACCTACGACCCTCCGATTGCAAGCCAACTCTACTCTACCACTGAGCAACAGTCGCCCCAAGTAGCATCCAATCAGATCAAACTCCTTGATTAGCACGAAATGCAAGTTTCTGACATTGATGAGAAGGTAGTTCACCAACAGCTGCCCGTGATGCATTCAGGTACAGCTGAAAAAGTACACCATAAAAATATCAAATCAACTCCAAAGTGATTTAAGCATGTTTTATTGTGAAATATAGGCAAAGTGTTAAGCTTTGCTAAAGTATAGAGCTTCCTCCACCATGTTTTGCTGTGGACAAAGTGCATCTGGGGGAATTTGCAGTATTAGCACTGCTTTATGCAAATGCCCAGCATTTCCCCACACTGATTTGTGTGCTAATTAGGTGACTTCTGTTTTAATTAGTTGGGTTTTTGAGTAGGGAGTTGAGTTTTACTCTGGAGTATCCAAGTAAAGGAGGGGTGAAACTGGATATTATGAATAGTTTCTGTTTTAACTTGCTAACTTGCCTACCTACTTACATCAAATATGGTTTCCCTTGGTTCTCCACATGAATTTGAATCAATGAAGCATTTTATGTCAAGTTTTCTCTGCTGCGTAACAGCTGTGTGAACTTATGAGGATCAAAATTTGAGTTCTGCTGTAATTCCTATTAGGGATGGACTAATATAGATTTTTGTTGTGCTGATTCCAGTACCTATTTTTTTTTCATCAGCGTTAGCAGATGACCGACACAGGCTGCCGGTTTTCTTAAGCCGATATTTGGAGCCGATACTGATTCTGCTCCCTCAATTTACATCATAAAAACAATGATGATTAAAATTCTGAAAGTAAATATTTAAGCATAAATAAAATAATGACACTATTGCAAACAGTATAAATAAGTAAGCGGCATAATAAAGTGCACCGTGTGCAATAATGCTGGAAAATAACTATTGGCCAACGCAGCAGCCGTCTTTCGGCCGATGCGATACACATAAAAATGCAAATATCGCCCCGATATCAGCCCTGCCGATCAATTGGTCTATCCCTAATTCCTATGCTGTGCTATGGATTTTCATTTGAACTTCACTTAGATCAAAAAAACAAAGGTTAAGACCGGAAAACCTGAAGGAGAGCGTGAACCTCACTGATTCATACAAGTACGCTGCTTAAAACAATAAAGGGAACTCTAAAATAATATCCCAGATCTGAATGAATTAAATATTTTTAATAAATGCATTGTTCTTTACATAATTAAATGTGCTGAAAACAAAATCATACAAAACTTATCCATGAGAAGCAAATGAATCAACCCATGGAGGTCCGGATTTGGAGTCGCACTCAAAATTAAAGTGGAAAACACACTGCAGGCTGATCCAAGTTGGATGTCATTTTCTTATAACAAGTCTATATGAGGCTCAGTCGTGTGTGTGTGTGTGTGTGTGTGTGTGCGTGCGGCCTCCATATTCCTGTATGACCTCCCTACAACACCTGGGCATACTCCTGATGATAAAGCGTCTCCTGGAGAGTCTGTGGTCCAATGTGGTGTCTGTGGACGGAGCGAGACATGATGTCCCAGATGTTCTGAATTGGATTCAGGTCTGGGGAACAGCTGGGCAAGTCCGTAGCATCAATGCCTTTGTCTTGCAGGAACTGCTGACATTCCAGCTGCATGAGGTCTAGCATTTTCTTACATTAGGAGGACTCCAGGACCAAACTGCATCAGCATATGTTCTCACAAAGTCTCAGGATCTCATCTTGGTACCTAATGGCAGTCAGGCTACCTCTGGCGAGCACATGGAGGGCTGTGCCACCCCAAAGGAATGCCACCCCACACCATTACTGACCCACTGCCAAACCAGTCATGCTGGAGGATTTTTGCAAGGAGCAGAACGTACTCCAAGGCGTCTCCAGACTCTGTCACATCTGCCATGTGCTCAGTGTGAACCTGGTGTTATCAGTGAATAGTACCGGGAGCCATTGGCGAATTTGCCAATCTTAGTGTTCTCTGACAAATGCCAAATTTCCTGCACGGTGTTGGGCTGTAAGCACAACCCCACCTGTGAGCATCATACATACATCCCTCATGGAGTCTGTTTCTGACCATTTGAGCAGACACATGCACATATGTGGCCTAATGGAGGTCATTCTGCACAGCTCTTACAGCGCTCCTCCTGTTCCTCCTTGCACAAAGGCAGAGGTAGCGGTCCTGCGGCTGGGTTGTTACCCTCCTACGGCCTCCTCCACATCTCCTGATGTACTGGCCTGTCTCCTTGTAGCGCCTCCATGCTCTGGACACTACGCTGACGGACACAGCTAACCGTCTTGGCACAGCTTACATTGATTATTCATCTTGGATGATCTGCACTACCTGAGCCGCTTGTGTGGCTTGTAGACACTGCTGGCATTCTGAAATGATCAAAACATCAAGCAGAAAGCGTAGGAATGAGAAGTAGTCTTTGGTCACCACCTGCAGAACCACTGCTCTATTGGGGGTGTCTTTCTACCTGTTGTCTATTCCATTAGCACAACAGAATGTGGAAATGATTGGCAATCAGTGTTGCTTCCAAAGTGGACAGTTTGATTTCACAGAAGTTTGATTAACTTGGAGGTACATCGTGTGTTCTTAGTGTTCCTTTTATTTATTTTTTGAGCAGAGGTATATCCATGTTTTCCAAATAAATGAAATCAGAAACTGTAATTGGAAACGCTGTACATTTCCTGTAAGTTTGCTGTTCTCTGAACACATTTCCAGCTACGGCGTCCTGCTGTGGGAGCTGCTAACCGGGGAGGCCCCCTACAAAGGGATTGATGGTCTCGCCGTCGCCTATGGAGTCGCCGTCAACAAGCTGACCCTGCCCATCCCTTCCACCTGCCCTGAACCCTTCGCTCAGCTCATGTCAGGTGGGATTTTGAACTTGGATCTTTTTTTTGTCCTTCTTCTGTTTGGTGGCAGATCACTAGCTTCAGGCCGATTAATCACTATAGCCATCACATGATTCAGTTTTTTTTTCTTTTCTTAATTCTACAAAAAAGCTGCACTGTAACAGAGGAACCCGATTCATCTTTGCGGTTATTATGACAGGAGGAAGTGTGTTGTTCTCGATCTGGCTTTTGCAATATGCTTGCATTCTCTTATTTAATTTCAGTCTAAAAGGAAATACAAAAAACATACCATTGTCTTTTTCTGGTTTCGTTAATTTAAAAAAAAAACACTGGTGGCCCCTAGATGATTATTTAATTAATGCATTTGTTTCCGATCTGCTTATTATGCCCAGAGTTTCACAGCGAATTATGCAAAACTTCCCCATTGCAGGTTAACTAGGCAGAACCTTCTCGGTAAGAGCTCAGCTTACCCGTGGAATCGGTTGGCCTGAGAGCCTGAAACGCGTGTAAATGAAAGTTACAGGCATCGCAGGATATTTGTTAAATATTCTCCCAGTGTAGAAACATCCTTCTGAATCCTTCTCTTAGTCCAATTTAGGTCGGAAAATCAGATCCGGCGGTTTTCAGGTCGGAGTGCTGTGTTTAATGAGCGAGCGACTTCCTCGTTTCAGGAGGAAAAGAAGTGAAACCGTTCTGGCGGCTACTGAATCCTTCAGATTCTTTTTCACTGTTTTAAGGAAACAGCTGCACAGGCACACACATTACCCACATGCAGATCTCTATTATTCAGCTTAGTGCTGCTTATTATCAGTGTTTTCCATGATCCTTTTCGACATTAACGTTGCCTGCCTGTGTGCGAAAGAATGCTGGGACCAGGACCCCCATCGAAGACCCGACTTCTGCTCCATCCTGACGCAGCTGACCGTCCTGGAGCAGCAGGTGAAGGAAGAGATGCCCCCGGAGTCTTTTCACTCGCTGCAGGACGACTGGAAGCTGGAGATCCAGGACATGTTTGATGAGCTGCGGGCCAAAGAGAAGGTAACAAACACCGTAAAGCATCTGCTGTTCAGTAACACACAAGCCGATGCTATTCATGTTTGTGGACTTGGAGATTCTACAAAAATGTGACTATTTTGTTTATTTCAATGAAATCTTTCATAGTAGGGCATCCCTGGTCCCCAGAGTCTCCGGGTCCTGGACTGGGCCGGCCCTGCTGTAGCCGGTTACCGGCGGAGCCCATGGGCTCGCCCCTGCGGACTCCCGGTCCCCCTGTTTTTCCATATCAGTCCATAACTTCAAGAAATTAAACCCACATAAAGATTTTTCACACATATTTATCAGGTGGAGTAAAATAGTAACGGCTGTAATGCTCTGCTTGAATAAATCAATCAATCTGGGTTTATACTTGGTACTCAGAGACCAATTCTGAGGACCACACTTTCAGACACTTAAAAAAAAAAAGAAGAAAAAAGAAATCGATGTTAACACCAGCCAATGAGCTTGCAGGTCCCACCCACTGACCCTGACTGGCAGCTCAGCTTTTATGATGGAAATTATGAAATGATTAAGCCAAAGGAAATGACACCATTATGAAATAAAATCAGACTTTGTGAAAGACGTTTTGGAATAAAAACTTTATTTTTTATTTTTGTTTACCATTAAATAATGTTTTAATTAAATTATTTTTTTAAAAGGAAAATGAAAAAAAATAATTTCACAATAATCGGCTCAAAATTTCATATGAATTGAGTTTTTTCCCCACAATTCCATTATCATATATATATATATATATATATATATATATATATATATATATATATAATATAATATATTAGGACTGTCCCCGACTATGAATTTTAAAAGTCGAATCAGAATTTTCGAATCTTTCTATAGTCGACCGATAGTCGAAACATCTAGGCCTATGTGTGTGTGTGTGAATGGGTTGGGAGGGGCACGACACTATAGTCAGCAGGAGGGTAAAACTATTTTTATTTTATTTTACACACTGCACACAGCAACAACTTTTAATAAAGCGTCCAAAACTGCCTGCCAACTGACAGACGAACTTACTTAGGTTTAAATAAAAAGGGTAATGTGGTGGAAAAACATTTGTAAACGTTTTCTCATAACATTCTAAAGCCGCGGTCGAAATACAGAACATCAGACAAATAATAAAAGAACATTTCTAAAAATAAACCTAAAAAAAACAACCTCTCTAGGATATGCATTTCACATTTTGCGAAATTAAATTAAATCGGCAAAATTGCCTGTTCCAGCATGCTTTCAGTGCAGCGCAGCATTGACGCAAAAAGGCATTAATTTAAAGGATTAAATTTGAACAGATTATAAATTTCTAATAATAAAATAAACAACAAAAACCCCCGAAACAAAGTCAGAATCAAGTCACAGGGAGCATAAGAAATGTGTGCAAAATGCCAAAGTGCAGGGGAACATATATATATATATATATATATAAAAACACAAACCACAGTTAAATTAGGTAACCCTGAGTGATCAGTAAATAAAATAAAACGAAATCAATTATTAAAACAACGAAAGTTTAATAAATCCAGCCTTGGAGAAAATTCTTTCTGATGCTGTGGAATCTCTCTGCGGCCATGGACAGCTTTGGCTATCTCTCCTCGTTCTTTTTCCACCATTCCAGTGGTCCTGTACTGCTGTTTGGTAGTGTCCTTTAAATAAGCCTTCATCTCACTGTCCCCTGGCTGTTGCTCCTCTTCATCACTGGACAACAGCATCGACATCACTTGGTCTTTTTCTTTTTTCTTGTCTTGAAGGGTCTGCTGCATTATCACGCTCCTCCTACAAATTCACTGTCATCACCTACCGCCTGTACAGGCCTGGCAGCTAAACTCTCAGCCAGATTTTCCACCCCAGTATACGCCTCATTCCTTTGCTCATCATCAGTGAAAGAATCAATAATTGCAGCCTTGATATAAATACTGCTCTCCAAAAGACGGCCTTTAAGCTCCCATCGTCTGTCAATCTCCTCGGTCAGGGTAATCTTGAGGGACTTAGTGACAGCGCCGGCGCCTTCATGTACCGCCAAGTGTCGTTTCCTTATGTTCATAAGCATCGGAACATTGGCAGACAGAGATGTGTTCATATCTTGTGACGAAAGCTCCGTCAGTTTGATCATTGGCTTGAGAACATTGACTGTGTCCTCTGCCATTCTGCACTGGGATGTTGTGAGCTCTAGATCGCGGTCGGACCGTTTGCTGACAGTTGAATCCTTCTGCACAGCTGAAACCGCACCCCTTTGTTCTAACGGGCGCTCCAGCATAAGATAGACAGAATTCCATCGAGTGGCAACATCTTGTACAAGTTTATGCTCTGCAACATTCAGTTCTCTTTGTTTTTCTGCAAGTGCTGTGGTGGCCTTTGCGCTATTTTTTTTTTTTGAAGTGTGAAACAAGGCGCCTTGCAGCAGCAACAGCGCGACACACGGGGTCTTTCTTTAATGCGCTGTTAATGAACAATAGCAGTGTATGCACCGCACAACGGACTCCCTGTACAGTTCCCCACAATGGGTCTTGGGCCAGTTGATTGGTGCATGCAACCATATTCGTTGCATTGTCACGGACGACGGAAACGGTCTTAGTACCTGGAATGTCCCAATCAGAAATGACTTCTTTTCAGTGTTTGTGAAATATGTTCTGCTGTATGACTTTCCTCCATTTTTTTTTTTTGTTGCTAACACAACATTTTCCAGTCGCCAGGCTTCAGTGATAAAGTGGACTGTAACTGTAAGATATGCCTCCATTTGCAGCGAGGTCCAAATATCTGTGGTGAGGCTGACTGCTTTGCAATTGTTCATCAACATGTAAACCTCCGCGCGTATGGACGCGTATTTCGCATCCGCCGAATGCATAACCGTCTCTCTTTTGGGAACTGTGTATCCTGGCTCAAGTGTGCGCATTAATTCTTTAAAACCGTCACCATCCACAACATTCACTGGCCTCATGTCGAGCGCAATAAACTCTGCAATTTTGTCCGTGATTTCTCTTTTCCTTTTCTCGGACCATGGCGGCCTCAAATCTAGCTTTCTTCGAGTTAGTTTTGGCGCAGCTCCGGTACTAGATGAACTGCCGTCGTCAGTCTGATACTGTGGGTGGATCTAAAAAAATGACGAACATAATTTAAGTCCCAACGTATGATATTACTATACGAAAATTAAAAGCGACATTAAGAGTGAACCGTCTCTATTAGTAAGAATCTTACCCGTCTTAAGTGATAAGCCATGTTTGTTGTTGATGAGTGGTACGACACGAGCTGTTGGCGCAACTTGCATTTGACTTTTTTTGGATCATCTTTTACCATTTCAAAGTGCATCCACCCTTTAGATTTTCTTAATCCAGACATTGTTATGTAGCCTAATCCCTGCCGTCAAGATGGTCCTCATCTCGTCATGGATCAGGGAAAGTGAAAATTAAATCTGTCACAGGGGTGGTTGGATTTATTCACAAACACGTTAAAAATATTTATTGAACGCTTCCTTCTTTTCACTTTTGTTTTTACTGCATTATCATAATTAAAGGCTTTATATAACTTAATATAACCGTACAAAACCAGTAGTTCTGTGTGCAATTAGACATTGAGCAGCTCGTTTCACCCGCGAAGATTCGACTGTGAGATCGGTGGTAGAATCAGGCTCCGCATATCGATGCATCGAATCTTCGAGTATTCGGGGACAGCCCTAACATATATATATATATATATATATATATATATATATATATATATATATATATATATATATAATTTATTCATTTAGACATTTAAATCATAAGCTTTTACTTATTTAATTAATTTGAGCACTTTGGCGTTCCATAATTTTTGAGATGGAAATATCAGTATCTAGGGTCAATGTTTGCTTTGTGAACCCAAAGCAAAAAGGCATGCAAACTAAATCGGAATGTCGTTTTCTAAAAAAACTAACCAACAATACCTAATTCTCCCTTTCCCATCAACCCCCAGCCATCTTTTGTCAAACCTCGCCTCCTATGTGGTGGGCGTGGTCTACAGCTGCTAATTTGCATAAACGCTCCACAGCCATTCTGAAAGGGCCTGAAATTGTTAATTAGAATTAAACTGGTAGTCAATTAATGAATGCAGCTGCATATAAGACAGAATTGTCTATTTTTGAATGATACAAACTTTTGGCTTTATGGAATAATATCCTGTTTTTTTTCTTTCCCTGTTTGATTCCCATGTGTTGAAAGCTGCAAGAAAAACTGGGGCTTTCTGTGTCGCTGGCAGGACAGAAAACGCAGCCATATTACAGTTTACATACAACTTATTTTCCTACTTTTTCTTTTATTGTGTTCCTTTCTTTTTAGCTCTGTTCTTCCTTCTCATGCAGATGTTTGGATTCTTCCCACCTCTCTGGTAAAACAGCCCTCTCTTCTCCTGATTGAAGTGTCGGTTATTTGTTGTCTCTGTGGTCAAAAGACGAAACCTAAAAGGATGGCCTTTGTGTGAGCTCTCGGACTGCCGTTTAACAGGCCCCGCCTTGAGCGTTTACTGCGCCGCGCCGCAGATTTCTGCTCCCCTCAGCTGGCATTTTAATGCGAACGCCGTCAAACCAAAAGCAAAGCTCGGGTTGCGGCCGGTAATGTTGTCGCTGGGCTTTATGGAGAACACACATCACCTTTGGATATATTCGAGGCTATAAAGCTCTTTTTTATTGTGAGCACGGGTTGTTTTTCAGGCTGTTCCCCAGAAAGGCGCTCAGAAGGAGAGCCCCAAAGAGTTTAAAAGCTTTATTCTTTGTTTGCTATAGTCTGAGGAGCAGTATTGACGGAAAGCCGGGCAACATTATAAAGGCCATCTTTTAGTTTGCTCAAAGTCAGCCAGATTCATGGTTCTTGTCATGTACGTCAGTTGAGATACACCATGCAGCAGGGCTGTACATGAACTTATTTTAACTTATAGCACTGGTGCCACAGAAGGTGCTGGATGTGTAGCACATACAAAACAAGTTGTGGCATCAACACAAAACCTCTAAACACCTTCAAGTAGAGCCTGTAGAACATGTTCTATTATTATTATAGAAGGGAACACATTTTACAAGATATAAAATTGCAACTGGGCATCCAAGAACTTCAGCCAAATGTGTAGATATGTCAAGGAGACAAAATTAATAGAAAAATGTCATTTTTAAAATAGTTGGGGAATATTTAGTATGCACCAAACATTGCTAGCAAAACCCCATTAACCATTAGTTTATGGTTTATGTTATTATTTTCAGTTTTTTTCTGCTATACCTTAAAAAGTCCTACGCTGTTGAACTCACCACATATTTTAAGCATTCCTTGAATGTACCACGTTTGTTTGATGGAGCTTAGTACAAACAAGCTTCTGCCTGTTGTTTTTCAAATACAGTGTTGGGCATCTTACATTAAAAAAGTAATTGGTTATAGTTAAAAATTACTTTATCCAAAAAGTAACTGAGTTACTAACTCAGTTATTAGACTGTAAAAGTAATTAGTTCCTCAGCAAAGTAAGTGTTGCGTTATTTCTATAATGCAGTTACGTTCTACAATATCTATAACATCAAATATTTTTAGGACTGAATGAGAAATAAAAAAAACACATTGGCTACAGTATTTTAGAACATTTTGTATTTGAACTTGACTCAATAAGATTGAAGCTGTATGCAGAAACAAAAAAATACACAAAAGGTCAAAGTTGAAAACAAACACATAATTTTCGTTAAAGTGCACAACTAAGACAGACAAATGTAGGTGAAAGGAAACGAAGGAAAATCTGTCATTTAAATTAATACATGTAAGAATATTACACAGTAAACAGAGCACTCTAACTGGTTGTAGTAAGACATTTTCAGGCTAATTTGATTCACCTGATCACATGAACATGAAGCTTAAGCTTAAACTTAAAATATTACAGGAAAATATAAATATAAAATATGCAGTCCATTCAAATGTCAATTTACTATTGAACAAAAAACACACTGTAACATAATTAGAAATATTTCATATGTAATTTTTTTTCATTTAGCGGTGTGCCACGTTTCTAGGGTTAGGGTTATGCAAGGTTAATTGTGCAATTTTAGCAATATTTTGTGGTCACTTTGATTGTAGCTCTCACAGGTATTTTCTGGGATGTATGGGGATTTATCAATGGTCCCTAACATAAACCACTGCCTTCAGGAGCGAGCTTTTGGCGGTGATTTATCTATCAGCGCAGGTCTCGGTTAGACATTGGAGGGAGGGAGGGTGTCTAAGCTTTAATGAAACGAATGTCCATCAAAAATCCTTCTTAAAACTAACTTCCCCAGGCTCTTACAGTGTGTGGTGAGACAGAGAGCTCAGCCTCAATTTTTTATTTTTATTTTACGTATGCACAGAATACCGCCCTCTTTATAATTTAGTCCATACCACATCAGCTTTCCTTCCTAAACAGCCAAACTGTGGTTTGATTTGCAGCAGCATGTGCGTACGTACGCATACATGACATGTGAGTATACATATTATTGACATACTGACTATGAGGTGATTTGTTTTCTTCGGTAATTTTCCTTTTCCATCCATTTTGGCTGTCAGCTGCGTCTTGCTAATAACCACTTATCCTCCCTGTGCGCTGGGCAGAGAGTATAAATGAGCCTTATTTATATTGATTTATACATGGTGGTGTATCAGCAGGTGTGTGTAAATAATAAAGAGCGGAAGAAATATTTTTTTCATCATTTAAATATATCATTAAAAAGAAGAGCAACATCATCCGCATGTCATTTTACACCGAAGATTTTGTTTTTTTTGTCTTATTTGAAAATGTTAATTAATCGTGATGAATTCACAGCTATACTGTGATTAATTAGATAAAAAAATATATATCGTTTGACAGTTAAAATTGCCCTGAAGTTTCGATTGTAGAAACTTGCCTTTTGATTATCATTTAACAAAGAACATTTTTTTCCTGAGTTCTTTCCTTTCAATTCCTGGAATTAATTAAATTTTATGCTCTTCTATA
The DNA here is from genome assembly GCA_028564705.1 of Apricaphanius iberus. Classification (NCBI taxonomy): domain Eukaryota; kingdom Metazoa; phylum Chordata; class Actinopteri; order Cyprinodontiformes; family Aphaniidae; genus Apricaphanius; species Apricaphanius iberus. The sequence continues at coordinate 1,421,652 of JAPXFQ010000075.1, read as the reverse complement.
ATGGAACAGTTAAAAGTATAGAACTGACTAAAGATTTGATTGGATTTTTTTCAATCAATCAAATGGTACAAGCTGACATAGCCAGAGTAGAAAAAAATTAACCACTTAAAAATGACAATAAAACATGCTTGAATGACTTTAGAGTTATGTATATTTTTAATATTTAAAAAATGTAGTCTCCTAGCTGTAATAGAATGCAGCTGTTGGGAAACTGCCTTCTCATTAACAGGGATTCTGCTGACTTGTGTTTTATACAAAATCTGGAGTTAGGGCTGAATAGATGCTAACTGATAGCCATGTGGAGATCAGCTGATTTCTCTTTAGAATTAGTGATGTTTCCATTCAGACTGACATATTTTCAAGTGAGGTAATTGGTTTAGCGCAGAGCGTGTTAAGGACTGTATCACACGAACAATTTGTGGAATAAATGGACGTTTCCGATTAGGGATGCACATATACCGTTCTAATGTACTGTTAAAGTTTACTGATACCATGAACCGATACTCAAAATGGGCAAACTCTTTAATAATTTCACAGAACATTATTTTTTTTACTTGAAATTTCACTATCATTTGTTGTAACAAGAAAGAAGAAAATAAAACCTGTCTTCCAATTCATTGTATCTTTTGTGTGGTAGAAATATTGGCATTGGTACTCGGGATCGGTAAGCACTCAGACCCAAGTATCGGTATAGTATCGGCTTGAAAAAAGGGATATCATTGCATCCCTAGTAAAAACGTTTTAGGGGTTTGAATGATTGAACAAGGTACTGTGTAATCCATAGAATGCTGTGCAGAATGAATCTAACGGCGGCTGTCTTCCCTCCTCCGTCAGGAGCTGCGATGCCGCGAAGAGGAGCTGAAGCGAGCGGCGCTGGAGCAGAAGTCCCACGAAGAGTTCCTGCGGCAGCGCGAGCAGCAGCTGGCCCAGTGGGAGCAGGACGTCTTCGAGCGCGAGCTCAGCCTCCTCATCCTCCACCTGAACCAGAACCAGGAGAAACCCAACGTCAAGAAGCGGAAGGGCACGTTCAAGAAGCACAAGCTCAAGAGCAAGAACGGCGAGAAGATCAGCATGCCACAAGGTACAGTGTGTGTGTAGGGATGGGTATAGTTAAGAATTTGTCGATACTGTTACTCTTAACGATCCCCCTTATCGATCCAGTACTTTATCGTTATCCTTATCGGTACTTTTTTTTTTTTTTTAACACTAACACAAAAGGGGAAAAACACAAATAACAAACTATAATTGTTTTATTTTTTAATAATTGGAACAGCAAAGCACAGAAAGCAAATAACTACAAAATAAAAAGTAAGAAATAAATGTAATTAAAGTAAACTTAATAAAAACACTACTTAAATTATTTTATATATCAAAAGATATCAAACATAACTCCCCTATAAAACAAGGCAGGAGCCAAAATGAAAGATTTTGAATGCTAAAGTCTATGGTGCAAACTAAGGCCCTGTCCACACGTAGCCGGGTATCTCCCAAAACGGAGATATTTTTCTACGGTTTGGCCTGTTATCCACACGTAGCCGGAGGTTTTCGGCACCAAAAACGAAGCTTTTTAAAAACTCCGGCCAAAGTGGAGATTTGCGTTTTCTCCGTTTTCAGTATCTGCGTGTGGACGGTGAAAACGGAGTTTTAAGAGCCGTAACGCCACTTTCCGCGACAAAAAATGATCCAACACCTCATGTGCGACCTGTGTTTACTCTAGAAAACAGCATTTATTTCCTCAGAGCTGTGTTGGTATCATCCATTGTTAAAACGCGTCTTGTTTGTTTGCTTTTATAAGCTGTATAACTGCTGCGCGCTGAAGAGAGGATATAAAGTTTCTCTTGGCGGATAGGACTGGGGAGAAATACTGCCCCCTACAGATTTGCCACGTCTATGAATGTGCTGAAAAACGCATTTATCCGGTTACGTGTGGATGGAGATTTTTTTTTCAAGGAGCAGAGGAAAATCTTCGTTTAAAAAAAAAACCCGGCTACGTGTGGACATGGCCTAAGCCCTGAGAACATTGAGAACAATATAGCATCCACCCATCCGTTTTCTGTACCGCTGCATCCTAATGCTGCAGCACTCAGGCGGTCAAAAAATTCTTTTGGTGTATTTTAGCAAAGTGTTTGGTCAAATTACTCGTGTTCTGGCCTTTGCAAGCAAAGCTTTTATTCCATCTGTGACGGCGTGCATTGTCTGCTTCTATTTTTGTAAAACAAAGCCAAAGTTTGGATCGTTTCGTTCGCTCTGCCATCGTGTCTGTGTCCCAACGTGTACCTTGTTTTTTTACAGTCTATGGTGTACCTCCTGGTACGCGAAGCTTGTAGTGAGAGCGCTGCCCAGCAGTCGCCCCTCCCACCAGCAGTTCCCGCGGCGTGTGTGTTTTTTAAAGGGGAGCGGGCGGCCAATACAGTGTTTGGCTTGTGTTTATATCTCCCGCAAAAGATGAATACCACCTTAATTTTACCGTTAAGAGGACCGATGAGGCTGAAGCTTATCGCCCCGAGCGGACTGTCAGAATCAGCCCCGGGGCTAATTTAACAGCGGGTTTCGGTACCCATCCCTATGTGTGTGTGTGTGTGTGTGTGTGGTAATTTAACCTAAAATTTGACGTGGGATCTCAATAGCTTAGCTTTATTGAAAGCCTGAAAAGACATTGAATCCCCTGCAGAACAAGAGCTTGTTTTGTCATCCTTCATGTCAACAGCGATCATGTGAACAGTGGATTAGAAACCGCAACTGTCTGAAGCAACAGTTATGCTCACCTGACTGCCTTAGCTGATGTGTCCTCTGCTGCCCCAGAGTCACACAACCAGCAGCAGTTCCCATCCAGTGTTTGAATGCACGTCTGAGTGTATTTTAGGCTGAGCAAGCATGCGTAAATGCGCCGTCTGTGTGTGCGCCTGTCAGTGTGTTTGTGTGTTGTGGTCAGGCCTTTCCCAGCAGCAGCAGGGCGGTGATGCGGGGATGGGGGGGGGTTGATGAGAGGGGAGCGTGAGCCAACCACGCCTCAACACTTCCTGTCCATGGATACACTGACCTCTCTCACTTCGTCGCTACCAGTCCATGCCTTCCTTTCCCCCGCATTCAGTGTTTTTACTTCCCTTCCAAGCCGTGCAGTTGCTGAAGCCTTTTATTTTCTTCTCTCTCTGTCCCTTTCTGTGGCTGTTATTATATTCTCGTTCTGCTTGTGCTTCTCTTGCACTTTGTGGCGGAAAATAACTTCTATGTTTTGCTTCCCCAACTTGAACAAAAAAGATGCATACGCACGAGTTCATACTGGCGTTCATTTGTCACAAGCATAGTTTTTGAAATTGTGTGTAGTTTTGTATATTCTCAAATATTTCCTAAAAAAATGAAAACGGTGGAACTGAAAATAAGTACATTTATTGTTAAATCCTTTTAATTAGAAATAATAACTAAAATCTACAATCAGCCTATGAAAACTCCAAGTTCAAAAGCTGACAAAAAATAGAATATTCCCTTCCCTTTGACAGAAAATGTAAATGCTCAGGAACCCTTTGCAGATAATTTGGATTATTTGGCTGATTAAAGTGTGACTCTTAAAATACAGAACCTTTTTACAATATTCTAATTTTCTAAGATTCTTAATTTGAGGGCTTTTCATAAACTGCATTACATAAACATCAAAATTATAACAACTTAAGGCTTGAAATATCACGCTTTGCATGTAATGAGTCTATATCTTATATTATTTTCTTGTTTTATGATGAATTATTGAAATAAATAAACTTTTCCTTGATATCTTAATTTTTTCGCTGGGTGTAATTTGCAATTTGTTGAGCTACATCAGATTACTACCCAAGTCCAGTTCTGGAGAGCTACCATCCTGCAGCTTTTAGCTCCATTCCTTCATTATTTTACACTTGAATTCAATATTCCTGTATAAGCCTGGTAACAAGGAGTTAATTTAATTCAGATGTGTTGGAGAAGGAATGCATCTGAATGATTGTAGCTTAAGAGGGATGGATTTGGGATTTTACCTAAAAGGTCTTTTGTGTCCAGCTGCAATTTGTTGTCTTATAAATGAAGTACCGCTTCTGTTCTCTCAAAATAAGATGTGGTGCAGAATACTAATGAATGTCCCACTATCTCAAATCTCAAATCAAAAGTCCCATTCCTCAAATGTAAATGTGTTGTTTAAGCCCATATGACCAATTTTTAATCTGGATATGGTTGGCTTTCCTAATCTAAACCCACCTACAAGTTTTTTCTTCCTTTCACCGTTTCACAGGCGTCTTGCCTTGAAGATCTTGTCTGCTGTCTGAATGACTGGGTTTCAATGAACATACTGATGAACTTGAGTCGGAACAAACTAAACTTCTCAATGGATGGACTTCCTGAATCCATCCCTTAACTCTCCTGAGTATACAGAGTGTTCATCTGTAATTCTTTTCCCGGGTTTATAAATTTCATGTATGTTGGAGCAGGGACATTTCTAAAAGTTTCAGGGCAGCAGCTGTTATGGTTTGGGAGTTTTTACCTACCAAGAATGTTATGAATTAGCTACATCTACCAACTAGCTAGGAGGAGTACTAGTCATTAAGAAGGCTAGCCTAGCATCACTGAAATGACGTTAAGAAGCGATTACTGGCAGGCTAATTCTTATGCTTGTAAATGATGATTTTTCCTTCAAGGTCTTGTTAATTTTCAATAAATTTGCTGTGGGTTGTAGTTTGATGGTTTGCCTCTAGTATTTTTGGGTGGGGGGTCATTGTGGGACAGGCGGGACAGGAGTACGAGTCTTACTAATTAATATCGATGATATGCAAACATCTCACCTTTGACTTAATCTTACAGAATTATTTGAATTAAAAAAATAAGATGAAAAAAAACCATTTATACTACAATGAAAAAAATGTTTTGCCAAAACATGGAGGGAACAGGATTACCATGCATTCAATAGCCAACCTAAACTAACACCTTAAATACATCTCACAGTGTTTCCCCTTCCATAGGTGTTACCGTGGCGCTCCGCCATGGCTCGAATTAGAGCGCCACGCTAAAAAATGCAAACCTGCCAACCTGTGGGCTACATATTTTGGGTTGCAAGTACGTAACTACGCATGTATATGAGCTGGTATGACGTTGGTACGACTCGCCCCGCTAAAGTATGAAAACAAGCTGTGGCATATGTGCGTTACTCATGTCTGATAGCACGATGCAGCAGCGTGGTGGAGGAGTTTCAACCAATCATTGAAGAAAAGCGGAGAATAACGAATGTACCGACTAACTTCTGCACCACCCCTCCTCCATACTATCTCCTGCCTTCTACATCAGCTCTGCTTCTGTTCCTCAGTCGCTGCATCTGGGCTAAAAGGTAAAAGTGAGTCTCACACCTGCCAGCTTTCAGTAAATATGAACGGTAACGCCTAACGTTACTTTTACTTTGGAAGCATTCGAGATGAAATTTAAGTGGGGAAAAAACAAAAAATGAAGATTTGCGTTCCTCACGAACCAAATACTTTTTCATTCTTACTTGAGTAATTTCATGGATGGCTACTCTTACCTTCTACTTGAGTGAAAATATGCTGCTTTTACTCGTGAAATTTTGGGTTGCTCTACCCACCTCTGATCATGATCAGTTAAATGCAGGAGACATGAGTGTTGTAAAGGTTGGATCACCTGCTCACTGCTGTTTCTGATTGTGTCCGATTTAAGGGATGAGCGGACATACGGCCTCTAAAGACGTAACTCTCCTTGTTTAGAGTTATACGTTTCCAACTTGCAGACGTGTAAATACGGAAGCGTTCTTAAGGAAATGGGCAGCTAAAAAGTGTTGGGACCTTTCGAACAGTAGAAAGAAATGTCTAAAGCTGTTTTTCTCATTTCCTTTTTGTTTGTTTTTGCAGATTTCATCCATAAAATTACAGTGCAGGCATCGCCGGGCCTGGAAAAGAGGCGGAACTCTCCAGATTTGGGTTCAGGCTCCTCGCCTTCCTTCGGCCCACGGTTTCGTGCAATCCAACGTGAGTATGGTTATTTTCTCCCACAACTTGGTCACACTCAGATCTGTCTACAGATGCTTGAAGAAAAGCATAGAAAGGAGTGGAGCAGTTTGCAGAATTGCTCCTAATCATGCCTGTACCTACAGCCTGTGTTGCAGTATCTCTGTTTCTGAGACTCCGTGTTCTTTCATGTTGCCTTAAACACACGCCTTTTGTCTTCCCCTTGTTTTCTTGTGGGGCCCCCTTCTCCCTTTATTATAGTCTGCTCCAGTCTAAATATTATCTGACTTCCTCTGAGCTGCTCAGCATTTTTCTTTCCCCAACCGCTCACCTCCTCTGTTCACTGCAGTTACTACAATTTAGCAGGAGGGGGAGCCATTCCGCTTTGCTTCTCAGGGAGAAGCTGTTTGGATATTCATACATGCAGCAAGAATGACTTAATTGAATATAAGCTGAGGTGGGGGCTCCCTATGGGAACGGTTTCAGGCGCCACAGAGATTTACAGTACTCTGCTTGGCCGCACTCTTGGACACATTTACTGTGGTTTTGCAGGGCTACTTTTAAGAATGTTGTAATGTGTCCATGATTTTTTGTTTTATCTAAAAATGTTAATACATATTAATAGCAGGTCATAAAAGCGACTCCACAAAACAGTTTCTGAAGGAATCAATATAAAAGCCCAAATTAGAGTTAAAAAAAAATAATTTGCAGAAGTGCCTTGTAGACATAACAGCTCTGCTGGCTCCATTTAATCATTAATTGGTCCGACTTTTTTTCTTTTACTTCCAAATGACTCTTTAATAGTAGTTACTAAGCCACGAGTGGGGCTCTCATTAGAAGATTTCTCCCTCTTCGAACCAAGCAGTGACTTATCTCTTGGTATTTATGTGGAGAACAGTCGGACTGGCTTGCATTACTCTGCTCCGAGATAACAAGAAATTCAAACGAGTCCATAATTCTAATGTGTTGGCTAAATTTACGACTCCTGAGGAGCGGTTATGTGCAAATGTAGCTTGCTGTGACGTCAGAATGAGGCAGGTTTTGCCAAATGATACAAGACGGCAAAAAAAGTGTAAATAAAAATAAAAAAAGGAAATATGAATAGACGTATTTTCGTCATGCTTGGAGTTTTTATAGAGGTAGCAGAGACCTAAATGGCAACACAAAAGGATGAAAACCGTGACTTTTCCATGATATGTCCCGTTAGTGATTGCAAACCAATCAGGTTAGAGCTTCTGACTTCTTTTTTATAAGTGAAATCCTAATACAAGACAGAAAAGAAAACCAAAAATGCATATAAAAATATAAAATACACTCAATCCAAGCATGATCATGATTATGAGAGCCACATAAAAATATACTAGTAAACAGGTGGCAATATTAGAGCGGGAGGTGTTTCGAACCTGCTGTCTGATTGTCATAAAATTCCAACACCATCATTATTTTCTAAATGATATCTTGGCGGTAAGCTAGTAAACTGCCTCTAATATAACACAGGTTAACTATCGAGCCTTTTACATTTCTGCACCGAGACTGCACCGATTCCCCTTAATTGCTATTATTATTTTGCTCCCAATATTTGAAGCGCATACAAGTCTACTGGGTTGCTAAAGCGTGGACAATCTCCACCTGAGTAAATGCTGTATGTTTAGAAAGGAGATTTGGTCATTGTGCCTCTCCTCATCAGCTACCAGCTCCATTCACGTCACTTTATGGTCAGGGGGTGCGCTTTCTGGAAGTGTTCCACTACTTAAACCCGACTGAGCTAATTGGAAGACTATGGCAGGTTTGCCTCTGAGGTCGAGTCACTGCGGGCTGCTAACCGCGCAGAGCTAATCACGTTCCACATTAAAGCTGAATTTGGGTTAAACAGTGGCAGCTGCTCTTTGTATTTCTTGTGGATGTAAAACTAGCTTGTTTAACTTATTTATTAGGTGACAGTTTTTTATTTACATGTTTTTTTTTCCGGGTTGCTTTGGCATCATTTGGCTTGTATAGAGCTTTAAAACTCCACATTTAACAACTGCTTCACTTAGGCTGGATGACACCAACAAGGATCTGCACTTATCAGACTTGGTTTAAAATGTGTTAGACCAGATGCAGAGTGTAGCTTTTACCCATATACATCAAAATATTGTTGAAAAAGAATAAAATGATGCCGAGTCATGAAAAGTATTGGCGGCTTCACAAGATATAATCATAAAAAGTGGGTTTAAAATACATGGGTCCCAGTGTATGGGGTCTGACATATTGAATGCTCCCTTCTACGGGAGTTTATGTGGACAAAATGCATTTACTGATTTTTGAACACATGGTTACATCGCTATCCCCTCGTCCTCTATAAGAGGTTCGAATGCAGAGTTCTATGAAGAGACTGAAAAAAACTCTTTCTCCAACACGGAGCGACTGACCAACCTGACAGGTAACAACATTCACCATGTTTTCTCAAACCATCGCCAGTCACGGTGATGAGGTGTAAAACTACTCTGAAAGAAGGTCATTTATTTCAACTGAGGTCATTCTGTCTAACATGTACAGAACATAATACAGTTTATTCATAAAAAAACATCTGAATAATATCACTAACCTACAAAATGATGAAAACTTTGACAATTTATAAATGTAGTTGTTTTACACATTAACCTCTTCACTCGATGCCTGTGATGAAAATGAGTCTGATGTTCTTATCAATCAATGAATCAAACAAACTTTATTTATAAAGCGCCGTTCCATCTACATAGCTTCTCAAAGTGCTTTACAGACTAAAATGACCCCACAAGCCCCACCCTTCCCAAACCCAAAATAAAATAATCATCACAAATATATGATAAGGAAGACTGCTGCCAGAGGAGCGCAGAGACCGCAAGGGTTCATATGGTAAAAGCATTTCTGAAAGAAAAGAAGGCCCAAGACCATTAAGACACTTGAAAACCGTTAAAAGAACCTTAAAATCGATGGTTAAACACACGGGGAGCCAATACAGTGATTTTAAGACCGGTGTAGTGTGCTCCCGCCTCCTGGTCTTTGTCAGGACACGTGCTGCTGAATTTTGTAAAAGCTCTAAAATTGAGGTAGTCTTTTTGGGAAGACCAGAAAATATTACAATAATCAATTCTACTGGTGATAAAAGCATGCATGAGCGTCTCCGTATTGGCCCGAGAGAGAATTGGGCGGACTCTGGCGATGCTCTTTAGGTGATAAAAACCTATTTTATTAATATTTCTTATGTTTGGAATAAAAGACAGGTCATAGTAAAAAATCACGCCGAGGCTCTTCACTTGTAAAGAAGTATTAAAAGACAGTGATTGCAGTTTTGGTAGAAGTTTCTCTCTCTGAGCCTCAGGACCGATTATTAAAACCTCAGTTTTGTCCTGGTTGAGCTGGAGAAAGTTTTCTGCCATCCAGGATTTGATGTCTAAAATGCAGTTAAAAAGTGCATCCATTGTCAATGTGTCATCAGGAGACATGGAGAAGTACAACTGTGTATCATCAGAATAACTGTGAAACTTAACTCCATGTCTTCTGATAACACTGCCAAGAGGGAGCATATACAGGTTAAAAAGCACTGGGACTAAAACTGAACCCTGGGGCACACCGCATGTGATCTTGTGGACCTTAGATGAACAGTTATCAAAACTTACCATTTTGGTCATTTTGGTTCAGCTATGATTTCGCTGAACGATCTTTTGCAGTCGTATTGCAGAATTTCGCAATAGCAATTTATGGCCTTATGGCCTAAGGTTGTCACTCTGTCATAAAAATACCGCTTGCTTGCAATGATTTAGGTATGTACTCCGACTATCACCAGCAAACTACACACTTTAAAAAAGAGTTTAAAATTGTATCTGTCTTCTTTTAAAGGGATATTCCACCCCTTAGGTTAAGGCGTCGCTCAAAAAGACTAATCATTCAAACTAATACTATAACATTAAGTAAACGTGCGTCACACTAAATCTTTCCACCGCAGGTGCAATAGAATTTAAAATTAAACCATGATTTAAACTCAGTCGCCCACTGACGGAAACAATAGAGAAAAGAGGATACAATAAAGCAGTGTTTCTCAACCTGTGTCTTATTGCAAGGGGTCCTTGATGATAAAATAAATATTTTTTAAATAGATCCGCTGACATTTATATAAATGGATTATTTATCTACCTAAACTACAGAAAGTAACATAACCTTCTTTTTCTCTTTCACAAGTCATTCATTGTACAGGTCCTGCTTATAAAATTAGAATATCATGAAAAAGATGATTAATTTTAGTAATTGCATTTAAAAAAGTATAACTTTTATATTGGATTAATTTATTGCACACAGACTGATATATTTCAAATAGTGTTTTTCGTTTAATTTTCATAACTGACGATTAATGAAAGTCCCAAATTCAGTATCTCAAAAAATTACAATATTTTGAGCATTAATAATATTGAAGACACCTTTATACAGGAGTTTTTTAGAAATTTATAATAAAGTAGATTTTTTTTAAATATAGTATATTTCAGAAATATGTAAATATAACAGCATAATGTTTAATGAATAATGACTATCATATTCTGTTGCTGATTTATGGTTAAGAACCACTGCATTAACGTATACAATAACCTTAATGTGAGAAAATAATTTAAAGTTTATCTTATTCCTTATCAAAATTAAAGTGATAATGTTGCGCTAAAGCAGCACTGCTGAGAGGGTGAGAAACAGAACGTTTCCTGCAGTGTTCTGAGTCAACACTAGTTATACAAAAATTGTCACAAATCATCACTATTGTGGTCTCCAGCAAGAATAAACATTAACAAATGAAAAATGTTGAAAAAGAAAATACAAAAGCAAAAAAAAGTTAATTGTCCATATTGTCAAAAATCTTTTAAATGGGTTCATTTACAATAATGTACTAAATGTGAAGAGGATTTTTGGTCCCCATAAACCTTCCTCGGAACAAACCCAGCATCAGGATTATATTTGTCTGTTTCCTCATGAAGTCAGACATTTTGGTTGCTTTGAGGGGTTTGCACCAATCAAATACAAAGTCTTACAAACTTTTCTGTTTCCTGTCATTGATCCGAGTTGCTGCAATCAAAATAAATATTTTTGCAGTTAGGTTAAATTGAGCACTTGTTGAGTTTTCTCTCTTTGAGGACTGTGTGGGGAAGGGGCATCAGCAACAATCTTGCCCAGGGCACCAAAGTGCTCAAGGCTGTCCCTGCTAAGCTGTTCAAATCGTTACATGAATAAGGCTTGCTTATCATTTTCTGCCAGTAACTTCATCCTGGTTTTTCTCTCCTCTTTCTCCAGTCAGTCCCAGCGACAGCAGCAGGACGTTTGGTCTGACCACTGTCCGATCATTAGAGACGCCCTCTCACAAGCAATCCAACGGAGACCTGAGGCTGAACCCACACTGGAGGCCCCAGAGCCCAAAGAGTCCCAAAAGCCCCAAAGTTCTGCGGCTGAGTCCCCAGGAAAGGTACGGCAGGACTTTAAACCAATAGTAATGTCCTAAATGGGTTCTGGTTGGTTCTTTTTAAACAAGCGGTAATAAAAAAAGTTAATACAAAACGTATTACACATTTCAGTCAAATGCAATGATATCACTTGTTCACGATACCGATACTTGGTTCAGAGTACTTGCCAATACAAAGCACCAATGCCAATACTTCTACCACAAAACGATTGCAAATGAGTTGGGTAACGGGTTTTATTTTCTTCTCTGCTTTTTACAACTAATGAAGGTGAATTGGATAAAAAATAAAATATTAATGAAGATGAGCACAAAACGATAGTACAAAAATAAACATCTGTTTCCGTGAAATTATTGCAGGGTTTCCACATTTTATGCATTGATTCATGGTATCGGTTAACCAATACCTATATAAGTATATTAGAACAGTATCTCCCCCAATACCAGTAACGGTATCGGTGTATTTCTAAATGTTGTCACTTTTATATAATTCACCATTGTTGTAACAAGCAAAAAAAGGGACACCAGTTTTCAGATTCATAGCATTTTTATAGGCATCTCTCCACCGGCTCGGATTGACTCGGCTCGGATCGACTCCTTCGCAGTACCGTTTACTCTCCACCAGCAGAAGTTTGGCTGAGCCGCTCCGAGCCGATACTATTTTTCGTACCGCCTCAGCTGTGGTTCCATCCGTGCTGAACTGGTACTGAAAAGCCACGTCCGACGGCTGTCGGTCACTGATTGGCTGGAGGGCGGAGTCACTGGAGAGTAACTTGACAGCGTCTTTTAACAACAAACTTTTAACAACAAACCGACCGCCATTTTGAAACCTCGCTACAGTTTGCTGAAAGCAATGACCACGTTAAAAACCAATGCTGTGAGCCAAACGGAGTTTCAGCATTTCTGAGCTTGTTGGCTGAAGAGAAGATTCAGTGTGAGCTGGATGGAGCTGCTCGCTGTGAGAGGCTTATCAAGGTGGAGTCGGGGCTGATCGTGGTTCATAGCCGATGGCTCTCACCTGCAGGCCGAAGCAGAGAAACAGAGAACGCCGAAGTCCTGAACTCCCTGTCTCATACTCTCGGTAAGAAGCAACTTTAATATTAACCTATTCAGCTGCATATTATCTTCAGTATGACAGTTCTTTTTATTATCAGTTATCCAAATTAGTTCTGATGCCTTTTTTTGTTTTTTCAAATATGAATGACCTACTTAAGTTTTCTGCAGCACAGTGAGACATTTTTGTTTCTATTCCTTAATTTTAATAAGTGGTGTATGTTTTAAATGCACTGTAAGCATAATACTTTAAAAAAATATCTGCGATCCGTTGAAGCGGGATCAACACCTTCTTCTGATGGAGCAAAAGCAGGAAACCGGCTTACGGAGGGTGGAAATGACACGATGCCTTCAATCAAACCTTCCTGGGATACTGCAGACTAAACAATGACCCACAGACATGTGCAGCTGGAGTTTTGTTTCCGAACTTTTTCTATACCTGTCCAATAAAAATGTCCAAGTTATACGCTTGTATTATCATTTGCAGTTTCATTACATGCTGGTTGGTGAAATCATTTTTCAATATTTTGTCTGGCATCAGGGTTCAGCAACATTTTAAAAATCTGATAATATCATTTGCTCCGGCTGTTAAAAGTTAAAAAGTATTGCGCTGCTAAATGAGTAAACTGCATACATTTGAAAGCTGCTGAAAAACCTAAGCCTACTCAAAGATGAGATATTATCTGTAAAACACATTGTAGTGGTGATATAAAAAAACTGAAAACATTTTCAAAGCACACAGCTTTAATACAAAACATACAGTTGTGGTTTGTAATTCATAGAATTCATAGCATTTATATGGCAACTCCTTTCTTTAAGGGGACACAGAGGCGAAAAGCCGTGTCGCTCCAGCGCTGGACGTAGTTTGTTGCACATGTAGATGAATTTGTTCCGACATCCTGAAGTTCTGCAGCCACAGAGCTTCGGTGAAACCCAGAACAATGTCTCATCACTGCAAGGCCCGGTTAAACAACCAAACTGACGGTCGGCTGAGACGACTTCACAGAGCAGTCATCTGAAACAAGCACACACAGACTACTTATTAATAAAGCCAACTTGTTAACATAGGTTTTTACGCTGGGCTTTAGCGAATAAATAGATACCCAGAGCGTATTTATAGCCCAACACATGTTGGTATGTAGTATTTGCATCGGCTTACCCACACAAGCACCGGGGTCCTGTCGCGTCATTCTCCTACAGAGCTTCTTAAACTCCTTTGTACTACTCCACCGTGTTTTTCCTTGCAGTGTGCAGCTTTTCAGGGGTCTGTATTCTTCGATTAGAGAGGCTTTCTCTTCGACGTGCGTCTCCAGAAATCCACAGACTGAGCAAAAAGCTCAGGATCGCTAGTGAAGTCGCCATTCTTCTTCTTCCTCTCCGTGCCTTTGTGTACTTCCCGCTACGTACTCTGGGGCCGCCGACCATATGACGGGCCCGCTCACTTCAGACGCTCTGGTTTGTTGTAACTGTGAAGCAAAACTTGACGAGTCGAGCCGTGTCGAGTCGCGTTACCAAAAGTACCGGTACGGTACAACTCGGCAAAAGGTACTAGTGGAGAGATGCCTTATGTGTGGTAGACGTATCGGCACTGGCAATACCAAGTAGTCAGATCCAAGCATCGGTATGGTATCGGTTTGTGAAAATGTGGTATCGTTGCATTCCTTAAATATATCAAATACACTAAAAATTATGAAGAAATTCTAATAACTCCAGACATGCCTTAAATCGTATGAAGGCAAATGTTCTAGGATGTTCCGCTTGTTTTCCCGTCATCTCTGATTGGAATCCTACTTCCTTCCAGTTTATCCATGAGGGCCAAACTGCTGGGCTCGGACAGCAACGAGAACGGAGACTCCATGGACGACTTCGAGGAGTACCGACCCCCGACACCGACCTTGGCCTCCACTCAGAACGGTACCGCCCCCTCCGCCCCCGTTGAATGTGCCATTAGTATCGGAGTGTGGAGTAGAAACAGAAGCTGGATGAATAATAAATGTGCTGTCTCATTACTCTGTCTTTTTTTCTGAAAACTTTCTCCCTCTCTGTCTGTGCAGGCTCCTCGTCGAAGGACAGCCTCCGGCTTCCTCCCTCTCAGGGAGACTCTGGCAGCGAGGAGGGGGGTTACTCCCCGGGCGGCTCCCCCATGCCCGAGAGGGGTTTCCTCGGCGGCATGATCAAGAACACACACCGGGCGTTGCTTGGCTGTGGCTCCCTCTTGGCCTCCGTAGCGCTAGGTCGAGGTCTGGATGTTCCCCCTAGAGCGCCCCCTCGAACTAACCCCCCATCCTCTGAGGAGCGCACCTCCTTCGAACTGGAGATCTCCCACCCCAGGCCCCTCATAACAGACCCCCCCGTGGTCGATGACCTCATCACCTTCTCCACCTCCGAGCCGCTCCCTCGTCCCCTGTTGGACTTAGCGCTGCGGTACCAGGAGCTCAAACCGTTGCCCCTGACGCCGCCGCCGCCCAACCCCCGCGAGAGGTCTGGCCCCCGGACGCCGCAGACGCACCACAGCCCACCGAGTCCCGTGACGCCGCTGCAGCAGGACGCCGCCGTACCAGCGGACTGGACCGCTAGTTCTGGTTCTAGCAATGGAGAGCTGAGCAGCGAGGGCTGGGAGTACAGGCCGGACAGGAGGAGGAGGTCCAGCTATGGCCTGCATGCTTCTCAGCTAGGTCAGTGGCTTTTCTCACCTTCAAAAAAAAAAAATCAGCAATGCAGCCGTTTCATTTAGAGGTCAGTTATCTAAGGCTGTATGACTGAACAAGAGATTGCATCAGGTTGCATTCAGGGACTCTGCAGGAAATTACATTCTACCCTCTGCTCTTTTAATCCTAGAAAGTGTTTTTTTTTTCTCTATTACTTTGTCTTCTACAAGTCTCTCCTTATTGGAAGTGCCGTTTTAAATCACCAGAGTGCTTCCTTAAAGCACCCGCTCTTCCTCAGATTGGGGTCCGGATTTGCCTTTTGATTTTGCGTCGTGATTCATTCGATCCCCGTAACCGTGCTCGCTAACCTGAATCCAGCTCTAACCTTGAATTCTGCAGCAAAACAACGCTCCCCACACAGCTCGCCCAGTATTATCTTTGTCTGGGATTTTTTCTGATTCATTTAACAGAGCAGGGGTGCTTCATTGCTGCAGGAGCTTTTTTCATTTGCATCAAAGCTTCTCTGCAGACATTTGCATATCTCAGGTAACAGCTGGCCCTCGCTGTACTTCACTGCTAATACTTGCTTAGCAGAGCTATCAACCAGTTGTTGTCGTCTCTCCCCCCCCTACCAAGATTGAGTTTCTGTTTCGTCGAGTAGCTGAGGATGAGTGCACCAAATGAGAAAGAAGTGTTACAAATTCATAAACAGCCAATCTGGGGTCTTTCTGCTGGATAGCAGGATGAGTTCTTGTGGAGCTCAGAGATGAATTGGTGCCTTGCAAAAAGTTCATAATGTCATTGTGTTTGTTTTTGTGGCGTAGCGGCAAGAAACGTCACTGTGTTTCACTTAGAGAAATAGTGTGGACTAAGAGGAAAATAATGCAGGACATCCACATTTTATATGTGAAAATATGAAAAGTGTCATTTTCCTTACAGTAAGTATTAGCCCAGTCTGAATATCCCTTTGGCTGACTGGTTAGCGCGCATGACTCTCACCCGGGAGTCGTGGGATCGAATCCCGCCCGGGCCCTCGTTGTCTACCGTGCCACATACGGGTATATTGATACATGTATTTGGGTTCTTCGATACGGCCCTGTTGATTACACTCAGGTTTACCGAACGAATACAAACGAAAGGACAGAATTCAGGAAAGAAGGTTGTTTCTTTGAATTATTAAAGTCGAAAAAAGAAGAAATTAGTAGATTTTTATTGATTTTTCTTTGTTAGCAGATGTATTCTGTGAACAGTGATTTTTATTTTTATTTTTTTTTTGTGCACCATTATCCCCTAGTCTGAAGGGAAGGAAAGCATCTTTTAACTCAAAATTTTAATAGAGCCTGTTCTGTCAAACACGGCGCGTTTCCACTATCAGGACTTCACTATGTAGGCACCTTCTGAGATGAGAAGGTCAGATGCTTCTGTTGGCCCCTAAAACGCGCACCGCTCCTTTAAGGGAATGGGCCTGAGGTTGTGGAATGTTCCCCCTCTTTTTCTCCTTTATGATTGGTGTTTTATAAAGTTTGTACAAGCTTTTAAATAATTACTTTTATTCTTGACCTGACTCCTAGGGGGAAAAAAATGTATGACCTAACCCTGAAAAAAAATATTTTATAATTGACCTGACCCTGAAAATTGTTTTTATTGTTGAACTGACCAAGAATAATCATTTAAAAAAATGTTTTTTTTTTACCTGACCGTGAAAAAAAGAATCATTGTTTTATTGTTGACCTGACAGGGAAAAAAAGACCCTCCATAGCATGATGTTTCATAGTGGGGACGGTGTTGGGTAAAAAAAGTTGTTCTGGTGTCACCTCGACAGAGCTCTTTCCTTCATAGGTTCACTGACCTGTCTGCTGTTTTCCTTGGTTTTCATGCCGATGTTGGTTCTCTACTGGAAAAGATGAGATGAACAAAAAAGACGATGCCTACATAATTAAACGAGTGTGTTTTAGCTAAACCGCCCTGATAGGTTTGTTCACTGGAATGACGCAGGCGACATACGCTGAGGTTTCCTGGCAGCGTGCGCCTGAAACAGAGACGTTTATTCAGAGAATTTTTTTCTTACTTTACCCTTTTTCTTCCTCCATAATATTCCGCTGCTCTTGTGTGGCTCCTGATTGCTCACTCTTCTCAGCTGAAAAGCTCGGCAGTCTTTCAGGGGAACTGTTGATGTATATAATGCCATTTGGCAGAGGCGTCACATTTGGAAACGGCAAATGTTCACTCAGGGTGATTTATTCTGAGTTTAATGTTCTTGTCAGCGGCAATTTACGCTTTGTCTGCTGCTCTTGCAGCTCTGTCAACTAGTTAAACAGCACTATGTTGCACTTAATTGAGACTAATTACATCAACATTCCTCACTTGTAATTGCTCCATTTCAAGTTTTTTTTTCTACAGTAACGTTGTGCTTTCATCTTTCTACTTTTGATTAATTTCGCTACACAGGTTTGTGTTCTGCAGGATTTAAAGGGAAGTCTGTATTGAGCTGAGAGGGGCCTGAATACAGCGCTTCAGCTATTAGAATCCTGATAAAGAGACTGTTTAAGAGATGCTAGTGTTTATTGTTCAGTTTATAACTTGAGTGTGTTTTATTGGGATTTAATGGGTTAAACCAACACAAAGTGGTGCACAATTGTGCAGTGCAGAGAAAAAGAAACTTGGTTTTCAAACATTTTTACTACTATCCTTAAAACAACCTTTTCGTTGCTGTTACAGTTGCAAGTTTTTTTTTCTAACCCTGAAGAATATTGCACACATACATTTTTAACGGAATATTCCTTTAAACTTTAACTCTGGCATGTAAAACTGCTATTGTTGGAATTAGCTTGTGACCGATGCTAATGTTAGTTTATTATGTTCGTTCAGATTTCCAGACGCTTTTGATAACTTCCCAAAGCCTTTGTAAGTGTACTAGTGACGTGTTGACTGTTTATTGTTTTAAGATTTATTTTAACTATGTTTCATCATTTTAAACAGGCTAATGTGTCAGCTCGTTGATAGCTGAATACATTTTTCTGTTTTTAACATGGACTGTAAATATGGTTAGACAAACTCTCTTCTGACGTCACCCATAGGTTTCCGAAGAGTAGAAAATGAAGCCAACTGGGCGGTTTCCAATGCCGCCATCTTGGCCGCATCACTTGCCTCGTTACTCTAATGCTGTATTCAGACCAACCCCTTGTGTCAGCGTCAGTTGCGACAAGATTACGTGTAAGTCTATGGTAGAGTACGTCAGAGGTCCGTCAAGGGCTCTGCGTTGCGTTGAGTACGTTGGCTCCGCCAACGACGCTCGTGTTTCATATGGCAACGTACCAACGCATGCGTTACAGAAGTTCAGCAAGCTGAGCTTTTGACTGACCCAACGCAGTTAACGCAGTGCGGCAACCAATCAGAGCGTCTCACTGTAGTTATGTCACTATACACGTATCTTGAATAAAGCGCGGGTCCAGTGAAAACATTTTCAACAAACGCAGATTTAAAAAATAAGAAATAACACTTACCAAAGTCAGATGGACGGGCGCTCCTAAAGAGGAACAGAGAACCTGTAGTTGGTGTCCTGGTAGGAGATTTGAGCTCCGATGCGGCGGAGGTCATAAAATTAGGCGCGGGAGAGACGGAAGTAGCACTGAAAGCAAACCTCATCCATACGTAGCTCCGGGAAGAAATAGTTAAACTCCCCAAACTCAGAATGCATCTGAATAATGGCCGCTGATGCACCCGATGTCAACATTGTCTAGCTTTATCTAACTAATAAAGCCAAGCCACTCTCTCGATATAGTCCACCATAGTTTAGAACGTACGGCGACAAAGGAAGGCCCGCCCATGCTTTGTTTTTTTTCTCAGAAGCAGGCTATGGAAGCCAAAAAGTACATACGTCAACCTTCATGCGTTGGATGCCAGTACTGATCTAACTAGCCATCATCTCGTCTGTGGAGACTCCGAGTCTGCAGCCTTCCAGCCGATCTAGCCAATTCCTCTCTCTGATCCCCGCGGAGACCTCCTGCATCTCTGCTGCTATACCGCCTACCAGCCTTCTTCCTGCCCAACAGCGCAGGCTGGCCGCAGCTTCTCTGCTACTGTCACACGCCAACTTCACCTTTTCTGCCGCTACCCAACAGGCCGCCTGCTCCAACCTGCCTGTGAAAGGCGATAACAGCCCCGATCGGAGCTCCATTCCTCTTGGCAGCTGAAAAAAATCAAACCCATTCCCTCCACCGTTGCTGGCAAAGGAGAGACTTCTTGGATGGTTTGTTACTGTAATCAATAGCACAGCAAGCCATCTTTGTCCAATAAGAGCACGATCAACATCCAAAACCCAATAAAATCTGCAGAAGCAACTGACGGTGAAGTTTAGAAACATGGGGTTAGCTTAGACGAATCTGTCATTATAAAGGATACATCCTCAATTATTCATAATTTCAAGATTAAATTACTACTAACGGAGGAGTTAGAAAAAATGTAAACCCCTCAGAGTTGTCATGACGGTAAACCTGACCTTTTAAGCCTAAAAAAAGTTTTCTGAACCAGACTGTAAACATTTCTGCTGTAAAGTTGGCATTTTTAACATGGAAAGTTGCTCCTTTTTGGAGATGGCCCCTGATAGATGAGGAGGCACCTGAAGTTTTCGTCACTCCATGTTGGCTTCAAGTTCTATCAGCCGTATTTGCCGCTTGTTTTTTAATAATATGGAACAATGGAAGCTATGTGTAGCTTCCATTATTCTGGTGTTAAAATCTATATTCTGTTCTTTTATTTTTGACCCACTCTCAGGTAGTAGTGGGCAACATAAAAGGTATAAGGTAGAATTTATTTAAATTTAGCGAAAGGTCGAGATTCTGACTATACCTGCCTACTCAAATTATGCATTGTGTGTTTATAAGGTAACCCAGGAGGATAAATACTGACGTTCAGTGGTTGTCTTTACCCTAGACCAGGGGTGCCCAAACATTTTTCCCTTTGAAGGCCAAAGTTAAAATCTATTAGAGGGCCAAGGGCCAGATGTAATATTTTACTAGAAATATAAATATCAGTATTAAAGAATAGTAAAGTACTTGTATTAATTATAGTTATTTAAGATACTTTTCTGTGTAGTTACCATTCAGCAAAACAAGAAATAAGTCTTATTTGTCAATTTGAAACACATCTTAACTTCCTCATTTGATAGATTTTTTTCCTCCCAGTATGTTTTAAAATGTATTTTGTCTGTGTACCAATGATATTTTAGCATGGTAACCAAGGCTCATCGGATATTTAGCAAATTGATCAAATATGACAATTATAAAGTATTATAAAGTGAGCAAATGTAAATTTGTGCATACATCTACTCTACATTCCCTTTTTAGTTAGTTTTAAACCTAATTTGTGATATTTTAATTATAACGTAGGCCCAATCACTATGGCGGGAGGACTATATTCTGCCTAATAAATACTCATTGGGCCCATAAACACAAACAGTATCAGCAGCAAAAGAATAATCATATTGCAAACTTAGCTGATTGTTTGAACAAAGTGAACTTTTAAGTAAGACCCAGGGCAACCTTCCTGCTCCACCATTATGCTTTACTTAGTAGTTACCACATAAAATCCCTAGTGTTTGAATTCTAGTGTTACGGTAATGACCATTCGATTGTTGAGAATTTCTTTGATTTAGGAAAATATTGAAGGCTAACACTGGACTGCTCTGTGTTTCCTCCCCAGTTTTAGATCTACCCCTATGCCCAGACACACTGGACTATGAGGACAAGACCTCCGTGCCCTACGCCCTCCACCCCAACCCGGCGCTATGGAGCCCAAAAACCCGCCGCCTGGAGGTCAGCGTGATTCCCCGTCCGCGCCCGTCTCCCATCCGGCCCCGCATCGACCCTTGGAGCTTCATCTCGGCGGGTGGTGCCGTTGGCATCTCAGCAGGAGGCCGGAGCCCGCTCCGTTCGGACAGCCAGCCCCTGGGCTACCAGCCGTCGCCCACCAACCCCTTCACCAGCTGCGACCCGTTCCCGTCTCCGGACTGTGACCCCTTCGCCCTCAAGGCGGACCCTTCGAGCGGCTTGGACGCCGCGTCCCCGTTCGACCCTTTCTCCGCTCCCTTTCCGACCTCCCGCTCCGCCCCGTGCTCCGCCAACGGCTCGCCCACGCTGCCGTCTATCCGCGTGGCGCCCATAAGCCCGGCAGAGCCGGGCTTCGTGGACCTGCGCTGGGCGGCCTGCAGCAGGCCTCTGGATGTGACCAAAGAGAGAGCCCACCCCAGCAGAACACTGGGGCTCAAGCCCTTCAAGTCTCCCACGCAACTCAGAGACGATCGGTTCTGAATCCCCTTCCCAGTCGTGGATTATATGAAATGCAGACTTCATGCAAGCAGTTCAGTCCACAACCTCCTTCACTACTGTTTTTTTTTTCTTGTTCTTTTGTTGGGACGAGAACTTGGAACCTTAAAATTAAAATCCCCACTGAGGGGAGGGAGCTGCAGGCATTGTAGTTCTTATTTATACACCATCCGGCCCGCTTTGGAGAGCAGAAAGCCAGCCGAAAAGGCGACACAATGGATTGTGGGATACCTGCCTGTGAACCAATCGCTGGTGCCAATTTCATTTCTTCCCCCCTGTCTCTCTGTGTCAGCGCTGTCCCTTTTGAAGGATCAGAATACCCGATCTGCCGCCTCATCTTGAGCTTCTGTCATCCGGCCCGTATCGCCGGCTTTCATCTCCCCGTCGCTTTGAAGCGTTGT
The DNA here is from genome assembly GCA_028564705.1 of Apricaphanius iberus. Taxonomy (NCBI): domain Eukaryota; kingdom Metazoa; phylum Chordata; class Actinopteri; order Cyprinodontiformes; family Aphaniidae; genus Apricaphanius; species Apricaphanius iberus. The sequence goes on along the minus strand of JAPXFQ010000075.1, from coordinate 1,399,803 downwards.
GACAAAGCAGAGGTGGATCAGGCCATTTTTGTTACAGCTTCAGCTCTGCAGACTGAAAGCATTCAGGACAATGCAAGAAAATTGGAGTGCCTTATTTTGTGAAGTGTTTCTAATATATGAATATCTCTTCAAGGTTCCCGGAACCGTGTATCTGGTGCGTAAATGAAATGTAATGAATTTGACCTAAATTTCCAGATCATGTAAAAAAAAAAAAAGAAGAAAAAAAAAAGAAGTAACAAATCATCTGCGTGTAAATGTGCATCTGTGCCTCATTGTTGGAAAAAAAAATATTTTCTCTCTTCACAGTTTGGTAGCTTTATGGGAGAATCCACTCATGAGTAGATATTCTGGGCAGCAAATGAAATTCAGGAGAAAAACCACAACCCTGGTGTTTCTCTCCCTTCCTCTCCTTCAGAAGTAGAAAGCTTTCCAGTCACATTCCTCGGGAAATGCCAGGGATTGGACAGATCCACTCGGCTGGCAGGCGACGCGGCACAGGAAGCGGGACGGGGAGCCCTCCGCGCCCCCTCCTCGCGCCAAAGAATGCCACTGAGCGCTCGGACAAAAAGGTGCTTACAAATAAGCTGTTTTCAGCAGAGCCAGCAGGGATTCGCATGCAGAGGAGCACGCAGAAAGTATGGGTGAACTCACATGCCCTTTATTACTGGGAGCAAAATTACAGTCTTTGAATTTTCAAAATGCTTGAAAGATTTATTTGGAGGAGAAAAAAATCCCCAACCCAAAAATCTGCATTATTTATATAATCTGGATCTGGTTTAAAGAACATCATGTCGTTGGAGTTGGAGATAGTTATTAGAAAGCTTCTTCAGCTTCTCAAACTCTTTACAGAGAAAAAACAGAAAACAATGTGAAATCCTCTCTCCTCTTCTGTTAGGTGATATTTTTTAGGTGATAGTTTTGTAATGGAATAATCATCAATAGTTTCATGTAGTACAAAAATATGGAAGAGGTTTAGGGTTAATGGACAAAAAAGAAAACAAAAACCAAATGAATTCTGACTTATTTCCCCTCAAGATTCTGAAATTAGAGTCCTATTTGTGAAAATAAAGTTTGAATTCTGAGCAGTCCCCCCCCCCTAAATTCAGAGTAAAAATTCACAAGAAAAGTAAGAAATCTGAAATTAAAATCTGAGTTCTTACTTTTTGTCAATTCATTGTGGGAAATTTTTTTTTTTCTGAAAATAAACCTGGATTGTGACTTTTTTCCCCCCAGAAATCTAAAAAAAACTCCAAACAAACGTCTGAAATTAGTTCTAGTCCGAACTCTGAGGTTGGAGTCTGAATTTCAATAAAAATTGCTGAGTTTTTGTTAAAATTCAGATTTTTATAACAAGGTCAGAATACGAAAACAATATTCAGAATTGTTTCTTTTTTTTTGTGGTCCTTATCCCCTTACATAGCATGATATTCTCTACAGTGAGTTTGTAGAAAAATAAAGCAGACCAGATAACAGTGGAAGGCTAACATCTCATCAGTCCGTCAGTCCACAGTGTCCTGCATGTTTTAGATGAGTTCCTGCTCCAACAAAGCTGATTTAAATATCTTAACTTGCTCTTCAGTTTATCATCAATTTCTTCAGCAACATACCAGTCCCTTTAATTCCGGTATGCTGAAACAAAGAATCAGCTAAAACATGCAGGTCACAGGCCCCTAAAGGATAACCTTTCCACTGTTTTATATATTTTAAACCAAAATGACACAGGTGAAAGCTGCTGGTAATTTCTTTGCTTTTCTACACACTTGCAGCTAAGATACCGTCTTCCCCTACAGAAATGAGAATTATTAATTACAACAACTTCAAGCGTTATTTCAGTACCTGACACGACCTCAAAAACACATCACTTCTCACATTTCCCTCCAACCCTAACCCACCCTCACGCGTTTCCTAGCTCGACCCGCTCAGACAATTCAGCATCCCGCTAGCTGCAGCTCTTTTACACGTCCCACCATGGAGTTGCCAGGCAACTAGCTGAGACGTTCAGGCCAAGCTGTGAAGTCACAACTGGTTGATTTGCAAGGCTATTTTTTTTGTGGGTTAGAATCATTTGAGTGCGCACCCTTCTCATCTAACCCTTAGATCTGTATCCATGTTATCCACTGTATCCACTATTAGTATTCCAGATTATTGGTGGCTTAGACGCATTCCAACCAGCGTAGACGAGCTGGATGTTCATGTCGCACGTCAAACACTGACGATGCTCAGACCCTTTTCATAGGATTTCTTTAAAGCCCCATGTGGGAAATGTTCATTTGCACCTTGAGCTGAACTCCCTGCTGCATCTGACATTACTTATCCCCAGGAGTGTGTTGAATATCAAAGTGAGGATTCATACCAGGCTCTAAGATTTGTTTATATCAAAATGGCCTCTTTATTACACGATTGTTTTCGAAATAACTGGCTGGATACGGCGAGTTAGCAGCTGAAAGAGACCCACTGCATTCACAGCACAAAGTCTTCCGGTCAGCTATGAATAGTTTGACATATTACAACGATTCGGAGCGGCTTCATCCCCGGAGGCCTTGTCATCGGAAAATAAATTTTTCGGCTCAGATTCCAGAGTGAAAAGCTTCTGGGTTAACCCGGCTAATCCCAGTGTGGAGCAGAGAATGCTGTATGTGATAATGAGCCTCCTGATAAGGGCGGGGGTAGAACTAACAAAGTGATCAGATATTTGGTTAATTAATTAGCCCAGACGATGCATGCGCCTTCAGCAATGAGCCCGTCTGCTTCCTGCGTCGGGCTCGCATCCAGATTTTTATTGTGTCCTGTTTAGTTTTTTTTTTCAGAGGCATTGTGAGCAGGTTTCTTCCGTTTCTTTTATTTTTCTGAGCCAGTGGCTACAGGTGCTGATTCCACCCGTTTCTTCATCTTCCTTGTAGCTAAGGCTGTTTCTTTTTCTGCAGCCTCACCTCACATCTTGTTTACCTGGTCGTTCCTCATTTTCTCCTGCCTTCTCTGAACCTTTTTTTTCTTCTTTTTAGCGCTTTTTCTTTCTCGTGAATAGTCCTCGCATTGGGTAGCGTTCAGTTCTTTAACGCCCACAATGTGCCGGAGATGGGGGTGGGTGGCATTTGTTCCAGGGCAGAGTCCATTTACCGAGGAGCCATTGTTTTCTTTTTGACACTTTCTGTTCTGGTCCAAATCGTTTACTTGGTTGTCGATTTATTTGCTGTCCCTCTTTTTACCAACTCTAAAATATTCATAGTTGTCTTAAATGACCACCATGTTTACTAAATGGCTGCTAGTGAGGAATAGACAATCATCCCTAGAGGGTAAAAAGTCTAAAAGCAATCAGCCACAAAACAGTGCACTGTAATGAATATAGAAGGAAAAAGTCGTCGTCATTTTGTACCTCAGGGTTGTTATTTCGTCCAGAGCTGCTCAACATATCAAATCACAATCATAATCGTGGTTTCAATATGTCCCAAAGGGACTGCTTGGATGCAATATATGCCATGCAAATACACTCTGCTTACCATTAATGTGTTTACCCTCTAGGATGTTCTTTCACCTTCCTTCACTGGCCTCTCCTAGTCTACATTTAATGAATGGCTTTATTCGGCATTGTAACCAGTGGTAACCAAAACTGTCTTTCAGCACAACCATCCAAGAGAAAAACGTACAGACACGACATACATCACAAGGATGGTCACGCAGCTGTTTTAATGGCCCTTTTCCATTAGTACGTACACACTGTGGCGCTACTCTTTAAGGGGTTCTTCGCTGGTGGTACCAGCTCCTTTTGTCAGGGCCTGCTTTCCTTGGGTTCCAACAGTGTAGAGTCGGCCTAAAAACATGATGTCAGAAGGCTGTTGGGGTAGCGTGACAACAGCGACCGACTTACAAGAAAGCGACCCACTATCTAAAAACGCGAAATAACGACTGGACGTATTCGGCGCTTTAAGCAAAATTGCAACACTGTAAACGGCACCGTGTTTAAGAGAAAATTGTAATGTTAAAATAACGACGTTATTAAAGCAGACTGTCGAAAGAATTGTTACATCAGCGGATCACTGGGCGTAGACACTTCTTGCAATCCTTCCCCGAAAAGATGTCTCTCCCAGCAGTATACAGTGCTATTAATGCAACATGGAGCGATCTAATTGGCTAATTGTTGTGGGCGTCTTCAACACCCCTCGTCAGAGCTCTGGTTTGGATCCGCCGTCTAGGATTTCTCCATTTTCTGGACTGGTCTTGGACAACTATCGCGCTCTGAAAAAAGGAAAGTCCGTACATTCCTGCATTGTCTCCCTGGTCTAGCTTCATAAATCCGTCTCATCTGCTTACATTCCTAAGTTTTGCTTCTTCACCTTAATGGACAGCAGCACACCTATGTTGTTTTAGTGCGTTGTTACAAAGATGTATAAAATCCAAGTATACATTTTAATCCCGGTACATTAGAAACAGACTCGTCAACTGTTTGAGCTGTAATAAAGCATTTACCCCGTAACTACAGAAAGGAAAGAACATTAACAATTTTATACTAACAGATGATGAGTAGGCCAGTTGCTAAGTATTTCAGTTTCTAAATAAATTCTAATCCCAACCACAGCCATTACAATCTTTTTATTTATTTTACTCAGGCACCGCCCTGTTATGACCATCCCTCCCAGCGGAAAAGAGCCAGTCGTGAACAAGTTCCTAAAGCTCATGGAGGTTATAGAGACATCATGGTGGTAGAAAGAGTTGTGAAGAAAACCTGGAGTAATTCCAATATTGTCATGGCAACATTTGAAACTAGAAAAAGTCTAAACCTTGTCGTTTTAGCATTAACTTGACCAATTTTTGCTTACATTAAACTTTAAGGAGATTCTAAGAAAGTTATTGTCATTTTATTAGCCAAAATGACCCCCCCCCCCCCATCTCTGCAAACAAAAATCTAATGCCTTGTAACAGGGATTGCGAGTGAACAATTAATTCCTTGTCTCGTTATTTTAACACATAAAGATGGGGGCTGTTTTATAATAGTCGATATCTTTGGGCGGCGGCTGTTTTTTTTAGTAATCAAGAAACTGAGATGATAAAAAACATTGGGCGAAATTGCTTCCGTTGCAGTTTTTCTCTGTGAAGCATCCTCCTCTTGCTTCCATTCAACAACTTGTCTAGACTAGATTTGACTTTTCCTACAGAGATTTGGTCTAAAGAACATTTATTGCCATTTTCTGTTTAATAATTGAGGACCTAAAATACGACTTGAAATAAAAGGAGTCTCTTGTGCTTCTCACAGATGATTACTTTCCTACCTGCAGTCAGACGGGGGAATGTTTTCCCTCCTGGTAATCACTTCTGCTACAGATTGACCCAGAATGAATAAGCGCTTGCTGTCGCACACAAAAAAAAATACTCCCCGCACTCAGATTCCCTGAACTTTGTTTTCTAATTTGCTGGCTGTGAGGAAAAAGGCTTGACACGTTTTATTCAGGCTGTCTTTGACAGGGATGTCTGATTCTTGGTTTTGGCTGTCATATTTAAGAAGCATAGCTGTCAGTCGTCCCCCTCTGCAAGCAACCTACGCTTTGACAAGAATGTCCTGATGAGTCTCTGCCCATCAAGCCAGCAGGCAGTCCGTCACCACAAGCCACTGTCCTGAGTACAGCTGACAGGTAGTCAAGTCCCTCCAGTCTGACTTGATGAACTTCATTTCAAGACATGCTTGGACCATTTACAGTAATAATTAAACACAAAATGGCCAATGTGTGACCTGATGAAAATCAGTTGTGAAGGCACTGACCTGCTTGTGACTCATCACAACTTGCAACAATCTTATAATAGACTATTACAAAAAGAAAGTCAGAAAACATGCCCCCTTTTTGGTTCATTTTAACCATAGTTAAAATTTTATTGGATTTAATGTTTTGCCCATTTACTTTGATTGAGACATCGGTTTAGCTATTCCACTCATTTATCATAAATAAAGGTTGGATATGGAACATCAACGCAATAGCGACATCTAGCGTGCGTAGGTTGTGGTTGCAGCAAAATAAAGATTGTGCCAGCTTTTGCGTTGCCTGATTCGCTGGCGATACGTCCAGTGACCAGCTTTAACAGTGGTCAGTTAGGAGTGGAGTCACAGGTTGGAGGGAACCTGTTAGAGGGGTTTAACTGACAGCTAAGTTAGCAAGTGTATTAGCTTACCGATCCGGGAGGAAAGTTGCAATTTCTGCGTGTATTTAATGCTGGAAATATTTAGTGTGTCCATCTAGTGTAGGCTTCACCTACTTTTTGTTGAAGTGCATCAATGCTGAACAGATTTGTGGAGTTCAGCCATGGATAGATTATGCTTCTGAAAGGAACAAGTTTGCTAGCAGTTATCTTCTTTTAAAAAAAACACCCTAAAAAACGCATCATGTTTTACTGATGTGTGATGACTTTAATAGAAACTGACCGGTTTAACCTTTTTAGCCATATCATATGGTGCTAACGGTACTTTTTTTTTACATGCATAATACATAACTGATGTGTTTGCTCCTAATATTCAACAGCCATCATATTCATTGATAGGCATTATAAATCTGTGTTGCGATTAAAAAGGAGGATACTGATTTTTAGATTTGAACAAAAACCAGTGAAACTAGTGGGCTGAGCTGGTAACAGCTGAACTGAATTAATAAAAATAAACTTTAAAAGCTAGCTAAACAATTTTATTTTGTTAGCTATCTTGATTAACTCTGCAGACTCTTTTTAAGCTAGCCAGCTTGTTCGAACTAATTTTAGCATTCAAAACAATCAGTGTTTTAAATGTTATTACAAAATTTAGTTTGATTTATGCACAACTTCCCACTATGTAATTTTTGCTTTTCTTTTTATTTATGTCTTTTTAGCTAAATCTGACTTGCTAGTCTGTTCTCGTCCAGTTTCCCAAATCACGCTGACACAATCCAATTCACTTCCATCAAAAAACAAACTGGGTAAATAACATAAATCAATGCACTATGTATGCAACTGCACCAACATGGTGGGATGGTGGATGTAAAAAACAAAAATATTACTTTCAAGCCTTCAGGGTAAACTAACCAAGCTCTGGAACAGAAGCACATGCACATTTGTCACTAAGGTAGGGAAATAATATCTATCATTTGAATGTCTAAAGAGGTAAGGAAAAACATAGGTTTCTGCAGGTTGGCTTTAAAAAAATTGGAGTTGGTAGAGTTCTTTTTTTGTATTTTATTTATTTTTGACAGTTGTATTTTTTCTCAAAAAATCTGAACTATTTAAATATGTTTTTACTTAAGCAAGCTAGTAATAATTTGACATTATTTAACATTATTAACTATAATATATATCACTATGTCTGGCTCTCACGCTGTTAGGCAGTTTCTTTTCTCTGATAAATGGTCAGTTTCTGTGGATGTGCTAAATATTTGTGGTTTTCAGGCCTGCTACAATTGCTTCTCAGCTTGCTGTCAAAGCCATAAACGCTATTGCCGATTTTTTAGCATTCATGAAAGTGAAACACCTGCCCGGACCTTTGTTAGGCCCCATTAGGCTGAGACCGAATGATTAAATCTGACCTTTCGCTGACTGTACAGCGACGGCGGAATCCTGGTGGGGATGTGGACAAAAGCCACGTCTGTGCGAGATGCCACCAGGTGCAGAAACTAATGCTCACTCTCTGAAACTGTGAATATTATTTCTAATTCTTTCAGCGTGGGCACACAAGGTCACAATCTGCTGTCCCTTCTCTTCCAATAACAATGAAAGCGAAATGAATAGGAGCTGTGAAAGGAAGGCCGATTGGTTTCCAAGAGCACAGCGCTGGCTCCTGCAGAGAACTGGCAGCGCGTCTGGAAAATAAACACAGATTTCAGCGAGGTTATCAAGTCCAAGGCTCAAATACGCTTCCCTCATTGAGCTCAACAGCATGTGGCAGCCGCTTGCTTGTGATTATTGCTCCGTCTAGTTACTGACACTCAATTACCTTGTCATCTTCCCCTCTGGCAGAAGCTATTCAGTTTGTAAATTTCTGTTTTTGGAGTATGGTACAGCCCTGCAGCAAATCAATTTGGCTGAATGAACTCTGATCGCCTGTTAGATATGGAGATGCTAAATGATTTATTACTGTTCGCTACTACCGATAGATGATCTTTTCTGCCTTTCTCTTGTTTATCTGGTAAGCCGATACAGATCCCAGTCCATAACTACTCTTTCAAGCTTTTAAAGGCCTGAAAAGTAAAGTTAAAGCTGCAAGTTTAAGAATTCTCATTTAACCCAAGTTAATTTAAGTATTTAAATCATTAATATATTAATTTAAATATTGAAAGCGGAAAACAATACCAGCCACCCTAGCAGTATGCGGGGGGAAAAATATCACCACCCCCATCTTAAATCTCCGGGTACCTGAATTGCCCACATTGTCTTGATATCTGATTTCAGTTTCCATAGCCAGGCCTGATTGCTGCCAGACTTTTACAGTTTAGGAAAAATCATTGAATTTGAACCTGTCTGACAGCATGGGTGAAGTTAATTATCTCAAAAAACAAGTAATGATTTGAAATTAAGACATTCCTGACCACTAGCTGTGAGACAGGGATGGTAATTGCTACGTTCCACTGGACGGTGCGGTTTGGTATATTTGGTTTGTTTCCTATGTAAAAGCGGCCCTTACAACCAACTCATGTCACACAGCATGTTCCATTGATTGGGGGACAGGTAAACATCTCTGCTTGCGACAAACAAGAGAACCACTAGTGCGTCACACTAGCGCAACACCCGTGTAGGTGCCTCTTTAGCCTGACCAGTGAAAGTCCATACGGTGCACCGTATAATAGCCTATCAACCCATGCTGTACCACTCATTGGAAACCAGGCATAACACTCCCTGTTACAGGTTGGAAACATAAACCCAAATGAGTCATTATCTGCAGATGAAGAAAAAATGACAGTGATGAACCTCCCACCCTCTACCCCAATTACTCCAGGAGGGCACAGTAAAACCCCAGAAGAGAGAGAGAAAAAAAAAACTGAGTAAAACATATCAGTTGCGATGTGATATTCTGCAAGTTTATTTTAATTGATGGAAGAATTAATTCTGTTGGTTCTATCCCCAAGGAAATTGTCTTTTCATTAGTTAGTGGCCTTAAGGTCAAGAGCATAAAAATGATCAAACGCACACTAATTCAATCACCTACTGAAAAACACGCCACTGTGGCAGAATTAAAACAATTTTGCAAAAGTGAGTGGGCCAAAATTTTTCCACAGTGGTGCAAATGACTCGCGATAACTCGACAGTAACATTTTAACAGTTACTGTTGCCAAAGATTATACTAGCTTTTAGGTTAATGTGGTATTAGTTTTTTCACATGTGGCCATGTTGGATTAGATTGGATTTTTTATGGGGGTGTTTCTAACTCGTCACAAAGCCTTTTGTATGTTCTCTGGTTATCTTTGATATTCAACCTAATTTGACGATTTGACTCATTTAAGTGTGACAAATAAGCCAACGCTGAGGAATTCCGTAAAGGCACAAGCACTTCCTCACAACACTGCATGAGAAAGTGCTAACTTGTAGTATCGACTGTCAATTACCCCCAATTAAAATCATGTAAGCCATTGGAAAGTAATTAAAAGAAGGTTGAGAGTACTAAGCAGTGGGTGGTCTCTTTCAGGTGTTTATTAGAGCTGAACTCCCAATGATCCACAGATGCAATTTGCAAGGTTTTGCATGGAACAAATTTGCATGACTCACCAGTCTAAATGTTAAACTCTGTAGCTTGGCACAGTTAAAAGGTTTTTACTTCTCCCAGATCGCTGCCAGCCTACAGCGGACACTCGCATCATTTCTATAAAGGGGATACCAACGATATTTCTGACTGGCCACCTTCCTAAACACTGGATAAAGACTCTTTTAAAGGTGGCCGTTGACGCAGTCTACGTTAAGATGATAGATTCTTGTTTTAGGTTTTCACTGGAGTCCTGACAAGGCATGATTAGGTGCTTCATGCCGGAGACATAACTGCATGTTCAGTTTCTTCCTTTTTAAGTGTAAAATATTTTCTTTACAGGGTGCAGTCCAAGAGTGTCCTTGACTTTTTAGGAATAAAAGTTTTGGTCTTTGTGAGTATCTTGATAAAAATAAGCATAAATGTCTACGTAATAGTTCTTTGGGGCACCCATGCTTCCCATTTTATGTCTTAAACACCCCACCCCCCACCCCCGTTTCTTTTAAAACACCAGAAAATCTTCATCTCTTCTCTGCCTGTATGTACATGCTGTAACTGCTCAATAATTTTTCTAGAGTCGTTTGCCTCAGCGAACACATCGCCCCACCCCACTCACCATCTCTGCTCATGCGAGTTTTAGGTTTTTTGAGAACTCTTCAGTGGGGTTTTTTTCCCTTCTTTTTTTGTGAAATCTCGCACTGGGCTGGGCCTGAATCAACTGTTTTTACTGTGCGTTGAGAGTATTATTTGTGTATGCAGTATGTGAAAAATGTTTTTATTTCTCATGACTTATAATGGGTTTTAACCTGTGGAGAGGAACAAAAAGCTGAAAAACAAATGACCAAATAAAATGTAACACTCCTTACTTGTCTATGCCTTTTTATTGTTGAGGGAAAGAAAAAAAAAAGTGTATTAACAGAACCGTTTCATTATTTTTCATTCATGTAAACTGTGTGAAGTTGCTGCTGATTGATTGAACTATTGTCATTTGGGTCTGCAACAAGTTTTTTGCACTTCAGCACCATGTTAGACCCCAATTTCAGAGTGTGAAACCTCGCTGTCCAGCGTCGCACCAACAGTTGCAGACTAAAATTCATGTTTCACTTTATTTCATCCCCAAAACAGTTATCTATGGTAGCAATTATTTTGTTTCGAAAACCGATTATCATTTGTCAAATCACACCAAAAATGAGTGGATTTTCTTTCTTATTTTTTTTTTTACAAAGAATCTACACATGAGCTTTGGGTGTCAGTTTGCAGTATTATTACAGAGGTGAAGAAACCTGATTTTGACAGACATCATAAATTGTCGCAGGCTTGAAATCAGAGGGTTTGCTGACTGAGAGAAAGGAGAGGGTAAAAAACAAACCCAAGCACACAAAACTATATCTAGTCAGCAATGGTTCACCAGGTTTACATTAATAGAGCAAATATAGCTGATTCCCAGCAGAATGTAATCCAGCCTCCAGTTTAGAAAATAGGATATCCAACAAATCTTAAACAAGATTTCCCTCCTGAAATTTAGATCTCCTCAATCTTTGAGTTGTATTCCATTCAATCAAATCTTAGTCTAATTTACCCATTGGGGGGGGGGCTGCAGGTCTCAAGACCAATGAAAATCAGGATCTTGCTTTTGTTTTTGGCAATGATACAGAGGTGTTTTCTGGATGGAATATATATGTACATATATTTTTTTTAGCATCAGTGACCTGATTGATAGCGGTTTGACAGGAAAGGGGCAGAGACCGAAGGAAGACAATCTGCACCGTTTCGGTGATCGGCAGTCAGCCTCCGCATTCGGAGCAGCCCCTTTGCGCCACACTACACCCCAAAATAGATATACAGTGGGGCAAAAAAACAGTATTCAGTGAGACAACAGTTGTGCAAGTTTTCCTACTTAAAAGATGAGAGCGGTGTACTTTTTAACTACAATTCAGAAAATAACATGGGAATATTTTTAAAGAGTTAATTTGCAAATTATGGAGGATAAGAAATATTTGGTCAACTACAAAAGTTCATCTCAGTACTTAGTTATATACCCTTTTTTGGCAGTTAGAGAGAACAAATATTTTCTCTGAGTCTTCTAAAGGTTTTCACACACTGTTGCTGATATTTTGGCCCATTCCTCCATACAGATCTCCCCTAGATTTTTTGTTACTTGTCCAAACATGACAAGTAGAGTTTTTACTAAAAGGTTCTATTTCGGTTTCATCTGACCATATGACATTCACCCAATCCTCTTCTGGATCATCCAAATATTTCTAGCAAACTTTAGACGGACCTGGATATATACTTGCTTAAGCAGGGGGACACATCTGTTACTGCAGGATTTTAGCCCATGGCGGCATAGTGTGTTACTGATGGTAGCCTTTGGTCCCAGCTCTTTGCATGTCATTCACTAAGTTCCCCTTGTGGTTCTGGGATTTTTCTCACCGTTCTTGTGATGATTTTGACCCCACAGGTTGAGATCTTGCACAGGCCCCTGATTCAGTTAATTTCTTCACACCAAGCTGCTTACCTATTGTAGATGCAGTCTTCCCAGCCTGGTGCAAGTCCACAATTTTGTGTCTGGTGTCCTTTGACGCCACAGACAAAACAGAAATACTTACATCAATACTGGTAACGACTGGAGAAAATCGGAGCCTCTTACACACAATGTTACAGGTCTGTGAGAACATGAACACTTACTTATTTGTAGGTGACTAAAAACTTATTTCCCACCACAATTTATAAATAATTTTTTTTTTAAACAGACCATGTGATTCTTCTTTTTGGATTTTTTTTCTCATAATTTTCTCTCTCATAGGTATATGATGAAAATTACAGGCCTTTCTCATCTTTTCAAGTGGGAGAACTTGCAAAGTTGGTGGCTAACTTAAATACTTTTTTGCCTGTCCGTAAGTGGTGTACCAAATGCATCACATTTTTACATGAATTGCAAAAATATATAAAAGAGAAACTTTGCTCTTTACTCTGGATACCTAACTTCCTGACTGGGAGACCACGATCGTTTAACATTGGAAAGCCATCTCGATCACACTGAGCACTGGGTGCACTCAAGGTTTTGTGTTCGGTACCCTGGTGTTCACAATGTTTACACATCACTTTGCGTCCTCTGCACAGTGACGTCCTCGCCCATTGCTGCAGCTGATATGGAAAACTTATTTCCTTTGCAATAATTGCAGCAGCATTTTCCTTCCATTTGAGGCCACCAGGATTGCTTTGAAGGAAACCAGTAATTAATTGAATAGTAATTAGGCTGAGAGTGAATTCGGCCACCTAATCTGTGATAGCGACACTATATTAATCCCGATGACATTATGAAATAGTTAACTGACAGAAACTTTTTAGGTGAGTTAAAATGCATCTCATCACAACTGTGAATTTTATCATTGAGAATGAAGCCAAACAGATTTGACAGACCAAAAATTGAAACTTTTGGCACCAGAATGATGTAAATAGATAAATAATAATAAAGGAATCTGAAGGATTGGACGTTGGACCATGTCCCTCCCAGCTGTTTAGGTCTAAATTGAATATTAAAGTGCTTAAACCCTCTAAAATAGTAGGTGAGAAGTATGTTCTTCAGTTAAAAAATCTTACTCTCAGTTGAGAATTTGAAAGATGGTGATTTTCATGTGGATATCGGTGTGAGACAGTGGTGAGATTTGTTGCTTGAGGTGATGACAGACTTTAGCACGTATGTGTCCTCCAAAACATGATTTTTGCCCCCCCCTGCTTGTTCTTTTTTTCTTCAGTGTGTTGCTGCTTTGTCAGAGCAGATGATTAGCCTCCTCGGCTTGTTATCTCAAGTGAATATGACTACAGCATTTAAGGTGATAACTAGGGCCTGCCTATCAGACACTTTTCTCACCTTATTGATGTTAATGTTTTTCCGACTTCGTTCTTGAGAAGAGTTGAGGTGGAGAAAATGAAAGTTCTGTTTAAAACACGAACAAACCTTTTTTTTATTTGTTGGAAAACAAAAGCAAATGAAATCCCAGAGCTGATAAGCAATCCGCATTCCTAGCTTCATGTGTTTTGTTTTATTTCACAGGTTGTGTCTCTGATGTAATATTCCATGCTTGTCATAGATTGATAGAAATCGAGAAGGCCTGTAAGGAAAGGGCGTCAGTCCAAACAAAGCAGTGAGAACTCGTAAACCACCGACTTCAAATATCACATCTACCTCTAGGAGAGGTCAACATCTCAGATGTGATCCTGTTTGCAGGGAGGTACGGCTGCATAGATGGTTGGTTGGACACACTCAGACAAGGGCCCATCCTTCATCCCATAAAAGAGAGAGTGAAGAATCAGCAGCATCAGTGAAGACGTGAGGGGGGAACCCTCACACTACCTGACCGTCCTTTACACCGGCATATTAAATTTCAGTTCACTTTATTTATATAGCGCTAATTCACAACAGATGTCATCTCAAGGCACTTTACAACAAGAGTTATTACAGTACAATGTTTAATGTAGAAATTAGAGAACCACAGAAGATTGTGTCTTGTAATTCTCAGCAATCCCTCACACTGAGCAAGCATGAAGCGACAGTGGAAAGGAAAAACTCCCTTTTAACAGGAAGAAACCTCCGGCAGAACCAGGCTCAGCACAAGCGGTCATCTGCCGAGACCGTATGTGGTTTTGAGAATACAGAACAGACATACAGAACAGAGACACAGAAAGAGCAACAGAACTGATGCAGAAGTTGGTAGCAGGACGAGGAGAACTTTCCGTCACTGCAATGCCATCTTAGTCAGGGTCGTCAAGCAGGGCAGGTCAGGAGCACCTACTGTAGGAAGAGACTAAGAGAAAGCAGGTTAGCGCTTGAACTGACAGCACATCATGCAGATGGGGAGAAGTAGGAGAGAAAGGAACAGACCCTAATGTCCTCCAACAGCCTAGCCTAAAGCAGCATAGCTACTAACATTAACCTGTCTCCTAGCTACTAGGAGACCTAGCTACTAACACTCTCTACCTGGCTTACATTAATCTATCTCTACCTAGCTACTCTACCTCTTTCTATCTCTTCCTAGCTTTTGACACTCTACCTAGCTACTAACATTAACCTGTCTCTTCCTAGCTACCTGTCTAACCTGTCTCTAACTGGCTATTAACATATCTCTAACTGTAAGCTTTGTCAAATAGGAAAGTTTTAAGCCTAGTTTTAAAGATAGACAAATTGTCTGCTTCACGAACCAACCCTGGGAGCCGGTTCCATAGGAGGGGAGCCTGATAGCTGAAAGATCTGCCTCCAATTCTACTTTTAGAAATCCTAGGAACTACCAGTAGACCTGCAGTCTGAGAGCGAAGGGCTCTGTTAGGAACATATGGAACAATCAGGTCTCTTATCTATGATGGAGATAGATTATTAACAGCTTTATATGTCAGAAGGAGGATCTTGAATTCTTGATGATTATGAACAAAATCTCACGCGCCACACTTGTAGGCTCCCTTTCACACTGCAGTGGTTCGGTGATTTATGTTTGACTGTTCATATAACTTTCTCTTTTACCCAACAGACCCATTTTCTTAGTCACTCGTCAAAATGGCAAAGACAAAAGAACCTCCAATCAAAGTAAGCCAATTAATGTCAGGAAAGGGCCAAGAATGTACTGTAAATCAGACAGCAGGATGGTAAGAATAAATACCACCAACAGTTCTCTCACTGTCAGAGAATTTTGGCACAACACGACATCTGGAGGTCACAGAGTTTCCATGACAACCATCATACATGGTAGCCTGGTGGACTTCTTTATTGACAAAGGACATTTATTAAATTCTACAAGGTCCTTTTTGATATTTGTTGAGTTTAAATGGCCAAATTTTTTAACCTTGAACGCAGGCCTTGGAGAGATGGGGTTTAGATAGAAATTAAGCAACAGACACTGTGGATGGTTTCAGGGTAATGAAGGGAAGAATACGTGGAAAATAACCTCATATCCACTGTTTAGAATGGTGAAGGATCTGTGATGCTGTGTGCCTGTTTCTCCTAAAGTTATTATCTCAGGAACTCTTTGAAATGAATGTATAGTAATAGGATTTTAATTGCTTTAAAGTGTGGCATTAATGGTTTTGTAAAAAATTCTTTACACCACAAAAACCCAAAAAACTGTTTGAAGTTTGGACTTCTCCATATTGTCTCTACAATAATGCTGTGAAATTTCACTTCTGCTTAAAAAAAGAAAATTTTAATACAAAACGAAGAAGGAAAGACATCACAAATTAGGCAATAAATGTCTGGTATTTGAAATCACAGACACCGTTGTTTAAACATGATTGTCTGCAACCTGCTTGCAACAAGCAGGTCCTGGGTTCGAGTCCCAGCCTGCGCGTGTGTGTGCCCCAGGGTGTGTATCCAGCATAGATGGATAAGATTTACATCAGATTTAGAATAATCCAAAACTGAATTACAATCACTGCATTTATGTGCTTACTAACTATTAGTGTTGAAGATTCTAATAACATTTATTAGGTAATTTGTGTTTATACATGCAAGAAGTTAGTAGCGGCAAAAACAAAAAAATAACTGCTGAGTGGTAGCTATTATATTGCAGCTCATAGATGTTGTTCCATCACTAGTATTATTATTACACAGATATAGTAGCTGAACTTAGTTTGAAAGACAAGAAAATGATGAGTTGGAATGCAAAGATCTGTGTTGCACTAAATAAATCTTTGTTTTGTACTTTTTAGTCCACCATTTGGTTTAGAGTTAAATACTCCCTGCAACCATTCTCATTTAGACCAGCATCAGCAGTCTAATGGGACTCCTGCTACTCAGTGTGAATTCCCCAAAAGAGAACAATGATGATCTGTTAATAAACAGACGTCTCTGAATGAAAAGCAGATGGTTCTAGCAAAAGTAAATTCAATACATTTTCTGCAAGAGTTGGAAAATAATATGAATCTTTAATTTCTGTTCTTTAAGATGAGGAGAGATTTTCAGAACAAAGCTGCTTTTATTATAACTGTCTTGGTGTTTGTTTGTTATCTTTCTCTCTGCCATAGAATTGTTTCCAATCCTATTAATTTTCTGGTGGAAATTGATTAGAGGCCAAAGGCAAACAAAAGTAGATTATCCAATTGTAGCTTGAGCTGAGTGTGAAAAAAACAAAAAAATTAAATCTGCCGCCTCCAGTAGTTTTTGTATACTACTTGTAGAGTCAGCAAGTGTTCAAAAGGCCCACACTCAGAACTGATGAAGTCTATCTGAAGCCAAAGAAAGATTTTTGCTGCAAACAAGAAATTTGCCGACAGTAATAAAAGAAAAAAAAAGAAGTGTATTTGTCTGTAATAATTTAAGCTCAAGCGAGAGCACGACTGTTTGTAGCCACTGGGTTTGGACAGCCTGTAGCAACAGGGAAATCAATGAAGCCATCATTGCTATGTTGCATGCTATCAGCGCAACATCGTACGCCATCCATTGCATCGGATCTACTGAGTAGACCCTTTCTACCCAAAGATGCTTGCGGTTTGAGAGGAATGTCATGTTTATCATCTTGCTCGAGATGCGAAAGCCTCAGAAATCAACGTATGGCAGTTCTAGCCATTAGTAGGCCACACACACCGGACGGGTCATAGTGATATTCGCTGAAGAAAAACACAGAAGCGGATATCATCCATCAAAATGGAATGCACTGGGGAGCCACGTAGCTCAGCGGTAGAGCAGCTGCATCTTTTTTTTTATGAAAAAGGTCAAGAAAAAGAATTATCACTCATTTCAGGAGGAAAAAAAATAGATTTGTTGTACTAAAGTATTGAAATAGTTATGGATTACAGATCACAATGTCTCGGAAAATGTTAAATTACATAAAATCAATAAAAATATTGTATTTTAATTCCATTCAGTTTATTGTAAACAGACACGTAAACTTTTAAAAATACTGTTCATTTTAATACTACTGGGTAAGGGCTCCTTTTGAATGAATTAATGCATCAGTGCAGGGTAGCATGGAGAAGATCAGCCTGTGGTTGTGTTGAGGCGTAATGGAAGCCCAGGTTGCGTTGATAGCAGCCCTCATGCCATCTCCACTGTGTGGTTTGGTCTCTCTCATCTTCCTCTTTACAATCCTCCATAGATTCCTCCATGGGGTTAAAGGTTGGCCCCGTTTGTTAGCACTTGAGCACAGTAACACCATAGTGTGGTGTGGACCAGTTCTAGATTCTGTTGGAACATGAAGGTTTGTCACCAGAAAGAAGAAGGACATGCTCCAAAATGACTGGTAGATGGCTGGGTTGAGTGTCGAGTGAGGAAAACTAAATACCAGAACCAGGAGACGACATGGCATCCCAAATCATTACTGACTGTAGGAGCTGTAAGCTGCTAGAGAAAGCTTGTGATGATGATTCATATCAGGGTGCATCTGTTCTGTGCCCAATGTGAATCAGGGGTAAGGAAAGTTGTACAGTAGCATGCTGAGGTGTGGAGCTGGACGCTGCAGCTCATGACCAGGCTGTTCCCCTGTTAAGTCATCCTCGATAATAGCGCACCTCCTGCGGTTCCTCCTGCTTCTTTCTAGTGCAGCAAGCTGGGAGAAAACCCAGGTCAGAGAAAACTTCCTTCCCTTCACTGCTGTGAAAGATCTTTTCTGTTAAACTGTGGCTCAGTTTAGGTCAAAGTAGTGCTGGGACATATGTCGTCGGACCCATGTATCCCCCCCCCCACCCGTTTGAACTGTTTTTTCGGCATTCTTCAGACTGACTGAATGCATGTTGCCATTCTTCAGATGGACTGAACTGTCAAACCGATTACCTGCAGATGGACTTTGCCGTTCATGTACCATGGGGAACAGACCCATTACCAGCTGCAAAGAATAACCTGTGCACAATCTTTGGACCTGAAGAGGGGAATGTTGGGTCAGCCAGTAAAAAATTTATAAAATGGACTTGGTCTCCCAGCACCACTTGCACCGGGCCAACCACCATGCCCCTCCATCCTTTCCAAGCTCATTGGCCAGCTGCTGTCTGGCCACTCTCAGGACAAGCTCATTGGCCACCATAACGCCAGCCCTGGATGACGCCTCGTATCAGTCTTTCCAGTCTTACTTGTGTTTAAGAAAAGACCTACCTTGACAACGAACCTTACACCAGCTATCAATCACTTGAATGGGGAAACCTTATTCAGACCTGCATGCTCGCACACACACATAGGTGTGGGGACATTGGTGTAGGCGGAGGACTGGGATGTTTTCTTGTGTTTTTTGTTTGCCTCCCTGTCTTGTGTCGTCAGTTCGCGCCTCTGCTGGTGCGGTTTCTTTTCTTCACCTTCTTCCTTTCTTCCCTCTTTTCTCGGTTTCGTGTCCATGACTTCAGGAAATTAAACCCTCAGTAATCACTAATAAAGATTTTTTAATACATATACATCAAGTGGAGTGTTACAGCAAAGCTGTAATACTCTGCTTGGGAATGTAAATCTGTTGGGCTTGTACTTGGTACTCAGACACCAATTCTGAGTGGCAAACTGCTAGACAGGACACGTAAAAAAAAACAAAAAAAACTGCCCGGGTAAAATTCCTCTTTCTCTACCGCTGATCACAGATGTTTGAAGCGGTGTATTCTACAAGCGCTGATCGGCCATCAGTGTTCTGTTCGCCTCTCCTGCGCGGCTCAGGAGCTCAGGAATGACTTAAACCTTTTTCCCCTCCAAGGATACCCCTTCTTCAAAGCCCATCATCTGATCGCGGAAGGAAGAATTCTGAGATTGCCGTGACGTCGTGGTGTTTATTTCTGTACCCAATGTTTGAAGCCTAGCATTACCCTTCAGCATCACATAACCTAGCATAATAGCACCTAGCCTAGGCGGGTTTTATCCTTTTTGAGCAGTTTAGTGAATAAAATAAAATAAACTTGAGATTTGTCTCGGTGTTTCTTCAGTGTTTATGGTTGATATGTCGTGCAAAAGAATTTACCTTTCAGATTGACTGATAATCTGGTTTAATAATAAAATTGTTTCTTACATACGTGAGGAATTGGAGCCCCGTTACACTCAATTTCTCAAGAATAATTTGAGTTACATTAGCAATTTTCCTGGTTTTAGGCTACCGGAGTAGTTGTGTTCAATCATTATTAGCCTGATAACAAGAACATTGCCATATATCCCCACCAATAGGATTAGCTTATAAAACCCAGTGTTACAACTTTTCAGTTTTGTGTGGTAAACCGCTGTTAGAGAGATATTTGAGATACGTACGGGATAATGCCCGACAAGGTGTCCATTTCAGAAAATAACCGTCCGACGCAAAGCAGAGAATGGTTGCTTCCGCAAAGTCCATTATTTTCTGATAATGGACAGCTCGAAGGTCATTATCCCGCTTATACCATAGTCACTTAGGAAAGAAAGAAATATTTAATAAAATTAATAATACTTTAATCTGTATTAGAGTTAAAATCGTGAGGTTTTTTTTATAAGTCGAGCGCACTATTTAATATCTCCCGTATACAGGCGTTGCCAAGCAACATGGCCACAGCGATGAGTCAACTGTGAAATAACGTTTAAGCTCTGTTACCATTTGAGCCAGCAGAATAATTTAGAACTGTCATCAGGCAATTTGATGAGACGCCTTTCCTAGGTGTATGTGATCACTTTTTAACATACACCCTCTAGCCAATCAGAATCAAGTATTCACCCAAACCATGGGATAAAGCAGGATGTATGGATGCTGAACTAACCGTGTTGCTACTGGATGGGTAAATAATAAATGCTCGGTAAATCCATTGTTATTTTGATATCATGATGTGATATAGTGCTGGGAAAACTGTTTGATGGTTTACCAACTGACACGCCGTTAGTGTGTTTTGTTGTTTTTGCTGGTGAGCTTGTAAAACCATCAGGACACTTCCTGAGATGCCCCCCAGAGCGATTTGTTTTTACAACAGTGACGTTACGCTGAAAGCCTTCAGAGGGCGACAGAGGGCAAATATTTGCAAAGTTACTATTTAATTTATAAGAGGACTTTGGAGCACTAACAAACAGTTTAGTTAGTTTTCTTCTTAGACCTGATAAGACGCTTCTGAGTTTGTATTTGGTTAAGCACAAGATTCATCTGTGAGCAGTGGCTCCTGATGCACTGACTCCAGCCTTAGTCCACTTCCTGTGAAGCTCCCCAAATTCTTGGATGTACGTTTCTTACTAATCCTCTTAAATCCTGTTGCTTTTACACCTTTCCTTCCACACTTCTTCCTTTCAATTAACTTTCTATGAATGTGCTTGGCTACAACAATCTTTGAACCTCTTTTTAGTAAAGTTTCCTATTAGTCTAGGCTTTGAAGCGTGTGTCAAGTAATCCAGGAAGATTACTAGTCACGCACCGTGTAACTAATTCATGAACCAGGTTGCCAATTTGCTCATGAACTGAAACATAAGAGACAGCAAAGACGCCGCTATTTTCCGGTCACATTTTGTTGTTTTAGGATTGTGTCGGTTGTTTGTTTGGAATCTATTTAAGCATCTTTTTTTGTGATGAAACAAAAGAGGAGATTTTCCCATGTCTGGCAACATATTGATGACCTCTCTTGATAGGATTTGCACATAGTAATAAATCATCAGTAACCATAAAGTCCAAAAGAGACCATCATAGCCAGGGAAAAGGCTCAACAGGCTGGCTCTGTTCTCTGCACTACTGTGGAACTACTGGAGATTATGATATGAAGAGGGATTCTTCATAAAATCAGCAAAGATTATGGACAACCCTGAGCATCCTCTGGATGAGACTATACTACAACAACAGATTGGCTTCTACAGTTTCACCACAACACAGACTGCAACAGGAAATCCTTCCTGCCCACAGCCATCATGAGTACAACAACTCTTTGAAGAATAAGTTAATTAGTAGGAGCTACAACAACACTTAAATGACCTCTGGGATCAATTAAGTATTTTTAAATTCTATTTGAATTAAAAAACAAAACAGATCCTGAATTCTGTGTTCCTTGTTTTGTTTTTTTTCTAATCTATAGCGTTTCAAAGTGTCTAATGTTTTATAATGGAGTTTGAGGCAACAAAAATACCTAATCTATGCAAAGGCATCATGGAGCACTGCATGAAAACAAAATGGAGCACACAAGGTGAACCAAACATGGCAAACATTTAAGTCCCCGAACTTAATCAGTCCTGTCTGCGAAAGTGTATTTTTCAATGGGAGGAAAAATCACCGTAAAAAAGAGTAACAGCAAAGTTGAGAAGCTTTAATCCAAAAGTTTTTTTGTCCCTCATGACATAAGCACGATTACACAATAACACAAGCCCAATCATACCAGAACGTTCTTGTTAGCTTCCTCTTTTTTTTTTTGCACCAGAAATTGTATAAGGACAGATTAGGACAATATTCAGACCATGTTAAGAATGTATATATTGCCATCATAAACATCATTCATGTATTTGTTGAGTTTAAAGGTTCACACAACACATCATTACTATCCCTCTGTCTGTTTTACCCGTATTGTCCACTTGATGACACTGTAGAGCAAACAAAGCACCATAAAGTGTCAGCTCATCAGTTGACCAGTCGAACTATTGGAAGTATGGCTGGGTGGTATGGCCTGAAATCTATATTGCGATATGATCTAAAGTATGTGCTGTAACAACATGTATTGCGGTATATTCTTTTTTTTCTTTAGATATGTCAAAATGACTTCTTATGATCATTCTCACTTTACAGACAAATTGCAGTAAAACAACTTCAAAATGGTTTAGAAGGGCATTTAAAGAACATTTAATATGCAAAATGCATTTTGAAAAAATTTAATTATTTTCCCCAAATAATGTAACAGAAAAATCCTTACAACATAAATATAAAGATATTTCAAAATAAACTAAAAGCTAAATAATATAAAAATACAGTTTAAAAGTGTCTGCTTTCCTGGTTACATATTCATAAATGTAATATTGCAATAAAGGAAACCTGAAGATACTTAAATTAAAAAAGCTTAAAGTTCAGCAGGTTTATTTTCCGTTTAATGAAAAACAACAAACTTTAAACTTTCAATATCTATTGTGAAGACATACACTGAAAATCACTATCCTTACATACCAGGTGCAAAGTATGTAGGCAATACAAATATATATATTTATATGCTATACAAATAAAGATTGATTGAAATGTATATCATTTCTACCTTATACATTTTAAATTGCCCACTACTATCTATCTATCTATCTATCTATCTATCTATCTATCTATCTATCTATCTATCTATCTATCTATCTATCTATCTGTCTGTCTGTCTGTCTGTCTGTCTGTCTGTCTATCTATCCGTCCGTCCGTCCGTCCGTCCATCCGTCCATCCTACCAATTCTTGAATACAGGTGGATTGTATCTGCAGCCCCAACTACTGTTTCATATAAAAACAACAGCACTTAATATTTATAATCTATAATTGTTATGATTATTTTTACTTTAAATTAGGTGTCATAATTTTCATCTGTATTTTTTTTGTATATCTTCATGAAAATATTAGTCACACATGACAAATGACACTTAAAAACACACTTACTTAAAACAAGTAACAAAAGCTTGTACTAGGTACAGTAGGGTAACTGAAGCATATGTGTATGTGTATAAGTGGAATAAGCAAAAAAACAAACAATCAAAGAAACAAAATAAATACGAGTCATTCAGGTAAGAACTAATATATTAATATGTTCAAATCAGAGCAGAATCTTCATGTTTTTTTTCTGCTCTAAGGCTCAGCAAGGTACATAACGTTTTGAGATAAATTTCGATTGCTTAAAAAAACAAAACAAATGACGGCCTGGCTTTAAGCACTTTACATTTGCGAATAGGCTTGTAAAGTTTGAGTAAAACTAAAAGCAGGTTGATTCACCTGCAAAAAAAACCAAAAAAACCCCCAAAAGAAAACAAAGGATTTCAGCATTTAAGTATAATTTAAAGGAACACTTAATAAGTTTCCCTCTTTTCCTCCCTACAAGTTGAAAGCGGGATTACAATTGTTGTAAATATCCCTGTAGTAGCCTGCTGTTGCTTTGTAGACAATATCGTCAGAAAAGGTGGTTTACTCTGCAGATTTTTATGAATTTACGATTATTTGAAGTTCAGAAAAAAATAAGACTTACCTTGCTACTTTTTTAGATGGTTTGAAAGTGTAAAAAAAAACCTGACATAACAACAACGCCATACAGCAGATAGAGACTTCCCAGTGGGGCCTGCCTGAACCAAAACAGTTTAGTGCATTTTCTGGCCAGCAGAGGGCTGCCCTTGCTTTCCCGTATGAAGCTGCTCGATTTTCTGGCTCAAGAACCGCTGAAACCAGTTTTAAAGAAAAAGTTTAAACTGTCAAGTGTTTTACTCCATCTTTATGAGTTGCTTTGGCCTGGCTCACCAGAAATGTCACCGCATTTGCAAGGAATCCCCTGGTGGTGAATTTAAGTTAAAAAACCCCAACAAAAAACGTAATAGGCATAATTACACAGGATAATAATTCAGAGTAATAAATTCCTTGTATAAAAAACCCAAAAGTTATTCTTCTAAGACTATATATTTTCTATACAACTGCCTCTCAAGCGAATGTAGCCAAGAGGACGTTCGTCGTGTCTGTCCTCTGTAAAGTCAACTACAAGGCAAAAATATGCCTGGAAATGGATGGAAAGCCAAAAGAGAGAGGTTGATGCAGAAAAGCTGTGCAAAAAGAAAATAAGATCTACACTCATATGTCACCAAATACAAAACATTTGCATATAAGTTTACCTTCTGGAATAGCAGCTGTTAAACAGCAGCGGGAAGCAGAGGAAGAAGAGAGAGATGACACGAGATCAGTTGATGATGTGGTAAGTAGTGAGATCAGCATAAAGGGAGACAATAACATCGTCCAACTATTTATGCATACATACACCTTCAGCATCAAAAGGTTCCGAAAGGACCTGAGGGTTTTTATCTAGCAACAGTAACACAAACTGCTGCAAAAAACAGTAATATTATGCTGTTAAGCATAATTACAGTGAAATCCCTCAGAATCTGTTTTTTATACCTTTGAAATACCCTTTAAGTATATTCGATTTTTTCTTTTACTATTTACGTTTTAGTTTTAAAATGTATTTTATTTCATAAGGAGTTATAAAACTATAGATTGTTATGTTCAAATTATTTACTACAAGTACAAAATTAGGTAAACATATTTATGTGGATCATCTGCAGAGATCATGTCTGATCAATCATGGTGGACCATCTGGACTGAAAATCCTTGGGACATAATTTTGTCCCAGTCCAGCACTAAAGGTTTGTCTTTTTATTTAGAGTGGATCTGGCATGAAATTTGCATTTTTGGAGGTTTTTGATGATTTGATAGTCTTTCCTTTGTCCCGGGGTATGTCTACCTACATATTGAAATTAGCACTCAGACACGGACTGTTTGGCAGTTCGGCATATGACAACACGTTTCGGCATATTACGTGTTCAGTTCGAGCCAATTACCCCCTTCCCCGAACTACACAACTACAGTTCTACCAGGATCAATACCAACTCTCCGTGAACCAACAAATATCCCTGTACGAGTAAACATATTTCCTAAATAATGTCCTTCAGCTGTTAGTACACATTGTGGCATTGTTTGTGTTGTTCGCTTTTCAATTAGCTTCATAGCTAACGTTCAGAATTAGCATCACAGCTAATACCCCAGTTTGTTTATATAGCATTGGTGCTTTATGCTTTTATTTGGGGAAAAAAAGATTACATATTATAGATGAACATTTGAAATATCGTTAGACTCAGTGACCACAGAAGCGCATAGCCTAGGCCCCGCCCTCCAAAACCCGGTCGTTCTATGCTAATGCTCACAGAAGGGCTACCTCGTCACACCTGCTATTCTACAACAACGCTGAATTACGGCAAGCAATCCTTTGATATAGTATTAAGGTACTTAGAGTGTGGCTATAAAGGGCCCAAACGTTGCGGGGAATTTCATGCCAGTTCTTCTTTAATAAAAAAAGAAAATGTGTAAGATTTATTGCCCAATATTTTTGATTCTGCCACCCCACCTTTAGCCAATTGAACCAGCTTTTTGCACAGCGTTTCTGCATCACCCTCTCTCTTTTGGATTTCCATGCTGCTGATGAACTAAACCCCCCCTGCTCTAGCTTGTGAAACCCTGTCTTTATATTTTGTTCGAAAGATTTATTTATGCATTGCTATTTCTGCAAAGCCTCAGGATATGAATTCTTGCAAGTAACTTCAACTGGATTTTATAAACTGATTTTGCTCAAATAGATGAGCTGTTAATCAAATCAGCATGCTGGTGTTTAACAAATCTATACGAAAAGCTCTAAGTAACTCAAATAAAAATGGGGGTACAAACAGTCCTAGAAAAAAAAATGAAGTTAGAAAACAAGGTTTGGTTTTTGTTATTCTGGCAATTATAATGTACAGGAGAAGGAGGCATGACAAAATGATACTGTCTTGCGGTATTTACTTCTTGAATTATTTTAAGGATTCTAAGTGTATAATTGCATTGAAATGACTTTTGTTGTAACGTGCCTTGAGATGACATTTGTTGTGAATTGGTGCTATATGATAAATAAAAGTGAATTGAATTGAAAGTGCATTCTGGCCACAAACTAAGCTGGAAACTAAAACATTCAGCTGTAGGTGTCCATAGCCGTATCCTGCATTTTGAATGATAAAATAGTGCCTTTGTTTCAAATTCTTTGAGGTACCTAAAATAATCTTCTACAATGAAGTCCTTGTTACAAAGTCAAGACAGCTTTGTAATGTCTATCCAAGGATTCTCATGTGGAGATAAGGTCTTGACTCTGTGGAGACCAATCCAGGTGTTAAAATGAGAATCCTGCTCTCTGAAACAGTCTTCCTCTGTTTGAGGCCAATGAATCCTGGCATTGCCATCTAGGAATATGCGCTTCACCACCAGAGAAGGATTAAAAGCTATTGGTGAAAAAAAATTGGTTTTTCAGTGTATTTTCACTATTACCTCAGTATCAGTCCATTTACTTCATGGAAAGCTGAAGCCTTTTAGTTCCAATTATTCCCACTGATAAGTGGTTTTATGTCAATGTCAGATGTATTTCTGCTACACACTTAAGAGCAAAAAATGCAGGGCTGAGCCATCCTGGCATTAAAGAGCAACTCACCCCAAAATCATCTTTTTTTTGTACATAAACTGTATAATTGAATATATAATAACACTATATACATTTACAGTAATTATTTTATGCACTTTAGTATATTTTAGTGAAAATATTAATTTTGTACAAAAACCATTTTTTTAGAGTCCCAAGTGGTTTGGCGATTACACTGCACTGCAATTCACTGGAATTCAAATCCTGCCTTGCTAACGGCTAATCTCGGGTTATTGACGTAGGCTTGGAATAGTGACGACAGCAGTCCAGCCGTGGTGGGGTAAATAACATGAGCGATCTTGGCCACACCTCCGTATCGAGGTAGTATGAACTGCCTGCAGCACAATCGGCTCAAAACCTGGGTGCTCCGTTATGCAGGTGGTTACCACTACTTGCTGACATTTGCTCATTACCTATGACAAAGGGAATAACTGATACCAGTAAATGGAAAATAAACTGCGGGCTAAGAGTTAATCTTTAATGGAATAATTGTGATGTTGTTTTTTTTTGTTTTTTTGTTGCACATTCCTGAATGTTTCTCATCATGCTTGGATACATCTGTTTGCAACACACACATTTTCTGTTGCCGACAATGACGTACAGTGGACGCAGGTGCTCCCGCCAAGGCAGTGTCACGAAATTACTTGAGCTAATCTATATTTAGCATTAGATTTAGCCAACAACAATGTACCACTCAGAGACATCACCGATTCTATACCGTGATGCCGCTAAAGGCTCGGCATCTGCTGCTGCTCCAGGCAGAGAGTTGTCTGTGTTTTAGTTTTCTCGCTGTTGCTGGCAGGTTGTAATTCTGCATACATAGACAATTTTGTTGTTAAATTCCGCGATTCCATCTCTCTTTCCCACAATTTGGGATCTGGTCAGCGGAGCTTCTTGTGAGAGCACGAGGTGAAAACCTAAGAGCGGAGCAGTCCCTCCTCCCACCTTCAGTCCCCATGCTTGTTAAGGAGGAGCGGTCTGCCAATACAGTGTTTGGTATGTGTTTTTACCTCCCGCAAAAGATGAAAACAACTTTAATTTTACCGTTAAGAGGACCAAAAAGTCTGAAACTTATCGGACCGAGTGGACCGTCAGAGTTAGCCCCGGGGATGATTTAATACCGGGTTTCGGTACCCATCCCTAGCTGTGCATGCAGTAAATGAACATTTTCTTAAACTCCATTGCTTGTGCCCAGGCTCTTCTATGTCACAAACAAAATTAGTAGAGTAATTTGTGATATTCCAGTGTGTTTCATTATAATATTCCATGTTTAATTTATTGCTGGGCAAAAACAGAAAATAATTCCCCAAAAAATTATTTAGCATTTTTCATTGGGAAAAAAACTTGCCCTAACTAGTACCAGAATTTCTGGTGCAGAAACATAAATAATATTTAACAAATAAATAACAGTTTTCTGAGACTACTGGTAAATGGGGAATTGAAAGGATCAGAGAAAAACATTTTTAAGAAAAAATGAGTTTGATTTTGATTTTTCTGTCCAGGATCTTATACTAAAAAAAACAGGCATCAGAAATGCACATCTGTGGTTACTAGGCAAAGCTCTAGTCAGGATGTGGTGTTTTCCCTGTGTCGGTCAATCTCTGTGTCTCTAATTGTTCCCGGCTGCCCTTTGTGTCCCTGATTGTCTTGCCTGTGTATTTATACCTCCCTGTCGCCCCCTGTCCTTTGTTGGTTGGTCATTGTGTGTACCTTCGTCATTTGTCATTGTGGTTGAGGTTGGAGACTGCGTTGGTAAGACGTATCGCGTCATTTCCTGTTTGGTGACTCACTCGGTTGTAGCAAGTCGGGGTTTCTCTCTCTCTCTTGAATTAATCTAATTTTCTC
This sequence comes from Apricaphanius iberus, assembly GCA_028564705.1. NCBI lineage: Eukaryota > Metazoa > Chordata > Actinopteri > Cyprinodontiformes > Aphaniidae > Apricaphanius > Apricaphanius iberus. The sequence continues at coordinate 1,371,190 of JAPXFQ010000075.1, read as the reverse complement.
TGTCCAGAAGTTTTTCTGAGTTGCTTTAACACACAAACACATTAAAACATTTATTTTCTGTTGGTGTTCTTTGCGTTCTGGGACTCTTAAGCGTTACACTGGTTTTCTGGGCTCGGTAAGGTACCGCTAGGTTAGCTTAGCTTCATAGCTAGCATGGCTTCGGCAGCTTTGTCTCCTGTTCCTCCGTCTCTCTCTGAACCTCCTCCTCTCTCCTGCTCTCTCTGTCAGATGTTTAGTTACTCTTCCGCCTCATTTAGTGAAGTTGGTAGGTGTATTAAGTGCAGCATTTTTGTAGCCTTGGAGGCGAGGGTTTCTGAGCTAGAGGCCCGGCTCCGCGCTGTAGAACAGCCAGGCCCAGCATTAGCTAGCGCGGAGTCAATTAGGACAGGACCCCTTAACCGTCCTCCAACAGCTCCCGTGCAGCCGGGATCTGATGCGAGCTGGGTGACGGTTCGTAGGAAGCCTAGCGCCAGACCCCAGCCCGCGGCCAACCTCCAGCCCCTTTCTGTGAACAGTAGGTTCGCCCCGCTCAGCGACGCACCCGCCGAGCAGGAGAGGCCGATTCTTGTAATTGGCAGCTCCATAGTTAGGAACGTGGCTCCAGAGACACAAAAGACCACAGTCAAATGCCTTCCAGGGGCCAGAGCTGCGGACATTAGGTCCCATCTGAAGCTTTTGGCCAAGGCGGTACAGCAGGATCGTTATCCATGCTGGTGGCAATGAGACCCGGCGACGGCAATCGGAGGTCACTAAAATTAGCGTAGCTTCGGTGTATAGGGCTGCCATAAAGATGTCTGACTCTGTAATTTTTTCTGGTCCCCTGCCTGATCGTACTAGCGATGACATGTACAGCCGTGTGCTGTCGTTTCACCTTTGGTTGTCAAGGTGGTGTCCAGAAAACGATGTGGGCTACATTGATAACTGGGGGGCCTTCTGGGGAAAACCTGGACTGTTACGTAGAGATGGAATCCATCCCACCGCGGACGGAGCTTTGCTTCTTTCCAGGAACATTGATAGGGTTATCTCTAGTTCCCCATTGCCGTGACAACCCAGAGTCCAGCTCAGGGATCAGGGACTGCCACCCACCCACTACCCTATAGAGACAGTTTCCCGTCCACTGCCCAAAACTAATGAATTAAAAGTTAATGCTACTAGAGCAAAGTATAAAAATCTCATAAAGATAAATACAACTCTGACTGAACAGAAAAATAAATCAATTAAAAGTGGTTTACTGAACAGATCTCTCCCCTCAAAAACACTCTTAGTAAATGACTTAATTTGTGAAAATAATATTGATTTGTTTTGTCTTGCAGAGACATGGTTGCAGGAAGAGGACCATGTCACAAAAAATGAGTCAACTCCCCTTATCTAAAATTCTTGAGAAAATAGTTGCACACCAGATATGTGAGCATTTAAACAATAATGAGCTGTTTGAGAAGTTTCAGTCAGGCTTTGGACCTCATCATAGCACTTAAACAGCTCTGATGAAGGTTACTAATGATATTCTCATAGCCTCAGACAATGGACTGGTGACCATTCTGGTCCTGTTAGATCTCAGTGCTGCCTTTGACACTGTTGATCACAATATTCTCATAGAAAGGCTTCAAAGTGTCGGTATAATAGGAACAGCACTAGGTTGGTTTAAATCTTATTTGTCTAACAGATTTCAGTTTGTTCAGATAAATGATAAATCTTCCTCAACCTCAATAGTTACTTGCGGAGTACCACAGGGTTCAGTGCTTGGGCCGATTCTTTTTACTATATATATGCTTCCTATTGGTAAAATAATTAGGCAGCATGGGATAAAATTCCATAGTTACGCTGATGATACACAGCTATATCTATCCATAAATCCTGATGAATCCAATCAGTTAGGTAGACTACAGGCATGTCTGGAAGACATAAAAACTTGGATGACTCTAAACTTCTTGCTTCTGAATTCTGATAAAACAGAAGTTGTCGTCTTTGGACCGGAATCTCTGAAAAAGAAACTACTTAGTCAACCCCTTCACCTAGACGGCATTAAATTAGCCTCCAGTAATAAAGCAAAGAACCTCTGTGTTATTTTTGACCAAGATATGTCATTTAGATCTCACATTAAAGAAGTCTCTAGGATTTCCTTTTTTCACCTTAGGAATATTGCAAAAATTAGAACCATCCTGTCCAGGAATGATGCTGAAAAACTAGTCCATGCCTTTATTACTTCAAGACTGGATTACTGTAACTCTTTATTATCAGGTAGTCCAAAGAAAACAATTAAAAGTCTTCAGTTAGTCCAAAATGCTGCTGCTAGGATTCTGATGAATATTAAAAGAAGAGATCACATTTCCCCTGTTTTAGCTTCTCTTCACTGGCTCCCAGTAAAATCTAGAATAGAATTCAAGATCCTCCTTCTGACATATAAAGCTCTTAATAATCTAGCTCCATCATACATAAGAGACCTGATTGTTCCATATGTTCCTAACAGGGCCCTTCGCTCTCAGACTGCAGGTTTACTCATTTACCCAGTTTTGAGTTTACCCAGGGTTGGTTCGTGAAGCAGACAATTTGTATATCTTTAAAACTAGGCTTAAAACTTTCCTCTTTGACAAAGCTTACAGTTAGAGATATGTTAATAGGCAGTTAGAGACAGGTTAGACAGGTAGCTAGGAAGAGACAGGTTAATGTTAGTAGCTAGGTAGAGTGTCAAAAGCTAGGAAGGGATATGAAGAGGTAGAGTAGCTACGTAGAGATAGATTAATGTAAGCCAGGTAGAGAGTGTTAGTAGCTAGGTCTCCTAGTAGCTAGGAGACAGGTTAATGTTAGTAGTCAGGTAGAGTGTCAAAAGCTAGGAAGAGATAGGAAGAGGTAGAGTAGCTAGGTAGAGATAGGTTAATGTAAGCCAGGTAGAAAGTGTTAGTAGCTAGGTCTCCTAGTAGCTAGGAGACAGATTAATGTTAGTAGCTATGCTGCTTTAGGCTAGGCTGTTGGAGGACATTATTAGGGTCTGTTCCTACTTTCTCTCCTACTTCTCCCCAACTGCATGATGTGCTGTCAATTCAAGCACTAACCTGTTTTCTCTTAGTCTCTTCCTACAGTAGGTGCTCCTGACCCGCCCTGCTTGACGACCCTGACTAAGATGGCAGTGCAGTGGAGGAAAGTTCTCCACGTCCTGCAACAAACTTCTGCATCAGTTCTGTTGCTCTTTCTGTGTCTCTGTTCTGTGTCTCTGTTCTGTATTCTCCAAACCACAGACGGTCTCGGCAGATGACCGCTTGTGCTGAAGCTGGTTCTGCCGGAGGTTTCTTCCTGTTAAAAGGGAGTTTTTCCTTTCCACTGAGGCTTCGTGCTTGCTCAGTGTGAGGGATTGCTGAGAATTACAAGACGCAATCTTCTGTGGTTCTCTAATTTCTACATTAAACATTGTATTGTAATAACTCTTCTTGTAAAGTGCCTTGAGATGACATCTGTTGTGAAACGGCGCTATATAAACTGAATTGAATTGAATTGGTTCCAGTCTTGTCTCTCCGGTCCTCATAGTTTTGGCCTCATTTTTGTTGACCTGTGTAAATAGGCATTGCTTCATTAGAGTCAACTTTCTTTCATCTCCTCTCTGCATCTGTGTCCTGCAACATACCAAACCATGACAGTATGAACTGAACACAGTGGACTCAGCAAAGATATGGACTCACCTTAAGCTTCTAGGCCACAGGACCAACTTCTCATCAGGGCTTCCAGGCCACAGAGCTCGCTCCTGGTCAGGTTCTCCAGGATCCTGCAGCATCATCATAGCTCCTTTTCAGGCTCCCAGCCGCAATGTCAAGGATCCAGTTCAAGTGCCCGATCGCTCCCAAATTCCTGTAGCTTCAAAATTCTTGTCTCAATTCCTTCCGAGGGGATCAAGGCGTAGCTTACTCATCTCCAGGTGTCAGCTCCTTTGCGGGCGATCAAGGCCAATCTGCCTCAGCTGCAGGTGTCAAAGACCTCCAACTCTTCTTTGTGGATTGTTTTGTTGCAAAATGCCAGCTCTCCTTCATAGGTTGCTTTGTCACAGTGCAATGAGAGGTCTACCTCCAGATACCTGTCTTGGGCTTTCACAGCTGAATCTTTTTAAAACATTGGTCCTTTGGATGTTTCGTTTTGACTATTTCGTTGAGATCTTTGACCTTTTTCAGACAGTAAGTGGGAAGTTTAATTGGAGACAGAGCTCTACAGATTGCCAGTCAATGGATGAGTGTTGGGAGGGTTAATAGTCTACAACCTAGACCAGTTGGGTTGTGATGGGAAGACCAGCTCTTTTTACTGACTCGGATCATTGACTCTCGAAAAGTAAATTGAATGAATCTTGAACAAATTATTTAGTTAATTTTAACACCAGGTTGCGCTGTTGCCCTCTTGTGGGCGCTGTAAACAAGGCTGCAGTTCTCCACTGCAATACAGAAGGCAACATGGTTTGCTTCACCTGACAATGACACACAAAATGGAAAGCAAATACACACCACCATAAAGTTATTTGTGTCCTGTATCCTCGCTGCCATCGTTGTTTAACAACGAGACGGCGACTAGGTAGCTGTCACGTGACAAATGAACGAGCGAGACCGATCACAGAATGTAATGCTGGCCACACAGCCTGAGCTCTCGGTCACATGACAAATGAAAGAATCTACTGCTCAACACACAGTACAGCCTGAGCTGGGAACGATGAACGACGAGATCCGTTCAGTCCGACACATGACACATGACAGCTGGGTAGAGGAAGAGTGATTGTAAAACTAATTTAGACAATTAGTGATACAATTAAAACAAAAAGTAATAATTAAGTTCCCTATGTTAACATGGTGCATTTATTGTATCCAAAATTTGACATTATTATTATTACAAATATTATGATTATTATTATTATTATTGTTTTCATTGTGTTATTGTGTTATTGTTATAATTATCATCATTGTTATGTTTTATTGTTTTGTGGCCGAGGATAACAAAAAAACAACGTGTTGATGTAATTTTCAAACGTATTTATAAACGAACACACTTTACATTATACACACAATAACACATCTTCAAGAATTGAAGACCACTAAATAATTATGATTTCATGAATAAATAATGTATATCGGGTATTAAATGACAAATTAAGGAACATTAGATATCAGACATCCTTCATTTCATTGTTCATCTCACAGTCCACAGCCTGTAGCAAGCTGAGCCACAGCTTTCACGTGATGAATGAACGTAAGAAGGATCCGTCGGGATCCGTGTATGAATGAATCGTGAACGAACGGTGGTACTTGCTGCTCGCCACACACAGCCTCATCGGTCTGGCTGTCACATGACAAAAGAGCTGGGTCCTGAGAACGGACGCAGCAACTGAGTGAGTCGTGAACGAATCGTTTCTGTTTCCTGTCTTGCTGCTGTGCTGACTGAGCTCATGCAGCTGCTGCCATGTGGCGAGAGAAGGTACTGCATGACAATGAACGAATCGCTCACTGAGAGGAATAGTTACTCCTGGGTCATATAAAAGATTAGTTCATTTTGAACGAAACGTTCACGAACAATACATCACTAAAGTTGGGGGGAAATTCAGTTCAGACATAATTCTCCTGAGCTATCCCTGTTGTTATGTTGCTGAGACTGTTGGAGGACAGACTGACAACTTTTCTCTATTACTTCCTTCTTTTACAACTCTCCAGTTGCATTAGTTGCTGTTATGTTTTCTCTTAGTCTCTTTCTACAGTAGGTGCTCCTGACCCACCCTGCTTGACGACCCTGACTAAGATGGCATTCCAGTGGAGGAACGTTCTCCACGTCCTGCTACCAACTTCTGCTTCTGCATCAGTTCTGTTGCTTTCTGTGTCTCTGCTGCCTTCTCCAAACCCCAGACGGTCTCGGTAGATGACTGCTTATGCGGAGCCTGGTTTTGCTGGAGGTTTTTTCCTGTTAAAAGGGAGTTTTTCCTCTACACTGTCGCTTCATGCTTGCTCAGTGTGAGGGATTGCTGAGAAGTCACGACGCAATCTTCTGTGGTTCTCTAATTCCTAAATTAAACATTGTATTGTAATAACTCTTCTTGTAAAGTGCCTTGAGATGACATCTGTTGTGAAATGGCGATATATAAATAAACAGAATTTTACTGAATTGAATTGTTATTCCAACTGTTAACTTTATACTTTTTTCTTATTGTTGTTCTCTCCATAGAAACTACACATGGTCTGGTGTTATGCTCAGCTTTGATGGCTTGTTGGAGGGGCCTCATCTAGGATTTACTTTCTTTAACATAGCTTTAAAATCAGTTCCTCTAATCTTTTTGTGTGTCACTGCTCTGTATTCTCAAACCTCCAGATGGTCGTGGTATGACCGCTCTTACCGTGCCAGTTTAAGGGTAGTTTTTGCTAGCCACTGTCACTACATGCTTGCTCAGTATGAGGGATTGCTTAAAAGTCAACAAAACAACACAGGCGACTGCCTACGGTCGCTACATATATGATCAGGACGAGCGAATGCTGCAACTAAATGACTTGATGCAATCTGCTGGGATTTTTTACATAAAAAACTTTTAAACTGATTGGCATAATGAATTGAGGGATTGACTGGAAGGTATTTATGATTTTCATTTTTTTTAGACTTCTTTGTAAAGTCCCTTGAGATGACGTGTTGTGAATTAGCGCCATATAGCTAAACTGAACCTGCTGATTAGTGCTCTCTTTATGTCTTGGACTGATTGAGATATGTTCTTTTAACTTTTCTAACACAATTTCCCAGACCTCTCTGCTACTTTCCTTTGGTCTTAATAATACTGGTTTTTAAAAAAACCTTCACAGAACAGCTGGATTTTTACAAAAGGAAACTGTATAATAATCAACATACTTGAATTAATATTGTTAAACAACACACATGACTCTTTTAGGCTTATAAAAATTCAGCAAATTTTGTATGAAAATGAATACTAAACAATTTTTTTACACTATGCCGAAGGTAGAGCAGTTAGCTAACTACAAAATTTAGACCTGAAATATGTCATATAAAGTCCTAATACATGGATTTTTTATGTTTGTAATGTGACAAAATGTGAAAAGGGTATGAAAACCTCTGAGATGCTGAGAGACTAACGATCACTGAGATCCAACCATTATCTGATAAAGTCTGCAGTCTTTGCACAACTGAATCTATATAAGCCTACAGCTCTTTGGGTAAAAAAAAATAAAACAAAAAAAATCTCAGCTTCGCTGGCTTTATATCTGTTAAGAGCCAATTTGAAGTGTGATATGTGCTCCCCCAGCCAAATTACACAAAGAGCTTTTGAGAATGAGCCTGAGCAGAAAAGAAATGGCTGTCTGATAAGACTTGCTCAGGGCAAATCGACACTGGAACAAAGATGTCCCCTTTGCTGCAGTGATGAAAAAAAAAGCAAGACAGCTGAAGCCGAAGAGTTCAACTTGGGGGAACACCTCAGTCCGTCAAATAGATTATTTAAATTTTAATGGTGAAGTCATCTAAAAGTAAAACAATCAGGAAAAAAATGAAAGGCTGTTTAATTGAAAAAGATTAATGCCTCTGCATTCATTTATCAGTCACTTCTGAATCTTTAGTTCCCACCACAAGGGGGCAGTGTGTAAGTACAGCTACTGCACTGCTCAATAATACTAGACCTTTGTGTACTAATTTATTCTGTTTGACTTTACTGCAGTCTACCCTTTTTTTTTTGTCTCCGTAGCTCGCCGTCCGAGCCCAGCTGGGACTTTCCGAATCAGCACTACGTCGGGTCAGAGGTTGAGCATGTGTTTCCCTTTTTCCCGCTCTTGGGGAGCATCTCCGACGAGTTGCTCTCAGAAGGCAGCTCTGCATGGCACGGCTGAATAATGATGTTTTCAGAGAGCGCAGGTCCTCCCACAGCAGAGAGCTGCACATGTAACAGAGGAGGGCTGAATGACAGATTGAGATCATGGAAATTACAGACAAGAAAGCAAATGTAGGCAGGATTGAATCATTACACAATCGGTGGTCTTTACTCCTTATCATAACACTGTGTCTAAGAGAGAAGGTAGCATACCGACATGTCTTTAATCTCTTTAACCCCCCGCTGTTGGTTGGATTTTGTTGGGGGGAGAGAGAAAACATGCTTGGTTCTGAGCTCATGTCAGATGTTCTTGAAGATGCCGCAGCGTTACTACAAAGACTCGTTTCAAGTTTCTGATCCCAGAAAGCCTAATATATGTTTCTCCAAAATTAGCTGCTGTTTTGTGTGGCTTCGACCGACCAAAAAACAAAACAAAACCATCCAGCTTTTTATGGTATTTCTAGCTCTGACTTGCTTGAACAGGAGCACATATGTGACATGACCGCTAAATGCTTTTTGTGCTCCTGTGTGGCGCCCAACAAGGGAGTAGCTACCCGATAAATGTGCCTGCGTGCATTAAAGACTTCCGAGTGAGAAGTGTTTGCAGGGTAAATATTGCTGCTGGCCTTGAAGCATGTGTACAGAACAATTACATGCTTCATTTTTGGGACAAAAATTGGCAGAGGCAGCAATTATTACCGTTGGGTCAGCCTTAGACCCCCCCCTCAACCAACCACTTGGAGAAGAACTTTCACTGGGTACTGTATGGCTGCATCCAAAACCACTAAATTGGTAAGAGGTCTTACGCCAAACCGGATGTGCGTCAGCGTCCGCCATGATAAGATGCATCCGAATTGGGCTTCCTGTTAGGAAGGAGTTAGGGAAAGTGGCCTGTATGCTAACTATCATAGCCACTTTAGCATAGGGCCCTCTGATGCTAACTAACTGGCGATTAGGAGCTATGTGCCATCCCACAATCCCTTGCACCACAAGACGCCATCAATACAAGTCGGCCGGCCCACCTCACGTAAAATAACGCAAATGGCCGAAAGGAAAAAGACGCGCGCATGTGAGTAAAACAACCTCTTCCGAAGGTTTATTTTGATATGCGTCATTCATGTGTGTTTACGTTGCCTAATGACGACGGGTTGAAAGGCTTTTCGAATTGGGCACATTTACACATGGGGCTCGGAGGGGCCGCTGTCGTGGGCCCCGACTTGATGTGCTGGGGCCTCCCACCCCTGGTGGATCGGGCTGAACGGGGGTGCCTATTGGGGTCAGCAGGGGAGCTGGCTCCCTGGGGATGGCATCGTGTCACCCCAGTTATTTCCTCCCCATTTGCCTCTGTCCACCTGCTCCTTCATTCTACCGTTCAAAAGGCCTTGGGACGAGTTTCCGTCTTCTCTACCCGGTGGCGGCCTGGGTCCCAATTTTATTGAGCAACTTAGACACTTACACTTGCAACATTTACATGACACACGCACATGTAGGGAAATGGCGGTGGGTGCGCCTCGGCACTGGAGGCGGGGCCCCTTATAAGGGGCCTTGCCTGTGGTGCCGGTATCCACTGTTTAAATGCATCTAGACACTGAGGGCCCGGGAAGGGAGATGGGGGTACCCGGCAGTATTCCCATGTCCCACCCCTCTGTTTTAAGTGCACATTAGAACAAAACGCAACAACACCACAATTGAGCAGGGGGAGAGAGGCTGGGGGTCTTTCCACACCCCTTTTCGTTGGACCATCAGGGGTTGGAGCCCGGGTGGATTATCAGGCCGTCTGGTCGGGGACCTGGGCTGGTGGGTGATCGGCCCTGCGCTGGTCCGCCTGCTGCTGTGGGACTCTGGACGCATGCGTCTCCTGCCTCCTTCATGTCTGTGTTGTTTCCTGTAGGACAGATTGACGGTTCCTTACACCAGCTATCAATCCCTTGCATGGGGAAACCTTATTCAGACCTGCATGATCGCACACACATAGGTGTGGGGACATTGGTGAGGACGGACATATCTTGAGCTGAGTCATTAGTTACTTGTTACCAGGAGTTTACCAGAAACATTAGTATTGTGTTCATTAATCCATGCTTGTGTGTGGTGAATGTGTAATTCTTAGTTTATATTACTGGATGTGAACTATTGGTATGGTTCTGTTCAGTTTGTTGTTTTTGTTTGTTTTTTTGTTTTTTTACTGCCTCTCTGCCGTTCGGCAGAGGTGGAGGACTGGGATGTTTTCTTATGTTCTTTGTTTGCCTCCCTGTCTTGTGTCGGTTCGCGCCTCTGCTGGTGCGGTTTCTTTTCTTCACCTTCTTCCTTTCTTCCTTCTTGTCTCGGTTTCGTTTCCATGACTTCAGGAAATTGAACCCACAGTAATCACTAATAAAGATTTTTCCATACATATACATCAAGTGGAATAATACAGCGAAGCTGTAATACTCTGCTTGGGAAAGTAAATCTGTTGGGCTTGTACTTGGTACTCAGACACCAATTCTGAGTAGCAAACTGCTAGACAGTACACGTAAAAAAAACCCCCCCAAAAAAATAAGAAATGGGCACATTCGCGAACGGCTCCCTAGACTACTAGCCATAGTGTTCTCACTGTTGACCCCATGAAAGGTTAAGGATTAGTTGCTAGTGTTAGTGCTTAGAGGCTAACATTCAGTGGTTTCGGATGCAGCCCGTGTCTCTTTTAGCCTGCCCTAAAGGGCCTCAGAAAGCCCAAGGAAAAGGTTTAACTAAAATGATCTACAAAAGCTTATGAATAACAGCTTGTAAAAATCCTAACAGTCTCACTATATTCCTGACTGTAGTGTTCATTTTTAAAGTATGCTTCGGTTGAAGGGAAAGGGGAAAGGAGCAGCATTTGCCCTCTAGTTTTCTAATCAATAACTGGAGCTGTGGATAATATTCTGACAAGCTTTAAGAAAATGCCAAATCTACTGTAAAATTAGCAGATTAACTTTGTGAGACCATGAAATGTCAATTAGTGTGATTGATGAATGTAAAGGGTTTAAATTAACATCAATAAGGAAGAAAATAAAGCAATTGTCGTGTTTTTTTTTCAATCCTTTCACCCACATGCAAAGTAGCTCTGGAGGGACAAGTAAAATGTATAAAATGTATTGATCAAAAAAATAAATGAGCATAAATCAGGAACTGGGATGGGCAGGGGTACCGGGAACTGGAACTCGACGATGGAGAGAGGGACCCCAGGAAGGATGACTTGTGCCTGGTTGAAGGTTCGTGTGGTGCAACCATAGACTGTTAAAAAACAATGGACAAACTCTCCTTGGCGTCACCCATAGGTGTCTGAAGAGCAAAAATGAAGCCAACTAGGCGGTTCCCAATAGCGCCATCTTGACTGCGTCACTCGCTTCGTCACTCTCAGAAACTCCAAAAATGGGCAAAGAGGTGGAGCTGAAAGTGGTGCTGTGAGGCTGTGGGCGGAGGCTTGACACTGTGAGCTGACATAGCTACAAGCTAGTAGGGAGCTAGCCGGGAGCTAACTGAAGCTAACGTAGACTGCAGCCGGTTTTGAGCCAGAAGACCGCGGTTGAGAGACGTTTGCCCTGGTTTTCAACAAGGATCGCTTTAGACTAAGATTCATTGGGGAACACATATCAATATAACAAGACCCAAATGGGTCTGTTAACTAAAAGGGTTGTATTTCCATTACCATCGGTGGAGGGTGAGGACACAGGCGGATTTAGCTTAACAGCACATCCTGCAAAAAGCAGGACAACTCAGATCCTCTCAAAAAATAAAAGACTTTTGAGTCACCTCACATCCCAGACATACATTTGTTCCAGCTGCGTTCCTCACACCAGTACTGATCTAACCAGCGATCATCCAGTCTGTCTAGAGTCCGACTCTGTAGTCTTACAGCCTGATATAGCCGTCTCCCGCTCTTGATGCCGTGGCTTCCCAGTCCTGCTGACTTTGCTGCTCTGCTGCTACCCGACCGGTTGCCTGTTCCAACTCGCGTGTAGAAAGAAATAAAAGCTCAGATCGGAACAGCATTCCTCTTGGCCACCTGACAGAAATTCTCCACCCACTGCTGGCGAAGCTTCAGCCCGTATAAAAGTATAAAATGAAAACAGCAGAGGCAACTGATAGTGGAGTTCAGAAACGTGAAACGACTGAAGTCTTTACGTAGGTCCAAGGCGGTGAAAACCTTCACCAAGTAGGCAGAGGGGGAAAGCAGACTACGGAGGAAGCTATTAGCTATCGTTAGCCACCTTTAGAATGCTGTATAAGGTTTATCCCAAAACATATCCTGTGTTGCTCAAATAACTACAACTTGGACCTTTATGATGTGGCAGGTCTTTGTCTAGACCTTCATCTTTTTCTTAAAAAGTTTCCACCTTACATATCTTTTTTTTTTTTAATTCAACCTATTACAGGCTTGCACTTTCAGTACTAAGTGGTAGTGTTTTTAGTCAGAAGCTTGTTCCAAGTCACTGTAATACAAACAGCTATAGGAGCATCAACAACTCTTTGAAGAAACATGGATAATGAGTTACAAGATTATTTCCCTCCGGGATGAATACATTATTTTTGAGTTTTATTAAGTTGCAAAAGTCTGATGTAGGTCCATGTTGTACCCTGGTTTCAGAGTAAACTTGCTTGAATGGAAGTTGTTTAGAATATCCTCCACTTGTAGACCGTTTTCCAAACGGCGGAACAGCTGCCTTCAAATTCTTGTGAGACCTTTTAAAATCTCTTACCAGACTCGTTAACTACTACAGTTTTCTTACTGAATCTCTCAATTATCTCAGTTGTAGCATCATGGTGTTCACACTGTCACATCGACAGTAAGAAGCACAGCCAATCAAACGGCCGAAGCATAAATAGAGCAAACATCCTTTGAAATCCTGGAGTAATGTTCTCATGATGTGTGCCTGATATGATTTGCCTCTGATTTCAGCCATCGTAAATGAGAATAAATGTTAGCCTTAAAAATGTAATATTTGGCATGGAATAAATTTGAAACACCTTATATTATGGAAAAACTTCAAATTAGGTGTTTATCTAATTAATTTTAAATGTTTTGAGTTCAAAATAAATAGGAAATGTTCATGTCCTAACATAGAAAAACAGTCTTTCTATGAGGTGTCTTCATTCTTTTCACATACAGCTCCAGTGTCATTTCTAGGGTTTTGTGTTTGTTGCACCTGAGCAGTTTATGTTGCAAAATCCCAGAAATCAGAACTTGTTGATGTAGTGTTTTTTTGTACAGAATCTGTAAACTTGGATATCACTTCCTCTCTTCTCCTCTTCCTTTCTATGGTTTCTTGTTACATTCTTTCATATACAGTAAAAAAAAAATCCTCATGAGTGCAATCTGAGCAGAATGGATACCCGAGTGTCCTAAAACAGAATCATTGCTCCAAAATCAGTTACTGTTTGGAGCTAGTTAATAAATAAACCCTAGAATTTTTTTTCATCTTCAGATCTGGCTTTCATTCCTGCAGGGATTAGGATTGGTCTCCATTTGCTTATCTAGACTCTCAGATTTGATTTATAGAGTTGATAGCCATCTTCTCCACCCTCTGTGATGTGACATCTAGTTCATCTGAACCTCTTAGAGAGTGTTCGCCTCTCCCGCACAAGTAGAGATGTTGCTGTTAAATCGTTAATACTGAATATTTAGAGACCTCACAGATAGGATTTCTGAATTAAACATTAGCACGTTTCAAATGAGCCTGAATCCTATTTTCAGGCAGAATTTTTTAAAAAGCTCAGTTACAAACCGGATACAGAGTGAGACGAACAGTTTTGGAGTGAAGACACAGCTCGGAGCATGAAGAAGAATCAATGAAACTGTGAGCGTTCATTCCGAGTCAGTCTCTGAAGAAACAGCAAAACAATAAGAAACAGCTCTGCTCCAATCAAAAAGCTGCATTATATCTTGTGATTTACAACAACTTTCCTACAGTGTTTTGATGATTCACGTTGAGGTCTGCTGGGTTCAATCAAAACTCTGTGACACAATCAATTGTGGGCAGATCTGCTAATCCACATCATTTGCTTTTTCCACTAGTTTGGTTTAATAATAATATTATTATTATTATTTTTTTTATTTTTTTTTTACAATGATAAATGATCAAATTTATTTCAGTATGCATTTTGTCATTACATAACAGTACTGTAAAATGCTTGCATTTAAATGTTTTCTGTTGCAAAGAAGTGTTGACAAGAAAGGAAAAGATAGCATTTACACCCCTATTAGGTCACCTGACATGTGTTCTACCATTCCTGCATTACAGCAACAACGCTAGCTGAGATGTTGGGGATTGTCTGACCATCTCATTGATCCAGATTTTTGGGAAATTGTCCAACCAGGGCTTCTGGATGCGGACGTTCAGGTCTACTGGGGACATAAATGAACCATAGCAACAAGAAAATCAAAACAAGGCAACAGAAAAGGTTGTTTTTAAAAACAGTCTAATATGATTGGGTATAATATTTTTTTTTTTAGAATTCTAAATAAATGCATTTTTTTCTCCTTTTGTTAATAACACTACATACATTAATATAGACCACCACAGATTATAATTTAACCATTTTTGTGAAGAGAAACAGCAAAACTCCAAACCCAATATCTCGCCGTTTCCCTGCTAGCTATAGTTTTTTTTTTACCCTTAATGATTACCTAGATAACTCCCTAGCAAGCATTAGTCACTAGAAAAAAAAATATCAGGAAAAAAGTAGACTACACCGCAACACCATATTTACAGTATATTATTTATATATTTATATTATGTATATATTTATAACACTGAGATTATGACAACATAAATTCATAAGCATCATTAGTGCAAGGCATGAGTAAGACCAGTAAAAAAGTTATTGACAAGAAATATTCTAGAGAACTAATGTGTGTGTGCAAATGAGTGTAACATGTGGGGACATAGAAAAACACAAAATAAATGTGCTTAACATTGGTGTGGATGAGGTGTAACAGACTGCGTGTCTATGTGAGCTGACCCGCCGTGTTTGAGTGAACGTGTGTTTCATTGTGCAAGTGTGCGTGTGTAATGTGCATGTGACTATAAGTCTACAGATGAAATCAGTCACCAGCCAGCCAGCCCAGGCAAAGTTAGAAATATACTGACACACCAATGTGTCTAAAGCACTTCCTAATCAACATGTGAAATAATCAGAATTCCACTTTAAACATGAAGAGACCTCACATATTGCAGCATCCCACTTACAACCACCACCTTTGTTTTTGTCTTTGTTTGTTTTTTTACCCTGTGCAAACCCTGCAGCGGTCAAGCAACACTGACATGATGGGGGGGGGGGGGGGGGGGCCCAACAAAAAAAAAAAAATAATAAAAAAATCCACCAACCTCAGTTTGAGCAGGAAGGGTTGGTGGACGTGGGATAAATGAAAGGATGAAATATATAAGAGATGAACGGTTGCTACCTCAGAAGCCTATGTTGTGGGGGTGGGGGGGTGGGGGGGCTTCTGCAGTGTTGGCACGGTTCTTGCAGACACTTAATTAAAGAATACCACGAAGCATGATGCAAAGCTATGGACAAAAACAAGCAGGAACAGTCTCTCAGGAGACTATTGGTAGAAAAATATATAAACAAGCTCTAATTCTAAAGTAATGAAGGAAAAGCCAGTGGATCACTGACGGAATCAAGAGTTTAAATGTTACTTTTTAACTTAAAATAAAAGGTTCTAAAGACGAGAGAGGAACACCGATCTCAGGGTTGCTCTTAGACTTTGCCCGTCTTTCCTTTTTCTCAGAGCTGCAAGGAATGGTTCTTTGTCTCCAACTTTTATTGCTCTGTTTGTGCTACTATAGACCAAAAGCAAAACAGTTTTTGATTTTCTTATTTTTCTTTAACCACGTAAATACAGTTATGTGCATCTATAGCTTTAACAAAAAATGATTTTGTAAAGAAGAGCAGTAGTTTTCAGAAAAGGGAAGTGACTCCCTTCCTCAAAACTGAACTCCTTCCTGGATGAGCTGATGTTGCTAATATCTGCGATCACTGATCAATCAATGATTAATGACAGATATAATCAGCTGGATGGTATAAAGTAAAACAGAGTGGTTAGGAGGCATCTTCGGGTATCAGCAGAACCTTAATGGAAGAGGCAAAGCCCTCCCCCAAAAAAACATCAGTGAAATGCCACTGATGTTGCTACAGGGATGATAATAAAAAAACAAAGGGGGAGAGGGAAGATAAAGAGCCAATTTTTCTATTTCAGACAAAGGGGGACATGTTGCATTAGTAGCTGCAGTGGCATCTGGGGCATCGGCCACATTAGTTAGGAGTTTACAGGTCAGGGAGGGAAATGTGTGTTCTTCATATTAGGTAGAGCAGCACGGAGCCTTGGCTGGCTGAGCGGCTTCTGTCAGGTCCACTCCCCGGGTCCGGCCGCTGTTGGCTCCTGGAGCTTGAGGCTCATTTTTTGGCAATTTCTTTGCAATAGCCATAAATATCTCATTCACATTCATAGATGTCTTGGCTGATGTCTCCATGAAAAGTAGGCTGTTGTCATCTGCATACGACTGAGCATCCTGAAAATCCACAGCTCTCTTGGTGGCCAGGTCGGCTTTATTTCCTGACAGAGCGATGACTATATTAGGACTAGCTTGTCGCTGTAGCTCCTTCACCCAGTTCTTTGCCCGTGCGAAGGACTCCTCGTTTGTGATGTCGTAGACCACGATGGCGGCTTGTGCTCCTCTGTAATACATGGGTGCCAAACTTTGGTACCGCTCCTGACCTGCCGTGTCCCAGATTTCAAACTTCACTGTTGTGTCATCCAGACACACTGTCTGGGTGAGAAAAGCCGCTCCCATCGTGCTTTCTTGGAATTCATGGAACTGGCCCTTCACGAAGCGAAGGACTAAGCTGGACTTCCCAACGGCTGATTCCCCCAACAGCACCAGCTTAAACTGACAGATCTTATTTCCGCCATTGGGTCCGTTGGGTCTTGTAGCGCCTCCTCTGCTGGCCATGGCCTAATCAGATCCTCTGCTATCCTGTGGGCCTAACTTTACGACCTGGGCGCCTGCTGAGAGCCAGACGATGGGGGGAACTTTTACTCCCACCACTTTGGTGTGTATACACACGGAATCCGGGTCACTGCGGCGAGCGATGATAATATAATTTCTTACCTAAGTGAGGAATTGGTGCCCCGTTACACTCAGTTTTATCAAGAATAGTTTGAGTTACATCAGCAATTATCCCGGTGTTAGCCTACCGGTGTAGTTGTGTTCAATCATTATTAGCCAGACAATGAGAATATTCTCATATACCCCCATCTTTACAACAACTATTCAATGATAAAATGGTGAAACATTAAAAACAAATATTAAGGGTAGAATAAAAAGATATCATTAGCAGCAGCAGGCTCTTGTAGTGCAGAGGGCCGATGGTGCGGTTAATTCTTCTCCCTCAGGCTTGGTCCTTGGGGATTTGTGAGTCCATATCTTGATTCATGACCAGCGGAGGTGCAATTGAACATTTTAAGAGGAACCGGGGGTATACAGTGGTGAGTAAGCCGTAATAAATGGTGTTCTTAAAAGCCATTCATAGCCTGTACTGAGCACGCTGGAATGATGACGGATCGGTTTTCTTTGCCGTGCCTCATTTCTTATCCAAAAGAAATCCGGGAAGTCCATTTATCCCCTTTAGGAGATAATAAATAGGTAGAGCTTTTAGTTTTACATATATATATATATATATATATATATATATATATATATATATATATATATATATATATGTGTGTGGCATGAGCTGACCCACCTCTGTGCGTGCAGTGAGTTGGTCTGCTTACCTCTTTCCTCCACAATGCCAATTAATTCTCCATCCTGTTAATGTTTAGAATGTTTAATTTTTAGAAAGCTTACACTTTACACTGTTTATATTTACAATTAAATTCACATTATCTTCCAGACTTTTTAGGTAAATGATTGAATCATCCAATACAATTAGTCTTTCACTTGATGCATATTATTTACTGTAGTTTAATCGCTCATGCAGAGGTACTGCATGTGGGGATTTCCGTCTACTGAAACATCAAAGCTGCTGTTCAGTCTCATCGAATTATGATTCCTTTCAATTAGATAAATATTCAACAGAAATGTGGCCAAAGAGCAGAGTTCAGTGCTCCATGCATTTCAGGCTACAGCAGGTGAAATTAACTGTTACATTTAGCCTATTTATCTAATGATAACTAAATATAACTACCAAATATTTAATTGCTGCAGATTCTTAATTGAGTACTTAAGTGAATATACTGTTGAATATTGCTTCTTAATCCTCTGCTTATTCCAGTCCATTCTTCTGATCGCTAGCTACTAAAGACGTCTCTTGTTTGCCTCGAAAGGGATGTGAATTGATGGAATTCTTTCGAGTCTTTTGTGATTTGTGCAATCAACAGCACAAAAACACATGATCACAATTCTTTCTCCATCAGACAGTACACAGTAATTAGCGACTTTTTTAAACCACCTAGCTTTTTCACATGTTGTTGTTGGGATGTTACATTTCTCTAGGTCAAATCTGCCGTTTTCTTTGTACATACACATATTATACATATTTGCAAAGCTGGGATTCTTGTGATCCCAATGATGTATGGCAATCAAGGATAAAATCATAACTGTGGACATAGTAGGGCGACTAGACCTCATTTACTGGGGCACATGCCTTAGTAAAGGTCTCCAGTGCCCCAGAAAAAATTATAGCGCTGTTCTCAGTGGAAACAGCATTCATGAGCGCATCTCCGTGCCTGCATGAATCGAGCCTATCTCTTACCAGCCAATAAAAAAAAACAGGAAAAAAGAAAGGGGCCACATTAGCCAATCAGGAAATAGCACCTCTGTTAGTAGAAAAGATTGAATGCAACTACCGATGAAAATCGTTCACGTGATTCTTCTGAGTTTTTCGTGCATGTACGGTACACGGTGGAAACCGCTGGAGCTCGTCCCATCATATTGAACACAGAGTAATTTGTGCTGTTTTTTGCGTTTTCATGTGTGGCCGTGCCAAGATACGGCCAGAGAAAATGCAAATTTCTTCTGTTGAGATGGCACGTATTTGACACGTACTGGAATCCAGTGTTTTACTACAACTCAACAGAAGGTGGCGGTATACAAATAAGTCTGTAGTTCTCCAACAAACAAGGGAGTTAGAAGTACCGACGTCATAAAACGAGCGACAGCCTAGAATGCAAACAAACTGCTCTACTGGTCAACTGCTACCTGAAGCCATCTACAGGGTGAGTGTTGTAGTAAACCCGCTGTTTTGTAATCTGCTGTGGGATGCTTGAATTGCGTTGTTGGGTTCTGCTTCAAGTCCTAAGCAGGTTTGCGTCGCGAAAACGCTTTTCTGCCTGATCTGCGCTGAGGATTTGTGCGAATGAGGCGTTTGCGGCGCGTGAAAAATTCTGCTCAAGTTGAAAAAGTCTGAACTCCAGCTTCAATTCGCGCCGCGTCAACCAATCAGGGGACAGAGTTTCAGTGATTCTGTGACTGTCATTGAGTCACAGCCTCAGCAGGACATGGAGGAAATACTGATAAACATCGTGGCTAATCACTCCGAGCTACATGACACAAGCAGTTTTCAAAACAGAGACAGGAAAAAAAAACATTATAAATAGGTTAAACTATTTAGACAGGAATGCTCTTAAGAGGTTTGTGGGTGGCTCTTAAAAGAGCCGTTGTTGCTGTAAAAGCACGTCTCGGCCTAGTAGTCAGCCTTAAAACAGCCTCCTCACCTGGTTTCCTGGTAGCAGCTCCCGCACCACGTCCCACGCCGCTCAAATATTATAAACTTTTACGAACCGCAGACAGCTGGACAGCTGCTCAGAAATGTAGTTGGTGTGTTGGCAGGCGAAGCTTGGACCTTCGTGGCACAAACTGGGCGAGCAGGTCAGGTTTTCCAGACGGCGAGGAGCCGGTGTTTATGAGAGGCTCGCTGCTGTGTATGGATCCCTCCCCCATAGCTAGACTGTATCTGTAGCTCACCAAACCCCCAGTGCAGTGGTCCCCGGTCTACCGGAGGCCAAGGCGAACACGTAATCCATTCTGTCCTCTGTCAGCTCGGCCCATAATCCACGGCCAGCTGCACTCTAGCCCCAGCTTGGTATGGACACAGCGTAAGTCTTACTCAGGTTTTGGACATGATCTTTAAATGTATACTGGATAATTTCGGTTATATACACCCAAAAAATTTAGCAGTGAAGAGGACAAGTGCAAGTTAATCGGTCATGCTGAATCATTTGATGCAGCCTTTCCTTTTAACTGGACGCAAAAGCAGTAGAACGAGTGGAAAAGTAGGACTAACTGGCTCTCAGTGGAAAGTAGGTAGGCACAGTAGGCCCAAGTACCAATGGAGTGTGCTGCTTGCAAAAAAAAACATAACTGGTATGCAATGGATGAATGGAGATGTCAGCAGTGAATTACAGAATTTACAACAAAAGTTTCAAGCATTGAGACAGTTTAGCTAAAAAGAGAGTAGTTGAAAAGTCAGAAGAGAAAACGAAAGCTCATTTAATGCAAGAGATCAATTAGTCTTTTAGAGATATGGGCAATTCAAAATGGCTTTAAGAAAGCCACCAACCATAATGACAAAAAAACCCCTAAATAATAGCTCTAAAATGTGTATAAATCATAGCACGCTTGTGCTGAAATAATAGGGCAAATGGCCAATCAAATCAGAGCTAACCTTGTTAGAAGTTAGTTCACAAATCGGACTTGTGGTACCTGTGGTCCCTACTGATTTATCTTTGTTTTTGCTTAATGGTGATGATGATCAGCATAGTCATAATGATGGTGTTTCTGATCTAAGTTGCCCCGCTTTTTGTTTTTCTTGAATGGCTGTAAGGCAGAAAATGCTGGATTGCATGTTTATCCCGTTGTTAATTGTTTGCTCAGAACCTTATAAACTACCAAATTATTTTTTAATGGTTTTAACCATTGAGCACACGGTGTGAGCGGAGCTAAAGCTGGAAAGTAAACCCTCAACACTGTATTTCTGCCTCATACACCACTAGCAGACACAATAAGTCAGGCAGAATTTAACTTTTAACAACTATATTAACCAGACCAGCTCCCAGTCTGATTCCTCCACACACCTATTTGGCACACGGTGCAACATGTCAAGCATGACAAAAAGATAACACATTTTCTATAACATTGAACTATATAATAGAAAGTTACAGAAATCCTCATAACAGAATAACAATGAACAAAGTAGATATAACCAATTTAATAGCTACATATTACCCACATTGCATCCTGCTCACTGACTGGCCCTACAGCAGCCAGGATCATTACAATACATAGGTGTGTGCATGTGAATTTTGAAATCGCAGTGCCCAATGAAAAATATGGCTCCCCCAAAAGCTTTTGGGTAAGTCGAACCCTGGTCCACATTAACAGTAACATAAACATTTATGCTGTGATTTGATCAATGGTTTAATGGCTAATTTAAATAAGTTTTTTGCATTTGTAAATGTAGCATATAGGTGATACTTTGATAGTTTGCCTATAATAATCTACACAGAGTCAGAGTTGTCTACTCTTGACTCTGTGTAGATTATTATAGTTTACATTTGCAAATTATCCCCAAAAGTATGGATCTAGAATTGGGACTTAAGTTTTGTACCTGTAACTTTCATTTTTGTACTTTTAACTTAATATTTGTACCTGTAACTTATGTTTTGTACGTGTAATTTATGTTTTGTAACTTTCACACATTTTAAAATACAAGTTTCCAGTTTCAAATGTCAAGTTTCAAGTTTCAGGTTTCAAGTTTCAGGTTTCAAGTTACAAGTTTCAAGTTACAGATAATTTTTGACCATATTTGGCTTGCCTAGAAGAACCAATGAGTGGCTTGCTGATTTTGACCAACAAATCATGTTTTGCCAGTTTCTATCCAATCATGGCAGAAGGAAGGTAGCACAGCTCGCAACCAAACTTGATAACATTCACACTATTTACCAGTAGGTGGCCATAATCCACCTCAGTAGTTTCCAACTTGAAAACCGACCCAACATTGACAGGTTAGTTGCTTATATAAAATATATATACACTGCCAAAAATATCAGGAGTAATAACAGTTGAAATCAGTGGCTTAGCCCGAAAAAAGACATTGGGTGTGCACCAGCAAACAATGGTGTGCCAAATTTATTCTCAATAAATATATTTTTTTAATTACTGTGCGCATGTAATGCCCCTCTGAAGGGGGAAAATGTTGCCAGTTTCATAATTTGCCTTAAGTGGAGCGGCCTTCAGGCAAAACTAATAATTTCAGACTAACATATTCAAAATCAGTGGCTGGCATTAACTTGTATAATCAAACACATTCTCAACTACTGAAATACATCATAATAACTTTTCAACCTTTAAACACAAGTTTTTTAATTTTTAAATGAGTTGGTCACAATTTTCATGTATATTTCCTGTAATATTTATAAGTAAACCTGTTTATCTCATCCTATTTATTTCTTACTCACACTATCAAATGTATATTTTTTTAAGCATCTGAACTTTTGCAGCTTCACATGGCACGGCAGAGTGGCTTGGCCTTAAACAGGTTTGTTATTTTGTCCGAGTGCAGTTTGTCTGTAAGCTCTTTTTCGAACGTGAACAGAAAGATGCCATTAAGTCTCTCAGTGAGCAGTGTAGCTGTGCAGCTGGTTTTAATCTTGTTCACCATTGAAAAAACAGTGAAATGAGATTGCGAAGAAAACTGTTCATCTTGGGGGAAATTTTGGGGCGGTCTCCACCAATCATTTGACGAATTTATACTTATTTAAATAGTATCTGTAAAGTAGTGTTCAATCAAAACAAGCTGACCATACAACTACAGATAAAAGTGAAAATAAAGGCTTGCGCTATCATTAGAATAGGCTGATATGATGCGCTTCCTTCATGGCATGGAACGAAAGTTCTCGCTTTTCTTTTTCTTTCCTTTTTTTTCTTCTAATCTAATAGTCAGATTATTGCAGAAGTTATTGGCCTTAAGTTTTCGAAGTTTTTTTAATCATAGCTGTTGAACTGTTGGCAGATTCCGCACTTCGCTCCACTGGATATTGCAATTACGTTATTCACTTCAGACAAAAAGTTTAATATGAGGAAATATTTCTCCCTTTGTAGGGACCATAAGTCAAAGACTCTCAGAACGAACCATTTCCTGACCTGTAAACTATGGGAGTATGGAGGACTACGGGGGTCATTGGAAAAGCAATACAGCATTTTGACGATAACTATGGAGGACTACGAGCTGTGCGCGCCAAATGGTTTTCATTGGTCATCAAACCTTGCTATGTGCAGACGGTTTGAAGGAGACATATCATAGCTAAAACTCGAAAATGGAGAACGAAGCAGCTGGCAACATCTGGAGCCGCACTATAAATGATTTAATCACTTTGGCAATGTATGTCGACAGTGCAGATGCCGATAATGCAAGTACTTTAAGGAGACTGAAGCAGATAAGGCGAAACTTTGAAGCAGTTACAACTCTGTTTGCACTGGCGCGCGCACAGCTCGGCAAGCTCCACTCAAATGTGGCTGTCTAACCAATGAGAGAGCTGGTTACATTCGAGGAGCAGCTGTGATTGGTTGAACTTGGTTTTCAGTGTTATCAGGGACCAGGAGGGTCACACGAATGCTAAAAGGGGAGGGTAAACCATTTAGGAAATGCGATTGCAAAAAGGATTTGAAAATGAGAGATGGAAAGAGAAAACGGATGTAGAAAAGGGAATAAGTTTTTTAAATGTATGAAAAGGAAAGATATTTACATCTCATTTCTTAATTATGTTATTTAATTCTCCATTTTGAAATCGGATTTAAAAATACAATTTCAAATTGCAGTGTAGGGACCAGGAGGGTCACACGAATGCTAAAAGGAGAGGGTAAACCATTTAGGAAATGCGATTGCAAAAAAGATTTGAAAATGAGAACTGGAAAGAAAAATGGATTTAGAAAAGGGAATAACTTTTTTAAATGTATGAAAAGGAATGATATTTACAATGTCATTTATTAATTGTGTTATTTAATTCTCCATTTTGAAATTGGATTTGAAAAACATTTTCAAATCACAGTATTTAATAATCAAATAATAAATACAATTTGCAATTCCTCTTTAGTATTTAAATTTAAAATGTGTAATTACAAAATGTTTTTCAAATTTGTCTTTTTTTGTATGGATTAATTGTTGAATTTGAAATTATATTTAGCAATCTATATTTTTAAATCACAATTAAGCAGTTATCGTCAAAATGCTGTAGTCCTCCATACGGGAGGAGGTGTTAAACTGCATGCAGGCGGCACTCAGCTGTGGCACACAACGGGCTGGAGCACGTCTACCCGGGCGCACTGGGGTGGATGGAAAGGCGACATGTCCAAGGTGCACTGCGCCTCTCAGCCGATAACCACTGGAGAAACGCAGCAGAACCCCCGCAACCCTTCAAGGAGAAGCGGGATAAATAAGGGTTATATTTTACTAACCTGAAATCCAGGTCCTATAGACTCCGTGCATAGAGTTAAAAAAATAAAAATAAAATCTGCGCATCCCGTAAAGTGGTCAGAGGAAGGTGTGAAAACTAATCTGACGAGTCTTGAGTCATCGTCACCGCTCTCTCTGTCTGGGTGTGCCAGCCGGTTCTTTGGATGGCACTGGCACACCCGTGGCTACGCGAATGGTTGAAATAGAAAAACCTAAGTTTATATTGAACAATTCTGATGATTGCAGACACTCAAGCGTGTGTGTGTATGTGTACGTGCGTTTGTGTGCACACAGTTGAAATCTAGTGAGGCAAATTGCCTTCTTCTTTTTAGTAAATGGCTAACAACTTTGGTGCATTTCCGCCGCCTACTATGCTGGAGTGCGGGTTGGGCTAAAGAGCCTTTACTAAATTATCTCGCCTGCATTTATAAATTCTATCACTAATTTACTTGTGTCTTTCCGCTAAATAATTTTTTTATTTAAATCTCCATCTTTCACTATTTTTCACTATTTTTGGAGTTTCCTTCTATACTCTAATTATTGAACACACCAACACAAGTTCTGTTTCTTAATATTCACTACATATACTTGAGAGATGTTTTCCTATTAAATATAGTGTAGTATTTAATCTTATATGACCCTTTCTCAAACATTGTATTATTTTTTGGTCCCTACTACTCAATCTCTTAATATTCATTTTCCCTGTTTTTTAAACAAATGTCATCCTTTCTTTCCTTTTTAGTACAACCACCTACTGGTAAATAGTGTGAATGTAATCAAGTTTGGTTGTGAGCTGTGCATAGCCCTACCTTCCTTCTGCCATGATTGGATAGAAATTGGCGAAACATGATTTGTTGGTCAAAATCAGCAAGCCACTCATTGGTTCTTCTAGGCAAGCCAAATATGGTAAAAAATGATCTGTAACTTGAAAATTGTAACTTGAAACCTGAAACTTGAAACCTGAAACTTGAAAACGGAAACTTGACATTTGAAACTTGTAACTTGTATTTTTAAAATGTGTGCAAGTTACAAAACATAAATTATAAGTACAGAACATAAGTTATAAGTACAAAACACAAGTTACAGGTACAAATATTAAGTTAAAAGTACAAAAATGAAAGATACAGGTACAAAACTTAAGTCCCAATTCTAGCTCCATACAAAAGTAAGTATGAAGGGTTTGTGTGGACAGCTTTTGTTTTATAACATTTTCCAGGTTAAACCTTTTTTAATGCCTTTTTAGTCCATGTTGTTCCATCAAACTTGTGCTCTTATGCTGTGCTCCACACAGCTTTTAAATGAATAGGCTATGTGCATGTTGGATGTTACCATCTTGTTAAGCCTGCTGCACGAGAGCAATCTGCTGATCTAACAGTCATTCGAGGCCATTGGCTCAGCAGATAGCTTGCTGTGTGCGGCAAATTTTTGGTGATTTTTCTGCCTCATGAGGTGCTGAGGTGAAAATCCAACCGGTATATTTATGATATTTTTCGCCTCGCGAGGCGAGTCACTCGCTGTGTGCGGTCTCTGTGAGCTGACTGCTGAGCTAAAATATTCAAGCGACCAATCAAAACGCGGTCTCTGATCACAGGATTGCAAGATGGCAGCCCACGGAGAAGATTACATTTTAAAAGATAAAGACTTGTGGACATTTCGCCAGACTATACCTGTTTATTTGATGCGACGACACTTCATCAACAAAATGAGTAGCAGCATTTCCTGCATATCCATCTCAGGCTTTGTGTCATTCCTTTTTCTGAGGTAAGGGACGGGGGCTGTTCACCAAAACAGGAAATACATGCTCTTATTGTGAAGATGTACACTTCCGCTAATAGTTAGCTCTAATTTAAGTCCGAAAACATCACTTTATTCAAATAATTTTGTATTTTTAACGCACAATGAACTACACTAGTGAATGCACTGTGAAATGTACTGAAGCTATGCAGTGAGCCAACAGACATAAATCAACTTAAATACGGAGCATTCATTTTTATTTATTTATTTATTTTTTTTTTAAGTGTCCTGTCTAGCAGTTTGCTACTCAGAATTGGTGTCTGAGTATCAAGTACAAACCCAACAGATTTACTTTCCCAAGCAGAATACTCCACTTGATGTATATGTATAAGAAATTTTTATTAGTGATTACTGTGGGTTCAATTTCCTGAAGACATGGACACGAAACCGAGACAAGAAGGAAGAAAGGAAGAAGGTGAAGAAAAGAAACAGGACCAGCAGAGGCGCGAACCGACGACAAAGACCGGGGGCAAACAAACAACACAAGAAAACATCCCAGTCCTCCACGGTAAAACAAAACAAAACAAACAAATACAACAAACTGAACAGAACCACACCAATAGTTCAGATCCAGTAATATAAACTAAGAATTAGACATTCACTACACACAAGCATGGATTAATGAACACAATACTAATGTTTCTGGTAAGCTCCTGGTAACAACTAACTAATGACGATAACCTCAGCTCAATATATGTCCGTCCACACCAATGTTCCCACACCAATGTGTGTGTGCGAGCACACACATTGGACAACACACCGGACGGACCGACGGAGAACTCACGCCGCCGCCACCCCGGACCAATACCCACCACCTACAACCTGGCCCCCCCCACTCACCCACACGCCAGGGAGCCACAGTAAAAGCCACAGCAGATCTACCAGCTCCAGATCCCGCCACACGCAGAGCACCAACATCAGGGGTCCAGCCAATGCCGGACAGCCCCCCTAGATGAACCGATCAGGCAGTAGAACTCATGGAACTGCCAGGAGGCCTGGGCGCCAGGCACAGTCCCCACCGATCCACCAGACGGCACCAACCTACTTTACAACCCCGGCACCCCCATAAGAGGTGCCCCAGTCAATCCAAGGAGGACGTCGGCCCGAAACAGTGGCCGCCCGACACCCAGGATTAGCCAGGCATGCATCAGGACCGAGCCGGGCCGCAACCGGGACCCCTGGCCCCGGGCATCAAGAGCCATCATCGACCAGCGGGCAGGAGCATCCCTCACCGATGGGGACGACGGAGGGGAAGAAGAAGCACCAACAGTAGGCAAGCAAGATGAAGTGTCCTACCCAATGAAACAACAGCCCAAATGGGCGGAGCAGGGAGTTTGAACTGGGAACTCTGGTTAAAGGACAAACCCCTAATTCCTGAGCCATGGTTCTTGGAGACTGCCAAAAAAAATTGACCTCAAATCAGACACCTTCCTTTTCCCAATTACACCTTAAGATCTTTTCCAACTCCAAAAATTGAAATTGTAATTATGGACAGAACAGCTAGAGTACAAGAAACAAGCTTGACTTTGCGAAAAATGTGGACCTAGCTCTTCTTTTGTTCAAAGAAGCACCAGCCTGTACTCTTGCAACAGCTCCGACAACATGCCTCAGGGGGATAAAGTCACAAGCCCTTACACAACAACAAACACGTGGACTGGACCCCCTCATTTGGCCAGGAGGATAAAGGTATGCTCTACTATTCCATGGCCTCAATGAAATCCATCCATATATTCTGCTTAACATCGAAGGGTTGCAGTGGGGCTAGCGCCTATCTCCAGGAATTACTGGGCGGACACCCTGGACATGTCGCCTGTTCCCGTCCTCTGTGGTACATCAGCAATCTTAAAAAGTTGTGGGAAATAAGCATCATAAGCACATAAACAAATTACTTCTGAACTAACGACTGTTTATTTTTAAATGTAACCAAATCTTTTACTGCTTACATAAGTGTGAAAAATTAAACCACCTTCCAATCCTATAGATTCACACACACACACACACACACACACACACACACACTCTAATTAGCATAGACAGTGTGCAGAGTTATAATGAGTGGATCCTGGTTGCGTGATGGAAATGAACTGTCTTCAGAGGCAGTGAGGTCAGCTGGATGCTGCTTCAGTACCGCAGCAGTTTAATTAGAGCGCTCTATAATGGAACCCTATCTGGAATGGGCCTTAATGAGCACCTCGTCATTCTATGTATCCTTAATTTGTTCCACATAACTGGGGCCATGGATAATCCCAAACTATGAATGATTATCCCTGGCCGAAGGAGGTTGGGGGAAAGTTTGGATTTTGGAGTTGTCCCAACTACGCTCACTTGCTGTAGAAAGCAGAGGTGGGTGGGGAATGCTCAAGAAAGGTGTGGATAATGCATTTTCTGCAAGCGAAACAGCTGGCTTTACATTTCCTAAACACACACTCTCTCTCTCACACACGCACACACACGCACACACAGACATACTAGTGCAAGAATGACGGTTGCCATGGTAACTAGGCAAAGATAGTTGTGGAGGGACGGAGGAAAGTACACACGATCATCAAAAGGCAAACCCTCTCATAGACCTGCTGATTTTGGAAATCTCTCAACATGTTTGTCCTTTTTAACATGTATCCATCTTTTGTCCCTCATTCCCTGTGTCCTCTCCCTCTCACTATCTCACTATCAGCTTTTCTGTGGTTGCATGCTATGTGTGCATCCCAAGGTGTGTGATCTGTTGACAGCCAGATTGATGGCTCAATGCGTTGTTTTTGTGTGGCTTTGTTCCAGCATCAGAGGTCTGGAGGTAGCTACCTGTTCGTTCATCATCTTACCTCCCTTCTGTAACCTTACCCCAGTTACCCCAGTCAGATATTTTTGCCATACTGCCAGCCATTCTTTCATTAATCCAAGCCATCACAAATATATATAGACACACACACACACACTACATACCTATAAATATATTGCAGACAAATTCACAAAGTTCATTTTACAAGCAGCCATTTTAGACAGAACAAAACAAGAAAAGAATTTTCCTTGAGCAAATTAAAGACATCTCAATCAGCTATGATCTATGCATTGTAAAAACAATAAGAAAACATTCAATGTGAAAATGACTAATCCTGTTTTACACTCTGACACTCATTTATGGTCATAACACCCTCCCATCAAGCCCCCCCCAAATAACTTTCCTGTATAGGATGACTGGGTCAGCCTTAGATATGGGGTGAGGAGAAGAATATAGAAGAATTAAAAGGAATCATTTGAGATGGATGGATGGATGGATGGATGGATAGATGGATGGATGGATGGCTCAGTGGTAGTCATCTTGTAAATGGAAGGTAATATATTTGAGTTCAACTTCTGTTGTTACATGTTAATGTAGGCATCTACATGTGGATGTCTTCTTACTTATTTTTAGTTAGTCATTTGTGGTGCCTTTAGTCTCTTTAAGAAAGTACAGGGTTGAAGATATACAGTTTATTATTTCAACAATGGTATCGGATCAGTATCGAGTATCTACATGTATACAAAGCCCGGGCATCGGTATTAGTAACGGGACTGAAAAAGTTGGATCGCTGCACCCCTACTTTGTATCAGGTACATAAACCAACGCCTCCTTTAACGTTGTATAGTATCTATTTTACAAGCTTTTATTAAGATTCTTAGTGGATTTTCTACTGTTATCTTGCTGTGGAGTTTTCTGTCTCGTCATAGAACAGGTAAACGTCTCATAAAACTTTGCAGAATCATAATCTTTGTGATGGTATGCATGCTGCTGTTTACATGTCTTGTGATCATAACGAGGAACAGACTACGGTGTAATTTTGTTGTTGTTGAAATAAATGATTGATTAATATAGTCTGATATTGACAGACATAACAGAGCTGCCTGTTGCTTATGGTAGCTAAAATGAGGACAAGTTTCCACTTACCCTCCCGTAGTGCAAGTCCTTTGCAGGAAGATTCCAGATCTGGATCTCGATAACAAACTCAGATTGTTCATTTATATCCTTCCAGGCTATTATCTGCTTTAAGCGATGCTCCGGAGTAGAACGAGGGAAAATTGATCAGGAACTAGTATGTCTGGATATCTAAGCTCTGGCAAACGGTCCGCTTGACAGTTCTCAAGTTTTTAATTGTATACCAGGGCTATGGTAAGGGTTGGAGATATTTAATATTTTTAATTCCCGGGTGTATATGATAATATCTTCGGTTTTAAAATGGGAAGTAAACTCAGACGGAGTAAAATCCCAGCCTGTGACGGTCACTTTGATTACGTTCCTGCCTGCCAAAGTCACTCTTGTGCTTCGACAGTCATGTGACGTCTGGGGCTCTATTTCCTGTATCAGTGAGAGAAAGAAAATGCATCAGAAAATGTCTGAGTCTAAAAACGCCATTTATTCTAATGTCATTTTGAATGGGCCCACCCACAGAGAGCAGCATAGATTTGGCTAGGTAGCTATACCAATGAGAAGCTAAGTTAGGAACTCTACCACACAGTAGAACACGTTCCGTATTTGTGCAGATGATACATCAACGTTGGATTTTGTTTTTCCCACGGAGGAGGAGCTGAAGAAGAAATGATTGACTTCATAGCTACGGACCTAACAGTACTGGCTTTTGGCTTGAAGCTGGATTTAAAACCTGGATCTGTACCAATAGATAGTACACCAGCTCCCAGGTTACTTTAAGTAAAAAATAAATTGTTCACCCAATAATATGCCATGACAATGAAATATTCTACCCTGTCTAACACACTAATATCTGTGACCACATCCTCCCAGAGATATAGCTTGTTAAACAATTCTCAAACATAACCTCAGCTTCAAACCACAAAGTGTAAGAATGTTTAGTGTAGTGTAAATCTCTTGGTTCTAAATCTCCTGTTTTATGGACCTGGCCGTGACCTACCTGCTCATCAGCGGGCGGTGGGGACTTGATCCGAACGGACTATGCCCAAAAATCAGATAAGACGACCTGCTGAATTTAAATATATTACTAAGCAGAGGAAAAGAAACAAAAAATGTTTACGTCAGTAGCAAATCCCTGTGTGTAGCTTAGAGAAGCTTGCCCAGTGTAGCTCTGGCTCAAGGCTCAGTATGAGGCTGGTAATGGCCCCATCGCGCTGCATTTGGGAATGCAGCCTAAATTGGTGGTAAACTCCATCTAAGGGTAAATGATTTTTGTTTCAAATCATAATTTTCTGATTTTAGTAAACAGAGATAGTGTAAGAGTTGTGTGACACTTAGCATAACTTGCATGTCATTAATCCTAATGAGAAAGACCCCAAATCGTTCTGTTTCTACCCATCCACTGCGGCACTGAACTGTATTAAAAGAAAAAAGTGAGGGGATGATTTTTTTTTCACACAGACTGTATTCGTTCATACTAGAGAACACAGGAAAAAAAATTATAAAAAACACAGATAAATAAGACATTTAAAAAGGTAGAAAAAATGTAAAAAAAAAAAAATTTTAAGTCAGCAGAAGCCTTGGTCCAATTTCTTGTTCCTGGATTGGATATGTCATATTTTCTTTGATCAAGCAGAATCACCAGGGAGGAGGTTCTGTTCTATTTTCTGGTTAGCTAATGACATCTTCTTTCAAAAAGTGAACAGAATGCTTTGCATCTTTAATGTTTCATTTGAAGTTACCATTTTACGATTTGCCACAGCCGCTAATTTTTGGTACAGTGTAGAATACAGGAATAATTAGGTGGGTCATTTTACCCCTCATTCTGTACCCAATGAAGCTGTCTCTTGTGTTGACTGTAAATCCTTTTGGATGAAGAAAAAATGGGACTGCTGGCAAATTGCAACAATCAAACAAATAATCTCGGCTCATGTTGTCTGGCATTTCAATACTTTGTGGTTTTACATAGAAGCTTTATCAGCCTTTTTAATTTCTCAATAAATATTAAAGTGTCTTGCTTTAAAATGATTCGCCAAGTTTGTAGAGCTAATCTACTTTTTAAACACCAGTTTTAGCCACCGCTTGTAAATGGACTCTTCAATATATCTCTGTTTTGAAGGTCGTCTCACTCAAAGGTGAAAAAAATTAAAATTTTATCCCTTTGTGTTTGGCTTGATCTTTTTAAAAAAAAAAAAAAAATGTAACAAAGGCTCATCTCAATCACAAATTCAGTAGACTATTATTCTTTTTGTGTTTGCAGTGTTGTTTTAGAAAGTTGCATATCTGAGTAATAATTAGATTTAAAAAATGTTCGTTTCAGCGAGCCAGCCAGCTGATTCTTCTCTGTATATAGTTGACTGAAACAATGGGGATTGATCATAAACGCTCACACAAGGGTTCAGTTCATCAGATGAAAGGCAATGTGAGAAAATGTTTTATACAATAGAGTGTCGAGTCAACAAGATCCCGATGATTGGTTAGTTCACATGATGACATGACCCGCTCTTGTCCCAATCAGATCATTATTGACACAACATATCATTAATCCAGATTTTCTGTAGACTGAGGTGTATGTTCTTCATTCTCTCTGGTATTTATACCTTAATTATAAACCAGAGTGTGTTATTAGCTGTTTACAGACAGACTTACCTTTGTGTGTCATGTGACCTGGTGCCTAGAAAGGTGTCTGTATACAGAGGAGCTGCAGAGAGACCAGCTAAATTCTTCTTTATTATTATTTTTCTTTAAATTGAATCATGTTCATAGTAAAGTGTTGGGTTCATGAAGCAGAAGAATGTTTTCTTTAAGTCTTTAAAAATTTACCTGGAACACTATTAGTATGTGCTACCATCAAAAACTTCACCTCTGTCCATATAACTACATCGTAAAATAAAAGAATTTGTACAATTTCTATATGTATTTACATACTATTCTCATTGTTCTTAAATTTAATGCTGCATCAGTACAATTAAGCTGCTGATAGAATGATTATACTGTAGCTCTTGAGTGGTGGGCATGACTAGAAAAGTGTTTCAAACATATCAAATGATTCCTTAATAGTAAATCCTGGATCACCAGTGACCTGAGAGAACTGCTAAATAAGAAAAAAAGAGCCATCAGGGATGAAGACGGGGACAGGAAGTGTACAGGAAGGAGCCAGAAAGCAAGCTCCAGCAGAACGCCATAAAAAATGTATGCTCATGGATGAAGAACACCACAGGCCTTTAGGCAGAAGAAGGATCAGATCAATGGAAGTCTCAACAGAGCTAATGAACAGAAAACATTCTTCAAAAGGTTGAGTTTGGGAGCAGTCAGTCACCCTCTCGCGCCCTTTCGTGTCACACCTCAAATATTCCTCACTCATGGATCCCGTTGCTTGTCTCCCATTCTTTTCAACCAAAACAGGAGATGCTGGCTCTCCCTTCCTTGCCACTCCTTTCTGTCATTTTCTTAAAGTCTTGTTATTAGGGAAGGGGAGAATGGAACAGGAACAAGGCTGCAGGTCCAGATGGTGTCAGATCCAGATTCCCAAAGGCCTGTGTGGAGCTGCAATGTGGGATTCTGCAGCACCTCTTCAACCTTTCTCTAACATAGGGGCAGGTTACAGGGCTATAGAGGACATCCCTTTCCTTCTTCTAGTGGCTAAGAAAGTTAAATCATTATTTTATAACCTGTTGCATCAACATTAAAGTTCTTAGAAAGACTTGACCCACCTGAAAAAGCAAACTAACTCCTTTTAGGACCCACTGATGTTGGCTTTTTGCCATGGGGTTGAAGTAGCAGATGCCTTTTTATGCCTGCTTCAACAAACACATTGTCATCTGGACAAAGCAGGCAGGACTTCTAAGATCATGTTCCTTTATTCCTGCTTTTCACACAACTTAGCCTGATTTACATTAGGTGTGTTTCCACTATTGGAACGTCAGGGTTGACAGGGTAATAATCTCTTTGCCCACTCCTCTCAGTCAACATGTCTCCACACACAGTTAGTCCTCTTAAGTAATGAGCTACAGACACCCACAAACCACACCATATCCACAGCAAGGAGTGTCACTCATCAGCGTAAAAGGTGGGCAGAAATAATACCTGAAGAAACCAGGCTTGTTGCTCTGTTACTGCTTGATCTAATTTGATTGGGCAATTTCCGAATACATCCCTCCACCATGTACACTGCTGGTTCCTGAAAAAAAAACAGCCTGTCAGCTGTTTCCACTGAGGATCGGAGACACACAGGTATCGGGATGTTCTGGTCAAATTGCCCTGAAGTTCCGATAGTTCCGATTTGTCAGAAACTCCAGAAGACATAGTTGGATCTGGAATTACCTGGATCAATGAAAACCTGACAAACAGGCCATAGTTCTGAAGGGTTTTTGTCTCTTAGACATTAGGAACACCATCTGCGAATTCTCTCACCATTTCTTATTACTCTGTACTCGTCAGACTTCCATTAAAAGTCAGAGGTTTGTCATCTGCAGAAATACTTGCACACTCTGCAGGTGTATCATATATGTACACTGAGCTGGTGCTTCTTTGTACATATTTGTGTTTCCACATTAGGCTAAACAATCACGTCAGCTTGATGAACAAGATAAAGCAGTTGATTATAGATTTCTGGAGTAATGGAACTACATCAAACAGTTTTTTTCATCATGGGTGGTGTTGGAACACCCATACAACCAAATGGACATGAAGACAACAACAATGAAGCCGTCTACAAGAAGGGACAGAGTAGACTGCACTTCTTGAGGAAGTTTAGGTCCGTCAAGGTTTGCAGCGAGATGCTGTCTGTTGTGGAGAGCATAATCTATTCTTCCATCATCTGTTGAGGTAAGACAAGGCAACGTGCTTTACGTGATTCGGTGGAAAAGAGACCAAACATATGCATGGAAAGTAAAAACAGCAGTTAAGAATAAAAAAGGAAAGCATAAAACATGAAAAGCATAAAAAATACATCAGAGAAAGAAAAAAAAAATCCCCCCAAAATTGTTGAAGCATTACAAGTAAAAACAGCAGTTAATTATCAGAGCCAGTCATTTTAAAGTGAAAGCTTAACAAACTGGTTAAAAAGGTTGGTTCTGTTCTGGATACTGCTTCGGAGCATCTAGAGTTGACCACCCACAGAATGATGCTTCATAAAAAGAACACAGTGGACAACCCTGAGCGTTCTCTTCACAAGCATGTAATACAATAACAGTTTGTGTTTAGTCAGAGCGTCCTAAAATTCACGGGGAGCCAAAGTCTCCTCCCCTTCCTGTCAGCCAAAGGGTACCATGGCCAGAAAAATAATGACTGGAAGTCATTCATGCGAGATGGTGCTGAACAGATCGCCCATCCATTCCAAAATACATTATTTAAAAAAACAACGCAACATTTACATAATTTTGTTTCACTAGCAAGGACCATGTTACAGATTCAGAATTGAACGGTTTATTGAAGGCATGGAGGAACAAATGGTCTGGGGAGAAAAGCCGTCGGAGACCCAGAGGAAGACTCTATGCGGGGGTGCAGACTTCAGGAATTTGTCTTTCCGAGCCTGCTCAGGACCCCCTTGACAGAATCTGAAAGAGAGAGATGTTAGAAGGCGAGGTACAGGAGGGAACCGGAGTGCAAAATGGGGACCCTGCATCTGATGGATGCTGCAAAGAGGGGGAGGGGTTGAAGTCGCAGGTCGGCAGGACCCAGAGGGACGGGAAGGCAGGGATGAAAACAAATGAGACGGACAAGGGATGAGACGCAGGCATGATTAGAGACGTGAAGGAGGCCCAGCATGCCGGGTGAGTCGAGTTAAGCCTAGTTTATGCTTCTCCAATTTGACGGAGACGGTTTGACACAACACCATTATTCGTCAACGCAAGGGCTCTCCATCCCCTACTCAAGGACGGACAGAGTAGAGCCCAATTTCTTAACTATCCGTCTCCGTCAAAAGGGAGCGTGTATGCATCTAATTGGTCACGGCAAGAGATCTTTTCACCAGAATGGTTCTCTGTAGTTGCTGTAATCAGTAGTTATTCCAGCGTTTAGCCATTACATGTTTTATATTAAAAGAGATCATTTAACTTATCTGGTCTTTTGGCGATTTTAAACACAAGGAGGTGTAGGAAAACCAGCTGTGTTTGTCTCCATGTGTTTTTAGAGTATTCAACTAGCTGCACTTCTATTTAAAAGCTTTACAGCTAAATCAAAACTTACTTTCTGTCGTCCATTGCTGCTTGAGGGGGGAAATGCGTTCACAAGCCTAGAAAAAAAAACTGAAACGTTTTGTAATAGTAGGCAGAGGACTGATTAGGAAGTAAAAAGCGGTTTTGAGGCGAGGTCCTGCTCCTAAACTGCAGTCCCAGTAAGTACGCCCCCAGAGATCGGGTGGATGACCAGGAGCATGATGCCTGAGAACATGACGGTAAAGGTGGCGCACACTTGGATGTCCCCTGGCTGAATTCCGCTTTGACATCCCCTGTCTGGAAGATCTTGAGGGTGTCTCCTTGCTGGACGATCTGGAGGCTGTCCCTTGGCTGGACGATCTGGATGGTACCCCCTTACTGGACGATCTGGAGGGTGTCCCCTGACTGGATGATCTAGAGTGTTTGGACCTTGTTTGGACTGCTGGCTCATGCTGGAGAGGTCATCGGCGGGAGGACCGCAGGCTGGGACCTGTAGCTGACGAATGTTGCTTCTGGTTCTGATTGTGGCCACGGCGGAAAGCTGTCTGGCAATGGTGGAAGGCTGTCTGGCAATGGCGGGAGCGCTGAAGATGGGGGCGGCTCATGTTGGAGCGCCCCTGAGAGCTTAGGCTCTGAACCAGGAATGCAGCCTGGAGACTCTGAATCAGGGACAGGACTCCAATCTGTATAATCCAAATCAAAAATGCAGTCTGAAGGATCCAGGTAAGGAACATACTCTGAAGGAACCTGAAATAATTATGTAGATCTCACATATTACCCATGGCTCTGGCAGAGGAAGCTTCGGCGGAGAGGGAAACGGAGGAGCTGGCAGCAGAGATGGGCTCTCAGTTTCGTTCTCCAGAAACTCTGGCATATTCTTTGCTGGCGGCAAAGACGAGACTTGGCTGGTCCCTTCATGAGTTTCTGGCTGAAGAGCTTGGGTACGAGGCTGGATGCCCCGACACGTTGCCAGTGTTGGGTGCTGGCCTCTGCTGGATGAGGGCACAGGAACCTAGAAGCAATGCTGCGGGTTTTTAAAAACAAGCAGCTGTCAGGCGTGGTCAGCAAGACGGGACTCACTGCTGAAACACATGGGACGAGACCGATGGGAGTGCCTTGTGGGGCGGAACCTACTGGAGTTGGGAGTGCTGGAGCCGGGGAGCTGAGAGAAGCTTAGAGGACAGGCTCTCTTCTTGCCAAAGTAATCTGCTCCACGCCTAACTGTAAGATGGCCTGTGCTGTTATCTCCAGGTCCTCCAAGTCATCTGGAGACAAAGCTCGGCTGAACTATGGGAGGAGCTCCAGGAGGAAGCCCTCCGCCCCAGGCGAAGGGAGAGGGAAGGCTACTACCCAGTAGAGCCAACTCCAGAGCACGTCCACCAGAGTGGATGTTGGTGTCTGCTGGGCTTTTACGTTGTCGGATCATTCTGTCTCTCAATGAGGATCAGACCCTGGTGCAGACATGGAATAAAAGTGCACAAAACGACTTTAATGACTAGATACCAACAAAGGAACTGGGGACGTTAACGATCCAGTGGGTACTATGGTACATATCAGATCTAAGGGTTTATTTAGACCAGAAAAGATCTTTTGTCCGGACCAAAGGCAAACAATTTTTTTTTCGTTTGGTGGAGTTTGTATTACGACTGTTAATTTTTGCAAGTGGACTATATTTTGTAAACACATCCACGTGTGTAACGATCGGTGCTGCTATTGGACAGCAATGACGTGGGCGGAATGCAATGCTATGAGGCTGAGCCCCTGAGGCAGAATGAAGCTGGAGAGAGACGGAGGAGGCATACTGGATCAGAGTTTTCAAGATGTGTGGTGATGTGGTTTGTTGAACTGATGCAGGGTTACGATCAGAGGCAAGGTGGAGACAATGACTGATTGATTAGTGGTAAGTGCAGGAATCATCAGACTGAAGCTAATGTCCTGTCCTGTTTACCTACTGCTCAGCTGTTGTTTATTCTGAAAAAAACGGTCCTGTCCTATCAGTGTCATGATCTCCCCACAATTGCGTCTCAGAGCAGCTCATTCAATGCAAGTTTCGCAATGCTCTGTTTGAAAATTTGGAACAGTGAATGCGTGGAGTGATCCGAAGAAGACGATGTGCTCTGCTCGCCCTGACCCCCGACATGCTGGATGCAGAAGACGGAAGATCAGGAATTAACAACATTCACTACAGCATACAGGATTTTGATTTGTGGCGCTCTGAGTCAAAAGGGTGGGTTAAAATAATATGAATAATTTGACAAAAAGGTGCACGTATTGTGGAGTTGGTTCAATTTGAAACCGGTTTGTATTTAGAGCTGAAGCGAAGGTGGTCACCATCCGGTTCTATGATCTGCAGTAAGATTCATTTGTGTGTATTCACACCTGCATAAAAGGTCCGGACTAGTGTTCTAAATGAATTCTGGTCCATTTAAAGTTGACCAAACAGTGTAGATCTGAATACACCCTTAAAAAGTGAGAACAAAGGAAACAGGTGAGTCTCATCAAACAGGTGCAGTCCATTAGTTAATAATTAGGGCAGAGCCCTACACCCTCTGACACCAACTAATTTAAATTGGCCAATTCCTCTGATCAGCCATATATCTGAAATTATTTGGATAATAGCTTCAAAAAGTATACAATTTCTTTGCAACAGAGTTGCACCGTATCAGAAACATAGTTAATAGCAATAGAATTGCTGAAAATTGTGAGTACAATTAACTCCCAAATTTGTGAGTTGTTATCAGCCACTCGTGATCACTCGATTAGATCTTAAGCTTCTCAGCCACTAAGAAAGCCACCTCAGATGTTGGCCTTTAGACCGATTGGAATTAATTTACCTTCCAAATATATTATTGATATTTAAAGCATGACAGTCAGATTTCAATGTGTGTGCTGGGTGTATGGGTGTCCTTTGTTTTTCCTACCTCCCTCTGCAGGATATGACACACATGTGCTGCAGCAGTTGTCTCACATCAAGACTCATCACTTCCACCATTCAAAAAGGGAGTGGATCCGGATGACTGACGCCAGATGTTCTTGCTCCTAGCATGATCCAGCCCCAGAACCTTCCTTCCTCGTGTCTGACATTGCCAACCGATTCTGGATTCCATCTTCCTCATCACCAGCTTCCACCACTACAACTATTCAGTTATCTACGCTCTGGTTCTTCCCTGGTCAGCCTCCACACAACTCCTCACCTGCAAAACTCAACTATACTCACCAACGTTACCGTTCTTCTCAGTCGCCTGCCTGTCCACCCTCCGACGCTCCAACCTACAGAGAACTAGAATAGGATCTTACCTAGCTACCCATTCCCAGCCAACCGCAGTCCACTGACTCAGTCCACTGACTCAGTCCACTGACTCCTACATGCCTCCTTCAAGTGTCTCAAAGTCGTTCCAACTCCTTAAGATCCATCCAAAAGATTATTCTCGAAATCTCACCTAACTCCTGTTTCCTCTCCAGCCCAGTTCCAAGCCTCCCAGGAGCAGTTTTTCTTTTTCACCCTCTCTTGTTATCTCCTTGCTCAAAATTAACCTTTTAGAACTTACTATCTATTGCCTACAATAGTGCCTGAATCTTTGAACTTAACATGACAATGAACCCATGACATTTAAAATAATCTGTCCTGACCAATGTTGTGTCCCTGTTCTTTACAATTGCAGTATTATATCCACTGATATTCAAGTGGCAATTATGATCAGCTGTTCTTCCTTCGCTCTCACTCCTCTCTCAATTTCATTCTTTTAAGGCACATTTATATAGCTATAACAAGCGGTTAATTAACACAGTTTGTAAATCCAACATCATACTGTAAGGTCTCCGTCAACTTTGATAGTTTAAGAAGGGGTATTGCCTTCAAGGCAGCATTAATCATTAATGTAGAAAGTGCAATGTGAACAAATGGCAAGCAGATTGAGTAACATAATCAATGTTAATGAATGTTGTGAATTTGTGCTCGTCTGTCCATATTTTAGTCCAAACT
This sequence comes from Apricaphanius iberus, assembly GCA_028564705.1. NCBI lineage: Eukaryota > Metazoa > Chordata > Actinopteri > Cyprinodontiformes > Aphaniidae > Apricaphanius > Apricaphanius iberus. The sequence continues at coordinate 1,331,063 of JAPXFQ010000075.1, read as the reverse complement.
GAGACTGTTATGACAGAAAAGAGTCCATAATGTTTTAAAAAGAACAAAATCCAAGAAAACATCTAGCAACAATTTCTACAGCTTCAGAAACTAAAATGTATACGTGACTGGTGCAGGAACAGAGTGGTTTGTTTGCTGACATTAGCTGGAAGCCATCAACATGTCATCTATTATTCTGGCTGGATGTTTTAATTCAAAAGAGAGAGAGTTCATTTATAGGGGGGCATACAGTATTATGCAAATCCCCACTTTCCCTGCTTTTGTGTTGCCATTTGTGTCTTTGCTGCCTTTATAAACACTCCAACCATGAATAAAAAACATCCATCTATTTTTTTTCAGTAATTGTGGCTTCTACAAGCTGTTTGAAAAAGTACCTTATTGTAAAGTCCCAATACACAGACTTTGCATCTAACCGCCCCTCATCTATCAAACCAATTCTGTGCCATTCTCATGCCAAACTAACATGATGTTTGGATGTGGTCTGCAAAAGCTCATACTGAAAGGATCTGTATTTGTCAAGAATCAAATGCTTTTTTTAGCAACTCAAGAAAGGTGGGACTGAAGAGGATGTTAAACAACTCAAATGACCTCTGAAAAAAGGTCCCTCTCACTTTTGAGATAATGGTTCCTGGGTGGACCTCTGTATCTTTGAAACTCTGGTTATGGCCTTGACCTCAAACCTATTGAAGGCCTGATAGCGCTCTGCCGCCACGGCACTCTGAAGTGTTTTGAGAGAAAAAAACAAACAGGTTCATGTGATCTGAAAATTCCCAAGATCTGAGACGCAGTTTCACTTTAAACCCCACCACTGTAGGCCTACTTAAGCCAATCGGTTATAGGGTAGGGGTGGTCTTTGGTTCCAAATTTCTTTTAGGAGCATCTTTGTTGACATCTTTGTGCGCATGGGCGAGTAGTTGTGTGGCAGAAAGCAAACAAAATTAATGGCGGCTATGGAGACGCAGCAAACACTTCCAATATGGTTAGCAGGAAAAATCCCCAATATACAGTTTAACCACTTTTAACATCTAAAAACTGGGAGAGCTTTAGAGAGAAGCTATTGACAGTGAAATAATTATTTAAAGCCCCTTTTAGATATGTGAAAGATGCTAGTTTGATTCGCCGGTGTCCTGGCCACAAATCCGCTGGGAGACATTTATCCCATTTCCTAAAGCCGACCTTTCACTCATAAAAAGTTTACAGTTTTCAGAAGTCTGGAGACCTGAGATTATGTTGATTCAAGGAGAGTTGGGCCTGTCTCTGCAACAAAGCAAGCCGTGTCTGTGGTAAAAGTGAAGGTCAGTAATATAGGCTTGTATTGGGTTTGTTCATCTCATGTCTGAATAATGTCCATTTATATCCACAAAAGTAATCAAAATCTTCAATGCAATGGACTATTTATCAAATTGTTCTCCCAATGGAGCACACCCCTGGATCTCGCTTAACATTGTGTTGATCAGGGTATATATCTTGGTTTAGGGGCTTCCCAGGGATTTTTTTTTACTGTCACCCCTGCTATTGAAAGTCATATTTAAAGCTGTCTGATTTAAAGATGCCAGTTTGAGTGAGAAGAGTGGTCGGCTATCAATCTGAAAATATGCAAGAAGTCTGGGTAATGTAAAAAAATGTATTGAACTGATATAGTGTTTTTCTAGTCACACTGACCACACAAAGTTCTTAACACTGGAACACCCACTCGCACTGACAAAGGCACACACATTTACAGAGCTTGGTAGGGAACCTGGGGTCAAGTGCCTCGCTCAAAGGCACATTGACACGTGACAATTGCAATTACAATTATCTCGCAGATTTGTGACTAATAATCATTCCATAGTGTGGCCAACAATTTCTGTGATCGTGAGCTTTTCAGCACTAAAAAAGCTACCTCAGATGTGGGCTTTTAGGCCATTTGGAGGCAATCTACCAATATCAATCTATCAATATGTTATCTATATTTAAAACATGAACCCATGACACTAATCTGTCATGACAATTATCATGTCCCTGTTGTTCTTTGCATTTGGAAAATTTATAATACCCACTGATATTCCAGTGGCTATTATGATTTGACTGATTCAATAATTGTGTAAATCTGCTTTGCAACCAACCACGGGAAATTTCTCCAAACATCTGTGGGAATATATGTGTATATTCGAGCTTTTTGATGTATTTATTTTTAAGTTTTTGTCTGTATGTGTATGATTGTATGTATATGTGTATAATTGGCTCTGATGTGCTAAAATTTTCAGATAAATTTCTGCTTGAGAAAATTAGTAGTGACTTGCTATGAGTTGCACTATTTAATGTTTTGGGTGTAATAAACATGGTTCACAGCAATCTTGTATTGTAGACATTACTTACCCTATGCTCATGTTTTTAAAAAAAAGCAGATCTCCTTTTGAAATGGTGACTGACCTTTCCATTATATTTACGGTACTCGGTCAACAAATTAGGGAGGAATTTGACAAGAACACAAATTTGAAACTGTATTTTTTCTGCACTAGGGGAGCACTTATAGTTTTGAACACATGTTAATATGAGTCTAAAGATACTTCTACTTATTTTATGTCTTTTCACACTTTTCCGTGCAGGCTTGCCGGAGGCCGGTGCAAATCTCCGGTGGTAATTGGGCCAAAAGCAGGGTATCAAAGAACAACACACAGACACACGGGCGCATACAAACATTCATAAGGTTAAAGTAGAGACACCAATTAACATCAGATGCTAGGGTGTGGGAGGAAGCCAGGGCACCTAGAGAGATGCTATGCGAGGACATTGAATCTTCATGCAGAACGACCTGGCCTGAATCCAGGATCTTCTTGATTTAAGGCAACAGTACTAACAACTGTGCTGCTGTGAACCCCTTCTAAAGGAAAAGAATGTTAACAAAGTTTGTGACTGGTAACACTCTTTGTCCGGTCTGTATACACAGGTGGTGCACCCATAGAAAACAGGAGTCAAGAGAAAACTATTAAGTTCAAAAATGTAATAATAAAAGCAAAAGTTACACATTTGGACCTACTGGTTTGGTCTTTTATTGAACCACTCATCTCCTAAATAGTTGCCCTACTGTACATCTTTCATTGGCTAATTGTTGGGGAGAGGGCCTCATTATTCAGCATCTCCCATGTTAGGTGGTTTAATCTTGATTGAACGTCTGGCACGCGTCTGGACCAATGCCTCGATGTGACGCCCATAAAAGAAATCTTACCCCTTCCTTGTTTCCAGGGAAAATAGGTGATGCGTAAATCAATTGCTTTGTATTCCACATGCTAATTTAAACTTAGATCCATCAGTGGCTAACACTAGGATACTCAACATTTGTTGAGGAAGCATTGTGCCACTAAAGTGGCAGGAATTATGTGGTATTTCAATCAATTAGTTCACTAAACACTCCTCCGAAAACAGTCAGGTATGCTGTGATCTGTAGAAACAGTTTTTCTGAAAGACTCCAATCAAGGCCATGTGAAATGTCTCAGGAGGGGTCACTTACACAGGTTTGCAGTGACAAACTCTTCCTAACCTTAACTGTTGTAACTTAACACACCTACCAAGAGGAAGCAGAGAATAATGAGCCTATTGTGGTCGTTTTCAAGGCACAGCATCAGCTGACAGAGATTTTATAACAAAAGTGAAAGAGCTGATGGCATGCATGTGCAACTTCATTAGTTTATGTGGATGACGCTGCACAAATGTGACTAGACATTTCAGAGTTGTTTTGATTTGCTCGAGTAAAATTCATAATGTGATGCCTGCAGCTGGTTGATTCAAAATAGAGAAATTCACTACCCCATACAGTGTCCTGATAGCAGTTGATCAATCAAATTCAAACTGTTGAAATACAATCTTCTTTTTTCAAAGTGGAGGATCTATTATGTGAAACTTTTATCTGAAAAGAATCCCTTGGAGTATTCTAGATAGCTGCTCAGTGTTCCTTTTTGAATTAAATCTGACTCCACCCGGTCTGGTATCCTGCTTAACTACAATGCCCTGCTGGATGGGGAGCATCGGTCCAGATGAGGCTCTTACTCAGGGGTCCCCAACTCCAGGCCTCGGGGGCTGGTATTCTGCAGGCTTTAGTTCTTTTCCTGGTTCAACACACCACAATCAAATGATGGCTCCTTAGCAGGCCTCTGCAGAACTTTGCCATGCTGAGGAGGAAGTTGGACAATTTCAATCAGCTGTGTTGGAGCAGAGACACATCTAAAACTGGTAGGGCACCGGCCTATGAGGCCTGGAGTTGGGGACCCCGCTCTAAGTGAACGAGCATCCTCCATGCTGTCTCCTCTCTGTATTCTCAGACCCCCAGACGGTCGTGGCAGATGACCACTTGTACTGAGCCAGGTTCTGGCGGAGGTTTCTTCCTGTTAAAGGTGAGTTTTTCCTCTCCACTGCAGCCATATCCTTGCTCAGTAGGATTGTTGAATGGATTGCTGTGGTTGCAGGTCCAATGGGGCCCAACCTCATGTCAACAACTTCATGCAATCTGCTGGGATTCCTTACAGAGAAAACTTTGAACTGATTGGAATGTTTATATAATTGCATTAAAATGACTTTTGTTGTAAAGTGCCCTGAGATGACATTTGCTATGAACTGGCGCTATATAAATAAAAGTGAAATGAAGTGAATTGACTGCATCACTAATTTTGTCAACTGCTGCTGAGGTAACTTGCTACTTGAGTTCAATTCAGGTGATGTCGCTCTCTTTAGTGAAAACAATGATGTAATAGCCCAGCCTGCCTCTAACCTTATCAATGACTGCAAATACATCATACATGACAGCAACAATAATGGATTACATGTTCATTGTTGTGCCAGAGAACCTCATAAATCAGCTTCACCAAATCCCATATTTGATATACTTGCTGTATTTGACTGAGAAGAGAATGTTGGTTAGTAACAACACCTTCTTTATGTGTTTCCCACTAGCTTTGTGTGGAGGCTTTATATGCATGTCTCCTAGTCTATGTTTAGCGCCACTTACAGGTTTGGTGTAATAAAACAGCATTTTAAGACGTTCTCTGTGTTTATATGTTGATGACATTCCTCTAAACCCATCATTATGTTTACACCCACATCTTGTTGAGCTTTTAGCAGTAATCAAACTAATGGCTTAGTCAGAATTAAGTCCTAGTTTACATTTGAATCAAGAAAGTACATTTGGGTATGAAGTGTGTGCGACATCTTGACGTTAGGTGGCAATATGCACCCTTTCGCACTGACAATCTCCCAATAGACTCGAGTCATACTGATAGTAAACAAATGCTATAAAAGAAAAGAAGAAAAGCAGACCCAGTAAATTTATGAAATGCACAATGAGCAAAGAAGTGGACAACAATGATGAAGCACAAGTACTGCGTTTTTTTATTGTTTTACACTCGTTTTTGCTCAGGCTGTTGTTGCTGTTCCCACTTCCGTGGTCTCATTACTTCCTGAAGTGGGAGTGCCAAGGCTTCTAGAAGCTCGGCTAGTGGTGACGGCATTTGAATGCAGAGAAATGCAATTCTCCAATCACATTATCCGGGTACCTTCGTCTGATTTCTCAAACTCTAGTTTAGCTCAACTTAAATTGCAACTTTTTTTTGCTAATACTGTATAAATGGGTGTCTACATGTCTGGTCATTGTTTTTTGGTATTTTAGTACACATTTTAGTAAAAAAATTTATTTTGTACCAAAAACCATAGACATTACATACTTACGGTGTGTCCACACCAAATGCGATAACGTGCCTAGCTGTTCGCGTGCACATTCACACCTTGAAGCTTGACATTTTTCAATTAAGTTTATTTATATAGCGCCATTTCACAACAGATGTCATCTCAAGGCACTTTACAGGAAGAGTTATTACAATACAATGTTTAATTTAGGAATTAGAGACCCAAAGAAGATTGTGCTGTGACTTCTCAGCCATCCCTCACACTGAGCAAGCATGAAGCAGTGGAGAGGAAAAACGCCCTTTTAACAGGAAGAAACCTCCAGCAGAACCAGGCTCAGCATAAGCGGTCATCTGCCGAGACTGTCTGGGTTTGGAGAAGGCAGCAGAGACACAGAAAGAGCAACAGAACTGATGCAGAAGCAGAAGTTGGTAGCAGGACGTGGAGAACGTTCCTCCACTGTAATGTCATCTTAGTCAGGGTCGTCAAGCAGGGCGGGTCAGGAGCACCTACTGTGGGAGACTAAGAGAAAACAGGTTAGCGCTTGAATTGACAGCACATCATGCAGTTGGGGAGAAGTAGGAGAGGAAGTAGGAACTGACCCTAATAATGTCCTCCAACAGCCTAGCCTACAGCAGCATAGCTACTAACATTAATCTTTCTCCTAGCTACTAGGAGACCTAGCTACTAACACTCTCTACCTGGCTTACATTAATCCATCTCTATCTAGCTATTCTACCTCTTCCTATCTCTTCCTAGCTTTTGACACTCTACCTGACTACTAACATTAACCTGTCTCTTCCTAGCTACCTATCTAACCTGTCTCTAACTATCTATTAACATATCTCTAACTGTAAGCTTTGTCAAAGAGGAAGGTTTTAAGCCTAGTTTTAAAGATAGACAAGTTGTCTGCTTCATGAACCAACCCTGGGAGCTGGTTCCATAGGAGGGGAGCCTGATAGCTGAAAGATCTGCCACCCATTCTACTTTTAGAAATCCTAGGAACTACCAGTAGACCTGCAGTCTGAGAGCGAATGGCTCTGTTAGAGCTTTATATGTCAGAAGGAGGATCTTGAATTCTATTCTAGATTTTACTGGGAGCCAGTGAAGAGAAGCTAAAACAGGGGAAATGTGATATCTTCTTCTTGTATTCATTGGAACCCTTGCATTTTGGACTAACTGAAGACTTTTAATTGTATTCTGTGGACTACCTGATAATAAAGAGTTACAGTAATCCAGCCTTGAAGTAACAAAGGCATGGACTAGTTTTTCAGCATCACTCCTGGACAGGATGGTTCTAATTTTTGCAATATTCCTAAAGTGAAAAAAGGAAATCCTAGAGACTTCTTTAATGTGAGATCTAGATGACATATCTTGGTCAAAAATAACACAGAGGTTCTTTGCTTTATTACTGGAAGCTAATTTAATGCCGTCCAGGTGAAGGGGTTGACTAAGCAGTTTCTTTTTCAGAGCTTCTGGTCCAAAGGCGACAACTTCTGTTTTATCAGAATTCAGAAGCAAGAAGTTAGAAGAAGAAGGTAGACTTAGAGAGTTAGGTAGACTACAGGCATGTCTGCCTGTAGTCTACCTAACTGATTTGATTAATCAGGATTTATGGATAGATATAGCTGTGTATCATCTGCGTAACTATGGAAATTTATCCCATGCTGCCTAATGATTTTACCAATAGGAAGCATATATATAGTAAAAAGGATCGGCCCAAGCACCGAACCCTGTGGTACTCCGCAAGTAACCATTGAGGCTGAGGAAGATCTATTGTTTACCTGAACAAACTGAACTCTGTTGGACAAATAAGATTTAAACCAGCCTAGTACTGTTCCTATTATACTGATACTTTGAAGCCTTTCTATGAGAATATTGTGATCTACAGTGTCAACGGCAGCACTGAGATCTAACAGGACCAGGGGTCTCATTTATAAACGTTGCGTACGCACAAAACGGGGCCTGGAACTGGCGTACGCCACTTTCAAAGCAAAAGTTGTGATTTATAAAAAACAGACTTGACGGGAAAATGTGCGCACCTGTATGCCAACTCTGACCCGTGCGTACGGACATTTTGGAGACGAGGGAATCGACGAGGCAGTTTGTGAGGTGGTGAACTGCTGCCAGACTGAATATTACTCCTCTCACGCATATCATTTCACCTCACACCAAACATTAATTATGGATTCCTGTTATTATAAACATCCAAACAAGCAATGATATCTATATTGTAGCTTAGCAGTGAGCTATAGCTCTTCTAAAAACATTTTTCAATATTAAAATAGATACATAAAATTTATCTCAAAACCTTAAACTCAGATAAAAGGGCCGGGACTGTGTGCCAATTAATAAATTGAATCATCTGCCGTCCCTGAGCGCAATAATGCCTGCAGTCTTGGATGGGATCATTAAGATGAGCAGGCGATACATCACGTTTCCATATACTGTGGGGGAGCAGGCCGAAATTAAGATGCAATTTGCAGCAATGTCCGGGTTCCCAAACATAATCGGCGCAATTGACTGCACCCATATTACTATAAGGGCCCCGTCCGAGGAAATTCCCCTCCCTCCTGGCGTACCCCCTCCCCAGCATGAGAACCCCGACCCACAGCCGCCTCCTCCTCGACAGGAAGCTTTCACCCAGGGAGCAAGGATCGGCCAGGATGTAAAATTTTTATTGTATCATTTAAGGTAGCAATGTGTCAGCTCGGGTGTACACGTACCCCCTCCAGTAGCAGACCCACTCTGGCGGTGGGAGGCAAGTGTTTTTTTTCCCCCTCAACTTTGAGGTCCGACCACTTTTTTTAAATTTTTATTTCGGGTACCGTGCTGTCAGTTGCGCTGACAGTCTGCACTGCAGACGCCACATGCTGCCACTCACAGTTCTTCCTTTTATTTGTGACACCGCTGCTGTGTCCACCAAATAAAATGTCTCTTCTAGCCTCCACTTCACCCACTAGCACTTCAATCAACATCTCCGTAAAGTTTCTCTTCTTGTTTTTCTTTTGTTGTTGCCATATTTCCCCTCTTCTTCATATGCATCAATATTCATGTCCTGCTTTGCATTGACCTTTTATAGCCAGATTTGGGCGTGTTCAGGGCGGGATATGAGCCAAATTCACGTGCGCAAACTTCCAAGAAGACCGTGATTTATAAAGGGAAATTGCTTACACCTGTGCGTAGGCATGGTTTTATAAATCAGAAATCGTTTTGGCGTACGCAAACTTTTTGTTTTGGTCGTACGTACACTTTTAGTAGGGATTCTACGCAATGTTTTATAAATGAGACCCCAGAATGGTCACCAGTCCATTGTCTGAGGATATGAGATTATCATTAGTAACCTTCGCCAGAGCTGTTTCAGTGCTGTGATGAGCTCTAAAGCCTGACTGAAACTTCTCAAACAGCTCATTATTGTTTAAATGCTCACACATCTGATATGCAACTATTTTCTCAAGAATTGTACATAAGAAGGGAAGATTAGATATTGGTCTATAGTTAATTAAGTCGTTTTGATCAAGAAAATTGAAGCAGCAATCAAAGGGAAAACCTCTTTTAAAAGTTTAGTTGGGACTGGGTCCAACATGCAAGTTGAAGGTTTTGATGAAGCTAATAATTTTAGTAGATCTGAAAGTTCGGCTGCATTAAAGCAGTTCAAGCATATATTAGCTTCAACCATTTTTGATGCTGCCTCTAAGGAAGAAGCAAACATATTGGGAGGGTTCTCATTTATCTTATTTTTTATAGAGTCTATTTTATTGATACAAAATTTCATGAAGTCGTCACTACTAAGAGCTGGGGGAATGGTTAGCTTGACAGAGCTTTGATCCTGTGTGAGTTTGGCAACTGTATTAAAAAGAAACCTAGGATTGTTTTTATTCTCCTCGATTATAGATGAAAAATATGCTGTTCGGGCTGTTCAAAGGCTCGTTTTATAAAGAAATAGAGTGTTTTTCCACACTAAATAAGAATCATGTAAATGCTTGGTGTCTGCTTTAGGGTACGTAGCTCTAAATTAAACCAGGGAGCCAATCTTCTATGGCTAGCCACCTTCCTTTTCAAGGGGGCTATTTTTGTCTATTGCCAGACATAGGGAGGAATTAACGCTATGAACTAAAATGTCAAGTTGTGAGGGGGTTAAATAACTATTTTCTATTGTACTTTTATATATTGAGGAAACTAAAGTTGGAAGAGCTTCTTTAAAACTTGCTACAGCATTGTCTGATAACGTTCTGGTATAATGAAGTTTTGTTTCATGTTTGAAATGATCAGTTAGAGTGAGTTTAAAAGTGATCAGAAAATTACCAGACAGGATAGGGTTATAGGCTGCACGGTGGCGCAGTGGTTAGCGCTGTTGCCTTGCAGCAAGAAGGTCGTGGGTTCGTATCCCGGCCCAGGGTCTTTCTGCATGGAGTTTGCATGTTCTCCCCGTGTATGCGTGGGTTCTCTCCGGCTTCCTCCCACAGTCCAAAAACATGCATGATAGGTGAATTGATCACTCTAAATTGTCCCTAGGAATGAATGTGAGTGTGAATGGTTGTCTGTCTCTCTGTGTTGGCCCTGCAACAGACTGGCGTCCTGTTCAGGGTGTACCCTGCCTAACGCCTGATAATTGCTGGGATAGGCTCCAGCTGCCCCGTGACCCTGAATTGGATAAGCGGTTAAGAAGATGGATGGATGGATGGATGGATAGGGTTATGTGGAAAGACTGATATTTCTTCACACTCAATTCCATACGTCAACACAAGATCTAAAGTGCGGTGACAAGAATGGGTTGGTCCCTGCACATTTTGAGTAGAGCCTATTGAGTCTAAGATAATGTTAAAAGCTGTATTTAGACTGTCACTTTCACTATCAACATGAATATTGAAGTCTCCAAGTATAATAACTTTATCAGTTTTTAAAATAAGGGCCTGGTGGACGATACAAGACCACGAACAAAAGTGCCTTTTCTTTGCTTTGTTATGTGTATGAGGAAGGCTAAAGATTAAATGCTCAAAGGAACTGTAACTATTGTTTTTTGGGGGATTAATTAGTGAATCTGAATGAAAGATGGTGGCTACTCCACCTCCTCGACCAGTACATCGAGGGACACTAAAGTTTAAGTAGCTAGGGGGAGTTGACTCATTTATTGTGACATGGTCCTCTTCCTGCTACCATGTCTCTGCAAGACAAAACATATCAATATTATTATCACAAATTAAGTAATTTACCAAGAGTGATTTTGAGGGGAGAGATCTTACGTTTAGTAAACCACATTTAATTGATTTATTTTCTGTTCAGTCGGAGTTGTATTTATCTTTATGCGATTTTTATACTTTGCTCTAGTAGCATTAACTTTTAATTCATAAGTGAACAAAGCGAACTGGATGCGTTTAAAATATGGCATTTTCACGCAGAGCTGGGGCCAAAGTGCAGCTGACGGTGGATTATGTACTATGGTCTCTGATCTGACAGAGGACAGAGTGGATTGTGCATTCTGCCAGGCCTTCAGCGGAGCTGCGGCCAGAGTGCAGCTCTTTTAAGAGCTACCTACAAACCTCTTAAGAACATTCCTGTCTAAATAGTTTAACCTATTTATAATATTTATTTATTTTTCCTGTCTCTGTATTGAAAACTGCTTGTGCATGATCGCGAATTCACAAAATGCACCACATAAAATGCAGCGCAAATTTTCCATCGCATCTGTAGTGCGAATTGTTCGTGCAAATCAGGCAGAAAAGCCTTTTCACGACGCAAATCTGCTTCTGAAGTGTCGCGGGACCCCAAATCGTGCTTCATCGTGCTCCTCCATTGATTTTACATGTTAACCTGAAGCTCTAGTCACTCCTATCGTGTTTGGTGTGGACACACCGTTAGACGCCTCCTTATTATGATGAGGAATGATTCAGCGTGGTCACCATATTGGATGGGTCTCCTCACTGTAAACCCAGCTGGAGTCGATGCAGAATGGGAGACTATTTGGCGATTTTTATGTATTTAAAGCATACATAGCATATATAGAGAACAAAAATGCATGTGCAGGATAAATCAGAAATTTCTGAATCTGGAAAACGATTATATTCAATCCAATATATTTATATAGCACCTTTTAAAAACGGCATTAGAGCCGAACAAAGTGCTTTACAGTACATCTAACAACCAGTACAAAAAAATTCAAAACAGCGTGTCAAGGAACAAACAGAGGATGAATTCATTAGTTTGCTGAGTTCAGGGGAAAAAAATCACATGAGAGAATATGTCTGAGCTTTGGACCATTCATAACTATAATTTCATTTGACATAAAAATGAGATTTGTTTTTATAACTAAAATTAGGGCCGCACTTATTATGCCCGTGTTTTTGTGCAGCCTATGGTTGCGACAACTGGTGTACTAATGAAACCAGAATCACATTATTTTTAGTTATATGACTATAAAACTATGCAATTATAATGAATGTTATTTTGCTATCCAAGAAATGCTAACGGCAGTAACTATAACCGTCATTGTCTCCTTTATTTGCTTATTTATCTATAATTAATTCTGAGGAAAAACTGTCCATGTGCCGTGCAAGACGATCACAGCTGCTGTGCTTTCATCCTTTGACCGAGAAACTACCTGCTTCAAGTAAAAAACAAAGGCCAGCTGATGGCTCCCTCAGAGGGAACGGTGAAGGTGATCAGAGCAGCACAGCGTTTTGTTCGCCAAAATTCTACAGAAAATGGGTCAGCGTGTCCTTCGCCAACTATTTCATTCGAGCTGAGTTTGGTTCAGAAGACGGGTTTTTACCTTTTACTCTGGAAATGCCAGCAGACACAAGAAGCTTTGCAAAAAAAAATATTTTTCAAGGGTTTTGGCGTGGTAAGTCGAGTGAGGAAGAGTGAAACAAATTACAATTATGAATTAAACTTGTTTTTTGCTAAAACATAAAATTGAATGATTCATATGTTAATTAATATGCCATTACATATTTCTGATTTTGTAAAAAGCATAATCCAATATTTTGTTGTTGTTGGGCTTTACACCATCCTCACTAGAAAAAAATTGACTGGGGGCGAAGGGGGACCTATCCAAGATGGTGGCCGCGCTGTTGCGTCAGCTCCAATAGGCAGTGTCAGTCCATGAGGCGTGTACGTATATAATGTCTATGCCAAAAACTGTTAGTGGAGTGCCGTCTTGGATTTGAATCAGGCATTGCTACCGGCTCAGCTTGGATTTCTGATGACAGCATAGAGTATAAAAGAAGCTCAGTCTCGGCTACACCTTAGTAGCGAGTTGAAGTTGGCAACTCACGAGTCATCGTCTCGAAATGATACAGCTTAGGGCCGCCCACCTCCTCCTCAGAACCTTCTTACGTTTCTTCTCTTTCCTCTGAAAGAAGTGAAGATAAATGATCAACTTGTTTTTCCCCCTCTGAGGCAGTCTTAGGAAGACCATATTCATGCTGGAAGTCCAGACATTATCAGACAACTTCAGGAGCTCCAGGTTTTAACTGGCAGATCCAGTAGATGATGATTGAATTCTGATTGGTATAGGTGATCAGAAAAAAGGTATCTCTACCCAGTAGCTGATTCTTTCTGTTTTTACCATTTCTATCCAGACCCTCCTTTTATAGAAGCGGTTATCCTTTTTATCCTATTTCTGGGCAGGGTTTAGAACATCAATTTTTAAACTTCTGTTTGATGCTTCCCTGCATTAGTACACCTGAATTAAAATAATTCATCACCACCTCCGCACACAATTAAGTGCTGCAGAAGTCTGGCAGTCACTCATTAATTTAAGTGAGGTCTTTGGAAGCAGCAACACTTCTAAAACAAGACTCCTGAGGAACCACCGGTTTAGAAGCTCAGGCTTTCGAATTATTCAACTTTACCATCCATTCTTGGACTGACTTGCATTCACAGTTTTGAATGCTTGTGAAAAAAAATATGTGTGCCAGGATTTAATTTGCGTGGATAAGGATTCTAATTAAATACTGTTGCAGCCACAGGGCTTCTCATACATCCCCAGCTCTGGTAGAGATGTTTTTAAAGCTTCCACTCACCATTTAATTCTTGGTTTTTACGCACACGCTCCTTAGCCCTTTCTGCATTCTCAGCTCTTCCTGGCCCCCCTCCATCCACGCTCCGCTCCATATACAGATTTGACTTGTAAATTGTGGCTCTATTTGTGTCATGCCCAAGAGGTGCTGTCAATTAGCCTAAACACCATTACGCTTCTTGAGCAGAGAGAGGGAGAGGAGAGGAAAGGGAAACTAGATGAATAACAAAACTGGGGAGAGGGACAAACAAAAGATGGAAAAAGATGGAAAATAAAAATACGAGTGTGAATTAGAGTAACAGGAGATCTGGATTAGTTTACTTTGGCGTCAGTCTACACACAATGATGAGCCTTTATAAAACGCTCGCTCTTAAAGGGATATTCCACGATATTCTTTGCTTTTTCTTGGCAGTGTCATCAGAAGACATGGAGTTAACTTTCACAGTTATGCTGATGATAAACAGTTGTACATGCCTCCTGATGACCCACGGCCAATGGATGCACTTTTTAACTGCATTTTAGACATCAAATCCTGGATAGCAGAAAACTTTCTCCAGCTCAACCAGGACTAAACTGAAGTTTTAGTCATCTATCCTGAGGCTCAGAGAGAGAAACCTTTACCAAAATCACTGTCTTTTAATCCATCTTTACAAGTGAAGAACCTGGGTGTGATTTTTGACTCTTAGCTGACTTTTATCCCACACATTAAAAACATTACTTAAATAGTTTTTTTATCATCTAAAGAACATTGGCAGAGTCCGCCCCATTCTCTCTCAGGCCAATATGGAGGCACTAATGCATGCTTTTATCACCAGGTACTTTTATCACCAAAACTCAGCAGCTCGTGTCCTGATGAAGACCAGTACGTGGGAGCACGTTACATCGCTCTTAAAATCACTGCACTGGCTCCCCGTATGTTTTAGGATCGATTTTAAGGTTCTTTTAATGGTTTTTAAGTGTCTTAATGGTCTTGGGCCTTCTTATCTTTCACAAATGCTTTTACCATATGAACCCTTGCAGTCTTTGCGCTCGTCTGGCAGCCATCTCCTTATCATCCCCAAAGTCAGGACACGGAGTCAGGGTGAGGCGTCCTACCAGTATAATGGCCTTCACCTCTGGAACAAGCTGCTGGAGGACCTCAGGGCCACATGGAAAGTTCATATTTTTAAGAGCAAGCTCAAAACTCACCTTTTTAGCTTAGCATTTGATTGATTGTCATTTATAAATATCTGTTTTAATCGCTGTGAATGTTTTATTCGATTGAATTTTTAGTTTAGCTTTTAACTGGTTATTATTTATTGTTTATCTGCTTTGCATTTTTATTTAATCATATCTTATCATTGTTTTACACTTTATAATTTAAAATGCTATCAGTATTTTACTACTTAATCTCATTGTGTACTATTTATTTTAATTTACGGCTGTAGCTGCCTGGGAGCTCCCCAGGAATCGCTTGGATGGAGGCGGGGGTACCAGCCATCCCTCCTGGGTCAGTGCCTTGGCTGCTGCAGTTGATCTTCTGCTGCCGATGCAGATAGCTCCCATGATGGCATTTCCTGGCTCATCTGTACTCAGCCCGTTGTTGCTTTTATTTTTACTTTTATGTGTGTGCGTGTATGGGAGATGGGTTGGGTTGGGATGGGGCTGATGGGTGGGTAGTTGTGATGATGTTTTTATTTTGGGTTGGGGAGGGGGGTTTTGTGGGGTCATTTTAATCTGTAAAGCACTTTGAGAAGCTATGTAGTTTGAAAAGTGCTTTATAAATAAAGTTTGATTTGATTTGAACTACTAGACTTTTGTGTGGAAAAGTTATGAAAATCCCTTACTAACAATCCTAATTGTTACCAGTGACCTTGATAATTATATTGATTGCAAATGACAAGCAAGTAACACAAAGGAATTATACGAGCCAATTTTGACTTGGGTCTACATTACAACAAAACAACACTGTAAGCCGCCAATGGAAAAAGCAAGGACAAGACACAGCGCCTGCAAAAGACTCCTACATCCATAAACACAAACGGTTGTATAGCAAAGTGTTGGTAAAGCAAGCTTAAGACATTCCACAAAATGATGTGTGGAAACAAAGACGATCAAGGCTTTTTGCCTTGGGAATTCCTCCAACAAAACCCGTGGAGAAAATGAACCAATATCTGCTTTGTGAAGAGCATTTTACACCAGAGGACTACGAAGAAAAATGTTTTAATATTCTACCAGAAAGATGGTACTGTGTCTGAATAACACAACAGGCCCATCCATTTTATTGTACAGATACTGAACCAAAATGCATCATCAGTGGCTTCAAGTACTGTTCTATTTATTCCAATTCCTTGGGTGTCCCTGGACAATTATGAACAGATGTAGAATTAGACATGTTTTTGTCCATCATTTTGACAGACTGGGTAAAAGAAGAATCTGATCACAGTGTATTACTGCTAGTCAACCCCAACTCGATATGTGGTGCTTATCTCCAGCAATCATCTGATGAGTTGATACCTATTCAATAGTATTGTTTTTTAAGTTATTTTTAAATAATATTAAATCCAGACAATGTCAACAGAAAACTATGTATAAAAAAGAAATTAAACGATTGCCCTTAAGATACGAGTTGCTCCGGCTCTTGCTCCACATATTTAGTTCAATTCACTTTTATTTATATAGCGCCAATTCACAACAAATGTCATCTCAGGGCACTTACAGTAACAACAAAAGTAATTTCGATACATCCATCCATCCATTTTCTGAACCGCTCTGTCCTCAAGGGGTCGCGGGGGGGCTGGTGCCTATCTCCAGCTGTCAACGGGGGAGAGGCGGGGTGCACCCTGGACAGATCGCCAGTCCATCACAGGGCCACATAGAAACAGACAGGACAAACAACCATGCACACACACATCCACACCCAAGGACAATTTAGAGTTATCAATTAACCTGACAGTCATGTTTTTGGACTGTAGGAGGAAGCCAAAGTACCTGCAAACTCCATGCAGAAAGGCCCTGGGCCGGGATACGAACCCACATCCTTCTTGCTGCAAGGCAACAGTGCTAACCACTGCCCCACCGTGCAGGGATTTCAATACAATCATACAAAAATTCCCATCTTATAAGTTTTCTATTTAAGAAATCCCATCAGATTGCGATGAGTCATCAACGTAAGGACGTTAACTCAGTTGCCAGGAAGGGGAGGGGAAAAAAAGGCCTGAGAGGACATCATGAAACGCTGTTTTACGAGGTGTAACAAATAGCTTTTTAGATTTGTTTCTTCTAACTGTAGTGGGAGTAATAAAAAAAACCCTGGACCTGTTAATGGAATGTTACTGAGGGGGACAGTGTTATGCAACATGTATAAAGCTGGGTTATAGATTTAATTTTGTCAGACACAGAGCAGTAAGGAATCCTAGCAGATTACGTTGAGTCATCAACGGGAGTTTGTGCCTGGATCATGCAGACTCCAACCACAGCAATTCCTCAGCAATGCCTCATACTGAACAAGCATGTAACGATAGTGGAGAGGAAAAACTCCCTTTTAAGAGGAAGAAAGCTCCAGCAAAACCTGGCTCAGTACAAGCGGTCATCTGCCACGACCGTCTGGGGGTCTGAGAAGACAGAGAAGAGAAAGCAATGAGGATGTTTGGTCACCTAGAACATCTTCTGGACCGATGTTCCCCATCCAGCAGGGGGAATTATAGTTGAGCAGGGTACCAGACCGGGTGGTACTGCAAAAACTACAAACTGTCACTTTAAGCGAAGAGACCTAGACTTCCCTCTCCCCAGTCACTTGGGCCAGCTTCTCGGGAGTAATCCCCCGGGCTTCCTCCCGGTGGGACGTGCCCGGAACACCTCAACAGGGAGGCGTCCAGGAGGCATCCTAACCAGATGCCCGAGCCACTTCAACTGGTTCTTCTTGATGTGGAGGAGCAGCGGCTCTACTCTACACCCTTCCGGATGACCAAGCTCCTCAGCCTATCTCTAAGGGAGAACCCAGCGACCCTGCGGAGGAAACTCATTTCAGCTGCTTGTATTCGTGATCTTGTTCTTTTGGTCAGCACCCAGATTTTGTGACCGTAGATTAGGGTAGGATCGTAGATCGACCGGTAAACCAGTCTAAACCTATAGCAGCATAACTAGAAAAATAGCTCAGGATAACCTAAGCCATTCTAACTATTGGCTTTATCAAAAAGGAATGTTTTAAGCCTTGTCTTGAAAATAGATTATCTGCTTCATGTACTAAAACTGGGAGCTGGTTCCACAGGAGAGGAGCTTGATGACTAAAAGATCTGCCTCCCATTCTACTTTTAGAAGTCCTAGGAACTACCAGTAAACCTGCATTCTGAGAACGAAGTGCTCTGTTAGGAACATATGGAACAATCAGATCTCTGATGTGCGATGGAGCTTGATTATTAAGGGCTTTATACATAAGGAAGAGGATCTTAAACACTATTCTGGATTTAACAGGGAGCCATGAGTCATGTGTGACGGAGACTGGTGTGATGGACGACGGACACTGCGTATCGCGTCATTTCTTGTTTGGTGACTAACTTGGCAGAAGCATCTCGGTGCTCTTGCCCTCTTTAATTTATCTAATTTTCTCTGTCCAGAAGCTTTTCTGAGTTATTCTAACACACAAACACGTCATAACACTTATTTTCTGTTGATGTTCTTTACGTTTTGGGAACTCGTTAAGTGTTAAACTAGTTTTCTGGGCTAGGTAAGGTATCGCTAGGTTAGCTTAGGTTCACTGCTAGCATGGCTATGGCTTTGTCTCCTGTTCCTCCGGGTCTCGCTGAATCTCCTCCTCTCTCCCGCTCTCTGTGTCAGATGTTTAGCTACTCCTCTGCCTCCTTTAGCGAAGATGGTAGGTGTAATAAGTGCAGCATTTTTGTAGCCTTGGAGGCGAGGGTTTCTGAACGGCCAGGCCCAGCAGTAGCTAGTGCGGAGCCAGTTAGGACAGGACTCCTAAGCTGTCCTCCCAACAGCTCCCGTGCAACCGGAACCTCAGGCGAACTGGGTGACGGTTCGTAGGAAGCTTAGCGTCAGGGCCCAGTGAGCAGCCAACCTCCAACTCCTTTCTGTGAACAATAGAACAATATGTTTCTGTGAACAGCTAGCGGCACGAAGCTCAGGACAACATCTTTTCTAGCTGTGTGGAGGTGAGTTTATGTTTTGCTCTTACTGGTTCGCACTCCATTGCTTACGCTTGCCGCTTGGTATTGGGTCTAACATACAATTTGAGGGTTTAGATGAAGCTAATATTTGTGATCATTCCCAAAGTTCAACAGAATCAAAAAGGTACAGACATAAACATGGTTCTACAGTACTCTCTGATACTGCCTCATTTACTGAAAGAGACTTAATCATGTTTGGGAGAATGCCAATGATTTGATTTTTAATAGAATTTATTTTAGTTATGAAGAATCCCATAAAGTCATCACTACTGAGAGAAGGGGGAATGGTTGGCTCAACAGAGCCATGACTCTGTAAGTTTGGCAACTGTACTAAAAGAAACCTAGGATTGTTTTTATTTACCTCTATTAATGACAAGAAATGTGCTGTTCTGGCTTGTCGAAGGGCATTTTATAAAGTAGTAGACTATTTTTCCAGGTTAGATAGGAATCATTTAAGTGTGTAGAGTGCCATTTTATCTCCAGTTTCCTAGTATTCTGCTTTAAGGAACACATCTTTGCACTAAACCAGGGAGTCAACCTCATATGGCTGATTAACTTCTTTTTTAAGAGGCTATACTGTCTAGTGCCAAACGCAGTGAGGAAGTAACCTCACCATAGCATTGAACCATAACATCAATTTCTGAAGGGTTAGTGTTGAAATTACTACTGTCCACTGTGGTATTCTGAGACACATACGGAAACAAGAATGGAACAGATTCTTTAAAACTTGTTACAGCACTGTCTGATAAAGTTCTACTGTAATTACATTTTCTTTCATATTTTGGAACGTTGGGTAAAGTACATTCAAAGGTTTTCAGAAAATGGTCAGATAGGACTGGATTAAGTGGGAGGACTGTTCCTTCATCGCACTTAATGCCGTATGTCAGTACAATGTCTAAAGTGTGCCTACCAGAGTGCGTGGGTCCCTTCACTCTCTGAGTAAAGCTAATTGAGTCTAAGATAATATTAAAGGCCACAGTTAGGCTATCACTTTCAATGTACATGTGAATATTGAAATCCCATACTTTAATTACCTGAGAGTACAGAGATGCACTTCCACTTGTACGTAACCAAATAGTGGGATGAGATGATATCGCATGGAGGTTTAGATATTGTTCTGTAGGCTGAATCCACACTAAGTGGCTGCACTGGAGACTGGAATTAAGCGCCATTTCAGCCAAAGTTTTGAAATGAGTAAATATTTCTCAAACTGAAGTGATTAGAAGTTAAAAAACCTCACCAAACTTTTTCCAGACCTGTAAACTATTGGAGGAAAGCAGGTGGTAGGAAAGCAGCATCAGGCGTAGGTGTTACACACATGGAGCTCTTTGAAGCGTCTAACCAGCTGCCGAGGTCACAGTTGAGCTCCAAAGCCTCAGTAACTTTTAAACGTATCAGCCAGTCGGTGTGATACATTAAATATAGTGCTTGGGATTGATTTTTTTCCACCTGGACTGGAGTAAAGTTGGAAATATCTGAACATTTGCACCAACTGGTCAGTTACCGTTCTAAAAAACTGGTCAGATACGGAAAATAATTTATTAATGCAACCTCTGCTTATGAATTACTAAAATTGTGACGTCTGGCTAACATCGTCACCTCCAGCTTTACTGCATAAAGCTTAAATTTGTAATGCCCTCTTGTCTTTTTAAGTCTCATCCACACACATCTTCCTCTGTGAACTCGGGTTCGAACTGGTAACTTGGAAATGTGGGGATCCAAAAAGTCTTCATCTTTGCCTGTCATTTACTCTGCTTTCTTATTTTGCAACTTACTACGTTGTTCCTTCAAAAACTCTGTTGGAAATAAGCCTAATAGCCACACATTTACTTTCACGGAAGCAGGTGTATTTTGCATGCGCTGCTTCATGTCCTTGTGGCCTATGGCCAATTAAAGTGTTTATGCTAAGCTAAAGGAACATATTGGTGCCAGGTTAATGTAATGACTGAGCTGGTTGAAAAAAGTTTTTTCTCACTTAGCTACGTCTGGGCAGATAGCAACAGACTAAATTTTGCTTAGAGGTTGAATATCTCTTTAAGATTCGTGCTGAATGCAGGTAAGTACAGGCGTTTGTGTTGAAAAAGCTTTCTAGGAGGCGTTGGATAAACTTGCTATGTAAGCTGTAATCTCTCAGTGAGATATACATGTTGATTTACAACTCAAATACCTCAAGTCCTTAATGAGCTGTATGATAAGAGACAGTTGGAAAAAAATGCTAAGTAAAAACATTTTTGGCATGCTATCTAAAGTAACCTTATAGTCAATGAAGAAAGAAAAATTTAAATTATTTAACATCCTGGCCAGAACACGCTCAACTCCTCCGCACACACAGGTTGCTCCGTGTAAGACTTAGTAATATTTATATCATAAGGCAAAAAAGTGCATATTTAAACATATGCATTAATGCAGTAATAATCAACACCAATCAGTTTTTTTTTTGTGCTACACTGCTGAACCTGTTACATAACCGAAGATTTGTTGCAAAACACTTGTCACAGCTTGGAAGGCTGTGATTATGAATCAGTCACTTGATTATTTATGCTGGATTTTGAGCCTCAAAACCTCTGAGGTAATAATGTATTCTTGACTGAAAAAGGAAGTACACATTACCAGAAGAAACAGCAATGGAAGATCAAACTCAAAGATACATCACACATTTTTTCTGTTGGATCCATTTTATTTTGCTTCTTATTTTCTTCAGCAGCAACCTGTTGAACTAACAGCATTAGTGAAGGCTGTGTTCCAGGCCCATGTCCCTAAAACCCAGGACAATAAGCAAGCATGCCCCATGACACTGTGAAAACAATGGAATTTATTGTCCATGTCTTTTCATTTCCTGCATGTAAGATGTTTGTCTGGCTGCTGTTTGTCTGAATTACTTTAACGCTAGAAGTGGGAGGCACTACTCATCGGGGATCAAACTGTCCCTTTCAGGAAACCTTTTTGTTTTTTGTTTTATTTATTTAAAAGGACAATACATATTCATGAACATAGATATGTAAATATGCCAGAATTAGCCGAAAGGCTTCTTAACATCTTTTGTCCCCGGCAGGCCAGAGAAGTAGAAACGACACAAGAAAATACAATTTCATGCAATAGACCCAGGACTAAGCTGTAAATGGCAATACACAAGACAAACATGGTAAAAACAGCATGAAAAACTCGTGACATTTACACAAAAACATAACATTAATTATCACAGCTCTGGTTCCTCTTGAGCCTTCATTTTTGATTGGTTTTAAATATATTGAATGTTTTGGAATCTCATATTGCAGCTGGGATGTTGTACCAGATTTTTTACCTTTGACTGATTACACCTGCTGAGTGAAAGTTTTGTGTCTATAAGGTATTACACAGTCGCCTCTGTTAGAGGCACTTGTTCTGTTATCACCAATATTGGATTCGGGCACAATGAACTCACCCAAAGCTGATAGGGCTAGTTTATTTAAGACCTTGTATGCTGAACAGGCTAGTTTCAATTATCGAAAATTTGCAAAACTTGAAATATATTTAAGAAGTATGAAACAATGAATGAAAAATAATTGTCTTCCCTCGTCATTCATTCTCATCCCCACACTCTCAGACACTCTGAAGATGCTGTTCTTGTATGACAAACTCATAAAAAGTATGTCAAAAGTTTTCTTTATTTTAAGAATTTCTTTACAACATAATCTCTAATGATCCTGAAGTAGACCCCAGATCAGAACAAAAAAACAAAACCAGATATATTTTTTCTGCTGTTATTGCGATTGTTAACCCAGTTTTCTGGGTTAACATGGTCCGGTATCCTGCTGAACTATAATGCCCCCTGCTGGATGGGGAACATCGGTCCAGATGATGCTCAAAGTGACCGAGCATCCTCCATGCTGTCTCTTCTCTGTCTTCTCAGTACCCAATACGGTTGTGGCAGATGGTCGCTTATACTGAGCCAGGTTCTGCCCGAGGTTTCTTCCTGTTAAAGGGGAGTTTTTCCTCTCCCCTGTCGCTACATGCTTGCTGAGTATGAGAGATTGCTGAGGAATTGCTGTGGTTGGAGTCTGCATGATTCGGGCACAACCTCACGTTGATGACTCATCACAATCTGCTGGGATTCCTCACATAGAAAACTTAACTGATCGGAATGTTTGTATAATTGTATTAAAATGACTTTTCTTGTAAAGTACCTTGAGATGACATTTGTTGTGAATTGGCGCTATATAAATACAAGTGAATTGAATTGAAACAACATTTCCTCCAGACAGCCCCCCCACGCAGAGTTACATTCTTCGTAGTCTTCATCCTAAATCCCGATTTTGACTGTGTGTATGAACTTTCTAAATTAAATTTATAATATAAAATACAAGACTGTTTCTA
The DNA here is from genome assembly GCA_028564705.1 of Apricaphanius iberus. Taxonomy (NCBI): domain Eukaryota; kingdom Metazoa; phylum Chordata; class Actinopteri; order Cyprinodontiformes; family Aphaniidae; genus Apricaphanius; species Apricaphanius iberus. The sequence goes on along the minus strand of JAPXFQ010000075.1, from coordinate 1,307,876 downwards.
CAAATGTCCGATAAACAAGGATCTTGGAGCATACATAAAGAAAGCGTATAGTTATAAAGAAAGCTTCGAAGAAGTGGGACACTAAGGACGAAAGAGGGTAGACAGGAGTACAGGGAGATGCTGTGTATGACGGCCAGTTGGAGGCCTGATGAAAAGTTTTTTTCAAATTCTCTCTGAAAAGGACAGCGGGAAATTAAAGAGATCGTGGATGATCGGGAGATTAAACCTTTATGCTCTGAAAAATGCCTGGATTCCTGTAGCAACTGACAGTTTGTGATGCTCATTTGGTTCATGCTGAGGTCGCGGTAGACTTTTTTTTTTTTTGTCTGTCATTAGGATCGGCAGGATAAAAAAAATCCGGTCACAATGTAGTTTTATTCTTCAAATTTTTATGTGATGGGGTCGGGGGAGTTTGGGTTGGTACCTATCTCCAGCAATCATCTTACGAGTTAATACCAGTATCTGTTTAGTAGTACTGGGTCAGAACAACCTGACAAGAGCACTACACATATAAGTGAATTAAATGCTTGCTTCTTATTAGAATACCCGGTGCCGTTCCTGGATGGCAGGGAACGAAAATTTTCTATTTCTTAATCTAATAGTCGGATTGTTGCAATAATTATTGACATTAGGTTTTAGATGTTTTTCCCCCACGGAAAGAATAGATTTTTCAGAATCTGGGCTTCGCTCCATTGGAGACTGGAGACTGCAATTACGTTATTCACTTCAGACAAAAATTTAACATGAGGAAACATTTCTCCCATTGTAGTGAGCATAAGTCGAAGACTCTCACAACCAGCCTATTCATGACCCGTAAACTACCTGAGGAAAGGGTGCAAGCAGCAGCAGGCGCCGCACACCTGTCGGTGGCATACATCGGGCTCTATGGTGCGTGTCTAACTGGGCGCACTGGGATGGTTGGACTGACAACCTATCTAAGGTGTGCCTCCCACCACTGGACAAATGCACCAGACCCCCCCACGACCCTCCAAGGACAAGCTGGATAAATAATGGATGCATTTTATTTCCTTGGACTCTGTGCATAAAATAAATCTGAGCATCACGTAAAGGGGTCACAGGGAGGTGTGAAAACTAATCTGTAAAAATGACGGAAAGCCTTCAGAGTTTTCCATCATCGTTGTAGAAAAACGGTCAGATACGGAGAATATTCCATTAACGCGACCCCTGAGTTCATTGTACTTGTGCCTATGCATTTGTTATTTAGAGAAGATGTTTTTAAAAACAGAAAGGTTTGCCTATTTTAAAATCCTTTGCATTATATGGTTTTTGCCTGCTTAATAAGATGTCTCAAATTGCAATCCGCAGCACTCTGACTAAGCATGCTGCTGTACATGCATCAGTTTTAAGTGCTAGGCAGATGGCTGCCTCCACTTTAAACATTAAAGCTGCTACATGGCTGCATGCTTCAGTTTTTCACCTGAGACCACACACCATTGAATTTCTTAAGTCACAGGACAATTGAAATTGTACAACAGTGAGTAAATATATATATTTAAATAAGGAGACTGATCAATGAAGATTTAACCAGCTTTTACAGCCACGATGAGAATTATGCTGTTTTCTTGGCAATCATCCACAGGTGATGAGAGTCAAGCTGTGACTCTGCTTATAGTGCAACCATGCATACAAAGATGTCAACTAAGATTTGCCTATAAAATCCTTGCGAAATACACTGAAATTGATGACAAAATGGGGATAAATGTTTGTGAATGTGTTCAGATTTTAGATGTGTAGAGGATTTAAGCTAGGTTAGGAATGGAGGTGGTTCCTTCTGGTGGCATTTTGGGGATTTCTGTTGATCGGCCAAACTTCTACTGAAAGGCCTTGCTCCAGCATTTGCATCAGGTTTGGGAAATGCTTATCTACTCAAAGTCCTGTTGAAAAGCCTCTGTTCATCCGGAATGATTTCCACCTTGGATAACCCACTGTTTAGTTATTCAGCACGTGTTCATCCGCCTTCTCCATTAGGAGGTAATGCCATTTTGAAGGTCCATGAAGCTCTTCAAAATCTGTCTGCAGGTCTTTCATGGCCTAATCTCTTTGCTTTACCTGTGAATTTTTATCCAGAGGAGTTGTTTTCTAGCAGTTTTACCTTGTAAGTGTCCCCGAGCACATGACAGCTTGTATGCCTGGACACTCAAACTAGATTACAGCTTTGTAATATTGCTGCACTGGAGGATGACGGCCTACTCAATCCTTATGCAGTCAGTGAACACCTTCTTTTCCCCGTGGCTTTCTGCGCCTTGTCATACCTGAGCAAAACATCTGATTGCCTATTGCTTGCCAAACTGAAGTTGATGGATTTGGAAAGCAGTGTTCATGTTTCAAGCTGATGGGTTGCTGTTTGTTTGTGGCAGAGTTTTTTATTAAAAGATTTATCGCAAGTAAGCAAAGATTAGGTGAAAGCATATGGAATGCTAAAATATAAGAACAGTGATTCCTCTTTTTAATATTGATCAGAACTCCTCCTGCAGCATTTTGGATCAACTGAAGGTCTTCAATTTCATCTTGTAAAATTCCTGACAGTTAAAGAACTACAGTAGTACAGCCTTGAAGTACCAATGAATTGACTAGTTGTTCAGTGACAATCCTGAGCAGGATGTTTCCAATTTTGAAGGCGATGAAAGAAGGAAACACTATAAACCTGTTTAGTATGTTTTAAAGGGTTTAAATATGTTCTGGTCAAAAATAACATAAGGTTCTTTATTAGTTGATAACTTCTGTCTTCTCAGAATATATATATATATATATATATATATATATATATATATATATATATATATATATATACAGTACAGACCAAAAGGTTGGACACACCTTCTCATTCAATGTGTTTTCTTTCTTTCCATGACTACATTGTAGATTTTTAATTAAGGGCATCAGAACTATGAATGAACACAAAAAAGGGGGGAATAACTGAATACATTTGTCATATTTTTAGATTCCTCAAAGTTGCCACCCTTTGCTCTGATTACTGCTTTGCATTCTCTTCAGCTTCCAGAGGTAGTCACCCAAATGGTTTTCCAACAGTCTTGAAGGAGTTCCCAGAGATGCTTAGTACTTGTTGGCCCTTTTGCCCTCACTCTGCGGTTTAACTCACCCCAAATAATCTCGATTGGGTTCAGATCCAGTGACTTTCGAGGCCAGGTTATTTCACACGTTTTTGTAAAAGTTCTACATGATTCCATGTGTTCTTTCATACTTTTGATGCCTTCATTGAGAATCTGCAATTTAAATAGTCATGAAAATAAAGAAAACACAGTGAATGAGAAGGTGTGTCCAAACCTTTGGTCGGTACTATAAATATATATATATATATATATGTACAGAATATAGGTGTCTTTGGCGTAACAATGGACATTTATCCATTGCTGTCTGATAATTTCAACAATTGGAAATATATAAAATTTTAAAAGACATTATGCAGGGTCACAGCCCTGTGGTACTTCACAAGTAATCATTGAGTGTAAAGAATTTTTATCATTTAAATAAACTAACTGGAATCTGTCAAAATACTTTTATACCAGCCTAGTACTGTTCCTTGATCTGCATGCTCAACATTTTTAAGCCTTACTAATGGCGCGTTCACATCACCCCATGCGTCAGCTCAGCTGCGGCAAGATTATATTATATTATTTATTATATTGGCTCCCTCAAGTTTTCAAGCGTTACATGCGTTTCAAGAAGATCAGTACTTTTGACACACTTGACCAATCAGAGCATCTCGACGATGTCTAGCCAATCACGAACCGCTAGTGTTTAAAACATCAGAAATTCCCGCCCATGTAATTTGCAAGCTTCAGCTTAAAAATGTATATACGTCAAACTAAATGCCTTGGGAGCCTTGCTTGATGCAAAGTGTGCGAGAGAAAGCATGAGCGTATCATTAGTAACTTTCAACAGTTCTGTTTCTGTGCATGATAAGCTCTGTAACCTACATAACGCATAAACAATTTAAAACATAAACAACTCATACAGTAAAGACTTGAAAAGCTTTTTGTTTTGTATATAAAAAAAAACGTTTTAACTGGAAAGGTTGCCGATTTCTTGTATAAAGGAAGCAAGTAAAGACACAACCTCATGATGTCTCTGGTGGTCCAAAAACACTGCAGCAAATTTTTGGTGTCTGTGTCAAAATATGCCTGTTGTGGATCAATATTTCTAGGCTTGTAGACTTTGAAGCACACACCAGCTCAACCGTCAGTTGTCTAAAGATTTACTTTAAAAGGGGTGTGTGTAGTCTAAAAAACACACACCTAAGCTGTATCCCTGTGAGTTCCTGAGGGGACAACCCCCCCAGTTTGTCAGGGATGCTGCCTGCGAGTGCACGATCACACACACGATTAAACACAGAACAACGCACTCACAGACAAACAAACAGGCAAGCTCACAGCTCATTTGAGCTTCAGCTCGAGGGAGAGGCCAATAAACAAATTGAGTCTGAAGATGCATCGCCTCTGCTATTCACATGAACCCACATGTGCGCACACAGCCGAGCACGGCGCTGATGGTTTAAAATGGCACGCTGGCTGCTGGGATGATATCGTTGTTGATTGTCTAACCCCAGATATCGTGTTCCTTCTAAAAGGAAAGTTCTCAGACCCCATTTCCAGCTGAACTTTCTTGCCTGCAGGAAAATTATGCCACAGCTCTTTCTTCCATTTTCTGATTTGATGAATGTAGAGGAGTGCAGGAAAAAAAAAAAAAAACACAGAAAAAAATAAACCTCTTTGTAGGAGGAGCATTTATCAGTTTCTGAAAGGGAATATTGGCTACGCCTCATTGTAGTGTGATCTATGCATGCATGCAGCTCATATTTTACAGTCTAGTGAGTAAATGGGAAATGGAACCCACAGCAGGATTGGGGGTAGGATGATGAAATGAGGAGCAACCCCATCCCCTCCCCCCAATCAAAAGAGGAACACAGTAAGGTCCCCCCCATTGGCTGTGGGTGACGAAGTTTGTGATTTGCATCTTGCATCCCTAAACGTGCTGATTACATCCCCGTGGCATGACTCCTGTAAAATCGTTTGAGTCAGTTTTGACAGAATTTATAACTGAGTTGAAAAAAAAGTCTGCCTACCTCATGCAACTGATCGTACTGCGGCAGAGCTGGGAATACTCTCCAAACTAAAGTTACTCCCTTGGTTCATCAATATATAGTGCAGATGGTGTACGGTACTATTCGTTATGCTGAACAGCTTGCCAACATTCCTCTTTCTGCTCTCATCTCTAGGGACTACACAGTGCCTCCCAGCACACAGATATCCCTCTTTATCAGTTTGTTCTCTTTCCTCAAGTCTCTAGCTGGGATCCTGTTGTTACCACAGGAAAATTACACACTCCACCTCAATTTGAGAAAGAGATTATACATTTGTTTATGATATTAATGGAGCTAAACTTTGTACGATCTCTGTCCATTCTCATGTCTCCACCAGTGGCGGCTGATGCAATTTTCTCCAGGGGGGGCTATGACTATGACAGCTTGATATTAGGGCTGTCAAACGATAACAATTTTTATCTAATCAATCACAGGGTAACTGTGAATTAATCATGACAAATCAACATTCCCAAATATTACTTCAAAAAAGAGAAAATTTGCGGTGTAAATACAGGACAAATCCAGATGCCACTACTCTTTTTTTATGAAATAAAGGAGATATTAACATAATTTTTGTTTTGAACTCCAAAATCACGTTCACACTGGCTAACATTTTCTGTGTATAAAGCTAACTTTCACTTTTCAGTTTAGGACAACCCTGAGCGTCTTCTCAATGGGACTATCCTACGACAGTGTGATTTCAGTCAGAGGCTTCAAAAGTTTTGCTGCAACACAGACTGCTACTGTAGGGGACGTAACACTGAGCTGTCAATTGAGGTACTGCTTCAGGGTGGGATCACTCTGTTCACACTGGGATTACCTGCTAGAGCTCCACTTAAAGCCATTCAGAGTATGAGAAGATGTGGGTTGGAGAAAAGGACGTTATATTTCTTCCGTTCTTTATTATTTACACACAGCTGCTGATACAGGTTTGGTTGAGATAAATGTGAGAAGGGAGATAAATGTATATGTGGTCTCACATGAAAAATAACAACAAATGCAACTAAGGTAGAAATAACCCATCCATCCATCCATCCATCCATTTTCTGAACCGCTTAATCCTCAAGGGGTCGCGGGGTGGGGTGGGGTGGGGGTGGTGGTGCCTATCTCCAGCTGTCAATGGGCGAGAGGCGGCGTACACCTTGGACAGGTCGCCAGTCCATCGCGGAGGTAGAAATAACCAAAATATATAAATAAACGTAATATTTGGATATCAGCAGCTGTGTAAAACATCACATATATCAAATGTAATCTAGACTTAGTAATCCAATGTCACAATTTACCATTTTCCAATAAGTAAAAACTCAGCAGATAAAAGTCTCTAGTCATCAACGTAAACATTAGGAAAGAATGCTCCTATTGTGAAGTAGCTATGTGTACATAAAAAAAGACCAACTATAGCTTTGATTACTACACAAATTTCGATAAGCCCCTGCAATGCCTCATTGTGTATTATCACTCACTATTGCATTCGTTTTTCACAAAGATTCCGTTAATGTTGTTAGCAGAGTCTGACCAGTGAGCCAAGCGTTCTCCAACACATTTCACACGTGGACTGTGGGGGCCAATCCATGTGTAAAAACAATGTCTCATGCTCCCTGAAACACCCCTTAACAATTTGAGCCCATGAATCCTGACATTGTCATCCTGGAAAGTGCCATCAGGGAACCAAACTCCATTGAGGGAATAACCTGGTCATTCAGTATATTCCAGTAGTCAAATGACCTCATTGTTTCTGCTCATAATGATGCTGAACCTGTACCTGGCCAACTGCAGCAACACCAGATCATAGCACTACCCTACATGCTTGTAAAGTAGGGATCACTTCATCTGCTACTCTTCTTACCCTGATGCAACCATGACTTTGGAAGATGGTAAATCTGGACTCAATGACCACATGACCTTCTTTCATTGCTCCTGGTTCCGATTTTCATGCAACTTTGGAAACTGAAAACTTTTTTTTCTTTTTCTGAGATGTAACATTCAAATAGGAACAAAATGCATACAGGAACACCAGAGGAGTTCTACCACTAATTCTTAAATCCATTCCGTTTAAAGTGTTACAGTTTAAACCTGATAAAGAATTTATGTACTTAATTCTTAATGGTTCCATTGGTGATGTGACAATACATCTTGTAAATCTTTATAGACCAAATGCTGAAAACCCAATAATTTTTGAAGACATATTTCTACTTGTGTGTCAGTTCCCAGGCTACTGTCTCATTGGAGGAGACTTTAACACAACTCTGTCAGTACATCTCGATCGGCTTAAGGGTATGGATACCACTCACACAGAGTGGAGAAGGTCTATAATTAATTTTATCTTAGAGTTAGACTTGTGTGACCCATGGAGAAATAAATACCCAAATAAATCTGAATTTTCTTGCTTCTTGTTATCAACTAAGTCATACTTACACATGGATTAATTCTTGTTTTCAAACAGTTTATTCTCACAGATAGATTACATTACCTATGAATCCATTGTTTTTCAGATCATGGGCCAGTTAAACTGACATAACACATGCATTAACTCTTTAAAGGTAGATGGAGACTGCATCCAAATGGGCTACATGATGTGAAAATTCATGGCATTCGTCTGTGACTCTAGTGATGAGTATTTTAATATAAATACACATCAAACAATAGGAATATAGGTAGATATAGGTAGATAGGAAGCCTTTGAGGGCTAAACAAGAGGACAAATTATTTGCTATACAAGCTCAATCACCAACAAAGACAATTCAAAACTAAAAGCACTTGAGTACAGGATTAAAACTCTGAAAAAAAAATTGAAGACAAAACAAGCAAGATGTAGAACATTACTAGCAAGAACTACTCTTCCTGCGAGCACAATACAATAAACTTTCACTGTCAAAAGCAGAAAATAGCTTAATCGGCCCAAAACAAACATTTTATGAACAAGGGAAAAACTGGTAAACTTCTAGCTTGGGAAATCAAGAAACTGCAGGCTAGCAAGGCCATCAATAATATTCAAACTGATTTAGGAATTTTATCTGCATATCTGATGAAAATTAATCGAAGGTTTGCTAATTTTTTTCAATCATTTATACAGTTCAGAGGTCACCGGGGATACTATGCACCAGACTGCTTTTTTAGAATATAATGAAATCCGTAAACCCTCGGATGAAGCCAGAGAACACCTAGATTCCTCACTGTCTGTCGAAGAAGTGCTGGAAGCCATATCCATCATGAACCATGTAAAAACTCCTGGACTAGACAGTTTACCTATTGATATATTCAAAGCCCTTAAAGAAATTTTTATTTACAACCCCCACCTGAATATGTCTGTCAATGGAAAACAAAAACCTTCCTCTTTCCCTAAGAAAAGCGTTGATTACACAAATACCCAAGCCAGATAAACCCAAAATGTGAGTCATATAGGACAATTTCCTTGCTCCATACAGATGCTAAAATGTTGGCCAAAGTTTTGGCATTAACATTCGAAAAACATCTGCCAGTGATAATTAACAATGATAAAAATGGATTAATCAGAACTAGGCCGTTTTTTTTTAATATCCGAGTATTGAAATGCATACATGAAGAAAAAGGGTTAAAAAGACACCTGCATTCTATCGTTGGACACAGAAAAAACATTTGACAGAGGTAAATGTCCTTATCTATTTGATGTACTTTGTCGTTATAGATATGGCCCCAAATTTTGTCATTGAAATAAATTACTTTACTGACAACCATTAACACTAGAACTACCAGAGAGCAGCCATTTGGCTTTTCTACCTATAAAGCCCACAGGTAAGCCGAAAGGCTGGATGGCCCCCTGTGAACCTTCCTTTTGTTATGTAACCGGGGCAATCACTGGGACACCACAGGGGGGGGGATATGCTGAGCCACTTCACTCAAAACACCTTGACATAAAATGGGGGAGGGGGAGAATCAGGTAGGAGCAGGATTGCTAACTGACTGTCTGAGCAGAATATATGAGCTGAATCACAATGTAATATATGTAGAAGGATGTAGACGTTATCAGAACCCTACAACACTGGGCTTCCAACATCCCCACCAGACACATAAGAAAAGTAATAGAATAGAACCACATCAAATAAAGCACTCAAAATCTGGGGTTATCCCAACTGGGCCTTCATGATATTTACTAATAATAATAATAATAAAAAAGTATTATCAGGATACAGTGTTAGAGAGTGGAAGTGAGTGAGACTTAGAACTTAGGCTTAAAACTTTATTGATCCCTTTGGGGTGACTCCCTCAGGGAACTTTGAGTTTTCAAGCACACAGAGAAAACTAAACAGTATGTAACAATGAGTGAGGTGAGTACATTTCAATAATCACTCACAATCCATGCACTGCCAAGCCGTCTCCTTTCTGCATTTGCCACATGTGTATTTGTAACAGCCTATACATCGCAGAGTGGCATGATTGCTTGTACACTGATTTTTAACCTGACACATTGCTCTTTTCCCAGGGCTAGGTGTTGAAGGTTGTAGCCGAAGCAATTGTTCCCTTTGTGCCTGCTTTGCACCCACATGAGAATGAGCCAACTCTCTTGCAAGCTCCACCAGGAAGTCCACCCGTCTCTCCTGCCTCCCGGTGCATGCTTGATAGAGCACATGTGCATTCAGTGCTGCCATATCAATCATGTTATAAAACACAGCGACTGGCCAGCGCCGTGTTCCTCTGCGGACAGTGTACTCCCGCACCATCTGGTCCATCACATCAACGCCGCACTTTGTGGTGTTGTAAAGGGTGACAGTGTTTGGCTTCCGTTTGGTGGTATTCTCAGTCTGAATGACGCGGTGCATGCTGCTGAGAATGTATACTGTCTTCTTCCGTTTGGGCGCATACACCGTTAGTGTGGCACCAGTGGTTGAAAATACCTGAGTGGTGAATTCATCACGGTCCCTCTGTCTTGTTGATTGTGGAATTTCTCGCCGAATCCTGTTGACTGTGCCGAGGATGGTGGTTTTCCGGCTAAGCAGTCGTTGTGCCAGTGACAGCGATGTAAAGAAATTGACCGTGGTAACATTTCTGCCCTTGTCCAGGAATGGTTCCATCAGCCTCATCACTACATTTTCGGACAGTCTCTCTCCACTGGAACGACTGGGGTCCTTGCCAAGATATGGGAGGACATTGCAGATGTGTTTGGATTTCAAGTCACAAGCCACCCAAAACTTGATCCCAAACTTGTCAGGTTTTGTTGAAATGTATTGCAGGAAACAGCAGCGAGTCTTTGACGGGAAAAGCTGTTCATCAATGGTGATGTGTCGACCAGGGTTGTAGGATGTGATGCAGTTGGTGACAAACGAACCCCACACACCGGAAATTGCAGCAAACTTATCCGTCTTTGCTCGCTCACTGCGGGTGTCCTTGTCGTCAAAGCGTAGGTGGTGCATGATTTCTTGGAAGCGATTTCGGGACATAGTTGCCATGATCTGGGGGTTTCCCAGGTTTGCTGACCAGCAGTCATGCAGTGATGGAACCTTGGTCAGCCCCCGCAAGATAACAATAGCAATAAATGCCATTAGTTCAGGGAGGGCCATGAACCAGTCCACATGCTCCATTTGCCATGCATGTTCAACAGTACAGTGTCGAATGGAACTTAGCATTTCCAGAGTGATAAAACACAGGAAGCTCTGAAGACGACTCAAGATGGACCTCCTGGCCTTAGCCGTTGGCTCTCCATCTGCGCCGTATGGAGATGGAGGGGTGAAATGGAGACTTTTCCCCACCTGTTCTTCACACCACACTGTGCCATCTTTCACCGTCTCTGTCTGGTCAGTCCCCACCCGAGCTCTCTTTTTTGGCTGAGGAGCAGTCTCCTCATCTGCAATGGGAACAAATTCAAATTATGAATTAATAATAATAATAATAATAATAATAATAATAATCATTCCAGTACATCTCAAATAGGTTGGCTAATGTGCTAAGGTGCAAGGACCTCAGGATAAGAACCAAAAGAAACAAACGGAGGCCTGCACTCAGAAACAAAATGGAGGCTGTCTGATGAAAGAAGCCCCAAAACTCTATTCACATGGTGATATGTGCACCACTATTTCCACCTTCCTGCCTGAAATGAAATATAAAATAACAAATAATATGAAATTGAATTTTACCTGAAGACAGCTCAGAGTCCGAATCCGGCTGAACGTTTATCTCTTCTCCATCTGAGTCACAAGGGTTTATTCCTTCCAGGACCATTTCCAGTGCCTGTTGAGTGCTGAATCTTCTCTGCATCTTCGTTCCTTGGAGAGGAGGTTTGTACGCCACAGAATTCTTGAGGGTACTGAAGTGGTAGGCTTTTTGCAGTGAGCTATTTATCCACAATGTGATAAACAGTAATTAGTGAGTCGTCAAGGAGTCAGGTGGGTCAACGGCCACAAAACTAGTCGGGGTGGTTGCAGTCACATCAGCCACATTGGTCATTCGCATGGCAATGCCGCTTGGGTGCGTCCTCTAAGCATGTGTGAGAATTGAGGTGTGAATGTCTTTTGTCCTCTGCGTAAAGGTGACCTGAGGAGTTGAGCAGAACCTGGCACTGCTCAAATACATAACTGATATTTTGAAATCAGACATATAATATCATATCTTTGACATAACATAACATCACAGTGTGGGCAAACAGCAACAGTCTGGTTTTTATGAGTTGAGACAGGGAGAGACAGGAAAAGAGAAAATAGAGGGAAAGAGCAAAACAGACAAAAACAATGTACAAATTCTTAAATATAACAAATCAAATGTGTTTCGGGTGTATCTCAGTTTGAAGAAAATGTTACATAAAATAAATCTTGTACAGATATCAACTTGATGAGCAATTCTGTAAATGACTAGTGGGGCTACCACAGATTTTGAGTGCTTTATTTGATGTGGTTCTGTTCTATTACTTTTCTTATGTGTCTGGTGGGGATGTTGGAAGCCCAGTGTTGTAGGGTTCTGATAACGTCTACATCCTTCTACATATATTACATTTTGATTCAGCTCATATGTTTGCTCAGACAGTCAGTTAGCAATCCTGCTCCTACCTGATTGTCCCCCTCCCCCATTTTATGTCAAGGTGTTTTGAGTGAAGTGGCTCTGCATATCCCCCCTCCTGTGGTGTCCCAGTGATTGCCCCGTTTACATAACAAAAGGAGGGTTCACAGGGGGCCATCCAGCCTTTCGGCTTACCTGTGGGCTTTATAGGTAGAGCAAAAAATCCTGGGTCTTCTAGTGTTAACTGAAGTTATTCTTTATTTATTTATTTTTTAATGAAAAATCTTTATTATTGATTACTGTGGGTTCAGTTTCCTGAAGTCATGGACACGAAACCGAGACAAGAAGGAAGAAAGGAAGAATGTGAAGAAGAGAAACAGGACCAGCAGAAGCGCGAACCGACGACACAAGAGGCAAACAAAGAACACAAGAAAACATCCCAGTCCTCCACCCCTGCCGGACGGCAGAGAAGCGGTAAAACAAAACAAACAAAAACAACGAACTGAACAGAACCACACCAATAGTTCAGATCCAGTAATATAAACTAAGAATTACACATTCACTACACACAAGCATGGATTAATAAACAAAATACTAATGTTTCTGGTAAGCTCCTGGTAACAACTAACTAATGACAATAACCTCAGCTCAAGCTATGTCCGTCCTCACCAATGTCCCCACACCTATGTGTGTGTGCGAGCATGCAGGTGTGAATAAGGTTTTCCCATGCAAATGATTGATAGCTGGTGTAAGGAACCGTAAATCCGTCCTACAGGAATCGACGCAGACATGAAGAGGGCAGGAGACGCATGCGTCCAGAGTCCCACAGAGGGCAGGAGCCGCAGGCGGACCAGCAAAGGGCCAATCACCCACCAAGAGAGGAACAGATGGAAGCACCAGGGGAACACCCACCAGCAGCAATACTTTGGCCCGAGAGATCGTAGGGACAGTATGGGGAACAGATGCTCAATACATACTCTATACTCCCAGACCCAGGGACAGACGCCCCAATAGAGCACCCTGCCCCTGCACCCGGGAGACGAACCCCTTGCCCACCAGCCCAGGTGCCCGACCAGACGGCCTGATAATCCACCCGGGCTCCAACCCCTGATGGCTCAACAAACAGGGGTGTGGAAAGACCTCCAGCCTCTCTCTCCCCGCTCAATTGTGGTGTTGTTGCGTGTTGTTCTCATGTGCACTTAAAACAGAGGGGTGGGACATGGGAATACTGCCGGGCACCACCATCTCCCACCCCGGGCCCTCAGTGTCTAGCAGCAGTTAAACAGGGGGCACCGGCCCCACAGGCGAGGCCCCGCCTCCAGCGCCGAAGCGCATCCATCGCCATGTCCCTACATGTGCGTGTGTCATGTAATTGTTGCAAGTGTAACTTTCTAAGTTGTACAGTAAAATTGGGACCCAGGCCCGCCACCGGGTAGCGAAGACGGAAACTCCATCCCGCACCCCAGTGAAGTGCCCACGTCCCAAGGCCTTGTGAATGGTAGAATGAAGGAGCAGGTGGCCAGAGGCAGTTTGGGATGGGGAGGAAATAACTGGGGTGACACGATGCCATCCCCATGGAGCCAGCTCCCCTGCTGACTCCAATAGGCATTCCTGTTCAGCCCGATCCACCAGGGGTGGGAGGCCCCAGAACGTCAAGTCGGGGCCCACTGTAGCGGCTCCCCCGAGCCCCATGGGGGCCCAGGCCATCCGCCCGCCCCCATCCCAGGGGGAGACCTAAATCTATCCCAACATTCAGACTACTAACAACACACAGGACACTAGACACCCAGGCTGAGTTTAGCCCACCCTCTCCCCTTACACCCTTCCCCCAGTCCCAAGCGCACCCCGTTAGGGAGAGCACTTCTGCTAGATGGTAAACGCCTCCCTGCCAACAAGAGAGGCCCCAAGCACCGCCAGCACACCGAGGGCCCCTGTGCTGAGGCCGGAACCCAGCGCACCACCAACTCGGATACCCCGGCCATGCTGCGCCGGGCCCGTGAACAGATTGAAGCCCCAAGTGGCCGACCCCCCAGGTCGACATCCTCCATCCTTGCTACTACCGCCCAAAACCCAGGAGGGAACCGAACCCAGCACCTCTATCCACCAGTCCACACCCCACCACCTGGCCAGCCCACCGCGGAGGCTGACCGACACCAGTCAAAGGGCCCCACCCCAGCACCCTGCAGAGTGCTTGGACCAAGAACCAGGAGCCATGTCCAGTGCCAATTTGACCGACCCGGCACAAAGACGCCGGCCACCCGCCGACACCCCAACACGCAGGCCCGGAAAGGGGCCATCGGAGAGCCAGCGACAAGAACCAGCCCAGGGAGATGGAAAAGGCAGCAGCGCCCCGCCGACCAACGGCCCGCTCCAGAGCCGGTTGTACAGACATTTAGGCCCGGCCCCCCCCCCCAGCTGTGATAGGTCTTCAGATATCTGGTACCAATATTTCTTAACAGGTGGGCAGAACCAAAGAGCATGAATATAATTGTCTGGTAGGTTGCTTGCACATTGTAAACAGGTATTCTCAAGGAAATTTCAATCAAACGCAACTGGACTTGGTAATTTGTCTTGGAAGACGTTTCACTCAGACTCAGCTATTTAACCTCTTGAACAAGAATCATTATGTCATTGGATCCTTTGTGCTCCATGTCTTAACGACGGTCGTTGGTGTGCCGCCTATTGGTGGAGGTTAGGTTTCGGCTTCATTAGTGCCCTATTGTGTTATAACGACAGTCGTTGGAGTCACAGTTGTTTCTGTTATTAGAGGCTAATTTGTTTGAGTCTTCTAGGGAGGGATGAAAGTGCAGCATTGTAAATTGGAGATGGGTGATGTCTCAGGCCTCCTCCTCTGTTTAGCGATGGTTTCTCTACTTTTACATAGATGGCTTCTTTTACTCCTCTTTCAAACCATCTGTCCTCTCTGTCTAATATCTGGACATTGCTGTCCTCAAAGGAGTGGGCTTTCTCCTTGAGATGTGAATGAACAGCAGAGTCCATGCCTGAGGAGTTAGCTCTCCTGTGTTGGGCCATGCGTTTGTACAGTGGTTGTTTGGTTTCACCAATGTAGAGGTCCTTGCATTCTTCATTGCGTTGGATTGCATACACCAGGTTGCCTACCAGAGGTGCCAGGATACACCCCACACCACATCCAAAACTCCATAGACTTTGTGAACAAAGTCCGGAATCTAAAAATGGATCCAGATGAGACAATGGTTTCCTATGACGTGACTTCATTGTTCACCTGTATTCCTACCATGGAGGCTTTGGTCACAGTAAGAGAACGACTTACACAGGACAACTCCCTCCAAAACAGAGTCTCCACACCAGTTAGTTGGACCAGTCCCAGCCTGGTCAGCGGCGAGCGTGAACTGATGAAGCCTCTTGGATAAGAGGTGAAACGTCTTCCAAGACAAATTACCAAGTCCAGTTGCGTTTGATTGAAATTTCCTGTATGATGTACTCTATGAAGGATTTTATATAGTACTAATCGTAGATTAGGATTTTAAAGAAATTTAAAGGTTCTTAAAGAAATCTGAGACCAGAGGTTCTGGTCAAATTAGATGGACAAGTCCATCTACCATTTTGAAATCGGAAGGGCTATTGATTTATCTATTCAATTTAATGTTTTGTATATTTTAGATAGCAGTTTGGGAGGGTTAGGATTAAGAAAGTGTAAAACCTTGCCTAGAATTTGTAAATCAACTGTATTGAGCCTAAATTTATTTTTTATAATGGATTTAATTTGTTGATATTCTAAGAATTTATTTCGTGTTAATTCCGTATTGTCTAACCAATGTATTAAATGGGATAAAGTCAGTTCCATCAAATATGTGCGCCAGGTATTCAATTTCTTTACAACTCCAGTTTGGAAAATTGATCATGCATTTTATTTGGTAAGATGTCTTGGTTATTCCAGATGGGTATACGTATGCATGGGACCAGTAAGGTCTCTTGATTCCTAGATTAAACATTGTATTGTAATAACTTTTCTTGTAAAGTGCCTTGAGATGACATTTGTTGTGAAATGGCGCTATATAAATAAACTGAATTGAATCTGTCATTTTAAGAAATTCCAACCAAGCTGTCAGAGAGGAGCTGATACTAATACTTTTTAAACATTCATTTTGTTTTATATTTGAGCTAATAAATGGTAGATCTGAAAGTTTTATCTTATTGCATAGTGTCTGTTCAACATCTACCCAGGACTCATCAAGAGAACTGTGTTTTAACCATCTTGATGTGTATTGGAGCCTGTTGGCTAAGAAGTAATGACGAAAGTTTGGTAGGTCTAGACCTCCTTTTAACTGAAGTTATTCTAAATAATGTGGTCTCTGAACCGTTCAGCCTGTCGAGGGGAACTCGCCAGAGGTTCCCTCTGTCCCCACTTTTATTTGTTATGGTTCTTGAATCCCCGGCAATAGCAATCAGAAGTAACAAAGAAATAACAGGGATTCGTATTTCAGACCAAGAACATCACATTTCATTATTTGCTGATGACATTTTATATCATTCAGACCTTAAGATTTTAATGCCTGCCTTAGTTGAGTTGATACAGCAGTTTGGGAAAGAAGGCCAAGACTACTGATAACACTACTACACCTGCCGTATGACAGAGGGGGACTCCAGCCTCCTAACCTTTAATGGTATTTATAGTTTTGCATGAATAACAAAACATGTTGGAGAAAAAAATGAACCATCTCAATACACTCCCATTTGGGGTAATGCATTATTTAAACCAGATAAATCTGATCCTGGAGTTAGGCAATGGGTACCGTTGGGACTACAGAAGAAATCAGATCTTCACAAAAATAATATTCTTATGTCATTTGAAACTCTTAGAGGAAAATTCAGGATCCTCCTCCCAATGATCCATAAGCAACTGCTTGACACAACTACAGAGACCTCCAATTAGATTAGATTTGCATGGATAGAAAACTTCAGAAGTGGAGTAGGAGAAAGCTTCTGTACAAGCCCAAACAATATCAATTAACAGACATAAATTGACTCAATATAATTGGCTCATGAGAAAGCATAACTCCTCAAAAACTAAACAGATTCACCCCAAATATCCCAGACACCTGTATAAAATGTGGAACCGAGAAAGGCACCCGGTGTCACTGTATATGGAAATGTGGACACCTACAAGAATTTTGGGACAAGATAATTAACACAGTATCTAATATTTTAAACAAAGAAATTCAATTGTACCCAAAGAGCTGTATTCTGTGCCAGATACTTTAACACTCAGAATTCATGAAAGAATACCGGTGAACCTCTGCCTACTACATGCAAAACATCTTATAGCTAGGCACTGGAAAAATATCCATGGTCCCTTGTTAAATTCATGGATTACAGAACTTTCCTGATGCATGGCTGTTGAAAGGCTCACTTACATTATTAAACGTAAAATTCATGTCTTCCACAAAATATGGGATTCGATCCTCATCTTTTTAGAATCAAGGCCTGGTATATCATGATCATAGAAAATAACTCAGAAGGCAAGATCATACCTTTCTCTTTTTTTCTTCCCCATCCCTTTCTGCCACTCGCTTTCTTTATTTTTGTTACATTAATGGTGTGGGTAGGGAAGGGGGACATGGGGATATGTTGGAGGGATTTGTGTATGTGTTCAAGAGAGGGATGCGTAGAGAAGACAAACATTGTCAACAATATATTTTTGAATGGGTATGCGCTGTTAGAATGTAAAACTCATTAAACATGCATACAGGAGCATGGTAGGTGCATGATGAAGGAACTTATTATTAAAACTTCGATCTGAGCTAGGGCATGAAGTACATAGATACAAACAAAGGCAACAGAATAAATCAGCAGTAAGTGACAAGTAGAAAGTAGGGAGCTTGATTACTGACTAGTGACAGGTTGTTGATTAGAGAACAGGCTGCAGGTGAGAATGGAGACTAGATGGGCAGACAGAGGAAGTGGAACAAACATGAACAGAGCTAGAAAGGAAATAAAACAGGACTGCACACCGATCTAATGGAAAGCAAGTGCAACTGAATACAAAGAGATGTGAATAACAAGACTGAATCTAGAACTACAAACTAATACAAAACACATAGAAAACTCAAAACAACCCAATAATGTGACACGTATGGCTACACACATGTTCAGTACCAATCCCTTGAATTTAAGGCACTTTACAACAAACGTCCTTTCAATACAATTGCACAAACATTCCAATCACTTACGTTTTCTATGTAAGGAATCCTAGAAAATTGTGTTGAGTCATCAATGGGAGTTTGTGCCCGGATCATGCTGACTCCAACCACAGCAATTCCTCAGCAATCCCTCATACTGAGCAAGCATGTAGCGACGATGCAGAGAAAAAAAAACTCCCCTTAACAGGAAAAAACCTCCAGCAGAACCCTGGCTCAGTACAAGCGGTCATCTGCCAGGACCATCTGGGGGTATGAGAAGACAGAGAAGAGACAGCATGGAGGATGCTCGGTCACTTTGAGCATCATCTGGACTGATGTTCCCCATCCAGCAGAGGGCATTATAGTTGAGCAGGGTACAAGATCATGTGGAGCTTCTATGGGGAGAAAAACAGAGAAAACAGGGTTAACAATCGCAATAACAGCAGAAAAAAATACATCTGGAGAGTAGTAGAAGAGAAAAGTACAAGAGTGAAGAAAAGTGTTCTGTCTGTCCTTCAACAGTCTAAACCTATAGCAGCGTAACTATTAAAATTGTTCAGCATAACCTAAGCCACTAACTATAAGCTTTATCAAAAAGGAAGGAAAAATAGACAGAGTATCACGGACTAAAACTGGGAAATGTATCCACAGGAGAGGAGCCTGATAACTAAAAGAGCTGCCTCCCATTCTACTTTCAGAAATCCTAGGATCTACCAATACACCTGCATTCTGAGAACGAAGCGCTCTGTTATGAACACATGGAACAATCAGATCTCTGAAATACATGGACTATTTTCTCAGCATCACTGCTGGACAGGATGTTTCTAATTTTAGCAATATTCCGGAGGTGAAAGAAAGAAATCTTAGAAACCTGTTTGATATGGGATTTAAATGTCATGTCTGGGTCAAAAATGCCATACAGATTAAGTGATTGATTAAACAGTTTTAAAGCTTCTGGTCCAAAGACAACAACTTCTATCTTGTCTGAATTTAAAAGTAGAAAATTCCGACTCATCCAGGTTTATGTCTTCGAGACATGCCTGTAATTTACCTAGCTGATTGGATTAATCAGGTTTTATGGATAAATATTACTGTTTATCATCAGCATAACTGTGGAAATTCATACCATATTGTCTGATTATTTTACCAATAGGAAGCATATATATAGTACAGAGAGTGGGTCCAAGCACAGAAACCTGTGGTACTCCACAATTAACCCTTGAGTGTGAAGATTTATCATTGACATGCACAAACTGGAATCTGTCAGACAGATATGATTTAAACCAGCCCAATGCTGTTCCCTTGATCCCTACAACATGTTCAAGCCTTTCTATGCGAATATTTTGATCGACTGTGTCAAAAGCAGCAGTGAGATTCAACAAGACCAATCCATTATCCATTATCTGAGGCCATCAGAATATCATTGGTAACTTTTAGTAGTGCTGTTTCAGTCCTATGATAAGCTCTAAAACTTTCAGACAGGCTGTTTCTGTTTAGATGCTCACATACTTGATTAGCAACAATTTTTTTCAAGAATTTGGGATAAGAAAGGAAGGTTAGATATAGGTCTTTAGTTAGCCAAGTCATCTTGAGCCAGGGAGGGTTTCTTAAGTAAAGGTTTAATTACAGCAACCTTAAATTCCTGAGGCACATATCCATTTATTAAAAATACATTCATCATTCCTAGAATGATGAATGTATCATCATTGAGCCAACTCATTGCTCTGTTGGCTCAACAGAGCAATGAGTCTGTGCAAGTTTGGCAACTTCACAAAAAAAAAAAAACTTTAGGATTGTTTATATTTACCTCGATTTATGACGAGAAATATGCAGATCTAGCTTGTCGAAGGATGTTTTTATAAAGTAGTAGACTATTTTTCCAGGTTAGATAGCAATCATTTAAGTGTGTAGAGCGCCATTTTCTCTTCAGTTTTCTAGTATTCTTTTTTAATGTATGCAACTCTGCATTAAACCAGGGCGCCAACCTCCCATGACCTCCTTTTTAAGGGGGCTACACTCTCCAGCGCCAAACGCAGCGAGGAAGTAGTACTTTGAACAAGACCATCATTTTCTGAAGGGTTATTGTCGAAAATTTAAATTCTATTCTGGATTTACAGGGAGCAAATGAAGGGAGGCTAAAATTAGAGAAATATTTCTATTTTCGGTTCATATCGAAACTCTTCAAAATGAATTGTGTGATTAGCTGAGGCTTTTCACTGACTTCTCAGATGACTACTTCTCTTCCTAGATTATAGATACTTTATAAGTCAAATTTTGTTTGATTTGTAAAATTAATATTAAGGTAAAATATTCTGGGGGTTACAATGCTTTTAAAGGCAATGTTTGTTCTAGAGTTCTGTAACCAAAAAGTACTGAATGGTTTGTAAAAGTTAGTTTAAGGACGTTATCTCAGTTGACAGGAAGGAGAAGGGAAAAAAAGGCCTGAGAAGATATCATGAAACGCTGTTTTATGAGGTGTAACAAATAGCTTTTTAGATTTGTTTCTTCTAACTGTAGTGGGACCAATAAAAAAACCCTGGACCTGTTAATGGAATGTTACTGAGGGGGACAGTGTTATGCAATATGTATAAAGCTGGGTTATAGGTTTGATTTTGTCAGACGCAGAGCAGGACAAAATACTTCAACTGTCTCTCCTTAAATCCAAGAAATAAATGAAGGAACTGTCTCAACCATCTTTATTTAAACTTATCTTATCTTACAGCTGCTAATTTACTCCCTGATTTTAAATAAGTCAGTTCTTTAAAAAGATTTTACAAGTCTGAACTTCCTTCCTCAAGCTTTCAAACATCTAACCGATACAAAAAAAGCTAACTTTGAGTCAACACAACTGGATATTAAACAGCATTCATCATTCTCTGGTCAGGATGAGATGTGATGTTTTGTTCTCTCTTTTGCTGATTTTTGATTATCGGCTGATTATTGGTCTCTAGCCTACTTCTCAGTGCAAGTATAGTCCTTCAAACTTGCATAAAATGTCCCTAATGCAAATCTGTTTTAATGACCATAATTACCACTCTATGTGATATGCTGTTTAAACAGAAATTCTTGCATGGAGAAGACATCATCATTGATTTGCATTCCACCTATGTCAATAATCATTGCTGACATAAATATATGAATGCCGTATTCCTACTCTAAAAAGTCACAGTAATTGTAGTTGTTATTTTCCTTTGTCATATTTAATCCCTAATTGTTTTATCGTGCTTCTGCGAAAGGTCTAACATTGTAAAGCAATAAATCTGGAACAGGCTGAGAACAATCAGAGCTGCATAAGTTTGGAGATGGAGGGAAAATAAATGATGAGGTGGCAAATAAACATTACAAAAGGTCAAACAAATGTAATGTAAATATTAAGCATATACTTTTAGGGAATTTTATCACAATCTTTGTGTTTTTTGCTGTGATAATGATAAAAGTAAAAACTGTGTGCATGTCGCAGCAATCACAGTGCCACCTACACATATAGTGTGGTAATATATTTGTTAAAATAATAGGAGATTGGAGAGGCCTTTAATTTTCATTGTAGGTATACATCAACTGTGAGACCCAAAATGACAAAAGAAATCCAGAAAATCACATGGTCTGATTTTTAAAGAACTTATTTGCAAATAATAGTGAAAAATGAAAATTTGGTCAGCTACAAACAAAAAAGATTTCCGGCTCTTACAGACCTGTAACTTCTCCTCTGTCTATGACTCGTTACCTGTATTAATGGCACCTGTTTGAACTCATTATCAGTATAAAACACCCCTGTCCACAACCTCAAACAGTCCCATGCTTCTTCATCACCAAATCATGTAAAGCTCCTTGAAATACCGTTGTTGAAAGTGCACTATACAAATAAAATTGCCTTGCCTTATAACAGTTCCACCCCTTAACCACACTTATATCACATCCCCCGAAAAAACAAAAAACAAAAAACTCTTCTTCTTCTTTGCGATAACATTACAAATAATAGGCAATGACATTATTTATCAACTTCTAGGGGGTCAGCCAAAAGCTACTGTCTATGCTGGGTAATTTTCAACACTGGAAAGGAAAGAAGGTGAACAAATGGAACATGATTCAAATATCGGTAATTGTCGGACACCTGACCTGCCTGGCAACCACTACCCCCTGGACCCATCTTGAGTGTAATTCTACTGAAGAAGCCGAAGTTGAAGAAGTACACTCTAGTTGCAAGCATGTATAAAAATAAGTAGGATGAATGCATCCCCTTAACTTGTGAAGGAGGCTAGGGACAGATATTTTCAGAAATTGTCAACAATTGACAATTCAAATCCATACAACCTCAAAAGGAACAAATGGAACTCAGACATTTCCTTACTGCTTCCAACTACCACATTAGACATAAACTATCTTGTATTTGGGATCAGGGCGTGCACCTGTCAACAGGTCAGAAATACAAATCACTGGAAGCATAGGGATATTTCACACATGGGTGGGTACAAATCTGCTCATATTTAGACCACAGGACAGCAATATAACCCGTCATGGCCACAGTTAGTTATTTTTTTTGTACGATTTAATTCACCTCTTTAGCCACGGGCATGAACGAGCAGTATACATCAAATTATTGGGTTCTAAAACCAACCTATTTATGCTCAGCAGCCCTTTCTGAGACAGGCACTAGTCACCCCTCAAGAACAAAGCTAACAAATTGTAGCCAACTGGAATATAGCTAGGGAAATGGATTTTTTCAAGGTTTATATACTCCAAACACAAAGTGATCACAGCTTCCGTTGATGTTTATACACCTAACTATCCCATTGTGCAATGTGCCTAAAGCACCCGGTACGTCATCTGACAAAGACTTATTAAAGAGGTGGGGGTACAGTTGGTCCATGAGGAAGAGGAGATTCCATAGACTTGGGTAGGTATCGCCCACTTATCGGTATCAAGGTGAACTGCTCAATATTTTGGGATATTGATTTTAGGTCATATGGCTAAGGCCTAGCCAGGGGTGCTTGAGTGAGTATGTACCATGACATTATGGGCACATACCTACCCACATCTTCACAAGGACGAGGTGTTCTTCATCAGTTAGCTACTGGAAAAGCTAAGCTAGCGAGCCCAGACACCCACACACACTCAACCAAAGTGAAAGAAGAGAATAATTTTCTTAAAGTGCTACAAATGGAGCATAAAAGGCCTCTAGCCATCTAATTTGCCTTGCGCTTGAACGTCACGGAAGTGTGGATTTTGCATAGTGCAGTTCCTTACATGGCCACATGGTAGTGAAGTCAGCAAACTCCGCAAAGTTATTTTTCTGAAAGGGAAAGTTCGTTTATTTTCGACCTGGACCTTATTTTTTTTTTTTAGCAAAAATCACTAAATTTACTCTCCCAGACAAGTCTGGAGTTACTTGGAGCCTTTCAGGAGGAGTTTATATAAAGTCGCGATCATCGTATATCCGTGTAATGGGAGGAGTTTGGTGCCTGTAATAAGGCGTTATCTGCCCCAAAACTCCTTCATTTAACAATTTATTTGTTATGAATAGTTAACGATATTACCCTGTAAGTTCAGAATGTCTCAGAGGGGCTAACGTAATAGCATCTGGGGTTATTACAGGCTTTATATGTAACCGATTCCAATTTACACTAACCTGGGATTTCAATGACATCGCAGCTGCCACCATTACAGCTGTAGTCTGTGTAGGTTTCGGAAAGGGAGCCTGTAGAAGCTGAAGTTAGTCCAATTGGTTATTCTGTTACTACAATTTGGAAACACGCAAATGCAAACCATGTTGATGGCTACAGTAGCAGATTCTGTCTAACTGACCACCATAGAGCACAGAGTGAAGGTCCTGCTCAAACTATAACCGGGATGGAGCACGGCAGTGATGTAATTGAAATCACATGATAGTGTAGTTGTATTTTTGCCTCTAAATCACCCCGGAGCAGAAATAATGAATACTTCCAAGGTGTAATGAAATCGAAGGGGAGTAGTGGTGACGTTTGATAACAAAACATTGGTTAAATGAAGGGATTTGGGGGCAGATAAAGCTTAATTACAGGCGGCAAAGTCCTACCCCCACTGACTCCCATTACATGGATATATGTTGATCACGACTCTATATAAATTCCTCCTGATGAGCTCCAAACTTGTCTGGGTGAGTAAATGAACGTAATATTAGCTAAAAATAAGGTAATAATAAGGTAAAGATAAAAAATGAAAAATAAAATAAAACTGACTTTCCCAATGCCGCTGGTGTCCCAGCAGCATTGGGCAATTAAAAAAAAAAATATTGTACTATATTTTATTTTACTCGTTACACTCTCAAAAATGTAATATGTTTGCATAACATTACAATCTCAAAATGTAACTGAATGACACTACTTTAAGTTACTTTTGGCAAAATATCTTTAATATGTAATACTATTTTAAATACACTATTTTAAAAATATCTAACAGCAATTTACATTTTACACAAGTGTGACACTACAAATACTCTATTTTTAAACACTATTTTATTAAAAATCAAGTCTCGAGTTCCTTTGCATGCCCTTTATTTCATATCTGGTAAACTGCATCAAAAGAAGGCGGTGATAGCGCTCATCAAAAAGGTGTTTGTGTTTAGGTGTCAGAATGAAACTCCTGAGACTGAACAGTCTTTCAAGGGGTGTTTAGGGAAACAGTGCAAATAATGCCAAGGTGTAAATCTTTTCTTCAGGCAGCCTGATTCTCGAATGTTTTGATTTTGGAAGTGCACCGTAGATGATCTTCTACGGTATCCAACTTGATTTGGACAGCTGCATTATTTGGTTGGTAAAACTATTTTAAAAGCACTTGTAACTCGTGTTATTGAAATTGTGAGAATGACATATTGCTGTATATTTTATAATGAATCCTTTATTTTACCCCATTACTGAAAAAAAGATATATATTTCTCAAAACTAGGTACTTTTGTCATGTGTTACTCCGAAAAATGGCACCTGTTACCGTAAGAAGGGATATTTCTATCACCAAATTACACATAGGATCTGCATTTGTCACATTTTTGAATTGCTTGATATTGACACACATTTAACCACTAGCAAAGAGGGTTGCGAATACGATCAATTACGGGTATGCAGCAAAGTTTAAATGTTTTCAAACATCACAATAAATCCAAATTCTTATGAGAAAATGTTCATAACAATGAACAATATGCTAAATGCCCAACCCTCTTTTACTTGTTTTATTTCCCCCAAAGACATTCGGTGTCACCAAAAATTTAGAAAAATTAAACAGATTGTGCTCCACTGTTCAGTCCATTTAATCTTCAGAGGTATTTCAAGAATCTGACATATTCCTTTATTCTCTCAAAATCTGTACAACAATTAATTTTCAAATTATTGTTGTTATTGTATTCTTTTATTTTTTGCATTTACTAATTATAATTCAGCACACAATAAATATAAATGTAGCACGTTTTTTTTGCCTCCAAGCACCACAAGTAAGACCTAGAATGACAAAGGGGTATTTGTAGAGCAGAACCCTTGAAGCTTTCGCAGCATGACTAAATCACCATGATAAGTGTAGAGCACTTACCTCTGTCCTTTTAAAGCAGACTTTGCAGTGTTTGATTGGAGAGCAGCTGGAGATGGTGCTTGAGGTGCAGAATTGCTTGGAAGGTTTGCAAAAGAAGCATGCTTTCACCTTAGCTTCTACTGGTTTTAACAAGCTGATAGACTGCTTGTGATTAGGGCATTTTCTATCACATGTCTGAAGACAACACATCCAACAACTCAGTTGCAGTGTAATTATCGAAATTAATGAAGTAGGAAACTTTTAGTTTTGTAAACGAAAACTGAATAAAATAGTTGGTCCTGGAGGTTTTTGTTCATAAAACATTTCTATTAGCTTAAAGGTTAGGTACAGCATGGTGGACAAGGTGGAAAACGAAACACCCAGACTATATATTTCCATGTTCTTAAAAATACTACAGTAAAGGCATTATGATGGCTAAATATTTATTTAAAAATATTTTCAAATAAAAGGTCTTATTACACAGTAAACATCACATTTTGATCAATCAAAAATTATTAAATAGCATTCCACAAGTGGACCCTACAGTGGACCCACTCATTATTTGGAGAATTACCTATTTGCTTATTTTACTGTGAACCGTAACTACAAGCTTTTTGAGAAAAATCAACCTGTTTGTTTTGCTATTCCACTGTTCTACTTGAGACATGACCAGCCTTTGCAAAACAGGTTCTTTTTATGACCCATTTGTTCTTTTAATACCAAAAAGGTTAGGCCTCAGGCACAAGAGAGCTTTGCAGGGGACCTCTGCCTATTTGTCTTTCAGACGTCGCTGACTTTTCGGTGGAACGTGACTCCAAATTATTCACAACAAAACCACCCATTTGCAGATTGTTTTTAGTGGACCATATTTAGAAAATTCAACTTAACGTGAAAAATATGCAATACTACTCAACACAGTTTTAACTGACATCTGAAAACTAGCCGATCCAGGAGTGCCATTTCGTTTCTTTTCTGCTGAGTGAGTGTACAAATAAGAGGTTAATGAAAATTATAGATATTAGTTTCTGCAGTAGGGACAAGATGGTTTGTGCGTATTTCTCCATATGAAATCGTATTTGGTGTTTAAACTCTTAAAACAGGCAGTTATACGTTTTCTTAGAGGGACAGTTAAATATTTTAGCTATTGTCGGGGGTTGTGGTGCTTGACCCCCGCAAATACTGGGGGTCCACTGTAATCTGATCCGTAGATGTGTTCTGGATATGTTTAGATTTTTTTGATAACCCTGATCAACTCAGATACAAAAACCCAGGTATTTAAAGCACTTCAAAGCTGCAGTCTGGAAATGTATTTATGTATCAAAGTTTTCTAAATCTTTAAAATGATAGTTTGGTTCCATAATATGATATATGGGTAGGGCTCCACAACATCTGTTATTCTTCTTAAGTAACCTCCTTCCTCCCATAGGAATGAGTAGAGCCCAGTTTTCAAATATCTGTCCATTCATACTGACCAGCAAATTTTTTTAGTCAATAGAATTTCAGTTTCCGCCTTGTTGGCTTGTAATCACTTTGCGTGCGCATCACCCAAGCCTGTAGACTCTTTGGCTTCTTGTTTTTAGTCATAGAGATGTCGGAGAAAAATTCTGATAAAAATTTAACAACTCCCCGGGAACCCAGAGCCACATCAAAGTCAGAAAAAGAGACTGGAGTTCGATTTACTTCAGGCATGCGTTGGAACAATGGAGACACCTTTGGATCGTCAAAGGCTTAAAAACTGACATAGTTGTGGGGACATTTCTGTTGAACAGGTAACATATTAATATATTCAATAAAGCAAACTAATACTTTTTATTAATAAAGTACACAATGACTTGATTTGAAATCACAAACGATGTCCGTGTCCAATTGTAGAAGTGAGGCTAGAAGGAATGGGGGTGAACAATGTTTTGGGAGGAGCCTTCGTACGTTGGATTAAAAAAAAAAATCTGTCTCTCTGAAATACTCCAGATTGCTGCTGTAATTTCACTATTCAGATTCTGTAATAACTTTGAAGACTTTCTGTGGAATGGATTTTACCCTACTGCTGTTGGCAGAACACCCTCCTTTATAGTGTTGAGACTCAGATTGGTTATTTAATGACAGTGACTCAACATCCTTCTCTACCAACCAACCAACCAACCAACCAACCAACTTACCAACCAAATGTTGAGTTAAAACATGAAATCTTACTAACTAAATGTTGACGTAGGTGAAAACCATTAAGATACTCTTTACAAGTGAAATGTCCCAGTGTGGAGGCTGGCCTTTCTGTGGCATTAGAATAAATCATTAATATTGATTTTGCAAGTCTCTACAACTCCTCTACAAGAATAAAATCATTTTGAAATGATGATCCTAAATGTAGTGGTCTGATAATGGTGGTGTTAACTATCTTGTAAACTAAGAGCCTATAGAATAATCATCTATTATCAAAACATTCAGTGATCCTTCTTACCCTTTGGATGGCTTGTGCTGTAGTCCTGGAAGAAAGCTCTTCCACCCAGAAATATGAAACATTTTCTTGTAAGATAAAGGTGAAAAACCTTATTGATCAACAGTGACCCTTTTCCCCAAAGGAACAGCTGGATCAATGCCTTGCAAGCGTAGTGTCCCCTGAAGTCTTCCAGTGCTACTACATCTTCTTTGATAAGTCCGTGGGCCTGCATCAGTGTATCACTGTATGATAACCTTGGCTAAAAATACCACAGCTTCTCTGTAGCACAGCATTAACACAAAAAATCCAACAAAATCAGTGGTCTAATTGCTTACTTTGAAATATAAAAGCAACCTTGCTGTTTTTAATATATATAAACTTGTGAATTACAGTTCCATTGTTAATAACATACATGTTTTTATGCTCTGATTTGAGCAAATACAGTACATGATGAAACTGGTGGTAAACTTAGCTATGTAACTTTAATGGTATTATAGCTTATTGCTCTTCTTGCTGTAAAACACATTTGGCAAATGGAACTACAAATATTTCCACACTACAACACTTGCCCTTCAACGTAATTGAGGAAAGTACACATCTGGAGGAGGAGGCGGAAGGGGTGGTGGGGAGGGGGGGTTGATTACCTTCCTATATAGCTGGAAAAAGCTCTGAGCTCTGGTTACTTTCACTTGTGTCTCACTGAAAGGAATTGAACCATCTGAATGCTTTGATGGAAAATCCGAGTGGTTATCAAACTGCTACTTTCAGACATTGGTATACCTTAATATCGAAAACTATGAAGGCCAAGTTATATTGTCTGTTTGTCAGCCTTCTATGTTTAAACCCCATGTCACTCAGCGTGTTTATTTTTCCCTCTTTAGGGTTTCAAGTCAATGGCAGATAACTGTAAAACAGTGTGAATATGGGATGTCCTGATCAGGGTTTCTGTGCTCAATACTGACCATTATTTAAGAATACTTTTTTACAACCTGATACTTCAGTGAAATCATTCAAATTAATGTCGGGTTTAAAGAGTAACTCACCCCCAGGTTAAACTCCAATCTTTTTTGGTTTGAAAAATGCCTTAAAAGTAAACGTTGCCTGGGGGACCACTGAGCGGGAGTGCTGGGCGTGGTCTGTGCTGTGATGACATGTTAACTGCCTGCAACGCTACATGCACACACACAGATAGTCAGAAAGATGCAAAGCAATAGCGATGTGAGCTCCATTGCCTCAGAGGTCGGCAATTGTTAGTCTGAAGATTTCTCTCTACCTTCTTCATGGGGAAGGGAGGCAGGTTCTGTGGAGGAGGTGAGCAGCCCTGAGCCGTATTGTTTATAGCTTATGGCTTGTGAGTTCTCAACACCAACTTGCTATGGAGGTGTGGCCGAGACCAAGCTTCCTTTATACTCCACAGTGGCAGGACTGTGATGTCAGAAATCCAGGCTGAGTCAGTAGCAAACCCTGATTTAAATTCAAGTACAGTGTAAAGTTTTATTCCATGAATGGTTTTTGGTATAAAATTTATATATTTTTTTAAAATACCCAACATAATGACCGGACATATACACAGCATTATTAGACACTCATTTATACAGTGTATAAGCAAAAAAAGTTTTTTTGGGGGTGAGTTGCACCTTAAGTCTGAAAACGGAGAAGATTTAAACCTAAGTAAATTAACCCCTTTCTTCCATCAGTATAACAACTCAATCTTTTCTTTGTTTTATTCCAACTAGACATTCTGTAGGTCAGTTCAAATACGCTGCTCCAATATAAATGAACTCTGTTAAGTAAGCAGTACCGTCTTTCAATAAACACAGGTTTTGCTCCTACTGTTTTCATGGTACACACCTTGCAATAGTGCTTTGCTAACATTAGCACAGTTCCTTTTTTGTTTTTATATGACTTATTGATAATTCAGCTTTTTCCTGTTATTTCTTTTGCGAGAAAGTTACTTCGGTTCCCATTATAAACTTGGAGATTCTGACTATTTTTTATCTCTCGACCACACCAAGAACTCTTTGAGAACAGGTCATATGACAAAGAGTCCCTTTAGCTCACTGTGAACTGTAAAAAAAAAGAATCAAATTAGAACCAAGATAAAATCATCTAAATAATTTACACAAAGTATAATGCAGCTTTACAAACCCTGTTTTGATTGGTAAAAATTGGCCATGCCAAACACAGTTTGGTGCCTCAGTGTAGCTGACATAATAACAGTCAGTATAGATTAGGGCTGCACAATTAATCGGATTTTGATCGTAATCACGACTTTGGTGGCGACAATTAAATGAACCTGATCGTCAACGATATTTACATTCAAAATGCGAGCTTCACTGCGTGCCTCTTTATCATACACGGACTCAACCAATAGTCTGCCAACCACCGGGGGGCAAACGCAGGGCTAAAGCTTCATTAAGCTGACCAAATAAAAACCGCTCACACACCACTCAGCACTACGCTTGCTAAGTAGCAGGTGAAAGGGAGTATTTGAGCAATTTAGTAGATCCGAATCTCCATTATGGATCCGACTAGTAAGCAGAAACTCCCGAAAGTGTACTACCGCCATAGTAAGCAGCCGCTGTATGCTACGCTATCCTACAATGCAGCTGACGCCCCGAAATCATAGAAGAGAAGGACCTAGCTAAAAATGACTAAAGACGAACTGTCAACCATTGACACCGCCGCAGTTTCGGCGGATAAATATACGTGATGCAATGTTACTGTTTACTGTAATTGTTTTTTGACTGATTAAATATTTAAGTTGTTAAGTCATACCAGACAAAAGAACAGCTAGAGGATGGCAGGACCACAGGCGAACGTAACCTAAACATCTGGGTCACGGAAGTCATATGGGTCAAAGGACATGCAAAATTGTGGAGCAGTACGTGTGATTTCATGCCTATAACATGATTGTTTGCAATGCAGTATTTACTACATTAACGGGTGAGTAATAGTTTCTATGTAGCATATAGTAAATACTAAGGATTTGGATGCAGGGAATGTCAAAGGCCTTTTCTGTATAAGCTGTAATTGTTTCTGTTAAATTGCACTTTGAGATTGCACTCTGCACATATTTAGCTTGTACTTTTGAGTGTATATATATATAAAAGTATTGGAGTTCTTTTTTGTTTGGTTTTGGCATTAATTATCATCTATTCTAATCTAAAGTTTTATTTTTGACAAAAAATGTTGCAACATTGTATGTTTATAATTGGTGCAATAAAAATAGATTTTTTACAGGACTGGATGAATGATCGTGATTACAATATTGATCAAAATAATCGTGATTATTATTTAGGTCATAATCATGCAGCCCTAGTATAGATGTAACAGGAGTTGAGGTTTGTCAGGGACTCTGTTACCACTTGTTCATAAATGCCTTTAATCAGGACCCCAAGCATATATCAGGTTTATATTAGGACGTCTACTCTAAACCTATAGGAGAAAGTAAGGTTATAAAATAAAGAAAACACAACACAGGGTAAGAAGTATATAACCAAGTGTATTCCCTCTGTTAATTTACACATATTTAGAGTCATCTCACTGGAACACTTTACAATAACATTTAGAAAGAACAGGTAGATACTGGGAGGAGTATGTTTGAAATGGAGAAGAAGAAAAACTAGACAAACATGACGAGGAAAAAAATGGATGGAACCTGTCAAATAGAAAAAGAAAAATATTGACAGATGGACCATTCGTTGTAGAAGGAGTAGATGCAGGACACAAAAATGAAAAGAAACAAAATATAAGCGATGATAGAAACAGAATAAAAGATAATCTTATTTTCCCATGGAAATAAGTAATGCTATATTATTATAACCCAAATCACATTTGCCTAGTTAACAAAATAAAATACATAGAAATTTCAGTATCCCAGAACCATGGTCATTTTTTTTTTCTCTGAACAGGAATGATAGTGGGGAAAACACGTGTCTGTCTCAGTAATGGGATAAGTGTCAAATATTTAGACATTACACAAACTTGTTTCAGGAATTTTCTTTTCATGGTTCAGTTTAGTTTTTTATAGAGTTGAAAATTGGAATACTTAAGTTCAGTTGTACATCTTCCAGGGACTAGCCATACTTGTGGATACTCCTCCCACAAAGTTAGTTTTGCCCTTTGGCTGCCATCAGTCCAGTCAGGCAAGAGAAGGACAAAAAGTGTTCTCTTTTTATTCTGCTGTAATAGAACTCCCCACACAGGAACTCCAGCAAAAAAAAAAAGGAAATTGGAATTACCCTAAAACATCTGTATTTTATTCCAGAAATCAAGAAAAAAAAAAAAAAAATCAGCTGATTTTTGCCACGGGGCATTTCATCAGCCACACTGTTCATGAGAGGGGACAGGGTTGTCAAGATTAGGGAGATGGGTGTTGTCAAAAACATTCCCAAAGTCAATCTTGTGCTCTGTCAGCAAACTTACTTAAAGACTTGTTCACGCTTCAGGTCCGTAAGTTTCTGCATCGTCTATACATATATTTATAGTTATATAGAACAGAGTTCATCCGGTTTGCTGGAGTTATTTTTTTCTGTGATTAGTAACTGTAAGAACATGACAGTTTCTTTGCTGGCCCACTTGGGGGTGCCTTGGCGTCCCGAAACACACAACATATATCTGCTGGAACAAAGATGGGCCAAGTGGTTTTGGCCTCGAGTTTTTGGCGGCTAAACGTACAAGTTAGCATCCGTTAGGTTTGGAGCTTTATGGTATCTCACATAGTTGCTACGTTTAACGGTACGATCATCAGTCATCGTATTTTTTTGTTTGTTTTTGTTTCTTTTCTTTAACTCCATAAAAAGAAAAAAAACGGTTTATCTCTTTTTCGTAAATGAATACTACATGCTTGGAACATGGCAGAGTTCGCATTGCATCAGCTGCTAGGCACCGTAGACAAGGAAAGAAACAGAGATTAAGTGGTCAACGAGAGAAAGAGAGAGAGACCCGTCCATAGGCGAGAGATCAGAGGTGTTTATTAATTCCTAAATGTATTACGGCTAAAGTATTTCTGTGAGATGGTAGTAATAAAAATTCCCCAAACGCAGATACATTGCTAATTTATGTTCTATTTTGGTTTTTACAAGTTAGGTCTTTTTAAGTGTTACTCTTCCCTTCCATCATGGCTCAAAACAAAGTATAGGCAAATACTCTTGGTGATGCTTGTTTACAGTACTTAAGACTTTCAATTACTTTTGAAATGCTAAACCAAGGAATCACTGATTTGTCAGCATTGCCTCTGTGGATGTTGGCACTATCTATAAAGATCTAAACTTGGCTTTAGCAGATTTCTCCCTAATCCACACCAGGTTTAACATTTTAAGGAATACAACAAGGTGTGAAAAGAACAACTTGCCTCCAGGTTACTTTTCTTTGCTGCCTTTTCCCTTTACCTGAATTTAGAATACTGAATTTTAACAGAATCAGCCGCTATTTTTTTGCTGTAACAATGGAACTGCTTTCTCTCTTCCTCTGTCTTTTTCTTTCTCCCATCTCTTTCCTTCTCTAAGTACACCTGCTGTCTGTCTTTGCGTGTGACGGCGGTGCTTCCTCACACATAGTACTCCTTGTCTTTGTTCTTCTTGTTCTTGGTGACCGTCTTGGCAGTGGTGGGCTGTTTTTCCTTCACCAGGGCACCGTTGCTCTGTGTAGCCGAGTTGCTGATGTAGTTGCGGCTCTGGTCCACCTGATAGGAGCCCTCGTCTCGGTTGCGGTACTTGTACATGGCGTACAGCAGGATGAGGATACAGAGCGCTGCGGCCGCTACAATGCCCACCACCATTCCCGTTGTGCTGCTGGACTGCTGCACCTCCACGGCGCCAGGGAGGCCTCTCTCTGGAGACGTGGGATCTGGAGTGGGAACATGGGGGAAATTGGGGGGGTAGGTTATTCCTGGGTTTCTGCGGTGGCCTGGATCCGATGAGGGATGGGGCGGCGGCAGCAGCACCTGATCCCGGGTGTTCATTTTGCCAGCCGGGATATTGTTGCTACTGCTGCTGCTGCCACCAGCGGCCGGTTTGACATGAGGGCCTAGCTGATCGGGATTGGCAGTGGGGGTGGAGGAAAGTGGCGGGCGGTGGGAGTTTGGATTGCGAGAGAAGTGGCGGTCTCGGGGGTTCTGGACCCCACCCTCGACTGCCGGGGGAGGAGGAAGGACAGTCCTATCAGTGACCAAGGGGGAATTTTTGTAATAGTCCTCGTCATCCGTCTCTGTCATCTCCCCTGAACCCGAAACCTCTATGGTCTCTTCGCAGTCCTCCTGATCCAAGGGGCATGGGGGGCGGCCATTGGGTATTGGGACAGACTCTTTGGTGGTTTCAAGGAGGGTGAGGAAAGGGCGATAGGTGGTTGTGGGAGGGGGGATTATTGGGTAGCGGGTGGCAATAGAAGGGGGGTCTAAGGAGTCCACCGTTATAATGGGCAACACTAATTCACCTCCTAGGACAAGAAAGAGAAAGCGAAGAAACAGAGAGTTAGAAACTACCTTAGAGAAGCAACCTTAAGTTCAAATGAAAAAAAGAACAGTTCAAATTAAAACAGGAAGACCAGCATTAAATCACTACATCTTAACATGAAGTTATTTATGTCTGTCTATCCTCGTCTATTTAAGAAGAAACTGTACTGACTACATCTAATCTGCAGTGTGTTGTACAAAATACAAAAAAATACTCTATCCTGATCTGCCTCTCTAATCTGGACAGACCTATGTGTTATGTCACTAACATAATATATCAGAAAGCTACAAACAACGCTAATAAATTTAACAATTATAGTAGTACATATCCTGTCCTAGACTGCTAACTTTCTAATCTTACCTACGCTAGCACTCAGGTGTTTCTGTTGTGAGTGGTTAAATAAGATAGCAAACCACGAGGTTCAGGTCACTTACATCAACAAATTGGCCGCATGATTTTTGCATGAAAAAAAAAAATTACAAAAAGAAAGCTGTGTAAGATTGTTCTCGGATAGTGATAAACAACTTCCCCCCTTTACTTCTTTCTTGTGTTATGATGAATTACATTTCAAAGGCATATATTATTGGGTAATTCACTGACATCTACTTGTTCGTGTCCCAAATATTTTAGGAAACTTTTTTCCCTATTTCTCCCACCCCTCTGATTTGATGCTTTTTATGGTTCATTTTTGAAAAGGTGGCAGTGTAGAAATCTCCCTTTTACCCTTAACTTTCAAAGCTCACTACAAATACCTAAAGGAGTTAAACATACAGTGCCTTGCTAAGGTATTCACCTACGTTGAACTTTTTTTCACATTTTTTTTTTACATTGCAACATCAAACATTTTATTTTATTGGGATTTTATATCATAGTCTAACACAAAGTAGAGTATAATTGTGAAGTGCAAGATTTCTTTTCCTGAAATGTATTTTTTAAATTAAAATCGGCATATTTTTTCATGGACTTGTATTCAGCCCTGCTGAGTCATTACCACTATTAGTGTATTTGCAGCTGCAAGTCTTTGGACTCTGAAACTGAAATGGTTGCCCATTCTTTTTGTCAAACTAGTTCAAGGTCCAACAGATGGGATGGAAATCAGAAATATAAACATCTACTTTCTAATCTTCGCTTAGATTTTCAGTCAGGTCTGGATTTTGACTGGACCATAGTGAGACATGAATATGTTTTGATCCCAACCACTCTATTGTAGTTTTGGTTTTACGTTAAGGGAAAATGTTGTCCTGAAAGATGAACCTCTGTCTTTTATACTTCTCCGTTTGAGAAGGTGCGGAGAGATGCGGCACTATTATCCATTGACACAATAGTTGTCCTTGACTCACACTAAGACGCAAAGGGTAGAGCCCAATTTCCCAATCGGTCAAACGCAACGGAGAGCACACGCCTGTGATTGGTCAGCCCAACATCAGCCCCAGATCATTTCACCAGAATGATACTCTATAGTCGAAGTAATGAGTAGGCAATGCAGGTTTTGGGCACAGGATGCTTTATATTTCAATTTTGATATGGCAATTTTGAACACCCGGAGGTGTATAGAACAACAAAACAGATCGCTGTGTTTGTTTGTTTGCTTGTATTTTTAGAGTATTCAACGAGCTGCACTTCTGCTGCACTAACTGCCTAACCCTGTTTTAACCCATTGTCTCTAACTATTGTCAGTCTTCATTCAGCCAGATGAGCATTCCTTCCACTGATGCTGATTGGTGCATATTCCACACACACCATGCTTCTTAGTAGAAACTTTGTGTTTTCATCTATTGTCATCTCTTTTTATAGAAAAAACCCCAGTAAAACTCAATCTATAGTCCATGTGCTATTTACAGATTAACAAAAAACACAATTTATTGATTCCTTTGGCTTGATCTTCATGATGTTACTTTTTGCCAACTTTTTGTAACACTTTCTGAGGGCTTCATAGAACACCTGTA
This sequence comes from Apricaphanius iberus, assembly GCA_028564705.1. Taxonomy (NCBI): domain Eukaryota; kingdom Metazoa; phylum Chordata; class Actinopteri; order Cyprinodontiformes; family Aphaniidae; genus Apricaphanius; species Apricaphanius iberus. The sequence goes on along the minus strand of JAPXFQ010000075.1, from coordinate 1,271,262 downwards.
TTTATACTGATATCGCTCACACATAAGTTATAAGTAATTGGGTAGACTTCATTTTATTCAGAGGAACAGCAGTTAATGGCATTAATACAATTGTGCACCTCAGTTTTTAGATTTTTACTTGCAGAAAGTGTTAAACAATGTCCCTTTTTCCTTCAACTTCACAATTAAATGTAATGTTTAAAACCCCAATAAAATACTTGGAAGTTTTGCATTAGTTAGAATGTGCAAAAATGTGAGAAATGTTCAAGAGGTGAGTCTTTCATAAACACTTTAAGCCCTACTCCCACTAAAATATCAGAGGAAAATGTGGGACAGTGACATTCCCATAAAACAGCCACCAATAACTAGAAATGGCTCTTAATGAGCTGAAAATTGTTTAGTTCCTCTTAATCATCTGTCATATGCCCACAGTCAAACAAGCACCAAAAGAAAGGTTACTTGGTGCAAAATGAAAAGAACAGACTTTTAAACACCCAAGGTGAATCCTAAACAGACAGAATAGTTGTTATACATATCGGGGAGTGTAAAAGTACAAAGCAGAATATGAATACAGGTCTTTTTCTGGTCAGTGTGGCAAATATGTAAGGGTCAAAGTGCACGACACAGGTATAAAACATGGCAGACGGGATTAAATTACATCACATCTTTGGGGAGAGAAAAGGGAAGGTAAGAGCAAAACATGACCAAAGATAATGCCAACATCAACAGCATAAAATCATGGCTCAGGCTCTTTGTTTGATCGATGGGGTGAATGAGTTTAACTCCATGGGTGAGGAGTTGGAAAATGGCGGTTCAGGGCTGAAGAGGGGGCACCAGTAAAAAGAAAAGGGTTCTGGGATTGTAGGAGTTTCTTTGTGGCCCTTAGTTAACTCATCAACATACAAACCCCCATACCAGTTCAAATCATACACCTAGAACATTTCGGTCAAATTTCAGCAAATGTAAGAGAGCTATTGTTACCATGACTACCAAAACATGACAGCATGTAAAATTACATTTAAGAAAAACAGACATGAGAGAAACACGAGAGCTGTAAAGGAAAAGGATGTAAATCTGGAACTTTCTGAGTTCTTTTCCCACTGCCATTGCTCTAAAGTCTAGTTTCCATGGTAATACTACAGTTACCTCCCTGCACCTCTTTGTCTCTGTGTCTGAGGGATGTATTGCACTGTGACAACTGGAGGACAGCAGAGCGTGGTGGAGGAACAAGGACAGCTACTTCCTAAACGTGCGTGTTTTCTCTTTCCTGCATACATAGTGAAGAAGGAAAGAAAAATAAAAAAGGCCATGGCGATATATTGTGTGATGGAGGATGATGAGATACAAACTCAGCTATCTTTACGCCGCCATCTGCAGCAGATTTGCTGCAAGTGCAACTTCAAGCCAGCTACAGCTGTGTTTAGCCTGCTCATTATGGGCAGTTACTTCAACTCCCTGTGTCCTACTTCCAATGAGTGTGGCTGATATAGCAAGTGGATGACCTTATGACGCTTTACCAGCATTGTGAATCCTCCCAGTATATGGGATACTTTTTTTCTCAGCTCATTTCCAGGCCGATGTGAACCAAAAAAGCATACCATCATTATTCAGATACTTATGGTATGTTGATATTTTACATATCTCTTAAAAGTCAGAGATTGTTCCATCAAATCCATCCCACTGCTCTGCTGTGCTTTTCAGTCTGCTGTGAAGCCTTTGCTGCCTTATGGCCTCAGCCTATATGACTGACAGACATGGGCTACATTGAAAAATAATGAATCTCACCCCTCAGCCACAAAGTGGGTCAGGCAGTTATCAACTCAACCATCTTTTCATTTCCAGTTGGTTGCCTTGAGCCTGATGAAACAGTATTTTAATCTAATCAACAACTTCTATTGGCTCTGTACCTTTGGGGTCCCTGTATGCATCTCTGATTATGCTGCAGACCCTCACAGGAGGTTGACATGAGTTGGATGTATAAGTCCATGTGCTCCCACTAAGAACTGCCAAGAACCAGGACATCATAGTGACTGGGAAAGTGAGAAATTTGTTTCTTTTATATCAGTGGCATAGCAAGACATTCCTTTTCAGGTGGGCCTAACAAACAATATTTAATTCCCTGAAGGGTTAATCTTAAGGTAGAAAACCCAGTAGACGGGAAAAGTTTTAGACGTTGTTCATCATGTTGCCCGGTGCATCACATTTGCTAACCAGAGGTAGCACCGTTAACAGTGAGGGATCATCTAGGCTCTGTGAGCTCAGTGATTGGTCAACCTGTTCCAAGGGACTCTGGCAAACCTAGTAGCAATGGGTTTAAAAGAAAACTCCCGGAACAGTTCTTTGATCATCGTAAATTAATTTATGGCCACATTGAATTGTTTTTGATGCAATGGACCTGTACTTCATTGGGTTATTCTGGAATATTTAGCTAGGCATCCTAATACTTTCAATACTTTCAGAAATACAATCCTAGTCTTGGTTAAACAAAGGAATCTCACAGCTAGCCCTAGATTGTCTGGAGAGTTTGCATAGCGTGTTATTTAAAACAGCCAGTCTTGCCAAGATTAAAATGCCATCTCCTATTTTATTCTTTTATTTTATAAGAAATATGAAATGTAATTATATATATAATTTGTTCTAATTTCTTTTGAGAAAGCCATTTATCTAAATTGGCCAAGCCAACCACCCCCCCCCCCCCCACCCTGGGCACACCTATATCTTATACACATATGAATGTACAATACAGGGTTGACCTGACGGCAAGCTGGGCTGAAAATACATATCATGTTTCCAGTGAGTGGTTGTTTCTGCCTCATTTATTGAGTTTGAGCTGCTGAGGCTATGGGTTCACTTTTAGGCAACATGATGAAACGTTTTTTTTTTTTATATCTTTACTCGCATGCACCATCCAGCATGACTCAACCTAACCCCTTTATTCACACAAAATAGAACCGGCCTGGATGGACTGTGATGCATTAGCGTCAGTCTCCTGAAAACATTTATGGGGCCGATAACGTCGTCCCTGCCTCGCTCGCATTTGAAATAGTTAGACCAAAAGGGCTGTTTGGAGGCTGAGCATTCTGTAACTCAGCTTTGATTAGAACGCAGATGGAAAATCCAGCAGTATATCCGAGCCCGATGTGTTGCTTGCAGTGGAATGATACTACAATAGGAGCAATTATAGTCATATTGCCTGTGGAACATAAGAGTTCCATAAGCTGTTTGGGAATGGTGCATTTGATGCTGTTGCTTTCAGAAAAAGGGATTTATTTTGAAAAACAAAAAAACAGAGGTAATGCCCTGACTTTATATAGTGTTTTGCAGGGAGTTACATATTTGCTAGAATGAAATTCACCCACCAACCCCCATAGCGTTTGAGCCATTAGATTGCCTCTATAAACCTGGCTGGGTTTGTTTTCACAGTGAAAAACATGTCACACCTGAACAGAAAGAGCATCAGCTTGATTTGAAGATAATTTACAATTTCACCACAATCTATCTCTGACCTATTTTTCTGTCTTATAAAGGCAGCATGTTTCTTTAGTCTGTCCCCTTAGCTGGATTTGAAAAATGACCAATTTCCAACAAATTTGTTGAAACATGAAACCACAAAATGAATTCGCTTTTATAAAGTTAAAGATATTTAAAACTAATTTGAAGTGAATTGATTAAAAAAGGAGCTTGGACAGCCTGTATGTGTTCTTTGTTCATAGGTAAAGACGCAAACATATTTCCTCAAAATTTGAAGGTGTGAGAGAGAAGACTTCCCGCTGGGAAAGCAGCAATGCGTGTGAGGGGAAAAAAAGCTGTTGTCTTTCTACACATGTGGATTTTGATTTAATCATAGCTTAAATGAGATCTGGGATCGTTTGCTGCATATTCTTTATTATTTGAACAGAAAATACAGACATACAGTACATTTACATTTCTGAATACAGATCAAGCAAGTCTAAGACCCAATGACTGAAAACAATATCAAGAATAGTGTTTTCAAACATTATGGTTTAAGCTTGGTCTTAGAATGGATGTTACTTTATATATATATATATATATATATATATATATATATATATGTTTGTTTGTTTTCACTTTTTATTATTTGAAAAAGGAAATATTAGTTATGTGAATTTTTGGTATTTTACATATCAACTTTGAATTTTAACTGATTGCATTTTTTGTCCTCTGGAGGGGACGATCATAAACCCAAAGTGTTATAAGATTGAAAACAACAACTAAAAGCACAACATTATTGCAAATTTGTCAAATTTTACATATACATATGTTATACATGTAGGCTCAAATATATAACATGAACCCCAAAAAATATTTGATTAAGAACCTTAAGCAAGCTGGAGAGAAACCACACAGCTTTTTAGCCCTCAAAAGCTTCTGGCATAAATCTGGTTGAATGTATTTTCAATCGGGCCGAGGTTGAAGCCATTCCAGAAACTTAATGTTAGCTTGAGACAGATGATTCACTGTGGCGATAGCTAAAGGGAAAATCCGAAAAAAGATAGAAGAATGTTAGCCTTAATTATTTATTTATTATGGTATGGTAAAGGTTCATCCTTATTATTCGGATATTGAGACAGTTGGATGTAGAAGTTGTGGGATACACTATTAATTCCGGCAGCTCAGGAACAGAACCTCAGTGCGATGCTGACCCCGTCAGTACAGTGTTCTTTGGTTTGAAATCTCATTTAAGACACACCTTTTGTCATTTTGGCAGAATAGATCTAAACATACAAGTTTTCTCCAGGATGGGTTCGGCTTGTCTAAACGCATCGTGAAGCTGCACATTTCAGGTGAGATTAAATAATTGATCCTGAAATCACGTAAGAACTGGTTCCGGAATGGATAGAGCTGGCTAACATTAAACTTCTGGAGTAGTCCTAAATATGAAAAAGCCTGTTTGGGTTAAGAAACGTAGTTTTTCCAACGACACTGTACTCTCATTCCCTTGAAGCTGCCCCGCTGGTTAAAACTGGATAATGGGAAATAGCTGAAAATGGAAAAATTCTGTAAAGAATTTTGGGCAACAGGCATCTTTTAAATTGCAAGCTGTATTGCCTGTGGGTAAATTAAGTGGCTGAAACATAAATAAAAGGTTTGGATTTGACATACCAGTTCAATTCAATTCATTGTACTTATTTAGCACCAAAACTTAACAGATTTCATCTCAAGGTGGGTTACAAGAGTAGTCATTTAAGTTCAATTGTGCATACATTCCAATCAGTTTAAAGTTTCTGTTTAAGGAATCCTAACAGATTGCTATTGATCTGCATCATTCACTCCTCCAGAATGAACATTTCGTGACAGTCGCCTGCATTGTGCGTTGACTTCACAACAATCCCTCATACTGAGCAAGCATTGGAGAGGAAAAGCTCCCTTTTAGCAGGAAGAAACCTCCAGCAGGACCAGAACCTGAGTCAGTATGAGTGGCAATCTGCAACAACTGACTGGAGGTTTGAGAAGGCAGAGCAGAGAAACGGAAAGAACAAAAAGGGATGCCAGTTCTGAGGAGGAGGACCGTTTCTGTACTCTTGTGGAGAGATAAAAGGACGACACGGCGGGTTGATGGCGAGTCCAGCGCCGCAACCACATAGTGGTATTTTGTGTCGTCTGAGGAAAGGCCACAAAGAGCAAACTGTGCCTCTATGTGGAAAAACCACGAAGGTGGATCATGCAGCAAAAAGTCTGGGATCTTCACAGCCACCGAAAAAGAAGCCGGGGATGCAGGTGGATGGTCCACTGCGGTGGGCATCGCCTGAGAGGAGCTGGCTTCACCTTCGGACATCTTCAAAAAACGGGTTCACCGATGTGGAGGGATGAAAGGACGACACAGCTAGATCCCATCAGCTCCTTTATTCCCTTACTCCTTTATTCGGGGGGATGCGGCTTGCTGATGTACATCGCCAAACAGCCAAACTGGGGAACCCATATATTAAACCTTGGGCCGTTTACTCGCCAAGGGAGATCAATGAAGTATCACACTGACAAAATAACTGACAACCAAACTCATTGAACAGGATCATACTGGACTTGAGGGCACAGCACTCTGGGTCAGCCCTCATTTATCACCCTATCTCGTACACTCACTCCTCGACCTAAAAAGAGCATTTGCAGCTTGTCTCTATAGCGTGTCATCAGATGAATTATTGAGGAGCCCCCCAAAGCTCTGATCTTGTCAGAGTAAAACTGATATAGCACACACAACATCCTAGGACTGATAAGTAGCTGAAGGTTGGCCAAGGAAAGCAGAGGGAGGTCATTCTGAGGTAGGATATATGGAGAAGGCATGGAAGACTTAATGAGCAAAACCTGTTGGATGGATAGAATGAATATACCTTTTCTAAATTTGTGCAGCAATAAATTATATTTTATTTTTTTATAGTTTTAGAAAAAATCCTTCTGTGTCAATTTTCCCTTCATCACTCACTATGATATGCTATAATTCCAGCTTTGAAACAGAGTTCTTTCCATTCTGGGCTACTTCGCTCATCTGACATAAACTCATTACCACCAAGGGCAAATTCAAACCAACACTGTAATTGGGTGATGTAATTAAGCCTCGCTTACAGTCAAAGTTTAATTAGCCTAGTGGGAAAGCAGGATTTGTTCATGGGAATTCCACTCTACTTGCTCTCCCAATTTTGCATCCTGTTCTCTTTCTCTCAAAAACTCTCTGTGGTTTCACACCCGTCGCTTCATTTCTCTGTTCTTCTTTGAGCGCAGAGCAACGTGATAAGCATCTCAACAAACTCCTTTCCATTTATTGTCAACTCATGACTGTTTTGTGCTGTTTTCCCATCTACTCTTCACTTGTCAACAGACAAAAGACTGTGTCATTTATTCGTTTTCCTGGGAAAAGACAACTTTAAGACCTCAGTCCGAACTCTGCATCAAAAGGAGAGAACACTTCTGGTTTGAATCGTGCCTCTCTGGTCAGTTATTGAAAGTATTCTGAATTTCATTACACTTCTGCAGCTCACCACCTGGCCACAGGGGTCCCCCAAGGCACAGTACGGGGACCTTTTTTTTGGCCATACTGTATACACCTCCTCAATGAGCCAGATCGTCTGATCAGATGGCTTACTCCTACCACTGCCATGCTGATGATGCCCAGTTCTATCCGTAATTCCCACCTGTTGACTATTCAGCACATTCAAACTGAATGCCTGTCTTTTGTTCCATCAAAGGTAGCTAGAAATTCTGGTGACCTTTAAAGATCTTGCCACCACTGCATAAGTGTCTGCTTCACATTGTTAAACATAAGAAAAATCAGGCTGTGCCTCACCCAACATACCACTAAACTTCTGATAGACCCCCTTACAATCTCTGGCCTGGACAACTGCAATACCCTCCTAATTGATCTCCGAGGTGGCGCTATCAAACCTTTGCAGATGGTCCAGAACAAGGCAGTGCAATTGGTCTTTAATCAGCCTAAAAGAGTCAACTGTCTGTTGAGCTCCACTAGCTACCTTCAGCCACCCACTACAAATCCAAGTCACTGCAATTAGCCTACAATGTTCTTAATGGAAAAATCTCTTTTCTACTCAAATGCTCTCCCAAAGGCTTATGTCGCTCCAGACATCAATTAATTGTCAGCTAGCAGCGCCTAAGCCCCGTGTGTCAAACTCAAGACCCATGAGGCTATTCCGGACACTTATGTGGCCTACAGAAACTCTAGACAAACTTCAAGATAACATTTGTGTGCTGAAATGTTTTATTACATTTTAAGAAGTATTCATCAAAATCAGAGAAAGCTAGAATGGTTTGTGAAATATGTAGTTTTAGCTGTCTGTCCCCACTGGCCCGTTGAGGACAATCTCTAAAATAAAAAAAGACCTACACCATGCTCAAGAAAATCCGTACAAATGTCCGCAGAAGAAGTTATTTTATGTAGTTTTGCAAAAATGCTATAATGATTTTAATGTGACGCGCGAGTACAAAGTAGCACACGATTGTAAAGTGGAAAGAAAATGAGACACGATATGCATTTTTCTTTCTTTCTTTCATAAGTATCTGTATTCGTATCTATGTGCCTACAAAATCTACTTTGTGTTGGTCTACCACATGGACTCTCAACAAAATACCTTTTAGTCTGTAGCTGTAAATTAATAACATTTAGGGGAGAAAAAAAACTAGGGGAATGAATATGTTTTTGGGTACGGAACTTGAATGCTACAGCTACAGGTAAACTCATCTGTAAAGCACACAGAGCTCCATGGAAGCAGAAAGTAGTTATATTGATCCCTACAAATTCCCAACCCTCATATCAGGCGCAGCTTAATAGAAACTCCACTGCTGTGCTTAACATTTGTCTGTCTTTCTAAAGGCAGCGTGATAATTTCCAACTCTTTCTCACATGTAATTGAAAACACTGGGAAACGGTCCTATCTCTGAAAGACTGCAAGCTCATATTTGTGGAGCAGTGATGGAGGGGATGGTGGGGTGGACATGTGCTGTGGACAATGTTGATTCTTCTCTCCTTGTCCACAGCTTTCAGAGAGGCTTATCCAACCTGGTTGGCTCGCCACGCTGGAACCGGTTCAGCATCTGGGAGGTGCGATACGGAGCACGTGTGCATACGTGCGAGCAAGCGTGTTTATTTCTCAAGAGAGACGGCTGCAGAGAGAAAACTTTACACCCACGGAGTGAGAGAGGCAAGTGTCTGTCTGGAGAGGTGAACATGTCTGCCACTATCTCTCTCTGTGTGCAAGTGTGTAAGTGTGTGTGTTTGTGGGAGGGCAAAGATAGTTGCATTTCCCCACAGGAGATTATGGCTGGGCATAGAATTCACTGAAATACTCTCATTTCTGCTTTTCGATAAGAGTGGAACCGTGGCTCTATTTCGGTCCCAACCACCTACAGAGAGAAACCGCAGGAGAGTGTTGCTCTCCAGTTCCTGAACACAGCTTCAGATCAGTTTCTCTTCACACAAACATACTGATATGCTCTGTAATCTCTTGCTATTTACAGCGCAACCCAGCCATAATCCTTATTCCCAGTTTATTGGAGAAAAGCACAGCAATATTAAGAAGCAAACATTGTGATACTGCCATTTTCCGTTCTAAGTTCTAAGTTTTCTGTATCCTGTTACTTGAATGTTAAATTGAATGCTTCATATCTTTATAAAATAAGTGCCAACCATTTGTTTAAATTGTATTTCTCTACATCACACGCGTCAAACTCAAGGCCCAGGGGCCAAATCTGGCCCTCCATGGCCATTTATGTGGCCCTCTTAACTCTACAGGACCCTATAGATTTAAAACTTAAGTACTATTTTTTGTGCACCCCAATACAATTTTATCAGTAAAATAAAATCACTGTTTATTTGAACAGTCCTAAATCACATCATTATGTAAATATGTTCAGTATTATTTAATTTTGAGATGTACTTTTGGAATGCGGAGGCTGACTTTAATGGTTTGTTATAGTTTTATAAATACTTTCTACCGCAACCGGCCCCTTTAAGGATATACACCAACTTGATGTGGCCCAAAATGGAAATGAGTTTGACACCACTGCCCTACATGTTATGGTTATATGTCGGAGCAGTATTGTGCAACTCAAAATCTGGAATTTTTATTTCGCTTACTTTGAAGTGAGATTCTGTGATCTTATTATCAGTCATAGTTACCTGTAGAAAGCAGATGCCATATCACAGTGATTTTTGTTGAAGAAAATAAATAAGCATTCTCATTAAAAGGCTATAAGCTAGCCAGGACGGACTATAGCAATTAAAAAATATCTCAAACACGAAAAAGTTGTAATTAATGTGATACATAGCTACATAGCCCAGCTTTCATAAACTTAATTAAGGACTTGCAACCATACCTTTTCATTTTCGGCAAATGTTGCATTTTATGACCCAAGTTCCATAACTTTCTTTTTCTTCAGGCAAACAAGTCAGAAAATTCCTTCACAAAAATTAAATATTGATTTAATTGAAAGATAATTATTGTATTGTTTTGTACTTTGTTTATTGCACTTTGAGGTGCATCCTTTATTTTGTACCTCAGCATGGTTAATACCACATGGTTCCTACCTTGTCATTGTTCTTTGTAGTGGGGAATATTAAAGGTATAAGGTAGAAATGATATACATTTAGCCTAAGGTAGAGATTTTGATTATACCGCCCTACTGCAATTGTGTATTTTGATAAAGTCATCAAGCTGTGCCTACATACTTTGAACCAAATATGCGAAGAAAATAAATATGGCAATGTTTCAGTGTTTGTCTTTCTACTAGATAGTTCACATTTAAAATGTGCTGTTTTTCATTCAATGCAAAACAAAACCTGTTTAATTTAAAACAGTTAAAATAATTAAATAAGTACTAAGGAAAGCAGACAATTTTAAACTTTATTTTCAAAACATTTAGCTTTTATTTCATTCAAAATAAGCACTTAAATAAAATCTAAATAAACAAATAAATTCAAAATCATCTTTATTTATGTTGTGAGAATTTTTTTCCATTATTGTGGACTTTTTTTTAATTAAAAAATGCATTTTGCATGAAAATATTTTTTATGTCATTCAATGGAAAAGCTTTTGAAAGTTGTTCTACTGCAATGTATCTGGAAGGAGAATGCTCATTAGCAGTCATTTTGAGATTTATAAAAATTAAAAGAATATATCGCATCAGATATCGTTACTGCGCATGCTTTAGTTCCAACCTCAGATTGTTTCAAAATTCCTAATTAAAAAAGTACTGAAACGGCAAGTTTTTTCTCATGTTTTTGAGAATATACAGAATGTTGGGTACATGTTCATATGGAAAGGGTGGCAAAAATTGGAAAATGCCAGTATTCTGAAGGTTTTTCTGCATATTGGCAAAAAACAGGACTATAAACTAGTTACTTGTTTGGAACTGTGAACATAGTTTAAAAAAAAATAATTATGAACTATGAACTGAACTAGTTAATTTTAAAATGTGCGAACTGACTAATTATCATACTTTCCAGGCACTAACAGTTTCACCCAAATAAATTGTTTAGGTTTATTATTGTCTTGTTTAAACAACAATTGTGTTACTGTTAATTTATGTTTAGCTAGCTCTAGTCTACCAGCAATCTCAGGACTTATTTGTTTTTTAAAGACCCACCGCAATATGGTATCTGTCCACCACAGGATTAAAAAACTTTTTATTAGGGTTTTAAAAACGTATCCCTCTCCCAAGACCCGGAATATGAAATACAAGGTGCATAAGAAATACAGTTGATTTTTTTCTAAAGAGTAAGAACCATAGACTGTAAAAAAGAATAGACAGCGCCTCCTCACTCATCCCCGTTTACCAGAATGACACACTTTCATGGGGGAATTCATGGAGGATTTACAGACTCCTCCTCCCCAGCTCTGACGAAGCATGTTCCTAAAAAGGACAAAGGGGCGGAATCTTCACTGTAGACTCTGCCCTCGCGGGGCATGTATGGGCGTGTAGTTTGGTCGTAATCACGCCCATTCTGCTCCCATGTCGTTAGCTCTGATGCTAAACTTGGCTCGGCCCCCTCATTAATTATGCAAGATTTCAGAAAATTATCTTACGAAAGCCAGCCTGGTGCCCAGCGTTATCTCAGGAGGAATATGTAGCCATAGAAAGTTTAAAACAATGGGGCACCAGGCATTAAAGTTGTTTTTAACGTGTCTAAAGTCCAATGTTTTTCAATGGGGGCCTAGCGGCCAAATGGAGGTACTACAGCAAGGGAGGAGCAATGGCGGCCTCCATGGTATGCGGTCAAAAAGTAGAGCAGCCAGCGGCCATTGGTAAGAACCTCCATTTTAAATTTGTCCTAAAATGTGTTAGAAAATCACAACTAGTATATTAAAAGTTGTGTAATCAGTGTAGATCACGTTCAGTTTAGGATTGACCAGGTGATTATGGTGCTCTTCCTAATGCCATTAAAGCATTTATTGGTAATTAGAAAAAAAGCTTTCATGTAATTTCAAACTATGGTTAAAATGATCTTCCTTCATTGTAGAATTTTTCATTTCATTATTGATTTTTCTAACTACCTTAGATAACTATATATTACCTCTTTAGTTAAGCATGCTTAGGAAGCACTAAAGCAGATGCTAACTTTAGTGTTGTTAGCAGCTAGAAGCTACTAGCAACCAGTCAGTCATGGGATTCTGAGATACTTCATTCGGTTTATATCGTCTTATTACTTTCTTTTTCCTATCGAGTGCCTTAAATGGTGCCAGTAGAACAATTTACCAGTACTGCAAGGTACAAGAAGTATGTATTACAGAAAACGAGTCAATGCAAAATGTTAGCTAAACATCTACCTCCTTTCTCACATCAAATAAGAATCTCAAACATGAATACGACAAATCACTGCCCCTCATATCTGGGGCTCATAACAATAGCTTACATCTACTTTACAAGACAAAGTCACTTGCTGACGGCAACTGGACAGCGTTTTGCAAGAGATTCAAGAGTTTTCATTTTATTATAAGCCGACGAGCTCTTATCACACACATACAGTAGATAATAACTGACAATACCGTACAGAACCTTATTTCGAAACATCCCACATAATCCTTTAATTCAACTAAAATTTTGTTTTCCCACAGTAGTACCAAATCAGTGTGAGATATTTTCATTTAAAAAATGTGCATTTTATCTCCTGACCGTTGCAGCTTTTAAGCCCTAATGGTAGCAGTGGGAGTAGTTTGAGCCATGCTGATTCTTTGTGTGAACATGGTTCTTGGCAGTTTTCATGTACAATGGAGCTGGAAAGCACAGAGGCAGGGAGTAAAACACATGGCCTTTTACTTCCCCCTCCTGTTGGGGTGTCAGAACATTACTTGACCTGCTGTTCAGAGACAGTGGCTCAAGCTGTATGCTGCACACAACAAACTGTGTTTCCATGTTCAAACTGTTCGTCCTTGTTAAAGTCAGTGCAGGAGATTTGTGCAACAGCTGGGTAAATGTCAGAAAATACTACTTGGCTAAGAAACTGAAGAAAAACAAATTCTGCCGAATGATCTATCTGTTGCTTTGAAAACCAAGAGAAAAAAAAAAAACTTGAAGTAGCTTCTGTCCAATCAGAGGTGCATACAGGGGGACTACAAAATCAAAGAATCATTTAGGAGCTGAGAAATTCTGTTTTCCTTTTTACGTTTCTCAATGAAATACAATAGAGACAAAACTGTCTGAGCTGACTCACCATTTCCCGGCTCACACTCCTCCAAATCCTCATCATCACTCGGACACTCTGCTGAAGCTACCAAGAGATCATCTGCATTCTGAAGCAACAGAAATAACAGACAAACAGGACAAATTTAATATAAAGAAAGAAGATACAGAGCATCTTAAAGTGTTAACACAGTTCAACGAAGGTCCACATCTCCACTGTTACATAGTTCTAGCTATATAAATTGGCAAGTTGGTTTATTCTGTAGGTGCAGAACTCGTGTAACTTTTACTGTGAAAACAGATTTATTTTTCAGCTGTTTGTTGCCGAAAGTGTTGAAGATGTGCTGGCGGGTGTGCTTTGTGGGTAGTACTTGGATTCATGTAGGCAGAGTTGGGGGAGCAAAACAAAATGAAACGAGCTCTTTCTGACTAAACACCGATAATCAAAGAGGTGAAGCTTTTCTTAATAGTAGACATTGAGTGTACTGTGTGGGCAAGTAAGTCATACACTGTACCAGTGTTTAAATTTAAATGCTAAATGTGTTGTATTCACAAACTTTTTTTAGCTGACTCTTCATAACAATGTTAAGAAGGGATCCAACAGGACTCAACATTAGCGTTGCATGGTATCCTTATGGTGCTAACAAGTCTTTAAAAAATAACAGAAGTCTGCTGAGAAATACTTTTATCAACCTCTTTTTAACCTTTTAATTTTAATTGCATCATAAGCCTAAGTAGTTTAAACAAAAGATTTGCAGATGTGGGCTTAAATTACACGTTCCTAGCACAACCTTACTCTGCATGTCTTCCTTTAGGAATAGCTTTTGTTAGAAATGGTCTTACCCATTGTGCTTAAAGGTTGTATATTGAATATTTTCATAAAAAGCTACATTAAAAAAATATTCATCCACAGGCCTCTTAGAGGATTGCGGAATAAAAGTAAAACATTTCCTTAAGAATTGAAATATAATAAAATGTACATTTAAAACAGGCATTACAATGACGTTATGTTTACATCTACCAGCCAGTAGCAGCAACGGGTTGCAGGTTGACAGATACGATCTAAATAATCCTTGATGATATCGATTTGTTTGGCACAGCTCAGCTGGCACTAGGAAGAATGGCGGTGTAACTCAAGCAGCTGCTTCAGAGCCCCGAAGATATTGTTATCCGTCTCAGGAGAGGAGTGACCACAGAAAAACAAAAACTAGAGCAGTTTTAGGTTAGGCCCATGCTAGATGATGCCATTTCCATGGCATCAAACACACGCAGAGATGGTGACTTTCCTCCTGGATCGGTAAGATAGCTCACTTGCTAACTTTGCTAATGTCAGCAGTCAATTAAACTACTCTAAAATACATTCTTCATTGGACAGTACCTCGCCTCTGTCATAGGCAGCTGTGGGTGTGTGACTGGATAAATGACTGACTGTAGTGTAGTGCACTACAAGTTTTTGTTCCAACCCCTGTCCATCATGGTCGTTGTTTCCTTGGGCAAGACACTAAACCCGATTACCGGTGAAGGCCCGGTGGTGCCAGTGTACAGCGGCACTGTAGGGCAGCTGTGGCTATAATGTAGCTTACCATCACCAGTTTGTTAATGTGTGTGTGAATGGTAAATGACTGAATGTAGAGTATAGTCCTGCGGGGTAAACTAAATAAAATGTTTTACAAGTAGCCTACAGTAGGGGCAATTTCTTTCATTGGGTTAACAACCCTCCCTGCCGCCCTAATGTCTTTTTATAACTTTTAAATGTGATTTATCTTACATAAAATCCTCTTCAGCTGTGTAAGAGCTGAAATACAATGTACAACCAGGTCACTTACAGTGATTGCTTACATCCTCATTGCAGTCACTCCCCTAAGCAGTAAGTGTAACTGTTATAAAAAGCTGGAATAGTAGCAAAAGAGAAATGAGAAAGGATTACATGTAAATTTTCAATAATATTCAGTTCAATGATTAAAAAAAAATATGATTACCTTACATCAGGTCATTCAAATAAGCATCAATACAGAAATATCAAAACGCTGAACGATAAGTTCATGTACTCCAACATGACGAAATGACAGCACGGCAGGACATGGCACAACATGACAAAAGGGCCTTTTGTCCTGTTGTGTGTGGGGGGTCTGGAAACTTTGAAAGTTTGAAAAGTATGAATGATTTTATGTACTGCAAATTGGGTTTGTAAAATATTTTGTGTTCCAAGTTGTTTTATGCTCCATTATCCTAAATTCAAAAATGAGAATTGCTGAAAAATAAACCTGACTAATGGCTTCATTTTTCTTTGATTTCAGCATTCATTTTTCGTGTAACTCTGACTATTTTTGGTATTAGATCGTACACACAACATTTCACAACTTTTCCTTTTGGCAATTTGACTCTCAGATTAGAACAGTTTTTAAATTGGACTTGAGATACTTAAAATAAAGAGATGCCTCATTATTTTCTGGAATTACAACAAATAAAATATTTAAAATATTCTCAATTGAATAATCTGTATTCAACTTAGGGTAATCTAATTATCCAAGTATGACCAGAGGACCCCCCCCCCCCAAAAAAAAAAAAGCTGTCAAAAAGCTATTCGCAAAGTACCAATAAATTAGCCGACTTAAACATTGTAATGTTTCATGATTTGGGGAACATTCCCATGATAAAATAGAACTTGGGTAACATATTGTACATAAATGTTAAGATTGTAAAAACACTTTTTGAACAATCTAAAATTAAAATCTGAATATTATGATTTTGACCTTGATTCCTTTCAAAATTTACCAAAGCCATACATTATTTGAGAAACCATCTCTTTATATTCCCATGGCACAGAGGACAGAAGATAAAATGTGTTGAGCTGAGTCGGAAATACAGAAAGAACAGCAGCAGGGATCCTGACATGAAAACAGATTAAATTTGACAAGGTGGTTCCAAAGTAGTGGCCTGTGTTTGTCCTGACTGCTGCATGACTCATACAGCTGCGTGTCTAGACACCCAAACCTCCTTCCCTCCTGTCTTCCCCGCCTTTGGTTGTTATTCAAGATGGGGTCATCCGATAGAAAAATGGAGAGATTTTATTAGCGTAATTGATTTGAGCTCCATGGTGCTTGGCAGGGCTTTCTCCTTGCTATTAATCCACAGTATGGGTGCTATCATTTATTAATCACATTGAGTCAGTTTGAGTACATGTTCAGGTCACCTGCCTTTATCAAACAGACCTAATGATGTCTCAAATTTAAGGTTATATCCCAGTTTAACAAACAGCGTTTATTTTATTTTATTTTGTCCGTGAAGTAATGTGACTATCTTCATAAATTAAAACATAATTAAAACATTTTTGTCATTCAGTAATGTCCGTTAAAAAGTGAAACTCATAGATTCATTGCACACAGAGTGATATATTTCAAGGGTTCAATTCTGGTCATTTTGATGATAATCCCTTACAGCTATGGAAAACGTTACTTCTCGGAAAATGCAAATAAAATTGAGTTATTTTTGACTGGAATTTAGTGCAGCATCTGTGACACACTTGTAAAGCCAAATTCACAACATGCCCTCTGGAACATCCAGAGCGGCCTACAATAGCATCACTGTAATTCATCAGATAGGATCGTCAGGGGGCCCACTAACCGAGTGTGCTGATAAATTCTGAAGGAGACCTGAAGGTGTAGCTCCGAACTCAAGCTTTGACCCAGACAAAGTTTTATTTTTTTCCTCCAAGGAGGAAGAAGGGTGTGTGTGTGTGTGTGGGGGGGGGTAACTTTTATGGCTTCACGTCCAAACAGCCAGCTTACAGAGAGCTCGCAGGCACACAAGAGCGCTGTCAGTCCGAGACAGCAGCCAGGGCGTCGGTTCTGATCTTCAGTTTTCGAAAATACCCAGACGCTGAATTTGGGTCAGAGCGAAACAAGTGATGACTCCAACCGTTTCACGGAAACCCACACGATCAGGGGGTGAAGAGAGGGGGAAAAATATCAGACCCCCTCCCACACATACATCAAAAGGTAGATCTTTTATTCTAAGCATCAAAGCATATTATTCCAGAATGATCAAAGCTGCAGCAGCCGTGTAGCTCAGAGCTTTGGGAAAAATTGAAATTTGGCTCTCCACTCGCTTTCTGTTCGCAGCCTGTGCAGTGACTTCATGGACTCTGGCAATATTCATTGAAACTGGTTGGCCTTTGTCAATTTTCCCCGTTATTTACAGTATAAAGAGGATTTTATTTTGCTGCTTTTTATATAGAACGTGGGTTATTGGATGGGACGAGATAGGATAATTAGGACTAATGAAACTGAGGTAACGTTAAATATAAAACCACGGTATGTAATGCAATGATAATTGTGGAAGCGGTGCCATCAATTTCATTTTTTTTTCCTCTTCAAAGATTCTCTCAGCAGCGCTTTATGTCACCCTGCACTGGCTTTCACATTTCCTTTCACCATTTAATGTTCACACACCTTCGCTTCAGAATTCTGAGAGAAAAGCCCAGCTTTCTCAGATGTTCATTCTTTTAGCTTTCAGCCACTGTCAGTGACGGTTGGATGTTTGATGGCAAAATGCTCCCAGCAAGTTGAACCAGAATGTTTCCCAACACAGTTTTGACTGATGATCTATCTGAGAGGATTTCACGCTGTTCCAAGATGCACAAAAGCCCAAACTGTGAGTTACCTAAAACGGTTCGAAACAGTCTTCACTTACATAAATAGCTATCATCAGAGTGAATAATGTGACAAACATCTGAGAACTTTATGAAAGGGAAAGTAATTTCCTTCAAGATGTCCATCAAATGAATCAAGTAGAATTCAGACAATTTAGAAAATATGTAATATCACCTTCTTTTTTGGGGGCTTTGGACCATTTTCTGCTGTGCTTCATTTATACACAGGGTGTACTGTTAAATGACTTTCTCCTGTGCCTCTTCAGGGTTTGACAGAATACATTTTGTGGTGAAAACTTGTAAATAATACAGCCTTTCTATTTACAATATTCTGGTCCTTCTAGGGTCACTGAGTTGCTGGTGCCTATCTCCAACGGTCGTTATGCGAGAGGCAGGGTGCAATCTGCGCAAACTGCCGCCAGGCCATCGCAATGCAACACAGAGACACACGGGAGAAACAACCACGCATGCACACTTAAGGTCAATTAAGCGAGTCTAATTAACCTAGCAGTCATGTCCTTGGACTGTGGAAGGAAGCTGGAGTAACAGGAGAGGACCCACACATGCAGAAAGATCTCAGGCCCGGATTTGAACCCGAGCCTTCTTGCTGCAAGGCAACAGTGCTACCAAGTGCTCCACTGTGCAGCCTTAAGTGACATCTGCATAATAAGTTAGCCAAGAAGAGTCAACAAAATGCAAAAACCACAATGCTACAACAAAAGCCAAAACGGAAGCTATGATAAACCTGCTAGCTTAACTTCCATTTTACATAACCGCTGTTGTCCCTTTTGCATTACATTGATTTTAAGCTGGACAATAGTCGAACAAAAATTACCAGCTCTGGGACTGTCTAATATCAAGCAATAACCCTCCCATAGCTAAGAATTATTATAGCAGGATCAGGTAAACAGTCACCAAAAATTGCCTTTATTTTGAAAGCAGGTGTGTTAGTACTCTGGAAAGCTGAAGGATTCCCCCAGTTAAAGTCAACAGATCCTCACTAACAGCGCCATCATCTACCAAATCCTAGCTTTTTTACCAGCTCCGTTTCTAAAACCAGGCAGGTGGGATGGAGTTCGGCAGCTATTTTCAAGAGGCTTTAGCTCAGTCAATAGGTGAGAAGTTGTTTCTGAAGACCATCCCCTTTTTCCCACCACCCTTTGGTTTTACATTTCCAGATGCATATCAAGACCAAAAAAGTGTAACAAAAAGAGAACCAAAAAACCCATCCATCTTCTTAACCGCTTGTCCTCATGCGGTCACGGGGGGCTGCTGCCTATCTCCAGCTGTCAACGTGCAAAAGGCGGGGTACACCCTGGAGGGGTCACCAGTCCATCGCAGGGCCACACACAGAGACAGACTGGACAAACAACCATGCACACACACACTCACACCTAAGGACAATTTAGAGAGACCAATTAACCTGACAGTCATATTTTGTGACTGTGGGAGGAAGCCGGAGTACCCGGAGGGAACTCACGCACGCACGGGGAGAACATGCAAACTCCATGCAGAAAAACCCTGGGCGATACGAACCAACAACCTTCTTTCTGTGACCCAAAAATCCCCAAGTTGTAAAATTAGAAAGATGAGAATGATTGAGCCCAGGCGATGAAATAAAAACATATTAGGGATATATTAGGAAAGAAGGCACATCAATGTTAAAAATAAGAAAAGAACAAATTAATTAAATAAAATTACATGTTTTTAAAAAAAATAAAACACACGAATAAATACATTCGTGAGAGACTGAATATGAGAAAAAGATAAAACGGAAAAATAATATATTGATACACGCGTTTAAAAAATGTATGAAAAAGTTTCCTTTTTATTTCGTTTCAAAGAAAATTATTCAAACTAAAATATTTATTTATATCTGATATTTTGATCGAGTATTAAATGAATATAATCTTTTTATGTGTTGTATTTAATGCTACATGACTATTTGTTCTATTTATTCGTAATTGATTTATTTCAGAATTTATTCTTAATTTAAAGTATTTAAATTTAAAAAAAAATCATCCACAGTCCCCTTATCACATGGAATCACTTTATATAACTGATTTCTGATTCTGCTTCACAAACCTAGAATAATACTGTAAACTCTGATTCAGACAGTTTGTATAACAGACATCTCGACTAAGTAAGATAAAATACAAGAGCAAGATAAGTCCACTGCTGACACATAGCCTAGAAATTGTGTTTACTGTAGTCATAAAGCTGCTTTGATGCCACAACAAAGGACACAGCGGGATGGAATATTAACATAATTTCTTATTTCCAAGTTAAGAGTAAAAATTCATGGTGGAACATCTACTGAACAGACTGAATGCAGAAAAAAGATGGCATGTAATTTCATTGCATTTAATTCAGCAAAGCAACTCCAAAACATATGTGGCAGCAAAAAATATTTCTATAGATATTCCTTTTATTTCCAAAAGCAACATTTGGTCAACGCCAGTCAAATGCTTTCAGTTTTGTAAGAATGTCAGACATCATGTTTTGTTCAATTCTGATTTAATGTAAATTATGTTTTTAGTTGGATTTTATTCCCTGTGAAAAAAATAGCAGTGTAGTACAGAAACTTATAGACTATTTCATCTAGGTTTCTGAAGACAAACTTGCAGAATGACTTCTAGCAGAAGTAACTTGGAGAAATTGTCCGCTAAATAGCTGTAATAGTCTCTCACATTACTTTGGACAAACTTCACTCTTCTGTGCAGTGTTGGCTTTTTAAGGTTAGAGGATATTAGTTTGTGCAAAGCACCATTAGTGTTCCACCATCAAATTAAATTTAACAAAAGGCAAAGAATGTATTTTCCCAAAATATTCCACGAGTGGTCTGTTAGATCAGAAATCAGGTTACGTCAGATTCTCCATCCAAGGATTTGGACTCTAGCCAGACTCGAGTCATTAAGTTGTAACTTGAACTGGACATTTATGCCAAAGACTTGGGACTTGATTTAACTTGAACCTGTTTACTTGAAAAAGGTTCATATTTTACCCAATAACTTAAATTTAAAACACAGAACCTAATTTATCAAAGGTTTGTGCTTGTTAAAACTTGTTCAAACCTCCCATCAGGTCCAAGAACATGTAGCGTGTCATTTACAAAGCAGGCCGATTGAAGACTGCACTTGTTAAACCCACAGCAACGTGCGTGCAAACCTTTTAGCACTCTTGCCCGTGATGAAAATGCAATACTGATATGGGAGTTTCCGTTACAAGACGCAAAATATTGGGAGGAGAACATCCAAATAAGAAGGCACTGTGATTGATCAAATATCAAACAGTTTGTCGGCTGTTTTAGCGTCTATTTTTACCGCCTCTGAGAGGCATGTCTTAAGGTTGCACCACCATGATTTAATGCCAATTTATCATTGGCAGACGAAAATGTCATTCACACAAATTCTGACCTAATTATAATTGACACTCTAATGGCCGTAAACCAAAGACATATCATAGGTCACATAGCTCACCTTGTCTGCACTGTTTAAACTGAACTGTTTATTTGTTTATTTGGATCCCCATTGGTTTCCACCAGAGTGGTTTCTTATCTTCCTGGGGTCCAGAAATCATGTACAATACTACAATGACAATTACATATATAATATTTAACTAACAAAATTCATACATTTCAGGTTACATACAATTTGTTGGCTCAGTGCCCTTGTGGCAATAAACTATACTCCGCAAATGACCACATTGAAGTTAAAAACTTCAATGCTTCTAGGATTTCTAAAAGTAGAATAGGAGGCAGATGTTTTAGTTATCAGGCTCCTCTCCTGTGGAACCAGCTCCCAGTTTTAGTCCGTGAGGCAGATACTCTGTCTGTTTTTAAGACTACGCTTAAAACCTTCCTTTTTGATAAAGCTTATAGTTAGAATAGCTTAGGTTCTTCTCTCTTTCACTTTTCTCTTGTACTACTCCCCACATATATTTTTTCTGCTGTTATTGTGATTGTTAACCCTGTTTTTTCTCAGTGTTTTTCTCCCCATTGAAGCTCCACCCGGTCTGATATCCTGCTCAACTATAATGCCCCCTGCTGGGTGGGGAACATAGGTCCAGATGATGCTCAAAGTGACCGAGCATCTTCCATGCTGTCTCTTCTCTGTCTTCTCAGACCCCCAGACGGTCGTGGCAGATGACCGCTTGTACTGAGCCAGGTTCTGCTAGAGGTTTCTTTCTGTTAAAGGGGAGTTTTTCCTCTCTACTGTCACTACATTCTTGCTCAGTATGAGGGATTGCTGAGGAATTGCTCTGGTTGGAGTCTGCATGATCCGAGCAAAACCCCACGTCGATGACTCATCACAATCTGCTGGGATTCCTTAAATAGAAAACGTGTAACTGATTGGAATGTTTGTATAAATGTATTGAAAAGACTTTTACTGTAAAGTGCCTTGAGATGACATTTGTTGGGAATTGGCGCTATATAAATAAAAGTGAATAGAATTGAATTGAAAAACAACTCTTTAAAGATCTACACTAATAGTATTGCTGTAATGAAATCCAATGCATGATGCAGTGTGTGTCAACAGGAACAGAAAATTACAGATCTGTGGTATCTTATCTTGGTTTTAGGTCATTATCTGATGGATCTGCATGAAGCTACCAGCTTCACACCAGTGTGGTACTTTAAAAGCAGGTTATATCCGTAAACATCTATCAGTGGTTGACCGTCCATAGGAATGCCAAAGTTTTGGCACTCTTTTTTTTTGTAGCTTAAAAAAGTCAGTTATAATAAGAAGCAAATGACTGGATAAGCATTGTTCTCAGTAGCAGTTTTACTACTAAAGAGAAAGAAATATATGCAGGGCCTTATGCAGAATAACAATTCCAAACGTTGCTGAAAGTTTGTTTCTGCCGTACATTTCTTCTTGTAAATGGATCTGTCTGTAGTTTCAGTAAGTATTTTTTCTGACTGGCATTATGTTAATCCGAATGGTTTAAAGGAAAAAAAGGCTATATGAGTTGATGATCAAAAGACAAAACAAATCTGCTAATGATCTTTACAGTTGAGGCTGTATGGAACTTACTAATGGACTTCATACGAGTTACTGTAGACTTGGGAATGCTTAGCGAACACTACTGACTGAGTGCAATGTGCTGCAAATTTGAGGCAGGCCTTTGTTATTCCTGTGAGCCCTCAAACATTCAAAACTGTCGACTTAGAAGACGAAAGCTTTTAAGTACAAAACTCTCAGGGTGGCAGAAATAGCTGACAATATGCACATTGTTCACAATACAGGCAAGAAAGCTTGCAGCGGTTCCAGACACGGCCTGGATCACGGTTTGGTTTTGCTCAGCTCACAGCTTGTAGTTAATGATTGTGGATGTCAAGTGGAACATATTTCCCCCTGGAACAAATGGATCCTGTCATTAAGTCTTCTCGTGAGACTAGAAGGCCTGAATCACTCGGCTCTTTCATCATCCTGCATGTGGGCAAACAGCACTTCCCTACTGTTTGCTAATTGTTGCTTTCCTTGATGCTAGCTTCAGCAAATGTGGTTAGTCATCAGACCGTAAAAGACAGCTCCTCGCCAACATGTAAAGCAGAGCTGTGAGCGTGAATGCAGCACCCTAGTTTGTCAATGTCCACGGTACTGAGGAGATGCTTGTGCTGATGTTCTTCCCACAACCCTTCTTCACCCAAACCCTCCGGTCTTTGTCGTTCGGTATGGTGTTGCAATTTCCTGCAACCCAGAATTGCTGCAGCTCGTTTGAGGAAATGAATTGGGAAGAGTTGACAGGTGTAATAAAAAGCAGTCACAATAGCTGTTCAGTGAGTCTGTTAAACATCTGGGGGCTAACAGATGAAGCCTGATGCACAGCATGTTTATTTGATGTACCTACTCATTGGGCTGAAATGTGGGTTAAAACCATTAAAAGGGAAATTCTATTTTTTTTCCCAAACTGGATCTTTTTCTTTTTAGCAATTTATATGTTTTTTTTATTCACCCTGAGATGTTTGGAGCCAGTTTAAGCTGTTCAGCAGTATTTAAACATCCAGACTTGACAAGCTGTATCCCTAGAACAGGAGTGCTCGCTCGGGGCAGTCCAAATGCCGCTTTTAATAAGGTTTAATTAGGTTCTGCCCCAAACGCTGTAATTTTACCATGTTTAAATTCTCCTTGGACTTACGAAAGCCTCGGAAGTGCTTCTTCATGGTCTTCCAGGTCGGTTTGGGGGCTTTACAATAAAACAATAATAAAAATCTGACAAATCTGCCCGTGGCAGCATCCGTGGCTGGCGAATCTGCTACGGTAAAACACAGAATGGCAGTCCTGCTGCAGCGTAATTGTGTATTACGTCCAAATTGGCCCGGAAGAAAATACAGAAGCACATCCGAGGCGTTCGTAAGCTGATCAAGACTAACTAATTTAACTACGACCAATCAAATTAACCAATCAGCAGAGATATTGTTGAGCTGAATTAAGATCCCCCAAGAAATTACAAGTTCTAATAGTCACCCAACTTTCTTGGACATGAGAGCTGATTTTTTTTGTTGATAAATCAACTTGATTGCAAATAAATACTGCATGAGCACGGGTTTTAAAATACAAGTACCTTCCCTTTGATTGCTAGATGATTAGACTTGTTTTTATGCTAAAAAATACAGATGTAAAACAACCATACCATTTGGCATCTTTAGATTAACAAAACATGAAAATAGGAAGGAGCCTAATGTTAAACTGTTCTTAGAAAGCTGGGAGCATGAAAGCGTCCGATATGTCCACATCCGTTTACTGAAACTAAGGGACCGAGCTCAGCTCCTGAAAAAAACAGCTACAAATGCTCTCAGTACTAAACTTTACCCATGATAGTTCAAAAAGGCAAGCAATGTGCTCCTGGTACCTTCCAAGCCCAGACTCATCCATTGGATTACCAGACAGAAAGGCCTAATTAGTTCTAGAATTACTTGACTACATGTCTCATACCATTAGTTCCCAAAGTTAGGGTCCAGACCCCGCTTAAGGTCACTAATATGTAAGTCTGGGGTCTCGAGGTCCTCCTCAGAAATTAACCTAAATACCAAAATTCACAATGACAAAACAATTACATTTTACATGACTTGAAAAAAAATAAACCAACATGCTGGCCGATATAATGGCTGTTCATGGGGATTATGTTTTGTAATATTTTTCAACTGACTCACTAAAAACGTTTGTATGTATGAGGAGTTTGGAAACCATTACTTTACAGCACTAAAACCAATGCTTTGCATTGCATTGTTGATGTAAGGCTTGGATAGCTTAACAATGGACACACATTGTTTTAAACTCTCTACACAATCTTCTTGATCTAATCTGAAGACCAAATGAAGTTTGGAAATCTGTAGCTATTAACTTTGCAAAAAGTTGGGGAGCTGAATGCAAATTCAACATTATTATAGGTTGCTGTCATCTGCGAGCTGATACATGGCAATACAATCCTAACAAAAAGATGTTCATTTGTCCCTGTTAGTGTCAGCCTAAATAATCATCTGAGTTGACAAATACATATATACTGTGGTAATCTAGGATTGTACTGTTTTTATTGTCATTATTTATTTTATTTGCATATATTTCATTTGTAAATGTTTTCTTGTTGGCTTCAGCAGAACAGATTCCACTTTGGGGGTCAATATAATTTATCTAATCTGCTATGCACCTCAGTATCATTGATTTTGTTTGCAGTATAATTTTGTGAGTGAGTCACTGTTGTTTAGAACTGCTCCTACTCTGCTAAAACACTGACAGCTGACCGTGGGATATTTTGTAACTGGTCCAGTTGCAGATGCAGCATTGTATCACTTAACCATACTGGAATTTTCTAAGCTCCACAAAATGACCCATTCTCTCGTAAATGTTTTTCCACAGCAGTCTGGATCGCTAGGAGCTTGGTTTTACACACAATTGATCAGAACACCTGAATTCAGTGACTTTGGGGGCTTCATTTTCAGCATTGTATTGTGTATTTTATAGCTTTCTGAACAGTAAATTTACAACCTAATTTTGCTGGGGTTTTGGGGAAACGGGTATCTAAAATGATAAAATCTTTTAGTAATTTCCACTTGATAAACCTCTTAATCCGACGCTTCTTAAATATTTCACAGTGTAAGTCTACAGGATGTTTGAACTGAGCCCAGTTGCAAAATAGTCACCTCCAATGCAATTTCCAACATAGGAATAGCACATGCATTAGTTTGTTTCTATTCTGATTTTTGTCATCATATTAAACTCATAACCATGAAAACGCGTTGGATGCTTTTATATTATTTCCAGGAGATTCTAAACCTAAAAAAAAATCTCTCGTTTAATGGGCCAGTGTCCAATACGTTCTTAGTGTAAAGATTATGTAAAAGACGTACTTCATCAACTGTGTGTATAGAAAGATGAAAGATGCCCGGAAGGCATATGACACTGATATTTTTAATGATATTGAGTTATGTAATTATATTTCAGCTGCCAAAAAAACTGTTTTGAGTAGCTTCTGATTTCTAAACCTTGAAGAAAATTGCATAAACTGATAAAACTGTCTGTGATCTTTAGTTGGTGGCGACTTTTCTTTTGCCCAGTCAGTGTTTAACAGACCGATATTCTGGCCATGGCTAAGTATTTTCTCTAAACAAGTCTAGCTTCGTAAACATTGTGAGTACGCAGGGGCAGAGTTAGGGGTTGGTTGCTTGGGCTTAAGCCCCGGATATTTGCTGACAACGCCTGAACCTAAATGGAGGCTTTTTGAACGGAGGAAAAAAGCCTATTGGAAGCAAGTTACAGTACCGGAGTCCAACAGAGAGGCTGCAGCTGGGTAAAGTAGCCTACATCCAGCCTACCCCTAAAAAAAAACACTTCTGACATTTTCAGCAGCCTGCCTGACTGTTGGTGATGGGAAATCTGCAGATCAGAGGCATACATGAAAAGTCCTCTGGCCAATATAAAAATCAGGATCAGAAACAAAAAGCAACAGCTGTTATAAAACAGATTATGATTCAGGTTTCTGAATGATTTTGCAAGAGTGTAGGTACAGTAAATGTTAATTTACCATCAGTAAAGTTTTGACACGCAGGAAAAAGGAATGCGCACAAGATAATGTTACGTAGTTACACGGGAAGAACTCAAACACGCTTGGAAAAGAATCGTAAAATGAAAGTAAATAGAGAGGCTCATGTTCTCCGGATGACTGAGAAACAACTGAAAAACAGTAATATAGTGCTTCAAGTAAAATTGTTGTTTCAAATTAATATCTAATTATATAAAAACAGTTATGTATAAAAGTTTTGCATTCAAGCAACTAATCAATTCTATGACTGAGAGAATTGGTCATTGGTCATAAAACTTTTGCAAAAAGCAAAGAAACCTGAGATTAAATCAGGCTAAGAAAGAAGAACAGAGCAGGAAAAAGAGGCAGAGATCAGGATCATGTCTAAGAAAAAAAGCTATCAATATATCAACTACAGAGTCTAGCCTAATGGCCCTCTTGCTTTATATCATCTCCTCCTAATGGATGTAAGGTGTATTCTCTATATCAGTGATCTTAAGTGACTTCAATCAGCAGCTGACCGTGAGTGGTTTTGTTCATTGATAATATTGATGGGTGATAGTGTTTTTGCTTAATCGAATCATATTCATTTATGTGTAATTCTTTGCTGTGTGTCTGATTTACGATGGTCAGAATCATTTAAAACAGCGATGCTCCAGTACCGATACTCGTATTGGGCCGATACCGCTCTAATGTACTTGTACTCGTTAAAGAAAATTTGTATTTTTTCCACTTGAAATTTTAGTTTGTGGTCATTTTCAGTAATTGTTTTCATTTCATTCACCATAATTTGTCCGGACAATACATTTTTTTTATGTGGTAGCAGTATCGGCATTGATTGTATCGGTGAGTACTCAGATCCAAGTATTTGTATCCTATCGGCCTACAGTGCATCCCTAATTTAAGAAAACACATTTTTTTGCACATGCTTAAAAAAATATACACCAATCGTCTGGGATAAGCCCGCGACCTTGTTCATTCCTTTATCCACCCCTGTCAGTACTGCCGATTTGTAACTAGGGAAAATGACTTGTGTTCGTCTGGAGATAGGTGGGCTTGTGTGAAGTAGGCTGGTATGTACTCACTTCTCAAAATCTTTGCTGCAAAATCTATATGGATGCATCAAAAATGGTTCCTACAAATCACGGTTTTTCTCTCTTTAAAAGGGAAGTACAGTTTTTTTTTCCTAACCTATACCTTATTTCTACCATTCATTGTGTTCATTCACTCACCCAGACAAGTTTGGAGCCTCTTGGAGTCCTTGGGGAAAAGTTTATATCCATATAATGAGAGTTAATGGTACAACCAAAGTGCAGCCTCTAAATGAGGCATTATCTGCTACAAAACTCCTTAATTTCACACTCAAAAAATAAAAGTTGAGTTTAATTAAATTTATTTTGTCAACAGGTTCCACCAAATTGAATTAGGTTAGTTTAAAGTAAGATAGTTAAGTCAGTGTAACATAGCCATGGCCACAATATTTGTGAGTTCTTAGAGTCTTGGTGTTGCTTTGTTGTTGTCATCTGGGGTTTTTGCAGGCTTTTAGTCCAACAATTCCAATTTAAACTAACTGGCGTTTTTAGTGACGTCATAGCCATCTTCCATTGCAGCTGTAGACTAAGCAGGTTACGGAAAGGGCGCCTGTGGAAGCTGAACTTAGTCCACTTGGTCATTTTGTCGTTGCAATTTGGAAACGCACAAACGGTCTAATCGACGGGCATCAAGCACAGAGTGAAAGCCCTGCTCAGACTACACCTGGGATGCTGCACGACAGTGACGTCATTGAAATTTTGTATTAGTATAGTTGGATTAAAAGCCTCTAAAACAGCCCAGCAGACACCAACAAAGCACCTCAGAAAGGATTTGAACTCTCAGTGGAATAGTGTAGCAGTTCATAACTAAATATTCGTGAAATAAAGGATTACTGCTGCTGAAAACGCCTTATTTAGAGGCTGCAGTTCGGTGCCCCATTGACTCCCATTATATGGTAATACACTGATCGTGAATGGATATAAACTTCTCTGAAAGATTCCAACAGGCTCAAAACTGGTCTGACTGAGTAACTGAACATCATGCATGTTAAAAACAAAGTCAGGGTTGTAAAAAGAAAAAAAAGAAACAAATGTATTTCCCTTATCAATGCCATTTTCATAAAGATAAGGGATATAAAAGCATCTAAAATAAACATCTGATATTTTTGACAGGCTTCATGCTTCCTCACCTGTGAGACGCTATCCCTCATGGTGGGCGAGCGCCCTTTGCGGGTGGTGGTTGTGGCCATAGTGGTTGTTGTCTCCATGATGGTGGTGGACATATCAGCCAGCGGGGTGGTGGAGCTGGTGTCGGTCGTGAGCACCGAGGGCACGTCGCCCACCAGCCTCAGGTTGCCCTGGGTCTGGACGCTGGGGTCGCCCTCGGCTGCCAGTTTGAACACCTGCAGGCCGTTGTAGTACAGGCCTGACATCTGGCCCTGGAAGTGGCGCCCCTTCTCTCCACCACCAACTTTAATGAACGCCTGGCTGTTGAAGATTGTCAGCTGGCGACCTGATGATGCCACAAAAGTCAGAGCAATAGTAGAGATAAGGCAGGAGAAGAGAGGCCATGCGAAAATGAGGAGGGAAAAAAAGATAAAAGAAGGATAGAATTCAGCTCATGTTTTGGCTTTGAATGTTAAAACACAGTAACACACGGATGGTATGAAACAGAGGGGGTTTAAAACAGGGGGATTTCCTGGGTGGCACTTTAGGGAGATTGGACCCTGGCTTTCTGCGGTTGCTGTCATTATGGAGCTGGGCACGTGCCTCATTCCCAGAAAGGCAGCCTGAATCTGGCAGTCAAATAGATTGCAGGGGGCAGCCACGGATTGACCCTAGGACGGGCAGTTCGCAGCAAAATGCATCTGATTTGCCCCTGAGATGGAATATATTAGAACAGTGCTGGATCAGTGTCATTGACCTCCAACGCACCTGAGCTGCACAATGATAAAGTACCTCTGCCAGGAGAAAGAATGTCACCTCACCGCCATCCAAAAGAGAGGAAAATGAGATCGTCATCGGTGGGAAATGTTTAATTCATCAGGGGCTGTTCTTCTTCGTGGTCATTACCATTTATCTGGATGGATAGATGGATGAAGGGAGGATGGGGTCAACCATTTAGCCAGGGCCCAATACTAATGTGTTCCCGGGATGTGTGGTGAAGGGGAGGTAGAGTGGGTGGTGTGACAGGTGGAGTTTTTCTCCCTTTAGTTTCCCCAGCTGATGGGGTTTCACAAAAACAATTTCATTCTTGCATTTGTGTGTGTCTACCCTTTGGGGATTTTTTCCCATGAGGCCACCTTTGACTGTCTTACGACGCCATTATGAGTCATGTAGTTCAGATGGGCATGTTTGAGGAGGATGTGGGATGGAAATTGGAGTTATGAGGTAATTACTCAAAGGAGAAGGATGAGAGAAACCAAAGAGCTTTTTTATGGATTAATCAATGGTTGTAAGGAAAGAGGGAGTGTGTCTGTTTATGAAAGGAATATGCCACTAATGTGTGGAGTTCAGAGTGAATTATTGACTCAGGCTATGAACCTCTGAAATTACAGAGTTATGTGAGCCTGTATAGAGTGGATGCTCCTCAGGGTGTATGCATACCTCACAGTGCAAAAGTATTCGAACCCCTCAAAAAAAATTTCCAAGAGGCATTTTGTCAGATTACAACTTTAGTATATATTAGCTGGACTCTTTTTGTAATGACATACACAAAATAGTGCATATTTGTGAAGTGGCAGGTAAAACAGGGTTAATTTTTTTGTATATAGAAAGAAAATCTAATAAAATTTGGCATGGATTTGTATTTAACCCCTCTAGCACAATTCGTTTTAGAGACACCTTTTGGGGTGGGTATCTAGTAGCTCCTCAGAGTTAAAAATAATGTTTCTATCTTTGCTTGCATAGCAGCTTCACATTCAGAAGTATTGCATATAAAGTCTCCAATCTTTCACGTCTTTCCATAGATTTTCCCAAGGATTTGGTTCTGGATCTTGACTGTCCCATTGTAGCTGTGGTTGATGTTTCAGGTCATCGTCATGCAAGATGATGAACCTCTACCATCGTCCAAGTCTCAACTCTTTTCTAGCATCTAAACATTTGTCTCGAACCCTGGCCCTCAGGATCTACTGCCCTGCAGGTTTTAGATGTGCCACTGCTTCGATACACAGCTGAATTAAATGAAGGGCTCCTTAGTAGCGCTGGACAATATATTTATTAATCACATTTTCTATCTATGACGATTGAACTTTTGGAATATTGAAAAACAAGATTCTCCAATCCATGTATTGATTTTCCATAATTCTACATGATGTCAGCCCATCATTAGCTGGTTACAGACATGTTTTAGAGGGTGTAAATATATGAACTTTTGAACTCAGGTAAAGGTGATTAAAATAAAAACTATTTGAAAAAAATGTCAGTGATGTGCTTTGTACAAGGCCTATATTATTTTAAGTATAGAAACAAAGAAAAAAAATAGATTCATATTTTAAAAATGTGAATTTGGCATGAAAAGAATCCCAATTAATTAATTGTATTATCATTATATATTATTTTTTATTTTAATTACCTTTTACATTTATTTTCTGAATTTAGTATAATTTTAAACCATATTGTCAGTCCCTTACCTCCTTTAATTTTCCCGAAACAGTTGAATAAAGTTTGATATCATTTTAACACCAGGGAATAATAGGGTTAAATGTTGACAAAAAACAGTTGTATATCGCCCAGCCTTACTTGTTACCCGGTCTGTGCCAAACTTGATGAAGTGCTGAAGAGGTAATTCAATCATTTCATTCAGCTGTATAGCAGGGATGCATCGGTAGATTTCAAGAACCAACGCTGGAGACTACTGCTTAAACAGGTTTTCTACCAGCACCGTCTGGAGATCAGCTCGATCCATCCTTAAACCTGCTTATTTTTCCCTACCTTAGGAAATGAACAGTCCCACGGCATAATGCCGCCACCACTGTGTTTTATTAGGGTGATGGTTTCCTCATGTGATCGACAGTGCGTATACTCTACCATACAGTGTTTTGCTTGAAGGTAAAAAAGTATATTTTTGATCTTCCATATTAGCTGTGTCCCTACAGGGTCTATGCTAGCTGCAAATGGGACATCCTACACCTTCTGTCAACATTCACTTTCTCCATTTCACTCCTCCATTTCCACAAAGACCAGATTTGTTAAGTGTGTATGATTTTAAAACCTGAGGATAGTTTTTTTTAGAGATACCGTGGTCCTCTTGACCAGGGTCTCCTCAAAGGACACTGTGATGCACATTTTAAAATGCCTGCTTCGTATGACTGCAGTTCAGCAGAACCCTGTTCATCAGCTATCAATGGTCACCCATATGTTGTACTTATTCTGATCTTATATAACACACAAGTTGACTCCATTTCCTGGTTCTATTGAATCTAAATAAAACCAAAAAAAGGATAGTAGAAGTCATCACCCTGGTTCTAAAGTCCTTACACTGGCTCCCTGTAGCTCAGAGAATATACTTCAATATACTTTTACTAGTTTATAAATCATTGAATGGCTTAGCGCCAAAATATGTTAAAGTACTATTGCCACCATATCAATCACCCAGACAACTCAGGTCATCCATATCTAGTCTACTAATCAACCCTAAAAAACAGAACCAAACACGGAGAAGCAGCTTTCAGTTTCTATGCTCCCCTTATCTGGAACACATTTTGAGATGACTGCAAACTGCTGAAACCCTGAGCTGCTTGAAAACAAAAACTAAAAACTAATCTGTTTAGAGCTACCTTTGAGTAGGAAATTTAATTCATACATATCATATGTTTTGTGTTCAATGGTTAATTGCTGTTTTTACTCTCTCTAATGTTCAATATCAAGTAATCACGTAAAGCACGTTGAATTACCACATTTTTGAAGGTGCACTATAGAAATGAAAGTACATTACCTTGCAACAAAGTTAGGAGGGGGTGAAACAAAGGCATGTCATAGATATTTTCCTATGAAAAAAAAATCTTCCACTTTACAGTTTTGCCCCATTTTGTATTGGTCTATCACATAATACATTTTTTTTTTTGTTCACAATGTACCAAAATAATGTGAAGTTCAAACAAATTAAACATTATACCCCTGACGTGGACTGCTGACAACTGAACCAATTCAGTAGGGTTTCCCAAACACACTGCCCTGCATGTTTTAGATGTTTTTTCCTGCTTTAAGTTGCCTGCTTCAGATGATTGTAGTTAAGTAAAAGCCTGTTATCACCAATACATTGAAGCATGGCGTCACCTAAAACACAGTGCAGTGTGCCTTGAGTAGCACGGTTGAAAAACTTTGCCTTAGAGTAGCCCTTCAGTGTGTCCGTTCTCAGTGTTATAATCCCAGTGTATTAGAGGCGTATTCTAGTTATCAGCATAGAGGAACTGTCTCATTTGTTTTCAATTAAGAGAGCTTAGAGGGTGCTTCATCACTCTAATTATGATTTACTCTCCTATACGAGTGCACTTGGTGTGACATTCAGCCAGCACCCAGGTGGGTGGAACTATCATACAGATAATGCACATCTGTATGTTTATGTGTGGGTGTTACAGCACATGTATATATGTGAGGTTTCTACAGGCATTCTGGAAGGAGAGTTTTTTGCACTGAGATGGGCCATTACGCATTTCATCCCATTATCACATCATTAGGTCTGTCGGAGATCCACCGGGGCTCCAGGTTCTTGTCCCCGTATCTCTTTAATGAAGATACTTAATGTCTGGCATATGCAACGGTTGACATAATGTTCCCGTCTTACACGATTATCTCATCGCCAGGATGTTTGTTGTGGGAGGGATATTGAGATGAATGGCAGCAGTAAAAATGGACACAATGTAAAAATATTAAAAGCTTGGAAAACACAGGAGAAAAACAATTTGTGTGTACCTGTGTGTGTACCTAAAGTGGATAACTTTAATACGCTAGGCATACACAAATTTACACACGACACCACATGCTAACACACACACAGTACAAACTACAGATCAGCCCATAGGATCTCCCCCTTTTCAAACAATCAGAGTTTTCATCAGGAAACGTTGAAGAGTGTCATCTTTCATCCTCGATGCTGCAAAACAAAGAGATGAACCTTGTCTGCAAAAAAACTCCATCCATCCATCCATCCATCCATCCATCCATCCATCCATCCATCCATCCAACCAACCATCCATCCATCTATCCATCCATGCATCCAACCATCCATCCATCCAACCAACCAACCAACCAACCAACCAACCAACCAACCATCCATCCAGCCAACGGCTGAGAATTCAGGATTTGGAAGTGAAAAATATGTAACCTCTAATATCGTCACAATGACAAGCAACTGCTATGTGCACAGTATGAGCTGTACCGCATAGTTCATGTTTGGTGAACCATTTATTCTTTGTCAATTTTCTTTAATTCTTAAAATAACAAGAGGCAAGGCCTAAGACATAAGAGATTCCCGCTTATCTGTGATCCGGAAATTACAGAATTTTCTGAATTATTTGTTAAAACAAAATCTGCCCATTCGCAGAAATTTGAGGAGCATATTTACAATTTTCTCGCAAGAAAATGTAACTTGGGAATCTGAAACACATGCAAAATATTTGGCACGCCATTGGCTAACGTTAGAAGTAGCCAGTTCATGTTCATGTTCAGTTCACATTAAGATCTTTTCTGATGATTGGCCATCAATAGCTGAGATAAGGAGAAGTGCTAAGAAGTTTTCCATTTTGCATATTAATGCAGAATAATGTATATATGGTGTGTGAACAATAAGTGTTTTCAAAGGGAGTCTCAAGTATTTTAATTATTCCAAGGTTGTTGTGGTCCCCAACCACATGGGCCCACTACATAGATCCCTTTGGTCCTTGCCAGTGCAGAGATTTAGGGGATAAAAACAAAAAGTGCCTGACAAATGAGAAGCAGGGAAATCATTGTTTGTTTTCGTTTCTGTCTGGTTAGGATGAGACCCTAACAGACCCTGATGAAGTTATTGTTTCAGGGTGTGCCAGGTCAAATCAAAAGTGACATGTGGTTTTAGAGGCAATTTCGGTGGCAGGGATGAGTGTGGTGTGGTGGGATAGAGGAATAGGGCCTCTGCATGACAAGCAATCACCGCTCCTAATATGACAGAGCTGGATGTGACACTGCTGCAGAGAACAGGCCGCGTGTGCTTCAACATGATGACTTATGAAATATGTCTGGGATGGTTTGTCTTTTCAAGAAGTGTGTGTTCGCAAAGATTTGTATTTACATATGCCTCCTCTATGTGTGTGAGAATGTCTTTGAGTGTGTGTGGTGGATAGCTGTGTACCACGGTCTGCACAATAATGGGGAGTCTATTGGAGCTATTCAGTGGGATTGGTTGGCTGCTGTATCTGTCCTCGGGGCTCTTAAGGTGATAGGCATTTAATGGGCAGCAGCTCATGGATGGGACCCGCTCGGGTGGGATGAGGTTATGGCAGTGCATGGAAGCCAGCTAGCTTCAAACGATTAAAGACATTCAGAGCAACACAAGGAGCCTTAATTAACCGCAGTGCAGACGCCGGAAGGGTCAGGATTTAGCAACAAGCCATAGTGAATGCTAAACCCAGACAATATACTGATATATGTGAGCTTTTTACTTAAATTGTGCATTCAAAGATCTTTTAACTAATAAAACAATTGATAAAGTCTCATAAGGAATCAGTCATTAAATAAGTCATTAAATGTGCAGTCTTCCTCATGACTATTCTTGGGGATGTAGCCATCCAGCAGCAATGAAAATAAATAGTGCTTCTGGATTGACTGCTTTGAAAATGACAGCCAATCACATGTCGAGTAGCAGTGCTAGGTTCCCAAGCTGCGTTTTCTTATGGCTATTTTAGAAAAAAATCATTTTATCTCTATAAAAAAGTCTGTGAAAAGGCTGATTTCCTCCAAATAATTTGGAAATATCTTGAATACTGATGCTTGAACAGGCAGGGGACCACTGTATTGCTATTTAAAAGTAAATAAATCTCACCGTTGTGGAAGGCTAACTGCTAGCAAGAAAGAGTCTAGTTTTAGCATTTTAAAACAACAACTCAAGCACAAATTGATGATGACTGTGGGTTACAAGCCTATATTCGCACAAAGTCACACCAAAACCAGACGTTTGGCAAGTTTAGAGCGAGCTTAAGAGTGCCTATCAGATTACCCATTGGACTTCCACCACTTCAGCTTTTTCTATTGTTATCTACAATCTGGGGACCTATAGCTAGCTATAACTCCATTTAAAAAAGAACTATCCATTTAAACACTCTGTCAAGGCATTTCAGACAATCTGTATCAACTGTTGAAACCAGATTAGAGTCTTTGATTTTCTCATCAAGACACCAGTTAGTTAAATCAGTGCCCACGTTTTAACAAATACATTATTTTTTAAGGGTTTTTGGAACATAGTGGCCTTTATTTGACAGTGGATAGAATTGTGAAGGGGAAGAGAGCTGTGGGAAGGCATGTGGCAAGGGTCGCCCGATACAGGACTCAAACCAGAGACAGCCGCATTGAGGACTGAGGCCTCTGCACATGGGGCGCCAGCACTAACCTCTATGCCACATGACGCCCCCACAAATAAAGTATTTTTAACAACATTGCTTGCAACAGTTTTTTTCACGTATCGCTAGTGCAGCAGCCACTACAGTCTCTTCTTCACTATAAGTGACAGAGAGACCGTACTGGCTGTCGTAGTTCCTGTCTGTCTTTGTGATGCCTTTCAGCTGACGCACAAGTTGATAAATCATTTAAAGCAAAGTGCTAGGTTAATAATTTAGTAAAGGAACTTTTCTGTCAACAAACTGCATGAAAAAATGTTCAGCAGGAGCAAAGTGTGTTTGCAGAAGAAAATATCTGTATGAGTCGCCTTTATCTTTACAGACAAAACAAAACTCTTGTTAAGACAAAATCGTCTGGGATGTCATTGATGAGTCAGTAGATTAGGACAAAATCTACATTTAGAGTGATTCAACTACGCTTTAAAGCGACATGTTGAATGTTTCAACATACAGATGATATAAATTTCAAGAAGTACCAAACTTGGACCAGATATCGGTAAATGCTCCCCCCCCCCACTTCTAACCAACGCACTCCTTTTTGTTGTGCTAGCCTGCAGCTTTGTTCCTTAAAGGTACAATCTGTTTAACACTACAATTTTATTGGTTGAGTTATTTTTTGCAATAAAACAAACATTATAAAAGGAATAAACATAAAGTGTCTAACCATGCTGGTGTGTGAGAATATACTGTAGCTTACTGTAGATCTATTGCCGTCCTTGAGGAGATACTTATAAAATTACCATAAATAGAAGGCTTTTTTTTCCTTTATTTATGCATCTCCTAGAAAATGAGCCGCAGGGGAACGGCCTTTTCTTTTTGCTCTATTGGCCCTAAACAGATGCTGCATAACATTCTGCATTAGAGCTGCAGAAATTAAAATTCTCAATGAAGCATTTTGCAATATGCAAACCAAGTATACACCCCAAAGCACTGAATGAGTCATCTGCCTTTTCCAGGAAATGACAAACTCTAATATTAAGCATGCATACAAAGCGAAGTATTTTGTCATTGTCAGGTCTGATCCTGGCATACAGTTCAAGAATACCACAAGACATATGATCTTAAACTCTAATCAGCCTTCGTGGGTGGTACAAACTAAACATTTGTATCCAGTTTAACCTCTTCTGCACAACATTATTATTATTTATCATTATTTGCCATTCTACATGAGTTACAAACGGATTTTCTGAAGTGTTTTAGCTTTCCCAACAGCTTGCTGATAATACTCACATTTCAGAATTTTACATCATAGCTTCCAAGATGACTTTCAGGATATTTCTGATATTTCTTAATTTCTGAAGCAGACCTTTCAGACTCTATGGCTTAAAGAGTTAATAACCGTTTTGTATTTACATTGACACAACAGTAAGATCTTCAGCTTTTCAAATTTAAACAAACACTGCTCTAAGTACTCGTCTAAGGTAATTGTGTTCTGGTTCTTTAAATTTGATAATACTTGCTACTTTGGCTCTAAGGAAATTACATTTTGCTCGAGTACATTAATCTAAATGTTACAGTTACTGATTACCTTGCAGAAGGCCGCAGCAATATAGCTGCATATCAGACCAGAGAGATTCTCTTCGTGGTTTTAAATGTACCTCTTTTTCTCGGCATGAATGGCCAGTCATTAACATCCTTTTAATCACAGTGTGAGAACATAACCTGTTTTAAATTATTCTTTATGGAATGTTTAAAGGAGAAGCTTCATCATCTGAGGTGAAAGTTACTACTTTGATTTAAACACTGTCAGAGGTTACATTTAAACCAATAACACTATGACCACTGACTGATGAAATGAAAGAGTTGATCATCTTGTTACAGTCGCAGTGGGCAAAATATATTACCATATACAGTGTGTTTTAGCTACAGTTCACCGTTGCAGTTTACATGTGTTTTGTGGACATTCAATAATTTCCCCGTATGGGTATCAGGCCCCTTGATATGGGCTATTCAATCCCTGTCACAACTTGGTTCGCATTGCCAACAGTAAGTTGGGCTTGTTGTCAGTGTGTGTTTGACTCATAGACTGTAAAAAAGAATAGACAGCGCCTCCTCACTCCTCCCCGTTTACCAGAATGACACACTTTCATGGGGGAATTCATGGAGGATTTACAGACTCCTCCTCCCCAGCTCTGACGAAGCATGTTCCTAAAAATGGCATAGGGGCGGGATCTTCACTGTAGACTCTGTCCTCGCGGGGCGTGTAGTTCGTTCGTAATCACGCCCATTCTGCTCTTTAGCTCTGATGCTAAACTTGGCTCGGCCCCCTCATTAATTATGCGAGATTTCGAAAAATTGTCTTACGAAAACCAGCCTGGTGCCCAGGTTTTTTATGAGCCCAGCGTTATCTCAGGAAGAATATGTAGCCATAGAAAGTTTAAAACAATGGGGAACCAGCATTAAAGTTGTTTTTAACGTGTCTAAAGTCCAATGCTTTTCATTGGGGGCCTAGCGGCCAAATGGAGGTACTACAGCAATGGAGGAGCAATGGCGGCATCCATGGTATGCGGTCACAAAGGAGAGCAGCTAGCGGCCATTGGTTCGACTCCACCCACGACTCGACGCAATCTGATGCGATTCCTTAAATATAAACCTTTAACTGATTGGAATATTTGTATAACTGTTCTGAAATGACATCTGTTTTAATTGGGACAATATAAATAAACTGTATTCAGTTTCATTGAAATTGGTACCACATGGGTTGTTATCGTTTGGTATGCTATTTTATAGTGCACCGCATTCAGGAGAGACTTTCTACGACCGCGTGGACTTTCACTGAGCCTGTAAGGTTAAACCCAAATGCCTAATGCGGCCTCATACCAGTACAACAACAAATATGATGCACTAGTATGTCTCATGCTTGTCGCAAGCAGTGATGTTTTTTTGTATGACAGTCAATGAACTGTGTTGTGTGATGCCAGTAGCTCCACCATAACTGAGCCATACCATTTTCCTAAAGAACTACAACTAAAGGAGACCCAAAAATGGTTTGGTACGGGCCAAACCATTTAACCCTATATGGGCACTTTTACAATGGAAACACTGAACTGCAACGACCCTGATCACATTCAACAGCAAATAAAACAGAAAAAAATAAAACATGTAAAACTGCTTTAGTTTGAAGGAGAATGAATGAAAAATGTGAAGTAAGTAATAGAAATTCTGGTTATCCATGTGAATGATTGTGCTTGTCTTCTGTCACACTTGAACTTTCTCCAAAAGACAAAGTGAAACATCTGAGCTGAAATTCCTGCTCTTGTCTTTGCTGTCTAGCAAACATTCTTTACCAAAAAGCCAGTATATTCCTTCTTCCTAAACAGGGCATGTGGGCAAAAGGACAGGTATTGCTTCAGGCGTTATCATCTGCAATCACCGTTGATAGCTGGATCAGGGATGAGGGCGAACTTAGCTGGCCAGGAAGCACTATGGAGAAACAAGCAGCACTCTGACTTTGATTTCCTGCATGAGTCATTGCAGTAATGACCCCTGCATGTCAGAGCAGATTGTATAGCTGGGCGAGAAGGGGGTATATTTACATTTTTAATGCACAGTGGAATGCAGCGTGCAGTACCACCACACCATAGCAGGCAGGTAATCAATTTGAAGAAAGCAAGAACTCCCCCCGACTGTACATCTCACGTCAGCTTGCCATTTTCCTCCTGATTCTCCTCTGAAAGAGGACTTACATAATGATATCAAAGGTTTAAATGAAATTATCCCTATTAAAACACTATTAAATATAATTTCCTTTTGCCCTCTGCTGGTGAATAGCTCCATGGTTACCTAGCAATTGCCTGAAAAGGAAAGATGACACAGTCAGAAGAGGTTGGAGTGGTGTTGAGAAAAGGGGGACACAAGATATATCATGGAGGAAAGAGGAGTGACATACAATGAATGAGGGTATAGTGGATAGAATGTCATCAAGACAAACTGTTAGAGGGAAGGCTTATAGGTTTGATATGAAGAAATAGAGAAACAGCACAGTTAGAGGCATGGCAAATGTATAAAATAGGAAGGAATAGAGAGAAGACTATAGATGGGTAGAAATAATCCACATTTATAGTGTAGTAAATGTCTACTAAGTCACTTCCACCTTCCAACCTTATATCTAAATGCCACCAACTAATGACAGGGTTAACTTTGTAATAAGAACATGCTTTTTATGACCTTATTCTGAAGCGAAAGCCTCCTGCTGTCTGTGTTCTGGGAGTCCTACTATTTGATCAGAGGAGGTGTTTTCATTTAGGGAAGTAAATGCACAAATATAACCTCCGTCCTCCATTTACTTTAAAGAAAAATATTTATGTAAAATGCTGCAGGAAAAAGCTGCTCAGGAAAATAAACAAATACAATTGATCAGAATCAATTATAAGATTGTTGGGGATCATCATATAATTATTAGGAATTATCCGGAAAACAACAGAAACATACGAAAACATCTGAACATTTTCCATAACATTAAGAATTTAGCTGAAATCGTGTTTGAACTAGCCAAATAGCATCCACAGTGACATGCTATAGTATGTATGTATGTATAACTGTACTGTTATACAAATAATGACCTGATTTTCCACTAGCGAAGTGCCTAGACTTATCAAAATCTTTGAAATAATGTGTTAAAGCAGATAGTCATTGGACAAGCTGCAGTTTTTGGTGTTCAAGAATTTTCTTTAATGGCAATATTATTTGCAAGGTCAGAGTGTAAGCAGGCCAGTAAAGATCTGACTATTTTACGTTTTTCATGACCGCTGCTGTTTCAAAGATTTCTTCTGATCACCAAATAGAATTTAATGCCAAACAAAGATGTATAAACAGAGTAAATACCAAAAGTAGTTTTCAAATAATTATTTCAACGTTTAAGGGGAGAAAAAGACCTATCCAAAGCAACCAACGAGAACAGGCTTATACTTATACATGTTTAGGTCAGTTGTTCTCTCTATATTGCCCTTAGGTATGAGTGGATGGGTACATGGTTGTTTGTCCTGCATGTTTCTGCTCAACTTTGTAATGGACTGGCTACCTGAACACGGTTTACCCTTCCTCTTGCCCACTAAGCGTTAAAGAAAAGCTAAAGGGCTTACTTACCCTGATTACAGTGAGCGTTCATAATTCAACAAGTGCATGCGGTGAAAGAAAGAGACTGGGCAAAGATTGTATTCATGGGTAAGCAAAACAACAGCGACAGCCCGCTTCACATTTGCCAGAAACATCCTGATGAAGTCCAACAACCAAGGAAAAATATTCTGATTGGACTGAAGATCCCAAAGAACAGCGTCTTAAAAGGGGTGGCACTCGTTACATCTAGCGAAAGTGTCAGGGATTTGCGGTGCGAGGTATGGACCCAGACGCAGAAGCAAGGTGCAGAGTTCTTTATTGAGGGTGAAGGATGGCGAGAACGAAGATAACAGGAGAAACACACAGTGGAAGGTCTGAAGTCCTGTAATGATCCGGCCGTGACTGAAGGGAAGTGGCAGGTTATAAAGAGGTGAGGTAAGGAGGATCTGGTGTGCGTGATTGGAGGCACAGGTGAGGGTGATGATGATGATGATGTGAGTGAGGGAAGCTGAGTGTGGAGTGAGGCATGACAGAAAGAGTACCCTTTCAAAAAATAGAACATACAGTATACACAACAATAGAAGCACATGTAATGTGACTCCTACTGAAGTCGTTTGATGTTTCAGGACCTAGAAAACATCTTGGTTTTAATGGCACTATTAAATCTACTCTTTACCAAAAAAATCCTGAAGGACAATGTTGACCATCAGTTTGCAATCTTAAAGGGGAACTAAGTTTCTTTCAGCCTACGCCATATTTATAAGCTGCACTATGTTCACTTACCCAGAAAGGTTTGGAGTGACATGAAGTCCTTCGGCAGAAGTTTAGATCCATTAGGATCAGCCTATAATGAACGTGCAACCTCTAAATAAGGCATTATCTGCCATAAAACTCCTTCCTTTCAACAAAGTTAAGTTATGAATCATTAACACTATTCCCCTGTGTGTTCTGAGCGTCTCTGACCTGCTTTGTTGTTCTATATAGGGTTTTTTATTGACTTTTAGTCAAACTGATTCCATCCATCCATCCATCCATCATCTTCCGCTTATATGGGGTCGATTGCGGGGGCAGTAGCCTAAGCAAAAAGACCCAGACCTCCCTCTCCCCGGCTACTTGGGCCAGCTCCTCGGGAGGAATCCCGAGGCGTTCCCAGGCCAGCTGGGAGACATAATCCCTCCAGCCAGTCCTGGGTCTTCCCCTGGGTCTCCTCCCGGTGGAACGTGCCCAGAACACCTCACCAGGGAGGCGTCCAGGAGGCATCCTGACCAGATGCCCAAGCCACCTCAACTGGCTCCTCTCGATATGGAGGAGCAGCGGCTCTACTCTGAGCCCCCTCCGGATGACCGAGCTTCTCACCCTATCTCTAAGGGGAGAGCCCCCCAACCTACGGAGGAAACTCATTTCAGCCGCCTGTATCCGCGATCTCGTTCTTTCGTTCACCACCCAGCGTTTGTGACCATAGATGAGGGTAGGAACGTAGATCGATCGTAAATTGAGACCTTTGGCTTTCGGCTCAGCTCTCTCTTCACCACGACAGACCGGTACAGCGCCTGCATAACTGCAGACGCCTTACCAATCCGTCCATCGATCTCCCGCTCCATTTTTCCCTCATTCGTGAACAAGACCCACAGATACCTAAACTCCCCCACTTGAGGAAGGACCTCATCCCCGACCCGGAGAAGGCACTCTACCCTTTTCTGGCTCAAGACCATGGTCTCGGATTTGGAGGTGCTGATCCTCATCCCAGCCGCTTCACACTCGGCTGCGAACCGCTCCAACGAGAGCTGTAGATCACGTTCAGATGAAGCCAACAAGACCACATCATCTGCGAAAAGCAGAGACCCGATCCTGAGGTCATCAAAACGGATCGCCTCAACACCTTGGCTGCGCCTAGAAATTCTGTCCATAAACGTTATGAACAGGACCGGTGACAAACTGATTCCAGCTTACAAAAAACGTGAACCATATGATTTGTGCAGTCGCAAGTTCTATCTAAACGACCACTGTTGTATAGCACAGAGGGAAAATGCTGCCCCGTCCACAACTGAGATGGCAGACAACAGTGAGGTAAATGAAATCAGTGGTTGGTGTAGTTGGATTAAAAACTTGAAAAACAGCCTGGATTTGAACAACAAAGCACCTCTGAGCATTCCTAACTCCCAGGGGAATAGTGCTAGCAATCATGACAAAATATGTCATGAAGGAGTTTTGTGGCAGAATATGCCTTATTAAGAGGATGTGATGTGGGTGCCCCAACGATTCATATTATACATAGATACGCTGGTTGCGAATGCACCTAAATATCTCCTGGAGGACTTCACATCACACCAAACGTCTGGTTTAGTATATGAACATACTGCATGCTCTAAACAATGTCCAGGTTAAAAACAAACTGTGCTGTAGGTATGGTAGAGCAGCAGGGTAAGGAAGTCTGACTTTAAATCTAACTGAAATGCCGCAGTGAGCTTAAACAGGCTGCTCATTCTTGAACAATTTCCAGTCTCACCCAATCAAGACTTCTTCAAAGAAGAGTCAACAAAATTCCTCTACAGTACAGCGATTTAAGGTAATCATTACATTTACTTTGAGTTATATAACTTCCTTGTCGGATGGGTAAAATATATTTTTTTGTAAAAGATTCCAATTATTGCCAATACTAGATGGCAACTTTTTGCGCCAAGGGTGGCATGGCATACGGGAACGTTGGTTGGGATATTTTTTCCTTAAAGGGGGGTATTATGCAAAATTGACTTTTTGACATCTAACATCTTGATAACATGTCATTTCCTTATTAAAAACATGCCTGACGTGTTGCTTTGACTCATCAACTTATGTTTGAATACTTTTTGAGTCTCTACTGGTAGTTGAAACCAGGGGGTTTCAACTACCAGGGTTGAAACGCCTGCTCCCACCTATCTTCCCCTTTTCCACCTATCTCCTCCCCCTACCTGACTGTAGCTTACTCAGCAGCCGAGCTGCTCTGCCTGCAGC
Source organism: Apricaphanius iberus (assembly GCA_028564705.1). NCBI lineage: Eukaryota > Metazoa > Chordata > Actinopteri > Cyprinodontiformes > Aphaniidae > Apricaphanius > Apricaphanius iberus. The sequence continues at coordinate 1,226,803 of JAPXFQ010000075.1, read as the reverse complement.
CCTCCCCCTTCCCTCCCCACTCATCGCCAGTAGAGCAGCTAGCAGCTGCTACAGTTAGCTTAGGCTAATTGTAAGGCTAAGAGTTTGGACTTCAACTTTGGAAACAATCCTAGGCCGAAAAAGATATGTTATCTTTGCGCAAATCACTTCACAGAGGACTGCTTTCTCAACTAAAGCCTTTTTGATTGTGGATCAATAAGAAGATTCACCATAAAAGCAAGGCTACTACATCGGAACCTGTACAGGTAAGAAGTGTGACTTAGCATTACTAACTCCTTTATGCTTTATGTTTCAAGGCTTTTAGGTTGTAATGCAAAACGTAACTTTATATTTCTGTGCTTTTATGGTTACAATGCAAAACACAGCAGCACAGTTGATTGAATTGCTGGTTTCAGTGCAAAACACATCTTCATTTCTCTCTATATTTGTGATTTCAATGCAAGACTTGGCTTTATATTTCTGTGTTTTTATGCTTTCACTGCAAAATGTAGCTTCACAGTGATTAATATTCATAAAAGGGGGCAAGGTGGTTAAATATTATAAAGCTGACATGTCTTGTAAAAGCTTCTGAATTCTCTCTGGTTCTTCAAAAACCCCACCTTCAGGATCGGATATCTGATCAGTTGCGTGTCGTCTCACAATCTCTTTTGTTGCCGTTGTTCACCAATGTGATTTTTTCCTTAACACTAAAATGCAACACACTGAAAAATTCTGTAAACTATCAGAGTCCGACTCCACGCGCATGCTGTGATAATAGCATATGATAATAGTATATGACGTTCTGCATTACACCAAGGGTAGGAGGGCTTAGAGAGGCTCAGGTGAATATTAAGGTGTCAAATATGGAAGTGATGAGAAAGCAAATGTCTTTAAGGTGGATTTTGATAAATACAGGATTTTAAGAATGACTTAGAGTAAAAAAAAACTCTGAGTGTGCTATAGAATGGTACAATGTGCCTGGAAGATGCATAATACCACCCTTTAACAAACAAAAAATAAGTAAATCAAATAAAATGTCTAATATTAAAATGTGTGTACGTGTGTAATGTGTGTATTTAAATGTGGTAAAAAAAGTTGAATCATAAGCAATCTGTAAGGGGGCAGATACTCCAAGGAAACCACTGAAGCAGCAACAACCTGCATATCTGGCACTGACAGCCCATAAGATTTCATAAATCTAAACACCAATGAACCTTCCTTTTACCTTTGTGCACTATTTCTACTTTTGTATTGCCAGTGTAGCTTACCTTACAGTATTGTAATCTCTCTTAACAAATTCCTCAAAGCTGGATGACGAGTTAATTTCCAAGTCCAAAGAACCTGTTAAGCTGGTGCGCTTTTGCACACACCAGCTGCATACACCAGTGTGATTTTGTAGGTAGTGTGATTGTAATATTTTCTCATTTTGGTGACTGTTTACATCCTACCAGCATCATCAGGTTCATTTCCACCAGAGCCATGGGAGTGCAGTTTGGCTGACGGAGAACATAGCTGCTAATGAGAGCGCCTTTATTACCATCATGAAGCATTGCCTTTTGAAAAACATTGAAAATGTGCAATAAGGATAAAGAAACAAGACTATGGTCCTACACAAAGCTGGACACCTGGTTACTTTACAACAGGATGTACCATTAAAAGGGTACATGGTCGACAGTTTAGAGACAGCGGGGAGCTCCCTCCTGACCCAAAGCATGAAGCCTCACCCCCACCCCCCACAAAAGCTACTGCAGTGGCAAAATCGCATTTCTAGCAGCAGATTTGCATTGACACGCTATCCTCTTTGGCTGTTTTCTTTCTTAACAGAGAGAAATGGTTCGTCTCAGATGAGCTGTGGTCGGTAATTACCAGCTAAGCTGAGCCAAACTAGAGTGTGGGCCGGGATTGGGCCACGCTTGGGTTGCTAATGCACAGATTGCCTGTCGGAGGCAGAAATATAATGGCTGCATGTCTGCAACAACCCCCGGAATGTACTGTAGGAGCAGAGTAGACGACTGATGGGTCTGGTGCCGCCAACCTGGGGGAGATGATTACTAAATGGAGGCAGGGGGAATCGAGGAGGGGGGTGGGGGTATGAGGGGCGAGGTAACGGATGATCTAAGTGCGCAAGAGGGAAGGTGAAAGGGACTGCAGCCGATGAGAGCGGCATCTCTCACCGTTGTCATTACCTCTCTCTCTCATACACCTTCAACTCCTGTTATCTCACAGAGAGAAGGACCATCAAGTGGTTGGGGAGGTACTTCAACCTGAAATGTTTTTCTCTTTGGCGATTTGCAGGGTGGGAGGGATGGCCCAGAATTCACCTCTGTCAACAACCCACTTGTTTGTGACGTGCAGAGCAGAAAATTGAACTGTTTGTACTTGGGGTCTTTATGGATTTTTTTTCTGTTGTTGTTGTTGCTCAAAAATACTTCATGTGCCTACTGAATTCTGAATTTCTTTTCCTTTTTCTTCTAGCGGAATCAACACAAAGAGCTTCCCTAAGACAATAAGGGTGGTGTGAGTCAAAGAAGCCAGTACAATCGGGGGTGGGGTGGGACGCCGAAAAAGTCGAATATGAAGTGTTTTCAAGTTATCTGCTCAGCACAAGGCTCTCTTAGGGACTTAAGTTTTTATATATATATATATATATTTTTGAATTTTTTTTTATTGGGGGGTCTGGGGGGTGCATTTCACAGTAGATGACGAAGAACAGAAGATTCCCGTCTTTCGCTTACTTGCCCCCTGTTCTGCGGTCATGAGCTAGCAGGTACAAATTCATTTAGCTTCCCCCGATTTGTCTCAAATGGTGCCATGATAGTAGTGAGAGATCAGATGAAAGGACAAGATAATAACTCAGCGGGGGCCAGAGTACATCACCGGGGGTTCCCTGAAAGAAGAAGGCCTCAAATGGATCCGCTCTCAGCAGACTCGGCTGTTGACCAGATGGACCAGAATCTCCTAAATGAAGTGGGGATGATCATGAATAGGAGATTTGGACGAATGCCTGGCTTGGAGATTTGATTTGGGCTCTGGCCTCGCACCGAGAGGAAAGGACTTGATTGCTTTTGATTAGGGATAGGGGAAGCTAATACATGACTATTCAATTGTGAACATTAAACCTGGTTCTTCAGCCTAATTCATGGGCCACAGAGAATCCACTGCTCCTTCAGTCTCATGTGGCTCGTCATCAGGCTGCTGGTAAGCCATACAGGGATGATTTCTTCACAAGAACATGATGTACAGATAATAGTGTTTAGGCAATGTTCTGCAAAAAATGGCGCCAAGGCGTCAAAAAGGGTTTTATTTCTTGTTGGTATGTAAGTTTGTCTATAGCTCTATTTGGAGAAAGGGATGCTGAAACATTGGCTAATAAGACAGTAGCCACTTTGACAAAATAGACAGGTTGCAGTGATTTTAGATGAAGCTTGGTTTTGAAAGTCAAAGAAAGAAAAAAGATTACCTGAAAGTGAGGGCATGGGAGGCGAGGGATATAGAGAAAACACCTAATGACTGATCCATCGCCCAGTAAAGGGGTTGCATCTCAGTAAGTTTTGTCTCAGATAGAGCCGTTAAAAACTTTTGGGACTTTGGATTTTTCCCCTTCATTGCTTTTCTGTAATTGCTGCCGTTTTGAATTTAGTCAGCGGGCACAGAGTGGGCAGGAGATGCTCTCTCTGATCTGCCTCACACACAGTATGGGAGATTGGATAAGGGCTTCGGAATGAGATCTAGGGAGACAGCACAGCTCTCTCCTCTAGGACTGCGGGCTCCAATGACTTCCATTAAATCATGGTGTGACCAAAATACTGATTTGTCAGGGAAAAAGTAAGCGATTAGCTCTCTTATTTTCCTTCTGTCCACACAGGAGTATAGCAGTATGCTGCCGTTAACAATGGAAGTGGAGGTTGAAAAGATCGTAAACAATTAATGAGGCACCATAGCATTAAAATTCCAACAGTGAAGCGGCAATGCTTTCAAATCCTAGGTTATTTTCCTATATATTACAAACCAGAAATATTTAAATGTATGTTTTGTTGCTTTGACAACGCTTCAAACGTATCTAACCTTTTACATTGATGTTCCACGCAAAAGAGCACTGGGAGTATGACTGTATTGACAGCTGAACCAGTGTGTGTGTGTGTGTGTGTGTGTGCGTGCGTGAGACTGGGCTGCACATTGGTCAATTTGACACCCAGATCTGCCTAAATTAAACAACAAAGTAAATGAGGTTTTACATTGTAGGACCCTTTATGTTTGAGACAGAACAGAAAATAAAGAAGATGTAAAAGGAAAATTCATTTTATGCACGTCAAGACATGCCTGGAATTTATAAAGCAGACATGTCAGCAGAGAGACAAATGGTGCGATCCAGTTATCTCTTCCTAGTTGGAAAGTGGGAAATTTCCCAGTTGTCTTACGTCATTTCACCGAGACACGCACCTTGATCGTTTTATACTGTCTTGTTGATAGGCCGAGTAGAGCGTACCACTCAAGGAGCAATGATGGCTGCGCCCGTAGTTGGGATGTATTTTCTTTAGATTTGTACTATGTTGGTAATTTCAATGTTCTTTTGAAATGCTCTTACACACTTGACTACTTTGCTGCTTTAATCCGGTCACCAATTTATACATTGCACGGTCTTGCTTTGTGTCCAGTACAATATAAAGCTTGGTTTTTCATGCTGGTCTGCTAAAGATGCTATGTCGCTGGTAATAACAATAACAATGACTAGCCTGCCCCCTGCAGCACTATGACAGCTGCTGCCCTGATGTGGTCTGTGTTCTTTCCAACTCTGCGGCCACAAGGACGAACTGAAATGCTATAACTGGAGAATACGACACGTTCTCGCGTACAGCGGCTCGTCCGAGACCTCTGGATACCAGAGTTAATGTGGATGAGAGAATGTCCAAACACATTAGAATAAAATTATAGGAAAGGTTTTATTTTCTTGTACAGGGGTGTCCAAACCTTTTGCCTTGTTTTCCAAAATCAATACGTTGAAAGGACTTGTGGGCCACAAAGTATGTTGGATGTTAATGGTTTTACCACGAAACTAAAATGAAAGAAGGAAGTTGTTAGGTAAATAATAATGTATTATTATTTTCTTAGGGTGTCTTTCTTTATCACATAGTTCAAATGTACTTTTTAAATGTCATTTGGTTTCAGTCATATGCTCCTTTGCATGACATCCTGTTCTTTTAATATGTTAATGACCTGTGACTGCAGAGGGGATTCCCCTTTGAGGCCAGGAGTGACCAGGAGACTAGCTGAGAAGCTGAGAGGAGGAGAACAGACAGATACGGTCAACCACAGTATTCTCCTGGTCTCCTACTGCAAAAACCTATCCTATCTCCCTCTGCAGAGCTCAATTGATTGCAATATCTCTCCGACCCCTGTGTGTGATTCTTTCCAGGTCAACCACTATTTTTTTTACCTAACAGAAGTAATGGTTAAAAGGACATTTGCCCCCTGAGTAAGCACTTGTCTAGTTTAATATTCCCCAGAGTTAGATAAGTTAGTAAAAATAATTTGGTGGTGGAATGCCCCTTTAATAGAAGATAAATATGGTACTGTCCCTTCAATGTTCCATTTCAAGAAGAATTTACTGCATCTGTAATAATCTGGGCCTAAAATAAACTACTGCAGTTCGGAAACCCCACCTGTAGTTATCAGGCACAGAGACTGCTGCTAACTGTGCTAATTACCAATATGAGTTGCCAAAGATAGTTTAAAATGTTAACCCTAAGCAGTTTGTCTTTGCAGAGGCAAAGAGCTGTACACAGAGCTGTACTCAGACGCAGAACTATCCCAAGCAACACACAGCTTTCAGTATGGGGAGGATGTGTTAACATCAAAGAGTGCAGCTGAAATACCAGTCATTAAAAGTATGATGTTCAAAGCAAATCATTAAGTGTTTAAAAGAGAAAGCCAACTTCTTTTTGTTTTTCTGCACATTAAATTGCAATTGCACTGATTTAAGTTATGATACACTTTTTTTGATCGTCATATCAAAACAGGGAAAAGGCAAGGCTATACAAGAAGGACAGGTTATAACAGACAAAAATGTCCCCAGATAAAAACGTTTAACTCTGAAAGAAATTTAGCTCCATTCGAGTTTAAGAGTGTAAACCCAGTTAAATATCAGACTATGGTCTGTAACACACTGCAGATTGCTGTAGAGGAGACCCACAGGGCTGATTGTTTGTCACACTCAGATTCAGAACCATTAAACACCAGTCAAACAGAACACAGACTGGACCATCTGGTGTTTAAATGATAGACAGACAAGTATCATTCAAAAAACCAGTCAGCTCACTCAACAAGCACCATACAGAATAGAAATATCCATTTCCTTAGCGGTGAAAACAATAAATGTTAAAGGGACCTTTATTATTTTTTTTTGTTTGTTTTGTCTTAAGTTTACTGTAATTATCCAGAGCTGATGAGGTCAATTTGGAGTTCAAGCATTTCCTGTGTTTTAACCCTCTGAGTCTTGTGTTAACAAACAGGAGAGCACAAGTTGAAGATGTCTTCACATAGAGATTTTTTTCTTTTAGCAGGAGTTAGAACAGGGTTAGCATTTGTTTAGTTTTCGTTAAATGCAACGACCTGTCCAAGTTCTTCCAAATACCAATGTCCGGGTTCAGTTAAAAATCATTTATAACAAGTTTAGAACTGAGGACTCCAGGACTTTTTTTTACTGTCTCAGTAAGGCTGGAAAACTTTGCCAATTTCTGGAACGTCCTGGGAGGAGTCCTCAGTGGTTAGTGTGGGTAGAGTTTGATTTGCTGTTGGTGGTTGGATTCTGCTTCGAGGTTTTTTATCTTGAAGTTCTATCCGCTTTATATTCTGATTTACATATAAAAAAACTTTAACCCTTTGAGCCAAAAATGTCCTCTAAATTTCTTTCAATGTTACCTAGACTTGTACAGACACCACAATATGAAAATAAGAGCAACTCTTTGTGCATGCCGTGTGTGTGACACTTCTTTAATGTATCCAATTTTTACTTGAAATTAAAATATTAAATCTTTAATATTCGCTATATCAAACTCTTAACTTATGCAGCAATGGGAATGTTTACAACTAATTACTCCTATTATTCTCTATCTATTGACAGATTTCAAAGTAGAGAAGAAAGAGAATAATAGATTCAATTTAAGCTCTTTCTCTTCAGAGTTATATGGCTCACAGATCATTTCATAAAGTAGCTAAGTCATTTTTTATTGATTCACTTTTTCATCCAACTTTAATATCCCCATCCTTTTTAATTCAGATTTCTGTTCTAACTATTCTCAGCCAGTGGTTTTGCACCACAGGAGATCCGAGAAGTCAGTTTATAGTAACTGTTTATGAATACAATTATGGTTTTTATTTTTCCATCAAATAAAAAAGCGAGCAGTTCATTTATCTTGTGTGTTTGGTGCAAAAGATAATTAATTTCTCTCTCTGAGAAATGATTTTATCTGCTAAATCCATCCTTTCAGATTACAAAACTGTTTAAAAGAAAACCCCAAAAGCCAACCGTCTTAACTCGTAGCTTGTGATCATCTCAATGCATCACTAATGAGGAAAAGAAGCAATTCATATATAATTATTTACTCCTGTAGGGTTAACTGAATTCTTCTTATCTGGAAGAATCAACCACCTTCAGCAGCACAAACACACAGCACGATACAGAGACAGAAAGGTTGGGACATTCGGTACTCAAAGGGTTAAAGAATAATCAGTTTACTGGGACCACTTTTAGGGTGTAACACCGGTGCGGGCAAAAGGCGCCCGGTTGGTGCGCAGGGTGTAGATTTCATACAAAAATGGTCCCTTTAACTTTTAGTGGCTTTCAATGGAGGGTGGGGGGGGGGGCTATAGGGGGTATGTTCTAGAAAATCCAGTGCAAGAAAAAAATGTTTTGTAGTTTTCATTCAGCCAACATTCAGCAAACAAACGACACAGGAAGGAAGCGGGTTTACATGTGGTCAGGTTATGTTGGGTTATGTTGGGTTATTTGGAGATTAAAGCTCTGAAGAGATGCAGCCCCAATTTAGGGTGCTTTGGATAAGAACCCCTGAATGTGGCCTCATTAAAAACGAAAGATTTCTCTTTGGATGCCAGCAGAGACAAAAAGAAAGAAAACGTAATTTGAAAGAATTGCTTAGTTTCCAGGTGAGCGAGTAGCAACATGATAGCTGGTCATTGCTCAGCTTGATAATTCTGCACTGGGTTAAAAGTGGACTTTCAGGTCAGAAGCCAATCACATTTGCCCCTGCTGCATGGAACTGCACCTCCTCCAGAGCTGTGGTTAACGGTAGGTTAGGCGCTTGATCATTAGTGGAGTTAAAGGGATTTTATTACCTTTTTCGAGTAGCCACTCATCAACTACCCGACCAAGTCGGTATGGGATTCTTTGTCTAGCAAGAGCCAGGCGCTCATTATCAAAGTTCCCTTTAAGAAATTTGGAGAAGACAAATGAAAAAACAAATAGGTCACAGGCAAATCTGGAAGTTAAGAAAGTTAGAAGTTAGAAGGGTAAGATAGCAAAGGTTTAGCAGGTTATGAACTTTAAATCAGCTTTAGTTAGGACAGGAAGAACTTGATGTTGTTTTGGGCTGCTTTGTTCGGTTAGCAAGGTTAACAACATTCTAGTTACCTTGAGTTTAAATTGTTATTTTAGTTTAATCTACTGTCATGTTAAACAGATTTAAAAGGGATTTAGAAGTAAAATAGCTACAGTTTTTAGAACTTATCATAGCTCTCAGCTAAAGTGAAAAAACATTAAAGAAATCGTTAGCAGTGAAAAGGTACGTTAAGCGAGACCTGGGCACAAAACCAGCAGTCAACACAAGCACAATAGGAAAGAAGAAAGCAGAACAAGACATCTCTGTTTCAGAAGTGAAAACATTCATGTTTCAGAAGGAGCAAGAGATAATCGCACAGTACAAAAAACACATTTCATGGTTGTTCTCAAGGAAAGCGCATTAAAGTTCCCATTGCAAATAAAGAGTTTTGCCGAATAGCAAAACAGCACCTCCTAAATTCGCTTTGAATCGCATTTCCCCTTTTTCACCGCAAGCAAAACAGATGTGAAGTGAATCTGGTGGTACGCTTTTTTTTCTTCTTCTTTTTTTTTTCAGTGTGCCCCCCCCCCCTCCACACACACACACACACACACACACACACACACACAAACACTCCTCCTCATGCATTCATGGAGCACTTCTCATTGGCACTTGGCAATTAGCAGCACTTCATCAGCGTGTCAAAGAAGTTTCGTCGCTGCTGCGGCAACTTATTATCCCTCACTTCACTTCAATCAACCTCTGGGTCACGCTGCGTGCATATTCAGCACTGTCAACAGAGACGGCGCTGAAATTGGGAGAGATGATGGGCTGATGGTGACCAGGCTGGGGGGGTGGGGGGTGGGGTGATCATGTCTGAGGTGCTGGATTAATTAGAAGCTATTGTCCCAGTCAAAAAGGCAGTCTTAGATTATAGGATAAAAACACAAAGAGCTATGTTTAGACAATGCCTTCTTCGTAAAAAAACCCCCAAAAAGTTAACCCATGAAAACAAAAAACATACTGTACATATCTTAACCTAACATAGAGCCTGGTTTAGTCGGGAGATCTGAGAACGCAGAAGGTTTTGAAGGTTGGAAAGCTGCTGATGAAATTATTTGCAGAAAGTGTGTGTGTATGGGGGGGGGAGATCGGGGGGTCAGCATCTCAGCAGCAGCAGCATCCTATCTGGATGTAGGATGATGACTCTTTGATTTAGTGCCACTGCCCCGTGCTGCTGCAGAGATCTAAAATAGACAACCTCCTGCTTCTGCAGTACCTACTTCCACTCCCCAGGGGTCTCCCTACCCACGCCTGCCTGCGTACACAAAACCGCCTCAGATAAGCAAAAAAAAATAAAAAAAGAGATGTGTTTGCATATGCATTGTGTAAATTCTGTTGTCTGTATGTGTGTGAGCAGGAGGGGAATGACAGAGAGGATATAGAAACTAATGGAGAAAGAAAAGCAGGGGAAGGGAAGAAGGGTAAAATGAAAGGAGGATAGAATGGAGAGCTAGTAGGCTTCCTTATATTATAAAGCATGAGCTGGAATCATCCATTCAGTTCTCTTCTGTTTTGAAGCTTTTTTGGGGGGCTCTACCTCTTCTTTTTGAAAAACCGGTTGTTTTAAATTACAAGTAACAAACCACAGGGCAGCGATTACAGGTATGCTTTGACATTGCACTTAAGATTAAACGCGGTTCTGCTGTGCTTTTCTGGAAAAGCAGCACGGCAATTATGGCCCTAACACGAGGCTGCTTCGGTAATGACACGGCCACTCTGCTGCAATCACTAAATTAGACAGACAGAGAGAGAGAGGGAGAGAGGGAAAAGGATGCTGGTGGCAGCAGAGAGCGTTGGAGGGAGAAACGGGGTGGAGTGGGGCAGGCCTGCTGAGGTTGCAGAGATAAAGCAAAGAGGAAAGCAGGGAGATGATCCTTTGTGGGTGTATGTTCTCCACCTCCTGCTGCATCTTCTGTCATCTGCAACTACATCTGAATCATCCTGCTACCTCTAGGAAGCTAACCCTGCTCTATGTACAATCCATTTTATCCCCTCTAGTGGCAGGGCTCAGACTTTACACTCAGGATATTACCTTTTTTCTTCTACTTTACTGCAAAATAAAAAATACAATTGATCCCCTTTTTTCTGTTATTTGGACATCCTTTCCCTAATCCATTTTCCCATGTCTTACTCACTTATTCCACCCATCTTGCCGGCTCCTATTCCTTCTTTTCCGGCTTGTCCCTCCCTTGTTCTCAAACAATCCTTCATCCACGCTTCATTCTGTCCTTTCGCTCACCCTCCTGCCAAAATCCATTTCCGTCTCTCCCTGGCTAGTAACTTGCACGCCCCATTCTCTCCAACTTTCTCGTCTTCCGCCTTCCTTCATCTCCATTATTTCCTGTCTTCTTCCTTCCTCTTTGCTCGTTTTTAACAATTTCTCATTTCTGTTTTGGTCCATTTTTTCCCCCTCAGAATTATCTCTTCTTCATTCTAACTCATACTTAAACTCATATTTTTACCCACATATTCCACCTTACCATGTAAGGTTTATTACCTCGGGATTACCAGTAGCACACTGTGGCGTGGTGCTTTCCTGCTATCTATTACTGCCAACGAGTGCAGCGGACAAAGTAATAACTGCTAAGAATACAAAGTGAGTGTACTGTATGCGGATGTATGTGGGTGGGTTCTCTATTAAAGAGCAGCATGCAGTAACATCCGGATTTCCCCATGACAGTGGTTTCACTTATCTGTGCAAAATACTGAAAGAAGGTGTGGAAAGAAGAAAGCATTAGGGATGGAAACTAAAATAACACGTGACAAGAACTGCAACAAGATCCTGGTCAGGCTTTTGCCTCCTCGGGTAATCTACATTCCTCTGTGTCTTGGCTCTGTGTTTGCATCTGTTTGGATCCGTGGAGAAATCTGTCATTCTGAGCAAACCAGTGGAAAGGTTCCCCACTAGCTGAAGCCTGCTCTGCATCAGAATGGAGGAGAGGATGGGTGGTGAGGGGGTGGGTGGTATATTGAACAGCTGGGCCCCACTCCATTTCCCCATTCCCAGAACTCTTCACTTTGCTTGATATGAAACTAGATTATTAGACCTTGCACTCAAGGAAGTCTGATTTACATGGGAGGAAAACAAACTAGCAGAACATAAAGTGGCTATTAGATGTCAGATATATACTTTTTCTTTTCGTTATTAGCTCCCCACAATCAACCTGCATCCCAGTGGTTTTCATAAGTCTTAATATATGTGTCTTGAATTTTTCCAATTTTTCCAGTTACAATCAGGACAAGAGAAATTAGAACACCATTGTGAATTAAGTTGGAATCAAGCAATGTATTGACCCAAGACAACCAGAGGACGGTGCTGTAGGCTATTAACTGGGACTTTTGGTGGCAATAAAAACAATACTTTGATACGGTTGTATCAACCACCAATAATCATCACAAAGAAGCTTTTTGCAGACATGATAAATACTTGTAAGAAATACACACAGAGAAGGAAATCACAAAGGTTTTCAAATTATTTTTGGATTTTAGACGAAAGACTTGTTGTAGACTAGTTTTTTTATAGGAGTGCATTTATTGGAAACTTTTATATGTAAAAATACTATTTATGTTTGGAATGGCTCTGTTCTATCAATGCTATGAAAGCTTCAAATGGTGAGTGTTTGGATAAAAACAATAACTGTGTCTACAGTCATGATTTAATCGTTGATTGCTATACATCATTGGAATCTCAAGAATCGATGCCGATAAATATATATAATATGTATAGGTAGAAAGGGTGTTGCAAAAATGGCAGATTTGATTGAGAATTATGAAATTTACCACCAATGACATCTGAAATCCCCAAGGGGTAAATACATGGCACGTATTTTTATTCAGCCAAATTCATGAAATGCTTCTCAGATTTGTCTTTGTAATGTACTTCTCCGTAGGCATTTTCATAAGACAAAAGACACACCTTACTGGTATATTTGGGTAATATTCCCAGCACGGTGTGTCTTATGACTGGCAGTATGGCATTGTGGGAATATTGTGGCATTCCTACTGGCAACCTTCCTAGTAATATTACCAAGATATTGCAGCAACGCTGAACTTATGAATGAAGATGACTCCTTGACTCAAAAGAAGGTGATGATGTGTGGAATGCGCGCTTAGCCCTGACCGACAACAGTATTTAAAATCCAAGTTAAACATTGGAAATTAATTTAGGAGTTATAAACTATATTAGGTGAGATGGCAAATTGGAGTTATGCAGAGCTTCGGGAGCTTCTGGCTTTTACGATGCTTACACACCAAACGCGACAGAAGCGACCAGAGAGTCAGGTTTACATGTAAAGTCAAAGGGGGAGCGTGATGAAGCGATTCAGGCGCGACCGAAAATACGCGCTGTATTTTATGTTTTAGGTGAAATCTCAACTACAGCTTCAAGTCGCGCCACCACAACCAAGCTGATGAGTGTCAGTGATGCTGTGACTGAGTGAATGGAGTCACAGTATCAGCAGGACATGAGAACTGATAAACACCTTGGCTAATCACCCCAAACTGCATGACACCAGCTGTTTTCTATACAGTGACAGAAAAAAACAAAAAAACCCATTATAAAGATGTTAAACTATTTAGACTGGAATGCTCTTAAGAGGTCGGTGGCTCTGAAAAGAGTCGTTGTGGTCGCAAAACAGCTTCCTCACCCGGACACCCAGACCTGGTAGTGTCTCCACCAAAGCACATCCCGCGGCGCTCACATATAAACTTTTACTAACAGCAGACAGATGGACAGCTGCTCAGCTTTGTGGTTGGTGTGGCGGCGGGGCAAAGCTCGGACCTTCACGGCACAAACTGGGCAAGGAGCTGGGGTGTTTATTGATCCTTCCTCTGCTGCTCCACTGGGTCTACCCCCGCAGCAGTGGCCCCGACAGTTAACGTGGTCAGCTCATAGACCAGAGTCCACTGGGAGCTCCAGGAAGGTCGGGAGAAGGAGGGAGAAGGCCAACGAGCGGTCCCCATTAGGACACTTCCACATTTCCGCTTCACGCGTGTGAAAACGGCATATTTTAAAGCGCGACCTGTTTGCTTTGTACACCCTTCAAGGTGCGAATGTGCAAGCGACCAGCTGGGGGCATGTCACGCTTTTTGGTCGCGTCTATCGCGTTTTGTGTGTAAGCACCATTAGAGCTTTAGAGCAGATTGGCAGACATTTTGGGGGCTGTGAAGGACAGCCAATGTTTCCGAGCGGCTCGCAAAAAGACTTAAGCAGCGGGTCTTCAATCGCGATAAAGAACAAGTTTTGTCCAACTATCTTCGTTGATACTCACAAACTCTTCCGTCTCAGGGTTTATAGCAGCCCTCTACATCACTGCCCGGACACCACCCCAATACCCCCCTTTATCCCAGCATAGCATAACGTTTTGTGGAAAGCACATGATAGCAGGCATTTTTCCGCCACAGCCTAAGTTCTTATGAATGACCCACAAGGCTCACTGATCCTGGCTTCTGAAACAGACATGTCTTCGTGTACCACATAGGGTACCATTAAAACACATGGAGATTTGTGGTTCTCATTTGTCAATGTCTATGAATACTTCTGCAAAGCGCTGTGGACACATCCAAGATCAGTCACATTTGTTCTTCTACTCATAATTGGGCAGTAAAATTTACACTTTACTTTATTAACATAAAGCTGCTCTTAAAGGACAACTAAGCACCAAATCAACTTTTTGTAGCTTATAAACTGCATAAATATGCTTCTTATAGTGCTCTCTACATGTCCTGGTCCCTTTTTTGACATTTTAGTGCAAATTAGATAAAATCTCACTTTTGAGCCTAAAACCATCTGTGTGGCGCCATCTGTGCATTTCCGGTTGCACTACAATTGAATTTCATTCCTGTCCTCCCTATTTGCTCTGGCGGCTGTATGACGTGATTTGGTGGTGTGTGACGTCCATCGCTCTGCCGCTGGGGTATGAAAGCAGTCAAGGCTCGCACACGCCCCCGTAGCAAGTTGGAGTTGGAATAGTGAGCGAGCGTTTTACATTGATTTTCCGGTTAGCAAGTTATCATTAGCATAGTATTTAGTTAGTTCTTTAGCGTAGCGTTTTTAGTGTAGTTACTTTTCTTTTTGCTGCGGCTCTGTATAAGAGAGGGGAACTCGGCCACACCTCCGTGGAGCCACTCAGTTACTCCACAGAACTGGAGAAAAACTCAACCTACAGATTATTTCCCTTTGAGGCAAAGGAGCTCGCGTTGCTGTGGATCTCTCCGCCTTTCTGTCCGTCGGTGACTCTGTGCTGCTGCCTGCCAGTCAGTCACAGCCCAGACCACGCCCGGCAACTGCTTCTTTTGAGCCGTTTTTCAAAAATAAATGTGGGCGGGGTTATACTCTGGTAGGGGGTTGAGTTACTCTTTAAATAAAACTCAACAGAAGGAATGGGCCATAATTCTCCTTGAGTTGTGCCCACCCAGCTTGCCTGAAGCTCTAACCCCCGTGGCTTGGACTATCAATCCAGGAACCTGTCTATGTTTCCGTCTGCGCCTCATGTTTGCTGCCAGAAGGTTTTTCCAGATAACGGCTATGATGGGACCAGTTCAGTGAGGGTGTAACATCTGCTAGTGGGAGGGGTGTGGAAACGCAGACTGACTGGCACTGCACAGGGAGTGTATACAACCTGCCTCAATGCATGTCTGGGAAATCTTGCCTTCAAGTGTGATGATAACCAAATGTTTTGCAGTTGTCTCCTTCCATGTCATTGCACATGTGCACACTCGCATGGTGCCATTGACTGATGCTGTGAAAAGCTAGCCATGTAGCTCTGCAGGCAGTCCAGATGCCCTTGTACAGGACACCCACATCGGAAATCTATTCACGGGAATGGAGATTACACTGGAGACGGTTGGCCCGCGGCCATGCTGCTCTCTGTCTCTTCGTCTGAAACCTCCCCCTGTAATCTAAGTCTGAGCCTGCTTTATATTTCACTAAATAATTTCCGATCGTTTACACAAAGTATTGATCGGACTCACATAAGAATGTGAAGGGTTCTCCATGGTTTTCAGCCTGCGTTTGGTGTTTGCTGCTGTGCAAAATGGATGTAGCTGTGGTCAACTGTTTACTGCAAATACATCCTCCTGCACTCATGTCTGCCTGTATTTCAATCACATGGATGCCATCATTTTTACTGTTCATCATCTCTCATCTGTGCAGCAGTTATCGGTCCAACACCTCATTTTCATTTCTTCCCTCCACCACCTTTAATCTCAGCCACGGATTGATTTAATGCAAGAGCTGCTGCCAGAGTCAGTCAAAAGACCTCCCTCCCCCATCCAAACCCTTACAAAAAGAAAAAAAACAAAAAACTAGTAGAAATCAAAGTTGTCACTTCTCTAATTACCGAGAGCAATCTTTTTCCTCTGCCGATCTGCACTACTTAACTCTCTATACCCTCGTTTTCTCTCTTTCCTCTTCATTACTTTCTTGACT
Organism: Apricaphanius iberus; assembly: GCA_028564705.1. NCBI lineage: Eukaryota > Metazoa > Chordata > Actinopteri > Cyprinodontiformes > Aphaniidae > Apricaphanius > Apricaphanius iberus. The sequence goes on along the minus strand of JAPXFQ010000075.1, from coordinate 1,210,777 downwards.
GTTTCTCTGCTCTCTCTTTCTGTCTCAACCCATCATCCCATATAGCCACAAGCCAATAATTTGAGATACCTTCCAACTGTGCGGTAACCAATCAGATGGAGTCACAGAGCACCAGAGGCCCAGTAAGATTCAACAGAATGTCACCAGTGACAAGCGACTAAGCTCGCTGCCTTCAGTTCCCTCCTTGCTTGGGCTGTTCTTTTTTTGTGCAAAACAATGAAATCCACAAAACTATAAAATTGAATCAAACGTCAGCCTTTCCTCAGCTCAGATTTCCATATCCCAGGAGTACAAGTGCTGCCTTGCAACCAGTACAGTAGCTGTCAAACAAAAATATTGGAGTAAAAACTCCTTTAAGACTATAACCCAACCCCCCGAAATTGGATTTCATCACAAGACGAGATTTCTTTCCACTACAACCAGATGCAAGATCCCTGCTCAATGCTGTGGAGATCCCTAGTAGTTGTGTCAATCTGCTAGAGGCTTGTGCACCAGAGCACCGTGTCATCCCCTCATCACATTTGTCCCCAAAAAAACTCCATAAGGTAAAAAACAAAAGGCTGGTTGTCTCCAGAATCCTAACAAAGAAGGGGTGCCCCCTTGCCAGGCCAGCCCTGACAGGAGCTTCACCCCTTACCATGATCCATCATGTTCTGCCCAGTGAACCATTAAAACTACAGAAGACTGCCTCTTTCTTGTAGGCAGGCCCAAGCTGCTGGAGTGAAATCTAGTCCACATTCAGCTAAAGTCCCTCCGCCTCCAGTCGTTTGTCTGACTGAAGCATCTTGTGCATAGCACGCCCCTCTCCTATCCTAATCCATGTGCTTTTTTTTCTTTGCTTTCAGCTACTCTGACTACTTTTAGAGTGCTCTGATGTTGCTTTCGCCAACAGGCAGAGGGAGGCTGATCTTCTTGGCTGCTTCAATCTCCTTCTCCTCAAAGGGTCTTTATCTCCCCTGTTTATTCACGCGTGGCTTTCTGTCGCCAACACGATGGAGCTCGCAAAGACAAAGATGGATGCCGAACAGACAGTGAAGGCATATGAGTAATGGTGAAAAAAAGGGGGAAGGATGAAGTAAGGAGCAGAGCAGAGAGCTGTGTTGACCCTTTTTTCTTACACCATTTATCTGAGATGTAAGAACATCTTAGCGGCTCAGCTGGAAGAGCTGGGGCTGACCTCGCCTCTACAAAGATGTTCTACTCATCTGTAAAGCCACCAATCTTGCCTTTCTAGTTGCCTCTCTTAAATATCCTGCCTTCATGCTGTACGGGTCTTTTAAAGCACTTCCAGAGGAGAAACAGGGAATGGCGATACCATTTTTGCCTGTGCTGTCCTGTTCTACCTACTAGGAATATGGTGAAAGTATGAAAGCAAGTGGGTTTTTTTGTGTTTTACAGTCTCTGATGAGGAATGAATAAGGATACCCCTCTATTTAAAACTATGTAAAATGGTTAAACTATTACAAAGGCATATCAAATCCCATGCAGAGGATGAGGGCAGTGTCATGTGGCATTTGAACAAAAATTGTGAACATTTAGTTAGGTGTGCTCCTGATTGTTGATGTGAGGATGGACATTATACAAAGATTCAAAAACCTGTCCAAGGACTTCAGAAAGAGGACTACATCAGCCTGTAAGATTAAAAAAAAAATCCACCCCGAGTAAAACTACTGGCATGGTGGTGGCTCCCATTCACTTATATTGGTTTAGGCTAACCTAAAGCAAAAGGACTAGTGCCAGATTAGTGGAATTAGTAGGGTGGTAACAACATACTTTCCCCCCATTTATCTAACTCTGGAGAATATGGCAAAAGACAAATTTTTACCTATAGGTGGAATATCACTTTAAGAACATATGATAATATGATCATCATCTATAAGTCAAGGACATTCAAAAGAACTATCAACAGGTCCACGTCTTGCATGGAAGTTCACCTTGACAGCAAAGCTAAAGCAAATCTTAAAAAACCCTAAAAAGTCACCAATGGGAGCCACAGAAGACTCTCACTACTGCTGATGTCAGACTGCTAATAAGTTTAACTTGTACGGGATATGTACAAGTAAACTGCTGTTGGTCTTCAAGAAAAACAGGATGGCCAGAAAAAAATTTGCCAGAGAAAATTTAGACTAGGACCCGCACAGCTGGAATAATGTCCTCCTGACCGATAAGTCTAATTATTTTGACTCTGAAAACAGAGGGTATGGGATTCTGATCTTGGGATTTCTACCATGTGCTATGTCAGGTGACATGAGCATTATTATTGTTTTTTTAAGTATTGAAGGAGAAGATCTGTAAAAGCAACGCTGGACCGCAACTTAACCTAAAACCAACCAGTAAATCAAGCATGGATTGTCTGAAAACTAAGAATTTAACCTTATGGGAAGAGTTAAAGCCCACAGGTCTCATTAATAAAACATTGCATAGAATCCCTACTAAAAGTGTAGGTACGACCAAAACAAAAAGTTTGCGTACACCAAAACGATTTCTGATTTATAAAACCATGCCTACGCACAAGTGTAAGCAATTTCCCATTTATAAATCACAGTCTTCTTGGAAGTTTGCGCACGTGAATTTGGCTCATATCCCGCCCTGAACACGCCCAAATCTGGCTATAAAAGGTCAATGCAAAGCAGGACATGAATATTGATGCATATGAAGAAGAGGGGAAATATGGCAACAACAAAAGAAAAACAAGAAGAGAAAAACTTTTTACGGAGATGTTAATTGAAGTGCTAGTGGGTGAAGTGGAGGCTACAAGGGACATTTTATTTGATGGACACAGCAGCGGTTTCACAAATAAAAGGAAGAACTGCGAGCGGCAGCATTTGGCGTCTGCAGTGCAAAAAAAAAAAAAAAAAAAGTGGTCGGACCTCAAAGTCGAGAAAAAAACCCCAAAAAACCTGCCTCCCACCGCCAGAGTGGGTCTGCTACTGGAGGGGGTACGTGTACACCCGAGCTGACACCAAATTGGACCATATTTTAAGGAGACAGACTAATATGCCGTGTCTTTTCAGCGAGGAGGCGGCTGTGGGTCGGGGTTCTCATGCTGGGGAGGTAGTAGGCCAGGAGGGAGGGGAATTTCCTCGGACGGGGGCCCTTGTAGTAAAATGGGTGCAGTCAACTGCGCCGATTATGGTTGGGAAACCGGACATTGCAGCAAATTGCATCTTAATTTCGGCCTGCTCCCCCACAGTATATGGAAACGTGATGTATTGCCTGCTCATTTTAATGATCCCATCCAAGGCTGCAGGCATTATTGCGCTCAGGGACGGCTGATGATTCAATTTATTAATTGGCACACAGTCCCGGCCCTTTTATCTGAGTTCAAGGTTTTGAGATAAATTTTATGTATCTATTTTAATATTGAAAAATGTTTTTAGAAGAGCAATAGCTCACTGCAAAGCTACAATATAGATATCATTGCTGGCTTGGATGTTTATAATAACATGAATCCATAATTAATGTTTGGTGTGAGGTGAAATGATATTTGTGAGAGGAGTAATATGCAGTCTGGCTGCAGTTCACCAACTCACCAAATGCGTCGTCGATTCCCTCGTCTCCAAAATGTCCGTACGCACGGGTCAGAGTTGGCGTACATATGTGCACATTTTCCCGTCAAGTCTGTTTTTTATAAATCACGTTTGCTTTGAAAGTTGCGTACGCCAGTTTCAGGCCCAGTTTTGTGCGTATGCAACGTTTATAAATGAGACCCCAGATCTTTATCCCTTTGAGATGCTGTGGGGAGACTTGAGCGCACTGCAAATGCAAGAAAACCCTCAAACTTGTCCTAACATTTTCCTCAGCTAAGGGTCAGAGCTTGGGACTTAAAAAGGCTAAACACGGTGATCAAGGCAGTGAGTTCTGTTCCGGGGACTGCTCTGGAACATCTGGAGATTATTATAAAAATAAGTATTCTTCATAAAAAGAGGAAAATTACAAACAATGAGCATGCAGGTCACGAGACTGTTATACAACAGAATGTCTTCAGCCAAAAGTTTCTTCAGATTTGCTGTAATACAGACCACTACAAGATATCCTTCCTGGCCAGACCATCAGCATCTACGGCAAGTTTTTGAAGAAACGTTTAGAATATGAGTTGCAACATTTGATTTCTCTCTGAGATTAATTGTCAGAACTGAATAAAACAAAGTGTTTTTTAAACTTCATTAGCAAATGAATCACGTTTCCCTAGACAAATAAAGAGTAAAATTAGACTATTAATATGGGAGACTTCTTGTAATATTTTATCTAATTCTCTTTCGCAATTCAGGAATGCAACAATCACAATATCATAGATGTGCATGAAACTGATGAAATCTTTTTGCTTTTTTTTTACCCATGACTAATCTCTTTTGCTTACGTCAGACTATTCTCTCCGTTTCCTGTCTATCATCCCCTCCATTTGTACCTAAACTGCTCCACTCACAAGCCTCCTTCCAGCATATATTCTCAATAACCACTTTATGAACAGTCTTCTTGATATGGAAGCAACTCAATGCATTAAGTCATGCAGAAATGTTTTAAGATGCCTTTTGAATTTCAAACCAAGCAGTAGAGTGGTGACGAAAGTTCTTGACATTAAATATGAGATGGTTCCTGGAGCCAGATTAGATGTTCTGAGTGTTTAGACACTGCTGTCAGCTCATGTGGGTTTACAGATAATGGTACAAAAGAAAAGCGAAGCAGAAAATGACTAGTAAACCTCTTTTGTGAGAATGAAAATGCCTCGTCATGGGAGAACAGGCCGACTGCTTCAAGATGACAGGAAGATGTCAGCTCAAACAATCTATAGGTAAAACCAAGGCGTACGAGATACCATCTCTGAACACACAACATGTTGAACCTTGAAGCCGCTTAACACATCTGATGCCACACACGAGACAAAGAACTGAGAAATTAACTCTATAGTCTGTCATCAAAATTGGGTAGAGACAGATTGGAACAACACTGCAGGGTCTGATAAGGGTCTTTAAGGGTCATTTTTATCAACAATTCAGCCTGGTGGAGGTGTTTTAATGTAATGGAATAAATTTTTTTGCTGCACTGTGGGCTGCTTAACACCTATGAACATTGTTTAAGCTTCAAAGTCTACCAGAGTTTTGTAGCTGAACATATTCATCACTTAATGACCACAGTATACCCATCTTTTGACGGCTATTTCAATCAGGTAAACCCAACAACCTCAATTGTTCTCAAAATAGTTTATTTGGCTGGACACTGAGTGTACCGTACTTCGATGGCCTCAAAAGTCACAACAACCCAATCCGAAAACGGTCACCATGGAGAGACTTTCAGTCAGCAGGTGTCCAATAACAGATTTTTGATAATAGCAATATGGACCAAAATCTCTGAGCAACACTGAAGACATATTGATGACCAAGGTGGGTAGTAAGTAGTTATATTCACTTGAGCAATCTATTGAGAGAAACATACTTCTAGCAGTAGTTTTGCTGCCTTTTACTTTTTACTCACACTTGACTGAACTTACTTTGAAGTGCTGCTTTTTTACTTGAGTACAGTTCCTGGTTACTGTACCATCTCAAATGTCAAGTAAATATACAGTAAGCGGTACATATTTTGTCACTGGAAGTAGCTTGCACTGTTCTAACAAATTTTGAGTAATTGCTGTACATCTTGCTGTCATCTTGTAGAAATTTTTTTCATTTTGACCAGTTGTTTTTTATTAGTTATATTTTAATACTTCTTTATTATTCAAAGAATAAGAGTCTGCACAGAATGTAATAATTTCTCAGTATGACAACATTATTTGACAGTATTATTTTTAAAAAAAGAATCTAAATTTTTTGTTAACACAAAAATGGTAATTATTATTGTAATAAACTGTGTTTTGTAGAACCTATAAGCTTAAAGGAATCCATCCATCCATCCATTGATCCATAATTTTGCACTTATGATATTCTAAAATATGACCTATTTAAATCATCACCTAAATATCATTAATTTTAGTTCTGTTTTTTTGTGTGAATTTGCCTTTTTATGCAGGCGTCCTCCTGTCAAGATCACGGAAAGCAGAAGGATCTAAAAGGTACTGTATTTGCACTGTTCTGGATTTTTCCTTCTTAACCATGCACATTTTTGATTAAGTTCATCCACGTTTTCCAGGCTGAGCGTTTCTGCACTGTTATTTCCTCCTTCAGTCTCCAACCTCACTTTCCCTTTTCCAACTTTATTTTAATGAATCACTGCAGACTATGTCAAGCTATGCTAAAGCTGTCAGCTAATCGCTCTTAAGGAATCACCTTGTTAGTGTAAAATAGTATTTTGTGCCAGTCAAACTGGATTACGTTTGACATTTTTATGGATTTAACCAAAGAGTTTGGAACAAATTATGTGTTTCTGTGACAGGCTGCAACACACTGCCTAAAGATATAATTTTAGATGGCTTTCCGCAAGTAGTGTGCAAACAAAAGATCGGTTCATCTATTCATCCAAATCCATACTTGCTTGTATAAAGTGCAGGTTTTAAGTGGTTTAAAGTAATAGAAAAAAAAAAACGTTATTAGTAAGTGGAATATAGCAATAGAGCTGCTTTACAGTCCTTCAGAAAGCTTGGACATCTTTTTGCAAATTGGAAGCAACATGTAAGAACACAGATACCGCTCTCTAAATGTACCTATACATATGGTTCAATAGCAACAAATAAATAGCATACAAAACTACACATTGCAATTGACCACTGAAAAACATTTTCTCCCTTGGAGCACTCCCATTCTGCTGATGCATTTTTTTAGCAGCAGGTTTTGAAAGGGCAGCCAGCTTCTTGTAAGATTGGGATTAATGCTGCTGGCGGCCCCTTTACTCACTGACCTCCACTCTGAGAGTCGGAGCACCATGTTCCACTAGAGCAGGGTGGGAGTAGCTCTGAGCATCTCAAATAAAGGCACATTTCATAGTGTAGGGATACAGACTGTGTGCAGTTCATCATATGTGGATCAATTAGACGTCTGTATCTCCTGCTGAGTTTAGCAATAAAACACTGCAGAAATCAATACCCAGTAAGAGAAGCTGGTTGAAAGTTACTACAGATGTGTAGTCGAGAGATTATTGGAATATGATGTGTTCATCTTACTCATCTTGCAAATACTTCATGACCAATATTTAATGTACAGATACACAGCTTTGCTTTTCTAAAATTCACATCAGTTCACAGGCTTCATTTCTGTTTTAGCCACCTCCACCTAATCAGTGTCGTGTCTGAAAGTAGGGATTAAATGGATCGAGTTTTAGCCAATAAGGCAATTTGTTAGTACTTTAATGCTGTGGCATAGACGTAATAGCTACCAAAGATCATACTTGTGCTGGTGGTCTTCCCAGATCACAACTGATTGCAAAGGAACTAAATTCAATTTAGGGCTTTAATAAATAGAAAAAATATGCCAATAAAGATTCATGATTTTTGTTGACCAGTTTCAACTGGTTCAAAGAGTCTTCTTTAAAGCGGGGGGCGGGGTGGGGGGGGTCAAGAGATTATTGCTTTTATGAAAAGCACTAATGTCACGATTATTGGTACCTCTAACAAATAAATGTGACTGGGGCAAATTCCCACTAAACATCCCACTATTAAGTGCAGTTGAGGATCTGTGATGCTGTGGGCCTGTTTCTCTTCTTAGAGACCTTTGGCGAATGAACACATTAACCTTTTAAACAAAAATCTGATGCCCTCAGACAGGACACAATGTGGTTATTTTAATAGAATTATGGTCAATGACACACTGTTAACTCAGAACATAAATGGTTAATTAGACACAAAATCAAAAGTTTTTCATGTTCAGCTAAAGATTGAGCTAAGAGATTGTGTAAAGAGGGACTGTCAAATATTTTTCTCTTTCTGTATCCAACTTTAAGAACTGCTAGAAGGGAATTTTTTTTAAAGGGCAAAGTAATGACAGGAACGGGACCAATAACTTTGATATAATTACTGAAAAACCGTTATTTTAAAACATGAGAGTGTTTTTTTCTTTGCTGAAAACTCTGTACTCTAATTGAATTTTTTTCTGTCTGCATTTCTTTTCTACATTTCACTCTGTATATAATGCTACTGCATTAACAGAGGAATTTATTTGAAGGTACTTTATCCACTGCGACTAGGGAAGGAAGGAACAAACGCTGACCATAAAATAACTATAACTATAAATAGAAGTAGTTTCTAATAGGAAATAAAGCAAGAAATGAAGATTATCCCAATGAGTACATCAAATTAGATCAACTCGGAAACAAAGGCAAGTTGTTTGTTGCTATATTTCATATCATGTGTTGTTATTTTTCATTAATTTAATCATACATGAAAAAAAATGTATTTAAAGTAATTTATGATCTTGTGATGAATGGCCAATAGTTGACTGGTTCGTAACCTATACATTGTGGGATTTGAAACTGGGTGAACTAACTTTAGCTGTCCAGCAGAAAGAAAAAAACAAAAAACAAACTGAAGCTGTCTGACTCTGAACATTGACTCAGCTGCTATGTTGTTGTAAATCGTGGATTTGAAAATAATTGCCGTCTTTGATCTATCAGAAAGTACTATTCTTAAAGAATAAAAGAAAATTGTGTGTGAAATTGCTCCATTATCGTGTTAAACGGAAGTGGCGCTTACATCTGCCTGCCTGTGTGTGGGGCTGGCTTGCTGTGCTGAGGGTGACGCAGGGCTGCTTTCATCCAGCCTGTCTGCCGTTTTGGAAATGTGATAGGTAGGGTGCGCCACTAACTTTTGCGGCTGGGCCCGCCGGGGACACCTGACATATGGAATCGGCCGCCCCGGTACCCCCGCTTTCTGACACTTTCTGTCTGCTCTCCGTCCATCAAGTGCACACATGCGTATACACACCAACACCAAGCCACACAAACATGATATCTAGCCAATGTGCTACGTGACGCAGAAACATGCACTGTCACACATCTGATCAGACTCAGACCAGACCCTGACTCCCTCAGGACAACAAACATCACTTTGTGGGACATCAGACGACGTGTTGCTGCGCCAATGAATGTGCCTGACCCGTGACGGCCGAGTTTGTTTCAACAACTTGTCTCTCCACATCATCTGCTTACAAATGTAAACCTTAAAATAAGCCTTTTGAGGAAAACTATGCAACTTACTCTAGATCTGATGGACATTAAAAAGTGAGGTTTATTATTATGATAACTGTGTATGAAAATGATAACGTATCTCAGTCTTCTTTTGTCTAATCTCCTATAACTGTGCAAGCCTTGTCCTCTGCTTACCCTTTGGGACCATTTATTCTTCTCATGGCGAGACAAAGAAAAAGAAAAGAAAACATTGATGTAATTTTTTTCACATGCAAAACATTTAAACAGGATTCATAACGACATGGTATCCCACTGAGACTACCTGGTGTTCACCATAATAGACCCACTACAGATAGAGAATAAAAAGGAAACTGCATGTTCCTGTTTTTTAAGGAATTAGCCAAATTTACCAAAACTATACTCCTGGTTGATGGTACCTTTAATGACAACTTCCAAATCTGGTTCCAAGAAGATCAAGACTGTATTTTAATAATACTGCATACCAAAAACAATACATGCCTAGACCGTCGGTAGAGTCTCAGCTTAAAAACTGTTTTTTCTCGTTTAGGGACTGACAATCAGGATCATTGGAATTCGTTTTAAAATCACAAAAACTCCTTCATTCCATCTGTTGTTTACAAAGTTGTTAACGCTGTCTGGCAAGGCTCTATCCAGTTGCCATTAGCTTGTGATTTCTTCCAGTGAACTCAGCTTGTACTCACGCCTGCCCTGTTTAGTCAAATTCTAATTGGTTTGCCCAGAAAGTATGGTTAGTTTTATGGAGGCATAATTGCTAAATCAAACTCTGGTCTGCCTAAAACCCTTGGTCTTGGCTTGACAGACATGAACCCTGGTATGGTTCGATTTTATATGAGTGCCTAGCCAACTGGGAGACGCTCCCAAAGTATGAAGTAGACTGTAGCACAGGGCATTCCGGGTAAATACAACAAAAACAACTGGGTAAATAAAACTCTAATTGTTCTCTGCTCTTGCTGAGCCTATTGTTGAATCAATTTTGTCTGGCACTTTTGCCAAAGACTACAGACATATTGTAAAACTGCTAAAATGTGATGCAACTCCATGCTTGTTTACACTTGGGTTCAGTTCATTTGAGAAAGAGCAGCATGAAAACAAACCGCAACAGAAAAAAAAAAGTTTGTTGTAGTTGATTTTTCAGAGTTCGGACTACAAGTTGAATGCAGCATATTTCACAGTTTTTAAACGGTGTTGACCAAACTACAGGCAGCTTGCCAGGGTCTCTACATAAAACTCTAAATTCCACATCCTGGGAGTCGCTACCCCCCATCTTCATTGGTACCACACATAGTAACTAACCCTTATCATGTGAGTTCCATGAGCCAAACTGAATGGAATTGGTGCTCGAATCTATCTACGACCAAGCAGTTGACATTTTGTATAACTATTTCCAGATATATGTATGTATTGGTGGTATCTGTGGAATGCTTTGTTAAATTAAAGTATTAAACTGTCAAACAGACATCAAGTGGAGGAAAACCTTACTTTTTACCTAAATTAGGAGGAATTTGCTTTTCTATACTCCGGTTTTAGTTACAATCTCTGGTACTCTCTTTACAGTACATTCAACCTAATTTTCCTTAAGACTAACAAAGAACTACAGTCTAAGTGTTGACTATATTCTGTTGAGTGCAAATAAGTTTATAGATTATTTAGACTGGTCTCCCTGTAGGCTTCAATGAATTCTCATTGAGGTTACATGGCTAGAGCAGGTGTCTTGGGTGTTGGTACTGAATTGGTAGGGTTGAGTTTTGACACACCACAGATAGTGTTCCTGAATTCTGATGATCAGAATTGAGATTTTGGTATGTAGTCAGAGGTAATGTAAATCTATTAAAATTTTTTGATTTGTGCTATTAGTTGAGGTTTTAATCTTTGTTTTTTCCTGACCTATATAGTCTTGTTCAGCCATGACTGTTGGGGAATGCAGTGAATGCCGTGTACCTGAAAAGACCTGGTAAAGACTGCTGAACACCATGAAATATAGTGGGGAGAACAAGTATTTGATACACTGCTTACATTTTGTACAAGGACATCAAGGATAAAATTGTAGAGCTGCACAAGGCTGGGACTGCCGGCAGGACAATAGGCAAGTAGCTTGGTGAGAAGCAACACAATAATTAGAAAATGGAAGTAGTTCAAGATGACGGTCAATCTCCCTCTGGACCACTATACAAGATCTCTCCTCGTGGGGCATCGGTGATCATAAGAACAGTGATGGACAAGCCCAGAACTACACAGTAGTACAGCTGGGACCACAGTCTAAAAGAAAGCCATCAATAACACACTCTGCCGTCATGGATTAAAATCCCGCAGTGCACGCAAGGTCCCCCTGCTCAGGCCAGCGCATATCAAGGTCCGTCTGAAGTTTGCCAGTGACTATCTGGATTATCCAGAGGGGGAATGGGAGAAATACATGTGGTCTGATGAGACAAAAGTGGAGCTTTTTGGTTTAAACTCCACTCACCGTGTTTGGAGAAAGAAGAAGGATGAGTACAACCCCAAGAACACCATCCCAACTGTAAAGCATGGAGGTGGAAACATCATTCTTTGGGGATGCTTTTCTGCCAAGGGGACAGGACGACTGCACCATGTTGAGGGGAGGATGTGCACACTATGTGTGTGCACACACATGGTTAAAAGGAGAATGTTGAGGTAATCCTCTAATTTACCTGAGGTTTCAGTAACTCAGTGTTTGCTTTTTAATGTGTCTTTGAACTATGAAAAAACAAAAATATGTTAAAGTAGTGAATGCTGCTGGAGTAGAAGGTCCAGGCATTGAAATATTTGTGAGTCCGAGGTGAATAAGATAAAGTTCTTGCTTTGTAAAAATTGAAGCAGGAACCTGAAAGGCTTGCAGAGTCTGTGTGATGTGAAGTTTCACTGTGACTCCTCTGATATTTGGATTGGTTTGCACCTAGTGCTTGAGTTTAGTAGAAAATGTTTTGACATATTTTCTACTTATTCGCAAAGGCTGGACAGTGTTACTTTCGTCTGTTATTGTTGGTTGAGCTCAGGATACTTTCTACATGTGGAGTAACTGCCAGAGTTATCTTATGGTTAAAGCTAAACTACTGAAAGCATGGAATTTTTCATTTAAAAGCAAATAAACAGTACAAGAAGGTTTTGGAACTCATGTAGAGTGTAACTATCTAAACTCTTCTTTTGATTTTAGCTCCAAACAATCACAAAAACACCATCATCATCAAGTGAAAAGAAAACTTGGTTTTGTTTTATAGGTTTGCTCTTATTATGAGTTTGAAGCACATCACATGGTCACTTTCAGGATTCACATGGTTAGTGAACCACTGCGCTTTTTCAAGTCCAAGGACTCAAAAAGCACTTTACACAACTATCAGCCATTCCCTCATTCAAACACTAAAATGACAAGCTAAATTGTAGCCACAGCAGTGAGGTTGCCATATAATCATTGCCAAAAAGCCCTCTGACTACCAACAGCAGGTGAAACGACTTTAGCTTCTAGCCCAAGAACTCAATAGGAAAGTGAATGAGATGGAAAGTCCAGTTGAGCAAAGACCCACCAAGTTAAAGGACAAACCACAACTCCCTGAACTACTGATGTCAGAAAGTGAAAAATAATTTAAATAACCAGCACATATTATTAGTTTTTTTGGAATGCTTTGGATTTTAAGACACAGACGTGGCTTTAGAATAAATAATTTGGACTAGCGCGGCTCTGCAACACGACAGGTGGGTGCAAACCAATTGTTTTGCTCAAGTCTCCACGGGCAAATAATAGATAAAGTGTCTAAAACTCAGTTAATATCTTTTGCTCCACCCATTCCCCTAACTGCCACCTTCAGAAGTTCTGATGACTCTGCCATAGTCAGTTTCATCACAGGTGAAGACAAGTCATAGTACAGACAGTGGACTCTGGACTTTGTGGACTGGAGCCACAACACTGATGCTCTTCACAGGAAGGGTCAGAGGATAATCTACCAGCTGAGGAGGCTGAGGACTTTTGGAGATCATGGAGCGCTTCTAAAGACCTTCTTTGACTCTGTGCTGGCATCAGACATCTTTTGTGTTGTCGTATGTTGGAGCAGCAATGTATCTACAAATGTGATGAAGAGGCTGGATAAGCTCATCAGGAAGGCCAGCTCTGTTCTAGGATGTACTCTAGAACCAGTGCTGGTGGTGGGAGACAGAAGGACTCTGGCTAAAATATCATCACTGATAACTGATGGAGTTTCACCCACCCCATGCATGAAGAGCTCCTTATGTGACAGATTGCTGCATCCCAGACGCACAAATGAGCATTTTCACAGGTCCGTCCTCCCTGCAGCCAAGATACTTTATAACCAGAACTGCTCCCAACAATCTTAGATGTTTACATCCCCGCTGTAAATTGCACTAATTCTCTAATTAACAGTTGCATTTCATGCTCCAGTAATGCTTCATTCAGAGTTGCTTCACAGTGAAGTACTAAGAGGCTTGTCATTGGCTGGTGCTGGTGGAAGTGCCTCTGGTAAGCAGTAGTGGTTGTTTCTTTACACAAATCTTGATTTTTTTTAAATTAGATCTTTGATTATCTGTAGTTCAACATCTAGAACAACTTATAGAGTCTGGCCTGTATCATTCTTTCTCACAGATAGATAAAAAAAAAAAAGTTGTTTAGGAAAAAAATGACCCCTCTCAATACCATTTATAACACCAGAAACAACTTAAAATATGATGGACTAGTCAAACCTGGAATGGATTTGTAATCGTGAAAGCCAAAACATTGAGATTTGTTAAAATCTCGTCATTTTCCAAGCAAACGGGATGCATTATCTTTGCCTCGTGAGCTCTCGTTCTCATCACACCCCTTTTTGTGCTCATCAATAGTCAACAAGAAAGTTTCCATCTCAAACATTCCCTCTTCTGTTCCTCCTCCTCTCTGTTCCACACTTTTTTCCATCACTTTGCACCCCATTCTGAAGCAAGACTTTGCTCCCTTAAAGTGTAACAAATCTGTTTTCGCCAAGATGCCACGAGGCCAGAAAGGGAACACTGTAGCGTCTCCCAAAATGGTTGGAGCATATCTAGCTAATGGAAAGGAATTCCGGCTTATCCGTTATCTTCCTGTAGTCCTCATAACCTTCCCGAACTTCATCTAAGTTCCACCCCCACCCCTGCCGGCAAATCTCAAAACTCATCATCAGATAAACTAACAAATAAAAAAAAAAACATCCTTCAACTGTTGATCAGTGGAGGAAAAGGAAAGAAGTGTTGAATGAGGACAACAACAGCGGCGGTGGGGAGGGCGGAAGGGAAATAGAAGAATAAGAATACATTATGTCCTGCGCATTCATGTTTCCTGATTGAGGAAAAAGCTCGATCTGGATGATGACATTAAATTGCTGGTGTTAACAGGCTGCTCTGCTGTACTTCTATGAGTGGCGGGTGCTATCTTTGGAGCATGAGAAAGGCAGCATTTCCATCATAATAACAATTAAAAAGAGTGAACTGTCACATGGCGCCCCCCCACAAGTTTTGCCTGCATCACTGTGCTGATGGATGAGCGGCAGAATGCGCTTCTCTCAATGACAACACCGAATGCCACCCCCCAAAAAAAAAAAACGGGATCACCGCTGTGGTGGATGTCACAGTCTTTTCTTACCTCATGTCAACAAGAGGAAATATCACGGCCGTATTAGCGAGCCCCCTCCCGGTGTATTCGAACAATACCTTTACAAGGAAAGCACTTTTAGATAATGGAGATGGAAGGTGATATTGACAGGGTTGTGAAAGGGAGGGTAGGCACAGGGTGGGGGATCCTCATTTTGTATTCAGGTTGCTTAGTTTCAACATCATTATTAATGCAGACTGAGAGTCCAGCTTACCCTGGTGTTTACTATATGCAAACTCGTGTTGGGAACAAAAATAAGAAGCGCTTTCCTTTGAACAACCACATACAGAAGGGGGTTGGGGACACATTGGAGAGAGAAATTTACTCTGAACTTCTGAATTACCAGAAATAGGCAGAAAATTCAGGCAGAAATAGAAAAGCGTGATAATGTTTTAACGACTGGTGAGGGAATTAACACACTGCCAGAAGTGACTCACTGGGTGTTTGCTCTCATTTAAATGTCATATGTGGAATAACGTTGAGCTTTTCTATATGGGGAAGCCAAAGCGGTATTTAGAAAACGTCACTTCATACTTTCACAGGATGAAACGTTTCTCTTCCTGAAAGATTTTTGCTCAGCTTCCTGCCTGGGATATTAGTATTCGGCTGACCTCCATTCAGTCGTGGCTCCACAGTGCCAGCGGCTACAATGGTAGACTAACTGCACGGAGCTGAAGCTCTTAGATGGGAGATTATTCGCCTCAGGAAGGATGTTTGGTTCTTCCTGCTTTTTGGTCCAGAGCCTGACTTAATCACTTTGAATAAAACAGAAATTCTCTGCGGACACAGCAAAAAAAGCCAAATTAAAACCACCTCTGAGAAGCACAAGGTGAGGTAAAAGCAACTTTCTAAAGCTCCTTGTTTTCTCTCTCCATTGTGTTCTCCAACTTTTAGTAAGTTTATCACCTTGAAGTTCCAATTTAACTCCACCCAAGAGCAGTGGCTCTGTTGCCTACCTGAGGGGAAACGTTCGATGACGGGCTGGTTGTCCACCTGCAGTGTGGCGTTGCCGCCACTGCGTGTGAATCGCACCACATGGTATTTGCCGTCGCTCACCATGACCGCACTCTCCTCGATGGTGATGTCATCTGTTCCCACGTTGAAGATCACGCCAACCTTTCCCCTTTCCTACAAACAGAGAAAAAAGAGAATTTTGTTAAAAATCATTAAAGACTACACAGAATTTTGTTTGTGGTTATTTAATGCTAAATGTGGGCTACTTTCTATAGGGGTTTGGGTTTATATGGTCATTCAATGGATGACAATGGCTCAGGTTAATTGGATACAGGTCCCCAATTAGCCTCTTGTATGAATGTCTTCAGCTTCAAAATCTGACAGTCAGCAAGGACTAAAGAACATGCTAAATACATTTGTAATTATATTCTGTTTACAGCTAAGGATTAACATTCAGATAATGAACAGTGGCTATAGCACTCAAAGAGTCAGATAGGGTTCTTTTGGGCTCTGATCGGGATGCCTACTGGACTTATTTGTTTGGATTTTACCATAAGATCACTGGGAACAGACAGACAAAAAACTCAGTGAAGGTACTAAACATTCCTTGCTGAGGAGAGGGATGTCTTGATCTCCTTGACCCATTAGAGATAAGATCTAGGGTAAGCCGAAGTCAATGGATGGAGGTCTATTAGGATCTCTGGTTCAACAGCAAGATTTTAAAACAACTGAGACTTACGAAAATTGAGACCATATGAATGGGGATTTTAAAAAATCATAGATATTACAGTTTTGTTCCTAAAGTGGGTGGTGTACGGCCAATTAGTTTGTCCAGCAAAGTACAGGAACCCTACAAAGGAGCCCTGAGGAACACCTGTGATCGTGGGAGGCAAAAGCAGAAGAACTGTGCGAATCAACTACATTCAAAGCAATTTGACAAATGGCTTCCAATACTAAGTCCTATATTGAACAGATCAGCAGTCAAAAGAACTCTCTTTAAAGTGAGAATTTAACTTTTGCTGGATAACAGCGGCTCCTCTGCCATACGGGCCTCCCCCAAAATAAGACCCCAACCTAAATTGCCCTGGCGTGGCGCCTGGATAAGAGGGTCTTTGAAAAATGGAAGTGTTAGGCATTTAGAATTGGTCTGCAGGTAGAAGTGGAAGTATAATTTAGATGGATACACAGGGGTCGGGGAAAAAATTGATTCACATAAGAATCTAGATTCTTTGTTTAACGATTTTGAATCGTTTTTTTAAATAAAAAAAACAAAACATTTTTTTTTATTATGCAGTATATTTAAGTATGTAGCAGTTACTTTAGAGATTCTTCACTTTTCATTCATTCTGTTGTAAAGATTTAAGATGTGGGAAGTTGAACATTCGGAAAATTATATATCTTTTCAATACTATTGTGAATGAAAAATCTGCGATATTGAAGAATCTCAATTGAAATTTAATTGGCACTTAAAAAAAAATCATAAAATAATTGAATCGGGAGAAAAGCATATTGTCTCAGCCCTACAAATTGGCACTTTAAAAATAATATTATTGATTGTGAATCGATTCTGAGTTGATAATCGATTCTGAACTGAATCATCACTCCACGAATCAGAATCAAATCGAGAGTTGTTGTAAGATTCACATCCCTAATGGATACCTGATAGTAGTTACCATGCATTGAGAAAAAGTTGAACCTTAATATTTTTTATAACTGAACAAGTCATTATATTTATCCACATGTTTTTTGTGTCCAAGGCCAAAACTCAATAGAAAGCCTACTGTAGGTTTCTTAAGTAAAGCAGAGTAACCTCCTTTCTAGCAGACTGATGTCTGTATGAGCATCAGATCTCACACACGTCAGCCTGGTAAAAAGAGACAGTACTTACTGAGGACTCAGGCACCTTTAGTATTCATCTTCCGGCCGACCCCCCTCCCCTTTCCCATCTATTAGTGTTGACAGCCGCCCACTGCTTCGAGTTTATTACAGTCAACCGCCTACTCTACTCTTTCCTCCCGCCATCTCTCTCCTCTGCCTCCACGGTTCCTGTCCTCAGTCCCAGGAAAGGTCAAAGTCATTTACAGGCTGCCAGAAAGCCAGGGGACCACGGGTGAGGGAGGGAAACAGAGCCCATACCAGACAACACCACTGCAGACGCCACGGTCTCGTCTGCCAGCAACTCTTCTGATGCAGTTTTGCCTTGCACAAATTCGAAAACTCTACTTGGGTAAATGCTGCCCAAGCCACAGCGAGGAGCGCTTCCCGACAGGTCGGGTTTATTTGCCGAAGGGGGTCACATTTGCACGCCGCTCTGCAGCAACAACTTCATTGATTCCATTATCTCATTAGCTATGTGCATTTATTTTTCGGTTTCCCATATGCAGAGAAATTCAGAGGTGAATGTGTGGCTTTTGCTCAGAGCTATCTTCTATTATTCATAGCTGATTAAGAGCTTTAAGAAAGACAATAAAACACTGGAATGTTAGCAGGACTGGAAATAGCTAGCTCATTAAGTAAATAAGTGCAGAGGCTGCGCAGTACGTTAATGATTAGTATAATCAACTAATTTTGCCACTGAATTGCTCAATGGTGCTGATTAAATGAACTGAGCATGCTCTGAAAGCAGGTCCCGCCGTTCAGTGCGAGAATAGAATAGACAGAATAAAACAGGAAACAACCACAGCTTACGGACATGAACACCAGATTTAAATGAGCTTCTCTCCGTGGAGCTTGATGGACTTCCACTCAGATGATCTCATCCTGCAAAATGGCTCAAATGGCAAAGTGCTTCCACCTTCTTAGGTGCCTAATGAATTGATTCATGTTACGTAGTAGCCGTCACAGGCTTTCTGCTCACTCTTAATGTAGAATCCAAAACTATCATGGAGCGATTAAAACCCCCCCACACAAGAATGACAACTCAATCACAGACGAGGTTATTGGAGTCTGTCAGATACTGGGTTGGTGAAATCTGGATGGAAATACACCGATCATCTCCATTAGGTCAGGCACACACAGATGAATCATAAATACATAACACCTTTTGCTTTTTGGTTGGAGAAGTAATTCAATTTCACTGAGCAAAGCAGAATGACTTTGTGCTATTAAGATGGAAAAGCAGAGGAGAGCGAATTTCCCTGATATTTACACAGAGATTAGCATTTGTGTTCTGCAACATTAGGGTTCTTTTCCATGCTGGGGGAACATATCGAGCCCATTACAATGGAAAGCCTCAGGGAACCAGCGCTTTTTTTTAAAAGAAAAAGAAAAAAAAATGATTTCAGTGATGCAGTAATGACATTTTAATGGCCACTTCCCTTAAGCGAACATATCTCTAGACACAGAAGGGGGGGAAAAATACTCACTGAAAGACAGGGTGCAGTCAAGCCTGCACCAGTGAAATGAAAGAAGTGCGGGGCAACCTAAAATAAGGCCCGGCCGCTCTTTCAACACCACCACTTCTTAGCTACTGCTTAGCGGTCCTTAATCTGCTGCAGCTGTCAGCCGACGTCACAAACCAGGCTCTCACATTTATTCCTCTTTTATCTGGAGGTTAGCTCTTCTAGCTTTTCTTTCTGCGGGTCACTCTGAAGTGTAGGGAGAGATTTATTTTGCCGCAGACTGGTCCCTCCTTAAATTACATCCAATTGGAATCTCAAGGAGGATGGTACCTGAATTCAAACATCTACAGCGGCAAGAGATGAAGAAAAAAAAAAGTTTGCCGATTGGAAAGAGATTCAGTCTTACCGAAAATATTTTTTTGCTCTTGTGGCTTACAACTACAGGAGGATTTGTGTTTGTTTGTGTTGGTTAGAGCTGTAATCGGGCCTTTAGAGTTGGGCCCGACCCGATCTGAGCCCCCAAGAGAGTATATTTCAACTGACAGCTTATTAAAGCCTGAACCCGATTACAGCCCGACATTATGCAAAAGTCACACACCTGAGTTTCCGCTAGATAAAACTAGCACCAGACAACATGAGTGACAAGTTGTCAATTTTACTGGACAAATGTTTGAAATGAATAAGAATAATTTCAAGGCATGTTGATTTGTTATCTCTTTTTTTTGTCTGCCGCTATGTAAAGCTTTAACCACCTGCTTCTGTTGCGTAAAAATCTGTCTCGCCTGCGTGCGTTATTGTGTTATTGCTCTAGATTTCAGGAGATTTTATCTAACTTGTGGGCATCAGGGAGCTTCTACATAAATGCAGGAGACTTCTGCAACTTGGGATGACTGGTAATAGTGCATTTACACTTCAGCATTTTCTGTGAGAGCACAGTGCAGCAGCCGGAGCATGTTTTCTGTTTTAATCTGAGAGGAGCCGGTCTTTCACATCATGACGCATGCAGTGTGCATGCAACATCTTGAAATGGTAGATTCTGAATAATGTTAGTGACCCACTGCAGCGCTTTATTATAGATTATCAGGCTAATGAGATGATCAGCCGACCACTACAGCCCGTGGAGAATGATAGAAATTAAGCCCGAACCCATCAGCTGCAGTGTTGGGAGTAAAAATGGAAAATATCATTCATCTTCCTCGTTCAAGTTATTGATTGAAATGTGAAGAATTGGTTCGATCTTGATTCTCAAGAATTAGAATCGGTTATCACAATCCATTCTGATTTGATTAAGTTCAATCTATTTCAATTCGATGTAGATATGGGTCAGTGCTGTTAAAAAAGTTGGGCTTTGTTTAGTGGTTACCGTAATTATATGGCTGTAATATTCATTGATACATTGACACTGGGTGAGTAACTGCTAACATTGGGGGACTGTATTAACCCTTGCAGACACGAGCCTCAAAATGAATGTCTGGACTTTTCTTTCCAATTTTAGTCGTACAAAGGGAAAACAAGGTTAAATAAAACAAAAAAAATAAATTCTTGGACTCCAATATTATATCAATCGATTCAGGATGAATTTTTACAATTTTTTCAAAGCAGCACTAAAACATAGTTTCTTTTTTTATAAGTAGAAGTCTAAAATGTAAGGCATTTGTTTTTAGATATATACCAACACCCTGAAATTAAATTCTGTGCAACCAGTTGCCATCTGAAGTCATCTACCAAGAACCTCGACCTATTCACAGTTCTGTATCAGTAGTTTTACCCAGATTCTTTAGTGGAATATAACTCCAAGGGGCATATATTTGAGAAAAAAGTTCATTTAGCTCTAATGGCATTTTTGTGCCGTATTTAAACAGAAAACAGACACAGAGACAAGGGGAGGACATGCAGTAAAGGTCCAAAGATCGCATTTAATCGCGCTCCTCCATTGACTTCACATGTAAATCGGACTCGGTGTGTAAGCACCGTAAACCATGCGAAAAGTAAAGCATATCTATTATCTATATCTATATATATATCCATCCATCCATCCATCCATCTTCCTCCGCTTATCCGGGGTCGGGTCGCGGGGGCAGTAGCCTAAGCAAGGAGACCCAGACTTGCCTCTCCCCGGCCACTTGGGCCAGCTCCTCGGGAGGAATCCCGAGGCGTTCCCAGGCCAGCTGGGAGACATAATCTCTCCAACGGGTCCTGGGTCTTCCCCTGGGTCTCCTCCCGGTGGGACATGCCCGGAACACCTCACCAGGGAGGCGTCCAGGAGGCATCCTGACTAGATGCCCGAGCCACCTCAACTGGCTCCTCTCGATGTGGAGGAGCAGCGGCTCTACTCTGAGCTCCCTCCGGATGACCGAGCTTCCACCCTATCTCTAAGGGAGAGCCCAGCCACCCTACGGAGGAAACTCATTTCAGCCGCCTGTATCCGCGATCTCGTTCTTTCGGTCACCACCCAGCGTTCGTGACCATAGATGAGGGTAGGAACGTAGATCGACCGGTAAATCGAGAGCTTCGCCTTTCGACTCAGCTCTCTCTTCACCACGACAGACCGGTACAGCGCCCGCATGACTGCAGACGCCCTACCAATCCGTCCATCGATCTCCCGCTCCATTTTTCCCTCATTCGTGAACAAGACCCCCAGATACCTAAACTCCTCCACTTGAGGAAGGACCTCATCCCCAACCCGAAGAGAGCACCCTACCCTTTTCCGACTCAAGACCATGGTCTCGGATTTGGAGGTGCTGATCCTCATCCCAGCCGCTTCACACTCGGCTGCGAACCGCTCCAACGATATATATATCTGAAATAAAATGCATCTTGGGAATCTGAAATACCTAAGTGCAGTGCTACTTGACATGATACTGTTTGCACAACAGCCAACATAGAAGTGACATTCCTTTTCCTTGCCGCTGAAAATGAGGAAGACCACAGATGTTAGCTTCTGTGATAGTGCCAAGATGGTTTAAATTGTGCATATTATTGCAGGCTAGGGTATATTTGGTGTTTTGGAGTATTTTTTGGGGGAGTCTCAAGCATCAACTCCAGAGGAACTGAGATCTACAGTTCAGCTTGGAGAATCTATTAACACGGCAAACATATTTTGGTTGTATGCCCAATGGAAGAGTGGGAAGATGATGTGCTCTGGTCAGATGGGACTAAAAATAAAATTTCTTTTTTTTTTTATTATCCCACGGTTTTTTCCAATTATTATCACCCCAGTGTTTCTACCTAAGTACAGTCCTGGGCATTGCTCTCCCTCTGCTGACCACAGGAGGGCCCTGCACTGAAGCTCAAGCCTCCTTCCTGCTTGGAGTGAGCAGGCCCATTTTTTCACCCGAGGGGGTGGGGTTCCCCCAGCTGGACATAGCGTGTGGAAGGATCACACTATTCCAGCCAGATCCTCTCCAACCCCTCAGGCGCCCCGGTCAGTCAGGTGGAGGCAGTATACAGCCCAGAAATGGTGCATGTTTTTGTGGGAGTAGCTCACATTAGCTGCTCAAGGGAACACGGGGAGAACATGCAAACTCCACACAGAAAGTAAAAGAAAAGAAAATTTCTTTTGATCTACAAGTACAAGACGATAAATGGAGGGAGACTAAAACCATAATAATTATCATAATCATGATCATCACCATCAAAAGGTGGTATGGACACTATACCAAATAACTCTATATATCTTTAGACAAGTTCCTTCATAGTGCTGGATATTTCGAAAAATGTGTTCACTCATTTTGAAGTACTTGAAATTCCAGTTTTGCATGACATTGCTTTTTAAGTGTATTTTAAGAGCAGAATACGCTCGTCGTTCTCCTATAGCTCCAACAGACTCCCCCCCCCCTCCAAAGACAAACTAAATTAGATCTGGAATTCTGCTGCGCCTTCCACAGCGTAGAAAAGAGCAGCACCGGAATAAGGTGAGCGCTTCCGTCTGAAATATTCCAACATGACCTTGCAGCAAACGAGAGTGCGTCGAGGTAAACGCAGCCGTCGAGAGGGGAATGAGAATGAGGCAGAGGCTGCAGTGGGCGTGTGTCTGTATGTGTGTGTGTATCAGGGTTATCTGGCAGCCTCAGAGAGCTCTCGCTGATCATTGCGAGTAGAAAAGAAAAAGCGCAGAGGGAGGAGGAGGAGGAGCAGACACAGACACTGTGCGATTCAAGGACAGGAAACCTTGATGGTCTTCTGGGGCCTTAAGGTGCTTTGAGATCAAAGCTCCTTTTGAACGCTTCAAGATTTCTTTGTTTCTCCTCGGCACACACGATTAGTCAATTAAGAATGGGGAAATAGAAAAAGAGGAACTGTGAAGGTAGTTTTGAAGCTTTCTTTTCTTTGTTTCCTTTAACCGACAGCTCAATTAGGCTGCGATTCCTCAGCAAACCCTAAAGGTTCATCTCCACACATGGCCCCCAATTTGATCAGACTAATGGCAAACAAGTGAGGTGGAAAGAGAAAACCCAAGAATCGAACGCTGAGTTTAGGATTTTGAAACGTCAATGCATCTCAAGGAACTATTAAAAAAAGAGAAAATGAAGAAAAAGCAGCTGACCAGTTCAGCAATTTGCTTATGTCGATAATTTGCTTTGACAGACTTCATATTAATAGTCCCGTGGGCAAGTGGAAAAGCAAACTATTCGTCAGCTTCTCTCCCGTTTCCTCCGATAATGATCTATCACAGCCCGGACCCACTTGAGCCTAACTTGACATGCCAGTGTAAGTCTGCTCTGCAATATTTATGAGCTTATGAATCAGCCAGTGGAGCAGAATGAACAGAGATATGCCCGATCAACACATTTTAACAGGATGCTCGACCAAAAGCAATCGGCTCTCGTACAGATGCGCGCGTACAATCTGACGTTTCCCTGTCTTGTTCTAGCTGCTCAAAATCTCGCATAGACTTACGCGCAAAGCAATGCTTTTTAATTTGCTTATAGTTGAACTACATGTGTAATTTGCAGTTGGGCATGAATATTCGAGGGGTTGTGTGAGAATTTATTTTGAAGTTATCCCACAGGCGTCTGCTATTGAGCCTGATAGACTATCAGAAGATATCTCAGCATCTTTCCTTTGAGGGTAATTCTGCCTCTGAATGGGTAATCAGCCTGTCAAAATGCTTGGGTAATGCCTGCAAGTGGGGATTGGCTGTGGCATCTGCTCCTTGCAGAACATTATAGCTGGGTGAATCTTCCACTCAAAGACTGCAGTGTTACATAAGAACAAAAAGAACAAAATATATATATAGATATATGCATACAACCATAACTTCTAGACTGCTCGCAGGCAAAATCACCCACTTTCTGTTCACTGAGGGTCTTTAGAGTGTTAAGTCGAGGCAGACAGCGGAAAACAAAGAGGGGGGTTCTAGAGTCATGCGGCAGTTATCTAGATCTCCCACTTCATGTCTCTCATCAGTCACCTGAAGTGCTGCTACAGACGGAGGAGCTACACGCGTGTGGTCGTGATTTGGAGCACGGCGAAAGTGAAATTGTCACCCGTCGGCGAGGACACGGATGGTTTCACTCGCCACACACCTTTTCTCTTTGCTGCTGCCCGAACGCTTCATTTGTATGTGGTTGCCGTGATCCCCGGCAGTCACCTTGAGCGAACACCCCCTCCCCCACACCCCGGCCCTTCCCAACATACACACATCTCTCCATTTTAATAGCACTTTATCTCCCCTCTCCCTTTCCCCCAAACTCCTCCTATCTTTTCAGCAACGGTGGTCATCTGTTCTTTCTCACCCTGACAAGGAAAACTGGCCGCTCTAATGGCGAATCAGATCTCATTGAAAAATCAATGACTTAGACTAATGCGCTGTGTGTGTAAGAGTGTGTGTGTGTGTGTGTGTGTGTGTGTGTGTGTGTCTGAATCTGAATCTCCCATCAGACTGATTCATGCTCGGCTTGCCTATTTGTCCCGGAGTACACACAAGCTGGCGGCGAGCCCTGCTACTGCAGAGAGAGGCAACATTTGGGCTAAAGACAGAAAGAAAGCGAGCGTGCGAGTCTCATGAATCAGCTGAAACATTGTTGTCTATAAGCCTGATTATAACCTCTTTGTCAGCTTCCAATCTCTGACATGACAAAAACAACTCATTCTGAGCCGATTCCATGATGTCTGCCGCTGGGATTATCAACAGATTTTAAACTTTTATAGGTTTGCCTACTGCCTCTCACCCCCCCATAATCTCACTGTTGACTTGCATGCTTATATGCAACAATGACTTGTGCAAGTTATGCTAAGGCCACAACAAAACTCCAAGAGCAAACAGTGACCCAGACGATGGTGTAAAACATGAAGGTGCTTGTAAAACAAAGCTCAGCTCCATCTTGAGTGTAGAGGCTCTTCTTTGACCTAGACTAACAAATAAAAATAAGCAAAACACCAAGTAGATATGGTTGTCATGAAGACCCCCGATGTGGATGCGAAAAACTTGATTTAAAGGAGCTGGCGTGTCTAAAATGGCATCAAACGGTGTAAGAGGACGCACGGAGAGTGCAATAACACTGTTATCAGGCAGTTGCCAGAGCATTCAACAGTCAATTAAAACAGTAAATGGAGGTCACCAGACAAAGAAAATGCTTTGTGAATGCAATAGACAGCATTACCAGCATTTGAAAGGGTTTGGTCGGGCATTGTGTTTTGGGTTAGCATGAAATTTATTTGTTGCACTAAGGAATTGCCCCACATCTGCGGCCAATTGTGTAAAACACAAAGTCCAGTTTGTGTCTGCTGTGTTCTACAGAAACCATCAAAAGAGGGGAGTTGTTCAGTGGTGTTAACAATGTTTTGAGCTTTGTGACTTGTCTGTATTCCTGCAGTCGCGTGTGTATGCTAATGTAGTTCAGGTTGTTTTACACACATTTCTGACTCTGTGGGGAACAACAGCATTATTGATCAAGTGTGTTGTCTGTGATTTATTTGTCACCTTCAACAGCTGATGTGAGAATGCCTCAGGAAATTGATGTGGGCTTAAAGAAAGTATGTCAACTAGATCTGTGCACTGATTTGGAGTAATCTTACGTCAAGTACAGAAGAATCCTGGTAGATCTTCAAACAAAGCCTTATAACCTTCCAGATAGCACCTAAACCAAATTTGGTCTTCCCCAAAATAAGACTACATCTTTAGGAACGTCTTTTCAACAGGTACACGCTTTCCATATATGGCATCCTTCAATCTGTGGCTTTAAAAATATTTAGGTACATTCAGGCATTAATATCTTACATTTTTTTATCATTCCCAGTATAAGACTCTGGCTTAGAAATGTAATTTATAGACTCTAGATGGCTCAGTTAGTAGAGCAGGCTAGATATTCTTGATGCAGCTTTACTGGGTTCAGTCCCCAGTATTGGGCCATGTTCTGCATGTCAAAATTAAAGTTCAAGAAAAGCCAAAAAATTCAAAAACATCTCTTCCCCTACTTCAAACTTAAGGCTCATGTCTTAGTGATCAAAACTGTGTTGTTAGTGTACCTGTTTCTGTTGTTATCATGAATGAGCTTGCTGCAGGCAAGGACTGAGTCCAGCTGTTAGTTTGTAGCTAGATCAATGACAAGCACCTCTAACTGTTCTCTCCACCTATTATACAGCCATAATAATGACGCGAATGTCTTTAAATTACATGAGAGATGTTTTCATCAGTTGAGGTGCTTCAGCAGAATCCAGATTTTATCAAAGAGGATAGCCAAAACTGTCGTACCTTGGTGCCTGTAATCTAAACAGAAGAACCTTCTTCACAAACCAGTGGTATGACAAAATATGTGATCTTCCCCTTATATCCATTTGCTCTAACATCTGGCCACTTACATCTGTACGCCCCATATGCTGTTTATCTACATAATATAAAGACTCCGCTTCAGGCAAACCCAAATTACAGTCCAAAGCCTCTTAATTGCTAGTAATGCTGTCATTAAATTTCTTTTTTTTTTTTTTTTGCTTTATAATGTACCATTGTCTGTCTATTGATTATAGTTTGTAATTGGTTTAAAACCCATCACTGCTTTATCACATGACAGATGAGTAAAACGGAGCTGTGATATTAAGGGAATATGTTGAGCGCTAAAACAGACTTGTGATTTACACCCCTGGATTGCTGTCAAGAGCTGTGTGACGGCAGTTGAAATGTATCAAGATGCATTAGTGAAACATGAACTTTTCAAAGAGCAAAGATGCTTCTATGTCAGTGCGTCTTCAGGTCTCTAAAGATGGAAGAAGGACAGGAGGAAGACAGATAGAGAGGGTTATAAATGTATGAGACAGAGGGCATATATAGGTGGTACAAGGTACAAGAAAATGTTGTTGAGAAGCAGAAATGGTGAAAATGGAATAGAAGGGCTGGAAGCTACAGCACTGAAACAGTGTGGGCGTTTATTCCTTTAGGAAAAGTTAGGAGAGGTTCTTTGTTACTGTGGCAGTAGAATTCAATGTTGATGCACCCACCGTTCGTCTCTTTGCCATGAATGCCCCAGACATGTGAAGATGCTCGCCAATTTGGCTGACTAATTATGAGACAAAAAGTCTTACAATACCTACAAGGTTTCTAGAACATTTCGATTGTATTTTCCCGTCTTTTTTTCCCCCTTTCAGCCTTTAGAGTTATTGGCTTCTGTTAATCCTTTGCCAGACTCCTATGATATAACAATAATCCCTGTATCTGCCACAAAGCCTCATTACGCTGCATGTCATTGTGAGAACAAAAACAAAGCCAGAACTGATAGCTGACATGACATTTTATCTGTTTTCCTAAAGAATTAAAAGCTAACTCCAAAATCCTGTTCAAAATGGCAGTTTGGTCAAGATATGAGTTTGAAATTGATTTTGTTGTCTATCTCTTCACCAATAAACATTGCAATGTACTTTCAATCTGTATCCCCTCGCATGCATTCTCTGATCGGTGAGCCTTCATCCCCAGCTCTTGGCTTGCTCCAAGGCTCATCACTGTGTTGACCTGAGTCACAAATAAGGCGTTGAAGAATCTAATTGATCCGCAAGCTTGTGTGAATGATCTGGGAGACATAACTCCCAGAGAGCTGTGTGGCAGGAAGGGAGGGGAACATCAAGAAAAAACAAAATCGGATTGTAGATTATTCCTGCCTGGCAGCGTAAATCTAGTCAGCAAACTGTGAAATGAGATATTGGAGTCCTTGAATATTGTGCAATTGCTTTGTCTTGTTTAGAGGCTTTGTGTAATAATAATCTTTTGTGACATTCTATGGGTTAATTCTGTGCAATGGTCGCATCCCTTTTACTTGATGCTGTAACAAGGCCAAGAAATTCAAAAAGATGTGAGTAAGTCTTTATCACTCAACTACAATGGACTCAACAGAACTAAGCAAATGGCTGCAACAACACAGAAATACATATGGTTTCCTTCAGAAGACTGCATTCAGACATCATGGGCATAATTATGCTTTTGAACTAAGGTGGAATTTAATATATAGAGGGGAATGGTGGGAGAGGTTCAAACCGCAGCTCCATCCATCTCAGTAATTCTTTCCTCAGGCAACACACTTCACCAAGCTTACTTACTAAGGGTGATCAGAGGTCCCGTTGGCACCAGTTGAATGGCAGCCTCACTTCTGTCAGTCTGCCCCAAGGCTACTGGGCCGACAGTGTTGTGTTCTACCATCAATGTGTGTATTTGACTTTATGCTCCACTAATCTTTGTGTATTTATGTCCCTCTAATTTAGAAAAAAAATCCAGAAAACTGCTAAACTGCTGAAACACAGAGATCCTTTAAATCTGAATCAAATGATTAGATGACTTCTTCAGCATCCCATCAAGTTTGGCAAAGACCTGGTAACCAGCAATTACTTTCATTGAGCTGTCTAAGCATAGATCTGACTCACAAATACGGTACATACATTTTCCGTAAGACAAAGGCAAGCCTAGCATGATGATGGCAGCTGAGTCTTTTTTTCTCTCTCAATGTTACCTGTCTTTTGCAAACGTGCATTTAGTAAGCAAGTAGGTGGACCAGCCTCAAAATGTTTCATCTAAAATCAACAGCATTATTGTTAGATCTTGGACACAGTTTCTATCCATCCATACATATGCATCAAAGATTGCATCGTGAGGACAACAGGTCCAGGGGGTAACCCCAGAAAACTTCGATTTCCAGCAATATACTCCAGATCATTCTGGGTGATCCCAAGGTGTTCCCAGGCCACATGATAAATATGGTAAATGGCCTTTATTTGAATAGCGCTTTTTTGAGTCCCTCCGGACACCGAAGCGCTTTACACTACATTCAGTCATTCTTCCATTAACAGGCACATTCACACACTGGTGATGAGAAGCTACGTTGTAGCCACAGTTGCGCTCGGATGCACTGACAGAGGTAAGGCTGCCAGACACTGGCGCCACCAGGCCACCTGACAACCACCAGTAAGCAATGGGTGAAGTGTCTTGCCCAAGGACACTACATCCAAGACAGATGGAGTCGGGTTTGAACCGGCAACAAGACGAACTCCAAACTTCTGAGCCACAGTTGCCTCCAATATGGTCCCTCCAATAGTTCTGGGTCTCCCCAGGATATTCAGTATTCATTGATCCAACCTTCTAGTCAAAAGCTTTCGAATTGAATCCAAACTTCTGCCAGTGCTGCTTGAGTGGAAATGCGCCTTTACAAGCTGAAGTAAGCAAACTTTTATAAACCAGAGACACTGGCTGCAAAGGTAGGCAGACCCACCACAAAAGGTCTGCACTCCCTTGTGTCCTGGTGGCGAACTGCTTTAAAAAACTAACTCCAACGGAGAAGTATAAAAGGAAAATGTCTAGTTCAATATGATGGAGCGTGAGGGTGCAAACTTCCTAACAGAAGTATGAACTAGGCTTAAAATACATCAATGATACATGTGAAAAATTTAAACATTTTCAGAGAACATTCCTTTTAAATTGTGTCCATCATTATTAATTATGTAAAATTGTGGCGTATATCAGTGTAATCATATAAAATATTATGTGATATCTGTTTCGTTGAGACATTTTATGAGAAAGAACAGATCAGTGAAGTTTGCACATGCTGTATCAGTACACACTGCCAACTTCCTTGTTTATTTTGCCTGTCTGACTTTGTGTGAAGATACGTGTGAGACATGAGAAATATTATTTTGATATGAGTGTTTGTCCTTTTTGTGGATGGGGCCTGTCTCTGTGTTCAGGAGCAACGAGGCAGGCAACTGACTGAAATTCAAAGGAAACGCTGTGACCTTCAGACACAATCAAAGAAAGATGTTTTGTGTCGCACTTGTTTTCCCTTGTCTAACCTTTCTGTCTTCTCAGGCTTGGTTTTCCTTTCCTACCCTTTTCCATGGCACGCTTTGGAGTTTTTTGAAAACATGGCCACACTCTCCTCTAGCTGGTGCACACATTTAATGTCTTAAAATTACATATATGTAATATGCAACTGCCACAAGCTTTTCTTTCATTGTTTCCAAGGTGACAAGCTTATTCACGGGTACAGATGACTAACCTTCCTTCTAATTAAATACATTTCACATACTGTGCTTTTACAGTAGATACCCCTTGTCTGTACCTTAACCTCAGTAAAACATAAAGCTGTCTTGTGAAGATGTAACAGGCCTGTTGGAGAAAATTAGTTAACAGGCATCTTGAAAACTAGGAAAAATAGCAGAAGCACACTCAGAAATTAAAGTAAAGAATTGTACTTTTAGGGGTAACCTCAAAGGTACCATTTTGTACCCTTAAATGTAGGTACCGTTTTAATCCTTATCATCTGTACCTTTATCCGTGCTACCTTGACAGGCAATCATTATTAACTTGACATTACCGCAATGCAGCCAATAGTCACCAACAAAAACAACTTCTTTCTTTCTGCTATAATTTATCTTGCACTAAGAATTTTTGCCAGTTATCCGACAATTCCTACTGGCATAGCCAAATTTCTCTTCTCAAAATGATAATAATAAAAAAATCAGCTCACCATTTTAACAGCACAGAAATATTCTTGCAAAAATATTTGTTCGATTAAAAAAATGTATTAAAAACATCAATTAAAAAATGTGTGTTGGTAAAAAAAGAAAAAGGTAATCACCAGAAATGGTTCCCCTTCCAAGAAATGGTACAAATGTGCTTTTTAGTACTGCGGAAAATCAATAAACTGTACCTTTCAGTCAATGAAAAAGGTACAGTTCATGGACATACCTATGTTGATGCCTTTTTTTATACCTTGGGTCACAGTAATGTACCCCTTCTGTAACCATATTTTTGAGACAGTGCAGGGTCCAGATAAAGTTATGCTGAAACTTTAAGGAGATTTCAAGGAGAATAATTTGGATGTGAGGATCCTACGTTGCACATTCCTGCGAGAGCACTGATCATGAAGCAGCCAAGAGGCTCACTGTGGAAACTTCATTTAAGGTAAAACTTTGTTCATATTAATTTGGACTAAAATCGCAATGCATCACAATGAACACATCATCCCAAGTGAAGCATAGCGATGAAACCATTACACTGTGGGGATTCTTTTCTTTAGCAACAGAGAAGCAGGTCAGTTCATGGACATACAGGCACATTTTTTATTCAAAATGTGGACATTTTTAATCATTTCTGCCCCTGTCCACAGGCCGACTGCATTTTTGCGGACCCTAAACGTTTCGGTTTATTGTAAAATAGATTCCAGAGAGAAACTTTTGCCTTTTGTATTAAATGTTAAGTTATTGTGTTTTATCTCTTTTTAATCTACATTTTTTTTGCATAAATTTGTTTCTTATACTTTACCTAAAATGCTCCTTGCACTTTGCTCTTTTTTAAATGGATTCTTGTGTTTTATTTGTTATTAAATTTCATACTCTCACATAAATGTTATTTTATGCTTCAATTACGAAATGCATTACTCTTGTTGATCTGTTTTAATTTTCATATCTTTATCATGTATTTGGTTTCCTTACCAATGAATCATGTAAAGCGCCTTAAATTGCCTTGTGCTGAAAGTGTGCTATATAAATGTAATTGCCTTGCCTTGCCATGTGGACAGCTGACACATGGCCGTTAAACCCAATTGCATCACATGTGTCATACATAACTAAAATGGCAGTTCGGTTAATCATTATGAGTTTATTAGTTTTGTAATCCAATGTGACACAGAAAAATTGCAACTTTGTGGTCATTTCACACAAAAGACCCCATGTTATTGTTCACTATTGTTGTTTTCCTGTTGTTTTTACTGCTAAACTTGTGTGGAAGCTTTACATGCATGTATGTAATAAACTTCACATTTAGCTCACCTTACAGCTCTTAGGAAATTTTTGGGCTATTCTCTGTGTTTCAGTGTAGATTAAAAAAATGTCTGGAAATGTTTTTTTTTGTGTGTTTTTTTTTTTTTCTAGTCGACAACCGATTTTAGATAAAAATGTGTGAATGGGGATTTAGAGGCTGCAAAACATTTTGAAACTGGGTCATAGATTCTAGTGATGTGTTGCTCTTGAAGGAAATGACTCTGTGAAGTGACACATCGGAGCTAGATCGGATCTTGTAGGAGCCGAAGTGGAGACACTTTGTTTTTTTTATGTCTTTAAGCTGCACGTGATTGGTCAACTGCACAATATGTGGTCAACCTGCCTGTCCTGAGCAGTAGGGGCTGGCAGCAGGAGTAATATACAGACACAGATAGAAACGGGAGGGGGAGGAGAAAAAAAGCGCTAAACACAAAACCCACTATAAATGTATGATAATTTGTGACAGCAGGTAACGCAGCTAAATTTAGATGTATTTAAACTATATTGATACTACAGAACAGAGTGTAGTGTATGCAGAGTAAACATATATAAATCAGACTCTGCAGTTAGCTACAGTATTTTATTTTTTATTTTGTTATTTTTTAACAGTTCTGTTTAAACAGATAATCAGTATTTGTTTTTGTACTTTAAGGTTTGCTTTTTGTATCATTCTGTTCCATTTTGTATATAAGAAATTATATAAATAACAAACCGTTAATACAATTATGTTTATAGAATAGTTATTCACTTTACACATAAATGTAACATTTTTTTGTTGATAAATTTATTAAAAACATTCAAAAATGTGGGAATCCATTTGGGAGCCAAAAGAGCCAGTGTTTTGTCGATCTAGCATAATTGGTCCGAATAGCTTACCGTAAGCTGAATTATCTTACTAATTTTAACAAACCCACAACTTTTATTTTATGACATTAAAGTCACAGAAAGAAATGCCTAAACCTATATATATATATATATATATATATATATATATATATATATATATATATATATATGAACTGCTCTTAAACACCAAAGGGAAAAAGTATTATTTTTTCTGCTGTGCATGTGCATTAACTGAAGGTATGTAATTCTGATGGATATGGTATTTTTTCAGAACACTGGTTCTTTTTAGTGAGCTGAGCCGTAAGAAACGGCTTTCCGTCAGGACAACAGCCATTAACATAGCCAGCGCAACAAGCGAATGGTTTAGATCAAATCGCAATAAAGTGTTAGAATGGCCAAGTCAAAGTCCAGGCCCAAATCCCTCTGAAAATCTATGGCGAGATTTGAAAGCTGATGGTCACAGACACTCTCCATCTAAATTGATTGAGCTCAAGCCATTTTGCAAAGTAGAACAGGCAGCTGTAGTTGCAGTAGCAGATGAAAATATTAACTAAACGGGGAAAATACGGAAACTCATCTTACCTTTTCAGATTTTTTTATGTAAAAAATGTTTAAACCAGTGCTTCATTTTTATTCCATTTAACCATTATCTGCCAGCTGCTGGAACACAGCAGCAGATCCCTCGATAATACTGTACCTCAACGTTTGTGGTTAAAAAAGGTTATAGCTGAAAAAGTACATGAACACTCTAGCCTGGCTCTGTTGTTTTTCTTTGGGTTGAAATTGAGTCTTAAAATAATAATAATAATAATAATAATAATAAAAAAAGAAAGAACGAAATTGATGATCCATCTGTTTTTCCCTGCTTTTATCTTTTCCTGCTGCACTACTCAGACCAAGGAAACCTCCATACTTTTGGGACTGCTTGTGCTATGAAGAAGCTTTAAAGGTGAACTTTTCTTGTCCCAGAAAAACAGAAACTTTCAGACACTAAGTGAAGGAGAACAGGTGCCAATAAATATAGAATTGTAAGTATTGAAACCAAGAAAGTTTGGTGCTAGTCATTTGCCAGATATGTCATCAGGAAAGAGTAAAGAGACCCCAGATTGATCAATTGTGCATTTTCCAACTTCCTTTATGTTGTTTTCCATCATTTAATACATGTTTGGTTTCTGCTAACTACCTTTTCCTTCTCCCCATGTGCTACCCTTTATAATTATCCAACTGATCCAACTGACTCTCGCATTCTTCCGGTCCCCCCTGCAGTCTTTCTGCCTTTTTGTCTCTGCAGGCAGAGTTTGATGTTGAAGCTGCTAGAGAAGAACGGCTCCTGAGCGCTCAGGCTAATATTTGTCATGCGGTAAACTGAGCAAACAGGAATAAAGCAAACACCTCTGTCCCTGGCTGGTTGCCTTGTTGTCCTTTCATTCCCATCCTGTCGTTCCAGCGCTGCCGTGGAGCTGGTTGCTGGCTAATCAAGGCTCACACACTGTGTGCATGATGTTTTTGAGCAAACCGCCGGATGAGCGCTAAATCTGATAGTATAATCTGTTTCTGCTGCGTGTCTTTCTAAATCAGGGTGTGAGGATTATTAGCTCTACACCTGTGCAATCCGATGGCTTCCAAGCCAGCAGTGTTACAAGGACGCCATCCACTAACTTGCGCATTTCTATAATTCACGAAAGGAAGGTTAAACCTCTCTTGTTATTATGTGGAGTTTTTGTTCAGTAGTAAAACTTCCTACCATAGTTTCAAACTGTTAATCTTGAAAGTGGTCTGTCAATAAAGGCAATAAAGCAAAGTTAAAGCTTTGTTTAGTTCACATTATATTAACTGTAAAACTCTTTTAACAGCCCTTATTTTTTTTACTTTGCTTCAGATACAGTTGAACCAGAAGTTTACATACACCAAATAAGAAGATACATCCACATTTTTTTCTTCCAGACATAATTTCTCTTGTTTTAGGTGTGATAGAAGTACTAAAATCATTTATGACAGATATATGAGAGATTTATTTAGTAATATCTTTAACGTCTGAAGTCAGCGCACATTTCCTTAGTATCTGGTAGCATTGCCTTTGAACTGGATGACTTCAAACATTTATGGTCACCTTTCATAAGAAATTCTGGGCCATTCCTTCAGACAAAACTGGTGGAACGGAAACTTTAGAAGACAACTTTGACATTTTTGTTTGAATTCATGGGTGAAAAACATGCGATCGAAAGTGATGTAGTATATATGGCTGGCCTTTAGATGGCAGTGTGCCCCTAGAATGAAGTGTCCATGCTTTAGCCCATAGACATACTCATTACCCGGAAAAGAGTTGAAAGATGGTAGAGTGCGCAAGTCCAATATGCAGTGGGCGGCTGGCAGTAACTTTACATGACAACAAACCACCCAGAATTGTCAGAATTCGCCACTCTGTAAACCCTTTCCGAAGAGTTGAAAATTTTGGTCATGCCAAAAGATCAACTTTGTTCTCCTAAATCCACTTAGGCAGTCTGCTGAGGGTCATTGTTCACCTTTGATTTCCTTCCTGATGCCTTTAGATGTTCCTTTAATATTTCCACATAATGTTATTTTCTCATAATGCCATCTAAGTTATGAAGTGCAAATGTCCACATCTCTAAAGTCCAAATGTAATGATGGTCATCATGGCCAAACAGTTCCTCTTTGGTGTCATCAAACCCCAGGAAATGAAGGTCCATGTCACTGAGGGCATTTGCTTTGTTTTCTGTTTCTTTTGGAGTAGTGGCTTCCTCTTTGCTGAGTGGCCTTTCATCGGCATAATGGTTGGACTTTCCAATCGTGTCCAAATTGTTTGAGCAGACGAACGCAACACCTTCAAGCATCTAGAGATTCTCCAAGGTAAATTAGACGTGAAGCTCTACAGTTCTAATACCTTGACTGATTAATTTTTTATTGTGTCAAACCAGGAAAGCACTGGGTTCCAGGGGTAGCCTTTAAATATATCCAGTGTTGTCAATTGACCTATCTCTACCTAACTATTTCCAGTCATGGCATTATAATCTGGATTTATGTTTATTGCTTAAACACATCTTAATCCTTCTGTATGTAAAGTTCATATCATTTAGAAATGTATATAATTTTTGTTTTATTTTCTGACTGACCTAAAACAATATTTTTAGTCTGATGTAACTTCAGAAAGTTAAT
Source organism: Apricaphanius iberus (assembly GCA_028564705.1). NCBI lineage: Eukaryota > Metazoa > Chordata > Actinopteri > Cyprinodontiformes > Aphaniidae > Apricaphanius > Apricaphanius iberus. Next base: position 1,174,510 of record JAPXFQ010000075.1, on the reverse strand, counting down.
TTGATCTATGTATAATGACATTGTGGTTTGAACAGGAAGCCATATTTTATTATAACTAAGAAATTATTTGTTCATACCTTTTCTTAAAGCCATCTGCTTCTGATTTAAAAAATCCAAGATTTGTAAATGCGAGGAAGGGAATTACACTAAAGTAAAAAAGGTGTATTTTGTGGTGTATTTTTCCCCCCATAATGGTATGGCCACCATCTATACTAAGAAAATAATGATCAGTTTTGTTTGGCCCAAATTAAACACATTCTCATGGTTTCTCCATGGTTGTCATTTTTGTTTTATAAAATGCTTTTGAGCCTAAAACTGGAGAAATTTTCTTCATTTTACTGTGTCATCTTTAACAAACTAAACAAGAAAAAGCAGTTGGTGTGATGTCATCTTAGTTAGTGCGTGGAGTCCAATAGGATGTAACAAAGGGATTATTAATTTGATCTAATGTGGCCTTGTCTGATCTGGTAGAGTTTTTTTAGAGAAGAGGATACCCTTCAAACAAAGACAAAAAAAAATAAGAATGTTGCTGGGAGGGAGAAGTTAATTTTGCAGCTGACATGATAGAGACAGCGTACCATCCAACAGTATTTTATGTGAACTAAAGTGGCGATTATTAATCACCACTGTAGATGGTAATGACACCGTTTAAATTTCTAGCTTCTAGGTCAGGATGAATATCTTGTTAGAATCTACAAAGGCGTATGATAAATGAAATGAGCTATTAGAGAAGCGACAAAACCCATATGCTACAGTTCATTATCCACCTGGGCCACAACAAAAGCCCAAATTACTGTTGTTCCCAGTTACTTCTGTTATCCCAACGCTGCAATTACAGCTTCAATGAGATTTTGGGTTGTGCAAGACAGAAGCAAAGTTAACTGACCATGCACACTTATCCATTAGCACTCCTTAAATGTCCCAGTTAAGGGCCTATAAATACCACAGATAAGTGAGGAGAAAACATTAATGGGCAAATGAATGTTTAGGGTGGATAAATTGAGATTTATACAAAATAGACCGTAAAAAACTCTTAAAAAGGTACAGAGCACAGGGATGTAACTGCCATATTAACATTCAGCAGACAGCAACAGATAATGAATACTTAAATGTATAAATTTCTTTCTTTTAACCTTTGGCCCATGTAACACCTGGGCGACTGCTGTGACAGTCATGGATAATGTGGATCAAATGTTTGAGGAACACTGATGTAATCACTTGGTGCCTAAGCAGTGAGGGAAAATGGTGCCCTGGTGAGGCAACAGGTTGATCTTTGAAGTGTTTGAGCCTGAACTGTTATAAAAAAAAAGTTAACAGATAAACACAATAAAGCACAGATGTTTCAGAGTGCTAAAAAAAAGTTTGCAGCACCTACAAAGTAGCTCATAGAGTAGCATAGGCTGTCAACAACAGTAGGGGCTGTTTGAGAGTTTTGTTTACATGGCAGGCATAAATCTTCAAAGACATCAGCTTGAACTAAATAAAAGAGACGGGAAAAAGTCGCTCTTGCTTTATGTGTTTCGGAGAAGCAAAGCGAAAGATACTGCAGTAACCATTCAGTCTCTGAATTGAGAGTGAGAAAGGAAGACCAGACTCAAGTGTTCATAACAAGTCCACACCTCCTACTCGTTACTAATTCATCAAATGAAAACAGGATGCTTGTATGAATGCACAGTTGAGAATGTGTTGTTGTATGTGAGTGCTCATTCCACTTGACCTTTGTCACTTTCTCTCAGATTACAACTTCCATGTGTTTTATTGGGGATTTTTCGTGATAGACCAACACAAAATGGTTCACAATTGTAAAATCGAAGGAACTATGATGAATTACTTTGACAATAATAGCTTCTACCCGATGGAAAGCAAATGGTTAACCTTCTAGAAAATTCAAGTACCACGAACAAGACAAATAACCACTCTTAAGAACAATTAAACATTCTGATACATCTTCGGATAAAGCAAGAGAAAGTCAAATTATTACCTTTGTCCGACTGAAATCAGACTTTTGAAATGCATGTGTCTACTTTAGCTCAACTTGAATCAGACAAAACTGGAGTAACAGAAGCCCAACTAAGCTACCCAGATAATGCGATTGGGAATCAGACTTCTCTGCAACCAACCCCCCCCCATCCCCGCCGGTACTCGCACACCCCCTCGGGAAGTTAAGAGATGTTGAAGTGCGACGCAGCAACACCATAGTTTTTAGACGATGCACTGTAATTGTGAATGACCTGCTTCACTCCTTCAAGCCTCTGTTTACTGCCTGTGTGCAGCTCAAAGCTAACCGCTATTAGGCTAACACGTAGCGGCGCATGTCGCCATCTATCATCGGCGAGTTGAATGTACTTCATTAAATTGTTCGATTTTCTGAGTGACATGTAAACTGGAACTCGGCTCTCATCAGGGGCCAAGCCGATAGTCTGATTACTGATTATTAAAGCTCGATTTAGAAGTTCATGGAAACCTACTGACTGTCCCTGTGATGTTCTCAATGGTTCTAAATTTTTTACATTTTGATACACCTAAAACGGAAGCCTCATTTATTGATTTTACAGTTTTAACTCCTCCATTAGGGGTAAAAATAGCTCCTGCCCTTAGCTCACATAGCCACATTAATGACTTTGTGGAATCTTCTCTCTTTCATTGCTGAGTTTGTCAACAATAAAGCTTTTTCTTTCCAGATGTGACTTTGAAACAGGCCTTCATGCTTCTATAACCTTGCCCTTGGGTTGTTGCAATTACCTTACACTAGAGGTGGGCCAGGGCACCCTATCACGTCTACAACTGGTGCAAAATGCAGCAGTATCAGCACATCAATACAAGCATCCTTTTAATGGTCTCGTGTCTGTAAATTAATCAAACCAACTTCAGCCATATGCCCCCTCCCTTAGTCACACTGGTCAGTACACAAGCTGTTGCTTTAAGTTTTGAACTCGCAGCAGAAGCTTACGGTAGACCAATCTTTCTCAGTCATGGCTCCAGAGCTTGCATGTTAGGCAAGAAACTACAGTGATGTTATTATTATTTTTTTTAATTGCTTGAAAACTCCCTATTTTCATTTGCTTTTAAATCAGTGGCTGACTCACAGTCTTTGATTTATAGTTTTTATTGGATCTTTTCGGTCATCTCTGGTAGCACCATTGCATTGCAGCAAGAAGGTCTTGGAATCGAATCCGGAAGTACTCCGACTTCTTCACACAGTCTAGAAATAAAATGGTTACTTTATTGGTCTTTCTAAATTGCCCTAAGATGTGAGTGTGTATATATAGTCGCTTGTGATTAACCTAGCCAGAGTGTACTCCCGTCTCTTTCGCAATTACAGTTGGAGATGGGTGCTAACCCTACCCCGAGCATGCATGGATGACCATGTATACACAACAGATGAGTAATTTCTTATTAATATGATCATTTCTGAGCAATGTTTTTGAGCACACATATCATGCCTACTGTAACTGTAAGTACTTGTGTTCGCTCTTGTACTGAAAAGATGGATTTTCAAAGTTCCCAATTGAAAACAAGACAAGAATCCCTCATGAATTTTGCCCAGAGTTCATTATTGAGTATGGGGTAATATGGGGCATAGAGAATGTGGTGGAACTTGAAGCTTTGAAGTTTTTCCTGTTGTTCCTGTTACAGTCTGTATCTAATTAAACCAGAGGCACATATAGAACAGTACAACCTATATTTGTGAATGTGTCGCTTCGGTATTTGAAGTCTTAGAATACAGAGAAACACATTGTTCTTGCTAATAATAATGAGCCCCACAGCAATGCACAGAATATGCCCTTATTGTGACTACTTTATCTAGAAATGCCCACACCCCAGAATTTATTTTCATTGGCGTGAGATAGCAATTCAATTGCATTTAGAGGTATGAAAATACATGAAGCACCGAAAGAGAATGTGCACTTTACACCTGGTTTTTCATTTGTTATATCATCTTCCTTTTACTTCATAATCATGTTACTCTCTGAATTTTATCTTAGATCGAACCTGATTTCAAAAAGATGTTTTATCTGAAACAACTAAAAGAAAGGTGTGAAATCTAATTGATGGCAAAGTTCAAGAAGGAGCGGAGAAAGGTTCTTTATTATTATCAGTTCTCCTGGAAATGTCAGCTTAAAGAGTAGAGGATGCGCTTCAGCTCCTTACACAAACTCTTGCTTACTTTACAAGACACGTCCCTGAGAATGAGCACATGCTCATACATGTGTGGGTGGGAGCGCTTGCCAAGGTGCGACCCTGCATCCCCAGTAGGTGATAAACACTGCTCTCTCTCCAGCCGCGGGTGCTCTGTCCTCCTCAGCTGCGTCGCCATAGCAACCCCCACCGTGCCGGTTCAGTGGCCGTCAGCCATGATGAATCATATGCCAAGAAAATGATAGGACAGTGATAGGGAACACTTATAGCCTGGCCTTCAATTTGTTCTTTTTCTTTCCCTCCTCAACACACCCACTGCACATATATACCGTATGTCATGGCAAAAGTGTTTCCAACACACACACAGCATCCGCAGAGGAATTAATGGTCACACTCAAAAGTGACAGAGAGGAATAAGTTGGTGTAAACATCACTTTGCTGCTTCCTGACAACACAATCAACAAAACTTGTGACCAGAAGAGAAATGCTGTAGGTGATGTGTGTGTATGTAGATACTGTACGTGTGTGGGCATGAATGCATGAACAGAAATATGCAGTGATAAAAAAATATGTTTATTATAGGGAACAACTTTTAGGATGTAGGCTGTGGCCGAGTTTAGCACTAGCTTTCCATGGATCCGGTCCTCGGTATTTGTCGGGGGTTAGTGATCGCACCCACGATTACCTTAACTGCTAATACTTTGGACTCCATCTGAAAACCATTACAACGGCTTACTTTAACAGTTCACACACCAGATATACATTCATTTGCATTAATAGGCACAGTGGAGACCATCTTAGCGCTACAGTAGAAGCTAATATCTAAGGTCTTTCTTATCTCTGCTCTTAGAAGTACAGCCAATCATTAACAATTAAAATAAATGTAGCACCTGAAATAGGTGAATCCAAGAATATTAAAACGTGAAATGGTGGAAATTAACTGGGTTATTTTTTTTAGACACATAGCAGTGTCCCTTTGTTTTAGCTTTTTACAGACTTGCCTTCCTTAAGCACTCTTGTAAATGAAAGTAATTAAATTTGCATTAATTTGCATTAATATGCACAGTGGAAACCATTTTAGCACCACAGCAGAAGCTAATATCTGCAGTCTTCCTTATCTCTGCTCTTGGAGGTAAAGCCAATCATTGACAATGAAAATAAATGTAGCACATGAATTCTCTGTTTTGCGAACAGTAGCCAAACGTATGTAAAGCAGACTCCACAAAAAATGATCAAATAAGTGAATCCAAGAATATTAAAACATGAAATTGTGGAAGTATACTATATTGGGTTAATTTTTAGACACACAGCAGTGTCTCTTTGGTTTAACATTTTACAGACTTGCCTTCCTTAAGTACCTTTATACATGAAAGTTATTAAATATAAGCACTAAAGTCACAAAACTACAAATTTTAAAAAACTAAGACAGAGTAATAACCTATCTTTCTGTTTACCTAGAAACAATTCTGCAAACAATAGTGTCAAATTTGTCAATAAAGAGATATGGTGTCATACTGAATTGTATCGTACTGCACATATTAATTGCATGTTATATGTAGTGCTGTCATGAGATAAAAACAGTGAGATTAATGAATTATCTGTAATTAATTAATCAAATTAATTTCATTTCTAATCTCGCATAATAATTGCTGAGAAAAACACTGATCTTGAGGTGTTTTCATTTGAATTCATTACACTAGTATGGTCAAACAAAGGTTTGATATATAGAATTTAAAAAGTTTTTTTGTGTGGAAGTAATCCATTGTATTTGACAGACATGAAGAGATGCATTCTGTTATTTTTGTGACTACCCCTAAGTGGCGAATGCAACCTTCGGTTTTGAGCATGCCCAGTTCATTAGCGTTCTTCACACAGTGGGTTACATGTCTGCTCTGGCTGTATTACGGGTTAAAACAATAGGTAATACACACATTATTTTTTCATAACAACGGCTTGCCAGACAGCTGGAGCGGCCGGGTTGAGCTCCAGCGTGCGGTGCAGACTGGATGCCCTCTGTCTGTGAGCCGTCGGAGATAGGAGAGCATTACATGCCTCACCCAAAAGTCTCCAATAACCCAATAAGAAGTAGCTAGATTTGTTGCTATTTGCTTTTATATTTGAAAGAGAAGACAGTCAGCTTATTATAAGTTTACAGCCTTCGATTACCCCTAACAACTCAAACAGAAAAAGCCAAAAGCATAAAAACAAATTTCATTTAAAGGCAACTAGCATACAGAAGCAATCGATTTAAAGATTGAAAAATAGATTAAATTAAAAAAAACATAGCGCACTAAAAATGCTTGCAATTAATGAAACGAATTAACGAGATAATTTGATACCCCTATGTATGTATGCATGCTTGATTAATTTGATCACCAAATTTTGCCTGCACAGTACACCCTCTCTTAATTCCCAGGCCTGTACATATACATGATCATTTTATGAATAAACATGCTGGAAAATATAGTAAAAATTACAAGAAGCTCAAACTCATCATAATGTCTGGCTGGAAAAGCATCAGACATATACCATGCAAAAATGCCTGGCCACCTGGTCTTTATTGCTATAGTTAGACACTTTCTTTCTGTTAGGCTGAACTGGCAATAAATATCAATTTCTTTCCATTCTCGCTAAAAATCATCTGCGGGTTTTAAAACGTCCTCCAACACAAGCTGTGATTCTACAGAACAAAACATAAATAATGCTCACTCCTATCAATAAATATCTCATTTGGCTTCAACATAGCAAATTATTTTTGCATAGATTTTTTTTTTCTCCCTTCTTAGGGTGCTTCATGCTTTTGTGACCTTGAGGAGTTTTTTTTTTGCGGTGCTGTTCTAAACACATGAAACGCTGCAATTTTCTCAACACGAGACACTCCCACCCCACTGCTGAAAACATCATCGATCAGCGAGCGGCATTATCGCAGGCCCGCACTCGGGTCCAGGTTCGGATTTCCGTGTCAGTGGGAAAGCCCACCTCGATCAGGTCACTGGGAAGGACGCCAGTGTTAACTGTTCTCACACATGCCTGCTTTGACCTGTGGCACCATCACAGGCAGGGAAATGGAAGTGTGGAGGTTTGGCGAGATATTGGACCCCCTACGCTAACCGCACAGACCCGTTGGGATAAATGTGCACCAACATATGGAGATGGAATACACGAAAAGGACCATCTATATGTTACAACAAGGCTTGTGTGTGTAAGTGGCACACATACGGAGAGAATTTACGAGGCCGTCCTGCTGGTTATTTACAGGCTGTGCTCTGCTCTATTTACCGTCCATAACTGCAGACCGTTGGCCTTGTTTAGTGCTGCTGGGGCAGAACCACTTACTGCGCTATAGGAACACGTGTGTTGCAGCCTCCTTGTTTCAGCTTCCAGCCACCTCCCCATAAATCCACGATGATTTAACATAAGTCGGTATTTACTCTCGTTCCCTGTATGTGTCAGCACACATCTCTGATGCATAAAACAAAAAATGCAGAGACACCCGGCGCCGGGATGAAGGGTCCCGCTGGAGGGAACCGTAGAATCTCACATCAAATGTGAACTGGAGGACAACCCAACTGCTCCGAACTCCTTCACTACCACTCTGAGACCCATGATGATGCATACGGAAGCCTTCTTATGTGGCAGGCAAGCGCTCCTTCACCTTAAATCGCCTAGCAAGACATCTCATCAGACAATCAGGCAGAAAAAGCCTCAATCCACCACAGACCTGATCACCTCTTCGTCACCACCACCTCCAAATAAAAGTCTGCAGCTGAAGAGCGACAAACTGATGAAGGGAACAAGTGCAAGGAAAGTAAAGAAAATGAATAAATCAGTACATCAGACATAAAAAGCAGTATCAAAGACCTTTATCTAGAAATAGCTGTGATTTTCATTCTGAAATCACCCTCATCTCACCCACATCACGTTACATTCTTCCTGTTTAAGGAGGCATCTAAAAGTGGAGGAAGAGGAATATGGGTTTTTCCTGGGTGCAGGGTGGGAAGTTTAGATAGCTGGGAGATAAAAGTCCTGAATATCAAATTATTTAGGATGTGTTGTTTGAAGTGTCAAATACAGGGTTTCGCTTGTATGCCAGAGAGGCACAATTGGCTCTCATCCCACTGTTGTGACGGCTACATAGTCAATGCCTGCAATCATTCGTACTTTCATTTAGCCACTGTTCCTTAACAGTCAGATTTCTGGAATACAGGACTAGTAGTTGTCCTGGCAACAGATTCTTCCACTGCAGCTCCTCCAGAGTTGCTAGGCCCCTGTTCAGAACCGTGGCCAGGTGGGCCAGGCGCTAACTAATCAGAGTCTCATCTATAACTTTTTCCTTTGATAATTTACCTTTGGTTAGGCAATAGGTGGTTCATTATGAAACATACAGATGAGCCGTGCCTTATTGATCTGTGGCTGTGGGTTAGTCATCCTGACTCAGCTCCTGCCATCTCTGAAACTGCTGCAGTTTTCCTCTTTGGAGAGAAAGAAAAACCGTATTCTGACTTGGGACCGAAACGTTTTCCTGCATCACTTTCTAAAAGCTCGAAAAACAGGTGACACAAGGTCAAATGTCCCAGAGTGACCGGTGCATTTACACCGTTACATACCAGCAGTACTATGGAGCAGGATGTGTGACTATGAATGGGATTTTCATGAATACTTTACTGTTAACAATTTTACAGCTTCTAAGGCCATATGTGGGTTCTAGTTCAGAGGCTTTACATCTCTATAAATGTGACTGGATGGAACATTGGCTTCCAGAAATTTAATTAATCTAAGCTTTAATGCACTGAGTGGCAAGTGAAAGATAAATGATCAAACAGGAATAGAAGAACAGTTCCAGGGTTTTCCCAGGAGGAAGAACTGTAAATTGGGAAACCTTTTGTTTAGCAAATGAGAAGGAACCCAAGAAGTCAGCATACAGTCGGCTGTATGAAAACTAGATTTATTTCCTCGACTTGGAGCCCCTGAGTCATCAGCTCTGCTCTGATTCTCCTCTCCGAGCTGGCTGTCCTCCTGGAGGAGGTAACTATCAACAACGTATATACCTGAGAGCGAGCGCACAGTTCGATAGGTGTGTACTCCGGAGATAAAGACAGCTGGGAAAGAAGCACGAACAGACTCAATCCGACAACTCTGCAGACGCACATCATCACTTATCTCGCACACAGGCCTCACAACAACACGGCAGCTCATTTTCAGGGCCTCACGCACATGACACCTGCCCCCCCCCTCCCCCCTTCACTGCACCAGCCACCCTTGACACATACCACCTGCTGCCTGCTCTACCACACACACACAAACTGATGGATTACGACAGGAAGGCACAGACACTTACAAACAAGCTGTTAGTTTTGCTCTGTGGGAGAGTACAGCCGGGGGTCACACATCGGTGACAGAAGCAGCTCAATGTTTCAGGCATCTTCTTCACATCGTTGCCATGTTGCGTGTCCTCAAACCAACGTTTTAGATGGTGATCCGTTTCTTTTTTCCAATGTCTAGATGGACTTTAATAAGGAAAACTGAAAGTCAAGGCGTTTTTATTTAAAGCCATGCAGGGGGTTATTCTGTCCGATTACATTAATATCACAGAGAGAGAAGAAGTGTCATCATGGTGAAAAGGTTTCATCAAGCTTTAAGCTGAAAACTGGTAGTGGAAGCTACGGTTCTGTGAAAAGGTTTTGTTTTTTTCAATGATGATTTCAATGATGAGACCCCTGTTTCTCAACAGCCCCCAGCCCCCCAACCCCATTGATTTAATAAAAGAGAAAAATAAAACTATAAAACCAACCTGGCCTTATGAGTAAAACAGAGGTAAATCTCCCAAGTAGAGGCGGACTTACTCTAAAATTACTTCAAGAGCAAAACGATGACTCATTCGGGAGAACGTAAAATAATCTAAAACACTCGACAGTGTTAAGGTAAGATTTCATGATTTAACAATAAGAAAGAGAGTCAACAACCCAATCATTTCCCTTCCGCCACCATGCTTAACAGCTTGTACTCTATGCAATGTTTGTGCTGTCTTCTCTGAAGTGGTGCTATGTACAATTAAATAAAACCTCAATTTTATTTCACTAAATAGTGCCCAGTAATGGTATATCCACGGATATTCATAGAGTTTAATTAACATTGTACATTGACTGATTCTAAAATCTACAACCTGCCTAAGAGACTTCTGAGCAAAGTGAATGTTTTATGATCAAGTAGCTCTTCTCTGTGTCATCTGTTTAATTGTTGATTGATTATGGCAAGTTCAGTTGGCATCGGAATTTGAAAACAGAACAGTCTATACAGGGCTTATTTTAGGAAACGACTGTTTCTTTTGTCACAGTAAGGATAAGACGCAGAGTAAAGTGAAAGCTTTGGCAAAAGGGTATTTTTAAACCTGGAGTCAAAAGCAAATGAAAAAGAAACAGACCCGGATGCCAGGAGGCAGGAATCCAATGAGTAGAACGCCATGACCCGCACTCCGGCTTCCGCTCAGGCATCCAAGGAGCAAGTAACTTTCCAACTGCTCGTTAATTGCGGTGGCATTGGCAGACACGCATGTCTCTTTCCCATTAATCCATTTGTTAATTACAGAGCAGAAAGTAAAATGCAGATCTGCCTCTGCCCGCATGTCTCCTAATGAGCCTTCTTCCATTTTTTTTTCCGCAGCCCCCCTTCTCAGTTGTGTCCCCCGTCTGCCTCGCTGTCTGATTCTCACTGCACCTGCGTCCGTTTCATATGAGTGCCATCCGAATCCAAAGCTACACTGCTCATTAGAGCCTCTTTTTAATCAGACTGCCTCCATGAATAAACATCTTTGTCCTTTCACCTGTCAGAAGAGGACAACTTCTGGTCAAGAATTATGTTGAGTTTGCTAAAGCCAAAATCATAGCCATTAGAAAAAACTATATATACTATAATATATAGTTCCTAGTTCTAAAGAAAATGGACTGCTACCAGATCAGGGGAATTACTGGGTTGGTTACAAAATGATTTTTTTTCCCACTTATCTAACTCTGGGGAATATGGCAACACGTGTTTATTTCGGGTTGAATTTATCCCTTTAAGTTACAACCAACCAAGAGTTGCTGTAGGCTTTAATTTGTGAATTTTAGAGTTAAAGAACATACTTTGATAAGGTTGTATGCTAAAGTTGACATTAGAGCTTAGCTGAATAAAAACAGAGATCAAAGCTAGCACAAACAGGGTTGATGGGTCATTACTGGAGGAAAAACTTCTCACTCCTGTTAGAAAAGAGGAACTTAATCTTTTAGCACAACTTGTCCAAATCAAAAAAGATAGCATCACCAGATGGACTATGAAGTCCAGCCCAAGCCCAGACCTGAGTCCAACTGAGAACCTGTGGAGGTGATCTAAAGGGAACACTTTAACAACACAATGCAACTCCATATTAATCACACTTCTGTGAAATCAAACTGTCCACTAAGGAAGCAACACTGATTGACAATAAATTCCAAACGTTGTTGTGCAAATAGAATAGACAACAAGTGGAAATTATAGATGCCCCCAATAAAGGAGTGGTTCTGCAGGTGGTGACCAAAGACCAATTCTCAGTTCATATGCTTTCTCACTTATATTTTGGCCACTTTTGAATGCTGGTGGTGCTTTCACTCAAGTGGTAGCAAGAGACGGAGATTCTACATCCCAAACGGCACAGGTGGTGCAGCTCATCCAGGATGGCACATCAGTGCGAGTTGTGCCAAGGCGGTTAGCTGTGTCTGTCGATGTAGTGTCCAGAGCATGGAGGCACTACCAGGAGACATGCCAGTTCATCAGTAGACATGGAGTAGCCTGTAGGAGGGCAACAACCCAGCAGCAGGACCGCTACCTCTGCCTTTGGGCAAGGAGGAACAGGAGGAGCGCTGTCAGAGCCCTGAAAAATGACCTCCAGCAGGTGACAAATTTGCATGTGCCAAATAGTTACAAACAGACTCAATAAGGGTGGTATTAGGGTCCGAGGTCCACAGGTGGGGGTGGTGCTGACAGCCCACAGCGTGCAGGACATTTTGCATTTGCCAGAGAACACCAAGACTGGCAAATTCGCCACTGCCGCCCTGTGCTCTTCACTGATAAAAACAGCTTTACACTGAGCATATGAGAGATGTGATAGAGTCTGGAGACACCATGGAGAATGTTCTGCTGCCTGCAACATCCTCCAGCATGACTGGTTTGGCAGTGGGTCAGTAATGGTATGAAGTGGCATTTATTTTGGGGGCTGCAGAGCCCTCCATGTGCTCGCCAGAGTTGGCTGACTGCCATTGGTTACCAAGATGAAAGCCTCAGACCCCTTGTGAGACCAAATGCTGAATCAGTTGGCCCTTAAATCCTCCTAATGTAAGAAAATGCTACACCTCATAGGGTTGGAGTGTGTCAGCAGTCCCTGGAAGACAAAGGCATTGAGACTATGGACTGGCCCAGCTGTTCTCCAGACCTGAATTCAATTGAGAACATCTGGGACATCATGTCTCGCTCCATTCATGCCACGTTGCACCACAGACTGTCCAGGATTTGGCGGATGCTTTAGTTCAGGTCTGGGAGAAGATCCCTCAGGAGATAATCTTCCACCTCATTAGGAGTATGCTCAGGCATTGTAGAGAGATCATCCAAGCACATGGAGGCCACACACACTACTGTGCCTCATTTTGACTTGTTGTAAGGACATTGTATCAGAGTTGTTGGGTAAGCCTGTAGTGTTTTTTTCCACTTTAATTTTCAGTGCGACTCGAAATTCAGACCTCCAGGGGTTGACAAATTTGCTTTTTACTGATAATTTTTGTGTGATTTTGTTGTCAGCATATTCAGCTATGTAAAGAATAAATTAATTAATAAGAAATTTTCATACATTCAGATCTAGGATGTGTTATTTTAATGTTCCTTTATTTTTAGAGCAGTGTATCATTCTAACACATCTAATAGCATATTTTCAAATAGAAACATGACCATAAATGTGTTTGCATCAGTCTTAATTGGCTGTAGGCTGATTTAAATGAGCAGATATATTTTATATATATTTGGCATCTGCAACATTGTGCAGCTCAATTGGACGTTGGCTGTAGGGCTTGCTGAATGACAAATAGTGTGATGGTGAGTTCTTCTTCATCAGAGAGATAATGCATAATGGAGATTGATTGCTGCGGCACTGATCTGATAGGTCAGTGCCTGTCTGGAAATGTTTTATGAACAGTTGTTTACATGCCACATGCTCACAACTCCTCCGTCTAGGCACATCTTTGATTAATGCCTCCGATGTTCTGCTTAGTATGAAGCAAGAAAACGCAGTAAAACACAACTCTGATTGCTTCTTGCTTTATTGGCAATAAAACAGGGTTACATGTGTTATACTACAAGTAAACATACTCATCATTTGAAAGCCTATTCACTTCATACACTGAATACCAGTTCAGGGGGTGATGAGAGTCCTCAGATAGAAGTCCTGTTTCTAGATAACCAACATGGCTCTGATCTGGTACCACGCTAATTGTTTCGACGGTGCCTGTCCATGAGTGAGTGTGTATGTTGACTTCAGAGATAATATCAAATACAACGACAGCTTCATATCAGAGATTTTAGCTTGTATGTAAATGTATCAGTGTACTGTTTGTGCCCTTCAGGTTGTGTGCTCAGAGAGGTATTTGATGTGATGTGTGGAAAGAAAGTGTGTTCGCCACATTAAAAGGCTCTCTGGCGTTATCTCTCCACGAGGATTAGAGTGCATAAGCTAAGCCTGAGGGCTCTGATTCCCCATATCAAACGCTATCAATGATTGCTGGACGCAAACCCTGAGCTCTTTATTGAAGAACCTCTCATATCTTACAGACAGCTATCGGGAGAAGGTAATGGGCGATAGAAAGCTCAAAGATCTGATGCTGTAAAAACTAGATTATTCTTCTCCTCTATGCTCCAATGGACTTAATTTGTAGATCCCAATAGTTTTTTGTTCTTTATAGTCAACTATTTTCTGGAAAGTATCACCATCAATGTGATCAAGACATTTAGGTCCTGTTGAGTTAAAAAACAACAACATTTGTTTTTATGAGAGCTGTTTCTCTCCATTGCGAGTTTATTTAGGACTCCAGGTTTGCTTGTACAGACACTCTTTCTCACAATATCCCAACGAAAGTAAGTGTATTTTATATCCAACCTAGAATAGAAGATGTCAAACAAGATGACAACATCCACTTTCAATAGACAATGCCGCCAACATTGAGTCTGTTGGTCGTTCATAAGTGATCAGCAGTAGTGGTAATGTGGTGTGATCGCGTGTTTGTCACAAAATATTGCACAATGGCGAGATAAAAGGAGGTAATGGCGAGATAAAAGGAGGTAAGGGGGAGATGTCCAGGAGACGTGCGGTGCTGTGTATAAGTTATGAGATGGAGTGAATAGCCTGGACATAATTTGTTTTTATACAGAATTAAGTGCTGCGTCTTTTTGCGAGACGCACCAAAAGGTGGCTATCTTTTTTCCCAGTGAGCTGTTTGACGATCGACTCTTCCGCTGTAAAGGTACGAGGATTCCAGACCTCTGTATGACTCTAGTTTGACATTTCAGATGAGACAGTTAACAAATGTTAAATTAACACCCCATGTTTACTTCCATTTTACATAGTGTTGCTGGCCGGGACTGATTTCACACATCATCATGATATCATCCTCTGTAGCCACAAGGCATGAGTTCCATTCATAAGTCCACCATTGCAGCAATATTTTAGTAATATTAATCAGTGCTGTAAAGGAAAAAAAATTGAGATTAGTTATTTACTTTCTTTTTTGAGAATGGTCCCATTGCTGCCTGCAGCTTCAGCTTCGAGCATGCACGTTTGCATTCTGGACTCAGTGGGGTAAATATCTGATCTGAGTAAATGGTAAATGGACTGAACTTTTATAGCACTTTGCTAGTCATACTGACCAGTCAAAGCGCTTTACATTGAAGCCACATACACCCATTCACACTCACATTCATACACCGACAGCCAACATGGCTCGGTAGGACGATGTTTTCTGGGTTAATCGGGTTCATCGACATGTGACTGGAGAAAGCTGGAGTCGAACCTACGACCCTCCGATTGTAAGCCAACTCTAGCACTGAGCTATAGTCGCCCCTAAGTGAGTCGAGAGGGATCTGGATGGGCAGCCAGAGCTGCTGCCCATGGAATGCCTACCTATTGCAACCGCTCTCAGGTGAAGAGCAGCCCAGGGCAGCACCGCTGCTCAGTGAGACTAACAAGGAAAAGTGCTTCACCCAAAGGTCTCCAATAACTTGTGGAAAAAGTCGCTAGATTTGTCGCTTGACGTGTTTTTAAAAGGTTTTGTGGCCTAAGTGGCCTTTATTTAAACGTGAACAGCACAAAAAAAGGGCAGAAAAGTCGTGCGGTAAAGGTCAACCAGGCGGGACTCAAACCAGGGACGACCACCTGGAGGACTGAGGCCTCCTCACACGGGGCGCACGCACAAACCACTTTGCTACATGATGCCCTCCTGTTCACTTTCATGAAAAAGATTCACTGGAGGGACCGAACATATTTCCCAGGATAGCAACAAAGTTGCTAATTTGGCAAAACTGTCTGCATCTCACTCCTCCTCACCACAACAGAAGCAAACACTCATTATTAGTCAAGTCATATTGCAACCCTGGTATGTCAGCTTCCCCAGCTCCATCTTATAGAAAGATCAGCGGACAGGTGTGTTTACTGTGAACAGATGACTCCACGAATGAACAGGAATGTTTTTGGATTTGAAAAGTGTCATTAGATTGTACATATTTTATGTATAATTTTTATGACATTAATGATGTAATACATTATGCAATCGAAATGCAACTGAATAGATTAGCAAAGTACATTTTAAAGAAATGCACCTATAGGTAAACTGAGAGCTAGTGCAAACAATGCCAGGCCACGTAACACACAAGTCGATAGTGACAAGGCACAATTAGTTTAGACTGAAGTATGTAGCTTGTTTTCATCCTCTGTTCGGTGATGATTTTGTCACCTGACAAAAAAACAAAACAGTGTGACGGCAGATGCACAGAGTAACAGACAAGGTTCATCTCCAAGATAATAGCTAAGGACATGTTCAGTCATCAGTTCTGCTGAGAGCAAAGGTTTTCAGAGTTTGATGGAATATGCTGAGCTCGAGTTTACAGCATCATCAAGAAAAAACATTACCACAGGACCGGAGACACTCTGATGATTCTGCCGGGTTGAAAAACTGTCACTCCATGTGGATTACACTCCAACATGGATCCTGAGGAAAATGAATCCATCATCAAGACCTGTGCATAAATACAACTACTGCTCCCTCCACCATAGAGTGTTTTCAGCACAGAACATGTGTGGGGATATGTTGCTGTCCTGTCTTCAACTAGGGATGCAAAGATACCACTTTTTTCAAACCAGTCGGTACTGATACTTGGATCTGAGTACTTGCTGATACTGAGAACCAATGCTGATACTTCCATCGAACAAAAAAATGCAATGAATTGGAAGAGAAGTTTTCCTACATTTCTTCCCTGCTTGTTACAAAAAATGATGGTAATATTCAGTAATGCAACCCCTAAACATAAAGATCTGCTGTCACAGTTTTATTAACTCCAGTCATGATACAGTATCAGTATCAGTCAGATTTTGTCTGTGGAAGATGACACCAAATTGTTTCCAGAATATCTGCATATTGCAGATTTTGTTTCGTGCAACATATCTAAAATATCTGAAAGAAAATGCAGCTTGTAAAGCCGAAATGCCTGGTAGCATTGGTACACTCACACACTACTGGGTGGCGTTTGAAAAACTGTTCCAGGAATCTATTCATTGTCCTTGGCACTGATTGGTGGAATCCCCAAGAACGGAAACAAGGAAGATTATGGATGTTATCTTCTGTGCCAGTGCCAAGAAGACACTGTGCATATTAACACATGTTAAGGTATATTTGGTGTTGGAAATGTAAAAAAAAGCATTGATTATAATGAAATAAGCATTTTAAAGGGAGTCTGAATTACTTGGAAGGTTTACCTATTCACTGGTCAGGTGGTCCATGACCCCTGTAAATACCTGGGTTCGACTGTGCAAGTGAAACTAAATACTAACATTCTTCTAGTGAGGTAATACAGTATTTAAGAAAAAGCTGTGCTTTTCAAATATCTTTTTAAGTTTTTTTCATTATTCATAAACAACTCAATGATTACATGCTGCAGTTTATCCATAAGGTTTGTAAGGCTGTGTCCCAATGAGATCGGTTTTATGTGGTGCTGGTGCTTCACACAGGACTTGAACCTCCTGTTGTTCTTTGTGTGCGGATTATAAATACTTTAACCCAAGAAAAGTAAAACTATCTCCATATATTGTTCAGTATATGCAGTTAGTATTTGGTAGGTGACTCTGTTTGTTTAAATTACTGCATTTATGTGATGTGTCATGGAGACGATCATCCTATTGCTCCGCTGAGGTTGCTTTATTTGCATCCTGTTTGCACTGTCACATATGGAATCTTCCATCTTCTTCTTCTGATTAACCATTGGGTTTAGGTCAGGCTATTTTGTAGCGTAGTGAAGCACATTAATACTAGAACACATAAAGCAGATGTACCTTTGGCAGTGTGGGCAGATAAGAAGTCCTTCTGCAAAATGAAATAAAGATCTACATCAGTTGGTATCTGTTGGTAGCACAATGATGAACACGTTAATGCCTGTTCTGTGAAGATCCGGTGCAGCAGCATTAAGTAGAAAAGAAGCCGCTTCATTAGAGGCTAAGTTAAGATTAGAGCTCGCCACTTCCCACTGGGGTCAAAGCGACCTTGGATCCCCACGAGGGAGTGGTCATTTCCTTTTCCTGATATTGCCTTCCACACAAACCACTGTCCAAAGCGGACAGATTTGTGATCCAGGGTCATTTAGCCCCTTTTCATTTTCTTCCTGGACAGTAGCTGTTTCAAAATACACCAAATACAGTTGTACTGCAGAACAAAGAGAAAGCCGAGGGGGAGCGGTCTGGATTTAAACTCCTTCAGGAGAGTAGAGTGAATATTTGCTGAATTCATCTCAGCCTAAAGCTTTCACTGACAAAATAGCTTCTGTCATGGCTGTCTGTCTAGGAGGAAATTCTGCACGGTAAATATTTCAGTATTGCTGTAAAACGCTGGTTAGCTGTAAACAAAACAGCCCTTATCGTGCATTTTGTGTTAAGATTGTTTTTATGTCCTTTTCAGCAAGAGTTGAGCTGTCAAAGTGACTGATGTGTTTTGGATGGCTCTGTCTGAAGAAAAACTCAGTGTATAGTAGAAAAAAAGCGCTTCTGAAATAGATAAAGAAATTAGTGGAATAAAGCAAAGAAACCTTGCATTCCTACCTTTTTTAAACTTAGCAAAGGTGTCATTCTTCTTGGCACTATTAAGTTATCTCTGTTCTCTGTATTACACATTATGTATACACTCTGCGTGAGGCAGAAGAGTACTATTACAGCAGATAGGTATTCTGGAAAACGCTCATCCAAAAGACAAAGGCACTGATTATTCAGGCTTATATTAAACTTCTTTTCCTGCTGAGACATTCCAGCTCCAGCTGAGCGGTCATTAATGGGAACCTGAATGTTTTTCTCCATCTGTATTAGGATTCTCTCAGAAGGTGCAGGGCCAGTGATAAATGAACAGCCACCTGGGAAATATTGGAGCTGATGGGAGCCATTTTGGTTCCATTATTCTCAATAAAGGCCAGGTCAACCTGTCTTTCCCCCACCTCTCCTTCTTGCGGCTCCCCCTATGTCTCATTAAACGGGCCTCGGCGAATAGAGGAAGTGGGGTGGGGGGTGGGGGGGCATCATTAGTTTGGAGATCAAAGAGAGGCCTTCGCGTCCTGGGAGGAAAGCAGTGACGTTCATCTTGGAATGACGCTCAGAAAAAAATAAAAGCCCTCCACATTTATTTGAATAGTGTGGAACACGTTTGATGTGCGGAGGTGCTTAGGTAAGCTTCCTATTGAACATGGCAGTGGAATTCAATGTTGGTGTTTCTTCTGCCACACACTAACAGATTGGCGCGGTGTACATTTCATTGAACCTATACGTCTCCTTTTATGAGCTTTAGCGCGGGGGAGCTACTTTCCATCGCCGACACGTGTCAGCAGTGAATTGTTTTTCCTCCACAGCCACTCAAGCCAGGAGATTGGAGTCCTGACCCAACGTCTTGAGAGTGGGCTCTATCTCCTGCCGGCATCTGACAGCTAATAATGAAAGCATTTGAGGTCTTCATCTCAAGCTTTCCTTTTCTTCTGCCATCTGATTCAGTTACAGGCGTTGCCTGAGATCCGGTGTCTGTCCATCTGTCTCCTGGACACTTAACTGCAGCCTTGCCAATGGAATGATCTGCTTGTTAAAGTGTTGGCTATCAAACAGATTGCCATGTGGTTGTCGAGAAACAGAGTGTTTTATTGGTGCCAGGGCATGTTCAACTCTACTCCTGGAATCTCACACTGGGTTTATAAGAGTTGTGTCCAGCTGTAATGTAGTTTCTAACCTTTGGCTCCAAACAATATTTATTGAAAAGCTTATTCTATGAAAGCAGGACGTAGTAAGGAATAACATATTTTTTGGGGGTAAAACTCAGTAATTTCTGATGTGTTGCACAAAGTAGCCCCAGTTAGAGATGGAAAAGAGTTATTTCTCCCAACAGTGAAACTGCTTTTACCATAGAGGGATTATCAGTCTATGTCCCTAGCTGTTTTACTGTGTATTTTGTCTGCAGAAAGCGATACAATCATGTACCTTATAGCTCATCTTACAGCCTTTGTCACAATCATTTTCTCTATTTTAAAGCTCCTAGAGTCAATAAAGAAGTAGGGAAATATGCTTTTAATGTCAAAGCTCCCCAAGACTCGAACAGTCGTCCCATAGATATTCACTCTCTCGCTCCATTTAAAACTTTCTTGAAGGCAATTGTAATTCATATTCCAAACACTTGCTTTGTGTAGGGTATTAAGTTTAAGCTATTTCCGTTGTAAGACCATAAAATAATGTGGTGGTCATGCACTTGTTATTTTTACTTAAAATAATATGTATGAATGTCATGATCAATTTACTTTTCTTTACTTTTTAATACGTTTTTTTAAAATATCAATATTGTGCATTTAATAAATTAAATGTTATATATATATATAGGCTGCACGGTGGCGCAGTGGTTAGCGCTGTTGCCTTGCAGCAAGAAGGTCGTGGGTTCGTATCCCGGCCTTTCTGCATGGAGTTTGCATGTTCTCCCCGTGCATGCGTGGGTTCTCTCCGGGACTCCGCTTCCTCCCACAGTCCAAAAACACATGATAGGTGAATTGATCATTCTAAATTGTCGTAGAATGAATGTGAGTGTGAATGGTTCTGTCTCCTGTGTTGGCCCTGCAACAGACTGGGTCTTTCAGGTGTACCCTGCCAACGCCATAATCTGGGAAGGCTCCAGCTGCCCGACCCTGAATTGGATAAGCGGTAAGAGATGGATGGATGGATATATATATATATATATATATATATATATATATATATATATACTATTCAGTAATATAGATTGTACCTTATGTTTGCCTCAATGCAAAGTTATACTGTTATGTTTTGAAGATTGATGGAGAACTTGGTGAACTATGTGAGCAGGTCTGTGTGCCTGTGTGTTTTTTATTATTTTTATTTTATTCTTTAATAACTGTTATTTATTCGGTTTCTCTCTTCTCTATATTAGTTTATCTGCTGCTAATCTGTAATAGAGGGACCCAATAAAAAAACAGCAGATGATTAAAAATGCAACAATCTGCCATGATCAATTCAGGTGATGGAAAAGAGTTATTGTGATAAACTATTGTAATACACAGATAATATCACCATCTAACACTGCAACTGCAAGATAACCCAAAAATAATAACAGAAACGAGGACGGGCGTCTCTTTCTGTTGCTAGGTTACGAGTACATCTGCCGTGTTTCTGACTTTAAGTTATGATTTTCAGTCTCTCACATTAGGGATCACTGTGGAAGAATTGTAGCCCATTGTTGACTCGTATACTTTGGCAGAGCAGTTCTTAATGGACTCAATGATTGTGCCAAAAACCCAAACCATTATCCCTCCACCACCCTGCTTCACAGTTGGGCTGAGATCTAAAGGCTGTTTATTTTTTTTATTATTTTATTTTTAATGTTTTTTTTATCCCACGTTTTTTCCCGTTATTATCACCCCAGTGTTCCTACCTAAGTCTCTCCTGGGCATCCCCCAGCTGGACATAGCGTGTGGAAGGATCACACTATTCCAGCCAGATCCTCTCCAACCCCTCAGGAGCCCCGGTCAGGAGGAGGCAGTATATAGCCCAGAACTGGTGCACATTAACTACTCAAGGGAACACGGGGAGAACATGCAAACTCCACATAGAAAGGCCCTTTTGCCAACCTGCTGATGATGTGGAGGAACAAACACACCCTCAGCACCCACAGCGTACCCGGCAGGAATCGAACACAGTACTTTCTAGCTGTGAGGTGAGCTGTACTACCAGCTGCGCCACCGTGCTCCCCAAGGTTATGTTAAATTTGGTTTGTCTTTAAATATGGTGCATTATGGGTCATTATGGGTCTTAAGTTTCACCACGCCAATAGACACTGTTTCAGTAGTCTCGACGCTAGTTCTTATTCCATTTTGCAAAGGTAAGCCATGTGGATAAATTCTTCAGGTTTTCTTCTTCTCCCCCTTCCAGACAAACCATATTTGTTATTTTTCCAATTGTATAGGCAAGCAAAAATGAAAGTCTCGCTTTTTTTGCGCGCACAATTTTTAGGGCATTGCATCAATTTGAGACTCGTTGCTTAAATGTTTTTCACATGTGAATAAACTTTCTTAGTTCAGAATGATGCGCAATGAGGCCCCTTCCAGATTGAGGAGCAGAAAAAAGTCCTTCTCAAAGGTTATTACTGAAGTTGGTTGTTTGGGACGTTGTTTTCACACTATTAAAAGTTCAGATCAAGCAAACCAATATCCCTGATGTTACAGGGATGTTCACACTTGCTGATGATCAGCCAATCAAATGCATTTTGTCTCATGGATTTCATTCTTGAGGTCAAATTTAAATAATTTTTGAACCTGGAAAACGTCAGATGATTTTTATTGAATTCTGGTATTTAAAACTCACGAATTAAAGAAGGTACACTTTCTGAATTATGACTGTAGATAAACAGGTGGTATAGGCTGACAGAATGTTCTGTAGATTGGTTGCAGACATCCAGCCATTCTCCCTTGGCTACATTTTAAGCTACCTCTGTAACAGCTTCCATCTTCAACATGGCGTCCTCTCATGTTTTGCTTATGTAATGAGCATCTTCCACCGCGGCAGAAATGCAATTACCATTTGGCTGACACGAAATGTGTTTTGTCGCCTGTGGCCACTTATGCTGCTATTTAGAATTTTCTCAACTTCAGGCGAAGGAGCAGTAAAAAAACAAACCAAAAAAAAAAAAAAAACAGTTTCTGCCTCTCTTTCTTACCATCGCCCTACTTATTTGGAGCTGGAAAAGGAAGCGAGGAAGAGGAAGGATTGTGCTGAAAAGGAAAAGCAGTAGTGAGTGAGGGAAGATGGAGGGAAAAAAGAAAGAAGTGAGGGAGAGTTTCTGGGAGGATGTGATAATAAGGGCAGTTAATTCAGAAACAGGGTGTGAGAGGCAGAGATTAGTCTGCTAGCAGGGCGATGCAGTCCACAGATTTTCTGCTCTGAATGGCTGTCAGTGAGGGCTGCGAGGGGGGCTGTGATTGGCCATTGGGGCCAAGAGGAGTGCAACAACAATTTTTAATTAAGGAACTATTTGGGTAAATTCTGTATGACTTTTTCAGGTTCACTTCTCTGGCAGATGTAAGCTTACCCTTAGGGTAAGATTTAAAAAAAGGCAGAAAAAAAATAAATGTTAAAGTAATCTCTTAATTTAATTAAGGAAATATGCACCACATGCATACAGAGATGGACAAACTGATTGTCATAAAAAAAAGAGATGTAAAAGCTCTTCAAAAGACATAATTTTGTCACAACACTAGCATAAATTTACAATAAAGAAAATAGAAAACCCAAAATACTAATTTTACAGCATCAGTGCAGTGAAGAAAAAGGACCATGTTGAGATTTTTTTAAATCAGTGGCACAATTATTGGTACCTCTCAACAGACATTCTTAAAAGAATTCAGCTGAATATTTTTTTATATATTTATACTTTGAATTCTTAAGTTGATCAGAGTGCTAAGTAACACTGATTAGTAATCCATTACTTTGAGACTAAGGCTAAAAGGCATATATTATATTTTTTCTTTTTACCTATTTTTGCCTCTGGCTTCTAGGCTGGACAAATACGCCTAATTATGCAACTAGGAAAACTAACTCTTTACAATATAGACATAGTTACAAAAACAGAGTACTGTAGAGTTATTGGGATAAAAAAATACACATAAAGTGGTATACCCAGGTCGTAATACGCAACAGAGCAGGATATTTAAAGAAAGGTAGATAATTTAAATATTTAGAAATGTGTGCATAATGTGCAAAATAGACATATTTGAGCATCAAAATGGGCAGACAAGGCAACATTTAAGCTTAAAATACTCTTTCTGTTTGTATATTTTTACTGGAGGGGAATTTATCGACCCATGATATTGGCCTTTGTTACTGTTTTATATCATATTGGACCCAAAAAATCCATGTCAGTCGACCCAAAAATTAATATTTTGTGATTGAGAGCTAGGAAATAAATTTGGGGGCAGTATTATGTTATAATGAGAAACTTTCTCATTTTAAGAAGATAAAAAGCTCATCATGCCAACAATATTTTCTGATTAAATTGATAATTTGTTTATGCATGCGTGTATACAGTTTATAAGCTGTTATATGGAGATATGTGTCTTTACAAACAAAATATGTTGTCTAAAAACAAAAAACTTTCTTATTTCAACAATATATAAAGCTTGTCTCATTGAAATGAGAAACACTCTTATTATAACATGTTTTAGCTCTCATTATAACAATCTTTCTCATTTAACAATAATTTATTTTCCAGGTCTGGCAGTTAAGCGGTTCTGCACATTTTTAACTTTTTGGTTTGTGAATACTTGTGACTTTAAGACTTGGGTTGATGTATCTAAACATTTGAACACCCTTGCAATGGGAAACTTAATATCCATATTTTAGATTAGAAGAGCCTGGTAGGTTCTACCAGTAAAACTGGCATTCACTTGGCCTTTTACTAGGAAAATGATAGAACTTACAAGGCAAAATATAAAAATAAAACTACTCCAACACCCATTTCAGTTTCCAGACCCAGATAATACAGGAAAACTAAGGGCTGACCTCAACAGATCACAAAGAGGATACATTATTGTCAACAATCTTTAATACTTTTTTTATGAGAAACTGTGCAAAGTAATGCCAGCATTAGCTTATTTTAATTTATAATATATTTTTCTCCATAGAATAAATGTACTAACATTCAAATTCTGAGTTTTCTGTACTTTTCACTGTGAAATTAACTGGAATTGAAATTGAACTTCTTTTTTTATTATTCTCTCTGTCAGTGTATTTTTATATCAGGGCCTAATTAATGGATATTCAGAGCATGCCAGACATAGATGACTCATGTTTTAAAGACTTAACGTAAACCACATCCATTCTCAATCATTTTTCTTCACTGTTATGAACATTAAACCTCCTGACCTTCAACAGCATTGGAGGGTAAAACAAAGGCCTCTTTCCCCTTCCTCCACATCCTCCTATTTTCATCCCTTTATCTCCAGCTCGATCCCCCTCTGCGCGGTTCTGCTTATTGTCCCGGGTCCATGCCTAAATGCAGCTCTTTCATCTTTGTTTTTATCTGTCAGATCAGTGAGGCGCTAGTCCCGCTCCTCGCAACTCCTCAACACATGAAGTTAGAAAGTCTCCCAAATCCTAGCAGATCAATGGATAAGGCTTGGCAGGCCTAGCTAATGGAATGCAGCTTTTGCCCTAGATTAGGATGGGGTTTTTTTCTTCTTCTTTTTCTTTGGTCGGCTGTCCTCAAACCATCATGATGCCACAAGAAACGCTGGCTGGGTGTGAGACGGCAAGGAAAGACAGCAGGTCGGTTACTTGCTGAGACCGGTGAGCAGTTGGACAGACTAACAAGACAACTTGGCAAAAGAAGTCCCATCCGCTGCACGGAAGACAGTTGGATTCTGTGCAGCTGAATATACAGTTCGTAAAAACATTCTATGATTATGTTCTAATAAGTTATTTTTTAACAGTCTTAGAACAGTCATTTTGACTTTATGGTCCAGGGCGTCACTTTGTCCAGGGTAGCAGAAGCCTTTGAAGGGAACAATATTATTTGTAATGTTTCCTGCAAACAGTATTTTTTTCTTTGTTGCTTATTGTCAGATCAATTCAGTGAAATTGTGTCAATTCAATTCAATTCAATTCATTTTATTTATATAGCGCCATCTCACAACAGATGTCATCTCAAGGCACTTTACAATGTCCTCTTATATGTCAAAACTAGCAAGGTAGCTGAGCGTGTTGAGGTTTGTATGTGTTTGATTCAAGAATTCTATTCACCGCTAAATTGAAGTCTATCATTTAAGACAAAAGCCTTTTTTTTTGTTCTCCATCTTTGGGGATAAAAGGGCGATATCACAGAGGGCATCAGCTACCTACTGTTACTTATGTACACATTCTCTGATGTAATTTTCATTTTCACCGTCTCAGAACACTGCGGGTTTGTCCAAGGTGCAGAACAATTGACGGTGTCCATACTGCTCACCTATTGATGGAGAACCATTGAGAGAAAGGTAAGACATTACACATGGCATTTTTGGACCTGAAAAAAAGCACCAACCAACACCATCCCGTACAAGTCCCCTGGACACCACTATGAACATAGTGTATTCCAGAAAAAATGAAATGGGTGCAGCCACTGTACCAGAAAAAAGTGTCCCTAGTAGAAACATCCCTATTACATCATGGTCGATGTTAATGAGGGTTCCTGCTGTTTATTTTTATGTATGTGCAAAACAACAGTGGACGTGCAACAGACATACAGTGGGGCAAAAAAGTATTTAGTCAGCCACCGATTGTACAAGTTATCCCACTTAAAATGATGACAGAGGTCAGTAAGTTTCATCATAGGTACACTTCAACTGTGAGAGACAGAATGTGAAAAATCCAGGAATTCACATTGTAGGATTTTAAAGAATTTATTTGTAAATTATGGTGGAAAATAAGTATTTGGTCAATAACAAAAATTCAACTCAATACTTTGTAATATAACCTTTGTTGGCAATAACAGAGGTCAAACGATTACTATAGGTCTTTACCAGGTTTGCACACACAGTAGCTGGTATTTTGGCCCATTCCTCCATGCAGATCTTCTCGAGAGCAGTGATGTTTTGGGGCTGTCGCCGAGCAACACGGACTTTCAACTCCCTCCACAGATTTTCTATGGGGTTGAGGTCTGGAGACTGGCTAGGCCACTCCAGGACTTTCAAATGCTTCTTACGGAGCCACTCCTTCGTTGCCCGGGCGGTGTGTTTGGGATCATTGTCATGTTGGAAGACCCAGCCACGTTTCATCTTCAAAGCTCTCACTGATGGAAGGAGGTTTTGGCTCAAAATCTCACGATACATGGCGCCGTTCATTTTTTCCTTAACAAAGATCAGTCTTCCTGTCCCATTAGCAGAAAAACAGCCCCAAAGCATGATGTTTCCACCCCCATGCTTCACAGTAGGTATGGTGTTCTTGGGATGCAACTCAGTATTCTTCTTCCTCCAAACACGACTAGTTGAGTTTATACCAAAAAGCTCCACTTTGGTTTCATCTGACCACATGACATTTTCCCAATCCTCTGCTGTATCATCCATGTGCTCTCTGGCAAACTTCAGACGGGCCTGGACATGCACTGGCTTAAGCAGGGGGACACCTCAGGCACTGCAGGACTTGATTCCCTGTCGTTGTGATTCCCCTGTTGTGTTACTGATGGTAACCTTTGTTACTTTGGTCCCAGCTCTCTGCAGGTCATTCACCAGGTCCCCCCGTGTGGTTCTGGGATTTTTGCTCACCGTTCTCATGATCATTTTGACCCCACAGG
Source organism: Apricaphanius iberus (assembly GCA_028564705.1). Classification (NCBI taxonomy): domain Eukaryota; kingdom Metazoa; phylum Chordata; class Actinopteri; order Cyprinodontiformes; family Aphaniidae; genus Apricaphanius; species Apricaphanius iberus. The sequence goes on along the minus strand of JAPXFQ010000075.1, from coordinate 1,147,262 downwards.
ATGAGATCTTGCGTGGAGCCCCAGATCGAGGGAGATTATCAGTGGTCTTGTATGTCTTCCATTTTCTGATAATTGCTCCCACAGTTGATTTTTTCACACCAACCTGCTTGCCTATTGTAGATTCACTCTTCCCAGTCAGGTGCAGGTCTACAATTCTTTTCCTGGTGTCCTTCGAAAGCTCTTTGGTCTTGACCATAGTGGAGTTTGGAGTCTGACTGTTTGAGGCTGTGGACAGATGTCTTTTATACAGATAACGAGTTCAAACAGGTGCCATTAATACAGGTAACGAGTGGAGGACAGAAGAGCTTCTTAAAGAAGAAGTTACAGGTCTGCGAGAGCCAGAGATCTTCCTTGTTTGAAGTGACCAAATACTTATTTTCCACCATAATTTACAAATAAATTCTTTAAAAATCCTGTGTGAATATGAATTCCTGGATTTTTTTTTTCAAATTCTGTCTCTCACAGTTGAAGTGTACCTATGATGAAAATTACTGACCTCTATCATTATTTTAAGTGGGAGAACTAGCACAATTGGTGGCTGACTAAATACTTTTTTGCCCCACTGTACATATTTTTTATACCGATGATGTTTAACTGTAACCCAGAGGGGCCAACACTTCAAGATTAAATGCAAATATGGAGCAACTGACTGAAAGAAATTGGCCTGAAATTCAACATTGCCAAGACTTAATACCTTATATGGAGTTCTCAGACCAATGCCACAACCAAATCAATGGACAAAAGTTAGTCAGGCGGACCACTTAGTTCAAATATCTCACCCCTGCCAGTCCTCTTAGATGCCTGAGTGGTTTAAATGGCATAAAAGGCTGAAAATCTACAAGACCATCCTTCAACCTGTAGGGCATTCTACCAGGTGATGAAAAAACACAATCGATTTCTTAGCAATATGGAAATAAAGATGTTCGGTTGGTTGCTCACACAGACCAGATTCAATCACTCAAAGAAAGAGGATGTGAAATAAAGACTCAAGGTATCTCCAATCACTGCTAAGATGGGAGAGGCCTAGCTTCAGTGGTATTAACCAGACCACCCACAGCAACAAATAGTCAGTGGAATATCGGCGACTACCCAGAGATGGATTGTGTTGTACAAGATTGCGACAAGACCAAGAGAACACAGATAAACTTTGTAAAGGAAAATAAGGATAGAGTGGTAGATACCTTAATAGAGAAGTACTGTTTTTCTTTTTTTTCTTTTGTTGGTGTGACTTGAAGCTCTTTGGAAGATATTTAGATCCATTCGCGATCACCATATATTCATATAATGGGATTTGTTTGGGCACCTCATATGTAGCCTCTAAATAAGGTATCATCTGCCCAGAACTTCTTCATTTTACCAGTGTTTTGTTAAAATCCCTTGCAGTATTTGAGCCTCTCAGAGGTCCTTTGTTGTTCTCATCTTGGTTACTGTACAGGCTTTTAATCCAACTACACCAACCTGCAATTTCAATTACGTCACTGATGTGTGCCATCCCATTTGTAGACCGAGCAGGACTTGCACTCTGTGCTCTACGATGGCGGTAAGTTAAACAGAACTTGCTACTGCAAACATCAACATGGTTCATGTTTGCGTGTTTCCAAATTGAACAAACAAAATGACCAAGTGGACCAAGTTCACCATCTAAATTCAGTCCGAGGTGCTTTATTTGTCATCCGGGGTGTTTTAAAGGCTTTTATTCCAACTACGACAACCTGCGATTTTCAGTAACAGAAATTGGTAATGCAAACATCAACATGGTTTGCGTTAGTGTTTCAAAAATGCGCAACCAAAACGAAGAAACATTGGTGAAATGAAGACGTTTTAGTTAGATAATGCCTTATTTAGAGGCTGCCCTTTGCGTACCCCAACGACTCCTATCGTATGGAAGGACTTCAAGTTGCACCCAAATTGGCTTAGTAAATTATGTATTGCTTTCTACAAATAAGGTCTGGGTTGCAAAAATTTTTACTTTTGCTTTAATTATTCAGAAGAATCAGAACTAAAGTGATTATTGTACACTGAAGAAATCTGCGGTTAATAAATCTACTGATTCTTTGGAGGTGAAGTAGTATTTTAAGAGATTTTGGTAAAAAGCAAAAACTAAATATCAAAATTTCATCCTGGCAGATCATTGGTAAGTATGTAAACAAATAAAATACTAAATTTTCTCATTGTAAGCCAGCAAATCTTCTAATGAATGCGGATGGTAGGAATTCCGATCCGATTAGTCATCTCACCCAACTTCTGCTGAGATGTGACGGGACAAGAAAAGATTTTTTTTTTAAAATTACCCAGAAAAAAAGATTACCCAGAGATGAACCTTAAAATCTCCTCATCGTAACAGGAAAACTGAAAATGAGAGAAAAAGGAGAAGGGGGGGGGATAGCATAATGACACTAAAAACCAAACAGGAAATGGTGTGCTGTCAGCTCCCAGAATGTGCTGTGTGTTTCTGAATCTTCAAAAAAAAAAAAATGCTTGGCAGAAAAACCCTGCATGGTAAAACAATGATAAATAGATGTGCAGCCAAATCTTCAATTTCTCCAGAGATGACTAATTGTCTCCACCCTGAAAGCACATGTCAACCCATAGGTGCTGGACAGTTCAGTCAGATAGAAGCCTGGGGGCAAGACAGTGAGGGTTTTTGATTATATGAGTCTGCCATCGAAGCCTTTGCCAAAAATAGCTGGGCACGAGTTTCTCCACTGAATTACTTCTGATTAGATTTTTGCTAAATGGGATTAGTGAAGAGCAGTAGCAATGGGCACACTCATGAGAGTTGAGCAGAGGAGTGGGAAACACTGGCAAAAGAGGGATATCTTTCGTTCACACTATCTCTTTCACTTAATCTTGCCGCTAATAGCATTTTGGGGAATTACCGGAACAATAAGAGTTGCATCTCCACATCTCCAGTGAGGCTTAGAAGCTCATGTTTGCATGTGTTTGTCGGACAGAGGTCTGTCTTTCATCTAAAAAAAAAAATGAATCTAGAACTAAGTTTAATGGATGCAGAATCTTTAAAGTATTTTCTGTCTCTCTGATTTGTATGTTCACATTAAGGGACATCAAAATGATGAAGGAAGTAAGCAATATGCAGAGAGACTTCTCAATACCATATTACTCCAAGTGTGTATGAAAGGTTTACAAGAGATTATACAAAGTAATCTGTTACTCTTACTTAATGTTGAGGTGGTTCTAATTCCAAAAAGTTATGTATTTTCACTTTTTCGGTTCAGGTTTATCCACAAATAGAATAATGGTTTCACAAATCAAAAAATGTGTTTCAAACAATCTCTGTTCCGTGTAGATTTATCCAGTCAGACAGAGCGAGGGTGCTGTGGTTTAATGGTGTTGCATACTTCCGGGTCCAGTCTGTCTTTTATGACACCCCTTATATGTACATTTACTGTACCTATTACACATCAAAGGTGAGCAGGGCAGACGGGTGTTTCCCAAACTGTCGGTCTGTTTGACACCGGAGGCCGTGTTTATGTACGTGAGTGAGACATCTTCTGCTATAGAAGATCTTCATAACTGCTACTGTACCTCCAGCTGATTTTGACCTTTTGCTGCTCTATTCTGCAAGAAATATTCCATCATGTTATTATGTCAACTATTTTTATATTGTTTGCGAGCTGTTACCAGTATCTCTCTTCTTGCGCACCTAACCTCACAGGGCTACCAAATATAAGTCATCCAAGAGCCTGATATTATGAAATATTCAAAACGAATAATGGATTTTTCATTACCGATCCACCTAAATTAAAAAAAACAATGTCTTTTTCGCCCATTGCTGGACTTTGATTTCAGCAGGATCTTGTTGCTATAGAAATGTAATTGGCTCAGCCACTCAATAAGTCAACAATTAAACTGTTGTTTTTTTTCTGTTGCAAAAATAAAAAAAGGGAAAATGAAGAGCGGACGTGTCTGAAAAAAAAAGAATTCATGCATGATTCTGTAAGGGGAAAACTGAGCCAGAATTAGATGAGCAAGAGCAAGGGTTTTGATTTCATGCACAACAAGCCTCCAAAAATTTAGATCTCTTTTTTTCTAACAGCTCCTTTTTGTTTTATTCATTTGCTTATATCATTAAACACCATCATATTTAAATGTTGCATCTAATATTGGTATAGTACTAATAAAGGTATTTTGTTAAAATCATGGTTCCACTAAAATACTTTTTGTGATCAGATAAAATACCTCTCAGAACCAAGCTCCTGGGCTGAATTTCAACTCCAGCCTACTACTGGTTGTGTTTCCGATGATGGATGCCAATAAAGGAGACAATAACTATCAACACAATAACTATCAAGATTACGTTTCGTCAAACCACTCAGACTGTACATTGTGTGCAATTGACATTCAATAGCAGATCTCAATGACAGAACTGATCCATCTAAAATTGTTTTTTGTTTTTTTTTACATCTTAAACGGTCCAGTTAATTTCCTCTAGTGAAATAGCTCGTCCACAAGTCTTATGTCTACAATCCAACATAACCAGTCACTCATAGTCTTTGTTAATTCCCTTCCTTGTGTGTATTCCTCTTGTGTATTTTCATCATAACTACAGGTAGTATGCATATTAGCCTAAAAACGACAAGGTTGCAATTGCCTCTCTAAGACTGCATTAGTGTCGTCTCTGCTTGTTTTATCTTTTGTTTTTAGTAAGCCAAACTCTAATGTATATGTTTTGAATACAACCATATCCACATATGTGTCCAAAACTATTAATTAATAGCCTACAGTACCCCCTCTGCTGGTTGTTTTGGGTTGTTACATTGCAACTTAATATATAAGGGCATTGTAATCTGTTTTGGGTTGGCCTGATATCTGAATGGGTTGGGTGGCCTCCCTAGCCTGCCTTTTGGCACCAGGCCTGTCTTCAAATTTGATAAGTCTAGGTTTGATAGATTCTGAAAAACAAATGAAAACATCTATTAAGAAACTGTAAAACAGCCATTTAGTTAAGAGCTGACAGAAAGCTCCTCAGCTGATGCTAACTTTAGCATTGTTACTGGTTAATGGTTAGCAAGTTGTATTCTCAGTGTTTAGAAACAGCAGGCTATGGGTGTGTCTGACTTTAAGAGATGCATCCGTCAAAGAAGCCGGCCTCAGATCCTGTTCTTACCATAGCGTGTTTCGTTTTGCCAACCAAATGTCAGCGTGCTAATCACAATTTGGCAAAAATGGAGCTGTGTTTTTTTAATGATTTTTTTTCATCCTAAATTTAATGAATGCCTTAACTAATTAAATTAATCAAAACATGTTTACACAAACGACAAAATCCTAACAACACAACCACTTTAAACTTTTAACTTCCGTACAGACAGATTTAATTATGCTTTTTATTTTATTCAAAACTCTTCTGCTTTGTCCATCATTGTTACAAGAACAGAAATCTCCTATTTTGGGCCACTAGGAATCCTCCAATAGGGTGGGCTGCGAATGATACTTCCAACACGTCCTTCAAATTCAGGAAAGGGATGATGCATTTGTGGGCAACATTTGCAGAAGGCCTTGAATTTGGTAGCCTTTCTCGAATAGTTGTGAAGTAACCAGACTTGAAATGCAAACTTTGAAGGATACTGCTGCTGAATTTGGATACACAGTCTGTATCAAGGCTGTCGTTCTGTAAAGGTTTGTCTTTTTTTCACTGTAACCAAAATACTGCTATATCGCCATCTAAAACTTTTCTGAAGATTTTTAAATGCTTTTTGTAACCAACAAGCTAAATTAAAACTACTTTCTTTACTTCAAAGTCAGAGTATAAAGCGGTATTTTAGGGTTTCAAGGTGAAACACATTAATATCCACAAACACAGTAACCATAGAGTGCATCACAATAAAGACTTCACTTTGATGAAGAAATATTGTAGCGTTTTAATATTATGAGATCTTGGTATATTCAAAATAATTATTCATATCACTGTCTATATTTTAAAGTGTGATACATATGGTTTTAGTATATTTTTAATCAGCTACCACTGCCTTAAAAGTGAGTTTGTTCTGAGTTTTTGAACTAGTTATTCTCAATATAATTTAAATTCACAAGTATTAATAGGAACAAAATTACTTTTTCATGATGGGTTCATTTAAGCTAATAATCGTGTAAATTATTTCTGTAACCTTTTGAGTCATTTCCTGCAACACATTTAAAGAGTTGGAGATCCCACTGGAAAGCCCCCTTTAATGCTATTTGTCATAAGAATGGTTTTCAGTTCTACTCACCTCAAATTATGGCTCTCTGCTAAGGAATTCTAACAATTTTGGCTTCTAATAACTCAAAAGTTGTCAAGTGCTTTGTGATTGCACTGAAAGGCCTGCTACTCTGTGATCGATTACTTTATGCTGACATCCTAAAAAAAAGCAAACTACCTGCAAGGATACCACCTCTCAAGGAAATTGGGCACGATCTAGACTGAAAACTTGGTGTGAATGACACTCTGAACTAGGTACAAAAGCCACTTTAATCTTCAATCAAGAAATCTGCTCCACAATGAGGAGGCTTCCACTGTCTTTCTGACATCAAGCAACGACAGCAGAGAGTCGAAAAAAGAAGGGGTGATGGAATTTTTGTTTGAGAAGATAAAAGTTTGAGAAAAAAATCACAACTGTGTGACCAGAATTATTTACATAAAGGGAAAGAACACAAACCATTTCAAGGCAAGCAGAAATTTTGAAGGTGAGTGCAAAATATAGTACACGTTAAAATCTGATCCTAAAGCAAGGAGATTTTGACAAGTTTCTCTGATCTTTAATTTTTTATATCTTATGTACGATTCCCTGCCACAGTTTGACTGATGGCACAAACTACATAAAATGTCAACTAAAATACATTCACCTTACCTCATCACCGTGTGAAATATTACTCTTTGTTGTAAGCCAAACTATTGCATCTTTGTGAATGTCTTGAATCTGCTACAAATGGCATATACAGTTATAGTTTTTTGGATATTATCTTGAAAGGCATTTACATTGGATCATCTCAGCCAATCCCTGGGACATTGCTCTGTCAAACCAAACCTTACCATGACCTCCATTATGGCATTTTTCAATCATTTTTGGTCTTTCCAATTTGTCCTTCATTTGCAGTTCCGTATTTCACATAATTTTTCCATAATATGCCCCAAGCATTTTCTTTACTATTTAAAGAATAGTACTGAATCAAGAACTATTGAAGTTTGGTCAATCTAACCTGAAATACAGGTCAGGTTATTTGTATCTTTAATTTCTGCGAAAAGACATCAATATTGAGATATCAAGGTCTTTAACATTCTTTAAATGTTAGACATCTTAGTGTCCATATGTTTGCCAACCTTTGCTGTACCTTTATTTCTTATGCACTCAGTTTCGCTACACCTGCATAACGGTTGTCTTTTTGGTAGTGTAACCATCACAATCTTACATCATATGATGTCTCTCTACAACCTGTTAACCTTGTCTTTAACTGTTGTTATTACCATTTACAATAAATCTTCTCGTCTCCACTCTTCTATTTAACTCTCCTGTCTACCTCCCATTGCTTTGGATGTCTGACCCTGGACACTTCATCTACTTGCAGTGTCGCTGTTCCACCTGATGCTGTCTCGCTCACATACATATGTATTTATTTTTCTCGATTCTAAATACTTTTTTTATCCTACCTGCTCTCTAATCTCACTACAGAACCACAAAAACTGTGCCAGGCACAATCTGGCAATATGTTAGTCCACCTAATTTTTACTCAGATTTTTCTCTATTTTTGTTTAAAGTTTTTCAACCAATAGTCATGCTGCTCTGAGCAAGAAATGTTATTATATGCAGTTATGTTGATATTGCTCTCCTCTTCCATTTTTACTGATAGTTTAGATAGATTAATAGATGGTATTTTTTTTTAAACCTTCCTTCTTAATGTGAAAGGGGTTTCTTGATTATTTCAATTTAGGCAGTAGAATGTAAGAAAGCTAGCTGGTAGCTGTATGTTACTATGTGTCAAACAATTTTTCCTAAAGCTCAGGAAAGTCTCAAAGCATGACCAATGAAGCCCTAACAAATATCAATGTTTATTGGCTACCTTGGACAGCCTGAATCAAACTCAAACTATAAATACAGGCAATCCAAAGCAAATTGTTGCAGGCAACTCCATTCATACGCAATCTCATTCAAAATATATAGACCTACTGAGAAAATCATGTTAGGGTAACAGTCCGGCTGCTTAGAAAAGAGACCCTTCGTTAAAAGAATCCAATGAAAAATATCACTTTGAATATTAAACAAAGCATTGAAACAGGTAAATGTATATCCCATTTTTACCCCAACTGACTTTTTCATTTCAGGCGTGTTTTAGTAATTTTAAACAAGAAAAAAGGCTAAATGAGTCTAATAATTTGCTGTTGCTGAGGTTTTAAGCCCCATGAAGTTTGTTGCGCACCACAGGAGGCAATATGAAGCAAAAAATGTACATATTTCCAATATCACTGTTTCAGCAATATCAGTCATCACAGAAAAGTCAATTGCATATTGGATATATTTCAATCTGGTTTTGTGGCAAGGCACAGGAATCAGCCCTCATTAAAGTTACAAATAATCCACTATTGGCTGTAGACTTGATGGACTGCATGCTTTGCTGTTCAATTTCAATGCCATATTCCAGACTGTAGATTGCTGTGCCCTAGAACAGGGATATCAAACTATTTTCCATTTCAGGCCACATCAAGAATATGACTTCATCTTCAAAGGGGAGGGTTGTGGCAGAAAGCAATGATAAAACAAATTTTAACAAACTCTTAAAATATCAATAAATACCTGTCTCTGCATTTGATCGGTACTTTTTAAAATTAAATAATACAGAACATCTTTCGACAATTTAAAGAATTTGGTGCAATTCAAACAAACACCAATTTGATTTGATTAATAAAATCATGTTTTTTTTTATTTGCTACAGGGCTGCACGATGCACAGAAAGAATAAACAATGTACAGTATTCCTATTTTATCTGTTATCTGAGTCTGAATTATTTTTTAGAAAAAATGTTTGGATCTCTCACATCTTGCTATAACTCACTATTGCAAGTCTGTTGTTTGCCTCAGTAACATGAAGTGTCACTGCAAAAACAAACACACAAGCTAGCAAAATGATTAAGAACAGAAGTATCAGAAAACTCTTTGTGAAAAAGAAAAGGTCCAGCAAAGAGCCAAGAAGAGCCAAAAACGTCCAACAAAAACAAGCTACAGTACATTTAGCAGACAATACCAGGTGTCAAACTTAATATATAGATTTATTGCGATATGACATTTCTACACACTTGGCCCATTTAAATAATATATTTGGCAACAAATTTTCTGATGAGGGAACAAAACCTTTAAAACTCCCCCAGATGGGACCATCTCGTTACAGAGAAACAGCCGCCGAGCTTCCAATGATTCAATGTTGCGGTGAGTTGTAGTAGTTGCTGTGGGAAATATTTTTAAGGCATATTTTACGAATCTACAGGGCATTAGGGGGCAGAGAGGATGTTACTCACGTTGCGATGTGGATACCATGTTATGGAAACCTTACAACAGTATGGGCACATATTGAATTTAGATTTATTGTTCTATTTAAAAATTAACCCGTTTGTTATGCTGGACATGTCTTTAATTTTTTTTCATTTATCTTCCATGATTTATATGTGAAAATTGTCTCATATTAAACCACTCCGGGGCAAAAACATGTCAGGGACTTGATGATCAGAAGTTTGGGATAATTTTTTTATGTTGTCAGTGTATTTGTTTGGATCCATGACCCCTCCCTATGATATCACAAGGTTCAGTTCATACTTGTGTTAGATTTTTTCTTTGCACACCCTACCTAGAAAGCAAATACCAAAGCGGAATAGAGTAGCAGTATTACTGTTATGGTGATGACATGTTGCTTTTTTCATTGCTTAAGTCTACCAATCCTACTCTCTATGCCAGTTTCACTTTAAAGATGAACTGATGAAATGGATGCCATCCACCTTCCTCAATCTGAAAGTGACTAAATGCAACTAATCTTAGCTTTTTATTTGATCATAGGATTAATTCTATAAAAAGATGAATGTCATCTGTAGCAATTATTTTTAACATCTTAGAATCATAATTAAGGCCAAGTAAATTATTTATTTTCAAGGTTTTAATACATTAATTAATGCTTATGTTCCCTCAGGTCTCCACTATTCCAATTAATTATTTTTAAAGATGATATAGTCTGGGCTTTCTTGTCTGTAAATGGTGCAGGATTCATAAGAAATGTTTAAAAAATAACAATAATCAAAACTTAGCACCATTACACTGGCTGCCACTTAGTTTTGTTGTTTGTTTTTCAGACGTTCCACAGAAGAATGGCAGCATTGTCCATGTCATGGTCCAAACCTATGGAATAATTTACTTTGTCATAGGATGCTATGAATTAAATTGATAATCCACCTGTTTTCTGGCTATTTGGAAATTAGTGCTCTGTTTATTTGATTACATTTTATTGGTACTCTTCATCTGTTCTTCTCTTTCTTTAATAATTAATTAGAGCTCACTGGAATAACTACTTACAACACTGTTCTAATTAGTAAAAAATGGTGTACAACAAATAAGATACAGATGCTCGTCAGAGGCAGTAAGATGCTACAGTCAAACAGCACAGCTGTGACCAAGATGGTGAGAAGAGAACTCATTAATAAATGAAAAATAGAATATGATGTGCCTGAATTGGAAATGAAATTTTGACAGAGCTCGTAGTTACCCAGGTATTTAATATAAAGTAATTCTGGTTATTTTAAATGCTTTGGTCATTTAAAATGTGTGTGGCTTGGCAAAAAAGAGGTGGTTTTTAGGTTCAGTACATTTGAGTACATCCATCTTTAAAATTAAAATTAAATAGTTTGCAAAAGAAAACTGTCTGACCTATAAGCACTGAAAAATCAATTCAAGTTGTTTTAGGCTTGGGAAATAATAAGTGTGCTTCAAAGATTAAATGAAAATAATATAAATTAAACCAATAATTCTTCAAGGTTAGACAGATAATGTCCTGTTTAAAAGACTATGTGTAGACGAGGTGGATTTTCCGCTGTGGCATATATTTGTCAGATCTACTTTTATATTTTATTTCTAACAATATCTGCTTTTGTCGTTGACTTGTTATAGTACTTATAACGGCACCTATTGGCAACCCTGATAAAGATATGTAAAGTATAAAACAAAAACATTGCAATGGCATAGTTTAACACAAAAAAATAGTAAAAGAATACTAGTTTTAATAAAAAAAAAAAAAGAAAAATCTTAACTGCGTGAAGAGAAATCACGGTTTTGGCCAAATCTCCAGGGGTGCAGATTCAAATAAGCTGGGGGAAAAAACGTCCTTCCGTGTTGTTAAGATGAGCACTGTAGAGCTTTACCAGCCCAGTGACACAGCAGATTTAAAAATAACCAGATTCAGATTTCTTGACCTCGCATAACAAGTGACTTGCTTTGACTGATTGCAGAAATCTATGCCTGTGACAGTTTTTAAATTTCATATTATGGGCCAACTGTTGGGCAGATGACAGAATTAAGGTTCTTTAAATGTACCAGATGTTAACCTTGGCCAAATTTCGACTATCTTTGCTTTCAGCGTCTGAATTATTAGCACCGCTTGTTCCACTCAAACCAATATAATTAATATACATTTTTTCTAAAGATTAATAATAAAAATAATTGTATTTTATCTTCTATATTACTGGTTTAATGTGACATGGCATAATTGAGTAATTTGTATTTCCTGGTTTTCCTCCTTATTCAAAAATTCAAGACATATTTACTATGAGATGAAGGATAATCAGACACTTTTCCAAAACGGGTTTGTCCGTCTTCCGAAGGGAATCCAAATGTCAAAGAAATATATTATGATAACCACCCTAAGGGCACCATTTACATTTAAACAAAAACTTGGAAAGGTTAGTGATTCACAACTGAAGGAACTGTAATAGCCCCACCCCAGCCCATAATCACGATCCACCATCCATTTGTCTCCATCCTACACCATCGATCAGAGTAATTAAAAAGACATCACTGAAATGTCAGTGTGCTGTACTAAAGCTTATTAACGGCCCGCACATTTGAGGGAGAGCCATCAAAGATTAAAGGGACAGATGTTTGCATCAGAACACGTTGGATATCCGCTCTAATCACAAAGCTGAAGTTACTTTAGAATTCCTTGTTGGTAGTCTAGAAAAACTGTATCAAAGAACCGGACTGGAATACCTCTTCTGGAACTTAATTCCTGTATGCTTACTTGATCAGACAAATGCTTGCTTTCAAAAGAATATGCAATGAAGAGTTTGTAATGTAAAGTTACATCAAAAATACTGATCTGAAAGCATTCTCACTTTTCCCAACCTGTTGCAAACAATACTGTATAATGTTTTTGGTGAGATGGAAAAATTGATTCCCTTAAAGGCAAGAAAGTGTAACTCATAAATAAACAAATTACAAGTCACACATTAGTTGTTGGGTTGGGGATGGATGGACTATCCAATGGATAACTCTGGTCCACCTAAAAACCTAGGTCTTGGCTCAATTGAAGTGGACTCTGTTGTGGTTGGACTGTATATTTGAATGAAAAGCGAGCTGACGAATGCTTCAAATGTAGGAAGTGGACTATAACGCAGGGCATTCCGGGTGAATAAACCCAAAACAACCTTATTTTATTCTCTGCTCATGCTAAGCCCATTGCAGCAACATATACGTCTGGCATGTTTACCAAAGACAACAAAACAATCCTAAAACCGCTAAAACCTGATGCTATTCCATTTTGTTTACATGTCACATAACAGGAAGTGTCCCTTTGTTCATAGCCATCACAGTGCCCCCACAGGCGAGGAGGTCAACATGTTTTTTTCTGAAAAGATTTGATGGTTTTACAAAGTGATTGTGAACTACATCTACTATAAAAAGATCTAAATCTGCCAGGAGTATGGACAGTTTGGACCCAACTATAACACGTCACTATCAATACTTTTGTATAACAAGTTTTGTAAGGACAAAAGATTTATCTCTGCTTTTCTTGCACAGAGTATGTTTGTGAATAGCCCAAGGCCCACTGAGCTGTTTTTGCATCACACGGTTTGTTAATGGTAGAGTCTGCAGTGATGAGTGCTTGCCTGAAGGCCGTGTGCTCTTAGGATGTTAGAACGGCAAACACTTCCTTCAGTTTTGCCTCCCCACCTTGTCCATTTTCAAGACTAGGAACATAAAAAAGACTTTAGTCAAGAATAAGTTATTACAGTGTGACAGGTGACTTACTATGCAAAATCATCTGGGACTTCCTCCTCAAAAGACACTTAGGACTGGACATTTTTTGTGTGGTCAGCTGCTATGAATGAGAAGTTCGAGATACAATGAGATGTATTATGGATGCTGAACTAGTTGCAGTTAGTAACTGGACTGGGACAAAATAAGTTACGGAGTGTGCCTTTAAATAACCCAAAGTTTTAACTCTGTATGATACAAAGTGGGAAATGACAAGTAACTGGAAGGTTTGTTGGTTTACTTTCAAAATAACCTTCCCTGCCATGGTTTTCCTCTCCTTGGCTATATAAATATCGCTCATTTAAGAAATTTCTACAATTTCTATCTTCTACAAATTTGGTGTAAGCGTATTACCTTGTCCCTAAAGGGCTACATGAAGGTGCAACACGAGTAAAGAGTACCAGGGATGCTTTTGACTCCCTGTAAAACCAAAGCAAGAGTTGTTTCTGAATTTCTAACACAAATTATGGGGTTTCGGTTGTTTATGAAAGGTATATCAAGGCATCATTGTGAAGGGCAGTTGGTTTGGTTTTGGAACATCAGGGTCTCAACAACAATGAATGGCTTTTATGAATGTGGCAAGTTTGGGAAATAATAAAAAAAAAACAGGAAAGCGGTTTTGATTGTGTGGAAAGCCACAAGGAAGGCCACCTTCTATATGACAAATGATAGAGATCACCCTCTATCTGATCTCTCAGAAGATGATCAAATTTGAACCCTTATGACACCTTGGGTCTTTGCTAAATCAAAACTTGACGGCAAGGAGACATCTTAGTTCTGAGACAAAGGAGCTAATCAAAGGATTGCATATTTTCTTGCATTGCTTATTCAGGTCAGAGCAGATATCCTCCTTTTTTTGCAGATGCCATAAGCTTATATGCACAAAAATGCTACTTAATATTGTATTCATCAAGAGAATAAAATACCTAAATTGAACCAAACAGCAACAAAAGAGACAATAGCCTAATTAACTATTGGATTCATATGTCTACATTTTCTATTGTAACGGCAACAGTGATTAATTTACTTCTCTTATACACACATGTGCTGTTTGTCCAACCCTAATTACTAAGCTGGTAAATATAACCATCCCACAGCCTCTGCTGAATAGGCTGGAGCCAGACGCTTCCATTTTGGCTGGGAGTAAGGAAAGGAAAGGACAGGACAGGACAAAGGGGTGGCAGCCAGCGCCAAGCAGCAGAATGAGAAAACAAGAGCCTAGAATGGGTAAGCTGCTGCGATTGGAGGGGGAACAGGAGCCCATGTAAAAAGAGCAGACGACACTGCCTTGGTGACACACCGCAAAAAATCACTAGAATCAACGTGACGGATTCAGAGCACTCAGTTAAGAGTGGGGCAAGTGCTGGACAGGAAAGAGTGTATCGGGGGGTAAATAATAACGGAACTTGACTTCCTGGGTTAAAAATACATTTACGATAAAAAAAAATGCTTCATATCATCATACAACACAGAGAGACTTATTGGCTCGGACTTGGTTGTGCGGTCGTATATTTCTCCTGTGTGTAACTAAAGCTGGAGGGCTTTGTCATCAGGCCCTAGTGTTCACACTCTCCTGTGCCGTAGAGGCAATGCACTCTTCGCACACATAAAGGCAGTTACAACCCCATACACTACACATGGCTGTCTCTATAAATTTAGCAGAGGTCTCTCTGCCCTGAATACTACTTTTTACTGATCCATGAATCCTTCTGATAGCATGGATGACGTTCTTGCCTGTTACTTTTAGGGAATACGCTGCATATTTATATAGAACCACCCAAAAATACAATAACATATAGATTAACATACTGAATATTAACAACATTGCTGTAGGATCTAATAACATGTATGAAAAGCCAGTACTCACATCCTGTTTTATTGGAATCTAAATATGACAGGGACAAAGCAACCAATTTCTATTCAAGAAAGGCAGAAAATCAGTAGTATTAAACAATTGGAACGGGACAAGAAATTTTCTTTGCATCACATAACAGTTTGGTTATTCATGTAAAAATGAAACCTTTGAAATGTTCAAAGAGTAGCATCTTGGGTTTTACTGCATCTCCAACAGTAATGAAATACTATTTAAATAGCCAACAACAGTTTAGGAACAAATTCAGAAAAAATAAAGTTGTTAAACAAATGGAAAGGGGTGTGCTGTTGGTAGCACAGTTGAGATACCTGATCTTGGGTCTTTCTGCATGCAGTTTGTCTTTTCTCCATGTGCAGCCCTCCGGGCTGTTCAGTTTCCCCCCACAGTCTTGAACATAACTGTTAGGATTATTGGTATCTTTAATTGTCCTTGGTTGTGTTTGTGTTTGATATATAGATTATGGTGTGGACAAGTACCTATTTTAGAAATCCAGATGATAATTTAGAAAATGCAGTGAACACTTAGAAAACTCGAAAATATGTCTGTTTGTGGTATTTCCAGGCAGGGTAACATTAATAAGTTCAGTCAAAGCATTCTTGAAAGCAATAAGGGACGACATTTTGAACGTTTTATTCTCATCAAATAAAGTATAGATTTAAACTGACATCAAGCCTTTTTCTTTAAATTGTATTTCTTTTCTGCACACATCTGGGGAAAAGATGTCCACAAATATACGCAGAGTAAAGCATGGATATACAGCAATTAATGTAAGCCTTGTTAAAGTGTGCCTTATATCAGACATGACACTGGTGAAGTCTTAGCCCAGGGCCCGTTTATTTATGGCAGGCAAAAATGAATTCTCTGTGGCATTTCATCTTCCCATCATTATTAATTTGGCCTTCTGGAGGTATCCCTGCAGAGAGATCCATACCACATGGGCCTGAGGTTCCTCGCACATACACAGGTATGTGATCCAGAAAAAATTTACAACCTCTCAAGCAATAATTCTTAGGTGAGTCTCTCAAAAATTCCCGTGAGGTGACCAAAAAGATGCAGCTGTCATCCCGTTAGCAGAGCTGAAGTTAATTTACTTGACAACTTTTCATCACTGGATAGAAAATGTGTTTACTTCGGTCCCAACAGCCCCATCCACGTGCATGTTGTCATGTCAGGACCCTAAAAGAGGCATGTTTTTTAGTTTTTTTTTACTTTACAAGCGTGCATGACACACACAAGAACACACAATCCCTAAACCAATTTGGGCCACAGGCAGACGAATAAGTCATCTACCCTTCCTTGAAAGCAGCTAAAAAGAAAAGACAGGGATTAACCACAGGCCAATTACAGAGTCGGCTAAACCCTATCTAGCTGGAACAAATACGAGGTGGGGTCTCAGGTTTTTCTGAACATGAAGTCAAATGAACATTCTTAGTGCAACTTGACAAGAAAAGAAACAAACTGAGTAAATAATTTGGCTAGTCAACATGAAATGGAAGATAGAAGCTTTTAATGCAAGAAAGTACCATAACTGTGTTTTTTGAAAATTCAGTAATGTATTTTAAATGTAATGGGTAAAGAGAACTTTCACCATGTGAAAGCTGCAGCCCTAACATGGAACTAGAAGACTTCTCAAAAATCAATCAGTTACCTTTGATCCAATATGAAGACCAGTGTTAAGGAATTTTGTCTGACAAAGCAAAAATCTGGTACAGTGGACACCCAATTATTTGCAGTTCAATATTCACAGATTTATCTATTGGTGGATTTTTCAGTGCAACCTATCCACCTCTTTGCTTAAGTACCTGGATGCACTGCAACTTGACACACCATTTGCTGGTGCTTGCAAAGCAGCTAATCCATTTATTTGCATTTATTTTCATTAGAGAGTCAAAAACATGCTAATGCTAAATTTAACTTTAAAGTAAATAGCTAATTATTATGACTTTCAGACTAGTTAAGAACATCCGAGTACAATTGTACTTATATGTATAATTAAAAATAGGTGATCAGCTATTTTTGTACATAAAGTGTGTGTATATCAAATAACTGAACATTTCAAATAATCAAATTTTTTATTTGTAAACATATGGTAATTTGCCATGTTCATAATACATTTTCTTTCAAAAATATGCATGTAACATCATTAACATCATATAATTGTTTATATTACTGACTATTGATCTTACAATTAAAATCCTATAAGGCAGAAAAAGTAATCGGTAAAACGTCTTTATATGTGTGAAGAAAATGTGTTTGTGTAAGTGATTCAAGGCGGCTAGTATTTCTTGACAGTGATACGGAGCGAATGGCCCCAAGACAAGGAGACCAAAACTAATGCAAACACATGTAGAGCGACACAAACAGGGTGAGACAGACTGAGGACGGGGCCATGCTGGAAGACACAGTTTGTTATGAACCCAAGTGACACGAGGGTCAACAGTAATCGGTGGGAAGAGGATGTTGATGTGGGCTGTCTCAGGCGGTGGCTTTCTTACTGTTTTTATCTGAGATTTAACAATTAAGCATATGTGTGTTGTGACTGTGACTGCTGAAATCATGCAAGGGCCAAGGGCAGGTAATGCCTTGCTTTTGTCAGTCTTGTCAGCTCATACGTGTGTTGTAAGTTACAGAAAAATGTATAAAACAAGAATGTATTTGAATGGTTGCCGCATGTGAGCAATTTGAATTGTCTATGTGGGAAAGAACCGGTGGCACAAAATAGAATGGCCGTGAGTAGGAATATCCTTATGGAAAAGGGCAGCAATGTCAACACAAGAAATACCATCAAATACATTTTACCTGAGACGAAAAGAGCAAGTGGAGCTTAAATAAATATCCGTTACATTAATAACTCAAAATCACAGCTAGTAGTCGTAGAAGATGAAAAAATGTACTTCAGAACCCAGAGGAAGCTTGCCGTTTAATTAAGGCCCATTTAAACTTCTGTTTCTGGGTTGAGTTGAGTTGGCAACCCCCCCCTCCTTCATGGGCCAACAGGGTGTGGGAGACAAGCACTGCATCTCTAAATACGTGAGTGAAAAGACCCTGGAATATGCTGTTCATATCCTTGTAGAATAAAAGCAGATGTAGCAAGCTTCTTTGCAGCTTACACTGAATGTTTGAAGTGCATAGGAAACTACCTTGAGGAAACCTTAATAAGGCATTCGTATTCCACAGCTGACGCCTTTTGGGAGGTAAGTGATTTGTGTCTAAATGGATGAAGGAGCTCCAGTGTTGTTTGTGGTGATCAACATTATGGTGGTGGAAAACACAGATGACACTACAGCTTCAAAGTAGAGTCATTACTTTTAATGAAAATAAGACATTGCACTGATAGGTCAAGGGAACATTGGTGCTTTATTAGTAACAGCCCACGGTTGCTTAATTTTTTATATAGACCTCTTCACACCCCTTACAATTTCTACATTTTATTTCATTTTAACCCCAATTATGATAAATGTTTTTAGTTGACAAATTAACATTTATTACGTGTTTTAAACTCCCCCTCTCTGAATATCAATTTAGAAGAATATTAATTTAGAACCACCTGTAGTTATATTCACAGTTGCAAGTTTTCTAAGGTATGTCTGTGATAGATTATCCTTAACCATAGCTCATGTTGTAAAAACATAAGCTATAATAATGATTCTCGTCTCGCCATCCGTGGGCAGTTTCCCATCCATTCCATTATTTTTGCTGTTCCAAGTACTACACTTTTCTAGAGTGAGATGTCTGAGGTTCTTCCAGGGATCTGCTGAAGCCATTCCTCCAGTTTGGGGGTCACTGTACCAAATGGTCCAATTACCATTCAGGTCTTTATGGAACATTACATCAACCTCTGCAAAGAATGCTCCAGCATCTGCACAGCAATAATCATGACTGTATTTTTATATAACCTTGTTTCTTTCTGGACTGGAACGCCTGTCAGTTCGGATACTGATTACATGGAAAATGTGTTGGGAGAACAAGTAGAATTTAGATTTGCACCAGTAAGGTATTCCACATCAGGTGTATAAAAGTGGTGGGGACAAAACCGTCAATCGTGAATATTGCGAGGGTCATGTTCCCTGTTTCCCAAGCTAAAATGATGCATATGACCCAAACCAAGCTGTGGTTGTCCTCCAGAGTTACCATGGGTCTCTCCGGTTAGTATTCTCCTAACATAGCCTGTGAGTTTAGTTTGACGGTCAAGTATTGAACACTGTTCTTTGAGAGACTTAAATTGTAAATGATTGATTTTTGCACTTTTCTAGTCGTTCCCACCATTCAAAGTGCTTTACACTACAGGCACATTCTCCCAGTCTCACTAATGCACACACATTCATACACTGATGAGGTTATGTGCCTAGTTCAAGGGCAGGAGGAAGCTGAAACCATACAAATAACTTTCAGATTGCAAGACAACTTCTCTTCCCACTGTAACCCAAAACCTCAACACAACCTTCAGTTAGAAGATATAAAATCGGCAATACTTGTAGAAACAATCAGAACATTTCTCACAGTGGACGGCTGCATTGAAGTCATGTCTACTAATCAATCCAAATTTAAGATGAGGAAGGAGAAGAGAGGTGTTATGGAGAAAACAGTTTGTATAACATTTAAATATGCTCCAATACATTCTTAAAAGAGGGCAAATAAACAGTGTGTGAGTCCTTCCTGGGCATCAGTTGTCAGTTCTCTATTTTTTGGGTCAAATCAACCGTAGAGTACAAAAATGTTGTGTTTACAGACCTTCACTCAGGCAATGCCTTTTAGAAAGTCTGCGTGGGTAGCATGTACAGGCCAAGCAGGGCCATAAAGGAAAGTTTGCGATGTAAACACGCACATTAAGGCACAAGTCACATTGTTGGTCTGCAGCCAACGTCACATTGTCTTTTGGGCTTGGACAGCATGATGTGCCAAAGGGTCTATGCTATGGGTTTGAAATGAATGGGCAGACCATTGTTCCTAATAATGTGGATGCCCTTGAAACTGTGCCAGCAGGTTGCTTTAGAACCTCTTACTGAAATTTGAAATACCCTGTTAGACATGTTGCTATAGTGATATTCTATATTGTCAACACAGTTCAGCTTGTTTCAAAGCCTCTATGATTATGAAGCTTAATTTTAAATAGAACCTACTTTTTATCCAACAAAACATTAGTGAATCTCAAAATACTGATGTATTTTCCTTAGGCACCAATGCATATCTTTCAGTTGCTGATGAGATGTAACCGTTTGGTATATTATGTAAAATTTTTGAGAGAAAGCTAGAGTTGAGACTTTGCAGTATGATGTGCAAATGACTACACCCTGTTTCTCTCTGAGGCTGCCACGATATGTCACCCCTGATAACTGCCAGATCAGGGCGACCTTAGCTTGCTTTATCTTTCCAGGAAGGCATTAGACTTACTAATACGATTCCACACCGAGCGAAGGATCTCATTCCATAAATGCTCCTCTAAATGACCCACCAGCCGTCACGGCTGAGCCTCCGTTTTTACTTCTCCTTTTTCATTTTCATCATTTCAGAGGGATAATTACGACTCAGAGACATGGCGGTGCTGGTAGTGGTTGGATCCTTGGGTTAGTTTGTTTGCTGTTATTTCTGGTTGCTCTAAGAAAACACAGAAATCAGATTAACTTTTTTTTTCCTCGCATCTACCAAAACTTTAATGTAGTGTTTATATAATGTATACAGTGTCTTCCGGGGCATTCAAACCGCTTGTGAACCTTTTCAAAATGATTTTACAACAACAAACCTCAGAGTACTTTAATGTGATTTCATGTGACTTACAAATGCAAACAAGAACAGTGTGGCGTGAATTTTTATCTAGCTCCCTTTATTCTCAGTATAAATTGTTTCCCCTGCTGCTCTGTGGAGACCAGGAGATGTTTTATTAGAGTTATAATGAACAAACAGCATCTTGGTGATCAAGAAAGAGAGCAAACAGTTTAGGGAAAAAGTTTTGAAGAAATTTACAGCAGGCTTAGTTTATAACACTATATCGTTAGGTATTTTATAAATCTTAATCTGCCTATTAGAGACTGGGGGAGTCATACGATGGTCATGTTGTAAATTATTTTATATATTGGGAAGGATTGCCTTTTACTTCAATCCAATCATTGTTTTCAGGCCGAGCCATGTTTGAGATTTTTAGACAAATTCGGCAGAACCACTTAAT
This sequence comes from Apricaphanius iberus, assembly GCA_028564705.1. NCBI lineage: Eukaryota > Metazoa > Chordata > Actinopteri > Cyprinodontiformes > Aphaniidae > Apricaphanius > Apricaphanius iberus. The sequence goes on along the minus strand of JAPXFQ010000075.1, from coordinate 1,125,950 downwards.
TATCATATATTATAATATAAATGTTTCTTTTTAATCTCCACACAATATACAGGTGCTAAAATGTCATAAAGGTGCTTGCATTTTTTTTAAGATAGCCTGTTTTGAAAATTCAATATAGCAGCTTTAACACGCAATCCCTACTGTGAAAGATGATGGAGGATGTTGTCTTTCACAAGGACAAGGAAGCTGGCCATAGTTGATGGAAGGATAGATGGAGCTTAAAAAAGGCCATATTTTCAATAGATTTGACAAAGGGTCAGAGGTTCACCTTCCAGGACAATATCCCCTAACATGCAACCAGAGCTACAAAGGAATGATTTTTGCTCAGAGTTTGTGTGCTAGAATAGCCTAATCAAAGTCCTGATTCTAAATCCAGTTGAGAATCTGTGGTAGAACTGGAAAATTATAGTTTACAGGTCTTTCCAACTATGTCATTTTATTCCTTTCTAATAGAGCTAAGAAATAGAACTCACAACACTTGCACATAGAAGCATCCCCTGCTTTTCATGTTTTCCCTAACTCCTTTTCCTCAGTCTGACCTATTTCTACATCTGACCATGTTCTAATCTCCAGATCTTCTTTTGTTGCCTTGAACTTTTAATTTATTTCCACACCTAAATATCTCTTTTGCTTCAGCACCCTTGAATTTAGTTGGCTTTCTGTTTTTCTTCTCATCCGTTTTCCTTGTCAACGGTCACCTGATGGCTGCACATGCAGCTTATTTTTTCCTCAAGAGAATGAACAAGGTCAATACTTGCTGAGATGGAAAAAAAAATATTATCCTCTTGGAGCAGAATTCCTTAAGACCTCTCTCCACTTCTCTCATGAATAAGGTCTTCTTCCAGGAGTTTTTGTTAGGGCTGTTTACACAACATTTTTCAGCAAATCGTAAGTTTTTCTCTGTAACTCAACTTCTCAAAACGTTACCTAAAAACGTAACCTTTCTAAAACGGCTTCCAGAGGTGAGGATTCTGACAACGCTGGGTGATTCATTGTGATGCAAATGCTGGCCGCAGATTTTCGAAAACTATGACGTCACTGCCAGCTGCTCAAGGCATATTGGACCTGGGCACTGCACCATTCTTCAACTACTTTCTGGGCAAGGAAAAGGAAACCGGGGAAAACCATACAACACTGCATACATGGGCCCCACAGCCATCTAAAGGCTGGGCATATGTACCGCATCGTTTTTTAATGAGATCTGATCACTCACCCTGTCATGTAAATGCAGTGTCGTTTTCACCTGCATATTCAAACAAAAACTGCAGTGTTGTTGAGTAAACTGGCCATAAGTTTCAAGTGGTAATAGAAACAAAAGGCAGGTTATTTTGCTGTAAACCACATAAAATAAAAACGTTACATTCACATTTTACGACTGGATAATCTTTTCAACACAGTACAACTAATTTTCCCTCCGGCTTTTTGTAAATCGGTTGCCTTATATCAAACAGGATCATTGGTGGTCAAAGTTTGGCTTTCTTATGTGTTTTCAAAAGCATGCATTGTTAAACTAATTGCTACTCTTTCCATTTACCCTCAGATTTAGAGGCTACCCTACAGCAACCACCCTCCATGTTTCAGTAGCTTCCAGATTTACACATAAAAGACCAGTAGTGCTATGCCAGCTGTCCGCTCGACACTTTAAATCACTGGGCCAGATGTGCAGCTAATTGTCTATGCAAGCATGGCATCTCAACACCCAGCCGTGAAAGCCTCCAGCACGGAGAGATTTATAAAGCATGTGTCTCTGTGCGTGTTTGCATCCATACTCTTGCTGTTCAATGTGTGAAAACTTTCCTTTCCGCTTCTCCTCTACACCTTTCCACCCCTGGGATGCCCCTGTCAACAACGATCCAAGTCTGGGGGTGTGACGATGTCACTGCTGAGCCCGTTTTGCTACAGACACATGCAAGTAAGGCCTGATCGTATTTGCCTTTAGCCGATCTGCAGTGGTAACGGTGTAGCAGGATACCTCACACACAGCTGCAAACCCGGCAGGGGGGCAGCAGAGCTGAGAGACAACACCCCTTGACATCTGCCCTAGAGAAATCTCACTGATCTGGGCCTTGTTAGAACAGCAGGTGGGGGGCCCAGAGAGAAGCTCTTGGGTGTTCTCCTTTTCCACGTTACTGGCATCACAGTCAGTGTTGAAATCCTGCTTCCTTCCCAGGGGAATTGCAATTTTTTGTGTATAAAACGGAGAGAGCGTTTGGATTGCCTGAAACAGCCTATTGTATACTCATTCTATTCTCTGACGTATCGTATATCTGCTCCTTTCAAAACACAGATTACTATATGCCATTACATCTGTTGATTAGCCAACCGATTGGTTTTGATCAAGTGGATTCAGAGAAAGGCATCCCTGGCATCCAATATTTCTACTTTATGACTGCCACAGTAAACAGCAATGGGACTTCGATATAAGAGATTGCTGCTAATCCATCAGGGAAATGGTCTCCTCCGGCTTGACTACTGCCTTTTCTCTAATTATTGAGCCTGCCAGCTTTGATAACTTCGCCCTATTTGTCACGTATGTACGTGTTGCGCCTCAGCCGACTGAGCAACGATCACATGGTAATGTAAACCTGAGAGCAAGTGGACTATGCAAGACCTGGAGAGAGCTTAATTTGTCAACAGAATCGACTGCGGCCTGTCTGCTTGTCTGTTTGTTACAGCTCCAGCTGCAGAAGGTCTAACGTCAATCATACAAACCCAGATGGCTTCTCTCTTCATGTTGCACTAGACATGCGTCATGTTAGAGGAGTCATTAGCAAGGTAAGCTGACATTCCAACCTCATCACTATGTCAGGAAGTTCGACTCAGCAGAATGACTGGGAGAAGCTAATTTTCATCTGTGTATTAATCAAACAGGAATGTAGACTCAGCTAATTGTTCTGGGAAAGCATCCAACTAGAAGGCGCCTTTTTTTCCTCCATCTTCGATTGGCTTAGAAATGAACAGCATAACAGTTACTGCCTTAGCCTCTATTAAGTGAGAAAGATCCATGTGTACAAAGTGCACTGTATAATAGTCTGCGTTGGTCGACTCTTTGACATGTAAGTGACGTCTTGCCTTGCAAGTCAGTGAACCTGTTGAATATCCAGTAAGTGTGGTGCAACTGAGCTAGTCCTGGTTTTATGTTTCGTTCGCTCGGAACTTAATCAGACTGAATATTATCAGGGCTTTTATTCTAATGGAATGCACACAAACTTCCAGAACAAACAGCCTTCAGCATTAGCAGTCATTTTCTAGAGAGAGTCTGTTTTGGCCTTTTTCCACTCTCACCTATTTAGAGAGCCATCAACAAGATCAAATACAGTAAGTATGACAAAATCCACAGAGTGAGCAGCATGTTCAATATCGCTTTTATGTTATTATGGTAACTAATACAATATGTCCACTACTTTTTTTTATCTCATTGGGGATTTTATTTTGAAATAATCCCTGAATAAACACACGGACCTGTAGTGTAGGTTATCGACACTGAAGCCATTTTTTTTCAGATTCAAACAAACAGGAAGCTATACTTTTGGTTTCTGTGTGGAATCTATTGCCTGAATGCTTGAAAAGGCATCTGTTTATTGCCTTTGTCAACTCAAACCATAATTAATGCTCCCACCATTCAGGGGCTCATTCTTGTGTTTACATTTTCTCAAAAGCATGGCTCTCCTCCAAATTTGTACTGACTTTATCTAAAGTATTGAGGGTAATCGCTCCAACAGAACCGCTTGTTTTATGAATGTTTTTTGACTTTAGCAGGTTCACAACTCATCAACTGAACTGGAAGTCGGTCAGAGGATTAGGGTTAGGGTTAAAGGCATGCATTTAGTGGAAAGAATTACTTGCTAAGGATATATGGGTGTAATGGCTAGGTTTTGTTCTAAACAGTCAAAACTCACAAAAAACACAACTGGGTTAAATAAATATTAATCAAAACAAAAGTTCCAAAGGTGGCTGCACAGTGATGCAGTTGGTAGCGTCCTGGATTTCTGCATGGAGTTTGCATGTTCTCCCTTGTGAAGGCGTGGGCTCCCTGCAGGTACTCTGGCTTCATCCCACAGTCTAAAGGTAAGGTTGACCGATCCCTCTAAATTATCATTGAATGTGAGTGTTTAAGTGCATAGTTGTTTGTTCTATTTGTCTCTATTTTGCCCTGTGATAGACCATCAAAAAGTACAGGGTGTCTCCCGGCTCTCGCCCAATGACCGCTGGAGATAGGTCCCAGATTCCTTACAACCATACAAAGGATAAGCAGTATAGATAATGGATGGAAGTTCCAATGGGTAATAGCCTGGTCCCCTTTGTCCAAATCTGCCAAGACTCTTAAAGAATTTAGTAGAAAACCAGGTATGACAGATTCAGCTATCTAAATCTTTGTACAGTTGGGTTAATCTTTTCAGTAAAAGTTGTGACATTTTCCTCCTGTTTGTTTCAACCAACAGTCCTTCATCTTCAGATATGAATGCATTCAATTAGCATATAATTTATAAGTCTGACTCAGTGTACATACAAGCACTGACTCAGCAGAGGGGGTGGGTGGAAGGAAAAAAAGCTAGAATTAGAATTGAAAAAGACCCAAAAAACAAAACTTCTGTCTGCCAAGTACAATTCTCATACGAAAGTTTGCAGCAAACACTGGCATCTGTGCTGCTTGCTAAAATGAGAGCTCATGATTTATTTGCAGTTTATTATCATCCCTTTCTGCCTTTCCATCCCTTCCTTCTAGCAGAGCAGCTTGTAATTTACACTCGAGGGGCCGCTGATTGTTGTGTCTGATTGTCCCGTTCCCAGCCAGATGAACCTATGAAGAAGCGCCGAGCAGAACCCCTGATAGCAACAACCGGTAAATAAAAGATGAACTTCCTCCTCCTCCTAGAGTGTGGGGTGGAGGGGGGGGGGGGGATAGGGAGAAAAAATGTGATGACACCAATCCTTCACTCACTCACACGAGGTTGCTCCCTTGTGGCAGCAGGAATAGAACGTGTACAACGCCCCAGCTCAGGGAGACAAATGGAGACAGAGATGTGTTGTGATTTATGACTGAATATTAACAGCGTGGCATAGATTTTATTCCTTTTGTTTGTTTAGCTTTGCATCTCATAAATGCGTACCAAAAGAAAAGATCCTTTCCCTCCTCCAGTAGTCGATGTGCACAGAGATTGGGAGCTTAAGTAAACAAGAACTTTTGTTAAAGGATGATATCTGCTGCTTTAGCAACCGCTTTAGTTGTTTGCTTATTATAATCCAAACTGACCCTTATCTCAGGAGGGGTATTGAGACGTCATAAGGCTGCTGCCGTAAATCAAAGTGAATAAGGCATATTTACCCCCCCCCCCCCCCCCACACACACTCACGCTCTTTCTCTGTTCCATCTCTGATCACATTCAGAGCCAATTTTGGCGACACAAATCAGACACAAAAGACCCCGCAGAGACTTTTGGTCGATGAATATAAACTGTGCTGCAAACTGACAGGCTGGCAGACTGTTGAGGAGAAAAGGGGGATAAAGGGGGTTTTGGATGGGAACAGAAAGCAGTTTAAAGATTTATGGGAAAGTAACAACACAGATGCACTGTATTCTGACAACGGAACCCTCATTCTTTACTGTGAGCTCGTATATGTGGTTAGGATTAGAGAAAACCTAAAATGCAGGCCTGTTGTTACATCTTTTGAGCTTAACACTAGACATTTTCCATCTTCTTTATATCCCCCTCTCACTCCACACCTGTCTTCAGCTTAACCATCACCATCTGTTCACATTGTACCAAAAAATGGTCCTTACAGTGAATCCTATTTGCACCTTATAAGCCGAGTGATGAAAGATTTAGCAGTGAGCTTTTATAGGGATGGCCTCTGCATCAGGTCTGCACGGACCTAAGGGATCATTCAGGCTTTGGTTATCGCTGGTCTGACAACAAGATTTCATCTTTTTGGGAATAAGAGAGGACGGCCGGACAGACAACTTCTCCTGCTGCTCAGGGAGCTAAGACCTCTGTCACCCGTATCAGAAAGGATGGATAAACGGTGAATGACTCCTCAGCTCATGAAATAGAGGAAATACAGGACTGACAGGAGTAAAGCAGAAATATCAAAGGATATTTCAATGTTTGTGCTTAAAACATTGCTCCATTTAAGACCATTTTTAAATCCATTAATATAAGTCGGCATAAGGCATCAGTTTTGATTTTGGAAAAGCAAAAATGTATCTTAATTGGATACTTTAGTGTCACTGAACTGTGATTCTTTTGAATTCTAGACAATTTATATTTACCTGTGAAAGTTAACACCCCTGATATCTTAGTTTACTGCAATAATCCTGGACAAATCAAAATATACATTTTGATGAGGTTGTTTTGTCAGATTAAAGGTACATTTTGAAAATAACAACCGTTAAGTGGTTAAACAAGATTTTATTTAGGCCTGTATATCAGCATAGAAATTTAGTTTTATTGATCAAAAGTAATATTCTCATCTTAAATGTCTTGTTTTCATTAGCTGCGAATGGGAAATCATCATGATTAACATAAAGAGCGGCTTAAAACATAATCTTTATGTGTTTTTCAGACTGATAATGACTGAAATAAAAATGTATTGAACATGGCTGTCCTAATTAGTTGGTCTTGGATAGGGATGCACCGATACCAACACTAATATCAGGTATCAGGGCCAATGCAGTTCTAGTGTACTCATATCAGTATCAGTTAGTTAACCGATACAATGAACCAATACCTTAAATGTGTAGTATGGTGGTCATTTTTATTAATACATTATTTTTTATGTATTTCAAAATGGCTGTAACAAGCAATGAAGTTGCTTGTCTCAAAAAATACCTCATTACAAAAACTTCGCCAGCAATCATACTTGAGACATTTGATTTGATTATTTGATGGGCACGGATTTCAGTTCCTTACGGACCAGGAGGAAGTTCTGAGACTTTGGGTTTAGGCCACAGCAGGTGAACTACTACTACTAGGTTAAAAATAGATTATTACAAGATTCTTTTTACCCCCGCCCCCCCCCCGTCAAAATAACTAGGTACTAGAGTGCGGATCGGGCTGCATTTTTCTGTTCAAACCTGGCCAGAGTTCGACAAAGCAGTAACTGAAACCGACCCAAACCCGACAGGCATTAAGATATTTATGTCCGAGTCCGACCCGGGCCCGACACATGTGCACACGGTTTAATAAACCGAGGGTATAGATTCTTACACCTGAAAATGATTTCTACACATGACCCCGCCTGGGCTCCTCTGGTCCAGAGCTGGAATTTTTCCCCGACAACAAAAATATGCTGAGCTGTGGGTCTGAGAGAGGGACAAGGTGCTGCTGATGCTGCTGACACATGCAGCTTAATACACATTAAGCACCTCTTTCGTTGTCCTGGCTAGTTTGACGCATTTTTCCGCACACAGGAAGAAAGATTTGGGGTAATATTTTAGATTTATTTTAATTACAAAAACTGCACTTGTGTTTTTTAAACAGAATTTTATCATTGTTTTACTATAGCCTATGTTTATCATTGTTTTCTCTTTCATTTTTTATGCATTTATCTTTGTATCTTCCTATTTATATTAGTTCCTGTTTATTTTCTATTTTAACTTCTTTTAATCTTCTTCTCCTGTGTACGAGCCCTCGGAGACGGGGGGTGGCTGTGGCTGCTCTCGTACAGCCTGGATGGAGGTGGAGGTTTTGGCCCTCCTTCCTCTGATCTGACCGAGCCCGACCCAAACCCAAGCACCCTTTCTAAATATCTGACCAAACCCAGCCCGACCCGTCGGGTACCGTCGGGCCCAGGTCGGGCCCAGGTCGGGTATCCATGCTCTAACAGGAAGAACTACTCTGGATTTTGCTACTCTGGAATTATTAATTTTTATCAACGTTTTATAAATCTTTAAAATGATAGCGGGGTTCAATAAAAGGCAAGTACTCCAAAACATGTGCATTTCACAATGACCGCAGAATTATTTTAGCCAATAGAATTCAAGTTTTCGGCTGTGGTCGACTTGTCGGATGTTAATCAACTTACATGCCTATCGCAAACTTGTGATGATGGGGCAAGACACACAGATGTCTCCCGTTTACTGTCGCCATATTGGAAGAGAGCGTCAATTATGGAGTAGTCTCTCACCTCCTAAATGTCCATCACAAAATACAATCGGGTGATGCTCGATAGCGTATGCGTTTTCCTCTTTTACTTGCTAAGACAACTCAGAAGATGCACGCGCCTAGAGGGATGTTTTGGAAGGCACCTTGATATTGCGTTCTAAAACATCTCTCTCTCCCTCAAATACTCCAGACAACATCTTTAATACAGACACCAAGAAAGCTGTAAAGTTAAGCTGAACCTCACTCCCTAAATCATGAACTAACTCTTTAAACCGTAGTAACCCATCCGGAGTAAGCAATCATAGATGTGACATGTGATTTGGCTTTAAACTACTAAAAAGACAATGGATTGTGCACAAAAATGTTCCTTGTTTAGTGATGGAATCATTCCACTTTAATATCATATGACAACATTTTGGAAATTAAACAAACATCAAGGCTGTCACTGAAATGTTTCCTACACCACTGACATCCTCTTTTCTTCCTCAGACGGATCTTGCAAGGAAGTGATTTTACAGGCCCTTAATGAGAGCTATTTTACTTTGCAGGAGAAATTTTAATTCAAGAAAAAAGTCATGTTCTTATCTTTCCTCTGCACCGGTTGCTTTTTAATAGCCTTCACTCTTCTGAACAAATTCATACTGACGGCTCCAGACGTTCATTCCTAATGGCATTCAGTTCAGCACAACAAAAGCAGTGAATTATGAAGTTGTTCTTCCTGGTGTGCGAACTGAAGGACGGTTGATGGACTCTCAATGTTGAGAGTGGTGAGTGAGAAAAGATGCATTCATCACTGGTGCCTGGAGTACATCAATGAGGGCTTGGAAACATAGACGAGAACGTTATGCATGGATGAGCAGATGTAAACATCATTTCTGCCTCACTCTACCCACAAGACATTAACTTCTACTTCTTCTTTTACTCTCTGGTGTCAGCTCATTTCTTATTTGTTTTGCCGTCCTTGGCCACATATCAGCTTCTTATTTTGTAGTACTCCACCCATCCTCATCAGCACAGCAAGTCCACAGAGAAATTAGAGGGTAAAATACAACAGATAATTTATAAAACACTCACCCAACACATTTGGTACACCTTGCTTATATTGGGTTGGACTTCCTTTGTCTTCAGAGATACAGTAATCAGTGTTGGGCATCTTACATTAAAAAATAATTAGTTATAGTTAAAAAATTACTTTTTTCAAAAAGTAATTGAGTTATTAACTCAGTTACTACTCTGTAAAAGTGATTAATTACTCAACAAAGTAACAGTGATGTTATTTCTATAACACTTACATTCCATAATATCTATTGGGTAAATATTTTTATAACTGAATGACAAATAATAAAACACCATAAATACCTTATTTTAGAACATTTGGTATTTTAATTTGACTCAATAAGACTTAATCTGTATGCAGACATTTTTTTGCAAAAAGTAAATATTGGAAATACATAATCACACAATTTTCATTAAAGAGCAAAACTAAGACAGACAGCTGTGGTAAAATGAAATGAAGTAAACTCTGTCCATTAAGTTTAGCAAATCTATATATCTGTAATATTGGACAGTAAACAGAGCACTATCCAACTGGTTGTAGTAAGACATTTTATGATTGACTTTGTATCACTTGGTCACATGACCTGGAAGCTATTGAAGGAAAATCTGAAATATTACAGTAAAATGATTTATATAAAATATTCTATGAAATCAAAAGTCAAATACATTTTTATGTATGGTTCTTTAGATGTAGTAAGACATTTCAAGATTGATTTGGTGTCACCTGCAGTCACAGGAACTGGAAGCTATAATGAAGAAATATATAACATATTTTACAGAAGCAAATTAATAAGAAATATTGGTGAGTCATGTTCCTCGGGTGTTGACCAACAATTTATTAATATTTTGGGGTTACTTTGTTAACAAACTTAGGGCAGCACATGAAAGACACATCAAGCTTACTACCTTTGAAATCGGAAGAGGTCCAGCAGTGCCATCAGTTTATTACTGCTAGAAAACAGTGGGACTCAGGTACACCCATCTACTGTCCGGAGATGTCTGTCCAGAAGTGGTCTTCATGGAAGAGTTGCAGGCAAAAAGCCATAGCTCTGACGTGGAAACCGCCAAGCGACTTACGTATTCACAAAAACATAGGAAGTCAGGTGCAGAAAATGGCAGCAGGTGCTCTGGAATTAGTCAAAATTCGAAATATTCAGTTGTAGCAAACGGCCAGCTGTTTGCAGAAAGGCTGGAGAGAGGTATCTGCACGCAACTTTGAAGCATCACTGATGTTCCTTTGACATTCTGAGCTCAATTTCTGCAAATGGAGTTGCAGATTTATTCAGTATTAATTAAATTCTCCATGATGAAAAGTACAGGAAGATACTTATCCATCATGCAAAACCATCAGCGAGAAATATGATTGGCCCCAAATTTATTCTGCAGCAGGACTATGGCCCCAAACATACAGCCAAAGACTTTAAGAACTATCTTCAGCATAGAGAAGAACTATAAGTATTGGAAGTGATGGTATGGCGCACACACAGCCCTGATCTCAACATCAACAAGTGAATTTGGGACTATATGAAGAGACCGAAGGATGTGGAGAAACCTACATCCACAGAAGCTCTGTGGTTAGTTCACCAAGATATTTGGATTAACCTACCAGACGAGTTATTTCAAAAACTGCTTCCAAGTGTACCTAGACGAAATTATGCCGGCTCAGGAGCAAAGGTTGGTCACACCAAATATTGATTTGAATTAGGTTTGTCATTTCTTCATTTTATATAGTTTTTTGCTTGATGAAAATGAAAGATTTATAAAAGCATACTTTTTTACAGCATCTTTTCACACTTGCCTAAGACTTTTTTCTCAGCACTGTACTGTCTAGATACAACAAGGTCTCATAAGCATTCCTTAAATTTGATTTTTTTGTGTGTGCTCATTTTGACATGATGGCATCAGATAGTTCCTTCAGATTTGTTGGTTTGAGGTCTATAAAGGAAATCTTTCTCCTCTGTTGGATTAAGATCTGGGGACTGGGGTAGGTTTTGTAGAACAGTGACTTTCTTTTCATGTTTAAGTCCCCAGTTTGGGGCGATTTGAGCTGGCTGTGGGTTACAAGGTACCGTCTATGGGTCCCAGTAATGTGGGTGATACCCTTGTGTTGTGTTGCTGTATATAACGTCAGGTGACATTGCATTGATCCAGGTGAAAAGTGTGGGTCTCTGTTGGAGAAACAGGGTGCTTTGGAATGAGGCAAGGGTTGTTGGGTCTACCATTTGGTTTGTTGGTGTTGTATCCCGCGCCAGTGGCCTTTACAGGGCATTTTTGATGGGCTGGATGGTGACTTAGTTGCCTTGCAGCAAGAAGTTCCTGGGTTTGTGTCCCAACCTAGATTGTGTGTGTGTCTGTCTGTCTTTCTCCTTTTTTTTCTGTAATGCTTTCTGCCTGGCAGAATTGTTCTGTTGTTATATATTATGGATGCACAGATACTGATACTGGGCCGATATCATTCTACTGTACTCATACTTGTTAAAGTTAATTGATACCATGAACTGGTACTATGGTACTGGTACTAAAATGTGTAAACTCTGCAATAATTTCACAGAATTTTTAAATTTTTCACTTAATTACTTTTTGTGTGGTCATTTTTATTAATATATATATATATATATATATATATATATATATATATATATATATATTCACCATCATTTGCTGTAACAAGCAGAGAAGAAAATAAAACTGATCTCTGATTCATTGCAATTTTTCATGTGGTAGAAGTATCAGCATTGGTAGTCTGTATGAGCAAGTACTCAGATCCAAGTATCAGTATCGCATTGGTTTGAAAAAGTGGTATCGTTGCATCTCCTATATTAAAAAAAAAATGAGAACCTGAGAAACTGCTCCTGTTTTGTTTCAAATGCTACGAAGAAGGAGGCAGAAGACAGAAGGGGAAATATGAATGGAGGTGCGGCAAAATTCAAAAGGGGGAAGAGGAAGGTAAGAATAGATCAGAAGAAGAAAGATACAGAGAATACAAGAAAACACCCTAGAAATCTGCTTCTACATCTGCAGAAAGATCAAGTAAAAAAAGATTTGAGAATTCACAGCATCAGAGAACTATTACATATCTAACAATGTTACTAAAAAGGACTGATTAATGGAAGATGTTTTATTGGTATTTAATGAAATACCAACAACTGAGTTGAGAAATTAGAAATAATTAAGAAATAATAATTTCATAATCATGAAAATGCTGGCTTTTTCACATAAGATTTGTCACTACAGCAGAAAAACGAGGCGTATTAGTCAGAATCAGTTGGTGTCACTGAATCAGAATGCAGACCGAATGCATCAGTCCTCATGAGGTGTGTCGGACTGCGTTGTGTTCAATGAAGTCAGAGTTGGAATGAATAAATGGCTTGTCCTCTCAGGCCCATTGCTCACTGCAGTGAGTGGAGGCAGGTCTGGCTAAAGTGCATCCAGAGGGAGCTGAGGGCTGGATGTACAGCAGTGACATTTGGAGAGGAATGCACAGTCGCTCCATCCTTGGGGTCCGCTACTATAGACAAAATAGACTGGATAAATGTACTCTTTTCTTTTTTTCACTATCTTATTTCATGCTTTTAGCTTCCTTCCTGCCCTGTGCTTCTCTTTTAATATTTTTTCTTGTGTCCATACTGTCTCTCTTTTTGGCTAAGCTCTTGTAAGATGGGTCATGCTGTGTGCACATCTATTGTCTGGTTTCAGGCTGATTTATCTGAACCTATTGCAAATTACTACTGACAGTTGTATTGTGTTAAACCTTCAAAACAAGTGAAAAATACATCTTTGATATAGTAACGGAAACACCATAGACAACAGAGCTAATAACAGTGCTGAGACCTCAGTGTTTTGGAGGAATCGAATTAAACCTTAAGCATATGCCTCTTTTTTGCAATGAACTATACGTGAACATGGTGGCAAACGAGAAGAAAGAAAGAGGGCAAACAGAGTAAACACGAACTAAGTCAAGCTACTTTCCCAGATGATCAAGTGGATAAAACCACACAGACTGACCTCCTCCAGGACCTTAACAGAATATCGATCAATAAAACTAATCCACTATTTTCCTTTTACCTGACACACAGATCGCGAAAGCCACAGTACAGTGACTTAACTTCACTAAAGATAATGGAAAGTACATAGACACGCAAATGATCAAGCGTGGATGGACTCAATGTTATCAGATGACCATGCTGACTATTCCAGAGCAATTTAACAGGTTAAAACCAAAATGAAGTATTATAAATGTGAAAAAAAGACTTTCAATGACTGACAAAACAACATAAATAGGGAAGTTATGCCATTGATTGTCGATAAACTTTGTTTGACTGACAGTTCAACTATGAGAGCAAGCCGGAATTATTTATTAACAAACGGCCACAATCACAACACCAGTGGGACTATGCCTATGCCAATGTATCTGACCAAACAATAACATGTTCAGAAAGAACCCAACAGCTAGTTATATCTTCCTGTATAAAAAAAAACTAATGCTCAGAAGTTCATATATAGTTCTTTAATGTATCTACAATGCACTGAAATGAATATATTTTTCATGGACATATATGCGGCTGAAATGGTTAGTCTAGTGTATTTCAACATTTTCAATATTAACTTGGTATAACATTATAACATCGTTATGGCCATTAGTAAAACTGTTCTGGTGTCGAGCGGCTTCAACTTCTCCAATCAATAGCATTTTTACTTACATTATTTTGACACTTTGAGGGCCTGATTTATCAAGATACTAAATAATGACTGCAATATTGCGTGTACCAGTTGTCACTGTGGTACTGTACAATATCACTGCATTTCATTAATAGGAACCCAGGAAGATTAAACGCTCTGAGCGAAACTAATAGGGATCCATCAAGATCGCAACTCACTGCGCTCAACGCGTCTTCAGCAATTGCAGACGCACTTAGTGTACATTGAGTTAGGATGCGTCTTTGGGGGTGAAAAACAGGAAAACATTTACATAACCGTGGGTTTATGGCCATTAGAGTGTTAATTACTACTTGGTTATATTGTGTGTGACGGACATTTTTCTGTTGCTCTTTCTGTATCTCCGCTGCATTCTTCAAACCCCAGATGGTCTCGTTAGATGACCGCGTATGCTGAGCCTGGTTCTGCTGGAGGTTTCTTCCTGTTAAAAGGGAGTTTTTCCTCTCCACTGTCGCTTCATGCTTGCTCAGTGTGAGGGATTGCTGAGAAGTCACGACGCAACCTTCTGTGGTTCTCTAATTCCTAAAGTAAACATTTTATTATAATAACTCTTCTTGTAAAGTGCCTTGAGATGACATCTGTTGTGAAATGGCGCTATATAAATAAACTGAATTTAATTGAATTTGTTAGTAATAAACTTATGTTGACTGTAGTGGTGCAAAGTTAAGACTTAAAATAGGTGCCAAAACAGCCTGTGAAAACAGTTTGATGTTTAGTAAATTACAATGTGCCTGGAACTCCTACTTATCTGCCTGTGTCTTATTTTGTGTCGCCTTACAGAAATGTACATATCGCATGGGGAAAAGGACTAAACGGATTGTGTGCGTCTTGCTCTGGGATTAACAGGCGCAATGCTCTCTGCGTCATGTAAATAAATCAGCTACGGCTTGTTTTTGCGACGCTGTGCAGTTTTCAACAGTTTTAACAAGCACAAACCGTTGATAAATCAAGCCCTAAGCAGTTAAACCCTAGCATCTATACTTCTACCTGAGTAACGGATATGAATACGTTTGACACAACTGTCTGTAACCAAGTTTTTTTTTTTAAACACAGCATTATAGTTTTTTGACCAGTCTACAAATAGCTCAATGCCTGTAGCTGTCCGATTTTAAGGCGGCCAGTTGAAAATGCTTCATTCTGTGTTTTCATTGAGTTCACTAACTAGCCCATTTATTAGACACACCTATCTAACTGCTCATTGACATTCATTTCTAATCAGCCAATCACATGGCGGCAACTCAATACATTTAGGCATGTAAACATAGTCAAGACAATCCGCTGCAGTTCAAACTGACCACCAGTTTTGTGGGTGAAAATGACTTGTTAGTGCCAGAGGTCAGAGGAGAGGACCAGAATGGTTCAAGCTGATAGAAAGGCAACAGTAACTGAAATGACCACTCGTTACAACCAAGGCATGCAGAAGAGGATCTCTGAATGGACAACAGGTCGAACCTTCAGGCAGATGGGCGGCAGCAGAAGACCACACTGGATGCCATTCCTGTGAGCTAAGAACAGGAAATTGAGGCTATAATTCTCACGGGCTCAACAAAATTGGACAATAGAAGATTGGAAAAATGTTGCCTGGTGTGATGAATCTCAATATCTGCTGCAACATTCGGGATTATAGAGTCAGAATTGGGAGTCAACAACATGAAAGCATGGATCCGTCCTTTCTTTACCTTTCTAAATGTACGGCTAAAATAGATTTAAAGAAGAACAGCTTAAGCAAAATCTGTGAGTTAGCAGTGCTTACAAATAACTAACATTCCAGCCTATATACAGCCTCCTAAGATTTGTTGCAAGACTGACTGCCATCCTTGCCCCAGCATCACCATCCAAATTTTTTTTTTTAGTGAATATTTTTAAATAAAACCGAAACACAGAGGGTCAAGCCTAATGGACAAAGATTGATATCCAGAACTCTTAGTAAGAGGTTGAACCAATACAAGAGTTAGACATTACTTTGAAAATAATCTAGGACAATTTTGTTATGCAATACAACCCAAGTCAATATGACTGGTCATTATCATTCTCATAAGATTATCTTCTTGAATTGCTTCAATTCTATGGTATCGAGCTGTCCTTTCTCCATGTGGATGTATGCTTTTCCTTATTCTGCTGTTGAACCACTGATAAGAAAAATGATTAACAAAGCCACACTGTGAGGTGCAGGTTGTTGCATCACTCACTGATAGTGCTGAGTTTTTTTCCATGGAAAAAGTCTAGAGAGTTGAGAGGTATGAGCCAATTCCTTTCTTTGAAGTGGTCATCACATGTTAAAGGCTGTGTACTCTGAATCAGGTCTCCCAGGGAGCAATTATAGTTATGCTTTGTACTGCTCTCCACAAGCACCATCAACAGCCAGGAGGATTTAAGGTGTGAAAGGGTTGATTTCGGGGGTTGTGTGATAATCAGACAGATGGTGAGATTGTTCTATGCAAAGCAAGCCACCTAACATAAAAGCTCTAAAACGTGTATATGCCCCATGCCCACCACCAACTCTCAGTGCGTATCTCCCCTATTTGAAGGGGCAATAAATTAGTGATGCGAAAGGGAAGGATTAATCAATACACTGTCAGGCTCCCATCGGCCAAGAAAAGAGACCCAGCCAAACCCACCAGGACCCGATCTCATTACAAAAAGCAGCCCACTCCCCCCTTTGAGGGGCAGCTGCATTCATCAAAGCACTGCGTCTTTCGCTCTCTCTCTCTTCCAGCCCAATTCTCTGTATTCCATCCGTCCCTTCATGTTTTCCTTTTTACTCCCTGACAAGATGAAGGAGTACTGGCTTTGGAAGTGACTCCCATTTAAGTAAGAAAGTATGAGGGAAAGAGGGAGACGAGTTATAAATAAGGGAATAACTAAATGTACGAGACAAACAGTTGAGGTAACCACTGTCACATCTAAGTGCATATATAGGGACTTGTAAATGCATCCATGTGTCAGGTGTCCTAGGTGCAGTATGAACTGAAATGCAAACACAGGTGAGTGATATTATATTTATTGATGAATGATGGCAGGTAGGGAATGACAGTGGAACATGAGACTGATGGGAATGAACAGAAAGAAAACAGTAGGAACTGACATCAAGTGAGAGGAAGTGAAGGGCTTAAATACACAGAGGGAATGAGGATCAGGTGTTAACTGGGACAATACAGGTGCAAACAATAAGTGAAACACGTATTGAGCAGGACAGAGTACTCTGAGAGCAGTTACCAGAGGACCAAAACGAAGAAAGAAAAAATTGTGAAAACCATTTCAAGGGTGAACCCACAGAAGAAGGGCCTGAGTCTTAGAAGAAAGCCTCTGGAGTTACAGCCTCTGGAGTGACGGCTGGGATGTAGTCCCCCGAGGGTCAGATGATCCGGTGGGCGGCAGGGTGGTTGCCCACTGAGGGTCAGATGATCTGGTGGGTGGCCAGGAGGTCAAGTCAGGCCCTGAGGATAGGCAACAAAGGCCGGCGATAAAAGAGATTTGCTATAGGAGTTCTAGGGCCTGGAGAGAGAAGAGATGGAGGCTTGATGGCTAGAAGCTGGCTGTGGTTGAGAACCCTTTAGGAGGCAGATGGCAGCTGAGGAGTGTGCCCAGAGCTGGGAGAATGAGAAGTCTTCTGAGAAGCTCAGTAGCCTTCTAGCAGGCAGACAACAGCTGATGAGGTCAGTTTCATGTAGATAGAAGCGCATCATCCTCGACCCCCTCTGGGAAATTGGGCTATGAATTGGGTGCTGCCATAGGGGATGTGTGACAACTGACCTGAAGGATGGAGCTGCATAGGCTGGACTGAAGATGGCTGCCATGCAGGCGGAAGCAGCTTTTGCATAGGTTGAAGACGGAGCCTCTGCTGGGCAGAGTCAAGCTGGAAATGGTGACGTACAGATTAAAGCAAAGGTTGATTATGTGTAGATTGAGGAAGAGGCTTATGACGTGGAGTCTGGAGCTGGAGGAGCTGGAGGTTAACAGGTCGGAGCATGAGGAGTCGGTGATGTCCAGACTGCTGGTGAGGGGAGGGCTGGAGTGGGAGGAGCCGAAGGTGAACAGGCTAAAGGGCCATTCGTCCATGCTCTGGTGCCAGGAGGACAGAATGCCACTCTTGTGGCTATGAAGCTGGATCCACTGCTCCATGTCATCCACCATATCAAACGAATTGGAGGCTTCCAAACACGAACGGATTGATTTGCCAGGTAAGGGTAATCTGTTAACACAATAGCCTTTGGTAACGCCCCTACACTCTGTTCCTCCCTACCAACTGCAGTCCCAGTGGATGGAGCCACTGCGCAGTCCTCTCAAAATGTCACTGCTGTACATCCAGCCCTCAGCTCCCTCTGGATGCACTTTAGCCAGACCTGCCTCCACTCACTGCAGTGAGCAATGGGCCTGAGAGGACAAGCCATTTATTCATTCCAACTCTGACTTCATTGAACACAACGCAGTCTGACACACCTCATGAGGACTGATGCATTCGGTCTGCATTCTGATTCAGTGACACCGACTGATTCTGACTAATACAAGGCCTTTGCCTGCAGTTGGGTATTGGATACGGAGAGGGAGGACTGCAGATCTGGTTCCATGCTTCCTGGTGAACCGTTTATGGCTCAGTTTGCAGCAAAAGAGATCACATGGGGGGAACACTGCTAGAACTGGAGGATGACCGTGAGAAACTCTTGGACCCCCGAGAGACGAAGAGACAGTTTAGAGATGACTGAGATGTTTAGAATGGTGTTCCAGATGTCTTTGCAGAGGCTGCCGATTTCCCATGAACACTAGGACAATTTTTTCTGCTTGGTCCCTTCTATCAGGAGTCCTAGGTACACTATGGATCTAAACGCAGACACAGGTAACTGATGAATGGTGGCAGGCAGGGAACGACAAGACGGTAAACATTAGAACACCATACTGATGGTCTGGTATAGACAGGAAAATCCTCTTTACGCCGAAAACTCTTTTAATATCTACAGCCCAATAATCAGAGATCTAGTAATCAGTCTGTGTTGGCAACAGGGCATGCAGAGAGATCTGCAGGTGATAGCCATCAGCAGTCATAAGATAGCAGAGATCGGAGGAGCAGAGCAAAAGAGCTACATCAAACTAAGCAGAAACAGTCAAGATCATGACAAGTTTTGCTTGTGCTCCCCATCTTAGTCAGCATAGGAGCAAGGGTGTGGCCGGGAGCGGAAAATAGAGCCATGTCTCTGCTGCTGTCTGGCCCTCCTCATTCTGTCACTCCCTGCCCCAGCTCAGAGATGACAGTTTTGTTGAAGCATGACTCCCTAACTGGTAATCAGAGGCAGCCTTTATTTAATGCTGTGAGTCTGGAACAGGACAGCCAGTGATGGAGGAACTGGGGAGGCCTGCTGCGCTCTGTGCACCAGCCCATAACTGCAGATGAGACACTTCCCACAGAGTACTTAGTGCAACAACTTGCCAGCTGTAAAATGCACTGAGAACAAAGCGAGAATGGCAATAAATACAAAAGGAAACCACTAAACAAAAATCACAGTAAAAAAAGATCAAGTGGGTAATGAAAAGTGCATAAAAACACCTACACCTTTCTTTGGCCATCTGTCGAGCCATTTGGTAGAATTATGAGGACCCAGTGAAAATAGTGTCTTAAGTAATGATACATCTTTAAACCAAGTCTTGTGTTTAGCCCCCTTATTGCCCAACTTAAACCTGGTTGCAGATAACACCTAAAGTCTTAATCATTGGGTTATATTTGAGAACCTGTTGGTCAGTACTGTTCATTTCAAATGAACAAACTTTTTCTCCACTCTATACCCATCAAACCCTTTTCTGCTGATGAAGGAGTAGAAAAGACAGATTCCCAAACATGGTTTAGCTCAGTGCCTTTGTTTACCGCGCTGTTTGCTGACAGCTATCCTACATAGCAGGGACAGTGGAGCGTGACAATAGAAAAACATCACTGTCAGTATTGCATCCAGATTGAAATCAGAGACAACTATTCTTGCATGCCCAGTTTTCAAAATACCAATGTTAGTCTTAGTGGAAGCCTAAGCTGGTGCATAACAGCAGCTTTCATACTCATACAGCATTGATGTGCATTATTGCAGGATAACACTCGCTATTTCGTACTGGAAGGGTAACATTTTTTTCCTTATAGCAGCAGACATATTTTTAGTTGAGATCAGCCCGTACGGTTCCAAATATCAGATTGGTGTCATAATCATGCCATTTTGTTGTTGCTGTACTGTCTTTTAATTCAAATGTATAGCACCTCCGGGAAATGGCTTAAATTTGGAAACTCTAAGAAGTCATTCACAGCTTTTACATTGCAAAACTTTACCATAACAGATCTCACAAATCTGGGTTTTCCTTAACAATCCAAGGGTTTTACCACATTTCATGATGACACTTCCTATATTCATGTACATCATTTGACCTGCTGACCCCAGTCCCAGAGACTGAGCTGCTGTGAACCCAGCGGATACACTAGACAATACATTTCATGATTTTTTAAAACAAAAACTTCCTGTATGTTTTGAATTGCATTTAAATATTGTATGATCCAAGTTTTCATAGTCATATCAATGGAAAGTAAGCACGCTTATGTTAGCCTAGCCTTTCTGAATGCAGTATTCTATGAACAAGAGCAATATTTGAGTTCATTGAAGACTAAAGCTGAATGGAAGAGGTAAAGATAGAGAGCTACTGGGATAAAATACATGTAATGGTAAAGACAGTCATACTGGCATCCATTACTATGTAAGTTAAAATTAATGAAATGTCTTGTGTTATTTTATTGCACCTTCAAGCTACTGAGCTTTCGACCATGGCATTCATTTTATTGGAGGATTTGCTTAGGACTCAGTTCGGTTAACCCTACAAATGTCAAACCTTACAAATTACTAGAAGCAATATCATAAAAACTGAGTGGCATAAAAAATTGCATTAATCATACATACAACGGTGTAATGTTGAGCTATTGGGGGCGTGGGCTGGAATGTCTTGCTTCCAAGGTCTTGCAAGGACAGTTCAGCTCAGATGGGAGATTTATCTATCAGCCTGCTTTCATATCTGTCAGTATCCGTCATTCCCTAGATCTAACACCTCGGGCCCTGATAGTGAAAATGTCATGCAGGATGGCAATAAAAAAAGCTGTCTTTTTTTCTGAAATATGTATGTAAAAAAAAAAAATCCTAATACAGAAACACAACTGTTCTGATATAATCAATATTTGTGATGGTTATTTTTTTTATGCTGTAGAAAGGCAAAGTTTTAAATAGAATACATAAGATTCAGTAATAATGTTTTTTTTGTTTCTTCCAAGATAATGACTGTAATGGTATTACATGAACTGATAAAAAAAACAAAACTCTAAAATTCTCAATTTGCTGGAGCCCACCAAAATGAAAGAATTCCAGTATAAAGACATTACCTGACGAGATAAATGTTGGATCACTGGAAGAACAGATCCAGTCCTAGGCGAACCTGATGGTACCTCAAGAAGGTTTATTAGGTGTAAAGACAAACAATTCTTGTTTCACTATTCTACACCACCTACACTAAATTCTTTCAATCCAATGTTTCAATCGCTTCTAATGATAATCAGAGAGCTTCGGGTTATCTGGCTTCTGTATTCCATTACTTTGAGAGAAAAAAGCTAATTTTTATAACCAGACTGATTTTTTTTTCCTGATTCACTAATCCCCCTCATAAACATCAAATAGCTAGTACTGTTTTTTTTCTAAAGCTGATTTTTTAAGGTAAAATAATGTAAAGTTACTTAGTTTGGGCTGCCGGTTGTCTATGGAAGTAAACAGCTGGACCTCCTGACAGGCCGTCCAGCTATACTAAAGATGCTGGACGTTCATAGCCATGTCTAATGGTGGATTGGAAATGATCCAAGCAGATCGGGCCTCGGGCCGCCTCCGTCAATGATTTTACGTGTGTTAACAAAGGCGATGTTTGGGAGTAAAAGCAACGCTCTGGTCTCTTGTGAAATATCTACTATTACAGCATGTGTTCCATGGCTTTGAACTTTCCTCGTTGTTTTAAATGGCTAAAATGTGGAAACTCACAGTGATATCTTTATGTTGCAGGGGCTGTAACTGTTACTGATAACTTCTCAGAAGATCCAGGCAAAAACTCTGAGCTATCCCTTTAATGTGTTTATGTCCGCTCAGCAGTGATCCATTCCTGTGGCCTTTTCCAGATAATGCATCAGGAGCTTTTTTTGTTCCATCTAGAACTCAAAATGTCAATTTGACTGCGCAGCCCTTACAGACACACCCGACAACGGTAAATAATTACCAACAGTCAAGGTCCTATGAGGACAATGTCTGACATTTCAAAGCAGATTATGTCAGCATTTTCAGCATCAGCACCCTATCCCACAACCGGGTCTCTGCGTGGCCTGATGACAGCATGTCAGAAAGGTGCAGTGAGTGATGTCCCACCCTCTGTAACATCAACGGACAGAAATCGAAGGAGAGAGTGGCATGAAAGAGTAAGAGGTCTGGGAAAGAAAGGTAAGAGTATATAAAGAGACGGGTGGCTTAGGCAAGATAAGGAATAATGTTCCATCAAGTCCCGGTGGCATGCTATTATCAGCCGTTTGCACCGGTGCCAGTATTTCTAGTTGGACAGGCCGAGACAACATCACACAGTGTTGTTTCATTTCCTGTAATAAGAAAAGAAGTAGGTAGAAAGCAGAGTTTGCGAAGCACTAATTTAATATCAGAAGACAGGAAAAGGCAGGTTTTACTATAACACCCTAATGATTAATGATGTTCGTAAAATATGAAGATCAATGAATTATTTTATGTCTAGAAAACTGTGAATATGGCCTTTTAAGTAGAATTAAAAACTTCACAAACCCTGGTCAAGCCAACAACAAATAAAAATCGATATAACATCTTTATACACTAGAAAATGCAAATAAAGTCCCACATTATTGGCCCTGTAGGCCACCATCAAAGAACATGGAAACATTTGGTAGTTTGATTGGGTCCGTGAGGCCCCCATCAGGTGGGATGATATGGGGCCACGGCTCGCAGGTTTTCAGGTCTAATTTGCCTGTACCTCTCCCCTCAAAGAGAGACAGGCATAATTAACAGGACCCAAACACCCACCACGGGCTGAACGGAGTCATTTAGGGGAGCGACTCGGGAGGAACGGCAGCAAATGAAATGTAATTGCAGTGGGAGCAGAGGAGCCGGGCTACCGTGTCGGAGGCACTGATGTGTGTGTGAGGGAGAAAAGAATGAGAGAATGAATAGGGCCGACGAGAGGGAATGAGGGAGTAAATGAAAAACACTGAAGTTAGACAGAGAATATGCACTTGAGAGAAGAGCCGGGAAAAGAATGACTGATGAGGGATCACGAGCGACAGGCAGGAATAAACAGTGAAGAATCAATTCCTGCAGGTAGGAACGTTGCAGCATGTTTCATCAAAGACTTCAAAATTGATTTTTGTTGAAGAATATATACATACAGTACATTTGAAAAGACAGGAACCCCAAGTTAATGCCAGATGGTTTTATTTTTTATTTTTGTCTAAAAATACATTTAAAAAAAAGGGGAAAATTCAATAATTGGTTATGGTTGCAATTTGTGTTTCTACAACCTACACTCTTTAGTCTGATCCTGTCATCAAAGGGGTTCTGGTGGACACCAGACCAGGTCCCTCCTCTCAGTTTGAACTCAGGACACAACCTCAATGCAATTTGCTGGTATTCCTTTAATAGAAAACTTTTAACTGCTTTGAATGTTTGTACAATCGTATTGAGGTTTCTGCTGTGCATTGGTTCTATGTAAATAAACTGAATTGAACATATCTGATATGTATATACAAAGTACCCTGAACTTAACAGATTACTTATTGCTACGGATGCAACAATACCACTTTTTTCAAACTGATACAATACCAATAATTGGATCTGAGTAGTTGCCGATACAGAGTGCCAATGCTGATACTTTTACCACACAAAGAAATGCAATGAGTTGGAAGACATGGTTTTTATTTTCTTCTCTGCTTGTTACAACAAATGATAGTGAATTTGATACAAAAGAGATCACAAAACTAAAATCTCAAAGTTAAAGTTTTGCAGAGTTTCCACATTTTAAGTATTGGTTCAAGGTATCGATAACATTTGAACGGTATCGGCCCAATACCAGTATCGATATCAGTATCGGTGCATCCCTACTTATGGCAGTACTGTTCAATCAGGAATACGCCCTTCACATTTTTGGCAGCGCACGCAATTGTTCTCTTTTTTTTATTGGAATATTGTGAAATCAGGCCCTGAGTGTTACATTTTAAGAGTCTGAGTATGTTTTGAGCATATTTTTTAAATTGGCTTTACAAAGTATTTTCCAAATGTTTCTCTCTTTCTCACATAGCTGCCATATAAAGTGGGAGTAATTTGGGATTCGCTGTCCAGTCCCAACATGTCAAGCTGAAGATCCTCAGACAGTTTGTTGCCTGCATTACAATTTTACTTGACCCATGAGTTATTAATGAATTTTAAATGACCTGTGACGGCACACTCCAAAACCGCTAAATCACAAAATCCCATCTACAGTAGAACAGCTCTCTCCCATCTACTCCACATCGAATGTAATGAATGTACTAAAAGAATGTGTCAATTCAAAAATTAGACTCTGAAAATGGCTTGTAGGAATAATATGTCGTTTATTGTTAAAAAAAAAAAAGTGAGCATACGTAAGGCAATATGTTGAGGGTAAAGCAGAGAAGATTTTTGCTGATTCAAAAAAAAGTCAACTGGCATAAGACGCCAAGAGAGAAATTCTTACTATTCAGTCCTTGGCGTTTTCCTCCTCCACTCCATCTGTTGACAGGCACATATACATTCATGGAGGAAAGAAATCTAATTGCAACCTTGCTGCTTCCAAGAGAGGAAAGACAGAAAGCCTCCTGATTAATTGATAACCATCGCGTGTGTATAAGCAGAATTGTTGAGTTTGTGTTAACAAAATGGCCAACAATCTGGCAACATTTTTTTAACCACATATTTTAAGTCCATCACTGTTATAGTCGACAAGCTCCTATTCGTGTTTCAGATTTTTCTTTGCAACGCTACCCCAAACTGTTAACACTAACCCTTTGCCCATTCGCTGATTTTTGTTTTGTTTTTTGTAGCGCATATCAAACTTTTCTACAGAAAATAAAATTTTTCAAAGAAGACAAAGCAAGAGCTCAAGTTATTTTCCCCCTGTTTCTGATTGGCTGTGTTTGAAAGAGAGTAGATAAGGAAGACTGGAGATAGTAGCTTCTGCAGTAGCACTAAGATGGTTTCCACTCTGCATATAAGTGCATAATGAGCTATATTCTGGATTTGAAGTGTTCAAATAGGCAGCTATATGTTTGTTTTTTGAGCGGACTTCCAGTATTTACGGACGCTTGTTGTCTATAATCCTCACCAAAAACAGGAGTCCACAGTACTTGTCTTACTACTGAATCAAAGATGACCGTTGAGAAAGAGAGAGAGAGAAAGAAAGAGAGAGAGAGAGATAGATGGGTTCATTGGATCGAAGTCTTTTTTTATGTAACAGTATGATATTGTGTATTATTCAGCGATCATTTTTTTATATTTTTCACTGTCGAGCTTTCCTGCAATCATTTCAAGTAGATTTTGAAACGATTTTCTCTTAAGAGCCTAAGTATCTTATTTTTACTGCGGAACAGCAGATATGACCTGGAGCATGTGCCTGTGTAAAGCAGGACTGGTGACTCCTGTGGTGTGGGAGCTTTAGCTGGTTGTGCATGAAAGACTCCCCTCACAGCGCAGCATCAAACAAGCAGAAACTTCCAAGAGGAAGATAGCTGCACTTTAAACTTCTATAGAGCAGCTGAGATTTCATTGATTTTAATAATTTTAATATTCTTATGGCAAGTTGTGGGCAAGTTTGTGCTGTAAAATAAAGATACCAAACTGAAAATCTGTTAATTTGTTGTTTTATTTGCAACAGGTTTTGCTAAACGAAGCTGGTTGGTAAACCATGAAGCCACGAAGTAACAGAAACCTCTTTCTTTCTTTGAATCCATGTGTCTTTGTATTAAAATGAAGACAATGTGTATCATAGCTGCTGTTCCATTTCAGCTATAGGCAAGGAGAAAAATGCATATATAAATTTTAATGTTTTATTCACATGAAATGCTGTTATTTTTAAGGTAAGATTCTCATTGTCACCTGTTGTTCTCCCATTGTCCTACTTGCTTTTCTCTGTGGCTGAACAAGTCATTTGTGTACTAGACGACTTTTTTAAATATTAAAAACAGCAGACGGATGACTACACATCACAGGAAATGACCCATTACAGCTCAGAGTATCTGCAGCTGACCTCTGATGCATCACCACTTAGCCCCCTGCATTATTTGTTGAGTCCATTATATTTACAACTCTAATCTTTCATCATTACAATCATTACCAGTATTTATCTCTGAAGCTAAGAGCATTTAAATTGGCCTTGACCTACTTGGTCAATTTGGTGAGCGGTGCTCATCCACCGATCCCTCTCTCTGTTTCCCATCATCCCTCACCCTGTCGCTCCCAGTTTACGGAGCACTGGATGAGGAGCGACCTGGAGGTCAGCGCCGTTCCTGTTGCTCTCAGACTAGGCCAGCCCAAACAAATTGGGGTCACGGCGAAGCTGAAGTGGTGTGAGCACACACACATGCAGCAGCAGCAACATGGTGGTTCAGATGACTGACAGTAGATAACTGGAGATTACAGTGATGGGGTCTTCTCCCATCTTAATGCGGCAACATACATGTACCATCCAGTATAGCTAAAACCATTCAGCTTTACTCATCGAGTGTCTACTAATGTGTTGTTTCAGAGTAGGCAGCATGTCATCCTGGATAGTAATTAACACAAAATTACCAGGGTAATAGGTAGAAGAAGCATGGATGCCAACAATACAATAAGAGCCCTGTTAAATGCATTTAAAATGGTTGTTGTCCTTTAAAAAACATTTCAATCCATCATTGGAGGTGGGTTTTAATGACCTTTAAGTCTGACATAAGAAAGCTGTAAAACAGAAATTAGGATGATGACTAGCAATAAGAAATGTGTGTAAAATTAGCCATTTTCTGGATTTAGAGTCTAATCTGCTGTAATGGCCCTTGAAAGGTAGAAGCAGGCAAAAAAAATAAATTCTAAATGTCAATTCAAAACTTTCAGCAATACCCAGAGCAGCTGGCGATCAAGTTTAAAGCCTGATACATGGATTCGGTATTAATATGAAGTTTATTTTGTGACTTAATTATTTAGTCAAAAAAGGAATTCAAACAACAAAATCATAACAGAAACCAGATTTTGAAAAAAACTGAAAAAAAAGATTATTAAACTAACCAACAACAAAAATTACTTCAAACTGTTTTTTTTGTCTATTAGAGTAGTTAAAAATTAAATTAAAGCATATTTTTGAATCAAGATTCATTCCGTTTCCAATCAAGTTTTTCTATCTATCTATCTATCTATCTATCTATCTATCTATCTATCTATCTATCTATCTATCTATCTATCTATCTATCTATCTATCTATCTATCTATCTATCTATCTATCTATCTATCTATCTATCTATCTATCTATCTATCTATCTATCTACTGACACCAATACTGGTATCAGGTCCGATACCGTTCTCATGTACTGTATCGGTTAAAGTTAACTGATACCATGAACCCATACTTACAATGTGGAAAACTATTTAGTTTTCACTTGAAATTTTAGTTTTGATATAATTTTTATTAATACTTAATTTTTTTATCTAATTCCCCATCATGTGTTGTAACAGGCAGATAAGAAAATAAAACCTGTCTTCTTGCTGTGTGGTATCAGTACTTGATATCGGCAAGTATCAGAAAATGTTGCTGAATGTTGCTTATCTCTGGTCATTGGCCGGCAGTCAAAGATGGTGGATAAACCTTAACTGTATTCAGAACATTATGCAGTTTTTCAAAATATGTATTTAATTTTTTATTTAATCCACCTCTTTTGGAACTGCTTTGTTTCTTTAAGCATCTTTAATATTTTTAATTGAGTAATAAAGACACAAAATAAACTCCATATTATTTCAATATAAATAAAAAAATCAGGAAAGAATATTATTTAAACGGTGTAACCTAAGTTGTGTGTGCGGTGCCTCTAAATATTTCAAACAAGAGTCGAAATACTTTCACAAAACAGCCAGGAAAATGCTTCTTACTATGTGCAGCTCCAGGTAATCTCCCAGTCCCTTGGCGCTCTCCACCCTGACCAGAATGGCTTCCTTCAGCTGTGTGCTGAAGCCCACTGCCAGCCGGTCTGCCCGCGTGCTCGGCCGGTCATTGGGTGGCCAGGTGTATGTGATGAGGGCTCCGCCTCGTCCAAAGATGTAAGTTGTCCCAGCTGCAGAATACAGAGAAAAACAATAAACGGTTAAGTTAGAAGAGATGAAAGAACACTTTATTGTAATATGAGGGGTGGGATAAGAGATGACAAGTGTATTCTCAAACAAAACACAAAATAGTAAACAACCGGAAAGATGTGACAGCAAAAAAGTGAAAATCCAACTTTCAATACAGTAAAGAAGGCTTTTTTTCCTCTTTGAGTTGTCATAACATTTCAGCTAGTGTCTTCTGTTCTGATAAAAATGCTTTTGTTGTACCAATCCCTTTTTGTATACTTTAATTTGTCAAATACAGCTTCTTTTCGACTACAATACATATGATTTTGGGGCGACTGTGGCTCAGTGGTAGAGTAGTTGGCTTGCAATCGGAGGGTCGTAGGTTCAATTCCAGCTTCCTCCAGTCACATGTCAATGTGCCCCTGGGCAAGGCACTTAACCCCCAAATTCTACATTGTCCTACCGAGCCATGTTAGGTGTCGGTGTATGAATGTGAGTGTGATTGGGTGAATGCGGATTCAATGTAAAGCGCTGTTTCTGTTTACACTGCTTGAGTTTCATCCCATTGCCCCTGCGTTCCAACTAACAAAAAACTTTATTAAAATGGCTTTCTAAGTGAAAAACCAACATGAAATAGTGCATAGCTGTGAAGTGGAAGTAAAATTATACATGCTTTCATCATTTCAATATCGTTTCCATGAGGTAGATGTGCATTTAGCTGCTGTGAGACAGTACTTGATCAAATCACCATCTAGCTGCAGTTCCAACATGCTTCAAATGTGATCTAAACAATTTAAATATGGCTCTGCATGTCTAGTGTCACTCTAATTGAAAAATAAGTTGGAACTCTTTTCAACCTTCTAAAAAACGGTTTCATCAACATCGTCCTTTACTGACCATCTTCTCTATTCCAGGAGAGGAAAAGCATTCCCACACTATCACTATGGAGATGTTGTGTTCAGGGCAATGTGCAGCTCTCATTTGACCAAAGCACCTTCAGCCACATTTGCTTTGTCGACTACTCGGCTTGTGGTAAACCGTAATATGTATTATTTCTTTCTTTAGGCGCTCTCCTACAAAGGCCGGATTTGTAAGATGCCCAGTTCATAACCGTCACCAATTTTCCGTCTCAGGTACTGTCTCTTCAGCCCCTCCACATGGGCCTCTAAGTTAATAGCCTAAATATTTAACTTTCTGTCTTGTGGGTCGATTTATGTCTCATTTAGATATATAGCTTTTCCATATTCTTCCCAATTTTCAGACAATAACAGTCTTTATTTCTTGGGGTGTTGTTATATTACCTAGCCCTGTTTTAGGATTTTCCACAGCTTCGTCACTCACCTATCTGATTTATTTCTTTGTCTCCATGTTGACGGTTGTTTACTTATGTTCTCTGACAATCCTCTGTGGCCTTTCCATAACAACTGAATTCAGTGGAGATTAAATGGCACGCTAATTTGATAAATATTGTAGCCATCTTTGCGTGGATTCTATATAATGGTGTCGTCGAGTAAGGAGGTCTGAATACAAATTTGACATTAGGTTTTTCCCTAACATTTAAGGAAAAAAATCTTGTACCATGTTCCATCCATTCAAAGATCAAAGTTTGTGTTTGGCAATCAGACACTGATTTCCTCTCCACTTGTTCCAAAGTAGCTCCTTGTACGCCGGCCTACATCACTCAACTCTACATCGCCTGCAAAATAGTCATAACGCACCTTTTCTTTTAACAGGTATTAAAACTGTCCAATTTAGAATTAGGTTTATGGTTCTACTAACTACTTTTAAAGTCTTAAATAGTCTGGGCCCATCATATTTATGGGATCTTTTAACTTTTAAGCTTCACAGAGAGATTTCTGCTCAACAAACAAGCCTCCCTTTCATGCTCTGGGAACCAAGTTGAAATATAGAAGGTGATTATGCCTTTGCAGTAGCTGCTCTGAAACGTTGCAATGGTATATTCTGTTATATTTGAACTGCTGTGTTGAATCTCTTGAATATACACTGAAAGCATATTCTTTCTTGTAAGAGTTGGACTTATGGCGATTCTGAAACCCAAACATTTTTGGTAGTTCCATGTGGTTTATGATATAATCTATTTTTTGATCATTTACTCTTGTGTTATATTGGTCAACTTATGTTAATTGTAATGTGATGTTATGAAACTTCAGTTGATATTCACATCGAAAAAAGCAAAAAGGTTCAGTTGGGTTGAATATTTTTTCAAGGTACTGAATGGGTTTGGCCAAATTTAGGGGAGGCTTCCGTTGAAGGCTCCAACGGAAGCCAGATTATGGCACAGCCATGCGGTGAAAGTCATCCATATTTGAAGCATCCTCCAAATTCGGCCCAAAACTGCATCCTTCTTTTTTCCAGGATTCGAAGGATGAGTTAGGTGTATCCTTTGCAGTCAAAATATCCCAGGATTCATTGCCGGCTGACAGGATTTTTTTTTTTGTAGCAAATGTGGACGACTTGAAAGATAGATGAACTGTGTTCAATTTAAGTATCAAAACATTTGTAGAGACAAACATTAAGCTTAGCTTGGGTGTTCTAAGCTTGCCGATAAAGTTCACTCTAGAGCGACCCCAACTGGACAAACTACAATGCGCCCTATTTTTAACCCTGGTAGACACCATACGGTAACATTTAGAGACATATTGGTGCGTTGTCACTATCAGAACTTCTGAGTAATTTTACCACAGGTGATGGGTTGTAACTCAGAGAAAAATGAGCAGACGTCTCCGAACAACCAGCTTTGTAAAGTTAGCAGAGCTCCAGGAGGGGTGGTTTATAACAACATAGCAAACACAAAAGCCCTTCTTCTTCTATGTCGATCTCATGTTATTTCTGCTGCTGTGGGTGCGTTTTGCCGCTGATCAGTGATGCTACATACGGCCGATAGAGTTGTGATATGTGGATGTCTTGGCACAGCTAAGAGGAGCAGGCCAACAGATTACCCTATCAGATATAGCGCTGGTAAAATTAATCAGAAGTTCCAATAGTGGGACCTGTCCTAATGTTAATGACAGTTCTTGCGGTGATCATCAACAAAATGTAACACATCTTTTGAGCTATTACCCTTTCACACATAGGCTTTGCAAAAAGCCTAACCCTGGCCATATTTTGAGGGACTTTACCTGTCGATGGAAACAATTTTCACATTTTTTTCTTTAAATCACCCATCCCGCAAATGGTATTTTTTTTAACTGTACATAGAATCATTATAAGATTATTTAAAAGTTGAAAGAGTTTTAAACATTTTTTGAATGTGCAGCATTTATATAATACCCCCTGCTGTTTATGTGTCAAATTGTTTTGTGCTCTCCATATTTTCCTAGGTTGTATGATTCCTCTTTTTTCAATAAATTTCTTTTTTTTCCCCTTAAAGCTGCACCCTATGTCAATGTGCCAACGTCCAGCCAGTAATATAAGACAACATCTTACAGCAATTCTGGTTCCCACACTGCCCCACCTGGTCGAAATCTTGTGAAGAATGCCACCCCTGAATATAGAAACCACCCTACTACGTGTTCCTAATGACTAGCTTCAGTTGGTCACTGTTGCATTGCACTTAAAAAACAGCAAAGTGTTGCCTACTCTGGAAGTTTAACTACCTGTCTTTCGACATGAACAGAAGCAACCGTCTTGTTAGTCCCAGTATTGAAAACGATGGGGAGACAAAAAAAATAAAATAGCTGCCCCATAAAATGAGCAATTTCATGTTTGAACAGTACAGGGGTTAGGGTTTGGCTCCAATGAGCCCACAGGTAAATGAGAAATGATAGCTGCTGGGTGTGATTAGCATAGAGTAATGAAACCACAGTGAACTGCTCTCAACCCTGTGGGCTGTTTCCACCCCCAGCATCGTCAATACACACACCACACACTCACACACGTGCAGGCTGTATGTCAAGATATTAATGCATGTATAGCATGTAGTGATATGAATACATAAGTAAACGACAGATTCAGTCACGTTTTAATGCAGACCAACACACATATCAGCAGGGTTTCAATCATTTTGATCAGTAGGATAATTACCATTTACCATGTTGGATTCAATTGAAATGATATTGGGAAGAAAGGCATAAAATGTAGCTGTTTAGCTAATCTAATTACACAACTCTAGTTTTATCTCTACACAGTCATGGATAGAGGCAGAGTGGCGACTGTTTCCTAAACACCTGATCATGGGCATCTGTAAACTCCCGCTCCTTTTTTTTTCCAGCTCGGCATATCTCTTTTCAGGTGATTTCTTTGAAAGGATGGAGCGAGACGCCAGGACGGCTATGGGACCAACAGGCCGACAACATCCATAGCAACAAACAGCCACTCGCTCAGGAGTACACAAAGTAAAGAACCCTGATTAAAAATGGGGACAAGCTGTCTCCCTGCACGCCTCACAAACATGCGCTCGTTCAGCAACAATCCACTGGTAGCCATTTAAAATTGGCTGACACACAGCACTCTCTCTCACTGCTTCTCTCTCGTTCTCAACACCTCTCCCTGCCTCCCCTGGTTTCCTCCCAGCAGAGCTAAGCCCCTCTGCTCGGCTCTTGTTGTTTTCTTGAGGCTGTATTATTTTAGCGCTGACTAATTATCGCAGCATGGCATGGAGGGCTATAAAGAGGTTGTGTGCCAGAGGAAGCAACATTGAAAAAAAAAAAAAAGCTAAATGATGAGAGGACAACAAAAGACAACAGGATTTACAGACGGGGAGTTTAGAAATGATGGTGGAAACTATGAATTACACATGTCAAAAAGGAAAAGTTGGTGTTTTCGTTTTCTTACTCGTATGAGTGAAAAATCATCCTATACAGAAATTTGGTAAAGAGACGAAAAAAGAGGAAAAGCAGAACAGATTTTTAAAATGGCCGACTGATTGAGAAGGAAGGGAGCCATGTTGTGAAAAGTAAGAAAGCTTGTGCGTTAGACGGCTGGACACTGTTAAAGAAAAGAAACTAATGGAGCTTTTACATTACCTCAAAAACAGAAAGATATTTGTCTTCTTAAAAATTCAAATTTTTATTGTACCGGGAGGCAGAACCTCTCATCAGTGACTTGATGCAATCTGCTGGGATACCTTAAACAGAAAACTTTTTCACTGATAGGAATTTTTGTATAACTGTATTGAAATAGCATTTCTTGTAAAGTGCCTCGAGATGACATCTCTTGTGAATTGGCAATATATAAATAAAGTGAATTGAATTGTAATGCTGAATAGTTTCACATAATCGGATATATTTTCATATCTAATAGAGATAACCGTGTAATTTGTCCAGGTTCTAAAGCAGCAAAACAGACAATCCCACTGCCAGCACCCCTTGCTGTTCTCTCTGTTGGTTGGATTTTCTCCTGAAATACTGTCTCGCGACAGTTTTCTTACACTTTGATGGATGATCATGAAACTCTTCATTTAATGGTGAAAATAAATGTGCTGTTGTCTTTGTCATAAATTATTTGCATTCAATGAAAGTTTGTCAGAAGAGTGAATGGGATAGACGACAGGATTATGTTTCTAACTCATTAATGTTATAACATGTAAATGTCTCGCCTCTGGTTGGCTTACAGCAATGCGACTTTTATGCAGCTTTCGAACAAATAACTAACCCGGATCACCCTAAGCTCTTCTGTCTTGGCTAAAAAAAAAAGCAACACTAACGTGTATATCTCCACAAATAAGACAAGCCAGGATGTGTTCCCCCGTGTTGGGAAGTTGCTAATGGTTAGCTTCTGCTAGCAGAATGCTCTGCTTCTGGCCGCACACAGAGCCTGTTCTTGGGAAGTCGGAAGCCAAGGGAGGCAAGACAATGATTACTAATTCTCTGTGATGTAGAAGAGGCTGGATTTTTCTGACTGCTCGTTTCTGCCGTCTATTTCCTTTCTGTGGCTAACCCAGGCAATCTGGGTTGGAGAATATTTTTCTGTGCATCATGCGTTTGTATGTACCTCAGAGTGACCGATCATATTTTACAAGAACAACTACTACACTGTTTCTCTGTGAATGAGGCCATTAAATATATAAAAAAAGCCTTTACATTATTTTTTGGGGTCAGCAGGGGTTTTCAGCTTAGAAATCTTCCCCGGATGCCATTTTTGTCCTGACATTAAATCTCAGCTGAGACATGGGAGGTATGATGTTGTCGTGGGTTCCTTTTGGATCTTTTGGCTGAGTCAGACAAGCTCTTTTGAGGTAGTTTTGGAAGTCTTCATGCTTTTGGGAAGATACACTTCCATTCCATGTTTTTATATTTGTGGGTAATGGTCCTAAATCAGGTTCCCTGCAGTCCCGAAAGCTTAGACATTGCTTTGTAATCCTCTACAGACTTAGAGAACAGTTTCATTTTGAACTGTTCTTTAGTTTATTCAGATTTATTAGCTGATTTTTCTTCTTCATATTGCCAGTGTTATTGAATTCATGATTTCAGAAAACAGCCATTTGCTTTGGATAGCTTTTCCCCCCTTGTTGATAAATTAAATCGATATATAAAAACTGCTTTTGTAACTACCCAGGTTTGACATATATGTCATGATCTGATATACGTTAAATAATAATAAAAAAAAAATACCTGTGTTAAAAGACATTGTCTATTTTTACTATGGTTTGAGGATTTTAAAATTGCTTTATTTCAATGAATGTGGCTATCAACTTGTGTAAAAGGTGTTTGTTTTTTTACAGAGAAAGCAATGTATTTTAAATCCTCATGACTGGCTGAAGATAACGTACACGACTATCAACCATTGTGGGACAACTAAAGAAGCAGGCCTTGCTACCATAAAGAAAGTAGGGTCAACATTAGTAAGCTGGTGCTCAGCATCTTGCTACATAATGATCATTATTAGTGATGGGTAGATGAGGCCTCATGAAGCATTTCAGCACATTGCCCAAACTGTATTGATACCTTGTTGATACTGTTTTGATCTACTGTTGGATATTAAAAATAATTACAGCCAACTAATTGGGAGACTCAACTAACCTACTGATTCACTTACCTAATACATACAAATGATTTATGTAATGGTATTCACTATTGTATATGGCATTATTTATATCTTAATCCAAGTTAAAAATATGGTATATTTAAAATATATCATAAGAAACATTGTGAATGTGTGACACAGCATGTGAAAAAGTAAAAATGAACGTGATGCTTGGCAAATTTGCCAATATCAGATTAAAATGATCCCACACAGCAGATTCCTTGCGCCTTCTTTCTGGCTCCTTGTTTTAACGCTAATTTGTGGAAATTTGATTACAAAGATGTATTTCTGGTAGAAAAGCATCTGTTGACAGATGGAGACGCTCCTCATTTTAAACAGTTTGGCACTTCAGTGGCAGATGAAACAGCAGCCGTATCTGTCACATGACTATTTTCTTGAAGCACTATGTGCACTGATACAGGGTCAAAATTTGTACGCGCTATGATGTTTTTTTTTTTCTCTGATAGACACTATTCTGTCTGTTTTTTGATACCTGCTACACAAGTCGTGTGTTAAAAGGACAGGAGGAGCTGGAGAGCTTTTTTACAGGTCTGTGTTTGCCAGAACCTTTGCAATCCAAACAAATCCAATAGGATACAATTATACTTGCATATTTAAAAGAAACTGAAATTGTGAATTAATTCAATTACCCCAGTCCCGCTGTTGTTGTTGTTTAAAAGGTATCCACAGTGCATGTACAGTGTCTTGCAGTAGTGTTCGTACCATTTTTCAACTTTTCTCAAATTACAACCCCAACGTAATTTATTTATTTTTTTTTCAGTGGATTGGGAATTTTACTTTTGACTTTATGATCAGTGTTGTTCTGTATGAAGGTGAACCTTGGCTACAGTCTCCTCCTGTTTGTTCACTAACGTTCTCTAACAAACCTCTGAGCTCTTCGTAGAACAGTTCCATTTTAAATGAGATTCACTTGTAGTTGGGCTGATTTTATTTGCTGATTAGATGATTACTAGAGGCTGTGATATCGGATTTTATTTAGCAGTAATAAATTCACGGCACTCTTTTTTTTCGCCTCCTTTTTGGTTTGCTATCTTGTTATTTCAGCCATATCATATTGAGAAGATGGCTGCCTACATGTGCCAGGGCAGATTAGCTCCACACAAAACGATATTTGAAGATGGAACTCAAACAGCATTATTGACCTTTTTGCATCCAGACTGCATCCAGCATCAAAGGTGGCAAGCCACATGGATTATACAATAACCTATGTTTGTATGGCCTTCAACCATTTGGATTATATGTGTATGTGTATGTAAGTGTATTCGTGTGTGTGCGTGTGTGTGTATCGTTATCACCTGGAGATACACAGTTGCTACAATGACAAAAATCTTAAAAAGACCCGTAACCCAAGGCACCCAAGAGCAGCAAATGACAGCTGGACATAACTGCAACAGCGCCAGCAGACAGGCACAGACTACCACCCCATGGCAGCTAAACACCTTGCACAAAGGGAGGCTGTCAATGGAGCATAGTCCTCTAGCCAAGGGGGCAATGGGTGACACGTAGGGTTCCCAACCCATAGCTGCACTGCCATCCCCTGCTGTGCAGGTCAAACCTGGGACCCACCAAACTAGGCATGATTACTGCCCACCTCTTAACAAGGCAGACTCTCCTGCCAGAATCCTCAACACAACCAGACAGGCAACAGCCCACCATGGCAGGTACATCTCATTACCAGGACACTGCAGGTAAGGCACATTGCGAATCCCCCTGATGAGCTATAGCCCTCACTTGGTCAGAGTTAGACACCATTCAGATTCTCACACTTCCCATGAGGCGCACGACTGGCCCAAAACATTTCCACAAGTCATTACCTACCACTTGGTGTGGGCCAAGCCCCCACAGCATCCCACTAAAATTCGTTGTCGAATCCCACCCCATACTCCTGTCAGAGACCCCAAACCAACACTTTGACCGGCACAAGAGCTGGGACGGGCGCAAAAGAGGATCGTACCTTCCGAAGACAGCCTCTCCATCCTTTAGTATTTGCTTTTTTACTTTGAAATTTTGTACCAGTTGATCTATTATATAAAATCCAGCATTCCAAGTGCTGGTTTCCTGCTGTTTCATCCAGAGCAGGAAGGTCAGCTCCCATGATGAAAAACAGTGTAACACCGCATCACCTTGGGGGATCAAGAACCGCCTCTCTCTCTCTCTCTCTCTCTCTCTCTCTCTCTCTCTCTCTCTCCGCGAAGTTCAAAAAGCTGCACGATCAGCTGCGTACTATTTGTGTATGATTTGTTTTGAAGTTATTGTTTTTTTCTCTATTAGTAAGCGAGCTGTGTTGATTTGTGTGTGTATCTTGCTTGACTTGGTTTCGAGCTGGGAACCAGAGCGCTTCCTTGTGGCGGGCGAAGTCGAATGTAGCCTCTGTTCACCCTTTTTTCAAATCCGTGACTATTCAATTCAGGGTTTTTTGTTAGCTGAAGGCTAGTTTCATTGTGCCACGCCGTCTTTTTGTTTAAAGAGACCCACAGGTACGTTGCCCAGGTAAAAAAAAAAAACAGTTCGGCATTGTGCCTGTCCACGTGCGTACGTCGCCCCCACGCATGCATGCATGTGTGTTATGACGTACGCCCCGTGACGTGGCCTCCAGAGTTTCCGGTAGGCGTCCATTTTTGTAGTTTTTTTAGCTTAGCCGTTAGCAGAACCGAATTAGCTAAGAGTGATTTCAAGTTGCTGTTTGGTGTGAGAGTTAGTTAATAAATTGGTTAAAGTGAATCAAATCTTATGTTTCTTTTATTTGAATGTGTTTGAGTCATTGCAAAAGAGCTTACCCTTCAGTTAAATTATATCTGGTAAATCATTGATAATTATTTATAAAACTGCTTTTTGATAGTTATCTCTGATATATATGTTTACCGGTTTAAAACTGGTTGGTGCTCCTATAGATAAATAATATAAAATAATAATAAATTAATAGTTCATGAATCATTAATTGTTCGTATTTGCGTGTTTCCAAATTGCACTAACCGAATGACTACAGGCTGCCTTTACACAACCTACGCAGACTACAGCTGCAATGGCGGACGGCTGCGACATCACTGAAATCCCAGATTACTGTAAATTACAATCGGTTGCATTAAAAGCCTGTAAAACAACAAGAAGCTAATACCTTAGGACCTCCGAGATGTTCTGAACTTACAAAGGAATATCACTGACTATTCATAACAAAACATGGTTAAATGAAGGAGTTTTGGGGCAGATCATGCCTTAACTACATGTGGCAAACTCCTGCCCTGACTGACTTCCCATTATATGATTCACACTGATCGCAACTGGATATAAACATCTCCCAAAGTACTCCAAATGGCTCCAAACTATTCCGGTTAAGTAACTGAAGGTAATATTTGTTACAAATAAGAGCCTCAGGAAAAAAAAATTCAACATTTCTTTTAATTTTGCCACTGCGGTGTAATGTTGTTTTTGTTTTTATAGTGTTATTGTTTTATCATGTAAAGTGCTTTCCCTGTTGCTAAAATGTGTTATACAAATCAACTTCACTTCACCATAAAATGTGTTAAAGATTTTATTTTTATTTTTAGAGAGAGTTAAAATATTGTTGAAAATACGGAGATTCATCCTCTACAGCAGCAGGCTAAGATCCAAGACGATACTAGCATCTCCGGGCAAAGGAATACATCTCCTAAGGCTGGGGAAATTAAAAATGAAGCTTCATTAGAGAGATTTATTTTCTGTTTATATTAAGTCCTGTGCTCTAGACAACCAAACACTCATAGTAAAAAAAATGGCTCTTGAATTCAAATTAGACGCCAGAGGCTGCTAAAAAATTATGATGGCAGATCTTCCTTAAAAATATATGCAAAGTAAAGATGCCTTCATTGGATTTGAAAGAAAATGCAGTCAGATTTACGGATGCTGTGTGAATTGTTATCCGAGTCTTGACACAGCAATTCCATACAACACAGCAGGAGCCAAACAGCCTCAGAATCCATCTCATTTAGAGTGCACCACAAATTAGACATGCAGTGTGCATCATCGCTGCATATCTTAAACCCAGAGTCAGGCTGAAATTGCTCTCATTGATTACAACCCCTGCCAGGCGCAGCCTCCACCATATGCTTCCCTTGCTACTTAGACCGCGCGTCGGACGTCACCGTGAAAGTGACACCTGCCACTTGTGACATCATCATCGGCAGGAAAAAAACCAACAAAAAAACAATACGACGACGTTCGGGAAGGACATCGAGACGTAATGGAGTATGGACTTCAGATTTGTTCCACCTCTCTCCTCTTCCCTCATCCGCCCTGTGAGCCGGTGGTAACTGCTTTGATTTGAGCTCCTGATAGTGGCCACCTGCTGGTTTGTAAACTCGTGAGCCTTTACGCATATGTGCATGCACGTCCTTCTCCACTCTAAATGGGGAGACTAAGGAGCCACAGAGTCTCTATTGAGTAGTCTGACAGAGCGCATCCATGTGTCACCGTTTCTCCCAGCAAACACCTGCTGCTCTGCTTAAAAAAAATCGGCTGAATACTGCGGCGCAACACACACGGGTGGGAGGATGAGATGAACAGAAAGGGAGGGGAAAAAAGAGGAATGAGGTGTTTATTAAATTCAGGAGGACAGGTCTAAAGGGCATTCTTCACTTGTCGTCGTCAGCATAACAATCTGAATTAAATCAGAGGACAAAAGTAATGTAAAACACACATGAACTTTAAAAAAAACACATGTTGTGCTGACCAAATCACACCATTGTGCAAAAATTGATCTCTAAGATTAGCTAAAGGAGGTTTATGAATAACAAACATTGAAAACAACCGATTATTTGCAGCAATCATCACCAACTAGCAATCGGACCTAACACAGGTACATGTGTTCCAGAGGTTGCGCTAGAATTTTTTCATTCATTTTACACCGACTAACAATCTGGGCTAGGGATGCGCCGACACCGATACTGGTATTGGGGCCGATACTGTTCCAATTTACTCGTATCGGTATTGGTCAGTTAACCGATACCACGAACCGACACCTAAAATGTAGACACTATTTTATAATTACACAGAAAAGGTTTATTTTTCACTTGGAATTTTTGTTAGTGGTCATTTTTATTGATACTTGACTTTTTGCCTTATTCGCCATCATTTGTTGAATTATTATTATTTTTTTCATAGAAGTATTGGGATTGGTACTTGGTATCGGCAAGTACTCAGATCCAAATATCAGCATTGTATCAGGTTGAAAAAAAGTGGTATCGTTGCCACCCTAGATATTAGCTCATTTTTCTATGCCCTATGTCCATATGTCCATGAGAAGAATCTTAATGTGTGGGCTTTATAAAGATTTTACTGGTGTCTCCAAAGCATTTGTAATGCCAAGCAACACTTAAAGTTATAATTTCTGTGGTATACAGTAAGGCCAGGTGAGACATATTGTATCTCAGTCAAACAGTCCTGCCTGCTTTCACAAGAGCGGCAATGATGTAAATTTTGCTTGTGCCCACCTGTGCATGAGTCCTCCAATTCACAAGAAGTTAAATATTTAATATGTGTCCAATTAGCTCAAGAACTATTGATCTAGCTGATCAATCCCACCTACAAGCTTAGAAGAGGAGAGATGAGTCAAACCATGCGGGATGCTGCTTGATTATCATCTCCATTCATTTGGGCTACCTCATAAACAACAAAGAATATTTTGTCAATAATTTCAAAGGAAATAAAACAATGAATAAAGGTGCAATGAAGAACCTCTTGTTTTGTTTTTATTTTTTGGGGGGAGGAGCAACCCTTTGTTTTTCCCTACCTGATCTCAATAGTCTACGGCAAAAGCAGAAGGTATACGTTTATCATCTGGGCAGCATTGATTTGAAATAGTGAATTCTAGGCCACTGCCTTCTACCATGGGCATAAACAGGTCATATTGGAAGACGGCAGACGCCACAATTTTTCATTAAGGCCTGCGGTCAATGTTGCGGTGTCAAATACCAGCAGTTGCAGAGCCTCATGAGAATTGGCAGCAGGAAAATAATGAGACAGGCTGGCAATAAAACAAAAACTCCACAAAAGGGGAAAAAAAAGGACTGATGGTAGGGATGAATTCTGTTCTATGGAGACAATGAGCCTCAAGGCAGCAGGTCTGTACACCGATGTAAATGTTTCCCATTTTCTTATCTTAACCTCTCAGACAGGCTTCCATACAATAACTCAATAACACATCGATGGTTCCTCCAAACTTCATGCATTATTGCATCAGTGGAGCCTGATTCGTTGAAGTGGTTTAGTAGACAGACAGACCTATTGATTATTTTTTTTAAACAGCAGGCTTGAACTTACTTCTTCTTTTTAACGGTACAAATATTTCTGAAACACTCACAAATAGATGTGCAGATTAGGATACAGAAAGCGGCCGACGTAAGACACGTGCCAAGCTTTCAGAAAGCTGCAGACCTTTAATGTTGCAGATGGAGATAAGCACACACACCTTGAGGAGAACATTGGGTACACGAATTATAATAATTTTTTTTTTCAATTTTCTTTCCACCAAAACAC
Organism: Apricaphanius iberus; assembly: GCA_028564705.1. Lineage (NCBI taxonomy): Eukaryota > Metazoa > Chordata > Actinopteri > Cyprinodontiformes > Aphaniidae > Apricaphanius > Apricaphanius iberus. Next base: position 1,084,189 of record JAPXFQ010000075.1, on the reverse strand, counting down.
AACTTCAACAGCTGAGGAAACACTCTTTGTTTACACACAAAGAAAAAAAAAAGCGATGGGTGTGTAAATTATTCCATTTTCAAGTAACTGACTGTTGACAGTCCATTTAAATAATTGAATAAAGGTCAGCAAACACAGAGAATGCTTCATAAATTAGCAATTTACTCGTACTTGAAGTTTAATGAGACAGTTTCCATAGGGACAATTGGTCATCTAGAGAGACTCTTCACTACATGGGCTGTGAAAGCATCGCACTAGCCAAGTGTTGGGCCAGAAAGAAAACATCAAGAAAAGATTCTAACTGCTCACCAATATACATCTGCCGATGGATACAATTATCAAAACACCTTGTATGTCACCATTCTTGTCAATGATGGTCTTGTCAATATTGCCACAGGGCATTTATGGAGGACAATGTCTTGTAGATTTGATTGCTCTGAATGTTCAAAATACTTATTTTTACTATAGTGTGTTCTAAAAACTATTTTAATAAGGCATTTTTGGCTTTGCATGATCTAGTTGGTGTAAATGTGTGAATGTATAAGGTAAGTTAAGTAAGAATGTCTGCTTTAAGCTTGACATCCTCTGGGTTTCTTTTTTCAACATAAAAAAACAAAATAGCTCGAGAGTTGCCGTGTTGTTCTGACTAAGAAAATATCAATTTCTTGTTGATGTTCTTGTTGGCATTTGCCGTGAAATCATTTGCATGGCACCCTTTTGTGACCTTGATATAAGAAAGACACAAGACAAAACAATGTTACACAAAGGGTTGCTGTTCTTTCATATGAAAACTTCATGTTTCCTTCTTTAAACACTGAGCTGATTTGATTGGCCAAACCGCTCCGGTTTTGTCTCATTCGTCCTCCACACAAGAGGGTGTAAATTCTTGAGGCTCTTCTTCCAAAGCATTTATATCTCAGAATGGGATAGATGGTCCAATCAGATTCAAACCAGCTCCGCCAGGCACTATGCCCTGCATGTTTAAGATGTTTAAACTGCATCAGCACTCTTGATTTCAAATGAAGGATAAATTACTCACTTTTGCTGAACTGCAATCTTCTCAGGCCTCGAGTGTTAACGCAAGAAAACATATAAAACATGCAGAGCATTGTACCTTGAGGACCAGGGTGTCTATTTGTGTAAAATAACAGGAGACATGTTAAAATACATAAGTAAATAAATAAGTAAATATGTCAATTAAATAGATGAATAAATATACATCCATCCATTTTCTGAGCCTCTTAATCCTCCAGGGGTCGCGGGGGGCTGGTGCCTATCTCCAGCTGTGAACGGGTGAGTGGCGGGGTACACCCTGGACAGGTCGCCAGTCCATCACAGGGCAATACATATACAAATAAATAAATACAATAAAATTAACAGGATAAACACAAGACCAAATAGTGAAGCAATGGTCAATAAACGTAATTAAGACATTAAAGGCAAATAAATAGGCAATATAAAATAATCAGTTAAAAGCTAAGATAGAAAGGTGAGTCTTGAGCCTGCTTATAAAAAAACATGAACGTTCTCTGCAGCGCTGACGTCCTCTGGCAGCCTGTTCCAGAGGTGATGGCCATAATAATGGAAAGACACCTCACCATGAGTGCGTGTCCGGACTTTAAGGATGACAAGGAGACGGCTGCCAGTTCATACAGTAAAAGCATTTCAGAAAGATATGAAGGCCCAACACCGATAAGACACTTAAAAACCGTTAAAATAACCTTAAAATTGATCCTAAAATGTACTGAGAGCCAATGCAGTGGTTTTTAAATACACTTTTTGGAAAGACCAGAACGCGGAGCATTACCGTAATCAATTCTACTGGTAATCAAAGCATGCATTATTGTCTCCGTATTGGCCCAAGAGAGAATGGGGCGGACCATAGGGGCGGACTCTGGCAATGTTCTTTAGGTAATAGAAACCTATTTTAGTAACATTTTTCATATGAGGGATAAAATTCAGCTCAGAATCAAAAATGACACCCAGACAGTGATTGTAGTTTTGGTAAAAGCTTCCCTCTTTGAGCCTCAGTACAGATGAATAAAACTTCAGTTTTCTCCTGGTTGAGCGGGAGAACGTTTTCAGCCGTTCATGATTTGATGTCTAAAATATGGTTAAAAAGTGCATCCATTGTCCATGTGTCATCGGGAGACATGGAGATGTACAACTGTGTATCATCAGCATAATTGTGAAAGTTAACTCCATATCTTCTGATGACACTATATACAGGTTAAAAAGCACTGGGCCTAAAGGGTGAGATTGCCATCTACAATGACCTAAATAACTATACTTTCCTGCAGGACTCCATATCTGTGCGCACGGTTTAATAAACCGAGAATAGGGATTCTTACACCTGAAAAGTATTTCTCCACATGATCCCGTCTGGGTTCCTCTGGTCCAGAGGTGAACTTTTTTCCCCACAGAAAAATATGCAGATTTAGGGTTAGAGAGGGGGGGGCAAGGTGCTACTGATGCTGCCGCGAAAGGAAAAAAAATTCAATTTCTTGAATGGATAAGTCAAGTGAATTCTTATCTTTAATTCTAAACATCCTAATATATTTTATCTTCTCTTAATTTGCTTTTCACAATTTTCTGTAATTTTGGTAACGGGTAAACGTATGTGCAAGATGCCCTGCAGCCAGCATAAAAAAACCTGTTGTTTTCATGACTAAAAAGTAAAATAAAAATGTTTTTAATTTCCGCCCCCTGCTTTTTTCACAAATCGCACACTGCTTGGGCCACACCACATGTGATCTTGTGAACCTTAGATGAGCAGGTATCTAAACTTACCATAAAAAGTCCTGTCTGTGAGATATGAATGGGAACAGTTTGTGAACAGCACCAGAGAGGCTGATCTGTTTTAAACGGGTAAAAGAGTTGTGTGCTCTACTGTATCAAAGGCAACGCTTAGATCTAGCAGAACCAACACTGTTACCTTCTGAGTATCATAGTTTAATCTAAAATCATTTAAAATCTTTAGAAGAGCTGTCTCGCTGCTGTGGTTCAGCCTGAAACCAGACGGAAATTTCTCCAGGACAGGATGAGTGGCAACAAAGCCATTAAGTGGGATTCAAACAAGCTTTTCTAAAACTTTACTTAAAAGTGGCAAGTTTGATACTGGTCAAAAATTGTTTAAATGGTCCTTCAGCTTTTTACTTAATCTATAATCCTCTTTCTGATCTCGTCGAATAGCTCTTCTTCTTCTGCGTGGCAGCTTTTTGTGTCCTTGATACAAAAAATAAATTTAAACAGAGCAGGACATAAATTCTTTTGATAATTGTAAGAATTCATAATGCCAGGAAAGGGTAGTTCATTTGAGATATTCCCATCTACGCTAATATGACTTTTTCAAACTTTTTTTAATGGCCCTAGAGTATTTGCCCATCTCTAGTTAAAAAGTAGAAGGTTTACATTGAAAAAACCTGAAGGTTCTATTTACTAAAACACAAAAAGGGGATTGTTTTCAAAGTATTTTGGGGGATTAGAAAAAAAAAAAACATACACTAGACAAAACTAAACTAGCATTTTTACTATTCTTAGAGATGCTCTAAAACACAGTTTATGCAACCTGTACTCTATTTGCGAACAGTCTGACCGGATCATTCCTAATTTGGCTAAAAGTATTGTTAAAATCCGACTATATATTTGATGGTTTCTCTCTGATAAGACTAAACGATATATAACTAATATCCCAACTCTTTTACATTAGTTTTTAAGGATTTTTAAATAATACAATGTTCCAATTATATAAATGTCAGATTGTGTTCTATGGAAGTTTCCAGTAGTCTGGTCTGAACAAGGAAATGCTTTCAACTGTTTTACTCTTTCTCCTCACCTGTACTGTGCTGGGGGCTGCATGGTTGGTAAAAATGCCCCCACAACATAATATCAATAAGCCGTTATGGGCAATGCATGGATGTTTAGGCATACAAGGAAATTGCATTTGGATGTCACCATTTTTGTATCAATAAAGCAGATAATTCCATGAAGCTGATGTGTTTTTTTTGCCTTCTGTCTGGTTGATCTGCGTCATTTGAATCGTCAAAAGGGTGTAAAGTAAAATACAAAATTGGAGCATTTTCTTTGAATTTTGATTTCAGTTGTGCTTTATGACAGAAGCACACACCTCTGAATCATCCCTTGCCGTCTTCAGAAATCACTTCTGTCAGCTTGAAATGCCTCGTTATTACTCTCATCCCAACGTCTGCCTTTGGGGACTGTATACACAGCTGCATCTTTTATAATTTGAGAGATGTAAAATGTTTCTCCTTTTTCTGCTTTCAACACCAACAATGTGCTTGTGAGGTCTGTTTGAAACATTTCAAAATGCTTGTCAGGTCCCTGGAGGGGATGCAGCTATCAGGGAGCCTGTTTTGTATGAATACCATTATACAGTTAGGACTCAAGCCACCATTCTCTTTTACTCTCAGTGATAATAGTAGAAAGCCTCAGGGGAACGTGGAAAGGCACTTTTGGCGGTCACTTACGCTGCTTTTCTATGTGATAGGAGGAAATTCTTTAGTTTACAGGAAATTCATATACAAAGTATTCATACCCCAAACTTAAAACAAGCTTGTGTATTTTATTTGATACACCAACACATATTAAGGAATATTTGCCAAGTGAAAGAAAATCGGAAGCTTGTATGAAATTGCATTTTGCGATTTTTAGCTCAATTATTTCTAACAACCTCAAATTAGGAGCAACAAATAACCTTTTTGGTAAATAAGTAGGACCAATACCTAATCAATGTCCTAGTCGGGTAAAATTTGTTGACTGTTAACTTCCTAAATTGTTACAAATTTGGATTTTATGGAAAATGGGCAAGAAGAAATCGATTGTTGAAACAAAGCTTAAACAAGTCCTATGTGCTACAGCTAGAATGCGCGGGTAAATACCCTGTTCGGATGAGACATCAGGCTGTAGGGAGCAGGGATGGAATAGCTGCTCAATTCCTGACTCAAGTCAAGCTTAAGGGACTTTGACTTGAGTCGAGCAGCATACTGCTGACTTGCAGTTGGACCAGGACTTGCTACAGTTGAACTCAAATTTGGACTCTTACATGTGAAATTACTTGGTAATGTTAGCTTGTTATGTCAGGTCAGATTACTGGACAAATGTATAAAACTTCTCAGTAGGCCCGGGCGGTGTACTAGTTCATACCGAAAACCGGTGTCTATTTTCGTTAGGATATGAATTTTAAATATACCACTATACCGGTGAATAGCTCAGACAACTTCCGGAACGTTTAATGGGGGAAGTGTTTCAGCGGGGACCGATTTCACTGCTACACGCTCTTCACCACAGTGTAAAAAGTAAAGTTTCTAACCAAGTACAGCTGCTTGCAGGAGCTACCAGAGCGAAACACACAATGCTGATGAAGTAATTCCAAAAAGAGGAGTCATGTTTGTAGTTTAGAAGTTTTTTGGCTTTAAAAGGTCTGACGAGATCCGAAAAGCATATCTTTTACAAGCGCTATTGCAGGTAACCAGTAGGGGGGAGTGTTGAGCCATATTTGACCGTCTGTAGGTACACGCGGTCAACGGCGGAAAAACCAGTAGGAAACAAATCAAAAATTGCTGTAAATATGTTTTACATCCCATCTACAATACTTCCGCCATATTTTTTTATTTTATCTGAAAATTAACCACCTAATAATTTCCTACGGTCGCCATGTTTATTTAACTTCTTCTTTGGCACTATCCGGTCTGAGTTTGTACTCTGCCCCCTAGCGGGATTCTTTAGTAATACATGTAAAGCCAGTACAAGATGCAATTTGCTGCTTGCATTAACTTGAGGTTAAAAAAACTAGCATTCGTTCAGCCTGTGCCCTGTGAGGGCACACTTTTTAAAGTAAACCATGTATGACTGCCATTATTCTACACTTTAAATCTACACCCTATGTGGAACCATTTTCGATGAAGCTTTAGTCAAGCTGCTATCAACTGATAGTAGGGCGCAAAACTCAATGTCAACTCTATTCTTTGCTGTGGTAGGGCAGTGTGCAACATTTTAGGAGATTAATGCGGTCTCCTGGATGAAAGTGTACAGCTTTACAGAAAAACACAGATGCTGTGTAGCTGAACAAACAGCACATTTTCATCTAACTCATGTTTTTTTTCTACATCATATAAGGAAGTAAATGTTGCAGAATCCCAAATCTGACCTAACTTTTTTTAACCAACTATTACAAAGGACCCTTAATGTGGGGACATAGAGGTATTATCCCAGGGAAGTACATAACTCCTTCTGGTTAAATATCTAACATAAGGTGATCTAACATTAATTGGAAGCTGAAATCAAATGAGGGCTTTTTTTGTTCTTTTTCAAAACAGTTTTTTTCTTTTACTTTTTTAAAACTGACAGGTTTCCCCAACAGTCAGAATTACTCCGAAGAGAAACAGGTTTCAAACATTTGAATACCTGTCTGCCTGTCTAATTTCCTCTTTTGTAAAAGCGATGGATTCCAGTTATAAGCTGGAAAACACAGCAAGATTCAGTGTAACTAAAGTACAACAATTAAAGCTGTGAAACAGCGTATTTCATCATTGTGTCCACCTACTTTTATAAATCTTTCAGTCCCAAACTCACCGTTGTGATGATGGGTAAAGTTCTATTTAGGCTTGAAGTTCCAGTTTTCCTTTCTGAATCAGAGCTTCGGCTTCTTACAGACGAATGACAGCAAGCAAACTGAGGACTTGTCGACGTTTAGAAGCTCTGGCGGCAATTATTTAAGGAAAACTCCTACATGCCACTTGCGGACATGATAAGACGCGGGCGCAAATCAAATGCAAGAGCTCATGCAAAACGCACAAATTCACAACAGCAGTCTCAGCCGCATCTTTTCAGATTAACTTTTGTAATAACATGCCAATCAAATGGCTGCAGCAGACAGAAGAGTAAATATTTCAGCTTGACAGTCTGCCTGGAGATTAATTATTGAGTGTGTTGAAAGGTTTGTCGCGCCGTAGTGACCAGCCAGCCCCCACAATTTGCTAAGAGCTGATAAAGGAAAACAACACTGAAACGTTGCAGTGGCACGGGTCGGAATGAGTAGCGCTAGAGGAAAACTTGGAGGTCAGCCTCGTACTATGTGAGGAAATATTAACAGACGTGTAGAATACCATCCTGATCTTCCCTCCGTACACAGTCATTAAGCTGTAATGTTTTGAAAAGGTCACTTTGTTTTATTGCTGTGAGCTTCATGTGAAAACAGGTGTGTGTTTGTGTGTCAGCGCACTTAAAAGCGGATACAAATGTGCGAGCGTGTGTGAGCGCTCCTTGATAACGTTTAATAGCCAGAGGCCCAATTAGTGTTAACATCATCCTAATTACGCTGGAGTGGCCTTCACAGCGCGTAAATAAACACAGGCCAAAGCTGGTGTCAGCCTTTCCAGCCGTACAGCGGCGACCTTGGAAAAACTCTGCAGAAGCGAAGCACTCGTCATTTTAAATGCCATCAAATCTATAGAAATGGATGTAGGGAAAACGTTATGTGAAAGAAATGTGAGCACTTTCGAAAATAAGCTTAACAACTCACCTATTTACGTTTTCACATAATGTAAGAAACATTATAACCCTCATATTCAGTGGTTTTTTTTAATATATATTTGGACTTACAAATATTTAACTTCAACTGTAAAAATATTAATGATAGAAAACAAAACAAACACTGAAAGAAAAAACATTCTGTAAATTGTCATGAAAAGGCTATTTCTCAAGGGGAATAAATTAGAACTCCACAATGATATTTTCCGCTCAAAATGATTAAAAGTACACACGGGCATATCACATCTGGTGGACATGATGAGAACATTCAGACTCCAAATTCTGAACAAGATGTGCCATATTTTTAACTTTTTATGACATTGAATTTGGCTTGCTTCTGACTGTTGCTAGTGAACACACACACAAAAAAAGCGGTAGCACCCTGTGGGTCAGGTAAAAGATTCAGAAATGTCTCAAATACATTTGAAATCAGGACATTCCATTTAATGTAAATATGTCAACATACCCAGCTTTGGCTTTCTAAACAGGTTACACCTTAAAGCGGATCGCAAGATGCTAACAGAGGTCTCTGATAATTCAAAAAGGTGCTCCAATATCTAATTATATAGATGATTTTATTTTTTCGTTAATCACCCATAGCACCTTGAATGGTTTTGCTTAATAAATTAAATTAAAATTCAAATAAAATTTCCTTGCCTTACTACCATAATGGGTAGTAAGGCAATACTACCAACACAATACTACCAACCATCATTGGTAGTAATGTGACAGTGTGGAGGTCCTGTCACTATGGCTCCGATTGATCATGTGCCCTGGCTGACAGGACCTCCACACTGTCACAGTAAGGCAAGTGTATACCTGTGCGGTCTGAAAGAGACAAGTTTAACTTTCATAAAAGGTCTGGATTGGGATAACTTTTGCTCCCTCACAAAAACAGTCAGGAGATTGCCAGAGAGAATCGGTGTGTATTAATGCAGCAAGAGAAAGTCAAATTATTACCTTAGTTAAACTGAAATCAGTCTTTTGAAATGCCTGTACAGAGATCATGTTGTGTTCACACCGCCCCAAGTGTTAACCTCAAGAACGGCAAGATTACGTGTAAAGTCTATTGCTGAGGCGGTCAGAGGGGCGTCAGAGACTCTGTGACGCTTTGTGTGCATTGGCCATGTCGATTTTCTAAACTTTTCCTGCATTTAAAACATCAAGGCAGCAAAAGCCAGCAACACCGAAGTTCAGCTAGCTGAACTTTTGTTGCTCTTGTCGCGGCACGTCAAACAATCAGAGCACCTCACTGTAGTGATGTCACTTGACATCATTGTTGTCTGGCCAGCCAAGATCCAAACAAGCATAACAAGTACAAACACTCTTCCTTTCCTTTGTCAATCAATCCCTAATAATTTAAATGACGCCTTCACTCATGGTGTCAACCATGACACCAAAAAAAAGGTCACATTTGCAACACTGAACAAAGCAATAACAACAACCAACACAAACCTCACAATAAAATTGCAGCAAATGCCCCAAATAGAACAAAATAACCAAAAACATGGATACCCACAATGCACCTCGCACACTGCAGGTCACGCAGCAACCCCTCCCCTCTCTTACAAAACTCAACATACCAAGTTATCTCTACTAAACCTGATTAGTAGAATTGATCTTTCAGCTAAATTGTACAATCAACTAATGTTGTTTACTAATCACAGTAGGTTTTTACAAAACTTAAAAGTTAACAGGGCAACAGTTAACAGTGGCTCAGTAGGTTGAGTAGTTGTCCCTGGGCAAGACACTTAACCCCAAATTGCCTACAGATAATTGTATTAGTGTATGGATGTGTGTGCGTTTGTGAGTGCAAATGGGTGAATGTGGCTCCAGTGTAAAGCGCTTTGAGTGGTCTACATGACTAGAAAAGTGCTATATAAATCCAGTCCATTTACCATTTATAAGTAGTGATCACTAAGATGTTTGACTAGAAACAAAATCTGGGTTTACAGTGTTGGTGGAGTCAAAGCCTTGATCCTGAGCTCATTGAGACGCTGTGGAGGAACTTGAAATGAGATGTACTCGCAAGAAACCCCTCCAGCGTCTCACAGCTGGAAAAGAGGAGATGGGCAAGTTCTCCTTAGATCAACAGAAGAGGCTGTTAAGAGGACTACAAGAAGAGACTCACTCGGGTTATGTAAAAAAAAGAGGCTGAGACTAGTCTCTCAGCATTTCGGTTTGCTAACAAATGATCCAAAAAAGCAAAATTTTCAGAGCCTGCCAGTGATTATAAAACATTTTTTTATCTACAAACATTGATGTGATGTGGACATTTGTTTAAGAAAAAAAATGAAATAATTCGAAGACTGATTTCTCAAGACCATGTGGCGTTTGGATGACAGTTGTGGCTGAAAGCAGACCAACAGTGGATTGACGGGAAGCTTCCTCCAGAGGGCAACCACTTAGATCCCACAGTGTGGTTCCATATTGCTCAGGCTCCACATGTGGGAAAACTTGCATCAAAGGCAGAGGCAGATAAAAGAGCAACACAGTCCACGGTAGATGTGTTCTACGTGTGCGTTAAATACCGTCTGCTGAATGCATTCTGACACCCACACACGATGAGCTGCCAAAGGTCAATGCACAGGAGAATTTGACATCTTGTCAAAATTTGAGGGTTGTTGACACAAGAAACCTGCTGGGTGGGATTCAGAACTGGAAGACTGCGTGTCAGTTCTCATGAATAAGGTCCTGAATCTAGTCACTTGCCAATCCCGAGCTTTCATCTGCAGAGATTAGCCTCAGAGGGGAAGAAGAACAAAATCTAAGCCTGTTTCTTTGAAGGATGGGGGTGGTCCATTTCTCCTCTGATCACATAAGACCCAAAATCTTCCATGCACGGCTCTGCTGGGTGTTAAATAGAACAAACGGCAGACACTCAGAGTGGGTCAAAGTCAGAAGATGGAGGGCCTTGCAAAGATATTCATTCCCCTCAGGCTTTCACACATTGTCACATTAAACTACAAACTTGAGAATATTTTTTTAGTTTTCTGTGTGACAAACCAACAAAAAGTAACAATTTTTGATCGACCAGAAAAGAATACATTACTTCCAAATTGATGTACATGATGCAAAATCTAAAAAGAGCCACATGCATTTTTTACTTTTTACCTTTTTACTCTGATATCCCTCAACTAAAATTCAGTGCGTTTAATTGCCTTCAGAACTAAACAAATTACTAAACAATAGTTCACGATTGTGAAATATCTCAGTTTATATACAGCTGTGAAGGTGAGGATGTTAGAAAATAACCCAAGCTTTGTACGTCTCTTAAAGCACTGTTCAAATGTTTCGAATTTTTAAAAATGGAAAGACACTGACTCAACTACCAAGGCATGGTTGTCCATCTAAAGGTGGGAAATGAGAGCGTTGTTTAGAGTTAGAGCCAAGAGGACCAAAGAAACATAGGAGGAGCTGTAGAAAGCCACAACTCAGGTTAAAATCTGTCAAAAGATTTATCAGTCTTGCATTCTACAAATCTGACCTTCACGGAAGAATGGTCAGAAGAAAGAAGACTAAAGGGAACACCATTTGCTGTTTTTTGCCCCCAAGGCATTGCTTTTCAATGTGCTCCATTCATTTGATACGAAACTGAACTTTCTGGTCGAAATCCAAAATGCTCAGCAGCAGAGAACTAACACTGTATGTAACTCCGTAACAACGTATCATCATAGCCTATATCCTTAAGGTGAAACACAGGGGTGGCAGCATCGTGTAGTGGCTAAGATTTTCTTGAAAACTAGAGAGAGAGGTATTTGAGGAAAACTTTTAGGCGACTGCAAAACACTTGAACCTTGGGCAGAGATTCCCTGGGACCTGGGAAGGAGCTGTTCGTTTGATTGTTCTGGGTTGAGGTAGGGATGGATTTAAAATCTGCGAGGCAGTTGATCTTGAGGACCTAGTTGGAGACCACTGTCCTAGCAGAACAATGACCCATAACATACAGCTAAGGCCACCATAGAATGGTTTAGGTCAGTGCTTCCAAACCTTTCCAGCTTCTTACCCTAAAAAAAATGTATCTGGGACCCCAACTCTTGGTTCAGTATACAAGCATTCCTACTGAGTCAAATAAAAAGTAATAAAAGGGCAACACAATCGGCATCAACAGCCAAAATACTGATCAATATGGTGTCTTTTTTTTGTCTTTTACATTATTTATAAAGTGCATATGCTATTTTTTGTATGTATAGGTTATTGTTTTAAATGGATCTCAAGACCAATCACTGTGAGCCCAAGTGGGGTGCCAACTTTGGGAACTACTGGTTTAGATTAAAGTGGTTCTAGAATGGCCTCATGAAAATCTCTAAATGTCTAATTCAAACGACTTGAGCAAATTCCATTCATCCTTGACTTGTTGCAAAGGAGGAAAGGGCAAAAAAATCAGTTTAGAAATGTGAATGTTAATAGAAATATGCCCCAAAAGACATAAGCTGTAATTTTAGTAAAAGGTACAAACATTTCAGGTCAATCACATGAAATCTGAAGAAAGTAATTCAAAGTTTGCTGTTTTAAAAATTACCAACGCGGAAAACACTCAAAAAGAATGAGTACTTTGGTAAGGGACCAAAAAATGGACATTCAAAATGGTCTCTGTGATGTCTTAGTGATGACCCCGGGTATTCAACTGAAATGTCAGCAGGACCCCTGTTGTGGTATCAGAGTTAAAATGACGGAATAAAGAACAGACAATTGATTGTATTCTTTTCAACTTACCCTCATGTCTCAATGGACCCTATAGGGAACGCTGGAAGTTCACGTCTGTCTGAGAACGCCTGTCACATATCTGATTTGTCACATATAAGGGGAGTTGAGTGAAGGTGAGGAGTGGGAGATACCAAAATAAACGCCTGCGCATTGCTGAGAGCCCTTTAATAGAAAACAAATCAAGCCGAACCAATAATGTGCTGAAGAAAACAACACTGGAGAGAAAAGGGCAGCAGCAAAGGAGATTTACTGTGCCGTGTCTGGAACTGCAACATGTAGCCAGGGGCGCGTCACCTCCTCCTTATTTCCTTCTCTCATCGCCTTTCTTCATCCTAGGCCCTCCATTTGTCCCTGATCCCTTCTGTCTCTCTGCAGGCTGGCAGTCAGACATAGTGGGCCACGGCCGTTACGTAATGATCCATTTGTTGGCTGGTGCGAACAGCGCAGAGCAGCAAATACGGCCTTTATCTGCACAGATGCTGGTGCACACAAACAAACAAAGATAAACACAGGCTGTGGCAGAACGGGAAACATACAGTGCCGGTTGGAAATTTAGGTCTTTTGGTCTATTTTGTTGGTGTCTCGAGAATGGAGAGCCAAACTGACTTTAAGGCAATCTGTTGCTTTTGATAACTCTCTGATAAAGGCTGATAGCACAGATTCCCAGAAGGGTTAAGCTTCATATTTGAGGAAGTGTAACAAAAGATGTAACAAATATGCACCGTATTTCCTTTTTCTTAACATAAATTGATAAGCATAAACTGCTCAATACACAGAAAGTACTGGAAGCGAACAAATGGTAGATGCATGCAGTTAAACCTGCAGTCCAGATGATATATTTATCTATCAAAATTGTATATATATTTAAAATGATAGTAGGGTTCAGTACTTTGATAAAAAGCTAGTACTCCAGAACAGTTATTATTCCTCCTAAGTCCCGCCTTCTTCTCATAGACCTCAATGCAATTCACGCTGACCGGCAAATATTTTAAGCCAATAGAATTCTAATTTCCATTAATTCTATCTATCTATCTATCTAATAATTTACCTATTTATTTTAACATGTTTTCCTGTTGCTCTGCGACGCGGGTGTACCCCGCCTCTCGCCCGTTGACAGTTGGATATAGGCACCAGCCCCCCCGCGACCCCTTGAGGATTGAGCAGTTTAGAAAATGGATGGATGGATGTTATCCTGTTATTTTACACAATTAACAAATAAATAGACACATCATTTCAGTGTTTCCTCTGAGGTAGCCCTCTGCCTCGGGAGCAGTGGTCAGCTGTTGCTGCCTGAGTGCTCTCCAGATGGTGCTTGGGTGGAGGTGGGGGTCCCGGCCTCCCCTTCTCTGAATGCCCTGGGTCAGTGCCTCGGCTGTTGCTTTTGATCTGCTGCTGCCAGTGCAGATGGCTCCCTTGATGGGGATTTCTTACCTAACCTGGTTCATCTGTACTCAGCCCAATAACATTTTTTTTCTCTATTTTAATGTCATTTTAATGTTGCTCGCGTGTGTGTCCGCAAATGGGGATTGGATTGGGGGGAGGGGGGTATAAATGTTTTCATTTTCATGCTTAAATTTGTGTGTGTGTGTGTGTGTGGGGGGGTATTTTTATCCTGTAAAACACTTTGAACTTCATTCCGTTTGTGTATGAAAAGCGCTCTTTAAACAAAGTTTAATTTGATATACAATTTCCAATGATTGGTCTGATGATTTTGTTGTTTTAGAAATTAAAAACAGTCAAACCTCAGCAACTACAACCGGATATGGGTTACTTTTACTTTAAATACACTTCCTCCATTTAGGAAAGCTTGATGAAAAAGGGCACCAAGGTAATTTTTTGTTTGTATGAAATTAAAATGAAATAAAGTAAAATTGCTTTAATACAGTATGAATATTTTGTAATGACCCTAAAATTTGCACTAAAAGAACATTTTAAATCGTCAAACTCTCAAATTATCAAGCAGAATCAACCCATCTATGCCGAGGGACTGAACTTATACCACTCGTTATTTGTGGATGTGGAGGCAGAGGAAATGATTTGGACAGCCACAAATTGCCTTGGTTGTACTTCACTATTACAATAGACTGCATAAATACATTGTTTAAAGAGTTTTTAAACTTCTCTACCAGGGCTGCCCCAGAAAAGTGTCTGTACATTGTCCGCATAGCACATCCATCAAATCTTAAAAGTTGTTTGGCTAGCCATAAAGAATATGGAATCCTTCTCTGTCAGTTGTACAACAATTTACACTTAGCTGACTTACTTGTCAGTAATTGCTTATAAAATAAATACATCAATTTGAAAGGAGTTGCAAAAGCAAATGACGACGATTGGCAGTCCTTGCAAACAACTGACGGTGTCATCTAGGACTAATTACTGTGAGAATATCACCTCTAATGCCCGGATATTGAGCTGTTAGCATGTTGTCACAGTCATGAGACTGTCCTAAAGCACCATGGGCCAACTTTGGTATTAAGAATATTTTTATAAAGACCCTTTAAAAACACAATATCACAGAATTATTACTGCTATAGTGTTACCATTTTCTTAATTTTAACTGGTTTGCAATTTATGACAAAATTGATTGAATATTGTATGTGAATATATGCAAAGTGCTCCAAAGTTTGGGATTTAGGATGCAGAGTATTTTTTTTCCTAAAAGAAAAAAACTTTTTCATACTTATATTTGAATTCTTTCAGTTTAAAAAAAAGTTACAAGGCTGGCACTTAGCTGTATGCACTGAGGAGGAATTGCAGAAGATGATGTGGTCCATACCCATACCGTTTACATTATAATTTTGCACAAGAAGCTAATACATTTTGACATCCATGATACCCTTATTTAATCTGCTGACTGAAAATGACGGGGAGGGTAGAAAAAAATGTAGACAGAAGGAAGTGAAGAGCAAGCACTGCAGGAGCTGAGTGTTTACAGAATCGGCTCTAGTCTGAATATGATCCGCTTAGTGTTTTTTTTACCCCCAGCACTTTGTTGGTGCTGCCAAAAGTGTGTGTGTGTGTGTGTGTTGGAGGGGAGGATTCCAGTCATAATGTCTAAATCCTTTATTTTATGTATATATTGATCATTAAGACCAGAGGACTCAAAACAATCTTCTTGAACTTGCTAAACTCGCAGTTTCGAGGAGAGATGCAATACCTTGATAAAGAAATACTCGTCAATGTTCATTTAGTTTATCTATGTTCTATATTTAGTTTTTAGCATCCCTAAAGCTTTTCTGTCTATTCTACTGCGTTAATGAATGTCACGTCCACAATTTGTGACTGTGTTAAAACGCTCACCGCTCTAAAGAAACACTATAAATACTGAGGGATATACGGTATCCAGCAAAAGTATTAATATTTTTGAACCTATCCATATTTTGTCACTTTAAAACCAAAAATGTTTTTAAAAAAAGCCCTATAACAGTGATCATTTGTATTCGGTCACCTTGAAGGTTGTATATGGAAATTGAGCATGATAGCGACATCTTGTTTATCTAGGTTATAGTTACAACAATAAAAAAACTAATTTCAGTCATTGGGTTGCCAGGTTCACAGCCTAAACACCCAGTGACCAACCTGAACTGTGTCCAGTGAGGAATGTATTTCAGAGGAGTTTAACTGACAGCTAACCTTAGCAAAGTTAGCAAGTGAGTTAAATTACCAATCCAGGAGGAAAGTCACCATTTCTATTTGTGTTTGACGCCATTGAAATTTTTTATTTGGGTCCATCTAGTGTAGGCTTCACCTAAAACTACTCTAGTTGCTGTTCTACTGATGTCACTCCTTCTCTGAGAAGGATAATGCTTTTTGTATGAAATCAAAACGAAATAAAGTAACATTGCTTCAATACAGCACAAATATATTTTATTGAACCTAAAATTTCCAATAAAACAACATTTTAAATAGTTCAACTTGTTGTCTGGGGTTCTGAAGCAGCTGCTTGACTTGCTGACTCCACCATTTTTCCTTACAGCTAGCCAAGCTGAGCTGACCTTATAGTTGGATATTTCATTCTGCCTCCCTAGGTTATAAAATAACATCCCAAGTTTTGGACATCCAGAGCTCAGTCCGTCGTCTAAAACTGATATGGTTGTGGCTCAACCGCAAACCTACCAAGACAAGGCCGTCCACCCAAACAAGGGGTGTCCAACTCCAGTTGTCAAGTTTCTTCCAGATTATAGAGGTTTCCTTGTTCCCACACAGATTATTTAAATAGATATGTTACGTCAACAGTTCTTGAAGTTTTCCTGAGGCCTGATATTTAACCAATCATTTGATTCAGATATGTAGACCCAGGAGAAGATTGAAAATATGTAGGTGACCTGCCATTGAGAGCTGACTTTGGATCAGCACCAGATTTCGTACTAGACGTCTTTTGTTGTCCGTCATTTTGACAGACAGAGTCAAAAAAATATCCAGTTGTGATCCTTATTTACCCACAAACTCCCAAAACAGTAACATATTTTATTATTTAACATCATACCAAAGAAGTTGAATAGAGTACTACAAATAAATAATTAAATGAAACGATTCCACTTACAATACGAAGTCTCGCATCTTCCTCCTGCTCAAGGGATTGCTGAAGAAGTTATCATGAGGTTTTGGATTTTTTTTGCCTTGGACAGATGAGTTCTCATGAGCTTTTATAGGTTGCTCTACACCAGGGGTGTCAAACCCATTTTCATTTCAGGCTACATCTAAATTGTGAAAGTCCTCAAAGGACAGAATACATTGAAAAAAAAAAACAGTTAAAATGAATGCTTTTAACAATAAAGTATTTAACCTCCTTCCAAGAAATTTTGCACAATAAAGTTGAAATCTAATTTGATTTGACTGATAAAATAAGATTTAACCATAAAACTATTATCTAACTGAAACTCTATTTAAGTGGTCTAGAGTCTAGAGGGCCCCATAAATGGTTCTGATGGGCCGTATTTGGCCAGCGCGCCTTGAGTTTGATACATGTGCTCCAGAGGATGAATCCTTGCTCCATTACCACGCTGGAGACTGGAAATGAGCGCCGCTTGAACCAAATTTTTAAAAACAAGGAAAATGATCAGAAGTTTGAAAGACTTTCTGTATCCGTCTTTTCCTGAACCGCAAGCTATCAGTCCAGGGTCTGAGATGATGCTCAGATGGGAATCTCATGGGAATCTTTCTTTTCCTTTTCTTTTTTCTTATCTATTCAGTAACTTGCACTCTATGCGTAAAGTTGAAAATGTCAGCATGTTTGAAGAAAGTTGTCAGAAGTGAATTTTAATCTCTTTAAACAGTCAACTATGGAGAATATTTGGCCATTCCGGGACTGCACAAAAGGTCAGGTCTTGAATCGGTTGACAGCACAACTATTAGTGGTGGACCCCTGTAATTTTGTCTTTATTGGAAGAATAAAAAAAGAAAGCCATAAGGGAACCACCCAGTAAGCTATCTAGGAGAGACATTAAAGGGATATTACACCCCTGAGTAAAAATGTGTTTGTAGTCATATTACAGAGAGTTAGATAAGTGAGAAAAACCATCTTGTAACCAGCCAGTACTCTTAGAAAAAGTTTATTCACTTTACTTTAGCATAAATCAGTGAAAGTGATTCACTTACTTCTTTTCAATAATCTAACTCTGGGGAATATGGCAACAGGCACATTTTTATTCAGTGGGGGAATATCCCTTTAAACCTGTAGAAGAAAGTGATTAGCATATTTTTTTTTTTGCCAGTCCAATTTGTGTCAGAAAACTAGAAGTGGTGCTGAACACAAATACATGCCACACTTTTCAGAGTTTTACTTGTAGACACAAAAACCAAAAATACTATTTTACGACTATCCACTATTTTTTGTTGGTCCTCCATATCAGGGGAATAAGAAGATTATAGAAATGCTGTGCGAAACTCGATGTAACCCACATCTTCAAGGTGCACCACTGTGATCGCTGTAATCATCTCTTCCTGCGCAGTCTTTTGGCAGAGGAGCTCTGCTAATTAGAGAAAATGTTTGCTGTTTGTTTACCAGAGAGATCTGGCTGAAGCAATAGATTTGCTTGTCATCGTGCGCATCCTATCCCCCACAAAACCCCGCCCCAGACTGGCTGTTGTCTGTGATGTGTTGACTCAAATCCATATACTCAGCTGTATTCTTTATTTGTCCTCATTAGCTGCAGCGTACAGAGTGAGTTTGAGCTCGGGAAATGAGTCTGGACAGCGTGGGGTCCAGGACTTACTGTGATGACAAAGATGGTTCTGTAGCTAGTGGACACCGCGGTGGCTGCATCAAATCACATTTCTCTTACTGTTTGGGGGGCAACGGGGCTGTTATCTCTTTGCTGTTGTTAATATGAAAAGATAAAATAAGATCTTTTTTTTTCTACAAACATTTCCTTAGGCTAACTATTCTACAGTTTTTTTTTTCTTTCCGTGCATAATTGGTCCACTTTCATTTAGAAAACACGTAAACCGTTTACAATGAGTAAACAATAGAAGACAATTTCTTTTTTTTCCTGCATATTGAAACTGTTCCTTCTCTTTTGCGATGTTACCCTGTTGTGACATTTAGGGACTTTAAATGCTTCATAACAGCAATAGCTCTTCTTCTCATGCCAGTATGCATTGTCCAAAACAATCAGCGGGTTCTGAAACAGCCCAAGGCCACACACTTGCATAAACATTTTACCCAGTGTTCACTACGTTTATGAACCAAATATGAGTTCAAATGCTCCTTTGGGCAGCAAAGTAAGGGAATTATATTTGGATGACCAAATTCTATTTTTTTTTCTTACTTTCCACATTAAAAAGCAATGCACTGCCACTTTGGTAATTTATTGGTAGCTTGACATTAATAACTCGATTGGATTTGGTGGCTAGCTTGTACTAACTCAAAATAAAGAAAACTTCAGTGTTTATCGACTTTTTCTTCAGTGGATGAAAGGCTCACAGAATTTTTTAGATGGTGATTAAGATTAAAACACAAAAGATATGTTTGTCACATTTGTCTGTCTGCCTCCGGTGGAACTGAGCTGCTGTTGTCAACGTCCTTTACGTTGCTTTAACCACAGCACTGCAGCTCCATTCTGGCTTGAAATACATAATTTGTTGCCATGGACATTTTGCAGAACTCTGTGAGAAATGGTTTTGAGCTTTAAATATTCCACTTAGAAACGATGTAGGATACAGTAGGTTTAAATTCAAAATAAAAAAATACTTTATTTATCCTCAAGAGAAATTAAAAGTTGGCAAAGCTCACATCATCCAAGTTTGTTCAAAGAAGCATTGCTATCAGCAGCTGATAGAATGCCAGTTAGCTTAGCATCTTTACGGAACACGATCAATGGATTCACTTAAATGGTAACCCACTTGCCTTTTTATAACATAACTTTATTCGCTTCATTCACACACTGATGTAAACGGTGAGCTATATGATAGCAACAGCTACATTTGTGAAATGTAACTCCAAATAGCTCAAGGCAAATCTGCCTGTTTGCTGTTTTTTTTTTTTTTTATTAGCCTAAGTAAACCATACAAAACAAAATGCAGCTCGAGAAGCTGAAATATTGTACCCAGATGCAATGCTACCTAACATGCTATAGGGACTGACTAGCTGTACCCCAAGAGCTTAAACAAGTAAGACTGTAGGTATTAGCCTCTACAGTACTGCCAAGACGGTCTCCAGTGTACGCATAATGCATATGAAGGTATATTTGGTGTTTGAACTATTACAATAAGATGTTGTAGGCTTTTTTACAGGTGCTCCCAAGTATTTGCTACAAGTAAGTTGCTGTTGTCCCTAATCCCTGCGATTACAGGGGTTTCACTGTATTTTCAGATAATTTTTTTCCCCAGAGGCTAAAGCCACTATCTATCCAGTGTGGGGCTTAAGTGAGTGCGATTTGATTTATTTTTAGGGGTTTGTAATTTCTTCTGTTATGGGTCAGTTCGATTTTACTTTGTAGCACTTTTTAGGCTGGTAGGTTTTTCTAAATTTAACAAAAAAGTTGGGTGACTTATTATTTACTGATTATTTATTTTGCTCTAACAAAATTTAAATCCTATTAAAATTCTATCTCCCCTTGAATAATGCCACATAAGTAAGAAAAAAAAAAGAATCGGTGGATCTGTGTTGCTCCAGTGACAGTTTAACTCGCATCCACCCATCCCATCCTCCTCCATCAGGCTCAAACAAACAGTTGTTGCAAGTTGGCCAATGAGGATAATGTTGGTCAGTCTGGAGAGAACAACATGACCCAAATGAACCCACAAGTATTCAGTGTGTTAGTATCGCAGGCAAGCCATCCCATCTTCTCCAGACCAAAATTCTTATGTTTTTTGATAATGATAGAGTTTGATCCCAAAGAGCTGAAATATGAGATTACAATTGGTTGCAGGATATACTGTAATCCTTATTTATCTTTGCTCTGCATTGAGTTTGGCTCCACTTACGATAAACCTTGATGTTCTAGTCCCTGAAAGCCTGCCTCTCAACATGACACTACCTCCACCTAAATATTTTGCCATTGCCACAGAGGATTTCACAAATTTGGATAAATGCAACAAACATAATTAGCTGTTATCAGCTGTAGCTTTTCCTACCGATGTATTTTCCTCACAATTCTGGTGCCATTTAAGGAAAAATAAACAGGATGTCCAACAGTATGAGGCAAACTGCTAAGAAGCATTGCTAACATCAAAGAGAAAGAAATTGCCTATATACAAATTTCCTCTATATTTGAGCAAAGTATGTCCCAAAGCTCTATAATGTTCATGTTCCATCTCTCTAATTTTGGCAATTAGGTGTCTAGGCAAAGTGAAAAAGACAGAAAAATGTGTACCCTGCTTATGTAAATGATCTTATGAGAGTTGATTGATTTAAAAATAAAATATCCATCTTCTTTATTTATTAGTCCTGCTGGAGAGGTTTGACGTCTTCTAACTGGTTAAATTTTGTAGGTCATTTATACATTGAGCAACCTTCTCTGATCAACATTTTAATTGTGTTTTGAAGCATGAGATCTCGCTGCTTAGGTGGTGAGATTTGCAATGGAGGGGCAGGAGATGAGGAGGGGTGTGAGTTGGTGTCGACCATGGTATGTGCATGTTAGCAAAGTGCAGATGGAGCAAGGAGATGACAGTTTGCACTCCATTTTCTCTGACATCTGCAGCCAGAGACAGAGAGCACTGGGAAACGGGGAGATATGCTTAAGAGAGATAACTGAGGAGAGATGATGAGTTCACAGGGAGATAACACGTACCTTTACCACAGCTTATTCTGCCCACTGACCTTCAACTGCTGCTTCTGTTTTCTCTTTGTTAGCCGTCCAAGGCTTTGCCCTAGTTTCCCATAGACCTTTTCTTTACAGAGGCCAACTCTAACCAAACTCTCGAGATTCAAAGTATTCATGGTGTGTAGAAGTGGAAAATCGGAATTATCGGAAAAGAAACCTGTTGAACATTGAAGCAGTTTCAAATATTTCACCTTGAAGGTTGCATATGGAACATGAGCGTGATAGCGACATCTAGTTTATCTAGGTTGTAGTTACAACAATAAAAAAACATAATTCCAGTGACCAGCCTGAACAGTGTCCAGTGAGGAATGTATTTTAGAGGAGTTTAACTGACGGATAACGATTGGAAAGTTTGAAAGTAAGTTACCTTACCGATCAGGGAGGAAACTCGCCATTTCTCTAAAAGCAACGTAGCTGTATTATTTTAATGTAGCTTTTCATGGAAATGTTTCGTATTCAACTTTTAAATTTATAAATAAGTTACCAAGAAAGCAGAACTTTATTTCTATAACAATTAGCTTTTATTCTTTTGAATTTGAATTATTTATTAAAATATCCTCACCTCTATTTATGTTGTGACAATTTTGCGTTTCATTATTTTCTAAAAAATATTTCAATATTTTTTTTAAATGCCTTTTGTACAATACATTTCCTTTCAATGGCATACTAAGCCTTTTGAAGGTTTTTCTGCTGTAAATTGTTCCTTTCTTGAGAACTAACTTCGCACTCTCACCGGTAGCCATGTTGTCTCTTGCTATTGCTGTTTCGTGTGTGCTATGGTGTTATGTGTCCCTTGCCATACTGCTATGTGAAACTACTGCTACGGAAGCTCCGGGGAGCCAAAATACGCCCTTACACAAAAACTTGATTTACTTATTTTTAAAATCGCCCCCAACAAAAAAATTCAAATTTGTTAATTCATTCGATTTTTCGCCCAGCCCTACATGCAAAGTATCTGGAAAGTGAGATTGCTCATAAAGAGTTATTTTGACATATATAAAGAAAAAAAAAGAATATATTGCAATAGATATTGTTACTGCACATGCTTTAGTTTATATCGCAATACAGGTTTGAGGCCATATCGCAAAGCCCTAATGGTTTCCTTTTGTGCAATATCTGATTTAGTAATAACTAACCAGAAAAGCAGACACTTTTGAACTTCATTTTCATAACATTTACCTTTTATTCTATTTAAAATATTGTAATCTTTATATATGTCGTGACATTTTTTGTTTCATAATTTAGAAAAACTTTGTTTTTGTTTTTTTTATTCATGCATTTTGTACACTACATTTTTTTTTTATGGCAGGCTAAATCTTTTGAAAACTTTTCTTTTGCAAAGTATCTGGAAAGTAAGAATGTTCATAAACAGTCATTTTGACATATATAAAGAAATAATATACTATATCGTAAAATATATTGTTACAAAGTAGTCTTTATATTATATTGCAATATAGATTTGAGGCCATATCGCCCAGTACTAATAGAGTGCCTTGCCTTCAACTACACTAGCAAATGAAGATGCACTTTAGGAGATACAAGTTAAAAAGGACAGCGGATTTGAGTGCTGTCAAGGTGTGAACTTTTCTAACCAAACTCAACTCAACTTGAGTGTGGTTTTCTCCTCAAGCAAATGGAAATCAGCTGACTTTAACATTTGTGTTAAGGAAAAGATATAAAAATACAGAGGACTTCCCGGGGGAGCTACTTTATTCTTTTGCCATTCTCACGTCAGCTCCTATGTTAAAGATCTGAGGCTCTGGGCTGCCTCTGCGCGGGTTCAGAAGTGCAGTCCATGAAATAACTCTGGGGTATGACCTAATAGCGCTTTAAATATTAATCACTGAATAAGAATAATAAAGCAGCATGTCCATGAAAGGATGCCATTAGTACACCGATAGGACTCTTTAGGACTATAATCCTACTGCAGCTCCTGGTTCAAGAGAGAGATAAGGCAGGTGGAAAATAAAACAGAGAGTCAGGTTTGTGCTGTTTTTCATGATTGAAAAAATGCAAAGGACCAATCCAAAGTAGCCAATCTGTGGAAGCGGAATGTCAAAAGCGGCAGGGAAAAGATTTTGAACAATCCCGCTTCCTTTTGATGGTTTTTATAACAGCTGAATGATCATGAATTCCAGGAAAATAAGAAGCACTGATCTAAATGTTATGATCTACAAAAAGGTGATCATTGATGTCCTCCAACTCAAAAACGACGAGCGTGTCTGGATGGGATGGCTTCAATAAAAAAAGGAGATGCTCTAACGGAAACCTTAATATGCAATGACGGGGATGTGGTAAGGGAGCAAGATCACATGAAGACATTAATGAGGAATATAAGAGGAGTGCAGCAAACTGTGTGATTGGTGTGCAGCTGTCCTGCTTCCTCTGTTCCCATTCAGTAACCAGACACCACTTGTTAATACCACAAAGCTGTTTTCCAAACCAAGTGCTTGACTATTACATCGGTAATTAATTTCCTGGTCATCTTTTACACTAATCATGGTGTTGCTGTCTTTCCTCCTTCAAATTATTACAGCTGTAGAAGGAAAAAATGAAATAAAAGCTATCAAGCGCACAGAAACTGAAAGGATTAATACTAAAACCAAATTTCAAATAATGACAACTTTTTACGTTTATTTGTGATTGAAATAAATGTCACTGAATTTAAGCTTCCAAATATATATTCAAACTTTCCTTTTTACTTTCTACTGAGGTTTCAAATACAGACACATATTTTGACACAATTTTTGTATTCCGCACAGAATAAATGAACACCCCAGTATTATTTGCATATGACGATTAGCAAGCTGCCGAGACATCAACACCTTTGTGGCCATCACCACAGTCCCTCGCAGAATATTTGACCAATCATCTCGTTAGAACTCCTATAAATATTTTAAACTTTAAAATATTTATAGGATATAGGACCAGACAACAACGTCAATTTTTGGGTTTTTCCCAACAGGGATGAGGTCAGTGGCACACCAGAGCTTTTATGTCAGCCTGCTGTATTCATTCCAAAACAGGTTTTAATTAATATTTGTGAATATTTATCTCTTGATACACCAAACTGTGGCTGTGTTTCAGTTTTTTAGCAACCAAACTGAAATTTGCAGATTTTTGCAAAGAAAAAGGAACGATCGGCAGATAGTAAGATCCTTTGCATAATTTGCTACTACAGTGTTAGGTTTGAAATCTTCTTCTGGATTTCTCAGAAAAAGTGTCATGTTATTGTGAACAGATAGCTCAATTTTTGTTTCATCTTACTTTGAAATTGAATTCCAGGATGCATTTGTGGTCAGCAACTGCATAATTGTGTTTATTTTAGAACAGAGGCTTTCCCTTTTTAGCTAGCCTTAACTTACTGTGTTCCAGAATCTTCCAGGTTACCATAAGCTTGAGTCTATTTGAAAAATCTTGTGAGGTTCGGAGAGACCCAGGTATCTGAACCAACTGTGAACAGTGAAATATTTTCCTTGCTGATCCTAGGCATAACTCCGTATATGTAAACGATGGACGTAACCATCGCCTCATAACTTTTATTTGAAACGCTGCAGTGGTTTGCAGCAAAACTGACAAACAAAAGGGAAGGAGGGAGTGCAGGTTTTACCTGTCTTGAGACATATATTTATGAGAAAGCTGGAACTTTAAAATGTTGAAATACAGTTTAGTCATGTCCCACTGCTCAGCGTTAGTCCATAACACATGGCGTCACCTCAAGGTAGTCAAAATCTTATAAATATCCGATTAGCGAATAGAAAATTTTAAAATTTAGTTTGTTTTTTAGCAATTACTTAGAACTTCCAGATTTCCAAACCTGTTTCACCTACCCTCCAGTTTAGATTAGTGAACACTGTCTATCAAATCAGTTTTTAAGCTTGACTGTTGTCATGTCGGAGAGCAGACGTGTGTGTGACCAGGAGATGTACATTTTAAATGAAGATACGCAAGAGAAGATGAAAGGAATGTTTTACATTGGTCCAAAAACTCTGCAGTGACCTACTTTTGATCTGGGAGGGAGGAAGGAAAGGAGGGAGATTCTTAAGAAATGCATCACAGCTCTTTCTTTGATTTTTCGGAAGGATTTCTGTAGCAGGCAGTCGGATACTGCCACTCATGCATTACTTAGCACATCTATGTAATGATTAGGTGAGATGGGGGGAAGTTAAATGGAATTCGTTTTTTCAGGATTTGGTATTTCCGATGTTTGTTCTTCAGCCTCTATCAGCTGACAAGGATACTGATCCATCTGGTGCTTACACATATTTCCAATCTCTTCCACCAGACCTTAAGCAAATGTCATATTTCGGAGCGGTTAATTGCAGTAAAGTGAATATTATTGCTAAGTTGTTTAACCAAACGACATATTCTCCTTTGTGTGTGTGAAACACATAATGATTACCATTATATTAAGCAGGATACTAGTTTCACACACTCTAATTTGCAGCTTGAGGTTGTTAAATATCACCCGGGTTAATAGAAGCACACTCTGAAGCTGGAATTTAATTAGTTATAGATTTTTTTGTTTAACAAATGAGGATTCCAATTTTTTCTTTATTTTTTTTACAAATTAATTTAACTAAAACGTTATGTTTTCAAGTAGCACATGGTGATTACATTTTAAAGTAATTTTGAGAGAAAAAACACACATTTAGAGCGGTTCTATTTTGGCAGATATCAGGGCAGACAATTACGAAGAAAATCAACGAAGCTCTTGTGGGGAGTCTGTTCGGTGACAAGCAGGACACAAATAGTATGATTGATAGTGAGCTGAAGTGCTTTTTTATGCATTCAATTAGAAAATAACTTATTAATCCCAAAGGGAAATTAAATAGCAGTCACATAGCTGGTGGCTAACCCCCCCACAAAATTCAGTTATCCTGAAAATGATCATAACCAGTCTGTGGTTCTTCTGTTTTTCAAGGGAAGCCCAGTTTGTGTAATTACCAGTCTTTTCCCCTCAGCATTGTTGAAACCGGTGTAAGTCATCCCTCTCTTGACAATAACCCACATACCCTCTTGGGATTTAGTTTTTTTTTGGCCAATCAAGCACAAGAATTAAAATCAATCATATAAAAACCAAAACTAGTAGATAACATATAGTTCCCGTAGTCCCCACTAATTCTACACTAGATCTCAAGAAGCTCGGATTCTGCGTCTCTTCCTACAGGCACTTAGTCCACTCCACAACATAACACTCTGTCCCTGCTGCTTGACCACTTCTAGTACTTCTTTTCCTTCCACGTAAGGTTTTTATCCTACTTTTGATGCGTCTCAATGAGTGTTTACTTGAGAGCTGTCAAGTTAGCAGCTTTTACCATGGTTGTATAAGTCATGGCATAGTTTTAAAGCAGCTTAAAGTAGTATTTATTGTTCTTCTGCAATGTTTAAAGGTTTTTTTTTTTACAGGATATTGGATAATTATAAGCCATAACCATCAAAATTTAAATATTTATATTTAATATTTGAAATAGTTCTGCAAAAGATCTAAATCTTTCTTAGTATGCACAAGCAACTGACCCATTTTAACAACGTAAAAATCAAATTTTGAAAGTAGACTCAGACATAAAAGGTAAATTGCCAATGAACTGAATTACTAAAAGAAATTAATGTTAAAATGATGAGTAAAATGATTAAGATTTGTTTACATGTACCTGGATCTAGCCATTATCTTGCACTGAATGCTGGATCAGGTGACAGGGGCAGTGGTGTAAGCAGAGAAGCCCAGACTTCCTCTGGGTGTATCCAAATTCATTCCCGGGCAAGCAGATACATTTAGTCCCTCTGAGCTTGTCTTAGGTATTTCTTTGGCACTCCTTCAGGTGGAACATCCCTCGAACATGTCACCAAGGAGATATCCAGGTTAGGCATCCTAACCAGATATCCGAGCCACCTCAACTGGTGCCTCTAGGTGTGAAGAAGCAGCGAGCCTACTCTGAGTCACTCACGCCCAGACACCCTGAGCAGGAAGCAAATTTTCAAAAAGTACCCGTTTAGGGGTATGGTCCCACCTTCTGCAGATTATGATTGGGTGCTGGTCCTAAATGTTGTATTCAATAAATAGATCATATTATGTTTAGGCACTGGTCCATGAACATTATTAGACAATGAGTAGGGTTAGGGAATGGTTAGAGTAGTTATAAATCAATCAGGCTTGCCTGAGAAAGGCAGGACTTGGTCTCTAAATGGACACATTTCCAATATTGGCGAGCAGGAAACTCTTTGCAGCTTCCTGTATCTGTGATATTGGTTTTCTTTTGGTCACCACAGAGCTTGTGACCAAAAAACATTCTGCCTATCGATCCATCACTACATTTTCCCTCATTCATGAACAAGACCCAGGGATACTCAATCTCCATTTAGGGCAGGACGTCATCTCGACCCGGAAAAAATAACTGAAGCCAACAGAATCCCATCATCTGCAAAAAGCAGAGACCCGACCCTGTGGCCACCAAAACCAACATGGATCCATACGTTCCGAAGCAGCCATTTTAGGAAGACAATAGTGGAAGTCTTGATAGTTTCAGAGGACAGGCTATTAAGTAACTAAGCAGCTCTCTTTCTTCTACTCTTTATCCCAACTCTGCAGAGCCATCCGCACCACTTGACTCATCATTAGTGTTGCACTAATCAACCATCAGCCATTAAATTCCCTTAATTCCCTCATGGAGGAGTGCTGGTGACAGCAGGGCTGAGCAACTGATGGAAATTGGCCTTAATAATGAGGACATCGCTTTTGATTCCTCTATATGACAGAGAGAAATAGAAAGCATGATAGTACGCTTCACAATGAAAACCCCCAGAAAAAATACCACTGACCTTTATAAAATGGGGGCTTGCCAATGAGAAAATGGTGACAAAGCTTCGAATCTGGAGTAGGGTACATGAACTATGAGGCTCTCTTGAAATTTACAAACCAGTTTTTAGCATTAATTTTCAAGGGAGAAAATGACACAATGATTAATGTATGTCTAAATATTGCTAAAGTCAAAGTAATACATCAGGTCCAACTAATAAATCACTTAATGTGGGTCAATAAACTAAACCTCCCTAAAGGGGTTTTTAATGTTGGAGCCTCCATCTGGATGAACAATGGAAATGTGCTGGCAACAAAGGAAAAATAAAACACTATTAAAACATTTTTTTTCTCTCTATTATGAAATGTCAAAACAAAGGTGTTACATATTTTTATCAAAATCCTATGCCATATTTACTATGGTCAAATGTTTTGCAAATGTTTTCTTGGTTTTAACAGAATTAAAATCTATACCATAAATATCAACGGCTTTTCTTAGTAAATGGAAAATATATATAATAAAGTCGACTTCATACATGGATTGCAGCAGGATGCGTCACTGCTGGAGATATTTCTTTACCTCTCACAATTTTTACATAAGATAAATGATGCAAACATCCCTGACAATCAAAAGGAGGATTTACCAGGAAACACACAACTCAGAATTGCACAATATATATCATTGCAATTTGTCTTTGCAGTTTCAATGGTTATATCAAAATCACAGAAGACTAATGCATTATTTTGAGTGGCATGCATTAAGCCTCTGCAAACCAATTATGTATTTTGGCAAATTGACGTATTCCCCCCTACACCCAGAGCGTACTCTTCATTCAGATTGTAGTGACTGTGAGAATGATGCACATCTTATAATGGTGTAGGAAGAAGAGGAATCATTAGAAATAAAGTACTTGATTACTATCAGTAAACAGCTATAGGCCAGTCTCTAAATCTTCTGCACCCTTCTAGATACTGCTACCAACCTACATATAGCAAATTAATGTATCTTTTTATGTATAAGAAAGCCATGAACATTGCTTTTCATGGCATCATTGAAAATCTTTGATACAGTCGATGACAATATTCTGAGGCAAAGGCCTAAAGGCATTGGACTGTGATGACAATCGTGAAAGTTGTTTCTCAAACTTATTTAATTGTGTTTAAGCTGAATGCTTAACCTACAGCTCTATTGATGTAACCCAGGGTGTACCACATGGATCATTACTTAGTCCTGTACTGAAGGAAGGAAGGAAGGAAGGAAGGAAGTGTTGCGGTCTGGTCCATGAATATTACATAAAAGGGCTCTACAAATACAACGCCAGCATTCCAATAAAGCGTCCCTCCCTTTCGGTCACTCCAAACCAGCGAGAAGGCTGTCTGCTCTCTCTCTCCCTCTTTCCCAGCTGAGCACTGGAAAAATCTACCCGGTGGTTGGCTGGAGCGCCAATCCATCAAACCCGCTGCAGTTCTCTGCAGCGTGAGTGAAGACTGCACAGAGAGGAGGGACGAAAGTCACCAGAGTTTAAAAGCGATTGATAAGTATCCTGTTCCTCTTCCAGCTCGCCTATACAAGTGGGCAACTTCTTCCAGAACTTCAAAGGAGAGATCTCTTTTCCTAACACTTTTTTTTTGGATTTTTCCCCTGTCTGCAACCAAGCCCCTCCGTTTCCCCTTCGCGTTTTTCCGTCGCAATCAGAAGTATCTTTTTCTTCTACACCTGGAAGCTTCCTCTTTAAAGTAAGACTGTTTCAATTTATCCTCAACCTGGGTGGAATGAGTTAGAAAGTTTTTCTTATAACTGTATGCATGCATGATTATTGATGTGAAGTGAGTTGCCTTCCTTGAGCATTCTGTGATTTCTCTGTGCTATGTTTCAACTTACGGGTAAATTTGTGAGTTTTGTACTTGTTGATTGTAAGTTTCCTGTATGTTTTGTCCTTTAAGCAAAATTGTTAATCTAACCAATTAATCCGTTAGTTTGATAGAAAGTGTGTCGCATCATAGGCATTTGGGTCAGCACCCGTGGAGCGCCTGTCAGGAACACGTAGCACGCAAAGGACATTTTAATCCCTTTTCCTCCATATTTCCCAACCAGAGTCTTTATTAGCAGAAGCTAACTCACTGATAAGAGCCACGAGGTTTCTTTGTTAGAAAAGAACCACCGGCCTCTTGCTAAAATAAAACAATAGGTCATAAAACCCGACGAGCTGCGCGTTCACGTCGTACACCGCCTCCACGCATGCACGTGGAGGGCTGCGTACGCCCTCAGTAGGAGGCGCCCCGTGACGTGCCTAAGTGACTTCATCACCGGCCGCCATATTACTCAAGTATACGGTAGTCTTGATTGAACCATTTAGCATATGTAGTGTGTTTTATTTGAGTTGTGTTTTTAGAATAAATTTGTTAAATTGAATCAAATCTCTGGTTTCTTTTATTCTGAGTGTGTGTGTGAATTATTGCAAATAATTAATTTCCTTCAGATAGGATCTTTCTGGTGTAATCACTAATAATTAATCATTGTAAGTGAGATTCTTGGTTGATAATTCCCTTTTGATTATATACAATATTTTGTTTCTAGCCCAAAGGCTAGAATGGTGCCCGGATTAAATGATTTAAATGATAATTAAGTACTAATTTACAATAATTAGTTAATATTCTTAACATAACCAGATAGATAATAACAATTATCAATTAATTAATTATTTAATTGATAAATTCCCCTACAGAAGGAAGGAATGATTTCAATTTGTTCAAAGTAATGTGTGATATCTACACAGATGCAACTGTTATTTATTTGGTTGGGCCAACACTATCCAGTTCACCTAGCCTCAAACAATTATACATAGCGATACAAAGCTACGTTCACGCTGTTCTCAAATTTAAATTTAAAGTAATCTGATCTTCTAGTAATCACCACTTTTCAAGGTAGTAGGTTTTTTGATCTAGGGTAATAAAATACCAAAAATTCATCCATGTCTCCATTTAGTCTATTTACCCTGTTTACCCTCATGATGGCTGGTTCAGTTGTCTGTCTCCAGCCGTCATTGGGTGAGCCAAATATTCAGTAAATTTTTTAAGTGTTTAAACATAGAATCAATGACTTTATTTAGCATAAGGTACAAAAACAAACTTAATGGATGTTTTTACGAGCATGCACCTCCTAATTCAATACAATTGGTGGATTTTGTTGACCATGAAGCTCAACGATTTGTCGCTGTGTGTGTTGGAACCCAGGTAGGACAGACTTCCCTGTCACTCTGTAATTTCTTACTGGTATATTCTAATAAACAGGGCTATTTTGGGCATGCTTCCTTATTGTCCTCTGTCTAGTGTGTATCTAAATTGTCCCAAAAAAATTTCAGTTCTCCAAACTTTTTTGTTTTTCTATTGTTAAAAGTTCACAACAAAAACCCCTAAAATGTGTTAAATCAACTACAAGCTGATCTGAAACAGAAGGAGCTGAAAACCTTGAATGACCTTAATGGAATTTGAAAAGCCTTTGTGACCCAGACTACTAGATGAAAGAGTTGCATTTGAGTGATATAACACTGATCAATCAGGACACGTTTATTTTAATTAAGCACTGTACACTTTTGTTGTTTTACATGTCTTTTTCTTATGGAGCTCTGTGCACGTTCTGGCCTCGACACCATAGCAAGAAAGATTGAGAAATGAAGGATACCTACAGTTTTACATATTCTCGTTCTTTTACAAAAAAATCTTCCCACTTGCTCACCGGTTAAGCAAAGCAATGAAAAGCGGCAGCCATTTTGTGCTTGACTTTCCTCCAAATCTTTAAGTGCTGAGTGAAGAGGGAGAGTGTTGGGATGAGTGCCAGGACAGCATTTTGGCTGCGGTTGATGTGCAGCCCGGCACATGACAAATGAGCGTGTCATACACACAGTGGAGCCGTGGCGGACCCTTGGCTAGCTCATCCGTTTGGTGAGCAGGACGCAAGTCATTTTCACAACAAAGACCCCCTTGCTGCTGCTTCCTTCCGTCCTTTTGTGTCTGAGACAGGAGTGCAAAGAGCTGTCTCTATCTGATTTTTACAAAGACAGGAGCTCAGGGGATAAAAGGAAGAGTGCAACGGGGTGACAGGGAAATATGCAACTAAGCAATCGAATAAGACAGAGGCGAGAGGCTGTGAAACCTCCTGGCAATGACGGAAAGCAATGGCCGGTGGGGAAAGATAAACAAGATGTGAATGAAGGAGCAGTAAGCACAAGGATATGGTGCTTTGAGATGTGGTGGGGGTGAGGGGATTAAAGGCAAGGGAAACTCAAAGGATTCAACGCAGCAAATAGTCGACAGAATGAAAGCACAGACAATAAAGAGCTTCAATTTGTAAGCCCTGACCATTTCTTTTCCACTTTGGGTATTATTATACATTCATGCTGTGGAAATTTCCCCTGATGGGTCCACAATTTCATCAGACGACATACCATATGCATACCCAGCCGAGCCACCGTTCTTACTGTGACAATAAATCATTCCATTCTGACTGTTTTATGCACGGCGAAGCGTTGACAATGACGACAGTTCATTTTATCCCCAATTGTTCTCTGGCTTTTCCCATCCTCCTCTTGCCTCCTTCATGCAGCCCCTTCATTTTCTTTTCATGTGACAAAGGCACATTGCTGTATGCATCAGATTAGTACGCTTCCATAGCAGAGAAGCAAGCTGCAGTGAGGGGTAATCAATGCAATCTAAGGGGCTCCAGCGTTCAAGACTCTTTCATTTTTAATCTATCAGATTTTGTACTATAGTAATGCATAATTCTAAATTTAAAGGAAAAGAAAAAAAAAACAGCAAGAAGTTAGGGTTAGGTCTCTAACTGTGTTGCCCATCTATTATCTTCATAATCGGTGAACATCAGTTTTAAAGACTTGCCAAAGACTCTTGCTTGGATTAATGTCTGGACTTTGACTGGGCCATTCTAAAACATGAATTTTCTGTGATCTAAACAAGCAGTTCCCAAATTTGAGGTCGGGTCACAGATATGGAAGTGTGGGGTCTTGATATCCTATTGAGCGAATGAGCTAGATTCCAAAAATTGCTATGAAAAATCTTATGCATTGTATAAATCATGGAAAAGATTGAAAAAAAAAAAATAGAACTTGAGTAAATAAAAGCAACACATTGGCAAAAATATTGTCTCTTGACGCCAATTGTGTATCATGGGACTACTTTTTAGCTGACTGCAACTTCAACCAGGAATCGGGGTCATGAGCCACTTACATTTTTACTTATGGAGTGAAAAGCTGTAAAGATTTGGAGCCACTAATCTAAACCCTTGTATTGGAAAATCTGGCTAAATGTGTTGGGCCACTGTGCTTCTAAAGGGTGAATCGGCTCGGATCTCAAGTCTGCTACAGCCAAGAAGAGGTGACCTACCAGAAGTGAGCTAGGTTTAGGTAACATTACTGTTCTGAAGACAGGGATGGAGCAATGGAGTAATGATTGACTTGACTCGAGCACCAAAGAGTTGCACAATGGAAATTGCTATACTAGGAATTAGCATGTAGCCAATGCTTATTATATTAGGTCCGATCACTGTACAGATATAATAACAAATTCCCAAAGCCTTTGTAAATGTATGTGTGACATGTATATTATTTATTCTTTTCAAATTGATTTTAAACATGTTTTATTATTTTGCACATTCTACTGTTAGCTTGGTGTTAGCATGGAGCATTGAAGCAAACTATACGTATGGCTGTCGTTACTCTATTCTTAAAATCTATACCCTACTTAATTGCATTTGACTCACTCTCAAGTGATAATGATAGTGGAAGGTTCCTTTTTGGGATTTGGACCTGGCCTTCATGACCTAGCGACTTAACCTGAACTGTGCCTTGAACTTGCACTTACACTTGAACAGTAAGGGTTGAAGTTTGACTTGTACTCAATAGATGCTGACTTGATTACAACACTAACTGAAGAAAAGCATCAACACACCATGATGCTTCTGCCATCATATTTCACCCTGAGCTTAGGTATTTTGGGGTGACATGTAGTGTTATTGTTTAACAACATGATGAAGGGTTGAACAGAGCTCTGTTACATGTTCAAAGTTTGTAATTTACTTTTACGTTCCAACTTTCTCATTTGCCTTTTAGCTCTTTTGAATTATCATCATTATGCTGTTTGTCAACTGACAAACCTCTGGCCTCCTCAGGAATAACTTTATTTATTGTGAGCATA
Organism: Apricaphanius iberus; assembly: GCA_028564705.1. Lineage (NCBI taxonomy): Eukaryota > Metazoa > Chordata > Actinopteri > Cyprinodontiformes > Aphaniidae > Apricaphanius > Apricaphanius iberus. The sequence goes on along the minus strand of JAPXFQ010000075.1, from coordinate 1,049,662 downwards.
TTTTATACATAGATGAACTGTCTTTGTTGAACCAATTGACCTCTGAATAATCTTTTTTTCTAAGTATCAGAATAAAACAGGCTGAATACAAATGTTTCCCGCACGTTTTGGAATATTATTTGTAAAAGTATTAAAAAAAGGGAGTTGTTCTTGCAGCAAGAAGGTCCTGGGTTTTAAATCCCAGCATGTGATTCTTATGCATGGAGTTTGCATGTCGTACACATGCATTTGCGGACTCCATAGGTACTCCAACTTCCGCACACAGTCCAAAAAGATGTCTTCTAGATTAACTGGTGTCTCTAAATTCTCTGCGTGTCCTGTGATGGACTGGACCCTGCCTCTCGGCTAATGACTGGTGGACATAGGTTGGAAAGCTCTCCTATGATTCTGCAAGGATAAGCTGTAATAGACAATAAATTGAAGGATTTTGCAAATGATGTACTGTTTTTGCTTCACTCCGTATTAGTGCCCTACTTTGTGTTGATCATAAAAGTAAATTCTAATTAAATACATTCAGATTTGTGACTGTAACATGATAAATGGAAGACATTTAGGAGTGATAGATACTTTTGCAAGGCATCATCAGAAGTGAATGGAGTACCTATAAACTTTACTCAAGTAAGAATGGCACGACTTATATTAATACTTATGTCAGATAAATATATTAAGCTATGGGTAAATTCTGGTATTTTAAAGACTAAAATAAAAAAATTAAAAATAATAGATGACTTAAAGCAGAAGGACTTTTCTAAATCTTTTTTTCAATGTAATATCAGTATTAACAGCAGATGATGACTAAATATATCTTAGAAAAAGGTAAAACGTACTTCTATGTGACAATTTATGGTTTTTACTTTATATTCACTAGACCTCAAAATACAACAAGCTCAACCAACAAAAGATTGCATTAGAAAACCAAAGCTTGTGCAGACACAGATCGTCTCCTTTATAACTGAAGGTGAGTGTCTGTGTCTGGTGTATTTTTTAATAAAATACGTCTGCTCTGTATTCAGTGAACTTGCTTACAGTAGGTTGAGTACACAGAAATGTTACTCAAGTAACAGTAGTGAGTTAAAGTAAAAATACAGCATAGCAAAACTATTCTTGAAAGTAATTTTTTTCCAAAAAGTTACTCAAGTAAATGTAACCGAGTAAATGTATCTAGTTACAACTCACTTCCGGCTATTGTGCAAATCAGGCTGGTTAACGGGCCTAAAAACAAATTCAACCTTTTCACCTGGAATATCAAAGTTTCCGAACTGTTCGGTGAACTGAGTGGAGAGAGAGAGAAAAAAAGTCTCATCTGGCTTTCTTTTTCATGAAGAAATTGTTCCTGACAAATGGTTGCCTGAGTTTGCCCGCCAGACAGCTCACCATTTCAACATCCGTCGCACCGGATGCGCCTCACAAACACTCAACAAAATGGCATATCTGCTTCGAGCGACCCAAAAGAAGGGCTCAGGAGATGGAAGAGAGAGCCAGTATCCAAGGTACAGCTTTCTCTGTCTCTGTTAAATCCCAAATGTCTTCTTTTTTTTTTGCCATTAAATCGTCCGCTCTGCGGCTACATGTGTTTCTCAGGGGTAGAGACGTGTTTAACAGCAGATGCTGATGTACTTGTGATTGGAGCCGGCTGTAAATCCTCTCCAAAGCTAGACAGACAACGGTCCATTAACTGTAGCGACTGCTGGGCTCAGATCCACCCGTTCCAGTCGGGTCAAGCTCTCTCCACTCTAAACAGTCCATTTTGTTTGCTACAGGAGTCACAGAGATTCTGTACTTGATGGGTGTGCCTGACTTAACAGCCCCCCTACTAGGATCTAGACAGCCATCTCTCTATCCAAGGTACAGATAGACTCATGTTTTTACACCAAACATCAATAAACAGGATATTTATGGTTCTTTTAATATTAAAATGACAGAATTTAGTCTGTCTTGGAAGTGTATTAAATGAAGCAATGTAGCTGAAAGAGAGTAAAAAAGCTTTTATATCAGATATTTTACAATATTTCTTAGCCAGGAAATTAGTTCATAAACTTTTCTCCTGATATCAGCATGCTCTAACTTCATCTGTATCACTCAGACATGGAAGTGATATTGATTTTCCAATCTGGCTCTCAGCAAGAAAGTACAAATATAAAACTGTCAAAATATTCCTTTACTTATGTCTATTATAACTTGGCACAGGCTTTTTGGTCTATTCTGAGATGTGGTTTGGAGGTATATATAACTGAACGGAAACTGTTCTCTCAGTACACCAGGTACTATTCAGCACTACAGATGGCTCCAATGGTTATAAATTGAAACAGTGTGTGAGGTGAAAAGTAACTTGTCAAAAAACCATCTGAGCTGAAGACATTGTAAAACTGGAAACATTAAAAGAAGTAGAATTATGATGTTTTAATGTTGTGCCTGTAATCTCTAATGAATAAAAGTTAAAAAGCCTTCAAATAAATGCATTTTTATTACAGCATCATAATTTCATATTGAAAAGAAAAATCTTACCTTTACTTTGCAAACAGTAAAGGTAAGGGAAGAAGGACTTGCCTTTAACAAAATCAGCAGTGGTACATTGACTGTTACCTATGCTGTTAAAATGTTATAGCTTGTCTTTTTGAAGGTTAATGATGTACTGTAAGTGTTTTGTACAAAAGTCCAAAATCTATTTTAGGGGGAAATTCATATATCAGAAGGTTTTTTCATTTAGAACACCTAAATTATTTGAAAGAAAATGCATCTTGGGAAGCTAAAAAAAAATACTTAGGTGCATTGCTAATTGACACACTATTAGCAAAGCCGCCACTCCAGAAACCGTATTTTTTTGCTAGGCTCTGACTGACTGTATTCCAGGAAGAGTGTGGACATTAGCTTCTGTAATAGAACCGGAACATTTTGCAATGTGCTTAATAATGAATAATAAAGTATATTTTGTGTTTACACTATTAAAATAGGCAGTTATAAGCAGAGCAGGACCAAAATATTTATGGATTTTAGCTATCCACACACAGCTGCAGTCCCTAACGGTCGTGAATCCCAGTGGTACACTATATTTTCAGTTAAGTTTTTGTCAGACGCTAAAGCTAATACCTAGCAGGAGTGGGGATCAATGAAAACCATTTTACTTAATTTTAGGGGTAAATTCCTGTAAATAAATATTTATTAATAGAGAATATTTAAAAAGTTTGAAAGAAAATGCAGCTTGGGAAGTCAAAATACCTTTGTGCATATGGCGCAGTACTGAGAGGCCACCACTAGCAACTGAGGGGAAGACAGCTCACTAGTGTCACCATTAGATAGGCTGGTAATAGCATTGGATAGGCTAGCCACCCAATAGATTACCTACTCCCTCTGCTGTCCGTTAGCACGGGTAGACTGGCGATAACATTGGATAGGCTGGCCACTAGCATTTCTAGGCCAGCCACCCGAGGGATTGTCAACTCTCTCTGCTGTCCATTAGCATGGATAAGATAGCGACTCCCTAGGCTATGTCAGTGGTATAAGCAGCCTATCTCTGCTAATAGAAACCAGAGAGAGTAGGCAATCGATTGGGTGGCTAGCTTAGAAATGTATACTCAAGGTTCTTATTTTAGCATAGTTCAGTGCGAGATCAGCCTACTGAATAAACTTTAGACTGCAAAATACTTTTATTAGTCTATAAATCATTGAACAGATTAGCACCAAAGTATATTGAACTGTTGTCATTATACCAAACCACCAAAATCACCAGCCGTGACGATAACAATGGCAATATGAGGATGCTCACTGTCTAATTGCGCACATAACTGCTGGTTTTGTACGGTTATATGAAGTTATCTGCAGTCTGTGGAATGATAATGCTGTAAAGCCAAACATGAAAAGACAGAAGAGTTCAATAAACATTGTGACGGCACCCAGACAAAGAATCACTGGAGAGAGAATATTGGTTGCCCATCGCGTGTTCTTTGCAATACACGACCACGAGGGGGCAGTTTTCTTTGCAACTTGTGTATAAACAGGTAGAAACAGACAACAACATCACGGTCCAGGGCAGACAGTTGACTCCCATGCATATCCGGCTCTAAGGCGGTGCACAGACAAATACTGTCAAACACCGACAACAACATAACTCAAAGGATAACTAATGAACAGAATTATTATTTTGAACACAAACTATAATGTACAGACCACTAAGATTTTCTAACTTTAGTCTACTAATCATTTTTATAATCGGAGCCAGACATGAAGAAGTAGCTTCCATATAATCGTCTTATCTGATACAACTTTTCTGACAACAGCATGGATGCAGACACTTAACTACTTTAAATCAAGGCTAAAACGCCATCTGCTTAGATCTGCCTTTGAGTCACTGATTGATAATAGCTGGAATGACGAATGTTTTTAAGTGTCATATGTTTTGTCTCTCTAATGTTGGGTTTTAAGCATTTTTCTTGTTTTATTGCTGCTTTTGTTTTATCCCTTAATCACCCAAAGCCTTGTTGTTGAAAGTGTGTTATACAAATAAAGTTGCCTTGACTTTAATGAGCAGGTTCCCCTTTTCTTTAACCTCTTCTAAAGCGGCAACGGAATCTGCCAGCTAATTACAGCCAGGCTCATGGGGGCTCCTGTCATTTAGGCCAATAAAATGAAAAATTCGCACTTTTTATATCCTTCCACCTTCATCTTGGACCGTTATTCAATTTTATGTTGTTCCCTGAGATTTCACACCCATGAAACCCAATTAGCTTTTTGCTGTGTCATCCGCCTGTCTCTATCAGCTCTCACATCTAATCCCCACTAATGCAGGTCATTGTCATTGGAGGAGGCGGCATGACTGTGTCAGACGGCACAACAGAGCCCTAACGACGCGCCGCTGCATTAAATACCTGTAATTGTAATCCTACCAGATGGAGAGGTTTAATGTACCATTGCCCCAAGACACACTAAGCAGAGCCACTTGTTTGGCAGAACGAGCACTGAATCGGTGTGTTGTTCCAGTGATTGTCAAGTGAACAACACGACAGAGGTGAAAAAAGGGAATATCCTGATATATGAGGTAAGACATCCTCCTCAAAGTTACGTTTTTTCCTCTTCACTTCCTGTCTCTTTTCACATACACAAAATATTAGTCTGGATTAAAGAATTCTTTAGTTAATAAGATAACTGTTGAGGAGATATCAAGCCTTATTAATCAAAGGTTTCATCCATTAGGGAGGATTAATTAAAGCTAAAATAACTTCCTTCCCTCCCTGTAACCCCTTCAGAAGCATAAAGTGAAAAAAAAAAAAGCCAATCAGTAATTTGGAGCTATTAAAGGAGAAGTGGATTGCAGTGGGTGAGGCCTGAGGCTTACCACAGATTGCGAGGTGGTGTGTTTAATGCCAGAGAGATATGATGGTCATTTAAAGCCGTAGCAGCGGGTCTAACTCCCTGCAGCAGGAAACCTCTGCGCATATATTGTCTCTACATAATGTACGATCAGCTGCTCCGTGGGACTCTTTCTACCTTTGATGTTCCGCTGCTTATTGCATTTGCCTCATGTCGTTTGAGCTTTGTTTTTACCCGTTTGGTAATAAGGTAAAGTGTAACACAAAATAAATCCTTGCTAAACTGTATGTATTGCTCCAATTTTTTTTTACCATTAAGTAGAAATAACCTCTTGAATTATTACAAAGAGAAGATTTGGACATGAAACCCTGCATGGTCTGTAATATTCACTAAAGAGAGCAGGAAAGCTACAAGGAGAAGCACATTTTGAGATGGCAGGGTGAATATTCCAGCATTTCTGAGATACTACCAGCTAACCTTTCACCATGCAACAAACTGAAGTGTAATTTGTGAAACCCAGAATTATTAGCATTAGGGATGGAAGAAAATATTGATACGTTGACATATCACATTATTATATCACATTATTTTATCGATATTCAAAGGCAATGAATATATATATATATATATATATATATATATATATATTTGCAAAATTAAAGGTTTGACCGCTGGTTGGTGGCCGTTTTAACCTTCTTTGTTCCAGTGGATCAACTAGATCTAGTAAGAAAACTGGTAATGTTAAGTATGAAATAAGTTGGAGTGTTTAGGATGCTATGACAGTTTTTCTACAGTTAAATTAAGTCCCCGTCCAACTTCAAGCCTGCGTCGATTACTGTAGGACGGATTGAGGGCTCCTCACACCAGCTATCAAACACTCTTATGGGGAAACCTTAAATGCACCAGCATGCTCACACCCACATATAGGTGTGGGAAAATCTGTGTTTACATATATATGCTTGGGTTGAGGTTATCATCAATAGATAATTGGTGCCAAAGGCTTTTTAGGGACATTGTTGTTGTATTCATATACCCATTTATATTTGTTGTGGATGTGTAGTTTTTAGTTCATATTATTGTGTGAATCCTGTAGGAACTATAGTGTTCCTATTTTTCTTTATTTGATTTGTTTTGCTTATGTTACTCAGTTTTATTGGTTGGTTTTTCCATCTCTGTGTCCATAACCTCAAGTAATTAAACCCACAGCAATCACTAATAAAGATTTTTAACACACATATATATGTATACATATATGTATATCAAGTGGAGTACTATAGTAAAAGCTGTAATGCTCTGCTTGAGAAAGTATATGTGTTGGGCTCATACTCTGATAACAATTCTGAGTACAGGACAGAAAACATAAATATATATATATATATATATGTTTTTTTTAAATCACAATGTATAGTCTTACTAATAGTATATCAATATATAGTATAATCTCCCATGTATTGTGATACATGTCGTATCACCAGACTGGCCAATACACATCCCTAGAAAGCATGCACAGTTAACCACAATGTTTTTTGGAACCCTGGCAGAATACATTTGAAGTTACCTTTAAACTTCTACTAGAAGCGATGTTTGCGGTGTTTGAGGAAATTAGGGACAACAGCCGCCCACAAATAACGGAATTATTGAGAACCCTTCTAAAAATGCCTATAACTGCATATTTTAATGGTGTAAAAACCGATATGGAAACCATCTTAGTACGCCAGCAGAAGCTAATATCCACAGTCCTCAGGGTGTGCCGCCCAATCACCCCCAAGGTAAATTAAAAAAATAAACAAACCACAAATGTAGGAACATTCTTCTTGCCTCTACCTTTTTAACAAAGTCATCATGAAAAGCCTTGTCATTTCAGTGATGCATAGCTGTGATTTTCTTGACTGGTGCTGTTGTGGCATCGATTCAGCCCTATGGAAAGCCGTTTGAGCATACAGCCTTTTCCATTACTCACTCACTCACACACACACAGTTGCAATGTTGTGTTGCTGCAACTTAAACACAGTAAGGTAAGCAGTTTCAAGAGGTTAGAATCACACACACACACGTACACAAAACTTGCTTTATTATGTCTCAGCAGTAAAGGCTTTAGCCATTATTTTCTCCCTACTCTGACTAGAACATTCAGGCTAAATCTGGAGGAGTAAAAAAAACTACAAACCTTTTCACAGCTCCTTGAGTTTAGAAAAGTAGGACATGTTTTTTTTTTCTACTCAAATTCTTCAAGTTTGTAAATTTAGGTTCAGGCATTGGCTTTCATAGGGGTTTGTTCAACCTTTTTCTTTCTCTTTAATTGTGATTTTTTTTTTCTTGGCATCCCGGTCCTTGCAACACTGCACTTATCACCCGGATCTTTCCACTTTAATAACGTGTCACAGTTTGTTGTCTTTCCGTGTCATCTGACTTTAGAAAAGATAAGCTAGACTGAAAGTTTGTGGCTTTTTGGTCAATGTAAATTAGTTTTAAAACTGTGCTTCTTGCCCCGAAGCAAGATAGAGGAAAAATTAGAAAACATGCCGTGAAAATGTCTCAAGGAAATTGTGGCTGCTGCAGAATACATTAATTTTAGCTGATTTGAAAGAAAATACTATATGATTGCTACTGGATATAGCACTTCCTTTCAGAATTTTACTTATTTGTCAGAATTGTACATTTTTACAGCTGATGACGTCAAAACCGCCTCGTGTTTCATCTTCATTTTCACTAATGTCAATGTGTAAGGCTGTTTAAACCAGAATGTGACTACTCTTTGATCTTTAATAACTAAACAGTTTAAACAAAGCTAAAAAAAAACTGGAAAAGCCTATGTTCACTGTGAAATTAATCAGAACTCTACTGCATTCTACTGAGTAAACAGAACCTTCCATGCTCCATTTCCAACTATCTCGCAATGCTGCCCAAAAAGCTTTAACTATTTACTAAGCTGAGATTTTTTTCACTAGGATTGTGTGGGGTTTCTGTACCTTCACCACAAGTTTTAGCCTTACTGTAGAACAGACAGCAACTGTGGTGATTAGCCTACCTGTTGAGTCTGTTAGCGTGCCATTGGGTGACATAATGTTAACCTCTTTTATAAGAAATAATTATTTCAAGATTATTTTAGGTTACTCATACTAATTATTAGTAAAAGTATTCAAGGAATATGGTATAATTCTTGGAAGTTAGTGAAGAGACTTTTCACCTACTCTAATCTAACTGAAGGACTCGCCATGTTTTGGTCAAGTTTCCATGAAAGACAACATTTGACACAGAAGGCTCTAGCAACTCACACAGATAGGCAAAAATGCCATGATAGATGTGGCAGAGCGGAGAGACCCAGAGATGGGGTCTGTTTCCAGGGTCTGTCCATAATGAAATATTTTAAAACACGGACCAAGCCTGAAGCCTCATCCTTACGAAATTCTGCCACATCAGTAAATGGCGCTCAACGTGGGACACAAATCCACGACCGTGAGATTACGAGTTTGATGCACTCCCAACTGAACTAACCAGGCTTCGTCCTCAAGGAATTCTGCCACATCACCTGTTTTAGGAGTTACAGCACATATCAGAGCTCAACTGAGCAGGTAACACCGAGGCTCTATAACCGAACGTTGTTTTTTTTACTCACCACCGCAACCTCTGTATATTTATTAGAACATAACATTTGTAGTCTGACCGTCGTTGGCTGCTGGTGCCTCCCACCATTGCAAAACAAGATAACAAGGCTTCTCTTGGACAGTGTGTCGAACACATTTGTCTTTTGAACTGCAACATCTTTACACTTACAGAGCATGATTATGGCATGCTTACTGTTTTTTTTTTTGACAGAGTGAGTGAGTTTGTTTCAGCTGAATTGTTGTTGTCTCACCAACTGAGATTAAATTAAATTTAAAAAATGAATATGAATAAAAATGACCACAAAACTAAAACTTCAAGTGAAAAAAAAAAAGTTCGATGAAATTATTGCAGTTTCCAAATTTAAGTACCGGTTCAAGTATCGGTAAACTTTAACCGATACCGATATGTGTACATTAGAACAGTATCAGCTCCAATACCAGTATCGTATCGGTGCATCCCTAATTTCACTGTAACATTTTTTTGACCAATGGAAAACTAAAATTAGAACAAAGCCTTGCATGGCTGATCGTCTGTCTAGCGCTTTGAATTGAGATGACCACATGGCTCCAGCTTCTGCTGGCACTCTTTTCCGATTATTCGCCACCGCCGTGGCAACGCCTCTGCCGAGTTTTAGATGTTAAGTGCGTATCCCTCCGGCGACGCTGGTCACGTTGTTGTCACTGAAGAGCTTAGAGGGGCATCTTCAAGAAAGTGTGTAAACGACTCCAATTACAGGGAGCAATCCCATCTGACCTCATGAATTCAAACAGGCTCATGTATTCCAAATAAACTCGTCTGACAAGATCAAATGAGAAAATTAAATTGGAACGTGTCAGCCCCTCGAACGGCAACACAAATGCCATCAGGCTCTCCTTTTGGTCTTTGAGCTGAACAGCAGTGCTGGGTGGGCTTCCTCTCATATCTTAGGTGGTGGGGAACATTAACTATACGGCGTCGGGGGGGTTATTATAATGTAAATGACAAATTATGAGCAACTTGGGTTGACGAAGAGCACATGGTATAAGGTACAAAACGCAGAAACTCATAAAGTGGTCCCCCTTTCCTTCAGCCGCTCTGATAGAGCTGCCCCCCTCCCTCATTTACACACAGAGCAGATCATTTGCCTCTAAAAGAGTGCGTCCGTTGTCTCCTCTAACGATCACCGCCCCCATTAAAATACAACACGCAGCAGAGAAAAAGCGGGTGAGCGGAGGAAGAAGAGTGAGTCTCGTTGCTCCCTTATTAAAGTTTTGAGCTGCGCCTCAGTTCAATGGAGAAGGCAAAGTAAAAAAAAAAAAAAACCAACAGTGAAAAAATCCCACCATTTCTGCTAAATATGTGATTAAAAAGGAGCAGCAGGCTGTTCCTAAATCACTTCAAGAGGGGCTGAAGAAAGTGTTCCAGACAGGAATGTAACTACAGGAGAAGCTAGTCAGTTTTTTATCGTAATAGACTGTACTTCATGATCTATTTCTTTTCCTTTAGCTCCGTCTCAATGCAAAGGTGCAAACAGTTAGTGTGTTTCATATTTGTTCTCATTCAAAAGAGCCTGGATTTTGTACAAAGTCATCAGTCAGGGGTAAAGACTCAGAGCTCAAGTGCCTTTAAGCCCTTTTTCCATTTATTCTGTATTTGCTGCCTAAGTTCAGGCATTGCAAACCACAAAAAAAAGGAACCAAATAAGTCAGTTTGACATTTTAGTGTGCTCGTATGGGATTTTTGTCACTTACCTATTTGGTTGTTTGGGAGACAGCGAGGAGGCCAAGGAAGTGGAGAGCGTGAGAAGGAGAGAAAGAGAGAAACCAGTTAGTTCAAATCCACCCCGGAAATATCATGCATTAATCACAGGCGGATGAATTTGTCACTCGTTTATCATACTTAGCCCCAGCTTTTTCTTCAAAGGATGTAATAAATTCTGTCCTTTACAGAAAGTCATTCATCCGACCAGGAAAAAAAAAAAAAAAGGAATTCAAGAGCGGCAGGTAAAAAAGCACAAGCTGATCAAAAGACTTAAGATGTAAGATTGAAATACTACTAAAAACATGAAATATTTGATTTTTTTCTATTAATTAAGAATCCTGACATACTTAATTTTTTACCATATGTTAAAAATAAGTCCTTGTTTCGCAGAACTGCAAACTATGGATGAAACCTTACACAAAAGTCGTGGTTCAGTAAATTTTAAGTAAAGTTTAATCAACAAAAATAAATACATATATAGATATTCATATGACTGATTTTACTTTGATTTGTAAAAAACAAAAATTTTTCCTGAAACTCTTGTAATTGATTACACTTTGATATGTTCTATAACTTAAAAAAGTTAAAAGTAAAGAACTGACCAGAACTTTGATTGGATAATAATAATAATAATAATAATAATAATAATAATAATAATAATAATAATAATAATAATAATAATAAACAAGCAGACATAGCCAGAGTAGAAAACAACACATTCTTAACCACAGAACATTATTGAATCACTTTTGTTGTTTCGAAAACCTAGTCTCCCAGCTGTATTTGAATGCATTACAGGCAGCTGCCGGGAAAATCATGTCTCACCAACGGGGATTCCTCATCTTGTTTTAAACAAATTAAGGATCTTGGGCTGACTGAATGACATCAGCTGTTTTTTCTCTTGTATCACTGATGTTCCCATTCAGCTCAACATTGTTTCAGGTGAGTCATTCAGTTCAATGCAGAGCGTGTTATGGACATTATTGCTGTTGAAAAATGCGTTCACTGATCAAGTTCTGGTTCGGTCCATCTTTCTTTTTTTACTGTAGCTGTGTGAGAAATCATCAATTTTCCCAAATGACAGAGTTTAATGATAACTGGGAGAACTGGTTTGTCACTTTTTAAAAGTTTTGGTGCGCTCTGATTTCCCCACTCAAAATTTTTTTGCGTGTGTTCAGGGAGAAAAAAGCTGGATTGCTTTGCTATACAACAGGGCCGTAACAAATAATCTGAATACGAAACCATGTAGCCTACCGTTACACCACTAGTGCAAACGCATTTCCTTGCCATCAAATACTACTGTAGGTGACAACTCACTGCTGCACTGAGATGAATGGGTCAGATAAACGCATGCTTACCGGTCACAATCACAGCAACTAAAATAGACTCATGCCATTATTCTCCTGTCTCTTGTAAAGATCCATTTTTAGAGTTTCTTTCAGCATTTGCTACAAAAAGGTTTGCTAGAACAGGTGCCTCTCCTATAAATACCGCCATCTGGAAGTGGAACAATATGCGTGTGCATCTTACTGCACAACAAAAGGGCTAGTCTCCAGACCGCTGAGCTGCATCCCCCCGATTCTGCTGAGGTGATGGTTCCCCATCTCTCTGCTTTTCGTAATCTAGGTCAGCCGAAGGAGGTGCAGAGGAGAAAAGAAAGAGGGTTGCGGGCTGGAAATAAAGTGAAGGGTAAGAAGCATTTTCCTGTCAGTTTGGCGACAGGAGTCTTGCCGACACACTAAGGCTGTAGGTAAAAGCAGAGGAAGACTGGCAGATGGTGGAGGCTATGTCCTGTTGTCCTAAAGGAAATATCCACATCAAGCTGTATTTTTGGCTGCCTTTCAAGTGAGAGCAAAACATGTGGTTGTACTTGGCTCTGTTAGAGGAACAAGGAGCCATGGAGAGAGATGAAGACGTTGCCAGCTTTCAAACCCGATCCTGACTGAGAGAATGCACCTTTCTTAGTTGAAGGCATCATTCCTCATACACACCTCCTGCTTCACTTTCTCTGCCTGTACTCAGAGAACTGAGGCCGCTGCGCTATCAGATACGTGCCGTTTTCTCTCACTAAACCCAATTTGCTGATATTTCCAGAATATCTCTCCCTCTCCCTACTCCCTCTTGGTACTTTCTGCTCATCGATTTGCAAACAAACCGTCTGGTTCTGTGCGCCCTGATTAGTAACTCAGTGGCGTAAGAGAGGGAAGGGTGCTGAGCGGTGGAGGGGGGAGGCAGGAACGGGGGGGGGGGGGGGGGGGGGGAGCAGATACGCTGTGAAGCTGCTGCAGTGTTGCGCTAAAGCCAAAGAAGGAGCAGGGAAGAGCTGAGCTGGGGTTTGGGCCTACAGTATATACCAGCGGCAAGCTAAAACACTTTTCAACCAAACTCTAAATTTAGTCAAAAGCAGAAACTTCTAAACTGCCTCTAAAACATAAATATAAAAAAATTTGCAACAGGATCATGAGTTGAGTCAACTCACGATCCCGCTGTAGATATAATCCGTCTCCATAGCGGGAGAGGCCTCTGTGGTCTGGCCAACTATCCCTGAGGTCCAGAATCACAGTGAAAGGGCAATACACAAAGAAGCAATGGTGGGGCATGCCTGTGACATCTTTTCTCTCAGGAGCCCAGGCTTTTTATACACACACACAAACAAAATGTATTGTAAGCTAATAGATCACAGGAGAGGATAGTTAGCTTGAAGAGAAAGTTTGGTAAATTTGTTTCAACCTGGACGTCATTTTTGACATTTATTCCATTCATTTACTTACCCAGACAAGTTTGGAGCCACTCGGAGTACTTCGGGAGAAGTTTATACCCAGTCGCGATCAGTGTATAGCCATGTAATGGGAGTCAACCAGGGCAGGAGATTTCCTGCCTGTAATAAGGCATTATCTCCACCAAAACTCCTTCTTTTAACCAGTGTTTTGTTATTAATCGTTAGCACTACTCCCCTCTGAGTTCACAATCTCTCAGAAGGGCTTATCGGTTCTGTTCCGGGGTGTTTTGAAGGCTGTAATGCAGCTTCACTAACATGTGATTTCAATAACGTCACTGCTGTGCTCCATCCCTGCTGTAGTCTGAGCAGAACTTTCAGTTACACAGAACTTACTACCGCAGACATCAACATGGTTCACATTTGCATGTTTCAGAATTGCACTAACTGAATGAAGAATTGGACTAAGTTCAGCTTCTAGAGGGCTCCCTTTCCGCACCCTACGCAGACTACAGCTGTAATGCCGGACGCCTGTGTCGTATTTTAAATCCCAGTTTAGTGTAAATTGGAAACGGTTGAATTAAAAGACTATAAAACACCAAAAGACTAAACTGCAGCACCTCTGAGACGTTCCGAAATCACAAGGGAATATTGCTAACTATTCATAACAAAACACTGGGTAAATCAAGGGGGTTTGGGGCAGATAAAACCTTATTATATGCAGCAAATCTCCTGCCCTGATTGAATCCCATTAGAGGGATATAAGATGATCATTACTGGATATAAACTTCCTCCTGCATCTCCAAACATGTCAGGGTGAGGAATTGAACATAATATTTTCTAAAAATAAGGTCCAGGTTGAAAACCCCCCGAAGTTCCTCTTTAATCGGACAACTAAACCCATGTATATTGTTGGGATTAAATTTAATTTAGCACCTGGTATACATAGTAACCTATTAATGCACCCATTAATGCAAAATCATTTATGTTATTTCACTTTCTCTTGTCAAAACACATAGAGGGATTATTGGTCGAGGTCACTCCCGGCTCTGCTGCAAATGCCGTCCGCAGAAAGAGACAGGAGTGTGTCTTGTCGTGCCGTTGGTTGCACAGATTACTTTGATAATAACGAAAAAAAGATGCAAGTTCTATAGGATTCCAATCAACTCGTAAACATTAAATGACGCCTTTGGTTGCGAGCTGTCAGAAAAAATAAATTGGAACGATGATAAAAAATACAGTTGTCACTTCGTATCAGGTAGGCCTTGGCTAACAAATAAGCTAACATTGCTAATCCGCACTGTAACTGTAACATAGCCACAAATAATAATAAAAACAAAAATAATTAAAATGAAGAAGCAGGACTCAGAAATGTAAGCCGATTGTAACAGGTTAATGGAGATGGACCATGAAGAAAATATGAGGATTGTGCTTTTCCATTCTGGAATGAGTCCAAGACATTGCCCGGACTACTCCAGACAAAGGACAAAATCCAAGAAAGCAAACCAAAACCAGAGACTCAACAAGAGGTGTTGAACATGGCCCCAATTAGACTGTCTAGCTGGCTTTTATAACACTGAATACAGCTGAAACATGCATGTTCAAGGGTGACTGCAGCAATATGAGTCTAATCAAATCTATTATATATGTAAAATTGGGTGAATTCCTACTTTTAATAATAATATTTTTGAATGTTCTAATCTTTTTCAAGTAAAATAATCTAACTTGACGTATCAATTTGTGTGTTATCAAGTCAAAGGCTTTATTTGTTGGATTTCGACTGCAATTATGATTTTAAAAAGCTGACATATTTGATGGAGGATGAATGGCTCAACCCAACCATTAGCCATCAGTGACAGAAGATTTGTATTATTCATACTCCAGGAAAAATGGCCCAAAAAAATCAGATACTCAGCCTACTGACCTGCAACTCTGAGGAGCACAGGAGCTAAAAAATACAAAATACAACCAGAAAACATATAATCAAGGCAAGTAAGGTTGTAATTTCTGCTCCTGTACAGTTTGACAAATGAATATTTCAATACAAGGTAATGACTGTTTGCTTCATGAAACCATTGCAAAACTGTCTCTACACTAAAAACGGAACAAACATGTTTGAGATTAAAAAACAAATTTAAGTACAGCCACACATAAAAGTGTGTATGTTCAGTGATTATCGGAACGTGGATAGAAATGCTTTAAAGGGTTAGCATCAAGTCTACTTAAGAAAAATGTAAATGAAAAATCCCATTCATTGCTAAAAACAAAAAAAATAGCATCAGTGCCACGATTTACAAGCAAATATTAATCTTCAGGCATAACACCAGGGTAATATGTAAACAAATATTTTAAAGAATATATTTCCTATGCTCTAATGAATTCAGAGTTTGTCTGAAAACATTTTTTTTTAACTTGCCGAAGATTTTGACTGAGCTAAAAACACTTTCCTCAGACTTCTGAGAGGCAAGATCATACAGCAATTCCTACATAGTTCTTATTGTTGTGTCATATTTGTTAGATTTTTAAAAAGTCATGTTTATCAGTGCAAATCCGGATGTTGAACAATAGGTTTATAAGTCTTATTGTGAAATAACAACAAAAACTGTCCTTCCCATTAAAGTTTATACAAAACACGGATTAATCTTCGAATATATTCATAAAGAAAAGTAAAAAAAATCAGGCCATTGGGTTATGTGCACATTTTGCCTTAAACAACTTGATATTTCTTGAATGATAAATATTTCTAACGCTTTTTGTCTTTTAGTCCTGGCTTAGCAATATAATTAGCATATTGGCCAAATGTACCTCTCTTTGGCCAGCTGCTTGCAGTGTCACAGACTGAGACTTACTGCTAGCTATGTTGAAGAAAGTGGAGATCATTATTTGCATTTCCCTCCCTTCCAATGAGGATTTCCATTTTTTTCCCCCATCAACTCTGGGAAGAAGAAAAGTAAATGGTAAATTTTCTGTCATTCATCCATTCACACAAGCCACAGCTGCCCTGGTGGACACTGACAGAAGCGAGGCTGCTGAATACTGGCACCAGTGAGCCCTCTGGCCACCACCAATAGGCAAGGCGGGCAAAATGTCTTGCCAAGGACACAACAGCTGAGATGGAAAAAGCTCTCTTTCTATCTCACAGAGATATACATATTGAAATATGAAAATCTATCAAGACTTAAAGAATGTTCCATTGTTTTGTAGATTGATCTGTTGGTGCATCTTAATTTGGACTCCAGCAAAGGATCAATTGTAGATTATGGACTTGGTTACTTCAATTTAGGTTTTTCTTTGTTTGTCAAGGAATGTTTGTTTGATACTTAAAATCAGCTGAGAAAAAGTTTTTAATTTTTTCATTTGATGATACATTGCATCCAATACAATACATATACAACTGGGACAGGAACAGTTTATATGATCATTTAGACTGACCGACTGTTACGTGACACGTCATTGTGTTGTAATTTGTGTAAAACATGTTCACACTGTGAACTTAACCTTTGCGAGAATTTGATGATTAATCCTCACTGTTACAATAAACTAGCTACCTACCAAGAAGAAACGGCTAGTTTGCATCTTCCTTACTTAAATGATTATGCAATGTTTTTAGAACCTAACAGTTGGTTAAGGTTCGTTTGACTCACCTTCTTGGTGGAGTTAAGTCTCTTAAGAATAAGACATAACTGAAAGTGGGTTATTTTCTAAGTTGTATGCAAAAACAAAAAACAAAACACAGATTTATTGTTGAAATTTTAGAATAAATGTGATTATTCTAAAATAAGCAAAAAAAATAAAATAAAGAAATCTGAGGTCTGTGTTAAGTGGCTAGAGAGTTTGAAAAAACAGCATCTTTTCCATGAAAAAATGTAGGACAAGTTCTGTACGGAAAAAAAGTCAAACACAACATTAAAAAAGGCATTGAGACCATCAGTTTCCTAGATAATGTTTAGAACTGCTTTAAATAATCTCTTACATTTATATATGCATACATATTAAAAGAATGACTTTACATTACTGAAACTTGAAGGAAAACTTTAAATTACTGACTGGATTTGTTAAATATTTCTTTTTTGTCTGGTTTTGCTATTTTTGCAAATCTCTTGGCAAACACATATACGGTTCTATATGAGTTCCTCAGAGCTGAGTTCTTAATTTAGTATATGGGGCGGTTTAGCTCAGTGGTAATATTGTCGCCCTGTAATCGGAAATCATGGGTTCGATTCATGCCTTTGTGTCCTTTTGCAAGACACTTCACCTTCCTTGTCTACTGATGGTGGTCAGAAGGCCCAGTGGCCAAGAAGAGTCCAGGAGCTTCGCTTCTGTCTGTGCGGCCCAGGGCAGCTGTCGGTACAACGTAGCTTACCATCACCAGTGTGTAAATGTGTGTGTGAATGGGTGAAAGTCTGAATGTAATGTGAAGCGCTTTGTGCTCCTATGGACTAGATAAAGTGGTATACAAGAACAAACACACCACACACCCATAACTGTGTTGCAATCTGTGGGTCCAACCCCCTCATCAAATTTACAAAGGATAAAACCGTCGTTCAATCGGTAAAAAATTATGAAATGGCACCATACGGGGAGGCGGTACAAGCACTGCGCAGTGACAGCCACCTACACCTCAAACATCAAGAGGACAAAAGAAGTCCTTACTGAGTTCGGGAAGTCACGGACCACACTGTGGTGAGGGCTGAGAATCATTGGGGAAGAAGTGGAGAGGTCGAAAACGTCAAGTTCCTTGAACTGGTTGGAATGTGGAAACCAATTCCTTCATTACGAAGGTCCAACAGTGTATTTTCCTCCTGAGAAAGCTGAAGAGATCAAACTTCCTCCACTGGAAAACTTTTAACACTGCGTGATAGAGTCCTGACCTGTGTATGTACAGTGTGGTACTGCATCTGAGAGGAAACAACTGCAGCGGGGCATCAAGACTGCTCAGTGGATCATTGGCTCCCCATTCCCTTGAGGAGACCAACTCGAGCCGGCTCCTCCATCGGGCAAAAAATATCCACGATGACCCCGCCCACACAGGACAGACTCTATTCTCTAAACTCTCCTCTGGCAGGCTCAGAGTCACCACAGTACACACCGACAGACTGAAGAAGAGCTTCTTCCCTGCTGCAGATTTGCAGGAATCATGACAACCACCCTCTCTTCCCTCCCCTCCTCACACACACACACACGCAAACACACACTAAAACCCCCATACCCAATAGACGATAACTTCTTGCAGGTTGAATAGACTGCACTTTTTACAGTCTATTATTTACACACGCATATAAGTATATATCTATCTGCAATTTACTGTCTACTGTTTTTATTTTTTTTTCATTACTTCCAGTGCCTGTGACATGTAGCTGCTGCTATACTAAATGCTGCCAAACCGAATTTCATTGTATTCTTGTACAACGACAAGAAGGCCTCTATGTATGTGTATAGCACCCCCAAAAACTGAATGATTGAAACAAATTCTGGCTCTCAGGATTCACCCCTCTCCATGTTTTGGCTGTTTCCCTGCCTCCACACGGCTGACTTAAATAAATCGTTGATTGCCACAGCTGCTGCAGCACCTAATGCTGTGCTTTGGAGGCAATGTATTCATTTGATTCAGGCGTGCTGACGCAGGGAAGCCTGTAATACGTGAAGGATGGTGGGTGAAAACCACTGGGTTAAACAAAGCAATAAAAAAAAAACTCACAACGAATGAAACCTTCACGGAAACGACGAGCGGAGAGCAGCCGGATAACCCATATTAAGACCAAGCATGTCATTCCTTTTCATTTGAGCCACTAATAGGTCAGTTCACGCTTCTTATGAGCCAGATAAGGTCACCTGCACGTAATGACCAGAGAATTGTCCAGCTGCTGTCCATCGCCTTGAGTCTTTACCTTCTCAGCTCAGGGTGCAGTTTACGGCTGACATTTTGCGTTCCTTTCCCAGAGAATGGTGTTGTTCAACAGCCGTGCTCCCCCTCCCCTCCCGTTACTCTCATGTCTTCGGCTCCGACGCTAAATGTCAGGAGGACTCTTCTGGGGAGTGCTGGGCGTTTTCATGCCAAACACAGAATAACTATATATCCATTAGAATGCAACAGTAAAAGGGTAGACCCTGCTCCCTCGGGGCGTTTCAGAATGCAATTAAATTCGGAGATGATAATAATAAACACAGAGGTAATTTAGTGTCATAGGAGCGCTGCCTGCAGTAAGGGTGTTTGAATATGCATCAGAGCCTTTTCTAGCAGCCTGTTAACTGGGAATTAATGGAGAAGGTGTGCAGGAAATATAAAGGAGGCAATCACAAAAGGCAGAGTGTCCTGCCTTGAGTTGCATGCGTGTGTTAAGCCTAGTTTATACTTCTCCATCAGCAAGTTTGCCCCCAGATGCAGACATATTGACGGATTTTTCGTTTATACTTCTCAGCTGATTTTCAGTGTTGCAAAGCAATTCCCCTCCAGGACAGCAGGGGTTTGCTAACTTTTCATGGCGAGTCTGCCTACCTTTAGTGTCGTTCCTGGTTAACTAAAGTTTATTTTACTTTAGCTTGTGAACGCATCCCCCCCTTAAAGGACCAATGGACGTCAGAAAGTACGTTTTGATTGAGCTGTTTTTACTAGAAGTGCAGCTCATAGAATTCTCTAAAAACGCATGTAAACAAACACAGCAGCCATTTCTGTTGTTTCTCTTCACCCCATTGTGCTCAACATTGCAAGTGAAATTTTCTCTGCCTGTTGTTGAGCTGACCAATCACAGGCATACGATCTCCGTTGACGGAGGCAGACACAAAACTGGGCTCTACTCCCTCCGTCTTTGCATAAGTGATGGACAGGCCTTGTATCAACGGATAATGGCGTTGCGTCAATCCCTTTCGACATAGACGGAGAAGTATAAACTAGGCTTCAGTTGTTGGCACTCGACTTTGACTTTGGCTCCTGTAGGTCAGCACAGCAGAAAAAGAAAAATACATTAAATGGGGGAAAAAAAAGTAACATGTCTGTCATTCCTGTGGGAGATCAAATGAAACTGGCCTTTGTCACTGCACGTCTCGGTGTATGTGTGTTGTGTGCCCTGAGACGCTGAATTATTTACTGCCTCAAACCCCTGACACCGCCACCTGTGTGTTAGAGAGAGAGTGTGCCTCGGGCAAACTCACTGTTCACTCACACAGATGTTTCAAGCGAGAAAGGTAGAGAGTAACACAGGAATTTATATGAACCCTTCATGTAAACAGCTTTCAGAAACGGCAACATTTCTTTGAAGTTTCCACTGTTTTTCCTTCCCCTCCCTTATTGTCAGGACTGAGACCCCTCAGCTTGATCACTTGCTTCGTTACGTTAATACAATTTCAGTTCATGCATTTATTCATTTAAGTTTTCTCTCTGGACTCCTAAGCCGGCGAGAGCCAGGAAGGCAGTAGACGAGAGGAAGGAGGAGGGGGAATGGGGGAAGTACAAAACGAAGGGAGGCGACCGATTGGGATGCTCCGTCTTTCTTTTCCAGGCCTTTGATGTGCTGGGAGATCGAGGAGAGGAGAATGAAAGAGGTGGAGGATGGAAAGGAGGAGAGGCACCACACTGTTGTGTAGGTGGGTGTTGAAGTGCCCACCTTTATTTTGTTGCCAGTGTGTGTGGTTTACTCTCCCGGCTAATTGGCCAGTGATTAAAAGTCAGAAATGTGAGCCAGAGAAACGTGGAAGCCGTTGTGCCACGGAGAAAGGGTGGAAGATTTCCCAAAGACTTACTCACTCTTTCCCCTTATTTTATGTGTTTTTTTCTATAGAAGCATTTATTGTCTAAAATGTAGAGTTGTAAATACCACACCTATCCTAATGACGTTTAATTGCCAACTTTATGCTCAACAAAGAGGAGCAGATTGACAGTAGCTATCATAATACAACCACAATGAAGGAAATGTATTGAATTACCTCAGTTTAACCTGAAGTACTGCATATTAAACATCCTAATTTGGTATTTTATAATCACATTCTTCCCTTTGAGGTCAATGACTAAACTAAAACAAAACAGAATTATCTTTTTTGCATCAGATCAGAAGGGATATTTCAGTACAAATGTTTCTTTCTTTTACTAAGTGTGGCAAAGGAGAAGAAGGGAGCATCTAATTCATACCTTTTCACTGAACCTTCATGTCAAAGCGCTGACCTTTTAGAAACCTTCTAAAATCTATGGGCCACTAATTGTGAGAATGCCAAGAGGATCAATCTTTAAAAACGACAACAAAAAACCCTGCAATGATTGTTTGGAGTTATGGAAATATCTGCAAGGAAAACAGGGCTGAAAGTTGAAAGACTTTCAGTACCAAGGCCAGATCCCTTAGGCTAAGACTTTTTGTTCAACACTTGCTAGGCAAACACGAGTCAGGATAGGGATAAACAGAACTGAGAAGCATTGGACAGATCACACAGAGTTGCAGCCGCACGTTGTGGAACAGATGGTTCCCTTGCATGAAGGACACAGGGTACCTTCACATGCATGAGGCTCGGGGACAGACGACACAGCTTTTCCATTAAGTGAACTAGCACGGCGTCAAATGCGATTGACAAATATTCATCTCTATTCTTTTGGACAGGACAAAGAGAAGGAAACGTGTCTAAATTGGATTTGGAAAAACTAATTAAAAGAGATGTTAGCTACACCGAAATGTCTTCTCTGTACACCAATCTTTTTTTCATGGAAAAAGTTAAATTGTCCTGCAAAAGTAGTAATAGTCAGGTTTTATGTCTTCTATTTTCTTCTATTTGATAGAGCATAAAGTACTCTGAACATAAAAAACAAACAAAATATTGCGAATTGCACTTATTCAGTCCCATTTATGACAATTCCTTTAAATTTCCTGATATAAATCAATTGCAACTGTATGTTGATATAACCTTCGTAGTACACAAAGTCCATGTGTGTAATTAAAATTCATGAATTGAAACTATTCTGTTAAGGTCTCAGAGTCTCACAGGACAGATATTTGGAAATGGATGCTCGGGTTCGGCTCGGGCTCGGTCACATCAGAGGAGGGAGGGTGAAAACCTCCACCTCCATCCCGGCTCTACGACAGCATTAGCAGTGTATGATTTTTAAAAAAAAAAAAAGCAGAGGGGGGGATATTTATTTATTTTAGTTACTTTTTATTCATAAAAATAACAAC
Source organism: Apricaphanius iberus (assembly GCA_028564705.1). Taxonomy (NCBI): domain Eukaryota; kingdom Metazoa; phylum Chordata; class Actinopteri; order Cyprinodontiformes; family Aphaniidae; genus Apricaphanius; species Apricaphanius iberus. Next base: position 1,027,144 of record JAPXFQ010000075.1, on the reverse strand, counting down.
AGGTTTGTTTATGCTGGCTGCAGGGCATCTTGCATATACCTTAATCCTTTGCAAACTGAGAAACATTTGAAAAACAAAATTAATCTTGACATAAAAAATTTAAGACAAAATCAAATATATTAAGATGATTAAAATTAAAATTAAAAGATAAGAATTCACTTGACTTATCCAGCCAGAGCAGGTGAGATTATTTTTTCCCCATGGCAGCATCAGCAGCACCTTGTTCACCCTCTCAGACCCACAACTCTGCATATTTTTCTGTTGGAAAAAAGTCCACCTCTGGACCAGAGGAGCCCAGCCGGGGTCAGGTGCAGAAAGTATTTTCAGGTGTAAGAATCAGTGTTGTGCTCGGGTTGGGCTCAGACATAAATAGGTTAATGCCTCTCGGGCTCAGTTACTGCTGGGCTCGGACAGAAAAATGCGTCCAGACCCTCACTCTAGTACTCACACCAACTCTGTTTAGTCTGCTAGTCTCCAGTTCATTTGCCTATAAAGTCAGGTTCATTTGGGAAGCTGTGAACATGCAATCGTGTTCTGATGCGGACCAAAATAAGCGAGCTCTGGTCCCCCAGAAAAAAACGCCAAAAGCTAGGTCTCAGCTCGGTTGGAGAGAACTCTGATGAGGTTCGATTACACATGTGAATGCCAAGGGGTCTGGCGTACACTCCAAAAGCTGGTTCTGGGTAAATACAACCAAAACAACCAAGCAATAACAGCTCTGCCTTGTTCTCTGTTCATGGTGAGTCCATTGTTGCAATGTGTTTGAAAGACAATGGTACAAAACGTATGCCACTTCATATTTGTTAACATTTCCTGGAATGAGACTTGTCTCTGTACTCTACCCAACTATCAGGTGTGAAAACAACCATAGAGGGAAAAGAAATAGCACTGAAATGACAGAATGATTTCAGAGACATTTGCAGGTTGCAACATGTCATACTTTAAACATTTAAGTCCTGTTTGTTCTGATCTCCTCCTGTCTCTGTCAGTCTAACAAGATGTGGTCGTCCATCTTTACAATCAGGGTCAACCCTAAAAGCAGCCAAGAAACCAACGCTAAATTAAGAGACGCTGCAGAGTTCAAGTGCTTAGACGGAAGTATCTGTTAAAAGGACAAATAATATTTTGGCACATCAAAACTAGAGCCTATGGGAAAAAGTGCCAAGAAGGGTTGATAGTACTCTGTTTCTTTCTCTCCGTTTTCCATAGATTTTTCTTTGTTGCAAAGCAATTACCGACCAGGACAGCAGGGGGTGCTAACTTTTCAGGGCGGGTCTGCCTACTGTTGCAGCGTCGTTTCTGGTTCATTTTAGTTTTTTTCTTCTGCTTGTGGACCCATGCCTCCCTCAAGGAGCAATGGAGGACTGAAAGTAAGCTTTGAATAAGCGTTAAAGCTTTTTACTAGAAGTGCAGCTCATAGAATACTCCAAAAATATATGTAAACAAACAAAACGGTCTGTTTTTTTGTTTCTCTACCACTCCTTGTGCTCAAAGTCGCCAAAAGACCAGATTAGATCAATTATCTATTCTATATAAAGCATGTAGTGCCCAAAAACTGTATTGACTACTGATTACAGCGACTATAGAGCCCCGTTCTGGTGAAATGATCTCTGGCTGTTTTTGAGCTAACACAGACATACGCTCTCTGTTGACGGATAGTTAGAAAATGGGGCTCTACTTGCGTCAACGGCTAATGGCGCTGCGTCCATCCGTGTCCGTCAAAACGGAGTAGTAAAAACTAGGTTCAAGTGTGATTAAAGAGGGCCGGTGTGTAAAATGTTTTGTTTCTGCATTTAAATTCAAACTCAAAGCATTTATACTTCATTAATTCAAAAGGAATATGAATGTTGTTGTATCTGATATTATTCAAGTTTCTTCAAAGAGTTGTTGTAGATTCTTTAGCTTTATGTGAAAAGAGAAAGTAATGGTTCCGATGAATTCTTTTTTATGCAGTGAAGAACCATGTACCCAGGAGACAGTGCATATGGCTCACTTTTGGGCACCTTTGACCTGAAGTAAAAAAAAAAAAAACAACAACAACAACATTTGTGCAAAATATTTATTTTTGAGTTTATTGCTGTCAAATGTGGTAGACATAAAGGTAATAATTCAGGTATCAGACTCAGTATATTTTAGGTCACCACGTCATTCTAAAGCCACTTGTAGAGCATGTATCCTTAAAAAATCAATACTGAGACATATTTTTCAGTGTATTAGAATTAATATTGCTTGGTAAGCATAACAGTCTGACGTATTATCACAGCTCTGGGAGAAATTATAGAGTGTTTGCTTTCCAAAGAGATCTCAGTTATGTCTCTGCTCAAAATGGTTAAAAAAAGCTTTAATTTTAATTTGGGTTTGTGTTTTTTAAAAATGTATGGTGGAGAATGCAGGAATGTTAAAACAGGCACTATATGTCCCCTTTAAAGTTATTACATTCCAAATCCTAACACTTAGATTCATGGTGTGAGTCAGGGCTGGCCAAAAGTCTAATGGGGCCCTAAACAGATTTTGACTCAGGGGGCCCCCTGTCTGTTAAGACCACCACCCGCTATAATAGCGTTTCAATCAAGATTTGGTCTAATCTGGGAAAGTAGGGAGAGTTTATTTGGCTGATCCTAAAAAAAAAGAATCATAGGTACTTGTCAATATTAGCTGAGACAATCTGAAGCTCAAACAAAACAGAAAGTTAAACTAAATGATGGCTGTCCCATAATTTCCTCCAACTGAACAAAAAGAAAACTGAAGTACTTATCTTTGGACCCAAAAAAGATCGATTAAATATCAGGACACAACTTCCGTTGGTCCAACTAGAAACTACTGACCAGGCCAGAAATCTAGGTGTAATAATGAACTCAGACCTGAACCTCTAAGGTCACATAAAGGCAATAAAAAGGTCAACTCTCTATCACCTGAGGAAAATTTCTAGGATTAAAGGAATGTTGACACAAGGAGACCTAGAAAAACTCATCTATGCATTTATCTCTAGCCGCCTTGATTACGGTAACAGTATCTTCATAGGTCTACCTAAAAGCTGCAGCTGATCCAGGACACTGCTGCTCGTGTTCTCATTAGAACTAGGGAAGTAGAACACATCAGCCCAGTTCTAAAGGCGTTACACAGACTCCATGTAAATCCGGGGAATGGACTTCAAAGTGCTTTTATTAGTTTATAAATCATTGAAGGGGTTAGCACCAGATTACATTAGAGATCTGTTATTGTGGTACAAACCATCCAGATCACTCAGGTCCTCCAGCTCTAGTTTACTGATTGTCCGTAGAACCAGAACCAAATATGGGGAAGCAGCTTTCAGTTTCTATATTCCATTGGTAACACAACAATCAAATAATGAATATTTAAAAGCTATTTACACTTTTTTAATATAATTCACATTTTTAAATATAATTAAGATTTTTTGTAAATTAAATGGTACAATATATCAATTTTTATTCCTTTAAATGCCTTTGATTTAAATATTTTTGCAATGTTCTTTAAGTTTTTTAAAAATAAAAATAGAATTTTAATAAAAATATACTAATAATATGGTGACAAAGTAATGTTCCTGGTTACTACATAACATTTTAAACATTTTATCATTCTTAAATAATCTACACTGAAACAAACCAAATCAAATGGAGTAATATTCACATTGTCATAAATTTTAACATCTGTAGTCTCAATCTGTTCAATTTACGCATTTACGGGGGGCCCTGGATGAGTTTGGGGGGCCCTAAGCAACTGCTTATTTCACTTGTGCCTTGTTGTTAGCTTGATACATCTGAATAATGTTAAAGGTGAGCAAAATCCTCTGCAAGGCACTGTAGGGCCAAAACGTTTTTGTTACATCTTTTTTGGAGTTGGCGGAGGAAGAAAGATGGGTCCAAAGTTCTGCCTGAATAAAGTTATAGCCTGTAAACTCCCGAGACGCTGCCAGCAGATGTTTCCTGTATTAAATAAATACAAGCTACTTTTTTTTTTTATCCACTCTAGTTGCTTATAGCACATATTCTGTCCTCCTTTCTCTTTGTCTCGAGACCTCTGCCCATATGACCACCAGCTGTTTGCTGGTCTCCCACTTGATTCTCTCCTACAGCCCATCTGTTTGTAGTTCTACATGTCTTTCTCCTCCTCTTCAATCACATTAAACACTAGTAGACTCAAACAACACACACACACACCTTTTGGGCTTTTCATTAAATATAGCAGTGACAGTTTATGACAAGCCCTCCCAGTTTTTTAATTTAGCGCCGGTGTCCGCCCACCTCCTCAGAGAGCTGGTCTAAAACCTGTCGCAGCCTATTGTCGAGGGATGACAAGGTAATTAATAATGTTTCACTACAATGCAGGGCGACGCTTAAGGTAGCTGGACGAGTTGGGATGAGCCTGTTAAATAGGTAAAGTAGGACGGATAAAGAAGAAATTAGAAGGGAGGAGCGAGAAGGAAACGCTGGGAGATGAATTTGAAGGAGGGAAAAAAGAAAACAGATAGGCAAACCAAGATGGCTTCTCTCGTCAACAATCATGAAATGTAGTCGATGCAAAAGCAAACACACACACGCAGCAGGTTGCAGCTTTACTTCTTCCCAAAGTTTCAGGCTGCTCTGACAGCATTCTGTGATTGAAGCGCTTGCCTAAAGATGAGGGGTGGCAGTGGACGCTTTATGAAGCCATTCATCAGCAGAGCAAGCACCCTCAGAAATATTTAGTATCTGTAATGCAGACCAAGTTTCATCCATCTCTGATAGAGCATCAAGCCGTGATGTATGGAGGAGGGGGCGGGGGGTGTTATTTATGCACATTCTGCACAGTGGGTCGATCAATGGCACTAAAGGGCTGTCTTCGAGATTTTTTTTTGTTTGATTGATTGCTGGCGTCGCTCGTAAAAGCTGGCTGCTCCGGCTGAAATTAATGCAGAAAAGAACAGAACGGTGGAGTCTGTTGGTTGGGAGTTTTCAACAAAAAAAAAAAGAAATTTGAAGAAAAAAGAAGAAAGTGGAGAAAGGCGGGAAATAAAAAGTTCAAGCAGAGTCCCAGAATTGAAAGCGAAGCCATCTCATTCCTGCGATATAATGGAAAGCTTTCAAATGATAGCCTTAAAGGCCCATAAGTATTGCAGTGTTGAGAAACCTGATACAGGAACATTATAGTAATATTATTGCTTTTCCCAGAAATGACTAGAGGGTTGATTTACAGACTTCCCTTTTTGTACAACTCAATGCCATGCTGTGATTTGATTTCTGCGCTGTTCCTTCATATTGTCGAATCACAGAACATCACTGCTTAGGTGGACATGGCCATCTCCATATTTATATCTTTCAGTTTTTTCCCTTTTGCAGCTTTCAGGTGAAAACTGATTTCCAAGCTACAGAAAGAGACGAAGTTAATCAAGAACATCTCCAAAAGAGATGCAGATAGTCCTGCACTTGTGTCAGAACTCACATACTTCAGGATGCACAATCTTCTCGCCAAGTGTCGCACTGTCATTATCATGCAGTATTGATTCCAGGGAGAGAGCCATTTGAATTCCAAACAGATTAGATGCAACAGCTCCCCATCTCGCTCTCTCGCACTCTCTCTTTCTATATAGCACTACTGTTTTGGCTGACGCTGGCTGCGAGTTGGACATTCTCAGTCGTCTCATGGCGGCAGATGTACACGAGATGCAGGAATCACTCTGTGAAACAGCGTGTTAAATGGTAAATAAAGTGAATTTATGTAGCACGTTTCTTGACACTATGACCAATCAAAGCACTTTAAACACACCTCCAGTCACACTCACAAATGCACACAATGATACATTGGTAGGCAATGCAAGGTTAAAAAAACTCTGCCCAGGTAGAGCAGGAAGCTAGGGTTAGGGGTTAGACAAGATAGATAATTTCTTGTTTTCTATGTCATTCTTTTACACAGAATTTTCCATAGCTGAAGGGGAAGTACCGACTCATGCAGCAGCGGGCAACTCCAGTCCTCAAGGGAAACTATCCTGAAGGTCTGAGATGTTTCCTGCTTCAACACATCCGATTCAAATGAAATTGATCAAACAGCTTGTTGCTCTGCATAATGAATCAGGTGTGTTGAAGCAGTGTGTTGAAAGACCTGCCCTTGTGGACTGGAGTTGCCCACCCCTTGTCTCATGCAACCCTGACCTTATTTTTATCAGGTATTACGTTTTTTTACTCACCCAGACAAGTTTGGAGCCACTTGGAGTCTTTCGGGAAAGGTTTCAATTCATATAAGTGGATTTCATGGGACAACCTTAGTGCAGCCTCTAACTAAGGCAATATCTGCCACAAAACACAATGTTTTGTTATAAATGACTATTCCCATGTCAGTTTGGAGCGTCTGCGAGGTGCTGTGTTGTTCTCATCCGGGGTTCTTACAGGCTTTTTATCCAACCGATTTCAATGAGGTCACAGCCATCCACTATTGGAGCTGTATTCTGGGTAGGTACTAGAAAGGAAGTCTTTGAAAGCTGAACTCTGCCCAATTGGTCATTTTGTCTGTGCAATTTGGAAACACCAGATCTGAAACATATTGATGTTTGCAGTGACAAGTTCTGTCTAACCAACCTGCATCAAGCACAGAGTGAAAGCCCTGGACCAGACTACAAGTGGGATGCCGCATTGAAATTCCGTGTTAGTGCAGTTGGATTAAAAGACTGTAAAAACCCCGCAAGACAACTCAGCAACCAAGACGCTCTGAACTCACAGGGGAATAAAGCTAGCAGTCTCCCGGAGGACTCCCAAGTGGCTCCAAACTTGTCTGAGTCTATAAATTAACATAATCCATGCTAAAAAGCAAGGTCCAGGATGTAAGAAACTTACTTCCTAAAGACTTCTCAGTCCCAACGATCTACTTTCGATACTCTCGTATCCATGCAAGGTCACGGGGAGAGAGCTGGTGCCTATATCCAGCATTTATTGGGAAAGGGGGTACACCCTGGTCGGGTCACCAGTCTGTCATAGCGTCATATAGAGACATTAAAAAATTGGAAACACACTCACACACACACACACACTCTTATACCTAAGGATTATTTGAAGATACCGATTAAAAGTCAAAGTACCCTAAGAGAACTAACAGGTACAGAAGGAGAACAAATAAACTCCACTTCAGAAAGATCCCAGGCTGGGATTTATACCCAGGACCGTCTTGCTGCCTAAAGCAACAATTCTAAATTCATGGAAATTGATTTTCTGTCTATACAGTGAAGACCACATATTTTCATAGACTTTAGAAAAAAAAATATTCTTTTTTCTTTGCTGTCATACATCAAATCAGTAAACTGTTTTTGTTTCAGATCAATAAATATGAACATTTATTTTGTATTTGTTAAAATGTCAGAATAGAGTGAAAATTGTTCTGTATTTTGTCAATACTTTCATCAAAAATTATCAAAAAATTTTCATTGTACGTAAATATCTGTTTTCAACTGTATATTGTTGTTAAGGCCTTGTTGAAAAAGCATCACTAATATCTGCCTTTAAATTCCAGTTTTAATCTTGAGTGAAGAGCAGAATTGGAGATTCTCCTCACCCACAATGTTTGCTCTCACTTCTCCCTCTGATCCTAATGCAATCCTGTGTAATAAGATTTAATCGTAACTCTTTTCTCAATCACTGTGATCTCGTCTAGGCACTGTCATTACGCTGCCACAATCTCAGCTTTCTTCCATCTCTTGTACTATTTCAATTTTCCTTTGCTTCCTCTTTCCTTTGGCTGTCTCTGAGCAGTGCATTAGCATCGACAATGCTATTACTGCGTTCTAGTACTTTTATTTTCCTCTCGCCTTTGCTCCACCGTTGTCCGTCATCTATAACCAGCCACAGCCGATCACCAAACTAATAATAGCCAGCTTTTGTGAGCTAATCACACTCCACATAGGGGTCAGGTTCGATGCTGGTAAGGGTCCGATTGCATTTTCTTTTAAACACACCGGGTAACAGACATTAAGAGGAAATGTCTGTGTCTTAAACAGACCTTTTAGAGTTAAGGACACTTTTCGTGTACATTCTAAAGTCAAACCAGTCCACCACTGGTGATGATTTGCATTTGAATGTTGGGAGAAAAAACTGCTAATGGCAACTGATGGCGAGTAATGTTGGTTGTAAAAGGGATCAAACAGCTGCAGCAGTAAGCAGCGAGGCTAACTCGTTCACAAGAAGGAAGTGTGCTAGATAGCAGCATCTTCTTTGCTTCACAGTCCACGGCACAGAGATTCTAATTACGGGTCGACTTCCATTTTAGTGCTTTAATCCTTAGGCCATCCACCTCAAACCCCCTTTAAAGAAACCAATGCAATATCTACGTTCTCAGACAACGTTAGGAATGGGAAGAGGGTGAAGATCCTCTCAAATAATTAAGGAGTGGGGCGTGCATTACAGATAATGAGTTTCTAGCATCACTGGCTACACAGTATTCCCCTGTCTTATCACCTGCTGCTGTCACTCACTAATGAAGTTGCTATTTCCAATTACTGCTCCCAATTAGGAATCATTATTAGGCTTGGGTTGTTATTGTGGCTGCTTTGAAGGCAGAAAGTAGAAGGCAAGAAGAGCAGTTAACCAAAGTAAAGCACTATAAAATTAATGGAAAAGTCAAAATAAGAACAAAATATCAGTAATCAAAGCAGATGACAATACACAGCTGTGGTATATGCATTATTGCTTCATAAATCAGGTAGCTGATAATTGCAAGGACTTTTTTAAAGGTGTGATGATGTTGGTTTGAAATCAAACAATTATTTAATTCTATGTTAGCAGTATTAGATTTTAAGCTTTGTACATGTTGAATTTGGGAGTTCATTTACCACATGAAAACCAGATCATTAGGACCAATTGTGAAGATATATCCATTTAGATTTTATTGATATCTTTTGACAGCTGCGACTGATCTTACATAGATTTTTGTTGTTGCTGCTGTCAACAATGTTGAACAATTTCAAAATGTAGATTTAGGCTACCTCAATTACGATTTTGTCCGTTGAGGGTCAATTTATTCCTTTGCTGATTTATTCTAGTGTTTTCATAGTACAGTGGACCCCCGCCTGTCAGCAGTTTTGTATTCACTGATTTTCTGTTGATCATGATGTCAAATAATTAGCGGAAAGTTTGTACATACATAGATTTTTTGGTAGGGAGCATATCTACAACATCTAAGAGAAAACCCTGATTGGAAAGCTGAAGTTCCTGCTTGACACACTTATGGCAAGTTCTTACAAAGCAGCTTCGTGGAAACCAATTTTCTTTGACACTGATTGGCTGAACCGCCAAAAGCAGAGATAAGGAAGACCGTAAATGTTTTCTTGAAGTGTAAAACTAGCTTCCACTGTGCGCACTGTGGGTATATAGTGCATCTGAAATATTTGTGGGCAGTTTTCATGGGCAGTTTTGCTACTTAAGGAACAGGGGTCCAATAAATATGTTATTTTGTACCTTTTGGATTGAGCTGTCTGTTAAATCAGACTCACCTTGAGGCTGCTCCATTGAATTGACAATAGAGCAAACTGAACATGCGTGTTTACAAATTCAGAAGATACTGTGAAGGTTATGGCAAAGTAGATCAGAGTATCAGAACTCCCCCAGCATAGATGCCACTTTCCACATGGCCAAAATTATAGTGGTGTTCTCCGCCATTTTTCTCCTTCTACATCTGTAGCTGTAGTCCCCTAAGTGTTTTTACAAAAAAACCTAACGTAACTTTTGCCAGTGGTCAAAAATCAGCGTTTTCTCTGCATTATAATGTTGTCTTTCACGGAAATCATATGTTGAATCCATGGCGCATTTCAAAGAGGATCAGAAAATAACTTTTATCGCTCCATTGACTGTAATTTTTTGGGCAGTACGGACCCAATTGACCAGAAGCAGAAGGGCTCGACTTGCTCCCTCCATAGCAGCATAATCACAGAGTTAGCGCATGGTAACCTAAGCCATTCTAACTATAAGCTTTAACAAAAAGGAAGTCTAGTCTTAAAAGTAGACAGAGTATCTGCCTCACGGACTAAAACTGGGAGCTGGTTCCACAGAAGAGGAGCCTGATAACTAAAAGATCTGCCTCCTATTCTACTTTTATAAATTCTAGGAACTACCAGTAAACCTGCATTCTGAGAACAAAATGCTCTGTTATGAACATATAGAACACCACATCTCTGATGCATGATGGAGCCGATTATTAAGAGATTTACATTTAAGAAGGTTGACATTAAATTCTATTTTAGATTTGTAAAAAAAAAAAAATCTAAAAACTTGTTTAATGAATGAATGTTACGTCTTGGTCCAAAATAACACAGAGGTTCTTTATGTTAGTACAGAAAAGCCCATTTAATGCCGTCCAGATGAAGTGATAAACTAGGCATTTTCTTTTTCAGAGCCTCTAGTCAAAACACGACAATATCTGTCTTGTCAGAATTCAAAAGCAGAAAGTTAAGAACCATCCAGGCTTTCAAGTCTTCAAGACATGCCTGTAATCTACCTAACTGGAAAGGTAACATCTATCCACAGGATACAAGCCAGTGGAATTTATAGATAAATGAAAGATCATAGGATGTAATCACATTAAGCTCTGTGACAAAACATAGTCTTGACATTTATAGAGCAGAAAAGTGAATCTAGCCTGCGAGATTGCAGCTGAAGATTAAGACACAGAGAAGACCTTATTTGCTAAATGCCATATATTTTTCTTTCCCACAGGATATTCATAAGTCATACATGGTTTATGTATTGATTAAAACTTCACTGAACCCTCTGCTTTTATTGCTTACTAGATTATTAAGGATAAAAAAAAACAAAAAAAAAACATTTGTTTGATTGGCTGCCATGATTTTAGACACAGATAAAAAATAAAACAGAGTAGAAAAATGAGCAAGTATCGAATATTTGAGCAGAAATGAAGAAAATTGAGTTTGCCAAGTGCAAAAAGATAAACAAGAAATATCAAGTTTCAGGAGGAAACATGAAAAAAAACTATCAAAAAAATAAATAAATAAAATACCAACCCCTGAGGTGTAAAACCTCCTCTAGCAGATTGCGAGTTGTGTTTAAACAGGCTCCTACCCCCTGGAGAATTAATTAGTTGGATAAAGCATCAGAATGTATCACCTGGGTCATTATCCTCCCACAATGTCATTTTTTGCGAAAAATAAGGCAACTAAGGCCAGACATTGACACTGTTCTGTTGTTTTTCTTTCCTTTTTAATCTATCAGGCTTTTCTATCTTAGTCATGTTCGACAAAAAAGTTTGAAAATAGTTCGAAACATCAGGAACAGCCAAAGCTTTAAGGAAGGCAGACTGTAAATCGACACAAGTATTATCGGAACACAGAGTCATGACAGCGAGAACAGCTTTTTAGTTTTGGTGTATTAGTATAATGTTCACCATTTATAATCACGACATTATCAAACAGGTTTTAATTTTATAGGAGGGTCACATTTAAACAATACACAAAGAAAAACAAGTAAAAACATGACTCTCAAATCTACAGATTCGGATGTGCGAATCTGATTTACTGGGGTCAGTAGTAAAGATTAAAAAAGGGGGATTGTGGTGCAGGTGGATCATTGGAAATAACTGGAAATTCGCCATAAATCTCAGTGACAGCAGTGAACAGGTGAATGAGTTAGAAAAACATAGAGGGGGAGCCGCAGCCAATGCTAAATGAAAGCTTTCCGGGAAGAAAAACATCAACCGTGAGAAATTTACATAATCTGTTTGTAACAACAGTGAAAAAGGGGCGAGCGGAAAGTCGATCCGCAAGGCTGGTAAACTTCGGCTGGAGGCAGGTGCTCGCCGAGTTTACGCTTTTGGCTCAAGATAAAATGAGAAATTTACCTCATGGTAATGCTTTTGTTCTTTTGCTGGAGAGACTTTATGTCAGCCAGAATACACAAAACTGCCAAGTGGAATTTCCTCAAACCTGCCACAAAGGTGGAGTGTGGGCAGAATGGAAAGCACTTACAGTTTCATTCATATCCGGATAATTTGAAACGCTTTCTTGTAGTTTGTGGATGAGACATTGGATAGTCTGATAACGCAGTTGAAAATTAAACTGAAACTAAGCTGGGAAACAGAACAGACAAATGGTACAAGGGGGGGAAAGAACAGTTTAAGAGAAAATCTCTGAGTACCTTCACTGAACAGCGTATCTAATTTAACTGACACCGATGTGCATTGATGACAAAGACGTGGAAAACTGTGTAGGAGTAAACAAGATGGTGGGCCATTGCAGTGCTCTGAAGGGGTTAACATCCACTCCTATGTTTAAAAAGACAAAAGAGAGGAAAGGGAGAAAGGAGCAGAATACAAGGCTGGGTGACTAGTGATGCATGAGTGTCTATTTCTGTTTTCAGTACTTCCACGTCCCTTGGTGGACAGGGTAGAGGATACGCAATGGGGAGTACACTCAGGAAAAAAAAAACAGAAAAGAAGGTGAAGTAGGCAGCAGTTTTGAGAACGTAATCAGTGAGAACAACTGTATGAGCCCATTACATGTATTTTTTCCGCTAGAATAATAAGAATAAAACTAAATCAGCTGAGATTGCTGGATTGGACTTCAAGGAGGTTTGTTGGTTTGTTTTTAGAACAGCATGACCCGTTTATGGTCTGGCGCTTTTTAAAGCATTATAACGAAAAAGAGATGTTCTACTTAGGACTTAGGCCTGGTTCACATGGCAAGATTTTAAAACAGTCGTAGGATTTCAAAATCTTGAAGGACCACAAACACATAGTGATACAAATGTGAATAATATGGTATTGGTCATACAGTGGTTGGTGTTACACCACATGGCACTGACGAGACCCTACACACGATACTATTTTACATACGAACTTTCCCAGCTCAGAAATGTCCTGGATCAGGCAGGTATTGCACGAAGCGAGCTCAACAACTCAGGGGTCATTTGAAATATCCTTGATTAAATTAGCTTAACTGTTAAATCCAGGCTTATTCAGTTCCACCAACGAAGCTCAGGTGAATTCAATCCGCGCTGATTCAAGCGAGGCCTAACAATTGGAGCTCATGTGTGTCAAAAGGCAGCCGCTGTGCTAGATAAAAGGAAAAAGAAACGTCTTTGTTCCCAGTCTGAGAATGACGTATTAATGCAAACACCATGTGCATATAAAAGCTTGGCAAGTTACATTTTGTTATAAACTAGATAATGTTTCTTACAGACAGTTTAGAGCGTGACACTGAGCACTAAGAAACACTTCTAACTGTACAATTCTAAATTTACCTTAATACATCATATTAGCTCATTGGGTTGGTTCAAGATAATCTGGAGTAGGTTGTGGATTATTAAAAAACTGTTTCAAGTATTTAAAAAGCAAAGTGTTATTAATACAGCTTTTAAATTTAAATGTGTATTTTTTAACCAGTTTCTACTATACTATAAGGTACTATAAGGCTATTATCACATATTTAGACAGGACAGTATGATGATTTTATGGCTCCATTTTAGACAAAATGTTATTTATTTGCAATTATCAGTAGCTTGGTGTCAGGTGTGACATTGGTGGGGAAAAAAAAGCTTCTGGTAGCAAGTAAATATTAAATACACTAATGTTCTTGAAAATGGTAAAAGTAATATAAGATTAAACAAATCGTGAAATAATCAGAGCTACATTTAAAAGAAGACATTCCATTGGATAATTTAACCACCGAAAGGAAAACTGCAGCTGCTTTAAACGATTTAATGACGTTATATGAGGGTGTGGGTGTGGTGAGAGACAGAACAGCAGCAGAATACCAGCCCCCACAGTGTTACATCACCTGGATCATCATGAATATGCAATCTGGGCGTTTCTCTAGGAAGACGCAAAATATTGGGAGGAGAATAGGCAAAAAAGTAGGTGTTTCAGGCACAATGTGATTTACTGAGCATAAATATGTTTGCGCCGGCTATTTTAGCGTCTATTTTTAGCACTTCTGAAAAAAATGTCTTAATTTTGAGCTAATACATTCAACATGATATTATTATTGACAGACAAAAAATGTCATTCACTCACAATATAAACTAGGAGTAATTAACACTCTAATGGCCATAAACCTGATAGTTATGTAAATATTTACCTGTTTTTGCCCCAAAGGCGCATCATAACTCACTGCACCCTCGTCACGTCGCCACCTGGTGAAGAGGCGATGAGCGCACATTACCCTAGTAGATCCTCATTTTTTTCTCACGTAGTGGTTAACCTTGCTGGAGTCCAAATAATAAAATGTAGTAATCATAAAAAATGCCACAATGATAATTGGCATTATGCATGACATTTTAAAATCAAAATCCAGACATGCTGCAGTTTTAATCAGTCTATCCTTGCAATACGATGTGTGCATGCAGCAGAGAGCAGCACATGTACACCACATGAATTACATTGATTACTGACAAACATAAAAACAGAATTCACAGCATTTTAGCATAATTTTTGTGCCAAAGAAGTAGTTTGGACCCATGGACATTATTCCTCCTCTCTCTTGCTGTGGTGCAGCTCGCATTGGCTGCCACAAACCCCTCATTTGACTACTGCTGCTTGCGCCTGTTGAGAATTGCTCGGGCAATCTCAGTAAATCAACCGCAAATTAAGGACAACCCACTTGCGCAAAGTATGAGCGCCTCACCCAATTTTGCGGTCATTATCAGGAATCTCTATAAATCAGCCCCAAAGTGTGTGATTGTTTTGCAATGTGTTGTATTTGCTAGTTACCACAAGGATTAACACTAACTCCCAAGATTAGTCAATAAAAAGGAAGAAAAGAGGTTCATGGGTATTAGTTGTAGAACCACTAAAATGGAATCATATTCTTTAAAGATAAGTCAAATCTAAAATTATGAATTTGTATTAGTCTATGAAGATTTTCTTCCCTCTTTGTTCTGCATTCTCTCTAATTTTTTTGACAAGTTGATGGGTTGATCTATTATTACAATATATGCCCTGAATGGGAGCTCCTCCAGGCATCCTCGAACCAAACTTAACATTGATGCTGACTTTCAAAACCCTTCCAGCATATAAAGCATATGCTCAGCAAGGCAAATAAACACTGTCTCAGCACACTCACTTAATCTGCAACACTCTATTTACCCCAAAGAGAAAGCATTTAAACAATAAGACAGCGATTACTCTGATCTAATTTAATAGGACCCAGCTAATCGCTAGTCCCCGATGTATTGCACGTGAACGTGTTTAGAAAATAAAAGACGTTTGAGTCTGAACGACAGCCGTTGCCACCAAGGACGACTGCTTTGCTGATTTCACCAATGGGCCAAACTAATTGACCCATTGGTAAAATTGCTGTGAAGATACACTTGCCTTGTACTTGCACAGCTACCCACAATGAGTTGGTGTCAAGCAAACCACTGAATAGTCTCATTAAATGCGCTGACACACACTGACGGCTTTGCCTCGGGGGGAGGCAAAACACCCTTGAACACGGAAGGACGTGGTGTTTTTAACCACATCGCAAAGGCAAGATGACACCAATTAATTAATACAGAGACTCTCATGCTAGGATGAACTATAGCAGTTAAACAATATCAAATGCAAGGAAACTATTAAGCTCCGTATCTGCCACAATACCATCACATGCCAGTTTAGTTGGTATATCCAAATATATCACATGGTGGCTCAATAAATTTAGATTTTAAAGTCGCTGTGGTTGGTAGAGTTGGAAACTAAAAATCTCCTGGGATTTTCACCGTAAACCATGAGTTGGGGTTAAAAAAAGAAAAAATGCCCATTAAGAGGAAAATTGGCAAGGTTGTGCAGAAAGGCAACTCACACGAACCGAAGAATGTAGATAACATACCATCTACATCAAAGACCTCCACTCTCACCGAATTAAAATCCAATAAAACACCTTTTGGATGAGGGAAAATGTGAGATTTATCTTAATATTGGGAAGCATATCAGCAATGTGACTCTATCAAGTTGATTTATAAAAAAAAAGGATTAAGTGAATTGAAGAGTTTAAAAAGATTAAAGGTGGTCAAACAAACTATTAGTAAGATGTGCCTATTAAAGTGACTAATATATTGCAGTTCTCACTTTGTAAACCTTTTGGGTTTATTGTTAAAGTGGTGAACTGTTCTGAACTACGTAATTTCTTAGACGTATATGAAGAAAATATGATGTGATTAAATTGGTGATTAGGGATAAGTCTATTACCCATATAGCATTTTCCCCAGGTTATACTGAGTTTTACTTTTAGAAGCTCTATTGATTGCTTAGCTACTTTAGGTCTGGAGACTTTTTGGCTCAGTTTGGGCTTAGCCACCCTACCTGTACGCTGCAAAGTGAAACCCCTAGCCCTTAGTCAAGGGTTCTAGCTTAAATTCTAATGAATCTTGATGATCAGACAATACAAGGTATATGTAAACCTCAATTCCTCATCCTCCTCCACACAAGAGCTTGTTACTCCTTCTTTTGTCATGTGAAGCAACAGCATCATTTTGGCTTTGTCCACAAATCCATTCCAATTATATTTTCATCAGTTAGGAGAAACAAATAAACTGGTCGATATTGTTAAGGAGTGTGGTTGACAACATATGGCTCTGGTGGCCAGTGAAATCATTGCCAACTAAGTCTTTTGATTGGTGTCTGCTGATGAGACCAGTTGTGGAAGAAGTGAGTTTAGCCTCTGCAGTACGTCTATGGTCAGGTTTTGCCTAGTCAATATCTTTTAGAGTGGGTCAGTGACTGCACTCAGCCCATAAAATACACTTTTGGATTAGAATACAAAAAGCATCCTCTATAGGCTTCTACAGGGGGGAGATAAACACACTGAGGCATCAATACTAGATGGGCCTGTGGGAAGTTGTATTTTTCTACACCAGTGGTTACAATTTTCTCTTTGCCAAGTCCTGGGATAAGCATGGCCGCTGAAGTTGTGCACAATTGATTTGACCTCTTCGTGCTGGTCACGCAGCTTACTTTCTGCTTTCAGTCTCATTTGATTTTTTCATTGTCTTTCGGGTATAGATGCTAACCAGGTGTCAAGAGCTAAGGCCCGACTTGGACTCTTCTCTTTTGTAGAGTCTCTAATTAACGCCGGTTTGACAGCTACCTGTTCCTATAATTGGAAACAATAAGAAATTGGAAACTAACTGAACTTTCCTGAAAACACCTTTATAAACCAGATGGGTAATTATTTCAGACAGCTGAAAACTCATTATTCAATTTTAGCATAGTCTCTATTGCTCGTTTACACTGTCCTGCATAACTGTAATCACTGAACCTTATATGTGAATAAGCCTCCCAATGAATGTAGAATTCAGCCCGATTTTAGACGTCAAAACAGATTTTATTTGCAACATTGTGTACTATTAATAACTGTTCCTCTAAATCAAAACAGTGTGAGGATGTTGTCATGTTATGGGGTCTAAAAGAGGATGTAAAGGCAGAAAATGGTGGTGGATTTGAAAAATCTTTACTGACAAAAGCCCCCAAATAGATCATAAAAGGTTTAACACAAGGAGAGCAGGATATAGAAACCGGAAGAGCATAACAGGAGTCCAGTTATAATCATTGAAGAAATAGGCTCTTAAATCGAAAAATAGGCCAGGGTTAAATGACACTGGAAACAAGTGAGCTTAATTAAAGGGAATGTTGAACAGTTGTGGTACAGTGAGAGCAGAAAGACTGAGGAAGGAATAATAATAAAAATAGAAAACATAGAGCAAGACACCTATTGCTAATAAGACTGAAAATAGAGGAATGAACTAAGATTCTCAAAGGAATGAAGCAATTAGACATGATAGAAAGGGGGTTAGGTCATGTCTAATATTCACTGAAAAGTGCATACTGTATCTCCTACGTGTATGATACAAATAGGCCCCAATGTGATGTCTGACGCTTGTTGTTGACACCAGGCTACAACAAATCCGTCTGCACTTTGAATGTATTTATGTAATGCCACATAAAACCATGCAGACATTGTTTCTGAACATCCCCCGTGGTCGCCTATCCCAGCGTATACACTATAAACAACTTTGTCTTCATCTCTTATCTCCAAGGTAGTGCTTTGTAGAAGCCATATTTGAAGTCCGCTGTTCTTCTCCTATCATTTCTAGAGCAGAGCTCATTTCTGTTATCAAACTTATATCCTGGCTTGTTCTCTCTGTTTAATCCTAGAGCATTGTTGCTCAGCCTAGCTCTGCATGGTGACAATACATAAAGCTCCGTCTAAACAACACATGTGAATCATTTAGAAACTATAGGATTACATTCTGCTTTGCAAGGCTTGGTTAAGGAAAGCCACATACAGTATATCCTCTCAAGGAAGGTGTAGCGGCGTAAAGAGGGATAATGTGTACATTAGATATATTAAGCTATATTTTCCACCTAAGACACAAAGCCAATCACAGCAGAATGAGAAGTAGCTGTGCATGTCTATGGCGAAGGCAAACGAGAGGGCACTTATAAATCATTCATCAAGCTGATTCAAGGTAAAGGCAGCAGAAAGAGGGGGCCCTTTTGGTCAGTTTGATGCTTTTAGCTAAATAATTGATGAGTTCAATCAGCAGCTAACACAGTCTCTTTCAGCTCCATACAGAAATGACACGTGGTATGTGGGAAGTAGCTATAAGATGGAAGCAAGAAGGGGAAAGAGGAGAGGAATGAGAGCTGAGATACAGGTATGATCTGCAGGGTCAGCAGAGGATTGCAGGTGGAAGCATACTCAACACACAAAAATACAGTATTCACAATACTTAAATCTGCAATAGCACTTCCCACATTTTTTAGTTGTCTCTGTTTTATGCCTTCACATTTCCTGACATTTGGGATCTAAGGAGGAGATGTATGGCTGAAGGGTAGAACCTGTCTCCTTCCATTTTTCTTTCTGCAGCCGTTATGAATCACGCAAATATGTGTTCTGTTTCATTAAATATTAAACTGAAGTCTTCCTCTTACCTTCAGCAAAGCAACCTGTTTTATTTTAATCTCTTTCTTCCCTTATATTAGCTTCGTCACAGAATAACTATATCTGCCTGATGCAATGAAAAGCCAAGCACAACCACCCCTTGTGAATTTCATTGATTGCCTTGTAATCAGTTGGTGTTTCACTCTGTGATTGCCTCGATCCCACCAATCAGCATCACCTGTGGGCTTGACTCATGCAAGTTTGCATGTTGAAAGTGGTGTTTACGCACGAGAAATAAAACCCATGACGGACGACAATCTGCACATGCACTGTCGATAGAAAGCTGTGAGATGCTAATATGTCATTCTTTTTCTCTTAAACAGAATTAAGACAGATGAACTGAAAAAGTAGATCTGCAAAGGCTAGTCAGCCAATTGGAGAAGACAGTCATGTTAAAGAAACTGCCAGAGATGAATGCTGTTGTACTGAGCAGTGACAAGGATGGTCTAATCCGGCTAAATCCCAACAGAGAACCAACAATGAAAAGTATTAACTCTTGCTGAAAGCTGAACTGGACCTGATGAGTTCAGTACATTTGACAAATAACTATTAAATATCATTAAGTAGCATTAAGGCAAGGCACATCTCTGACAGAAAGCGTTAAAGTAGTTTCAGTAATTGTATGAATTTTGTCTGACTAGAAGTTATTCTATCACTCAACATGTCATGTGTGCTTTGGCAGCATTACTATGTAACTAACTGCCTTTCTAAAATGAATTTTACAGACTTCAAGTCAACGTGAACAAAGTGATAGTTCAGAAATGGCTTAGGTGCCCAATTACTATCAATGACAGGCAATTCTGCCTGAAGCTGGCAGCTATTAGCAAGCCATCAACTTCTGTTGGTGGGGCTATTTCTAAATAAAATCCCCCACAAATGGAAGAGTAAATGTAGTGACCTCGGAACACTTAATTATGGAATCATAAGCCAGGTCGGCGGGCAGCTCTGACTAACTCCTAATTGGCGATCTGACTATGTATGAGGACGGTGCTTAAGATGGAATGACGGCACAGTGGAAAATATCAAAGCTAGGCCTGTCACTCATGCAGAATCGCTTAAGACTGAATTAATTTACATCCTCAAAAACATTGGGTCATAGCTGGGCAATGTTCCACACATTCATAGCCGTCAGATATTATTAGGATCGTCCGAAAAACTATTAAATGGCTATTTCATCTTTAACTGTGTCGTGTTGTGAACAGAGATAATGACCAAAAATAGGAGAGACAGAATTTATTTTTCTGAATGTTTTCGTTCTATCAAATGAAACTTTTCAAGGGTTATTAGATAGAAGAGTAATTCCCTTCCATAGCAACAGAATAACGGCGATAAAAAACCCCACACAGCTGAGTAATGTGAAATGGCAACCGTTTTAACTAGTTAATTGAAAGCTAAAACTATCAGTTGTTTTTTATGGTTGAGATATTCTGTGTCACAACTTACAGACGTGTGCTGCACAAAGGAACCCCTGCAATAGAATTTATTTAAGGGTTGTTCAAATTTTGCAGCAACCATCGCTGAATGCTTAAAATGGCTATAAAGAGATGCTAATCTGACATATTTCTTCCTGATCAGATTAGATAGATTAGATCAAATTTATTGTCCCCCAAGGGGCGATTTGCTCTGCAGCCACCAAAGAACAATTTAGCTTGTGTTTTTATTTATCCTATAATTATTTGACCTGGGGAGGGCCATCAGACTGTACAGAGCAATTAACCTTCTTCCTTGAAAGGTGATAAGGTGATCATTTAGTATAAAAAAATAAAAAAAAGGAATTGGCATCACTGTGAATGTAACCTACTTTGCCACAAGTTCACATTTGTGGCAAAGTAGGAGGGGGTGGGCAAGGGAAAGTATACTTCACATATGAGAAGACTGGATGTCACAAAACGTGTTTAATTTCTTCATATGTTCACTAGTGCCATGGACAGAAATTGCTTTTTAGGAAGCCCTAACAAAAAATGGTTGGGCCATATAAATATGATTAAAATTACGTTTATTTGAAAGTGTCACTGTTGCTTCAGCAGATATGCATCTGTATACATTAGATACCAACAGAAACAGTGTTGAAGTTAGAACTAGTTAACCCTTTTTGGGATTCAGTCACCGATGAAACAAGGTGTTGGTTTCCGTATGTGACATCGGATCAGGGGCATTCATATGCTGATTGTGAAACACTACAAAATGTAAGAATACATTTATGGCCACTACCTATGACATGGTATTAGGGCCAATGTAGACAAAAGAACAACATTTTTTAAGAACAAAACCAAACTATAATTTTCAGACTAATGTCGTGCATTTTCAAGAAACAAAACTCAAAAGTTCTCTAAGAAAAGTACGACATTTGAGCGTTACACTCAGAAATTTTTTGATAAATTACACACTTTTCTAGAAAAAAAAAATCTAAAATTCTGTGCTATTGGAAAGCCGCAAATTTGGAAGAAAAAAACTTTGAAATTTCCATTATTAAAAGTGCACGTTTTCAATATTTAAGATAGAATCTATTCTGACATTGTAAAGTTATATAAATGGTTTATACTTGTATAGCACTTTATCTAGACCAGATAACCCCAAAGTCTCCAAAAGCAGACTGATAGAAACAAGGCTGCGATACAGTCGCCACCACAGGGCTTACTGACCACAAGCAGCCGGCATGGCGGGTGAAGCGTCTTGCCCAAGGACTGAACCACTAAGACAGACTACAGGTTACAGGACAGACTCCTATCTCCTGAGCCACCACTGCCTTCACTATAGCCTCGATTAGTTCTGAGGTACTGATGAAAGTTCCAGGTTTTTTTTTTCTATTTACACCTACCCTTGACAGGCATGGTGATCAATTTATAGGGCAAACTTAAACTCTTCATAAAGATGTCCACCTGGCAAATGTTGATGTTAGAATCCAATTTGTAGCCCCTGATTGGTGTGAAAATAGGGCTAATCTCCTGTTTATCATGTTCAAAATCTAAAAGGCGGGAATCTGGACTAAATTTTTCTAACTGACCAGAAATATCCAAGCAATTCAAGTGATCTACCTTTTAAATCTGCTAGCCGAGATAGATAGCCGAGATTTCTCAAATATTCAACACACCACAGACAACACAGCTGTGTTTGCTGTGTATGTGATTGTTGCTAGCATTTTCTTCTTTGGCAAAACATATGCCATTCTAAGCAAGTTACACCTATTTTTGTTTTAGTACACTGAAAAAAATGTTTTGTTCAATTTACTCAATTTTTATTTGACAAGTGTGTTGCACAAAATGTAATTATCTAAATACAACATAAAAAATTTAGTTTAAGTAAAATTAACAAAAAAAATATATGAAGCATCTACCAGGGGCTAGAATCATTCAGCGTATCACTCCTACCCAACTGATCTGCCAGAGATATTACACACAGCGTGCTTGATACCAAAATGACACTATGTGAGTATCCAGGAGAAGAATAAATCTCCTGTCTAAATTCCAAATCCCTCCTAAATGGTACTTGACATGCAATCACTTAATGTAAAGACATACTTGACTTTTGATGTGATGACTGTCAGAAGAATCCTTGCTGTGCAGACACCAAACAAGAAATACAACCTGAGAGGGACTCAAAGACACGGCACTAGCGTAGCATCTGTGTGTAAGAGATTGACAGCCAATCAACAGTGTAATCCACTAGGGAGTTGTTCTAACACACCTAACAGGCCAGCTAATAAAAAGACAGGCCAACAAGCAAAAGCGGCATGCATTTGTCTGAGGTTTTCAGGGTGCTTTACTTTTATCCTGTACTTTGCTACAGGGTAGCTCCACGGCAGAGACTAAATATTCTGTGAAGTGCCACTTGGCAGCCCGAAACTAACTAGCCACTCAATGGTAGCCACTTAACACTACTCAGACTGAGGGCAGCAGTTCTAAAAGCATAGGTTCCTAAATAAATAAAAACAATGTTTAGATTGTGCAATAGTGGTGAATTCACAATGTTTTAGGGAATAAACAGAAAGCCGAGCCTTATCAGACATGAATCGTTAAGCTTTTGTTCCTAAGAAGCCCAGACGTGCTTGAATTCCCAGTGACAGACATGAATTAACATGACCAAAATATTTTTCCATTATTAATTTAACTGAGTAGATTATATTAGGCGCAGGCAGTGGGGGAACAGCTTGTTTATCAAACGCCACGCTGCGTTTCAATTAGTCTAAACAGCCAGGCCTACCAAAGAGATACACCGCATTAAGCCTCGGGGGTTAGTCCTCTACATTCAGCTAAACGTGATAAGTCTGAATAAAGCTCAGAATTACAAAAACTGTAAAGGAGCTCATAGTCATGTGAGAGTGGGTGACTTGTGCTAAATAATACAGCAGTAAAAGGGGACATTACCTGTCATTTTGTGATCAAATTTAGGAGAAAAGTTAAAGTGGGCCAGGATGAAGGAAATGTACAAGGAAATCAAAGCTGAGATGTAGCATGTTCCATTTCTCACTTTACTCCAGCGCTTCAATATGCACATACATAGCCAAGCCATCTATTTCTATCTCAGCAATCTCTGCTTTGGAGCCATTTTTTTTTTTTTCCTCCTCCTCCTGAGTTCTGGTAAGTTCAGACAAGCGTGCATGCTTCAGATCCTCTAACACTCCTCAGTAAGGTTGAAAGGAGATGATGACAGTTACCTGTCGTATTGCAAACGGCTGACGCGTTGCTCCGTGTCTTTTACCCCTAAATAGGTGCTAATGTAATGAGCTGTGGAGATGGTGGTCCACGTACATACCGACATGTCTGAAAAGAAGCCAATGTCAAAGCTATTTTAAGAGCAACCATGCAGTTGGAACATAGTATGGACTGGTAGTCATCCTTGACTTTGTCTTTAGAGAAGTGCATGGCTAAGTAAGCATTTTCTTTTTGCTACACTGACCATTTCAATTATCATGCATGAAAACAACTTGCTGGTCAAACTTAACTTAGTGTATAGGTCTAGAGTGAGGAGTGAAATATAACATCTTGTGATAAGGTGAGTGTATGTTAACACTTGCTGAATAAAAAAAAGAGCAGAACAATTCTAAAGAAGTATTAAAGAGTTACTTCAACCAAGCTGTTACTGGTAAATATCTAAATGGTAGGAACTGCACATCAACACATTCATCAATACAAATCAGAGGCAACAACGCATTACAAATATTCTCTAAATTTTATACTAACAGGTTCAGAGAGGCCTGGCTTCAGTCATGACAAATTCTGTCCCTCTACGTTCCAAAGTGCTGGCCTTCCAAAGGATCCGCTTCCACTCTGACTGCACTTCTTCCTAGAGTAAACTGACGAGCATGTTTAGGGAGTGTGGTTTGCCACTAGGACATAGAAGGCACTTTAAATTAAATTAGCTGGTTTGTGTTTAAATAAAACTGCCCACAGTGTTGAATTTATTGTTCTTGGGTAATGATATTGCATGCATCAACTTTAAAGGATGGGTTTGTTTTTCATTTGCAAGGGGACAGGTACAGTAGTAAATATGGATTAAGGCATGAGGTGTATAACACCTCCTTCTCACAGACGACTGAAGATAGAAATGTGGATCCTTCCCAAAAGATAGATCCCAATGTTTTGAGCGTCTTTGTTTAGAGTCTTTGTTTCACTATTTCAGAGCAAAACCCCATGGAACAATATGATCTGTGCTAACGTTGGTTAGAGTGCACTCCGAGGTCAGGACCTTTTTTTTGTGACTATCTATGCTTTACACCCTGAAAATAGAAGCACAGATTTTCAGGGTCATGGCAGGGACAATAGGCTAGAAGAAATTAGTGCAGAAAAGAACAGAGGGAGTCAAGTGGAAAGCAGCTGTGCACCACCAGTGGGAGGGGGTTAGTGCCAAGCCCTGCCCTCGTACATCATCACATAGATTTATAGCCTGACCTACCTTGCTACCTGTCACTCTCCATGCCGTTGGCTAAGATTCTTCTACTTCTGCGTTCCTTTATCTTCCTTCTACCTAATAAGGTCCCCAGTGCAGCATTACCTGTCCCTCATCTTTAATAAAGAGTAGGAGACAACGCGTCAATACCAATCCTGTATTGGTGGGGTTTATGAACACTGAATAGCTAAATGTTTAAGTCCCTCCCTAATATAGTTTTAAATGAAATATTCTAATATTCTAATAGTTTAAATACCGAATACACCTTAGCCTATCATCCTAAAACAGGAAGCTTCTCAGTGAACAATTAAAACTGGTACAAAGATAAAAAATGAGACAAAAAGATAGTAGCAAAGTTGCTAAGTACACAAAGTCACACCCAAGTTGCATTTTCTTTCTCGGGAACAATCAGTCTTGTGGATATGGTAATTTTTCGCAATCCCAGAAAAATCTTAAACTAGGTGAATTCAAGATTTCTGGACCTGAAAAAGTTCAGGGCCAGCTGTCAAACGCCTTCTAAGAAATGAATTTGCAAAGTGTTTCCATTCATATTGACTACCTAAAAACAAAGCCATAAAATAGCATTTGCTTAAACCAACAGAGTATTTTTAGCTTCTCACATGTTGCTTCCATGTCAGAACATCACTCTAAACAGGAACTGTTTAACTTCCTCCACTTCTTTTGCACTAGAGGTATCCTTCAGTTCCCCATAAGACCGCACTGCAACAACACCTGCAGCTACTTTTTTTTAAAGTCGAAAACTTACAAAGAGCTGATTACAGACGCCGTTGGGAGAATCGATTGTCATTTTGACAGGAAACATTTGTCTTTGCGCTCCAGTGGCCTGTGGAGATTTGACGGGAAAGTATAGCGTCAAAGGATAAAGCTGGTGAGGCAAGGGGAGTTGGGGGGTGGTGGTGGATGAACGAGGCACAGAGGCGCAGAAAGAATGAGGGTAGGACACAGCAGCTTATGTAGGTGTATTTGTGCAACTTAAGTAAGAAAAGGATCGAAGGTCCCCTCTCTTTTCATTGATTATGTGATGACCACAAGGTGCTGAGGGCCCTCAGGCAAGGCAATGGACTGGTGGGAAGATTCAAAGGGAGAGTAGCTGAGTGAGTTTATTAGTAAAGGAGACACATGGGGGGGGGTCTCTTTTAGTTCTCTGACATTTAACGGGACATTACTGCTTTCTATAAAGGCCACCACAAAAATTCAGCTGGACAACATGGCCAGCTTGATGAAAACATTCTGCCCTCCATCGGGTTTTGATTTTACCTTTGAACATGAAACTATAATGGTTTGTACAAAATAAAGCAGTTGAGTCATTAAACATCTTCTCTTCAGTTTCCTGTGGGAGGAAAAACTGTACGCTTTTTTGAAACTGCAAACATATAATGAAATGACGATGACAACTGAAGACAAATGGGGGCTAAGTACAATGTAAAAAAAGCTTCTATAGTTTGTTTTGTCATTAGAGGTTTCATCTTGATTAAATTACTAATGGCTAAGAAATACAACTTTAGTGTACAGCTAGCTGCTAACCTAAGATGATTGTTAGGTTTGGTAGGTCCAAGCAGAAGGGCTGAAGCCACGTCCGAAAACGATACTTAGAAAAGGAGACAAACTGTATGATCACACACAAAAGGATACAACCAGTCTAACTTGTCCCTACCCCCATGGCTAAGAAAAAAACAGCCTTTTTATCACAGGTGTTAAGTAAAAACAGACTGAGAAAGGACGCTAATGCTAATGAACATGCAAAAAAACAAAATGTTGAATAGCTATTCATCATGGCTGTAATACATGTCCATTCTTTGCAAGAAGACAAATAAAAAGAATGTTCAGGGAAAGTATTCCAAAATTACAACCAGATTCTGTTAAATGAAACACCAGCCCTAAGTTGGTCAACTTTGATTTCTTTGCCCAAAAGTGTACGTGTGAGTATGTGCAGAGATGGGAACAAGACTAAATTGACTGCATCTGCCTAGGGTAATAACTTATGTGTGGCATACAGGGTGGTGGGATGGTGAGTTTCACCCCGACGAAAGCACAAACAAATGAACAGCAATATCATTGGTATACTCCATTATAATGTATGTTATTAGTCTGCCGTGCATTCTGGCAAATCCAATATAAAAGCAATAAATCCCTCGAAGTGACTCAGGCTGCTGAATCTAAGCAATGGCTTTGTTCGGTGCTTTTTCTCATTTGCAGTTGTTGTTCAATGCATTAAACGTAAAAATGAATTCACTGTTTAGTATAAAAAGTTGTAAAGATTATAGTTTAGGAATGATTGTGTGAAGGAAGGAAAAATAATAACACCTTTAATTTACTATAGTGGTCTTGCGTTATGATGTTGCTAATACAGCCTTCAAAATCATTCTGGTGCCAACTATTGGTCAAAATGAAATAATCCAGAGGTAATATCAGCCAGCGAAAAAAATATGTAGCCTTTTACAAGACAAGCAGCTATTCCTCAGGTTAATTGTTGCGTTATACAGCAGGGTATGAGAAGATTTACCTGCTTTACATGGTTACACAGTGTAACAGGGCTATGTAAGGGATAATGCCCGACGAGGTGTCCATAATCAAAAAATAATGGACTTCCACAAAGTCCTTTATTTTCTGATAATGGACAACTCAAAGGGAATTATCCCCCTTATACCATGGTCACTCACGAAAGAAAGAAATATTTAATCAATTAATAATACATTAATGTGTTTTAGAATTAAAATCGTGAGGGTTGTTTTTATAAATCGAGCGCACTATTTAATATCTACTGTATACAGGCGTTGCCAAGCAATGTGGCCTCAGCGATGAGTCAACTGTGTAATAACATGGAGTCTCCGTTACCATTTGAGCCAGCGCAATAATTTAGAGCTGTTATCAGGAAATTTAACGGGACGCCTTTCCTAGGTGTACATTATCACTTTTTAACGTACACCCTCCAGCCAATCAGAATACAGTATTCACCCAAACCATGGTATAAGTTGACATACAAAACATGTGTTGGACAGTGGATTTCTGGAAAATTCTCCTTAGGCAGGAAAATTTTAATTTATTTGCTTGACTGGTGAAGGTAAGCTTTCCTGACAGCTCCCCTCCTTATCCTGAACATTTTAGAAATATGCTGTTGTTTTTTTCTGTACACACAGACTTAAAGAAAACCACCAGACAAGCAACACTCACCACTACAGTATCCAATCAACAACGGATTCTTCCAGAAAAGGAGTAACCTAATTTAAATAATACAAAACTTTGTCACTTTCTTGGACATAAAGCAAAAATATAGGCACCACATGTTCATCTGAATTCTTGTTCTCCACTGTCATTGGCCGCCTGAAAAGGAGGCCTAGTTTATACTTCTCCGACAGCAACTTTGCACCCAGACGCAGACAGAGACATTTTTCATTTATAGTACTCAGTTTCTGTCTGTCCGTTCTCTGTTCATTTTTCTGTGTTGCAAAGCAATTACCGACCAGGACAGTAGAGGGAGCTAACTTTTCATGCTGGGTCTGCCTACCATTGCGGCCTTGTTTCTGGTTAATTGGAGTTTTTTTCCCCTCAGCATGTGAACGCATTCCTCCCTCAAGGAGCAATGAACGACAGAAAGTAAGTTTTGTTATAAGTTGGAAAGCTTTTTAGTAGAAGTCCAGCTCATAGAATACTCTAAAAACGCATGTTGTTTCTCTACACCTACTTGTGCTCAAAATCGCCCAAAGACCATATTAGATAAATTATCCTTTCAATATAAAGCATGCCCAAACACTGCAGAACTTCTGATTACAGCGACTATTGAACACCGTTCTGGTGAAATGATCTCTGGCTGTTGCTGAGTTGACCAATCACTCTCATACACTCTTGGTTGATGGAGACGGATAGTTAGAAAATGGGACTCGACTCCGTCCATCGTTGCTTAGATAACAGAGAGCCCTTGAGTCGACGGATAATGGTGCTCCGTCAATCCATCTCTGTCAAAATGGAAAAGTATAAACTAGGTTTTACATGTTTCAACTTTGGCCTCCGTGATAGAAACTATTAGAGATGCACCGATACCGATAATGGGATCGGGTATCAGGGCCGGTACTGTTCTAAAGTACTCATATTGGTATCAAATCGATACTTTGAATGTGGAAACTCTGCAATAATTTAACAGAAAAGGTTTATTTTTCACTTGAAAGTGCCTACAAGTTTTTCAGACATTTTTATTAATATTAGATTTCCCCATTTAAATATAACTGACCATCATTTGTTGTAACAAGCAGAGAAGATAAAACCTGTATTCCAATTAATTTTTTTTTGTGTGTGTTTGTGTGTGGGTGTGTTGTAGAAGTATCAGCCAGGACTCGGATCCAAGTATCGGTATCATATCGGTTTGAAAAAAGTGGTATCGTTGCTTCCCTAGAAACAATATCCAACTTTGACTGCGCATCACTTGCTTGTGTGTTCTCACACTGAACTCCATTTTAGTCAAGTGTTTGGGGGGGGGGGGGGGGGCATCATGGAAGGGGAACAACGCAGAGGGAATGGGCAGGAATATAAAGAAGAGGGACAGTGTGTGTCAGAGTGCAGCATTTCAGAGGTTGAGTCAGAAGCAAAGTTCATCACCTCTCTTCATCCAGGGTTAATTAAAAAGATGAGGGCAGGATGAAGAACTCAGCAGCGACACGCGGAGCAAGATGCAAAATGCTAATGAGCTGTGGAGATATTTCAGTCTGTGCGGTAATTTAAATTAGGGGGCCAAAGATGAGCTTCCAGTGGGTTGAAGGGATCATGTAAATGTATTTTTCCCCTCCCTCCGAAAGCTGCAGATTTTTAAGTAAGCATCCAGATAGCAGTATTTTGGCCATTTCCATACAGAAAAAGAATATGCTGACTGCATTAGCATAATAAGTTGCTGAATAATGCTTTAAAAATAATTCATGCAGCAGCTTTGGTGTGCTTCAGATTTTTTATTAGCCTGGAATGAAACCAACATTAGCCTTGACTGGAAAGGCAGGAAGCCAAATCTCAGATAAACAGCTCCGGAGGAACTGTGCATGACGGTAAAAAATGACGTGTCATACAAAGTAGTTAAACAGGATCTGGCAAAAAGTTTATTGGTGCATTAAACCGAAACATGAGGAAAGGAGGTAGGGGGCTGGCACCCTTTACCGAAGCAATCCTGTGCAGACAAGCCTGCAGCCTCTCATGCACATATGAAATGTTGAAAAAAAAAAAAAAAATCAATCCATGCCTGTGTAATCATCCAGCATACCCAGCTGGGATCCGGGAGACCTGGCTGTCGAATACAATCTGCCCTGTAACAACATCTGCAGGTCCGCTCCGTGTCACAGCTACACTAAACCCATCCTGACCTGGTGTGATGAACCCACAGTGGGGCTCGAACTATTACTTTCCCTCCGTCGCCCATCCTTTCTTCATTTCCTGCCTCAGCAGGAGCCTGCTAACATGGCTGAACGGGCAGGCAGTGTGGTCTGAAAGCAAGCAGCCATTTGGAAGAGAGAGGAGAGGGAGGATGTCATGTTAGTAGATAGGGCAGGTTGGATATCGGTCTAAGATTTATGGATGATAAAAGGGCAAACTAAGAATCCGATATCATATTCTGCTTTCAGCAAACAACGTGCCTTGGGCCCACTCCGTACCGTAGCTTTGACAGATCTACAACTGTTGCCCAATCTTATTCTGTATTCCTTACAGAAATAAACAAAGCATCATCCGGTTTCCTGTTCTGTTCATACCGTATCTGGTCTTATTTTACATTGATCCATATCTTGAGCAAAGCTGAATGTCGTCTACATAAAATGTACCGAGGGGACACGCGGAAGCTCTGACAGATGCAGGAAAACATTGATGCACAATCTGTTGCAAGTGCATCTGTTGTGTTCCAACCATACTGTACTTAAGTATCAAAATTAATTTTCTGATATTTAATGTACTTAAGCATTTGAAGTAAAAAGTATTTTTTTTTTAAAGCAAGCAGTTTGAACTTTTATCGTGAACATTATTGTGGCTTTTTTATACTAAACCCGCTGCTACTGCTGGTAGGGAGGACTTTTTAGTCAGGTGATCATGAGCATTTGTAGGGCTTCCTTCCCAGGTCACCATCTCACACACACACAGGCTACCTTTGTCCAGCAGCTACTAATACGCTTAACAGTCATTAGTTGGTTGAGCTACTAGAAACTAGTCCTAATGTTCATCAATGACTCTATTTTTGAAAACGTGTTAACTTAAATGTTACCGAATTATTTTGTTTTGAAAACATATAATTATAAAAACTCAGACTGCCACCCTTAACTCCTAGGCAATAACAGTAATAACTGGTACAACCTGCTGTTGTTTGTGTTTTGTAGCCTGTGGGCTACTGCAGGTCCTACTCTACGTTAGTTAAACATGTGCTGCAATCAGCTGTTTAGCACCGTTAAAAAGCAGACGTTAGTCTGCCAATCACGTTAGAAACATGTCTTGCAAATACAGCCATGGGTGTATGATCATCACTACCCTATTCCCCGAGTTCATCTAGTTCACCACTGTCGTCGGGGTGGTCTACCATAATGGGAGGTCCTCCAGTAGACTGTGCTCATACTTCCACGTCGGTTTCAGTTGTACATCCTCCTCCTCCTTTAGCAACAAACAGGCGCTAAAATAGAGTGTGTGGCGTGCAGAACTTGTGTATTGCAATCTAAGAGCAGTGACTCGCCAACATTTCTTCTAATTCTATTTTTTAGTAACAAGTAATGAAGATTCGTAGTGGAAATATAATGGAGTAAAAGTATACGTTATAATAAAATAAGTTATAGGGCGACTGTGGCTCAGTAGTAGAGTAGTTGGCTTGCAATCGGAGGGTCGTAGGTTCGATTCCAGCTTCCTCGAGTCACATGTCGATGTGCCCCTGGGCAAGGCACTTAACCCCCAAATTCTACATTGTCCTACCGAGCCATGTTGGGTGTCGGTGTATGAATGCGAGTGTGAATGGGTGAATGTGGCTTCAATGTAAAGCGATTTCAGTGGTCAGTAAGACTAGAAAAGCGCTATATAAGTTCAGTCCATTTACCATTTATACATTTAATGTAGGAAATGTAGTGTAGTAAAAGTGAAAGTTGACATAAATTTAAATAGCGAAGTAAAATACAGATTCATGAAATTTCTACTTAAGTACAGTAACAAAGTATTCTTACTCAGTTACATTACAATACTGCTGAAATAGGCACAAAAACAGGCCAGTGTAATGGAGACGTGCATACCTTGAAGTTCCTGCTAAACTACCCTGAAGTTTACGATAGTGGAAACACACCTTTTCCGCTGCAAACTCCTTGTAGCTTTGCAATATTTATTGTCTTAAATCTAGCCAAAAATATAATCTCCACTCTTGTTTTGAGCATTACAAGCTAGCTTCCAGTTTCATGTTTTAGATGATTAGACTTGTTTCAAGTAAATGCTACTTATTTTTTATTTATTTAGTCTGTATATCTAAAATTCAACAATTTTACATTTATTCCAAGCAAAAACCTTTCTTAAAATAAGAAACATTCACTTATTTTTAGCTTTATTTAGGTCTAAATATCATTCTTATTTCAAGAGATCCTTGTAAGAAAATTTTTTCATTGGACATACTTCATGGTCAATACACTGCTTTTGAATATCAATACAATATTGTAACACCAAACATTGTAATATATTGATATTTTCTAACATCATTAATGTGGCTAATGTGCTAGAAACATATGGGCTCAGCAGGAACAATGAGGTAGAGTTGTTGTTACACTGTTGCTTTGGTTGTATTTACCCAGAAGGCCCTGCGCCTTAGTCCGGTTCCTGCTTTTGGAGTGTCCCCCGGCCAGCTTAACATTCACATTTGCACCAGAATTCGCTTCTACTGAGCCGAGACCTAGGAATTTAGATGGAACAGAGTTTGCTGTTTTGGTCCGAATCAGAGATCGATTGCGCATTCACACCTCACCAAATGAAGAGTTTGATTCAATGGGACAAAAGATGGCTGGTATGATTGCAATCGGGCAATGCCTGACAATTGTTTATCCAAAGAAGTGGATTTTATAATTTCACTGAAAAGCTAAAAAGATAATTTACTTTAGCAATAAAACAAAATGACAATGAATCTGATCATTTGAGGGAACAAGGAAATGAAGACAGAATACAAAAGACAAAAAGTAAAGCAAAGCAATAAAAAAAATGGAACATGTTGCAGAGAGAAACAATGTGAAAAGCTAATCCTAGAGTCTCTCCACAGTCATTCCTCTCTGCAGAAGCAACAGAGAATACAAATAAAGGTTGAGACGTGAAGAGAATATGTTGGAAAACAACATCCGGAGAGAGCCAGGAAAAAGACAAAATAAAAAAAAAAGACTTTTTTTTTTTTTACCAGTGTGAGAGTATGCGCTAAAGGTCAAGCATCTATTTTTCATTGCACTTTATTTATTTACTTTATTTCATTTTTTTATTGATTGTTCTGCTAAAATGCAAGTGCTTTATTGATTACATACTGTAGTTCAATATACATTAAGGATGTAATAAGATGTCATAAAATGAGGTCCTACAATAACAAAACTGCATAGTCTATATTCTGCTTCTATCAACATGTGACTCTGCTAGGAGAGTAACGGTACACTAAAATCACGGTTTAGTATGTTATGACTTCTGTTTCTTAACCAGCGTTAAATAACCCCACAACCACCCACCGCCCCAAATTACTTCCTTTCAATTACAGAAATTAGTAAGATTTTGTAATTTTCTATCATTTAAAAAAAGTTGAAAGTATACAACGGAATGGAGATTTGATTGGATTTTTTTTAATGAACAGTACAAGCAGACCTAGCCAGAGTAGAAAACAATATAACCACTTTAAAATTCATAGTTCGAAAATGTTTAAATAATACTTTACCTGTATTTAAAAATGGTTAAGTATTTTTTAGTTGTTTTAATATTTCGACATCCTATTCTCCCAACTGTACTTGAATGCAGCATGGGCAGCTGTGGGGAAAATACACTATTAACTGCGATTCCACTCACGTTTTATCCCATATCAGAAGTTTTGGCTGATTGAATGCTACTTTGGACATCAGCAGTTTTTTTCTCTAGTATCAGTGAGTTTTCGATTCACCTTGACATTGTGTCAGGTGAGTCATTCAGTTCAGTGCATAGCGTCTTTGTTCAAGTGGAAAAAAAAAAGTCATATTAATTTGGTACACATGCGTATCAAACCAACAAGACCATACCAAAAAATCTGAATACAAATGAATTTATCTCAACATCCCTACTTACAGCCCAAACCAAAAGTACATAATGTGGTTGGTTCATGCATCTTGCGAGAATACAGGCAGGAGCCACAACCTTAACACGCATTTCACTCAAACCGTAAATAGTATGTTATACATTGATTATAAAATGGATTTATGAATCATCAAACCTATATTCTATTTGAGAAAAAAAAATAACTCAACAAAGTTTACTGTAAGATGCAGTAATATATGACATAGTTATAAAGCTCTGAAATGCCAATTCCCAAAAATATATATATAAAAAATTGAAAAGAGCAAAGGAGGCCACAGCTTCTGGCAGGCTTTATTGGAGTGAGAACATACCTGTATTTATTTATATAATCAGACCTGTGGTAGAAATATTTAGCAAAGTCCCTGCTTCAAAACAAACCCTTAAAAGGAAGGCAAGCCCCCAAGGCTGACACAGTCACTGCTTATCAAAATGAAAATAAAATAACCGCTACAAAACATTCAGAGCGCACTGCAGATGGGAAGCTCGAGTCGAAAAAGCCTCAGCCCACCGTCACACCGTATGGATTTCTGCAAGAAGGCAGTATCATATAAATTCATTCATCATTTATGATTTATTATACTTACAAACTAAAGGAATACGGAATAATATTTGCCCAGTAGTCCTTGATTGTATTGATCAGAGCATTCATTTCTAATAGAGCAAGGTCTAACAGCTAATTAGCTGTTACTGAGCATAGAGAATAACCCTAGATGCCTTTATTGTGGTGTTCTGTTACTTTTACAGATCCATACGATTGCATTATGCCTTCTATCTGTTTTTCTTTTATTCACTCATATTGCTTTTTTGCATGTCTTTAAGCTTGAGGGTGTGTTTAAGTATTACCAACTGCAATGAGTTGATGTCAGACTAAAGGTTCATCGTTTGGCGACTTTTGTTGCAAATGGCAGCAAAGCAACATTTCCTGCCCAGTGATGGTCAGTGTACTTACAGAAATCACCTCGCTATTCGACAAGAATTTAAATGCTACAGAAATAACACATTTCTACACACTGACTCTAATCAGGAGGACAAACTTAACTGCTGAAACACGTAAATATGGAAAAGCTACCTCGGACTTCACAGCATATTGTGTTTGTGTAAATACATTAAAATTGTGTATTTTTTTGTGGCATCAACTTTAAAATCATTGCAGGTCTTTGTTTTGTATTTATACATGATAAACTTATAGGGAGCGCGGCTCTCCATAGCTGTGGTGCTGTAGTGAACCGACAATTTTTTTTTACCACAATAACACGTTTTATCCACAAAAAAAACAAACAAAAAAACCCGGAAAAATAAAACATTGTGGTATATGTTGTCAAAGGCAAGCCACCAAAAAGTAAAATAATATGTCAAGATGTTGCTGCAGGCATGAAATGTGACCAGCTTTGGGGTTACTGATCACTACAGAAATGATCAGAAGTTTAAAGCTTCACCTGAACACATTCTATCACTTCCTACTATTCTCTCCAACTATGATGGGAATAATTTTGAAGTAATTAGAATTAATTGATTAATTACACATCTTAGTAAATGCATCTAGGGAATATGTCATGTAAAGATCATCATAGTGCTTAAACAGATGTCATTTGATATTATCAGGAAACCCTCTGACCTGGTTCCTTAAACATTACACAGTTTTAAGTGATTTGCCGGAGCAGACATGGAACTGTGTAGGATGTACTGAATGAGATAATATTTGATTGTCGAATACTATATTATATTAGGAATAGGGAGAGCTGGAGCATGGCACAGCTAGCAGTGATCTCAGCATTGCAATTTAGACTAAGAAATAAATGCAGCCATTGTTCTGATGGAATGATTTTCTAAATTAATTTTTGCTCCCAGATACCAAAATCCGAAAATGCTTCGTAAAACAGCAGATTTATTGAAAATCCAGGTGAAATATAAAACAGCTTAGGAAATGATAAAAAAGCAGCAATGAATCCAGCACATAAGTTTTCCAGAAAAGGCCAAAAGGTAAATTATATGTGATGACAAGATTATTTTGGTAACTATTGAATTATGTTGTGATGCAGGCCATCTAATTCATTCTTCAAGGAGTTGTTGTAGATCATGATGGCTGTAGGGAAAAAAGATTTCCTGTAGCGGTCTGTGTTGCATCCTGCTAAGCTATAAGGCTCTGCTGAATGGGGAGCATGGATTTAGACTGTGCTCCCTGCATGGCAGAGAGAACAACATAGCATCCTACATGCCCTGTTGTCAACTTTTCACTTTCTTTAATATAGAAAGTACTCTTACATCAGTCTGTTTGTTCTATTCGTGTCTCTTTTCTGTCTTCTCAGACCCCCAGACGGTCGTGACAGATGACGACTTGTACTGAGCCAGGTTCTGTTCGAGGTTTCTTCCTGTTAAAGGGGAGTTTTTCCTCTCCACAGTCACTACATGCTTGCTCAATATGAGGAATAAGTGAAGAATTGCTGTGGTTGGAGTCTGCATGATCAGGACACAACCTCGCGTCAAAGACTCAACGAAATCTGCTGGGATTCCATACAAAGAAAACATTTTAATTGATTGGAATGTTTGTACAATTGTATTGAAATGACCTTTGTTGTAAAGTGCCATGAGATGAAATTTGTTGTGTATTGGCGTTATATAAATAAACCTAATTGAATTGTTCTACCAGCTTTAGCCAAAGTCAAGAGCCAATACTGAAAATCCAAAGAGCCACTTGCGGCTCCAGAGCCGTGGGTTGCACACCCCTGATCTAAGGTGAATCCCCCATTTTGCCCAACGATCACTGGAGATAGGCACCCTCCACCCTCCAACGCTGCAAGAATAAGCATGTATAGATGATGGATAGATGCGCAACTCCAAGAAATTCTGCAATTTACCTGACATTCTGTTTGATTAGCCTTTTCTATAATATGCTTCTAGAATGTAGAATAATTGTACTTATAATAATCTTCTAAAATGTGCCACCTACAATCTTTCCCCACATCAATTCCCCTATATCTCACCTCACTTATAATTTGGTTCTTCCCGGCTCTTGTAAAACGCAGCCATATACACGTTTCGCACAGAATGTCAAATGCGTTAAGCACTGCTCGGAAATGAATGGCCCCGGAGCAATGTAGCACCCCCACCATCACCACATGCACACTTTCCCTCAGTAGGGAAATAGCTGACGATCATGCGAAGCCAAGATAGAAATGGATTTGCATGTAAATGCGTTCCTATGTAGCACGTAAATCAAAAATCCGACTGAATTAATGGCAAAACATCTTTTCTTTTTGTTGAGAAGAAAGTCTCTACATGCTTTTGAAAACTTTTTGCTGAAAGTTCCCTTATTTGACTTCATCAGGTATGAGAAGCCTCATTGCAATAATTACTTTTAGCTATGGTATTAAACTGCAAACATATCTACACAGGACAGGAACAAAAAAATTGCCCACACTAAATGCCCCAAGCCATTAGAGAAACAAGGAACAATGAATCAAGTCATTCAATAAAAAATATTAAGCATTTTTGTTAGACATGGTAGAAAAGACCAGCTACTGTAAAATCTGAAAGAACAGAACTGTCAATGTAGCGTCCATCCTCTGTGATGCTAAATGTACAGATGAAACAAATTAAACTGTGACAAGATATCCTGAGATTTGTATGATTTTTTTTAAGATTGACAGCTGTTCTCAAAGGTAGCTGAAAAATATTGTCATTTTTTAGTGAGTATGTTCAGAAGGAACTTTTTTTTTCTTCTCAAAATTAACAGTTGCGTTCACTTGGAAAGGTGCACCAGAGCATTTCACTCTTCAGAGCCAGGCCAAGTTTATATGAGGCCCTAGGCAGAGTTTTATCTGGGGTCCAAATTTCAGTCAACCTTAGTTTGAATGAAAGATTACATTTTCCTGGAGGCTGAAACTGTACAACGCTGGAAAGATATATAGCTAGACTTAAAACAACTACAGTCTGAAACATTTGAGTATGATTAATTGAAAGTTAAAAACAGCTATGTTTCATGGAAAGTTAAGCCACGATTTGCTTTGTGTCTTTTTATAACCAGCCACATTTTTACCTTTTCTGTAAAATATCAAGTGCTTTGAGGTCTCCAGGACACAAGGGGGCCCCAAGTAGCCACACTATCCACTAGTAGCTTGGTTTTCGCATCATGTTTTATGTTTAAATAAAAGAGGAAGATAAAAATAACTGCAGAAGAAACAATTTCAAAGGAGTTCTATGTTTTCCATGTTTTAATTCAAGAACATGTTGACGGTCAACTACATAAATCATTTATGTCATAGTCCTAAAGTAAACTATGAATTAAAATAATATGTTAACTATGCAAATAAAGCTCTGACAAAACTTCTATAATTACATTATATTTACTGATCAACAGCCTGCTCCATTTGAGTCTTCCAGCTTGGTTTTACAACCTACAAGGATTTTCGTCTTTGCCAGGCGCTCAACAGTTTTATTTCCTGAAACTGAAATGTTTTTTCATTGACGTTCAGAATGAATCAGCTGTCATGCACTCGTTCTTCTGCTTTCCAATGAAAAGAAAGAGGAAACTAAACCCTCTGTCATTTTTAACGCAATGTAAGGCTGCAGCACTGATCAAGCTCCTGGCCATGTAAATTACAGATGGAGTAAATAGCATTACATGAATTATACTTCCCAGTGAAAAAATCCTTGGCATTCAGAATTATTTTTTTTGACCCAGCAGTATAATGTTACTGACCGTGGGTCCAAATGAATGCAACACGGTGAATGTGAAATACTTCACTGTAATGTGCGCGGAGCAGAATGGAAGCCCACAATAAAGATTACTTATAATACAAAATGTGAACATTTTAATGGATCTGCCGCACTTGTTTTGCAAACATGGAGAAGGATCAGTTTCTATGCTCCAATTATGCTCCAAACCTCCAGATGATGCAAAGCTGCTGAAACACTGAGTTCCTTTAAATCAAAGCTAAAAACCCATCCGGTTAAAGCTACCCTTCAGTGATCGATTAAAAATAGCTGGAACGTCATAACAGTAGTATGTTTTAATGTACTTTATGTCTTCAATGTTTTATTTTGGTTTTTTATTGCTGTTTTATTATGGCTTCTATTTCCCCCTAATCAACAAAACCCCTTTGAAATGCCTTGAGTTGCCGAAAGTGTGCTACATACTAAATACATTTTCCTTGCCTTGTTCCTGGACAAATATAGGCGGCCAAGATTTTACACAACCAAAACCAAGACTTTGCTTAAGCCCTGAAAACCTAAGAGTAAGTTTAAATCTGACGTGGTGCTGTTTGCAATCATAAGAATATTTTTTTATCACCAAAAACTGGCAGCAAAGCACATTGTGATTGAAAACAGCCTGTGTGGTTTAACCTGAAGCCTTATGTATTTTATAAGCACAAAAAGTAGAGGATTTAAGAAATAGTGCATGGGCTTGTGGGAAACCCCTCTAGCATCTCTCAGCAGGCAGCACCTACTCAACAAAAAGAAACAAGGAACGATTCAGCTTGTAAATTACGGGAGACTAATGTAAGTTAAAAACATGAGACATAAGCACGACTATTAGCATCAGGGATAGTTCCCCAAAACAATCCCGAGTCTGTCAAGGAAGAAATGCTTCTTACCTTTGAACATTACAGAGGAAAACATAAAAACGAAGACAACTTCTTCCGCACCAATAACTTCTTTCTACATCCTTTCTGTTAGGCTCCCACGGCAGCGCCTTTTTTTCTTCACAGAAGTTGCATTCAAAGATCTTCCTTGTGTTTTGTAAACCATATCCTCTCGCTTTGTCTCTGACTATCTTTCTTTTTATTTATTTATTTTTGGTTGTGGCTTCAAACCATTTTCTCCCTGATCCCCCAAAAGCCTGAAAAGCAATATTTTAAGACAAATAACAGAAAAAACAGACTTCCCTCTTTTCACACACATCTCTTGTGTGAGTGGTAAGGAGCAAGAACAAGAAGAAGGGAAAACAAAGACAGATGTCTCTGTTCAATTTATCCTGCAAATGATACACTGTTTATTCTTTTGCACTGATAGTGATAATTGCTGTAATTAAACCCTCAAATTGGTGTTTTATTTCACCAGATCCACTCTGACGAGGAAGAACCCCATAACAGGTAGTTGTGGGGCTTTTTTTGTTGTCAGGGAGCATGGGGGATTGGGATTGGAAAGGAAAAAAAAAAAAAAACATAATGCACATAGCGAAGGTTTGATCATCCTGACTGTAAAGCGCAAGGCACAGCATTGTAAAACATACTGGTGGAAATTTCTCTCTAACTCCTCAAAAAATGGATATCCAGAAGATATCCGACGGGTTTCACGCAGCAGACGTCAGCACCCTGTAAGAAGGAGAGCCGCTTCCCAGAGCTAAGAAGATTGGGGGGGTTAAAGACTAGTGACTGTGAAGGATCCATGCCCCGCTGATGAGGACTTCACAAGTAAGAGGGGCTGAGTCTATGGAGAAAGGAAACTGAAGCAGATCCTGAACTGGGCTTAATAAAGAGTGCTTTCACCTAAAGTCTCCTGTGGAATGTCGTCCAGAGAGCTTGCAGAGTGAAAACTTATCAGCAGGTGAGGCTTTTGCTCTTGATTCATTCACGGAGAAGAGTTATCAACCATTCCAGCCAGAGTGTGCAGAGGATTCACCCCTTGCTTTCAACCTTTAGGATTTCTAAATGGCTGCAGAAGGAGGTGTTTCTCATTCTGTCCTCTGCGACACTGTGACAGGATAATCACGACGACTCATTCATCTTTAAGTTTCACACCACGTTCCTTGGGTAATCTCCGGTTCCAGCGAGTACCCACCAGCGAAGGAAAGGACGCTGCTCGGATTTCAAAGGAAACTCAGATAACATTTTTCAAAAATGACACCTGATGAGAGTCAGCTTTTAGTTTTTTTTTTTCCTTTTATTTGGGTTTGAAAGTGCAGAGAAGTCTGTGGGTGATGGCTGTTGGTCTGATCACTGACTGGTCGACTACCTCCGACTGACTAACCTCATGTGAAGCTACAGATGGGTGCTTAGTGCAGCCAAGCGCTGAAAGCTGAAAAGAGACAAGTACAGATTTTTTTCCTGAACAGGAGCACTGAACCATCCCCTCACGCTACGTGCCACGAACAAACTGATTTCTGAGGGCAGAAATGGGGGCTCTGAGCAAAAACCAAAGCATTTTCAAATCATGGCATTAAAGATTGACATTAGGATCCCTCACAAAACTCAATTCCCGATTCTAACCCCATCTCATGTCACCTGTTTTGTGGGCTTTTCTCAGGCTTTTTTAAACACCTGTATGTAGTCACTAACTAAGTAGTCTTTCAAGGTAACATTTTAGAGCAAATTCTAAAATGGTTTAATCTAGAGCTGGGTATCCATACAAAATTATTCAAGACTTGATTTGATTGTGATTCTCAAGAGTTAGAATCACTTATCACAATTCGACGCAATCCAGTCTATTCCAATTCGATATTGGTATGGTCCAGTATTATTCAATACATTTTTTTTTAGCTGTTACCATTATTATATGGCTATAATGCAATGATGCAACACTGGGTGAGTAACAGTTCACAGGGAAAACTCTATCAACCCTTTCAGAACTTAGCCTTAAAACGGTGGTATGGACTTTTCCTTTCTATTTTAGCCGTAACACAGAGGAGACAATGTAAAAAAAAATCTTTTTCAACAATGCACCATTCTCATCGGAAGAAAGGGACCTCAGCAGCACATATAATGAAACTATATTAGATGTGAGGTAAATTATATAAACTTGATCAAATTCAATAAAAAATACTTTATCCATCCAAGAAGGAAAATAAATGCTGATGTAACTTATTTCATCTTAGTATCTACAAAGAGGCGACAAGTCTGAATAAGCCTCTGACTGATGACTGTTTCATACTTGTCATACTTGCTGTAATGACATTCTTAGAATCCAGGCAAAGGAGACAATATATCATATTTAAATACCTTGGACTACCCCTTAGTTTTTGGCAAGCCCTGCTAACCCACCTCGTTTGCTCTTGTCACCGTTTATATTTCCGTTTATACGTTTTGGTTCCCAAGCATCCCAAGTATTGCTTTTGTCAAATATATATTTACCGATTCTGATCGATGGAAATGTTGATGCCACAGTTACGCATTGTAACAACTGTCAAAAATTAAAAACATAGGAGTAAAAATCTTCCGATTCAGCTGCAAAGCATCCAGAACCAGAGATATCTATCCAAACAGACTAAACTGAAAAGAAGAGATGAAAAGAAGCCCCCAAAAGGACAAAT
Source organism: Apricaphanius iberus (assembly GCA_028564705.1). Lineage (NCBI taxonomy): Eukaryota > Metazoa > Chordata > Actinopteri > Cyprinodontiformes > Aphaniidae > Apricaphanius > Apricaphanius iberus. Next base: position 984,809 of record JAPXFQ010000075.1, on the reverse strand, counting down.
CAGAACAAAAGTGACGGAGCTACTCAAAAATGCTGCCACCATGAGTGATGGAATTTTATTCTAGAACATCTCTAAAAGAGCTTCATTTTCAGCATTCCTTCCTGTTTATTAAATTTTCTCATTACAAGAACCCTTCGAACTATGCTGTTTCATAGATATCATTCACAATAACACAATAAGACAAAACACATGTACAAGACATTATGCCCAGACGTCTCTCAGCATTAGACATCTAATGTAGCTTTCTGCGCCACAGCTCAGTGTTTTCCCCATTTCCCCCCATCTACTTGCCTCCTCCATATGGTTATATCCATCAACTACCTACCCATCAATCAGCCTTGCCGTCACTTTCTTCTCTGTCTGCTCCCTAGGTCGAGCTCATAAAACATCCAAGGCATTATTGTGCATTAGACAATAAAGACATACTGCAGGGAAAATCCATTAGATTCAATAGAGAGAGGTGGCATGAATAGAAATGTCTAAAATTCTAACTAAGAGGATCCATCTTGCTCTTTTGGGCAGAGATGCAACAGGTTATGTGCTGTTTTGCATTTTAACACATGTTGCGGTGACAGTTGACATTCTCAAAGGGTGGTTATTTGCATGTGAAGGTATGCAGGTCTACCCATGTAATAACGCAGGTCAAAACTTTTATGGGACTCTGTCTTCTTGGGAGTGACGGAGGACAGCTCCTGAAAAAAGAATTCTGCCGTCTCATCGGGCACTTCAGAGCAAAGCTTGGCACATATGTTTGTTGGAATTCCATACCTAGATCTGTCCGTGGTTTATGGCCCTCCATGTAGTGTGTGGTAATATTTAGGATTTGGGCTTTTGACATTTTATTCTCACAAAAATCACAATTTTCACAAAAGCCTCACTTTGTCTTCCTCTAGTATAACTTTGTTCTCGAGAAAGCTGTCAGACGCACAACATGCTTATTTCATCATGAAGTTTGTTGTCTTGAAATCCCTTTGGTTTATTGAGTCTGTATAGCCACAAGCAGTTAACATAATAACACTATTCTTTTACCACTGGGAAAATTACAGTAACTGTAAAAGCTACTGCATTAGGCTTGATTTAATTACGTAGATCCTACCCAGTGGGTTCCTAGCAGGCCTGTGGACCGTCAGTGTTAAACATTTATTTATGCAAAAGAGTCAACTGTGCATGCATGTTGTTTCGCAGCTTTACTCTGCCCTTCATGCAGTCCTACTGGGAGCTCCTCAGAAAGCTTGGAGGCTGGTGTTGCTGTTCATTGATGGTTGTACTGTATGAGCCCTTCAGTTACACCCTGTGTCTACTTACTTCCACTTTTAACACTCAATCACCATGCTGGTCTGGTGCTGGCTTTGGAACCAGTGCCACATGGCATTCCGTCTTTTAAATTAGTCAAGTCCAGTTCATTGGTATTGTACTTTTTCAGCAACAAGGCGGTTCAAAGTGCTTTACATGATAAAAATAACATAATATACGGACAAAAAAGGAAACCTTACATTATGGCAGCAGAGTAAAGAAATGAAAATCTGCAAACTAGACTGGAATTAATCTATGTTCCAGTATTTGTTGATCAGAGGCAGCTCTAAAAAGATGGGTTTTTAACTTTGATAAAAACGAACTCAGTGTTTCAGCAGCGTGACCACTTTCTGGGAGTTTGTTCCAGATTAGAAGAGCATAAAAACTGAATGCTGCTTTCGCATTGTTTGACTCTGATCTTGGGGATATAGAGTAGACTTGAACCAGAAGATCTGAGCAGTCTGAAAGGCTAATACAACAGATTTGGTGCCAATTGATTTATGAACTAATAAATGTGTTAATAAAAAAATATTCTCTGAGCTACAGGGAGCCAGTGTATGGACCTTTGAACTGGGGTGATGTGCTCTTTTTTCTAGTTTTAGTAGGATGGCGAGCAGTAAGAACAGTAGATTCTGGATTGAGTACAGCTGTCTGATTGACTTTTTAGGCAGACCTGAGGTTTTCATTTTCTATATCCACTGACTGCGGTAATGATGTTATGTAACTGCAAAAATAATACGTGCCAACAAGAGGATACTAGTATTTATTTTGATTTAATCCAGCCATTTTATAACATGATCAGAAGCAGAATTAAAGGGAACCATATTCTAATGTAAAACTTTATTTTAACCCTTTATATGGCCCTCGTTGAAAAATTTTGGAATTAAATATTTAGTGCACAGAATGTTACTTTTGGCAAGTGTCAAAACTTTTCTTACATTTTTCTTTTTTAATTCTTTTCATATAGAAAATTGCATACATCGAAGTGACCAAATATGATCACTTGCCCTGGACTACTGCCAAAAATATGTATGAGTATATGGGTGGACATGAATAAAACCTTATATAACTTATACAAACATTCATTTAGAATACAATAGTACATTATAATACACTTTAAAATTATCTAGCAAATTGAATATTGTATATTTTATAATGCAATATAAACTATTACATGTATTTTATATTAGGCAATATTGAGAACACACTGGGTATTTCAATACAACAGACTTCCAAATCACTCATGGTGTCAAAAACATAGCCCTAAGAACCCTGGGAAATTAGAACATTAGGTCACTCCCAATATGATCATTAGGCCACTCAAAAAGTTTGAGTTACATATACTCAAAACAAGAATATGTTGCACTAGCTCAACAGATTTGAGTTAGAATAATTTTTTTCAAAATACTGAGTTTCCCTGATAGAAAACTTTATACTTATTGCAATAATGAACTGAGGGAATAAGTGGATTGTACGTATGATTGAATTGAAATGACATTTCTTGTAAAACGTCATGATACTTTTGTTATGAATTGGTGCTATATAAATAAACTGAATTAAATTGACCAATGTAGTCTAACAGGAAAATGCCTTTATGTCCTAAATCATTAGTGGTTTTAGAGATTTAGGGAAATAATCAATTCTCTAAATGACTACAGGGTGTTCAGTAGGCGTCCAACTATAAGCAGCATCCAGAGAATCAATGCTTTCCCAAGCTTTTTTTCAGACGTCATCACTATTGTTTAGGGTACCATTTGAGGTATATGTTCTCATCAGGCTCTCACCTGGGCTCCTAGTAGTAGCTGTGATCAGTCTCAGGTGTCACAGTCTTTTCCAGAGCACAAAAACTATCGCTCAAAATCTTATGACCTTTGTAGGGTGCTGAAATAACATCCCTACTGTCAGGGTTGTAGCAAGCTTTTCAAAAGTGTGGGGGATGGATGTGTTTTTTTTTGTATTAACAATAAAAGCGATAAATACTATGACTGATGGCCAGTAATAGCTGGGTTTGAACTCTCTGCTCCTCTTAACCATTTCACCTTCATCCTTTTCCTCTCTTACCTCTCCCTCACTATGTTCATCGGGTCTGCCTGCTTCTTGTCTGCCTTTTCCTCCATCTTCATCTCCGTCTTCCTCACTCCTGGCCACATCCTCAAACTCGAATCAAAATATATGAAATGAAATAGTGATTTTGATATAAAAACACCAGAGGCACATGTGTACCTGGGATGGAAATAAGCATCCCTCTTCCTTCATAGGCCTCTTAACTTCACTTACAGGATTCCTCTTGAAAAATGTCTAAATCTGTTCCTGCCTATTTCTTTTTCTAAATCTTAATGTTTCTGCGTGATAAAAAAAGACAGTGGTAAACTTGATATCGACATGGGTCTGACAGGACTGACTGCTAAATATTGCTTACGTGCGCCTTGAAAAAGGGAGATATCAAGAAAAACAAAAAAACCCTACAAAGTTATATTTCTGTTGGTATAAATAATGTAAAAAATATAGTTTTCTAACATTAAAATAATATACAATTTTTTTCTTTTTTTGGCATACTTGTTTTAGAACTGTAGCATCATTTCTCATTTTTTTCTCGTCAACATGGAGGTACAATAAAACAATAGATAAGTTTCCCTAAAGTATTCAGTATTCAATCCTCAAAATATCCAATAAACCCACAAATACACTGCTTAACAATGACAATGTGTCCCTCCTTGTCAGTTTACTTTCCTACTGCATAAACAACCGCATTCAGCTAACTGAGCTGCTTAATATTCCAATTAGTCTAAAAACAGAAATATAATACAGAAAACACTCGACTTATCAACAAAACATAAACCGAACATCTTCCCAAACACATATCAAGCCTATTTGAATACCTTAAAGATATAAACCCTCATTCAAAGTACCTGGAAAAGTGAAATGGTAAATCTGCCTCCTCTCCCCTCCGTCTGAACGTGACACCGAGTTTGACTGTGACCGGCTGATGATCGGCTGTTCTGCATTAACTCCCGACTCTTGTGGTGTGTTAGATTTATCGGTCAGCTCGTGCCGAGGGGGTGAGAACTTATGAGCGGCCAGAGAAACAGGGGCGACTTCTGTAAGTAGTTTGTGGAAAACTGCAGAAAAAGTGTGGGGGTTGAACCCCCTAACCGGGAAAAGTGTGGAAGTTAAGACACCCACACCCCCAAAGGTACGACGCCCCTGCCTACTGTATAGACCTTAGTGTCAGAACGTCACACTTTCCATATTTCTCTATTTCTCTTCGTTTTTATTACATTTTACTCTGCTTTCATTTTGAGCCTCGTAGACACAGGTCACCTAATTAGCAACTCGTCTCCTTCCTGATCTTTCAACAATACTTGAAATGTTGTGTAGCACCTGAAGACAGCTCAATTTCTATATTTTAACTATAATCAAAAAGTCAAAGATGCATAGCACCGTATTTTGAAAAGAATGCTCCTGATGTACCTCATTAGTGTGCTACATTAGCAAACAGAGAGCAGTTAGGAGGGGTACTTGGCAAGCCGAAGCACAGATAATGAACAGTTGACTAAAACACTGAAGAAAAAGGTCATGCAATTATTTGGACAGACTTACCAACCGGGATCATCTATTAATTAAATACAGAATGGATAAATTTGGATTTTGTTAGAATAAATGTGCAGCAGATGTCTAAACAGTTAGTGTGCTTTTCTGATGTCTGTGATTGGCTGTAACAAACCAAAATAAGGCTGACCTTCCAGTTTGACTGTGAAACCTTGTTGGAAGGCAGTTATAAGGCAGTTTAAGCTGTATTAGCTGTATCAGTTTAAGAATCTGATACAGCTACAACAGGTATAAGAGGTGGGTGAAATGACAGTTATTACAGAAGCTAACAGAAATGTTTCGGCTGCCACGGATGTTGGCAAGATGCAAGTTGCTCAATACAGGCAACACCCAAAAAGAATCAATGCTCTGTGTGTTGGATAGGCTGTGGGTACCACACTTTCTCCTGGTGGTCTCATTCATTAGCTTTATCAATAAATTAGCTGTAGTCTCTAGTTTGAATAAATGCCTTGTGAGTTGGTTTTCTGTGTAAAAAATTATGTGTTTCTGTTAACGTTTGAAGAGTGGGTGGGGTTAAAAGACAGGATTACAAGTCTATCTCATTAATATTCAAGATTTACAAAGCTGTCGCCTCTGTTTGGCTAACATAAATGCAGCGCTTATGCTGCCTTTCAACAAATTTAACTTAACTTACTTCGCTGTTGGTGTTCCATGGACAAATCCCAACTTTTTCTCAGCTCTTCTTTCTTAAGTAAAAGCTCCAAAGCTGATATGTTATTTCCACAAATAACACAAAACCAAACGTGTGGTTAGCTTCTACTAGCAAAGAGGCGCTCTGCCTCGCTTGACTGCAAAATCAATACAGCCCTCCTGTGGGCGGTTGCAAGCTAAGGTATGCAAGAACATGAAAACTATATTTCTCTGTCACATAGAAGAGACTGGCTTTTACTGACTGACTCATTTTTGCCTTTAATTTTTTATTCTGTGGTTTATGCAAGCAATCTGGATTGGAGTAAAGCATCCACCAGCAACTCGTGAAAGACCAATTGTATTTCAAAAAGGAACACGTATTTCATGATTTCTTAGTGAAGAAAACCTTTAAAACCTAGGATCCAATGCTAAAACAGGCACTGAGGCTAGTGTTTGGGTTGGTAGCTTGTGATATGATGGAATACAATTCTGTTTTTGTAATGACTAATGGTATCATGGGAGCATGGGGTTCAACTAAAGTTTACCTCCTAAACGATTCAGGGGGCTGATGTAGCACAGCGGCATGTTAGTGAGATCCTACATCAGCATGTCTTACCCCTCAACATTGAGTTTTAATATGTGTCTGTTAACTGCTTTCATAAATTCTGAGACCCTGCTGTGGCAAGACAGGTGTCTCCAGTTGAACATGTGTAGGATCAGCTGAAAGTTGAACCTCTAATAAGGGCATAAGGTCAAACTCTTGACTTGTTAATATTTGGCAAAACTGATTTGAAGGACATTTCTGTTCCTACTTCTTTAGGTGTACAGAAGCAGGAAACTTCACATTAAGCTGAGACATGGAATTTTCTGGGTAGTTAGATTTTTTTTTTTTGAGACAGACTGTGCTTTGGAGAGTTAGATTTACATACCATTGACTCATCAACCAGTCATGCTAATTCCTGCCCTCCTTAGGCCATGTCCACACGTAGCCGTTTTTTTTTTAAACGAAGATTTTCCTCTGCTCCTTGAAAAAAAAATCTCCATCCACACGTAACCGGATAAATGCGTTTTTCAGCACATTCATAGACGTGGCAAACCTGTAGGGGGCAGTAGTTCTCCCCAGTCCTATCCGACAAGAGAAACCTTATATCCTCTCTTCAACACGCAGCAGTTATACAGCTTATAAAAGCAAACAAACAAGACGCGCTTTAACAATGGATGATACCAACACAGCGCTGAGGAAATAAACGCTGTTTTCGAGAGTAAACACAGGTCGCACATGTGGTGTTGGAGCATTTTTTGTCGCGGAAAGTGGCGTTACGGCTCTTAAAACTCCATTTTCAACCGTTCACACGTAGATACTGAAAACGGAGAAAACGCAAATCTCCACTTTGGCCGGAGTTTTTAAAAAGCTTCGTTTTTGGTGCTGAAAACCTCCGGCTACGTGTGGATAACAGGCCAAACCGTAGAAAAATATCTCCGTTTTGTGAGATACCCGGCTACGTGTGGACAGGGCCTTAGTTACAGGTGCTCACTCAAAACAAGCAATCGCTGCTTATGTTAACAATGAGAGTAGTCAGTGCTGAAACAATTCCTAGACTCTTAACAACTTTTTGAGCCAAAACATTAAAAAAAATATGTTTTGAGGAACCTTCCATAGAGGTCGGCATTACGACATAGAGTTAACAGATCAGTTGGAATTGCCCGGAAACCAATATGATGAAAACATCACAATGTAAAGACACTGCTTCCTTCCCACTCAGTGTTAATTGGATTGCACTTTATAGACAGATGCATACATGTTGTTAATTAACCTACAGACGTGATTCTTTTGGCTTTAAGGTGCGGGTTATGGGACAAATTTAGAGCATACCTTTTTATTCTTCTTAACTTCTATATTAGAAAATTCAAGTAAAGGAGATTGTCATAGAAAAGTTTATTTGAGAATACAGACATATCTTGTTATGTCACTTAATTTATCCATTAGCCCAAATCTTAGGTAATAGCAGGGAAAAATGTAAAAAAATGTTGAGGTATCATTACAAAGACAATACTGAAGTGGACAAAAGGGCAGAGAAGGTGAAAGCAAATGCTTTAACCGTAGCAATGGCAATGACAAGAACAGAGCATTAACATAGAAAAGAGGGGAGAGAAAAATACAAAAAGAACAGATAAGGTTGCAACAGAGCAAAAGCTGGAAGATAATGTGGTTTTAAAAAAAAGACCGGAATGAAAGGTATAGGGAGAGGGAATTTAAGAGCATCAGGGGCATCTGGCATAAAGGCAGAATAGAAATGAGGGATGAGGAAATCAGATGTTTCTATTCACGGCCTTATCCTTCTGCAGAGTTACAAAGCCAGCAAGGCGAGTGAAAAAAAGATGGAGGATTATGAAGGTAAAGTAAGGGCTGAAACTCAAAAATTATGATAAATGGAAAAGGCACAGACTGAGTGAATGTGAAGACAATATAATAAATAAGTTATGAGATTGATTCTTGGGCTATGGAACGAGAGCTCTAATGCCTGTCAGTTGAATTTTTTTGATAATTGACATCAGAATGAAACGTTTATAATGCTACTGTCATTTATTCTGAGGAGAAAACAAGCATGTCCTTGTATTTGCAACAATTAGATCACATTTACTGGGTGAGGATACTTAATTAGACATAGGGAATATGTAGCAATGCAAGTGAGAATTCTGTTCAGTGAAGTTTATGCTAAGCCTGTAGCAGTGGATCTGCAGGGCATGCCACCACTGGAACCGTCCTACTCTACTTCACCATGGGGACTGCCCCTGGGGAGCCAATTAAGAGTGGCCACTGTACCGCCAGCAGCTGCAGCAGCTGTAGCCCCGAACACCTCCCAGCTACTCATCACTAATGGTGGAATACTGCAGAACTGGCGGGGGGGTGGGGTGGAATGGGGATGGAGCAGAGGGTGTCAGAGGGCAGAAAGAATCAATGAAGACAGTGGTCAGTCTGAAAGCATCAAGGCATTGTGGGGAGCTGAGAGTGCGATGATTGGAGGTGGCAGCGTGACCCCTGGGTAGTGTACTGCCAGACTTATAGTTATAGTAGTTGGGTATGAAGGTTACCGAGAAAGAGGATTGCATATAGTGCTGCAGTAGATACAGAGAGTTTAACGCAGAATCAAAGCTGGATGTGAGGAAAGAAAGGACATTTGTATTCAGTCAGTTTAATTCTTTGTTTTAACACTGATTCTTGGGAACACTGGAAGGGTCAATGTGTGTTTCTTTAAATGGAGCAAGCCACATTTTTAAGGTAAATACATGTGTGGGTTGAGTATGTACGTTGTACCAAGGAAAAACTTGCTGAATCCTATGCCAAACAGCTTTTGGCAGCTTTTGGCAGGAGTGTGATGATGCAAGGTGACACGCCCATATTGGACAAAGACGATTCATCGACATTGGAGAAATTTTCATGCTGAGATCCAAATTAATTCAACAATTGAAAAAAGGTTTTGAAGCCATTTATAACACTTTAGAAATCCAATGAACCACAGTGACAGTCATTATCCACCAAAAAAAACATGTAAATATACTGAACCTTCCCAGGAGTTGCTGGCCGACCAAAGTTACCCCAAGAGCCAAGCGATGAGTCAGCCAATAGGTTACAAATACAACACAACATCCATAGTACCTTGCAAAAGAAGTCATACCCTGAAACCTTTTCACAGATTGACACATTGAAGGTACAAACAGCAAGTTGGTTCATAATAGCCTAAATCAGGAAAAAAAACAGCAAACATTGTTTTTGTATCTGTGGATGAGCTGCAGAGATCCAGTGTTCAGGGTAGAATCTTTGGAAATTAGAGTTTTTAGACGTTAATTTGATTAATCTGTCCTTCTTGGAACACTGGAAAGAAAGAAAAAGGCCCATTTAGAGTTTCCCAGAAGCCAACCAGGGGGCACTAGAGCTTGATGAAAGCCAAATCAAAAGGAAAACATGGTAGAAGCTCCAAAAGACCTGAGACTGGGGCACGGGTTATACTTCTGGTTCAACATTGACCTGAAACATGCAGTCTAAGTTGAAGGGTTTTGACCAGTGGTGTCAAAGTCCAGTCCTTGGGTGTCCTTCAACCTTTATTTGTGTCTTTGGTCCAACACACAAAAGTCCAATGGCTAAATTACCTCCTCAGCCTGCAGTTAAACTATAGTGTTCTACTATGCATCTGGTGTACATCCAAACATATTAATGTGTCAGATTGGTCCAGTGAAAGCCTGGACCTAAATCCAACAAATCCATGACAAACTGTGACAAGACTTAGAAATTGATGCTCCTAGACACTCCGAGTTTGGGCTATTAAAAAAAAAAAGAAATGGGCAAATCATTTAGTCTCTGCACCAATTATGCATTATTATGTTTCGGTGTATTTATAAAACCGCAATAAAATACATCAAAGTTTGTGACTGTAATAATAATATTTAAAGAGGTATGGGTAGTTTTGCCAGGCAGTGTAAATTTGTTTGAACGTGTCAGCAGGCATGTATTCTATGCCAGAAATTTGAAAACATTAAGCTGAGTCGTACACATCATTTTTCATAACTTCCTTGTCAAACACTGCAGAGGATCACTTGGGTGAAGAAAGTAAGAGCAGGCTGTGTAGTGTTTGGATGTATGCAAACAATGTATCTGAATCCAGGGATGTTTTTAATTGGGAGCTTTGAGATAAAAAATACACATATATGTATCCTTATATGATATAGCCTCCCTGCCGGGGTTGTGATGTTTATTAATTCCAAAATACACTTATATGTTCCTTCTTTCAGACAAATCAAATCCCTTCTTATCCTTTTCTTTTACCAGCCATTTGCTAAAAACAACCTCAGAGTAAGGCAAAGAGAACAAAAATTCTGTTTAGCAGTAAAAAGGTAGGCATTTACCTCAACGATTCCTATATTTCTATGATTATGCAATGCAAACCCCCTTTTATCTCGTCGAGCCGTGAGCATAAAGGTCGGGAGCTGTGCCCGTTCTCTTGTACATTTTCAAAACTGCCTGGAAATGCGGCTGCTCGTTGGAAAACTCTGACAGCCATGTCGAGCCCATGTGACAACAGGTTCATATCCCGCCACAGTGGCTGTCACACGTGGGTTCGTCGGTAGGAAGAACAACTAGACAATAGGCAGCCGTGCTGGGACACCTGCACCGAATTAAACGTCTAAATGGAAATGTGGAACACAGTCTGAACCGCCAGTCACTGTACCTGCTTTCAATGTTAAATCATTTATTTTGGAAAGTGTTCAAAATATATTAAGTGCAAAATGCTTCTTTTTTAATGAGGTAAAAATGCTTGGAACCAGCTACTCAATCTGAATGCCAAAGGTCTTTAATATTTAGGAAGGAATTTAATCTTAAAGAAAGCAGGAAAACAAGAGCTATCAAGTACAAAACAAGACAATGTTCAGGCCAGGGTCAAGGCTGCTCAAATGGCAGTTTCTGCTGTCAGAATCCCAAAACACTATAATTCTCCTGTCAGTAAACCCACGTCTTAGTGCTGTGCTTCTTTATTGTGTGGGACGTCCTTAATTCCAGAGTAAATATCAACTAAAGATTAGCATTTATCTTCTCTCCCTTCTGAACAAGAAGGTATCTTATCACTCCTTGCATACACGTCTCAGTTTCATAATCAAACCCCAATAACAGAAGGTTAAAGGAGGAGCGGATATTCTCCGGCCAATCGTCCCTCTGCTTCAGCGGTTTGTTTAGATTGAAAGTCACCTTTCCAGATGCTCAGATGCCAGCTCTTCTTCCACCCACTCACAAAAAAAAATATGTGAAAAAAACAAAAAAACAACACATACACACACAATGTACCAATCCACACATATTTTCCTCCCACTCTGTGCAGAGCGAGAAACCTTTTGGCAGTTTATATCTTTCAAAAGGTATTTAGATGGCACTTTGAGGGATGTTCATGTACAAAAACAGTGCGATGAGTACTTCACAACTGCTTATCTTGCTGAGGGATTCAGTTTTAAGACTCGGATGCACATGATTCCATGACCTGTAACTACATTTCTTTAGCTCCCAGGTGTTCCCCATTGGCCAGGTTTCTGTGAAATGATTCTCTTTTTTCAGTTCTCTTCATAATACATCAACAGCTTTTGTTTGGAGACTTAGCTTTTTGACAACTTGCCTTTCATATAACATAATTGCTAAAGCTTTTCAGATGTTCCCACTACAGAAGCCCTCACTCAGCTCTAACATTTAGTGCCATTAAATACTGACCATGCTTTACCTCAGGAAGAAAAGCTTGGGTTTAGAGGAGGAGGTTCAATGTCACTCTATAAAAACACTGAACAAGGAAGAAAATCCCAAAACAACATGATAGTCCTGGACGTTTTGAGTACAAATACATGTACAGACGTTCGAAGAGGTAAACCCAAAAATTCCTTCCCTCAGTAATTCCTCCAGATCTTTTGGGGGACTCCTAAGGTGTTGTCAAATGAGATGTTAACATATATACCCTCCTGCAAGGCCTGGAGTCTTTTCACACTGCAGCATGCTCAGAAAATAGCGGACACCCAGAAGACATCTTGATTCAGATGCCTGAACCATCACTTATAACCAGGATCATTCTCTTTTGTCCAAGATCAATCTATAATGACCATAGGGGAGTATTGAAATGTAGCTAAAAAGCTTTGCAGTTCACCATTAAAGACCAGGCTAGCACCCCATAACTGATGTTAAGGTCCTGTATCCTATGCAATCCTACCGCCCCATAACACGTCATAGGAAACTGAGATGTTTGAGAAAAGTATAATTCCAAACTTCAGGAAGGAGCAGTCTCTCTTTTTTTTGTTTGAGGATCCACCACTGAATCTTCACTTTAACATGGTGGAGGGGATTGACAAACCCTATAATCCCAGTTGAATTTTAATCTAGTTTTTCGGGGATTTGGCCCAGGTAGCGCTTCCAATGTCAAACTGGATTTGTGGAGTGCCAGAGTAAGAGTGGTATAAAGATATTGATGAAGGAACACCAAACTAATAGACACACTTTAACAGATTGTGGCTCTCCCCTGAGGCTAGCCGCCAGGCTCGCTTCAGAAGTCAGAGGGGAGGACTCTCTACTAAGTAATTGGTGGTTGAGCTGTGCTTTTGGAGCTTTGGTGTGCTCAGCCTAAAAGTGAAACTGGATGCCATTTCACAATGAGACCCCCACTGGAGGATGGAGAGGTGAAAGTCAAGGGCTGTGTGAGGAGATGAGGAAGAGAGGCCTAGACATTAGGCCTTGCGGACAAATAACGCCTACATAAGAAAGTTAATTGTAGGAAAGAAGAAGCAGGTGATCGTAGTTGTGGTATTCCATTTTCCTTGATGATTCTCCACTGTATACAAGGCACCCTTTACAATTTTTAATTAAACATGTGACTTCTGTGTTAAATCATGTCTCCCTGCCAGTGACTGCTATCCGTGGTTACTGTTTCTACATTATCCAGGAAGGGACTTGGCCCCAACCTCCAAGTGGGTAAAGACAGACAACAGAAATGTAAATTGTGCCTTAATAAGTCATAAGATCACTTCTTTGAAGTTCTCAACAATAATTGCAAATACTTTCAAGAAGCTATGGTTGCTATCAAAGAGTTCTACCTGAATATTTATGTCATACATTAAAAAAAGCGTATAGTACAAGTTTTGTATAGTAGCCCTTTCAGCAGGGAGGTCAGCCAACAAGTGAAAAAAAGATTATAGTTGACTTGCTGGGAAAGAAAGCTCTGGATACTGCAGTCCCCCTCTGCACAGGTCTGATAAATGTATGTGGCAGATCAGAGGGAATGGAGAAAGGGATACCAATCTTTCCTTTACTGCCTCTTTGTCTACTGCCCGCTCACATAACAGACATTAATCAACGTGGAAAGAATTGTTTTCTCCCTACTGCATGGCACAAAAAATAAAAACTCATCTGCGTCTGGGGCGAAGGGAACGGTAATGTTGCGTGACATTCTCTTCATATCGCCGAGCTAGAGGTCACCTCCCGTTACTGAGGAAAAAAAAATAAAAATAAAAAAGGGGAAGGGGAAGGGGAAAAAAATAACGCTCCATCTCTCACCTGTTCTCCCTTTCTGGCTGCATTTATCAATCTGCACTCTGCTCTTGTCCTTTCATCTATAAACGCCTTTTGTTTGACACACATGGACGCAGTGTAGCTAGGACACCTGCTGCTATTTTTTGCATTGGGACAAATAGAAAAGCATACTTTAAATTACTGACGAACATCATCCATTCCATAATTACTATACGAAAATAAATAGTACTATGTGTGAGTCATAAAGTAATATGAAGAGGCAAATGCCCGGCATGCCCCGCTGGAGTTGTAATTGCTCCTCAGTTTTGACACCACAGAACAAACATTTCTGCTGGCTAAAATGACACGTTGCAATTAACTTGATAAGAGCAGGATTAGCGAGACAAGGACTTAATTTACAAAAAAGGTACTATATGTCATTTCCAAATTAAGTTGAGTGCTGTGTTTAACGTATAAAGCCTCAAAACACTCAAGTTAACTTCAAGTCCAAGGCCATTTTTTGCAAAGCATTGCTTATGTTTGCATGAGCTGCAGTTATTTTTTCACAAATGAAATGACTCATATTAGACTGATAAAATATGGCATTCATACTCTCTTAACGCCACCACCCATCGCTTGTGTGAATTACTGACATCTCTTGCTAAAATTACCCTGGAACGCCACATCTTTACGGAAATGTTAAAGGATGGAAATCATCTTCAACAATGGTACCAAGAAAAAAAAAAAGGCGGTCTAGAAGCAGCAATTAGGTTTGTAACGTCTTTCTGGCGAGGTAGAGCTTTTTCTCTATATATTTTTTGGCTGTATTTACCCAGAAAGCCCTGTATTTTATTCCACTTCCTGCTTTTGGAGCAGAATCGCCCCGCTTGGCACTGGAGTCCATTTTAGCTGAGCAGAGACCTATATTTAAAGCGGACCAGAGTTGCATCTTTTTGGTGTGCTTTAGAGTTTGATTGTACATTCACACCTCCACATACAAACTAGATATTTTGGGGAATATTAATTACATTTAATTAAAGTGGACGAAAGAGGGCTGGTGTGAATGCACCTTGGAATTAGTTGGTCAAAGCCAGTAAGTGGAAAATAAGAATGCAAAACAAAGAGACAAATGTGAATCTTGATGACGACTGCCCAATAGCTCTTGCCTTTTGATCCTTGAACCTTTCCCTGAGATGGAAGTTCAATCAATACCGGGACAGCTTTATGTCTATCTGCACTGCAGGTGAAACCACAGAGCAAATCCAGGAAGGCAATGAGTGGAGGGAGGACACTGACAAAGCAAGACAGTTGACTGACAGGTTGAGAGCAGGCTCTCAGCGGTGGAAATGATTCAAGTCAAGTGCAGTGCTCAGAACTGCACCTCAGAATAGAGCCAAGCAAACAGTGACTACATATCACCATGACCAACCAGTGCAAACACAACATTATGCGGCTCTCAATAAAAGAAAGCGAGGGGAAAGAAAACAGTATTGTATTTTAGGACAGCGAAGAATGTTAATCAGGAGCAAGCGGACATGCAAACAAATCAAGGTTCTGGTATGAAATCTCTTGTGGTTGAGAAATTTCTCCAGGTGGGGCTTGTTTGTTTAGCAGCGCCTAGATGCAGCTTTAATTACTTTCTAGCAACCACCTCTAAACAGGCTGAGCTCTCTATCTGCACATCTGTGTAAAGTCTTAAATGTAATGTAACCTCTGCAGCTTTGCCTTATCTGTTCTAACTGAATTTGTCTGCATCTGTAATTTAAAACTGAGGGGGGGGCTTGTTTTAGTTACTGTAATACAAGCAGACCTGTAATTTTATCAATACAGAAGCAATCTAGTCTGAAAACATAAACAACCAAGGAATATTTTTGACACACCAATGCTTCCCCATTGCAGATAGGGAGACAGTTAACTATAACCGACCTCAGATTACGGGGTGGCCATCAATAAACCCCAAATAGGACAAGACCATTTGTACAGAGGACAGCAGTTATGATTATCCTGACTGAATAATTTGGAGGAAGACAGATTTGTGCAATCATGAAAGCTTCATGTTTTCAGCAGAGATGATAAACTGGTTTAACTGAGGACACTTTAAGAGGTTCAGTTTAGTCTGGTGTCAAATTAGGCGGGAATTCTCCGTATTTAGGACATGTGTTAGGTGTCAGATCAAATTTATTTGGATAATGGACCATTTAGTCCTCCGGCACAAACAAATAAGGAGATGAAATATCATGTTCCTCCTGGTAATATTTGTCAGGAAGAAATTCTACACATTGCTTTGCAATTTTAAGTAGGATATTTTGGGTGAAACAATCTGTTTCTAACCTCGACGCCAGACTCTTAGCTCACCCACGTACAGTGGCCATTGGTGGTCAATAATCTGCCCAATGAGGAAACATCAGCCAACAAGTGGAAGAGGAGAAAAAGGAGAGCATGTTGAAAGGATGAAATTGTGGAGGACGGGCAACCGAGTGATTTGTCTTACCACAGGCCGTGGGATAAGCCACTTGGTTTCCCACATTACAGTTATCATCGCAGACAGATAACAGGCTTCTTTCACTCTGTGAGTCCAGGATGATGGTGGATGGGCCTTCACTGTGCCACCACCGTTATGAATGATCCACTTGCACTTTTCTCCACCGTAATCAATCACGTTTACAGCCAGTTTGAGTTATTGCTTTCACTTGACTCCCTGTGAGCAGATATTGACCTTAACTGGTTCTTCGGGAACAACTGCACACCTGATACGAAATGGACCCTGAGCAACAGATAACGCCAAATGAAGCATAATCTACACCTTCAAACCCTCTGTGGTGGTTTAGGGTATGATATCGACCCTAAGTGGATCAAACAAACAGTGTAAAGCTGAAAGGTAGCTAAAAATATGTAAGAACAATCCATCTAAATGTTGTTAGCCCAAAAAAGCAGTGGAGTGTAAGGCAATGGTTTTATAACTCTGCAGCTGAGAGGTATGGGGCAGCTTTAAAGAAGCCCCAAATGGGACAGTCACCTGGATGCACTTCTGAATAACCCATTTCCATGGTGAAATGACTGATGGCATGGGATAAGATGGCAGCAGTACGAAGTGGAACAGTACAAAAGGGAAAGTAGTGGCAGTGAGGCTATCTCCATTTCTGCTCCAGTGGGGCTATCTTCATTGCTATAGCATCCCAAAGGCCCTAGGGAGGAACTATAAGTGTGTCAAGGCTCCTGCATGCTGGAGGATGGAGGCTGGGGTATCAAACACTCCATACCTCCACTCTCTGCAGATCTCCCTCTACCCAAATTTCCAACCAAACATTCTTCAGCCACCCTCCTGCTTTGCAAGATATTTCTTTGCTTCACTTAGTTCATTTCCACCTGACACCACAGCATGTGTCCCATCCCTCCTGTTTGGGGCACAGATGCTGCACACAGGGATGACTTTTAGGCACCTTAATGGTACTAACGGGAGGGGGGTGATGATGATGGATGCTAGGTCTGTCAGTCATCAAAGGCCTGACACAGATGTGTCAGACAAAGATGCGATCTCTGAAGTTTGCTTGCGCTGTGTGAAGTTTCTTTCCGCTAGCAGAACATGAGGGGGTGTTTGCATATGTGTGCATGTGGATTTTTATAATACGAAATAGGAACACGAGCAGCTGGAGGTTTCTGTCTGTCAAGCTCCTTGAGTAAACCTTCATTTTCACGTCCTGACACAGAACTTCAAACTGAGAAAATTCAAGCCTCTGCTGAAGCAGTAAATCACATTTTTCCCCTATGCATCCTAGTACTTTTTGATGACAAAAATGCCTCTTCAGAGTATAATTACACCAACAAATCTGAAGTCCTGAAGATTAGCGTTAAAACATATTAAATTTTTAAAAATAAAATTCATATACTGTCTTAATCCCATGGGTAGCTTCTTCTGTCAATCAGATGGGGAGGAAAAATAAACAAAAGCTGAGGAAGAAATTTCTCTGCTTGCTTCCTGCAAGAGTTCTTACTAGAGGAAATTGCATTTAAATATTTGAAAGCAAAACAACAATGGAAAGCTTTCTGAATGACATTCAGTGGAAACTCAAACAAAAAACAACAACTATATTAGCAGCACTAGTGACATGTTGAAAGTAAAATGACCCATTATGTGCTCTTTTAAAATGGAAAGAAACTAGACAGGAATGTTCTTATGGAAGAGTGCTGGTACCTCTAAGTGTGAGGAAATGACACATTAATACTTTGTATTTCATAATTCTATTTCAGATATTATCCCTGGCTTTCAAAGTTTATCTGCAGATAAAAGCACTGTGTCATGTTTCAATCATATCTTGGAAAATGTTCCATAATTTGTTAAAGATTTCACCAAGCATGCAACGTGTGTTGGGGAAGATAACAGTTTTTACTGCTTCATATTCGCAGGAAACATGTTCTTATTTAAGTTTAATAAACAGAACAATGCATTGTGTAGTAATCTTAAGCTCCTGCATGAGCTTAATTTGGAAACAGCACATTCAACAACCACTTCAGATCTAAGGTGGGTGGCAGGGAATGTTAGCCGAGGGATAAGGAGTGGGTGGTGGGATACATTCATAATGTTGCTCCTGCCAGTGTTTTCTTCTGCTTCCGAAAAACCCATCTGGGTTGGGTAAAGTAAAATAGGTGGTGGATTTTCAAAGCATCCGTCATGCATAATATAGGACACTTTGTTTATTAATGGCGGGCACTCCCACTGGAGACTGAAATACTTGACGTAGCCCCCCACCTCCCGAGTCTCGCTGCTTTAATATTTTACGGCTAAATAATTAAAGAAGGCTTACATCAGCGCAGCTTCTGAAAAGCTTGTCCCCCTCTCTCCTGTGTCTACAAAGCAAAGGCGTTGCCCACGCTGTGATGGTCTTCCACTGATGTACCCATAATGCTTTCATGTGTCAGGAGAGACAGTGGATGGGGACGATAGAAGATCCCCCCACACATGGCAGTGTCACCACTGTTGCCTCCTGCGAGCTCTGAGTCAAACCTCAGTACCTTCTCAAGGAGTTTAGTCTGCACGGGGAAATAGTTTGACATTTAAACTGAAGAAATTTTTTTGAATATACACTCACTGGCAACTTCGTTAGGTACACCTAATTAGAATTTTTTTTCTACCCTAAAGTATGTTATTCCTGCTTTGCATCTAGATAGGATAAAGTTTAAACTGAACCTTAGAATGAGAAAGTAAATGGGAGCACGGTGGTGCAGCTGGTAGCACAGCTCACCTCACAGCTAGAAGGTCCTGGATTCGATTCCTGCCGGGGACGCTGTGGGTGCTGAGGGTGTGTTTGATCCTCCATATCATCAGCACCCACACCCTGGGTGGGGTTGGCAAAAGGGCCTTTCTGTGTGGAGTTTGCATGTTCTCCCCGTGTTCACTTGAGTAGTTAATGTGAGCTACTCCCACAAAAACATGTATCAGTTCTGGGCTATATACTGCCCCCTCCTGGCTGACCGAGGCGCCTGAGGGGTTGGAGAGGATCCAGCTGGAATAGTGTGATCCTTCCACACGCTACGTCCAGCTGGGGGAACCCCACCCCCTCGGGTGACAAAATGGGCCTGTTCACTCCTCAAGTAGGAAGGAGGCTTGAGCTCAGTGCGGGGCCCTCCTACGGTCAGCAGAGGGAAGGCAATGCCCAGGACTGTACTTAGGTAGGAACACTGGGGTGATAATAATGGGAAAAAAATCGTGGGATGAAAAAAAAAAAAAAAAAAATTGAGAAAGTAAGAGGATTGAAGTGACTTTAAACGTAGTATGGATTGAGTATTTCACAACCTGTTTATCTACTAGTAATTTCTCACACATCTGTCTTTCATGCTTACCATAAACGTTTCAATAAAGAAAAAAGACAGAGGAATAAAGAACACTTGTGTGGGACAAAAATGCAGACTTCGCACAACAAGCCATAGAGGAATTGGCAAACTGGTTTGAGATGTGTAATGCCAATAATTCATGGAATGACTCTATTGGCTGTTATAGCATTAGTAAACAGTTAAAGGGGAATAACACAATGTCAACAAACACAATGTCCTAGCAGGATGGACTATATAGACATATGTCAGCACATCATCCCTCTACAAAGATTGGACTGACCCTGAAGACCTGATTACAATCTTCCCAATGTAAACCAGTTCTCTGCAAGCAGGCATGGAGGACTGGTATGGAGAGAGAGAGTAGAGTAAAGCTAGTGAAAATAAGAAGTGATAGGGTAATACCATATGATGTTCTTGTCTGGGTGGGTTGGGATAAAGCGCCTAGGCAAAACTGCTGTTCCTTATTGATCAACAAGCTCTATTAAATTCTCAAAACGACAGATGGAAAAGCACTGATTCTCCCTTTTTTCAAAGGTTCAGCCTACTGGTAGTTTGTAGTAGTAGGTGCGTTTCCACTATCGGAACTTCAGCGTAATTACAATGGAACATCCCGATACCCGCATGTTTGCACGTCATCACACCAGGCCGACAGGGTCATTTTCAAGGCCACTGTAGGAACCAACAGATAACCTGAATAGGGAAATGCAAAGAAAATGCTGTTTTTCTGCTGCTGCTGCTTTTACTCTGATCAGTGATGCTACTTTCTGCTGGAACAATGTCTGCACCTGATTAGTTAAGAGAGCCGATTGTGTGTGGAGACACGGCGGCTGAGAGGAGCGAGCAAAGAGATTACAGAAAAGAGCTGCTCAAAATACCCTAACCTGAAGTGGCACACTTTTGGGTTCTTAGTAGCATTGCTTAAACACCAACGCCTACTTGAGTACTTTTGCTGATCATGTCCATTACTTAATGACTACATTGTGACAACATTCGGATGGCTACTTCAACAGTTCTGCAATAGTTTTCAAAGCTCAAAATGATCTGAAACTTGTTCCTTGAACATGCTTAATGTTTAATCAGTGTCCCCCATTGACTTTTAAAATCACCAGATAATCAAGCCAGAAGAGGAAGCCAAGATTTTCATCACAGATTTGCAGTTGACAAATCTGCAGCAACAGCATGATGCTACCATAACAACAATTACGGAAAACCAAAGGGACATTTTCTGGAAAACCTTGTCCAATCTCATACACAAATAATGAAGCTAATTTACAAAGTTAAAACGGTTAAAACGTAATGATAGTTTATCTTTTGGATCACATTACTTACTAGCTTTAGCATGTTTCAACAGTATTTAGGATTGACCAACATACTTGTATGTAGTGAAATGAAGAATTGCATTTCTTCACCAAAATGTTTAAAAAGAACATTGCTAGACTTTGATTTGGTTTGCAGCATGATACATCTGATATTTAGGCAACCATAATGTTAGGGCTTATGTTTCTGTATGCTTTGAGTTCAGTTTTTATGATTGAATCCAGTCAACACTGCATTATATAAAACAATGTCCCTTCTATTGAGTTGAAGACAGAGCAGCACTTAAATATGGCTTCTTCACTTCATTTTCTTAGGGCAGCAGAACGATGTAAGTTTTGTGGTCAGCTGGTTCCTCAGCTCGATGTCATGTTTTCATTTTTTATGGGATTCTACAGTTTTCTAAACTGTCTGTGCAAAAGTAACTTTTTTGTACCACAAATTTTAAATAAAAGTTTTGAAATTTAACTGAGTATAAACTTAAAATAGCGTTTACTTTTTAGTAACTTTTTTGTACTCTGCACCTCACAAAACCTGAAAATAACGAATTCATTGCGATGCCAATTCGCTTCCTGAGGCAGAAGAACTGAACTGCAAAGAAAGGAAAAATGCTCTTTTTGTTTTCTCCGTCCAACCAGTTCCTTGTTTTTAAATGGAAAAACAATGAATGGGTGTCTGGGTAAAATATGTTCATATGGTCCCTGCGGCGCTATATGACACTTTATTTAGTGATTGTGCTCCAACGTGCAAGATTGAGATGGGCAAGCCATTTTCCGTGGCAGGCATGGAAAAAGTGCTCGCTAGCTAAACTGGCTGCATGCAAAAGACACTAGCGTTGAAATGTGTGCTGATATGTGTTGACTGTCCTGTGCTTTATGTCCCAACAATGGGGTTTTACTGCACACTTTAAATTTGTGCACTACCACCATGCAATTTTATTTGTAACAGTTTCTAATCTGTATATAGTGCAGAACAAAAGCAGGCGCTTATCTGCAGGAAGTAATACATTCCCTCCAATTCATACCGGTGTACACACATTTAATCATGTTACAACCACAAATTTATTAGTATTTTTCACATTGCTCATTACATTAAGGAGAAAGTAGAAACGCAAATTAGAGTACCATGAGATATATTTCTATCAGCCCCCCTTACTCTGATACCCCTAAATGAAATCCAGTGAAATAAACCACATTGTAAATATAGTTAGCCTGCAAGATGTTTGATCTGAAACACTAAAAGTGACTATAAGCCCACCATATCCCACCTTTTCTCAACTCACCACCAATCATGGAAGGAAAAGTGGGTGTAGACAATGAATAGAGGGATGGATGGATTGATGACACCATCTCCACAGTGAGGCATCGTGGTGGCAGCATTGTACTGTGAGGATGCTTTCCCTTAATCTGATGAGCATTGATGGAAGAATGGATGGAGCAATACATTCAATACTGGAAATACCTATTAGAGGCTGGAAGAGGCAGAAAATGGGGGTGGGCTGTTAACCGTCTGATGACTCAAAACATCCAGATTTAAATCCTATGCAATCATAATCTAAGAGAGAATTAAAGGTCGGCTTCAGTTTAATATTTCAGACAAAAGTAAAAAGCGTAATGCTTATAATTGGTACACTATAAAAATGAAAAGTGTTTTTGGCAGACTATACACTGGATTGCGCAATGCTGCCCTCCACTGTCATTTGTTCGCATTCACTCTAAAAGACATGCTTGGTTTGCACTGCTACAGAGGTTTTAATTATTGCACCATTATTGTCAAAAGTAACTAGGAGCCAATTTCATAAAAATCGGCAGAACTCGTTAACTAAAATAGCCAATCTCCGATCACTGAAAAATCTGAAAATATTGTCCCGATCCGATCTCAAAATCAGGGCATCTCTAATTTCAAATCCAGATTTAGTGTGGCATCAGTTAAATTGGGCCAGCTTTTGGCAACTATGGACCAATCAAATACATTTTTTCGTTTGTTTTTTATTTTTTTTTTGGGAGAAATTGCCTGTACAAAATCAAAAGGCTGGGAGGCTCAAAACTTAAGTGGCTCATCTTATCTGATGGCCCAATTTACCTGATGTCACTCCTATGTCCAACTGACAATCTATGGCCTGACTTGAAAAACAAGGTTATTCATGGGCACTCTTTGTCCAGCCTGACTGACCTTGAGCTATAAACCTTCGTGCTATTCGATCACTTAAAATCCCTGTGAGATTCGAAGCTCGTCTTTGTTGTAACATGAGAAATGATAAAATGGTTCATTCAGAATGAAAGAATTTGCAAAGCACGGTAAAAAGAGGACAGCGTTAGTAACATGAGCTACTACTACTAAAAATACCCATTACCCATTATCAAGGAGAATCCTACTGTAACTGACTGAAAAAAAGGAAAAAGTCTGACCAAACAGAAGAATTTGCTTCCTTTGTTTCTTCTTGGCTATAGATTCCTGTCAGGGACTCCTGGTTTTTATATGTTTTGTTTGTTGGCTGTTCTAATACTCAGGTGTAAATCAATAGGTTGGAGGGGGAGGTGTTGTTCATGTGATTGCATGACAGAAAATGTCAAACCGGAGGGCTTATCTTAACTGTCCAGAACACCTGAGGTGTCGGTCCTGCTTTTCATGCGTACTTGAGTACGTGCAGCCGCGCGCCTTGGACTTTGTGTGGAGGAAGAATCATGAATACTAATGGGGCTCGCTGAAAGAGAAGGGTTGTGACTCGACTCTCAAAGGAGAGCGCTCAACAGCTCTCCCCCCTCAACATCCTGACACGCACACGCTGCACCTGACCTCCCTTCTCTTTGCAGCCCAGAGATAAAGTGGTGATTATCAAACATACCAGGTCATTATTAGCACAAGAAAAAAAAGAAATAAAAAATACGGGCTGTTGATGAAAGACATGAACAGGCTGGAACGTTTCCAGCAAAGCATGAAACCTCTGGACCCCCCCTTGGAGGAGGAAGGGGTTGGGTCACTGCTTGACCAGGATTCGGTGGTTGGATGGGTGTGGGCAGCAGCTGAACTCATCAGAATTCATGAACGGCCAGGCCAAACAAACAACATCACACAGAGGGACTACAGACGACGACTGTTCTGTGGGAAGGAATGGAAACGTGGCGGGCAAAAGTCTGGATTTTTACAAGAAGAAACAACACAAACAAAAACGGTAATGACATTTTTGACAATGTTAAAGCGTCCAAAAAACAAAAAAAATATGAGCTTTGTGTTTTCAGACGGAAGGTAGCGTAAGTGGAATAATGACAAAGAACATAGTGAAAATAAATAAGCAGGAACAGAAAGGAGAAAAAGACTCACTGTGGGCGTAATATTGGCACTTAAACTAAAAGTCATGAAAAATTATCCACTTCAGTTAAGAAAAGCTAAGAAATCAATAGCAGACACAACAGGGAGCTGAAGTTATACTGAGAAGGGAAAATATATGAAACACGATCCCACCAATTACTTTAAGGCTAGAACATGGTGGGTTATCATCATTAGCGAATGTCGAGGGAAAAGATCTGGCTGGCGCACCTAGCCCGCAAACACCATCTTTGCCTGCAGGTTTGTCCATTATCTGATTGTATGTAAACACACAATTAAAACCATATAAAGTTGAAATAATATGCTGCTGAGGATGATACAGAACATATTGTTTGTAATGGACAAGTCTACTTTGAGACAATAGAATTCAGTAATGTAAAAGTATAATTTTACAGAATTATATTTCTTACATAAAACAAGAAAAAGTACGGTGTTTTCAGGACTATAAGCCGCTATTTTTTTCCCATGTTTTGAACCATGCGGCCTACAATACTTATGGCTACCTTGATCTATGGATTGTACAGGTTACATCCTTCACCGAAGGATACTGGGCCTTTAAGAACTGGAAAAGAGAGGAGGAGGAAGTTTACGCAACAAATGAAAGCAAAATTTGAACAGACAGACATTACAAGAGCATAACAGTTAGCGAACAACAAGTTTCCATGCACAAACCGTCGTTATGGAAAACAAATGAATACATATGATGCTGCTTTTAAGTTCAAGGCAGTCGATCTGGCTTTTAAAGAAGGAAATAGAGCGGCTTCACGTACTATTGGGAGCAGTGTCAAGCTTTCAGAGGTAATAAAAGCATAAGGCATATGACCCAAACGTGAAGTCTTTCTTGAAGATTGGCTGAACACTCAGAAAAAGGAAGGCCAAGGTGTTTCCAAAGTGTTGAAAAGTCAATAAAATCAAAGCTTCACCAAACACCGATAACTTTCCTGACATTCCCCTCTGCACAAACCCTTACATAGGGTAATTAAATGTTAAACCACCTGCTGCTTTTAATGGGGTTCAGCTTGTTTTTATACACATTTGTGTTTTTTTGCTAAAATAGGTTGTCGTGGTTTATAATCAGGTGCGCTTTATTGTCTAGAAATTATGATACCTGTTCTTATTTCCCAACATGAGACTAGCCTACAATGGTGAATGGTGCAGCCTAAATAAACCAAATCACTGCTGCAAGTTATACCCAGGTGACGCGTTGTAATTATATCATGGTTCAGATGCTAAAATATTTCTGCTTGAGGTAGCCTCTGCAAAGATGTCTTTATGTTTTCACAAGTAGAGCAAGAGTGACTCCGACCTGCCGTTTCCTCTGACACTAATTATGATGGGCAGGCCAGCCCTGAATCTGATTAATCTGGAAATTTAGCCCTTAGCAAATCATGGAGATGTTTTAACCTTGGGAGCTTCCTTTTT
This sequence comes from Apricaphanius iberus, assembly GCA_028564705.1. Lineage (NCBI taxonomy): Eukaryota > Metazoa > Chordata > Actinopteri > Cyprinodontiformes > Aphaniidae > Apricaphanius > Apricaphanius iberus. The sequence continues at coordinate 959,356 of JAPXFQ010000075.1, read as the reverse complement.
TAATGCATTCATGCTTCTGTGTGGATTATAATGCCTACATACATAACATCCACCAAGAAAGTACAAATGGAAAAAGTCTGCCCAATGCCAAGGACGAAGCGATCCACCCAGCAGTAAAATCTCTTACAAGCGCCTCATGTGAAAACATCAAAGTCATCTTAAAATATAATTATGTTTTTTGTTTTTTTATCCCTTTAGTCCTATGTGTTTCAGTGTTCAGGTATGAATTAGCTTACACATCTAACACTTTCTTTTTCTTTATTCCCTAGGCCAAAGGCATGAAACACGAGCGCGACTATATGCATTTGTGAAGCGTGCAGACACAGGCACGATGTGATCCATAGCAACCGTTACAGGCATGCAGTTGATGCTAAGGATTAATTACACATTTGCAGAAGCTGGGGCGAAGCTTGTTTGTTTTACTGTAGATGGTGGCGTGAAAAATATTCATACCTCTTGAAGTTCCCCACATGCAGCTATGCTATTCTTTAAGGTACCTTAATGGGGTTGTTAGTCGGTGTAAAGTGGATGGAAAAGAAGCAGTAAACGTGGGCCCTAATTTATCAACCGTATTTTGTGTGTAGGAACAATTTTACGCACTGTGTTGTATTTATGAACTTGTACTTGTGCGTAGAAATATTCATACATGTACAGTAAGTACAGCTCTGACTGTGCGTACATACAGGATCTAATGTTAGAACAGGGGGAACTGCAACACTAAAACAGTTACACTTTGACAGAATATTTCTCTCATCACTTTATCACCTTCGTTAAGGAGCTCATGTATCCGTCGTCTGTCTTTAAGCAAAATAACAAAAGGTAAAAAGGATTTGGATAAAATTTTCAAGAAATGTGTTATGGAATAAATTATTTATATGGGATTGATCATGGCGATCCTATGAATCACAATCCGGAGGGGGTGGGGGGTTGCGAGTTGCCTTGAGGAGGTTCGGTGCCCTCCATGTGCTCTTTTTACATATTACATCAAGCGTTTCAGTTTAAATAGATGTTGTTAAACTCAAAGGTTTACAACCTGTATTGTGGGAATTAAATGGTCGCTCTTATTGGTGCAGCATGTTGTCGCCGTCTCCATGCGGACTGATGGCAGCCAAAGCAGTTTCTCCAATTATTCTGGGAACACAAGTGTCAAATGTGATGATCTGTGTACTCCCGGCAGAAAATCTGGCCTAGCTGCTTTTTTTGTATTCAGAAAGAATACAATAAAACCATCAGACCATTTTCCAAGAGGAACCTCTCCACTGTCCCAAGAGCATTTACTGCCTCTGTCACTTTCTACCAGGCAGTGTTCTTTTTTTGTTGGTTTCCCCCTGAGCTGTTAGAACCAAACAGCAATGTTCAGGACAAATTTAACTTATCTAATTTGTTCGAAGAATTTAAATATTTCCACAGAAGTCAATAAAAGCAACTGAAACAATTATTTGCCGCATATTTATATGTCTGCAGCACGAATATAACTGCCGCGTGCCTGGGGAGGGGAGACATGACGCCGCTAGAGAACCCGCTAATAACAGATGGCAAAATCTATCAGTGTTCATATAAATTTGTGTTAACTATGACAATTTTCAGGAAGTCTGTTCGTCATTACTTTTTTTTTGCCTCCAATTATGTTTCACCTCGATCTCGGTGTCACTGAAATTCCTTTTTCACACTCTATGCCATAATTTTCGGGAACAACACAAGGACGTCCGGCATCGGTCAGAGGATTCAGTATTACCAAATTGAGTTAATTTAGGCAGTTTCTGTATGCAAATGACGATAACGTGCACCAGAACCTAGGTACGCACATGTGCAATTTATCAACTGCTGATTACGGTTGATCATGTATTCGAGTGGCCACCGCACATTTGATAAATCAGCCTTTTTGCTCTTCGTATAAAGATTCTAAATTTAATTTGTAGGATAAAATGTAGGACAGTTTCTACGAATATTTGATAAATGAGAGCCTTGTTTTTTACAGAAAGGTGGCAAGCCTTGCACGATAGCTCAGGCTCAGTTATATAAAACTAGGGATGCACCGATACGTTACTGGTATGGGTTTATTGGCCCTGATACCGTCAAATGTACATGTATCAGTTAGAGCTAAGCGATACCATGGAGCATTACTTAATACGTCGTAAATCTGCAATAAATTCACTTTACCTTTTAGTTTTATGGTGATTTTCATTTTTACATCTGTTCATTTGTCTTAGTTATGGTTAGTTAATATAATATGGTGCTTTTAGTTTCTTCAAGAAAGGTATAAGGTATAAAATTGATTAATTCTGCAATAGTATTGGATCGGTATTGGGCATCAACAGACACAAAGCTCAGGCATCGGTATCGGGACTGAAAAAGTTGGATTGTGCACCCCTTGATCACCAATAAAGAACTCTGCACCTTGCTTCTGCGTCTGGGTCCATACCTCCATGCACACAGCCTGACCTATCCTGCCAGTTTAAATGGACAGCCATGTCTTGGTAGGTTTGCTGTTGTGTTTCTATTACTGGAGGATGGAAATAGCACTGATCCACAGGCAGTTTGAAGATCTGAATATTGTTTTAGAACCTAACTTTGCTTAAGCTTCTCCAAAACTCTCTCCCCAACCTATCTTCTATGCTCCTTGGCCTTTGTGATGCTCTCTAACTTTCAGAACAGCTGCCTTTATGCTGAGATTAAATTAAACACAGTCTGACTCTTATTTACTAATCAGATCATTTATAAAGGCAGTTGTTTGCACTGGAATTTATTTAGGCAAATCAGGATATGTGATCGAATGCCATTTCTATTTGTGAAAACAATTTTTCGAATAGTTTTCACAAATAGAAATGGGATTGTGCTTTTTTCCTAATCATATTCATATAAAATCTCTTTAAAACCCATCAAAGCTTTGCAGTAAACACATTACATCAACTCTCAATGTGATTGCTTGTTTTACAATAAAAAATCTTTTAACATAATAGAAGTGCTTTGATGCAACGGTCATCTGTAATAGAACCTCACACGGCATTTTAATATACGCCTTGCAACAAGAACCCTCATCATTCTACTCACTGATAGAAAAAGAAAGGGTAAAGCTGATAATGAGAGTCATGCGTACATTTGTGCGACTTATCACCAAACAGACAGCTCAGTCAAATGTCACACCTCAGTGGTCAGGAATCTCTAATTAGCTGTAATCAGAACAATATGGGCGAGACTGCGAGCATCTGAGCGATCTGTCAGAAAACTGCTTTGAATACTGATGCTGAAATATTTTTGCCATCTCTAAGAGCTGAACTGAGCTGTGTTTAAACCATGAAACACATAGAAGGAGCTGTTATTAGATAGTTCTTTTTAAATCTCTCATTCACCTGTTTTTTTTTTTATTCTACCATGAATAAATACCTTTCTGAATCTTTTTTTTCAAAAAAAAAAAACAATGCTTTTGCACCTATGTTTCAGGAGGTGGAAGTCTCTCAGAAGAGTAGGCAAGTGGAAAACGACAGAATTACGAGTCTTACTTAATAAAATTCATGACATGTAACATCTCGCCTTTGATTGGCTAACAACAATGCAACTCTTATGCTGCCTCTGAACAAATAAGCAACTTACCTCTACTTTCCGCCGGAAGCGGCATTTAAGTCAAAGGGACCATTTCCAGCGGGCATGAAGCAGAGGGAATCGGATGTGTATTAGAAGCGTTGTGTCGTGGCCCTCTCCTAAATTTACATGATGGTTCTATTTAATAAACCCTACGCTTCTGAAATGCGTCAGGGTGAGCAGTTTAGATTTGACTAGATAGAAAATCAGGCGTGGGACCAATGTTAAATACCCGGGAGGTTTACAATAAAAGACAAAGGCAGATTTTCGATTGCTTTTTTCTACGAAAAAACCCAACAAAAAACAAAAAAACTACTACCTGTGTGTTGGAAATCAGTCGGTCTGTGGGTCTAATGTTTTGATTTTTATCATGGATGACAAGAATTTAATCCTTTAAGTGGAGAATCACCCAATTTATATGATACCAGTGATCATTTTTAGGACAACCTGAAAATGAGAAGGCATGGATAATAATATCTGCAGTTCTAGGAGTTGATTGTGATGCTACTTTAGCTACTTATGAACATAGAATTGCTTCCCCCCCAGCATACTACCCTTAAGTTACGTTATTGCAGTTCTCGTGGGATTTCATGATCTCCTGGGATCGGCTAGGTGGAGCACTTTCATGAGTGATACGTGTCTAAAACGCTCTTGGGAGGAAGGGACGTGCTGCTGATTTGACAACTAAAACATGTCTATTACATTACGCATCGTACTTCACTGGTGGTGTTCCAAAGATTTTAACTTTTCCTGATTTGCTTGTTTTCCCGACTATTTGCTTTCTGGGGCGAATGGAGACAACTTGAGTTGAAGAAAATTTTCACGTCTAGCATGTATTGCATACGCCACCAGTGTTGCCACAGTTACTTTGAAATAGTAATCTGATTACTGACTACAGATTACTCCCTCCAAAAGTAACTTATCTACTTTACCGATTACTTTATTTTAAAAGTAACTATGATAGATTACAAGTTACTTTATTAGTTACTTTCAGCAGCTGCTAGTAATACTTCTCTCTGCCTCAACATAAAAAGAATGACCAGTTTTGCCAATACTCACTTTATTGGAAGTGCATTTTAACAGTAAGGCTGGAATGCTTTTTAACCTCACGTTGATACCAGCAAAAAGCTGTGTCTTGTGCAAGTACTTGCTTGGGTACTGCACGTATTGCTGCAGGGTTCCACTAGGGGGCAGAGTAAAGAACTTAGACTCAGGTCGGACTTGTAGGGTAGAAACCAAACAGATATGGCGAACACAAAGGAGATAATCAGCTGTTTAATTTTACGGCTATTGTTACTTGTTTTCCTGCCTCTTTTGACGCCGTTACCTAATATATCTTTTTGCTTAAGAAAATGACAACAATAGTAAGGTCCAGTGGCATACTTACTAATTACTTAAAAAGTGGTCATATTAGGTGTAACACACTACTAAGTAACTCATTACCAGCATTATTCAAAGTGACTGATCATATTACAAAAAAAAGATGTGTGCAGGAAGTAATTCAAGGCTGTTCCATTTCTTTGAGATTTACCATCGGGTATAATTATTTGCCCTAGCATTACCCACCAAACAAGGTGTAGATTTTGCTTCTGCCACCACTGAAATTATACACACAGCCAGATAACATGTAAAGATCTAAAAGGAGACCTTTGTAGAATCCTTTGCTGAAAAAGACTTGAAGACGGTTCAAGTAAAGATGTTCTCGCAACATGCTGTGAAAAAGGGGCTATAGTTGGCGCATTAATGTAACTACCACATAAATGCCAAGATGGAAGTTCTTTCAGGAGAATGTGGCATGGTTCGATTGATTAGCTCTACTTATTATTGCTAAACGCATGCACCACACTGGATATATTCACGAAGCATAATGATTGCAACATATATGTTGTTCCAGTCTGCTGTTATTCTGCCTGTGTTTATTCATAAATGGGTGGGCGTGTACTACCAAGTGAGCACAGCATGGCTCTCCAGGAGCTTATCCAGACAGAGGCAGCCTCATAATCACACAGTGGGATGAAAACGATAGATAAGGACAGAGCTTTGAATGTTATAGACTTGATATAAAAAAATTCTTTATTTGGTTCAGGGCCATGATTACAGCTTAAGCTAATCATAGCTGCTGCTTTGACTGCAAATGTTACAAAAATGTCATTTACCTACTACAACACAGACAAATAGATATAAGATGGCACCATATAGTTGTAGGGTATAGAAAATTAGTGAAGGTTTCCTCTCCATTCTTGGGACCAGTTGAGAAACTGGCTACTGGAAATGTTGTGAAGTGAGTGGGCTCTTATCAGTGAGTGGGGTATTAGCACTTGTAATATGCTGCGCCACTTGGCTGACAATATGTGGAGTGCTGGCATTTCAGACAAGGACAGGCTGAAATGGAGGTATTTATGACGGTGACTGTATTTGACTCTCCACACGACAGGGGCGTTTCGAATGCGGCGTGTGCTGTCTTGTAGTAGATAATGAAAATGTTGGGTGCGTTGCTACCGAAAACAACACAAATGAACCGAGAAGCAGCAGCGTTTGCTGTGTAGGAGTACATTACTAACTGCTACGGTAAATGCCAGGAAGAAAAAACAATAAGAACAGCTATTCATTATTTCAATCTTAGTTCAGCTTTCCTACTTAGATATACTTTATCTGCATGAGTGTATACAAGAGAAGAAAGACAGGATGCCGTAGCAGAAGCTAAATTTGCTATGGAAACATAGCTGCCCACTTTTGTTCACAAAGCAAACATCTCTCTTGCAAGCTAATTTTTTTCAAACAATCATAAATCCACAGAGACAACTGAAAAGTAATTTATGATGTTGATTATGTCAATTTAAATAGCCGAGCAATTCTGGGCGTTAGAGCTTCAATCCAATTATGCATGGTAGATGAAAGAGAAAATGGAGAGGAGACAGTGGTAAGGGTTGTCATTTTAAAAAGTCCAACAGCTTGAAATAGTACTGTATAGATTGTTGTGTAACTCTTTCACTTTGTATATCGTTTTTAAAATGTGTTGTTTTATGTTTAAATAAAATATTTCAACCAATCACTCAACCAACCAACCAACCAACTGATCAATTCTGAATGCTTTTAAGATGCAAACTTTTCTGAATTAATAAAGTGCAATAATAAAATGTTCTTCAGCACAGAAAAGACAAGTTAAATCATGTAAACAGCAGGATAACAGACACAAAGCCTGCAAAAGGATCCCAAGTCTTTTCAATCTAGTCTATTATGAGGACTTTTTTAGAGTTTACAGCAGACGTAGAATCCAATCCGGTGAACTAACTACAACATCTGTATATCTGTAATAGCTTCTGAATTTAATTGACCAATTGCTTCAAAAGTCAGATTGGTGTAGACTTTGTGTAAAAATTGGAACTAAATTGACTGTCAGCACAGTAAATCTTAAATGTAAAACATCATCATGGTTTAGAGATCTGGTGAGGCATGACATCCCAACTAACGTTTTACTCAAAATAGCTATATTAGAGATTTACCTCATTGCTGCAGTCATATACTTATGTGAATGGGTATCAATGAGTGAATGATTGATTGTATTGTAAAGATTTTTCAAAAAACAAGTGCAGGCCGTTTCATCATGTGTTTGATTTAACTCGATAACAGACAGTAAACCACATTTGTAAGCTCAGGACTATTTCAGATGTGGAACACATGTGTATATGTCACTTGTGTAACGCAGTCCTGAGCCCGGGGGGATGGAAGTTGTGATCTGAACACATCTACAGAGACTGATTTTAGCCTACTGTCTACTGACGTTTTGCGCTGTGTCGGTGAATCTGACAACCTAGTGATTACAGATACAAGAGAGGGAGAGGTAGACACTGCAAGTTAGAAGAATATACATGATGTGGAGACTCACAAAGTGAATTTCAATTGAGCACCATGAACATGCTGAGGAATCAATACATAATATCAGCGTCTCCTGTCAGCAAGGTTGTAAAGAAGTGCAGAGAAAGGAAAAAAAACAAAAAGCAGAGAAAAAGCACGAGTTGGTAAACATCAAAGCGATCGTCAGTGTGAAACCCTGCCTTGTCCCTGACAGCTTAGGCTATGAAAAGCACAGCAACTGATGCGCCAGAGCCACTGAGGCAAAGACGTATGCTGTAGAAAGTGGGACAAAATATGGTGTGCTCAGCCAATTATCTATAGATTTTTCTCAGTATAGGAAGAACCCTAACAAGCATCATGTGACACCTGCCGTCTTCAAGCCCAGTTCTACAGCAGTCCTTCTTTCCTGCAACCATTATTCATATACAGTTACACTGCTAGGAGTGATTACATGGATTTAAATCTGCTATGGTTCCATAAAAACCCCTGGGCTCAAGTTGGACTGAACTTGAAAGGCAAGTAACAGAACCCAACCAGCATGTTGGCTAGCGGGACCTGGTGGGAAAAGCCCAGAAGGGAACAGGCTCTGGAAACGTCATCCAGCATGTCAGAGCCATGAGCCAAGAGACAAGCCTATACAGGAAGCAGAGCCAAGGCGACTGCTTGTTCTAGCTTCGGGGTGGCATGTCATTGTTTCCAAAGCCACAACCGTTTCAACGGTTCATTTGGTCATCAATGGCTTTTTGGGAACAAGAAAATTAACTCGGCCAAGTTCATATCTTCCATGTCATCTACACGCATATGTGCTTTTCATTGTTGTGTTGTGAAATAACTGTGGCTGAACAAAATCACCAAAGAGAGCAGATAAAAAAAGGTCTTACCATGGCCCCCACGTGTCACGAAGGGCATCCGGTTGATGGCAATGGGCACAGTGCCATGCTTGTTGTGGAAATGGTGGACATGGTGGGTGGTACTGAGGGAGGAGGAGACTCGAGCAGCTACAGCTGGACATGGGAATACCAGCAATGCCAGGGAGAGCACCAACCTAAAAAGTAAGGCCGGGCTGGCCCACACCACAGGTGATGCTGCAACTTGCCTGGGCACCAGTAGCAACCCTCCGTCTACCTCCACTTCCACCTGCTGCTCCATGGGGGCGGGGCCTGAAAGGAAGGGCAGGCCTCTCCCCCTCATGCGACACAAACAGGAAGTGAGCATCTCAAAGGAATCCAGGGCCCATGATCCCCAGCCTACAAGCCCGGGATTGGAAAAAACAAATATAAAGGAACAGAAAAGTATAAGCCAAAAAAGGGAGGGGGGAGGAAAAAAAGGAAAAGCAGATCCTTGCTTGAAAATCCCAAAAATGACTGGAAATGAAAATCAGTGAAGAAAAAAACAAAATACAAGATCCTTTTTAAGATGAAAGACCCCAAAAATCTCCAGAAGTCAAATATTGATATCCAGATGCTTCTTGATCCCTTAAAATCAATTTACTACCTTAAAACAGCTAACGTAACCTGTTAAATGTAACGTTCAAAACAGAATCCCAGCCTACAAGTATAAAGTTAACAGACACAAGACTCCATCTTAGATACTTGACTGCAATGATCTTTCAGTCAATTGTTCTTGATGATTCCCATTGCCTTCGGGGAGATCTTCAGAGGTTTTCTCCTCCCACAATCCAAGCATACCATCTCTGCTTAGCCTGTCCGACACAACTTATGGCACCGGGACGAGAAAACACGTCTAAATGAAACCAGAGTGTAAAATAAACATGAGCAGACAATGGTGCCACGATGAAAGAGCTTCCAAATCCAGTTCTGGGGGCTTTGAATCCTTGAGGGAGCTGTGAACCCTTTCAGTCAGGAGGCGAGAGAAGGAAAACCCCAAACTAAAAAATAAAATTAAGCACTCCAGGGCAGAGGAGGAATCTGGAGACAGAGCAAAAACAGCTGGCTATTTCCAAGTGCGCCGCTGAAATCCTTTCCCTCTATTCTGACAGAATAAATCAATATGGGTCATAGAATGCTGAGCGGCACCAAGAAAACAGCTTAACAGGATTAAACCATAACCAGAGCACTAGAGTGCCTGGCATTCAGTTCATTTCAACAATCTTCCCATCCTAGGACTGATAAACAAGATCCGTCCTACTTGTGCTCGCTCTTCCCGCTTTGAGAATCCCACTGCCGAGCCGCTTCAAAGACTGCTTTCCAAGGTGGGAAACCGATAGGAAACAGTTACTCTTCCCTTTGACGGAGCTCCGATATGGGGAGCTGCTGCTGCTGGGTCGCTCAGACAGTCTGATGGGAATGCTGCTGCTGCCGCTGCTGCCTTTGCTGTGAAATTCATGCTAATTGAATCAGAAGCTGCAGCAACGAGCACATCCTTCCTGCCCGCGCAGTTCTCCCATCTCCTTTTCCTCCGATCGAGTCAGCCAGGGCGCCCCCCCCACTCTTCTTTCCACCCCAAACTGCATGCACCTCTGTACTTGACGAGGCAAAGAGCAAAAATATAGCTACAGAAGCAAAAACAGTTACAAAAAAACAGATAAAGAACCTACAAAATGAGTCAGAAGTGGAGCCGTGAAAGATGGATAAGGTGGACAGATTTAGATCCTTTGAAGGCAAACACCACTGTGATACACAGGGCAGCGTAGAGATGGTGAGAGAGTGTGTTTGGTTGTCTGGCTGAAGCGGTGAGGAAAAAAGTGAGAGAGAAGGAGAGGGGGAGTGGGAGGGGAATGAGTGGAGAGACATGAAGGAGAAGAGGAGACATGCTGAAATGATGGAGGAATCATACGGGTGTTTGTTTAGTACCATGGCTAAACGCATTCTACAGAGCTAGAGATTTTCAAACTGATCAATCTACTGTGAGCATGAATACGTCTTAAAGGTTCTGAGGAAGCTGCTCTTTTTAAAACGCCCAGGTATACTAGATATAAACTGATCAGAACTCTGTCACTAATTTCCAATCTCTAACTTACTTACAGGTTTAATCTGTCTAAACCCATTTTAGCTGATTTCCGTTTCTCTTAGAGAGCCGTAATTTATAATAAGAACAAAATTGCCAATTTCAGCCTTCCTGTCACAAATAATTAGTTTTCTGAGCATGGAAAATGTTTCTACCTGATTTTAAAAAAAAAAGTGTACTTCTGTATATGGAAGTAGTGATGCAGAGTAAACAGGAATGGCGCCAGAACCTTTCCCTGTGGAGCCCAATGGTTGCTCTCCACCATCTCTGGAAAACAATTCCCCAGACCTGTGGTTGCCTGTGATCCAGAAAAAGAAGATGTGAACGTCAACACGCATGGTGTTGAGCTTGTTCTGGGATTAAAGGGTACGGTTTCAGATGCCAGTACATATGCTTGAGAAAACCAGGAACATAACCCGTACATATACACCCTGTATAACCGGTGTAAGAGGGCACGTACAGCATGGTATCATTAACCTCCAGCTGTTCTTATATGCGAACTGAGGAGGGTCAAGCGTGTGTTCTACCAGTGGTCATTGCAGGCGTTTTTGTAGTCAAGCAACCATCTCTCCAATCCAGGTCACACTTCAACCTTTAATTTTCAAGTACAAGTACAAGTTCATGTCACATACGTAGGATTAGTCCAAGTCGTGTCACTGGGTCATACAGTCCAAGTCTGAGTCCAAGTCACACAAAAATTCTTCCAGTCCAAGTCAAGTCATTCCCACCTAAGAGCAAGTCAGTAACAAGAGAGCAGTGTGTAGATATTAAGACTAGAATAATGGCAACCATACATGTTTTAAACAATTTAAGCAATAAAACAATTTAAAAAACATGGGTTTTGGCATGTTTAGAATTTTGTGACAGTTTTTGGCAGTTAAATGCAGACTTACGAATCAAATTAGGATGATATTATATTATCCATCACAGCATCCATAACAAAGATAGTTAATTTTAGCTACCTGGCAGCGTGGTGTGTTGCGCTGCATAAAAAGAAGGAATGTTTTCTAAAGCAAACAAAACGAAAACTCTTTCTCCTTTCATAAGTTCTCATCTCAGTGCTCTTTTCATGTCTTTTACAACATAAACGTTAACACCAAAGCATCTCCCACATCTTTCTGTGTACTATTTACTCTTCAGAAAACCTGATGCATGGAGATGACAAGAGGAGATGAAGAACGAGTTCCAATCATTCTCCTCGTTAAATCTGAAAAATGATCAAATGTAGGGGAAATTGGTGCGAAAGGATGCCGTCAACAGAGAAAGCAAGAATGAGGCGGAATAAGTGAAACAGAAGGGGCAATTGTGTAAGAGATAAATCAGGGTTGATAAAGATCGTATTTGGGACAGAACCTCAGTGCGGGAGACAAGAAGCAAGAAAAATGGCCAAACGAGAGAAAAGGCAGGAGACGTCCTCTGCACTGATGGAGACAGCGTAGCCTGAGCTATTATTCATGTACTCTCATGCTCGCGCACACAACAGCAAAACTCGCTCACGCCCGTCAGCCAGGTGGGAGTGTCCCGTGGGAGACAAGAGATGCTGTGCTTGCTGATAGAAGAGGGGAAAAGCCGCCCACGGTGAACAGGACAAGAGTTCTGATCTGGCAGGAAGACTGAAGAGAGTGCGTGTCTATATGTTATTCTTTGGTGGCATGAAAAACATTGCATGTATTTATTTATTTATTTGAGAGGGACATTGCAATTAAACATAGTACAAAACAAGCTTGTAACTGATGCGGTGCAAAAAATTTTATAGCTAGAGCTAATTTTCAACTTCAGTCCCTGATTTGGCCTTTCTAGATTAAAACTTTAAGTTTCACCCTAAAAACTTACCTATATACAGTACAAAATATAAATCATTACATACACAAACTCAGTGCTATTTACAAATGGGTACATTCTTGTTTGGATTTCAGCCAAGACTTGACTTGAGAAGTGAACATTTTAAACTCATTCATGGTTTTAAGTTCAGTGGGTAAATAATTCAATTCAATTCAATTCAGTTTATTTATATAGCGCCATTTCACAACAGATGTCATCTCAAGGCACTTTACAGAAAGAGTTATTACAATACAATGTTTAGTGTAGAAATTACAGAACCACAGAAGATTGCGTCGTGGAATTCTCAGCAATCCCTCATACTGAGCAAGCATGCAGCGACAGTGGGAAGGAAAAACTCCCTTTTAACAGGAAGAAACCTCCGGCAGAACCAGGCTCAGCACAAGCGGTTATCTGCCGCGACCGTCTGTGGCTTGGAGAATACATAACAGAGACACAGAAAGAGCAATAGAACTGATGCAGAAGTTTGTTGCAGGACGTGGAGAATTTTCTCACTGCAATGCCATCTTAGTCAGGGTCGTCAACAGGGCTAATCCGGAGCACTACTATAATAGAAACAGGTTATGCTTGAATTGACAGCACATCATGCAGTTGGGGAGAAGTAGGAGAGAAAGTAGGAACAGACCCTAATAATGTCCTCCAACAGCCTAGCCTAAAGCAGCATAGCTACTAACATTAACCTGTCTCCTAGCTACTAGGAGACCTGGCTACCAACACTCTGTCTGAGTCCTCCTGATCGAGGCTCAGCCCGTGGACGGTGTAGGGCCGGTAACGTAAAAAAAGACGGACCTTATCTTTATTCTATTTTCGTTTTTTATATTGTGACTATGTTTCCTTCAGAGGGCAGTATGTGGACTGGGAACTCATTATGTGAAAAAGAAAAAAGAAAAAACCCAGAGAGGTCTATCAACACCTGCTGCAGCGTTCCCCTACGGCACAGAAGAAACAAGTAAAGAAAAAACACACATACACACGCAGGTGAACAATCAGTCCTCACATGCATGCATGCATAATAACTGCAACACACACACACACACACACACACACACACACACACAGTAGCTGTCGTGTCAGCGCAACTGCTGTATGATGCAACGACTTACACCTCAAAGGGTAAAAAGCTACCAGCTTCAGACACTTAAGCATTCTGCCATTGAAATTACAGACTCCGAAAATCCTTCAGGGAAAGTAGGGTCATAGATGGAGAAGGTGGGCTTAGTTGACTGACAGATGGGGGATCAAAGCCTGTCATTTACACTCTAATCCCGAGGAAACATTCTTATGATATACACCTAATTAATTAGAATTCAGACATCTTTCGAAGTCGAGAAGCCAGGATGGGGATTTTTTTCTTATTTTCATATTATGAGCATTATTGGTGAATGTAAAGTTAATGTATGGACGTGTTAAGAAGGTGCCACCTTTGAAGTCACTCAAAAGAAGGGGCTTGGCGCGAAAGCAAGACCTGCATTTCTTTCTGTTGGAAAACAGGAAAAGTTTCATCTCTTTTAGTGAGCTCAGACGAAGACAGAACAGCACAAAAAGCAAGTCATCAATTTTTAACGCCAGCCTCCCATTTATACTCAGAAACTTTCTCCTATACTTAGGCCTCGATGTTGGCTGCTTATGTAAGACACAGCAGGAAAACTTGTCTTAGAATTAGCGGATAAACATAGTTATTTTTTATCATGGTGAATACATCGGCCAGTATTTCAAGCTCATTTTAACCCATTCACACGAAACCACCTCTAATCCGACTGATTAGCTCATTTTAAATCATGATTTTATTCAAGAAATATGAAAAATATTCAAGAAATGCGGAATGCATATTCCTGTAAGTTTTATATCCTGGAGACATGTTATTGGTTCCTCCTGTGCATTTGTGATGTTTTATAACGCTTTTCAGAAAAGGCTAAAAGGTTGTGACTCACAAACCCTCATCCTGAGCCAACTCTGTAGTTATGCTGCTATAGGCTTAGACTTTTTGAGGGCAGACTGACCACTTTTCTTCACTTCTCTTCTACTACTCTCCACTTGCTTTGTACACTGTTATTTCAACTGTTAACTACGTTTCTCCTCTGTTTTTTTCTCTCCATAGAAGCTACACCTTCCTCCGCTCCTGTTATCAACTTCATATTTCTTTTAAAATCAAGAGTACTTACATGAGTTCTTTTGTTTTTTTTGTTTATCTACTTCGTCTTCTCAAACCCCCAGTAGGTCATGGCAGATGGCCGCTTGCACTGACTCAGGTTCTTCTAGAGGTTTGTTCCTGTTACAGATGAATTTTTTTCTGATCTACAGTGGCAAAAGAATTTGCTCCCCAGTTCAGTCTAGCAATACTCCATTGTAGCCTCAACAGGGCTACCGCTGGCTCGGCTAACTGTAGGTCCGGCAAATCACAGCGCTTTATGTTTATAGAGAAATGTGCAGGCTTAGGAGCATTAAAGCAGAGCAGATTTTTTTTCTTTAATTTTACGATTATGGCAGAGCTGTTACACAGCAAAACAACGAAGATGGTGGAAGCTCAGGAACGGCACTCGTGTGAGAATTGAGCAGATAGAAGAACTTAAGTGCTTTGTTTCGAAAAATGACTTATTTGCGTATTTGCCGGGAGGTGTGTGGCGGACTGCCACATTGAGTGATTCTGTCACTATAAAGCATCATGTATTTCGTTGCTCTGACTGGTCCCAGGATTGTCCAATTGTGTGCAGAGACAGTTTGAAAGACAACTGTAGGACTGAGCTATGTCTATGGCTCCTGGCCAGACATACACAGACAGACAGATCTAGGATGACTTGCCAGGCTACAGTTTTTCCCAAACTGATCTGCTACATGGTCTCTAAGAATGAGGGTGAATGTGAAGTCAATGACACAATGCAGGTGACGGTCTACTGTTGCCACATGTTCGTCTAGGAGGAGGAAATGTAGGAAATCAATGACCCATTGCTATCTTCTGAGTCTTCTTGGATTGAAAACTTTCAAACTAATTTGTTTGTAGGATTGAATTGAATATCCTGGCACTATATATATCAATATAATGAATTGAATTTCATACAGTGAGAAATCAATGTTTGGGTACTGCGTTCATCTTGTAATAATTTTCATGTTAAAAGATAGCTCTATTCTTTCTGACAAAAAGAGGCAAAGTTGTGGATTGTTTTATCTGCAGGGCTTGAATTTAATATCTCAGAGAAGAAAGTGACCGTCAATTTCCTACCTTTTCCTTTGCTAATAAGGAAAACAAAAGCTTAATGCTTGGAATTCTTGCATTTGCATTGTTTATAAATATATATATATATATAAATATATGTAGTTCGTGGCCTTACCAGTATGCTTCCAATATGGAATATTACCAGTATGCTTCCAATATAAATAGTATATATATATATATATATATATATATATATATATATATATATATATATATATATATATATATTTAGTATATAGATATATATCTATATAATTATATGATTATATGATATTATATGATATCCACCCTCCTTGATTTCAACCATCAGCTCAACCAAAGCTTAATACTTAAACTTTAGTTTCATTAGGCAAGGCAATTTTATTTGTATAGCACACTTTCAACACATGCAATCCAAGGTGCTTTACAGGATTAAAATTGGAACACAGCATAAATTAATTTGATGATTAAAATAAAAGAAGGCATTTACAATAACACAATATTCAAGACAATACAACAATGCAATGACAATCAGGTAAAAACACAGTTTTTTATTCACTAATTGATCTTAGTTCTTAATAAAAAATAATAAAAAAACCAACAAAGCATTTACAGTAATCTAGAGAATAATTACTGTGAAAATTAGAAATAAGCAAATAAAAACAGTTACTCATAGGCAAGTCTAAATAGGGAAGTTTTAATTTTAGACTTCATTGTCTTCATTGTCTCTGCAGTTTTGCATTCTTCCAGTAGTTTGTCCAGATATGAGGAGTAAAGAAACTGAAAGCTGCTTGTCCTTGTTTGGTTCTGGTTCTGGAGATGATCAGTAAACTAGAGCTGGAGGACCTGAGTAATCTGGATGGTTTGTACCATTATAGCAGATCTCTAATGTACTAAGGTGCTAATCCATTCAATGATTTATAAACTAAAAAAAGCACTTTGAAGTCTATTCTCTGAGCTACAGGGAGTCAGTGGAAGGACTTTAGAACTGGGGTAATGTGTTCTACTTTCCGGGTTCTAGTGAGAACACAAGCAGCAGTGTTCTGGATCAGCTGTAGCTGTCTGATTTTTTTTATAGGTAGACCTGTGAAGATACTGTTACAGTAATCAAGGCGGCTAGAGATGCAAAAAAGGAGGGGCCCTAGGATGGAGCCCTGGGGGACCCCTCATGTGATTTATTGGTTTTGTGATGAGAAATGCCTAATCGACAAAAAGAAGTTCCTGTTCTTGAGGTAAGATTTGACCCAGTCGAGTCCTGTTCCAGAGAGTCTGACCCAGCTCTCTGGACATTCCAGTAATACAGTGCTCTGCATAAATGAGTACATCCCACTACGTTTGTCAGAAAACCTTTAGCTTCCTTTCAGAATCAACATTTTGTATTATATACTATACTACAAAATACTCCCACAAATGTGGGAGTATTTTGCACACAAGATTTGTTCATTAGCACACACAAAAAAGTGATTTGCCAAACAAATTAATTCAAGCCCACGTTGCAAAAATGAGTACAACCCAAATTATAGTCCTAGGAGAAAAGCCACACTTAAGACTACAAGCTTCTAATTAACAGGCATTCAAGCACAGGTGAGTCTAATGACCCATTTAAGAGGTGTCCAGCAGACAGGTGACAATAAAAGGGCATTACTTTACAAAGAAAAGCCCTTCCCATTTTATGCTGTCAGTAATGGCTTTCCATGGAAGAGAAATCTGAAAGAAAATAATTTCTTTACACAAAAAAGGTGAGGGCTACAATAATATCAGCAAAGCTTTACATATCAGTCAAAATACTGTAGCAAAAGTGATCAAAAAATGTAAGAAAGATGGAAGTTCAATCATCTTACAAGGCCGTCCCCCGAAGTTAACATCTCAACAGTAGCGTCTTTTGATGAGAAGGGTTGAAGAAAATTGCCATGCAAGTTCACTGCAGTTAGCCAAAGCAGTAGAAAGCCAAGCTGGACACCATACTCTGCATGGGGATCGTCAATGAAGGAAGCCTCTCCAACAGCCCATGCACAAAAAGGAAGCATGCCTAGAATTTGCTAGGGCCCATGCTGAATAAAATGAAAACTTCTGGGACTCTATACTTTGGAGTGATGAGACCAAGACCACTGTTTTTGAAACTAATGATTTAAAAACTGTATGGTGTTGTAAAGGTGAGGATTTCAAAGAAAAATGCATGGTGCCTACAGTTAAACATGGTGGTGGCAGTGTCCTTATGTGGGACTGCATGAGTGCTGCTGGTGTTGGGGATTGCATTTCATTGATGGTATCATGAACTCAACAATATACTGCTCTATATCCCGAAGGAAAAGATGCTGCCATCACTCTGTGGACTTGTCGTCGTGCACTTTTCCAACACGACAATGATCCAAAAACACACATCTAAAGCTACTGTTGCATTTCTGAAGCGGAAAAGGATGAAGGTGATTGAATGGCCAAGTTTGTTTCTTGAACCTAATTGAACACCTGTGGGGAATTCTAAAGCGACAAGTTGATAATCCCTCTCCATCCAGCATCCAGACTCTAAAAGAAGTTATTCTTGAAGAATGGAAAAATACAGATGTTGCCTAGATTGCCTAGACCATGCCTGGAAGACTTGGTGCTGTCCTTAAAAATCATGGTGCTCATACAAATTACTAGATGTAGTAGTTTTTGTTGCAGGGTGTATTCATTTTTGCTTCAACCAATTTGAGTAAAACTGAAGATTTTGTGATCTAAATTAGATTATTAACCTTAATTTCATGTTATGGAGGTAAATAAGTGTTCAGTAAAACTTGGCCTTGTGGAAAGTTTGGAAATTGTTCTTTTGTTCATCGAGCTACTGATTAAATTCATACTTTTTAAAGGGGGTGTACTCATTTATGCAAAGCACTGTATATCATGATCAACGCTGTCCAACGCTGCACTAAGGTCTAATAGTAACAGTACTTTGGTTTTACTACGGTCAATATTTGAATGGATGTCATTGAATACTTATTAAACAGATTTATTTCAAATGGTGCAACAAAGCTCTTCCTAATGCTAAAACTAGTTTGAATAATTCAAAACTTTTAATATCTAATATCTGATTAGTGATAATCTTAGTTAATTTCAAACTTTGTTGGTGCAATCCAGCCTGAAGTGGTAATTGTGTCATGGATTTTTTAATGCTATATATTAAATCATTGTATCCACTATAACTTAACTTATGAAGCCCTTCTCTATATAGGTGATATACTATATCTATTGGTCAACAGGAAGCTGATCAGAATGAAGCATATCTCAAATCTCCACCTAATGTAAGAAGCGGTAGCTCGAAATAGTGCAAAACCAAATAATAAGTCTAACTCTTACTAAGGGCATAATGGAAAGAGTAGTACAGCCAACATAAAAGGTCTCCAGACTAAGGTAATAACTAGAGTATGGAATATGAATATGATTATCACTGCAGGCCAATCCTGTCCCAAACCACTTCTCAAAGTCTACAAGTATTTTCAGGACAAATCAATGCCTATTTTTAGGCCTCATTTTACAAAGGCTAAACAGGCAGACATAGAGGCGACCTAAGCACTACGCTGCTCACTGCTATAACACAAGTTATAGTCATATTTAAACTAAAGGGGTTACTTACAATGTACAAGTTTTTCTCCAGGTTTTTATTTATTTATCTAGAGATAAGGAATACAAATTGTGAGGACAATGGAGAGGGAAAAAAGTCTATTGTTAAATCAAAACAAAGAAGGTGCTAACTAATGTTAGTCTAGTATAGGGATTCCCAAGTCCAATATTACAACTTTAATATCCATCCTTTCTCCTACAAACTCCCATCAGTACTACAGAAGCCTGGTAAAAAGCTATTCATTTGATATAAGTATGTTAGAGAAGGAATGCATGTTAAAGCTGGAGGAAAGCAGCAGCTTTTCCAGACCAGCACTTCAGCAAACAGCACCCTGAACAAGATTCTCCGCGAAGCTAAAGTAAAGTAAACTAGGGATTCAACAATGCCACTATTTCTGAAACCGATACGATACCAATACATGGATTTTAGTACTTGCAGATACCGAGTATCAATACTGATACTTCAACCACACAAAAAAATGCAATGAATTGGAAGACAGGTTTATTTTCTTCTCTGCTTGTTGCAACAATTGATGGTGAATTACATAAAACATTTTAAGTATTGGTTCAGGTCATCAGTTAACTTTAACAAATACCAATACAGTACATAAGAGCCGTATCAGCGCCAATACCTGACACAAGTATTGATGGATCCCTACTTGTAGTCTTATGTGCTTGATGAGGAATTGCTTTTTGAATAAATTATTAAACAGCATGTTTTAGTCAGTGTTGGTAAATGGTAAATGGACTGAACTTATATAGCGCTTTTCTAGTCTTACTGACAACTCAAAGCGCTTTACATTGAAGCCACATTCACCCATTCACACTCGCATTCATACACCGATAGCCAACATGGCTCGGTAGGACGATGTAGAATTTGGGGGTTAAGTGCCTTGGCCAGGGGCACATCGACATGTGACTGGAGTAAGCTGGAATCAAACTACGACCCTCCGATTGCAAGCCAACTACTTTACCACTGAGCCACAGTCGCCCAAAACAAAGCACACATTGACGTACCTTTCTGAAACTGGACAGCTCAGAAGCTGAAAGATTATTTGATTTAAATTCAAACAATGAATTATTTCATTCATTTAATTTCATTTTTTTTTAAAGATTTTTTTTTAATCACTGATCATAATCATTTAATCATGATATTTTTTTTTTAACTCAGTTATTATATGTTGTTACATGGTTTAACAAATAATTTGGTGCAGTACTGTTTTTGTATTAAAGAATCTGTTTAATTCAGTAAATATAGAATTTTGGTTTTGCAAACAAAACTTAGACAAAACATAATACCAGCACAAATTACAAAGCTCACTGAAACCAAACAGAACATCCACCATACAGTAGGTTGCTTTATATTCTGCTCCTTTAACTTTTACCACAGTTGTTTTGATGTTTTAGCATCTTGTTGCTGTACTTTTTGCTTTTTTTATTAAATTTTGCAAATAAATTAAAGGAAATAGAACATACATATCCTTTATTGTCCCAAAGAGGGGAAATCCAGCTGTACAAGCAACAAAGAGACATGTAATGTAAGCATTTATCTTCACAGAACTAAAAAAAAAAAATCAGAAGAATAATATATGTACAGAGTAAACAAAATTATAAAACTGAAGTACTGTGCATTTATAAAAAGTAAATATAGTTTACTCAGAATTGAGGAATGTTCAACTGAGCTGGATAACGAAAGAAGTATATCCAGGACGTGAACGTGTATTTGTTCATTAAATACCACATATTAATAGAAACATGAACAACATAAACTGTGCAAAAAGAGAATAGCAAATAAAAGCAGCAAAAACGTTATTTGACCTGAAAACAACTCGGCAAACCACAGGCGTGGTCATGCACATGATATTTTTTAAGATTAAGATTTCTTACTGCATCAAATTATTCACGATATTCTACTGAAAAGAAGAAAGAAGCATAGTGCTACAAACCAACTACTATAGGTATAAAATATCTATTTTGCTTAAACCTAAGAAAGACTTAATTGCTTCTCAATATTCATTCTAGACCTTTAACCTTATCTAGGAATCATATTTAGACCTTTTAATACTAAGTTCAAGAACGTCTTTGCCTAAATTGTTGATTTTATAATAATTCCTTTTTTTTCTCTTCCCCGTGCTTCATAGTTTGAGATTTTAATTTGTTTAATTCATCAGCCGGGTTAAAGCCCAATTTTACAGTGTTGCCTGTAACTTGCAGCTTGAAGTTGTGATCTTTTTAGAAAACTTCTTGAATTTCTGAAGCTTGCTCTAGACAAAATATCATCGTCTGGGAACAATAGATGTACAATGAAGAAAAAAAGAAAGGAAACGAAAAGAAAGATTTTGCAGTCTTCAAGTGAGCATATATCATAGAGCTAAATCTGTTACCAAGGCCAAGCACAGTTTGAAGCAAGATTATTACAGTATCCAGCTGCTGATTTGTCTTGGCTAACCAGTCTGCCTTCTCATTAATTTCTAATTATATATATATATATATATATATCTTTTTACTAACTGTGACTAATCAACTTTAGGAGTTTCAAGCTTGGCTGGTTTGTTTCGGGGAGAACAGGCACTAATGTCATCCTGTTGGCAGTTGGCAGCTTGAAATCTGATTCTTGTTTATTTGTTTCAGTTAATATGTTTCTCTCAGGGAGTTTTTCTTTTCTTTTATTAAAATCTATTGGTTTTCCACAAACCCAGTATCAATTATCTTGCTGGTTGTCAGATACATACATTTACCCAACAAAGCCTTTACAGTAAGCCCCCAAAAAAGGAAAAGAAAAATTGCATGAAGGAAAATGGAGGAAGATGGAGCAAAAACATATTGAGCCATCTATTTAGAGCAGACCGATACATTAGAAGACAGCTATAGGCAAAGGAATCCACTAATAGCATTGTGGTTTCAGTCGTTATGAAATGCAGAGAATTTAGTTAAATGGATCTTTGCAACACATGATATCAGGGTAACGGTAACCAGGGGAGGGATAATAAAAGGGATTTAACGTGTCGGTATCAGTACAGTAGAAATACCCAAAAAGATGGGGAGATCAAAAGGAATGAGGCAGGATGAAAAGATGGGATGGGACAAAAGGAGGGAGAGAGTTTTTGATAATTAGAGGGGCTGGATTAAAGTAAATCATGTGTTGTGGGCAAAAAGCTGTCTCAGCTGGGAATGGGAGAGGGAAGATAAGTTACTGTGTGTGTGTGGGGGGGGTCTCCTGTTTCACTTGAATGGGTGAGCATATTTTAATCATGTGGAATGATACGTCCTCAAGGGGAGTTAGCAGGCCGAAGCAAGGAGATGCGGAAAGAAAAACATTCATTATCCAACCGCCAACGTTCATTTCCACCATACTGGGGCCGTCATTTTCCCTGAGCTTCCATTAGTGATCATATGCTAAACGCAACTATCTGTTAAGCTCAGGTCAGCTTCATGGCATGCTTGATAATTACATAAGTTTTATATTTATTAGTACACTGTTTACATTACTCAAATGTGCCTAATTTTTCACCATTACTTTTAAATTCTGATTGCACATAGCAGTTTTTTTACCTTTTTTTGTGTGAAGTTCAATCAGCGTTGTCTAATGAAACAAAGTAATTTCATATTACTGATATATACATCATTTCTTTATATTAATTATGAATTATGAATAAACTGTGCTTTGAAATGGTTCTATTTTATTTCGATTATGTGCTTGAGCTCAAAACAAGTTAATAATAATCAAGTTCCCTTTTAAAGCCTGACAAAAATGTAGTTTATACCGGTGCTGACAGAGTGACACTGATAACCTCTGAACCTTGTGAGACAGGACAGTAACTGCAAATAATTCAACAACATTTAAATAAGCAAGTTTCCCACCCAGTCTTTGGGCGAATAAGGAGAGTTTAGACAGAAAACGTTAAGTTATACCCTACACTGGTTGCATGTCGATTGAAGTAACTAACTTAAATTATAACAGTATTGCGATATTTGCTGCGTCACTTCCTGTTGTCACTGCTGAGCTCCTCAGAGCTGCTTGGTGTTTGGTGCTCAGATTCTCTTCAATTGATCTATTTGATCATTTGTTGAGGTCTCTCTTAGTTATTTTAACACACAAGCACTCTACTACACTTATTTCCAGGTAGAAACCTTTCTGTTTCACACGGTCTTTCTCGGTGTGCTAGGATCTTGCTAGCTCGTTAGCTTAGCTTTGTAGCAACTGTGGCTACATCTCTTCTGTCTAGCTTGCTTTCTCCCTCTGTGGCTCCTCTCTCCTGTTCCCTGTGTCAGATGTTTAGTTACTGCCCTGCCTCCTTTAGTGATAATGGTAAGTGTAATAAATGTAGCATTTTCGTACCTTTGGAGGCGAGGGTTTCAGAGTTAGAGGACTGGCTCCGTGCTGTTGAGAATCCAGTAAATAGTCGAGGCCCATTAGCCAGCACGGAGCCAACAAGGATAGAATCACCTAGCGGTCCTCCAACAGAACCCACGCAGCTGGGATCTCAGGCCGACTGGGTGACGGTAAGTAGAAAGCATAATGCCCAGCCCAAAGGGCACCACCAACCTGTCCACGTTTTTAACAGATTTTCCCCACTGAGAAACAGACTCTGGTAA
The DNA here is from genome assembly GCA_028564705.1 of Apricaphanius iberus. NCBI lineage: Eukaryota > Metazoa > Chordata > Actinopteri > Cyprinodontiformes > Aphaniidae > Apricaphanius > Apricaphanius iberus. The sequence continues at coordinate 935,733 of JAPXFQ010000075.1, read as the reverse complement.
TTGGCAGTTCCATAGTCCGAAAGGTGGCATTAGCGATCCCATCAACCATAGTCAAATGTTTTACAGGGGCAAGAACAGGTGACATAAAATCCCACCTGAAACTGCTGGCTAAGGATAAGCGAAAATACAGTAAGATTGTTCTGTAGGTAATGACACCCGGTTGCACCAATCAGAGGACACTAAAATTAGTGTAGCTTCGGTGTGTAAGTTTGCTAAAAAGATATCGGACTGTGTAATCTTTTCTGGTCCCCTGCCCGATCGGACCAGTGGCGACATGTTTAGCCAGATCTTCATCGATGGTTGTCTGAGTGGTGTCCAGCAAATAACGCAGTTTACATTGATAATTGGAAAACTTTTTGGGGAAAACCTGGTCTGACCTGGAGAGACGGCATCCATCCCACTTTTGATTGAGAAGCTCTTCTTTCTAGGAATCTGGACAGATTTATTAGTCCTTCAAAACACTGACAAACCAGGGTCCAGACCAGGAAGCAGAGTCGTAGTTTAACCCACCTCTCTGCAGCTTCTGTACTGTGACCCACTCAATACCCCATTGAGACAGTGTCTTTCCCACGGCCAAAATTAAATAGACTAAGAGTTAACTGGACAAAAGCAAACTATGGAAATCTCAATAAAATAAATATGACCCGGACTAAACAAGGAAATAGGGCAATTAGATGTGGTTTACTAAACATAACCCCCTTGTCCTCAAATACTTTATTAGTAAATGACTTGATATGTTATAATAACATTGATCAGAAACCTGGTTGCAGCAGGAGGATTTTGTAATTACAAATGAGTCAACTCCTTCCAATTATCAACATTTTCACATTCCTGGAAGTACTGGGCAAGGAGGAGGAGTTGCAACCATCTTTCATTCAGATTTGCAAATTCGCCCTAGACCAATTATTAACTGCAGCTCTTTTGAACATCTAATCCTTAGTTTTTCTAATCCAAGCTGCAAAACATTAAAACCACTTTTGTTTGTGGTTTTGTATCGCCCACCAGGCCCTTACTCTCAATTCTTGGACCAGATCTCAGATTTTTTTATCTGATTTAGACGCTGATCAGGTAATTATAATAGGGGATTTCAATATTCACATGGAAATTGAAAGTGATAGCCTAACTGCATCCTTTAATATTATCTTAGACTTAATTGGCTTTGGTATTGCACGGAGCAGTCTGGAATGGCAGAAAAGTATGTTAGAGTGGTCAAAGGCATGTATGAGAGCGGTGAGACAGCAGTGAGGTGTGCTGTAGGAGAGACAGAGCAGGTCAAGTTAGATGGGCATTAAGGATTGGCTCTAATACCCTTTTTGGTTGCTTTGGGGATGGAGAGGCTGACAGATGATTTTAGACAGGAGTCTACGTGCACTATGATGTGTGTATATGCCACTGTGATCTGTGGTGAGTGCAGGGTGCAGGAGGAGAAGTACAGCAGGTCCAGGACTTCACCTACTTTGGGTCAATGGCCCAGAGCAATGCAGAGTGTGGAAAAAAGGTGAAGAAGCATGTGTAAGCTAATTGGAATGGGTGGAGAAAAGTAACTGCTGTGTTGTGTGATAAAAGCGTTTCAGCAAGAATGAAAGTAAAGGTCAAAAAGACAGTGGTGAGACAGGTGATGTTGCATGGTTTGGAGACAGTACTAATGAGGAAAATACAAGAAACAGTATGTACTAGCTGCGGCAGAGCTCCAGATAATGAGATTATTTTGGGGAGTGACAATGATAAATAGGATCAGAAATGAGAAGAACATCTCGTGTTAGACAATTTGGAAATAAAGTCAGCCAGACAGAGAACGTTTGGACATGTTCAGAGAAGAGAAGGCAGTTTTGTTAGTTTTGTTAGGATACTTAGCGCCACTAGGCAGGAGGCAGAAGACCAGTGTGTGAGGTGCGAGGGCAGAGGATGCAGAGGATATGACTAAATGGAAAGAGTTATTCACTGTGGTGACCCCTGAAGGGAAACGTTTAAAGAGAAGAGTAAGAACTGGAAGTGCCTTGGATTGACCTCCCAATGAGTGCATTCATTCAAGCGTGTTTCTGCTGTTGAAACGTTAATCCTGTAGTTAATTCCAAACTCACAGCAATTACAATGTTTTTTTTTTCATATCAAATAATCCTTTTCAGCTTCTCACTGTTGAATGTAACTTTTTCTTATTCAGTGTATTGTGTCTTTAACTATCCAAAGATGGAGAGTTGAAGTGAAAAAACTGTGCTTTTATAAGTGGGAAGAGGGCACAAGTACTTAAACACTATTGGCTAAAACATGGAGAGTACACATGAATGTTAGCACTTCCCTTAGCATCAGGTGTGCCCTTCTCTTATCAGTACATTCAACTTTAATTTTCAATTCCATTCCATTAGTTGCAGAAGTAACCATTGTCCACTTCACTTGTTCAACTATTGCTTCAGAGTTATTACTTTTTTTTTAAGCAACAAGTTTCCAGGCTGTTTTTTTTAAGTAGGTTGAACTTATGCGGGCCACAGTGTAGGCTGGGATCTTAAATTCTTAAACAAAGTAAGTGTTCGTTGTACCCCCCTCATGGGTCCTGCAGTGGTGCTTCGTCAGCTTTATCAAGTCCCTCCCAACAATTATTTTAAAAAACAGCATTAAAACAACCATTCTGTATTGACAAAGCAGGATGTATGAGGGCTTGGTTCAGCCCCAGGTACGGCCAAGTTCTTAGAAAAAAACTACTTTTAAACTAAATAATCAACAACTCTCCAACAGAGCCCACCAGGGAGGCTAATTCCAGGGTTCTTTTCTTTTTTACTTTTTCTGGGCAGTTTTGCACTCATTTATTTAAATGTCCGTTATGCTAATGCATGCACATACATTATTAAGTGGAGACTGTAAACGGTTGCTACAACGCAAGAATTTATCACACCAAGAGCAGCGCTGCTAATTTGTTCCACCAGTTAAACATAAAATAATCCATAAGACCTGCCAAAAGTCTGTACATCTTCCTCAGGCATTTTTCCCCCCTTATCATTTCCCCTCACACTAACATCATTGAAATGCAAAACTAGGAATACCGGTAGGCTGGAACGCTTTCCCTATCTAGCTTTACTCGCTCGCTCGTCTTCCCTCCAGACATCCATCCATCCGTCTCTGCATTTTAACGCAGCGCGGTGAGTCAGCTGTCACTGTCTGTCCCCGCAGCTGTGGTCCCAGCTGTCTGGGCCAGATGGCCCCATCTCCACCTCATTCATGATGTTTACGAGGGGCGCCCTAACCCAGAGCCACGGACAACTGCCCCCAGAGCGGACCGCTCTCGCTGAGCTGAAAACGCGAAAAGAGACACATGTGGTGCGCTGTAGCACACAAAAACAGGTGTCGGTACTACTCACTCACTGTGACACACAAAAAAATCCCAAGGTGCAAAGCACCTTTAAAACTAGCTCCAACAGCAATGCATTGCCCTTCCTTCTTTATCTTTTTTTCATGCAACAACTTCACAGGGTGATTTACAGGTTTACTGTGACCTGAAAATGATTCCTTTCTGTGCTCTATTGTGAAGCTAATAATTGGGGTACATGCTGAAAGGTTGGTGAGGAGGGAGAGTGCCTGCTAAAGCCATTCCAGAATAATACTGGCTCACATTAATCTCTTGCACACAGGGAGAATTTCTGACAAGGATTTAAGGATTTTAAATACAATTTCTATACGCAATGAAGACACAACAATAGCACTGGGGAGCGAGGGCGACTGAACGGAGCAGAGCGCGCATGAGAGAGAAAGTTAGGACCGTATGAAGTCTGGGGAGGGAGGGGAAGAGAGAAGAGGAATGAAAGAGGGAACAGAGTTATCATCTTTCTGGGGAGCCAGATTGCAGAGCTCTAGGGTATGAGGCGCCCCTAGAGTTTATAATGCCTGCCCAATCACATCTAATTTATCCACAGTCTAAGTGAAGAGGAGGAAGTTAATGTAAGTTTGTGAATATGTGTGTATATGAGAGGCATTGATATAGAGAGAGGGTGCATTTTACATCCAAACACCTTTTTCAATGATGCGTATATGACTGAGAAACGGAACGACTGAAGACGTGCAAGAAAGCACTTTGGTTAGTATTTCTGTTATAGAAATGCATACTTCACAGAGGAGCAAAACCACAACAAGACGGATTTGGGCTCGAATCACCGCATTCGTGTGTTCTCTCTAGATAAGACGAAAATGTATGAATTTTTAAATAACTTCAGATTTTTGGAGAGAAATAAACTTCAAACTTTCACTGAATGTACTGCATCTTTGTCTGATTTAATCAAGATCAAGTTAGCGATCCAACTGCCTCTTACTTTTTTTTTTCAGTAAAAAACTTCCTAGGTACAAATAACACAAATACAATTTTTTTATGGAACATAATGAGTAAAGATTCTCTGGCCTGAAGCCAATATTAACTAAAGTCTTAGTGAAAATAGTTGATTTGTTTAATGTATGTGTAAAACAGAAATCATATTTTTTATTCCTGTCTAAAAATCTATCAATTTTCTAAACTATTTTAGTCAGGATGTCATTGATTCTAGATAGCTATACCTAGGGCTGAGCGATTTGGTTTCAAATCTATACTACAACATAATCTGAAGCGTAAGCAGTGACAATATTTATTGCGCTTCATACTTTTCTTCTGTTTATATATGGTCAAAATGTTTTTAACATTCTCACATACCGGTGGAACGACAACTTAATAAAAAACATAGAATGCAAATGAAATAAAATTTATTGTGAATAATATATATTTAAAAATAAAAACCTTTTTCCAAAAAAATGCAACACAGAAATTATAGAAAAAATAAATTAAGATTAAAATATTTTTTATTACAAGCTAAATGTTATGAAAACACAAACACAAATTGAAAATTATAAAGAGAAAAATGACTCTTCTTTCCATTTCCTGAACACTTATGAATTTAATATGGCACAAAAATAAAGCAGCATATATTGGAATTCAATGTCCTTCAAGTTCAACAGGTTCCTTTTCAGTTAAATAGGTAACAACAAATTTTAAACTTGCAATATCTACTTTGAATATGAACTCTGAAAATCAGTATTTATCTTCCTTGCATACCTGGTACAAAGTACGTAGGCACAGCTTGATGACATCATCAAAATGCGCAATCACAGTAGGCCGGTATAGTCAAAATCTCCTCTGTTGGATGAATGTATATCATTTTATTGCCCACTACTAGCTATACCATCATCTTTGGTCTTCCCAATATAAGATTTTCTTAAAGTCACAAAAATATTCATCTGTCCAGTGTTGGACACAAATGTCTGTTCTGGTGTTTGTCCCTCTTTATGTCATTTTTTCAGTAAAGGGAAAAACCCTTGCAATAACTGGTTGGCGCCGATTTGAATTCCGACTTAACTCCCTGGTATCTGTGAATAATTTCCCTTCTGCCTGGGAAAGTGCAACTTCTCAAAACACAGTGGCAATATGATTTTCCGGTATGTCTGGACTGAATGTGTGACTGTATTTAGACTGTGCCTGCCTATGCGTGCGCGCTGCGTAGCAGTTGTGGCTAAAGATCAGAGCCCTTAGAGCAGCATAGCTCACTGAAATCAGGATTTCAGAGTTAATGGACGGGGTGACGGCTGCCTCCTCCATGTGTCAGCCTTTGTTACACGCTCTGCACACAGAAGCCACCGTCACCACTCTCCGCTTGAGAGCAATACAGAAGCTGAATACGTTTTAGCCAGGCAAAGCACAAAAAGGACATTTTTTATTTACTCTTTTTTGTTTCCCCGTTCAATGCAAACGGGTCTGATAATTTTGATTATTCTGCTGCAAACTTTGCTTGTAACTCATTTCTAAAAGGATTACATCTTTTGTTAACTTTATGAAGACCGTGTTCTGCATTTTTATGATGTTGATTAGAATGAGAGACAGAACCTTAGAAACCTTAACTGCAATTTTAATAGAATTTATTTGTGATAAACTGATACAAAGTGAACTTCTTTTAGGGTATCTTTTCGCAAAGGTTGTCACATTGAGAAACAGAAAGTTCAACCCATTTTCCTTTGCAAATGTTTAGGTCAGATTGGATAGTGAGCATCTGAAGATTTACAGTTGGATTTTGTTCAAGACTTTGATTAGGTCCTCTAAGGCATGGCTTTTAATGAAGTGCAGATACACTTTTAAATCGAATAATTGCGAATTGGAATATGCCAAACTGATAGCAATTAAAAAATGTTCAGTACTGATTATTTTTCATACTATCTACAATGACGAAGACGAAAGGGTCCGCTATGCCGTCCCAACATTGGCGGATTTGTGAAGCTCTAAAGTAATTTGAATATTCTTTCTAAACACATAGAGTGGAAACACTTTAAATATGTTCAATCAAAAGCCAAGTGTTGTATTTATGTAACTCAAATATGGTCACGCTATACAATGCTGCCATTACTGACACTCATTTCTTTTAGCTTCCATGGCAAAATACGACCTTTATATGGTTATAAAACATATTCTGTACATTGGTAATGACATTGTTGGTTTCAATTGTGGTTTCACATAAATAAAAGACATCACATACATTTATATATATAAATGTATATATTATTACATTTATATATATATATATATATATATGTGTATATATATATATATATATATATATATAGACACCCGCATTCATAAATTGGTTTGACACATACATATATGTGATATATATATATATATATATATATACATACACATATATTCTCTTGATTATTCCCTTAAAACCAGATTTGTGGAAAACATAGCTAAAACATTTTTTATCCGCAGATTCTTCCACCTGAGCAGTGGATTTTTACAGCTCCCCCAGAATTACACTTCTCAGACTGATGTTCTCTGAGTGGAAAGCGGTGTCTAAGTTCCAGCTCACAGTCTTTTCCGGATGATGGATGGAGGAACCTAACCCTCAATCAACCTTTTCCTTAACCTTCCGCCTGACCAATCAGAGGCTGTTTGTTCACAAATTGTCTCTCTCTAACCTGTATGGACTCAACAGGACAACTACATCATGCTATAAAGTACATGCGGGTGAGATCTGCTTATCACTGAAGGTAACTGGTTGCACTGGATTTTCTTGGGGTTAGCCAAGTGGAGGAGACTAAATACAAATTGGCACCACATTTTTTAGATCTTATTGCTTATATGCTATAAAAAAATTGAAAACCAGGCATTATTATCAACTCATTTTAAATTTATGTGCTACTCTGAGTAAATCTATTAAGCAGAATAGAATAAAATGCTTTTTGATTTGTTGTTGAATTTTTAAAGATTAAGATTTTGTGCATAGACCCACACAAAGTAGCGTATTAACTGGAAATTAAAACAATGTCTGTCTTTTACTCAGAATACCAGGCTTTGATTTCAAAATAATGCAATACTTTCTTTAGGTCTGTCACTAAATTTGAAAAGAGAAAAGTTTTTTGTTAACTGTTCCAGTACGACAAATGTTAAAAGATTCGATACTTTGCCAAGACCCTGTGGAGCATTACACCACCAAAACTAACATTTCTCTGACGCTGTTGTCTTACAGACCAGGTACGCTTAAGTCGCTTTATTTAGACAGCTTAATTCTTCTGCAATTGTCTCAGACATCTCTGGTAGGACTTGACTTCCTAGCAAACAAGGCGTTCTCCTGAACGAACATAGGCGTATTCATGAACAATTGATCTGCACATGGATCCTGCTCCTTCCTGTTTATTGAACAATAGCAGAGGAGTTGGAGCAAGAAGAGCAGCCCTCCTCATTTGCATAATGAGGCAGAAATGCATGAGGTAAAATAAAGAAAGGGGACGAGAGCATTTAAAAACAAGGAACACATGTATAAGGAAAAGGAAGAACAAAATGTATATTTTTTTGATGAAAATGTAAGTGATAAGAAAAAGGAAAAACAAAATATACAATTTTTTTTGTAAAAATGCACATGTAAGGGACAACAAAATATGTAATTTTTTCCGCAATTCAACCAATAATATTGTAATCATAACTTTAAGTGGAGATGGTATAGCAAATGTGGTATTTATGGAATATATGCTGAATCACTGTATATAACAAAATCTTTGGGCTCAAGCTTTGATGCTAGAAGTACACTACACTATAATGCTCTAGGCTGATTTAACACTTTGTAAAACTTCACTTTCAATAATAAAAAAAGAGGACAGCAGAGGAAAATTCAGGAATGTCCTTGACAGTTTATTCCCTCTCCTTCATTCATAACTCCATGTACATTTGTTATCTGTCTTTTTTAGGAACATCTAATGCCGTTGCTCAATAGAGGATATTAACTATTTCATTGAATGCCACAATGAGTGGCATCCTGAAGATGAGGTGAATGAAAAACCTAAGAATCTTTTTCTTGACTTGCAGCAGTGTGAGGTAGAAGCGTTCCCATGAAGTTATTCAAAGACAGATGAAGTAGTTTGCTGGTGAAGATTTCTTCATGATGCAAAAATCTGGCCAGTCAAGATAAAAAAAAGCCTTGTTTAGTTTGCATTTAATAGAGGTTAGTATCCACTAAATAATTATTCAATATATTTATAAAATATTTATATTTTTCTTTTTAATTTCATTCAGTTTAATTGTGTAAACAATATACTAATATTATTTTAGTGGAAAACAAAGGTAAAAAATAAAACACGTATATATAATAATGCATATGTTAAATTGTAATTTGTTGTCATTCACCAATTTAGGTTAATTTATACAACTCTTTTTAGACTGTTGAGGAAAGCTCAAAATTGTGAGTTGCAGCACATGGGTTTGGGTCCATTTTTAAAGGTACTAATGGCAAATGTGCCAGAAAAGCAAAGGAGCCACAATTTTGATGTGACCAATGAAGAGAAAGAAAAAAAATACTTTAACACTATGTTGTCAAATGTAAAATATTGTGGAAATCAGCATCTTTGTAGGAAGGACCAAACGTGGTGAGATGGTTATGTCATGAGGCGTGGAATATGTAGACGGCCACTTGAAATGGCATTTGAAAGGTTTTACTAAATAAAGAAAACGTACAGGTCTTGGTAAAAGTTAACAAGACAATGAGCATTCACAGATAAATAAGTGATAGAATGGAATAATCTGGCAAAGAAACTATGAAGAATTAGGCTTATAAATACTGAGAACCAAATAAGCTAAGCTAATAACAGGAGATATGGAAGACTGAAGAGTTGTAGTGTGTTACTGATGGTAGCCTTTGTTCCAAGCTCACTGCAGCTCATTCACTAGGTCCCCCCATGTGGTTCTGGGATTTTTTTACTCACCATTCTTGAGATCATTTTGAACTGGGGCCAGAACTTGTTCGGAGCCTCATACCAAGGGAAACTATCAGTGGTCTTATATATCTTCTATTTTCTAATAATTGCTCCCACAGTTGATTTCTTCACACCAAGCTTCCAATCTTTTGCAGTGTCAGTCTACCCAGCCTGATGCAGGTCTACATATTAGTTTCTGGTGTCCTTTGACAGCTTTTTGGTCTTGGCTATAGTGGAGTTTGGAGTGTGACTATTTGAGGTTGTGGACAGGTGTCTTTTATACTGATAAATTCAAACAGGTGCCACTAAAAAGGCTTACAGGTGGATTTTGATGAAATGTTTAGGAAACGTCCGCAGTGGAACAAGGAACAACTACTTAGAAATTGTGGGTGTAAACCTCATTACTGAAAATCTGATTTTTGTGAATATCTACTTAACTAGTAATTGCATCAGTGCAGCTGAAGGTGTGTTCTCCTGGTCATCTAATTGTAACTACAAATTTACTTTTAGATCAAAGCCTGAAGAGTGTGTGTGCATGTCTGTTGGGGTGGGGGGGCTGCATTGATGGAGGTCTGCACTTTTCTAGTTCTTTAATAAAACATGCTGTGCTTTTATTTGAATGTGAAATCAGCAGCACTTAAAACCAATGGGATATGTTTACTGCTGGGTTGCATCACATATAACCTCAGTGAGCTTAGATCACTTCATCAAGTGAAATAAATTCTATTGTTGTTTGCTGTGGGACTTGAGCGAATAAAGGGTTTTTTGTGTTGTAGTTTGAACTGTATCAAATATTTAATTTTCACTGGTGGATTTCCAGTATGTCTCACAGTTTTTCTGGTGATCCTTGTTCTCTTTTAAACCTGCAGTACTTAAGCTTTTCTGTCATAAAAGAAAACTCAGAGTCACAGCATAAGTTATTCATATGAACGTAGCCCAAGTAAACACATTAGATGTATGCCATTAATAATTTACAGTGAAAACAATGCTTTCTCGTCAATTTCCAGGGGGGGGGGGTCTATATTTTTAGATATGTAATATGTTTAGATAAGTAGGGATATAATTTTTGGAGATATGAGTCATGTAGTCTCTCATCGTTCTTCAAACCATTTCCTCTCTTGGCTAAAGGCCGAAATTAAATAATTATATCAGTTATCTACCAGAAAAAACATCAAATGCAGCAGTTTAAGTTAAATACATTTATAAGTTATCATATGCTAATACCTCTCTTTATCATACGTTAATACCACCTGAATTGAAATTCCTTTTATATTTATCAAAATCATTTTTCACTTAAAAGAAATCCTCATCCTGTCTATATTCACAGACCCTTTCCCTAGTTAGGCTCTCAGATATTAACCTTTAGAAATAATAATACAAATAAACATATTTTAAACTAACATATATAATACACATTTCACATTTTCAATAAACTGCATGTATTTATGCCATTCAGTCAAAGCGCAGATAGCAAAATAATACATCAGGCAAATGTGATGCCTACTCCTATCCAGAAGGCCACAAGCATGTTTTTTCACTGGTATAGATAAGTATAAAAAAGTCTTGGTAAAGCATCAAACACTTTTTACGTTTATTCTTAGTCTTTTAAGAAAGAGAGGATAAAAGTAAAACGTACAGAGGACCAAAAAACTCATATCACTGGTGGCAGATTTCGGTTTAAAGTCATTTTGTAGTTTCATTATATTCTTTTTACTGTAAGTAGCATCCCCTTTCTCAAATAATTCTGACTTAATCTGATATAGCATCTGTGGAGGGAGGTAAAGATCAGGATGATGGCTGAGAGGCCTTCTAACCTCAAAGACTTAGGTCTCATTCCATAAGATGAATCGCTGAAACAAAAATTTTAACATGCAAAGAGGTGGTCAGGGTATACAGTTTGGTTTGGTAACTTTAACATTAATTACGATTTTTCCATTGATAATTAAAACAGGTCTAATTATTTTTTCAAAATCTAATTTTAATAAAAGGTACCATTAAAAAAAACTAATGCCATAGTTTTTTAGGTAGTGAGCAATATCAATGGTATAGGGTAAAAATGATATAAATCTAGCCAACGGTAGAGATTTAGATTTTTCCAGTCTACCGTCATTTTCCATGTGGATTTTATCAAGCTGTTCCTACGTCTTTTGTACTAGGTACATAAGGAGGATAATTACTGAGGTTCAGTGTTCATTATTCACACTAGACATTTTACGTTTGAATGCCTTATTTTCCATTCAATTAATGTTTTTAGTTTAAATTTGAGCATCTTTTTTCTATTGCGATATTACATTTATAAATAAGTAATAAGGAAAGCAGAAAGAAATTGCATTTCTCTTTTTACATTTTGCACTTCAGTTCAAGCCATTTAGAATGTTGTGTTTTCTTAACATTAGCTTGTATTTTATTCCAAATAGCTTGATCTTTATTTATTTTATGAGAAAACTTTTTGTTACATTTTTCGGAAAAACGTTTGTATTTTTTTAATGCATTTTACACAATAAATGTTCCTTAAATTGCATTCCATGGTTATTCGTCACTGTCCTGCAGGAATGTTGAAATTCAAATATGTGGGCACCAACTGAAGAATGATCCGAACTGCATTGACAAGCCATGAGTTTCTGCCTCCATCCACAAATAATCTTTGTTTAAGCAAACCTAAAGACATCAGAGACGTAACTACACAAGATATTAACTGCCTACCCGAGGTAACTTCTATCCATTCATCCTCTGCATTTACCTTGTATACAGAGATTTGATGGTCTTTGTGCCTAGGGTTAAATCTCAAAGACTGACAATAAAAGCAAACTATACGTTTCAAAATTCCCAAAGTATTTTTGCTGTTCTTTAACAGCTTTTCATGGATTTGCAGAAAACCATAAATGATATTATCAAATAATAAGTCGCTTTGTTAGCCTGCATTGTTTTTCCTTTTGATTGGCCTGTGTTAGAAATATGATTTGCACACAGGATTTATGTCAGTGACAGGTGTAAAATCTTTAAGTTATTCACTGCACATGCTGTTGAATGAAGCTGTGTGTGTGTGTTTAAATATGCACTCCCTAGTTTTTTTTTTTCCTCCCTGTTTCGGTGCGACGCTAGACGAGGACACGCTCCGTCCTCTCCCAACCATCAGCCTCTGTAGCTGGCAGCCATAATGCCCTGCTGCGCTTATCAAATGCCAAGATGACAGATTTAATTAAAGACCCTTACGTTCTTTATTCAGCCCGGCCCTGTGTCTGTTCTGGCTTATGCACTGCAGGGGTTTACAGGAATCGCTCGGTGACAGGGTTTGATAAAGTCATTAGGCTTCAAGACTAATAATAGAAAATGGGAAGGGCTGTCCTTTTGTTAACCAAGAGATAGGCATTACTGCTAGCATGTAACACAAGAGGATGAATGCTTATGGAAATGAGAAGGGAACATGTAGTGGAGGCTCACTAATCTAAGATGATTGGACGTACAGAGAGAACTGTAATAAGAAAAATGCACATAGGATTAATGGCACAAAAAATGAGACCGTTGAAATCTAATCAGGGAGGGAAATGGATCCCTGCTTCTCTGGGATTGGTTTGTGAGTGAGCTCCAACTATAGGTTACGTAAATGAATCAGGGAATACAGAATTTAGAGGCTAGCCTGTGGCAGGGCAGTTAATCTTAATGTTTTTTCTACGCTGTTCCTTTTCTCAGCGCTGCTGTAGTGCAAACGTCAAGGTTGTTTTTTTTGTGCCAACAAGTTAAGATTTGATTGCCAGGGAGCACCAAAGTGCGGAACCCACATTGCACCAATACGGTCAGAGTTCACGTCCACAGACCCCTTCTGTCACAGGAAAGAATTCCCACAATCTAAACCAGTGTTTTTCATTCGTTTGAAGGAGTTTTCTATGTAGCAGAGTGCTTTGGTGTATGCAAGCATGCAACAAAGTCTTCAGAAATCTCATCACACTCCAGTTTGCCCTTTTCCCTGCCTTGGTTCATTGGTTCATTCGTTTGCTCTGGCGTTACTTTGTTTTCACTCCCTTGGCCACGATTAAAGCTCGTACATTTAAATAATTCAATTTGCAATGCCTAGCTACATAATCATCTTCTTCCTTCTCCGCCTTCTTTTCACTGATGCTTCAACTCCCGTAGGCACATTTTCTCCTCTGTCTCTCTACATCAGTAAAAAAAAAAGAAGCAGTTTGGCTTTCTTAAAGGCACAGAACTTTGATTTGATGACAATTATAGTCTTACAACCAGTGATAACTTAATAATTCTGAAGATAATGCAGCTTAAGCTACTACTATATAACACTGCATATTATCAAAACACATTTATCACTGTAGCTGAGTGGCTATGTTCCCGCTGAGATAGACATATAGGTAATTAAACCCAGAAAGGAAGTCTTTTGGTCATAAATTTACACTAATTTCTTTAACTGCAACAACAGAATTAAACACAGTTTGGAAATAATAACAAATAAAACGATTAAATTTGGGAAAAATAAACATTTTAAAAGATACATTCTGGAACTTAGCATGTACATGTAGAAATAACCCAATAAGCATTTGTGTTTCTTTTTCCTTGCTTTCAATATTTAGGTTTGAATTTTACATGCTCCAAGAGCATTCTCAGTCCTATCTTGACTCCTAAATGAACCGTATTCATAAAGACAGATACACAGTTTTTTTTTAATTTGTATTAAACAATAGGAAAATCAAGAGTTCCTTTGCAATTTTAAGCTGTAGAGCAACAGGCATGTTGATGAACTTGACATTGCATAAAATTTTCAGTAAAATAGCTTTGATAAAATAAAATAAAAATGTCTGCATTAATGAGTGGGTAAGATAAAAGAAAATCTGAGGGAAAAAACATTGTTTTGAGTGTTTTTCACTCTTGCATATTATGCCCTACACAATTTTATTTTCAATGTTTATTTGAAATGCATTTGAAGTTTACGTTTGCAAAAGACAGATTCATATTCATGTCCAAGGCTACAAAATATACAAAATTTAGGTACGCTACGATAACACTTTTTTTTTTAAACCAATACGACATCGAAACTTGGATTTGAGTACTTGCCAATATCGATTATCAATGCCGATACTTCTGCTGCACAAAAAAAGTGCAATGAGTTGGAAGACATGTTTTATTTTCTTATCTGGTTGTTACAACAAATTATGGTGAAGTAGATAAACATATTAATATAAATGACTATAACACAACATTTCAAGTGAAAAATCTCTTTTTTCTGTGAAATTATTACAGAGGTTTAACATTTTAATCGTTTCCATGCAACGATTGCCATGGTATCGATTAACCTTAACGAGTACCATTACATTCGAACGGTATCGGCCCAATACCTGCTACCAGTATCGTATCGATGCATTCCTAAAAAAATAATTAAAAAGATAAACATAGTGCACATGATAGCTATGTATGCAATGGAAAGTTGCTCAGGAGTGATGAAAACACAAAGTAAAAGTTGTCAATATGTAACAGTAACCACCGGAGGCTGCTGGTGGTGAAGTCTTCATATCCAATGTGAGCATACACATCAAATATTAAGATACTGATTTATCTGGTAAGGTGGGAAAAGTCGTGAGAAATGTTATTTGAAAACGGAACAGAGACCTAACAGACTGGAACACTACCTAGTGATTTAAAAGCAGTCCATGGAGTGCAACGTCTCCTTTTTCCGATGTGTACAAACATTATTCAACTCAGCAAGCTCTCTCTGTTATACTTATGGAATTAATAATCCATTTGGAAAGAAATGCTTTGAATAGAAAGCAATTTTGTTTTGCTTGTAAGAAAAATTAAGTGTAACCTTACTTAAATTTAGCAACGTAAAAAAGCTCAGGGTGTACATTAGTGTGCTACCAATAAGAACCTACATATCCACCTGCCATATTTCCGTTAAAACATCTCTTCGTTACAAAAAAAAAAAAAAATTGGGCAATTGTCCTATGCTGTGCATATAATATATCACAACCCCCTATATGCAGTGCAGATTTTGTTTCATAATATAATGCCATATTATTGTGCCAAAAAGGTGAGTTTAAAAGGCTGAGCTGATTTTTTTTTTTTTTAAATGAGGTTTTAGCAAAAATTAGATCAACAAAGATTAGCATCTAAATATGACGCTTGTTGTAACATTTCTACTGGTTACCCCAGAATTAAAATGGTCAAGAAAATAAATGAGTAAATCTATACAGACACGAAAATAGCAAAAGCTGTAATCAATAAGAAAGATCAGGGTTATGTAGCAAAAACATGAAAAATCTATTTCCTGGTTCAGTAATACCTTAATGTGGACAAACATCCTTCCTGAACACTACAAACACATACCTTCACCAAACAAGGATATTTCTACATCGGAATCCTAATGGGAGTGCTTAAATTCAATACACTCTCATTCTGAAATAACTGTAAAGAAAACGGAGATCATCAATCTATTTTGTGACATTTATTTATCCCCTTATGGCTACAGTCTTTCAGGTCGTATAACGTTTCTAAACAACATATTCTCTTAGATGGCGGACTTGGAAAATGTAACAAGATAAGGAAGGACAGCAAAGTCCACAATACGAGGAAACAGATACAGAAAAAGAGAGAGGGAAGCAGAAAATATGGCAGTCAGATGGAGAGCTGGCACCCTGCTATTGTGCTGGCACAGCATCAACAAGTTGATGGCCAATTAGCAGTAAGTAGTGGGCAGGTGGCGCCCAATCCGTCTGAAATATCACATCCCTGCTTGTGTTAAACCTTTTAACCGCTGAGCCCCTCCATCTTTCTTTTTCCTCCAGCGCTTCAGTGACCCTGTTCCCCAAAAATTTCTCCTGGAAACCTTTGCTCCCCCTTTAGGGCCTGCAAAGGCCAGATGGCATTCACAGTTGTTTCCATGCTTCGGTTTGAATGTTTATGTACATTACCTACTCTCACAGACAAGACAAAAATCTGTCGGCCAACCAGAGCTGTGGGGCTTCCCTTCAGCTTTTGGCATTGATTAAGCCATGCCGGGATAAGCCAAGTATTTCATCCGTACACTCAAGCTTTCTCCCTATGACAATTGCGTCTCATCTTTTGACATTCTATCTCAGACCTACGGGGATGTTCAGTGGGTTCTCAAGGAGATTCTAGTCTGACACTTTGGGGACGGAAGCTCTGGCTGAACAGAGCACCTGTCATTGACTATGATCACCTTTCATCCGTCCTTAACTCATGTCTTTTTCATCAGGCATATAACTGTGAATTTATACTAGAAAAGGGTTCCATAGCACGACTGGGTTGCACCCTGCAGCAATAGCCTAGACATTTTCAATTCATTGGGGTACAAAAAACTCGTTTCAATTTTAATTTATTTTTAGTATTAGGTGCTGCAATGTGGAAAGGCCCCGAGGCCTGAGCCGTTACCTGTAGTGAATACAGGATGATAGTGAATTGAAGAAACATGCGAAACATTAGAGCCTGTATAACACTGTCCAAAGGCTCCTTCCAAATGCCAAAAAAGGCGTGGATCAGAGATCTGTGAGGTAGTAGGGAGATGTTCAGCCTTCAAACATTGGTACTGGGCCGTTTGAATTCTGTTAAGGCAGCTTTTTGGTGTTTGGGAATGCTATTATGCACCCAATTCACCAGACTACATCAGCAGAGCTAAATCATACCATAGATATATTGTTCTGCTAATGTTTAATGATTCAAATATGTTTTAGTTTTTAGCTAAACTTCACAGTTTACACTTGATCATAGAAAGCAAGAATATGCTTTCATAATGTACATTAAATTTTTCCTTGCAGTTTTTTTTCATGCAAGTTAAGCTTTCTTCTTGTCTACAGACTATTCTCTTCCGTCTTGATTTAATGGCCTCTGTTCACGCCCACTTGTTCTAAAGAAAATGGGATCACAAATGTACAACACAATTCTGAATTATCCATCTCACTTCTCATTGTTTGGACAAGATGTTCCCTCAGCCCTGGATTCTCTGAATTGTGTATCACGGCAGGCACCATATTCCACATGTAATACAAAAGGTGGCATTCAGATAGGAACCAAACATATTCAAAATGGTGAATGAAAGACTAACCATATCTAAATAAAAATGTTTTAAAGTGAAAACATGGAGCGGTTTATTACTTGCTAACTGCTCAATCAAGTAATAAACACTAATGGAAACAAAAGCTTTCTCATTTAGCCTGATAAAGTGGATGATGTGATTTGCTCTATTGTATTAGTGGTGAAATCTAAACTACTTTAGTGTCTCTACTGGGATGGTCTGGATGCCTTTGTTATATTTCTGTTTCACAAGGAATGCAGCCATCAAGGTTAGATCAGGCAGCAACCGTTCCACTCTAATGACAATGTCACTTTAGCCCAGGCAGCCACATTTCAATTAGTATTTGTGCGGTACTTGACTGTGATATCAATCAAGTACGTTCACCATGAACCATGTGTCTTCTCATCAGGATATGGTATCAATCAAACTCAGCTCCACGGCAGACGGAGATTAATCAAGAGATCACTGAGGAATCTTGCCCAATATGCATCCTGATAAGGAGAGCATTTATCTCCCAAATTCACAAATAGGATTGCCTATTTGAACACAAAGATATTTGGCACTTGTTTAGTGTTACACAATGTTTCTAAATTCTGTCATTTTTAGAATTTATCATTCCTAACTTTTCCTTCAAATCTTTGAAAGTATTTATTTTAGCTATGCCTGCTTTAGACCCTGGTAGGCTATCGTTAAGTTTTATACAACTAAAGAGAAAGACATTTTGCTAGATAGAGGGAAGGTTAATAGACTTTTATATGAGTGGTGAACTTACAATGGAGCCTCGCTTCTGTGTAGTTTAGTACTAGCATAGTCACTTATTTGTAGATTTTTCTGTGGCAAGGCAGGGCAACTTTATTTGTGTAGCACACAACAAAGAAATCAATGTGCTTCACGTGATTCAGGGAGAACAACAATAAAAACATAAAATACAACATTAGAGACATAAAACATATGACTTTAAACACATCATTCCACCTATTATTAATCACTTCTTCAAAGCCGGCACTAAACAGCTGGGTTTTTAGCTTTGCTTTTAAACAACTCAAGGTTTCAGCAGCTTTGGAGTGGTCTGGGAGTTTGTTCCAGAAAAGGGGAGCATAGAAACAGAAAGCTTCCCCATGTTTGTTTCTGATTCTTGGGATGATTGGTAAACTAGAGTTGGAAGACCTGAGTGGTGTGGGGGGGTAGTACGGTGCCAACAGATCTTCAACATACTTTAGGGCTGAGCCATTTCATGATTTATAAACTGGTAAAAGTCTATTCTCTGAGGTAAAGAGCACCAGTGTAAGGACTTTATGACTGGGGTGATGTAATCTACGTTCCTGGTTCTAGTGAGGTCGCGAGCAGATGCGTTTTGGATGATCTACAGCTGTCTGACTGATTTTATAGATAGACGTGACGAAACTGTTGCAGTAATAAATCCAACTAAAGATAAAAACATGGATAAGTTTTTCAAGGTCCTGTTACAACTTTAGTCCTTTAATCCTAGAAATGTTCTTCAGATGATAGCCTGACCTTGTTATTGCTTTTCTGTGACCCTGGACGTTCAGGTCTGAGTCCATTTTTACGCTCATATCTTAGGCCTGATCACTTGTCTTTAACTCTATAACTGAAGCTGTGGAATGTAACACCAAAATATTTGCAAAAAAAAAAAAGTCCCTTCTCTATGGAACAAAAGAATATCTAAAATACAGTCCAGACAAATAGTGTAATACCACTTGAAAAGTAGTCAAATCATATTTTGCATGGATGGATCTCTACGAGGTTCCATGTAGCGCTTCAATATGCAACAAGAAAAAAATGGAGTCATCTATTTTACAACTGATCAAAAAATTAGGACCACACCTTAAGAAAAACACAAAAAAACGGTTTCCTTCAGCATCATTTAAAACATTTAAAATGACTGTCCTACTACATCCCACCTCAGCAGCGATTGCGTGATGTAAGAGACACTGTTATTCAACAACCCAATAACCATCAAAAAGGGAAAGTTATTTTCCCTTTGCCATCAGAACACCTTAACAGTCTGACTACCTCACAGAAAATGACATAGATCCCCATTTTTGCACAGATTTGGCATTCAAAAGGCATGTTTTTGTTTATGCATTGTTTTAAAAAAATTGCGTGCTAATTTCTTTCAAGCATTTTTAGATCTGTGCTCTGGGTATTTTATCTTTTGGCAGGTCTCTTTGGTCCTTAACCTCCGTGATTCTTTTTATCAGCCACCATTCCATTCATTCTTCTTCTCAAAAGATGTTTGCTGGCATAATGATTTTGAATGGGAGGGCCTTACATTATTGCCATTAAAGCCTTTTTTACTTGGTTGCCTCAGAAAGGAGATGAGTATTATGAAAAGAAAAACTGATATAAATTCCTATTTTTTTAAGCAAATCTATTCGACATGTATGCAGCTCAAATTTTGAGATAGAATAAGTAACAAGGAGGTAAATACTAGATCTGTGTGAATTCCTTGCATTTGTCTTAGGAGGACTTTATTTGTGACTGTGTTCTGGCAACATCATGTGATGTCCCGATGGCTCCCTAATGTAACTGTCGAAATAAAACATTGCAGTTGTGTTTAAAGGTAAATTCTATACTTATGAGTTGGTTATATCTACTCTTCGGGGAAGAGAAAATCACCTGGCTCCAAGGGTCTTTCCATCAGCATCTGACTCACTTTCAGGTTAGGTCTAATACTACATGCACTACAGTTTGTCTGACTGCTGCATACATCATATATATCTGACTGACAAAAGAGCAGTAATAAGATGATACCTGTATTCATAAATAGACTGCTGTCTAGACATTTAAGCTCCTGTCACACTGCCTAATGCCCTGCAATTCATGGCAGTATATGAAAAAATATTTGAAAAAAAGCAAAGGCTTTAATCTCATGTCTTTGAAAGATTTGTATGTGTAAAATTCATTTTTCTGCTACAAATCTGCAGGCTTTTTTTTATTTTTGTTTTAATGTGACTGTCTCATTTTATGCAAATACATAAGTGCAGTGCTCTATGAACGCTCCCAATTGGTCAAATAATTACTGACTAAATTAATAGGAAAGCAGGACAGGCTGCCATCTGTTCAAGCGACTTCCAAGTATTCCGAATGTAGAGGTGATTAAATCTTCTCTGGTGTAGACAAAGTGTCTAAGCAATGTGATCGTTGTGCCACTTTTAGGGAGAATATCCCCTTCAGCAGCTGCACCTAAATGGCCTCAGAGTTGTGGTAATCATGCCGCCCTGTTTTTAAGAAGTGTCAACAGAAAAGCCTGAAGGGAGTCATCTCTTTGTGAGATCTAAAACATACCTCATTAAAAACGTCAAAGTGAATTTTATTCACCATCCTGCACAGACCACAGAGTTGAAATCTTTAAAAATCTTTGTGGTAAAAGGCCCATGGCAGATGGTCATCGAACGTCAAGTAACTTTAGATATTTGCCAAAAAAGATTGGCCTGGCATTTCTCATGAGACTGTTTATAGACTTGTAAGCTAAAACAAATGACTGCTGGGTGTTATTCAACCAGAAATGAGACACAAACGACTAAAAACATCAGGGGTACCAAAAACTATGACCCTCATAAGATTGGTTTCTACGTTTAAAACAAAATAAAGTAAGGATCCGAAACTAATCTAGGACAGGCTTCTGCAACCTTTGGCTCTGGAGACGATTATCCTCATTTCACTCAGTTGCGGTGCAGTAAAATACAAACTTGCCAAAGTATTTCACATTTTTCTCTTTAATGCATAGCGCGCCATGATTTTTGTGGTAGTGTCCCTGGTATGATAAGTGACATCAATAAGCACCAAAGAAACCAATAGCATGATGAATGTAAGTAATTTACCTCCTGGTTTCTCGCTTAACAACTTCTGCCTGTGTTGACCCTGCAATGGAGAATTGTCCTGAGTTTAATTAAGACACTAATGTCCTTCAGGAAAATGCCACTTGAATTCCGCGCTGCCAGAGAATTAGTTTTAATTTCCCATCAAGCCAGGGTCAGAAGTTATCTAAAGCATAGTGGGTAACTGATTAAACATTCCTCGTAAGAGGTAATCACTTAGCTTTTACACAGCCCCAACTGGCCTCTTCAGTAGTCTTCACAACGTTTATTGTGCACCAGAAGGACTTTTTTGGATGACATGGGAGTGATTCACAATGATAAGCGAGTGAAATCGAAAACGGGGGAGGAGACATTTTTCTTTGTCACTCTGTTTTTGGCCTTCATATTTCACTGCCTCCCAAGATCCTTAAGTACCCAGAATGCACCTTCCACCAGCTGCACAGCTACCTATTACGGCTCCAATCACGTAGTTCCCCCGCATCTTTTTCTGACTCTCTCCCACCACAAATCTTTCACTCTCTTTTGGCCAGCACTTTGAATGGTGACTGCTTTAAATTTCCTTCAGCACTTATTTTGAATTTGATGAAAATGCAGCCAGAACAATTTCTAACATGGGCATTATGAAAAAGGGGGATAAATGAGTCGGTTATCTTGAATTGGGAAAGGTCTCTTTGGAGGAAAAATGTTGATGTCGTGTCAATTATTTCTGAAGCTTGGGATGCATTCATCACTTTAGTACATGTAAATATGAATACATCCATTTGAGTGTCAATCTTTACACTTTAAAATGAGTGATTTTCTACTTTGAACAAATTAATTACAAGCCCAAGACTTTTTTTTAGATGAGAAATCATAGACAAATGTATTTGCTACAGGTTACCATCGAGTGCCTGCATCACCCTCACTGTCTGGGTCATTCTTTGGAAACTTCACAAAATTGGTGGCAGCTAAAAGGTTGCAGGTAGAAATAACCAACTACAGCACTCACCCACAACAATCTAACAGGCAACAGCAAAACAGGGTTGCTCGGACAGACCTCAGGACAGCTGCATGTTTTTTAAATGTTTTGTTAAACCCACGTGCAGCAGCATCTAGGCTGCACACATACATGCACACACATGTGCGCTGTGCAGAACCCAAACCTTCATACGCACAAAAGCTGATTCGCGTTGTGCCTTTTTCAAGCCTTTCCTTGAAAGAACTCAAATCTGCAGAATTCATTATTGACCCTTCCACAATCCAACAGAAGGGGTTCTTTCTAATCGGACTCTTTCTTTGAAGATTCGAAACTACAAAGCCAAGGACTTGTAGATGAAGAGGCATAGACGTCAAACACTGGGAGAAACAGATAGAAAGGAAATAGAAAGCAAAAACTATAGTGATGAAATGGTGGATAAAGAGCATCTGTCTTTGACGGTTCCATCATGACATCCACTTTCAAATAAAAGTAGAGAGAGAGAAAAAATAAACTTATCTGAATTCCCCAAAACCGAACACATCAAACAGACTGGATTAAGACCCCCGTATAGTCTCCATGACCTCAGAGACTTCAGCTAGAAACGGATTTCAGCACATTTGGGAAACCTGATTTCATTGTGAAGGAAAATTTGTTTTTATTCTTCTTCACTATTTGACTAAAACCATTCTGAGTCCAAAATTCTGAGTCATTCTCATTCTCAACATATTTTGCATCTGCACTGACTTTGTTGTAGGACCTTGATCTTCACAAATAATCTTATTTATGGAAGGTTCCTGTGCCTTAACCATTGGCTTCAGTCTAACTCTGAAAGGTGACACCCCTCCCCCCCATAATTTTAATTACTTCGTTTACAGCACAAGATGATGACTTGTAGGTTAGAAGTCAAATCCTTGTTGGCAGAAAACGTACTCAAGCCCAGCCCGTCATTGGTCCTGAGGCTCAGAGAGAGAGACACTTTTACCAAAACTTCCTCTTTTGGTTTTTCTTTACAAGTAAAGAACCTGGGTGTGATTTTTCACTCTGAACTGACTTTTATCCTACACATTAAAAACATTACTACAAAAGGTTTTTATCGCCTCAACAACATTGCCAGAATCTCCCCCATAAGAGGATCTCAGGTTTACAATACCTAGGAAATTCAGCAGTACTTGTCCTGATGAAGACCAGTAGGCGGGAGAACATTACACCCATCTTAAATTCATTGCATTGGCTCCCTGTATGCTTCAGGATTGGTTTTCAAGGTTCTTTAAAAGGGTTTTAAGTGTGTTAATGGTCTTGGGCCTTCTTATCTTTCAGAACCACTTCTACCATCTGAACCTTGGTGGTCTCTGCGCTCCGGCAGCCTTCTGATTGTCGGAGGACCTTAGGGTCGCGGAGAAAGTTCATGTTTTTAACAGCCTGCTCAAGACTCACCTCTGTAGCCAAGCTTTTAGCTGATTATTATCTGTTATGGTCTCTTTAATTGTCCCGCATATTTTACTTGCTTATATTTTATCAGTGTATTACTACTTAGTTTTATAGTAATCTTCCTTCCAGTGTTTCCTCTGTTGACACCCTCTACCCCAGGAGCAGTGGTCAGGCGTGGCCTTTGGGATACTCTCCAGGTAGCGCTTGGGTGGAGGTGAGGGTCTAGGCCCCTCGGCTCCTCTGAGTGTGCTGGGTCAGTGCCTTGGCTGCTGCTGTTGATATGCTGCTGGTGGGGTAGATGGCTCCTTAGATGGAGTTCCCTTACCTGGCTCATCTGTAATTGGCCCGATATCCTTCTCACTGTTGCTGTTGAGAGTGTGCTCGCATGAGGGTTGGGTTGGCGGGAGGAGGGTTTAAATGTGATTATGCTTTTAAATCTGTGGGAGAGGGGTAGGTATGAGGTTTATATGGGGTCATTTTTAATCACTTTGAATTGTAATGTTTGTATTAAAAGCGCTTTATGACAAAAGTTTGATTGATTGGTTAATTGATTGATTGATTGTCACTGATGGGGAAGAGTAGTGCTCCAGATTTCCAATGTTGGTGATTTCCTTATTTTTGTACACTTGATTTGCTGAATAACGGAAAACAAAATTAAACAGAAGGAATAAGGAAACATGGAATGAGCTCAACATATCTAAGCCAAGGGGTTCCAGAGTAGAACAGAAAGAAGTGACAGTAAAAAAAGAGGCAAAAAAAGACAATTTTAAACTCAAATAAAGACATCCTACTACCTCCTAAGGGGCCAGATGAATAGGCAATGGAGAGAAAAATAAACAGACAAGAGAAAATAAGGAAAAATTGATTGAGAGAGAACATGCATGGGTGAGCATGAAATGCCTGCAGTGAGGCCTTGAAAATGAGAAATGACCAACTGAGCAGAGTGTTTGACATCCAACAATAAACACTCACCATGACCACTGCTATGACCACAAGCTGCCAAGACAGTACAGCAGCGTGGGATGAGGAGCAAGGCAGCAAATGCGGTGTGACTGATGGATAATTGGATGATGATCAGATAGAAATACATGTCCGAAACAAGAGAAGGCTGTGCATGGTTCACGCTGTCATGTGAACAAGTTTGCTTTAGAAGGTTGTGAAAGTACCTGACAAAAGAGCTGACATAAAAAATGGAGTAGTAACATTTATTCACGCTTTTTGACAATAATACATAGCTTTGATATCTGTTATAGCTTTATATAAATAACCTTAAATTAATAGCTATGTAAAATTGCTTAGTAACAATTTTGTGCATTCTTATCCTAAAACAATGCCTTAATGTAAACAGGGTGTGTACTATGAATGACTGACATGTAGTCAGAAAGCAATTAATTCTATGGTGATTACAGTTTATTTTCTTCTCATGTGATCTCTCCCACTGCTGAGGCAGAAAAAAAACACATCAGCATCCAGGCGGTGATGACTCGACTTGATAAAATTCACAAAAAAGAGAGACATGACTTGGTTTCTCACATCATTGTCTCAGGACCTCATTTGCACTTCGGGCATTTGACTCGAAAGTAGACAAAGTGTGGGATAAGATTCCCAGCTATTATTAGGCACGAGGCTGGCTGCAACCAAGACAGTTAAGTAGGTCCTTTCAGGGAGTAGCTGAATCTAATCATTTTAATTTATTTTGTTTTTAATAGTAAAAAAATGTTTTCACAAGTACATTTTCCAAAGCACAAATTACCTAGCCTGGGTGCCAGCCAAACCATTCCTCCATTGAGGAGCAATTATGCCCGAACAAGATCTGTTCGGACCAATCAAATCGGGCTTACGATGATTGACACATGAACAACAGTAACATAATCAACCACGTCACCAAAGAGCGCCTGGATTGAATTTGTTTTCACAACGATGGCTGCTGCTTGAGAACTGAGATGTGTAGATCCTGCAATTAAGTCTTGTCTAGAAGATATCGACAGCGCATTCATTTTAAGAGGAATTTTAAATGAGGAAAAGAGCAACGTCACACACTTCCGATGCTCTGATTGGTTATAGGTTTATTCAAGTAAGTGCAGAGGCATCTTTTTCCTGGCTCAGTTAAAACACACCCCATAATCACAGCCCAATGGAGCAATATCAGACTCACATTCTGATTAGAACTTAGTATGGCTACGACAGGCTACAAATTGCCTGCTAAATGAACTAAATGTATATCCAGAGCTCCAACATTTGTTAAAAAATGTCACTCATGCATTTCATGAATCAGTTAAACCCTTGATCTAACACACACACATGCACACACACAAACACATTACTAAATTTCCTTTCCTAAGTAATGAAGTCAAAGTATAAAAGATTTCAACAACTGAAACGAGGGTGGGAAATTATGCATAAAAAAGGCAACAGGATCTAACTTCCTTTCGACATAAAAACTTACACTTTCAAGTGTGAAAACAGAAAATATGGTGTGCTCGTAAAACATCTCTCACATTTTTCATCATCTGCACTCCGTTTAATTATAGACAGGTGGAACTTTTTTTTTTAGCCCGGCTGTTGAATTACGGTTTTGTCTTTGCATATTTATGATTATCTCAGTTTGCGCCAAGAGTAGAGTTCTACTGTACCTCCAGTTCTTTCACTTCTAGCTTAACATGACACTGTTTACACGCCAAAATCTCAGATCAGCAGTAGTGTTCTGATTTCACACGTTCCCAATTATTCTTAGACCTAGGGTAAATAAATGGAGCATAACAGGATAGAACATTTTTTTTTCTGAAATGTTCACAATAGGCTTGTTTCCACTAGATGTGTTCCAGGACCCTTCAGAGAAGGGAGAAGATGACAGGAAAAACCTGCTGACTCTGTCCTCTCAGCTGCTGTATTTCCACACAAAAATGACCCTCTAAGGAGTTTCCTAAGATATCCGCATATCCCATCTTCTTCGCCAGTGAATGTCGTAACTTATCAGAACCAGCATGCCCCCACAGCAGCAGAGTATAACACTTGTCAAATCATTTCTTAGTTTCTTTTCCTTCCATTCCACCAGCAACTCTTTCCATGATTCAAATGCTACTTGTTTGGTGATGTTTGCTGATATAATTTCCCACCGAGTTACAACCAATCTTCATGAGTAAAATGAAGTCCCACCCAGCAACTCCAACATCATTAACCATTCCAATAAAGGAAATAAAGGACAAATCCAGATGCTGTTCTTCTTTTTTAACTTAAATATAGGAGAAACCAATGGAATTTTTGCTTTGAAGTCCACAATCATATTCATAATGTATGTGTGGTCTCATATGAAAAATAATAACAAATACAACTAAAGTATAGCTAACCAAAATATATGAATACACTTATATCAACATTCTGTGTTAAACATCACATAAGTCAAATGTAAATATAGACTTAGTAATCCAATGTTACGATTTACCACGCTCCCATAAGTAAAAACGCATCAAAGTTAACTTTAGGAATTAATGCTCCTATTATGAAGGTATATGACATAAATATGCTACCTTTATACTCTTTGCATCGCGCACAGCGAGATGACATTCCAAGCGGACAGTAAGGGAAGTTCTCACAGACAACTTGTGAACTTAACCATATCAACTCAAAGCCAATACATCAATAATAATATATTCACGTCATTTATGCATATACATACAATCTGCAGTTTGGCTGATTAGGAAGGAGAACTGATGTGGTGCGGGCTGCATTAAAAGATAAACAAGGTGGTATACTGTGCATGCGTCAATTGTTTTAAAAAAAGTTGAGTTAATTCTACGAATTAATCAACCCGCTTTAACACTTTAATTTTGAGAGCCCTATTTTTCAGCAGATTTTAGGCCAAAAAACAGCCATGTAAGCCTTTTCTGCTGATATAGGGCATCGCTCTTGTTTGATAGCATGCCCACAATCCAAAATGCTTAACATATAAAAAAAAAAAAGAAAAAAAAGGACTGAAATTAAGCACCGAAATGTGCGTTGCTTTTCGGCCTGGTCACTACCATTTATATCAGAGCCGGTGCCATTATGGTACTAAATATCAGTACCCATCCCTACTCCTGAGACACATTCATATCCTGATGGGCTAATAGTGAAAATACGCCTAATAAACATATTTAAATACACAACATAAAAAACTTCTCTCAGATAGGTATGCCTCCAAACAGAATCGTAAACTGCTATAATCTTCTTTATTAAGTTCTCCAGCAGCTATTTTGATCTCAACATGTTCCTCAGTCTGTACTCTGACCTCTGTATTGCCATACACAAAAATTGGAAACCCAAAACTAAGTAATTGTGACTTATATTACACTATAAAGTAATTTTCATGTTGTGAGGTTTAACTTTACTAACAAGAATTTTTGGGGAAAATGAAAAAAATGATACGGGGTGCTAAAACTGAGATGCTCTCGGATGACATCTGCAGCATATAAATTAAATCGAATTCTGAATCATTTAAATGTGTACTGAACGAAAACATTTAATTCCAAACTTTTTAAATAAACCAAACAATGTTTTCTGCCCTAAGGTTTTTCATCTGCAATAAGATAAGAAGTTCATAAAAAAAGACTCCCCTGAGTCAAACACTTTAAGACGAATAAGGAAAGCAGCTTCACAAAGAATGCTAATTTTCTCCTTTAAAGGGTTTCTAATTTCTCATCCCCCACTTGGTCACAGAAGTTTAGGTCCAGGATTTAGAGTGTGTCGCAAGGGGAGGGGGTCGTATGCTCACTACAAACACTCTTATTGTTCCCCTTCATTATTCATGGTAGCTAATGGAGGTTTGGATAGTAACCACGGGCAGATGTGCTCACAAAAAAATGGGAGCTGAGAGCAGGATGAGTGTTTTGTCTCACCTCTGTCTTGTCGATTGCCCTCTCTTCCTACTTGCCCTCGCTCCACCAATTCTGTCTACAATGCTGACGCGGGGCTTTAGTAGAAATTTCAATGAGTAAGAGCTCTCAGGGCTGTTGCATGAGTAATGGGACACCGAGAGCATCTCGAATAAATAAAACAAAAAGACTGCCTGGAACAGCCGTTACCACCCCTGCTCATCCTTCTTCCTTTTTTTTTTTTTTTTTTTTTTGCTTTTTACTTATCTGCTCTTTTCTCCTCCTATTGTCATGAAAAATTTTGCAGGTTGCAAAATGAGCAAGATTCAAACAGCTGCCTGGAGGTAGATTGGTTTGAATATTAGCAAAATCTACCTCCATGATACATCTATCATCCAAGAAGAGTTTATTTTCGATGTTTGAGTACCATTGCTTGCTCTGGAACTTAGTTGTGTCCTCATTCACAGGACAACTCTAAGATGAGTACTGACTGCTTTTGTTCATTTCCTGCATGACAGAGAGAACGAAAAAAATCTGACTTAGCATATACTTTCTCAGCATGAATTATTCAACACTAAAGAGAACGCTCAGATTCACAGTCATAATAGGAGGTCCTGAAATGGTGTACAGTCCCGCAACCCCCTCATCTATATTGCAGACCTTTGCAGAGTTTCTCTCATGCAAGAATAAGGAAGCAATAAAAAAAAGAAACTACAGCCATAAAAAAAAAACGAACAAATTATAAATACAGGTGGGGACAGCCCTCCTCCAGCCCCTGTCCCATCAATTCACAATGTTACGGGAAAGTCAATGCTCACGAAGCCTATACATAAAATGAAGATAATCATATTTGATAAAGAGTTTAATTTTATAACTATAGAAGCTAGAGTACCCATAATATGGAGAGAAAATAGTATCATATCTTTTGTGCGTGCGTAATACTTGATTTGTCACTTGTGTCTGCCTCTTTGCGTGTAACTTTGGATTTGTGTGTGCGTAATACTTTATTTGTAACCCATAAAAACAGTCTGTGCGTAACTTTGTGTACTTGCAGTTGTGTAAACATATTTACGCACAAATATCAAAAACGTACAAGTACGAAATACAATTTACGTACGCACAAATTGAAATTACACCAGCTTAAAACTAACTATAAATTCAAAATGATTCCTTCACATACAATCCTCAAATATGTATGCACCAATCGCCTGATACACACAGACAAGACCACAGATCATAGTTACAACTGGAAGACAGGGGTTGAGACTCTTTTCACGTCTGGAGATTTATGCGTAGATGATTCGTTTGAATGCTGATCGAATGCTGGGTTATATGAGTTTTCTCTCCACCATTTCCCTCCAACGTTTTCGTTCTATAGCTGTTACTGAAGTGACAAATACTTGTAAAAGAAAGAAAAAATGAATGTGGCAGCACTCGAAATTTACTGTTTTAAACCTAAAAAAAATATTAAAAATATTATCCTTTTCTGAGACGTAGAAATAACATGGGTAAAAAAAATAAATAAATAAAAAAACGACCACTAGATGGTTTGCTGAAGAAATCTGGTAGACTGAGAGAGTAAGGTCTAGCTGCAGCCGTAGCCCCTACAAAACACGTCCCCAGGCGACTCAATCTCAAATGAAGCAACATGGCCGCCGCAAGCCGTGTCTCTCCAGGCAGGAGAACTCACTCATAGCAGCTCTTCAGAGAGCTTCTCCCTCGGCCTCAACCCCTGGAATGATGGTAAGTTAAGCGTGTTTCCTTATGTATTTTGTTGTATACTTTTGGAAGTGCTAACACAATATAATAAAGTTATTTTAGGCTTGCTAACATATCAGTTCCGACAGCTGCAAATTAATCTAGCAGGTGCTGTAGGCAACTCAAGCCACCTGAAATGTAGTTAATCCTTCACTCATAAACATAAATATAAGCATGTCCAGAAAGTATAACCGACTTTTGTTCACTGTAGTATCAGTTTTGAGCTTGATAACTTTGCTTGAATTAAAGTTAAGCAAAGAGAGGCAAGGGAAATATTACCATAGCAACGCGTAGGCACACTCGATCTCTGTTACAGAGTAACGTGAGGTAACAGACTTAAGTACATTCTTTTATGTTTTGTTAGAAATCAAATTAATGTAAGCATGAGCTCTGTTAATGTTGAAACATGCAGGCGCCCAGATCACTCAGCATCCAGATTTTACCTTGTTATGTTGGAAGCGGTTTAGAAAATGGATGGATGGATGGATGTTGGAGAAGCTAAAATCTACTAAAGAAAGATACACTTTTGTACAAACCAGCTACTTCTTCCAATTTTATCTTTAAAAGTATAGACTTTTTACTGCGTTTGAATTCCTATTTCATGAATCATAAAGATACTGCTAAAGGCAGAACTCTTTCAGAAATGTTGATTTTTGCTAATTAAACATTTTGTCTTGTTTTAGGGGCTAAAGGGAAGACTGCTTTTGCATTTGCTAACTGTAGCATGGAGGTAGAATAAATCCAGTTATTCACCTTGTGCTTAAAATACAGTATTAACAACCTTCAAACACCACAGAACCTGTGATCTCAGTATACTGTAGTTCTTCTAGTTGTCTGTTGTAAAAAATAGTCTTGCTTTCACAGACTTACACAGTTGTCTGTTTTCCCCTCTTTGCTTGTTTTCTGTTCAGTAAAATTTCTTAGAAGACCTGAATAAAAAATAATTACACGCACATGTGTGCTACATTTTTAATATTTAACAACTCAAGTTAATGCACATTTCTTTAAAAGTTTTGTTTTTTGGTAGTTTGCGTTTCTTGATTTCTTCTGTTTCAGACATGAAACGGCAAAGGGAGGCTGATGAGAGGAGAGATGGGATGGATAAACAATTCTGTTTATTCTTGTCATATTTGTTGTTTAGTTTTATATTTGATATGAATAAACTAACTGAAACAACTAATGATTCTCATTCTTATTTTCACAGTTTATTTACAATTGGTTTTAACATGACCATCAAGCTAAGTCTGAACAATTTAAAAATGTCAAATCAATGTAAATAAAAACAGTAAAACAATAGAAAATAAAAAATAGAAAGTATCTGGTAGATGTGCTGGATCTACTAAAGAAAAATCTGATTTGGATGAAGAGCTGCAACATAGAAGTGGGATATCATACAGGCAGGTCTGCAGAGAGTGCTCTAGGAAGCTAAATTATAGTTTCCACTGCATCGTCCATCAATAAATTTTGGAACTTCTCAATCGCAAAATTCTCATATTGCTAAAATATATTAACAGTACATCATCGACTGTGGCTCAGTGGTAGAGTAGTTGGCTTGCAATCGGAGGGTCGTGGTTCAAATCCAGCTTCCTCCAGCACTTAACTCCAACTCCTAACGAGCTATGTTCGTAATCGGTGTGAGTGTGAATGGGTGAATGTGGCTTCAATGTAAAGCGGTTTGAGTGGTCAGTACGACCAGAAAAGCGCTATATAAGTTCAGTCCATTTCTGCTATTCTTCAAGCTCATCCTCAGGGACCACAGCATGTGCAGTGATGTGGAGAAGCCTGCATGCTGAGATGACCTATATTGTTTTAAATTGTTGGATTTTGCCACTTGGTATTGTTAAAAATAATAATAATAATTTCCAATGAGATATATTCAGATTACCATTTTAAAAGCAGTTATTCAAATTTAGTTTCCGATGACAAAGTATCTTTATGATTCAAAAATAGGGATTTGATTTCTAACAAAACATAAAGATTGTACCTGTCTGTAACCTCAGGTTACTCTGTAACAGAGATCGAGTGTGCCTACGCGTTGCTATGGTAACGTTTCCATTTTTATTTTTTTTTACGTGTCCTGTCTAGCAGTTTGCTACCCAGAATTGGTGTCTGAGTACCAAGTACTGACAGATTTACTTGCCCAAGCAGAGTATTACAGCTTTGCTGTAATACTCCACTTGATGTATATGTATGAAAAAATCTTTATTAGTGATTACTGAGGGTTCAATTTCCAGAAGTCATAGACAAGAAACCGAGACAAGAAGGAAGAAAGGAAGAAGGTGAAGAAAAGAAACAGGACCAGCAGAGGCGTGAACCGATGAAACAAGACAGGGAGGCAAACAAAGAACACAAGAAAACATCCCAGTCCTCCGCCTCTGCCGGACGGCAGAGAAGCAGTAAAAAAACAACAACAACAAAACAACAACAAACTGGACAGAACCACACCAATAGTTCAGATCCAGTAATATAAACTAAGAATTACACATTCACTACACACAAGCATGGATTAATGAACACAATACTAATGTTTCTGGTAAACTCCTGGTAACAACTAACGAATGACGATAACCTCAGCTCAAGATATGTCCGTCCACACCAATGTCCCCACACCTATGTGTGTGTGCGATCATGCAGGTCTGAATAAGGTTTCCCCATGCAAGTGATTTATAACTGGTGTAAGGAACTGTCAATCCGTCCTACAGGAATCAACACAGACATGAAGGAGGCAGGAGACGCATGCGTCCAGAGTCCCACAGAGCAAAGGAGCCGCAGCCGGACCAGCGCAGGGCCCATCACCCACCAAGAGAGGAACAGATGGAAGCCCCAGGGGAACACCAAGCAACCGCAATGCTGGGGCCCAGAGATCGCAGGGACGAGCTCACGGGCTCCGCCGGAAACCGGCTACGCCAGGGCGGGCCCGAAACAGGACCCGGAGGCTACGGGGACCAGGGGCATCCCGCCCCCCAGTAGGGCCCCGACCAGGGACCCGCCGAGAGGGGTCCCCCGCTGCCACCGCCAGGCAGGAGGTGCCCGCAGCCGACCGACGGACAACACACGCCGCCGCCACCCCGGACCAATACCCACCGCCAACAACCCCCCCCCCCCAACACACCCACACGCCAGGGAGCCACAGTAAAAGCCACAGCGGATGTACGCCCTCCCGAGGCCGTGCCCAGCCAGCACCTGGACATCCAGATCTACCAGCTCCTGGGTCCAGATCCCACCCCACCCAAAGCGCCAAGATCTGGGGTCCAGCCAATGCCGGACAGCTCCCCCAGATGAACCGACCAGGCAGTAGAACTCATGGAACTGGTAGGAGGCCTGGGCACCAGGCACAGCCCCCACCGATCCACCGGACGGCACCAACCTACTTTATAACCCCGGCACCCCCATAAGAGCTGCCCCAGTCAATCCAAGGAGGACGTCGGCCCGAAACAGCAGCCGCCCGACACACCGGCCCACCCAGGGGCATGCACCAGGGCCGAGCCGGGCTGCAACCGGGACCCCCAGCCCCAGGCATCGAGAGCCATCATCGACCAGCGGGCAGGACCATCCATCACCGACGGGCCGGTGTGTTGGGCAGCCGCTGTTTCGGGCCGACATCCTCCTTGGATTGACTGGGGCACCTCTTATGGGGGTGCCGGGGTTGTAAGTAGGTTGGTGCCGTCCGGTGGATCGGTGGGGGCTGTGCCTGGTGCCCAGGCCTCCTACCAGTTCCATGAGTTCTACTGCCTGGTCGGTTCATCTGGGGGAGCTGTCCGGCATTGGCTGGACCCCAGATCTTGGCGCTTTGGGTGGGGCGGGATCTGGACCCAGGAGCTGGTAGATCTGGATGTCCAGGTGCTGGCTGGGCACGGCCTCGGGAGGGCGTACATCCGCTGTGGCTTTTACTGTGGCTCCCTGGCGTGTGTGTGTGTGTGTGTGGGGGGGGGTTGTTGGCAGTGGGTATTGTCCGTCGATCGGCTGCAGGCACCTCCTGCCCGGCGGCGGCGGCAGGGGACACCTCTTGGCGGGTCCCTGGTCGGGGCCCTGCTGGGGGGCAGGGTGCCCCTGATCCCCGTGGCCTCCAGGTTCTGTTCTGGGCCCGCCCTGGCATAGCCGGTTTCCGGCAGAGCCCGTGGGCTCGTCCCTGCGGTCTCTCGGGACCCCAGCATTGCGTCTGCTTGGTGTTCCTCTGGGGCTTCCATCTGTTCCTCTCTTGATGGGTGATCGGCCTTGCGCTGGTCCGCCTGCGGCTCCTGCGCTCTGTGGGACTCTGGATACATGCGTCTCCTGCCTCCTTCATGTCTGTGTCGATTCCTGTAGGACAGATTGACGGTTCCTTACACCAGCTATCAATCACTTGCATGGGGAAAACTTATTCAGTGTTTATTAATCCATGCTTGTGTGTAGTGAATGTGTAATTCTTTATTTTTATTACTGGATCTGAACTATTGGTGTGGTTCTGTTCAGTTTGTTGTTTTTGTTTGTTTTGTTTTACCGCTTCTCTGCCATCCGGCAGAGTTGGAGGACTGGGATGTTTTCTTGTGTTCTTTGTTTGTTTGTCGTCAGTTCGTGCCTCTGCTGTTGCGGTTTCTTTTCTTCACCTTCTTCCTTTCTTCCTTCTTTTCTCGGTTTCATGTCCATGACTTCAGGAAATTGAACCCTCAGTAATTACTAATAAAGATTATTTAATACATATACATCAAGTGGAGTGTTACAGCAAAGATGTAATACTCTGCTTGGGAAAGTAAATCTGTTGGGCTTTTACTTGGTACTCAGACACTAATTCTGAGTGGCAAACTGCTAGACAGGACCCGTAAAAAAAAAGAGAGAGAGTGCCTGTGCTAGATTGTAAAAGCCTCCCCGTCAACAAGAGAGGTCCCAGGCACCGCCAGCGTCCCGAGGCCCCCCGCGCTGAGGCCGGAACCCGGCGCAGCACCAACTTCGGTAACCTTTCCCTTGCCTCTCGTTGCTTAGCTTTAATTCAAGCAAAGTTATCAACCTCAAAACTGATACTTCCAAAAGTATACAACAAAATACATAAGGAAACACGCTTAACTTACCATCATTCCAGGGGTTGAGGCCGAGGGAGAAGCTCTCTGAAAAGCTGCTATGAGTGAGTTCTCCTGCCTGGAGAGACACGGCTTGCGGCGGCCATGTTTCTTCAGTTGAGCTTGAGGACGTGTCTTGTAGGGGCTACGGCTGCAGCTAGACCTTACTCTCTCAGTCTACCAGATTTCTTCAGCAAAAACAACCAGACAACCACCTACTGGTGTTTTTGTTTTGTTTTTCTGTTTTTTTTTACCCATGTTATTTCTACGTCTCAGAAAAGGATAATATTTTAAAAAAATGTTTAGGTTTAAAACAGTAAATTTCGAGTGATGCCACATTCATTTTTTCTTTCTTTTA
Organism: Apricaphanius iberus; assembly: GCA_028564705.1. Classification (NCBI taxonomy): domain Eukaryota; kingdom Metazoa; phylum Chordata; class Actinopteri; order Cyprinodontiformes; family Aphaniidae; genus Apricaphanius; species Apricaphanius iberus. The sequence goes on along the minus strand of JAPXFQ010000075.1, from coordinate 900,228 downwards.
CAAGTATTTGTCACTTCAGTAACAGCTATAGAACGAAAAACGTTGGAGGGAAATGGTGGAGAGAAAACTCATATAACCCAGCATTCGATCAGCATTCAAACGCATCATCTACGCACAAATCTCCAGACGTGAAAAGAGTCTCAACCCCCGTCTTCCAGTTTTAACTTGGAGCTGTGGTCTTGTCTGTGTTTATCAGGCGATTGGTGCATAATTGAGGATTGTATGTGTAGGAATCATTTTGAATTTATAGTTAGTTTTAAGCTGGTGTAATTTCAAGTTGTGCGTGGCTAAATTGTATTTCGTACTTGTAAGTTTTTGACATTTGTATGTATATATGATTACACAACTGTAAGTACACAAAGTTACGCACAGACTGTTTTTATGGGTTACAAATCAAATATTATGCATACAAAAATCCAAAGTTTCACACAAAGAGGCAGACACAAGTTGCAAATCAAGTATTACGCACACACAAAAGATATGATACTATTTTCTCTCCATATTCCCAGAGAGAACCTGCAAGACTTGTAAACTCTATGCAAAACTGACCCTGTTGAAACATGGGCATTGTTGTTGTTGTTGCATGCAGTCTGTGCTAACAACTACAACACAAAGATAGTGTGTGTAGTCAGAGGTGAAGTGTGTTTTTATTATGTAATTGAAAAAACTATAAATTGGATGCCATAAAAGATGTAGTCCAGTGGTAATATTTCAGCTTCCAGGTTGCCATTACTATTGGCTGGGCAGTATATCACATTCAAGTGTCTTCGGATACCTCCTTCTTGTTTCAACCCACAAAACAATACTTTTGTTTTGCAACATACTAAATTGGTCCTGTTAGTACTTTCTCTTTTGTCTTCCTTTCCCTGTGAACCCTGGGTAGTCTGACAAGAACTACCCAACTCTGAGAACAAGGTGTTGTGTCTGTCTAATAGCCCTTTCTCCAGTGTAGTGCTTCTTGCTGACTCTCTGGCTTAGATAATTGCTGTCTACATTCCCCCAGCTCAGCAGATTGCTCCAACTCATAATGAGGAAAAAGATGCCTGCTGGTGCACATGGGTGTCAGAGTGGAAGACGTTTGCTGGCTACACAGAAGTCATGGGCACGCACAGATAAAAAGTAGCATGGCAGACCAGAGGTAATCAAAGACCTCAAGTACTAAGTGAGGAAACTGAAGGTAAATGGATGCAGAACTGAAATTGAAAGCAAAGGTTTCATGTTTAACTAGACAGATGTCAGCTAAGGTGCAGTGTAAGGGTGTATGTCAGAATAACCAGAACCAGACATTTAACAGACTTTATACCAAATAGAGAAAATGTAAATGCCAATGTCTGGCACTTAAAGAATAAAAAGCCCCATCCAATTTAAAGCCAGGATTTCAACATTTTAAAATACCAGAGGTTACATCTACTAAATTAGGCAAAACAGTTCCAGTAGCTTTGTTTAAACTGCATTGTTCAAAAAAATACTTCTATTTATGTTGTTTTAAAAAAATCATATTTGCCACGGAAAAATAGCACTTTTTACAGCACTTTCCTGTAGGTTTGTACTTCTGGTCAGTTTAAAGTAATCCTAGTAGTCCCTTTTTCTGGCAATCTATGCAAACTGGGTACAACAGCTACAACCGTTCTCAATGTTTTCCCTTGACTCAAAAGAATCAGATGATTCGGAATTGTTAGAGTCATCAAACATATCCATTACTCAGGGAGAAGTATAGAAAAAAGAGTTTAAAAGGAATTCTATAGACATTGAAGTATCAATTTCAAGCTTTTTATTCAAGTGAAATAGCACTGGTGTCAAATATTTTTACAGTATCAAAGTAAAAGTCACATAGATACAAAATAAAACCATTAGGGTCAAAAGCAATAGTAAACTTCCTGAAAAATAATTTTTACTGAAAGGCCATACTGATTATGATGTTATAAAAATATTTATATTGAGAAAATTGGGATATACTGGGCTACCTATTTCAGCTGCATATATGTCCTTTGAAAATAAATGCATTCCAATCAAATGCAAATGCATTAAGGAACCATATGTTGAATACTGAGCATAATCAAGTGTTTCATGGAGTGGAAGATATTGAGTCTCTGCCACAGCCTTCTTTGAACTCTGCAACATCTGTCTGCTATGTCCTGGCTGGACTGTGAAGTTGTTTTTGTCACGCGCTGTGTGCGATGGATCGCTTTCAAACCAATAACTTTCAGAATTGTATATGTTTAAAATTTGGATCCAACCACAATCAAATTCATTGTATCTGGATAGGTCCTTAGTCATGTGAGATTTGATTTGTTCAAAAACGATTTGCTGAAAGGAAATCATACTAACAAGGCAAGTTTTAAAATTCAAGGAGTAAAAGTGCAGATTAAAATGTAAGGAGTATTAGTGAAAATTTGCTGTTAAATAATTAGTCCAGTGAAGTATAGATACCCCATATTTCTAGTTATGTACGTGATTACTGAAGAGCTTTGGGAATTGTTATGATAGCAAGGAGTGTAGGCAGCCAGAAGTGGAAATAATTTAAACAGACAACAAACATGCTAGCATTAGCTTAAGATTTTAGAAAACTGCCCAACAGGACAATATCTTAAGTAACAAGCATAAATTAAAATACCAGACTGGGACTCAAAATCATGAAAGGCCCAGTGTTAGGTAACTCAGACCATTATCTGCGTTGAAAAATCTTCATTGGGACATCTCAAGTTGAGATGTTGACTAAAAGTCACAGATAAAGGAATAAATGTGCCTTTAAATTAATTTCTTTGCCTGTCCTGACAACCAGTACTCCATGCAGATGAAAGAAAAGAGGCATTCCTATGGGAGAAGCTATTTTGGATGTTTTTTTTTTCATTTGAATTAAAGAAAATAGTAAATCTCTGGTCAATAACTAATGGAGACATGTTTCTTATTAAACCCATCCTGAGGACACCTTAAGAATCCAAACTTTGTGAATCTGTTCAGGTTTATCATTTCTTATCCCAGCCTTCACTGTCTTTTTCTAGAGCACACTCCTCATTGGTCTTCTCAGTGTGTTAGTTATTCCAAACTTTTGTATGGGGCCTGGCTAATGGGGTCTTGATTAATGATAAAGAATCGGCACAACACCATTAGCTTCTTGTCTCCCTCAGGAAACCATTGAGGGATGGAGAGAGAAAGAGAAGGATGGGTATAAGCAAGGAACTTTGGACTGGGGCCAGCATATCCTAGACATAAATCCAAATGAGAAAGAGATAAGGTGAAGTGATGTCTACTATCTGGATGAAGTAGCTATCATGGCTAAGAAAGGGAACAAACCCCATTAAAGAAACATACCACACAAAGATTCAGTACTAATCTGATTTTCTGGAGAAGAGAGTATGCTTTAAAATAAAGGAAATCATGAAAAAGCTTTTTCAGGTTTAGCTTCTCAAAAAAAAATTAATGTACAAAAACAAAATAACATTTAATACAGCAAGAAGCTAGCAACAGTTCAAAAACATCAAAATCCACATCAGGAAAACAACTCAAACACAACTTCCATGGACAAACACAGATTGGCTTTATTACTACCCTTAGGGGTAACAGATGCCTCTCCGAGTCTCCAGATGCTCTCATCTGATTAAGTTGTGACTCCAATTTTGACATCATTCTTTACACAGTTATGAGATTCCACAGTTAATAAGCACAGCAGGAAGGTTCATCTTTTTAAACGGTGCTTCACCCAGGGCACACTGATCTGTGCTGCTGTGTTACAAGAATATCCACGGAGCTCGCACAGGCCATTAAAGTGATTCAGCACTTTCACTGAGCAACAAACGTAGGGGGTAAATTAGAACAGAGCAAGACAATTGTTCATATGATATGTAGTGAATCAACATTGGTTAAATAAGTTATTTATAGAAAATATATTTTTTAACATGTCACTTTTTTTTTTACAAATCATGAAATAGAAAATATCTATAATAGGTAAACGTCTCAGATACATTTGTAGATCGAAAGTTCTCACGGAGAAGCCAGTGTAACCTCTAAAGAGTCATGCCAAAATCAGGGATGGAGCACTCAGGTCCTGGACTTGGATTCAAGTTCTGACCTGAGTTAGGTTATAAGGACTTGTGACTTGACTAGAGTAGAATGCCAATGACTTGCACTTGGACTTGCAACATTAGAAGCTAAACTTGGACTTAGACATGTGAATCGTTATTGTTGGAATTAGCATGAATTAGCATGCTAATGTTAGCCTGTTACATTAGGTCAGATTAGGCTACTGGGCAAATTTAACAACTTTCCAAAGCATTTGTAAGTCTACATATTTCTAGTTTTAAAACATATTTTAAGCTTGTTTTATTTTTTATAACATGCTAATGTGTTAGCTTAGAGATGGCGTGGGAGCATTCACTATTTATTTTATTTTAAATAAAGTAAACGATGTATTCCTGCCATTACTCAAATCTCAACATCTACAACCAACTCCCTTATTTTTGACTTGCTTTCAGATGGTACTGCCTTGACATGGACTCAAAGATTCTTTATGGAACTTGGATTCAGCCTTTGACTTGGACTTAACTTGGACTAATCCTATGCGATCTGGACTTGCACTTGAACAGGGACACTAAAGCCAGGTTTATACCTCTCCATCAGCAAGTTTGCACCAAGGACAGCATGGGGGGGTTAACTTCTCCTGGTGGGTTTGCCTACTGTTGCAGTGTCGTTTCTGAATATTTTCCTTAGCTTGTAAACATATTCCCCCCTCAAGTAGCAATGGAAACAGAAAGTATTTTTTGATTAAGCTGTAAAGTTTTTCTTAGTTTTTTTTTTCTTTTTTTCCCCAGAAATGCAGCTAATAGAATACTTTAAAAAACACATGTAAACAAACACGGCATCCTGTTTTGTTGTTTCTCTACACCTCCTTGTGCTCAAAATCGACAAAATCCCATATTACATCAATTATCTATTCAATATAAAGCATGTAGTGCCGAAATGCTGCATTGACTACTGATTACAGCTATAGACTATAGAGCACCATTCTGATTAAATTTTCTCTTGCTGTTGTTGAGCTGACCAGCCACAGGCATAGGCTCTCCGGTGACGGAGTGGATAGTTAGAAAATGGAAATGAGAAAATTGGGCTATACTCCAACCGTCCTTGCTTAGGTGACAGAGAGCCCTTGCTTTGACGGATTATGGCACTGCGTCAATCCGTTTCGATGTAAACTGAGAAGTATACGAAATATATAGTCTTAAGCACTCAAGTGATGGGGACCATTACACCAAACTGGCCAAAATACGAGCAAATGCAATCACATTTGATGATTTTGAAATAAAACACACTAGCCACAAGTAGGAAGCAAATGTCATATAAAAAAACTCTTGAGAAACATTAAACTATCAAGGCAATGCTTTTTCCTGTATCCATCTCCCTTTTAGGCCTGTTAGTTTTCAGAACCATTCCAGATTCTGTAAGGCAAGCAACTTTCCTCGTTCAGAAGCTTTTAAAGGGTTTGCCTACACCAAGTTGCCTCAATATGCAAATGAAATAAAAAACAAATGTGATATTAAAAGTCCTCCCTGTTCCTGTCATCGTTGCTGTGGGGATGGAGTGATCAGTACATGCTTTGTCACACTGGTGGCTGGCAATCAGTTTCATGTCAGTAGGATAAATCCAATGCCCTTCTCCCCATCCTCCGGTGGCACCGTTTTGTATTCCATTCTTGCTCTGTGTTTGTTTTGTCATAATTCATTTCTTGGAACAAATTAAAGCACACCTGCAAATTCCTTATGACAGGCACAAACCAAATAGAGACAACCAGGGAGCACACAGATGACAGGTAGAGAAAACGAATGAGACAAGAAAAATCTATAATTTTAATAGTGGTACAAAATCTAATACAATATAAAAATGTCATAAAAATTCCTTGTGACAGAGCTGATAACTAATGGTGGTGTCCCTGCCATTCCACCATTTAAATTAGAGCTTTATCTCTCACAAAGCCTGTGGTAGATAGCATTTATATTTGAACACATCCATATCAAAGTAAATAAAACAAGAACTGAGAATCACCTATTTTTTCTCATCTAAATTAAACGTGATTGAACATGCAACCAGTACATTTAGGGTAAGATTAACAATGCTAAGCTACAAAATCTAAAATGAAAACTGGTATGCTTGCAGTTGTTTATGCCAACTAAAAAGGTGAATTTTGGGGATCAATACACAAAAATCTCAAGAAGATGATACGCAGATGCAAAAGACACGTGTAAAATATGCAAGTGTCACATTTTTCATCCCTTTGTGTTGCCATTTGGGTCTCGGTTGCCTCAACAAACACTCCAAATATGAATAAAAAACGCCCATCCATTTATTTGCTTATTTTCATTTCATCTTGTACCTCTCCATGCCATCTTAAAAATTGTCTTACTGTGACGGTACATTAAGCAGAATTTGTGTCTAACCGCCCCTAACTAGTCAAACCTCGCCCACCAATTCGAATTCCATTCGATTTGCATGTGTGGCAAAACCGCAGCCTAGTGACAAGAAGAGGGGGAGTGGTCTACAACTGCTAATTTGCATAAAAGTGACGGATCCCTCATTCGGAGCTCATTCTCAAAGGGACTGAAATGGTTAATAAATGACGCTTGGTGATTTCTATGTGGGACTGATTTAAAAAACTTAATTAAGATGTCTTCCACAGACCATAGACCTAATATAAGTTGTTTGAAAAGAAGCATAATATGTCATCTTTAAATTCAAATGGAAACCTTTTTTCTAAAGTAATGATCATAAAGCACGAAGAATTTACCTTGGCTCTCATTTTTTTTTATACATAGAGCTGGAAGAGCATATTCAGAAATGCCTCTCTACCCTCAAACACCTAAATGTCTAATCTGGTTTAATTAGCCAACCCTTTTACATAATAACATCTGGTTAACAAAGTCTATGGCATTTGTGTTGAATGATTCCGTTCCATATTCATCATTGGCCTTTTCCCACTTTCAGTTTTATTGCCAGACAAAGGTGTAGCTTTCTGTCTTTCAGCCATTTCTGCTAATGAAAGTCACAGTAAGAAGCTTTGTCTCTACATGCTGATTGTCCTCTAAATAGGCTGTGTATTAATGTGTAACTGTAAGGGTAATCAAACTGATGATGATAAAGAATTGGCAAATATTGAAATGCATTTGATATACTTTAGATCTTAGTGACGAATACTACAAAAACATAAAATATGAATTAATTTATTAATTTAATGTGCACCTTCTGCCAATTTCAAGATGACTCTGTTGACTGAGAACAAACCCAGCCATGCAAAGATAATTTTAGGTAAAATATTTTTGTAAGTAGCCTGATCAGAATAAAAATGCTCGACGTAAACACGCCATTCAGATTACTCTGACCTGATTACGTTCATTCGGATCAAAATTTTATTCCGATTGAGAAGCGTTGGTTATGCCGTTAGTTGGGTCTTTAAAGTCCGGACCAAAACACAAGTGAGAATGTCACGGCAGATATTAAGACTGAGGGAGGTGTATATGAGTCTTGTGGTCTTATGACAGAAAAACAAGAGCGTAAACATTTAGAATAAAGAAGATTCTTGATGTCAAAGGCAGGGACACTTTCGGTTTAAATTCAAATTACATACCTTTTTTTAAAGACAGTTTCAACAGATATAGTTCACTATATCACATTTTAGTTTTCTCTCAATCCACAAATCCAAAGACAAAACATAGTGGCTATTTGAAGAAGCTTGGATAATGAGAGTTATCACCAAATCTGATTTTCAAGCAAGCAGATTTACTTACACAAGTGGACTCATTAAGACGTTTGCCATAATACTCCACTTGATATGTATATGTAGGAAATCTTTATTAGAAATTGTTTTTTTTTCCACATATTATGGACACACAGATGGAAAAGGAAGGAGATGAAAGAAAGAACATGAAGAGAGGTAGGAACATTTTTTTAGAGGGCAAGGGTGAATTGAAGATATAAGAGAGGAAGGGGAATAAAGAAAATACATGGAAATATTATATTCTGCCTCTACACCTACAGGATAGCAGACAGAGGGGAGAAAAACCATGATAAAACAAACCAAACTATGTTACCTGGGAACCACACAACCCATACATACAGTACAGACCAAAAGTTTGGACACACCTTCTCATTTAGTGCGTTTTCTTTATTTTCATGACTATTTATATTATAGATTCACACTGTAGGCATAAAAACTATGAATGAATACTCGGCTTTATGTAGTACTTTTACAAAAACGTGTGAAATAACCTGGCCTCCAAAGTCACCGGATCTGAACCCAAACGAGATGATTTGGGCTGGGCTGAACCGCAGAGTGAAGGGAAAAGGGCCAACAAATACTAAGCATCTCTGGGAACTCCTTCAAGACTGTTGGAAAACCATTTTAGGTGACTACCTCTTGAAGCTCAAGATAATGCAGAGCAGTAATCAGAACAAAGGGTGGCTACTTTGAGGAATCTAAAAATATAACACATGTATTCAGTTATTTTACCTTTTTTGTTTACGTACATACAGTAATTCCATAGATTATGTGTTCATTCATAGTTTTGATGCCCTTAATTGAGAATCTACAATGTAGTCATGAAAATAAAGAAAACACATTGAATGAGAAGGTGTGTCCAACCTTTTGGTCTGTACTGTATATAAATACAAATGCAGATTAACTAAAAAGCTCATGGTACCAGATATTAAAATATGCATTTGTGGTAACCTCAGCCCAAGAATGAATCTGTAAACACCAGATTTTTGTTGCCTTCTATCACCCTTTCCATCTTTCTGCCCGTTCCCCTGATGTGACCTTGTCTCAAAGTATTCTGTTTTAGCTGAATCAGCTTTTACACTTAGGTCCTTTACCAGCCAAGGAGTGACATTACCCTGTGGTATAAAATTTGCTAGATCCTGGCTAATTCCTACTGCTGTAGCTATTAATAAAAAACATTACTGAGATCATAACAATTGAATTCAGCATTTATTTTGTTTTCACCTCAGTACATGAGAAAATAATTTCTTAATTTTTGGGGGGAGGTTGGGACACAACGACCCAGAGATCAGTTGAAGAAAACCAAATAGTTGGGGAGATGCAACAGTTTAGAAAAAAGGTGTAATAGGGAGGTCTTTAGTGAATAAAATTACACACGTCTTGCAACCGCCCCTAGCCTTTATTGCACAGCCAAGTACTCCCCTCAACATTTTTATTTCACACCCGGAAACACCACTATACAACTCCAGCTCAAGATGTCAATAGTGACCAATTATGAAAAGGGCTTTCAGAAATGAATCACGCCAGTCCGATGGGGAACTTTCTTGGCTTTATTTTTTATCTGTAAAGATAACATCTAAATGACGGGAGCACTACACATCGTCCATCGCAATAATCTTAGCATTGGTCCAACAGAGACACAATTTTCCTTTTGCCTTTAAGGGTCTGCCATCGACCCATTTTGTGTTAAAAGAACACCTTGTGTACAGTAGGTCTGCGAATATGAATGAACTGCTGCCTGAGCATTTAGACCGTTTTGCCTTTTGGAATGCAAAGGATGTTTGGGATTGGCAAAGAAGAAACAACAGTGTGGATGCAGGAGTTTGTTTTATGTGAATTGATCCCAAAAAAGTTCTATGGAAGATTCTGAAATTATCCAAATTGAATCCATTGAGTTGCCAATTTGGGTTTTACCCTTTGCAGTGTAAAACATAATAAACAAAATATCTACTAATTTTTGTCAACTGTACTAGGGCTACAATCTTTGTAGTTAAACAAATTTTGGCGGAAGGATGGTGGAAGTGTACATAGAACCTGCTCCTAATTACGAGGAACCTTGGAATTTTGTTCACTCCTTCTTTCATTGCCTTATAAATATATTCTACATTTATTTCAATTTGATTTGGTTTAGCAAACAACTTCTTGATTTTGGTGCATTCTAATTTCAGAGTTAGGAAAAAAAAAAGAGTACTGTAGCTCAGAGGAAACAAAGCCTCTTCAGTGCAGGAGCATAAAGTGTATTTTCATTAAAAGATATCAAGAGTTCCACTCGAAGAGGAAAACAGTCCAAAAGAAATAAACCCTAACTTTAGTGGAGATAGGTTCATATAGAGTGGCTTTCATGTTTGCATCGTGTCTAATGAAGTGAGGTCAACACAGTCTAAAAGAAAACAACAATTATGAAGCAAGTTTTTAACAAAAGTTGCAAATAAACTAATCGGCTTCAAGGGGATTATGCTTTAACAAAAAGTAACAACATTTAAAGAACAATCTGCCCGGACCAACATATCAGGTAGTTTGGTGACACATTAGGTGGCCCTGTTACCTTGTAGCAAGAAGGTCCTCGGTTTGAATCTCAGCCTATGGGCCTTTCCGCATGGTGTTTGCATGTTCTCCTTATGCATTCATGGATTTACTTTGGTTACTTCGCAAATCCAAAAAGATAATTGTTAAGCCTAGTTTTTTAATTTCTCCGCCCAGCAAGTTTGCACTCACACAAATTTACAGAGACTATTTTCTTTGTATACTTCTCTGTTGGTGTGTTAGTATTTCAAAGCAATTCCCCACCAGGACAGCAGGGAGTGCAGACCTTTTCTGGTGAGTCTGCCTACCATCGCTGCGGCGTCTCTGGTCATATTGAGTTTATTTACTACATCATTTAGACTAAAAAAGCATTGGCCAACAGGAAGTGAGTTTTGGTTGAACTGGAAAGCTTTTTAACTAGAAGAACAGTTCATATAACACTCTAAAAATGCAATGTAATAAATTGCCTTTTTTGTTGTTCTTTACATCTCCTGGTGTTCAAAATCTCTAAAAGACATTATTAGATAAAATGGCCTTGTAATATAAAGCATCTAGGGCCAAAGAGCTGTTGACTACTAATTACATCGACTGTAGAGCATTGTTCTAGTGCAATGACCTTGAGGTGATGTTGGACTGACCAATCATAGGCGTGTGCTTGTCGTTGCATTTGCCGGATAGTTAGAAAATTGGGTTCTACTCCGTCCATGCTTGCGTAGGTGATGGAGAGCCCTTGTGTTGACAGATAATGGTGCTGCATGACACTGTACCTTCGCAGACGGAGAAGTATAAACCAGGCTTTAGATTAATTGAATACTTTAAAATGTATGATGAATGATTGACTTGTAATATGTTCTGGGTGTACCCCGCACACACACGACCCTGCAAGGACAAGCGGGTATAGCAGTGGTGTAGCCAGAAAAAAGACATTAGGTGTCCACCAGCATACAATGGGTGTGCCAAATTTATTCTCAACAAATACATGTGTATATTTTTTTGTGTATGTGCATGTAATGCCCCTATGAAGGGGGGCAATGTTACCAGTTTTATAATTTGCCTTAAGCGGAGTGGCTAGGGATCGCTCTACCCACAAGCCTTCAGGAAAAACTAATAATTTCAGACTAACATATTCAAAATCACTGGCTGGCATTAACTTGTGTAATAAAACACATTCTCAACTTCTGAAATACATCATCATAACTTTTCAGCCTTTAAACAGAAATTTTGAACGCAAAATTAAAATGTTGAAGGTATGTCCGGTAATATTTATGAGTACACCTCTTTACATTATCCTATAAATTTCTTACTCACAGTATGACATGTATATTTTACTGAAGCACCTGAACTTCCCAACTTTGGATTGCAGCTTTACAAGGCAAGGCGGCGTGGCTTGGCTTTAAACATGTTTATCTCCAGCTATTGTCTGACAAGTTAATAACTATTTAATAGTATCTGTTAAGTAATATTAAGTCAAAACCACCTGACCAGAGAACTACAAGTAAAAGTGAAATTAAACGCTTGCGCTATTATTAAAATATCTGATGTGGTTCCTGCACGGCATGGAATGAAAATGCTCACTTTTTTTTTTCTTTTTTTCAAATAATCTAATAGTCGGATTGTTGCAGAAGTTATTGATATTAGGTTTTGGATTTTTTTCCATGGATAGAATAGATTACCTCGTGGGTAACCAAAACTGGTGATCTGTAGGCAGAATCCGCACTTAGACTGGAGATGCAATAATGCAATTGCATTATTCACTTCAGACTAAAGGTTTAACACAAGGAAACATTTCTACCATTGTAGTGACCAGAAGTAAAGGCTCTCAGAACCAGCCATTTCCTGACCTGTGAACTACCGGAGGATAGCCGCCGGTTAGAGCTGCAGCAGCCGATGCAAAACATCTGTGGCGTCTAACCGGCCGCACTGGGATGGACGGCCTGCTGACCTGTCCAAGGTGCACCGCGCCTCTTGCTCTTACCCAAAAACCGCTGGAGAAATGCACCAAACCCCCAGCGACCCTTCAAGGAGAAGTAGGATAAATGATGGATGGAATTTATTTACCTGGATCAGAGGAAGGTGTGAACATGTATCTGTAAAAATGACAGTGCTCTCGCTCTCTCTCCCTCTCTCCATATATATATGTATATATACACATATAAATGCATTCAGTTTTTTGGGTGTGCCAGCAGGCTCCGAGGTTGGTACTGGCACACATGTGGCTACGCCAATGGGGTACAGACAATGGATGAATTTCAATTATCTATGGATATCTTTAAGAGTTCAAGCAATTCCAATCTACCTTTTAAAACTTATTTTCTTTAAAAAAAGCTTACAAAATATTATATAGGTCTGCTAGAAACGAATAACACCCTTGTATTACAAAAATACAGAGACACTTCAATTGGGGTTCTTTGATTTAAATGTGTTGCATCTTAAATTGCTACACTTTCATGTCCCTCATTTATCTTAAGTAAAAAATAAAAAAAAAAAAAAATGTGTGGAGAATACATGACCAGCGCCATGTGAATTTGTAACATCCATCCATCCATTTTCTGAACCGCTTATTCCTCCAGGGGTCGTGGGAATTTGGAACATTTTCATGGTAAAAAAATGTAAAATCTATGGACTCTCACATGCAAAGCCCATAGATGACACTTAAACCAAATGTAAAACGTTATTTTCTATATAAAAATGTACATGTCCAAAAATAAAAGTGGGATCCATGTAAAACGAGGTGGAATTACATGGGAAGCCCATATGTAGCCTAAAATACATGGTAAAATGTGATCCTATGTAAAACCATGCAGAATTACATGTCATTTAAAGTACACATTTCTTAAAAATGTATTTTAATAGCCATGGGATACATATGATGCCACATGGATGTTCTGTATGGGCATCCTAAGCCACAAAAAGGACCCAGTCTTCACTGTAAAAAGACAGTAAACAATCATCGCTTCCTGCAATGCAAAAATTGGTTTCAATTTTGTTTAAAAGATTAGCATATTGTTACAGCTACAGGCAGTACCAATGACAGGCAGAGTAATCAGATAACCCTTAAGATTCACTTTCTAACAATAAATAATTTTGTTCATTACTAAGTCCTCAGTTAGACAAACATGGAGATGCTTGTGTAGTTACTTTTTACTGCTGAGTATTTGCAGCAAATAAGCACAATTTATTCAGTGTAAAAATTGTCAAACAAGCTTGGGTCGGACGAGCACTTTACAGCTTTAAATACAGCCTGCAGAGGTGCAACAACTGGCAGCCGAAAACCTAATTTTAATGGTCTGAAGTAAAGCACCAGCCAGTATTTGTTTTTTAACCGTTTTCTTTACACAGCTAAAATGGCTGTAAATACCCTGTTAAAGCATAGGAAATAAATAAGGATATTGGGGACACCGTTCATGTCAGTGTTGGCTCCTAAAACAAGCTAATGTTTACAAAATTTAGTTATATTCTGTGTTGAGGGAGCCTAAAATGGGGTTCAACAAAAACTTTGCTAACACCCAGCCGGTGATTTTAAGGCTTGTATCAGAGATTTATGAGGTATGAGGCAGTATAAGGGTAAATAAAGCAGGAAATCATGGCTTTGAACCCATAGGGAGGTAGTATGTACAGTAAAAAGCAAATTTTCGTTAAACTCTTAAAGCCACAAATAAGTAATTTCACAAGTGTCCTGGTTAGCTGCAGACAAGTCTCTCAAGGGGAAGATTTCAGGCAGACAGAGGGGGATTTGAGATGGCTTAACTCTCAATAGTCATTTAAAGATGATTACTCTTCCTGTGTGTACAGCCCTGTAGTTCTTACTGGGATCAAATTAGGTCAATCCCTAGCATTTAATTTCATAACAAATTAGCAATTAACATTGTAAAGCGCTAGGCTGTTTTTTAGGTGTATTGTTTAATAAAAGACTATTCAATAACTAATGGGGGTTGCCAAATGACTAAAAGGTCTGCAAATATTTTACATGTCGTTTTTTTAGATTGAAGTTAAAATTTGAGCTGACAAAGAAATCGCACGCACACTGACCTAAAGTCTCCTGGTTAGTTAGTCTGAATATAGATGGGTTAGCAGCACTGGGGCCTCAGATCCATTTGTAGAGTCACTTATCAGGGCTTTTCAGTCCACCCAGCTCAAGCTATATCACAGCGTAGTGAAAAGGATAATCACAGAGCTTTGGATCCCAAGCACTCCCCAGACCCATGCCATGATTCACTGTCTGCTCAGGTCCCAAGCATATTGCTGGCCAGAGCCCACCTAATGACAGGGAATAAATCCTGCCAATGAGTGATGAAGTCATTAAATGAAGCTGTGAGGAAGGATATTGAGGCAGGCCCCTGTGATTGTAGCACAAGCTTTGTAATTTGTATACCTGCATATCAGCGACAAAAGGAACAAGCGTAGGGTTGAAACCCATAAGCCTGTTTGACTGTGACAGGCCGCTGAATACTTAATAGACTTCTTGGGGATGTTTTACTCTGTGTGTCTGAAAGAGTTTTATGGTAAGCAAAATGCAAATACTGTAAATATTCAGCTTGAGGACATTTTTCAAAGTACACCTGCTGTAGAAGCAGAGACAGTCAAGGTGGGGAAACTTTAGAAGGTAAAAAGAAAGTGTTTGCTTGTAGCAAAAACAGTGTAAATACACCAGAAAAATTATAATTTGTCAGTATTTAAAATTAATTAATTCAATCCAATTTTTCTTTATATTTTATTTATGTTGTTAGTTCACAACAAAAGTAATCTTGACATTACTTGAGTCACATTTAATTTAAGTTAAATTTGATTCGAATAGCATGCCGAGGACTCGGACATGTTGGAATTAGCATGTAGCCGATACTAATGCTAGGTCAGATTACTGTACAAATATACTAACTTCTTAAAGGAACGACTGTGGCTCGCTGGGTAGAGTAGTTGGCTTTTAATTTGAGGGTTGTAGGTTTGATTCCAGCTTCCTCCGGCAAGTTATTGATGTGCTCCTGGACAAGGCACTTAAACCCAAGTTACCTACCAAGCTCTGTTACAATATAACAATGTTTGTTTGTTTGGGAGTGTGTCAGCATGACTAGAAAAGCACTATATATAAGTTCAGTCAGTGTATCAAAGCCTTTGTAAGTTTACAGGTGAAATTATTTGTTTTGTTCCTAAATTGAATTTAAGCATGTTTAATTGTTTTTGCAAATGCTACTATGTTACTGTAGCTTGGTGATAATGTTGGGCCATTAAATAATTTTTTTTAAAGAAAGTAAACAGTGTATGCTTACCATTACTCTGGTCCTAGAATCCCCACCCCGCTCTTTTTGTTTTTTACCTTGCTCTCAGGTAATAATGACTTGACTTGGACTAATCCTATATGACTTGGAGTTGTGCTTGGACTCAAACGTGCAGCATTTGGTCTTAAACTTAGACTTGCACTTTGACATGTGAAGTTGCTATTTTTAAAATTAGCATGTAACATACATTTAATACCATCTTTCCAAAGCCTTTGTAAGTGTACAGGTGATTTTTTTATTGTTTTATTGTTCCACTTCACAAAAATGAAAGAAAAACATCAAATTTGCAAACCGACATTTATTCAGTGTGTAAAATAATTATTCATTAACTCTAAAACAAAAATCATAGTGGCCTACTACAGATATTTATATTAGTCTCTATCATTAATTGATGACAGGAGAGACTTGCTCCAGATCATCTGAAGTATTATAACTTACATTCCATGTCTCACTTTTCAAGGATATTGTAATTAATGATTTAGGAATTTATCAACTCTAGTTGGCAAACAAATTAGATCATGAGAAATTGATCACCGTAAGCTGAGGGGGACAACAAATAAATAATACCTTGAGATAAAATAATGGGAAAGCAGTATCTTTTCTACATCAATCATGACATTTCAGTTTTTTTTGCCGGGGAAATGTTAAATAGTGGTATAGAATACTCGATTATTGGGACAAATCTACAGATAAAAATGACAGACATTCTAATAAATAGCAATTTTCTCAACCTTGATGGTATCAGCAACTAACTTTCCACAGCCAGCAGCTAAATCCATCTACTACAATTTATCTACAAGCTAAAGCAGGAGAGGGGTTTAAAGAGGTTAACAAAAGCAATATGCCTGCAAAAGCATTCAGCTGACTAAGCAATCTCTTCCTTGCTGCTCTTCACCTTGCCTTCCTTCCCCGGTTTCTTGTGGGTCATTGGATTTTGCAAGTAAAGCTTCAGATTGGTTTTCTTTATACAGCTGATGGACTGCCAGTGTTAATGTAGGGGGCAAGAAAACAAGCACCGTTAAATTCAGGGGTTAAATTGGGTTCAGCGTGTGTCATGGGACACAAATCGGGAGAAATTAACATGTCTCCTACTTTTGGCTCTGAAAAAATTAAGGCTATGTATCTTAACAAGACAGTTATTAAATATCTTTTATGGTTGGATTTCTGTTTTGTTTAGTCAGATAGATATGTACAGTAATTTGTTTGAACTTCAACCTAATCTTTTAAGGTTAAAGCTGGGTTTTCATACTTACAGTTTTTTAGGTAAATAAAAAAAGGTTAGATTTGACTAACTAACCCTGTTCCATGATATATAGTAAGTAATATTTCAGCGTTTGTATTTTCCCAAAGCCGCTCCTCTGGCCTCTAGAGCAAAACAAATAATTTAGGTGAGCCTAGAGCACTGACAAACAGACTTGGGTATGAACAAGTGCGAGCTGTCAATCAGCAAGAATGTGCCTCAGTCTCCAGCGTGCATTAAGGGATGATGCGGCTCAGTCAGATTAGCACACTGACGAAGAAGCCACTGGAGGTTTGCAATGCAACAACCAAAACGCAAACCGAAGTTACCAGTTCCTCAAATGCCTTCTACATCTCAAAGAAAATCTAAACGGTTTAAAAGTCTATCCGATTGCGCAATATGAGGTCTGGCTTTCAGTTCCTTCCAGAAAGGGTGGGGGAGGAGGGGTGGGAACTATGATAATGGAGCTAGAATTGTGACTTTAGTTTTTGTACTTGTAACTTAGGTTTTACCATACCATATCATACAATACCAATTTTATTTCTATAGCACATTTAAAACACAGCCTGAGAGCTGACAAAAGTGCTGTACTAAAAACACAATAACGTAAACAATAATAACAAATAAGAAATATATAGAAAGAGAAGAAGTGAAATACAATATAAAATTAATAAGAAGTTCAAGTCCAAAGTCTTATAGAATTAAAAGTTAAGGAGTAGAAATGAGTTTTTAAACAGGTCTCAAATGAAGTAAGGGATGGGGTGAGCCAGATTGAGAGAGGTAGGTGGTTCCAGAGGTTTGTGGCACAGACAGACAAGGAGCGCTCACCACGCAGGTTACTCCGGGCTCTAGGGACACACAGCAGGTTTGTACTTGTAACTTAGTTTTTGTGCTTGTAACTTATGATTTGTTCTTGTAACTCATGTTCTACTGTCCTTGTAAGTTAGGTGTTGTACTTGCAACTTACGCTTTGTACAAGTAGCTTACACTAGGGTTTGTAATTATTACTCAGGGTTTGTACTTGTTAATTAGGCTTTGTGCTTGTAACTTAGGCTTTGCACTTGAACTATAGGTTTTGTATTTGTAATTCACACTTTGTACTTGTAACTTGCATACATTTTTAAATACAAGTTTAGAAGTACAAGTTTTAAATGTGAAAGTTACATGTTTCAAGTTAAACACACAAGTTTCAAGTTACACACAAGTCTTGTGTTACATACATACAAGTTCCAAATTCTTTTTTACCATACTTTCGTTGCCTGGAAGAACCAATGACAGGCTGATTTTGGCCAAACATTCATGTTTCTCTAATTTCTATCCAAACATGGTGAGAAGAGGGCAGGGGTCTGTGCACTGCTCACGGGCAAACTGTTCAGTGGGACATTTCCCAGATGAAGATGGCCGTAAATCAAATGTTGAGTTCTTTTGAAAATAACAAGATTATTCATCAGTATCTGTTGCTAAGAACAGTATATAGTATTACATAACAGTGAGTTGTTTCAAAGGAACTAAGGGAATGTGTAATATCCAATGTTTGTGTCAGACAAAAGCCACTATTCTGCAAAAAAAGATTGTAATGTAATAGGAAATAAGTATTGAACACACAGAATGTATTTTTTCGCAGATACATTTTTAAATTTTTTTTTAATAATAATACATTTAACATATAAGGAATAACAATTCACATGTATTTCTCAGGTGTGATTTTGAGACATTCTCACGCAGTAACTGTCTTAAAGTTTTGAAGATTCTGGAGGTCTTTTCTGTGTACTCCAATTTTCAGGTCTTTTAATTTACATCGTAGGTGATACACTGTGCCATTCCAGATGTTCTTGGACATCCAAAGTAGTTTAATTATTAGATTCTTAGCAAGAATGACCCAATAAATTTTTTTTTTCATTCATCCACCCTAAATTATATACGATCTGCCATTTCCATGGTGTTCCCACCTGTGAATGTCACTTTTGGCATGTGTTGTGGGCCTGATGTGTAGAGCCACCTTTTTCCTCTTCAGCTGTGGAGTCTTGCAGTGTTTATAGTGTGTATACTGCGATTGATTGAATTCCTCATTGTTGTTATGGGAAAAACTTTCCATGTTAATTCTACATCGTTCTTTGAAGCTCTCTCTTGGTTCTTCAACATTGCTTTTTTTTATTAAACTCAGAAATCTTACTTTGGGCCATGGCTGGTAATGTCGAAATTATGTACCTTCCCCTTATGGAGTAGAGTTGTAACTCAGTTCACTGGAACACTCAGAAGTTTAGAAATTAAGCTCTAACTATTGCCATTAGTACATTATCAACTGTAAGTATGTCTTATATATTTTTACACAGTGTCTTCTTTGTGTATTACACTTAATATGTATAAAATATACAGTGCTCTGTCTCATCACAAGCAAATGTCAAAAAACTTTTAGCTTCCTTTCAGAATAAAAATTTTGTATGATATACTATACTACAAAATACTCCACCAAATGTGGGCCAATGATTGCAAACAAGATTTGTTCATTTGCACAAAAAAGTGATTTGCCAAACAAATTCATTCAAGTCCATGTTGCAAAATTGAGTACACCCCAATTATAGTCCTAGGAGAAAAGCCGCACTTAATACTACAAACTTCTAATTAACACGCATTCAAGCACATGTGAGTCTAATGACCCATTTAAGAGGTGTCCAGCAGACAGGTGACAATAAAATGTCATTATTTTACAAAGGAAAGCCATTCCCATTTCATGCTGTCAGTAATGGCTCCCCATGGAAGAGAAATCTGAAAGGAAATAATTTCTATACACAAAAAAGGTGAGGGCTAAGAAGATCAGCAAAGCTTTACATATCAGTCAAAATACTGTAGCAAAAGTGATCAAAAAATGTAAGAAAGATGGAAGTGCAACCATCTTAGAAGACCGTCAAGGCTGTCCACCGAAGTTAACATCTCGACAGGAGCGTCTTCTGACGAGAAGGGTTGAATAAAATTGCCATGCAAGTTCACTGCAGTTAGCTAAAGCAGTAGAAAGCCAAACTGGAGTGGCCGTTTTCCAGGATGCCAAACGGCGCACACTGCAGAAGAATGGCATGCATGGGTATCGTCCATTAATGAAGCCTCTCCTAAAGCCCATGCACAAAAAAGCACGCCTAGAATTTGCCAGGGCCCATGCTGAAAAAAATTATGCCTACTGGGACTCTATACTCTGGAGTGATGAGACCAAGATCACTGTTTTTGGATCTAATGGTTTAAAACCTGTATGGTGTTGTAAAGGTGAGGATTTCAAAGAAAAATGCATGGTGCCTAAAGTGAAACATGGTGGTGGCAGTGTCATTTCTGGGGCTGCATGATTGCTGCTGGTGTTGGGGAACTGAATTTCATTGATGGTATCATGAACTCAACAATGTACTGCTCTATACTGACGGAGAAGATGCTGCCATCACTCTGTGGACTTGTCGTCGTGCACTTTTCCAACACGACAATAATCCAAAAACATACATCTAAAGCTACTGTTGCATTTCTGAAGCAGAACAGGCTGAAGGTGATTGAATGGCCAAGTTTGTTTCTTGAACCTAATTGAACACCTGTGGGGAATTCTGAAACGGCAAGTTGATAATCCCTCTCCATCCAGCATCCAGGCTCTAAAAGAAGTTATTCTTGAAGAATGGAAAAAGATAGATGTTGCCTAGATTGTCTAGACCATGCCTAGAAGACTTGGTGCTGTCCTTAAAAATCATGGTGCTCATACAAAATACTAGATGTAGTAGTTTTTGTTGCAGGGTGTATTCATTTTTCCTTAACCAATGTGAGTAAAACTGAAGATTTTGTGATCTAAATTAGATTATTAACCTTAATTTCATGTTATGGAGTTAAATAAATGTTTAATAAAACTCGGCCTTGTGGAAAGTTTGGAAATTTTTCTTTTGCTCATTGAGCTACTGATTGAATTCATACTTTTTAAAGGGGGTGTACTCATTTATGCAAAGCACTGTATATAGTACATTAATAAAAAAAGTAAACTTACAAAACATACTGTTGTGAGCAGAAAATGGGCACTGCATTCATAATTCAAGTTTGGGTGTGTGTACTGTACATCTAGAAATACCAGGTATGTTGGGAACTGAGCAACTTTTGCAAGCTGTTATTTGCCAGCTTGACTTCATCTGTGTTTTTAAAAATCTCTGGGACTGCAAACTCCTTGCTACTCTAAAATGCTGAAGTGGCAACATGCAAACAAATGTTCTGTAGAAATGGGAAGAATATTAACACACTTAACATCCATTAGTCAGGACAGCCCAGGAGAAAATGTGCCTATCACTAAATAAGCTGGGAGAA
The DNA here is from genome assembly GCA_028564705.1 of Apricaphanius iberus. Lineage (NCBI taxonomy): Eukaryota > Metazoa > Chordata > Actinopteri > Cyprinodontiformes > Aphaniidae > Apricaphanius > Apricaphanius iberus. The sequence goes on along the minus strand of JAPXFQ010000075.1, from coordinate 879,113 downwards.
CTCAAGTAGCTGTGACAGGCAATTTGCTGATTATATTAATGCCAGTAAGAAACGTGACACTGTAACTGTAATGGCTGTTTGACATCTCAGAATGACAGCTCTATTTCTGTCTCAAGCTGAGGGTGGAGGACCAGTAGTCTGAGCAGTGTTCTGTTACTCTGGATGCACTAAACGTCAATAAGACTGGTTTGGTTGGTGGAGGGCATTGATCCAATGCAGAAATGAGGAAAGTAGAGAAACACAAGAAGGAAGGCAGAGGTGAATGTCTAATACAAACACTAAATTACAGTACAGACATTAGGGGTAGAAAATTGTTTATCGGTTTAAAAATTGACAACTTATATAAAAAAATATTTGGCTTGAGAAACTAGCATTTAGCAGATTTTTTGTGTTTCTTTATGATACAGCTTGGTGTTTTTTTTACATGCATCTTGATTCATATTCAATGTACATGGAATACAAGGACTGTATATTATAGTTACCCAAATTCCATCCATCCATCCATCCATCCATCCATCAACCTTAAGTCCTTTAGCTTCATTCAAACTTTAGAATGAGTGAAGAATCTGGTATGTTGTGATCATTTTATCCCGTGTCTCAGAATGAAAATAAAGAATGTATTCTACCTTATTGGTTTAAATCTCCTAAAAAGCTTTAATGAGTAGCTGTCTTTGCATGTGCCTCCTTTGATGACATCTGTTTTTTAGGTTTAGTGGATTTTATTAATATCGTTGAATGGAAACATCTATAAAGTACTGCTGTTCAGCATTTGCAAACAAAAATACTGTTTGAGTACAAAAATAAAATAAATTAACTGCAGCAGGAGATAACATGGAGATGAGGCTGCCACAACATCAGCTATTTTAGGCCACAAGAGTCACAAAAAAGTGCTGTAAAAATCCTAGAGGGACTGACAAAGGATCATAAGTTATAGAAAAAAGGGTTGATTTTTACAATATATTTTTTTTTAGAAAACAGTCTGACTTAATTCACTTTACATATCATTAAACCACAAAGTACTGGTGTGTGTTGTTCCAAACAGATGTAAAATGTAGGTCGTATGTTAGTCCAGGTAAAATAGATTTATCAAATGTTCTGTTTGTGAGGATGGGATTTTTGGAAAAAGGAGAAAAACAAATAAACCAAAAAAAAAAAAAATACCATCCTCAAGGGGAAAAATCAAAAATCAAATTTCGCATAATATTTTTTTAAAGATTCTATTTCTAATTTGTATTGCTCATTTCATACCTCCTTTAATAGTCCTGACCTAGTTTAATTTTTCTGCAACAGTTGTATAATGTCCGATGACTGGTTCTACCTCTGAAAAAAAACAACCTTCTGATATTTAAAATAGTACCAAGGAATGTTAAATATTTACAAAAAGTTGTTTAAATCATGATATAGATCAATTTTCTTATATTATGTTATTATATACTACATAATATCAATATTATTGTATAAAAATATACTGTCCAGCCCTAGTCCTGTTCTTTTGAATAATATTCCAAATATCTATATAAATGTATGTAATTTATTTCCCTTAACAAGGAACAGTTTTGATAATGTAACACAAATAACTAGATACTGAACAATCCAAACTAGTTTAGGTTCCAATTTTATTCCAGTTCAGAAATGGTCTTTTCTCGAACATTTCTAAGACACAAAACTATGGCAGACAGAAAATAATCTATATTTTCTGAATAAACTAAATTTCCAGGCTGCTTGTCTTTATCGCTCACTGTAAATCTAGAAAGAAAACGCTTTACATATCTGCTTGGAGGTATTTGTCCAAATCTATGCTGTCATTATAACTTCCTAATCATAAACTATTTAAATATAAAATCATTAGAGGTCTCAAAGTCAACAGCTGGGCTAAAATGGGCCATCTGTTTGGATGGCAGCTGGCACTAATGGAAAACTGTAGCCTACCACTAGGCAGTAAACCGAGGAGGAATACAAATATATCAGTAGCCTTTGTCTTCAGGCATAGCTTTTGAACACAAAAACTTACAGATGACAAAATAGTCAACATTTAACTATCTTTGCAAAGTTCCTGTACAAGCATACATTGTAAATGTTCTGGGTGCACTTGCCTTAGGAAAAATAAACTTACATTTCCCTACCATGATTTTTTATGTGCATAAAGTTGAACCCAAAATCATTGGAGATAGAGTCAAATTAATTTTTTAAATTTTCAGTATGTTTCTTTTGACTTGAAATAAGATTTAACATTTTAACAAGAATAACATTTTAGAATAGCGAGAGGCTCATCCCCAAACAAGTGTTATGGAAATACCAGTTGAAAGATCGTAAAAGATGGTCAGCCAATTCTAAAAGGGTTTAATGTCTAAAATTCAGACATCAAATCGAATCGACATGAACAAAAAATAAATAAACCAACAGAAAATGCAGATGCATTATGATGTGTCTTTGGAAAAAAGGGAAAAAACTGCCGGTTTATGGTCATTAGACTGTTAAATATTAGGGGGAAAAATGTGAGTGAATTATATTTTTTGTCTGTCAGTAATAAACTTATGCTAAATCGTAGTGGTGCAAACTTAAGACAGGCCTTTCAGAGTCGCTAAAACAGGCATCAAAACAGCTGGTGAAAACAGTTTGATGTTTGAAACGCCTGCTTATTTGCATGTTCTCCTCCCGTTATTTTGCATCTTCGGACAGAAACGCCCATATTGCATTTCATCAGGGGCAAAAGTGCTAAATGGATTGCGCACATCTTGTTGTGGGTTTAACAGGCGCAATTCTTTCTGCACCTGCTTAGTAAATCACCTGCTGCATGTTTTTGCACCCACTGGGAAATTTGCCCACATTTTAACAAGCTCAAACCCTTGATAAATAAGGCCTTATTACCTTATCAGTAAAACTAAGAATCTTTCAACAGCCAACTGGTGCATCCCAACTTACAACCAGTACACAGATGCAAATACGTGTATAGCAGAGAGAGAGAGAGAGAGAGAGAGAGAGAGAGAGAGAGAGAGAGAGAGAGAGACAAACCACGTGTTTAAAATAAAGCACAGCCTTGGGCAAATTGAACTTCACAACTGCCTATGACTGAGTTGACGTGGTTCAGCTTAGACACTAACTGGTAATACAGAAGGATGTCTGCAATAACACCAAAACCATTTGGTCAAAAGGCACCCACAAAAATGGGTAGAAAAGGAGGATAAGCCCCTAATGGGGTGTTTTGTCAGTTAGTAACTCGGTCAGGTAGGATTTTCCCATTCCTAAATATTTCCAAAGATCATCTAAATGATAAATGATACCACGTATATAGGGAAGTTTAAAATGAAGAGAAATTATTTCCAAAGGAGGTTTAGGCTATGTTGCACATTTAGCTTAGGTTGTATGTCTAAGGTATGAAATAATAATAATAAAAAAACTTTATTTAATAAAAGTGTTCGATGGTTTAGTTATTTGTCTAGAATATAGGTCAAACTCGAAATCAAATTTTTAGGAATTTTTCTTCATTTAGATATCAACTATGATAAAATACTGTTAAACTTGTTAAATAATAAGGACAAATTTAAAAAGTAATATTGATATTATATATATAACATGGATCATAACAAACCATGATCCTTCTAACTTATATTCTTAACAAGAGAGCCACCAAACATAAAGCTGAGCTTTTTCTGCGACTTTCCCGATGGTGGTCCTCCTAATACTGACAAATGGACAGAGTATGTTGGTAGTGGACAGGAGAGTTGCTGAGACACCAGCTTGTCATCCATCTGCTTTATTCCCATCGGTACTCCCTTCACCGTGGCAGAGGTCACAGAATCGCTGGCTCAAAGACTACTACAAACACACTTTCCTGACACTATCACAATTTTCTTATAGCTGTCGTACAGATTTTACCTTCCTGCCGTCCAGTTTTTTTTTTCTTTTTCCTTTCTTCTTTTGAAGTTGTTTTTATTTTATTTTTTCAAATAAATCCAAGGCTATTCTTGTTCCCTAATCATACAGTGCTCTAAGGGCAGCTTTCTTAAACTGTTTTTATTTTTCACAAAAAACTGTAACCAGCACTGTTAAAGGTGAATGCAGCAATACACTCTCTGTGATGCCTTTAATGATTAAAAAAATGTATATATTTCTTTTGCTGAGGGGCACAGCTGACCCTCACGTCTTCCCGTGGGTGTTTAGATTGCCGGTTGATGTAATGTAATGTGCTTCCAATTCCACTGTCTATCATATAATTTGCAGTATTTTGCAAATGATGATGTTTATAAATACCTATTAATTATCTGCAGTTAGAGGTGGAAGCTTGATCCTGCAAGAATCATTTAAGAGCTGGTAAGTCTGTTACATCAATTTACTATCACCACTCATTAATATAGCTCTATTACCTTTCTTTAGCAGGTATCAGATTAACCTCTAACAGCATTCACTGCAGGCGTTTTTTTGGGGTTTTTTTTTGCATTATTTATTTTATGCCTGTTAATAGGATTCAAGTTGTTATTTTTGAAGTCATTGTTTTACGTAAACCAAAGATTACTTGGATAGACCATCTTAAAAGGTGATCCCCCCCCTTTTTCATTACGCATGGATTCTGGTTTTAATCATTGCATCAGGATGTTCTTTCAAGATCAAATAAAAATTCATAAACAAAGATGGTAATTTCAATAAATTAATACAGCAAAGAAAATACATGTCCTAACTATATAACTAAAGTAATGCACATAACTAGAAATACTTTCCTAAGGTATATATCTCTTCAGTTTTAAATGTACAAAGTTCAAAGTAAAAAAAGCACATAACTATCTAAATTAAATGCACAGTTGGTTTTCTATTTGCCTTTAAACCAAGAACAATTTTCATAAAGGCACTTAAAATATTTTTTGGGTTTTGTAGGAATAGTTAGGAGTACAATGAACCAGCTTAGTCAAACAGGCTCATCACACTCACTAACTGAAACGGAAACATTTGTACACAAGGCCGAACATTGGGTGAGAATTATCAAAACCGCTACTTTGATGAGGTGGGGGAAGATTTTAATTTTGCAGGATGCAATAAGGCACCAAGTAGTTTTGCTGCCTCAGTAAGAACTGCTGCAAAGATTACAATTCAGACAAGATTGAATGTGTGCTGTTAAAGCTCTTTTGAGGAAACTTATAGAAACAGGCAACAATTATAGTGTTCTGTCAAGGAAACTCAGGTGTGATATATTTTAATCTGATGTTCTATTTCCCTTTGAAATTAGAAGATGTCTAGCAGTGTCATCAGCTTAGACTGGCAGAAACCAGTTTGACATAAGTAAAGTCACACTGTATAGAAAAGTCTAATGGGATGTGGTCTTGGTCATGGAAACTAAGCCAAGAAACTCAACAATGTGCCTTTTTTTCACCCAGCTGTGTTAGTTCGTTGTCATAGCCTGACTGATTCTTTGGTTTTCCACCGTCAAAGCACTTGTTTTACTGATTCCAAACCGGTGCTTAACTCAGAACCAACTCGTTGTTCGGGCAGAGCTGGTGTTGCTAAAAAACGTTCTCCCCCAATCGCAAGGTGTGTGGGCCTTTTAACAAAAGCTGATTGAAGCACAATGATGCACAACAGCCATTTTTATTCCCAAAATTGAAAATAGATGGAACCAAGAACATATTGGACATGTCTTGGCAAATCTAGCAAAGTGTAGAAGCATAAAGGCAGCACTGGTACAAGCAAGTTGAACATTGGGCGACAGTAGTAGAGTAGTTGGCCACAATCGGAGGGTTGTATGTTCGATTCCAGCTTCCTCCATATGCCACTGGGCAAGGCACTTAACCCCAAAAATTCTACCTCATACTACTGAGCAATGTTGGCTACCGGTGTGTGAATGGGTGAATGTGGCTTCAATGTAAAGTGCTTTGAGTGGTCAGTATGACTAGAAAAGCGCTATATAAGTTCATCCATTTAACAGTGTTGCTGAAAATGTTCTGTCTGCATGCTGCCCGTGTCATTTGTCTCTCCATGTGGGCATATACAGTTGTTTTGACAACACTTTAGGTGACGTAATGATCTAAAGTATTCACACACCAACTGGGCACCGACTGAGGCTGTCATTGGTGGAAAAGGAACTTGTTCTTCGAAAGAACTACCTAAGCACTAGTTCTGGCTCCCACACTGAACTAGTGCTGGGTATCTTTTGGAGGAAAAGCAGTAAATGTGGAACAATATAGAAACAAACATACGAAAAAATGGTAAAAATGCCAAATTACAATAAGAACTTTTTTCCAAGAAGGATCAGAACAATAACAATTGTTCAGGCAACAGAAAATCCTGAAGATTCATTAGAAGGTTCAGACTAGTTTCAATTTAGTTAAGTAATCTGCCGAAACTCAAATATCATGAATTGTCTTTCATAAGCATACAAATTCTAATTAAAATAAGCTCTGACTAAAATAGTCATCATTTTCATCAGTGAATAAAAATGAATGAAGTCGTTTGAGGGAAATACTGTAAAACTCAGTCATTCATCATCTAAACTTGATTGTTTTCAACTCCATTTCCAGAGGGCTGCTGTCCTGCAACTTATGAAAATATTTAAACATATTTATACCTACATTAATACAAAATGGTCAAGTAACAATGATGGCTTCAACAATCCCTGAAGTGTTTGCCTTCAAACTATTCAGGCAGTTCAAAAACCAATGCTATGGGATCACAAATGTCATGATCCAGTTTTTACAATTGGGAAAATATTCCTATAACAAAGCAAGCGGTGCTTATGCGTAAAGCTGTAGTCCTATGCTATTTAATGCATGAGATCTGCTTGCAAGATCGTTATTCAGCTTGTTTTCAAAATTCTGCAATGTTTGAGTTTTTGGTCATTTCAACTGTGTTGACATTTTTTTACTAATACAAAACTATGTGCCCAAATAACCATAGAGGTTTATAAATGTATTTACATAGTACTGACTACACTTTGGAAAAAATATTTTAAATATGTATCTTTTAATCTTTCCCTTTTTGAAAGATTAAAAGAAGGTAGAACTGTGAAAAAGACATGAACTTCCCAGATTTTTTTGAAAAATGTATGTGTATTGATATTGCCAACTTTTATTTAAAGCCATGCGGAAAAAAAGGCTGAACAGTTTTCTAATTTCTTGAAAAATATAACATTTTACACGTTTTTTGCAGCAAATCAGATTGTTGTAGATCAAAGTTGCACTCCTCTGATACATCAATGGATATACTTCAGAAGCAAATTGACTCTTCACAGCTGCAGCTCTTTGCAGTGGGAAGCTAAATTTAAGCTTTCTCCCCTTGACAACAAATTCTCACCTGCATACCTCTCTCTTCCACTTCTTGTTCAGTTTTGCTGGTGCTGTTGAATACCAGAATAATCACCTTATAAACACCTGAGAAATGCATTACTTAGCGACATGTGTGTTTGTGTGGGTTTGTACACCTATCTTTGCGGGATCCTGCATTTCATACCATCTGGGTGAGGACATGTGAACAACCAGGTATCAATATGGTAATGATTTTATTGAACTAGTCATAGCAACAAGTGTAAACCCTTTGAGGATTATTTAGTGCTTTGGCAGTTTAACTATATATACAGAAGACAGGAATCTGTTAAGTTTTAGAGGCTACCACCTAGAAATCCATTGAAGATCTACCGAGCATACATTATTGCAGTGACTATAAAAAGTACTCACACTCCTTGAGCTTTTTCACATTTAGCTATGGTACAAATGTAACGGTTTTATGTATACTATAACAATTTTGTGACCGACCAACGAAAATTACAGCATAATTGTGAAGTGGAAAGAAAACTATCTATGTTTTTCAAATAAAAAAAAAAAAAAGAAGTATATCCATTTCTCACCATTCCTTATTTATTCTCAAGCAAGCTAAAATGTAGTGCTTTCTTTAGCCTTCAGCAACTCAAAAAAGAAAACTACAAATGAGAGACACAGCCCTATGACCTCACCAACACCAAGTTTTTGTTTTCCATTTGCATCACATGTGATGTTCCTGTCAATTACGGATGTTTTTTTCCATATCCGAGGGCAAGGATGGGAATCATATGGGAAGCTTGAAACACAGAGGGAGCAATTTTTTTGTGTGGGGACTCATTGCATGCGAACCCGTCTCCATCACTAAGGCTGAGACATGCTCCACAGGGATCCTTGCACCCAAGAGAACCGGTATGTTTTTGACAATTGGAAAACAAGCATCTTTTCACCAGGCTCTCGTGGAGATCAAACAATAAAGTGGGAGAAAAGCAGTTTGCTCTTTCACATAGCGTAGAAATTAATGTATCAGAAAAAAACCTGTCAAAACTTGACAACAGTTTTCCGCTCTTTTCAATGATTCAGAGTATGATTATCGTCAACACTACCGATTATGTAACCTGAGAACGTGTATAATTACAATAATATGACCTGAGGCTTTTGAGCTTTAGCATATAATGTTTGATAGATCATGAATTTAAGAGGTATTCTTCAATCACTGGTTCAGCTAAAATATTAGCAACAAGAGTATATGTGGCAGTTTCCTTATGGAAAAGAAATGCGTGAATTAAAAGAAAAACAGGCATGTCAATCTGTGTGCATGATCCATTTTCCATTCATCAGTAAATAAGCCCTATTATTTTGCCTGCAAAGATTGGGCTGCTAATATTTTTGTAGTCTTTAATTTGATAACGTTTTCTGTTCTGACCATAACAAATCTGATTGTTCTCATGCAAGATGAGGTTTTTAAGACTTGTGCCTCTGTTTGGAAAATGAGTATTAAAAGCAACCATAAAGACTCCTCACAAACTTACGTAAGGGCAGTAAGGTTCCTGTAAGTCACAAATTTCCAAGTTGCGGCGATCAAAGCGAAGTCTCAGGTGAATTGAGTCTTGTAATATAAAGCAACTTTCATCTTAGCAAAGTTTCAAGTCAAAGCATTTGCAAGACATACCATTTATCACAATTACTTAAATGAAATGCGGCTCTACATCGCTACCCCACAGTTGTAAAACTTTATGGTAATGAACGGACAAAGGATATACTATTGGAGAGTTTTGCTGGAAGTGGAACAGATGATGCAAAAAATACTGTGGTGAAGTAACAAAGACATTGCCTGATGGCACATTCTCTAAGTGAGTATGATGAAAAGACTGGACAGTCTCTTTGTGAAAACTCTTTAGGACAAATCGTATAAAGGCAAGAGCAGTAGACTCTGGACTTTGACGATAATCATAATCAGATTATCAATGTGAAAGTCGAGATTGCTTAAACTGCACTGTCACTGCTCCGTTATTTGTGTGCTTGGGTGTAAGACTGCTTTACAAACCTCAAAGTACTGTAAATATTGAATGGCTGGTACTTTAATAGATCTTTATCTAGTCCTGAGGATCCCGAGGCACTTTATACTACATTCAGTCAATCTATTCATGTACACTCTCACACAATAGTGATGGTAAGCTACATAGAAGCCACTGCTGCCCTAGGACAGACCAACAGAAGCAAGGATGCCACATACTGGTACCAACTGGCACACTGACCAGCACCAGTAGTTAAAGTAGGTGAAGTTCTTTGCCCAAGGACACAATGATTAAGACCGACAGAGCGAGGACTCAAGCTGGCAACCCTCCAGATACAAAACCAACTCCTAACTCCTGAGCCACTGCTGTTTTTTTTTAATACAATATACCAACTTTTGTAGGTCAGAAATAATGACTAAAAAGGGAGTTGTTCAACAAAACTTTTAGAAATATTAATATATTTATGTTGCCAGTCTTCTTTTTGGTAAAATCTTCAGTACTGGTCTATAGTACAGCATACATTTACTTAAATGCTTGATATGCATGCAAAGAATTGAACTCCTGGGACCCTTACCCTAAATACTAGCAGAAAAAAACACTACCAGGCCTCACACAATTATGAAAGGTGCCATTTTTTCCAGCCAGCCATCAGGATGGCAGATAGAAGTGATAGATGAGTGATTAGCACTCCTTTCCCCCAAGTCTCGCACAGTTGATTGTGGGACTGACTGGAGGCTGGTGGGAGTCTTGTCAGGGAACAGGGAGTCGATGTGAGTGACACTGCAGGACACTGCTTAAACAACATCCGACACAAGTTCCATCAATTGAACTCCTTGCTCCTGTTTAAACAAAGACGACTAAGACTAAATTATTTTTATTTGTCGAGCTCCACAACATAGAACTAAGAAATATCTCATGTTTTTAGGCATTCCATTTCTTTCTTTTTTGATTGTTGTTTATAGTTATCACATTAGATTCTCACAATTCTTCACTATTAGAACCAGTTAGGATTGCAAACCGTTTACATCCTTTACCGATGAACACTTGCATATTTCTGACTGCCCAAGAACTCAGCTGTCCCTGATCCTTGGGGTGCAGTGTAACTCACTTCAAATAAATGAAATGTAAATGTCCCTGCATTTCCATTGTAAACACCGCCTTATCATCTTCCTCTGCTGTGGCCTCTCTATTGTTTATCGTCTGCCTTGGTAATGGGATGGAGTAATTTCTCATTTGTAACAATATCAAAAAGCAATTACAAGCCTGTGACTAAAAGCCACTGAACAATGTCCACCATCAATCATCAAAGAAGAAAATGGCAGAGAGGAGGGAAAAATTTCACCCTGTTTATTTCCCTTGCCTCCTGCTCTGGTATTTGTGCTCAGCTGAACTTGTCTCTGACTTTATGGCTGCTTGGGTACCCCTGTGAAAGGGCAAGAGCACACTGCAAATAGCTACCTACCTTGTGTAATTATTTAGCTATAGTGCCTCGCACACATTTATAGTGTTTTAGTATTCAGATGTTAATTTTGGCACGTTTCAAACACAATCTTTAATTTGTTTAATTGGATTTCTATCTGATAGTAATACAAAAACAAAGGTTCTTTTGAAAAGGACTAATATATTCATTCATCAGTTGGAGGTAGATTTAATTTAAACTTTTTTCTCAACTCATTTCAGAAAGTGGAACCAAAAGATTAATCACACAGAGTATAATATATCAACTCATTAGTTCTTGTAAATTTGATAATTGTTGCTTACATATAATAAAAACCCAAACTTTTATGTCTAAAAAAATCTATTGCATGAGGTCAATAACAAAGGGAATTTTAAAAGAAATAGTAGGCTTCTGAAAAACACTCTTTTCTAAGCATTTAAATGTTGCTTTGGGCTCCTTTTGCATGAGATATTGCATCAATGCAGGATAGCATGGAGGCGATTGGCCTCTGTTTCTTCTGAGGTGTAATGGAAGCAGAGGTTGCTTTAATAGTGGCCCGAAGGTCAGCTGTGTAGTTGGGTCTGGTGTCTCCAATTTTTTTCATGACAATACTCCATTGATTCTAAATGGGGTTCCGTACAACAATATGTTGAACCAAAACTTAGTATATTTGACAGTGTGGGCAGATAGCTGATTCATAATGCTTCTATAAGCAGAAGGAAGGTGCAATGACTCCAGTGGACTAACCACCAGTAGCTGACCTGATACCCAAAATCATCACCATCTGTGGAAATGTCACACTAAACTTCAAACAATGCAGATTTTGTCCCTTTCCAATCCTCCTCCAGACTCTGGAACCTTATTTCCAAATTAACTGCAAATCTTACATCCCCTAAAACAAGACTTTGGACAACTGAGCAACAGTCTAGTTCCATTTCTCACAATGAGAGACCATTTAGAGGCCCAGAAAACCTTTGCAGTTCCAACGAGTTGAACAGTGTGAGACCATGAAATTCCAATTTAACTTTCACACAATTCTCAAATTTACTGAGACACTGAATTTTGGGTTTTCATTACTTTGTAAACCCTAATCATTAAATTGTGAGAAATAAAGACATGAAACATTACCCTATATGGGCCTGAAAGGCATGTCTTTGCATTACCACATTCATTATAAGTTTATTATTGAAAAACCAAAAATGTTTTTCAGACACAATATAACCTAACAGTAATTAAAACTCTAATGGCCATAAACCTGACAGTTATGTAAATATTTATGTGTTTTTTTGTTTTTTTCCCCCCTAAGACTCATCATAACTAGTGATGGGTATCATTTAGGTTTTATCCGAAACCGGTGCCAAACTGGTATTTATGAAATGGTGCTGGTGCTGAAATGGTGCTCAAAACGGTGCTTAAAGAAAAACATACAATGACAGACATACAATAGTAACTAGTAATATGCAACTTACTATGAAATTTAACGAAGCTATACAGGGAACCAACATGCATTAATCAACATAAATACGTCACATTTATACTCTGCACTGCACACAGAGAGCTGATATCCAATGGAGAGGGTAAGTGAGATTCCCACAGACAACTTATGAACTAATAATCATGTCAACCCAATGTGACAATAATAATATACTCATATGTCATTTATGCACACACACATTCTGCTGCATTCTTGCTTTAAAACAAAATGTATGCATGTAAGATAACAAGATAACAGTTTTTCTACTGCAACTTGATATTTACTAAAGTGTAGTGCATTTCAACAACGTTAGTAGAATATCGCTCCCTGCGCCTGTTATGAATTGCTTACACAATCTTAATGAATCACCCCCAAATGAAGGACAACCCCCTGGCACAATTTTTCTGTGCCGCTGTTACGTGCAGCTCTGTGGAGTTGCTGTTTGTTTCACTCCCTCAGTTTCCAAGCAGTGCAGGCAGGTGCAGCTGTGCACACTAAGGTGTGGCAGACCTACTCAGTTTTTCACATCTTGCTCAGACTGTGGTGTTGCTGTTTGTTTGATGGTTTTTGGGAGTTCTGGTCTGACCACATAATCTGTAGCTGCTGCTGAGGTTGTCTATTCCTTAGTGAAGGAAGGTGAATGGTAGACTCCTCTGTGTAGGAGTTTTACTATTGGATTTTTACACACCTTATAGAAGGAGGGTGTTTTTCTTTTGGTTTGTATCCTTTGTTAAAGAAGGTTGTTCTTTTTTGTTTATCTCGCTGTTTTTAGTAGGTTGTTCCACTGGCCAGTTTTCACTTTTTGAGTGTGATTTTTCTTCCTAGCTCCCTATATTTGGAGAGAGGGTACTCCAGGTTCTCTGGACTGGAGTTTGGCTTTGTTTTACTTTTTCACTTTCTTTCCAGGAGGATCCAGCCACAACTTCCTCCTAGACTCCATCTTGGGGGGTAGGATGTAACAGTCGCACGCAAAATTTAAGCCATTATTTGGAATCTTGATAAATCAGGCCCTATGTGCAGTTAATTTATATAATATGAGTTTTACTTTCTTAAATAAGTAAAAAAATGTATTACATTTTTTCCCCCACAATATTCAAAGGTGTTGAGATGTACACTTATGTCTGGACTTTGACTGGGTAATTCTGGCAAATAAATTATGCAGCCACCATTGTGTTTCTACAGACGGATGGTGTGTTCAGAGTAAAATACTTTGTCTTTCTGTAACATATTGGTTTGCTGGCCAAAAACTTTCTCTCGTTACATTCAACTAAATTACCCTTTTCCACATATTTGCTGTGGGGAACACTGACACACACAGGTTTGGCAAAAGCTCGGACTTGTAGCACACTCCATCCTTTTTATTAGGGAGGTGCCAATACCGCTCTAATGTACTCATATTGGAATCGGTTAGTTAACCGATACCATAAACCAATACTTTGAATGTAGAAACTGTGCAATAACTTCAATGACAATGATTATTTTTCATTTTTCTTGTTTCTTTTTAATCTAATTCACCATCATTTGCTGTAACATGAAGAAAAGAAAATGAAAGCTGTCTTCCAATTCATTGGATTTTTCTTTGTTGTTGGGTAGAAGTATTGGTATCGGCAAGTACTCAGATCCAATTATCGATATTGTATCGGTTTGAAAAAAGTGCTATCGCTGCATCCCTCATTTTTATTTTATGTATTAAAAATGACCCTATTCAGTTATGAACTGCTTTGTGTTCATCTGTCATCTAAATATTGAAATTAGTGGTGTTTTTATAAAATGGGAAAAAGGTTCAAGGTGTGTGAAGAGTTTTGGAAAGCTCTAAAATTCCGTGTTTGAGCTCAGCTCTACCTCATTCCACCCTTTTGGCTTTGACATTGCTATACCTGCTTGCATCAAAATTACATCATTAGGTTTAAACACCAGGTTGTACATGTCTCATTAAATAACCTTAGAGACCTAGCCAACTTTCAAAGATTAAAGGGGAGACTCATTCACAGTCTAAACAAATTCCTTTTTAAAATGCAGCCCTTGAAAAGCAGTCTTGATTTTGGGCTGCTCATCTGCAATCGTCTCGAATTATACCACCCTCTTTTTCTGCATGCCTTACATCGCATCATTTTCAACCATGCGGACCAGAGGAGACATATGCACTTTTTTATCTGCAAATGTACTAACCTCTGTGGAGGTGTATTTGTGTTGTTTGCTGAGGTCTCTGTGTGAGCTGCTTCAGAATTCTACACAGGTACAGAACACGACGGGCTGAGAGAAAGAAACATTGAATCGCAAATCCCAAAGGGACCTGGGCGGAAGGGATCAAAGACAAAGCGTAGAGCAGGAACGGGGTTGATGTTGAGGGGGATTAGCATGACCAACAGGCCAGGTTGAGCTGAACACTGTGCACAATTAGTACTGGCAAATGGAAGAAAGCAGCAAAAACAAGGACATCATGGAGCCTAAGGAAGGTCAGCACAACCCCCAACAGACCACCACACACACAGCACACAGACAGCACTTCTTTGTGATATGTATATACACTATGGTCTATATGGTCAGGGCAATTGGATAAGGTACTAAGAAGCTTAGCATACTATACACTTTCTGCTAACTGTCGGGTGAGATTTGATGCTGGTGTACTGCAAGCCTTATAAGTACCGGCAAGGGTACCCATGCATTTGAATATCTTGTCTCTTTGCTTCTTCTTCGTCAATATTTTATCTTCTGACTGGCCTCCTGCAACACCTCACCACCAACATCTTTCTTACTTCCTGCTCAGATTTTACTTTTCTTTTTTAAACAAAGAAACATTTTCTGATGAATATAAAAAAGAGAGATCACATTCATCCTGTTTTAGCTTCTCTTCATTGGCTCCCTGTTAAATCCTGAATAGAGTGTATCAGATGTCTGACTGTTCCATATGTTCCTAACAGAGCACTTTGCTCTCAGACTGCAGGTTTACTGGTATTTCATAGAATTTCTGAAAGTAGAATGGGAGGCAGAGCTTTTAGTTATCAGGCTCCTCTCCCATGAAACCTTCTCCCAGTTTTAGTCCGTGAGGCAGATACTCTGTCAGTTTTTAAGACTAGCCTTAAAACATTCCTTTCTAATAAAGCTTATAGTTAGAATGACTTAGGTTATCCTGAGTATCTTTGTAGTTATGCTTCTACAGGCTTAGACTGTTGGAGGGCCGACTGACTACTTTTCTTTATATTGCTACTTTTCTTTTCTACTACTTCCCAGTTGTATTTGTACTGTTATTTCAGCTGTTAACCTTGTTTTCTCTGTGTTTTTCTCTCCATAGAAGCTCCAGCTGATCTAGTATCCTACTCAGGTACAATGCCTGGTTAGATGGAGGGGTCATCAATTCAGATTATCCTCCCAGTGACTGAGCATCTTCCATGTCGGTCAACTTTTTACTTTCTTTAATATACAAAGTACTCTTACTCTGTTCCTTTTTTTTTCTTTCCGCATCTCTGTTCTGTCTTCTCAAACCCCCAGATGGTTGTGGCAAGATGCTGCTTGCACTGAGCCAGGTTCTGCTAGAGGTTCCTTCTTTTTAACGGGAAGTTTTTCATCTCCACTGTCGCTACATGCTCTAAGGATTGCTGAGAGCATTCATGTGGTTGGAGTCTGCATCAACGAAGCACAACCTCTTGTCAATGACTCAAGGCAATCTGCTGAGATTCCTTAAATACAAAACTTTTTTAACTGATTGGACTGTTTTTATAATGCTATTGACATGTCCTTCCTTGTAAAGTGCCTTGAGAAAACATCTGTCATGAATTGGCACTATATAAATAATCTGAATGGAATTGAAATACAAAAAGTGCATGTAAAAAAAAACAAAAAAAACAAGCAAAACCTGTATTTTATTTACTGAAGTCCATTCCTCAAGTTAGGCATATGGATTTAACAGAGAATATGTTTTAGACATACACATATGGAGGACCTTCTTATGTCTGTTTGGCATTTGAGTACAATATCTGTAGGATATTCTTCTTACTCATATCTAGCATTGCCATTTGACTCAAGAGGACAAGTTTAGCTAGCTCCAACTTATTAAAGTAATGCTCACTTCAAACCATTTGCTGCTAGTACACATCAATTAAGGAAACTGTATTCTGCACAGAAGGGCTAAAGCAAAGTGATGGAAATACATTTATAAGAACACACACAAACGTGATGGACTGGAGATCTATCTAGAGAGTACCCCATGGATAGACAGCACCCTAAGGATATACGCTATAGATAACGGATGGATGAAAACGTACAGGTGGTGTGTGCTAATGTATTTTATTTAAAATGCAAATTGCCTTTTTGTTGAAATGAATCATTGTTATTGCAAAACGTTTGCAAACTTTCTAGAACTTTCTAAAACCAAAAATGTCCATGTTCTCCTCTGTACCCCTTTTGGCTAAGTTTGAAGATGTAAGGTCTATGAGTCAAATATCAGCCTTTCTTAGAAACAAAAACCAAACTGACTTGAGAGAATGATTGCTGTTTTTCCTCCATCTACATCAGCACCACCTTCCCTTATCCAAGAGAAAATATGTAAGGGTTCTTCTTTACAACTTTCAAAGATACTGAAGTCAACATGTATGGAGGAAAAATATAAAAGGGATTATCAAACCTTTTTTATGCATTAGCTGGTTTGCTCATTCGCACATATGGAGTCATCTTTTTCAGGTAAACTTCCAAGGTTTGAACAAGCCTGTCTACATATTTTTTTTTAAGGTCATGTGTCCCTACCTGCATTTGCATTATCTGTGCATTACATTAAAAAAGCACCGATGGAACTTAATGCTCCTCCACATATCCATGAAAGCAAAGCCACTAAAGTGTGTTAAATGAGCTGCAGCTTCTAGTAGAAGCCGCTCATTATCCCTGCCCCTTGCTCTTTCTGTCTGTCACTTTGCCTCGGGCCAGCTGCACCCACAGGACATTCTGGCCGAATCCTTCTCAGGATCCAGCCAATCAATATGCAATTGGTACTTATTTAATTATGCAATTCATCCATTCCAAAGATTGCCTATATCCTAATTTCCTTGCCTGCACTATTCCTATCCCAATTCTCTACTCGCTTTATTTTTCTATAATTAACCCCATGGTGACTGAAAGCACATAGACACAAAGATAGACCTCAGCCCTTAAGCAAGTCATAAACAGTCATACCTTATAGATGGATTAATAATGATTTACTACATTTTTTAAAAGGCCCCCAATGCCTTTAGGGTTTGTTATCAAGCACGAATGAGATTAAAGAGTACCTATTATCACCTAATGGGTACATCAGTAAAATGGGATAAAAAGATGGGGATATGTAACAATTACTGACACAATCAGCAAGTTTTAGCCATGGATTAAGTGCCAGGTTATATGGATAAATGAATGATAAACCTTGAACCACTAGGTCAAAGTGGGAAACGTCTCCCAAAGTGGTGGAGAATGACTGAGCTAAGATCATGTGGGACTTCCTGATTCAAAGGGACAGAATGTTAATGGGAAACATAGCAGACATTGTGGCCGATGATAAGAACCAAATGACAGCCATTGTGGTCATTGTGCCCATCCCAACAGCCCAAGAAAGAGCTGGAAAGAGTCTGACAGGTGAAGGCAGCTGTAGTGCCCATCGGCTTCAAAACACTCGGGGCATTGACCCACAGACTGGGGAAGTGGCTCTTACCAATACATTAAAAAAAAACATCTTCAAGACGAGTACAGTGCTAGGAACAGCTAATGAGGAACCATTAACTCCCAGACCTGTGGTAGAGGACACCAACTTGCGATGAAGAACCACCCACTCCATCCACGCGTGGAATGAAGGGTGGGCAGGAGAGTAGTTTAGCTATATATACAGTATTTCACACTGAAGATATTGACTTTGGGGCTGGAGATCCAAGAAAGAATAACAATTTCACTTTTTATATGCAGATGCTGCAATTGGCCACCACTGTCAATGTGGACATGCAAAAGCATGCAAGAAAACAATATGTTAATCATTACAATCAAATATGAGTAGTTACCAGTTATAAAGACAGTACCTCAGAGGGATAAGGGAATATTACTGTGTGAGGGTGTTAAAGTGGTTTCGTCTGCATTGAGTTAAGGAGTGTGTCCTAATGTTAGAACTCTTGTCACATGCCCCACACACAGATAAGCATTACTTATCTCCCAGTCTTTCACATCAATTATATCATCCCTGCTTTGCCTGACGGTCTCTAACATGTGTGCACAGCCATGCATGCAGGTACAAACCGACACACAACTACAGCAAAGACAGGGCTCAAAGCTTGAGGGATTTCTTCGAGTAGAGGATACAGACTATATCTTAAACACAGATCACTTGCTCTCTTATCTAGCATTTTCCCACACTGTCTTTTTACTTCCCCCAACACACTCTCAGATAGACACAATCTGACCAGCAACACTCAATCCAGCGATGCAAAGGTGTCGTTTTTATCACCCTCTTTGTCGCGCTTAGTCATTGCTCTTTGGAGAACTCTACAGGTCAGTTTTCCTCCTTTTTCTCCAGACAACAGGACAGGTTTATGTGGCCCCAGGTCACCTGTGCTATGTTACTTCCTGACTAAATTACAAACACTGCACTAAGTCAGGAGTTGCAACAGATAAGGTATGAAAATGGGCATAGGTTTGGCTGAGAGAGGAAGGAACAACAGTGAAAACTGAGCGACGATGCCAAAAAATATAGGATATAAGTGTAGGACGAATAGGCAGAGAATGATGATTTAGCAAAACCAGGAAGTTGTATATTTGGATTATTATCAACAGAATGCGTATTCAATATTCCTGCAACAAAAAGGAGAATCAGAAATCTGGAGGAGAGAATAAGAAGGAGTTAAAGGGTAGAAATGAGTCACAGCAGTGCAGATAAAACATTAGGAAGGAGAGAAAGCAAGAAGGGAGGGTGAAAGACCATAAAGTAGGAGTAAAGATAAGCTAAAGGAGTGCAGACAAGTGAAAGATGGAAAAAAGGTTTGGGGGGATGAATCAGAAGCAGACTGGAGAAGGTTTTAAAGTGCTATCTGTTTGTTATCTAGTACTTCACCTCTGTGTATGTGTGTATGCTTGCAACCTGGTGAGCATGAGCTCTGCGATCCATGCTCATTTTTCCTACTGCACTGCTGGTGGTTCATTCTCTTGGGACCATAGGAAGCAAAGAAACAATATCCCCCTGCTAGAATATAAGTAGCTCTCATTCAACTTTTATCATTCTTTCCCCATTTGTTCCTCTGCCAGGATGCTTTCTGTTGTTACTATGACATATGTAATGTAACCAAGGATAGCCTTTGTTGCCGTTTTTCCCCAAAATCAACTTAATAAATATCGTCCAACAAAAAAAGCATATAATATATGTACTGGGAAAAAAAATCCAGACAGAGGGATGGGTTGCTTACTGTTTTGTCTACATGTTTCTGTTTCAAGTTACTCTGCAAAAATCTATAAAACTTCCCTTAAGGTTGGTAAATAGGAAAAGGAAAGCTAAAATATTTTGTTTTAGACCCAGATCATCTTGAGGCTCTGAAAAACATTACTAACATGATATGTGTGTTGAAAATGAAAAAAAACCTATGTGACCTTTGCTATTATGACGTAGATCCTTCACCAGCCAGTACAGATAGGTAAGCTGTTTCATTTAACTCAATGAAATATTGCAATTCATCTTTATGTAAAGTTGTTTTCAGCTTCCGATCTTAACAATCACTTTGAAAATTACTTAAGACCGAATCATCTGAATGGACAGAGGTTTAACAGTGGGAAAAATAGCCAAACAACCAGTATCAGCAGCCTGTAATTCTACCCTTACTATACTAACACCTGTTGCTGATCAGGATAGGTGGATTTTCCTTGTAGTACCAGCCCGTAACAAAATTGATGCAACAGTACATCATGCATAGGCTGCTAACGAGTTCAAGAAATAACATAATTTGCAGAATCTATAGTTTCACAGGCAAGGAATACTTCTGCCCTTAAAGTTTAAATTCCCTGTAAAAGGCTAGGAAATGTTCAATAGAAATTAAAATATACCTTCATGTCTAGCCTCGTCCAACTCTTTTTCCTTGTTTATTGCATAAAAGCCAACTACTACTATGTTTGTCTTGATTACAAGACAGAAAGTCATGGTGTGGTAAATAAAGACGTCACACCCATTAGAATTAAGGTAACGCTAAAGTGAGGAGTCTGTTTTATAGCATACTTCACACCAGCTCTTGGAGCCCATGTCCAGCTATTTAACTAGTGTATTATATTGGCTTGTTAGGCTTTGAAATTTACCCCATGAGAGAAAAACCTATGTTCTGCCCAAAAAGAACTCTAATAAATTTTGTGGGTTTTTCTTCCTATTTATCTTCAATCTTTCACCAATTAATAGACCTGTAAGAAAATCTTTCTATATTATTTTACGTTTTTCGCTATCAAAAGCATTATGTTGAGTGAGAAAATGATTGGTAAGTCTTAAAAAAAACACTGAACAGATGACAGATGTTAAACGGACAGTTAACACGCCTTCTTGCTCTCTTGTTTTTCGTATATGTAAATAATATGTGGACACAATTATTGCCCGACTGTGAAAGCTTTTATCACTGCTTTTTCTGAGTCAAAATCCTTAAACTCCTTAATAAACTGGTTAGTTTATGACATACAAACATATGCAAAAACAAACTTAATGTCTGAGTTGTCAGAGAAAATATAACGCAGAAACAATAAGAAATAAGTTTAGGCTTAAAAACACAGCTGATGATAACAAACCTGAAGGTGGATCAAATTAGCATAGAGTTTCCAAGGATTGAGAAGTAGAGTATCAAGTATCGCCAAGAAATGTAAAGGTAGCACAGAACAAGCCTTGCTGAAGTAGGTAGCCAAAAACTTTCAACAGCTTTGCAAAGAAAACTGGTTAGACATTTCTCTAAAGATGCCGGAACAAGCGCCTAGACATTAATGAGGACTTAGCAAAGTTAAAATCAAACAACACAACCGTTAGAGTACTACACACTAATAGAGATCAAGATAAACTCAACTTTTGCAGAAGAAAGACAGTTAAGCCAGAATGAGGTATCTTAAGTGGAGCTTTAGAGAGAAGACCGAGCATTCTAGAATCATGTTCATATATCATTTGAGTTGAAACTAGCGCTCTTTGGCCAAAGAGAGATTGCTTAGGTTTCAAGAAAACATGGAGGTGAGCTGAAAGCTGTAACACAATGAAACATGATGGTGACTTCTGCATCCTTGGAACCAGGCTGTGCCAAAATGGAAGCAGTCATAAAGAAAAAGGATATGGAATGACTATGAAGGGGAACCTAAAGTAGCTAACAGAAAACAGGGGTTGGGGTAATCTCTTTGTAATTCCAAACAACCGTCCTGAATTTTACTGACTGACATGCTCAAAGTTCTGACTCAAATCCCAATGGAATTCTGTGGAGTGACTTAAACATGAAGCTCAATATCAGAAAGCCTTTCAAATGTTAAGGAGATTTAGAGATTTTTCTATTAAGAATGGGCTGGAATACATGAGAAACATTATGAAAACTACAACAAACAACTACAGGTTATCAGGCAAAAATAGATAAAATAGGATAACTAATAGCAGTATTTGTTTTAAGGATATTCAGTGTGCTCCTCCTAATCCCAGGAGAAACATTGTCTAATATATTGTTTTTTTATTTGTTTTAATCTCTTCTAAAATTTATAGTAGGGTTGTAACAAAATCCGTCATACAAAACCTTACAATATTAAGACACCACAACATTTCTGGTTGGGTTGACAGCTATCTCGTAAGCACTAGCCTCTTGACTGCCCGATGACGTTATAAGAGAAGACGCCTCAAGTACAGCATCTTGGGTTTTCAATAGGAACAATAAATGAAAACAGAGTGACAAACCAGACATAGACGTTTTGTAAGCGCCGCACGTTGTTTAGATGCTGAAAGAGGCAAAAAAGCATCGCTACGACGATGGCTACATGTCTTGAGCTGCGCACTCTATCAAGTGCAACCAGGAAATGCTAAATGTACTGTCCTGAGGTCTGAAGAGATAAAAAGAAAGAAATGTTTGCTGGATTTTTGGTGAAATCAGTAAAAATGCATTATAAAGGCTGCTTTAAAGTCTAAATGTGAGGTTTTCTTCAAAATAACATATCGTCCTCTTCTTGTGAGTTTTAGGTATTACCACACTTAGAATTTATAGGATTATATTTTTTTTCATTTAGCCTCACCAAAGGTGATGGTTATAATAACAAGAAGAACTCTGGACTGCTCATCCATCTTTTCTGTAAACGAAATGTCAACAGTGGTTCTGACTGCTGAACTGGCTCGTCTCCCTCTACTGGATGAATTACTGCTACAAAGTAGGAGGGAGAAGGAAAAGGCAGAAAAAGAACCAAATCAAGTAAGTGAAAAGCGTTTTCCACTTTGTGGTTGGCTGAAGTGGTGAGATGAGGCAGTTCAGCCACATTAGTACTTTATGAAAAGGAGAGCAGTAGATCTATAGTTCTACTCAAACACTAAGACTGATGTCTGACATTTAAAGACATTTTCATCTTCAGCCAATCACTGATGCTTCAAAGAAACAAATCAGATCAATAATGGGGAGATCTGGGACGATATTACAATGAGATTTTAAAGCAGGTGGAAGAGTGTCCTTCATTAAACATTAGATAAATAAATTATCATGGCATAAAAACATTATGACCACTGCAATGCATAGAGCAGTGATGTATCCAGAGTGACTGGAAAGTGGACTTGCATCACCTTTTCAAATGCAGCTAACCACGCACCCAAACCTCCCCTTGAAAGAAAAAAAAGAGAGCTGAGCTCACAACAGTGTGACACAGCAATCTAACTGATAAAGGGCCAGGACAGGAAACAAATACAAGACACGGTAAGTAAGATAAAGACAGAACACGGAAATCAAGGGAGAGCAACTGATAGGGTGAGGCACAGCGGCAGCCATAGGGGGTCAGTCTTTTATCTTGAAGCAGAATAAATGAAGAGTGGTGACGCCACTGTGAGCTGCTTCAATATTTTATCGCCGCAGTGAGGTCTGGCATAAAAATAAGCCTTTTTTCCCTCCTATTTTGGTCGTTAACAGCCCCAAATGCCACCCGCGATGAATGTGGGTGTAAAGTGAAACAGAGAATGTATATAGCAAATCAGAGGTTATTTTTCCCTATAGTCTTTTACTCTTTTGTCATTAACATTTTGTTCATTCATAAATGAGAAGCAAGAAAATCTCTTGCAGAGGTTGGTTATGTAAAAGTACTCTATAGTTTCAAACTAAAAGAAGCCACATTATTCTTGTTGTTCTTAAAGTGACCAAATTTGATTTGATTTTTTTTTGCCTTCAAGCAGGACACTGATTTGATTTGCACCATTGGGGTGTATTTGACACAAAATGGGGCTAGAGCTTCAGGGGGCCCTTCAGGCCTCTATCTATTCCTCCATATTTTCATACCTCTTATCTCCGTCTTCCATATTTAAAATTAGGTCACCAAAACTTTTCTTTTTAATAAACATGAAGTTATTGTAGTTTTGCCACTGCTAGCGAGTTTCGTTCATCTTACATAAGACATATGCAGCCTTGATTTGTCATATTTAATGTTGGCAAAAGGACCAGAACCCCACAGGGTATTAAGGAGATATTTGTAATAGATAAAATGATAAATGCTGAGATCTGTAAATTTAAGCAAAAATACACACTATTTAAAAAAAATATTAAACCGCCAGCTGAACATTTTGCCACATTACAAT
Organism: Apricaphanius iberus; assembly: GCA_028564705.1. Taxonomy (NCBI): domain Eukaryota; kingdom Metazoa; phylum Chordata; class Actinopteri; order Cyprinodontiformes; family Aphaniidae; genus Apricaphanius; species Apricaphanius iberus. Next base: position 855,193 of record JAPXFQ010000075.1, on the reverse strand, counting down.
GATAAACATCAATGTATTTTTTTCCTATTTCCTCTGAGACAAACTAGAAGTGTGGTACATAACTGTAAAGTGAAAGGACATTGATAAAGCTTATTAAAATATTGTAAGCGCCCAGCATTGGAAAGTATTAGGGACCATAGCCATCCAAAAATAGCTAAGATCCACCAATATTGGAGACACCTTCTAAAAAACAATTTTACCTGCCTATTTTATAAGTGCAAACACCAAATATACCTTAATTCGTCTTAACACTAGAATTCCCAGATTTCTAATACTACTAGAATTTAAACAGATCTTCAGTGGTCCCCACATCCTGTTTTTTCCCATTTCTGTATGTCCTTTAATTGCATGTAATTATTCAAAGACAGCAAATAATAAAAAAAGAACATGAGTTAATTTTAGTTATCTCCCACAACCTTAATTATTACTGCTAGATCATTTACATTTAAAACATTTCCCCCTGAATGACGGACACTGTCGCTGTTGCTTAGTTACTACTAAAGAACTCTCACTTGCAGTCAATTTCATGGCTGGCATTCTGGCCAATGCAATGCTAGACTAGATGATGTCATAGAGTGAACATTTTTCTAGAGCATGATAAGTTAACTCATTATGCATATGTAGACTTGATAATATGGTATGAATATATCATTTTGGTTTAAGCCTGACCTATATGCTTAGGAACATGAAACCCTTCAAAAAGACTGCTTCTTTTTAATATTTTTGATACGCTCTACAAATAGTTTGGAGCCATGTTCAGCAACAACAGTCAGTAAAAAGGTGAATCCTCGAACACTAAAGTTCAAATAGATGGTAGGTTAATAGGTAGTAAGAGACAGGTTAGACAGGTTGCTAGGAAGAGAAAGTTTAATGTTAGTAGTCGGGTAGAGTGTCAAAAGCTATGAAGAGAAAGGAAAAGGTAGAGTAGCTAGGTAGATATAGGTTAATGTAAGCCAGGTAGAGCATGTTAGTAGCTAGGTCTCCTAGTAGCTAGGAGACAGGTTAATGTTAGTAAGTATGCTGCTTTAGGCTAGGCTGTTGGAGGACATTATTAGAGTCTGTTCCTACTTTCTCTCCTACTTCTCCCCAACTGCATGATGTGTTGTCAATTCAAGCGCTAACCTGTTTTCTCTTAGTCTCTTCCTACAGTAGGTGCTCCTGACCCACCCTGCTTGACGACCCTGACTAAGATGGCATTCCAGTGGCGGAACGTTCTCCACGTCCTGTTACCAACTTCTGCTTCTGCATCAGTTCTGTTGCCCTTTCTGTGTCTCTGCTGCCTTCTCCAAACCACAGACAGTCTCGGCAGATGACCGCTTATGCTGAGCCTGGTTCTGCTGGAGGTTTCTTCCTGTTTAAAGGGAGTTTTTCCTCTCCACTGTCACTTCATGCTTGCTCAGTGTGAGGGATTGCTGAGAAGTCACGACGAAATCTTCTCTGGTTTTCTAATTCCTAGATTAAACATTGTATTGTAATAACTTTTCTTGTAAAGTGCCTTGAGATGACATTTGTTGTAAAATGACGCTATATAAATAAACTGAATTAATTTTTAAAACACATGTATTCTTTCCTTTCCACTTCAAAATTCTACATGATATTACATTGATATAGGACACAAAATCCCAATAAACACGTATGTGGTTGTAAGACGACTGTATTTTCAGCTGTTTATTACTGACATAATTGAAGAAGAGCTAAGGGAATTTACGGCAGATAAACATAACTGATGCTCTGATCCTCTGAGATCCTTAACTTTTTTTCTTATTTAGCAATAGCAGCTGCATTCCAAGCAATTTGAGAAAAATAATTATGGATGACTTTCAGAGAGCACCAATTCAGCTGTTATTTTAGATTGCACTGAATCACCAGAGATTTCGACACTTGGGGCAATATGAATCACACGATAAGGCAAACACATTGTTGTGAATATGTATGAGTTCTAGCTGAGCCATCAAATCTTCCAGTTTGTGTGTGTGTTTGTGTGTCTAAGTAACTAAGGGGCTTCAAGGTTTATGGTATTCATGAGTGCAAGCTGCAAAGCATGGCAATCAGATTTAATATGGCTCAGCTTAAATGGTTTCATGCGACCTTTTGGCCCCTTTACTCACAACATATTCTAGTGTTGCTGACAGTTGCTATCTGTGCAAACCATAGGTGAAATGGTGTGCACCTTTTCTAGTAGGAACAAGGTAGAGCCCCCTCACCTCCAAACTTTGCCCATTTTTAACTTTGCTTCAAGAGCATGGAAATGTCCATGTAAATGATGTCAAATTAGACTATTTGTAGCTTTGATGGTTTCCAGCTATATGTCCAAGATCAGAAGAGTTTCAGAATCCACATCAGAGACAGAACAGAGAACTGATAAGATGTAGGGACCTGTAGGGATAGAGAAAGAGAGGGAGGGAGAGAAAAGGGGGCGGCACAGAAAGAGGCTATCGATCAGGTAAAGCTGTGCTGCCTGTCGATAGATGCCTCTCTCCAGGGAGTGGAATGACACAGAAAAGGGAGTCAGTATTTATTAGGCGAACCTGTACAGATCTGCGTGTACCTGCACAAAGGGAGCATGCGCACTGGGGAGAGTAACACTGATGGGCTTTTAGATCGAAACACACCTAAATGCCTGCATGCAGACTACTCATGCATGCACCATTTGTGGCGCATAGTGGAGATAGGCCAATTTTGTCGGTTGCAAGCCTTCTATTGGAAAGTCATGCTCACAATAAAATAGAAAATCATTGAAGGATGCAGAAATATATTTATTATTGTGTAGGTCAGACTGTATTTTATGATTTCCCATAGAGAATACCAAGTCAAAGAAAAAGTCCAATATTAGACAAGCAGCTGTATATTTACATAGTGTATCATGAGAAGTAAAAAAAATATATGCAACAATGAGAAAAAAAACAAGTCTTTGGATGTAATCTCATCTACAACTTTTAAACTCTGCTAATTTAGGAACCTATTCTCAAGACGTTAATTCACTGTTTCATAATCTACGAAAACACAAGAGAGACAGATAATGAGAAGCTAATAACTGGTGGTAATTTTATAGTTTAGGTGTTTCATTAAAGAAGCCTGCAAGTAAACACACTGGACTAATAACACATGCAGGAGCCTTTCTTAACTGCCTTAAAAAAGTTCAAGTGGGAGGCACACAAGCCGTGAACTATTCACAGAGATTGCAGGGGTGACAACATGATTTGCCGCCGCTAAATTTAACTGTTAGGATTGATGCTGCTGCTGATGATGATTATGATAACAGGGAGTACTGAACTGGGCTGCGTGTGGGGCTGATAGTAGGGAGAAAAAAATGGGTCACAATTTATTCTCTCTTCTTAGCCAGCAGAGCCTCTCAAGTCCCCTTTTTTTTCCTTTTTAACTAAACTGGTGGTAGTCCTTAGCACCAGTTTCTCATGATTAAGTGGTTCTATCTCAAAGCCGACTTGGAGCTTGTCCATAGACAAACAAAACGAATGCTTTCCTTAGGAGCTAGGGGCACATTCAAGGAGACCAGCAGTCAATAAAATTATTGTAATTGTCAGAGGTTGAAAAGTTGGAAAACTCAATTGGTTTGATATGAAAATGTGGAAAATCTGCAATGATTTTGCTGAACATATTGCTACAAGGAAAAACAAAGGAAATTGTCCCAAAAAGGTTTCACAAGTTCACCAGTTGTGTCCCGTTTTGAGCCAAAGCAAGACACACATCAACACTAAGGGCACGGTCACACCTACGTTCTACCCGGGACCGAACAGCAGGGGGTAACCTGTGTCACGGTTAAATTTCAGTTTAACCGCAGGCCCCAGCACAGATCCTCTGGCCTGAGCGCGGATCCTTGGCCCGACTCTGGAGGTTGTTCTGAGCGCGGCTGCTTCAGATCGATTGCTTAACCCCACCCACGTGAAGAAGACGTAATGAAAGTATGAATGTACGCCGCCCACGTGGAAGCCCTGCCCACCGCGGACGTATTTATAAAGCGTCTGCAACCCTGAAAGCATAACAAAAAAACAGAAGAAGAAAATGGCTTCAAGCAAAGGCTGCATCAGTAGTGCTCTGGCATTTTCCCATCTATGTCTTTCTTCCTCCACGAGCACTGCGTAAATCTGGCTGATTATAAAAAGCAAAGGCAGAAACTGCGTGTTGCTGTTATCATTCTCCATGTCGAAAATTGGAATGCCACTGTTTTTCTCTCTTCTTTTATCGGGTGTGCGATCACATCAACCAAAAACAACTATTGGCGCCACCCACCGGACTGCAGTGAAGCAGGCGCTTTTGAATTGCGTCAATAATATGAAAATGCTTCCCACTACTCTGCCACAGAGTGGCGCGTTTCCTGTGTGACCGCAGGCCGTCTGCTCCTAGACCTTTCAAGCCCGGTTGCGTTTAACCCGGTTTCCCCGGTGTGACCGCAGCCTAAATGTAACAATAATCACCAAAACAAAACACAGGAAACACTCAGTAGGACCCCCTGCTGCCGAGAGCTCCTGCTCTTGGGGTGACCTATAGACGCACACACACACTGCTCTGCTAACAACACCTGCGTCTTGTACAATGTCACTTCTCCATCACGTCTTCAGTTGGTAAAAAATTATTTTAAATATTCCAACATAGGTAGGAAGACCTGCTGGTGTCAGCACTAAATCACTGCATTAAGCTCCAGTGTTTTGGGCACAATATACAGATAGTGAGTAGCTGGTTAACTGTCGCTTCCGTGCTGGATTGAATGATAATCTGTTTCAGTGGCCCGGATGTTGCACACAAGCTAAACCAAATGTGTGAGCCATGAATATAACGAAGTGTTAGAAAACTTCTAAAACATCTATAAAAAAGGAAACTAAATTAGCCTACAATTTACTTTTTTTTAAACAATACCATAATGGTTAAGAACATTCCATTTCTGTAAGTTGTATTAAAATTAGTTAAATAAAGAATAGCACAAAACAGCCAGAACTGCTTTTAAAATATATTCTCTACATCTTTTGATAGTTATTGATAATTATCAATATCAAGCAATACAACTTTGCTCTTTATAGATATGCTCTTTTCCTATGTCATCCAAACCAACGTGGCGATACACTATGGTCTTTCACAAATAAAGGAGAAGGAAAATACTTGTAAAGCGAGGCATTATGTGATTTTGATTTGGCTGTCAGATTTTGGTGAGCCATTAAACGATCGGGTTAAAACCTGGCTTTAAAACCAGCCCTCGTTACCGCCTCGCTTTTGCAATGCCCTTAGATCACACAAAATCAATAAAACAATATTCCCCTGCAATTCTTTAGTGAATAGTATAAGTTTAGAGCAACTAAACCTAAAACAAGCACAAGGCAGCTGTGTTTTTAGTTTTTATTTGAGATCAGAGCTGCTGGAGCGTGAGCACTTTTTAAACTCTTGTAAAAGTGTTGCCAAAATTAGCCCTCATGTCTTGTTTTAGGGTGAAGGTTTGCCAAGTCTCCTTGCGTGTACCGGCACTGTAAATGTAATGCTGAATCAGCATTTTGTTTTTACTGTGTCATTTCCTGCTCATTTCCCTACCCACCTATGCTTTTAAAAGCTCTTACAGCGGGGATGTTTTGTTAGACCTACCTACCCATGGTCCTTTTGATGCGCGCCAGCTGACTGGGAGGCCCGGGCGACTCTATTTACAGAGAGCAGCCTAGCCATGAATAATACAGGAGGTGCTGAGCATGGGGATGGAGACAAGGGAGTGGGGAAGATGTTTCGGCTTATGTCTAGCCAGTCAGCCAAGAAAACACATTTAGAAACCTGCTAGACAGATACATCTGTAGCCAGATACAATGTAGAAGCAAATAAGATTCCGAGGGACAGGTCGGCTGCTCAAATTAATCCTCCTTAGTATCCCAAACACGATCCAATTTTTTGACTTCCTGATAAGTGCCAGATGACAAATTTGCTGACATGCATATGTAAACCATTTTTAAGAGATGAATTTTTCAGTTTCAGTCAGAAGTGCAGCTCACGCACAGATCTGGGCTGTCATCTCTGTGGCATATCAATGTGGTTTGTGCTCTGCTCAAGGACACTTGTCTACTTTGTTATGCTCATATGGCTGCCTTCTATTGATCCCTGGCCCTCCTAGGGCTCAGAGCGGATACAAAATTCTTTGAACACAAAGTCTGAATAAAAACTGAAGGGACACGTAGAAATGGTTTTGATTTCAAACACTCAAAAGCACTGCTTCGCGAGACAGAAGCATTCTGGAAAATGCTTCAAAATGCAGGCGAGAACATGAGGCCATAATGCAGCATGCATTTTTTATGCCATTCTTTGAAAAAGTTTTCCTGCTTTTTTAGCTTTTTCTAAATTTGTCACGTTACGATCACACATTCAAGGGATTTTATGAGAGATTTAAAAAGTGGTGAATAGTATTAAACAGTAGGTAGAATTTGGAGGGACTGCAGTTGCTAGCACTGTCGATTGGTCCAGTTTGACTGTCTGCTTAATACATTTTTTTCCGGCTAGAAGGTGAATTGTTTTGCAGCCTTTATAAGGTTTTCTCATAGTAAAGCCCTGTTTTCACCACTCCATTCATTTTAACATCAGTTCTGATCCTCCCCTGTCCCCTCTCAAATAAAAGCATCCTTGCAGCTCGACGCTGTCCCTTCTATTATTCACAAGTTTGTCCAAGGTGATATGCAATATACCTTTTTATTTTAAGCTAAATGGTTCGGTTTTGGTCTTATCTGACCAGTGCACCTTTTTCTTTTTGACCTCACAAGATGCAGTGAGAACTTTTTTCTGAAATAATGATTAACAATTTTCCTCATGTCAGTATTTTTGATATAAAAAAAAGAAAATGATATTACCTGTGGCATTTAATCTAACATTAGCATTTTAGCTTCCATTTACTTTTTAGGATACTGAATGGATTGAGTAATCCATCTGGGGGCTGGTGCCTATCTCCAGCGTTCTACAAGAGAGAGGCGTGGTACACCCTGGACAGGCCACCAGTCCGTCACAGGTCAAAACAGAGACAGAGAGGACAAAAACCATGCACATACACCTACGGAGACCAATTAACCTAATATATTCTGTATGTTTTCGGACTGTGTGTTTTCGACAGGGAGAACAGGTAAACTACATGCAGACAGACCCTGGGCCAGGATTTGGACCCATGAACTTCTTACTGCAAGGCTACAATGCTACCCACTGCGCCACCATGCACCTGGGAAATAGTCATTGTCAACCAATATATTAGTGCTTGCCAAGATGGTGCAAATAGCATTTTATTAACATTAGCATTTAAGCAAGTTTTAGCTAACAGTGGTATTTCAGCAAATTTTGACAGGTTTGTTATGTAAGAGAATTTGCAAAGTATCTTCCGTTTTTCCCGAAATTGCATTTTACAGCTCAGCAACATGCTACCATTGCAATTTTAGCTAATTTAACCTACCATTAGGATTTAAGCTAATTTTACCTAACATTGGCATTTTTGCTGATTTTAAAAGTTTTATTATTAAAGAGAGTTTGCAGATTATTTTTAATTTTTCTACTCATTCTGTTTCATGAGTTTAGTGACATGCTACCTCCAGCATGCTACCTTTTAGCCAACATTTGTGTTTAGCTCAGTTTAGCTAACATAGACATTTTAGTTATTCTTGTCAGTTTTGCTGTGTATCATTAGATGATCACTAGTTTTTCCTGCTAATTCTACTTATAGTTTACCATCATGCTAGCTTTAGCCTTTTGACTAAATGTAGCAGAATGTTTTCATTTTAGCTAATTTTCTCCATTGCTCCTTGAGGGGGAAATGTGTTCACAAGCTGAAGACAATGGGTGTGTCCAAATTCAGGGTCTGCTTCCTCTGGAGGATCCTTCCTACCCAGTTGAAGGAGGACGGGTCCTCTAATGACCGCACAAGCCGGAAATAAGTGTCTGTGAATTTGGACAGCCTACCCTTCTTTCTGTTCCCGCCCCTACACTTTGTGCACGTGCTGTCGCCTAGCAACCATCACCCAACCGGGACGGAACCGCCCAAGCGTGCACCAGACCCCCGATCTGTCTAACAAAGCCTAACAACACAACAGCTGTAAGTTTTAACTTTTTGTACCACCAGTTTTTAAAAACTAACATCTTAAAGCATATACCTCCCCCGTTGCGGTGCTGCTCACTTCGTCCGCCATAATTTCAAACTGAATTATGGGATAGGTAGGACGTGAAAGGACCCACCAGACCCATTTTCAAATTCAGGGAAAAGGAGGACGTATTTGTGGGCCGCATTTGAAGGACCCTTCGAATTTGGAAAGCCTTTGTCACGGCGCTGTGACGTAGCCTCCATCAAATGAGTCCTCCGAAGGATGCCGACCCTGAATTTAGACACACCCAATAAACTCTAATTAACCAAAAACAAAACTGTAATGGTAGGAAGACCCGTTAGAAAAAGTCAGCACCCCCTGCTGTCCTGGTGGTGAATTGCTTTGCAACACTGACACACCAACGGAGAAGTATAAATGAAAAAAGTCCTCATCAATACCTCTACGTCTGGGTGCAAACTTGTTGACGGAGAAGTATAAACTAGGCTTAAGAATGACAATACAGTCACTGTGATTTTGTTTTAATTAACATCATCTTTGGGGGTTTTATTTCCTATCTTCTCTTCCGATTTATTCTCCTAAAGTCCTGTTCTCATGTCAGCTGCCAGTGAAAACGAATCCCAAACAGTGCTTAAACATCACGGTGTAATTGTGTGCAGCGGAACGTATAGATGTACAGGAATTCTATAAGGAAATGTAGAGAGAAAAATTCCAAATTTACCGCCCTGGAAGTCCCACATCAGTTTTCACCAACTGACAAGTAGCATCTTAAGAAGTGAATTAAATAAGATGAACAGGAACCTGAAATATTTACATGGCATAAAGGCCAAAAAGGTAAAGGGGTTGAGGGAAAGGACAAGATGCAGAGGAAAGACAAGGTGAAGAGGAGACTGTCAACTCAGTTTATTGACAAGTGAGCCCCCAGAGAGATGAATAAAAAGGAAGGTCTATTTTTCTACATGTGCAATGCATCTGTGCTTGAGTGTGTCAGCCTAGATGATCTACCACGTCAATTTGAGGAAAAGTCTCTCACTGTGCTAAAGGCTTGAGGGAACACTGACATCCTTTGACTATTTATCTGTAAGGAGGATAGCAATTAAGCAGCCGTCAGACTCTTTACCAAGCATAAAAAGTGTTTGTGTTGCTAACAATCCCATTGACAATCTTGTATGATAAAAACAGAAAGAGCTGATTAAAAAGTTTACATCACAGTAATCTTGATAGAAGAGTGGTTTGAATATGCCTGAAATGTGTTGATGGCTGAAAGTAGTTGGTGGTTGTGACGCAATTAATTAATTAATCAGAGGGTGTACATTTTTCCAAAGTAGATAAAGAGGGTGAATAAAAATGCTTTAGAAAGTTTGGGGCATAGCCTGGTGCCAATGTTTTTACCTGGAGGCCTCTGACTCATTCTGGAAGGGCCCAGTTTACAGTTTTTATATTTAACCCCCAAGCATTTTTAAGTCCCATTGACGGGTACGTAGCATACTTCAAATCTGCTTTTTTTTTAAAATATATTGTCTTTTAATTTGGTTTGGGAAAAGATATCAACTTTTGAATGCATTCAAATCTATCTCACCATTGATTATTGAACTAGCTTTGAACAGTGCCCTTTGAGCAATGCCCAGGACTGGACTTAGGGACGGACACTGGGTAATAATGGGAAAAAACCGTGGGATAAAAATAAATAAAAATAAAAATCATATCTTTAAGAGAAATCCATTCCTCCCACCTTGTGAAATATCAGGTAAAAGAACCCACATTGAATTAGAATTTCTATGGTTAAGAAAAGATTTCAACGATTTAACCACTTAACATAGGTATGCCACCCTCTATACTAGCTATTGGATAATGGAATTGCAATAGCATAATTTATTGCGTGGTATTGAGGGGGAACAATGTTCTATGTTAAGTATCATAAAGTAAGCATACACTTTCCAAACTGCAATATTTCTGCCTATGCATTCTTCTTTTTCACATTGTTCTTGTAGAAAATCATGATATGATACAAAACTGACTCAGTCTCCAGTTTATGGATTGACTTCTCATCCTCCATGAAAAAAAAACAACAAATTAGACCCACATACCAACTGATTTTATACCTGGGGTCACAGGGAAATATGATCTGTTTTGCTTTTTACATAGTTAAGCTTTTTGAAATCCACAAGAATGTTTTATTCGAACGTTTTTCTGAATTCTTTATACTGCTCCTGTGTCTCATTTTCTGTCTGGCCAGACCTAAACTGCTGACCTTGACGTCTTCTGGAAGTGTGGCGCACTAGAAATGGACATAAAACTTAGGAAAGGATTGTGCCACAACGCTTCTGGGGCGCGTCTGATTTGTCCCACTCACACCTGATGGAACTTTAAGTGTGTTCACTTGTGGAGATCAGTTTTTATTTGATACCCTTAGTTACTGTAGATTTAGCTAAATTTAGAGTTACTTTTGGGCATTTTTCGCCCTAGATTTTTGAGATATTTGATTTCAGATTGTTTTTTGTATGGGGTTATAACGATACCAGCTTGAGATTAAACTGAAAAGAAATATTGGCTGGGAAAATAAAATGTGGCATTGAAAAGTATAATTGTAACTGAAAATCTTAATTTTGAATCTGAAAATTGTTTAGTGATAATGTCTGTATTAAAAGTGAAATAAAAATTGAAAGTGAATTTTTTTTTTTGTAATATGTGGACATTTCTAGAGTTAAATATATATATAAAAGAACTATAATTGACCTTTACAGGGTTTAATGGGTATAAAATGGCCTGACTCACTGATAGATGATAGCAAGCACCTGCTGCTCTTAAGCGCATGTGCAGGACGTGAAATGAGTACCAGCAGAATGAAACTGAAGAGGAGCAGAATGAAACTGAAAAGCAGCAGAAGTGAAAAAAGAATAGCATTGAAGAAAAAAAAAAGATTGGCATTGAAAAAAAAAGATTGGCATTGAAAAAAAAATATGAAGTTGTAAACATTTGATTTTAAGTGAGTTAATTGTTTTAATGCATATATTTTGACGTTCATTTCCATTTTTTTTCACTTTCAACTTTTATTTCAATTATAATACAGAAATTTTCACTACATTTCAGATTCAAAATTAAGATTTTCAGTTACAATTATATTTTTCAATGCCAAATTTATTTTCAGAGCCAATATTTATTTTCAGTTTCATCTCAAGCTGGTATCGTTATAACCCCATACTTTTAACTATTTTTGAAAACAAAGCAAAAAAGCATAAATTCTTTATATAATTGCCCTTGTGTATAACTGGTTCCTGACAGGAGGCTTCAGGCTTCTCAAACTAACCAATCTGAAGTGGCAAGATTTAAGCACAGAACTTTCATGCAGTGTCCATGTTCTATTTAAGCTTCCCACCATTTATATAAACTATTTTGATTATAAAACTTTCAGTAAACTCTTTAATTAGGCTTAGTGAGTTAGCCAAAACTTTCTTCTAAGATTGTATTGAGGATAAAAAACAAACAAACAAAAAAAACATCATCCTCACATTGACAGAGTTACTATGTACAGCAGTGTGCTTCAGGGCTATATTAGCAGTTATAACTACCGATGTTGATACAGGACCTGTGAGTTTAAAGTTTCAACTTAAGAATGCAACAAAACTATCTTTTTCAAACCACTTCGATACAATACTTCTGCCCAGTACCAATGGTGATACTTCTAGCACACAGACACAAGAAAAATACAATTCATTTTAAGATAAAATAAAATATTAATAAAAATCACAAAAAAAGTGACATTTTAAGTAAAAACTAAAATTTTCAGAATTACCACATTCTAAGCATCGGTTCATGGTATCGGTAGAACAGTATCAACAGTATCTGCCCCGATACACCTGTATCGGTGCATCCCTACTTCAAATATAAGGTGCCCATTAGCATCATCACAAATTTGCTCTAATTTTTCATAAAATAGTCCCATCTATGAGGAAGTAAACTGCCTTGGCCTACAAGATTAGATATGTTCATTTACCATCAAAATAGATGGAGCAGGAAGCCACTGTTGCAAAAGGCTTAACATGCAGAAGACAGCATAATCTTTCTTTCTTTTCTTTTTTTTATTAAATAGAAAAGTGCAGACCAATAGTAGTACATTGTACTTTTTAAAACCAACAAAGGAAACACTTGCAGTACGTTACATCAGCAAGATCTCAGAACTGTACATGCCAGTTGAAAGTGAATTTGCATCAGTGAATATCATCAAGCGGAAATACAGGCACTCACTGTTTCAGTACCTTATAAGGGTATTCACCCCTTTGGATGTTTTATCCTTTTTACTGCTAATACAAATCAATACTGATTAACACAATTAGTTTGTTTTTTTGACAAAAAAAGTTTTTCAATAAAAGCCCTTTAACATCAAAATGAAAACTGATTTATGCAAAGTGGCGTATAAATACGAATGTGTATCATAAAATAAGAAATATGCATATGTAGTAACTTCCTTTCCAGTCAACATTTTGTAGATTAACTGAACCTCGTTTGAATTGCTGCTCATTCCCTTTGAAGTGAATATTTACCCAATCACTTATTTTATGTTAAAGGTTGAATATGGAACATAGGCACCAAAGCGACATCTAGTGTGTTGAGGTTGTAGTTGCAATAATGAAACTTAATTTTTAACCATCTGGATGCCAGTTTTGTTGCCGTAACCATCCAGCATCATGTCCAGCAACGAATCTTACAGGGCAAGGACTATTTTTTACTAATAAGTTTAAAATACTAAACGAAAAATAATTATAACAAAATATGGGTCAAAGGCAACAATAAGCTTTTTGCATCTTATTTCTGTAGTTGAGTGGTATCCTCCACTCCTCTTGGTGATTTCCTCTATAAAAGTCATAATTTATACTTTTGAATTAACATAAACATCCGATACATTTCACAGCGTATGTATGTGACTAGGTGTACGGTCGGAGGCCTATGTCAATACAGAAAGCTAGCTAGGAAAGTATCTATAATAGCCACTCACACAGTAAAGCAAGCCTGCTATACTGGGGAGTGCAGGAGGAAACCGCTCCCTTTTCTTCCGTTTACTCGTTGTGGAGGTTGATGCTCTTATATCTAGGAACAACGTCATATACTCAGGTATTGCAAAGCTGTTTTACCGATAGCCGTTAGCAAGCTTTCTTACCTTTCTCAGTGATAGACTTCCCCATTTCTGCGTACGTTTTGATCTCATGAAAGTTTTTCATCTGTATCCATCTGTTGTAGGTTTCGCCTAAACTAACTCTGGTTTTAGATCTTCTAAGGTTGCTCCTCGTCTGAGAAAGATAATGAAATCTCTAGGGCTCAGACACAGCAGCTAAACATACCTAGTGCTCCATTTTCTACAGTAAATGCCTCGTTGCTCCAGGCAGAGGTTTACAATAATATTTGTCAACCGGCAATGATGAACACGTAAATATAAACACAGTGCGGTGGTCGGAAAAAGTTATCTCTTTTAATGATTTTAGATTAAATATAATTTAAAGAAGAGGGTGCACTCATTCTACACACCTCTAAACTTCCTGTTGAAGTATTACTTTTTTAAAGAGATCACTTTTAAGTAAAAGGTTCCTTATTCAACCTTTAAGTATTTTTATTTAATTGCCATTTTTTTGTAGAAACCAGGTTTCACTTTGATATGAAAGTTTCTATTTTTTGTTTGTTTGTCAAGATAACCACTTTTTTTTTTTTGACTGATTTCTGAAAGAAACCAACAAGGATCTAAGGCAGATACTTTCAATTTGTACTGTATGTACTCATTGGGAACAAAGAACTTGAATGACAATGCAATAAATTGATGACCTGAAAACCAGAAAGAAATGAGGAATGCTTATTCCTCTTTTTTATTCCTTTTCCAATTAGATTTTTTTTGTTCACAGACACACTTGTTCTTATTTCAGAGCAAAGTGAAAGGCTTTTGATAATACTTGCCAATGGCTGGAGTGGTTCAGTCCATTTACACAGGCTCATTAATTACCATTTAATGCAGATGTAGTTTAAAAGCTAAATCATTCTTTAATTAAAACCAAGCAGTGAGAGAATGACTGTTTAGTTGATTAAACATGTCCAAAACCCCATTCTAGACCCCGGAATTTATATGTTTGACTCAAAGTGAAGGGTGGAAGTCCAAAGTCCAAAGAAAATAGGAGAATCTATTAAACTAAAGTTTAAGCTGTGTGAGACTTTAAACTGCTGGGGGAAAAATAAGCTAAATGCAAAGCACTGCTTTTCTATCCTTTCTAATTCTACTCACATTCACATTCTTCCATCTGTTGGATCTAGACTGGAGGTTTCGAGAAATTGGAAGGGGCTACATTTTTGAAATTCTGGCATAAAGAAATATTACAGTCAGCCAACAACCACAACAAAAGCATTATTTCCAGCTCAGTCAAATTTTGTGGTGGCTCCTTTCACTTACAGTTACTGTCCTCAGAATCAAAGGCTACAGAATGTGGCCTGCTGCCCTCCCCCTCTCAAGTTCTCGACATGGTGACTTCTGAAGTCCAGTGAGCTTAACGCCACTCTCTTCTGAGGAGAGCCAAAAATTGCCTTTGCATGCCCCAAACACTATTTCTTTGCTCCCTCTCACCATCTACCCGCTTTCCATCTCTACATTCAGTTTTCCTGCCCATGCTTCACACTCTGTGTCTGCAAATGGACAGATAGCTCTCTGTATCTAATTTGTTGTGCAGACCATTATTGGGGGAAAAATATGGATAAACTTTGTATGTATGGGCCTGCATTTCTGATAAGGGAAACGAAAATTATACAGGATTCACAGTTTTTTTTATTTATTTAATGAGGAGGCAGTAAGCCCAGCAGCCAAGAAAAATCACATATGGGAGCTACTGAAGATTTAGAGATACATCCAAAATCTATTTAAAAATATGATATTACTATAACTATTAGAAAAATTGTATCTTTATTTTTTGGTATTTCTATCATAACAAAAGGAAGTAATGTGGCAGGACTAATTGGAAGTCATTAGAAACAATATTGATTAATTACATTAGTTACATGCATAAAGGTATCTAGGGAATGTGTCGTAGAGAGCAGAGGGCTTAAACAGATGTCAGTAAGGAGCAGGTATCAGTAGGATTCCCTTGTTCCTTCTAATCTACGGTGTGAAAGGATTTAAACTTGTGGGACCAGACTTCAGAACTGCGTATGAGGGAATGAAGAAGCAAATGTTTAAATGTCACTTACCCTATAATATTACTAATAGGAGAGTGCGTGGCAGTTCAAGGATGGTACCGTTCTGGGTGCACAGTTTGTCTTGGAATTTGGCCAGTCTACTTAAAAAATATCCAAAATGCCTAATGGACTCATCTTTGTTAAAAATGAAAAGCAATATTTTTCCACAACATCTACTTAGGCCTCTAACTCCCACCAGAAACCTTTACAAAAAAACGAATGCTCCAGAGCAGCAACATATCTGTGTGTTGTGTGTGCCAAGCAGTCATGATGATGATGAGCTTCTTTTCCAGGGCACTTTATCACTGCAGCATATACTGTATATTATGAAAATTTAGCAATTTTCTGTAGTAATTGTTCTGCATACACACATTTTATTTGCAAACACAGGTCATGTTTACTGAATAATTGTTCGTATTTTACCGGCTTTTTTTTACACAGTGACAGATAATCAGATCAATCCCTTGATATCATCACTGGAGCATATATATATAAATTACTTCTGTTTTGTTTCTGTTTAGCTGCAAAAAGTTATGGGACATCCAGTCGTTGATTTGTTCAATGCATTTAAGGTTTGGATAGAATTAAAGTCAAAGTCAGGTAGTAATTGTTCTGCATACCCAGCTTTTTTGCACACACAGGTAATTTTTACTGAATATTTTTTTTTTGTAATTTACCGTTTTTTTAAACAGTGCGAGACAATCAGATTAATCACTTAATATCAAGAAATGTTCCTTGATTTCAAAGCTGTGGCTGAACTGACACTCAAAGTCTTCAGTGAGGTAGGAGTGCGCAGATTCAGCCTCCATTCCACACAAGCATGAGCGCTCCACCCTAAGCATTCAGGCCAAAGCACATGACATTTTTATAATTAATACATGTAGCCTATTAATCTGCTTGAAGTGTGATGGCACAATGTGGATTCTCTGTTCAGTTTGTTCAGATTGAATATTAATTAAAATGAATGAAAATTAAATACTGCTGAATGACAAAATTATCAACAACAAAAAAATTGTAGCACGACCTCTGGTCCCACAGATCAGACAGCTTTGTAGACGATTGTGTTTGCAGCTCCAGTCACACACACACAAACCCACCAAGCTTGCACTAAATCGCTAGAACCAGTGATGGGAATCTGATAAGAGGTAATCCTCCCCCTAATTTCTCTCTGTCCTGATCCACGCTCAGTTGAGCACCAAGTTCATTTTAAAGTCGGCATGACCTTCATTATAAAAAGCAACCTGACAGCTGACGGTAAGTCAAAAAACAAGTATATTGTACTTTCCCACCTTGGCCTCACAAATCCCTGGCTATCCTGGATGCTGATAGGATGCACCAAACAAATGGTGACCTGCAGAGTTGAAGGAGGGGGATGAGAGTGAATGCATTTCAGTGATCAGGTTTTATTAGGCTTTAGTGAGGAGATGTAGTGAGAAGGCTCCGGCGTGACTGATGCTTGTTGAAGCCTGTAAAGCTTATCAGTCGTTAACAGTGGGCTAGCGAAAGCAAACATAAAACCGTGCTTGGAGAGGAACGCAAGCAAGGAGAAATCCTTGACAATTACTGAAGTCAATTTACTCAGTTATACAACAAAAAAAAGTTATTAATAAAAATAAATAAAGGACACTAGCACATTCACATAAAAAAACAATACATATTACAGTTACCACATAAAGGTAATAGGTATCTATTCTTCCCAAATCATCCACTATAGCACCTTCCAAGGCTTCTGACATTAACTGTTATTGCTGTACGTATAGCAGTTGCTTGGTGTATAAAAGCGGACATTTTCAAGCTTAGTTAAACACTAAAACTGTACAGAACAGGATACCAGTTTGAATTTAGTTCCTCTCAGAAATCTGAACAAGATGTCCAGCACCATTGATTTTTTTTTTTTCAAGAACTTCTATGTGGTGTTGCTACAATTTGGGAGGATGAAAGGATTGATTTTAAAATATTTTTTTAAAAATTATTAAAGGTCACATTTTTTAACAAATTATTTTTTTCAATATATTTGGTGTGGTAGAGTATGAATAAAAGCCTTGTGAGTGGTTATCTCGCTCTCCTGTTTCAGAGGGTTAAAGCATTTCAGAGGACGGGGGTTCAGAAGATGAAAGGATTACTTATGCAAATGTCATTTTTTTTGTAGTATATGGTTATTATACACCTTATTTGTAGAAAACATATAAACATTTTAGGTACAACAATTTTACGATTAGACTAAATAGAACAAAATTATTATATCAATGTTCAGTTGCAGAAAAAAAAGGGCTTTTAGTCGGTATTACCTTCTCAAATATTAGATATAATAAAGTGTTGCATCATTGATAGCAGTAGTACAACGTCATAATGTTGAGAATTTGAATGGCAATGGAGAAAGCAATAGAGATGAGCTATTGGGAGAGGAGGCGCATTGAAATCAGCAGTGCTGTAAACACAGTGGCACTCCTCCCTTCGTTAGTTTGCTTGGCAGCACCACGCACTAGCAGATGGATTCATTGGACGATTCCACGGGACGCAACAACGTGAAGTGAATGCACACAGTTATACAAGGTAACCGTCTCCGAAAACCCTCTGTCCTGGTTTCGCCTGCTCACATAAGCGAAAAGTGAAAGAGTAAGATTGAAACCAAGTCCTCACACTGCACCCACTCAAACAGTATCTCTGTCTGAGTTGGTTCTAGATGAATAAAGCAGAATACCAAGTGGCCCACTTACTGGCTACGCACAGACAAATAGACCAGTCAATCACTGAAGGCTGCTAGGGAATAGCAAATGCTATCAGATGTGTTTGAGCAAGGAAGTGTATGAGGCTGCTCTTTTCAATTTGTTATTCTATAGAGACAGCTATATTTATGAACAAGGTGTTACAGTAAAGGAAAAGACTAGTTACATGAAAGTTATGGAAATAACACCACTTTTTTTAAAGTTACAGCAATCTGTATGCTACTATTAATGGTCTCAGTACAAAAGATGAATATTTCTCAAATAAGTAATAGATGCCCAATATTTTCTGCATTTTATTCCATTGTTTTTATTTTTTTAAATGGGGATGGAAAAATCTGAAGGTCATCGATCATTGAGACATATTGCAATTCACACAGCTGACCACTTGATGCAGACACAGACATGTTCAACTTCATGCACAAAGTATAGATACTGTAATTAAATCAATCAAAAAAGGAGTACTGTTTACTTTAGCTTTGCATGAACCAATGTAAAGAAATGGTAACTAATAGCATGCTAGTAGTTTGCATTCACTTAAATTGGTTTTTGCTAAGATAAAGCAAAGGGGCTGCTGCCAGATCAGAGGAATGACTGGGCTGGACGTATGTAATTCTGGGGAATATGGCAACAGACACATTTTTACTTAGAGGTTGAATATCGCTCTATATACTACTCATTATTGTTCTTTTAAAAGTTGCTGGGTAAAGGTAGATTATGACCGGATTTTTGTGTACTCCTTGAGTAAAAATAACCCAAAAAAAAAAAAATATGTAGTACGACCTCTGAGGAAGAGCCAACAAAAAGGAGAGGTTGCTAAATGTTTCAGGCCATTTTTCAGAATCATAATATCCAGTTACATGATAAGAAAAAAGGTATTAGGCAAAGGTAAAAAGCTCCAATACCCTAGAAAAGAATTGTGTCATCCTCAATTACACAAACTGAAAAGCATGCTTAAAAACATGGTCCACAGGAAACGGCCAGCCTTAATCAAAACTGTCAGCAGGTGCAGCTCACCTCTGGATAATCTAATTTTTATCCCATTTTCCACTGTGTCGCATAGTATTTGGTCATCTGCTTTTCCTTTGAACGTTATCTTTAGTGATTTGATAAATTAATATGGGTATCAATTAGCCTGGACAATTTATATGTTAATAGCCATTCCATTATTATTTTTTTACTTTAAATTGTTGGGTTTTTTTGCAGTATCCTATAATATCTGGTACTTTAACTACACTTAGACACTAATATATTAGTTGCAAGACAACAACTGTTCATTATGCATCTTCTCAAAGGAAAACCATTAATCTTTGCAGTCACATACTTAATGATAAGGACGCCACATTCAGTGATATGAATGTATTCCCATTATGTTGAAACTTTACTATTAAATCATTATTAATATTATTAAATTATTTTAAAAAATAGCAATATTTTTTTATGCACAGACCCATGGAAAGGTATTTATATTAGGGATGTCTCGATCTGGGTTTTTTCTGCCCTCGAATCCAAGTCATTTAATTTTGAGTATCTACTGATTCTGAGTCCTGATCAGATAGTTTAATAGGTAATATATTAAAAAAGCATAAAGAGGAGTGAAGAAATTAAAAAAAATGTTTTTTTTATACACCTTATTTTAATAGTTCTGTAAACAAACAGAGCCCTCCTGCACAGCAGCTCAATCAATCAAGTAATAAACAACATAAAATCTTCACTGTTACAACAGTAAATATAAAAATAACCATCAAAATGTAAATATACTTATCTCATTATATATACATATCAGTAGAAAAAGTAGAATAGAGCAGACAGAAGTAGCGGAAGGTAGGAGTGTGCTGATTCACCAAAAATCGCAATGTGTAATGTATCAAATTGAAATCAATTGAAAAGTGAATTTTTTTTTATAATAATGAAATGAGAAAAACAAGAAAGTCCGGCTTACCGCACAGATATTTTTTGGGGACAGACTGGTGGAAACAGTATGACCTCTGCTAGTGTTTTAGCCTGCAGCGTGTACTTTACATACAACAGCAAATATTTTGCACTTTAGTTGTGAAAGGGGGTCTATGTTGTTGTGTATGATGTTAGCAGTGACGTCCTCTTTCACCCAAAAAGCTCCACTTTTCACCTGATGTGCGGGTTGTTGTCCTGGAACTGCAGAGCACTAAGCAGAGGGCAGCTCAGCTCATGTTTACCAGACGTCGGCACGAGAGTAGCTTTACGGATTAATTGTGAAGGACATTTCCTTCACAGCATGCTCATACTGTAGTTGCAGGTTGGTTTTTGTGTATGAAAGGAACCAGTCATTCTGTTGGTCACACTGACACAAAAGCTATGAAAACACCATTTAAAGTTAGAGGTTATGAATTACACTGACGGCAAAAACCAAAGAGTGGACAATAAACTTTACGTGTCTTTTGGAGAATGCTGCTTTGTTTTTTCAATAAAAAGGGATACTTTTTAACTCACAATATAATGTTAGATTTTTGTGAAAAGGGAGGTATACTTTTTATAGGTTTATTTTCTAATAAAGAACACGAATCATTTCTATTTAGATTTTAAAGTAATTTCTACATTTGTAAAACCAATCGGAAGTTGATTTAATGAATCGCTTTAACCAGGAATATGTTGAAATTAAACATTTCCCTAACTAAACAGAATATGAATGAAACATTTAAGGACCAAGTGTCCACTTTTATGGGACTAAAATATGATGATCCTATATTACACTTATAGTCCCGACTCTCTTTTCCTTAACCTTCCAGGAATAACATGAGATCATATCAATTATGAAACCTATTTTGGGCATGTGATGGTGTATTAGTGGTTTCACAGAAATAAAATGAATGAAAATACATTTGTATGGAAACTTCAATTAATGAAAACTGAAGGGATTTTAAAAGTAGAATTAGGCATGGAAGGTATTTTAAAAAACCTAAATGGGGAGGAATTTGTTTTAAACAAAAATATTATTTTTTTAAATCGAATTGTACAACCTGAATAGAAATCGAATCAAAATCTTGAGGCACACACCTAGTGGTAGGCAGACCATAAGTCTACACAAAAGAATATCCAGAAACTTTATTAGTGTTGCTTGACGCTGACACACACGCACCATAAGGATGATGACACACTCTGGAAAACTTAAAGCAAATGGGGACTTTACAAACCATTGACTCAGGCTGTCTTAATACCAATGCATGCCACAATGTCTAGAATTGTCTTATTGTCCTGCATCTTCCCCATCACAATGCGCAACGCTTTTGCCTCTGACTTAAAACTCTACTAAATTACAAAGAAGTCTGTGTTTGTAATGTGATAAAACGTGATAATCTTCAAGAGATGTGAATACTTTTGCGATGTACTGTTGACATGCTTAAAAATCAACAGGCAACCCCATTTAGTAAAGGAGGAAAAGTACCAGAATACTGAATCTTTTATCTCTGTGTGAATCATCTACTCAGCTGAACAGTAAATCTGCATTCATAAATAATAACTGCACTGTCAATAATTTTGACAACCCTTTCACCCCAAGTGAAACAAACGATTCCGTGCTCAAATAGGGGAAATGGCACAAAAGGCTTCCTGCACTGAGTGATGCTTTGAGCATAGAATACTATTAATGTGTGAGTGCAACTGCATAAACGTCGAAGCAGAATGGCTGTTTTCAGCAGGCATTTTAATACGATGCTTCTTTGGGGGTAAAGTTTGTTGTTGTTTTAAGTTCACAAATGCAGACAGATACCCCCAGTAGTGCTGCCCAACACTTTTAGTAATTATCAGCTGCAAAGGTCATTCACACAACAACTTGAGCAATAATTACTCTATCACATTCTGCTTGTTACTTATTAAGCTGTGAGAATCAAAAGAAATACCAATCATTTTTATTTCATGACTATTTCTGAAGGCACCATTAAAGTAATTATGTTGTTTTTTTTTTCCTCGGAGTCAAAGTGTGGAACCTCCGACATGAAAGGTAAGTGAGGGTGCAATTTTTCACCTTTTAAATTGTGAAGAAATTACTGCACAACACAGCAGCCTTTTAACATTTCATTATACTAAAAGTCAGTGGGTTAACATGCAGTAAGAGAAAATCGAATTATTGCCTTGGTCTGACTAAATTTGATATTTTGAAATCCGTCTGGCTGAAGTTGATCCAAACTAATAATCTACTAATTGTGCCAAGAAAACCAGAAAATCTGGTTAGATGACAACAACAACAACACAGCAGCAGTAACAACCAGTGTAACACAATCAAACAGTAGGTACAAGATGTGCCTTGCTGCAGCGTTGTTTTCATCCGTTTCTCCACACGTTGTTCAAATCCTGCCTTTACTCCGTTGGCTTCACTGCCGGCAGCATTTGTTTTCAATCTGTGTGACACTCTAGGCCAACCGGAAGAATGCCAACACAATAGGGTGCATGTCTCCCCCTGCTGTCGCAGAGTCAAATGTACTTCATTCAGGAATTTGATTTACTTACTAACATGTACTGTATACTCAGATAAATACTCCCATTCTGGTTAGGTATTAGCTCGATTCCTGCCGTAGTTAGATTAATCCCTGCTTTTGTCCGGACGCGCAAGTGGCGCATAATGTAATCGACGCATTTTATTCCAGAATTCAGCTGGGCATGATATATCAAGGGGTAGTAGATAGTTAATGGATTGTACTTGTACAGTTCTTTACTTAGTCCCTACAGCCACCAAAGCGCTACACACTACATTCAGTCATTCACCAATTCATGCAAACACTGGTGATGGCAAGCCATTGCGTTTTACGCAGCGCTTGCACGTCCGTTTGAAAGCAGGGTTTACATGTGCATGTGCTGACTCCATGAGTGGTTCTGCAGTATGTAGCTACAATGAAGCTTTCGAAAATGAACAACAGCACATAAGGGTACTTATTTTTCTTCTTTGTAGTAAACTTTCCAAGGTGTCCTTGTTATTGCTTAGACAGTTGAGTAGAAAAATTCCATCAGGACAATCTGTGAACGGACTTAAAGCTTTGCATGATTTACTGTAATAAGTCCTACCTTGGTTTTGAGAGTCAGTTCAAGAAATCGTCATCGAACATTGAGAAAGATGAATCAGGTGAAACACCAGAACGAGATTAAGCGAAAACGAAAAGAAGGTAGCTAAGGAAGTAAATGAAGGGAAGGAGCCAAACTTCAATTATTGCCAAAATCAAGGTCAAGAGGTGAATCGGGGGTTTCTTCTGCGTCAAGCTTGCAAAAAAATAAAATAAGTTGTCGGATGTTCAGAAGATATGCTGCTACCTTGAGGGAGGGAAAAGACAAGCGAAACTAGAAACCAGCGGCAACAAAGCAAATTTAAAAACAGGCAGCCACACTGCTTTGCGAATTAGTGACATGACACTGCTAAATGTTTAAAGTATTTCAGATTTGTTTGCAGTTTAAGATGTAAATTGAGAGAAATTAAACTTGTCTGATTTTTCATTCAAAAACACCTCAGGTGTTTTTTACTGCAGTGTGGCAACCAGTCATATTAAAACCTCAGTGGGAGACCAAAGTGTGAAAGAATTTTAACCAGCAGCTAATCTCTCGCTAAAACTATAATTATTAAGAACAGGATACGACATGCGCATGTCACTGCTGATTGTGTCACATGTCTGGGTTTTGAAATATAGAACTGAATTCAATATAATTTCAATTCAGTTTATTTATATAGCGCCATTTCACAACAAATGTCATCTCAAGGCACTTTACAAGAAAAGTTATTACAATACAATGTTAAATCTAGGAATTAGAGAACCACAGAAGATTGTGTCGAATCTACTGAAGATAATACTTAACCACTGATGTGGAAAAGTTTGATAGTTGTGCTACTTTAACCCCTGATTCTTGTTAAACAATGCATTACATCTGGCTGCTGGTTAAGGTTCCACTGTCCACCCACTCTAAAAGCACACGCACACACACATCACCTTGAGGAAATATGCAAGTACCAACCATAATTTTATACACTTTAGGATGTTTCTTCCAAAAACAAAGCAGCCAATGTGCTTTTGCCCCCCACGGGGCGAAGTAATTTACTTCCATCCGCTTTTTTCATTCCTTTCTGAAACTCTTTGATTTCTCTAATCAGACATTGGCATTAATCACAACTCTCACCAAGACTGTTACAAATAAAAACAAATAAATTGTCCATGAACCACCATCTCTACTTCTACAAACCTGCCAGGGCAGATGCGTGTTGCACAGAAGCTCTAAGTTACCATGCAAAACAATTCATTATCAACATTATTTGTTCAGTTCAAAAGCAATGAACATCTTTGGATACAAGTTCAGAGGCCAACTCAATTTAAACTGCAGCACCTTGAACATGGGCTGATCCGCTAATTTAATTCCAAATTAACATTGTGTAATCAGAAGCAGGGTGGTGGATAAACCTCTCAGTCTATTTTCCTGAGGCTAACGTAATGTTTTCTAATTAATATTAGAAACAGCTCCCTGACAAGAGGTCGGGTTATTCGTTTTTATTTACCATGTAATTTTCAATGTTCAGTGAAAACTGAGAGGAAAATCAAAGGTCTGCTTTCATGGAACTAACTTCTGAGAGCTGAACGAATGCCTGCTTGCTCAGCGCTGATGCCTCGCTAAACGTATTATCTGACTGCAAACACAAAGTGTCAGCCTCACATGGAAGCAATTAAAAACATTCTAATGTTTGGGATAACTTATGGCTTTCCTTGTTCACAGCCTGAGTGCAAACCTCTCAGCAGGCGACAGTATATAACAGGGACCACAGGCCTAAACAAGCCTTTCTTTTCACAGCCTAGTATCACAATACTGCAGAATATGAGGACTCGGACCTATGTGGACAAGCCCCACCACATAAAGTCCAAAACACAGTTTACCAACCTATCTCCATGCATTCTATCCCATTCATATCCAAATCACAGGATTGGAAAGTTTTACAACTTACGGTCATTGCAAAATGAGCCTCCGTAGGACGACATTGAGCAGTCACAGGTGAAGCCCTCCCACTGCTGGAGACAGACCCCCTGATGGTAGCAGGATTCCTCCGTACAGGTGGTACTGGGTCCTGAGAGAAGACGATTAGCCAAGAGCATGGAATTAAAATCACTGATGTGCAACAGATGCAAAGATCATGGGCATTTTGCATTACATTTCCAGAAGCTCTACTGGCATTTTATGTTTAAAAGCTTTGGTTAGCACCATATGGAATTTAAATTGATGTACTTTTTAAATGTTTTGATTCTATATATAAAGAAGAAATCTGACCATTGTTTAGTTAGCTTACCTCAAGAAAATAACGAATAAAGAATAACACAATATGATGCACTTGCATGTAGTAGTGGGCAATATAAAAGGTATGAGGTAGAAATTATATACGTTGAGTGAAAGATAGAGATTTTGATGATAGCCCCATACCGTGGTTATGCATTTGGATGATGTCATCAAGGTGTGCATACATACTATTAACTATGTACACAAGGCTACTGATGTTCAGTGTTTGTCTTCAGACTAGATATTGGAATTTAAAAAAATATATATACATATTATTTAACAGAAAAGAAATCTGTTGAAGCATTTTTTAATTGAAATATATTAAGGTTTCTTTTTGTGTGATATTAAATGTAAGGCTGCAGCGATTCGTAGAGTCACTTGATTTACTCGATTCCAAAAATTGCTCGAGGCAAAAACTCTGCCTCGAAGCCTCGTTAAATTCCACATACGATCAGGGATCTGAGTGTTCCACAAAGACAGTTGTTTTGCGAAGCCCAACAGTAGCGCGTGATACAGTTTGAATTAAGTTGAAAGGTAAGTGAAAGGTAATGTAACCTAAGCCTGTATAACATTGATGTTCACTAATTTTAATACTGTATTTGTAGCGATGTCATGATGCTGTTTGACGAGATATGATGTTTAGCTTTGATGTTTTTCAGTAGTAAACTTATTCACGTTCAGTTGCAAGACAGCCTTGTCCCCAGGTAGCCGGGTATCTCACAAATCAGAGATATTTTTCGATGGTTTGGCCCGTCATCAACATGTAAACGCAGATTTTCTGCAGAAATTTATTCTTTTTCTTTTAAACTCTGGCCAAAGTGGTGAACTGTGTTTTCTCTGTTTTCAGTATCTATGTGTGGACGGATGAAAACAGAGTTTTAAGAAACCATAACATTACTATATGCGACAAAAAAAATGTCTAACATCACAGTTACAGCGTCAAAAATCAACAGGCTTAATGCTGCGCTGCAACCAAAGTGATAAAAAAAATATACTTTCTCACAGAGACTCCTGTAAGTGTTTAGAATGATTGATAAGTGATTATTCCTAAATGTTCAGTACTGCTGACCAGGGGCAAATCCAGGAGGTGAATAAAGAGGGGATTAAAGGGCCCAGGGTGGGTCTGGGACTGTAGCACCAAAATAAAAGCAGGGATGTTCTTCTAGTGGGTACCCAATCTGAGCTGGTCACATTTTAGAGTTTTCAATTGTTAAACATTTGCAAAACAAAATTACTTTAAATGTCCTTTTATGTGACAATGTTGTCTCAAACACTGCTTGCTTTTCAAACAATTTAAGTGATTGGCGAAGAAAATCACAAAAACAATGCAACTTCTCACAAAAGCTTTTTCACAAGAAAGTGGATGGACTGTTTTGTTTATTAACTTACATTACTGCCATTGACTATTATTTTGTCAAATAAATAAATAAATGAATACTGTACATGGGCTTAGTTTTGGAGATAAATGTTAGAGTTGGACTTCTGTGTTGTTTGAGAGACCAAAAGGAAAATGCTTTATCATTTTACAGCCACAACATTTTTGTTATGCATGATTTGTTTTGGTTATTTAAAAACGTAAAACAAATTATCTGATTAATCAAATCGATAAAGGGCTAGATTAATCGTTTAAAAAAAGAATCAATAGCTGCAGCCCTAATTAAATGTATCAATAACTAGTCAGGAAAGCAGACAATTTTGAACTTAACATAATATTTAGCTTTTATTTGATTTCAATTATCTGTGTCTTTATTTATAATTTGATAATTTTCGTGATACCTGAGTTTTGAAAAAATAAATAAATAATTGAAGTTGTTCTGCTGTAGTGTTTCGAATGTGAGAATGTTCATAAATAGTCAATTTCAAATATATGAAAGAAAAAAAATGATATACGTAAAATGTATCATTACCACTTATGCTTTAGATTATATTGCAAAATAGATTTGAGGCCATATCGTCCAACCTTACTTGCATGGCAGGTTTGATCTTAGGTTAGCAAAGTCGTACACACTTGGAAAAAACAATAGTTGCCATCTAAAGCAGCTTTGACCAAGAAGGAAAAAGCTGGACTGACAGAAATCCTCTTTTCAGATTAGAGAAAATTATTTATTTCATTTTGAAAGTCAAGACCAATGTCGTAGGTGTAGGTTGGCCCAGGGTGGCAGCGGCGTGTGTTGTCCATTGGCCAGTTGCGGACACCCCCTGATTTGCGCCGGGGAACCTCTGTTGGCCGATCCCTGGTCGGGGGCCTGCCTAGAGGTGTGGCGCCCCTGGTCCCTGGGGTTTCCAGGTCTTAGACTGGGCCCACCCTATTGTACCCAGTTACCGGCGGAGCCCGTTCACTCGTCCCTGCGGCCCCAGCATTGTTTCTCCTGGGGCTTCCCTCAATATCTATAGACAGATTCTTGGGCTGAGACAATCATTAATAGATAATTGGTGCCAATAGTTTTGCAATGACATTACTATTGTATTTATATACCCATTTTTGTTTGTTGTGAATGTCTAGTTTTTTAGTTCATATTATTGGTCAGTTTTGTTAATGTTGCTCCGTTTTATTGGTGGTTGTTTTATTTCCCCACCTCTCTTCTGACCAGCAGACTTGGAGGACTGGGATGTTTTCTTGCCCTCTCTTTGTTCCCCTTTTTCTGTTGTATCACCAATTCACACTCCTACCTCTCCTGTCTCTCTTCATCTTCTTTCTTCCCTTCTCTTTTCTCGTTTCCGTGTCCATAACTTTAAGAAATTAAACCCACATCATTCTTGAATAAATGTTTTCACACATACAAATCAAGTGGATTACTATAGCAAAGCTGTAGTGCTCTGCTAGAGAAATTAAATCTGTTGGGCTTGTACTTGGTACTCAGACACCAATTCTGAGTGGCACGCTGCCAGACAGGACACGTAAAAAAAAAAAAGATTTTATGATAATTTAATTCACATAGATACACCTATAGAGACAAGAATTCCAGTTCAATTCTGATTCATTATAAATACAGTAAGGAAGAACAAGAACAAACATTTAGCTTCAGCAAATATATCAGTCAAATCTGAGTTGTAAAGGTACATTTCACTGTTGTTGACCCCTATACAGTAGATCTTGCCTATTTGCTGTTCAGTATTTGCTGATTATTTTTCTAAAATATTTGAAAATCATGCAGCTTGACAACCTCAAATACCTATAGACTTGTAACTTAACATGCTACAGGCTGTCATTCGTACAACAGCCAATCAAGGAGGGTCTTTCGCTTTTTGAAACAGTGATGAAATCTGGAAGTTAGCTTTGGTAGTATTGCCAAGACTTTCTGCACTGTGCATATAAATGCATATTAAGGTATATCTGATGTGTCACACATTAAAAAAGGCAATATAGCTTTTCTTTTTGGAGGTCAAAAGTACGGCGTCTGTGTACCTTGAACCCTACAAATAACAGAGTTCACCAGTGGATCTGAACTCGCTAGCTCCAGCTATCAAAGTAAAATAAATAATTTATTCCAGAACTTATGCTGGCTTTAGAACCAATATACCCTATTTTACTAATCTCATGGCTCGGTAGGTAGAGTTATTCAGTAAGTATACATAGGGCAAGAGAAAGTTGAATATTCCGACTGAAATCAAACTTTTGAAATGAATGTGTTCACCTTAGTCCGACTAGGATCAACTAGGTTTCAGAAATCAGACTGAGGGACCCAGATAATGATATTGGGAAATTGCATTCTCTGCAACCAACCCCCATCCCCCAACTTTACTCACGCACCCCCTCGGGAAGTGAGGAGACACGGACGTGCGAACCAACAACAACACGTATTACTATAAGAAGAATATGGTGGCTAAGAAAAATGTAAGGGTCGATCAGTGTATTTTTGGACTGACAAAGAGGTAGCGTTGTGATTGTGAATATCCTGCTTAAACTCCGTCTGCTGCACTACTACCAGCCTCTGTTTACTGTCTTCAGCCTAAGCAGTAGAATGCTAACATGAAGGGGCGGATGTCACCATCTATCATTGTGGAGTTAAATGTACTTCATTTAACAATTACATTTTCTGAGTGACATGTAAACTGGCTAGGCTCTTAATAGGGGGCAAACCCTTAGTCAGATTTCTCCAAAAAGCTTGTGTTATGGGAAACTTCCTTTTGAGAATGATCTGTTGGGTGTATTCTTACATACTGACAGTATTGTGTGCCATTTCTTCATGACATAGAAATTAATCTGATTATATGACACTATATGATACTAGGTCAGGTCAAATGAACTGATATTAGATTCCTCCATCCTGTTTTGCCATGGAAACGACCCTCTGTACACTGGACGTCCAAACATCTTTCAGGTTTGTGCTTCTGTATCATCCGAAGACCCCTGGGAGTATACAGTCTTCACCCTGAAGAAATTTTTACTGATATGATTTTGATAGTAGTAAGTTTGACTGAATCTATGGGGCGGTTCAATGTAATGCTGTTCCTCCTTGCTTGATCAAACAATTCTGTATTAAAACCATCATAAAACTGAAGGAATCCCTCCCATCCGTTTATTTACATTTTTTTTTTCCAATGACACTTGATTTAGATGTGCATGTACACGTTCTGAGTGGCGGATTGACTGTTGCGAGAGCCAGTAAAAATGTTAAAAATTTTCCAGTGGCGTGGCGGTCGAACTGTTCTGCTCGATGATTGCAGAAGGTCACGTCGAGTGGTGCTTTATTTTTAAACACGCAATCTGTCCTGTGGCTCATTAGGGCATCTGCCCCACTGGACATTGCCGTAACAGGCAGTGTCGGTACTTGTGGGACATGTCCCTCTCACATTCTTTGTCAGTGCCCCCTGTCCCCTGCACTTTTTTTTCACCCAATTAATCCATTAATATGCGGTAACTTATTTTTCCTATCCATCTTTAAACAACCTTGAGCATACACATGCAAACACAGGCAGCAGTGAATCACAGACAGGTGCTGCGGAACACTGCAGAAACCGTATTCAGCAACCAATCCAGAGCAATGAACAGGCAAACGAACTTTTGACATTTTATTTCCAAACAAGCTGTAAGCTGAGTTGTGTTGTTGCATTTAGATAATGTAGCTGATTGATCACTAGTTAATACATCTCTATATATCATTTTAGGATGGTTAACAATACTAATATTGCCTGTTTTACATCCCTTACTATTCAGTTCTTGCTGGGAATAACCCCAACCCTCTTTCGTTCATATGCAGAATATTTATTTGAAATAAATATTTATTTTTAAGAGAAATAGAGCAGGGTCAGGGAGTGTCTGCACAGGTAAAAAAATATATTTGGCACAAAAGAGACTTTGATACTAACTATCACAGTATTTTTACTGATAGCCTCCTCATCCTAATTCTATTTCAAAATATTTCTTTCCACATTTTCCTATCCTTATTGTCACAATAGATAAATCTGCGCCAGGGAGGAAGAATAAGATGATAGGGCAGCAGCAGTGAAGATGATACAGGGTCTATACAGGTAAGGAGAGATTAGAACCTGCTAAGAGAAAAAGGTTTATTGGTGGGAGAAAACGGGCAGGAATCAGGACAGGGTTTTAACTGATACTTCCGAATTACTCCAAAATATCATTTATCTGTATTTTAATAGGTAACTCAGGAATGATGTCACTTTGTTAAATGTGCATGGCAGCACAGGTGCAGATAATAATAATAGTCAATCAGAGGAAAAGCCCTGAGGCTTTGACATTTGCAGGAGGACAAAATTATTAATTGTCTGGTGAAAGAAAATTAAAAAAAAACTTTGTATAGGCGCATGGGCAGCCTTTGCTTTATTATTTTACCATTTTAAATCAGTAGGCGTTCATCCTAACTCACTCTAGGCATTTTGCGTTCATTGGGTGACAGTGGCCTGGCATAGTATCAAATTCCCAGCCTGAATTATTGTCCCATTCTGCCACTGGGTAGAGTAGTCTGCTTGTAATCAGAGGGTTGTAGGTTTGTTCCTTTTCTGGCCTGTCACTTGCAGATGTCGGCAAGGCACTTAAGCCCTAGTTGCCCACCGATCTGCGTATCACTGCATTAATGTGTGTGTGTGTGTGTGTGTGTTTGTGAGTACAAATGGGTGAATGATGCTCCAGTGTAAGGCGCTTTGAGTGGTCAGTATGGCTAAAAAGCGGAACATAAGTTCAATTCAGTTACACTTTCCCATTTACTCCTCAGTGCTCAGTATTCACTGATTAATAAGTTGCTAATACAGGTGAATTACAAAAAAGAGAAAAAAGATCCCCGTTTGTGTAACTCAAACAAAATTGATTGCAGGAAATTGTTAGTGAAAATGCTGAAGGATAGATATTTGATTAGGATGCAGATGAAGTCTTAGGTGGGATAATTATTTTTAAAATAACTGTGCAGTGGCTTTTGTGTTGATGGTAGTGGGGCTTCTCATTACAGCCTCAATTAAACACAGATTTTCAAAGAACCACGGTTCACTTCCAGATTAATTTGTTTGTGCACAGACAAACAGCCTCTGCACTGTGCCATTTGTAAATGGCATAGTTAAAAGAAAGACCTAAACCCCACCAATTCTTAAATAAGTAAATAAATAGGCAAGTAACTAATCTGTAAATTCGGTTAGAAAACAACTATTACTTTTGGCTTGATAATAACTTTCTCACTCCTAATCATAGCTACCAGTTATTACTTCATATCCTCTTTTAATCTTTGAACCAAATTTTAGTTTTACCTAAGATCATTCAGGATTTGGCTTTATTGAAGTAGGAATTTCATCTGCTGTTTGGTCCACATGTTTGAGAAAACATTTGGAGCTGCTGTATTAATGGGTTGTAAACCTAATATGACAATAAAACCCAAGTAAACACATTTTCATTCCCTTTCTACAGTCAGTTCTGCACTCCAGGAACAGCTTGCTTATAAATGAAACATCTGCCTAAGTACAAACTGTGCATCCAGCTGGAAATTGGTTTATGCCTCAGAATAAAAGAACCTGAAAATGAAACATCTTATTAAATCTTGGAATTAGATGCTGTCTTTCCTTTGGGCACCGGTTCAACTACTTATGTTTCCCTTTGTGTTCCCTGTGCTTTCATGTCTAAGTTCATATGTGCTATTTTTCTATGTTTCTTTCCCTCTTGAGCTATAGCAGGACAAAAAAGTATTTAGTCAGCCACCAATTGTGCAAGTTTTCCCACTTAAAAAGATGAGAAAGGCCTGCGGTTTTCATCCTAGGTACACCTCAGTTATGTGAGACAAAATAAGAAAATCAAATGGTCTGATTGTTGAAGAAATTATTTGCAAATTATGGTAGAATATAAGTATTTAGTCAACAAAAAAAGTTTATCTCAATACTTTGTTATATACCCTCTATTGGCAAAGACAGAGGTTTCTGTAACTCTTCACGAGGTTTCTACACACTGATGATGGTATTTTGGCCCATTCCTTTATGCAGATCTCATCTAGAGCACTGATGTTTTGGGGTTGTTGCTGGGCAACGCAGACGTTCAACTCCCGCCAAAGATTTTCTACGGGTTTAAGATCTGGGGATTGGATAGGCCACTCAGGGACCTTGACATGTTTCTTATGAAGCCACTCCTTCCTTACCTGGGTGGTGTCTTTGGGGTCATTGTAATGCTGAAAGACCCAGCCACGTTTCTTCAGTGCCCTTGCTGATGGAAAGAGGTTTTCACTTGAAATTTAATGATACATGGCCCAATTCATTCTTTTCTTTACATTGATCAGTTGTCCAAGTCCCTGTGCAGAAAAACAACCCCAAAGCATGATCTTTACATCTCCATGCTTCACAGTTGGTATGGTGTTCTTTAGATGACCATCAGCGTTCTTTTTTCTTCCAAACACAACAAGTATAGTTTTGACCGCAAAGTTCTATTTTGGTTTCATCTTACCATATGAAATTCTTCCAATCCTCTTCTGGATCAACTAAGTACTATTTTAAGCAGGGGCACACATCTGTCACTGCATAATTTGAGTCACAGGTGGTGTAGTGTTTTACTGATGGTAGCCTTTGTTACTTTGGATTCAGCTCTCTGCAGGTCATTGACTAGGTCTCCCTTGTGTTTTTTTGCTCACCATTTTGTGATCATTTTGACCCCATGAGGAGAGATATTTCATGCAGCCCCAGACTGAGGGAAATTATCAGTGGTTTTGTATGTCTTCGTTTTTCTAATAATTAATCCCACAGTTGATTTCTTCACACCAAGCTGCTTGCCTGTTGCAGTTTCAGACTTCCTAGCCTGCCAATTTAGTTTCTGGTGTTCTTTGACAACTCTTTGGTCTTGGCTATAGTGGAGTTTGGAGTGTGACTGTTGACGATTGTGGACAGGTGTCTCTTATACTAAAAACAAGTTCAAATAGGTGTAATTAAAACACGTAATGAGTAGAGGACAGAGGAGCCTCTTACAGAAGAAGTTGCAGGTCTGCTAGAGCTAGAAAACTTGTTTGTTTTATGTGACCAAATTTCCAACATAATTTGCAGCTAAAAAGTGAAAGAACTTGCAAAAGTGATGGCTGATTATTACTTTTTGCCCCACCGTAGATCTGGGTAGGTTTACATGAACAAATTAGACACTTTCTGGACACTCCTCCAGCTTCTGTAAGAGGAACTTTAGGTAGGAGGAATGAAATCATCCTTCATATTGTTGTAAAATAAGATACCTTCTTTTTTTTTCGGTTCGGGGGAAAGTTGCATTTCTAACAGCTTCAGGTTTGAGTGCACTAATATTTATAAAATAAAAATAAAAACCTCCAAAAATATACTCAGGTAGTACAAGCTCCGTTTCCTGGGAGTCTGATCATTAACAAACATTGTGTGAGCCTGCAGGAACCAGAAAGATAACTTAATGCAATTTTAAATGGTGTTTGGAGCAAAGTAATTGTAGGTTGTAAGTGTGGGCAGGTAATAAGGCCGGCTGGCAGAAACAGTATCATTTACGAGCAAGTGTAGAGAAAAAAAGAAAAAAAGAATCCATGGAAAGCTTTAGTCAGTGCTGTTTCAGCCAGTGTGTCCCACAGGGAAATTAAGCCTAGATTCTCCTGTGATCAGTAGCTGACTGAGACATGGAGGACCATGGCTAAGGGTAGCTTGTGTGAAAGGGTGGGGGGTAATACTGCCAAAAACTACTGTTATACCCAGCATTAACGGTACCAACCCAAGCATGGCAGCGGTAAGAATGGTACTAAGGCAAAGCACAAAGCAATAAAAGGTGGGGTGTTACTGAGATTAACCACACTGTCAAAAACACAGGCGGGAAAAACACCTGCCTACGGCAGAATTTATAGAATAACGAGGACAATATACAAGACTAAATATAATAGACTAAATACTGTAAATAGCACTTTGAATCTGTGTGGATATAAAAATGCTTCAAGAACGAACAAGCACTAAAAATGTCTTCATGGCTGCATTTTTATAATCTTAGTGGAAGTGAGAGCTACGTGTTTGATTGGTCCACTGCAAGCAAAAACTCAGCAGTGGTAGTTTAATTAGTGTAATGTTTTCTAACTGAATATATTTTTTCCAGCAATCATTTCTGTTACCTTTTAATTAACCTTTATAGAAATAAAACCCCAGTTTTCTGTAAATTATTGTCGGTAGAAGGAATTTCTGTGTTTGGATACAAACCCAGCTTCTTACAAACCGCAAAATACCACTTGAAGTTCAGGGAACTTGATTTGTGATCACAGTCTGTCCTTAAAGAAAGCATTCGCAAATGTCACTTTTTTCATTCTTTTGTGCTGCCATTTTAGTCTGATGCTTCTGTAATCATCTAACATAAATAAAAAATAACCATCCATTCATTTATTTTATATTTTTGCTCATTTTTGCTGTTAGAAATCGTGTGCTTCTAAGAGCTGTTTGAGAAAAGTGGCTTGTAGTAACGTCACAATACGTGGAATTTGTAAATTCCTCACATGTCAAAATTTGCCCACCAGTTCTAATTCTATGCCACTCTCATGTTTGGCAAACCAACAGCCTGGTTATAACATGGGTGGCCTTTGTCAGCAACCTTACATTTGCACAAAAGTATCAGAACCCTCTAAACAGCTTATCCTGAGGGACTGAAATTGACCAGGTGAGATTGCTTTGTGTGCGAGTGGTTTTGTATAAAACACTTTATTAATATGTCTTAAACAGAGTATAGACCTATTTCAATTTGTTTGAAAAGAGACAAAATATGTCCCCATAAAAAAAAAAGAAGGGCGGTAGAAGAAAGATATCTAATATGAGTTAGATTGTTTTATTGAGGGTGACCAGCCCTTTGTTATCACTCAAATCACCATTTATTTGAATAGTCTTAAATCACATCATTGTGAAAAGATGTTCAGTATCATTTAAATTTAGGAAGTACTTGTCAAACTTAAACTTAAACTTACTCATTAAGACAGATATTTTAGTGGTTTGTTAAAAATAGTTTTATCAATACTTTCTGCCACAATCGGCCCTTCATTATTTTAACGTGGCCCAAATTGGAAATGAGTTAAACACCCTTGGACTACAGCATCCAAGGTTCATCCTGCCTCACAGCAAATGACCCCCCTGGAGAAGGGCACCGACTCCTCCTGCGAACCTGAAAAGATAGACGAAAGGATGGACGAATGGATGAGACAAAAAGAGTCTTCTCTTACCATCGCAGCCTCGTTCCACCTGCCCCACCTTGTCGAGGGCATCTGCAATCAGGTCAGGGAGTCTCCCATTCAGGTCCACAGAGGCCAGACAGCCCTGGTACCCATCCCGGGATGCAATCAGTTTGGGCAGATTGCTGTACATGCTTTTTGTCACGCCACCGATGTACAGCTCCCCTACAAAGCAAACATGAAGGAGCTTTAAGAGACATAAACAAACACCAATAATAACTGAATGACTATAAGACATCTGGTTTTGCTACGAATCTTTGCTTCAATTAAGTCACAGACTTAAGTGAAGAAAACTGGTTAAATAACTTTGTAGTGCCATATTAAACTGTTAAAACTAGCATGGACAGAGGAAATTTATCTGGCTTTTTCCAAGTTAGAAAAAATGAATAATTAAAAGCTAAGATCTGTGTCCCCTTTTTTTCTCAAAGTCAAACTAGGATAGGACATATGTCAGCAGATGATAGAAGAAATCAAAAGATGGGGTGACCTTCATTTCAAACGACAGAGATTTCATTTAATAATTAGCACTCTTTCCTACACATAAATCCAACAGTAAAGATTAGTTATTCCTAGAAGTATGACATTGTTCTTTTGCAGGTTAGGTTTTTGATGTAGCACTCGAATATGCATATCATGAGTTTCACTTAGTAGCAAATGAACTTTTCAATAATATTCAAATTTATTGAATGAGTCTATAGATGTAAAGGATTGCTGGTAAAACACGGTGTGCTGACATAAATACAGGTGTGCCCAGATTTTCTAAAAGTCTTAACTCCAATCTGAATAAAAAGTAATGCAGTCTGGACCCTTTCCACAGTCGTTGTTTCCAACACACTTTACTGAGGCTTAACTAACAACCATGTAACAACCATGTGTATGGTGTAAGTTTTAGGACATTCTCGGGTATTAGAATTACCTCTATCAGACCTCAGAAAAAACAGCCTCAGAATCAAAACTTAGATAAAAAGGCATTAGGTCTCATGAAAACCTTTGTGAACTGTCAGACAAAATCGCCTCAGATCGGCATCAGGAAAAAGTTCCCAAGGTGTAATTTATGTATATGTAGCTACATCTTTTAAAGTTTTATGTGCAGAACTTTACACAGCTCATCTTTTACTTCCCTATATAAATTTCAGAGGAATCCAACTCAAAGCCGGAGCCAGTCAGCTTTTCTCTAGAAAGTAGCCGCACACAACTCTGTTGTTTGGTGCGGTTTACTCCCAGTTCCTTCGATTGTGCGTTCCAGTTACCTTAAAATTCTAAATGACCGAGAGCAGATGATGTCATTAACAGACATTGTAGCGTTCTAGTTGCATCAACTCAAGGGAAAAAACAAAGCTTCTAAGAAAGTGTTCTTGCTCTTCCGCACTCTACACCCAAACATTTGTAATTTAAAGTAAAAGAACAATCCTTTGAAAAACAAGGTGAAGTTAACTCACTATGAGGAGTATTGTGGGTTCGTTTGTTTTTAAAATTGCTGAGGACAATAAGTATAAACTTGAATTTGGATTGCGCCAGACAATTATTAATTATTATACTCAAAGATGGCATTCGGTTTCTGACCGTTTAATCTCAGGCTGTTTCGTCTCAGGCCATTTCGTCTAAAGGTTCAACAATGACACTTGGATGACATGAGTTACGGTAATATTTAATTTCCCTTTGGGATAAATAAAGCAGTTTTAACCTGATTTAAATCGAAAGAGAACAGGTTACGACCAAACATTACAAGTCAAATCAAAATAGAGTGGGCGGCAAGCTAACAGCACCTTAGCAGCAAAAGGTTAGCATATATTTAGACTTTTTGACATGAAGACTTGTTTAGGATGTCATGTTCGAATAGCATTGCAGTTGTCTCAAACCTAACTGAGGCTGAGAAAACTGTCCAGCAGCTCCAGAGGCAGAAACTGGTCACTGACAAAAATAAACAGCCTCCAATACCATATTAGGTTTGTGACTAAGGTAGAGCAAAGGAACAGCATTATTGAGGACCAAGTTAGTAGATAGTTAGACCACGGTGAAGAGTTTTTATTTCACAAAGAGTTTTTTTTTACATAACAGATGCTAAAGTCTTATAACAAAATACACAGACTTGGCAGGTTTTTAACAGCCTTACAGGACATATTGAATCAACTAAATTTAGATCATATCCTACTGATTGGCTGAAATTGTAAACACCAATAACATAACATTTAGTAGTATGTGTAGTAATTTGTGGAGCGTTTTATTTAGTCCCTAAAGACCTTCATTTAGTATTTTAGCAATTGGTGATGGCAAGCTACGGTGTAGTCCCAGCCACCCTGGGGTACACCTCTGAACCACAGCCACCTCAGTTTAAAATAATTTTTGAAAATCAAACGTAATCTTAAAGGAGCAAAGGTTAAAGCATTTATTGGAGATCTGACAGGCCCTAACTCATATTTACCCCCATCAATAATGATATGCTTTGCCTGTTAGCAACATTACTCAAAAAGTGAAGAGAGAGGTTGATTTTGATAACATTTTCAGGAAATGTCTGCAAATGGAAAAGGAACAAGTGATTACAATTTGAGGGTGATGAGAACAAAAAACTAATGACACTAAACACATTTTTGTGAATAACTACTGAACTAATTAAATTAACTCAAATATAAATGCAACACTTTTGTTTTTGCTCCCATTTTTTGTTCTCTTGCCCGAGAATTGAATGTTGATTTCTCAACCATAAGCCGTCTCCAAAGGTGTTTCAGAGAATTTGGCAATACATCCAACCAGCCTCACAACCGTAGACCACGTGTAACCACACCATCCCAGGACCCCCCACATTCAGCATGTTTAACGCCAAGATCGACCAGCCACTCAAACAGCTGCTGAAACAACTGGTTTGCGTAACCAAACTGTCAGAAACCCTCTCAGGGAAACTCATCTGCATCCTCGCCGTCCTTATCGAGGTCTGGACTTGACTCCAGTTCGTCGTTTTTTTAACCGACTTAAGTGGGCAAATGCTCATATGTGATGGCGTCTGGCATATCAGAGAGGTGTTCTCTTCACGGATGAATCCCGGTTTGAGCTGTTCAGGGCAGATTGCAGACAGCGTGTGTGGCATTGTGTGGGTGAGCGGTTTTCAGCTGTCAATGATGTGGATCGAGTGGCCCATGCTGGCGGTGGGGTTACGGTATGGGCAGACGTATACGTTATGGACAAAGAACAAAGGTGCATTTTATTGATGGCCTCTTGAATGCACAGAGATACCTAGACATGATCCTGAGGCCCATTGTTGTGCCATGCATCCAACAACATCACCTCATGTTGTAGCATGATAATGCAAGGCCCCATGTTGTAAGGATCTGTACACAATTCTCGTTGCTGTTGCTGGGTCAGCATACTAACGGACATGTCACCCCCATGAGCATGTTTGGGACGCTCTGGATCGGCATATACAACGGCGTGTTCCACCCCTTGCTAATATCTAGCAACTTCGCACAACCATTGAAGAGGAATGGACCAACATTCCACAGGCCACAATCGACAACCTGATCAACTCTATGCGGCGGAGATGTGTTGCACTGCATGAGGCAAATGGTGGTCACAACAGATACTGACTGGTTTTCTGAGGCCCCAGACCCCCCACTATAACAAAACTGAACATTTCAGAGTGGCCTTTTATTGTGGCCAGTCTAAGGCACACCAGTGTAATAATCATGCAGTCTAATCAACATCTTGATATAGCACACCTGTGAGATGTGATGGATTATCTCAGCAAAGAAGAAGTGCTCACTATCACAGTTTTAGAGGTATTCTGAACAATATTTGAAATGGTTATTTTGTGTATGTAGAAAATGTTTTTGATCGTTACGTACATCTCATAAAAAATTGGAGCAAAAACAAAAGTGTTGTGTTTATCTTTTTATTCAGTGTAGTATCGATTTGCTGGACGTACGAATATAAAAAAGTTAGAATTACATCACATCATGGGGGGGTGACTGAGCTGGCGTGGCAAAAGTCTGTGATCTCTGAGTCTTTTTCTACTTCTATATGTTCTGCTCTCTCTGGTCATCTGTATCAACCCAGTTGTTTTGATCTAACAGCTTCTTTCGTTTGTTCTTGTGTATACTGAAAATAACTTTATTTGGTGAGGGAAAAATAATTATGTTGACAACGTTGAAAATATACGCATTAGATAAACAAAGAGTTCATAGCAGTTTACTGTAAATAACAGAGCAGCTTCAGGTCACAAAGGAACAACTGTCATCATAAATAGTAGATATTTTTTGCTAGTAAGCTATAAGCAAACTTAACAAGGGTGATTTGTCCTTACTAGTTGTTCCAGACCTCCTCTAACAATTTAGACTTTCTAAAATTAAGGGTTGAGAAATGTTAGGCACTGTTCTTTTAGTTTTGCTTCATAGGAAACAGCATATCTAAGTCAAAACCACAGAAGAAAGAGCAGCTCTGCCGCTAAAAATTGAGATCAAATAATTGCACCTCATTTTGACACTGTACAAATACAAAGTTCTCTACACGCAGCTTAATTTCTTTAGTGTAAAATATTTGATTAGCTACTGCTGTATAAAGGACAAATGAGAAAAACTTCAAACCATTAAAGAAAAAATGGGGATCCTTGCAAAGCACAGCATGTGTTTCAAGGGGTGTGCTACCTCACACACCAACACACACACACAGACATGCACACAACTGTCAAAATATTACCCTCACCACGACACAGGAAAATTGACATCTCAGAGCCAAACAAACGTGTCTGTCAGTAGGTATGCTCCTTCGAGACGTCCCTGACAGAGTGCCTGTCATTACTGAGGCAGCAGAAGCATCTTTGGATGATTACATGATTCAAAGAAGCAGCTTACATTTGACATGAATAGTTTTCACACCATCAACCTGGCACACTGGAA
The DNA here is from genome assembly GCA_028564705.1 of Apricaphanius iberus. Taxonomy (NCBI): domain Eukaryota; kingdom Metazoa; phylum Chordata; class Actinopteri; order Cyprinodontiformes; family Aphaniidae; genus Apricaphanius; species Apricaphanius iberus. Next base: position 814,433 of record JAPXFQ010000075.1, on the reverse strand, counting down.
ATGGGATTTGATGTCTGAAAGAATCTTTATCTACTGTCCTTTTGGAGAAGAGGAGCGGGATGTGCACAGTGCATGTACTTACTAAAAAAAAAAAAAAAAAAAAAAGGGAGCTGAAATTGCGACTCCTAAGCAAGATAATAAAGCTGAGGTTTGGGAAATCTTGGTGCTCTTGCACAATTACTGTCTCTTTGTATTGCAACATAAAAGGAAAAAAAACTCATCTAGTTCTAAACCTAATTATTTTCCCCCGTCTCTTCATCGAGGCCCTCTGTTCCGTCAAGTTGCTGAAAATGCCAAGTGAAATTATGGCAAACACAAAAAACGGCCTTTGATGTCAGAGGATATGAATAAACACGTTTTGAAATGCTTCAGGGTTTTTTTGTATCATCAAAAACCTATACTACACGCTGTATCTTTAAGTAGGCATGAAAACGAAGATCCAGCAAAACCTTGTACGCAAGGCCGAGATGCTGCTGCAAAGATAAGCTCATCAGAAATATCTTAACTAACTCAAAAATATTTTCTGTGAGCTGGAACCCAGAAAATTTCATCGCACAGGGCTGAGCCGCAAGGTCAATTATATGTGGACTTTGGGTAATGGAATGAGTCAATGATGTTTGCCAACTTCTCTCTAGAATTAATGAGTACTTGACACTTCATATTTTCCAGCCGGGACTCCCAGACATTATAATCAATACAATAAATTAATTAACTGTCCAGCTGAGTGATGCTCTGGAATCATGGCTGTAAGAACCATTTAGCAAACATGAAATTATCGAAATGAAGTTAATCTAAAAAGTACCAAACACTGCATTTTTTTTTAGCAGAAGTTAACATGCTTTAGACTCCATTAGCTGCCGATTTAACAACAGAAGGCAAGAGCGATAGAAGAGATGTGAAGGCCAATAAAGATAAAATAACTGGAATTAATTCACATTCATTAAACAAACTTGTGTTGTAGTCCAAATATAATTTTGTCATTTAGAATAATGGCAAGGAAAAAAAAAGTATAAACCTGTTCTGAGTGTGTTTGAGCTTTTTTATGTAGAGGAACACTCCCATCTCCCTGAAAGCAGTGAGAGAGCTGTGAAAGTAAGTAAGAAAACGGGGAAGAATGAACGAATGCATGAGAATAAAGTTAGCATACTGGGAAAAATCCCAAAAAACTCGGACCATCATGGCTTTGCTATTCTGCATGACGAGGGATTGGTGTAAAGTCAATGACTCAAAATGTGCTTTCTTTGTAAGGTAACTCTGTACGAACTGGCATTAAATGAACAAGTGACTTTGACTGCACTGTTTTAGAACAAGCGTTGACCTGGGGTGTCATATATAAAACTTTGAGTAGAATCCGTACTAAAACTGTACTTAACGTGGCAGTTAGTTTATTTTCAACCTGGACCTTATTTATAGTATGAATGTCTGTTCGAGGCATTACTGAAGATCCATGTGCTTTATTAGTATGAATAACCCAACATAAACACAATAAGCTGAGACAAAAGTAATTTTTTGCTCCAAGAATAATAGTTATACTGATAAAATAGGTTTTATTACTTGTGCTATCTTACAACAGGCTTTATGAGGATTAATGACAGCCTCTATAGTAGGAAATCAGAATAAAGACGGTTTCCTCACAGTAGCAGTAATGCATATAGTACTGCTAGAGATCTGCTATGCGATTGCTGGGATTGGACAAATTACAGCCATACAGGCATCACAGAACACCACCTCAACCGACACTTCTGTGATCACCATAATGACCTCTCACATGGAGGGGAAGAATTGACGTGCTTGAATACAGGGCCCAAGAGAGCCATTTAAATTACCGTTTTAAAGAACACACCAGGCTGACATTTACATAAGGAGGTGAAGGATTTCAGTTGGTTTTAAGGAGGAATGAAGATATTTTCATTGATGCATTCATTAGTCATTTAAGGAGTAATCTTAACATTAAATCATATTTACACTTGAATTGAATTTTGAAAAGTTTGTGGTTAAAAAAAAAAAATCTAAAAAACTAAAACAACTTTGATGCAAAAACTAGGAAACTAGGATCTTCTGAACTTTAAAGTCAAAACAAGAACAGAAAATATTGGTTCTGGATATGTTAATTCATTTTCCTCTTCAGTAATTTATGTTAATTTGTGTTGAACCAAAACATCAGATTCGGACCCACATAAACGGCGGTTACAGAGTAGGTAGTTCCTGTACATAGACAGTGTTGTATGCAAAGAGCTATTAGAAAACCAAATTAAAAAATACCAAAATTGTGAACTTTAAGAAGTCACTGTTACAGTTGCAAATATCAATCGTTTATCAAGTGTTTTAAATACTGGGGAAACTGGGGGAAAAATAATAAAGAACTTTCCTTTTATGACAAAATGTTAAAATCCAACAGCAGTGTTCGGTGGTTCCTTTCCTTTGGGGATAACACCTTGGATGCTCAAAACGAAACCTGTGTTTCATCCTTGGCTATAATTGGCTCCCAAGTGGAGTAATGGTTTTGCAGTCTTTGTCATATCCACCAATACTCTGACATACATTATTTACATTCATCATTAGGAGAGGTCTGGTAATGAAAAAAGGCCATGAATGCACAATGTGTGATCTTCGCTCAGTCCGTCCACTCCCTCTAGACAATTCTCCAGTGAGCACAGAGTCCACCATTAACTTTCATTAAATGCTCCATTAAGAGTCTCTGCCTCACTCCCAGTTTCTCAGCCTCTCTCTTCTTTTGCACTTTGTGTTTGCCACACTACCACGCTGGCTCTAATTGGCGAAGATTGAATCATTACTGATCAAAAACACAGACGTAAATGCAAAACATGAAAACAGAAATATGCGCGGTGCATCGTGTTGGTGAATGTTGGGGATGTTGTGTATTATGAGGAGGGTTGGGACAATGGCAGTGAGCCGGAATATGCAGGGAATCTGATTGCTAATTACAGAGGCGCTCCCTATCCGCAGTCATCACAACAGGACGACTAGTCTAAAGAATGAGTGTTGACGCTGCTTATGCAGTAATTGTCGATGCTAAATTGTAAGTTGGCTAATCACGTTTTGTGCATAGTCTCTGTGTTTTGGAGGTCTGAGAACAAATGATACAGAAAGGCAGAAGGTAACTGAAGCTATAATTACTTGACAAGGTGATAGTTAGACAACAGGTGTCTTCTTGCTGTAGCTGAACTCCTCTGACAACAGGTGGCGGAACACAACACTGAAGTGTTTTCTTGGAAGACTACAAGACACTTCAGGTAAGACTTTAAAAGCAACTCTTCATCTTATTAATCAAAAGAAACAACAGAAGGAGGGAAAACATATCTGCCATTTCTTGATATTACTGCATTAAATTCAAACTTGTCCTGCCCTAAGCAGAGGGTGAGACAAGATAGCATTATGGGACAAAGTAAAGAATACAGAGGCAGTGGGGCACTTTCAGCAATGCTCAGCACAGCTTCCATGTAAATATAATACAACAACGCCCCGGGGAAGGATATTATTCACACAGAATATTCCTTAAAGGCTCTAAATGTTTTGGGGTTTTATCAGTGTAAGTATAGTGTGAGATTCAGGGGCAGCTCCCCAGGATTGGCAGACCATGTTGGTGTCCCCCCTGTTTAAAACAGGCTCTGAAGCTGCTGCTTGACTTGCTGACTCCACCAGCATAACATAACGTCATTGTCGTGCCCGCTTTAAATGTACATTTTGTTATATTTTAATTCAACTATAACTCTTTAAGGAAATATTGTGCTTTCATTCTGCATCCCTCTAAAAACCAAAAAGAAGTATTTTTATGTAGCTTTTTATGAACATTTTCCATATACAACCTTTAATTATCCATTCTTCTTTTACATAGTAGTTGCTAGCTTAGTGAATTTGTTGGTTCAGGTATTTTGACTGAAAAGTTTATCATTTTTTTGGTGATAAACCTTTGGATTTTGGAAAGTCCTAGTTTCTTATTATTCCACACACATGCGTATAACTTGCAGTTCAGTGAACGACAATGACTTTTTACTTTATCTTTTGTTTAATTACAACAGCATTGTAGGCACACAATGGATGAGGACGAAGTGCCATATAAAATGGAATTGGCGTAGTCCAGCTGAGAGGTAATAAATGCATGTACCACAGATTGCAAATCCTGCTTACTTAGGATCTGCTTAAGCGTGAATAGCCGACGGAGCTGAAAGAAACAAGCTCTGACCACCTGATTAATGTGAGCATAAAGTCTAAGCTGTGGATCCATCACAACACCCAGATTTTTAACGGTCGGTTTAATTCACAAGGCAGGGTCGGTAAGACTGGTTTAAAAGTAGAGGTCGAGCAAGGAGGGAAAAGAAGACCCTCCAGCTTGGAGGTATTTAAATGAAGGAAATTGGCAGACAGCCAAGCTTTCACATCATTTAAGCAGTCAATAACTGGCTGGAGCGAGGCCTGGGATGTTAGGGACAAATATAGCTGACAGTCATCGGCATACAAATGATAGGACACATGATGCAATTTAAAAATGGTTTAAAACACCTGTCCTGAAAGTAAGATCTGAAGCAGTCCAGTGCAGATCCTTGGATACCGACAAAATGATGCAGTCGAAACAGCAAGGTCGAGAGGTCCAACAACACAAGTAGGACATGCGAACCAGAACCAAGAAAAATATAATTAAAAACTTTGAGGAGCGCCGTCTCAGAACAATGGATCCCAGGTAGGTGCTCCAAACTTGGCAAATTTGACAAAATTAATATTTATAGTATTATTAATAGTTGCCCTACTCAAATATTCATGATTATTTGCAGCCAAAACATACCTGTTGTGTCAAGACAGAGATCTTCTCGAAAAATGATATGCTGCCTGTAATTATCAGAAAAGTTCGTATTTTTTCAATCTGGACCTTATTTTTGGCAAATATTACATTCATGTACTCACCCAGACAAATTTGGAGTCATGTGGAGTATGGGAGAAGTTTCTTTCCAGTCGTGATCATTTTATATCCATATTATTTGAGTCAATCAGGCCAGGAGACTTGCTGCCTGTAAAATTGCATTATCTGTCCCAAAGCTCGTTTATTTAGCCAAGTTTTGTTATGACTAGTTCACGATATTCCACTGTGAGTTGGGAACATCTCAGAGGTGCTAAGGTATTAGCTGTTCGGTTTTTTACAGGCTTTTAATGCAACCAATACCACCTTAAAGTAACCTGGGATTTAAATGACAGCTGTAGTCTGTATAGGTTACAGAAAGGGAGCTGGTGGAAGCTGAACTTTTGGTCATTCAGCTAGTGCAATTTGGTAACACTCAAACGAGAACCAAGATTTCTAGACTAGCAAGTTCTTTCGACCGCCATAGAGCACAGAGTTAAAGTGCTGCTCAGACTACCACCAGGAAAGAGCACAGCAGTGACAGCCTTGTAAATGCACTATAGCGTATTTGTGTTAAAGTTGCTAAATCACCTTGTAACAGAACTAATAAGAACTTTTGAGACTTTATGAACTCCGAAAGGAGTAATGCTATAGAAAAATAACAAAACAGGGTTAAATGCAGGAATTTTGGGGCAGATAATGCCTTATTACAGGCAGCTTTTACATTTTCTTTTACAAAGCTGATTGATTGAAAGCACAGTCAGCCAATGAGATCCGACAAAACACAGTTGGGCCATCTTTAAGTTTAGCCTATGAGGGTTCCTCTGCATATGAATGCCCTTTCCTCTCATTCAAACATATTACTAATAGTAAATAATGGGAAAGCATGAATACAATGATTGTTTTAAGGCGAAACGTTGTATGTTAGAACATTTCTTTGTGTATGCTATTAGGCAAAGAGATTTCTATTATTTGTAACTTCCATCTGTCTGAAACTGAAGTGAACAGTGCTCTAAGACCTAGGTTTTAACATGGCACTAAATTCAATCGCATAGATTGAGGGTGTAAAGTTTTGTCGTGTTAGACACACAAGTGGCGAATTCAGTAAATGGGGGTGGTTATGAATATCTATGTCATATATCAATTAGGTTTTTTTAGTTGCATTTAAAGCAGGTAAAAGGATGTTATTTGGCATTACAGCACAGACTCTGCTGATGATTTAAAGGTGAAGATTGACAACATTTATGTTCAAATAGGGAATATTTTCATATAGGTCCCCGAACTGAGCATTACATGGATGAAGCATTACAGCCTAAGGTTTGAACCTAAGGCTGTAATACTCAATCTCATGAATGTCAAATCACCTTAAATAGGTATCTGTAGTACAGTGAACTTATTGTCCACCGCAGACATCAGAACTTATCACGGTGGAAAGCCTGTATGATGTTATAAGAACAGCTTTTAATTTAAATGCGCTGCTCTCAAATCTGCAGCAACAGTGTGATGCTATAATGTCAATATGGACCAAAATCTTGGAAGAATGTCACATAAACCAAAATGAATCAATGTCACAAAGAATGAAGGCAGTATTGAAGGCAAAAGGAGCAACCAATACAGTAAGAAAGGTGTACCTAATAAAGTGGCTGGTGAGTGTATACCTAATTTTATGGGTGTAAAGTGCATGAAATGTTCATCCTAAAATAGTGTTTGCCTCCATGACAGTTCTTCACTGCTCTGTGAGCTCTTGATAAATTCTTGGCAGAGTTACGTGCCAGTTCTTGTTGAAAGATGGTACAGTGACAAAGACAGGCTTCATTACATACTTTCATGCTTCTTTTCCCGCAGCGAGATGTCACTATGTATTCACAGTCCTTTCTCTTTGCCTTTGCCAGAATCTTGCTTCACTACTGTCTTTCCCAATTTGCTCTGTCATCCACCTTTCGTTCTTCATATTCCCATATTTGTCTTAATCTCCCTGGTGTGTTCTTATTTTGCTCCATCTCTTTTTATGCTAACAGTACTGAGAACTTTTATTTTAAATCCGGTTTTCAATTTACCTAGCTTTCATTATTATAATTTTTTCTTGTACAATCATTTAGAAACTGAATACTGTACATGAGCAATTTAGGAAAAAAAGAATGCTTCCCTGACTCTCAGTATAGGCACTGGAAAGCAACGTGCATTGCAAGTTATAAATAGAAAGACACATGAATAAAGATATTTAGGGATTCGAACGGAGCATAAATTTCAATGTCAATATAAAAACTTCATACTGCATAGAAACGGCCTGATTTATAAAAGGTTTGAGCTTCTTAAACCGTGCTGAAACCTCAAATCAGGTGCAAAAATATGCAGCAGGTGATTTACTAAGCAGGCACAGAGAGTATTGTGCCTGTCAGACCTATGCAATGTGTATGCACCATCTGTTTATTTATTTAATTGTTTGGATCCCCACGGTGTTCTACTGGAGTGGTTACTAATCCTCCTGTGTTCCAATTCATAAAATATAATAATTAATCATTATCGGTCTAGTCATTATCGGCCAATATTGGCATTAAAATGTAAAATAGTAAATTATTGGTATCAGTTTTTACTTTAGTAATATGACTCTGATACCTCAATTTTATTAATTCGTTTTACTTTTTTATTTTACTTTTTACACATTTTTTTATACCATAGTTTTTTGACATGTACATATAATTTCAATGTCCTGTGGGCAAGATATTGCAAACCTACGGATCAAATCTGCCTTTTTCCCTGACACCCCTTCAATGTACATATACATATTAAATATTTGGACAGCTATGAGTCTTGAGATTCCTAAGATGTATGCCAATCAATAACATAATCATAACTGTAGACACAGCAAGCACTGTTGTCAAACTATTTACTGACCTGTTGTGGCCTCATATCAATGCCCTCTTGAACAAAAATGTTTTAAATCCACACAGGTCCAGGTAATGTCTTCCAATAAGATAGTTAGTCCACAGGAAATCGGACATCCTCAGTTCAATATGAGCCATTGTGGAAAATCTTTGTAGATACCTGCCTTTTATCATGTTCAGATTAGCCATGGTACATGACCAGAAGTGCTAGTTTTTGATTGACATCTTACTTGTCATCTGTCTTCTAATGTCTGTCTTTCAAACTAATCGTGGCACAGAATAATTTTGACTGACATATCAAAAAGCCAATGGAATGTTGTGTAGGCGGATATCTTACATGAGAGGGGGCTTCATCACAGGACTTGAAACAAAGGCCCTGTCCCAATACTCACACGTTCTCCCTTGGGCCCTTCAATTGCGTCTTCCCCTTGAGGGGCCCGAGTTTGGAGGGTGTCCCAATTCTCTAGAGTGAGGAATCTGGACATTGGTCCCTCCTCTTTTGCACCCTTACTAGAGCCCTGCACTGGAGCCCTAGGCCCCAGGGTCCCAACAGCCCGAGGGCCAGGATTCGAGCCGACAACCGTATAATTACCTCGGACACGGGCACTTTTGTTTTTCAATTGAACTTTTGCTGAGCCCGCCCCCCTTAGTTACTGTTGGTACGTCCGACAAACAGATGGTCAAACACGGCTAGCGTTACAATGCCGTTACCGTTACTGGCAATGTAAAATGGGGTTAATACAATTTTGTGAATGAAGCACGGCGCAGCGTAGCGGTGTCAGGCTTTCTGACAGTCACACTGCAGCTACAGGAAGGGAGAGCGCAGATGTTGGTGATGATGACGGCACTGCAAATACGATGATTATTTGGTGAGTGGGCAGATACTCTGAGGCTCTTGCTGTCTGCATGCTGTAAGAAACTCAGTTGTTAACTTAGTTTTAAGTTGGATTTTAGGCGGACATTCATTTCAGTAAAGTGGAAGCTCCCTGTTTCACCCAGAAATGCGTTAATAAAACCGCTGCATCGCCGCTCGTTCCAGAAGGCGGTGGGTATGGTTTTCAATAAATCTCCATACATCCCAGAAAACACCTGTGAGATCTACCAAGAAATTGACCCGAAAATATTATTAGTTGCTCGAACCCCGAAGGAACTTGACACATTGAGGTTTCTTATTAATGTGTTACTGTAAACTAAGAGAGAGAGTTGGGATGTCCAAACTTTTTTTTTTTTTTTATCCATTGTAGGCATTGCTCACATTGGTTTTTTTCGCTTTGGGAATGGAAAGACACATGGAAAAACACAAATCTCCAGACAATTTCTCTGTAGTATCTGTGTCTAATTTAATCTTTGTAAATGTATTCTTGTTGACCAATTAGAATATTTTTAAGTAACATGAGTAAGTTTATTAATCCATCCATCCATCTTCCTCCGCTTATCCGGGGTCGGGTCGCGGGGGCAGTAGCCTAAGCAAGGAGACCCAGACTTGCCTCTCCCCGGCCACTTGGGCCAGCTCCTCGGGAGGAATCCCGAGGCGTTCCCAGGCCAGCTGGGAGACATAATCTCTCCAACGGGTCCTGGGTCTTCCCCTGGGTCTCCTCCCGGTGGGACATGCCCGGAACACCTCACCAGGGAGGCGTCCAGGAGGCATCCTGACTAGATGCCCGAGCCACCTCAACTGGCTCCTCTCGATGTGGAGGAGCAGCGGCTCTACTCTGAGCTCCCTCCGGATGACCGAGCTTCTCACCCTATCTCTAAGGGAGAGCCCAGCCACCCTACGGAGGAAACTCATTTCAGCCGCCTGTATCCGCGATCTCGTTCTTTCGGTCACCACCCAGCGTTCGTGACCATAGATGAGGGTAGGAACGTAGATCGACCGGTAAATCGAGAGCTTCGCCTTTCGACTCAGCTCTCTCTTCACCACGACAGACCGGTACAGCGCCCGCATGACTGCAGACGCCCTACCAATCCGTCCATCGATCTCCCGCTCCATTTTTCCCTCATTCGTGAACAAGACCCCCAGATACCTAAACTCCTCCACTTGAGGAAGGACCTCATCCCCAACCCGAAGAGAGCACCCTACCCTTTTCCGACTCAAGACCATGGTCTCGGATTTGGAGGTGCTGATCCTCATCCCAGCCGCTTCACACTCGGCTGCGAACCGCTCCAACGAGAGCTGTAGATCACGTTCAGACGAAGCCAACAAGACCACATCATCTGCGAAAAGCAGAGACCCGATCCTGAGGTCACCAAAACGGATCCCCTCAACACCTTGGCTGCACCTAGAAATCCTGTCCATAAACGTTATGAACAGGATCGGTGATAAAGGGCAACCTTGGCGGAGTCCAACTCTCACTGGAAACGAGTCCGACTTACTGCCGGCAATGCGAACCAGACTCTGACACCGGTCATATAGGGACCTAACAGCCCGTATCAGAGGGCCTGGTACCCCATACTCCCGGAGTACCCCCCACAGGACACCCCGAGGGACACGGTCGAACGCCTTCTCCAAGTCCACAAAGCACATGTAGACTGGTTGGGCGAACTCCCACGCACCCTCCAGGACCCTGCCGAGGGTGTAGAGCTGGTCCAGTGTTCCACGGCCAGGACGAAAACCGCATTGTTCCTCCTGGATCCGAGGTTCGACTATCCGTCGTACCCTCCTCTCCAGAACCCCTGAATAGACCTTACCAGGGAGGCTCAGAAGTGTGATCCCCCTGTAGTTGGAACACACTCTGTGGTCCCCCTTTTTAAAGAGGGGGACCACCACCCCGGTCTGCCAATCCAAGGGAACTGCCCCCGATGTCCACGCAATATTGCAGAGCCGCGTCAACCAACACAGCCCTACAACATCCAGAGCCTTGAGGAACTCCGGCCGAATCTCATCCACCCCCGGAGCCTTACCACCGAGGAGCTTTTTAACAACCTCGGCGACTTCAGCCCCAGAGATTGGAGAGTCCGTCCCAGAGTCCCCAGACTCTGCTTCCAAACAGGAAGGCGTGTCGGTGGGATTGAGGAGGTCTTCGAAGTATTCCATCCACCGACCCAAAACGTCCCGCGTTGAGGTCAGCAGCACACCGCCCCCACTGTAAACAGTGTTGGCGGCAGACCGCTTCCCCCCCCTGAGACGCCGGATGGTGGACCAGAATCGCTTCGAAGCCATACGGAAGTCGTTCTCCATGGTCTCTCCAAACTCCTCCCACGCCCGAGTTTTTGCCTCAGCGACCATCCGAGCCGCACTCCGCTTGGCCTGCCGGTACCTATCAGCTGCTTCCGGAGTCCCACAGGCCAAGAAGGCCCGATAGGACTCCTTCTTCAGCTTGACAGCATCCCTCACCGCCGGTGTCCACCAGCGGGTTCGAGGGTTGCCGCCACGACAGGCACCAACTACCTTGCGGCCACAACTACGGTCAGCCGCTTCGACAATGGAGGCACGGAACATGGCCCATTCGGACTCAATGTCCCCCGCCTCCCCCGGGACGTGTTTGAAGTCCTGTCGGAGGTGAGAGTTGAAACCCCTTCTGACAGGAGACTCCGCCAGACGTTCCCAGCAGACCCTCACAACACGTTTGGGCCTACCAGGTCTGTCCGGCGTCTTCCCCCACCACCGGAGCCTACTCACCACCAGGTAGTGGTCGGTGGATAGCTCCGCCCCTCTCTTCACCCGAGTGTCCAAAACATGCGGCCGCAGGTCAGATGAAACGACAACCAGGTCGATCATCGAGCCGCGGCCTAGGGTGTCCTGGTGCCAAGTGCACACATGAACACCCTTATGCTTGAACATGGTGTTCGTTATGGACAATCCATGACGAGCACAGAAGTCCAACAACAAAACACCGCTCGGGTTCAGATCGGGGGGGCCATACCGCCCAACCACGCCTCTCCAGGTCTCACTGTCATTGCCAACGTGAGCGTTGAAGTCTCCCAGGAGAATGAGGGAGTCTCCAGAAGGAGCACTCTCCAGCACCCCCTCCAAGGACTCCAAGAAGGGTGGGTAGTCTGATCTACTGTTCGGTGCATAAGCACAAACAATAGTCAGCACCCGTCCCCCCACCCGTAGGCGGAGGGAGGCTACCCTCTCACTCACCGGGGTAAACCCCAACGTACAGGCGCCGAGATGGGGGGCAACAAGTATGCCCACCCCAGCTCGGCGCCTCTCACCGGGAGCAACTCCAGAGTGGAAGAGAGTCCAACCCCTCTCGAGGAGACGGGTTCCAGAGCCAGAGCCATGCGTCGAGGCAAGGCCGACGATGTCCAGTCGGAACCTCTCAGCCTCGCACACCAGCTCCGGCTCCTTCCCCACCAGAGAGGTGACGTTCCACGTCCCAAGAGCCAGCTTCTGCAGCCGAGGATCGGACCGCCAAGGTCCCCGCCTTCGGCCACCGCCCGTCTTGCACGGCACCCGACCCCTATGGCCCCTCCCACAGGTGGTGAGCTCATGGGAAGGGGGGCCCATGTTTCCTCTTCGGGCTAAGCCCGGCCGGGCCCCATGGAAAAAGGCCCGGCCACCAGGCGCTCGCCAACGTGCCCCACCTCCAGGCCTGGCTCCAGAGTGGGGCCCCGGTGACCCGCGTCCGGGCGAGGGAACACTAGATCCATATATTTTATTCATCATAGGGGTCGTCGGGCTGCGCTTTGTCTGATCCCTCACCTAGGACCAGTTTGCCATGGGTGACCCTACCAGGGGCATAAAGCCCCAGACAACATAGCTCCCAGGATCATTGGGACACTCAAACCCCTCCACCGCGATAAGGTGGCAGCCAGGGAGGGGCAGTTTATTAATGGCCAAAATAAAAACTATCATTCACTGACATTCTAGCTTAATAGCAATAAACTCTCTAACGGTCATAAACCTTACAGGTATGTGGTTTGCTTCCGCTTATTTTTTTGCCAAATATGCATGAATCCACAGCGCCTATTCCTCAAAGGAAGTCCTTATTTGAAAACTGCTGTTAGCGTCTTTTATTGTTTACACAAATTATCAGTAGATCAAATCAGGAAACGGGGACTTTTGTTTTTTTACTCAATTTTGCGCTCTCTATTTGTAATATTGATAAATCAGGCCCATGGTGTGTAGTATTGGCAGGCACGCAAGATAGCCCGCTGCATATGGTAACCCGTCAGGATCAAAAATAAGGTGTATATCAACATGTTGTTTTAATTTATAAATCACAGGATTTGCCGTTGTGAATTGTGATGTGCCATGAGGTATATAACATGGGATCACATAAAAAGATTAAAGATGAAGGATATTTTATTGTAGACACCGATTTGAGTGGGTTGTCATATCAAGATTTATTGATAAACTTCAAGGGATTAAGATAGGAACAGAATGGTAGATTGAAATACTCTGACATTTCCCTGAGATCTGATCATCCAGGACAGATTTTAAAGATGATGGAAAGGGTATGGTTTAATGGCATCCACACTTATCCAGATAAGCCAAGATGCATGTTTATACCTGGTCTAAATACTGGCTTTTATTCAGCTCCTCACTAGGGGGGAAATTGCTGCTTTGCATTGCCTTTAAAAATATTATTCATAACAAAAACTAAAAAATATTTTTTTCATGTTATCACTTAAATACTTTTTGCAAGGCTATCACTTATTGGACTTTTAAAAAGATATGGCAGTATCACCTCACCTATGGCCAACCCAAGTTTTTGTTTCTGCTTGATTGTCACAGTTTGTTGAAATAATACATGTATGAGAAACTTGGTATATTTATACAGCTTAGGATGCATTCCTTGTTAAAAAAAAGTAATTATATTTGACCTTTAAACCTCCGTGCCTGGACATTTTTACTGTTTAACTAGGCCGTAATTGCAAAGTACCCACTGTAGCCGATGTAATCACATACACAAGTGTAAAGTCACATTTATACTCAAACAGCATTTCTGTCTCCTACTTAAATCTACTTTTAGTCGGAAAGCCCATGATGAAAGGGGTGATCAAGTGGGAGAGAGAAGAAGGTTGGGTTGAAAAATGACCAGAGGTCTGAGTAATCCTAAGGTAAATTGCAATAAAGGACAGGTGAGACCAGCAAAAACATCTTAAAACACACTGCTCTCCCTCCGTCACTCCACAGAGCCTATCATTTTCCAAAAGTGCTCTGACACTTTGAGAGAGGAGACAGAGGAGGGTAGGGTTGCAAAAAAATAAAAAGACAAAGAATCTGGAAAGAAAAGCCATTTGCTTTGACTGTTTGAAGGATAATGTTTACAGAAAATTAAAAAGGTTTACAACATCAAATGAGTCTGGGTAAACATAATTTCAAATGATAATCCTTTATTAGATGAGGTTGTGTTGCAAAATACAATATATGCTGCTGAAAATGTTCCAAGTAAAGACAGTGGTGGTGGTGATATCACCGCTATAAAACTAAAATACAGTATCCTTGAATATTACCGCCTACCCTAAGGATGGGACTTTTTTAACGATATATTTGTATAAGCCATCTTCATTTTATAGCAAATATCTACTTGATTCAATTCAAAAATATTATTTCTCAGAGTCAATAATATTTTCTCTGGAACTTAAAGATTGCTTAGAGCTTCAGAAGTGAAAGACAACCAAAGCATCATTGATCAGATACTATAGGTACATGGATAAGAAGTGGCTTACCACAGTTCTATTTAAAGCCCCAATAGCATTCACTCAGCATCCATCACATGTGGGATAAATGGTTGTAATGACATGTGAAACTTGTATGGTACTTTATCTAGTCAAAAGGAATCCAAAACGCGTCACACTACATTCAGTCATTCACCCATTGCAGCTCTGGCATTATAGCCACACCTTCCCCGGAGGAAGGCTGCCATGGCATTGGCACCACCAGCGCCTCTGATTACCACTTGCAGGCAAGTTGGAAGAAGTGTCTTGGTACCAACAACATGGTAAGAATATTTGAAATTAAACTTCTACTAGGTGATTTTCTGGATTATTTCTCATTTTGTCTCTCATGGTTGAGGTACACCGATGACGATGATTACAGGCCTCTCTCATCTTTTTAAGTGGGGGAACTTGCACAATCGGTGGCTAACGGCATACTTCTTTGGCCCACAGTATTATGCTGTAACCCTTTTCTTAGTTATGGAAATTAACAAAAAATTAACAAAATTAAAGAGATTGCTGCTGTTGGTAAAATTGTTGCCTTGCACCAAGAAGGTTCTTAATTTGAATCCCAGCCTTGGGGTCATTCTACATGGATTTTAGATGAATGATACTCCAGCTTGTTACCACGGTCCAAAAACATGACTATCTGACTGTCATTGAACTCTCCAAATTGCCCTTTGGTAATTATCGTGTAGGCAGAAGGTTGTCCCCCATGAACCTGCATGGAACATGTGGGTATAGACAACAGATGGATGGATAAGGATTTACACAAAGTGCCTTAGTTGGAGCATGTTCTTTAAAGTATCTAAAAGAAATGGGCCCAAAATGTTTCTTTTTACCTCAGTCTTAAAGTATGTACTTCAATTTTTTTCATTGCGAGAATATGCAACTGAAATTTTTATACTTTTTTTCAAATCTTCACTTGCAATGAAACAAGTTTGGAGGGTTCTGAATGAACTCAACTTCTCAGCAGCTCAGTGTCTACTCCGTCCTAAACCTTTGCAGGAATAAGTGCTGCGAGCTTTAGACACTTATACCATCTGATGTGCGCCACTAATCCAGTTATTCTGCGTGTGATTTGTTTAGTTATTATCATGCAAATAGTTCCAGGCACTGCTTTGGCAGATCTTCATTACATTTTCTCCTCCCTCTCTGTCATTCTCAAGCCCACATCAGGTGCAAAGTGAAGCGGCGTTACAGAGGAAATTGAATTCCAGCTGGCATGTTGTAATTTATCCTGCACACACATATTCCCATCATCCTCCGTTGCCTGATAACGTCAGATTTCAGAGAAAGTCTTGATGCTAGCCCCAGTCTGCTGTTTGTACTTTCAACAAGGTAAACTAACAGGTCTTGGGCAAATACTGAATTACTCCTATGTCTCCTGAATGAATACAAATGATAATCACGATGAGCGCAGGAGCTTCAGAGCAAACTTGAAAGGAAACAGAAATGTCACAGTGTCCTTCGCTTCACACCACTCATGTGTCTAATTAGTTACTAGTCACTTAGATGAAGAAACAAAAGTAAACAACAATGACATATAGTTTATTAAAGCATTTAAGAAAAAGGCCTGTTTTCCCAAAGAGCAAAGCCTTTGGGAAAACAGGCGCTTAATTAGATATTAATGAACATGCTCACAGCTTTTTCATCAGTGAATGTCAAACCACTGTGGAGTTGAAATTAGTATTTTATTTTAAGGGGGAATATCAGTTTTTTAACCAGCACCTGTTGGCAATGAGAAAATCTGCAGGTGGAGAAATCTCCACAATGATCTGAAAAGGCCTCAAGATCTGCGCAATAATTTACCAAACATTGCTTAAGAGATCTAAAAATCTATGGCTTCTATGGTTGGATGGATTATCTTAGCAAAGGAGAAGTAATCACTATCACAGATTTAGACAGACATGTGAACAATATGTGAAAGAAAGGGCTATTTTGTGTATGTAAAAAAAGTTTCAGATCTTTGAGTTCATCTCATAAAAAATGGGAGCAAAAACAAAAGCGTTGCATTCATATTTTTCTTCAGTCTTTAATATATGGAACGTAAAAAAACTAAATGGCTACATAAAAAGGACTGTTTAGTGGGGCCCCCCAACTATACCAGATCCCCTAAAGCTAAATTCTTCTGGCATTGGGTTTGCTTTGACCTCTAAGAATTGGGTGAAATGTTTTGGGTTTCGTTTTACAATATCTGAAAAGTCATTTGCTGTGATTCTGGCCCATTCCACCTGAAAGAACTGGTTTAATTGAGTCAAGTTTGTAGCCCACCATGTATACAGATGGTTTTTTTGATCTGTCTATAAATTCTCTGTAGGGTTGACATCAGGGCTTTGTGAGATAAATTAAGGTCTTTGTCCCTGTGTGCATTTGCAAACTCTTAGAAGCTCTTTTTATGTTTCTTTTGGAGTAATTGCTCCATCCTCATTGAGGGACTTTTAAGCATGCGAATACTGTTTCCAAGGGTGAACCAGATTTATGTGCTGCACAGTTCTCTTCCTTATGCCTTGGCAGATTTCTTTGGACTTTCCCTTCGTATCAAAACAGTAAACAGTGTGTTTCATGTGTGGCCTCAAAAAACATCAATTAACCTATTAGAAGTTACCGATGCTGTCAACTAATTATCTGGGCTTCCCCTCTGTTATTAAAGAAAGATCAATCAATCTCTGTAAACCTCTTATTTTAAAGAAATTAATAAATAAATATCTGATATACACTTTCTCTCATTATTCTGGCATTTACAAAATAGAAATAATTTTAGTAATTATTACTGACCTACAATAACAGAAGTCTTGTCAGATTTAACTTCAGGCAGTGCGAGAAAGAAAGATTTGAATTTGTCTTTATTTGGTGTATGTAAACCTTTGGTTTCAATTGTATCTTGTGAAACAAGTGAAATAAATACAAGTAATTCAGATACTATCAAAAAACACTGAATCAAGTAAAGAGCAGCATTATTTTAAAAGACAGAAGTCAGTCAGTCAATATAATTGCAAGAGATTTTATTGACCCTAAAAGAGTAGCTCCTAAAACTCTGCGACATTATAATAAAACTGGTTTCCATGAGGAACTTTGTTTGCCACAAATACTAGCTCTGAGATCTTTTTCAGAGGAACAATTCTATTGAGACAATAGGCCTAGAAAAAAAGTACCACATATTAGACTCTGCATGATATCCTCACATGATTCAACATCAACTGCTTTGAGCAGACTGAGTAAATCAGTCCTTCATGGCTGAATTGCTGCAAATAAACTACTGCTGAATGAAGAGAATAACAGAAGAAGGAAATGTATGTTTTGGTCTATCAAGTTCAAATTTGATATTTTTTGGTTTGATCTGCAAACTTCATTTGAGACAACAGAAAAAAGGGAAACCTATGCTATCTGTAGTGGTATTTCGTTGTGTTAAAAAATGATTATCTGAATCTAAATCGATTCTTATAAAAATTCCTAAAGACTGCTTCTTACCGCCAAAGAACAATATAACCCTTTAATGTTGTTAGGGCCATAGCTATTATACTGGACCAAAGCACAGACCTCCTTGCCACTAGGAGTGCCGACCTGCTTATAGCTTTAACAGGGAAAGGAGGATTGATGGACCTCATCTGCATAGATGTATGGAGCAGGTAGCGCAGCATAAACACCTTGCATTAAAAGACATATGAGTTAACCAGTTAATTGTTGATACAGTGCACACTTTTGAAAGTCTTTATGGGACGTAACATGAATTGCAGCAAAGAATGCTACAACATTCGCACATAAAGAAACTGTATACTGGTTATTTGAAAATGGCAATGGGAGCATAAGTGGATGTTAGACCTGCACTGTTAAAAAATTCCCCATCTGATTTTTATGTGATGGGGACAAAACTATAATTCATAAATAATGCCGGGGAAATGTCCCCCGGTTTTAACAACGGTTATGTTCATATTAGGCATCCCAGAAAATAACTGTGTGATAAAACACAGACTGATGACATGACCAGGATTCAAACCACAACATACTAGGTGGCAGACCTGTATGTTAACCACGCCGCCAAAGAAGCACTTCATTTCCTAGTAACAACCAGGCAGTATTATAAAACTGACAGGATACCCCCCCCCAACGTTCACACGGTTTGATAAACCAAAGGTACAGATTCTTACCCCTCAAAAATTATTTATGCACCTGACCCCTGCCAGGCTCCGTAAGAAGTCATCCCTTCATCTTGGTTTAATCTTTTCAGATCTTTTATATTATCAGGCAGGTAATCATAAATTTTAACTAAGACTTAACTATTTTACTATTATCATCTTCCTGGTCCACGGGATGGTGCCCCAAATGTAATAATTTTGACATGAAATTAATTACCTAAAGCAATAAACATTATAATCATTCATGACCAAAACCTACCTGTTGTTTAACAAAAATGTTGTTTGACCTATTTACAGCTAAAGTACGTAGAAAAAGTTCAGATGGGTATTTTGAGGCTTAGGTAAATAAAGTTTCAGCCCAAAAACTTTAAGCCCGCCACCACTACTGTCACGTCATTGAATTCAGTCATGCGTACTTGTGTACTAGCAGTACAATTAGTCTAGTGCTGGCTTTAAAAACACCCATGTTAGGCTGTGGCCTGGCACCATTTAGGGTTCAGAACAGATATCAAGAAAGATGAGCTTGACAGAAGCAAATGTATTTGCAAGGCATACAGATTGGAAAGAAGAAGTCACTCGAAAACATGTACGGGTCATAACGGAAGTTGAATTTTCAGAACTAAATCAAATAAATTCCTCACATTTGGAAAAAAAACGGCTCTCTAAGGACTAATGTTTCAGCTTTGATGTAAATAGGAATGTATTCAATGTCATCTCTGTACAGACATGCAAAAATTGTCTCTCATTAGCGAGGATCTTCAAAAGAAAGAGATAAAATAAGCTGAAAATACGGGCCTACTATATGTACTTGATCTAAAAAATTTCATTATTTTTGATCCACTGGAGGTGACATTCTTCTGTTAATGATGGTATTGGTAAGCTTAACTTTTTCCTATTCTCTGGATAGTGAAACTGTTAAACCCAATGCATGCTTGTGTTAACTTTCATGTCCACATGCCAAACACTGCTTAGACTAGATTCAGCTTCAAACTGCCTGAAAAGGCAGTGTAATACCGACCACCATAATAAAATTAGCTTACTTAGTTAATTATAGAACTATATCTAATCTTCCTTTTTTATCCACAATCCTTGAGAAAATCCTTCCCAACCAAGTATGTGAGCACCTTTCTGTTTTTAAATTCAGAAAAGACAGTAGTGGTCTTCTTTGGACAAGAAACTCTGAAAAAGAAACTGCTTAGTGAATGACATAATCTCAATGACATTAAATTGGCCTCCAGTGATACCGTAAAGAACCTGTGTGATATTATTGACCAAGAAATGACATTCAAATTCCATATTAATGAAGGTTTCTAGGATTTCCTTGTTTCATCTCCAGAATATTGCTAAAATCAGAAACATCCTGTTCCTAAGTAATGCTGAGAAAGTAGCCCATGCCTTTGGTACTTTGAGGCTGGACTACTGTCAGTCTTTACTATTAAGAAGTCCAAAAATGCAATTAAAACCCTTCAGTTGATCCAAAATGCTGCAGCAAGAGTCCTGATGATTTTTTAATGTGCAACTTTTCTCTTTCACGACTTTACAGTTGTTTTATAGAGTACAAGACAAGCTAAAATACAACATTGATAGATAAAATAACACGGGGACACTGACATTTTTACATATGAAATTAATAATAATAATCCAAGGTTTTATTAATGTTAATTTTAATTTCTGCAATTTAAACATTTTTGTTCATGTGCATTATTATTTTTAGATATAAATATCTGATTTTTTTTTTTTTGGAGCATTTGAAAGATGATAGTGGCAAATTCTAAAAAAAGCTACCATTTATGTGCATGTAAGACATTTTTCAGAAACATTCACTCAAAGAAAAAACACAAACTGATTCCGGTGGCCTTTAAAAATTACAGCTCTGAGAGGGTTAACATAAACTAGCATATCTATGTACAACACTGAAACGCAAGGCAGAGTAAACAGGTTGTTGCTCTAAAAACCTGTCTGTTCAATTTTATGTTAGTTTTTGCACATCAGAATCAGCAGTCTTCATGATGAAATTTGATGTGACAAACAGTCTTTCAGGAAATGCTGAAGAGCATATGCTCTCCTTTGCTTTACTAAGAGTTGACTACCTAATTGACCTAAAGAGTACTTAGCTGACAGTTTACAGGAAGCGCAACACTAATTAATTGTAGATCGGTATATTATACCAGAAGGCGTACGATTTGCATTAACAAATAGGGTCTATTAGCCTCTGTTAAGCCTTAATTTTATTACTTATATGAGTGTTTCATCAAATCCCTTGATGCTTTCTGTCAGCAATGAAGAGGCTGCTAATTGCTCATGCCAACTTCTCAGGGTGATGGGTGATAATCTTGTTCAGGCAATTACACTTAGGTCCTAAAATACAACCAACACTTATCCAACATGAAAATTGTAACTAACCGTGTCTTAGCACTAGTGAAATTTAAATTTACTTTAGAGAATAGAAAAACAGTTGGTAAACTGTTGCCTTACAGCAATAAGGTCCAGCGAAGTCCTTCTGTGTGGAGTTTGCATGTTCTCCATGTGCATGCCTGGGTTGCCAATGGGTACTCTTCCTCCCTTCCTCAGTCCAAGAACCTTACTGCTTAAGTGGTCTCTATGAATTGTTCCTAGGTGTTAGTGTTTGTGTATGGTTGTTTGAGTGATGAACTGGCGGGGTGTAACCCGCCTCTCGCCCAATGATCACTGGAGGTAGGTAACAACCACTCACCCCCAAGACCCTGCAAGCCTAAGCAGTGTAGACGATGGATGGAACGGAAATATATAAAAGCCATATATGTTTATCATCAAACAGTCGGGAAATTCTCGTGTACCAGCAGCACACTGAAGGTAAATTAATCAGAATCAGAATCAGAATCAGAATCAGAATCAGTTTATTGGCCAAGTATGTCACATACAAGGAATTTGACTCCGGCAAACTTTTTCCTCCAGTACAGAACTTGAATAAGTGAAATAAAAAAAGAAAAAAAAAGAAAAATAAGAACAAAAATAAGTAAAAATACAAATAAATATCAGATCGTAAATAATAAAGGATAATATATACACCAAGCCGGGGTTATTTTACAGTGAGTATGTACAGAAGTGCAGAGTTATAGTTTATTGTTATGTGAGTGCACTCACACACTGTGACTAGACAGAGTTCGTCAGAGCGACAGCCTGGGGGAAAAAACTGTTTTTGTGTCGGGTGGTTTTGGCGTACAACGCTCTGTAACGCCGACCTGAGGGGAGGAGCCTAAACAGATTGTGGCCAGGGTGTGAGGGGTCAGAGGTGATTTTCCTGGCCCGCTTCCTGACCCTGGCCCGGAATTAAAGCATGTTTGTTAAAAGGTAGGTGTGAAAAAAACAAAAAAAATAAGAAGAAACTGTAAAGTATGGGCACATTTGTAACATAAGAATAAAAATGCTGTAAAGTTACTGAAAGTGGCATAAATAGATTACATGAAAAGGGATATAGAGTAGAAGAAATGTTCATGGTGTGAATATTTCTGCAAAACAGTAGCAGACTATTTACAAGAAATAAAAAAAATGGCAATATCACCAAGAATGAAGGGGTGTAGATTAACTGCATTTGAGTTTGTCAGAAGAAATGATCGCTCCTTTGTGTGCCTAGGCGGTAACCAAGGTGATTAGAATAACTGGTCATTGTATAAATGGTGATTGTAATTACTACTACTAATTGATTCAACACTCAGCTTGTTAGAGGGAAGGACTTCTTACAGGATGCAATGTACTATTAAACTTCATCTTGAGAGAATAATTATCCACATAATATTTCAATAATTAAAATAACTAATAATTCATAAATAAATAATACTTTTTCAACAATAGCATTTCTGAATGAAGCTCCATAATCTAAATAAAAAAAGATAACATTGGCAACAAATAAAATAAATTAATGTTTTTATTATCTTTCCTTCCATTCCTTTCTGTTACTTTTAGCATTTGAATTATGCTCATCTGTATCAAATGGGAACACTTACTTATAGTTTAATTTAATCCAACACTCTGAATATCTATACAAATAACTACATAATTGTAAACCTATGTCAATTATTACAAAACAATTGCTACAGCCAGTTATGGTTATGGTATTTGTAAATATATTGTGCAACTCTGATACCAAAAAAACACCAAGAGAAAACACCATCTTTGTGAATATATTTTAAGTAGAAAACATGTTTACTGCACCCATGTGTGCAATTTGATCCTTTTTAGTCTGAGGTTATTATTTTTTTAATCTTCGTCATATTCAGCATTAAAATCCATTTGTCATTTTGTTGTTGTTTGAACTATCTAAGCTCAAAAACATTACACTAATTTAGGTTTCTCACTTACCTCCAAAACATTTCTAAATTATTGTTATTCACTACCTCAAAAGTCTCCCTTTTAAAATTGAATAAACACAATATTTGCTGTTGCATAATTTTATTTTCAATAACTAAAATAACACTATCTGCACTATATGAGTTTATGAACACAGCCTCAGGGACTTTATGTGTTGTTCCTTCAGCGTGTTTTGGCTGACAAAGAGAAATACCTTGAAGATTTTTTTTTTCTGCCCGTCCAAAAACAAAGAGAAGGGAAAACGCAGAGCACAAACCCATTTTCTCACATTTTCATTGCACAATTACACAGATAAAGCTTGGAGGATTGAGGTTTTCTCCCTTTGAAATGCGGGCTGAAATGGTGTTAAAAGAGAGCAAGAAGATTGTGGAAAATGGCTCATTGGTGTAATTTTTTTATGTTGGAAATGCAAAGCTTTGTTAAGGGGTGCGTAACAAGATAATAGCACATGGAGTGTGTGAGTGTGTGTTTTGTGTGTGTGTGTGTCAATGTAAAAGAGACTCAACCGTGTTGTCAATTTTTGTCAATTCTCCAGCTACATAAGTTTAGACCTGGAGTTTGGCGCTTGTTTTAACAGAGTCGGAGATATGTTTGTTGGCTTAGCAAGGGGATAGTAAACACTAGAAACAGAGAAATGTCTGAATATCCACTTAGAGGATGGAATTGAGAAGAGAGACATCCCCCTTCCTTCCCTCCTGAGGTCCTCTGAATCAAGGTTCAGAATTCTTCCAGCTGAGAAACTTCAGTCTCCATCCCCTGCAGCCTACAGTTTTTCACTGATGGAAAATACAACGGTAAAAGCGAGGAAGTTTCCTTCAAGAGAGCTGAAATATTACTAGAGCCGACACATTCGGAAAGTTTTGCATTTTTTCATCGTTTACATTGCCATTTGGTTCTCTGCTGCCTCTATACACACTTCACGTTTGAATTACCATCCCTCCATGTTTTCTTAATTGGTGCTAACTTTTTCAGTCCGAAATCTTGTCCTTCTGCAAGCCGTTTGAAAAACTACCTTATTGTGACATCACGAAAGGTGAATTTAGCATTTGACTGTCAAACACCGCCCAACAATTCTACTTCAATGCCATTTTCATTTGTGGCAAATCCGCAGCCGAGTAAGGAGATAAGTGGGTGTGGTCTCCAACCACTCATTTGCATAAAAGTGACAGAGCGGTCTAAGCAGCTCACTGTGAAAGAGACTGAAATGGTGAAGAATAGAGCTGTCGAGATTGCTTTATCTCAGAGTGACTTTGTGCAAAGAACTTCATTAAAATGTTTTGTTCAGACCATAGACCCATTATAACATAAAAAAGGCATAATATTTCCCCTTTAACAAAATTGCTAATCCCTTGTGTTGGGCACTACAGATTTCCCTTCAGTTTTATTCATGAGTAACAAAATAAATTGAAGGAAAGCTATCTTTAAATATGCAAATAGGGTTATCGTTACCAGGGAGATTTTGTCTCTGCATGCCTAACTGATTAGGTTTATTAGTGTCTGATTATCCCACCACATTCATTACATTAGAGGGCAGTTATTTAATAACAGCAGTACTATAATACCAGCCTTAAGGAATGTAATGCATTGTATTTTCAGGTTGATA
This sequence comes from Apricaphanius iberus, assembly GCA_028564705.1. Lineage (NCBI taxonomy): Eukaryota > Metazoa > Chordata > Actinopteri > Cyprinodontiformes > Aphaniidae > Apricaphanius > Apricaphanius iberus. The sequence continues at coordinate 790,001 of JAPXFQ010000075.1, read as the reverse complement.
AGCAGGTGTTTTTTGATGTGCGTATACATGACAAAATGTTTATAAAAATCAAGGATGCAACACTTCCATATTTTTCAAACTGATGTGATGCGGATGCTTTGATCTGATTACTTGCTGATACTGAATACTAAGCCTGATACTTCTACCACAAAGAAAAAATGCAATGAATTGGAGGACAAGTTTTATGTTCCTCTTTTCTTTTTACAAAAAATGATGTTGAATTAGATTTAAAAAAACAATATTAATAAAAAATAAGCACAAATCTATTATTCAATTGAAAAATAAACTTTCTGTGAAATTATTGCAGAGTTTTAACATTTTAAGTGTTGGTTCATGGTATTGGTTAAGTAACCGAAACGAGTACAGTAGAACGGTCTTAGCCCCGATACCCATATCGGTATTGGTGCATTCCCAGTAAAATTATATTACTGTTTTATTATATATTTATCATGTTTTTCTTCATTATTTTACTTATCTTTTTATCTCACCATTTAATTTTTACTCTATATTTATAGTTTTTTTTTTTTATTATTCATTTATCTTCCTATTAATATTAGTTCCTGTTTGTTTTACATTTTAACTTCTTTTAATCTCCTTCCAGTGTTTCCTCTGTGTTGGGGCGGGAGTAGGCAATGACTGCTGGGTTGCTCTCCAGGTAGAGCCTGGATGGAGGGGGGGTTTTGTCGCCCTCCCTCCTCTGGGCGCCCTGTGCCGTCACCTCGGCTACTGCTGTTGATCTGCTGCTGCTGGGGCAGATGACTCCTCTGATGATGTTCTGTACCTTACTTAGATCATCTGAAATCAGCCCAATGTTTTTTTATCTGATGTTCTTAATGTGTATGTGTATAGCAGCTGGGTTTGGGGGAAGAGGGTATAATTCTGTTAATTCTTTTACATTTGTGGGGGAAGGATGGGATGGGGGGTTATGTAGGGTCTATTTTCTTTGAATGAGTAAGGCATTTTGAGTTGCAGTCTTGTATGAAAAGCACTTTATAAATAAAGTTTGATTTGATTTTATATATTGGCCTATCAGATATGTGTAAAAAAGTCAATATTGCATATCCCTAGTTTCATTTTATGTCTTGTGTAATTTTTCTGTTTGGCACTGAAGTCTTGCACCTCACTTAGCTCCTAGAAAAAAACCTTCAGGATGAATCCATTATTTCATGTAGTTTAAGCCAAACTCTGATCCTACTTTAGCTCATCGTCTTCACGTTTGAAGGTGTTCTGTGTTCAGAGTTGGAGTTCTGCCTCTCTTAGTTGCTTGACATTATTATTTTAGCCACCTTTGCCTTTTCTGTCACCTACAACTAGTCTCCCAACTATTGCCTCTTGCAGGTGGTATCAATCCAAGCTCAGAAGGCTTGAGCTGTTGCTTTCACAGTGTATTGACTTGTGATTGTTGGTCTATCACACAAAATCCTATTAAAATAAATTGAATTTTGTGGTGCCAATGAGACAAAATGTGAAGAAGTTCCAGAGGTATGAAAGCTTTTGGGTCTTTAAAAACAAATGAGCAGATTTTCTATTTTTGTACACCAGTTACAAGACCATTTTTGACATGAACTATCATATATATTTTGGCAGAGTTAAATTGGCTTCGTTAATCCTGCTGCTGAACCTGCAAAGGAAGAATTGTATTGATATTTCTGATCAGAACATTTTTAAAGACAAAACAGCTTTACACACGAAGCTTGTTGCTGCATAGTTGCTGCCATTTTTCTATTTTTTAATTGCAGCATGAAAGCATTCCGTGATTTTTGGAACCCAGCAGAGGCATGAGTCGCAGTGAGTAGAAATCTCAGCCAATAACATGGCTCATTCCGAATCCAACGATTGGACAATCTGGTTGTCTGACTCAACGGACCAACTCACAGCTGGCTGCTACTACTTCAACTTTAGAACAAACGACCAGATTCCGGAAAAGGAAAAAAAAACATTTGAAGTGATGAAAAACAAAAGACGTGTGTGAACGGCGAGTGGTGTTTTGTGCTCTCTAGTCTTCTGTGGCGATGCATGTTCTCAAATCAGTGGGGTGTGGCCTAGGGATGATAGCTGAAAGGAGGGGTTAGCTGTGTTTATGTTTTAAGATAGCTTGTTTTGCAGATTCAGTGTAGCAGCTTTAAGTTGACCGTTGGTATGAGTGTATGTGTGCAAACTTGCCAGTCCTTTGTGTCTCTCCTAATGCACTTATACATTTTAGTCTGGGTGAAGTCAAATTGAACTGGCCTGCTCCTAGAGCTAAGACACCAAGATAATGTGATTCGAAAAGTACATTTCTCTACATGTAAACAGCATCCCAGGCTAGTTGAGCTATGACTGCTGGGTGCTCCCACTTCCGGAAATGGGAATAATAACCCCTATAGTATGACAACACAGCAGTAACAATCAAACAGTACAGTATCTCTGAAATGAACCCATAACATTTATATTGTAAGAAAATCCACAGTCGTCCAAATGTTATAGCATTTACCTGGATTATTTGTTATACATTGTATAAAGTAGATTGTTTACTCAAAGTCAAAACTGCAACAAAAACTCTGTAATAACTCCTGAAAGGAGCCAAATGGCAGACATTTCCCAAATTCTGTGTGATGAAAAGGTCTGTATAGTTTTTTTACTGTAATAATCTGGACCTTTCATAAAAACTTATTCAGGTCATTATTGAAATATACTGGTGGCTTAGAATTCTGATACCTCATCTATTAGCTTTTAGAGGGAAAATCTTCATTGAAGACACCGCAAAAATGTAATGAACAAAACACATAGCCTTAAGGTGTTAGTCATGCAAAAATAGTCACTGCTGAAAATATAGTAAGTGTGTCTGGGGGGTGGGGAGTATATAACTGTGATTATGCTGTTAATTATTAGGGGAGGATGGGAATGTGATTTATGTGGGGTAATTTTAATTAGGTAAGGACCTTGAGTTGCAATTTTGGCACTTTATAAAGTTGATTGATTGATTGATTTATTTATTGATTGATTGATTGATTGGTTAATTTATTGATTATTACCTTGGTGAGGACTCACTCTTACATCAGATTTTAAGATTTGGCACAGGCAGTATCAGTAAGGAACATCTTTAATCTGGAATGGATGCTTTTTTTTTAAGTTTGGTGGTTCTACATTCTGTCCACTGTTAATGTTGAAAAGGCTTATCTGTGGTTCCATTCTTACATCCGTGCAATCTTACATTGGCCTCAGTAAAAAAATAAATAAATAAATAAATAAATAAATAACTCTCTAAAGTGTCCAAGTAGGATATTAGAGAAAAAGCTTGCAAGCACAAAGACTGTAATTATCTTGTTTGCCAGCAGACCTCTGGGATTTTTAAGGCTTTTCGAGTAACATCTGACCATAGTTATTTCGAAAATAATGAACAAAACAAAACCATGAATTTAAAAATGACGGTTATTGTTTTCGGAATACAACATGTCCAAGAAGGTGACTGCTGAGTTTCTCTACATGCAACACGAGTGATCGTTCCTTGTGAAAAAAATAAAAAATCAGAGCCTTTAACAACACTAAGCGTAAAAGCCTGTGGTACTCTGAAAGTGGAACTAATGTAGATTTCTGCCTGAATGTGTTCATGGCTACTCTCCAAACCACAGTTGAGGGGCAGAACGGAAGGATGGCACATGCTTATTTCCTTTAAGTGAACACGTTTTGTGTAGGATGTCACAGTCAAGAGATGATAAATATATATATATATATATATATTTTTAAAAAACAAAAAAACACAGCCTTACCTTTGAGGTCCAGGTTGCGAGCTCCATTGGAGTGCTGCGTTACGGTGCGTGAGTCAATCTTCAGCGTGTGTACATTGTTGGCATCCCGGGATACCACCACGTTGTGCCAATGATTGTCATTTAGTGGTTTGTCTGAGTTGCCCTTCATTAGTGACGGGCCGTTGCCGAGATCAAAGACATAGTGAACATACCTGTGAGGATAGAAAACTGTAAGTACCACTGTTATCTTGGTTTTTAAGGCGGTGTCTATAACTTACTATATACAAGAAACATCTAAATCACATTAAAAAGAATTAAAAGAAAAAAACAATTGATAGTGAGCTTCGGTTGCTGAGCTGAACTGAAGATCAAATTTATTGACCCAGTTTTTTCATTCAAATAAAGGAAATTTCTGAACCAATAGTAGAACAAAGTGTCATAAATATTAGCTGTACATGGTGGATATTGGAGTTGCTGCTGCAGTTCTAGCATCTTAAACCAGCCTGCCAATTTTTCTCCAACTGCTGACACAACCAAGAATGAGAATCAGCTTAACTGGCCAAGTTTACACACTAATAAAAGGAATTTGGCTTCGTATTCACTTTGCTCTAAATATAGAGAAATGTTAAATATAAATCTATAATTCTGGTCTAAACTTTTCAAACTTTTTTTAAATCGATATACAGATATATACAGCAATATTCTCATAAGCCTGGTTTGTCAGATGAAAAGTATATTTTGAAAATATGTAAGGGGTATTTCTACAGTTCTGTAGTGCTGTGTTAAATTTATTATTACAAGTCCAAAAATCACTTTAATTGTTTAAAGCGATATTCTCATAAGCCTGGTTTGTCAGATGAAAAATATATTTTCAAAATATTTAAGGGGTATTTCTACAGTTCTGTAGTACTGTGCTGAATTTATTTAATTATTACAAGTCAAAAAATCACTTTAATCGTTTAACATAGGCCTAGTTAAATGAATTAGAGGCATATAACAGTAAAAGCTGAATTTTGTTTTTCTCATGACACTGACCCATATCAATATCGAACTGGAACAGACTGGATCGGATTTTGATAATCGATTCTAGCTCTTAAGAATCTGAATATAACTGATTCTTAAAATTACCCAATTCTACAGTTCTGTATTAAAAACATATTTTTATTGGTCAATTTTTTCATTATAATCCTAAATGGCTGTAGCTATAAGTGGAAAATCATAATTATTAAAAGGATTAAGTATGTTAACAGGTTGTGTATTGTTAATAAATATATATGTCTTTCATACAGTATTACTGAAAAGAAGATTTATTTCAGTGACTCAGTTCAATGGAAAAAAATTACTTTCCAATACATTTATCATTTATGGAACATTAGTTTTTATATGTATATATTTTTAAAGCCAACAGTTTTGTATGATTAGAAGGTTTTAAAATACAGTGGAGCCCTACCTATTCATGGTCGAGAATTCACAGATTCACTAATTCATAAATTTTCCTGTCCAATACAGCTCCAAGTTATTCATTTATTATTTAGATTTTAAGGTAAAGCATGTCTAAAATATTGGAAACAAAATGCAGCTTTGGAAACATGTTTGTCAAGTACTGCTGCTATTCCCGGATGGCTGTCGTCCCTAACCCCTGCGAAGACCAGCTCCCCATTGATACTTAAACCAGCTCAACTGGTACTAACCACCAAGATGAGAAAATGTCTGCCACACAATACTAAGTCAGTAATCATTCAGGGAAATCCTCCTCTCTTCCCTATCCTGAAACTCGTCATGCGATTTGCTAATCCGTTTTTTTTCCTCTCAGTAATCGATTCAACAGTTCCACCTATTAAAATGGCCACTGAGTTCATTTGTAAAAATCTTTGAGAAAAATACAAATGTTTGTTCTCCACATAGAAATGTGTTTGCTTTCTTGCTTTCATATACCGTACTGACCTAAATATGTTAAAGCGTCCCTCTATTCTAGCACTTTGTTTGTTCATTTGAATGGAAATAACACACCCTTCTCTGAGTCAAATATGGCTCTCTTTTGTATTTCTGATTGAGATTACTGCTGTGCTTTTATTTTGCTTCTTTTTTTTTTCCTTGTTGTTGTTTTCTCACCTTCATCTTAGTTCTTCGGTGCTGCATATTGTCTTTGTGGCAGCTTAACAGCTTTTGTGCGCAACAATGCTGACAACAGACCACAAGAGACAGAAAGAGACAAAGGGAAACATGCCTTTCTTTGATAGTCTAATTAAAGAGCCGCTTTTATGACTGTATAATTCACAAACGTAACCTATTTAACTCAATGTCAGTCTTTTTAGGGCCTCCAACAAATGTTGCCCATCAAAGACATCATTTTACCACAAACCTTTGCTTGATTCAGTGTTCATCTCGGGTAGTTTGCTGGAAGATTAGCATCACTCTGAGTAAATTAAGTCGAGTACCAAGAAGACTTAAAGGAAAACTTCCGGATGGGTTGCAGCTTCAGTTAGGCAGAAAAGACTATCACATCCTTTTCGATTTAAGTCTATTCCATCCAACCAGCTGGGTCTCCAAGCAGCAGAGTCTAGGTCTTCAATCAGTGCTGTGTTTCTCCCAAAAGAGAAAAACCGCTGTGTACCAGCACCCAAAAATCCCGGTTTGATACATCTTTAGAGTTTTAAACTGACAGTTTGGTTCGTTTTGTGATAAACTTTAATCAAGAAAATGTCAGTGGAAGTGTCATTACGCTGTATGATGTTTTTATGTATTTCTTATCATAACATCACCCTACCCAGCAACTACGGGATGGAAATTAGTATTTGAGCTACAACCTGGTACAATGCATCGCTCCCCTGGAGGTTAATGATTATTGTACACTGTCCCTGTTTTTCTTTCTAAATAGAAATAAATAAATAAATTAATTAATATGAATGCACAGTATTTTTCTTGTTTTTTCTGTTGTTGTTTTTTTTTTACTTTGATCTGGATTAAACAGTGACAAATTTCCTCTGAATGGCTTTCAATTGATTGAATTATTTTGATTTTGTTGTTTTATAAGTTAAAAATGTTGAAAGCCAGAGCTGAAGATTTGATTTGATTTTTAAATATTAATAAAATAGTACAAGCAGATATAGCCAGAGTAAAAAAAATAAAAATAAAAAAAGAATAAAAAATCCAACATCATGAAAACAGTCAATAGCTACGTTTTCATTCGGTTTGTTTTATACTGCAGCTGCATGAGAAATCATTAATGTTCCCAAATAGCAGAGTTGAGTGATAGCTAGAATGATATAGCCAGCTGTTTCCTTTTGGTGTCATTTTTTACAGTTCATAACTAAAGAAAACAGAAAAGTTGCGCTGAATAATAATAATCAGAATAATACATGCACTGTTACACCTCTGGTACTTTGAAAAAGGAAACCTCTGCATAGACAAAACATTGTCTAAAGATATTGCACAAAAAATGTTGCCACTAATCCTATTTCTAACACTAAACTCAGTAAACTGACACAAAATACAGAATCAGTGATGTTTTAACCACAGAAGAATTATCATCTTTTTCATTGTTTATCACTTCTCTAATTAAAGTGTGCCGAATAAATATCAGAACAAAAGAAGAGTTTAAGTGTTTAATTAACTGCTCTTAACTTCAAATGATTAGTTGCATTATACTCTTAAAAAATATCAATACCCCTTGAACTCTTTTCAAATTTATTCATGCTTCAACAAATAACTCTAATAAAATTTGTCAGAATTTTAATGTGATAGGCCAACACAAAAATGCATAATCGTGAAGTGGAAGGAATATGATTTGCAGTTTGAACATGTTGGCACAGCTAAAGACATAAATGTTTGGCTGCATTTGTTCTTAGAAATACAGGCTATTTTAAGTGTCTTTGAACATGTGATTTCAAGTTTGGGCAAATATTCTCAATTCAATTCAACTCTGGAGTTAGCCTGGTTGACTCCCATTAGCTCCGTCCATCGTCCAATCAAGTTTGCTAAATAAAGTCAGCCTACCCACATGATGCTATCTCCACCACCATGTTTCCTCACGAGGAGAGCTTGTTCAGGGTGAATATCATATTATGCCATGCTACTTTACCGCTGCATTATGCATGGAGGTTGTTCTCTTCAATTACTGTCTCATTAGATCAGAGCACCTTCTTTCATAAATTCGCTTTGTGGTTTATGATTTGTGGACAGCTGCAAATGCAGGTTCTTAGCAAGATCTTCTATCAGTGACTTTCTTTTTGCCACTCTTCCATTAATAAAAGTTTCGTAGATGGCTTATAGTTGTCCTCACCTGTGGATTCCCCCACAGCTTCTCTGGTTACCATAAACCTCTAAGTCACTTCTCTGATAAATGACTAAGTTCTATGGGTTTGTATTTACAGTATTTCACGCTATTTCCATTTTTACATAAATGGTTTAAAACTGAATGCTGGTTTCCCTGGTTTTCATGATTTGTGAAAAAAAAGCCTTCACACTACAGCTGTATTTGTACTGGAATTAAATTACACATACAGCAGGGGTTAGTTTACTATTTAAATTCTGAAGGCAATTTGTGACACTGAATTTTATTTAGGGGTATCAGAGTAAAGGAAATTCAATACATAGCTCACCATTTTCTGCTTTGTTTTAAAAAAATATAGGAGTAAACTTTTTTTTTTTTTTGTGCATCATTGTTTTACAATGATGCACTATTTTTGGTTGAGTACTATTCCGGTAGCCCATATGTACAACAATAAGCAAACCTAACCCAGAATGCAGTTGTGTTTGAGGTGGTAATTTAAGAAAAAAATACAAATATATATACTGTAAATGAGATAGTTTTTTTAAAAGCAAAAAAAAAAAAATCTTACCAGTGGAAAGACCTTGGTGGTTAATGAAACTTAAATATGTACTGTATATTCTGGAAGTGAGCCAAACAGAAACTCACCCTTTCACCAGTTCCACAACTATAAAGTCATTTCCATCTCCGGAGTTGAAGAGCATGATGCCATCCGGCGTGGTGGTTTTAAACTGGAAGAACAGGTGCATGGAGGCGTAAGCCTGTAAAGTGGCTAATGCCAGGTAGCTGTCTTTTGTCCGAAATGTCACAGGATCGGCGATGATGTGGCGCATGCCAAAGCGGGCGTTCAGCTCGCAGTAGGAGATGTCCCCGTTTTTGCATTGGTCTAGATACGGCACATTGTTGAAGGTCAGGCCCTGTAGATGGCCAATGAAGTTCGAGGGCACCACGGAAATGAAGCGGCGCTCCGTCATGATGCCGGTCTCGATGTTGTGGAACTCAAGGCGTGTGTGGGCACCAGTCATCTGACCTAGAAACCAAAATCCAAACTAAAATCAGCTTTCAGAAAATCAGATTTAAAGTGTAGGCTGAATGCATATTCCAGATTTCTTCTGGGTTTCTTTTTTTATTGTTTTGTCAAACTTACATATTTTACACTAGTTTTGATGTAAGACAAAAGTTACCTGAGTAAATACCAAACTTTAGTTTTAAAATAATTAAGTTTGAAAAGACATTGAAACCGACCAAGTACCGTCAGTATATCCAAAAGTAATCCTCCTCTTGTTATAACATGAATTACTAAGTAGAAACTTTCTGTAGAGTTGAATTCAGTTTCACCAGCCATGGCGTCTAATTGCTGCCAGTCTTGTCAACTGTAGATTTATGTCCTTGTCCGCATTGCATGTTTTGATTCAGAGAAGTTCCTAACTGAGGGTGTGTTTGTTCCTCCGCATAATCGGAGTGGGGTTGGCAAAACTGACTTTCTGAGTGAGCTTAAGCACACCAGCAAGTCCACCTCATAATAGCTTGAAAAATTAATGGTATTAGAATGGCTTAGTCAACGTTTGGACCAAAATATGATGGTTATTCTGTGACTTGACCTTAAACATTCACATGAGTATAAATATGAGCATAAACAATTCTTGCCAATAACATTTTGCCTTTTCATTATAATTGATTCAACGCTTGATGTCGTTGACAGCACAGCTTTTGGGATAGGCTAACTTTTTAAACTTTTAAATTTTTTAAAACTGTCTTTTTGATTTACTCAGATGTTATTTGTTTGATGATATGAAATATTTTAAGTGTGACAATATGGAAAAAAAAATCTAAGAAAATATAACTTTTGATTTATCAAAAAATGCTCTTCGTATGGATTTTTAAAGCCAAGTGCGACAGTAAAAAGGCTTTCAGAATTAACTTTTGTGTGGAGACTGCTTCATAAAGCCAATATAACCCATTGAAAAGTGGCTAATTAATTAAAGCACTGTGCTTTATTTGTAAGTGTTGATCTCCTACTGACCAAATTAATAAAATAACGATAAATACTTTTGTCTAATTATTTTAGAGTTAATTGCCTTTAGGAAATCCTGAATTGATTATGCTAGCTTTGTTTTCTGTTTTCTCATTCTGTGAAACATAATGTAGGAAATCTCTCATTGTGTCTCTGTATTCCACAGATTTTATCATGTTTATCAAGGATTTATGCAGTAATTAAAGCTCAGCAAGATTTATTTTAGTACTGACCTCCCTGATAGAGCCTGCTCAGTGCCTGGACGGACCTCCAGGGGCCATTCCCTCTATCTGAAACATTCCCAGGGTCACAGGGTCACTTCTTGCTTCTGGCCCCAGCATGCCCACTTGTTTTCCTTCATCCAGCTTGCACCTTATTCTCACCTAGCCCCCCCATTCTGTCACCTGGGGCCACAACACCTAGACTCAGTAGAAAATACTCCTTTTTTCTCTCTTTACAGCAGATTACTTGTAAAGTAGATCCGTTAAAAAAATCCTTACAATCTTTTTATTCCTTCTGAAGTCCATAGGTTAGATTTTTGATTAGGTTGCATTTAAATTGTCAGCTATCATTGAATAGTTTTTCAAATGTTGGCAAGGCTCAGACATTTAGTAAACCCCACATTTTAGTTGTGCTATTAATACTCGTACATTTTTATTTTTACAACAGCGCAACAGGACATCAGCGTCCCGAACTCAACCCACCTTCCACTGTGACGTTATCCACAGACAGCTGCAGGCTCTTGCCTCTTCGCACCACCTTCACCGTGTGCCACTCGTTGTCATTCAGCTTCTGCCCCGCGAACAGTGTCTCGGGTCCTTTGCCTGTGGGTGGAGAATTTCGAATCACAAACAACCAGTGGAACTGATGTGAACCCTAACCCACACGCTCCTCCGCACACACACACAAACACATACACACACACAAATACAGGTGCGCACGCAGAGTTCTCGCAAGGTATGTAGGTGGTGTAAAGAAAACCTTCAAGTTTGCAGCAAATTCCCATCCACCATCTCACATCCTATGAGTTGATTTTGATCCGATATGGAAAACTGTAACATTAAATGACATTTTCACTTTGAGAATCTGGAAGGATAGATCAGAGGAACAAATAAGGGTAATGGGCAATACTTTGTTTCATGAAAAATGTTTTGCATTGTTAGTCTCAGTTTAGGGTGCTCATTGGAAATAAAACAGATTAAAGGGGAAGTTTGGCTTTTTTCAACCTGGACCTTATTTACAGCATGCATAACTTTCGCCTACTCACCCAGCCAAGTTTGGAGCCACTTGAAGTCCTTCGGGAGAAGTTTATATCAGCTTAAATCCATATAATGGGAGTTAATGGGGGCATGGCAAGTGCAACCTCTAAATAAGGCATTAGATGCCACAAAACTCCTTCATTTAACAAATGTTTTGTTATTAATCGCAAACTCACACTTCAACTGCTTTGGTAGACGGTAGCAGCATAATTGAGATCGTATTTTGTTGTAAGTTGGAACAGTCGTAAGCTGGAATGATTTGAAACAATGGCTGTAAATACCCTGGGATAGCCCTAGCGATTTATCACAAAACATTGACGAAATGAAGAAGTTTTGTGGCAAATAATGCCTTATTTAGGAGCGGCATTTCCCGTGCCCCCACAACTTCCATTTAATGAATATAAGCTGAATGCAACTGGATAGAAACTTCTTTGAAAGGACTCCAAGTGACTCCAACCTTGTCTGGGTGAGTGGGCAAACATAAATCATGCTAGAAATAAGGTCCAGGTTGAAAAACAAACTTTCCCTTTAAAAAGGGATAAAATGAGCGTACACACTGGCAAAGGGACTGCCAAAGAGTCCAACAGCCCTAAGCCTGCCAAAAAAGAAAATGGAGAGCGTTCTCGATGTGCCTCATAAAGTGGAGTTGAAGGGCACGATAAAAATATTTCAAGGCTCAATCCTCAAACGGTTCCTCTCACTAATTCTCCCTTTCCTCCTCTGTACGTCAAAAACCACTCTCCTCGGGTCTCTAACGTATCAATGCAACCAGTGGAGAACACCATTCAATGCTGCGGCAGATGGTGAGACAGAAATGCTTATTAGAGAAATATTTGTATTAGCAGGGAACAGGCTATTTATGTACCGCGAACAACAAAGCTCGATTACATCAGCGACAGAGTGACAGTGCCAGGGAACGACGGATTTTAATTAAAACAACAGTCATGGATCCATTCTGCAGCACCGAATGAGAAGCTAATGTGATTTCCCACCAAAGGCCGAGGCGGCAGCTGGCAAATGCTTCAGCTGGAGTTTAAAGATTTAAGGAAGGCATTAAAAGGGAAGTATAGAAAATGGCACTGAAAAGGGGGAGGGAAAAAAATCAGTCAACACATGGCTTTAGAAGCTGGAGGCCAAAAATTAGTGAATGTGCAGAGTGTCATAGTGTTGAGGTGATGAAGGTAATTACTAATGAAAGAAAAGCAGAGGCATTTCATAAAAAGCAATACACTAAACAGAAACTTCCACCTCAATGGCTACAGGGCACACTAAAATAGTATAGTGCTAGAGGAAACCAGTCACTTCCATTAAGCTTCTGTCTGTTTTACCCACAGTTGGTTGGGAAGCGGTGTGACAGCCTTGTTTGTCTTGTAAATAAAGACGTAAAGTTATAAGATTCTGGCTTTCTTAACTGTAATGATTGGTTGTTATGGATGAAATATTTGTGACCACAATCCATTACTAGGGTCTGTGGCTGTTTTCTGCTTGGTTAGCTGGCCAGAGCCTGAGAGTATTATAGTCGCTGCTCGAGTGGATGATATAGTACAGACTGGCGAAATATGATTATCCCCTTCCCACTTGTATGTGAAGGTATTAAGTGTATGGAGTGTAGGATCTCCTGTCAATTGATAGCCCAGATGGACAAGAATATCTCCAGGCTATTGGAGAATTGTTTTCCCATTAAGTATTGTTACTTTTTTATTGTATCCTTTTTTTTTTATTACCTTTTTTTTCTTCAGCCACATTAAATCAAAAAGAAAGGTGTTTATCATATCTTGCATGAAGTGAACATGTAGGGAAACAAAGCGTTTTACTGCTATAAAAGTATGGAGTGGATGAAAGTTACCAGGAGACAGGTTAAAGTTGATAAAAAGACAAAAGAAGTTGAAAACAATATTTTTGACAATTGGAAACTATACTTTGAGCGGCTACATAATACGAAACTTTGCTGCGGCTAAAAATGGCGCATAAGCCTGGATATATGGCCAGACCTACCCCATAATCAAGCCCAACAATTGAACGCCGTTTTTTTTTTGTTTTTTTTAACACAGTCATGAATATTAATGAGCTGGATGCCGATTGGCCAGTTTACCCCAATTAGTCTGTTGGGTGCCTAAGTCTCGCCTATCCACTTTATTGGTGCCCTACTATCAAGAATAAATAAATAATGTGATAAAAGTTTTCTAATCCTATTTGAAATGTTCTACAGATTTTGCAAATGGTTGTGAATTTTAAAGACACATTTCAGGCAGAGAACGTGCTCATTTTCAACACTGGCAAAACTTACTTTTGTGTGAAAACACATAGTGGACTACAACTGAATGGCTGTCAGTTTATAGAGCTTTGTATTCTTCTGAAAGAGGAAGTCACATAAAACATGGATAAAAACACTATGAATCTGGCCATGTGGAAAGGGAGAAAAATAGTTGGCAGAGTGAAAGCCAGCGGGTGGGATAAGCTCCTCAAGGTCTCGATGAGTATATCAACAGCTAGCTAGTGTTAGCTAACATCATATCATATATGCGGCTTCTGATCTGCATGAATTTTTACAAGCAAATAAATTGCAAATGACATGACAAACTCGAAACGGACATTTTTAGTTATCATTTAAATCAATGTACAGCATATGTGTGATAGAGGGCATAAGGCAAAGCAGGCCAGAACAATAACTTTTATCACTGCATTGACTTACATTCCTTTTTTTTTTTTTTTTGAGTCAGGGAACCCATGGGCCAACCGGATGGGGGGGAGATTTCCCATGACAGTAGAGTAGATAGTTCTATAACCAATAGTTAGATACTGCTGACATTGAAGTGGGCGGGAACATGTTATTTCAAGGTTGTATGTCTACACCTTCTGATGCGTTATCAGAGCTTTGCCCAAACTGGCCTATATTCTCTGTGGCAATTACAAAATTATGAATTTGCATAGGAAAGGAGTCTGGAGACAGCACAGACATTTTGGTATGGTACATATGACTCCCCAAACTGCCTGAAGTAAAAAACAACAAGGTAAATGTGGTTTTGAATTCTGGGACCCCTTTAAAAATATTTAAAAAGGTGCAACAAAGCTTTTGAAAAGCTCAGTGTAGGACACATCCATTGTGATGGCTATCCTTAAAAATGAATTTAAAATATTTAGGCAGTAAGATACAGAAAAGCGAGGTTCTTTGCTGTGCAAATCCTCCGTCTGCAACAGAGTGTGAGATAGATGCTTACTTTATGGACTTAAAAACCATGATTTCCTGCATTAAAACTATAAATGATAATTCCGTCACAACTACTGACATTTATAATGCATACAGGGTCATTACGGACTCCAAAGGAAAGCCATAAATGCAACATAGTTTAAAGCAACATCACTGATGTGAACTTAAAGAGTTTTAATGCTGCAACAATAGGAGAGGTGACCAGTAACCTCCTGCAATTTCCTGTTGAGACTGCAAGCCATTGTCCGACCATTTACTTGTATTTATTTCACAGTGTTTACACTGAGACTGTAACATAATCACTTCAAATGTCACAGGTATTTCATAAATAACCCTGAGAGAAGCAGGAAGAAATGGGACAAGAGAAGGCTCCTGTTGAGATCCCAATGCAGCGTCTGACCATAAAATTTACATCTACATTTACACTTCAAGACTGTGTGACATAATCATTCTAACATTGACCAAATATTCTATTAACACAACCTAGACAAGTGTCTGAAAGGAGTATAGCTCAAACCCAAACGTCAGCCTGAGAGTGTGGTATCTTTAGAATCTGCTAATGATCATAGCGGGGACGGTGGCTCGGGTAGTTGGAGTTCGTCCGGTAATTGGTTGGTTCGAAAGCCTGTCGTCAGGGGGCCAAATGGCGCCAATTGAAAGGTGGTCCCGTCGTCTGCCCCAGGTTAGCTGTGGGTAAAATGAAGCTTACCACCATCCGTGTGTGAATGGGTGAATGACAGAATGCACTGTGAAACGCTATGTGGTCCTTTGGACTAGTTAAAACGCAACACGTATAAGCCATTTACCATGATCCACTGTGTTGTGTTTTGATTTCATGTATAATAAGCTTGAAATGTTACCATGGCAGTGGGTAAATATTATCCCAATAGGTTGCTGTGATCAGTCATGCCCACTTCCAGCTAATAAGCAAAAGTCAAAAACTCGAGGACAAACCTGATTAACATACTTGTATCAAAAAGCTTTCTTTCACATCATCGCCTAACATATGCAGCCGGCACGTCTGTTCATGTCAAAGTCCGAGGGTAGTAGAAGGCCTTTCTTTTGCTGCATTAAACACTGTGCTGTTATGCTGCTGCGGCTTCTCTTTGTTTTGTCACATTTCTCATTTGCTTGAGTTTTGTGTTCCACCTTTTTCAGGGACATTTTCTGTGATTTGGCAGTGAGTGGCAGGATTTCTGTTTAATTTTAGCTTATTTATTTATTTAGAGTTGGAAAAAAAATTGCCATTTGCTTCCGAGCAATTTAGTAAATGTATGTCACTCATACATTTAGTTTAATGTATGTGTGACATGTCATATACTATCAAATATGAAAAATAAGCATTTACATCCTTTGAACACAATAGCATGAATTTGTGTTTGGGCAAAATTCAAAATTAAATCAAATCAAATAGTTTTATTTCATCCTCTCTTGCTGGCAAAAATTCAGTATGCATATCATTTTTCGTCCCTACTTCCCGCGGCCTTGACTATTACTTTATTACTTTAAACTAGACATATGAAAGCTTTAAATAGATCTTGTTTATTTACAATTTCTTAAAGTTAAAGGTAATAGAAAATGTGCACTACAAAGTAACTCCAACTGATTCATACTTTAATTTTTACTTTTAACCTGGAAAGCTTAGCACTCATGTTCTCTGAAATAGTCATGCGTCAAGTCAAGATCTTTCCTCATGAAAGTAATGTCAACATGATTGAGCTTTTATAAATATTTGTACACAGGCTTAAATTTAAACCATTAATGAAATCAGTCATCAGTGGATTCCTTCAAACCCTATATTGACAAAAGCAGCAGGCGTTTTATCTCTGCCAGTGAAGTGAAGTGAAGCTTTAAATCACTGCACAGGTAGCCCTGCAAGCCAGTAAACCAAAGATGTGCCACTCATGGTTCAACGAGCTACTAACCCTTCAAAACAGCTAAGGGCATAGAGAATTATTCATTGCATATAACAGTGCAGGTCCGCATTGTCTTCTAACAAAGGAGCTGGCAGTTATTAAATACAATTAATTCTCATCATGCCAGTTACATCCTCTCATTTTGTTACAGGCATCAGCAGGGCAAATAACTATAGTCAGCTTGACAGAAGCTTCAAATCTCCTAATCTGCTCTTCAGTTTTATGTCATTCGCTTCCATTTTGCCCCCCCACCCCCACCCTACACGTACACACCCCGAAAATATGCTAAATGAGACCTGAAGAGACATTTACATCTCTTTACTAGTGTGCAAACAGATTGTCGTTTATTTTGATGGAGTGTGTCAGCACACCATAAGTGTGAGGTGTAATCTTTGCAGGTACTTGCATAATTATGCACTTCCATCCATCATTGGCTGCTGTGCTTTCTTTGTAAACAACTTGATAAATGCGACTGGATCAATGGAGCACGAGCCCTCAGCCAATGGCTCCAGGTCGGTGCCATTAGTCTCTATTCAGGTTGTGGGGTTGTCTCCGCAGCAGGGAGTGCTTGAGCACAGTTGCTCAGTTATTTATTTTTTTTTTTTTTATCTAATTAAAACAACTTGAGAGTGGGAAGCTGATCATCAGTCTGCTGTGGGCTAATGATGACAAAATTTCTAACAAATCAAGAAAGGAAAGCAGAACATGATCTCTTATCTCTCTTTGAGGAAATTGCAAAATCCAGAAATTTCACGTTCTGGTGGGGGGAATACCAAAGTGTTTCCCAGGCAGACAATAAAAAGCTGTAATTTGCAACTGAAGAGTTTGCATCAGTATGTCATGGGCCCTGTTGTAGTAAAGTAACCATCTCTCGAGCCCAAGTCATACTTGAGTCCTCCCTGTTTGAAACAAAGTGTAAGTCTAGGTTATATAGGATTAGTCCAAGTCAAGTCACTAGGTCCTACAGGCCAAGTCTGAGTCCAATTCCAAAAAAGAATCTTCCAGTCCAAGTTAAGTCATTATCACTTGGGAGCAAGCAAAAAAGAATAAAATACATGGTTTACTTTATGGACAATATAGCCTCAAATTATTTTCATAGTCACATGGCTATGTGTGTTACTCAATAGTCTCCAAAGGTCAACAAAAACAACATAAAAAGTCGCTTGATGTGTAACTAGTTGCTATTTTGAAAAATAGTTGCTAGAGGGGTCTAAAAATTTGCTAAATATATTGACAAAATTGCTACGTTGGGAGCACTGTTCCTTTCTCGTTACAGACGGGTTGAGGTTGAGGTTGGGGTGAAGTCACATGACTTCATACAGTCATGTGACTTCACCCCATCCAGTACTATAGTCAGCATGTTAAAGGGATCTGACAATCGCTAAGCTCAAAAACATCTTTTTATTTTTAAAAATATAAAGTATACCAACATAGGCAAAATGATGTCGGTAACAGTTATAAATGTTGATATCAGTAAATATTTTGGTATAGCACCCAGCCCTAATCAAGAGTAAGAATATAGCAATGCCTGTAATGAGTGTAAGTAATATTTTGATTCACTGTATATTCCTTCAAGCAAGTTCCAGGTCCGGACTAGGATCTACTCACAATGAGACCAAATACTAGAATCCTGTTTAGATAACACCTCTCCTGATTCCTTTCAGTGAAAGGGAGGACCAATTCTACACTGAGAACCTCCCAAACCACGTCCATTATAGACTTGATAACGGATAATGTACTCTCCTTGTTTTTTGCGCACATTCAAGCTAATCATCTCTAGATCTACCCAAGCACTCTTATGCAGTTGTGAAACTCTGGGTTGGACTGTTATATCTGGGTTAGTCAAGCAAATGTAGTTAGAAAAGATCAGTTGGGGTTGGGGAAAGAGTAGGGTGCACTTTGCAAGTTAGTGTCAATGTTTTCTACAAGCACCTGAACATGGTTTTAGTGGCCTATGTGATAACAAAATATGCTAAATGCCCAATAACAACAAAAAGTGGAGAGAAGTGTCATTTGGAGGAATGCCCTGGATATGGATGTGTCTCATAACACCGGCAGCTTAAGCTTTGAGTTCTATCATATCAAATCCCACTAAACAACATTCATATTACCTTTTTACAAGGTTGGAAAGAATCTGCCATGCCTAAGTGTCACAATAATGATTACCAATTCAAGTTATATGATTTGAGTTGTTCGGGAGAGCGCAGTGTCAAAACTTGGCTCTACTGTCAAATTAAGGGTTGAGAAAAAAGCAGAGCTAGAGAATCCATATGGTGGAGGTAAAGCAAAAAAAAAATATGTTATATATAATACAATGGACCTCTGGAATTTGTGAGGGTAAATGGCCATAGCCTGTGAATGTAAAATCCATGAATACTTGAAACCCCCTCTAGAAATACTTAGAGCTGCCTGTTTTAATAGTTCATACTTTGATTTGATCTTAATATACACTAATACGCACTGTTGAAACCAACATGGAACTAAGCAGGAGCTAATCTAAACAGTTTTTCTTTACTCTGCTGTAGCCAATCAGGACCAAGTACAATACATGCTGGTCCTGTATTGATTGCATCGCAAATGGCAGCAAATTGCGTGTCAGCCACTAGGGATGCAACAATACCAGTTTTTTTCAAACTGATATTTGCATCTGAGTACCTGCCGATACTGAGTACCAATGCTGATATTCCTAGCACATTAATAAAGTGCAATAAATTGGTAGGCAGGTTTTATTTTTACTTCTCTGCTTGCTACATCAAATGGTGGTGAAATTAGATAAAAAGTATAATGTTCATAATAAAAGTCAACAAAACTAACATTTCAAGTGAAAAATAAAATTTTTCTGTAAAATTATAGAATGATTGCCACATTTTAAAGCTTAAATAAACCCCCAAACAACTTTTTTTTGCTTATAAACTGTATAAATGGCTCTTTGCCAATGTAATCTTTCAGTTTCAGGGCATTTGTTTTATATGTTCGTGTAAACTTGTAAATTCTAAATTTTTGAGTGAGGAGTTGTCGTCATGGTACAGAGCCCCTCCCCTCGATCCTCAGTCTCCGCCATCTTGGTTTCCTTCCAGCGGCAAACTGTGTGTTTTTTAACTCAGTAGTAGAGGAGGATCTCGCAATTCTGCACTGTGTTAACATGCCTGGAACTCACTGCTGCGTTAAAAACTGCTCTAGTACCACACATTTAACTACCCTAGCCGACCCAGAACCGGTGATCTTCCCCCAACACAAAATCCTGGTGCCATTGAATCTATGCCTGGTACAGTATGTGTCGTTGGGCTAAAATCAAATTACAACTAAATACCTAAACATACGCTACAAAGCATTAGCCTACATCAAAAATTGTTGGAAACGTTTGTGTACATTGAACATCTCATCACAATCTAGTGTTTACAAAGCAGTCGCAGTAAATTACTTTGTCATTTTGATCAAGAAGTGTCTGCTAATGCAATGTACACATTATAACGCATGTCAAAAAAATTTACTTTTGCCAGTACCATGCTGTTTTCACCACCTGGAAACTTGTAGATGGCCAAGTCCTGCACCCAGGCACAGCAGAAAGCCTCGTAGCTTTCCAAAGATTTGTGGCTTTTAAACTCCTGTATCGTGTAATAACTCACACCAAAAACAATATAATTTACTATATCTATATACGTGCACGGAAGCAAATGGTTTAGGTCTCTGTGCCATTCCGCAGCAGGGAGCTCGTATGGGTCCAAATGTTTAATGTCTGAAAGCTTCTCGAAATACCGCTGTTTTGCCGTAGGTATAAGATTGTCGCTGTAAGGTCCATTTTCTTTTGCCATGACCTCCTCCATTGCTCTACTTTCTTACTTTACGTCTAATAGCAAATCTGTCCCGCCGAAATAATAAACTCGCAAAAATTAAAGAGCTCCGGAATGTTAGTCGCGTCAAAACTGTAAATTTCTAAAGGCGTTGCCCTGGCAACTGATAGCGCCTCCTTACATTATGGCTGACGAACTCAGACCCCGCCCAAATAGGCACGTGACTCCTCACTCTCAATATGTTTTAAACACACCAGGAATAAGGAAACAAAAGTTAATGTAGTTCACTCCGAAGGTACTAGAGCCTAGTGCTAGCATCGATGCTAGCACTAGGCTCTCTGTGCTTGTTTGCTATATATGCTACCAGCTTCAGGCAGTGCTGACTACAGCTGAGCCAACAGCTCGCAATGATACGTGGTTTGGCCGCTGCGCTCCATAAAACCTCTCTTTACCTATGGTGAATGGCGGCGAAGGGACCTAATTTCTCCCCTTACCGTAGGTAAATAGAGGCTATACGGAGCTCGGCGGCCACATGCCATAGTTCAGACGTGACTATTTTCCAGACCACACCCCAGCGTCCCCCCCTTGTGCTCATACTCCATACTTGGCCATGCCCCTCCATGTCTCCTGGTCCTGCCCACTTAGGTATAGTTTTTCAAATGTATCCTGGGGGCGGGATGATGCTTTTTCATGGGGTTCATTTACTCTTTAAGTATCTGTTAATCGTATCGGTTAACTTTAACAAATACGGTTAACATTAGAACGGTATTGGCCCAATACCAATCAGTATCCCTAGTAACTACTATTGCGTCTATAGGTATATAAGCCATCTAAGAGGTTTATTTTTTTTATATATTTTAAAAATGCTCTACAAAAGAAATCACCGAACAGGTGTTTTTTTCTGCACATAACTTGGAGTTATAGAATAGTTCATAGTTGCATAGTTCATAGAATAATACATAAATCTGTGAATTTGTGAAGTCCCCTTTAACAGATGATTTGCTCAAGCCATACCCTGATTAACAAAACCAACTGGTGCAGTAGCAATAATGCAAACACATATATTAAGGATCTATGGTGATGAATAACGAATCACAGCCAGGTAATGAGTACTACTACTGTTTTCCAACAGATGCATATATAACGTTACAGACGCATTTCCCCTGTCCCACTAAGAGTCTCATTCCCTGCGAATATGTTCCACACAGCTGGTCCTGGGCAGATGACAAAATCAAAATGCAACCGCAGTAGCATAACTTATAGGGTAGTATTCTAGGAAAAATATGTAATTCTATGTGGATAGGTATCATAAACTCACCATCCACCCTCCAAATTTGAGAAATTTCTGCTCATGTTTTCTACTTTTTACATTGTCCTTGTGAAAGGGATCACTGTTATCATTTAATATCGGTTGATACTAAACTCTACATAGCAACTAACCCCCAAATGTACTCTTTTTTGCTGATATACTGTACAAACGAGTGTCAAATAGTGCTGTCTGGTTGTCTGGACATTATTTTTGGTATTTCAGTAAAAATATAATTTTTTAAAACTAAAAACCATAACTGGAGTGTTGTTTTTTTCATTTTTGACCGAATGGAAATCTGCATGTGTCTTTTACTGCTCCCATGTTTGGTTTCCTGTCGGGCCTTATCTGAACTGCTGAGCTTGGTGTTTTTTGAAACCATACTGCATAAATGCAATACCAGTCGTTTCGATTTAGGAGACACAATTTTCCTTAAACTTGTCTGAATAGCGCCAGATGGAAACTAACACAGTGACTTTAACGGCAACTATTAGCTGCCTATCATGCGCCACGGATCAAGTGGAAAATTGGATTTATAGAGCTCCTACATATTCACTTTTCAAGTAACATACACTGTATAATCATGTTTTTGAAACATTGACATCTTTCAGTCGTTCCTCTAAACTGGGTCCAAAATAGAGTAAAAGGTATAATTTACAATAATCAACCCCATCCTCACCTTATGTGATCACCACAGATCAAATAAGAAAATATCACAAAAGTAAGTTAAAGTGGTATGGATTATGAAATTTATGTGTGATCAGTCTGTATTTGCCACAGGTCAGTGAGAAATAGATATTTTATCAATATTGCCTAATACTATTTTATCTGTAGCTAACCAATGAGTTTTGTAAATCAGGTTATTAAAAATGTGTCCTTGATTTTTGTGGCTTTCAACTGTAAAGGACCAGAAGCTGGTGGGTGTTTCTCAGGTTTACTGTCAGTTATGCACTGAAACCACATGGTTTTCTTGCTTCCTACACTAGTGGGAGGTGTGTGCGTCTGTGTGCGTGAGTAAGAGCATGCTCTTCTGTTTCACCTTGCAGAGGAGAGAAATCCAAGCTGTGCGGAACAAATAGAGCTCCCACACACAAACATACGGCCTTGTGTGTTCTCACTGTTCGAGTACCGGTCGACAATACTAATAACGCCACAGTGGGGGTCCGGGTGTGTGTCGCTTTTTGCTCGCGTATCTGCGAGAACTATGAAATACTTCAGTTTGAATTTGAATTTAGGTCTGAGGTTATATCACTAATGGTGGTGAGCGGACAGAAAATGAGTGTAATAGCAGGACATATTGTGTTTGTGCCAAGATACGATGCAACGTCAGCACTACTGACTTCCTGGCTAAGCAACAAGGATGGCGACACAGCTTAAAACATGTGTTGATTGTATGTGTGTGGGGTTTTGATCAACATGAAGAGGGGTATGGAAATTATAAGTGAAAGTGAGAAGTTGTTCTACCTGCATCTTTATGAGTCAAACATTGAGATGAGTGGTTTTATTGCTAGGTTTTTGCATTTTTATGTTGCACTGAGGATGCTGGTGTGTATGCCGCATGGGTGTGTATTGCAGTTTTTATGCCAACCCCTTGCTCCCTGTGTCCTCTGCCATCTGTTCTCCTGGCATGGCTCCTCCGTGTCGCTTACGAAGCAATGACACACATTTATACATATCCATCATTAATCCAACGCACACTTTCAGTTTTTTCTCTTTGTTTGACTCTAGCAGTCATTTTTACTTTTTTTCAGATTCTACTTACTCTTAAATGGCATGGCTGTGTTGTGAAACAAAAAGTATTCAACCAGATCCTGACAATGAGTCTTGTCCCAGGTATGTCTGCAGGTCTTCTAAATCTACTTCATTAGGTAATGATTGTTCTTATCACTTTTAGAGGGCACAAATTAATACATGCTATAATTACAGTACATCATGGTGCTGGTCTTAAAGGAAACTCTGACGTGCTCTGGATTTACAGCTGCTATTAATTCAGAATAAAACAACAATTGCAAAAAAGCAGGGCAGCAATTTGATGATACAGGGAAGTAGGCATAGACTGTTAAAAAGAATAGACAACGCCTCCTCACTCCTCCCTGTTTACCAGAATGACACACGTTCAAGGGGGAATTCATGGAGGATTTACTGACTCCTCCTCCCCAGCTCTGACGAAGCATGTTCTTAAAAAGGGGATAGGGGCATGATTTTCACTGTAGACTCTGCCCTCGCGGGGCGTGTAGTTCTGTCGTAATTACGCCCATTCTGCTCCCGCGTCTTTAGCTCTGATGCTAAACTGGGCTAAGTAGGCTAAAGGCCAATAGCCCCATGCCTGACTGCTGCTGTATCTGCGCTCCTCCGACGGTTCTCCTATTTCTCAAACCTCAAAAGGTAAGAACTAGTAACTTGAAATAATTATTAAAATGTAGTGTTACTATAATTAAATTCAAACGAAACAGCCTGTCAATCAAAGTCCGGCCCCTCATTAATTATGCAAGATTTTAAAAAATTATCTTCCGAAAACCAGCCTTGTTTCTATTTTTTTTTGACTAGCCCAGCATTATCTGAGGAGGAATATGTAGCCATAGAAAGTTTTAAAAAAATTGAAACCAGGCATTAAAGTTGTTTTAAACGTGTCTAAAGTCCAATGCTTTTCAATTCAATTCAATTCAGTTTATTTATATAGCGCCATTTCACAACAGATGTCATCTCAAGGCATCTCAAGGAGATTTTCAATGGAGGCCTAGCGGCCAAATGGAGGTACTAGAGCAATGGAGGAACAATAGCGGCCTCCAGGGTATGCGGGCAAAAAGCAGCTCACCCAGCGGCCATTGGAAGTAGGATGCAACTATGGCATACACTGTATTCACTTCAACTAATGTAGAAACATTTCTTTGCCCAGAAGTCTAGTTCGTATTGGGGAGGTGTGAATGCAAAATCGAACAGAAAAGAAAGCTCTGATCCACCTAAAAAACAAGTTCTTGGCTAGATAGGGGGAGGATTGGTGCGTTCCGATTGTATGTGTGAATGCCAGGGGGAAGCCTGAAAAGAAAGAAGCACACTATAGCAAAAGGCAATATGGGTGAATACAACCAAAAGCGACAGCTCTGCCTTATTATCCATTCGAGCAGGAACCAATTGCTGCAACATATTTGTGTAGCACATTTCCCAAAACAACAGAGGATTCCTAAAACCACAAAAATGTGATGTCACTCCATGTTTTTTTTATTTTTATTTTTTTTAAATTTCATGGAACAGGAATGATCCCTCTGTTGAGTTCTTCTAGGTGCAACGCCACCACAGGTGAGGAGACAATTTTGAACGTAAATCACACCAGTAAAAAAAAAAAAAAAAAAAAAAGGCAACAATGTTGCTATTTTGGTCCCCAATATAACAGAGTCTACTATGTACTCGACTGTTAGGCATGAAAATGACTTTATTGTACTTAGATAACTTTTCTGCATTAATGATCTAACCACCTACTTGAAAATTATAACAAAAATTGATATAACTCCATACAAGCTTAAAGAGCCTATTGCAGCTAAAACATTTTTTAAATGCATATAAAATATTATCCAGAAATTATAATTTAAAACGTTTATCAAGGTTAAGTTTAAACTTCACAATAGATAACGGTACACATTTGAATTGAAAGGTTTGACATAAGATGGGAGAGTCATATGCTATGCGCTTCTTTAGCTCAGTAGGAAGTTATCAGGTCAGTATCATGTTATCCAGAGTCAGTGTGTTCACTAGTTTTGGATTGAGCTAATTTTTTTCTGAAAGGTGCAATATATAACCATTACCATGAATTAATAACACAACAGTCTAATTAGTTATTTTAAAAATACTGCCACGGGACGTGGTCATTTTTTACAATATCTGTCCCGCTACCATAGTTCCTGGCCCCAGGAGATGTGAGCCCATAAGGTTGCCAAGTTTTCAACACTACACAGTACAGTTCCACTTGTAATGTGGCACAGACCAGGGTAAAGGCTAATGTTGAGCTATAATGCTAGCCGTAAAATAGTGGCTCTTAAAATATTTAAGCTACTTTTTTTAAATTACTATCATCTCTACTATCATCTGTTGCTGTGACATTTATTTATCTACTTAACACATTACTGTGTATAACTAGTCTTTACTCATAACCATTCATCTTCTGTCCATGAAATTCACGGAATCAAATCAAATCAAACTTTATTTATATAGCACAATTCATACAACAAATGCAACTCGAAGTGCTTTAGAAATGAAAATGACCCCACATACCCACATTCCCTCCCATCCCCAGACATACAAAAGCAACCCGACAACAACACCCCCTCATCACACCCATCCTTCAACACACACAGACACATGCACAAACACATGCTTAAGGACAGAAGATCAAATAAAAAAAAAAAATAAAAAATTAAAATAAAACATCCCGGGCTGAGTTCAGATGAGCCATGAGAATTAAGGAAACGCCATCAGGGGAGCCATCCGCCCCGACAGCAGCAGATCCACAGCAGCAGCCAAGGCACCGCCACAGGGCGCCCCGGGAAGGGAGGGCAGAGGCCCCCCACATCCACCCAGGCACACCCGGAGAGCACACATGCTGCCACAGCTGACCACCATCCCCGGGGCTGAGGGCTCCCACAGAGGAAACACTGGTAAAGAGTAAAATAAGGTTAAAATATACAATGATAAAATTCTGATACAATAGAACGTATAAAGATAAAATAAAACATAAAAATGATTAAATGAGTAAATAAATAATCACTTAAAAACCAAGCTCAAACGGTGAGTCTCTATAAGATAGTAAAACTCTGGTTGAATAGAACATATAGGATAAAATAATTAAATAAATAATAAAAGTAATCAATTTAAAGCTAAGCTAAAAAGGTGAGTCTTGAGCCTGTTCTTAAAAATATGAACATTCTCTGCGGCCCTGAGGTCCTCCGGCAGCCCGTTCCAGAGGCGAGGGCCATAATAATGAAAAGATACCTCGCCGTGGGTGTGTGTCCTTACTTTAGGGATGACAAGGAGACGGCTGCCAGAGGAGCGCAGAGACCGCGAGGGTTCATATGGTAAAAGCAGTTCTGAGAGATAGGAAGGCCCAAGACCGTTAAGACACTTAAAAACCATTAAAAGTATTTTAAAATCGATCCTGAACCATACGGGGAGCCAATGCAGTGATTCTAAAATCGGAGTGATGTGCTCCCGCTTCCTGGTCTTCATCAGGACACGAGCTGCTGAATTTTGTAAGAGCTGTAAGCTTGAAATCCTCTTTTTGGGAAGACCAGAAAGCAGGGCATTGCAATAGTCAATTCTACTGGTGATAAAAGCATGCATTAGCGTCTCCATATTGGCCCGAGAGAGAATGGGGCGGACTCTGGCAATGTTCTTCAGATGATAAAAACCTATTTAAGTTATGTTTTTAATATGAGGAAATAAGTCAGCTCAGAGTCAAAGATTACACCCAGGAAAGACATTGATTGTAGTTTTGGTAGAAGTTTCTCTCTCTGAGCCTCAAGACCGTTGACTAAAATTTCAGTTTTGTCCTGGTTGAGCCGGAGAAAGTTTTCTGCCATCCAGGATTCAATGTCTAAAATGCAGTTAAAAAGTGCATCCATTGGCTGTGCTTCATCAGGAGACATGGAGATATATAACTGTGTATCATCCGCATAACTGTGGAAATTCACCCCATGTCTCCCGATGACACTGCCAAGAGGGAGCATATACAGGTTGAAAAGCACAGGGCCCAGAATTGAGCCCTGGGTCACACCACATGTGATGCTGTGGACCCTAGAGGAATGGGTATCCAAACTCACCATAAAAGTCATGTCTGTGAGATACAAAGTAAACCATCTAAGAACAGCACCAGAGAGGCCGATCTGTTTCAAACGGTTTAAAAGAAAGGTGTGGTCTACTGTATCAAAGGCAGCGCTTACATCCAGAATAACCAACACTGTCACCCTCCGGGTATCATAATTTACTCTAAGATAATTTAAAATCTTCAGAAGGGCCATCTTCGGTGCTGTGGTTCACCCTAAAACCAGACTGAAATTTCTCTAGGACATTATGAGTGTTGATAAAATCATTAAGTTGAGTTAAAACAAGCTTTTCTAAAATATTGCTTAAAAATGGTAAGTTGGATACCGGTCGGAAGTTGTTAAAATCATTAAAATCTAAGTTGCTCTTCTTCAACAGGGGTCTCACCACCGCCCGTTTAAAAACGGCAGGAAAGACCCCTAAGTGAGGCATTTATAAATACACTAAACTAGCTCCCAACTGGAATAACTATGTTACAAAATGCATGCATGTTATCAAATATGAATGCTATAAGGTTGTAAAAAAATGTTATATGCACCTACATGGATGTATCTGTTTTTAAACATGCTGGATAATGTAGGTATACAGAAGAACATAATGTTATGTGTAGAGCCTGCATATTTAATGCAGTTTCTTTCAAAATAAACTGATGAGGCTGTTTTTTTTTGGTTTTTTTTGTTGTTGCTACAAATAGTTTACTAAGCTTGACATTTTTTCTGCCTAATTTATTTGCAACTCACCATCTTCCACAACATCCCATCACATCCCTGCCTATCTCCAGCAAGAGACGGGCAAGAGACGGGCTACACCCTGGACAGGTTGCCAGTCCATCACAGGGCAGCATAGAGACAGACAGGATAGACAACCAAACACACACACACTCATACCTGAGAAAATTTTTGAGAGACCATTTAACTTAACAGTCAAGTTTTTGGACCGTGAGAGGAAGCCGAAGTACCAGGAGGTAACCCATGCATGAACAGGGAGAACATGCAAACGCTATGCCGAAAGACCCTTTTCAATGCAGTACCAGGTTATTGTAAAGACAAAAAAAAGGGTAGAGTGCATTCTCCGGGTGTGGATTAGGTATTTTAGGAGAGATTGATAGGGTAACTGGTACTGCATCAACAGTGATGTGGCCGCTTTATCGATCTGTCATGGTGAAGAGAGAGCTGGGTTTTGGGTAGTAACTAAAAAGATAACATTGCAGACAGAACTGTTTGAAATTAGTTTCCCTTGGCGATAGGGTGAGAAGCTCGGTCATCCACATTGAGACAAGCCAGTTGAGGTGGCTTGGCCATCTAGTTAGGACACCACTCCGGTGAGTTGTTTCGGACACTTCCAACTGGAAGGAGATAGCGAGGAAGACCCAGAGCATGCTGGACAGACTATTTCACTGGCCTAGGAATGCCTTGGAATTCCCACAGAGGAGCTGGCACAAATGGCTGGGGAGAGAGAAGTTTGCAGCTTAAGCTGCTATCTCCGTGACCTGACCCTAAAAAAGCAGCAGACAATGAATGGATGGATCAAACTTATGTAAAATGCTCACCTACTTTTTAAAATTAGAGCTTTGGCTAACATAAAGTTCAAAGACTAGTGTTTCAGCTACTCTCAATACACCCCACCAGGACAGCTAGGTATAGCTGAACACAACACGAAAAACCTGGAGCTCCAACAGTGTCTATGTCGTTATCAATTTGGTCTGGTTTAAACAAGCAGTAGCTTATTTCATCTGACACTGCTTTGCATGGGTAGGGTGTGAAATATCAGACAAACTCTGATGCTGACCAAACAAGCAAATTCTGGTCTGCCAGAAAATCTAGGTTTCTATTCACTTCCAAGTGAACCCTGGTTGTAGTTTCCTTACAGTGCGAATGTAAGGGACCAAAAAACAAAGATAGAAAACTTGCTGCCTTACCTGCTACTCACTTTGGGCAGCATTTTTTTTATCACCGCAAATGAGTGGCTGTTGTAAGTGCGTAAGATGGTGGTTATGGCCTGCTTTTCTAAAAGTGGGCTAAACCAAATGAAGACTTTTTTTACATTACCCATTCACTCAAACAAAATAAAAATAACAAGTGTAGCCTGTTATACTGTTTTACTAGTTGTGCACATTATCATAGGCAGTAATAAAAAAAATATAAAAAAACTCGCCACACAAAACGCAGCCGCGGGGCCAGCTGGGAGTACAGCAGACAAAATCAAAGGCGGTACACCGACAACAGGCATTGGGAGCTGTGATTGATCATGTATTCTAAAAAAGGTTATTTAAAAAAATAAGAACTGGTTCTAAAGCATCTTAAAAGGTCAAATAGAGGTTTTACTCTTTAGATAAGGTCTTGATAAGAACCTCAAGCCTATACTCAAGATTATATCAGCACTCCCGTGAGCATTAACAATGGAGAGGGGCCGTTCTGCTACTTCTGAAGTGGGAACAGCCTCTACCAAAAACACACTAATATGCTATCCTACCTGAATTTCTGAAGTGTTTTAAATACAGTAATTCAGGAAACACTTTGAAGCCACGCCTTGCTAAGCACCAGGTATAATGCCCCTTTTTTCCCCTTATGCTCCTCTCTATATAAGTTCCCCTCTGCGCCAGCTTGGTCTAGAGCAGATGGGATGGTTCAGCATGGCATCACACCAGTCGACACAGTGGCATGTCAAACAGGCATTCGCAGGCCCGGCCATTCCAAGACCAACCATGCTGTACTGCCATATGGGAATAATGTGTGGCGAGATCACACTGGATAGGCTGACAGAGCGGCTAACATGGCCTGCTTTTCCTGCAAATCAGAACAAATAGACAGGCATGCCAGGGTATTTATGTGCAAGTCCCAAAGTACACACTGACATGCACAGCAATTACTATTTACCGGAGTGTGGTCAATGCTGTAGAGTTGCACAATCCAAGCATCATTGCACACACTCAAATAGAAGAACACTAATGCGCAAACACACAGAAGTGTGAACAATCCTTTCCCCCAGATAGACACCATGCGACAACAGACACACATGAGCTACCTTACCCATCCCAGAGCTATAAAAGGCACAGCCGTATGATCCTATGCTACACTCAGCAGGGCTGGCACTTGCTTTCTTTCCTTCACACACTCTCATTCACTGAGACAGACACACATGCACACCCTCCCGTCTGTCCACTGCAGACGGTGATGATGGCCTGTGTTTGGGAGGTTAATAGCTGTTTGCTCCTCACAACCTTCACACTTGATTACTCAAGTCGGCTGCTGTCTGGACGGCGGGGCCGAAGCTCGGCGAAACAAAGGCCACCTCGCCACTGCTTACACACGCAGTGTTCATTAGAAGACTAGAAGGCATGATTGAGAGCGTCTTTTGAAGAATAATTAAGGGCGCTGCATCCCCAAAGAAATGTAAATAGGGATTTAGAAACGTCAGTTAGTGTAGGAGAAACCTCCAACACTGCTTTAGATAAACAGACTCCAACAAGAGAGATGATTCATTACCGCAATAAAAAAAAAGTACAACAACAAAAGTACATCTTAAAAGGACGAAAAGACAGAATGTCTTTTCAGAAAGAAGTATTTAAATGCAGGCCACAAGCTTGGCAATAAGGTTTTAAATAATTCAGAAAGGCTTTGAACTACACACGAGCATCTGACTTTCATTTTCAGGGAGGTAATGCTATAATCCAAATATAATTTGGGGGAATGACTGTAAAGTGTAAGAAATTGCACATGCCCTGTAGTGGTGGAGTTCATGCAGCAGGTGAAGGAACTTCAAACAGTATGTCTATCTCACAGGGCCCAGCCAGTGGTCACTTCTCGGTGCTGACGACTGTTTGAGGATTCATTAGGGTAGCCATGTAGATCTGATGTCCAGGCTCATCTTTTAACCAAACTTGTTTAACGTTTACAAATCTATGATATAGTAATGCATGCATCATCAGGACTATACCATTAATAAGTCGCTAATAGGACATTACTCTAACCAGTGTTGGAAAGGTTGCCTTTAAAACGTATTCAGCTACAAATTACGAATACATGCCCCAAAATATAGTTTGCAATGTATTCCATTAAGTTACTCAAAGTTAGTAATGTATTCTAAATACACTGGAATACTTTAAACAATGTCTTACTTTTTATAACTCCATGAATTATATCCTGCAAATTATTGTTCGTTTTTCTATATCAATTGGATGTTCAGCTCAAATCTCTGAATAGACAATATATTTGCTCTAATGGAGCAAAGGCTAGGTTATGTTAACATAAAATATATTGACTGCTTAAAGATGATAAAAGGTCCCATCTTTCCTTATTCATTAATTTATTTACAGAGTAAATAAGAGTATTGCACAATAAAATATGCCACTTAGTTAAAACTAAAGGTGCTTACACACCAACGTGATACACGTCCAAAAAGCGTGATATGCCCCTGGCTGGTCGCTTGAACATTCGCAACTTGATTAGTATCCAAAGCGAACAGGTCGTGCTTTAACCTATGCTATTTTCAAGCGTGTAAAGCGGAAATGTGGAAGGATCCTGACCAGGTCCGCTCCGCTAGCCTGTCGGGACCACTGCTGCGGGGGTAGACCTAGTCCAGCAGCGGCGAAAGGATCCAGAACCTGGGACCGGAGCACCATCTCCATCGAGCCCAGCATGTGTGAGTGCATTCCTGTCTAAATAGTTTAACCTCTTTATAATGTTTATTTTTTTTATTCCTGTCACTGTATAGAAAACAGCTGGTATCATGCAGTTTGGGGTGATGAGCCACGGTATTTATCAGTTTACATGTCCTGCTGATGCTGTCCCACTAAACATTAGACGTCATATGAATGTACAGATCATGTCTATATTGCGTCGGTCGGTCCAAGACCAATTCTGGACTACTAAATGACGTGCAAATTAGGTCCACTATTTGGACGTCTAGTCATGACCCCATTTGGACGTCAATATACAGTTTAACATTTTAACCGTGAACTATGTAAATGTTTTCAACGTCATGGAGGCGTCTTCACACAGGTACAGGAAAATGGTGTTGACACTTTTTATTCATATGTCAGGAGGTATTAATTCCTATATCCATCCTAAGATGGCGCCGAGGATGGCAGCCGTGGTGCTTTCGTGCGCTCTGTTTTGTTTGTTCTTGTGCGTTAACTGTTCGTCTGCGTGCTCTTATACCCGCATGGAGCTTCTGGACATTAGAACTACCACCCCTACAGACTTATTACCAGTTTTTTTAGCATCAGCTGCGGATCTGGTCCATTTTTTGACCAAAAGAGGGAAACGGCGCCGTGGAAAGCGAGCGGGTTCACTCGTCCGCCTGCGCAGATGGGGCGCGCGCACGCCTTTACCTGGCATCTTTCTCTCAAACGTCCGCTCACTTCCCAACAAGATGGACGAACTAGCGCTGCTGATGAGAATTAACAAGGACTTTTCCTCGTCTTGTGTTTTGTGCTTAACGGAGACATGGCTAAGCGCGAGTGTCCCGGACAGCGCGCTTCACCTGGAAGGCTTCCATCTCCTCCGCGCGGATCGCAACGCGGAGCTCTCCAACAAAACAAAAGGCGGTGGCGTTTGCTTCTACATCAACAGCAGCTGGTGCACGGATGTGACTGTGATCTCCCAACACTGCGCTCCTTATCTGGAATATCTTTTCATTCACTGTAAGCCTTTTTATTCACCGCGTGAGATCGCTTCATTCATTCTGGTGGCTGCCTACATTCCGCCGAGCGCGGACGTGCGCGAGGCTCAGCGCACGCTTGCAGGCCAGATATTACATGCGGAGCGGTCTTTTCCGGACTCTCTTGTTATCGTGCTTGGTGACTTTAACAAGGGAAACCTGAGCCAGGAATTACCAAAGTATAGACAGTTCATTAAATGCCCGACCAGAGAGGAGAACACGTTGGATCACTGCTACACTACAGTCAGCAGAGCGTATCATGCTGTGCCGCGCGCTGCCCTCGGACTATCAGATCACGTGATGGTGCACCTAATTCCCTCATACCGACAGAGACTGAAATTGGCCAAGCCTGCGGTGATAACAACAAGGAAATACACCTCTGAAGCTGTGGAGGAGCTGCGCTCATGTTGGGAGACGACAGACTGGGGAGCGTTTGGAGCAGCCACGGACAATCTGGACGAGTATACGGACACTGTGACCTCATACATTCAGTTCAATGAGACGCGCATCATCCCAACGCGCACCAGGATTTGTTATAACAATGACAAGCCCTGGTTCACACCCAAGCTCCGGCGCCTACGTGAGGAGAAGGAAGTAGCGCGGCGGAGCGAGGACTGGAGTACATACAGACGAGCAAAGTACCACTTCAGCAGTGAAGTGAGAAGAGCAAAATCTGTGTCAACAGGTCTGTGGATGATGCAGTGAACCTGGCCCTCCATTTCATCCTGGAGCATCTGGACTCCCCAGGAACCTACGCCAGGATCCTGTTTGTGGACTTCAGCTCTGCCTTCAACACCATCCTCCCTGGACTGCTACGAGACAAGCTCTACCAGCTCAGCGTGCCCGACTCCCTCTGCAGGTGGATCACTGATTTCCTGTCGGACCGGAGACAGCACGTGCGGTTGGGGAAGATTGTCTCGGACAATCGGACTACAAACACTGGGACTCCTCAGGGCTGTGTACTCTCCCCCTGGCTCTTCTCGCTGTATACAAACTGCTGCACCTCCAGTCACCAGTCCGTAAAGCTGATCAAGTTTGCGGACGACACCACCCTCATCGGACTTATCTCAGACGGTGATGAGTCCGCCTACAGGAGAGAGGTGGACCGGCTGGCTTCTTGGTGCAGTCACAACAACCTGGAGCTGAACGCCCAGAAGACAGTGGAGATGATCATAAACTTCAGGAAAGTCACAGCCCCACCGTATCCCCTCACCCTGATGGACTCTCACACCCCCATCTCCTTCGTGGACTCCTTCCGTTTCCTGGGCACCACCATCACCCAGGACCTCAAGTGGGAGCCAACCATCAGCTCCCTCATCAAAAAGGCCCAGCAGAGGATGTACTTCCTGCGGCAGCTGAGGAAACTCAAAGTGCCGACCGAGATGCTGGTGCAGTTCTACAAGGCCAACATAGAGTCCATCCTCACCTCCTCCATCACCGTGTGGTTCCCCGGCGCCGCAGACCGGGACAAACACCGACTGCAGCGCATCGTGCGTGCTGCTGAGAAGGTGATTGGCTGCAGGCTCCCATCCCTCCGGGACCTGTTCTCCTCCAGGACCCGGAGGCGTGTGGGTCGGATCACAGCTGACTCTTCTCACCCTGGACACCGACTATTCTCCCTCCTCCCCTCAGGCAGGAGGCTACGGTCCATCCAGACCCACACCTCCCGCCACCTGAACAGTTTCTTCCCCTCCGCCATCAGACTCATGAACAATAACAAGACCCGATAGTTCAGTTAAAGACCCATGTAGGATAGAACCATCTGCACTACGTAACTTTATTTTACTGCACTGTGTGGTCTGATCACACTTAGATCTGCTGCTGTCATTCACCTGCACATCTGTGAATGGAACCCTGCTGCTGTTCTCATGTTAAAAAGGATGTTTATCTTTTCATAGTTCTTTTATATACATACAGATTATAATATTTATAAAGACTTTAGCCTTATGGCTCATTCTTTTTATTAAATTTTTTAATTTTTTAATTTAATTTTATTTTTACTTATGTTAAATGTTTTATGTGCACAACTGTACCGGAAAAAATTCCTAGTTTGTGAACTTGTTCTCAAACAATGGCAATAAAACCGATTCTGATTCTGATTCTGATCAAGATATTATAATTGTTAATATTTAATAATAATTTTTAGGGATGCACCAATACCGATACTGGTATCGGATATCGGCCCCGATACTGCCGAATGTACTGGTATCGGTATCGGTTAAACTTAACCGATACCATGAACCGATACTCAAAATGGGGAAAATCTGCAACAAATTCACCAAAAAAGATTAGTTTGTAACTTGAAATTTTATTTTTGTGTTACTTTTATATTTTATATTTGTTATTTTGTCTCAGTTATGTTTAGTTTGCAAAGTTATACAGTTTATTAATTCAACAATATGTGGGAAGGTACACAACGAGGGCCCAGGCGGGATTCGATCCCACGACTTCCAGGTGAAGGTCATGTGTGCTAGCCAGTCAGGCAAAGGGATATCCCTGTGGTCAAGCAGCCAGGGCACACGATCTATCGGAGCCATAGTGGCAGGACCTCCACACTGTCACAAATAGTATCGGATTGGTATCGGGTATTGACAGATACACAAAATCCAGCCATTGGTATCGGTTTCGGGACTGAAAAAGTTGGATCGGTGCCTCCCTAATAATTTTGTTTCTTTGACTAATTATTTGTTTGAGTACATGCTGGTTTGTTATTTGTTTAAGTTTAGTTTAGTTGTTGTAGTCCGCAAAGACTTATGGGTAATGTGTTCATGTTAATTGTAGAATTCCTCCATTTCACATTATAATTTATGTTCCAAATGTAGTCATGTTCTTTATTTATATTTTGAGTTATGTTGTTGTCAGTGTTTGGTTGCGTTTTTCCCCGCACCGTCTTGGAGATGGTAGTTTACGGGAGTTAGGAGTCTGCGTCGAGTGACTGTTAAACTATGCTAATTTATACGGAGAGTGCATAAAACTCTGCCCTCTAGTGGGTGTACAGAGTGAGCGGTGACAGAAGTCATGTTTTAAGTTTACTTGTCCAAACTGTCCTCCAGTCTCCTGAAAGTTATAGAAATGATACAAAACAATGTCTAAAATTTGTCTCAATTTGATGTTGAAAAGACGTCTAAAATAACAACATTTGGACTATAAAAAGCCTCTGTACAGATGTCCCATGGACGTGAACATTAGACATGCAGTAGACGTCCAAAAAGACGTCACCTGGCGTTACAAAACAACCCCTTCAGTAGACCAAAATTGGACGTCCAAAAATGACATAAAAAA
This sequence comes from Apricaphanius iberus, assembly GCA_028564705.1. Lineage (NCBI taxonomy): Eukaryota > Metazoa > Chordata > Actinopteri > Cyprinodontiformes > Aphaniidae > Apricaphanius > Apricaphanius iberus. The sequence continues at coordinate 753,755 of JAPXFQ010000075.1, read as the reverse complement.
TACGTCACTCTGACGTCTCATTGCTTAGTGGGGTGACTCCATTCACTCAGTCACAGCATCACTGACACCCGTAAGCTGATTGGTTGTGGTGGCGCAACTTAAACCTGTAGTTGAGATTTCTCCAACTTCTGTGGCAGACAAAATGCATTGTGTATTTTCGGTTGCGCATGAAACGTATATCCAGTCATTTAAACAAAGAAACTGCATTCAAGTTACCAACTATTTAAACGGTGACTGTAACTGAATACATTTTTTCATAATTTGTTTTCTAAATACGTAACGGCAGTACATGTATTTTGTTACTCCCCAACACTGCTCTAAGTACATAAATAATAATAAGTTAAGATAAAAGAGGAAATATTAATATTGGTTATAAAGCAAAGTTTTTAAAAATAATGTTTTTAATGTAATCAGGTTAATGATTTACTCCTCTAAAAAGAACGTGACATAAGTTAATTACATAACTGTTACCACTGCCAGATGTTTTCATAGCAAATTATGCTAAACCTCGCATTCGATCTTGTTTCCTGTTACTAAAACAGAGGAGCCACTGTCTAACAGTTCTTTAAGAGGACCGATACATAACGGTACTCAGTACCACCTCTACTAAAAATGCTTCTTTAGAGTTCAACCACTTTTTTGAATGCTGAGAATGTTTTCACAGAGTCCCGGTATTCTAATTACTGTGTCTGTTGTAATTAGAACACTATCTGTCCTTCACAATTCACAGAAAGGAAGACGCTTGTCTGTACTACAATGTGTCTCACACCTGTGGCACATTCACCAGACATTCGAAATGTGTGGTGAGTTAATTAACGTAGGACATTTAAAACTCACAAAAAAAAGGAGATCAAGTACCATAAGCCAAAAACATTTGTTTATTGGTGTCTGGCAAGCAATGTTTGATGCATACTAAACATCCAACCGCTTGTTCCTCCAGGGGTCGCGGGGGGGCTGGTGCCTATCTCCAGCTGTCAACGGGTGAGAGGGGGGGTACACCCTGGACAGGTCCCCAGTCCATCACAGGGCCACAGAGAGACAGACAGGACAAACAACCACGCTCAAACCCACACCTAAGGAAAATTTTGAGTGATCAATTAACCTTACAGTCATGTTTTTGGACTGTGGGAGGAAGCCGGATTACCCGGAGGGATCCCATGCACGGGAGAACATGCAAACTCCATGCAGAAAGGCCCTTGGCCGGGATACGAACCCACAACCTTCTTACTGCAAGGCAACAGTGCTAACCACTAAAAAAAATACATTTTCTATTAATTTCATCTTATTGGCCTCTCAGACCCTGTCCACACTTAGCCAGGTATCTCACAAAACAGAGATATTTTTCTACGGTTTTGCCTGTCATCCACACGTAAACGGATGTTTTCGGCACCAAAAACTACTCTTTTTAAAAACTCCTGCCAAAGTGGAGATTTGCGTTTTGTCCATTTTCAGTATGTGCATGTGGACGGTTGAAAAAGGTGCTCAACCATCACATGCAACCCGTGTTTACTCTCAAAAGCAGCATTTGTGCCCTCAGAGCTGTGTTGGTATCATCCATCGTTAAAGGGTGTTTTGTTTGTTTGCTTTTACAAGCTGTGTGACTGCTGCGTGATGAAGATAGAGGAAAGTATGTTACTCTGAGCGGATAGGATTTAGGAGATCTACTGACTCCTACAGGTTTGCCACGTCTATGAATGTGCTGAAAAACGCATTTATCTGGTTATGTGTGGATGGAGATTTTTTTCCAGGAGCGGAGGAAAATCTTCGTTTTTTTTAAAAAAAAACCTGCCTGATTTCAAAACCCACCCACTTCTTGCCCAAAACACTTTTTTTTCTTTCTAATCTACATCTACAGCTGTATGCCAATAAAAGTACCTGTGTGACTTTTGAAACATGTAGCTTAGATCCTGAATTTCTTTTTTGTCAATACTTTTTGTCAAGAAAAATATCTAGATATACATTTATTAACAGATTACAACGGAAAAATATTGAGATACAACATCCAGGCCTACTTCAGACCAATATTTCCTAACAGTGTAAACCAGTTCATTAAACATCAGCTGGTTTAGTCCCAATTTTTTTCTTTAAATCTTTCTACTTTTCAAGAAGTGTCCTATGGTGTCGAAAGCAAAGAGGTCAAGACCTTAGCAGCCTTATGTTCTGAGTGCTTTTGAGCATACTGAAGAGGCAGACTTTAAATAAATGAAGGAGTGATGAAAAAAAAAGTGAGACTTTGTTGATGAGAGATAAGAGTAAGATGGAACGAGAGTGACGTTTTCATCAGGCCGATGATCTCAGACACACAACCGAGGAAGGTCTCAAATAGTTTCAAAGAAAGACAAATTCAGTTGCAAGAATGGTCTCTAATTTGAGGGGCTGCATTCAACTAGTTTCTCTATATAGAAGCTTTCATTACCAAAAAATATTGAGCAAATGATAGTTATTTCCTGTGCTTGCCCTTTACAGCACAAAACATTATAGTTATTTAACAATATGTATTTGCATACCTGAATCACTTAGTTGTTTGTGACATTTAGTGTAAAATTCATTCTAATCAGCCCATTAAAAATATTTAAGAAAACAATTTAAGTATTGTTTACTTAATTTCTCACATATTATTGAATACAGTAAAAATAATTATTCCACTGGACTTTACTAACAGCAGTCATTCAAGGGATTCAGTCTTCTATTTTCTTTTTTGTCTTTTTATTATAATTGAAAATATGGCAGCTGAAAAGATGTTAATTTTCACGACTGACTACATTTTCTGATAAATGGCACGATATGCCTATTAAGTTTGCTTGCAATATAATGGATCACAATCCTTAGTTTACAACACAATGCAGGGAGGATGCTGTGGAATTTGATTGCTCACTTCTAGAGCGGAACAAGTGTCCTTGGATCTTGTTCAGTGAAAAATTATAAGCAGCACCTTAGAATTGAAATAGCTTCCTTATTCTGCTCAGCTTTAGTGTGTAAACCTGTTCAGCACACTTTTGCACTTTGTGCGTAATTGTAGCAACAGAGTTTTTTTAGTTTTTTTTTTAACTGGGAGCAAGTAATTAGCAGGGATGTACCAATACTGATACTGCCATCTGGAACAATACCGTTCTAATTTCACATAAAGAAATACTTTTTTTCACTTCAGTTTTTTGTTTTGAGGTCATTTTAAAATATTTTTTTACTTTTTTAAAACTCTAACACAATTTATTGTAACAAGGATCCAATAAAACCTGTATAAAAATGTATTGCATTTATTTGTGTGGAAAAGGTATTGGCATTGGTATTCGGTATCAGCAAGTACTCAGATCTAAGTATCGGTACTGTATCGGTTTTGAAAAAAAGTGGTATCAATGCATCCCTACAAATTAGCATGTCGATAGCACAAAAAATATCTGAACTATGAACCCAAATCTCAGAGGAGTTTAAAAGAAGGTTTAATGGATGCAGAGCAGAGAGAGAAATAGGAGGTTCAATCCATTTCCTCCATAATTCATAATCGGCATGGATCATGTCAGCAAATCAAACATCTTTCTAACCACATGGGACAAACAGAGATTTAAAGAGGAGCGGAAAAAGCAAATGAGGTGGATTAACAGTGCTTGCCAACAACTGATTGTCTCATCCGGGCCACATCGTATCTGCTGCTTGGACATTGAACAGTTAGCATGTCAACACAGTCATGAGACTGTAACACAGCAACATGCTTCAGTCAGGCTTGTTTCAGATTTGCTGCCACACTGCCTGCTACTGAAGATTCTTCCTGCCCACAGCATCACCATCCAAACCATTTAATTTGCCTTTTGTTATAAATAAAATTGTTTTGAATTTTAACTGAATCGAATACTTAGTTTATGAAGAACAATTACAATTAGTATTAAAACTGCACCTTTCATAAAATGTTTCATTTCAATCAAGTATTGCTCAGTAACTAGACAGACTACTAGTAGAAAAACATATTGTAAGTTAATTGTTCCTGTCCTTTTACTCACTGTCAGTTCAGTTTCTTGAACTCTATATTCTGTTAATTATAACTACAAGAACATTATTCTAATAAGATTATTGGCTGAAACAGGATATTTTATTAAAATGTTTATATTGAATCAGTACACCACACTCAGGTGTAAGATAGGCTAAATTTAATAGACTGGAATGTTGTGCATTGCCATTTGATGAATGGAAAATAAGAGAATATAAACACATTTCTTATTTTTACAAGTTTGTACATTTAAAACGTAGGTTATGGTAATGCAACAAATACAGCAAAAGCTGTTTCTAATAAGCTCCAAACCTCAGGTGATTCTTCTATGTGTGGCTGTAATTTCATTTACAGAGGAAGAGAAATGCAAATAAAGCCTTAGAGACCTGAGAGCGTCCCAATTTTATGACTCATGATTTGTAACCATGTTAATTGCCACACTGACTTACAGAACTAAAGGTGCGCTATTACATAAAATAAAAACATACTTTTTGGAGGATGTGTTTCTCCTGACCTCAAAGACCTGTTAAACATAAACAAACAAAACAACTATTAAAAAAAACTACTTATCATGGTTTTAGTAAGCCCTCTGACCACACACACACAAAACTCTCAGGAAACAAAAATCCGATTTAAAAGTTGATTGAAGAATAGTTGAATGGATCTGGAAAAGGAGTTGGCAGGGACTTGGAGCTGGATCTACGTGGCCGAGGAGAATATTATAGGAACAGATTGACTTACAGTAGATGATGAAATGGAGCGGCCAGGGAGGAGTGAGCGGGGACTGTGGTTAGCCAGTATGGTGTAGAGTGTAAGCTGTAAGGCTCACACTCTTTGAAAAAGTTCAATAAGGAATAAGTGAGATTGTCTTACAGGCTGTAGTAAGAGGGTGGACAGATGGCAGACTGAAGATGGAAGTTGAAAGGAGGAACTCTGGTGGGTGGGTGGAACAGAACAGGAGGGTGATGCTTAAAGAAATGGAGGTAGAAGCCAGAGAGGAATTTTGCGGGTGAGTATTTATCTTGAGCAAAGTTTCTCTGGAGTGGAAACCAAGGAAGCAAGGAGGGTGGTCTCTGAATGTCGTTAAATAAAAAAAAAAATGTTGTTTTCATTTGTTTCATTTCTGACCACCTTTAGCTACTTTCTGTGAAACTTTCTTGCTGATATTTACTGCAGATTAGAGACCATAGACTGTATATTTTAGAGTCGCAGCTTGTTCTGCTTAGGGACTGTCCTTCCAAGACACTCAGAAAGTGTCTAAAAATACAGTTTTAATATTTACCCTTCAATTCAATGTGTTTCTTAGCCTACTCGCTCTTTTACAGTAAAACTATCAGCCAAATAATCAGCAGTTATATTAATTATCGTCCCTATTGGCCCCTCTTTTTGCCACACAACCATCAGGTGGCGCTACTCTGCCCTAGTGGAAGTCTATAAATACAGCCCCCTTCCACCCGCTCCTTCTTCTGCGTTCTGCCGGCCGGGGAGCAACAGAAGATCATCTCCAACCACCTGCTTTCGCTGGCGGACGGATGCCCGAGTTTCTGGCAAAAACGTGCTCCAAAGTAACCCAAAGACCACTCTAGGTGTATCTTGAAAAAGATACTGTTAAAAAGGTGGACGCCGATCGCTACGCAGCCAGCCAGGAGAAGCCAGATTAGCGATCCTTTGTTAGTCTGCTGGCTAAAGCCTAGCTTATGCTTCTCCGACCGCAAATTTGCACTCAGAAGCAGACGTATTGACGGAGACATTTTCTGTTTATAGTACTCCACTCTTCCACTCCATTCTCTATAGTTTTTCAGCATTGCTTGACCAGGACAGCAGGGGTGCTAAGTTTTCATGGCGTCTCTGCCTACCATCACACAGCGCTGCTTCAGTTTTTTTCTAGGCTTGTGAACACATTTCTTCCTCTAGGAGCAATGAACGACAGAAAGTACGTTTTGATTAAGCTGTAAAGCTTTTTACTAGAAGTGCGGATTATAGAATACTCTAGAAACACATGGAAACAAAACGCAGCCGCCTTTTTAGTTTTTTTTCCAACACCTCATTGTGTTCAGAATCACCAAAAGGACAGATTAGATAAGTTATCCTTTCAATATAAAGCATATAGTGACCAAACGCTGCATTAACTACTGATTACAGACTATGCGATCTCTGGCTGTTACTGAAACTGACCAATCAGATGCATACGCTCTCTGTCGACGGATACTTAAAATGTGGGCCTCTACTCCGTGCGTTCTTGCGTAGGTGACAGAAAGCCCTTGCGTTGACGGATGATGGCGTTGTGTCAATCCGTCTCCGTCAAAACGCAGAAGCATAAACTAAGCTTAACACTCCCTGGAGATCCCCCTTTCCTGATCGACGTGCAGCAACTCGGAGGACTTTAAACGTTCACAAGGTCTGTTTGGGAAGAGGCAAATTAGTTAGGATGACTAATTTTAAATGTGTTTACTTTTTTGTTAACTTTTAAAAGTTTCATCTGCTATCTTTGGGTAACCAGGCCTCGGCCTGAAGTTTAATCAGTGCTTTTAAGAAGCCTTTTCCCGACAAAGAGTCTTTTTAAATCCTGTAATTTGACAGGAGTTTTTCCTTTTTATTTAATGTTAAATGTATTTGACATGCGTCGCAGAGAGCTACAGCTAACTCCACGTGTCGGTTTAGACGCTATTAATGGTTCAAACAGAACTCGGTTTATAATAGATTGTTTAAGAACAGAACCTAATCTCATTAGCCATATTCGAACTCTCCTTATTTGATCAAAATATGGGAACTTGGTTGTTTCACTGTCGTGATCAAGCCAAAAATTAAGTAATTCTCCAAATTTTGATTTCTCTCATCCAGAGAATTCTTAAACAAACATTTCTTGATCCAAAGAAAGTTAAATTTGGTTTTATTGGTTTACATATAAATCAATGGTGCTAAATTCGTTAAACTAATTCAGATTAGTGAAACTAATTCAGTTTTCCTGCTAGCATAAATCAGAATCTATGGTTTCTCATTTTATTACATTATTAATCTTTTTTATTTATGTATTTTAACTATTCATTTAATATAATCAGTAGTGTGTTCTTTTCTAGTTTGGTGATTAAAATATTTTTCTTTGTTTCATGTAAATAAATCTTGTGTTTGGAAAGTAACGGTTGTCATTTCTTGTTCAACACACACACATTGCAAGGTTTATGGCCAATAAACGGTGAAGACTTCATTCCTTCAGATTATGAGACTGACATAGACATTTGGCTATTAAAACAGTTCCTGACAAAGGTGGTTCCCCGAATAATAATAATTTTCCATAAATTATTAATCTTATTGACTGCCATAAGCAGTTCTTTGATTATTAATAGCCAAATAGTTATATTTCTGGTAATATCCCCAACACTATCGACCAAGTAATCGACTAAGGGCAAAATAAGTGGCTATTGACCTTTTTCAAAATATTAATATCAGCCCTGTTGGCTATCAGCCTAACCCCCTATCGGTTGTTCTCTAAAAAAGCAAAAAAACAAATTCAATTAAATTTGAAATAAAAAAATAAAAAAATTGATGTATAGTGAGTGTGCTGTTAGTATGTATAACCGGAGATAAAGGAGAAAGACTGAGTCGGTGGAAATCTCACAGGAGTTCAAGCATCTTGACATCTATCTTGTTTACATCTAATGGTAGGATGGATATTGGTGTCTTGTCTGCTATAATAAAGGTTTTGCTGCAATAGGTCATGGCATAGGAACCCGAGTCTCTCAACTAAAGGTCTGATCATGAGAGATCATGGCTGAAAGAGCAAGATCCAGGTGTCTATAATTAGATTTGTCTTATTTTTAAATGTATGTCCATTCCTCTTTCACTTTTTCAAACTTTTTTCAAGTTTGTCTCCTCTGCCTTTTTTTTTTCTCTCACTCTACTGTAGGTGTTTAACCCCTGAGAGCCTTTAGTGTAGGTTGGAACCGATAGAAGGGATTTGTCAGTGTGTTCAGGATGTTGGTACTTGCTGACAACAACCTAACAGCCACTGGCCCAAGATATGAGACATGTATGGGGCTGCATAACATATGGGGGGGGGGATCCCCAAAAAATAGGGGAGGGAAGGGGGTACATCTAGCTGTGTGTAAGAGTTCAAAATCATGCAGGGTTGAGATGGTAAATACTGTGCTCAAGAGAGAAGAAAAATCAGAAGCAGGGAGGGAATCAGGCAAGCAGACTGTGGCCCCTGGTCATGATTATCTACGCCTGCCGCTGTGACCCCCTGTCCCAATTGCAGAGATAAGGCAGTTTGTTGTTGTGTGTTCTCAAGTGCGCCTATGTCCCTTGCGCTAAAGGAAAATGTATATTTAATGCCTGCTTGCACACACAACATTGGTATTCTGGTAGCTATCAGGGGCCAAGCAATCTTTCTTTTCCAGTATACTAGCCGGGCTGTGTGGGTGGCGGGGAGGGGTTGGTGCTTTGACATGACAAGATGAATGCAGTCGATAGCCTCTCGAATTGCATATGTCCACCGCAGGAATACATATTGGAGTCGTGGACTTACCGACAAAACTAATGATTTTTTTCAAGAATCAGAAAAAAAACGAGAGCCTACGTTTCACAGAGTTCCTCTTTGTGGTTCAGAGACAGACAACGCCCTTCATCTCGTTCACACTGCAGTCTGCAGTCTTATTCATTTCTCTCACCCACCTCCTCTGTTTTTTTTCCTTTTTTTAACTCTGCTTCAATCTCCAGAGAAGGATATTGAGGGGATGCTGATTCATGATTTAAACAGCATTTTACAGCTTGTTGTGGCATAAGGTTTAATCCCATGGGACAGTCATCAGTCCTGCAAGGCAGCATGAGCCTCGACAGTTCCAGGCTGCTGCCGGTTCTCTCATTAGAGTTCCTGTAATGAGTCCACATCTGAACTGTCGCCAGTGCCACTAAAAGACCCAAAAGAGGCAGAGTGATTAGGGTGTGAAGCAATGCTACTGAGACAGCCACACACAACCAAATCCCAAGCACTCTCTGCAGTCAAATTTAAGAGCTGATCAAGCTCAACTCTTCATGTTGAAGAAATAATTACGCTGTCAAATATGAGTAGCAAAACTGAGACGAAAACTAAATGTAATATTGAAATTAATATGCAGCATATATCTCTTTTTGATAGGAATCAAACTGTTGTCAGTATTTACATTCACAAAATTAGCATCTTTAGTGAGCACATCTTTTGTGCTCAGAATTTACCGCAAGTATCAAAGTTATTGTAATCCCATGAAACCAGCTGTGCAAAACAACTAGAGCTCTGTTAAGTTAATTGGGCAGCCCTAAATAACTTTGTGGTGAGTTTGAGGTGATTGTGTACTGGCAGGGAGGGGCAACTGGGTCCTCGGCATTTGATAGAAGGGGCATGGGTAGACCATTGGGCCTTCCAACACTAAAATTTTTATCAAGAGTATATTTATTTTTCAAAAAGTCCTTCTTTAAAAACAGAATAAACTACAGGCAATATTTAAAGGGGACACATTTTGCTTCTTTTTAAATTAAATTAGACGTATAGTCTTTACAAAACATGTTAAGTTCTTTTCACAAGATCACTCTTACGTAAATCTCACGTGAGATTACCAGCTCGAATCTTGAACATTTCCGTCCCTTTCATAATGAGCTGTTTGGAGGGCTGTTTCACTTTAATGCAAATTAGTGGTGACAGACCACGCCCGCCCCATCTTGTAACCAGGCTGTGCTTGCCACACATGAGAATTGCATGGAATTGGTGGGCGGGGTTTGACAAGTGAGGCGTGGGATTTGATAGAGGAGGGGCGGGTATGAGCAAATGACGCTTATCGTGACATCACAGCATTTTTTCCACATTCCCGGTAGAAGCGCAAAATTTATTTTTCTTGGAAAAAAAAAAGGATGGGTAACTTTTATTTTATGATTATCATGTTTGCCACGTTTATAGAAGCAGCAGAAACCAAAATGGCAACACAAAAGGATGGAAAAAACTGAAATGTAGATAGTTTATCACTTTAAAGACATTCCAAAACAACATCTCTGACAATTCAAAAAAAATTATTTGAGCCGCTATATGGCATTTGACACCATGTTGGGGCTAGAAATGGCCAACTACCCATAATAAAGCCCTACAATTCAAAGAATTTACCCCCTTCCCACCCCTGAACATTCAATGAGCTGAAAGGTTTACAGTAATGGCTCTATGATGTTCTATGATATTCTCTGAAGTTAGAAAACCCTCCAGTTATAAACTCTGTGTAAAGCTGTTGAAGCTATCTGGATCATTCAGATAGGCTAGCGATAGATCTATCTGCTATTCAGCCATACACCTTTGAAATGGAGTCAGAAGAAGGTACCTATATAGAGGAGCAACAACCAGTTCGCCAGCGATTGTAAGTTAATCTGTCAGAGTAGTAAATGTTGGGTGTTGTTTAAGTTTTATCGATACCGGTGCCAAACTGGTACTTTTAAAATGGTGCCGGTGGTTAAATGGTGCTCGAAGCAGTGCTCGAAGCGATGCTTAAAGAATGAAAAACAAACGTTGTTCAAAAACCCTCTTATTTTTTTCTTTTAAGTAGGGCTGTTAAACTCTTATTTATTTTTTATCTAATTATGCACAGGGTAGCTGTGAATTAATCACCATTCCTAAATATGACCAAGAAACCTACAATTTTCAGTATTGGAAAAATCTACTGAATTTTTGTTTTGAACTCCACGATCACACGGACGCCGATGGAACAACATCCAACTTTGTTCGTCATTGAAAGTTGCATAAAGAACGGTGCAAATGCAAAAAAAAAAAATCTACTTTTTTTGCTACAATGTCATGGCTAACTTACGCTAATTTCAATGTAGGTATTTGACTGTGGTCGTATGTTACTCTAGAGCCACGTTCAGCCATGGAGCTGGGGCAGCCCAGCTGGCAGAATTGGTTCCTCAGCGTGTGTCACTGAGTACAGACAACCTGTTTAACACAGCCACAGGAAGGGGCAAAAAGCAAAAGAGAGGAGTTGGTTTAGCGAGAGACACCTAGCAGGAGAATTAGCAGCCCTAGCCATGCTGAGCTCACCTAGCGATACGTTACCACGCCCAGAAACGGCAGTGTAACGCACAACGAGTTCCAAAAATGTAAAGAACATCAGAGGAAAATAAGTGTTCTAACGCGCTTGTGTGTTAGAATAACTCAGAAATGCTTCTGAACAAAGAAAATAGATCAATTCAAGCCAGCAGGAGCACTGAGTAGCTTACACAGCAGTCAGTGAATAACAGGAAGTGACACGTTAGACCTAACCAACGCAGTGACGCCATCTCCACTCTGATGCATTGAATGGTATCCAAAAATCAAGTATCATGGTACAGTAAAGTTTTTTCAGTATATAAATCACAAAATTTCAGACCTTATTGTTTATGTTAAAGCAGTTCTTCAGTAATTCTTTGGAAGCATATATATAACTTTAAAGTGTGTCTGTTTTGCTTTAGGAGCTATTGGCAATGATAACAATATAGTTGTTGCCTTAGTAATAGTCTATATCTTGGTTGAATCATCTGATATATTAGTATATTTTTGTTGAAAAAAATAAATTCAGGCAGAAGATCATTGTGCATTTGTAAAAAATCCATATAAGGAGGATTGAAATTAAATTAGATACAAAAATTCTAATTAACTAGATTCCCCTTTTCCATTAGATGAGTCATCAAGTAGATATCTATTTTAACCCAATCCTTAAGAAATAGACATTTTATTTCGGTGGAAGTTCAGTTTCACTTGTTTTATCAGGTTTTGAAATAAATACAGCATTTACAAAGAATACACTGAAAATGATTTACATTGAACATAAAAATGCAATATTAAAAAAATGACTCGAACAGACTTGAAATTCAAAGTTTCCGACTTGGACTTGACTTGAAACTTTCCTGTCATGACTTGGATAAGCCTGTAATTTACTTGAGACTTGACTCAGACTTGAGGACATAGACTTGAGACCTACGTAAGACTTGTACAATAATGACTTGGTCACACCTCTGGAAATGAACACTGTGAAGATGTACATAGCTACTTCCGCTAATAGTTAGCACTAATTTAAGCCGGAAAACATCACTTTAACTGAATAATTTCATATTTTTAACGCAGCGACATCTCACTATGAAATTTACTAAAGCTCATTGAAGATTCTTTTTTATGTCAGAGACGCTGCTGCAGCAACGCTGTGTCACCTCTTCCGTCACTCTTCTGTCACTCTTCCGTTTATTTTTATGACCCCAAATCCATTTGTTGAATAATAAACATAACTGCGTTAAAAAAAGAAAAAACTGAATTCTAGGAATTAATCGATCTGCGTTGGCGCGTTAATTTTGAGTTAAGTTTTAGCAGTTTTTTGCAAAGAAATAGCTGTGTTTACCTTTTTTATGGTGATATAGGGAATCGGTCTTGGCTGATGGCATGCCCAGAATCCATAGTGCTTGACATCTCCGGAAAAAAAAGAACCGAAATGAAGCACCGAAATGTTTGCTGCTGTTCTGTCTGGTTACTTCCGTTTGTGTCAGAAATATCAGTACCCATCGCTAGCTATACATGAGTTTTGTTTCAAGGTGTAATTTCTTCTTTTCATGGTTTTGATTCCAGTTTGTGTTGAGCTCACTATATCTTGTGAAAAGCGCTTACTGACGTCTTTAAGAACATAGCCATGGACTGAGTATATAGAAATGTGGTGAAGTTTTTACGTATTAACACATCTGATCAGGAGCTAAGATTACATCAAAAACAACTACAATATAGGCCTATAAATACACAGTCAGTCAAATACAAAGTCAGAATCAGTGTTAAGTGGGATCAAGTTGGGAGTGAAGACTGAAAGATATACTGCATTTTCAGGTGTTCTTCCTTAAAAGAGGCATTCAGCTCTTTTTTCCTTCTCCTTTATACAAACATGTCTGTGATGTTCAGTCTGTTTTGAAGTGAGTACTGCAGGCAGATAGGCCAAAGGCTATGACATTAGCAGACGGCATGCTTGCACCCCACACACTGTCCATATGTCATGCCAAATCTCATCTCGTCGTGCACTAAGAGAAGGTGCTGCTAGCGGCTAAAAGGCCACCTTCCAAACAGATATCATCAACCAGATACCCTGACCTGACTGGAGTTGAGGGCCACTGCTCTGCTCTCTCTAATATCATGAGACATTAACTGAGGGGGAGCTGGGTCACAGTACAAAAAGACTTTTATAAAGAAGCAAAGTTCAAAGATACAAAAGGTCAAGACAGACTATAATCAACATGTCATCCATTCATACAGAGTATTTAATACAGATCTGCAAAAAAGTACGAGTAAATAAAACATTGTGCTTTTGATATGGACTTTTTCTAATCATGGATAAGCCAACGGTTTGAATTTCATACCAAAATGGAAATGGAAAGTTTGAGTTACTCTAGGGCTTAAATATGTATAATTTAAATTTAATGTAACAACAGGAATTCAAAAAACTCATCCATGCATTTATCTTTAGTTGTATTGATTACTGCAACAGTGTCTTTACAAGTCTGCCTAGAAAGTCAATTAGACAGCTGTAGCTTATCCAGATTTCTGCTGCCTACTAGAACCAGGAAAGTAAAGCACATTATTAAGTCCTTATACTGACTCCCAGTAGCTCAGGAAAAATTATTTTAATAATTTCACACCAAAGTATGCTGAAGGTCTGTTGTCATCACACAAACTCTGCAGACCACTCAGGTCCTCTAACTTCAGTCTACTAATCACCCCTAGATTTAGAACCAAACATGGAGAAGTAACTTTCAGTTTCTATCCCCCTATTAACTGCAAGGTAGGTCAAGATGACTGCAACGTTGCTAAAACACTGATTTCTTTAAAATCAAGACTAAAAACCCATCTTTTCAGATCTGCCTCTGATTAACTGATTACTCTATTGACCCGGATATAGGACGACCCCTATTTTAAAACGACCCCCCATTTCAGAAACTAATCTTCAGAAAAATACTAAATTCAGTTGTTAAAGAAAATATTTTTTATTGAAATTTTGAGAAGTCATTTAAATAATAGTTACAGACTGCTTTAATACTTATCTATTAATGAAAAAACTATTATTTGTACTATATTAGCATTTTTGGGGATCCTGTCAGGAATTGTACTAGCGATACTGAACAAAACTGAGCAAAAAACAAACAAACAAACACCAACAACATTGTAATGCAAACTGTGAGAAGTTTGCTCATGACATGTCAAACAAAAGTCACATGGCACATCAAAATTTTGCATAAGGCTTTTATTCACAGACGTCCTCTGCCTTGCTGTGCTCACTGTCATGCTGCGGTCCTGTCATCTCCCACAGAACGTCATCCTCACTACCATCCAATTAATTTTTTCTGGTCGTAATACATCCCATGCCTGGAGGATCCATTTACAAAGCTGAAGCACAGCTGATTTAAGAATTTTTCAAATAGTGTGACTCCTTGATCACTGGACAGAAGCCACTCTGGTGCTCTCTGCTGTTGTGGTTGTGTAACTACAACTATCAGCATGTGTCAAGGTTTAGACCCCGATTATAAGATTACCCTGAATTTTTACGTTGTTTTCAACTGAGAAAAACCTCATCCTATATTCAGAACAATACTTGTAATAATAGCTGGAATCTTGCATGTTTTATTGTTCTCTATGTGTTTAACCTTTCTGTTTTTTGATGTTTATGCATTGCTCATTTTATTTTATCAACAAATCAAACAACGCAGATTTAATTGTTGCTAAAAGTGTTTTATACAAATACATTTCCCTTGCCTTCCCGGCCTAAATCAGTGGATATGATTATGTAGATACACGTGTAAGCATTTTATCTCATCATTTATCTTTTCCACAAACAGAAATAGTCTCATTTCTGTCTTCGTTTCCCTTCCACAAACACGCTGATATTCTTGTGACATTTTCTATACTGTTATTCCAGCAGCTGTGAAGTTTAAAGGTATATTCTACCGACATCAAATTACAACAAAGTAAAAAATTGCTTAGGAATAACAATGTAAGTGAATGGGAACTCCTAGCATGCTAGCAGTTTCCATTAACTTACATTGTTTTTGGCATACAGACTGCTGCCAGGAGTCTTTTTGCATTAAATTTGCATAAACCAATTAAAGTGAATGGGAGATATTAATTCCCATGCTAAACTAAAGCAGAAGGACTGCTGCCAGATTAGAATACTGACTTGGGCTGGTTACAAAATGCTTTTTTCTCACTTATCAAACTCTGAGGAATATGTCAACAGACAATGTTTTTTACTCAGGGGTGGAATATCCCTTTAAGTAAACGGCTTCTTAAAAGAAACCCTAAAGGGTTTGAAACCTATAATATGAGATATCACCCACTGTGAATCCTAAATCAATATATCAATTTAACTACTGAGGTGGTCTTTCCTTAAATCTGCAAGACCTCATGACAATCCCTGACTTCAGTGAGCAAATATAAACTAGCATGCACATCCATTTAGGATCATTTATGATAATGAGGTCATCCCTGTAAAGCCCAGCCTGCCAATGGATCAACTGTTTTATTTTTTTGCACCTCACAGATTTTTTCTCTGCTATTGCTTTTTTCACATCAAAGTGTTTTAGTTTATCAAACCTTATTCAATACTGGATGAAGATAACCTGATATCTTAAAAAAAGCAGTTTTCAAATGATGATTGCCATCATTAAAGGGAAAAAATTATTCCCAAACAAGCCAACCTTGCTCTGCGTGAAAAAGCAATTTCCTCCTAAACCTAATTACTAGTTGTGCCACCATTAGCGGAGACAAATGACATCATGAGTTTACAAAAACTGCCAATAATTCTTTATCATCACTATTGAGGAACTCTCCTTTACAGAAAAATTGCAATGTAACCACAGGAGGGTTTTCATGTATACATTTCGTTCATATTCATATTTAATTGGAATTACGTCCAGACTTTGGCTAGGCCACTCAAAACCTAGCTTTGGATCGCCACTATGCTGCATAATACCAAATTGTGATTGGACTTAAGATCTTTTACTGATGACTGGGCATTCTTATGGAGGAGTTTCTGGAGGATAGGAACATTTCTAGCAACATTAATTATTGCTTATCCTCTAGGTGTTGGGAAGCAGCTCCAAACCATCATACAATCCCCATGTTTGGCTGTCAGTTTATTGTTTCACTTCTGAAAGTTAGTTTTAGGTTAGATGTAACATGACATTAACCTTCCAAAAAGGTCCGCTTCTATCTCCTTCTTGCACAGAATATTTTCTAAAAAGTCTTGGGGGCTACCGGGGAGTTTTTCTTGCAATTCTGGAGTGCAGTTTTGTTATTTTTATTAAGATTGGTTTTTGGACTCTCATGGACGCCATTTTGCCTGGTCTCTCTCTTATTGTTAAATCTGACCTCAATTAAAGGATTTGAGGCCTGCAGTGTTTTAGATGTCATTCTAGTTTGTTTTGTGGCCTCAAAGTTTAGTGTTGGGTGTGCTCTTTGGGAAATTTTGACTGGCCTCTCCTGGGGAGCTTCACCATTGCTACATGTTTTCTCCATTCGTGGATTATGTCACAGCCGCACAAAATTTAAGATATGGGATTGAACCCCTTTTCAAAATGGTACGTATCAATGGCAGATATTTTTCCTATAATGTGTTGTCTCTAGAAATCTTTTAGCATTCAGAGGAGTTTGATTTAAATTCTTTGTACTACCTGCACATTAGGTAATAATAAAACCTGTGGTTGGCTTGTGTAATTGGGCTCACTTTTCTGAAATGCAGTTTAATCACAGCGGTTTCACAATTTAACAAGGGAATTATTATATGTTTCCTAGAGGGTAAGGGTCTTTGAGGCGCAAACACTTTTTTTTCCCACCCCAAATAATTATTTTAACATTTGAAAATTCCTTGTTTTATTTAGTGAAATTTATTCTGATCTCATATAAAAAAATGTATCATCTGAATTATTACCCTGTGATAAAAAGCAAAAGCTGAATAAATCTGTAAGGGGGAAAACACCCTTCCATAGCTCTGTAAATAAAGAATTCCTAGTTCTTGCCTGACATCTTGTGGTTAAACTAAAGTACTGAAATAGCACTTTCTGAATGTGTGTCCTGTAAGTTAATAAAAATAGATAAGAATAGTCCAATAATTTTATGCCCCGTTTGTTTTGCATATAAAATGACACTAATGCAGAAATGAGAAAAGAAAATAAATAAATAAATAAATAAACTTTTTTTCTGGAGATTAAGTAAGTAAGTCCCTATCCAGCTATACCCAACCATTGATTTTGAAGTTTGACTAGAATAAAAAGAAAAAAGAACAAAATCCTTTTTTCAGCCGGGCAGCGTTTTAAATCTGAAACCAAGATTTGCTTGCCTGCAGGTGGGGATTGTTGTAAAGCTAATGATGGACTTCCTTTGATTTATAATGTTTTACCCAGTGTATTTTATTGCAGTATTTTATATTTTATATTTTTTACCATTATGTAGACTAGTTATCCTTGAAGGGTTGCAGGTTTGGGGTGTACACTTTGGACAGGTCTCCAGTCCATCACAGTAATTATCAACCAGTTAAATTGACTTGGAATCTGTGTAAATGACTTTACATATGTTTGTATGCATGATAGGATTGAAGTACAAATTTCTGTAAATAATGAGATTTTTTATGAATTTATTTTGTAGGTTGTCATGAGATGACATTAGTTTTGATTGTGGTTGTATATAAATAGTCTAAATTAATTAATTGCAATTATTATGACTGTGTTTTTTATTTGAATGTGATTATGATTGGATATGAAACAGTGAATTGGACTTACTGGAATTGAACTCAGATTCTTTTTATATAAGGTAGATATTCAATCGGTTTCCCTTTCAGGGCCCTCAAGTAGGCATTTGTTGTAATTTGATGCAATATAGAAAAAAATATTCAAATGGATTTAAATCTTACTATAAAAGAGCAGGTAGAGCTGTCACACTATCCAAGTATAAATTTATTAATAAAAAGATCTAAGAAGATAAAACGGCAGTATGAAAAATACAGTTTAAGTTTTTTTAACAAGATTTAAAGGGGAGGTACTGGTTTTTGCACCATGGAACTTATTTTCCGCATGCATTACGTTCATTTACTCACCCAGACAAGTTTGGAGCCAATTTCAGTCCTTCAGGAGACATTTTTATCCAGTCGTGATCAGCCCATATCCATATAATGGGAGTTAAAGGGGCAACAGATGTGTACCCTCTAAATGAAGCATTATCTGCCACAACGCTCCTTAATTTCACCAATGTTTTGTTATAAATCACTAGCACTATTCCCCTGTGAGTTCAGAGCGTCTCTGAGACTTTGTTATTGTCTCCAGGGGTGTTTTACAGGCTTTTAATCCAACTACACTAATGCATGATTTTAATTATGTCCCTACTGTGCCCCGTTCCAGTTGTAATCTATACAGGGCTTTCACTCTGTGTTTCATGGCGGTGGGTTATACAGAACTTGCTACTGCAAATATCAATGTGTTTCGTGTTGTTTCTGGTTTCCGAATTGCACAAACAAAATTACTAAGTCGATTAAGTTCAGCTTCCACTGCTTCCCTTTCTGCAATCTACACAAATTACAGCTACAATGGCCGACAGCTGAGACGTCATTGAAGTAGTCCGTTAGAATAAATTGGAGTCGGTTGGATTAAAATCCTGTAAAACACCCCTACAGCACGGTTATAATAGTTAAATTTTTTTATTAGTTTCAGTTTTAATTTAACTTTTCATTTCTATTTTAGTTTTAATTAGTTTTTCACTATTTGTTAGGTAGTTTAGTTTAGTTTTAGTTTTTTGAAAATGCGTAGTTTCAGTTTTAGTCTTTTTGCTAAACAAGTTGTGTAGACTAAAAAAAAAGAAGAAATGTATAACTAAATCTCGGAAAATGATTATGCTTTTTCAAAAATGTATTAACATGGGCCAGATGAACATCCCAACAAATCAGGCAAGTGTAAAAGATATACGGCAGAGTTCTGTAAACACAATAACAGAACCTGGGGATTCAAAAGCCCAACAATTAATGCAGGTGAAACAGTTCTATAAAAACACTGATACTAAGTGGTGACACAACAAGACAAAATCCAAGCTACCAGGAGTACTGTGATGCTTTTGATCATTTTGCACATATTCTAGTAGTAAGTAATCCCAAATTGGACTCTGACACTTTCTCTCAACCTTTGCTGACATGACGCTAGGCGAACCACGGCTACACAGACAAATTTACTGACATGTTAGGATAGTACAGCCACTAAAAAATAGCAATAACCAGAAACTAGAGAGGGATTATTTGTCCATCAACACAGCGGATACACACACAACCTACACCAGCTACACAGCTCCGGTTCCCATTGCTATAATTTGCAGTTGCAGTGTCTGATAGTAATGTTGGCTTATTTTTTGGCCATAGGTCGCCTGTTATGAAGTTCTGTTGTGTATTCAATGATCATTTCAATCGCTTCTTCTGATAGCTTGTAACCCAAATACGTAATTTAATTGCCTTGAAAGGGGGCGAATGGATGGAACTTTATCTAATTTTCCCTTTCTGTTGTTTTTAATCGAAGCGATTTGTGAAACCAAAAAGGCACAATGCATGATCTGTTTATGGTGACAGCGCGTAGTAGGCAAGGAGTGACGTAGAAAAAATCCTTCTAGACTTTATGAGACACTTCTTGTAACAAAAAAATAAGCACATTTTGGTCAATAAATCAAGTTTGCTTTAGTTAGTTTTGTGAATACTTATTACAGTTTCAGTTCATGCAAATGTTCAAAAAAGTCTCAGAGACGCTCTGAAATAACAGGGGAATAGCACTAGTGACAAAACATTTGGGAAATGAAGGAATTTTGTGGTAGATAATGCTTTATTTAGAGGCTGAACACTGGTTGCCCCATTAATTCCCATTATATGGATATACGCTGATCGTGAATGGATATAAACTTCTCCTGAAGGAATCCATGTGGCTCCAAACTGATCTGGGGGAGTAAATGAATGTAAAGCATGCTAAAAATAAGGTACAGTGTTGATAAAAACAGTAATTAAGCTTTAACATGTCGTGGGTTAGGAGTTAAGGTTACTGGTTGTCTAGTGAGGTAGAGATACACCTAAACACTAAAACCCCATACATTGCAAAAAAGGTTATCCCTCTACATAAACACGAAACAGATTTTACCACTATATTGAAATTTGATTGTGTAAAATTATTGTTATATTTTTTAAGACAACTTCTAAAGAAAAAGAAAAAATGCGAGTGAAAAAACTTTGCAGCTAGGCAAGCAAGGAGAACAACTCTACTAATTGCTGTCTCCTCAGATTCTCTGGAACTCAATCATGTCAACCCCGAAACATTTCATAATTTCCAGAGAGCTCATTAAATCAATAAGCTAACACACACAGAAACATTGCTGCAAACAAGAGGTTTTCTCTATTTTTGTCACCATACCTGGCAACACTTACCTGCAGGCTAGTTGTTCAATTGTCAGGGGCCATGATAGAAATAACAGTTTGCTATCATTTTGTCTGCATGAGGTAGAAAAACATTAGCTCCCTCCAAAAACAAGCTCACAGCAGGAGATGCCGTCTCTCAGCGGAGACGCAAATTAGCTTTCCGGGGGCCAAAACTACAATTTGTCTCCGCACAGAACACAAGCAGCACCTGCGTGTCAGGTAATGTGGCACCCACATTACAGGGAAAAAGGCTCAGCGGAGTGTCAAGTTGGCCTTTTCTTAAAATGCGTGTGCTTTTTTTAAAATGCAGCTAACAAAAAATTAAAATATATTCATCACATTTGTTGAATCTGACAGAAAGAGTAAAACTTAAAATATTTCTAAAGAAAATAACAGAACTCATGGAAAGAAAAAAATATTTGAATGTTCAAGAGTTTTAAGAAAAATAAACATAAACAGACAAGCAAAAAAAGCTTGAAAAAAGAAGCAAGTAATGGAAACCAAGATACAAGATTCATACATAAAAGTGAACAATGAATTGACAAGAGATGATGATAGGAATTCAAAGAGAGTGCCACTGTACAACTCAGGAGGACACATAAATGCACACAATTTAGTCAGAAAAATGCATAGAACCACTTACTGAGGCTACAGTCTATCCTGATACAATCTGGCGGGAGAAAGAGCGAAATGGTGAGAACAGAAAACAAAACAAAAAAATAAGAAACAGAGGAGAGAAAGAGATGAAAATAAAGAAAGAAGAGAAGAGAATAAAAAAGAGAAAAATACAACATTTTACATCCTTCAAGGTACATTCTGCAGACAACCAAGCATTGTTCTGAGGCCACCATCCGGGGACAGGCTCTTAGTCAGGATCACCCTCTCAATAAACCTTCCAGCATCCATCATTTATCCCATCAAATCAAAGCACAGAAGAAGGCAAGACTTAGAACTAAAAGGCTTATTTCAGTTTTTGAAATATATATTTGTATTATTATTATTACACATCGTTATTTTAAAAAGTAGGATGATGTGATATAAACTGAGCTCTTTGACCTATTACCGAATAATTAATACAGTTAAAATAAGATCACAAAGAGAATTTAACACATTAATTTTGATATTTCGCCTAAAATTATTCATCCTTATTTTTAAATCATTACACCTTTATCAGAAAATATTACTGTGACAGCAAAATAAAAATATTTAACCTGTACATAAAAGAGATATCCTCACAAGGAGTTTTGCTAAAACTTTGTGGTGGATGACACATTCCAGTTTTTTACCTCTAACTTCAGGCCTATTTGCTGACCCTTAAAGCTCTGCTTGCCTTCTGCAGCACTTTGACGATGAGAAACCCCAGCAGTGTAAAAAGACAGAAAGGGTGATCTGCACACCCCAGCCACCACATGCCCGCTGCACACAAGAAATGTTGTAAAACTGTGAAAAGATTTTTTTTTTTTGAGTACTGAAATGTATGACCTGCTCTTGTTTTAGCAAGGAAATGATACTGGTTACTTAGTTTATTAAAATGACCACTGAAATCCCTTGAAATACAAGCTAATAGGTAAAGGAAAGGAAGCACTATTAAAGCATAACGTGTATATTCCCCTCAGACTCTTCTTTCATTCATTTAATAACAGCTTAAATGTATTTTCCTGTAACATGAACCAAATGTGCAAATGGCATTGTGGCTCGGTTGTGGTCCAGAGCTGTCAACCGCTACAGAATAGTGGACACAAACAGCCAGAGACCAGCATCACTTTGTAGGCATGTGATATAGATGCCCTGCAGCTTCCTTCCATTTTCCCTTGGAGAGTTGTTCAGGAACAACCCGAGACGTTGGCGTTTTGAAAGTTTTTAACTGCAGACCTAAACTAGGTTAATCTGTCTGCACATAAAAAAAGTACCACACGAGCCCAAGAGTCAAGGTGCTATTTAACATTTACACCTGGACGTTTTCATGCGAGTATTACCTCCTGATCACAATAATAAGCAATACAGACTGTCATGCCAATCAAAACCATTTATTAATTTCAATTTGAACAATCTCAACAAGGATTGAAGCCCAAATAGATCAGATCAAATTAATTTCCACCTGATTGTCAGGATGTAAGTCACTAGGATACCAAGTTAAATTTCCAGTTAATGAGCTATAATAGTCAAAAGCAGTAGTATTAGACAGCTGTAACGTTTTGTTGTATTCAAGTACCAGAAATGAAAAGCACATCTCTTGTAAGCAAAGCTTTAAGAGGAATGTGCATTCATGGCATAGTTGAAAAAAACATTTTTTTTTAAACTGCCACAGCTGTGAGCTGGTCTCTATGGCAGTTTGATCCGAGGGCCGCAGACATACAAGCCATTGAAGGGATGAAAAGTTCCATGGTGTGAATTTTGGCGAGATGGGATGTTCATGTGTGAAAGAAAGAAAGAAAGAAAGAAAGAAAGAAAGAAAGAAAGAAAGAAAGAAAGAAAGAAAGAAAGAAAGAAAGAAAGAAAGAAAGAAAGAAAGAAAGAAAGAAAGAAAGAAAGAAAGAAAGAAAGAAAGAAAGAAAAAAAAAGAAAGAAAGAAAGAAAGAAAGAAAGAAAGAAAGAAAAGAAAGAAAGAAAGAAAAGAAAGAAAGAAAGAAAGAAAGAAAGAAAGAAGTGGAGACATTGGACCTAAAAGTAATGCATTGTTCCCCCTTTATTCCGGCCTCATTGGTGACTTCCCAATGCACTTCTGTCTTGCTCTTCGTGTTCCTTTAAATGCTTGGGCCAAATTTAATGTCTCAAGAGGTAGCAGGCCAGGCCCACCTTAACTGGACCAATATTAATTCTAATGAAACATTGATACTAGGGATGCAGCGATAAAGCTTTCTTTTCAAACCAATACTATACCGATATATATACTTGGATCTGAGTACTTGCTGATACAGGGTACCATTGCTGATACTTCTACCACACAATCATTGCAGTAAATTGGAAGACAGGTTTCATTTTACACATAATTTCACATAATTTGTTACAACAAATTATGTGAAATTAGATTTTTTTTAAAATATATATTAATAAAAATTACCTTAAAACAAAAATTTAAAGTGTAAAATGAAACTTTTCTGTGAAATTATTGCAGAGTTTCCGCATTTTAAGTATCGGTTCATAACCGATACGAGTACATTAAAACGGTTTTGACATGATACCCAATACAAGTATCAGTATCACTGCATTCCTAGTTGATACGTGTAACAGGTCTGGATTCCTGTAATCAGCTTATTATCTGAAACAATCCAACTTCCAAATTGGTCTCATTTAGGCTCATTTTAACTCATTTTACAGAGGTAGCTGACAACTAACTCCTCTAGCTCGGTCCTCTCAAGCATTGGTCCTCCATACAAAATCCATCAGAAATCGACGTCAACATATTGTGACCTTTTCAGCAATGAGTCATGTCAATGCGGAGTGCCAAAAGGCGTCTACAGCAGCAGAGAAAAATAAGATATTGACCATGGAAGAAGCTTAGTTTCTTTTTGCTACGTTGTTATACTCAGCCATGGTTGGTCCAATCGCCTTAGGTTTTCTTATTTTCTTTTCCTTCTTTTTGCTTTGCCAGATACTCTTCCAATCTTACAAAAGTGACATAATTTCGCACCGAGTTACAACCAATTAGTGTTGGGTTAACCAGAACTCCTGCCTAGCGACCCTATCAGGCTGTTTCGGAGCACATGCTTCAGGGCTTGTACTTGGTTGGTTCCTGAAATGGCCCTACTGCACCGGCCCGGTGAAATGGAGACCCTTGCTTACAGTCAAGGTCCGGTAAAATTACCCAGAAATTCCAATAATGCAACCATGCCTTTTGTACAATTTCACCTGGCTTCTCTTGAAAAGGATACAGTGGATTTGTAATGTATTTCATAGGTTTCTCTACATCAAACTGTCCATTAAAGAGGATTTAGGCTTTAAACTACAACTGAGAAGAAGTGGAACTGACCCGCCTCCCAGTTAACTCCACAAAAACATGGAGAGAAGGCGCAAGACAGGTGCAAGTCACCCTGAGACTTTTTGAGACAGGCTAAAAGGTTAAGACCCAGGGCTAGTCCATAGATATTATTAGAGTCAGAGCTTTTCGGTCAGGTTAGGAGAATGAGAACCTCATGGAGGAAAAATAAATAGACTAAATGGAAAGGGATAAAATAATATGAAGAGAAATTATAGCAGGGTGGCTCACCCAAAGGAATGTATGCAAGGTTTGCTTTTCATATGCAGAATTTAACAGCGAAAAGCCATCTGTGGAGGAAAAGTTTCTAAATTTTTTTAAGGTTTCTTAAATTACCTTTGAGTTCTCTGGACATTCATTTTTAATGCACAGTTAAGCCTCAAAATTATGCAAAACCCCTGGCTGATATATATTGAAAGTCATGTTCAATTAATCAAGAAATTTGTTTACAATTAGGTCATGAGATGAACATTTCACAAAATATAATAAAACAGGTAAAAATCTGTACCAGCCATGACAGAATTTCTGTTTTTTTTTTAAAACATTTTTTTAATAACTTATTTATTTATTTGTATATAATTGTCAATTATGTATTTTCTTCTGACATCACAGCAATCAAACCCTCTTCATGATTACTTACAAACTCTTTGAATGTTTCAGTTGCTATTTTGACTCTTTATCGTTGATAATGAGCCTCAGGTCTTTGTGGTTTGAAGACTTCCCTACCACCGTAACCAATGTTAAACCATTAGTCTGCCAGCAGTTTGGAAAGGTCTGGACTTAAATGTGTATACTGGAGACAAAAAAGACACCGCTAGAAAACGTTGGGTCAAATATACCTAAAGAACCATTCAAATTTTGACACAATCAAATTTAGGAACTTTTCCCCATTACTCAAGAAGGATCTGCTTTTTAAGAAAATAAAGCTAATTTAAAAGGTGCTTTGGGATATGATGATACAGTGCAGGATGAATATGAAAAGGATGGGGAAAAGGAAATGGTAGACAAGGATGCTGGTGATGAATCAAAATGGCCTACCAAGGTTGACAGTGAGCTTGACACGGCCTCCGTCCAGTTCCAGTCGCAGGGTGTCCGCTGACTCCTTGGAGGTGGTGGCCATAAGAAGGCCGTACGCCCTTTGTGACATGAAGCGAAGCGCCACATCCTCCGCCTCTGTGTGCAAGGTCATGGGCATGATGATCTTCAGGTACATGCTGCCGTCATAACTCAGAACGGTGGCCTCTAAAAGGGGTGAAGGAGAGGGTTAAGGGGATGATACATAAAGAAGCACAAGAGAATTTGATTAGTTATGGTGTCAGCAGCCGCATGATTGCATGCATAGTTAAATCCAGCTTAAAATTTCATACTTCAAACTTTTATGTACTTTATTTGCATATGTATTTATGAAGTGTAAAGAAAATTTTGTAAAATTTAAGTTGTTTTTAGCAAATCTAAAAAGTGTGGCATGCATTGTTATTGAGCCTCCCGAAATAACAGTAGTGCTACCGAGAGGTGGGACACATTATTTTTTTTTTCAAGTATCAAGTAAGACTCAAGTTTTATCTGCAAGTTCAGAGTTAAGTAGCAGGCAATTATAGGCAACTCAAGTCAAATATGAAACTTTAGTTTAAAGTAGTTTCGAGTCACTTTTGAAAACAGCATTGCGATTACAAGTAAAAATAGAAAAATTAGAATGTCGTGCAAAAGTACATTTATTTCAGTCATTCAACCAAAAAGGGGAAACTAATATATGAAAAGTAACATATTTTAAGCCTTTATCTGATATAATTTTCACCTTTATGGCTTACATCTTATGAAAACCCCAAATTAAAAATCTCAGAAAATTACTATATACATGAAATCAATAAAACAAGGATTTTAACAAGAGAAATGGCAGACCCTTAAGAAGTATAATCACGTACTCAGTACTTGATTTGGGCCCGTTTAGCATCAAATCCTGCCTCAATGGAGTGTAGCATGGACGCTATCAGGCTGTGGCTCTGTTGAGGTGTTATGGAAGACCGGGATCTTTCGATTGCAACAATTGCTCGTCTGCATTGTTTGGTCTCATGTCTCTCATCTTTCTCTTGGCAATGCTTCATAGATTCTCGTTGGGGTTCAAACCAGGTCAGTTTGTTGGCCAAGCGTGCCCACACTGCCAAAATGTCCTGGTAGATGGCTTTGTTGATTCTGGACTAAATAAAGCTGAGTGGACAAACACCAGCAGATGACCTGGCTTCCCAAATTAACACTGTAGAAACCTCACACTGGACTTCAAGCATCTTTGAAAATGTTCATCACCAACACTCTCCAGGCTGCAGTCATCCCTGCTGCATATGCACTTTTTTCTTTCACAAAACTTTCTGTTAACATGCTTTGGTACAGCACTTTGGGAACATCCTACTTATTTTGACCTTTTCAGGCTTCCCGTCCTTATTAAGGTTGTCAGTAATGGATTTTGCAAAACTACCAGGACAGCATTCTTCCCCATGATTGTGATTCCTACTGAACCAGACTGGTAGACCATGTAAAGGCTCAAGAACCCTTTGTAAGTGTTTGGGATTAATTAACAGATTTGACTGTGAGACTTTAACTATTTGAACCTTTTCAAAATATTCAAATTTTCTGAGATTATGAATTTGGGGTTTTCATTAGCTGTAAGCCATAATCAATACAATTATAATAAATAAAGACTTGAAAGATATCGCTATGCAATTTTGTGTATAAAAAAAAACTGATTAATTTGATTGGTTGTGCTGCAGGTCTCACACACATTCTTACAGAAAGAAAGTCTCAATTAGCGGATATGGGATAAGTGAAAGGATTTTGCAATTTTCAAATAATAGGTGTTTTAAACTTTAGATCAAGGGTAAAAGATCAAGTCTTTTCAAGTTGACATGGTGAAGTAAGCTAAAAAGCCAGTTAAAAGCAATGATTCAGGTAAAACAGTGCTTTCATGCACAGGCTGAGCACAACCACCTCTAATTATCTGGCAAACATTCAGTAAAAAAACTAAAAAAAACTCTGCAGCACTTTTATTTTCTTGTTATGTGCAGTATTTTCCATTATTAAATCTCAGCAGCATGCTATGTCATTATTATTATTATTATTATTATTATCATTATCATTATTATTACTACTATTATCATGTTGTCTGTCCATTGCCTGCTCCATCTTGATCTGTTTATGCACACATTTAATTCATTGACACAAAGTAATGTGGCTGGCAGTAAAAAACAAAATAAAAAAACTCTTCTTCCTGCAATAATACAGAGCACCACTAGATGGCAGAAGAATGATACAGAAACCACACCTGGTATGCGAGCACCTGAACACTCAAATGGGAACATAGCACCCTTCAAATTAAGACATTTTCTCCTCTTCTTCAACTGCCCTGATTTGAAATCCAGTCTTTGCTTCCCTCATTAACTCCCTCAAAAATCACATTCGGTCATGCCTCGCTCACCTCCCCAGACGTGCAAAGAGAAAAAAACCCAGAAGAGTTGTGTTGCTAGAGCTACTCAGAAACAGCGTGTTACTGTTTGACTGGTTCACCCTGCAGATCCTGTGGCGTATCCCCACCCCACCCCGCCTTGGTTTGTGTGACATGCACAGATGGTGGCAATAAGCCTGGCTGCACTGAAACACGGCTGCCAACCTCCCAGGCTGGTCCCCTTCTCAACCACCAGACCCCCGCTGCATCTGAGCCTTGGGCGGCAATCAGTCCAGACACAACTACCTCTGGAGCTTTCACTCCACCTATAATAACAGCTTTTCAATTATGTCAAGTACCAGGAAAGACCTCATAAAATGTGTTGAAATTGGGATGTTGATACCTTCCAATTTCAAAAAGTTCCCTTATTGCATGGTGATGTCTGTAAATTCCCTTGCTTTAAAAAAAAATATATATATATATATTCCTTACCTATCTCACAGTTGATGCCAAGGTATCCAGTGCCAGTGCAATCACATATGTACCGATTCCAGCCCTCCTTGCACAAACCACCGTTGCCACACGGGGCACTGCTGCAGCGCTTCTGCAGCTCGCGGGTACAGAAGCTGCTGACGCCCAGGGCGCTTTGGATCTCGGCCAGGCGGCGCACGTCGCGGCTCTTGCCGTCGATGAAGAGGTCTCGGACACATCCGACGTAGCCGTAGTTCAGGAGGGCCGTCCAGACCTCCGGCGGCAGGATGAGGTCCGACTTTGACTCGGGCAGTCCACCCAGGTACATGTCACTGTCCAGGTCCAGGATTTCACTGCCCTCTGGGGACAAAAAGGGTATGCTGCGGCTGTTGACAGAGATGGACCCTAGAGAAGACAAAAAAATTCCAAGGACAAAAAGGACAACAGTTAAATTTAAACAGAGAGAAAAAATAGGTATTCTTATTGGAAAGTATCAAATATAGTTTCTTTTTTTTCTGTATTTGTTTGGGCCTTGTAATTTTAGAGGAATTTTATTTTAAAAAATTATTGCTGAAAGAACCATGATTCTGGAAGTGGTGAAAAATATATTAAATGGGTGAATACATTCGAAGGCCTGGAGGTGGTAAAATTAGGGCCTCACAACTGAGACAGGAGAACAAAAAGAGAAACAGGATAGATGACAGAAGCCTGTGTGTGTCAGCACATGTGTGTGTGTGTAATGTCTCTATAATAGGCTAAATAGAAGAGAAGGGAAGCAGAATGCAGCAGGGAGTGGGTGAAACAAAATGCCTCCTCTCTTTCTGTGATTAACGACTCCATCTTAATTTTCTATTAAAAGCCAATTACAGCAGGAGCAGCACTGAGATCGGGTGCGTGCACATACACACCAGCGCTTCTTCACACCCTTTCTCATTAGGCTGCACCATTAGGAGCAGATATCATGTCCACAAGGTGCTTTAACACCTACAGATCATTCATCAGACACCACGTATTAAAGCATCTTCCCGGTTGAGTCCACAGGCAGGCGGAGGTACCTTGAGACATGGCAGGCATGAAAAACATGTCTATGTTAATTTTTACGATAAGTGGCATTGTTAGTTATAAGAGTAGCAAAGAGTGAATACACTGCTCAAAAAAATAAGGGGAACTCTAAAATAAGACATCAAAGATATGAATGAGTGAAATATCCCTATTAAATACTTTGTTCTTTACATAGTTGAATCTGCTGACAACAAAATCACACAAAAAGTATTGATCGGATTGTTTCTTTTATCAAGCCATGGAGGTCTGTATTCTTAGTCACACTCAAAATTAAAGTGGAAAAATACACTACAGGCTGACCCAAGTTTGATGTAATGTCCTTAAACCAAGTCAAAATAAGGCTAAGTAGTGTGTATGACCTCCCTACAACACCTGGGCATGCCCCTGATGAGGTAGAGGATGATCTCTTGAGGGATTTCCTACTAGACCTGGACTAAAGCATCTGCCAACTCTTACATTAGGAGGAACCCAGGGCCAACCGCAACAATATGTGGTCTTAGAAGGAGTCTGAGGACCTCATCTTGGTACCTAATGGCAGGCTACCTCTGGCGAGTACATGGAGGGCTGTGCGGCCTTCCAAAGAAATGCCACCCCACAGTGTTACCCACCCACTGCAAAACTGGTCATGCTGGAGGATGTTGCAGGCAACAAAAAGTTTTCCACGGCGTTTCAAGACTCTATCACATCTGTCATGTGCTCGTGTGAACCTGCTTTTATCAGTGAAGAGTACAGGGAGCCCGTGGCAAATTTGCCAATCTTAGTGTTCTCTGACAAATGCCAAATGTCCTGCACGGTGTTGGGCTGTAAGCACAACCCCACCTGTGAACATCATACATACACACATCCCTCATGGAGTCTGATTCTGACCATTTGAGCAGACACATGCACATTTGTGGCCTAATGGAGGCCATTTTGCACAGCTCTTACAGGGCTTCTCCTGTTCCTCCTTGCAGGAAGGCAGCAGTAGCGGTCCTGCAGCTGGGTTGTTACCCTCCTACGACCTCCTCCACGTCTCCTAACGTACTGGCCTGTCTCCTGGTGGCATCTCCGTGCTCTGGACACTACGCCAACAGACACAGCAAACCTTTCTGCCACAGCCCACATTGGTTTGCCATCCTAGATAAGATGCACTACCTGGGCAACTTGTGTGGGTTTTAGACTCTGTCTCATGCTACCACTAGAATTAAAGCAGTGCTAGCATTCGGAAATGACCAAAACATCAGGGAATGAGAAGTAGTGTTTGGTCACCACCTGCAGAACCACTGCTCTATTGGGGGTGTCTTGCTATCTGCCTATAATTGGTACCTGTTGTCTATTCCATTAGCAAAACATAATGTGAAATGAATTGTCAATCAGTGTTGCTTCCAAAGTGGACAGTTTGATTTCACAGAAGTGCGACTGACTTGGAGGTACATTGTGTTTTTTTCAGTGTTCCCTTTATTTTTTTGAGGGGTGTAAATGGAGGCAGCATCAGACTGAATTCCTACTTGTCTTTGAGGAATATTTTTTCCCTAAGTTAAGTTAATGATCTAAATACATTTAGTTTTTTTACAGAATCTATAGAATCACTAATATCACATGTTCATAGATACTCATAAAGCTGAGACTAAAGCGTTTCTGCAGCGAATTACGCATCTTTTTTAAGGTCCAGAAAACGTTCAAATTATCTAAAACATTAATGAACCAAAAACATCAAAGTAAACACCTCCTCCGGCTTCAATAATCAAAAGCTAAATTCCTCATTAAATCTTGGGTTAATCATTTAATCCGAACTTGATTCAGTCATCCACAGTTCATAGCTGCTGCTTGTTAACACACTGGGGCTATATTTTCTTCTGGATAGATGTTAATAAAGAAATCACAATTTTCCACTTTTCTCTACAGGTTTCTTACCATTGTTGACTCCTGTCCCTGCGCTAACTATTTTCGAAGCATGTTGCTACGAGCATTATGTCCCAACACTTTGATTTTTTTCTTGGACTATCTGGCTGTTGCACTTTGTAATTACGTAATAATTTTGCTTGTATTTTCTTCAACTTTGAGTCACAACAAACTGGTACAATATAAAATGGACTTAATTTTATTTATTTTGATTGGGTAATCAGGAACTGAAACAGATGATATTTGCCTGATCAGTGGCTACAACAACTCTTCACTTACAGTAATGTATTTAGAAACCAGAGTATGTAAAAGGAAACTGCACTTAATTATGCTACAGGTCATTCAGACTGTAGGACAGCGAGAGAGAGCAAGACTTTAAGGTGGTTACCAAGAAGGTTGAATGGCGTACAACAAAGGTGGCCTGTGTTGTCTTCATCCTTAAGGTAAGGATTTGTGTTCTCCAGGGAACAAACACCTTAATCCAAACTTGACATTGGCAGAAAAGGAGGAGGAAGTGCAAATGATCTATTCCAAAGATCATAATCGGTAAGGTTCATATACCCCCAAATCCAATGTCTTGCTACCTGATTTTCTACGAACAGACAGAGAGTTAAACAGGAACAGCAAAAGCAAATGAGGTGGATTAGCAATGTTTGCCAACAACTTATGGTGTCACAGAAGACATGTTACTGGGAAGTATAATCTCTGCTGCCCAGAAATTCAGCTGTTGGCATGTTATGAGAGTCTTAAAACTATCTTCGGAATAGCTGCAAGACTGACCAATACTGGACATCCTTCCTCACCACAGCATCAACATCTGTGATTACTATTTGAAAATTTGTAGATATGAGTTACAACGCTATTTATCCAAAAGGGAAACGAAAAGTTTCAATTCAATTGTCTGTATTGATCTGAATGTATTTTAATCTCAGGTTTAACCTTCTTCTGCAGCAACCTCACCTCAGATGGGGTCTTATATTACCTCTTCTGCTAAGATAAATAATGAATACCCTCTCACAGAATGAAGGAAAGGTATTCTGAAGGGTAATTTTACATCTCCCTGTCCTATAATTCTTAAAGAGAGATCACAATAGCCAAAACCTTAGAAAATTAGCCAAATTCGTATAGGTGTTAGTACTGCAAGCACTCTTCTACCTGCAGAGTCATTATAAGACCTAGACAGCAAGTATGTAGTTTGGATTATTTCCTTTGTTTTTCTGAAGGAAACATCATTATTCCACACGTAATTTTTTGATTTGATACAGCAAATGATGTGCTAATAATTTTTACATCATTTGAAAGAATTACCAAAGAAAGAATGTTTTCCTGTTTTTTTTCTTTTTTGTCTTTCTTTTTGTTGCTGTTTTGTTTATTCGCTTGTGTTTGCTAGATTGTGAAACAATCTGTGGTTAAAGTCCATATTGCCAAATTTTATAGCACTTGGAATAGCAACTGACATTTGGTCTTGCAAGCGATTTTAAAGTTGAAAAGGGAATATTGCCAATATTTTCTTGCATCTAAAACTACATATATTAACAGTAATCACATAATATTTAAGCAACACTACAATAAAACACACAACTACTATTCTTTCCAGCTCCAGATTGGTTCTCAGGTTCCTTCTGCTTCCTCACCTTTCCTTCCTTCCCTCTGGAAATCCACATGGCACCACTCTCCGTCATTGACCTTCTTGTTGCTGGCTTTGAGCTTTGTTTTTCCAGAACCCATATCGATCAGCAGGTATAAATAACCATCCAGCAGTTCCATCGCAAAGTAATCAGTCTTGAGTTCCCTCCCAGGCTTCTGCTCTTTAGGCCCCTGAGGATGTCCGTGGCTGAAGAGCAGCAGCCCGCTGGGCTCTGTGGTACGGAAGTCGAAGGAGATGGATCCCGTCTTCTTGGTGTTCCACTTTGGCAGGGAGATGAAAGCTTCAGGGTTTTCGAACGTTACGGGATCCAGAGCGGCCACATCCTCACAGCGGAACACAAGATCACCGTACAGTGTGATTTTAGGGTCGCGGTCAATGGCCAACCGGGAGAGTTCCAGCTTAAAGTCATTGTTTTTGTACACCACCTGTGGAAGCAAAAGCATAAGAGGGTTTAGCATATGAGAAGTCAGTTTAAATAACTAGCCATTACAGATTCAAATATGAAACCAAGCCTTATGAAGTGTAATGATCAGTCTTTATACCTGAAGTACCTCTTTATACCTTTAAGTATCTTATTTTAACAACTTTAAACACTGCATGTACTGTATGCTGAAGCAGCTGCAAAGTCTGTCATCTTGGAAAATATACGTTTAAAGACAGTTGAATAAGAGAAAAAAAGATTTTCTCTTGGCTTGGCAGTTCAGAAAGTACATTAGTTGGACTGAAGCCGCACAAACCTCTGACGAGACATTTAAGTCAGATAAATGCTCAGTTTACCAACGCTCAATTATTTGGTGGGAAAAATCTTTCCACTTCAAACTCAAACACTGAGCGGCCACTCGGGGGGCCAACAAGTACCCCGAGATGTGCCTTCATTCATTTTAATGATGCGAGTCGGGGTTGTGCGGCTGCACATCAATCTCTCATTAACACTTCATGAACCCTTCCTCCTGCTCAAATACAAAAAAAGTACGAAACCATTTTGATCTTGTACATAAAACGTAGCTTTCTCTGAGCGACAAAATAAATGAAAAGAGAATAACAATAATATTATTATTGTATAATAATTTTATTTTATTTTATTATATATTTTATTTTATTATATATATTTTATTTTATTATATAATAATATATTTGGATTTCCTAGGGGAAATCCAAAAGAAGAATTAAGTGAACATCACCCGCAGTCTTAATGTAAATGTCTCCAAATGCCTTTGATGGAACACGGCTCTATTGTTTGTGCTGTAAATGTGTGAACCTCTGCACCTCACTTCGTGTATTCAGAACAAATTAGCTACTAAAGGCAAGATTAACTCTTGTCTTTTTAGTTTCGACTATGATTTCATTTGTTGAGCAAGTGCTACACAGCAGACGAGAGACCATCAGCAAGGTAACAGTGTGAACAAGCTGAGATTTCTCCGTTTTTTTGGGGTGTTTTTTTCTGTGCAACTCTTTATGCTCACTCAGACACCTACACAAACCCAGTAAAAGTCATCAGGGTGGAAGAATGCCTTTTTCACATCCCAGTGTTTGCTTTTTTATTATTCTGGTATCCAAGCTACAACATTAAAAAAGTGGTTTTGTTGCTACAAAGTCACAAAAGCAACTTGCTTTTGTCTGACTGATTAGTGATGGTGGTAATTTTGTGGCGATAACAAAGCCTGCAATCCCCAAACGGTTGCATTTCATGGTTTAGCATGGAAAAAAACAATCCTTCTGAATATTGTTAACATGTATCAATTGAAATTTGATCAGTAAGGAGGTGGATAATTTAAGATGGAGTGTGTACTTTATTCAGCAACCATACCTTGATTACCATTTCCCTTTTTGGAAAATATGAAAGGTTAACATTTCTAAAGGTAGTTCTGGGTGATTATATACTTTTGAATCAGAAGACATAAAAAAAGCAGCAAACTTTCTTCAAGTTGTTTCAATGTTTTTAAACTACAGTGTCTAATATATATTTTTTCCAATTGTAAGAGTCTCTCTCTATATCACCTCTCTTCAGAACCAAGAACAAAATGTTCAGCAAGAGCACTTCAATGGTAGGTTATTCTTGAACTCAAGGCTCCTTTGATCATCTTCTCAACTGGCAACTCTGCCGCATGTACTGTACACCTCCTAATGTTGTCATTAGCGGAGATTAGTCCTGGTAATTAGCCACGATAACACTAAAACTGGCAGCTAATAAGGCGTGAACCTGCCTGAGATAATGTGTAAAAAAGTGGAAAAAGGTGCAGAGGAGGAAAGGCTTTGAGTGGAAGGTAAATATCTGCATGTTTCTTCAGGTATTTATTTCAGTCTGTACAATAGACAGCCTGCTGAGATTACCAAAGAAAGATGATACAGCTATAGATGAGGCAAAGAATGAAACCATGCTATCTGCAATAATTACCCGAACATTAGGCCTTAAATATTGTTTTTTGATGGGAAATGATATTGAGAGTAGCCAAACTCCAGGGACCTCCGGTGACGATAAATTCATCAACATCCATTGCGATTTTACTAATTCTGCTGTAATTTAGATTTTTTTAAGTGCAAAAGTACACATGCACATTCATTAAATATTTCTAAATATTATAATTATTAGGGATGTTTGATACTGGCTTGTCTACCGATATCCGATATACCGATATAGCCTAACTCTAAATTTCCGATATCGATATAAACCGATACCGATATGTGGGGACCCTCCCTCATAAAAAACAAAAAACTACTAAACCCTTTTAGGTGACCACAATGAAATATATTGTATCATGCATACTTGAGTTTTAAAAATGTAGAAAATGTAATAAGTACTAGAATTTTAATTAGGCAACTGAAAAAGCTGCCATTTTTATTTTATCTTCAAAAGTAGGTGGAACATTTTCTCACACAGAGAATACTGACATAGGCCCACCACTCAGGACAAATTTTTAGAAACTTTTAGAAAATGTAAACAACATTATACCTTTGTGGCTGATGACGTCACCAAGTGTGCCCGATAGATGGTCAAGGTTGGCTCAGAAGAAGCCTTTTGATAAATTGAAAGTTATCTCAAACAAATAATATCTCAAAAACTAAACCTCAAATCTGTCCTATTTTTACATTCTGAGAGAGAAAAGAAGTGGCTGAAGAGTTTGATATATAATATGTGTATGGTGTGAAAAACTCATCTTATTAAAAAAATAAAAACCAATTCCGATAATTTCCGATATTACATTTTAATGCCAATATCAGCCGACAATGACTTCAGGTCGATGGTATCGGACATCCCTAGTAACTATTTATATTGAAAGTATCCCACTCTGTTGCTCATTTAATCCTGGGAATTACACTTTATCTGATACTGTTAGCTTTAATAAGGGCAAAGTACTCTGTTCTATTCTCGTTTGCTGCAGTTACAACCTAATTTCCCTTTGTGGGACAGTTAAGTATTTTTATTTTATTTTATTCTATTCTATTGTAAATATATATATTGAAGTAAAACATAACATTAGCAATTGAAAAGACTGTTTTTCTTTTCAGTCCCTCGAATCATCATCTGGTGATTACACATTTTTTTCCATGCTTAGTATAGTTTAACAAATTTCTTCTTTTTATCTATTTATTTTGCAGTTGTTTATGGCCAACAACTCTTTTTTTCTGTTATGGACTTTAGGTTGCCTTTGGTTTGTATGAGAAGTGTGGACATAAATGTGGCTTCTATTGTCATTATTCCCTAATGCCAAAATGGGTTTCTGTCTTTGAACAATGCAGGAAAGCTGAAGTGCACAAGATCAGACTCCTGCAACTTGTTATTGATGCAGAAACTGGAAGCAGTATAACAGCTATTTTGAATTTCTTCTAAGTTCCTCATAATTTTTGTAACAAAAAAAACTCACGAGTCAAGGCCAAAATATGTTTAACTTGTAACAGGCTATGCGAGACACAGGAGGCTCCAATATGATCTTGGAGCTTCCTCAGCTTCAGGTTGTGCAGAGGACGTTAAACATTGCATGCTTGAGCCCACAGCTGGCTTTTTTAAAGCATTGTACAGGGCTTCCCATCTGACACAAGGGCACCCACCTGTGGTGATTTCACCAGGACACCACTGCAGTTCACTACACTACTCTAATAAAGGAGTACCTCGAGAAGAACAACATCCAGGGACGGCTGGTATAATTGGGCTAACAGGGCTAAGCCCTCCCTGGATTATTCAATAAAAATAATAATGTAATAAATGAATGAATAAATAACATTTTGAAATATATTTTTTTAAATTTTTCGATCAGGCAATAGTGGATACAGAGCTAAATCGGCACTAAAAATACACCAAATTTGTTGAAATGGGCTAATTATCTTCAGCCCAAGCGGAGTAACACAGTTACACTTGACTTTGCGTAGACACGTGATTGACAGGTTGCTTGGCACACCCCTTCATTTGCTGCCCATTTGGGCTAAATCTGTGTAGCCCTAAACCGGCTCATTTCAGCCAATGACAGACGACTTGACTTGAGAGACCTGTCACTGTACGTGACAGGTCTGTGTGTGGAGGGAAAGTTGTAACAATGGCAGGTTTAAGCGCAAACGAGGTTGATTATTTGCTTTTAAATCCGTTTTCTTTAATGTCCTTAGAGGAAAAACTTGAAGTTAAAAAAGCGGGAGCACATCATCCAAAGGATATTCACATTACACAAAAA
Organism: Apricaphanius iberus; assembly: GCA_028564705.1. Classification (NCBI taxonomy): domain Eukaryota; kingdom Metazoa; phylum Chordata; class Actinopteri; order Cyprinodontiformes; family Aphaniidae; genus Apricaphanius; species Apricaphanius iberus. Next base: position 716,205 of record JAPXFQ010000075.1, on the reverse strand, counting down.
GACAAGCGTTAAAATCGCAGCTTTTGTGTAACTTGGTTTCAAAGAAAAGACTGGCTAACGGCTAGCCTAGCTAAAAAGTCACTTTTCTGCTTCCCGTGCTTGCTTTTTGGAGGAGACACAGCCTGGACCCAGCAAGGTATCGTGGATCTGAAACATTTATCTGAAAAAATAAAGAAACACGAATGCAGCACAACCCATATAGGAAATGGCGTAAAGCTGTCAATGTTGGGTAAAGTGAACATCGCCTGTCAACTGGATGAGGGCCACCGCATTGCTGTACAGAGACACAATGAGCTCGTTAAGAAAAACAGACACTCATTATCATGGATCGTGGACTGTATTAAATTTTGCGGGGCACACGAGCTAGCTTTACGTGGATCTGATGAGTCTTCCACTTCACTCAGCCGGGGTGTGTTTGTGGACCTTGTGGAACAGTTCTCCTTTCTAGACAGCCAGTTAGCTGATCACCTGTCAAACACGCAGGTTGCAAAGTATACGTCCAAGACCAGCCAGAATGAGTTGCCTGACTGCATGCTATCTGTCTATGAAAAGAAACTGGCCGATGAAGTATCGCAGGCACCGTTTGTGGCTGTACAAGCTGATGAGACGACTGATGTGGCATGTGTAAGCCAGTGCGTGATCGTGCTGAGATACGTCACTGAATGTTCTGCCGTGGAACGATTTCTTTGTTTTTCTCCATTAGTGGACAGGACGGCAGACGGACTTGAAAAAGTTCTGAAAGAAAAACTTCAACCATTCCATCTGGAAAGTAAACTGATCGCCCAGACCTATGACGGGGCTGCAGTTATGAGCGGCGCAGCGGCAGGCCTGCAGGCCAGATTAAGAGAGACGTTTCCTCATGCGCACTTTGTGGACTGTTATGCCCACCAGCTCAATTTAATCATTCAGCAGGCCTGCTCATGTCTCACACCTGTCAGAGTATTTTTTGCAAACATAACGGCATTCGCAACGTTTTTCTCCAAGTCTCCCAAGAGAACTGCGGTTCTGGATGAAGTGTGTGGCAGGAGGATTCCCGCGGCGGGACAAACAAGGTGGAACTTTAAGAGCCGCACTGTCCACACCGTCTATGAGCAGCAAAAAAATCTGAAGGCATGTTTTGAAAAAATACAAAACAGTCAGACGTGGGACAGTGTTTCAGTCCAGCAAGCGCACGGCCTGTTCACCTTACTGGAAGATGAAAACTCTGTTGTCGTTTTTCCATGCTGCGTTGATGCATGTTGACGTTCTCTACAACATCCTTCAGAAACGAACCACGGATCCTCTGAAAACAGGACAAACCCTGGCGAATTTTTCCAGGTCCATAACTGAGCTAAAGGACAAGCTGGTCAAAGATGCCACCCACCAGGATCCGGATACAAACCGGGCTGCAGCGGCAGCATCACGCAGGGTGCAGAGGTCTGACGGCGCGTCTTTGGCCGCTCGCTGCTGTCAAATAATGATCGAGCAGTCAAAAGCTCGCTTCGAGAAAGCCCGACACTTAATGTCTTTTGAACTGATCAATCCTGAGCTGTTTTCGCAGTTTACGGTCAGTTTTCCCCAAAAACAGCTGGATGTTGCATGTGAACATTTCCCAATGATCTGCAAGGAGAAACTGAAGGGTGAACTGATGGTGATGTATGGCAGTGCGGAGTTTGCGGGATTAACGTCGGCAGTGGCACTTTTGAAGATGCTGACAGAGAATGATCTTAAAAACACTTTCTCTGAAACACCGAAACTGACACAAATAGCCATAACAACCCCGATGACATCAGCAGAGTCAGAGAGATGCTTCAGTACACTGAAGAGGATCAAGAGTTTTCTGAGAAGTAACATGGGACAGGAAAGACTGAACGCACTGGCCGTGCTTTCTATCGAGCGAGACTTCATTCAGAAATCACCTGACTTCAATGAAATGGTGATCAACCTGTTTGCATCCCAGAAAAATCGTCGTGCTGAGCTCCTCTTCAAATAAGGTATACCATCGCTATTAATGTCTTAAAACACGTCAGATTCTGTTGAATATTTATATTCTCTGTCATAACGTCCATTATATTTGACATGCTCTGAGTTGCCAGGAAGTTTGGATTAATTCTTTACAAAGCAATATGCAATAATTTCTGTCAATATATTTGAAACCTTTTTTATTTAGCACTTCTCTTTTTATCTTGTACAGTGTGCAAGAGTGTGTTGTGCATGTGTGAAAGTGAGTCAGAGTATTTTGCCATTAGTGCATTCCTCTGAACAATAGTGTTTTGTTAGAAAGGCCCATAATCCTGTTGTGATAGTGTTAAATCTTATAGATTGTGATGGATACCTTTTTTTTGTTGACATACTCAGTTGGCTTTTATAATATATTTTAGCCCCCCCACTCAATGGCACCACAAGCCGTCACTGACAACATCCATCTTTTGGACTATTCTATATGTTCCTCTGATGTAAAACATTTGGGGATTGAAGGCAATAGATGTTAACTCTAGTGCACAGATGCCCTTCATCATTTCATCTTCACCAGATAGACATTTCTAGTTGGTTACTTGAAACACTTAAATTAAAATAAGAAAAACCTTTTCACTTATTGGTCCCACATGTGTGATATTTTTGTTGTTGCAGCATAAAACACAGTGCAGCCAATGACTACGACCAACAAGATCCAACAATCCTTTTATAAATAACAAAAAATGCTCTCCGTTTTTCAGCCTTATGTTTCAGCAGTCAACTGCAAAGGCGTTGTTATTAAGTCTGACAGCAGCTGGAAGGAAAGACCTTCTGAATCTTTCCATCCTACATTGTGGATGTAGCAGCCTGTTAAAGAAAGAGCTTCTTAGCGCCCTAACGCTGTTTAGAGATGTAAGCATGTCTAAACAGTTCTCTAAAGTGATAGACAATGACGTACAGAGTCTCTTTTTCAACACTGTTTCTGAATGTTTTTTTTCATTAATTTAATTGAAATTAAAAAATTGTTTCAAACTGAAATTTAAACATTTGAAAATAAATATTGTAATTCATAATTTTCTTTAAATAGTTGTGGGAGATTGGTATGGCTGTGAGCAGGAGAAATTTAATTTGCCTGTCTCTCCTAAAGTAAATCCGAATATGGATATCCATCCATCCATTTTCTAAACCGGTACCTAGGCTGGTGCCTATCTCCATCTGTCAATAGGCGAGAGGCGGGGTTCACCCTGGACAGATCACAAGTCCATCACAGGGCAACGCAAAGACATACAGGACAAACAACCATGCATGCACACTCACACCTAAGGACATTTTAGAGAGACCAATTAACCTGTCAGTCATGTTTTTGGACTGTGGGAAGAAGGCCGGAGAACCAGGCGGGAGCCTAAGCATGCACAGGGAGAACATGCAAAGTCCATGCAGACAACGTTCTTGCTGCAAGACTATATTATATATATTATGAATTCTCAAGAGGTTCTAAAATAGTTCCCGAAGAGAGGCAGCCTCACAATCACTGGTTCTCTTGCTGCTATCTCAATATGCTTTCTAATTACTATAAACATAGTGTGCTTGAGTTTAAATGTCATTTTTTAATTATTTCTGTACTTTATTTGGTTCTTCTCTTGTTCCTGTCTCTTTTTGCAATATAAAACTCAACTCACAATCTAGAGTAGTAAAGATCCAGCAACATAAACTGGGGATATTAGTACCTCTTTTCTAGGCTTACAATTTTGATCAGGATTTCATTTGTTTTGGTGTTTTTCACTCAAAACAAACAAATAAGCAAACATACAAAACATACATAAAAATTGTGTGAAGTGATGGTGATTTATTGGAGGAAGTTTGAAAAAGCATGTTCCCCATTAATTTCCATATCTGTCTTAACCTGTATTGAAACACAAGTGGGACACAGAAATTCAGCCACAACACAGAAGTAAACTCTTAAATTAATGGATTTATTGAACGACTCTTTGTAACAGCAGTTATATCACTTGCACCTGGAGTAGGTATACTAGTAATACCTTTGAGAGAAACAGGAGTCAGAAATGTGCGTTTTGGTTGAACACCAGTTAAGTGGGCTGAGGAAGACTCCAGCCGTGGTGATAGCACAGGGTAGGCGGGACGATAATCAGGTAAGGGACCAGTGAGGTGAATTAAAGCTAATCTTCATGGAGAGGCAGCCAGGAGCAGAGCATAAACATGGTAGTCATACATGTCAATCATTACAGTACCCCCTCCTCAAGATCCGGCTCAAGACGGACCACAGAGCAAGTCAGACTGGCCAGAATGCCTATAAGCCAGTAAGAGTGATACTTTGGCCCTTATCCTTCCTAGTCATCTAGGTAGTGACGTCCACAACCCCATCTTCTGGACTGGAGGAGGTAACTGACACTGTAGACAAGACAAACCAGGCTGATAGAGGGCGTCTGGAGGAGCGTACGAGACATGACATATAGGAGGGTTAAGATGAACAGCAACAGGATTCACCACCTTCCTGATGGGAAATTATTTATTGAATCAAAGAGCTTGGCTTGACTGCAGATCAACAGGAAGAGAAAAATTCCTTGGTGTCTTAAAGAAGAGTTTTCCACTAAAAGCAGACCAAGAACACCAATAATGTTTTACTCACAACTGGGTAACAATAACATAGTATGCCATTGCATTATATAAGTACAACTGAAACAAAAGGCTGTTTCAAAAGACAATGCTGCCATCAGTGCTGGCATGAATAGCTGCATCAGTGAACCTTTTGGTCTTTAATATGTGGTCTGCCTTTGGCGGCAATGCACTGCGATGAGGTGTTTTCCACAAAAGATTACATCATGACGGGATAAAGTGAGGTGAGAAGGTGGTGTTACTACTGTCAACATTGACAGTGGTGATACCACCTCCACACTCCACATGCAGGGTTGTGTGCAAACTGTGAACTGGATACGTCTGTGGTAAACAGACTAAAACTAAACTTGTTTTTTTAATCCGAATGAAGCTCTGCTCCTCAAGTCTTTTGGGAGCTGCTCCAAAAGGTGGCTGTCCTTCACAGTCCCTATGTTTGGCTATCTGGTGGTACAGTTCACAAATGCTAAATGAACTCCCCATCTTGACTTGCATTTTAAATACTGTTGCCGTCCGAGGCACAATGCACATTCCACACATCACACTCTGTTTCACCAAGTTGTGATATAATTTGGTAATACTATCAAGACTGATGGCACAAATGTTCAACATCAGCGTTTGAAAAAGACACTATACACCGGAAATATTACCCAAACATGCCATCACAGTGCATCTTTTGAAAACGCCTTACGTGGTCTGCAATGCAGAGAAAATTCTTGACAAACTTCCCTGGAATGGTATAATCCTGTTGGGCCTACTTAATCCTGCTTTCCTGCTCAAGACAGGTAAACAACTGGTTGGTTGAAGTACACCTCTGCCTGGGCCTGTCCCATTTCCAAGTTCTTATGTACCCTGGAGAGGGGGTTTGGTCTGGTGTTCTTGTTCAAATGGGGAGTCTCTTGAGTTTGGTAAAGGCTTCGTCGGCATGATGGATCCAGTCAAACTTGGTCTTAGAAGATATGAGTGCACGTAAGGGACAGGGCAATGAAATGTAGTTCCTATTGACTCATTTTTAAAAGTTTTCAAACCTCTGAAGCTGTTTATTGTTTTCTCGGAGCTGACTACTCCTTAATAGCAGACACCTTGCTGGGGCCCATAGAGATTTGGTTGGGGGAGACAAAGAAGTCAAGTTATGAAGTGGTGGATCGGTGGAATCCACAGTTTTCTGCTTTGATTAATAGATTGTTCTGCAGGAGCCAAATATTGACTGTACACCTCTTAGTGTGAGATGAAATCCTTGGAATAAAGGAGTATGTCATCCAGATAGACGTACACAAAATATCCAGTCAAGTTCAAGGGGGCATAATGGGACAGCATGGGCTGATATTAGGCTGAATGGCAACACCATTTATTCATAGTGGCCCATTAAATGGTGTCTTCTATTCATCTCCTTCTTTATCTCTATGAGGTGTTAGGTGTTCAGAAACTCGTGTTTAGTGAAGATGGAAGAACCTTGGATAAACTTGAAAGCAGTGTTCATTAGATTGTAATGGTTTTTTGTAAGTCTCAGCAAAAGTTACATTGTGGTGTCATGAGCTAATAGTGAATGAGCTCCATAATATTTCATAGAGCAATGAATGTGAGAATTGAATGAGCTGCAGATAAGAAAAAAAGCACACTGGTATGAAAAAATGCCAGAATAAAAGAACAGAAAGTAGAAGCAAATGAGGGCAAAGATTAGGCCAAGAGCATTCACCCAGTGCATGGAATCAATTGAAGAAATCAATTTTTAATTTGGCTACCAGGATGGTGAGGCTGGTGCACCAAAGGCTACTACTATGGACTTAATTACACAAAACTGTCTCTGTGAAAGGAGAGATGAGAAGCAAAAGGGGAAGAAGAGATCGAGACGAGCAGTTAGAAATACAGGAGAAGTGACAAGGACAAGCAGAAGCTGAGACACTGATGGACCGGCTGGTGTGAAATGGGTGATAGCAAGGTCAGTGACTGGGAGAGTAATAGAGCATCAGAGGTTTCAGGGGAGGGGCAGATGGTGACACACAGAAGAAGAGTGCGCGGAAACAAGACCCAGGGAAAGAGAGACCTGATTTCACGCTCCACCTCTCTGACTGTAACGGTAGAAAACACATATATATACATCACACATGGGATGATCATAGTTGGTGGGTGACTTTGAACACACAAAGAGAAGCACACACCCACCCACCAAATAATAAAAAAAATACTTCATATGATTTCAGTGTCTCTTTTGGTGCCTTTTTACTCTGCTCTTGCTGTGCTCTTCCTTTGGATTTTCTCTGCCTGGGGGGTGCTGGCCAAGCGTATCAAAGGCATTTGACCACGGTGGCGGCATGAAAGCCTTGCCCCAGACCATAACACCAGTGATAATCCAAGCTGTGCCACAGAAGCAGCACAGGATGAAACACACTGCAGTCTACACCCCCACACTCCCTCACAGGTCTCCCCTTCTTACTTTCTGCAACTACTGTGCTACCTGGAGCTCCAAATCACTCTGATTGCAGGTTTTTTTAACCCCCTTCTTCGCGGTTACCTCTCTGACTCAGTTCAGATCATGAAGTCATTACAGCTTGTCAGGCCATGATGCACGAATACAAGGAAAGCAGTCTAAGGCAGAGTTATGGGTATGGCTTTACTTTCATTGACTACAATATTACTTGGAGAATCAATTCATTCTGAATGCAGGTTTTTTTCAGTCATCTGCAACTTCTCTTGTTAGTTCTTATGAGGAAAATCGGTTTCATTGCAGTTAAGAAGAAACCTTTATTTTAGTTATGCATTTATTGTCATTCTACATTCTTCCTAAAATGAATGTCAAGCACAAAGAAATAAGCAGGTACAGTCACAGAGAAGTGATTGAACTTCCTGTGAATGTATGAATTTTTTTGATAAATAAAGTACCTACCTACCTACAAAAAGGGCCATTGTACCTCTTTTTAAACAACATATGATAAGTCTAGGGTCTGTAAGTTCTTTGCACAATGCCAATCTCACATAAAACGATCTCACCAGCTCAATTCTTGACAATTCCAGTCCTTTACTTGAGAATGACCTGTTTAGGAGGCCCAGTCATTGTTATGCAAATTAGCGGTTGCAGACCATGGCCACGCATTTTGCTTCTAGGGTGCAGATTTACCACACAAGAGAACGGCATGGAATTGGAATTTGTGGGCGGGGTTAGACAGGTGAGGGGCGGTTATATAGAAATACTGCTTATTGTCCAAATGTTTTGGACAATATTTTGGGCAATGAAACTAGTCGGAGTTGATCTGAGGATAGACAGAGCTGAATACCGAATGATACTGAAGGAAAAATCTACTACACATGGCAGAGAACAGCTTCATCCTCCAACAGGAAAATACAAATGCAGATAGAGCTACAATGGAATAGTTTAGAAAGAATATTCAAAGCAAATGTCAATTTAGCTTCAGCTAATTCGCTTAAGCAAAATAGTAAAGCTTTTCATTTAAAAGACTTGCAGGTGTATTGGCAGCAAAAGTGGGTCCTACATTTGCTTTGTCATTCACTTTCAAATTTGTTATCTAACACTTCTTATTCCTATCAACTTCTATTCGCTATCTGTTCTGTCTCCCATTCCCTTCGTCCTTTTCCCTTCATCGTGCTCTGTCTGTACACCTCACTTTAAATCCTGCTGTGTCCTGATGAGAGAGAGGATAGTTAAATGCCTTGGGAGGTTTAAGACCCACAAGGGATCCTTTGCGATAGCAAGCCAAATAATGAAATGTAATTCTCAAGGCATAATTAAGTTAGAGATGGTGTGATTACTGTGTGATGGCAAAAGTAATTACTTATTCAATCAGTATTGTTTTATGTGGATATAAGACAGAACCATGTTGTTTTGCCTTTACACAAGCCATTACCTTTACAATAAAACATTACTTGAACTGTGATTGGTCTTCCTGACAGCTTGTTCATGTCTGTGTTCATGTTTTGGTGCAATAAACCATCCTTTTTGTATTTGAATTGACATTTTTATAAACCTGTTGTCCTATACATATCCATCCAACTGTTACAGTATGCTTATTACTTATTCTTTCGGCGGAAAGTATAAAATCTGAATATAGGTGCTTTCCTATAAGCCTGCTGTGGCGTTCTTAATTCTGATTAAGTGTTTTGACTACGCTGGGGTTAGAAACTGCAAGAAGAACCACAGAGGAAATAAACACTTGGAAGAAATTCAGAGTGTTGTGCATCTGACACCTCCCACTCCAACATATGGGAGGTAAATCTATCCACGCTGATGAATCTCTAGTGCCTGTGTCAGTCAACACAAGGGTGCTCCCAGGAACGTGTGAGGGTAAAACTATGCTATACTAAAATTCAGCATGTTCTCACAGCAACTGTATTATGCTGCTAGAGATGTAGTTTATTTAGTTTTCTTGTTTAGAATAAAACAGTACTCATGGATTTCAAGAGACTTAAAACTAGCTTCAGTGGGACCAAAAACTGGTACTGGCCAGCAGCCAACTGTTTGATACGATAAACTCACATCTTTAAGGCAGCCCATAAAGTTGTTGCTGACTGGTGATCCGGGCAGGTCTGCGGTGTTGGGGCTTCCCCCAATGTAGAAGTAGTCATCGGAGCCCAACATGGTGTAATCCTCCTGGGTGTAGCCGGTGGTGGTCAAAATCCCATCAACAGAGATGGTCACCTAGTGCAGGCATCGGCCAAAAGAGACAGAAGTAGAAAGAGGGAACAATAGAGCAAGAGTAGAGAATGACAAGAGAGGGGGGAGAAATTAGAAGAAATAAGGGAAGAAACAAAGGAGATGTTAGATTAGACACCAGTGATAGGGCTGTGTCCTAATGTGTATTACTCTCTTTGGTGCTCTTCAGACTGTGGACATTCACCGTAGAGTGCACTTGTTACAGTAGTGGTATAGCCACTCCACTGTACTGATCATTGACAGTGTTGGGAACAGACTAAAGAGAAGGTTCACTTTAGCTGGATCCTGGATTGGGTGAAGAGCGCTAAAAAGCATCAAATATTGCTTAAACAGGACAGCTATTTCTTCTGCATAAAATTAATAATGTTCACTGACAACTACCAAAAAGGCTCATTTTCAATTCAATTCAGTAGGCAAAATTAGTGGCAGCTGGATGTCTCATACAATGGAGTCAAGAATATGATCCTGCAGCCATGTTTCAGTGAAACACATAACACTGCATTCCAGACACTCTTGCCAGGTCCTTGTTAGGGACTGGAGTCCAACAAAAAATCTTACATTGCCGGTTATGAATGTGGGAAAATCTGGTTTAAACTTATTCACGCTTTCTCTTTGCTCCTGCTTTGCATCCACAACATCTCCTTGGTATATTTGCCATTTGTTCAGTCAAACAGTAAATGTACCAAGCAGAAACCTTTTGATCTCTACAGGTTGCCCTGTGTTTTTTCCATTTTCTTCCATGACTGGCATAAATATTCTACAATATTCTGTCACTGAACCAGTTTTCATTTCAGGCACTATCACTAAAAATAACTCCTGTCTCATTTTAATTGCCTTCAGACTTGCCTTCTCTGCAAGGTTACACATTCTGTATTGAATGTTTGATTGCTGACAGATTACACATTGCCAGGTTTGAATGAGGAATCAGAGACAGAGACATGAGCCAAAAGTATGGGACAGTATTAATAGACTTGCAGAAACAGGACTTAACCATATTGAAAACTCCTTTTTTCTTACATTTTTAAGAATAACAGGCTGCTCTGGGAGGCTGTGTTTTAAAGCTCAAACTAAATCTCATAGTGTTTGAAATACTGAATCCCTATAATCTGATATCAATAGAGAATGAGTAACCCAATAAAAAATATGTTTTATCCTGAATTACACTCGGAGGTGTGATAACTACTCTTCTTGCAGAACACACAAAGCTTAGAAGATGAGACGAAGCAACTGCTCTAAATGTCACCACAGCCTGTTCACTAATAGTTCAATAACTACCTGGGGAGTGAGAAAAATGAGATCTGGGAGACACTCAGGGAAAGCATCTCTCCTCCACTCGTAGGATAATACAGTAATCATTCTGAATAAAATCCTATTCTTTCCACATTCAACTCCTTACAATGCAGACAAAATTGCAGTACTTGGTGAGCATGCAAATAAGCATAATTTAGCTAATTACACTGTAGCTCTGCATTGTCATTTTACTTCATGACTGTATTTACCATTGGTACCACCAAAACAGTGGTTTCAATCAAACACAGCCAAATCATGTTATTTGATTTGGGACCAAATATAGTGGTTTGCCAATTATTTATATTTGAATCATACTAAAACAGCTGGCTTAACTGAAAGAAAAGGGCCCTCGTCTCTGATTTAATATATAATGATTTTGAGTTAATGTATAAACACAGCTCTCCCAGGAACAACGCAGATCTTCATTTGCCCTCCATTGCCTTCTGCAGTAAACAGTGCGAACATTACAGCTATCACGATAATAGTGTGGAGAGGGATTTTATACAGTCTCTGGAAGCCACGTGGCATGTAAACTTTCAATAGGGTTCATTCACTAATGAAAAGCGGCATGAATGCAAGCATTTATATTTTATAGATGTTTCTGTCTGATACAGTTTTGTTGTGTTTCAGAAATTGGTGGCTGAAGCCAAACTATAACAACTGCACTCCACAGATCCTATTTCCACAGCTGAATCATCATTTTTGGATTCCCAATTCCTTTGACTTTTTATTTTATTTTTATTTTTCCTTTAGTACTTCCCTGATTAACAGGGCAACCCATTTTTATGTCTGCTGCTGGTGAATAGTAGCGATTGTACTGGCCAGATGAATCTGGCATAAATAATCTGGTGGTGTGTGTGTGTTGGGGGGGGGGGGGGGGGTCATCTTTGAAGGAATCACAGATGGGGCTCTCAGCAGGACCGACTCACTTGTCCTATCGTGATGGTCGAAACCTCACGAGCTAGGGAGAAGAAATGGGGGGCATTATCAGGATATGTGCAGTTTTTAAACATTTCTAATTTCATATGAGCCATCTGTTCACACGGTCATCAAAAATAAGGAGTTAAGAGATGTTGTTATAAAAAGACTGAACCTGGAAGGCCTTGAGACTAGAGTGGGGACTGTAAGTGCCGAGGAGCACTTAGCTGAACATTTGGAAGGCTGTTGATGCTACATCAGGAATATTTTCAGTGGGATTATGAGGGATAAACATTGACAAACTGCCAGACACCTATTAAAATTCAGCAAAAAAAATGGAAATTACAAATCATCACAGCTTTTTTATTTACATTTTCCTTTCTTTCAATTGCTAATTCTGTCAAAGAAAAAAGTTGAAAGCTTTTTAACACAGACAGATCAGTAAATATCGCCCTGAGCAATCTTATTTATGAAGGGATTCATAATGAGATCAAAGGCTGCATCTACATACATAAAAACTCCCTACAGAGAAAACTTATCAAAGTGCCAAAACAACAGAAAGCTTTAGTGGGGGAAAAAAAATGTTTTTTGCAGAGTTTGGTAAACAAAACGGACACATAACAGGGTAACTATATTGAATAAACTAAGCATAACTTTTTATGGTATTTTCACTCTTGGTAACAGCACAACAGTTTTTCTGCACATAATTAATACTTCAGGGCTTTCATCAAGCTCCTCTTTAAATACCTTTTAACACAGCACACAGAGCACCGTGGATCTGGCTGATCTGTGTTGCATTGAGACTTTTCCAGATTTAAGGTTGACGCGACTTGAAATATCAAATCAATTAAAGCTGACAAGTTCACCCAGTCTCCTGCTGCTAAATCGTGTTCGTGATGAGGCGAGGGTTACTTTTACACGGGGGGCGACCGTAGCTAAGGAGGCAGGAGCTCGTCCTGTAACCTCAAGGTTTCCGGTTCGAATCCTCGCAATGTCCGTCAAAGTCAGGCAAGACACTTCATCTGCCATCAACATGAAAACCTACCTCACACTAACTGCTTTCATCGGAGTCCTTCTGTTTGTAAGAGCTCTCTCACCCAGCCTTACTGGCTCTCAATATTCAATCTTGCACGCAGTCCACTGTGCATTAGAATACTCTCACCTTATCCACTCTGCTGATCCTCAGAGGCCCACTGATAAAAACTTATGTGCTGACTAAGGCCAAATTGTGAAGAAAAAATAAATGAGCAAGCACACTAACAGGAGCTCCAACTAATAGGACAGCCACTACTTCACTGCTTCTATATATGGATTGAGAATTAACTCAGGTAGTTTCTGTAGCTCTGAGTAAGTACGAAAGGAAGCACTAAACTTTGCGTAAGACCTTTGCAGACGCCTCTATTGCTCCAGGAAAACAGAAAACCTAAAACATTTATTATTCACCTGCCAAAATTAATTTTTTTCTTGGTAATCAATGGGTATTAGGAAGAGGCAGGGTTTCTTTACGTTTCATTAAGTACAATTAACATTTTCAGATGTTTTTTGCTTTTATTTAAAATCTATATTAAATTCAAAAATTACAAGACTTATTAAACAGATTATATTAATCTACTTTTACACCTAAGATACCCTAATTACCAGAAGCTACATAATGGTGAATGATCTTTATTCAACAACTGAAATACCTTTGTATTTAAGAATGACCGATTAATTAATAACAACTAATTAGTTACTATTGACTTCAACACTCTTGGCCCAACATGACTAAAATGGGAGGAGAAAGTGCTGTGGGCCCAGAAATACATGAAATAACTGCAACTATTTTTCATATGTAGCACTTATCCTACAGCTGTGCGAGCTGCTTGTTTTGGTCTTTCTCTACTGTAAAGGCCTATTCAAACTGTGTGCATTCCGGCCGATCCTAAGGTACTTCATGCCACACTGCTAGCTCCACCTAGCTCTAGAGATGTGTCACACTCACACTGAACAGCCCGAGATTTCAGTGGATCAAACAGCACCACGTCTCGTTCTAGCAGGATGCGCTGAAATCATGAGCAGACTGGGCTCATAAAATGTCTGACACTGCCGGAAGACCAGTGTTGCCAACCTAGTGACTTTGTTGCCATTTCTTATTACCTATCTGACCACTATTAGCTACTTTCTGTGAAACTTCGTTGCCAATATTTGCCATGCATCGGGTAAGTAATCAACTATCGGCACATTAATTGTCTATCAGTCTTTCTCAAAATAACTGCTATTCGCCCTATTGACTATTGGCCAAACCTAGTATTGGTCATTATCTACTTTATCTAAATAAACTTAATTAAATGTACCTTCTTAAATATATATTTACTATGCAAATGAGCTGGTGGGGGATAAAGAATCCAGCTTTAAGAGACTAAATCTATTGTAAGATCAGGGATTGAAAAACCGACTTTACAGTTCGAATATACACTAGTGCAAAACCATCAACAAATAAATGATTCCATCACATTTCCTAAAGAACAAAAAAAGATAATAATGAGAAATAATAAAATGTATAGATGAAATAAGAAAATCAAAAAAAGGGAAAAATCGTGGAGGCTAATTTCGCCTTGCTAAAAGTCTTTTTTTTTTTTTAAAGCACATCAGTTCAGTCCATTAACCATATAAAATTTGGGTTCCTTAGTTTCAGACTTTTCATTATTATTTATAAGGATAAAAAAAACAGGCTGCGTTGCTTACTGCAAATAGCGCAGCCTAGTTCACCCAATGAGGACTTAGGGGACGAGTTGTGCTTGGAGATGGAGGCTGCAAGCACATAACTTAGCAGTACGTGGATAGGATGTGACTTCTAAGGACAATCTATGTCATCTTCCATGTAAACGAAAAAGAAGTGGGTCTGATGCATAAAGCTCTATCCAGATTTTATGGTAAAGCATTAGTGGAAATAAAGAAAGCACCACAAACCATCAGCCAGTACAACAGTTGGTAACAATTTAGATTAAATTTGAGATTGAGTTTATCATTGGCCAAGGGATTCCACTGATTTCCTAAAAGAATATATGAGTGTAAAAGAAGCATCAGACTTGAAAAATATCTAAGTCAGGATACATAAATTGAATAGAGAAATCTTTAATGGCATCGTAGTGTAATTGTTTGCCAGCGTTATGCATGTGTAACACTGGTATCCAGGTTTGTATGGTAGAAAAAACCTCTTTGCCATCACTTTTTCTAAATCTCTTACGACCCTTCACAAACATTAATGAATGTATTTCTTTTGAATGTCTTTTTTTAAACTTATTTTTACCTTCTTATGAGTTCTCTTATGTACTTTTTATGAAGGTCATTATGTGAATCATGTTTCACATGTTTAACAAGTTACTCTTAATAAATATGAAAAATCCACTCAATGCAAAAAGTTCATAAAACTATTTATCAACTAACTGCTACTAACTGAAACCTCATTATGCAATACATTTTGCTCACTTGAAACTGTCAGGACAGTAACTTACATTTCATAAGCACAACAGAAAAGGGTTATAATGCTTACCTTGAAATTGAATCACTTACCCTTTTAGAGCTACATCTGCTTATTTCCGTAGCTCTTTTTTGAAGAAAATTGAAAATGCATACCTTAGAAATAACACATGAAATATTCAAAGCCATAAACATTTTTCCAACAAGCACAGAGTGATACTACTAACATTAGGTTTTCCATCAGAAAAGCATGATTTAGTAAAGCATTACTTTTACAGGTGTCTGGCATTTTGTCAAACTTTTCTAGCAACAGATTATAATAAACTCTGTTGAAGTACAATGTGAAACTAAACTACAAATCAGGGGATAGTAGAAATGCTCCGGAAGTGTCGATTCAGCCACAGTTAGAAGTGGAAGGGAGCATAAGTGAGGCCCAAAAGGCTTAGAGGGTTGGAGGGTGAGTGGAATCTGTTAGTACTTTTGTAAGTAAGGGAGAGTCAGACACAAAAATGGTTGTTAGTACAGTTACAAAAAGGGTTTCATTAGAAGAGTTGATTAGTAACACTGATTTGGTTAATTTCATCAATGTGGTAAGTATATGTGAGGATTCTTTAAAAGTCCTCTGCAATTTGATTGCACAAACCAGATCCAGATTTGAACTGAACTTGTTATTTCATGTGGAAGGGGTTTGTTTTGCTTAAGAACAACCAAAATGAATCCATCCAAGTTAACGGGGTGAAACACAGCCCATGCACGTTAATAAAAAAATGGCAGGAGGTATGGAGGTGTAGGGAGAAGACCATTAGACACAACACAAATGGGTTAAGGAAAATCAGGAAGACGAAAAAAACAAAAATAAAACAACCATCAGGCACGATGCAGTAAAACGAGTTTGTAGGGAGGGTAGGTTAATTTCATTTCAGGGTATCACAACACCAAATGGAGAAAAAAAAACTGTCTCATTGTTAAATTTGTTGGTGATATTCAAGAACACAACATAAAAAAATAGCCAAAAGAAGTAAAATAACAACTGTCAAGTCACGTGTACAACAGACTGACACGTGCTGGGCTACAGCAGCATTTACACTGTTTTAACGGTGCAATGTTGCTCCAGCCAATTGTTGCATGCAAAACAGACTGGAAGATTACAATCACTGGATGCTGTCGACGTGAGGGTGGGACGAGATGGGACCAGGATCAATAACCACCGATGAAATAAACAGGAAAGAGAGGTTTTTTTAAAGAATAGGGAAAATTCAGAGGAGGAGATGAGATAGCCCTATATCTGGTAAATAGAAGATTTAGCATTCCAGCGGCATCAATAGCTGTCATACTTTTAGGGCTTTTCTATTGCCTTCACAATAATTTCACAGCATTTTAGGTTATGCACTTTTTCTGCTTCATAATTCATCTAAAAAAAAATCAGGAGGAAATGACTAAAGCATCATCAAGTATACATATTTCCGCCTTTTTCCTCAAGTCACCTTATGACAGACTGGCTAAATTTAATGCTTGCCACGTTCTTCTTCTTTTTACCAGAAAAGGAAATCTGTCTCCTCTCTATATTTTTCCCATGTCATTTTTTCTTCTTTTTCTTTTCTTGGTTAAAAAAGGTATGAGGTCGTAATTTGTTTTAGTAGGTTAATTTCTAAAATAAAAATAATAAAAAACATAAACATAGGAATAAAATAAAGTTAAAAATTAAGGGTATGGCTACCACATTTTATGGTCATATTAAATATATTAGGGCCATTAATATATGTATGTATATATGTTAGCCAGAATATATACATAAACATATATTATCAGTCTTAACCCTTTTTAAAAAGAATAAGGACAAAAAAAGGGAGAAGCCTATTATAGTCATGCAAGGGATGAGAGATATAAAGTATTTGAAATATAAGTTAAGGTTAGTGTTAGTGATGGGTAGAGCAAACACAGCTTACACATTTTTTAATGTTAAGATTCTGCATCAATGTGCAGAAAGTTTTGTTTAAACGCCGACTAACCAGTGAAAGAAAGTAAAACCAGACTGTCTAGTCTTAAGATTTTAGCACTCTTTTATCTTACTTTGATTATCCCTGCATTTATTTTAAGGTGTGTGGATTGTAAGTATGTTCAGGTGCTGTTTTTGAGAACGTCCTCACAAGATCATGAATCATTGGAAGTGCAGGGGATTTTCATCACAGGCTGCTTTTATAGCCAGGGCGTTAAACACTAAATCAAGTGCTGTAAATACTCTTCTATTCACCATAAACGTTACGATGACAACCAAGGATAACATGTTTTACTATAACATAGTAAACAGGTCTTACTGTGGTGATATAGAAAAAAAGCTGTTAAATTCTCAACTTGTTCACTATTTTCTGGCTATTTAAAAATGTACTCTTCATTTTCCATAACACGTGGTAGAAATTCATCAGATAGTACAGTAAATATGTTGTACAGCTCTCGTGAAATAAAATCATATTTGTAGCTATGGTCTGTTGCAAAAAAATATGCTAATTATAATGCTAGCATGCTAATGCTAGCATTAACAGCTAAACAGATTTTAAGCCTTGCTGAACTGCAATTTAGGCAAGTAATTGTGTTTTATTAGCTATGTGTTCTAATATAGTCTGTTCAAATTATTCTATAATTTTTTTAAGGTAAAAATGATTTTTATTTAGAGAATATATGGCTCTGTGAAAAGGTAATTATCCCAGACTGATTTCTTTTCCTGTCTTCTGGCACACATCGTTTAGATCATCAAGCTATTTTTTGTAATATGAGGAAATCTATGACTCTGTTTCTAAACAATTCTTTTAGGGAAAAGGCCATTCAAAACTTCATAGCCTTATGTAGAAAAAAAAATATTGTTGCCTAAAGCCAGTTACTGGTCCTGCCACCCTTAACAGCATCAACTATTTTCACAACCACATGCCAAATACTTTTTTTTATAAAATTGTATATAACCATTCCATGAAGAATTATTTTATTTAGCCCCACTCTAAAACATTTGAGGATGTATGGCCAGTCAAACCACATACTGTAATCTCATCGGGCTACTTCAAAAATCTTGATTTAGTTGGGGGCTACCCAGATATGGACTTGCCAGCATGCTTTGGAATACATTCCTGCTTCACAAATGTATTGAGGTTAAGTTACTGAAACAATTACATTTTCCTTTAAGATTTGCTTGAAGAGAACACAATTCTTTGTTCCATTATAAAAACAAACATTTGGAAACTCCAAAGCATGCCCAAAGTGTGACAATCATTATTATTGTTTTCTGAAATTCTGTTTTAGGTCAGCTGTACCATGTTCACAACTTCCAAAATGATCCAACTTTGTTTACTCAATTCACAGAATATTGCCTCCGAAGTCTGCCTAAGTTAAACAGTAAGTTTTGTTAAACAGTGGTTTTCACCTTTGAATTCTTCAAAGGAACCAGTAAGATGATGATTGCAGACTTTTTTAACAAAATAATTGGTTTTAGCTTGTAACCTTCACCAGGCTCATCTGTAGGATGGTCAACACTTTTTCACAACCCTTTCTAATGAATAGTAGAGGTGTAGTATTTTCAGAACATTGCATGGTGTCTTTTTATCACAATATTTCAATTCAAAATGAAATCTTACAAAACATTATCTAGTTTTTGTGTCAATATAATCGATTATTGTGATCCCGAGACATAAAAGTGGTTTATGCTAAGCACCTTAGATCCCCCACCTTTAGCTGTTCCCTAAGTTGTATTGACGTAGTTGCCCAAGTCATGGGGGTTGGTCGAGGACACCCTGCAACATTTCGGTTACTCTGTGGAAGACTGAAATGTTGAAAATTGCATTTCCTTTTTAGAGGTTAACTGTTTTCTCCATTACCTCTGATTTATGCATGAGTTTCTGTGAAATTTCACAAGTAACTGGGAGTTTAGCTCATGCTGTAATTATGAGTTTTGTGGCACTTAACATTAATATACAACCAATGTCTTTCTGACTCTAATGAGCAATTTTAAAAAACATGTTCTTAACTTATTTTCACTGGAATAGTCACAGATTATATTTGATTGAGAAATCAGCTGTGTCAACTCCCCTCAGCGGGTTCATATATATAAAAAAAAAATCAAATCAGAATGGGAACTAGGGTTTACATAAAACCCGTAAAATTGTAAAAAAATAATAAAAATAAATAAAAACATTTTGCATTATATTCTTTATTTCTTCATACGGATAGTGTTTGAAGTTGTGAAAAATAACCTTAAAAACAAAGGAAATAAGAGCAAAAAAAATATTAAAAAAAGAAATAAATATATACAGTAAAAACTAAATGTATAGATTTTTTGTGGAGACCTCTTTGGATGAAAATTTTCAAAATTTCAGGAAAGGGAGACTAAAGTCTAATAAAAAGAATCTGTCAGACATATTTGTATATGTATATACAAAGAGAGGGCTAAAAGAAAAAAACAAAAACAAGTGGAGTTTTCAGCTACCTTGGAATTGATGGAGGATTGGACGTTGATTTAAGCAAACAGAATAGAAAGAGCAACGGAAAACCCAGGGCAAACCAAAGTGTAAGACAATTAGAATGATATCTACCATATAATGCAGTTTGTTTACCATAGCGTGTCCAATGCCTGCGTGCTTTAGGAGAAAACAGGGGGAGGAGAAAGAAAAAATAATGATGAACCTTAAAAAAAAACTCAAGAAAACATATCCTAACCCCCCCAAAAAAGTGGGATAGAATTGCCTGTAGCAAAAGCAGTGTCCTAGTCCACAGGCATTATGAGGCTAACAAAAAGATAAAAGAAAAATATAGAAAAATAAAAGCTTATTTTATCTTCTTATTTTTTGCTTTAAAACATCCAAATAAAGAAATAAAGAAAGCAACTGTAGGTGCCTAGTTGTTTGACAGGGTCTTCAAAACAAAATCATCCAAAAAATAACGGAAAAGGATAGGATACAGTACATTTGTTAGTATGTAGGTCGCAATTTAAGTAGAGAAAACAACAGATGGCACACATTCCGTGAATGACACAGTGTTAGTTGTAGAAATCATAAAAGGAAAATAAAATTCACTAACACAAAGAATCAAACTGGAAAAAATCTGAAGCATGTTAGTAAAAGAGACAAAAGTTAGCAAATCAACCTCCATGGGGGTTGGAGCGGGGATGGGGGGGGGGGGGGTGTAGAGCTTCCGGTAGATTTAAAAGGAGGATGTTTATGTGGAATTGGGAAGGAGATGAGGGAAAGGTACAACAATATTAGTATCCACGGTGACAGACTGATGTGGCCAGCGGGGCTTTCTATTAATAGGGTCTAGGTAATTTCTCCGAGGCCTTCTTTTTGGTGGGCACAGCCAATTATTTCAGATGACTTGCAGAGAAGTGAACCCAATGGATGACAACTGCAATACATGAAACAACTACAAAAAAATGACATTATTGCATTGTGTGTGAATCGGCAATTATCTTAACAACTAAGGTTGATCTCGAGTGTAAGGTTGTGATGTCGCTGATTAATCAGATAATTCCTGCTAAAGGAGAAAAAAAGAAAGTGGTAGAAATATTTTAGGCATTTTTTCAGCTGCTCCACTCTGAAAGGGAAAATCATGTTAATTAGCTATTTATTACAAACAACACACACACATGACTGCCTCAACCAGTATATATAATACTATAATACTTCTATAATACTTCTTGCTTTTAGGTGGTTTAGGGCATTTAATTACTTCTCATAAATTTAACATATTAGTATCATTAAATACGTTAAGGTTGCATATCATTTATAATGCTGATTAAATGCACAACCTTGCAAATATATGTGTAAAAAGAAGACTCTAATGAGCATATCACCTTTCCTACATTTGATGGACACCCACAAAACATCCGGGTTGTTCAGGTTGAAAGGCAATTCTTTTTAGGTTTTGTTGTTCAATAAAATTAAGAATTCAGGCTCATTCTTCAGTTTGAGCTTAAAACTCCAGTCTTACAATAACAACAGAGCAAAGAGATGCAATAAAATGCCGAGACCAAACCTCAGTTTGAGGGAGAGTTTGTTGCTTTTGTATCCCAACAGAAGTCATACAGCAGAGGCGGCCCTAGTGTTTTTGGTGCCCCGGGCTAGATTGTTGATCCGAAGAAAACGATATGAAAGCTGCCTCCAATGTCTTAAAGATTCTTTTCAGGATAAAAATGTTGTATTGTCCCCCACTGTCAAAGCTATTTACAACCTGTTTTGAGATGCTAAGTGTCACAGTACTGTGCAGAGGGACATGTTCAGGCTCAACTAAATTAAGTGGAAATAACAGACGTTATTATATTTTATTGCTTTCTACATTTATTGTTTCCTTATACTCTTGTGATACTGCTCAATAAATAAAGGGAACACGCAAACAACACAATGTAACGTCAAGTCAAACTGCGCACTTAGGCAGGAACACTGATTGATAATCACTTTCACGTTCTGCCGTGCAAATGGAATGGACAGAAGGTGGAAATGCTTGCTCAGTATGAGGGATTACTGAGGAATTGCCGGGTTGGACAAATGGCCGCTGGCTGCTCTGCTTTTTGACCGAATACCATGGAGATCATTGCTGTAGTACCTCCATTTGGCCACTAGGCCTCCATTGAAAAGCATTGGACTTTAGACACGTTAAAAACAACTTTAATGCCTGGTGCCCATTTTTTTAAAACTTTCTATAGCTACATATTCTTCCTGAGATAACGCTGGGCTCGTCAAAAACATGGGCACCAGGCTGGTTTTTGTTAGATAATTTTTTTAAATCTTGCATAATTAATGAGCGGGCCAGACTTTGATTGACAGGCTGTTTCGTTGGACTTTAATTATAGTAACTCTACATTTGAATAATTATTTCAAGTTACTAGTTCTTACCTTTTGAGGTTTGAGAAATAGGAGAACCGTCGGAGGAGCGCAGATACGGCAGCAGTCAGGCATGGGGCTATTATCCTTTAGCTTAGCTAGCCACGTTTAGCATCAGAGCTAAAGATGCGGGAGCAGAATGGGCGCGATTACAACCGAACTACATGCTCATACACGCCCCGCGATGGCAGAGTCTACAGTAAAGATCCCGCCTCTATGCCCTTTTTAGGAACATGCTTCGTCAGAGCTGGGGAGGAGGAGTCTTTAAATCCGCCATGAATTCCCCCATGAAAGTGTGTCATTCTGGTAAACAGGGAGGAGTAAGGAGGCGCTGTCTATTCTTTTTTACAGTCTATAGGTTGGACTCCGCATGTTCCGGGCACAACCTCACATCAATGACTCAACACAATCTGCTGGAATTCCTTACAAAGGAAACTTTTTAACTGATTGGAATATTTGCATAACTGCATTTGAAGTTATAGGTAATTAGCACCCCAAATAAAGCAGTGGTTCTGCAGGTGGTGACAACATACCACTTCTTAGTTCTGATGTTTTGGTCAATTTTGAATCCTAGCAGTGCTTTCACTCTAGTGGTAGAATGAGACGGGGCTCAGGTAGTGCAGTTTATCCAGGATGAAACATTAATCTGAGTTGTGGCAAGAAGGTTTGCTGAGTCTGTCAGCGTAGTGTCCAGAGCATGGAGGCACTACCAGGAGACAGGCCAGTACATCAAGAGACATCAAGGGCCATAGGAGCAGCTGGACCGCTGCCTCCATCTTTGAGCAAGGAGGAACAGGAGGAGAACTGCCAGAAGTCTGCAAAATGACCTCCATTAGGTCACAAATGTGCAAATGTCTGCTCAAATTGTCAGAAACAGACTCCATGAGGGTGGTATGAGGGCCCGACGTTCACAGGTGGATATTTCGCTTACAACTCAACACTGTGTTGGATGTTTGGCATTTGCAAGAGAGCACCAAGTTTAGCACACACACTAC
Source organism: Apricaphanius iberus (assembly GCA_028564705.1). Lineage (NCBI taxonomy): Eukaryota > Metazoa > Chordata > Actinopteri > Cyprinodontiformes > Aphaniidae > Apricaphanius > Apricaphanius iberus. The sequence goes on along the minus strand of JAPXFQ010000075.1, from coordinate 693,454 downwards.
TGAGCCTCATTCTGATATGTTTTAAGGACACCGAAGTTGCATCAGCCTGTACTGTGTTTCTACTTAAATTTTAAGAATATTTAATCATTTAGATATGGGATGTCCTGCCATATATATATATATATATATATATATATATATATATATATATATATATATATGGCAGGTTGTGCTCTGAACATCTGCCTGGTTGGCCTATGCATGCAGTTTTAGAAAGCTGAAGCATTTCCTTTGCATCAACAGAAACCACATACAACATTTTTTCATGTGCTATAATTGTGCAATCAAAGCCCAAGATGCTTGCAGCTATATTTTTGATAACGTTTATTAAAACTACATTTCTTGAGGAATCACAATCCCAAAACAGATCTGTTTTAAATTCATACATATTCCTGAATTGTTATTCTCATACGTTAAATTTCAACCATGTGCATAAAATATAGACAAAAGCCGCCACATTCAGTTTAGAGGTAGAGTTATTGGCCTTTCAGCATACTGGACTTTAAGCACAAAAAAGAATTCAGAAGAGATGAATCAGTAGACTCGTGGACTGAAAGCACAGTAAATGAGCTGCAGTGACGATGCTCACCAGTTATTGAAGGTGGTTCTGCCCTGGATTATGCACAACTTCAAGCATTAACAGAATTGCAATTATTTAACAAAACTAAAGGGGGGCAGCAGGTGTCAGAAGCCTTTTCCTGACCTGACTCCTTGTTTTTATCTGTACGGGTGTTCAACAAAAGATACGTAGATGTGTGGGAAGAATACCATCTGAGTGGGAGCATGAGCTGAGTGGTGACCATAAACAAACTCGTCCCCGAGAAGCTAAATGGCCAACGTTAAACTTTGTGCACGCCCACTCCGCAATGCTTGGTCAAAGTGAAGAGCTGTCATCCCTCACCCATTATCTCTAATGATGCCTCTTAATCCATTGATTATTTGAAAAAAAAGAGATCCACCAGTGGGTGTGAATCTGCATATGAGCACTGCAATTTGCTTCCATATCTCTAAGCAGCAGAAAAAACAGCCTATAAATGAATGACATAATAGAAAACCTGAAAAGCCCAAAACATCGAAAAAGATTGTTTACTTGGACAAATGTAACCCTTGAAAAAAGGGACATTAGATGGTGCGCTTTCAAACAGCTATCAACTTTTAGATCCCTTATATGCCTGTTTTGCCTAGATTTTTTAATTACCTCTCTGAATTATCACTACTTTGATAAATGTATTGGTATATTTCAAGAAAGCAAGATTACAGGATTTCTGAAGTTTCAATAAAAAACAGTTGTTTGCTTTGAAGAACATTTAGCCTGAATTATGACTACAATAAAAAAAAAGGGAAATAGGAGTACTAAAATAAAAAAAAGGCTGCATCTTGTGTATAAAAGTAGATGTGAAGAAGATTGAGGGGATATTACTTACATATTCAGTAGCAGAGTAATGGTACACTAAAATCAATGTTAAGTATGTTTTTGGTACTCTTTAATCAAGAAAAAATAAATACAAATATGCACAGGTTTTTTTTGTCACAACTTTTTTTCAATTCCTGAAATTTATTTGGTTATATTATGTTCTATATCTTGAAATAGTTGAAAGTATAGAACTGACTTGATATTTTGTGTTTTATATTTCCAATACAGTAGAAGTGGACTTAGCCAGATTAGAAAACAAGAGAATGGAGGCTGTGGAGCAACTATATTTTTAATTTCACTAGCTAGGACCACGCTACGGATGGAATTAACTATACACAAGCAAGAACAATGCTAGAGATTCTGAATTTTAACAGTTTATTGAAGGCGTGAATGATTAAAAGGTCTGGGGAGAGATATTGTCGGAGACCTGGAGGAAGACTCAGTATGAGGGCGCAGTCTTCTCAGGACTTAAGTTAACTTTGTTAACTAAATATTTATAAATGTTTAATAGTTTCCCATATTCAAGAATGAAACATGCTTAAATGACTTTGGAGTTGCTTTGATATTTTAATGGCCTAATCTACCAGCTGTACTGGAATGCACCATGGGTAGCTTTCTGGAAAGACCCTTCTCACCAATGGGGATTGTGTTTCACTGCTGCACTCTGGGTTCTCAAAATAAACATTCTGTATGAGTTCAGGTAGAAAACAGTATTTATTTGCTACACATGTGTATTGAAAAATCTGAATACACGTACACCCCTAATAATCACTAATTAAAAGTCCTTTATGGTAAAAATCAATCATGCTAACAGCTAAACTATTATTTTACTGTCTTTACTATTCAGCAAACTGGAGGATGTAGTATCTACTGGGTTTAAAGACTTTCTCTCATGAATTGAAGTTTTCAAAGGTCCAGGGAGATGTGAGAGCTAAAGTACAGCAAACTGGATTGAGGGGAAATTTTCAACAAGAGGAGACCATGTGTAAATCCCATTTTATACCTCTCAGGAAGTAACTCGGAAAATGTCAGTTTTTACAAGGCTATAGGTGGCAGGTGTGTGGTCACACCACTTTTAGGAACAGCTTTGTGTGGATTATGTCAAAAGTTTAAGGGACCAAAGCTTGGAAAAAGAGAATTTTTGGCTTCTGGTTCAGAATAAGGATGAAGTTACCACAGAGTCAGGGGCAAGGCAAAAATAATGAGAGAGTTTTGTAATGGTGGTAACCCCCTTAGACATCGTATTGACCATTTTGAGACAACACACTTGAGAAATACCAGTAGTGAGTCGCTAAATCTGGCGAGTGATTCCAAGGGGAGTTTGAAGTATTCTGCAGCTTCCACATCTCTTCCTTAAAGCCAACATGTTTGGAGCCCCCCTGCTGTGACCCTTTCTGTAATTGACCCATGTGGGAAAATGAAAGCTGGGTATGCTGATGCTATTGACCACAGGCCAATCAAGACTATTTTTCCACTTCGTCTGACTCAAATGCCCCCCTGGGATGCGTAATCTTCGTATGTTTGTAGTGAAGGACACTGCCAGACGGGAAAGAGGAAAGGAGCTTATTAATAAACCACAAACACCGCAACTATCTACGTAGGTGTGTGAGCCACCGCCGGGGCTCTGCCAGCATCTACAGAAGACCTGCAGGACACCAGGCAGACTGGAATAAGATGCAAAAATGATGTCTTGTTGAGCTGCTGATCTTTTTCACAGCCCTCTCACTGGCCTTTGCTGAACTGTGGCCTCAAGTGAATAAGCAGAATAAATATTTAATGACAGAGCTGTGAAGATGATCAATGGATAGCAGAGTGGACTCAGGATTCTCAGACTGGATGGGTTTATCATTGTAACTGGGAAAGTTCGGAGACTGATGACCACTCTGTTGCATATCGCCGCTTTGAGGCTTAAAAGTAAGAAATGATAGCTACCTTCTGTTATTTTACAACGGACTATGAATGTTATCCGTCATCAGGTGAAAAGCTATGAAAACTCTGAATGTATAATTGGTAAGATAAAACATGTATGTGACATCCTGGATGCAAGTATCTGTATCATAAACACATGCCTGGGGATGTATTTGTGCTTTTAAAGAAAATGCAGCTCTCTTCTGTAACACATCTGAGCGACCCTGTCTGACAATGCTTTCCTTTTATATAAGAGAAAAATGCTCTTTTTGCTACATTTGCTTGTCTACATTCCACCAATCAAGCATGACGTCTAGTCCGCCTCTCTGCAACTCTGGCAACACTTAATGGAAGCAGGCAGACAGGCTTCAGGTGCAAATATAAATGTCACTGCAATTACAGCAGAAAGGAGCTAGCAAACAAACAGCATAAGGGTGTGGACAGCTGTAGAGCTGCTAATGTGTGTGAATGAATTCTGCAGCAGAACATTTTGCCTGCCGCAGTGTACTTGTCTGTTTCCTATCCTGCTTTGCAGTTTCTTTTGTCCCCCGCCACAGCCCCCCCACCCCCTTGTCCCTTACTTATTTCATTAATATCCCCCAAAAAACACAGGCTTTATGTCTTCCCTGACAGGAGAAAATTATTGTGTAAAATTTAGATATCATATATTCAGTAAATTAAAAAAAACATCCTAAGGATGTGTTGCCATTCCCTCTTTGTACAGTTATTGCTATAAAATCTATTGCAAAATAAAGTGCCATTTAACTATCGATACCTTTGAACCTATTCACCTTCGGTAATGTTACAACTATCTTATGGAACTTATGTGATAAATTATTAAATAAGTACACTATTGTTTGAAGTAAGCTAAAAATGTTAATTATTTACATTTTTCCCACAAATGCAAATCTGAACAGAGTGATATACCTCCGTTCCTGCCAAGTTGTGTGCTGTTCCATTGCTCTGCCCATCCCATCTCTGCTGACTACTTGATGCTACCTGTGTCCCTGCCTATATTGACCTCTGCACTGCACTTATCCATGTCACAGCCTAAGAATGTTTTGATATCCGCATTTCTGATATCTGAGCAATTATCTGCCTATTGACCATCACCTATGTCTGTATTGCTTCCAAGACTTTTGAGTATCTGATAGGGGATGCTGAAACCTCTGTCTTCCCTATGGTGAGATCTGATCATGGATTAGTGTGGATAATCAAATGGACATTCTGTTACATCACCAGCATATAGAGGAATCCCCTCTATACAATCCAGTGGGTGAAACAATCCCCAAGCAAAGGGCACTCTCCAATTCTCTATTACTTCATAGAGGATTCAAGTTAATCGACATCCAGGTCTTCAGAGAAGATAACCATTGAAACCTCTTCTGCTGTGTAAGTCACCAGTCAGGGTGACTGTGGCTCAGGAGTTAAGCGTTTGTCTTGTAATTGGAGGGTTGCCGGTTCGAGCCGACTGTCTCGGTCATTGTATCCTTGGGCAAGACACTTCACCTGTTGCTTACTGGTGGTGGTGGTCAGAGGGGCCCGGTGGGGCCAGTGTCAGTGCACCCCAGGGCAGCTATCACCATTGTGTTAATGTGTGTGTGAAACAGTGTTGGGAAGTAACAGAATACATGTGCCGGCGTTACTTATTAATTTCTGTAAAGGACCAAAAATTAAACTTGATTATAGTGGCAATTCTGATATACGCAATATTGCCAACAATACTGGCTCAAATGCTTTTAAACCTGATTTTGAGTGACATTGACTTCCAAATCCAGAGGGTGTAATAGGATGTTAGTACACACTTAGAAGCTGTAACTTGTTTCCTCTGGGTATTAAAAGTAGTAAATTAAATTAGATTCAATTAAGGCCATCAAAAAGTATACGTAAAAAATTTGACTTGGTCTTCACCACTTCAATATATTGTAACTTTTCCATTTATGCTGAAGTTTAAATAAAAAAGAAATCTTTATGTGGGGATAAGACGGCATGGCATGGTCTCAGTTGGATCCACTGCCTGATCTGTTGTGTGCAAGCGTGGTGTCTGGACAGGTCAGGCAAGCCTTGGCTAGAAAAACAAGCTAACAGGGCTAACCAACACTGTAAATGCAAGAAAACCGTAACTAATAACAATGTGAAAAAGAGCTAATTTAAAGGGGCGGCACCTCTTTCTACAGCTAGGTTACGGACGCATCCGCTGTGTTGATAAACTACAAATCACTGCAGGGGTCAGGTGGGGATATAATTTTGAAGTTTAAGAAATTGTATCCTTGGTTAAATAAAATGTGAGCACAGATTCAGAATCGATACCTTCGGTTTAACCAACTGTGAGTACGGATTCTGAATCCGTACCCTTGGTTTAGTAATCCATACCTTTGTTTATTAAACCCTGCGTACAGATTTGGAATCCTTTCCCTCGGATTTGGGGTCCTGCAGGAAAGCTTAGACATATGAGTCATTTTAGCTGGGGAAAAGGGATTTATAAATGCAATATTTATAAATCTGTTTTTTCTTAACCAATCTGATTGGAATTTTTTCAACAGTGAATCCACTTTTGCTTCCAGTGCCATTTACATATAATCAGTATCCAAACCGACTGGTATTCAACTGTCTTAGACTGTTTTGTTTTTATGTGAAAATGCTGCAGAATTATTCAAAAGAAATTGATGTTGCCTTTAATAAAGACTCACATTCAAAAGTGTGCATCAGTATCCTCAGGCAACTGATTAACTCATCTCTCTTTAATGTTATTGTGTAATGCTACGCCACCTGCTCCGTGCATCTACTCACAGATAGCACAGGCTTGTACCTGGATCCCAGGGGCCAAGGTCGGCATACACTGTCTGATTTTTGGCCCATTTCTATACCATTTTCCAGCTATGCGACACATTTTGCAATCAGTTTCTCTTCAAAGCCACATAAAAGTCAATATTGCATTTGTAGTGCAAGGAGTTTTACTTTAATTCGAAACAAACCTACGTACTAGTGGGTTTAAATATAGCTTAGTCGTTTTATTCAGAAGTTACAGGAATAATGCTCTTTATTCAGTTTAAAGCTCTGGGAAAAGTCCTGCACGATGTCCAAATCCGTGTCCACGGTTTAATAAACTGAGGGTACAGAATCTTAAGGTCTTTTCACACTTTGGCAACAAAAAACGCTCACAAAGCAACTAGTTTGACACTTGTAGATGTGACACAAATTTGACATAAATTTTTAAGCTGAAGCTTGCAAAACGTGTTGGTGGGCCTTTCTCTGCCGGAAGTTATAAACAATGGCGGATCTTAGCTGGCTAGACAATATTGAGTGAAAAGCCCTGATTGGTTTTGTCAAGAGCATTAAAAGTTTCAAAAGTTCAGCTAGCTGAACTACTGTGTTTCTGCCTTCTGTCGTTTGGAACGCTTGAAAAGTAAAAAAACATTGACACAGCAAACGCACACAAAAGAGCCAAAGAGACTCTGACGGCGCCAACCATAGTCTTTACATGTAATCTTGCCGCTCTTGCTGTTGACGTTTGGGATGGTGAGAACGCACCATTACAGTTCAAAGTTATTTCTGCACCTGAGCCATGTCGGGTTTCGTAATAAACAACTAATCCCCCTGTATTTTCCAGTTTCTTGGTTGTTTTTTACTCGGTCCACATTATGCCAACGGATGGCAGGAAACTCAGTCAGGTCGTCCGTGTTGCTGAGGTCTATCCACATCTAGCGTCATGTCAGCAAAGGTACGGAGAAAAGCACCAGAGTCCGATTTGGGATCGCTTGCTACCAGAAAATATGGAAAAATAATCAAGAGCATTATTGTACTCATGATGCCCTGACTTTTATTTTGTAATATTGACAGTCAGTTTCAGTGGGGTTTTTTTTGTTTTGTTTTTTCAGAACTGTAGCACCTGTATTTGTAATTAGACTTTCTAATCTACATATACTGTTATTGTGTGTACAGAATGTTTTAATGTTACTCTGCCATATTTTTTTACTTGCCTGATGTATGGTTGTTCAAGTCAAAACATTTTTTAATGAGTAAAATCGGTTTCTGTGATTTTGTTACTTATTTCTTGGTTTCAGTCTTGCCCCCAGTGTGCAAAAAAACACAAAAACTATAACTGAAACTAATAAAACTGAACTGAAACTTGCCATTTTCAAAAAATGATAACTAAACTAAAATTTAGTATAAGGTATTTAAAGCTGAAATACAGTTGAAAATCTAAAGTCGGAACTAAATTAAACTTAAAATAAATGAACATTTAAAAAGTATTAAAAGTTTGCTGTGAAAAAACGAGTCAAACATTTGTGACTGAGATCTTTCAGACTACAACTCAACATCCAATTCCCTCTTGGCTAACAACAACCAGAATAGCTATTTTCAAAACAATAACTTGTGTTTTGCAAACACTCAATTTTTATTTTTTTCCTTGACTTGTTTATTCTTGCAAACCTGTCCTGTGCTTCTCCATAATCTCCATCTCAATCCTCTCCTGGTGTCTATCTCGAAAACATTTTATCACTTTTTTCCACCTGTTTGAATGTGCTAATGGCAGGGAGATCTGTTACCAGATTATGGGTTTGCGAAGCAGTGGGATGAATAAACATTAAAATGCTGGAGCAGGTAGTGGCAAATGAAGCTGATGAGAATGTGAGTGTGCGTGGGGGCGCAGGGAGGCATGCTAATGGGTTGAAAATATGATGCAAATTACCTTCTTTCCCCCTGAAATGCAAAAGCTACCAGTGATAAAAATCACACAGCTGGGGTGGCGTTTTAACACAAGGCGTTTGTAGTTTTGGGTTCAGGCTGACAGCCTGTGATCAGCAAGAGGAGAGGACGCACATGAAGCAACAAAAAAAAAAAGAAATCCTAAAAGCACAGCCTCCCACAGATATATGACGACTGCACTCCCACATCCTCGCAGCGTGGCTGGAGCACATTAGGAATACTTAAAATGTCATTGGCAGTAAATTGAGAAAGGATTACAGGGGTGTTAGTGTGCCATTATGTTCATCAAACAAATCCCTTACCCATGCTTGTCTTGAACAGCAATTCCATATCACCACAAGAGCGCATGCTATATGGGTTGCGAAAAAGATCTCTCTAAATAGTGTTCTTTTTTATGGCTGGTTGAGCTTCAGTCTTTTTTGTAATAAATACATTTTGATCCCCCTTTTTTGTTCATGTTCTGAGTTAACAGAGTCTAACCTCTATTTTTGACTTTTTTAAAGGGGACATGCTATGCAAATTTCACTTTTTTCACCCTTTCGTGTCGCAATTTGGGTTTCTGCTGCCTCTATATACCAGGCTGATACCGTTCTACTGTACACGTATCCATATCGGTTAAAGTTAACCGATTTCTCAGACCAATACTTAAAATGCGGAAACACTGCAATAATTTCAAGGGAAATGTTTAATTTTCATTTAGAAATTTAGTTTTGTGGTCATTTTTATTTATTTTTTTATCTAATTCGTGATATTTTGGAAGAAACAAAATATTTCACTTGTTTGTGACGTAGAAGTATCGGCATTGGTATTCGGATGAAGCTGTATTGGTTTGGAAAAAAAAATATGTTGTTGATTCCCTATTAAAATGTATCCATTGCACATTTTTGTTGTCAAAATCCTGTTGCTTCTATGAGCTGTTTGATAAGTGCCCTATTTTGAAATCACAAGTTGAAATTTGCATATGGTCGCCCATCACCTGTCAAGCCCCGCCCCCATGTGTGAAACCCCGCCCGTCATCTATCAAACCCTGCCCATCAAGTCCAATTTCCTGGCATTGTCATGTGTGGTAAACCCTCAGTCTGGCAACGAGATGGGTGGCCGTGGTCTGGAATCACTAATTGGCATTAAAGTGATAGATCCCCCTAAACAGCTCATTCTGAAAGGGACTGAAATTGTCAAAAATTGAGCTGGTGAGATCATTTTACTTGAGTGATTTTTTTTTTACACATTATAAGGTGTAATAAGAGGCATAACATGTCCTCTTTAATATGCATAAGTCTCACTTTAGAAGTTAAGCTGTTTTAGTAACCACTGCTAAGTAGTGTGCTTTTCTATATCTTTTCTTGTTGAACTTGCCCCCTACAAGGATCAAAAACTGAACTCCTGCCTAATCGGGTAATCTCTTTTTATCAGTCATATCTAACTGGAGCGTTTATGTGAGGAAGGGTTAACACAGGAGCAGTGCCAGGCAAGATTCACAGTCAACGGTGTAGCAGACTCCGTTGCTAAGTGACAAATTGCCAGTGAGAATGGGAGCGAGAGATAAAGTGAAAATGAGAGTGGAGAGGGGAGGGAAAAGATGTGCCGAAGAGGAATTGATTGCCTCTCTCCTAGGAATGCCCGCTGTTTCTTGGAGTAGGGTTGCGTTAGAGGCAAACTTGGCAAGGGATGGTAGGAAGGGGTGGGATGGGGAGGGATAATTGTTGCTGATCACGCCTCACAAAAATGGTCAGAGAATACTCAGAGTGAGACTGAGACAGACAGAGCGGAGACATAAAAGACAAAGGGTGTGTGAGATGGAATCAGAACTCCAAGCAGATGGTGAACGTCATCAAATATCCAACTTGCTCGGCCATTTGACTAATTAGCATTGTGGTTAATTCCTCATTTCTAAAAGAATAACATGATATTCATGTTTTTTTGGTGTTATTTATCAACAAAATGACCAATGACCATGACACATGCTCTGCGGCAAGACAGGATTATGTAGCATCTACGATGCAAGGAGGAGGAGTGCTTTTGAAGGGTCAGCTTTTCCAATGGGATTGGCTCACACGTAAAATAATCTTTCAACACTTATCACACATTGAGACAGGAATCAAAGACAAACAAAAAAACAGTTATTTTCCCAATGGTGGCTTTGTTATCTCTCATTTATAGACAAAGATTTCTAAGGTTAGACTTCCAAATCATGCGATACAATGCATAAAAAAAATTAAAAATGAAGTAATGTATTTGTCTCACTGTACATGAACCTGCCCGAAAACCTAGAGTGTAAAACACACTAATTTGCTAAACTGGCAGTGCTACTGAAAAGTGTATATCTTTACTGACCCTGGAATTAGGATATATGAATAATGAAATTCACAAAATGTTCCTCCTTGATGAAATTTTAAATGCCTCATCAGATAAATACTGCACATCTTTGGTTTTGAAATTCATAACTGAAGACATTAAGTGGTGAGCAACTTCAAAACAAATGTTGTGCTTAAATCTTTCCGATAACAGTCAGAGGTGAAGTGTCAGCCATGAAAAAGCCATCAATTAACCTTGAAGGGTGCAAGGGACTCATCCTTCTCTGAAATAATTTACAGAAACAACAATAATGCAAAGACATTATGTGCTCCAGTGGAGAGATTAACTTCTCCTCCTGTGACAGTAGTCCCTGAACTAAGCTTCATCAGGGTCTGCAATGAATTTGCCAGCTTCTTTACTGAAAAGTAAATTTTCAACCCAACTACCAATGTTATGCCAAGTTAACAGCCACGCTGAGAAAATGACTGACTTCCAAACAATAAACCAATCGAGTCTTGAAACTTTTGAGAAACTAAGCTCTGTCACCTGCTGCTTGGATATCTTACTAACAGTTTTTCTTTAAAAAAGTCATCCCAGTCATCAAGGCAGATCTGATCCAAATAGTCAACTCATTCCTCCTGTCAAGTGTCTTTCCCCATGCATTAAAAACAGCAGTTATCAAACCAATACTAAAAAAGAAGAACCTAGACAGCACATCAATGCAAAACTACAGACTAATCTCTAATCTCCTATTTATTGGTAAAATTAATCAAAAAGCTGTGTTTCAACAGTTAAACAGCTTCTTAACAAAGAACAACAGCTTTTATATTTATCAGACTGGTTTCCGTAATGACCACAGTACCACGACTCCCCTTATCAAAGTCTTCAATGAAATCCGTATAAATACTGACTGTGGTAAAACCACAGTGTTGGTACTATTGGACCCCAGTGCAGCGTCTGACACCGTTGATCACAATATATTACTGGAACATCTAGAGAACTGGGTCAGACTCTGTGGTACAGCACACAACTGGCTCAAATCCTACCACAAGAACAGGAACTTCTTTTTGTCAATAAGCAAATTTTCATCACAAGAAACAGAAATCACATATGTGGTCCCCCAGGGTTCCATCCTGGGCCCCCTACTATTTAGCATTTACATGCTCCCACTAAGCCAAATTATAACCACCAATAATGTTAACGACCACAACTATGCCGGCGACACTCAGCTTTTATATCTCCCATTCATCAGGTGATGTTGAACCCATCCAAATCCTCAATAAATGCACTGAACAAATTAACAACTGGATGTCCCATAATTTCCTCCACTTGTACAAAAACAAAACAGAAGTACTTGTCTTCGGACCCAAAAAAGATTGATAAAATATCAGTACACAGCTTCACTTTGTCTATCTAGAAACTACTGACTAGGCCAGAAATATAGGTGTAATAATGGACTTAGACCAGAACCTCCAGGATCACATAAAGGCAATGACAAGGTCAGCTTTTTATCACGTGAGGAACATTTTTAAAAACTCATCCTTGCATTTATCTCTAGCCGGCTTGATTACTGTGACAGTATCTTCACAGGTCGAACTAAAAAAATCAATCAGACAGCTGCAGCTGATCCAGAACGCTGCTGCTCGTGTTCTCACTAAAACCAGGAAAGTAGAACACATCCCCCCAGTTCTAAGGTCCTTACACTGGCTCCCTGTAGCTCAGAGAATAGACTTCAAAGTGATTTTTGAAGCCTGTTCAAGAAATGGAATGATGCGTGCTTGGGCTCATTCTTTTTGGTTTAAACCGCTTCATCACCCAATAGCATTACAAAACTGCACTTGCGTGTTTATTTTGTGACAAATCCTGCCTCATGCTTCTTTAACAGAGAAAATATGAAATCCTGGCTCTACTATATCTGCTATACAAAGAATTGGAGTTGAATTATTTTTTTGTTTTTCCACTGGGAAATGTCATTACAAACTTTGCTCTGATTTATTTCTATTTCTAAGCATTTGTGGACTGCGGTCAGGTGAGCCGACACTTGAAAATAATAATAATAGACTAGATGCTTCCAAGGTGTATCACTGCCTGTCACCTCGATTTCTTATTGGCTACACATCACACTCAACAGGCTGTATGCTTATTTTTCCTCGCAACACGCCACACACATTGCAATTTCAGGCCAAGACAATCCAACATGTTAAATACACCCGATTTACAATCAGAGCGGTCCTGACATCTTTTTGAACCACACACAGCAGTTATATCTGTTAGGATAATCTTAAGAGCCATCCTGATAATCGGGGCATGAAGAGAAATCCGGCAAAATCGGCCTAAAAATCCTACCGTGTGAGTCAGGCCTAAGCCAAGAGTTGAACCATTCTGCTGTCTTGTGTAACATCATGGAAGATTTTTAAAAATAGGCAGTATATTTTACAAAAAAAAGCTACGGACCATAACATTTTTTGGGGGAATGTTAAGATGCCTGAATGCTATTTGTCCGCTTGGCAATGTTTAGTCACAAATTCTTTACCAGAGTGAGTTTTGGGCTTTGATTGGGCCACTTCAGAACATCCAAATTGCTGTTTTCAAAACATTTCTCTGGCACTTTAGCTAGACGCTTTAGGTCAATTGTTGCTGGAAAATAAATGTTCTTTGATTGATTTAGCTGTTTAACCTTAAGTGCCCCATTCTGGTACTCCATTAGTTGCTGAAATGGCCAATGCCAATGGAGATGTTCGTGTCAGATTACCCTGAAGTTCCAATAGTATAAATGCACCTTATCAGGACTTCAGTGTAATTTTAGCAGACTTTTCTCTACCGGGGTAACTCTGTTGGCCCTCTCCAATCAGCCGTTGTCTTCATACAAAACTGGCCCTTTTAGGAATTAGCTAAGATGTCCGCATATCACAACTCTCTCGGCAGTAAGATAACTTATCAGAGCAAAAACGCACACACAAGAGATTCACATGAAAGAAAAAGGGATGGTTGCTGTGTTTCTGTTTGATTGACTGGTACAAGATCGGTTCCTGAAATGTCCCAAAAAATGACCCGTTATAGTGGAGACATGCACATACCATTAAGTTCCATAGTCTTGCAGACTCCTCTCCTAATAGACTGACCTCATGATTGGCTCAAACAGACCAACCTCTTGATTGGCTCTGTAAGTCTGTTATACCTGAACCGATAACTAGCACTCAGGCCGGGGATACCACATGACATCAGTCATGTTTACATGTGAAAAATGTTTTTAATCCGTTTATTGTTCGGATTAAAATTTTTTTGTGGACATGGGTCCAGAAAAAAAAAGTATATCCGATTATGACAAGCGTTTACATCTGCTACATGTTTGATCTGAATAAATAATTTTGACATGCACAGAACCACATAGAACTTTCTAAAATACCTGAAACAGCCGTAGAAAAAGTAGCAGACTTCCATTGTAAACAGACAGGGCTTCACCTATTTAAAATGGAGCAATTTTAAACAACAACTTTCTATAGAGCGTGCTTTTATTTTTTTCTGGTCACACTTTAGTATCTACAAATTATGAACCGAATCCCTTTTTTTCGGCCGACATATTGTATGTCTACATATGACTTAACAGACAAGCGCAGCAATGGCCTACATTAAGACTAAGGGTTTACATGCACAGCAATCGGATTAACTATTGCCATAACCCACCCCTCAATGGGAATGAAATTTTGATCCGAATGAGTGTAATCGGGTCAGAGTAATTAGAATGGCATGTTTAGGATTTTCCAAAAGAAAACACTCAGCATATTCTCCAGTTCACCACAACAGGAAATAAACGCTCTTATTGTGAAGATGTACACAGCTACTTCCGCTAATAGTTAGCACTAATTTAAGCCTGAAAACATCACGTTAACTGAATAATTTTGTATGTTTGCACGCAGGGGAGACAGAACGAGATGCCGGCAGTAGCTATCGGAGGATAGTGCAGTGCCAGGTAAGCAGTTAAATATTTTCTTCTAATTTTCTTGTTTTGTTAGTTAACGCTAGCCAAACTCAGTTAGGGCAACTATGACACATATATCAGTTGGAGGAGGAAGAGACAAGGAATAGCGGAGCAGAGGGAGGGAAAGTGCAGAAATAACCGGGAAAAACAACAGACCAATCCCCGATCGCCCACTGACAAACTGACGTGATGCACCTACTGCAAAGTATGGAAGCAGCTGCGTTTTAACTTTAAAGCATCAACTATCGTCCATTTGAGCGTTTTGCTGCCTGGACACGCTGGCTGTGTGAATGCGGTTGAAGAGTTTGTGCACGCTCCCATGTCAGTTGCTGCAATTACTAACAGCACCAGCCATGTCGCTTGTGAGTTTTGTTTATTAATCCTGCCTCATGCTCCTGTAATAGTAGTCCAAAAAGTATTACCAATGCCTCATCCTCTGTGCCTTATTTACTTTTTAGACTTTAGTAACGTTTCATATCATGAGGTTTTGCAAGATTTCCTGTCTGAGCATGGAATGTTTGAGAGCAGGCTATAATCAGTTCGTGTGTTGGGTCTCGTCATTGCTCTGATTAATATTAAAAAGAGAGATCACATTTCTCCTTTTTTGGCTTCTCTTCATTGGCTCCCTGTTAAATCCAAAATAGAGTTTAAGATCCTTGTTCTTATGGTTAGAATGGCTTAGGTTACCCTGAGTTATCTTTGTAGTTATGCTACTATAGACTTAGACTGTTAGAGGGAAGACTGGCCACTTCTCTTTATTCTGTTCTGCTACTTTTCTCTTCTAATTCTTCCATGTCCTGTAATTAACTTTTTACTTTCTTTAAAATAGAAAGTACTCTAACATGAGTTCTTTTTGTTCTTTATGTGTCTCTGCTCTGTCTTCTCAAATCCCCAGATGGTAGTGGCAGACGGCTACTCATACTGAGCCAGGTTTTGCCAGAAGTTTCTTCCTGTTAAAGAGGAGTTTTTCCTGTCCACTGTCGCAACATGCTTGGAGTCTGCATGTTCTGGGCAGAACTTCTTTTTAACTGATTGGAATGTTTGCATAATTGTATTGAAATAGCTTTTCTTGTAAAGTGTCTTGAGATGACATATGTTGTGAATTGGCACTATATAAATGAACTGAATTCCCCATGGCCACACACCACACACTGTAGGGCGAAAACTGTTCATGATGTTTTATGGCTATGTGTGGTCTATAACTCTTGGGACTTTTTGTTTTGTTGAGATTTTACAAGTTTGCATTATGGAAACATTTGTTCGATCCAGTAAATGATGTGACTGAAGGGACAGAAGAGGACCTGAGTGGGAACTAGAGGGGACATGACCAGAGAAAAGAGACCAGCTGATACTGTTGGTGAGAGAATAAAGGATAAACATCGGAGTGGTGATTTAGAAACTAAGAAATGTAAAGTTGTAAGATCAAGGATCTCTCCCTCTCTGTAGAGTGAATAAGTTACTGACCCAGATCCGTGACACAATGGTTGTTGAGTCTTCAGGTTGTATAGTCACATTGGGGATTTCAAAGACAGCTTGCCTCTGTTCTGTGTAGCACAAAATCAAACTGCTGTCTCTTTCCCTGTTCTGCACTGATCCTCCCACTGCTCTGATACTCTTAAGTCTCATAGCAGCACTACGCTTCATTTCCCCTCTCTGTTGTGCAAACTGTTCCCTCCTCCTCCTCCAAATAGAAGTAAAAACACAGAAGTACACATTTCATTCTTCATGCTGGTATAAGATTTGGGTTAACTCTGACTGCAAGTGGTGTCTTGTGGGGCTCAAAAGCCTGCCGACAACACAAACGCTCTGTTAGGATCAAGTCGGTAATCATCAAGTTAGAGAGTTGGCATAAGAGAGTAAATCATTTAGGCTGTTTTTATCTTTCTGGCAGACTGAATAGAAGGGAATGAAAGAGCAATATTGCACATTGTAATAATCCTAACATATCTTAGAATGTGATTAAACTAATGATGCCAGGGTGATGCAATTATCAAAGCAGGCACATAATTGCACAACTGCTTTGGTTGCTTTTCTTCTTTAAATCTCTAGTTGAAAAGCATTTTTTCCAACTATAATTGCTTTTTATCCATTGAGATTTTCATTACAAAATTATATTTGTTTCTTTATCAGTTTTTATACAAAATATTATGCTTTTGTCCTTTACTTGTCTTAATCAATTCAGGGCAGTGAAAATAAGTGTAATGTACTGAAGTGGATGGAAATATCTCATTCAATTTAAACAAATGCCTTCGATAAACATATTGTTGTTCATCTACTGGTAGCAAGAGCATCTTAAGTGTTTTTATTATTACTATTATTTCTGTTAAACGTATGTTATGTCCTTATAGCTTAGTGAAGGAACATTTCTAAGAGATGTGAAATCTAACACAGCAGAATTCATTTAATTTATATAGATAATAAATTGTTTTTTAAAGATTTGGATATCTGGAAACTGACTGCAGATTACAGTAAATTACATAATCAATTAAAGGGTGAAGCTCTTGACATATATAGTTATGACTGCATCTTCATAATTCAGATTATAAATATGAAAATCTGGTAACTGGGCCTCATGAAATAAATAAAGCCCCAAGGCATTAAAAAAGATCTAATAGCAAATTTTAGATCATAATAACTTTCTAACAACTCCTCAAAGAAATAAGAAAAGAGTAAGCAATTGAGCCACATGATTTCCCTCTGAAATCAATAAATAATTTTTGAATTTGAATTTAGTTTATAAATCAGTATACTACCAACCCCACAGTTGTAAGATGATGCCTCCTTCATCCACCAGACATAGGCACCTATGAAATTGAACGACCTACCCGTCCAATTTCCGCCGTTACCGCAGTGTATGTCTGTTGCCTAGCAAACCTGACAGCAGTAATCACAAGCTAGTAACAGTGGAGATTGAAATCCTGAGTACATTTATTATATCACTGAACTGTATTATTTAAATAAATCAATTAACTTTTTTTTTTTAAATCACAAAACTTACATTAAAAACATGACATTATATATATATATATATATATATATATATATAGTCTCCAATGTAATTTATGCTTTTGTTTTTCTCTAAAAATCATGTAAAGTACCTTAACTTGCCTTATTGTAGAAAGTGCTATACAAATAAAGTTGCCTTGCCTTACTCCTCCCATAACTGTTGCTATGCACTGCTGGTCAGCTGGCTGAAAAAAAAGCTATTTCTCCTTTTTCATTACTCAAAACAAAACAATTTTCGGATTTGAAAAGACATTATTTCTGGTTGTGAAAAACAAAGTGAGTTAGAAACTGAAGGAACACCAGGAATCACTCATATTAAAACGGTAATATTACTGTTGACTGCATTCCACTCCTCAGTTAGACCACTGTATCCTATGACCTTGCTTACGTCTAGCAGTGGTGTAACTGTACATGCATTGGTTTGGTACACGAGTACCGAACAAATATAGTTTGTTTTTTTATCTGAACACAAAGAACATCTTGTGCTAAACTACGACGTTCTGGAGCTCAACTTCAAAAAATTACACCAAAACAAAATAGAAAGGAGTTCTAGCTATCACTAAACTCTGCTATTTGGGAGCATTAATGGTTTCAGCTACAGTAGAAAAAGAAAGATGGATCAAACAAGAACTTTGTCAGTGAACGCATCTTTTAACAGCAAAATATCTATTACACGCTCTGTACTTAACTGAATAACTCACCTGAATCAATGTCAAGCTTAATGGTGACATCACTGATACTGGAGAAAAACTAGCTGACGTCAACATGGCTACCAGTAGCATGCAATCCCGAGCCCATGCTTCATTGAAGTACCGCTGGTACTAAGACTAAGCTAAAAGTGTTTTAAGCATATTATTCTCAAGTATGAGCAACGTGACTATTTAAGTGGCTATATTGTTTTCTACACTGGTTGTGCTATTCTTTTTTTTAGAAAAATAAAAACAATCAAAGCTGTAGTATTTTTATACTTTTAACTTATTTTAATTTATAGAACATAGCAAAAACAATTATTTTAGTAGCTTAAAAGGAAGGAATTCCGGTAATACTGTAAGGTTCGTTGTTTAATTCTGATCAAAGTGAAGATGAAGTCATACGCAGATTTGTATTCATTTTGCTTAAAATGCCCCAAAAATGTACCAGACCGTGATTAACCCCCAAAACGGAGATTTTTGCGTACTGTTGCATCCCTAAAGTCTAGATTTAACAATCAAGGTAACAAGAAATAAAGATTTAAGATATTATTTCAACAGTGTTTGTTTGCATTTGTTGCTTTTTTGTTGTAAATAAAAGCAGTACTGTAATTTTACATCTGTGAACATGTTGTAAGTGGCATTCTTACACAAGGTTATCATTAGATCAGATTCAAACACTGGTCCAAGCTCGCGCCTGACATGAAGATTAGCATCTGTGCCTCTGGCGCTCTTCTGTCTGCGGTTGGTTTAGACAGAGCACACAGTCCCACAGGACAGGCTGGTCCCAGCACTAAAATCTACAAGATGTCCATGAGCGCAAATCATGTCAGTGGGACATGAGGGAGAAGTCATAGCTTGCTGTTTATACTAACTGATGCACATAGTGCATTGTGCAGGATTGGTGGGACTCTGCATTTACTGCAGACAAAGATTTGCACTGATAAAAGGTCTAAAGATGTGTGCTGGCCTGCCAGTCAAAGTATACCACATGGACAAGCCTAACCCCTACAAATAACTGTTCAACACACTTGCAGTACTCTGAGTGTCCACATAGGGGAGCTCTGAGCCTGTTCTCATGTGTAAAGTATGCCGGCCCCCACTTACCCCCTTTCTTTATTGTATGTTGGCAGTGAGTCCCTA
Source organism: Apricaphanius iberus (assembly GCA_028564705.1). Taxonomy (NCBI): domain Eukaryota; kingdom Metazoa; phylum Chordata; class Actinopteri; order Cyprinodontiformes; family Aphaniidae; genus Apricaphanius; species Apricaphanius iberus. Next base: position 674,310 of record JAPXFQ010000075.1, on the reverse strand, counting down.
TCACCTCACCTAATTCTGTCTGCTTCATTTTATCCTGCACAAAGCTGACAAATGCATAGGTTACATAGAGAAACAGAGAGAGTAACACACACACACACTAAAAAATATATAGGAGGATCGCACAGGGGCTTTACATTTTCGGAGGTTGCTGGAACCAAGATAGCTACTGATGATGTTGCAAGACATTAGGGACTACTACTGTATAACCTCAGGGGACTGTCAGCACTCTTCCTGCAAACGGCATGCACTAGGATCCAGTGGGCGCAAGGTAGCAAGAGGTTTGTCTATGCTAGTCCTGGATGTAAGGAATGGATGATGCCAGGGAAGTGAGTGTTTGGGATGCTGATTTGCATGGAGTTTAGAGTTAACCATAAAGCAGCATGTGCAAAAAAACGGGACCAAATTCAGCCTGTGACACTTCCCAGCTTTCGTAGAAACATGTTTTGCGAGTAGAATATAGTGGGGGTTCTAAACTTCACATCCATAACAATTCTGGTATTGCGTAAAGGGTTATATATTTTTTAATTAAATGGGGAAGTCCCTTTTTTGTGCAAACCTGGAAGCAAGCATTACATTCATAAACAGACCAGACAATTTTGGTGCGATTGAAAACCTTGGGGAGATGTTTAGGTCTATTCGCGATCAGTGTATATCCATATAATGGGAGTTGTTGGGGCACCCACAGTGCCATCTCTAAATAGGAAATTATCTGCCATAAAAACTGTTTCGTTATAAATTCCTAGGGCTGTGTTTTACATGCTTTTATTCAAACTTACACCAACCAACGATTTGGGTGACGCCACTGCCGTGCCCCATTGATGCTGTAGTCTGAACAGGGCTTTAGCTCTGTGCTCTAAGAAGGTGGTCAGTAAAAAAAAAAACTTGCTACTGCAATGGCGGACAATAGTGATGCAATTGAAATTGCCAGTTAATCTAAGTTGGAATAAACACCTCTAAAACACCCCAGAAGGTGACAACAAAGCACCTCCGAGACGCTCCAAACTCACACGAGAATAGTCCTATCTACAATATTTCTAACAAAACATTGGTGAAATGAGGAGTCTACTTCTCCTCTCCTTCCTGTTGGCCCATGGGTCCCCTGGGGGAAAACCAGTAATGAATGAAAGTCAATAGAGTGATAAAAGTTATTTTCTGGTCCACTTTGTCTTATGTGCTGAATCACACATATGCTGTACCTCAATTTAAATGACAAATGATGAAGTGCGTTTCAACTGTGTTTGTCAAGTGATTTAGGATTTATTCGGTTTTAAAAATTCGCAATTTATATGCCTACAAACAGACACAGTTTGAGCGTCGGGAGAGCCGGGACATTTTCCGGTGGCCTGGTTGCTGAACTGGTCTGCTCCGTAATTAACAACACTGATGTTGCCTGTTTTACATACTTTACTGGTCAGTTTATGCTGGGAGTAATCCCAACCCTCTTTGATTCATGTGCAGAACTTGGGCTCAAAATTCACATATTAGAAATAAATCTTTATAAAAAAAAAAATAGAGCAGTAGGCAGGGTCAGGGAGGATCTGCACAGGCGCAAAGAGAATATAAGTGGCTGAGAAAAAATATATTTGGCACAAAAGGGTCTTGAGGCTAATTATCATAGTAATTTCACTGCTACTGATCCTAATTCTATTTTAAAATTCCGTTTCCTCATTTTCATATTTTTGTTGTTACAATAGAAACATCAGCCAGGGAGAAGAGAAGACTAGAGACCAGCAACAGGGAAGATGACACAGATAAGGAGAGGTTAGAACTTTCTGAGATAAAAAAATATTAATTGGTGGGAGAAACCAGGCAGGCTGATACTTCAGAATAACTCTCATTCCCACTCCAAAATCCTTTTTTTCCTGTATTTTAATAGTTTACCCAGGATTTTTCAATATATATTTTTTTTTTATATGTGCTGGCTTTACATTTACCAGTAGATGAACTACAATATTAATTTAGTTGGACCTGTGTTTTATTATTTTCCGATTTTAAATCAACCTAACTCACTCTAGTAATTTTGCACTAATTGGGTGGTGGCCTGGAAAGGTATCAAATTCCTGGCCTGAATTATTGTCCTAGTCCGCCCATGAATACAGATCAGAAGTTGCACAAACAACGAGCGAACGCTAACGCTTCAAAAACTCCCTTTTGGAGCTTCTCCCTCATACTAGCTCTCACTCCACCAGCATATCTGCCACTTTCCACATGGCCAGATTTATAGGGGTTTTCTCCATGTTTAATGCTCATTCTTCTTCTTCTTTAGTCCAATAAGTGTTTTTACACAAAATCTGAACTAACTTTCGAAAATTAGCGTTTTATCTACATCAAAAATGTACCTTTAAACTTCATGGACATCATCTGATAGATTCATGGTGCATTTCAAACGGGATCAGAAAATAACTCTTATCACTCTATTGATTGTCATTCATTTTTTTGGCAGTAGGGAACCAATGGACCGGAAGTAGAATGGCGTGGCTTTAGGGCTCCCTATGAAGGAGTTCTGTGGCAGATGATGCCTTATTCAGAGGCTGCGCTTTGCATGCCCCAAGAACTTCCATTACATGTTTACACGCTGATCCTGAATGCATGTTAATATCTATCAAAATAATTTAGGTTGCAGAAAAAGTGTACATAGTACAACTAAAGTTGAGGTTACAAAAAAAAGGTATTTCCCCCTTTGAGGAATTTAAAAGATTTTTTTGTTTGTTTTATGAGTCATTATTATTGAGATACAGTTTAAGAAATTGTTATTTTATAAACTGAACAGTTGCGCATATAGCCAAAGGGTTACTTTAGGTTTTATGGGAAATTGAGTCCTTAACTATAGGCACATTTCCACTTTGGTAAGTTCAGGGTATTTTTACTGGGACCATCACAGTATATAAGATGTGATGGTCCCAGTCTTCACTACACCGGGTCAGCCCAACAGACCCAGATCATGAACGATATATACACAGAAATGATCCGGTATAGTGGCTGGGTGTGAGCTGTGGCTAGGTCATGATGATTGGTAGTAACTCAGAGGGAGATGAGCGGACGTCGCCAAACTACCACATCTGTAGAAATGGAAGATTTTTTTGGGATAACAACATAAACATGGCTTCTTCTGCTGTTGATTGCTTGTTATTTCTGCTGCTTCATCTTTTGATGCTGATAAGTGACACTACTTACTGCTGAAACTGTTGTGATAGGTGGACGTCTTAGCAAACACCTTAAAGGACCAATTTAGTATGGAGGTATGATGCCTGGGAGGAGTGGGCAAATTTTTCCTTTTCCGAGAAAAAGAATGCAGCTGTTTTGTCATCCGCCCATCCTTCACATGTTTTCCATAAGGTTTTATAACTTGCAAGCTCTCATTGATCGGCCTCGCAGTAAATCTATGGTCAGAGGTGGTCAGCTCCATTGATACCAACTTCCTGTGTCCCTCTGAGCTGGTGGGTCTGGTGTAAATCCACAGAGCTCTTTAACACTACGTCTGCCTGTTAAATCAATGACAATGATCCACTGGAGACTTAAGCTGCTGTGTGATTTAACAGAGTTCACCTGGGCAGCACGATATGGGTGGTTTATTCTGAGTCAAGCCATGGAATAAGTATTCCAGTTTCATGTCTGCGGATGAACAATAGCAGGCTTTTTTCTTCTTCTAGTGATTCAACCAAAAACAGCAGTATATCAAATTATGATTTGAAAGTAAAGTGACATGAGTTCAATATGATTCATAGGGAGCCTTCTGTTTGGGCTCATAACTTCATACGTATATAGCAAAGCTAAATGATTGGTAGGCTCTCTGATGCATTAGCTTTATTCATCATAGTACATGAAAGTTTTAGATTCAAACCAGAGTCCAGGTCAAGGAACAGGGACTGCCACCCACCCACTACCCTATAGAGATAGTTTCCCGTCCACTACCCAAAACTAATGAATTAAAAGTTAATGCTACTAGAGCAAAGTATAAAAATCTCATAAAGATAAATAAAACTCGGACTGAACATAAAAACAAATCAATTAAATGTGGTTTACTAAACATAAGATCTCTCCCCTCAAAAACACTCTTAGTAAATGACTTAATTTGTGAAAATAATATTGATTTGTTTTGTCTTGCAGAGACATGGTTGCAGGAAGAGGACCATGTCACAATAAATGAGTCAACTCCCCCTAGCTACTTAAACTTTAGTGTCCCTCGAAGTACTGGTCGAGGAGGTGGAGTAGCAACTATCTTTCATTCCGATTTACTAATTAATCTCCAAAAAAATAATAGTTACAGTTCCTTTGAGCATCTAGTTTTTAGCTTTCCTCATACACATAACAAAGCAGTAAAGCCACTTTTGTTTGTGGTCTTATATCGTCCACCAGGACCTTATTCTCAATTTTTAGATCAGATTTCAGATTTTCTATCTGACTTAGTTTTAAACACTGATAAAGTCATTATAGTCGGAGACTTCAATATTCATGTTGATAATGAAAGTGATAGTCTAAATACAGCTTTTAACACTATCCTAGACTCAATAGGCTTTACTCAAAATGTGCAGGGACCAACACATTCTTGTCACCACACTTTAGATCTTGTGCTGACTTATGGCATTGACTGTGAAGAAATAACAGTCTTTCCACATAACCCTATCCTGTCTGATCATTTCCTTATCACTTTTAAACTTACTCTAATGGATCATATCAAACCTGAAAGAAAACTTCATTATACCAGAACGTTATCAGACAACGCTGTAGCAAATTTTAAAGAAGCTCTTCCAACTTTAATTTCCTCAGTTTATAAATGCAGAACAGAAAACAGTGATTTAACTCGTGACCCCTCACAACTTGACATTTTAGTTCATAGCGTTAATTCCTCCCTGCGTCGGGCAATAGACAAAGTTGCCCCCTTGAAAAGGAAGGTGGCTAGCCATAGAAGATTAACTCCCTGGTTTAATTTAGAGCTACGTACCCTAAAGCAGAATGTTAGAAAACTAGAGAGAAAATGGCGCTCCACGCATTTACATGATTCCTTTTTAATATGGAAAAATAGTTTATTGCTATATAAAAAGAGCCTTCACACAGCTAGAACAGCATATTATTCATCTTTAATCGAGGAGAATAAAAATAATCCTAGGTTTCTTTTTAATACAGTTGCCAAACTCACACAGGATCATAGCTCTATCGAGCCAACCATTCCCCAAGCTCTAAGCAGTGACGACTTCATGCAATTCTTTATAAATAAAATAGACTCCATAAAGAATAAGATAATTGGGAACCTTCCCAATATGCTTGCTTCCTCCTTAGTTAATGAGGCAGCCTCAAAAATGGTGGAACCTAATATATGCTTAAACTGCTTTAATGCAGCCGAACTTTGTGATGTACTAAAATTATTAGCTTCATCTAAACCTTCAACTTGCGTTTTAGACCCAATCCCAACTAAACTCTTAAAAGAAGTTTTCCCTCTGATCGCTGCTCCAATTTTAAATATAATGAATCTATCCTTAGTCAATGGATATGTACCACAGGAGTTTAAGATTGCTGTAATTAAACCTCTACTTAAGAAACCCTCTCTTGATCAAAACGACTTAATTAACTATAGACCGATATCTAATCTTCCCTTCTTATCTAAAATTCTTGAGAAAATAGTTGCACACCAGATATGTGAGCATTTAAACAATAATGAGCTGTTTGAGAAGTTTCAGTCAGGCTTTAGAGCTCATCACAGCACTGAAACAGCTCTGGTGAAGGTTACTAATGATATTCTCATAGCCTCAGACAATGGACTGGTGACCATTCTGGTCCTGTTAGATCTCAGTGCTGCCTTTGACACTGTTGACCACAATATTCTCATAGAAAGGCTTCAAAGTGTCGGTATAATAGGAACAGCACTAGGTTGGTTTAAATCTTATTTGTCTAACAGATTTCAGTTTGTTCAGGTAAACAATAGATCTTCCTCAACCTCAATAGTTACTTGCGGAGTACCACAGGGTTCAGTGCTTGGGCCGATTCTCTTTACTATATATATGCTTCCTATTGGTAAAATAATTAGGCAGCATGGGATAAAATTCCATAGTTACGCAGATGATACACAGCTATATCTATCCATAAATCCTGATGAATCCAATCAGTTAGGTAGACTACAGGCATGTCTGGAAGACATAAAAACTTGGATGACTCTAAACTTCTTGCTTCTAAATTCTGATAAAACAGAAGTTGTCGTCTTTGGACCAGAAGCTCTGAAAAAGAAACTACTTAGTCAGCCCCTTCACCTGGACGGCATTAAATTAGCCTCCAGTAATAAAGCAAAAAACCTCGGTGTCATTTTTGACCAAGATATGTCATTTAGAACTCACATTAAAGAAGTCTGTAGGATTTCCTTTTTTCACCTTAGGAATATTGCAAAAATTAGAACCATCCTGTCCAGGACTGATGCTGAAAAACTAGTCCATGCATTTGTTACTTCAAGGCTGGATTACTGTAACTGTCTATTATCAGGTAGTCCACAGAATACAATTAAAAGTCTACAGTTAGTTCAAAATGCTGCTGCTAGGATTCTGATGAATATTAAAAGAAGAGATCACATTTCCCCTGTTTTAGCTTCTCTTCACTGGCTCCCAGTAAAATCTAGAATAGAATTCAAGATCCTCCTTCTGACATATAAAGCCCTTAATAATCTAGCTCCATCATACATAAGAGACCTGATTGTTCCATATGTTCCTAACAGAGACCTTCGCTCTCAGACTGCAGGTTTACTGGTAGTTCCTAGGATTTCTAAAAGTAGAATGGGTGGCAGATCTTTCAGCTATCAGGCTCCCCTCCTATGGAACCGGCTCCCAGGGTTGGTTCGTGAAGCAGACAATTTGTCTATCTTTAAAACTAGGCTAAAAACTTTCCTCTTTGACAAAGCTTACAGTTAGAGATATGTTTATAGGTAGTTAGAGTCAGGTCAGACAGGTAGATAGGAAGAGACAGGTTAATGTTAGTAGTCAGGCAGAGTGTCAAAAGTTAGGAAGAGATAGGAAGAGGTAGAGTAGCTAGGTAGAGATAGATTAATGTAAGCCAGGTAAAGATCCGGAGCCGGTCGCGGCTTACCGCCGCGGAAGAAATGTGCCCCACAGGGGCCAGCCAGCGCCGGAGAGAGGTCCCTCAAGGGGATCCTCCCGCACAGTGCGGCCGCCCATTACCTGCCGGGTTGAATCCCCCGGGCAGACTGTGCGGACCCCACCCGTTTATCTCTTAAACGTTTCTCGCCCTCTTCAACTCTGTCCTCTCAGTTCTGTCTATTTTTCCTTAAGATAGTTGTCGACTATCGGTCTCGTGCCGGTATTTAGCCTTAGATGGAGTTTACCACCCACTTTGGGCTGCATTCTCAAACAACCCGACTCCGAGAAGACCCCGGCATGACGGGGGCCGTTACCGGCCCTACACCGTCCACGGGTCAGGAGGACTCAGACAGAGTGTTGGTAGCCAGGTCTCCTAGTAGCTAGGAGACAGGTTAATGTTAGTAGCTATGCTGCTTTAGGCTAGGCTGTTGGAGGACATTATTAGGGTCTGTTCCTACTTTCTCTCCTACTTCTCCCCAACTGCATGATGTGCTGTCAATTCAAGCACTAACCTGTTTTCTATTATAGTAGGTGCTCCGGATTAGCCCTGCTTGACGACCCTGACTAAGATGGCATTGCAGTGACGGAAAATTCTCCACGTCCTGCAACAAACTTCTGCATCAGTTCTATTGCTCTTTCTGTGTCTCTGTTATGTATTCTCCAAGCCACAGACGGTCGCGGCAGATAACCGCTTGTGCTGAGCCTGGTTCTGCCGGAGGTTTCTTCCTGTTAAAAGGGAGTTTTTCCTTCCCACTGTCGCTGCATGCTTGCTCAGTATGAGGGATTGCTGAGAATTCCACGACGCAATCTTCTGTGGTTCTGTAATTTCTACACTTAACATTGTATTGTAATAACTCTTTTTGTAAAGTGCCTTGAGATGACATCTGTTGTGAAATGGCGCTATATAAATAAACTGAATTGAATTGAATTCAAAGTAAAACCAAAACACAGGCTGTCAGGCAATGAGAAAGGCACCCAAAAAAAGTGTGTTTGGTTTTAGTGTGTGTACTTGCGTATCTCACATTTGCCTAATGATCATTATGGTGCAGTTGGTGGTAGGTGGATTGTCTCATGCTGTAAATCTTTAAAATCATGTTGGCTTCCCAAACTCATTAAGCCAGTCTCACTCTGCTGATCACACACAGCTCCACATTTGACCCCAGCTGAGTGTATGTGTGTGCTTCTTGGATGCTGATTTAGAGTGTGTGTGTTTGGGGGGTTGGGGTGGGGGGGTGGGTTCCTCAGTACAGCAATCGCTCCCTTATATTCGATGCAAAAAGATCTAGGACTAGGGATAGGGCTTCACAAAGGGGCACTGCGTAGCACTGTTGCCTTGTAACAAGTCCTGGGTTTCCAAACCCTGCATGGGTTCTTTATGCATAGAGTTTGCATGTTCTCGCGGTGCGTTGGTGGGTTACCCAGGGTACTCCAGCTCTCCCACAGCCCAAAAAATTGAATTTTATGTTAAATGTTCTCCCTAAATTGTCCTTAGATTTGACAGTGGGCTTGCATTGTTGTTTGTTCTGCGCTGGATTGACGTCCTTAACAGGTAGCACCCTGCCTCCTGCCCCAATGACTGCTGCAGAGCCCCAATTCCATCACACAGTGGAAACGTGTACCTTGGTCAAATGAATCAGCATTTTAGGTATTTTTTTGAGAATTGGACGCCATTGGCTCTGGACTAAAGAAGAAAAGTATCATCCAGTCTGTTACCACGATCAAGTCCAACAGCCAGGGTCTGTCATGGTATGGGGTTGTGTCAGTACCCTTGGCAAAGGTAACTTGTATTTCTGTGATGGCACAATTAATAATGAAAAGTACATAGAGATTTTGGAGCACAATATGCTGCCTTCAAGAAGACATATTATCCAGGGATGCTGCTGCATATTTCTACATGACAATGCAAAACCACATTCTGCACACATTGCAAAGTCCTGGCTGCAGAGAAACAGGGTACTTGGCTGGGCTGGCTGCTGTCCAGACCTGTCTCCAGCAGAGAATGTGTGGCGTATTTTAAAGTGCAAAATGCGAACACCGTTGACCGTGTACTCTTGTCCAAAATTGTTTACAGGCAGAAAGGGGCAAAAACACACGGGAAACACTTCATCACACTTTTAAATGTTGCGAAAAGGAATGGCAACATTACAAATTTGTCAATACTTTACTGTTCCAACTTTGTTTGAAATGTGTTGCAAGAACCAAAATTGGAAGACATGTTTGTTTTTCAAAAACAAAATAGAAATCATGAGGAACACATTAAATAACTTGCCGTTGTGTTCAATGTAATAGAGGTCAACGATGATTTAACTCAGTACTGTTTTCTGTTTGATTTTAAAATGCCATCCCAACTTTTCGGGGTTGCATTACCAAATTTAAAAAGTGCTCCTATTGTTTTCATTTCCAGTGTTGAAGGCTCTCTTAAGTTACTGAAACTTTTCATGTTTTTTTTTTTTTCTTTTTTAGAAACAAAACGAGCTGATACACCGGTTTTGTGGTAATGCATTCAAATTAGGGCTTTTTTTTTCTCTGCATTCCAGGTTGCTTAGAATTCCCATTATTAGTACCGACAAGCCATTCATTCCAATTACATTTAAGAGAAAAAAAATGTGCCGAAGTAAGCATGGCAAGTGGAAAGTGAAATTGATCGTATCTCGCTGCTAGTATCTGCAGCTGCCAATTGACGACTTGGTGCATATGGAAGGGTCCAGTATTCAGAGAATGCACTTAAGTTGTTTTTTGTGTGTGTGTGTGTGTGTGTGTGTGTGTTTCTCTGTGTGCATTTTGGAAACAGGCCGCCATGGTTAGGTACACAACATTTCATGCAGCTCACGGAACATTTCACCAGCCTACACAAAGACACTCGTCTGTGACAAAGGTTTGAGGTGCATTGGTTTCGCTGATAAATTAGGCTGCATTTCATTTGAGCATCTCAGTAAAATATGTGCATAAATACAGAGCTGAACACTTCGTTTAATTTTTATTTTACAATCGTTAAAAACTGAATAAATAATTATGTTCGCTTTTTTTTAATGAATAAACTCATCTTTGATTTTTGCATCGACTCAACTGCAGCTCAAATCCTGGTTTATTTTCAGGTCTACTTTGATGCTTTTAAATCTATTTTGCTTTGAATTAATTAAATATGATAGTGAGAAAGATATTTAGTCATTGGGTAAAAACAGAAGAGTTAAGAGATCAGGTGATGAAACAAAGTGCAGCTTCCGCCTAAAGAGAAACTTTAGACATTACTGAATGGAAATGATTAAAACAGAAAAGCATATTAAATCAGGGGCTTCAGGTTTTCTTCATTCAACTAAACATAACCCTAGGGAAAAAAAGAGGAGGCATGTTAGAAAAAAGAAGAATCATCCTGGCAGCACTGCTTGAGCTGTTTACCTGGCGCAGGTTGCGGGTGACGCGCACATCGTGCCAGGCGTTGTCGTTAAATTTGCCATTGACTGGCTCGACCAGGGCCTCGAAGGCCCCCGAGCCAAGGTTGATGACCAGCCAGACGGCGCCGCTCTTCAGGGAAAGGTTCACATAATCGGCCGACTTCCCGGTGTGCAGCATGAGCCCGTTGCGTTGCAGCGTTCGGAAGGAGAGCGTTATTTCGTCGGTGCTGCTCTGGATCGGTGTAAGGGACAGGTCGTAGCAAAAGAACTCGTTGCCTTTGAAGGTGGCAACAGACTCTTCCTTACCTTTAGAGAGAACAGATAAGAGAAAACCAATATAGATCAAAAATCTTATGGGGAAAGGAGGAAAGTTAAGGCCTTAAAGTAGTAACCTGGAACTTATTTATGGAATGCATAACTTAAATTTACTCAGAGAGACAAGTTTGGTGTTGTTATAAGTTGGAATCGGTTGGAAAAAACGCCTGTAAAACACAGAGGAAGATAACAATGAAGCCACTCCGAAACGCTCCGAACTCACAGAGGAATAATGCTATCAATTTATAAAAAAGCTTTTTTGGAGTTTTCTGGCAGATAATGGCTTGTCTAGAGGCTGTACTTTGGGTGCCCCAACAACTCCCATTATATGACTATACTGTACACTGATCACGAATGGATCTAAATATCTCCCAAAGGACTTCAAGTCACACCAAACTTGTCTGGGGGAGTAAATAAACCTAATTCATGGTACAAATAAGGTCCAGGGAAAAAAAAGTGAGAGTTCCTTTATAATTGCAGTTAAAATCTGTCTGACAATTAAAACCAACTGGAAGAAAAGTGGTCGAAAGAAAAATCGTTAATGATTGCTTGGTAAAACCAAACAGAGAAAAAAAAAATCAACAGTAAAAGTTGGAGGCTTTGCCGATAAGTGAAAGTAAGAGCATTTCCAAATCCTTGATGCAAAGCTAACTCAAGGGATTGTAACTGTAAGAAAACCACTAATCAGTGAGGCTGACAAAGAATAAGGCTTCAATTTACATTGGAGCATTTCAGTTAAACTCTGGAGCAATAGAAGAAGGGTGGGGGGTGGGTACAAGTCTGTGGGGACAGTGCTACGATTTGGTCAGTGTCAACAGCAACATTATCAACCCAAAAAATGAGGTCAGCTGACTACCCGCATATGCAGAATGACCGGGTTAATCCATCAATGGATGGTAGGGCCCGTTAGGCACAAAGACTGGTTCAGGGAACAGGAGACATCATTTTCAAACATGGATTGGCCTCCGACAGAGTCAGAAGAGTCTAGAACTTAACCCCATTGAGAATGTTTAGAATGTGCAGGAGAAGACTTTGTGTAGTGCTCAGAATGTCCCACCATGAATGACAGGTCTTGGTGAAAAAGTAATGAAACAATAGATGATAGGGAATATCAAGACATTGCAAAAGCCCACTGAAATAATGCAACAGTGAATTTGTGTGGTAATCAAAGCTAAAGGCGGATTAATTAAATACTGGAATATGTGAAACCTGCCCAGACTAAATTGCATTTCAAAATATTTCACATGCAAAAATTTACAATATATTCAGCCCTCTTTACTATGATGCACCTAAATCAAATCCAAAGACAACATTGCAGCAGATTGCAAAACCTTAAAAGTGCTGACATTTCTTCTGTTGCCTACCAGCCTGTATACACCACATGGTCTCCTTCCACTGCATTACCCGTCATTTACACACTACTAGTTAAAACAGACAGTTTGCACAGTAGACACATGTCAAGTATCCGTCTAGCAGCGGTCAGGGAGAACTTTGTGTATTCATCTGTCAAAAAACAGAACACACACCTGCAGGTACCACCAACACACAGGGCTTCAGGACTGTTCATCACGTTGAAAACTCAATTTCACGCAGCAGACATCTTGACATTGAACTAGGCTTGTCACAACAACAAACTCCGCTGGATGGTAAACTGCCCAAGAAATTATTGCCATAAACGATACTATATATTGTTTATAGACCATTTTCTTTAAGTAATAATGAATGCCTGTACACCTTCTACAATATCAATAAACTAGACATCATACTTTTTAGAAACAAAAGCAAAACATAGGAAACGAAATTACTAACCAGAACCAAGAAAAAGTTGTCAGTTATGATTGCGAACAAACAATGAAAGAAAGTTTGAACAAAAACTTATCAAATTTTACTATGCCACTACCGATATATGGACCATATACCTTGTACCCCTTATCCATTTTAATGCTGCTCTTCAGTGTGTTTGCACATGTGGTTTGGATTGGAGGGACAGGGGTATAAATGTGATCATATTTAAATGTGAGAGTTGTGGGCGTGGGAATGCGTTATATATGGATTCATTTTTTTTATCTGTAAAGAGTTGCATTTTTATATAAAAACCACTGTATAATTAAAAAAATAACTGTTTGATTGATTGAAAGATTTTTTGTTTTTTTTCTTATTGTGACAGGCATACATTGAACCAAATCAGAGTGGGAAAATACAATGTGCCCCATCCTTTGAATACTTTATTATTTTTCTGTTTTTTTTTTCATCTATCAAGTACTCAACTTGCTGAGGAATTTCTAGAGATATTTTTTTTTAATTAAGCAGTATGGTTTATTATAAAGTTTTATAGATTTCACTGCAATAGGAGCCAACTTTTAACATAGTTTGAAAATAAAGTCAAAGATAGATAAAGCTGGGATGTACAAGTTAGAAGCATATAACTTGCTGTACGGGGGATAGCACAGATGCAGAATGTTGCCAGCAACAGCAAAAACTTCAGCCCCCGTTGGAGCCAACAGATCAGCATGAGAAGTAATTGAAAGTGGCCTTAGAGGTCCTGTGTTTCTTCAAAGTTCCACACTTTTGATTCCCTCGACAAGGCCACATGAATGATTCACCCTTAAGTAATAAAGTTTAGGGTCAGAAATAGGAGCGAGACAGGCCAAACCAAAACCAACCAAGAAGACTCAGATTGGTGGCTTCCTCAAACCTAGTTTATTTTCAGGCTCTATAACAACAAAATGACTTTAAGACTCCTGGGTGCATGGCCTTGAAGGGGAAAGGCAGGGCCAATTTAAGGAGGTATTCTGTTTTCACATTGCAAGCCAACTCTCATGAGCGAATATGTTTACCACTGAAACAATGACAGGTCAAAGGACAAGTGAAGCAGAGAAGAATATTATAGTGCTCTTATACACCCTGCACTGGGGACATGACCATATTTAGAGGTAGAAAATATCGCGCAATTTCTTCTAGACACAAGTGCTGTAACAAAAAAAGAGTAAGAAGTGTTAAGTGACATGCTAACTGCTGTACTTTGGGAACATTTAAGTCTGTGACACAGCTCAAACGCAAGCGCATAATATGGGTGGATCCACTCACAAAAACCAAAACATTTCAGGGATGAAGGAAGGCGGACAGAAAGAGGGACAAATGGCACCAAGACAGAGAAAGCTACTTAAAAGAGCACTTTGGCACCAATCGAAATTTAGAGCAATCTCAACTGAAGTGTGAATTGTAATAAAAAAAGAAAAAAGAAGGGGGCATCAAAGGAGAGATGGGGGGGGGGGGATGACACACAAAAAGCAAATCTCCTAAGAGCAGCATCTTGGCGGCGCCTCCGTTGCTGATGTAGGAAGAACAAAAGCGTAGCAAATGGACCACAGCAAGCATTTTCAATTATATACTAAGTTGGCACCCCCCGCCATCTCCACCCAAACCCCATAGAGGAGGCTGTTAACGGTAAGCAACAAACAGCTTGTGATTGCTTCCATGAGCTCAGCGAGATTGAGCCCCCGTGCAAGAAAGGAGAGACGGGGGGGAGAAAATAAAAAACTTTCTTTTGTTTATGTCTTTTTAATGAACAGGAGGCTGAGAGGAGGAGATAAAGCTAAAGAGGACCAGTGAGTGACGGCGGGGGACCGCGTTTCATAGCAGCAACAGCCAGTGTGGTTACGATACCGCTACTGCTCCTCCATAAATTCGCCCTACACAAACATATGAAAGTGTCAGACTTTGGAGTCAGACGCTAAAAGCAAAAACTATATTAACAGTGCCATGAAAAAGAAGAGTTTATCTCTCCACAAATTTATTTGCATTTTGTTTTGTTGGTTCTGCTTACACTTAGTTACATATACTACAGAAACCCCCCCTACAAAGGATTTATTCCATCCATCCATTTTCTGAACCGCTTATTCCTCCAGGGGTCGCGGGGGGGCTGGTGCGTATCTACAGCTGGGGTACACCCTGGACAGGTCGCCAGTCCATCACAGAGGATTTACTCCTTTACTGTCAAACATCAAATCAGAGTAATTTCTTGTTTTAGATTAATAAGTATACATTTTTGTATTTGTAAAATGAATGAATAAAGGGAGGATTGTTATTTATGTTATTTGTATTTTGATCAAAGTCAGACATAAATATTGTAGATATCTTTTATGTGTCTTCATATGAAAATAAACCTCCTGAGTCTATGATGCTTCTGAAAGCTTTTTTTATCTGAGTAAAAGCTGCAGTTCAAAGAATTTATTTATGTATCAAAGTTTTCTAAATCTTTCAAATGATAGTTAGATTCAAAATTATGATGTATGGGTGGTGCTCCACAACATTTGTTATTCATTTTAAGTAACTCCTTGCTCCCATAGACCCCTAAGCAATACACACTGACTGGCAATGGTTTTTAGCCAATAGAATTTGAGCTGCTGCATTGTCAGCTGTCAATCAACGCTCATGGTGATAACCCGTGGAGATGAAGCTTTGCACGCAGGCCGCTCCGTGTCTTCGTGTTCACAGTCACCATAATAAGAGAGAGCGGCCTTAGAAAGGTAAGAAATTAGATTATAATGCTGTCATGCCTGAAAACTGAATTAAAAAAAAAAAATTTCTCTAAAAGAAAAAGAAACAACAAAATAGAAAAGAGCTGGCCAAAGTCCCTCCACACTGATGTAACAAAAACAACACATTGCTAGTTTCTGCAAACCCAAAATTGAATCTAATACTTTTTCACATATGTACAGCTGTCAAATAATAATTTAAAATTAGCTTTTTCTATTTACTCTGATTATTAAAATCCAATATGAATAGTTCTACCAATCCCGGGACATAACCACTTTTCGACAACATTATAAGTGTGCGCATGTCCCTCCATCATGCAAGACTATGTACACATTAGATTAATGCAATGAACATCAGGACACACTAACATAAAAACTGGAGTAAACATTTTGATTTTATAGATATTATTTTCAAATTTGAAATGTGAGTGGTCAACAAGTTATTTTGTTGGCATATTGTGTGTTTCAGTCCCCAACTACCTACTGTTGCTATAGACACCTTCATTTTCACAAAGATAATTTAGAAGAGGACAAATAAATTCATTTTTTCTATGAGTTTCAAAGTGACTAACTTTTTATCAATCATGCCTACAATAATTCTAGCTGCTATGGGTGAAACTAGAGAGTATTTCCTTTACAAAGAGCCCAAAAATGTTTTTATACTCCATAGGTTTCAATGAGGGCAACAATTCTAATTTACAGAGGTCATATTACACCCGATTAAGGCAAATTACCCCAATTGATAAGAGGTTAATATTTGTTTGAAGGTCTTAATCTTTTAACATTAAGAAAAATGGCTAAAAAAATTTGTTAGACCTGAAATACTTTGGTCACGCCACTGTAACACACTATCCTATCTGGTCGAAGTTATTTCTTTCATATTCTGTGTGCTAGAGGTAATCTGCAATCCTCCTTTGCACAGCAGTGCACAGAAAAATCCCACTAGTATTTCAGCCAACATGTGCACAAAATATTTTAAACAACGTCTCATTCCTCTACATCTCTGAGACCACTTCAGACTCTATGAATACAAACTCATCACTGTATATCTGTTTTTCCTTTTTCCTCTGGTGCCCATCGCTCACTCATCCTCCTTGTCCCACGGTAGCCCTCCTGTGATAACATGCCCATACGCACTCGGGCTATACATTTTTCACTTAGATCATATCTCTTTCTGAAGAAAGCCCCAGAGCAGACTGTCTAACCAGAGCAAAGATGAGACACAGCACAGACTAAAGTGCCGTCAAAGTCTCAATTAACCTCAAAGGTAGCTCTGTACAGAGATGATTCATTTGGAAGTTAGCCACCCGTAAAAGCATCTTTATTAGTAATTAAAATCTGAGATTGTTCAATAGAAAAATTATGCTGCTTTGCCTGCAGGCCATGCCATCTAACCGACAACTGCTCCAAAGATAAACGAATATACCAAAGCGACTTCCAGGTGAGGGATAAAGACGGAAGCAAATAGAAGTTTCAGTTTTGCTTTTTAAATTTGTAGTTCTTTTGGTGTTGGCAGCAGAGTGAGCACATCAAATGAGCAATATAGAATAAGAGAATATCCAAGGGCATAGTGTTCAACCTTATATAGGTTGGAAAGGGTCTTTCTGTAAAGGAAAGAAATTTACGTGAATGACAGATGGATGACGTGAGTGATCAATCCTGTTTCCAGGTCCCAGAGCTTCCTTTCCCCTGCCTTTTTTTAACGTCCCTCCTCAACATTATACCTTCTCCTCAAAGCCAGGTGACACATCTACTGGACACAAACACTTACTTCACAATGAGACCCAACCTTAGACACCTATACACGCTCATTCCCACACACGTTAAAATGTACTTAACCGAGAAGGTCACACCTACACAGGTTCTTATTTCATTATGCGACCTGTCGGCGCTGATTGAAAGGGCTACCCCGGATTTTTGGAGGTCAATCAAGTCATTCTGATAGGATACGGATCCGTAGTAGGGCTGGGCGGTATACCGAAAATGTATTGGTACTGAAATTGATGACTGTTACTGACGTCATTTTGCCCGTCCCGGTAAATTCTGTATGTTAAAAAACGAAAAGATGCATTTTAGTTTAGCGGTGCTCCTGCCCCTTTAAGAAATCAGCTTTGGCTTCAGTCACATGACTACACACAGTCATGTGACAGAGCAGGGGAGCGCTGCTGATGCAGCTACTGTGGAGCTATACATAGCAAGAGTTTTGACTCATCTACCAACTGTTTTTCAGAAAAAATACGACTAGCAACAATAAAGTGACTTTTTTATTGTGTTATTGGATACGTAGACTCTAACATGGAGCACGTATGTTTGTTACTGCAGCAATGGAGCTACTGCCAAACCAGAGCGTTTGAGGCTCAACATTTCCGCCCGCCCAGGTCATGTTCAGGCGGAGCATATGTTAACCCCGCTGCGTTGCTGCTTTTGTTTTTGATACAGTATTTGAAGCCGGCGTGTATTCCCACCTGTGCTCCGTTGTGAAATAATTTAAGATTTTAGTCTAAAATAAACAACTAAAATCAAAGATTTCACTAAGCCCCCATCACTTCCTCACCTCATCTGGTCTGTTTGATCAATTCTGAGTTTAAACTGGACTCTAGGAAACACAGAAAGGAGTGTGAATCAAACCCTGAATTAAAAGGCTGTTTGAAGCCGTTCAATAGCAAGAAGCCATCATATTTTAAAGAACATTAAGCAAATTGTGGCACAACCGGACATTTTAGTTGATGTGGTAATTGTTATCATCCATTTACCGTTATCGAGGTGAAATGCTCAATATACCGTGATATTAATTTTAGCTCATATCTCTCAGTCCTAATCCATAGGTATCCTTTTTGTTGTAAAAAATATGCCCTAGCACATGCTGCCAACCAGCTTCTCCATTTGCCTAGAAGGCCTAAAATGCCTGAAAAAGAGACAAACATTAACGCAAGATAGTTTTTAATCCTCAATTCAAAGTAAAACAAATTTTGAAATGGAATTAAGGAAAATTCAAAGATCTACGTATAATCCATCTTAAAGTTCCAATTTTTATTGTCGATGTATATGAATTCTAGATTTGCTAATCATTTGTACAGGTTGAATCCGTCACATCAAATATAACTACCAATTTGAAAATGAGATCTTAATTTTCAAATTGGTTTCTTTTACAGCAGCACAGATTAAGAACACAGTGAAACTCCTCTTCAAGGATTTACCTTTTTCTCTCCATTCAGCCTTTTCAGCTTCTCAGACAAAACAGAGGTCACCAACGTTGACCTTTGCCACATGGTTCATAAGGGTGTCACCAACGATAAGCTCCTGACTAGGCTAAAGACAATGTGTCAAGCAGCGTGTCTCCTGTTCTCTGTGTTTGAGAGGAACAGAGTAAAATGGAGGGAGAAAAAAAATGAATTGAGGGAAAGAATGGAGTAACCGTCTTAGTGGAATCCATGCCTTTGAATTGGATCAGTGCGAAAACTCCCCCACGCACAGGAGATATAAAGTATTGACAGCGTTGTTGGAGATTCACTTGGAAGCCAAGACAGACGATGAGTGTGAGACTGAATAAGTGTGCTATAAAGCCTGGCTTCTGTAAAAAGACAGAATTTTTTTATTTGTCCAGCTACAAGAACTAGAAAAAAAAACATCAAACAAATATGAGCAGCTCTATTCAAACGCCTCTGACGCATCAGTTGACAGATAATGAACCTTCACACGCTGACTTTTGGCTGATTGGATAATGTATCAGGAGGGATGAGATCATTTTAGTGAAGACAAAACAAGTCGAGATCAAGAGAAGACAAACTGTCAGTAGATGTGTGTGTTTGTGGCAAAAGAATCTAAAACCTAGATGACCACATGCTGGCAAAACTGCTCGTCACAACACATTACCTCGCTGCGCTCTCTCAAACACACACCCACCCACATGCGCATGCACAGTCACCCTCTATTAGCTTTCAATGACTGCCATCCACCCTGCAGAGAGCATATCTGACAGACTTGAGGGAAAAAAAAGATTCAACAGCAAGATGAGAGAGAGAGGTAGGAAATGCAAGGGCTATTTGAAAGCTTAGATGCTGCTTCATGAATCAAACAGGCTTGCTGGGTCCACAGGCAGCAGTTAGATTCCAGTGCTTTCTGCAAAGCTCCTGCAAAAGGCATGTCGTTTTTCTTGTTTGCTTTTTAAGTATCTCCTCCTTCTAGTAATATGAATGCTTATGTTGTGCATGTTCAAACTGAAAAATAACTTTGAAAGCAAAAAGGAATGTCAAATACCCCCCACAAAAATCCCAAAATTGCACAGAAGATATTCATCCTCATAATATCGTTGATCATCCTACAAATGGGATCAAACTTGAAAGGAGAAGCAGCACTGGATACAGGGTGTCTGGAAAGGTTCCCTGGGTAGAGAGGGTGGAAAGGTGGAATGATTAGGGTTGGGCATCGAGAACCGGTTCCAAATAGGAACAAACTAGTGCGGGCCCTGCACTAGTTTGTTTCTCAGGTTTGTGTTAGGTATTACTCCGCCCAGCGAGCCCCGCAAAATGTCACTTGTCTGAACCATAGACTGTATAATACTCTGAACAACATGGACTGTAGACGCCGATCAAAAGTCTGGCTTCATTTTAATTTACAAAAGGATGGATTCGCACAGGGCAACACTTGTGATAAACTAATTAGCACCAAAGGAGGATGTACAACAAACATGAAAAAAAACACCTTCGGCAGCTGCGTGGTATACAGTGTGGTAACGAGTGTACTGTGTTTGATGTGTTGCACGTCACTCTCCTGCTCCTGTCGCTTCTTTCACTTTGGACAGTCAACCATCAGCCAGCAACTCCTCGTTGAAAACTGAACCAGGTACATGCAAATTGTCTTATTCTTCACAGACTAGCTTAAGTTTGAATATATTATCAGTAGCTAAAACTGTGTCAAATCTGTTCATAGCTGTTAAATGCTAACAGAGTGATACTAGCATAAGGCAGTCTGCAGCTGCTGCTACTAGGTTAACCGGTGTGGTATTATTCTACATATGTTTTAAACTTTTATTATTCAGAAGGTAAAAGTCTGTTTGATATAGTTTGCATGGTTGTAAAAAATATATTGTCTGTCAGTATTTGTTATTGGGATAAGCTTTTAAGTAATACAACTCTTGGGTAAGTTTTATTGCAGGCTGTAAAAACAGGATGTCTGTAGATTTAGTATGTGGAACCAAGGCCATGAAGCTGGGAGTGTTGCCATAAAACCATAAAACTCAGAATGAACTTTTGACCAAGAGAAAAGACACGTCTCACCTTATGACTGCATAATTCTCTGACAGACAATAATGGCTAAGACACTGTATGGAAATGTTCTGATTGGAGGGAGAAGAAACGCCTAGAGTCCTGGCGAGGCCCGGTGTCTATAAAGTTGTGAAATGAAGATCATTCAATTGTCAGAAATATTGTCTGGCCCAGAGAAACTAGGGCAACTTTCTCTGTAAACTGCAATATGTTAATCTGTTCAAAATAAATGTTAAGAACTGGAAATTGGCTCCATTTTGTCTCTGCTTGAACATGCATTGAATTAATTTTGGATAATTATTTAATTCAACACCGGCCAGCAAATAGACACACCCCATTCACCATGGCAGAAGGGGAAAGCTGTCAGCGGAGCAAATTGTAGAGTGCCACAGAAAAGTAACAGCGTATGTGACAAAAAAGCCTGCAACCCCTTAGTGATGTAGAGTCGCCCACATTTAGGTAACATTACTAAACAAGATTAACTTTAATCAAAAAAAGTTTAGCTGGTAGCTACTTTATCTACCCCTGACTTAAATTACATTAATCGTTCAAGTTTAACTTTGTTGAAAGATTGACAGAACAAATAAAAATGGTCCGTGTAAGGGTTTTTTCAACGTAAAAAATATTATGTTATTTCCTCTCCTGCACCTTAAAGAATCAGAATTGAGAACCATATAGAACAGGATTTGATATTGAGAATCGGAATCGTAGCAAACTATGCCCAACCCTAGGAATGATATACTTTATTCTCCACTGGTAGAAGTCGGTTTTGTATTGAGTCTGACTCTGTATAACTTATATTAATGTCTTCCCTCAACTATTTCCTATTTTATTCTAAGCTCAGGCAAAAGCCAATGAACAGCTTTCCTTGACAACAAGCATTTGTCTGTTATATTTTACCAGTGAAAGTATCACACTAGACCATTCCCAAAATTTACGGCTCTGTATTCACAGATGCACCTATTTGCTGAATGTTCTGTGGAGAGTAACTCCAAATTATTTGCTGACTTTTTAAACAGCATACGATAACTGCTAAGTAGCCTGCATTTGCATAGAACAGTGGTCCCCAACCCTGGTTCTTGAGATCTACTGTCTTGAACGTTTTAAATACATCACTTCTTCAACACAACTAAAACTAATGAATAAGTCGTTACCATGTCTTTGCCAAACTTTATGGCATTGATTCAGCTGTATTTGAGCAGAGATGCAACTAAAACCTGCAGGATAGTGTCAATCAATCAATCAAAAATACTCCCCAAAAGGGGAAATTCCGTTTACAGTACAACCTGTCCAAGATCAAGACAAATAAACAACAAACAATACAAACTGATCCAGGTCACTGAAGGGCTTGCAGCCACGGAATGGGAATCCCATGTTTGCAGATAAGAAAACAGATACACAAGGTCAGGGAGGGTCCACGGTGGGGGAAAAAAAAAGCACTTAGCTGTATTTTGATTCCTTAGTCCAGAGTCAAAAGACGGGTAATAGAAAAAAAGAAAACACACCTTACACATTTAAGCACATATTCAGACATTGACAATACACAGTTGCAGCAGGATGGTGGGACTGGTGTGTGTACGTATGTTTCACATGTGAGTGTGTGCATCAGTAGTTGCAGGTGGACGGGGAGGAGACTCTGTTTACATTCCTCTCACGGGCATTTGATTCTGGACCAGTTGAAGGTCTTTGTGGGAGCCAAAATACTAATTGTTATGGTTAGCAGGAAGAGCAATTTTCCTCAGTCCTTTCATTCCATCAGCAGTCCCCTTTTTATACTAATTCGACCAAATTAAGTTTCAAATCCATTAATTTCCCAGTAGCACCAATCCGCACTGACAGTTTCTCAAAGTTCGATGACAATTTGCGAATGAGTCCCAAAGTGCCAGCTAGATCGCCTCTTGCAGCGTCCTGCCTGCGCCTGAGGTCACCAAGCGTGGGGTTCTGAGTTCCATCAGCACAAATCTGAGCTTCAGACTGTTCCTTCATCCTTCCAATCGCTTCAAGAACTGTCTCCAATTTTGGTATTTGTAGCTCCATTTTGCGGCAAATCCAGTAAATGCCCATTCCAATCAGCCGAAACCTGATCCACATAAATCCAAATAGCCAGATATCTTCCATACAAACTGGATGCCCTTCTGAGGTGCTTCGTTAAGTTGAGTAGATTTTATCAATCGCATTCAGAGACCAGCTGACCATTTCCATCTTTTAGCTTGTTCAGCTTATTTTGGAGAAAAATGCAAAACGATGCTCCAGACAGACGCAGAGGAGACAGAGAGCTATGGGATAAGACACAGGAGGAGGAGGGAGAGAAAGTGCGTCCGTCCTCGCAGAGAGCTGGAAGAAGTTGGAGTATATCTCAAGGACCAGGGTTGTAGACCTCTGATATAGCATTCCATCAAGTCCCAGGACTTGTTAAAGGACATACGCCAATTAATACATAGGATGATGTTGGTAACGCTTGGGCAGACTTAAAGAAGCAAGGCTACCATTCAATCAAAATTACCTGGTCCTCTACATCACCACCAGCAGGTAAGTAAGAGTCTTACCTACGGACACAATGCCTGAAATGGATCGAGCAGAGATTCACACCAGCAACCTACCAGCCACAGGACAAAGCCCTACCTCCTGACCCACATATCTAGAACAATTGAAATAAAAGGCATTTTGGCTGAAATACCTAGGTGCAATGCTACTTGGAACCCTTCAGGCTGCCGTTTGCAGGAATGCCATATATTATCTTTTTTACTAATTGGCTGTACCTCCAATAGTAGATACATGGAAGAATGTAGAAATTAACATGTGCAGTAGTGCCAAGAAAGTTTCTATTTTGCACATCAATGTATAGTATTATTATAAACATTAAGATATATATGGTGTTTCAAGTATTAAATTAGGCAGGTATAAGGGGTTTTAGAGACGGTGTCAAATATCTGTAGATTTTACATATTTCCTGGCAGCTGTTTGCTCTAATTTTAGGGGTGGGTCCACTATACTTGGACCAATATTAAATATCACAGCAAGCGAAAAAAATCTATGTACACAACCATGAAAGTACTAAAGTTATATGTAGCTTCTGATGTAAGAGTTGGTGTTATTTCTCCTTAAGCACATGTGAAAGCATGAAATATATTATAACTAGTTTAAAAAAAACATTTTCAAGTTCAAAGACCTGTCAAACATCATGAGGCAATTATATATCACCAGACAAAATTAAATGGAAATCTTTGTGAGACCTTCCCAGGGATAATAATCTACATTTATGCCTTTTAATTTAACAAATATAAATATTGGCCATGAATCAGACTCTGTTGTTGTCAAATGTGCATGTTTTGATGTAGGAAAGTATATAATTAAGAAAGTAGTAATTACAAAAATTATAGATTTTAATGGAAAAAAAACCTCAGTAATTCTCTTCTGTACATGTTGCCTGCTTCCAGTGTTAAGTGTGTCCTGTGACTGCTTAGTTTAAATGACTGAAACCCAGGAATGAAGTTTCAGTGACAAATCCTCTTCACTCCTCCTTTTGTCTAAGAGGGTGATTACTACACGTATTGATTGAAGCACTGATTGTGAAGATTTAATGAAAGAGCTATAGTTGGAAAATCCAGGCAGTCAGTTTACTAGGGGCTATTATTTTTGCAACATGCAAAATCTGTCTTGTGTGATTGTTGCAACACTAAATAAACAAAATCATATTATTTCTTCATATCTGAAAAATGCCACCAGAAGGCTTGTAGACACAGATCCATTCAAGGAGCAATGGCTGACAGAAAGTTAGTTTTGATTGAGCTGGAAAGCTTTTTACTAGAAATGCAGCTCATTGAATACTCTAAATATGCTAAAAAGACTATATAATATAAACTGGCATCTAGTGCCCAAACGCTGAACTGACTACTAATCACATCGAATATAGAGCACCGTTTTGGTAAAAGACGTGCACTCTCTGTTGTTTGACAGTTTGTTAAAAACCGGATTCTACTCCGTCCTTCCTTGCATGCCTGTCGTAGAGCTCTTGTTTTAATGGAAAAAGGTGCTGCGCATCATTGCAGCTACTCCGATGAAGATTTATAAACTACGTTTTATAAATCATTGCTACTCCATCAGATTAGTTAAATGTAATCCTTTATTTCATTAAATTGGTTTATAATAGCTGAAAAGGGTGTGAAAAAACAATTAGATGTTTCCCTTTTCTTTTTTTTTCAGTTGAGGGAGATAAAATAAAATACATTTACAAGGCATATGTTCAGTGTTTTAGAGGTAAACCAAAAAGTAGGATCAGGTCAATCAGGTGTGAGAAAAGAAGAGGCACCTAATAAAAACAGAGCCGGATTACAGCAGAGTATTGTCTATAAAATGCCACAAAGGTATCTAGAGCTTCAAGGAAGATAAAGGCTTTCGAAATGTCACCTGTGACAGAAATATCCTTTTTTTTAGAAACTGTTGGCAATAGAGGAAAAATACCCCTTCTATTCAACTTGTGCTCTTTCAACTGGAAGTTTTGTCTCTTTAGATTAGTTGTACAGCAGTGGTGTACCATCCAAACCTACATTTGCACAAAAACAATGTCGACCAACAACTAAGGCATGAGTGATCTACAAGATTTACTCAAGAGGGGTCATATTTTCAGCAAAAGCTAAACCATTCAACAAAGAGGACTGCCTCTGAGAGGAGATGATATAGGCATTAATCAAAAGGCAATTAGAAAGTGTACAATGAGTTTTTAATATATTGTAAAATGTATTTTTGAAAATTGCATTAAGAAATGTCTTAGACCCCTCAATAATACAATGGGGAAAAAACAAAATATTTGGGAGTCACTGATTGTATCAGTTGTCACACTTAAAAAGATGAGAGAGGTCTGTAATTTTCATCATGGGTAATGTTCATCTTTGAGAGATATAATGTAAAAGAGACAGCACCAAAACGACTTATCTAAACTCCCCGGAACACAAGTAGAAAATGAGCCTGTAGAGCTAAAATAATGAGGAATTGAGGCCTAAGCATTACAGTTCTACTTTATATAGACCATAACTGATTAATTTAGATGTTAAAAGAAGGACATTTAAAAGCATTTTTCCTACTTTAAGAAGCTCTTCTAATATTCACTTGTACAAGACACCTTTCCATGCCTTCAAACAGTCGGACTCCAGGGACAAGACCGTACATCTTTACAGGACTGGAATGAGCCAATCTACAACAAGCAAGCAGCTCAGTGGGGAGAGTTTCACTGTTTGAGAAATTATTAGAAAATATAACAAAAAAAAAGACAATTGAAAATCTCCCTCGACCTGGGGCTCCATACAAGATCTCACCTTGTGGGGTACACATCATCTTGAGAACAGGCAGAAAACTACATAGGGAGAACTGATCAATGATCTGAAAAGAGGTTGGGCCACATAAACAAAGTTTACTATAAGTAATCCACTGCATCATCATGGATTAAAATCCTGCTTTGCTCAAGACATCCCCTTGCTTAAAACAGCACATGTTTTGGCTTGTTTAAAATTTGCCAGATATCATCTGAATGACCCAGAGGAGGATTGAGAGAATATGTGGTCAGATGGGACCAAAATAGATTTTTTTTTGTATAAATGCCAATCTCCATGTTTGAAGGTGGAAGAATGCTGAGTTTCATCCGAAGAAAACCATACCCACTGTAAACCATGGGAGTGAAAACATGCCATGGGGCTGCTTTTCTGCAAAGGCTACAGAATTACAGAAAACTTCTTTCCATCAATGAGAGGTTTGAAGAATAAACGTAGCTGGATTTTCCAGCATGAAAATAATCCTAAACACACTGAAGGAGTGGCTATGTAAAATCATTTCAAGGTTCTGGATTGGCCTAACCAGTCTCTAGGACCTCAATCCAATAAAGATCTGTGGAGGGAGATGAAACTCCTCTTTCCCCAGCAACAGACCTAAAACATCACAGCCCTAAAAAAAGATCTGCATAGAGGAAAGGGCCAAAATACCAGCTGCAGTGTGTGCAAACCTAGTAAAGACTAAAGGAAACGTTTGACCTCTGTCAATGTCAACCAAGGACACAAATTAGTGGAGGGAACTTTTGCTATAGATTAAATACTTACTTTACAAATAAATTCTTGACCCCAGGAGGGTCACACGATTGCTAAAAGGGGAGGGTAAGCCGTCTAGGAAATGTGATTGCAAAAAGGATTTGAAAATGAGAGATGGAAAGAGAAAACAGATGTAGAAAAGGGAATACATTTTTTGAATGTATGAAAAGGAAAGATATTTACAATCTCATTTATTTATTATGTTATTTAATTCTCCCTTTTGAAATAGGATTTAAAAATACATTTTCAAATTGCAGTGTAGGGACCAGGAGGGTCACACGAATGCTAAAAGGGGACGGTAAACCATTTAGGAAATGCGATTGCAAAAAGGATTTGAAAATGAGAACTGGAAAGAGAAAACAGATTTAGAAAAGGGAATAACTGTTTTAAATGTATGAAAAGGAAAGATATTTACAATGTCATTAATTAATTGTGTTATTTACTTCTCCATTTTGAAATAGGATTTGAAAAACATTTTCAAATCACAGTATTTATTAATTAAATAAAAAATACAATTTGCAATTCCTCTTTAGTATTTAAATTAAAAATGTGTAATTACAAAATGTTTTTCAAATTTGTCTTTTTTTTGTATGGATTAATTGTTGAATTTGAAATTATATTTGGCAATCTATATTTTTAATTCACAATTAAGCGGTTATCGTCAAAATGCTGTATTGCTTTTCATATGACCCCGTAGTCCTCCATAATCCACAAGGGTTCAATGAATATACTCCGATAAAAAAGCTAGTCCACAACAAGTCTTACATCCACAAATCTACAGTACTTCTCAGTACTTCTTGATATATCCCTTTATTATTAGCATTTATTACAAAGTTTCCGTCATAACCCTTAATGATCATATTATGCTAAAAATTATTCAGCGGCCTTCTTCTACTTCATGATTTTTAATAGTGGCTGGCAAACAACCAGTTGGTAAATTACAGCCACCAACTGATATGGAGCGTGGACCAATATGTTACTCAAGGGTGCACTAGCTTCGCAAACACTGGAGATGTATTAGCATCTCCAGTGCTTGTGCTAGTTTTGCTCTTGTTTCTATTAAGCAAAGGTCTAATGTCTATTTTGGTATATAAACCTCTCAAAAAGTCATCTTTACTGATTCCAAAAGTCCTCATTAATAGCCTACAATACCCACTGCTGGTATTCATGGTCAATACAGTAAATGGTAGTGACCTATTTTACATGGGTGCTGTAGTCCATCTTTGGTGTGACTAATACCTGAATGGGTAGTTGGGAGGGGTGTCGCCCACTGTCGCCTGGCCTGGATTGATGCCAACATTTAGCACTTCATGTAGATGAATTCCTTATGATTGGATGCACAAAAATGGTAAATGGCCTGCATTTGTATAGCGCTTTTTCAGCCAGAGGACCACAAAGCGCTTTACACTACATTCAGTCATTCACAGGCTGTTGGTGGCAAGCGAAGAACTTGTAGCCACAGCTAGGTTACAATGTAGTTGTTATGCCCAAGGACACAACAACTATGATCGATGCAGCTGGGATTGGAACTGGCTACCTACCGATTAGAGGATAAAATCCTACCGAAAGTGTCACAGTTTCCCCTTGTTGTAAAAGTACTGCAAAGCAAGCATGGATTAAAACATGCAACGATGTCATTTAAAGCTTAAATGTTATGACATTGTCTATACCTTCAGCTTTCAATGATCTGGTGAAGAAGTGGAAATAAATAGTGCCAGCCTGTTTTTATTTGATTTACCAACTTCCCTGCTGTAGAAAATGAACAAGAATAAGAAAAGAAGGATACAAAGAAAAAAGGGATAGGAAAAAAATAGCTTACAGAACTTTTAAATCACAGAAAGACACTTAGGAGTATATTGTCACTAAACGTTCATCTCCACTACAACAAACATTTAGTGACGGTAGGCTACAATGTTGCCTGCATTGCGTCATTGACTTCAAACCAATCCCCTCATGAGGGCATATAGCGACAGTGGAGAGGAAAGACTCTCTTTTAACAGCACAACCAACCACAGTAAGACCGGCCATCTGCTACAAACAACTATGGGTTTGATGAGACAGAGAAGGTAACAGGAGCCGGAGAATGATCAGTTACTGAGAGCAACATCCTAGCCGATGCCCGCCATCTGACATGGCATCACAGCCAAGCAGAGCATAAGGTCAGTCTGTACTCATATGTCATTATAGGCTTGTGGTTAACTTGCATCTAGGGCCGGCACAGATAAAAATATATAAATCAACTCAATTATACTTCTCTTAGCTGCCTGGGTGCTCTCCAGGGAGTGCTTGGGTGGAGGCGGGGGTACCAACCCTCCCTCCTCTGGGGCCCTGTGTCAGTGCCTTGGGCTGCTGCTGCTGATCCGTTGCTGCCGATGCAGATGGCTCCCATCATGGCGATTCCCGGCTCATCTGCACTCAGCCCGGTTTTGCTTTTGTTTACTGTTGCTTTTAATTATGTGTGTATATGTATGGCAGATTGGTTGGGTTGGGAGGGGGGTGTAGTTGTGACGATGGTTTTGAGATGGGGGGCGGGGGGGGTCATTTTAAAATGTAGAGCACTTTGAGAAGCTGTGGTTTGAAAAGCGCTTTATAAATAAATTTTGATTTGATTTTAACTTAGCATGGTCTGCTTTCCAAAAAAGTATTTGAATCATTAATTTGCTAGAGTGAAACAGTACAAAGCTTTCTCCCAGCTTCCCTCCCTCTATGTCTGGCTCTCTCTTACTGGCACTAACAGAGAAAAACGTCCAAGATCCTTCTTCCCTTTTTATGCAAGGACACAGAAAATCCATAAATCAACACCTGATCAGCTGTCGTTGGAATGCTGCCTAGGTTACTCCACCATCTAAATGTTTACTCCCAATATTTAGCACATCTTAAGAGCCTTTTAGCAGCTTTTTTATTTTCAAGGAGACACCTGGGAAGAGGCAGTTGGCAACCTTGCAGGCATAATTAAGAGCTTGGGGTGAACCATTACCATATTTGTGAAGCTAAAGGAGCAAAACAGAAAGCAATAGGGACAGCTTGTCAACTGTCAAAGATTAAAATATGGGTGACAAAGGATGCATAAAGACTTATTGTTCAGTTATTAACGTTAAGCACAGCAAAAGCTACTTTGATAACACTAAAAGCTTAAGAGAACTCATATTATTACAGTGTCCCAGAAGGGTCAACCAAATGTAAACACAACACAACCACAAAAGACGGAATGCAACAAGCTACAACTGACAGCAAAAGACACAATGTGACAAAAAGCCACAACACAACAGCAAAGGCCACAACGCAACAAGCTACAACAAACAACAGAAGACACAACCTGACAACAAGCTACAACCTAACAAAAGCCACAACGTAACAACAAGCCACAACACAACAGCAAAAGCCACAACGCCACTAGCTACAACTCAACAGCAAAGGACAAAACTTGACAACAAGCCACAACACAACAAACCAGCTACAACAAACAGCAAAAACTACAACGCAACAAGCCACAACACAACAGTAAAAGCCACAACACAACAAGTTACGAAAACCAGCAAAAGTCACAACTTGACAACAAGCTACATCTAAACAGCAAAACCCACAACATGACAACAAAAGCCCCAACCCAAAACCCATAATGTAAGTTCTGCTTAAAGGAAAGTAATGCTAACAAGTTTAGCGTAACTTCCATCATGGCTTTTCTGTTGCATTGTGATGTTTGCTTTTGTTGATCCTACTGGGCCACTGTAAATTACATGTGAAAAAAGCTAAGTAATAACATTACCTGCACAAATAGCTGTTACAAAAACGGTTGTTCCGAAACTCAAAGCCTGTAAAACATCCATGCAGACGGCAACGCAGCAGCTCCCTTATGCTCCAAACTCATAGCGGAATAGTGCTAGCTATTCATAACAAAACAATGGTAAAAAGAAGTAGTTTTGTGGCAGATGCCTTATTTCGAGGCTGCACATCGTCAACCCCATTAAATACCATTATATGGATATAAGATGATTGTGAATGCATGCAAAATTTCCCCCTAAAGGACAAACTTGTCTGGGTTGGTAAATGACTGTAACACATGCTAGAAATAAGGTCCAGGTTGAAAAAAATGAACTTCCCCTTTAAGAGCATAATCACATTCATAATGATGGTGCTATTCATAGCTCCCCTCAAGTAGACTTGAGAGATAGGTGGGCACATATAACTTTGGGATTAAAAGAGGAAATTTGGTAAAATGCCCAAATAGTAAAAACTACAGGATTGTAATTTTTTTTAAATGTGATCGATATTCCACGTGATATTTAAAAGTAATTGTTAAAATTATTAACTTACAGAGTTTAAAGACTAGACAACAAACAGAAACCAAGAACTTAAATGAAATTTTCTCCACTGATGTATTGGAAAGCCTTTAGCTAAATGCTAACCTTTCCCTCTGGAGGCTTGTCAGTGATAAATGCAGAGACATGAATCGGGCCATATGGCAGGCAGAGAGATAGAAGTATTGAGCGAGTGAGATAACTGCTTTGCAGTATTAGATTATAGAAGAGTAGATAACATTTTGGCTTCTCTCTGTTCACAAATTGAGGCCAAAAAAAGGCTTTGACTTTTATTATTTTCTTAGAGGAAGCAGCTCATCAAGATTTACACAAGGTCTCAACAAGGACTCATTGTGAAATATGAAAGACATTAAATTAATGATTATGTGTGGGGGTGTTTTTTTTTCTTTCTCCTTTCTCTTTTTGCTTTTTCTACTGGCACCATACGTTGTGTATTTCCCAGATAAACAGGGACTCATCAGAGGGTGGCTAAAGCACAGAGGGGAGATTTCAAGCCTGTCTGAGAATCTGCTTGAGTTTTTTTATGCTTTTGCCAAGTAATTTTAATTTCCCCACCCAAAACAAACCATGCATGTAACAGAAAATAAACACTGTGTGACGATAAAAGTTAAGTTCAATATGAAATTAAGCAGAGCATATTGGTCCCAAACCAAGATGTGAGGATGACAAACTGCATTTAACTCCACGCCACTGAACCCCTTCCAGGCACAAAAAGGCTTGATGTTGCGTGACGTTATTTTTGATGTGTGTCGACGACAGGAAGGAACACCACACATGATGAAGCGAGTCTGTGGCTAAATCACAAACTGCCAAGATTCCAACGGAGGCTCATTTCTAATTAACTATCAATGGGCAAAAGTTAGTGCTAAAAATGAAAAGAACGACTAATGCAGAATAATATATTAACAAAGCCGATGCAATGTTCTGACTGTCAGAGGGTGGTGGAGGACAAATGTGTCAAAGCAAAATCCCAAAGTTCTGCACCGTTAAGCTTCGCAGAATGCAGTTAAAATGCAGAATATATAACTGCATTATTTAGGGCATTTGGTAACCCTGTGTGTGCATTCACATCAACTCTGAACATTCTTCTGGTCCTATTATTTGAACTCTAGTTCAGTTGTGCAAAAAGTCTGGTTCATTTGGGGAAGTATGAATGTGGAATTGAACTCTGATTCCCCCCACCCCAAAAAACCCAAACCAAAACACAATTCTGGTCTGCGTAAATGCCTAGGTCTCAGGTCAGTTGAAGTGAACTTTAGCCAGACCGTCCTCAAGTGAAATACGACCACATAGGTCGATTGTGCAATCTGTTAAAACAACCCTATATACCGTATGCGACTCCTTGTGTTAATCCTGGTGTTAAGTGTTATCCTCCCGCCTTTGTTGTTTCTGATTGGCTGACCAGTCGATTTCTTCCTAACCTTAACATTCGAGAATATTGCCTAACCTAAATCATTTTCTAATCCTATCATTCAAGGAGCATTACCTGACCATAACCAGACTATTTCCCTATTTCATAGTGCTTAAACCTAACGCGATCCATCTGTGTAACATTTGTACCCACAAAGCAGCCGTGATCTGAGTCTGACGCAATAGCACAGCACTAACGCGGGTTCGATTTCTAGTTCCTACATGTCTGCTCTGAATTCAAAAAGCTTTTTTTTTCTTATAAAAATGGGCCGGTGTAAACAGTTGAGCTGATGCTGAATTGTACTAGAAAAAGCATCAAACACAAATAGCTTTTAAACGTATGGAGGCAAAGAGTGTTTTTGGATATCAGGTAAACACAGAAGAAAAACATTCATATGGGTCGTTTCTTTGAAGCTGTCACGATCGACCTATATGGAGGACGTGTTTCTTTAGCAGACTACAGCACAGGGCATTCTGGGTAAAAAACAACAACAACAACCTCATTCTCTCTTCTGGGGCGGGGGGTATTCCACGTGGCTCATGTGAAATACCCTCGCTTGAATTGGAGTAACAGTTTTTAGGTTTTAGAGTGTGACACGGAGTGCTGAGAAGCTAAATTGATGTGGATGAATTATATGACCTTGTTGGGGAGGGCAACATTATCTGGAGTCTGTTGTGAATGATTAAAATCAGAAAATAACATGACAGAAATTAGCTGATGGGTTGAAAGTTTTACAGCATGATTTAAGAAAGGATGTAAAATATTTATCAACTAAATAAGAACAGTTTCAACTATTTAAAATGTAAAGTTACATTATTACAGTATTTACATTTTTTTTTTTTCCACCAGTTTCAATGTTATAAAAGTCTATTTTCACATATTTAGACAGGACAGTATTATGATTTTATGGCTCCATCCTAGAGAAGTAGTAATTTATTTTTAATTATTGTATATTATTGTGTTGTATTGTTGTGTAAAAAATAATAAAAAATAAATAAATAAATCAGAAACATATATGTAATCTTTTTGGCCATTATTGCCTGTTGATGCTGATTGATGCTCTCATTGCACCTGTTTTTCACTTACTTGGTAAGAATATTGTATTCTGTAGTATCCACAACCAAAAGTTGGGTTCACAGTCCTCGCACAGCAGGAGTCTCTAGATATTCTACAGCCATAGAGAGCATGATACTCATTTAGTCAATGCATAGCAGTACAGGCAAATCTTCAGCTTTTATATACTGCATACAGGGAGAGGGTGATAATGATAACTTGGCAATATATAACACAGCCCTACTTAAACATGAAATCATTGAAAATAAGGGGGACATGTTTCAGACTGAAAGAATGTTATCTTACCTGAATATCTAAAAAGCAAAAAAATACCCTACCTCTGTTTTTTTAAACAGTGTGCAATTACATTTTTGTAAAAGCGTTATCCTGTCTTTAAAAGACTAAACAGAAAATGCAGCTGCTCATTATATTATTTGGTGTATTCGTAAGAACGAATGTGAAGGTAGAGGTGTACTTGCTGCAGAATCAGTGGCCCTGTTCTAACAGCACTCCTGCTACATCAGCACAAAACCATGTCCCAGTTTAGTCTCCTTCGGTAATTCATACAGCTCAGTCGGAGACAGCTCAGGGCTGTGTCAATGCATGGCTCCATGCATCATGTGTCGTGCAATCAAATGGTGGACAAATGATATTCTGTTACAAATGTCAAATGCCAAAATATGCTTGAATACATTTGTTTTACATGAGAAGAAATTTTCAAGTAAAGCCGACCAACTTATCCTTTTACAACACCATCAATGACAATTCATGGTAGGTTGAAGAAAAATAACTATACTAGTGTCACAATACAAGTCTGCCCTAACGTTTTCGTTATAACAACCTGCATCAGTTGTTTTTCCCTCTGTGCAGAGAACAAAGTCATGAAAATGGGATTAGAAACCAACTTGTGACAAATATGAAAAATGTTGCAAGACAGAAATCAACCTGGGAAACATCAGCTTTCTTTCATCTGTAGAAAAATGGCTTCTCTTTTGCATAACAGCTAAGATATCAAATTTGAGCTTACTGGAGAAGTCACTGATGACTTGTTGTGAGCCCACGCACAGTGCTGTGTGAAGCTGTTTGACTGCATTCTGATGCACGGATGCACTTACAGCTGCATCAGTTTAGCCAACAGCAGTTTTCAATATTGTTAAACTGTAGGAATGTGTAGTGGCAATAATTTGTTATACAATATGTATTATAATACAGCGGGGATAATATGACATATTGCGATACATTACAATATTATGAGTAAGACTATACATTTAGTTTTTAAACTGAATTTTACAGTAGAAAAAACTATCACATAATTCTAAGCCTGCTTCATAAAACATAAACATAAAAAATGGAATATATCAATAAAAAACCCAACTAAATACCCTGAATTACCACGTTCAAGGTATGTGGGTTTTAGACCTTACATTTATGTCCAACTATTAGTTTATCTAGCTTCACCAACAAACACAAACAATGTGTGCATTTCTCAAATAAAGCAATAAGCAAAGCTCAATGTCAGAGTAGTTTTTTCTCTTTATGTTTGTGCAATAGAATACATTTACTGTAACTGAATGTATATAAACAATATGTAACAATACTAAATGCATAACCACTGTATTGTGGACTTATGCCGATACAGCTCCGGTATTGGGTAAATGGATTTAAATGGAACATTCAAACAGAAGTCGTGTTCTTATCTGCACTGCCGCTACGGATTAATATGTCACACTAATGTGATCTCGGTGATGTATACACTGTTGACGCCTAAATGCAGGCGCTCCAAAAACACAAAATGGTAAACCTGCGCCAGAGCTCATCCTCCTGAAAGCACACACAACACACACTGTTCCCTTTTAATCTACAAATGAGCTGCGTTGTTAGTTGACGCTACAGTGGCTATTGACAGTGAACTAGCAGTATGGGTGATAGGCTGTTTGTCTAATAACCAAGGCTGCATTTCAATTTCACAACTGACTGAACAGCCTGCTTAGCCACACAAGACTGATATGACACCAGGCTTAGCAAGAGGCTCTTTTGTGTGTGTGTGTGTGTTTGTTTTAAGGCAGCTGAGAAAGATAATAGCAAAAACTCGCAGATTAACCTCCTCGTCTAGAGTGAGCCTTGAAACAGGTTAAATACTGAGAAACTTTTTGGAAATAAGCACACACACATGTATAAACACAAGAGACATAAAAAAGGCACAGTATCTACCCCCCTCCCCCCGGTGGTCCCCATGAGGGCGCTATTATATTAGTAGAGCTTGAAAGTGACTTTCCCTTTCCGCTCCTCCCTCCAGGCCTCGCCTGTGAGATGCATGCAGACGGCGCTCCATGCCTCGTCTAATTACAGACTCGCTTATACTGCCCCCCTCTGCTTCTGCATCGCTTCCTGTCTGTATCTGGCGTCTAGCAATTTTTTCCGACAAGCACGCAGGGATTTCTGCAGCTCCACAACATGCCAAGCATTACGCGAGATGATAGGGTTCCACATGCAGGTTTGATGGGGAGAGAAAAAGAAAGCGGCTTGGCTCTGAACGTGATCAAATAGCCATCAGGTGTTTGCTTTCAACTCTAGTAGTGCTGCTGCTTGCCTTTGTTTCCATCTGTTTGCTTAGTCAGTGAGAGGTAGTGATGGAGCTTATTCTTGTCTCATGCAGTGATCGTAGAAAGACAACTGCTTTCAGTGCCACAACACCGTCTTCCTCTCCAATGATGTACCCCCTTGTGTCATTTTTGTTTCTTTTTCCCTTCCTCGCCCCGAGAGGTCATCATTTGCCTTAAATTTAAGGACATGCACTGTCCGAAGGCACTCAGTTAATTAGACATCAGCCCTCTCTGTCTCAATATGTCGCCCCCATGAATATGAAGGCTCCGAGAACTGTTGCTGCATCAGTGAAACCACATATGCACACGCACAAATGCTTCAGTCGCTTGGGCTGACTATGTGGGCGTTTGATTCTCCCGGGGGCCTATAGCTATTCAGAAAGTTTGGTTAATTTAATTGTCTGGCCGAAATCTGGAAAAAAGGACTACGTCTTTGCCCAATTTTCTTCTGTGCTCTTCTTTACTCTGATTATTCCCCTTGTGTTCTCCGAAATATGTTGGTATCCTCATCAAAACCTTGTGAAAGAGGAGAGGCATTACTGCCCTTTGACGCCGCATGTCACTGTCACAACTCCTTACACTGTAGATGTTTGAACAGTTCCCTATGGCTGTATTAGGTAACCTTGCATGAAAAAATCAAAAGATGCAGTCTGTTCAACCTCTCGGGGGGGGGACTATGACCCTTATAGTCATTGTTTAGAGAGAAAACCATCACCCCCCTATGTGGAAAACCGTATGCTAAGATTTTGACGTGGAGAAGTTTAAATATAATCTTCTTAAAGGTTAGTATTTTCATAAAAAGACATTTAAAAATAATAATAATGCCTCCACAAGATTTTTAGAGGGTTTCAGAGTGAAAGTGCAACATTTCCTTAAAAATTTTTCTTTGAATTAAAATATAATAAAATATAAATTTTAACGGGCACAGTAATGATGTTATGTTTACATTTATCAGTAGTGGCCACCATTGCGGGCTGTGAGATACGGTTTATGTTCCATGAATATGGTCGGCACACCTCAGCTTACACTGGGAAAATTGGAAGAGTCAGCAAGTCGAACAGCTTCTGCAGAGCCCCAGAGATATTGTTATCCAACTCAGGAGAGGAGTAATCGGAGAACAGAAACTAGAGTAACTTTAGGTGAAGCCTACACTTGATGTACCCACAAAACATTTCCATGGCACCAAACACATTGAAACGTCAAGTTTCCTCCTGGATCATTAGGAAAACTCACTTTCTAACGTTAGCCGTCACTTAAACTGCGGTACGATACATTCCTTACTGGACATGGTTTAGGCTGGTTATTGTTAGAGTAGCTCTGTTATGTTATTTCCGATTTGTTCTTTTTGTGGACTTTTGTTTGGTTGAGGCATTAATTGTTCCCTCTAGTTTTGAATGCTTTACGGCTAGAGTGATTTTACTTTTATTCTCTGACAGCCATTATGATGTCTAATCATGTCAACAAAGTAGTGGTGATGGTGGTGGTAGGGTTATAACCGGGAGCAGTTGATCAGCATCTTAAAAGCACCTCATTAGGCAATACCTGAACTAGTGGTGCGTACCTCTGATGTCCGAATTCTGAGCTGAGTTTGATGTCACTCCAGAATAAACAGTGTTCCAGTTAATGCATTCAGATAAGTCAAGATTCCAATATCGCGACGGCCAGGTACCCATGGTTCTAGTATCTCATACAAACATTGTTTTGAGCTGTACTTTCCATAGGCAAAGGGCAATTTTATTTTTGTTAAGTTTAGAGTTGCATGCACTACATGTAAAATGGATTTTAAGACATTTTTACTTTTGTGTATTGTAAAATAGACATTTTTCCACCGTAGCTACTAGTGTTGATGTAAAGAGCGGCCATAATAAAAGTCAAAATCGGAGCAAAACAAAAAATTTCAGACTTCCCAAGTGGGAAGTAAGACTGCGGAGGGCGTTCCAGTTGATGTTTCCCACTTGGAAGTCAGAATTTTTGAGTTTTGAGTATAAATAAAAAACACCATGAGACCACAAAGCTCATAGTAGGGCTTGGTGATATGGATTAAAAATAATATCTCCAATTTTTTTTATTCAATTAACAATTAGATTTTTTTTCTGAAACTTGCTTGGGTCAATGTGCCCAAGGCTACAATGTAGCCTACCACAATCAGAGTGTGAAAATATGTGTGAATGGGTGAATGAATGAATGTAATGTAAAATGCTGAAAAAAGCTATACAAATGCAGGCCATCTACCTTCCTGCCCACACCAATCACAATGACTCTTCAAAAATTCTAGATGATTGTTGATTGATAAGTAATGAGAAAATCTAATATCCCTTTGGTATGAAGTATTTTTGAATTGAATTTTGTTAAGCTTATTGTGGTTTTAAATGGGTATTTTTTTATTATTAATTTTTGTTTAAACATGATGGCTTAATAATGTCTGTTTTTAATCCTTTTTTTCCAGCTCTAAATATTTAAGTCATGTAATTTGTCATATCATCCATGCTTCACACTGTGAATATATCATGATATTTTACAAGAGGCAGAATTAAACGTGTCCTCATGCCCTTGAACTCCAAACAGAAGTGCTTAGAAAAAAATCAGCAAATGTTTTCCATTCTAACTATCCTACAATCAAGCAGGCTGGCAGTCATTGTCTAAGGTCCTCTCACAGGGCAGGAAGCATCTGCCTCTCAACGGCATGCCAGCATGCTCATTTCACTGAGAGAACTTAGCCAATGGGATTACTGAGCTTTGTTTTTGGTCATGTTCACTTGAATGGACAAATACACTAAAGGGGGGAAGCTAAGAACACTGTGGGATCAAAACAGAACCTTTTATTAAGTTATGCAAGGAGGTCTTAGCACGTGGTATAAATGAAGACCTCAATAATATAATGACTGTGGATGACATAGGGAGCAATGATGAAGTGACGAAGTGTCCATATTTATGGAACTTTTCATTTTTCATTTGGTTTTATTTGGATTTTATGTGATAGGCATGCGATTGTATTCTGTGCTTGAAAGTTCTTGCGTTTTAGAACCACCTTTTACTGCAATCATTGCTTCAAGTCCTTTAGGATTAGTCCATACCAGCTTTCCACATCCATAGCCTTTTTTTTGTGTGCAAAATAGCTTGAGCTCAGGTAGATTGGAGAGAGTCTGTAAACATTTTGTTCAAAGCCTTGCAAGTTATTATCAGAGTACTGTCTTACCAAATAAGAATAACTGATCTTTGTGCTCAGTTACTCAAACATAAATGGTTGAATTACAAGCCCCTCTTATAATCCTCGTGCTGATAACATCTTGTCTAAACAGGCTTTTATACTGTAGGAATTATTTATATATTAAAATGTCCAACGTAATGCTAAAAATCTGTTTCATACAAACCGGATTTCGTTTTTGTATAAAATATAAAAATCTTTTGAACACTTTAAGCAAACAGCAAATTATCTAAGTTACATTTCAAGTCAATGTCTTTTGTTCCCAAAAAAAATAAATCTTAAAGCTTCCTCAAAAAATATCCAAAATACTGGAACAATTACAATTATGCTATTTAGTTTCACTTACCAATTTAGAGAATTTTAATCAAGGCCGTATCTAACACTGACGACACTGAGGTCCTGACTTTGGTAATAGTCTGCTGTGTGGAAAAGGAGATCACTTTTCCAACATATAACCCACATCTCTCACCCACAGGCCTCTACAGTATTTGCTCCAGATAACCAAATAGACAATTCAAAAGCTTAATTTTAATTATATTGTCATTTTTCTTACATGGCATCTCATTGGATTGCAAGCAGGTGCTGCAGAACAGCAAGAGAAGCAGTTCAGCAATCCACCAGCCAGAGCCAGCAAAAGGCAATAAAAATTTGCACCGTTTTTTAAACGAGGTGTAAGTTGAGTTAGGCTTTTACATGTAGATAAATTAAGCCTAGTTAATACAAGCAAACATATATTGTTACGCTGGTTAACAATTTTAGGTACGTAACTTTTTATTCATTCATTTTTTATTTATTTAAATAGTTCTTTAGCCAAAGAGAAAAAGGTGCGATTGAGTATGAGGGGACGGTTAATCACTCAACCTCTGGTTGGAACTTGATATTTTTGAAACTGTGGATTTTGCCTTGGTTTCAATTAGTCTGATTTAAACACAATGAATATATCATGTTTTTTATTTAAACTATGGACAGAAACAAAATAATAAAAAAATAATCAGAAATATTTGCTTTAGGCTTTATGACACCCTTTTGATCAACACCATCAATAACTCGCACTATTAGTGAGAAGGATCTTCTTGGAGGGATGGATGACAGTCGATCACAGACTCTAAGATCATCTTCCACTTGTAAATTAGCTCTTTAAATATCCTTTGTTACAGTTGACAATTATGATTCCCAAAAGATAAGTGGTAGGGAGGGGGGGGGGGGGGTATTAAGCATACTCAGGCCTAAAAGTTGACATGCCCCGCTCGCTGGAATCTGGCCTTCAGTGTTCTATCGCAGGATATTTCCAAGAGCTGTTCTTCTGGCTATACACACAACAAATTTTGTGTTGAGCCAAGTTCAAGATAACTGCTGTCATACTTTCTAATTTTAGCTAGCTTCAGTATTTGTCCATTGTGCTCTGAGACGTACTCTCAGTGAGACCTCGGATCACTCTGTGTGTTTCACGGAGCCCTGTCTGAGGACCACCGGGATAGCAGAATTTATGATCTTCAGTCTCCTTTTCACAATCCCATCCAAAATTTACTTTCAAATCCAAACTTTCAGCATCGATATCACAAAATAGATGTTGCTAGTGCTGATTTCCCTCCTGCTTTAAATCATCTCCAGCAACCTCCAACTATCGCCCAGTCATTAATATTTCTTAAATATTTTTGGAATGGAGAAACACTACTGTATCTCGCTGCCTCTTCTGTCCTCGCTGCCTTTCCTGCTCACACAGCACAAAGTGATCCAAAGGAGGTCCGACACCAATAATTAAAGAGTTATTGAAATTAGCATCGACTGGCCAGCTTACTGCAGCCGAGCGCCAGCAAAGATTCCCACTCTGCTTTGATCACTTAAGCTGTCGCTCCACTTTATTAAACCCTGCTCTTGTGATCGACTCATTGACACGCACAGATATAACAGCAATAGAGTAAATGTAAAAATCAAAAAGGATCCTGTTAAGGAAAATATAAAAAAAAACACATTTTTATATTTATTTAACTGCTACATTTCCCTGCTATCCGTATGATACTTGTGCAGCAACAGATACCTTTCATGCAGCTGCTTTTTCATTTATAAAATATAATTTTCAAGATGACAGGCGATTGAAATTCTAAACGTGTAAATCTAATATTGTATACCGTAGATTACCAAAGGAAGGACAATGGCGTGACATTTCCTGCCTCTCTCCCCCACAACCGCCCACACGCTCTCTGCTGCATCAAATCTTTTGCCATTTGCTCCCACTGCGAGGATCTATCCTTCCTTCCATCCTCCTCTAGCTCAGTATTGGCAGACGTTAAAAAACTCTGATTCTGAGCGCACCCCCCCCACCCTTTCGTTGCCCTTTGCACATCATTCGCCCATGTGTTGAATCCCTTAAAGCTAGTTCCGTTTGCATTCCAGCAACCATTCCTCTTCGGCTTTCACTGGCTCGCCCGGCTTTTTCTCCCAGTAGTCAAAGCTTGTTTGCTCCCTCCTCCACCAGCTGCGATGAACCATGGCCATGCGTTGCCAAGTGCCTTTTCATAAGCCTCTCGGTGGAAGTAACAGTAAATACATAAAGATTTTTTTGTACTCTCCTCCATATTTCCCTCCTCTATCAGCTGTGTTTATGATGCATCATCATTATCTCATCATCAAATGCTGCTTTATAATATTTATTATATTTCATTGTCCAATCCAGCAACCTGCTTCTCCATTTCCTGTTACAAACTAGTCGTCCACATAGTTTTCCAAGAGCACCTAATTCATAAATTCATAAAACATCTGCTCATCAGTGTAGCTTCATAGGGTCAACTTCGTGGCATGCATAAGGACTAGTTGATGATACAGTGGAATCCAGGGTTGGGGAAATCATTAGCATGGAATTAGCTAAAATCCGCTAATACTTGACACACCCTCCAGAAGTGGTTACAACTGCCTATTATAATAATTCAATTCAAATACCAATTTAAAGAGTAACTCAGCCCCATACCAGAGTATAACCCCGCCCACATTTATTTTTGAAAAACGGATCAAAAGAAGGCGTTGCCTGGCGGACCAGGAAAAACGGGGGAATACTGGCTGGGCGTGGCCTGGGCTGTGGGCTCTGACTGGCAGGCAGCAGCGCAGAGTCACCGACGGACAGAAAGGCGGAGAGATCCACAGCAACGCGACCTCCTTTGCCTCAAAGGGAAATAATCTGTAGGTTGAGTTTTTCTCCAGTTCTGTGGAGTAACTGAGTGGCTCCGAGTCATATCATTTCGTGCCGATGTCTCGTTCTCAGCAGCAGGTGCCGAAACTGTATTGGCATCGCAGCATAGAATGAGAGCCGTCTCGGAGTGGTACATTGTTGTTACCAAATCTAATGCTAAATATCGATTAGCTCGAGTAATGTCGTGTGATTCTGCAGCCACTGTACGTCATTATCTGCAGCAGAACATTTGTTGCAGAGAGATTCCCGGTATAAAGTATCCAGGCATGACGAGAAAATCAGTCAGGAATTAGCAGAAAAAAAAAAAAAGAAACACCATCACAATTATTCCATTAAAAACAAACTCTTACCCCAGATTTTATTTTCCATTCACTGATGTTAGTTATACTTTATCATTACGTTTATCATAGGTAATGAGAAAATGTCAGTAAGTAGGGTTAACCATCTGCATAACGGAGCACTCAGGTTCTGTGCTGCAAGCAGTTCATAGCGCCTCGCTACGGAGGTGTGGCCGAGTTCTCCTCTCTTATACAGAGCCGTAGTAAAAAGAAAAGTAACTACACTAGAAACGCTACACTAAAGAAATAACTAAATACTATGCTAATGATAACTTGCTAACCGGAAAATCGATGTAAAACGCTCGCTCACTATTCCAACTCCAACTTGCTACGGGGGCGTGTGAGAGCCTTGACTGCTTTTATACCCCAAGCGGCAGAGCGACGGAGGTCACAAACCACCAAATCACGTCACACAAACTTCTGAGCAAATGGGGAGGACAGGAATTAAATTCAAATGTAGGCTCAAAAGTGAGATTTTTACCAGCAAGGGGAATGAATGATATTTTTAGATTGGCAGTTTTGCAAATGTGAACCAATAGCCATCTTAACTAGAATTGCAACTAGTTATTCTTGCATTCCAAGGTGCATTTACAAATATTGTCAATATGCTTGACCAACAAAAACTACAATTAGACAATATTTCTGCTTGGATTTACGTTTTAAAGCATCAAAGAGGCGGTAATTCACCATATGCCATGTTGCTTTTCTGCTTTTTTATAAAGCAGCACAAGTTTAAACCTGCTACACCTAATTTTCTTAAACAAGTTATCTTAAAACATAAACATAGTCACAGAGAAAAAAATTACTTGTTCTTTTGGCAAAATTCTTAGCTCATTACAAGCAAAAGAAACTTGATTTTTGTTTCACTTTTTCTAGAGTAGCCTTTTTTCCAGTGTGGAGGACCCACGTTAATGTGGAAGTAGAATTGTTTGGTGAGTCAGACAACCAGACGGTCCAATCATTGGATTGGGACTGAGCCATGTTATTGCTGAGGTTTTTTTGATAAATGCTACAAAACCACTTCCTTATTTTTTTGTGTTTCTTTTTAATCCCCTCAAAAATATTTATAGATATGCTGTGTTAAAATGTTGTTCAGGTGTTTAAGTTAGCTTGTTTAGCAAATTCCGTTTATCAAGTTTAACAAGCAGCTATTATCTGCTTTAATAGAGCTTGCAGTTAGCTGACTTTACAGAAGTTGCCTCTTACAAGCTATGGTGTTAAAACAGCTTTACTGAATAACAGTTTTCAGACTATGACTTAAAATAGTCAGTTTTGTCTTTCTTACCAGGAGTGTACAGCAACAAGCGGGTTAGGCAGGGGTGGGATATTTAGTTCTATCCTTGCAGCAAGGACGCTTTTCTCTTTGTATAAAGAAGACCATTCTAAATCTGAGGAAAAGCTCAGTGGGTCTGTTGAACACCTCAGAATGGCAGATATTCAAGAAAGCAGGTTTTGAAAACCCTTTAAAACGATCCGTTTTCAACATCCAAATCAAAAACTAGTGTCAGTAAGCCCTTTGTTCATGAGAAGGTATTTTTCCAGGAATCAGGCCAACTGTCAGCCTTCAATAAGCCGCTCGACATTGACTGCGAGGTAGATGGAAAGATTGAGTTTCTCGCGTCAATAAAAACATTTCAGGCAGTCAACTAGTGAGGTTATACACTGAGTGATATTCTGCTGGTTTTTGAGATTAAATTACATACCTGTAAAGCCAGAGG
This sequence comes from Apricaphanius iberus, assembly GCA_028564705.1. NCBI lineage: Eukaryota > Metazoa > Chordata > Actinopteri > Cyprinodontiformes > Aphaniidae > Apricaphanius > Apricaphanius iberus. The sequence continues at coordinate 629,820 of JAPXFQ010000075.1, read as the reverse complement.
CAGCATTTAGTGAGGGGTCTGCAAACTGTAACAGAAGATGTCTTCATGTACTGTACTTTTACTTTAAAGCTGTTTAGTTCAGTTAAAGTCATTCTAAGAGGTTGGATTGCATATAAAATGCAAATGGTTCTGCCTTTTACATCTGCATGTTATGCTTTCCAAGACACAGGTTCAAGCTCTGATGTATGTGTCAATCATCAATGGCCAACAAACTTGACACATAGTGCTTCTGGCATGGGTGAATGGAAGGGCAGCTTTAAACAGGGTGACTATGGGAGGTGCTGTGAGTAATCACGGTTTTAGTCATCGATCTCCGTCTCCTTTGTGAACAAAACAAATGCCATGTCTTCCCTCTAGGTGATGTTTTTTGGCCTTTACATTAAAATTAAAACTGCAACTCAGTTTTGCAGCAGCAATAAACAGTAATGTGAAAACCACCAAAGAAATCCAATTACTTAATTAAGTTAGTTTTATTAGTTGTGGGGAAAAAAATAAAAGGGAAAAATAGACTTAGACTGGATAAATATAATGGAGAAATAAGTCTTAATATGCAATTTAAAATAAATAGTGTACATGCCTTTGTCAAACATATTTCTCACATTCTGTGTACCGCCATTATCCGTCAATACCAGAGTCACAGTTTGATGCGTCAATAACCTAGAACTTAATTTGCCTACGATAGTAACAGGATGTCGATTAACTGAATGCCTTCAGGGAATTGCATTGTCAGATGGTTAATATGTTCTAAAATGGAATATGACTGAAAATCTCTCATAAAATTTTGATTGCATCAAATGCTGTCTTTACAATTACAGTGGCATTTAGGGAATACAAATAAACATAATGACACTGTAACAACTGTAGTGAGTATCTTTATTAGATATATTTAAGACAAAACAAACAGCTCAAACAATATTAGTGATAAGGACGTAATAAATCAGTTGTTAGTGTGTTGGGGGGAGTGTAGGGTTCGCTGTAATAGTGTCAAAAATGAATTGGCACATCATGAATGACACAGTGCAAGCTCGAGAAGTAGATATTGTAAATTTGGGAAAACATTTTGTACATTTGAAAAAAATATAGTAAACTTGAAAATAAAGTTTGAAAAAAAAATTGGTGAAATCATAAACCACCAAAAAATGTGATTAAAAAAAAATATTATTAGGGATGTCCTGTTCCCGATCTCAAAATCGGATCACTCCAATATTTTAAATTTTTTTCTGTCATCAAAGAACAACTATATTAGCTGACAAATCGAGCAGATTTTTACGAAAGTAATTCTGATCGGAAAATCTGATCAGATTTGAGGTTAAAAGATCGGATTGGGATGGGAGGGCCTAAAATGCTCATCGGGACATGCCGAGTTGTTATTCGTTTCAAGTTGAGCATATGGTTTTAACATTTTCAATTTAGTTACATTTACAATTTCTATTTCTTTGAGTTTCCAAAAAAAGTTTTTTTGAAGCCATACTCTGTTGCCTTGCAGCAGGAAGGTCATAAGTTCAAATCCAACCTTGGGGTCTTTCTGCATGGGACCTGCATTTTCCCCTGGTCCATGCATGGGATCTTTCCAGAGACGCTGGCTTCCTCGCACAGTTCAAAAACTTGACTGTAAGGTCTCTCAAAATAAGCAAAAAGGTATACTGGCAACCTATCCAGGGTGCACTTTGACTCTTGCCAAATACGACGTGTGCCAGCTGCCCTACGACCCTGCACGGACAAGCGGGTATAGATATAGAGGATGGATGCGTTGCTCCACTATTTTGTCTGATGGGGCTCACAAAAAAAAGTTTCGAACAATTCTTGTAAAACACGTAAGTTGTGTGTTAAACATTCGTAAAAGAAGGATGGGCTGAGCAGTATGTGGTTAGAAACATGACCTAGTCAATGAACTAAGAACAAGTCAGGAATAGATCAACCTGACTGAATGGCAACTATTAGCATAGTAAACCTATGTAAGTGAATAGGAAGTACTAGCTTAGTAGACCAATGTAAGTGAAGCCGTACAACTAGCAAAGTAGTTCCCATTCACTTCCATTGGTTTATGCTAAGCTTAAGCAAATTGACTCCTGCCAGATAAGGAGACTTACTGGGAAGGTTACAAAATCCTTTTTTCTCACTTATCTAACCCTGGGGAATATGGCAGCAGACATTTTATTTTTATTCAAGGGTGGAATACCACCTGAAGGTGGGTATAAAAAAGGCTGAGAAACTATAGTGCCATATATTAACGGATTAAACGACTGAAAAAAAATTGCAGGGCCAGAGATCACCAGCATGAAAGGGGCAGAGGACATGTGTGTCCCATGAGTACCCTGCATCAGTTACACCAATATTAGGCAGGGCAGATGCCCTAATGAGCCACAGAAGTGAAAGTTTTTTTTTTTAAATCAAGCACGACCTGACCATCAGCAATCTCTGAGTGGGCGAGTACAGCAGCGAAGCCACAGGGAAATGTTCCAGGTTCACCCAAAGACCCAAAGAACAAAAAGTATCCATTAATATATATATATATATATATATATATATATATATATATATATGGATACTTTTTGTTTAAAGTATCCTTTTTGTTTAAAGTATCCTTAATTAGAAATCTACTTTACATCTATAGCCATGAATGCCTTGTTAGTTACAGACCAGTTTACAAACACAAGCGGTTTACCACAAGCTAGCTAGCATAGAACTAACTGATTGAGTTTTTGAAAGTAACAGGAAAAAAAAAAATCTCAATTAAAGTGCTCCCCCAACTGTTTGTCTTTTATTATTGTGTGGATTTTTTCTTTGATATAAAATATTTGAAAGACAGTGAAGGTTGGTAAAAAGGAAAAAACCACAATCCGCAATGCTACTTGACATGCAATCGCATGCCATTTGCAAAGTAGACGTGACCGTGTTTGTTTTGTTTTTTGGTAGTTCTGATTGGCTCTACCCCCACGAGCAAAGATAAGGAAGACTCTAGATGTTGGCTTATGTTGTAGTGCTAAGATGGTTAGTACTGAGTGTATAAATGCATTTTAAGGTACATTTTGTGACTGAACGATAAAAAAGGTGATAAGTATTTTTTGAGGCGTCTCACGTATTGTTTGTGGGTAACTTTGTCCCCTAAACTGAGAACTGGTCTACTTTAATGAAAGCAAACGCTTAATTAGCTTCTATCAAGAGAAGGAGAAATGAATTTGAAAACCAAAAGCATGCAAGCTTGTTTTACCCAATAGCTGACAGTATTGTTTTTCTTTCTTTTTTTGTTTGTTTTTCAAAATGAGATTTGACTTGACTTTTACTTTATTGATCCCTTGGATGACTCCCTCAGGGATATTACATCTTCAGGAGCTTATAGATTCAGAAATTACACAAAATCAGGTGTAAACAGTCCCGGCGTCGTGAGGGGGCAACCCCCTCACACGGACAGTCCACCCCCCTGGAATGTAGTGTTTTTATATTTTTTATATATTGTTTTAAATCTATGACGTGCTCAAAACAACCCAAAACTCAGAAGAAACTCCACTGACTCTAATGAACAGTTTAGGAAATTCAAATTCAGAGTTTCCAGTGGTCCTTCAACCCATCACGCACCTGCTTACTATGTCATCAGTACATTAGTTCCGCCAAAGGAGTAGCTTGTAGCCAGCGGCTATATTTACTGTTAAAAAAAATGGACATTCGCAAATGGCTGAAAAAGCACCAAACTACACCATTGGCGTCCCTGCAGCCTGGCAGCAGCAACAGCAGAACCGGAGAAGCCGAGGAGCACCTGCCGAGGCCAAACTGGGAGAAGGAGCAGTGAACTGCCCGCCGCCAGTCCGCCTGCGCCCACAGCCTCTGAGCTGGTTTCACCGGGAGCAGAGAGCCCGCCATCGCACTCGCAGCAGCAGTGTCATTTACCACTACTGGATTTAACAAACACAGACATGATTGAGGGACAGTTCACAGTTGCACGGGAGTTTCTGAAAAACAGGTGCACAGGCCAGAACGAGGAAAAGTGCTTTGAGTCAACTTGTTGCAAAGAAACACATGGTATTGAGTGCCATGCCAGCAGTAATGACTGCGTTCAAACACGCAATGACATTCGGGGCATCAACTGCTATGTGCGAAAACTCACTCTCCACGTTGAAGAACATATTTACCGAGCACAGACGCAGCATGTTGCATAGCCGGAAAGCCCATCTCATCCAGCTGGCATTTGAGAATGACCTCAGTCGGAAATTCAAAGATGAATGGAAGGAGATGCTGTTCAGGAGGTTCAACTCATCAGGAAAGGGGAGACTGCAACTCTACTGAAGGTAAGAGGGGGTTATTTTATCATCTGTACTGTTGATGCTACTGTTTGTTACCAATGTGGTTATTGATCATATGCTGTTGGACATCAAATGTTAGATCAGCGCCGTCTGATCTGTGGAGTCTGTTTTTATGTTGCTCCGGGTTACTTGGCTTGTGTATTGCTTCAAGTTATCATCTGTTTCTCAATGGTCGGGTTAGAATGAGCGTTGTGTTAAAGCAGGGATCGCTACTCGTGGCAGTGTGTTATTGTAACTTGTTATCACGTTTCTATTAGGGATGGAAATCTTACAACATCTGATTCAATTCGATTCTGGTTCTTGGAGTGACGATTCGATTCAGAAACGATTCTCGATTCAGAAACGATTCTCGATTCAGAAGCGATTCTCGATTCAAATCATTTTTTTTTTCTTTATCAATACTCTTTCATTCATCATTTGTGTTTGTAATACACACAACTTGATCTGCCAAGAGTCTGTGATTAAGTGAGCCATGAATGTAATAGGGCATCAACACAAAAGGGATTTTACAATCTATGTTGAGAGTAGGGAACTGGTTCAAAAGTAGCAAGACATGAAATTGCGACTGGACATCCAAGACCTTTTAAACAAAATTTCTAGTCTTTAAAAAAAAAAAGCTGATATATTTTAAGAAGAAAAAAAAAAAAGCGTTTTGTTTGTTCTTTGGTAGGTAGTACAAAATACATTGAAAATATTGAGTATGCACCAAATGTTGCTTATCAACCATCATTAAACAGAAATTTATGGCTTATGTTATTATTTTCAATGTTTTTGTTAGAAATTTTAAAAGTCCTAACGTTATTGAACTCAGCATATATTTCGGACTTCCTTGAAAGGGCCACAGGTGTGCTCTTATATACTTGCAGATTTATAAAAAAATAAAAACAACTTTAGCCAAGGTTGTCATTAGCATGGAGAAGACCTTTTAGACGGCCCAAACATTTACCTTCAGCAAAGACGGGGTGGGCTGGATTTCTGTTTGATTTCTGCTGAAGCTTTAGCCTAGCGGTTACAGCTAGCTAGCTAGCCAACGGCGCATCAGACCTGTCAATGCGACGGTGGCCGTTGCGTGACAAACACTACGCGAAGCGAAAATGTAAAAAGGTTCAGAAAACATATTTTTTTGAGAATCGATTCTCAAACATTTCGGATCGATTCTGAGTCTTGTTAAATAGGAATCGAGATTCAGACGTGAATCGATTTTTCCTCACACCCCTAGTTTCTATGTGGCTTATATAAAACAGTTGGGCTGCATAGGTTTTCTCATACTATGCTTACGTCATTGCCCCCCCTCAGTTTTCAGCCGCCCCCCCTTCTGTACTGAGCTGGCGCCGGGACTGGTTGTAAATAACAGTAAACAGGCATAGGAATAAAATTATCATAAAAGTAAAGAGACATGTATAAAGAGTTAAAAATAGATATTTAATTAAATAAGGCAAAATAAATATGGATCTATATATGGTATATAGTTAAATGCAATTAATTACCTGAAATAATTAATTAAATTACTGCATATGCAACCAGAACAAAATGCTTCCTCTCCTTCACTTTCTTTCTAACCTCAATAACCTAAGTCTGCCTCCCCGTAAGCGATGATGATGTTATGGACAAATTAATGCTTAAGCCTGCTTGTCTTTAAATTTATATTTCTCAATTCTACCAAACTTTAAATGAACTTTATTCCATTCATTAGTTATATTGCATTTTTATGTAAAATAAGTATTAAAGGTCCATACACTATTGCTAAAACTGCAGTTTTTTGCGTTAAAACCACAATAAATCCCTTCAGAACCTGTTTTCACCTTCATGAAATATTCCAGTGAAAAACCTAATTTCTTACAAGGGAAAATGTTCCCTTGAAAAAAACAGTAGCATAATTCTGCAAACCTTTAATTTAATACTTTATTAAATCATCTTTTGGATCAGTTTCAACATTCACACATGTATCCTTAACATTTAATGAATGTGATTACAAATAAAGTTAATCTATCATGATTAGCTTTTGTTGATGTTTTCTAATTTTCATCTTTCTCCTCATGTCATATTATGCTAAGAGATTATAAATGATCCAAATGATCTCATTTTCAAAATGTATTAGTCAGGATAATTGTCAAGAAAGATATAATCCATTCTATATAAACCATGGAACACTGGAAACTGCCATTAGGAATTTGTTAAACTATGCATCAACAGTAATATTACTAAAACATGACTAATGAAAAGACCAGATGGAAACTGGTTTCTGGTGCTACCAAGAGCCTGCCACATTTCATATTTATGTTTTGTATCCTCCAAATGTCTGAAATTAGAAGTAGGGTTGGAAGACTGTCTCCTTCCAAATTAAACAGCCTGGCAAAAATCTCCCCAAACCATTTGGAAGAATGTTTTACGGTGTGATCAAACGACACAGAGCATGACCAAAATAGCTGCCTACCCACCAGTAAACATTATGGTTCCAGCAGAATGGGTTCTTTTCTTCAGATGGAACTGGCTGGTTAAATGATTTACAGCTCTAAATACCAGTCAGTTTTAACCCAACAGTTTACAAGTTTGCTTGAAAGCTGAACACGCAGAGATTTTATTTTTCAGCATTGCTGTTATTCTGAGCAAACAAACGGGTTACTTCACCGGCAGAAAAATGAAAGCTGTGTAATGGTCCAGCCAGGGTCAAGAAATAAAGCTGACTACTGCAGAGGGCAAGAGACATCTGTGCAATCTGATAAAGTTCAAGAACGTTTGCAAGACAAAATGAAAGACATTCTCCAGTAATTGGATGTTGATAGATTTCCAACAAATACAGAATGATGGACATGAATCAAAATGTATTCTACCACGTTTTATGTTAACCTAATTAATGCACTTTTTGGTTTGTGTTTTAGATTTTCCCCTCAAACAGTTCTAAAGTAGAACAGGACAAGAGACACATCAAAAGTAGAAAAAGTTTAAAATGAGACCATATTATAGAATTTCCAATGTCACAAAGTCCCTGTCACTTCATCAGGGGTGCGTAGACTTAGATCCACTTCACACCCGCATGCAGGTAAGACCTGATTTAACAATAGCGTAGATTAAAAGGTAGATAGATGTCATTTTTCATGCTACCCTTTTTTGGCATCCGCAGAATGTGTGAATGTTTCTCTTTTAATAGGCACCTGCCTTATCACATGCACTCCACGGTCAGCTCTAATGCAATAGCTGCTTTTCTACCACTTTGTCAGAATGATGTGTTTTACATGCAGCCAAGTGTTGAGGTGAGTCTGTATAAATATTCAAAAAGACAGCGAAAAAAAGCAAGACAAAAAAAGCAGGAACACGAGCATAACTTCTTTTTTTCTTTTGCAGACCCCATGACTTTGAGCAAGAAGTAGCCAAAATGAAGAAACATAAGGTTCAGAATGAACTGAACTACACACCATCTGATGCTATAACCCTGAGATGAGTTTTTTTTTTTTTTTTTTTTTACAGAACAATTAATTGGAATGCATGTATAATTGAACTGCACATACTTTTCCTTTAACGTGCCTTGAGATGATGTGTTGTGAATTGGCGCCATTTAAGTAAACTGTAATAAATTTAAATTAAAAAAGAAACACAGTCTACAAACTAGGGATGCCACAATACCGCTTTTATCAAACTATACGTTACCGATACTTGGATTCGGTTTCTTGCCGATACAGAGTACCAATGGCGATACTTCTACCACACACAAAAAAATGCAATGAATTGCAAGAGAAGTTTTTTTTTCTTCTCTGCATGTTACAACAAATAATGGTGAATTAGATAAACAAACAAAAAAATATGAATAAAAATTATCACAAAACTTACATTTGAAGGGAAAAATTTAATTTTTTTATGAAATGATTGCAGAGTTGCTACATTTTAAGTATCGGTTCATATCGGTTTACTATCTGATACCGATACCAGTACATTAGCATGGTATCGGCTAGCTGTATGATTGCATCCCTACTACAAACCATTATAAATGTGTCTGAAACAGTTTCCACTGATCCTTGAAAGGGTTATGGAGAAAAAAATAAAAAGAATGCCGACTTATAAACAAAAGTTTTGGGAAATTCCTCAAAATGTTTAAAAAATCCAGAGTTACATCGCTTAGTTTACTTATGCTTTTCTCCTTTAATCTGTGTCATCCAATGGCCTCTCACTGCCAAAGCAATGTTTGACCTTTCACATTGGTTGTACACCACAGTAAGCTGTGAATGAATTCATACAAAACTCACAAGTAAGAGTAGGACGTTAAGAGTTCTGATCAGATATTTCTCACCAACAGGAAAACAATGTTTTCTGTTCAAAACTGATGTAATTGGTTTATAGTTCATTCACGTTTTCAAAAAGTCCGTTGCAATCTTGTAAAAAATAAAGCATTATTTTTTTCTGATGCAAGGGCTTTCTGTCACTCTCACAAAGCCGGGGAGCACATGTCTGTCATTGATCAGCCCAAGGTCAGTTCACCAGAACGATGCTGTATCGTTTATGTAATTAGTAATGCAGCTTTTGAATAATAAATGCCTTATATTGCGAGGCAAGTTTATTGAATCTGGTCTTTTGGTGATTTTGAACACCAGGAGGTTTAGAGAACAACAAAACAGACTGCTGTGTTTGTCTCCATGCATTTTTAGAGTATTCTATGAGCTGCACTTCTAGGAAAAAGATTTCTACCTTAATCAAAATGTACTGTCTGTCGTCCTTTGCTCTTTGAGTGGATGTGCGTTTACAAGCCGGAGTAAATAAAATTTCATCAACCAGTTACGTCACTGAAATGGTAGGCAGAGCCAGCAAAAGATTTTCTACAGCCCCTGCTGTCCTGGTAGAGAATTGCTTTGAGACACTAACACACCAGCAGAGAAGTATAAAAAGAAAACGTCTCTGTCACTACGTGTGCGTTGTTGTATCTTATTTTTTGGGGCTAATATCTTTAGTAAGAAGTCAGAGGTAAAAGTCTGTTTTTACCAATATTTTAATTGGGCCTTGGATAATGGGGAGTATGTGTGACCTTTGAGGATCTCTGAGACAAAGAGTTTTATTGCAGGCTGTAAAACCAGGATGTTTATAGATAGGGATGGAGGCCATAAAGCTGGGAGTTTGCTTGGGGGGACCCAGGACCATGAACCATAAAACTCAGAATGAACTTTTGACTTGGATCCAGGAGGACACATATAATTCTTGACATCCAATCATTGTTAAGACACTGTTTAAAACGTTCTGATTGGAGCAGATTAATCCTGGGAGGTTTTGGACGTTTATAAAAGTTATGACACGGAAACCATTCTTCGTCAGAAATCTTTGTCTGGCCCAGAGAAAATAGGGCATCTTTCTCTGTAAACTGGAATTTGTTAATCTGTTAACTGGAAATTGGCTCCATTTTGTCTCTGCTTGAACATGCACTGAATTATCTTTTTTATAAATTTTAATTCTACAGCGTACAAACTTGTTCATGGAGAAATAAAAACTAGGCTTAAGTTGGATCAATTTTTTCGATGTCGTTTGCTGGGCTCAGAGAGTATCCCTGCTCAAGAACTGGATCATCTTTGTGCACCAACTTGTACAATGAAAACCATTCTTTAGACTTTTAAGCAGAGCAATTTTTACCAAGTAAAACAGCTCAGCACGTATCTGGCATTTCTTTTAGGGGACTATTGTTTACCAAGCTCTTAAAATTGAGCAATAATTTCATAAGCCTGCAAAAATTCTAAAAAGCATAAAAACATGTTAAGAGCGTAAGAACGTGTCGCTGAATGATATATTATAACAATTGGTGAAAGTTAGAAAAGGCTTACTGTTATTGCTTTGAAGGTTTACAAACTTCAGCTTTATAGGATGCTGTCACCTTTAAGAAAAACTGTCTCTTGAGATGGTATCTTTTTTTTTTAAGGATAGGTTGTTTTCCGAAGCTTACCAAGCTTCACCGTTTTGTACTCTTTAGTGACAGCTAAAAAAGAAATCAATGTCTAAGGCGATGAAGGCTTCCGATGAGTTAATGTACAATCAATAGCGAATGTCAGAGGCTTTTTTTTTCAACCACCAGAAAAAAACATCCAAGAAAAAAGGGGACAGGGATGTTCTGCATCATGTGAGAGTGAGTGATGATCAATGGACTGAAAAAGACGAGAAACTACAGAGCGAACACAAAAACTCTCACACAGGAAAAATAATCTGATTCCTCTTTATATGTCTAAATCCATTGATCAGATGTACAACCTCACTTTACAGCCCATTGTGTCCCTCACCAAAAAAAAGAAAAGAAAAATCTGGCAAATTTAGCTAAATATAAATTTTTACAATGCACAATGTACACCACAAAGACAACAGCTACTATCTGGAAAACCTTAACAGGGATTCTGTGCACCGTACTTTCTGAACTGTATCATCATTCAATTTTATTTCCGTCCTGGAATTGTTTCTCTCACACAATCAATGAAGCAACAAAGTGAGACCACGTGAGTTTATCCAGCACCCCTACAGATGGTCAACAGACTTATGTCAAGTAGTGAGGAAGAAGATTTATTCCTTCAATAAAGTCAGAAGGTGTTCCCATACATCAGAGAGCACTGCTACATGATATTAGGGATGTCGGAAAATATTGTATCAATTTACAAAAGCAACGTATTGATTCAAATTTTTGGGGAATTGAATTGAAACATTAATGATGAGAGTAATTTTTGTAGTAAAATTAAAAGTATGACTGGTAGTTTGTGGCTATTTTCACCTTCTTCGTTCCAGTGAATAAGCTCAATCTAGTAATAAAACTGGATGTGTTGAGTATGAAACAGGTTGGATTGTTTAGAATGTTTTGAGGGTTTTTCTACAGTTAGTTTCAGCTTTAAGAATCACAATATATGTTATTGCAGTGTATTGTATCACGATTTGGAGTTTTCCAAACTCAGAAGAATCCATCTTGTACCGCTCAGACCTAAACTGCCCGACCTCCGACCCATATTTTGCCAGGCCAATCATTTGTCAGCATTGTGCTTTGGGGCGGGAGTTAAGATGTGCAATAGTATCAAGTGCCAAGTGAATTGAAATAAACACGGCCCTGCTGGTTAACGCTTGAGTAGAAGCCAGTGCCAACTGGGCACTACCTTGCTCGTCCACCAATCTGCTCCAAATATTTTACCAGATGTCCCTCCCTCTTTCAGACGGTTTCTGCTGCAAAGATTCCAGATCAAAATGTGTAGCCTCGACAAGGAGCGGGGCTACACATAGATCTGGCTGATGCTAGGTTAGATAGTCTCATGAAGAAGATGTTCACAGGTTGTTCTGTGGTCTGTTTGTCAGGTAGTCATTGATCCAGTGGATCGTTGAGGCCTCAGTGTCTTCAGGAGTTTCTGACAAAGCGAAATGAGTTAAATGCACTGGAGAAATCAAAGAACATGATCCTCACAGTGCTGCCTGCTTTGTCCAGATGACACTGGGTTGGCTGAAGCAGGTTGATGATGGCATCATCAGCACCAATCTCTATGGCAATAAGCAAATTGCAGGGGGTCCTGCTATGTTCTAGTTTGGTTACTCAGGTGGGGCAACAGGAGTCTCTCCAGGACCTTTATGATGTGGGATATCAGGGCAACAGGTCTATAGTTATTGATGACTGATGGGTGAGTTTTCTTCGGAGCTGGAACAAGGCAGGAGGTCTTCCACAACACCCGAACCTTCTCTTGGGTCAGGCTAAGGTTGAAGAGGTGCTGCAGAATCCCACAGGGCTGCTCTGCATAGGTCTTCAGTACTCTGGGGCTGACACCATCTGGACTTTCAGCCTTGTTCCGGTTCAAATTCTCTAGCTGCCTCATCACCTGACTTTTAGAGATAGATAGGTGGGAGAGTGATATAAAGCGGGTAGCATTATCTCCTGACTTGGTTGAAGACAGAGTTTTTGAAGTAGAAGAGTTCATGACTGAGGTGGAAGATAAAACATCTGAGGTGTGATAGGACAGGTGTGGGTCAGAGGAGAGTGGGATGTCTCTTTGGCTGGAAACAGGAGAGGAGGATGCTGAGCTTGTTCCTGAACTGAACCTGTTGAAGAATGTGTTCCGTTCATTGGCTCTATCAAGACTTCCATCTATCCAGTTTAGCTTATACAAATGAGTTTTTGGACATACAGTACCTTTTCACGATGGGAGAACATCAAAAGTGAAACAAATTCTTTAGACATTGAAAATAGAGATAGAACAATATTGAAATAGAGAAAAAAAAACACACACACATACACTAAAAAAACTGCTCAAAAACGGAGTAGGAGCTAGGCTTCATTCATTCAGTCATTCATTTGTTGTTTTATCCAGATTAACGATAGGAACGGAAACAAAATGTCAATTCTGAACCGCTTTGTTCTGCATCAACGGACCACAAACCTCCCTCTATAGTAAATTTATATTTCCTCCTGCAGAGGCCCTTCATAACTTTGAAATCTCAACCATTTACCATAGAAATATACCAGTTCAACCAAAAATATCCCACTTGACACATAAACTGAGGTGGTTTCTTAAGATGCAGAGGCACGATGTCTGCGATCATAAAAAAAAAAAAAATACAGCAAACAAACTAATCAATGCTCATGTGCTCAATATGTATGAAGGAAAAATGTGCCTACTAGTTCAGAATCTGTGCCGAAGCACAGATTTCAAATTGCTCCGAGCAGCAACAATTAGAGCTAAGGCTTACTATAAAATCCAGCCCTGTTATAATACTCTACTTCTTAAATATTTATAGGCTAATGCATACAATCCCAGCGCTCTTTTTATCATTTGTCAGCAAAAATGATTTAGCCCCTGGCAAACTGCTATCTGGATACATGCACTGAAGGGGCTATGCTCATGATTGATTATTCAACATGTTATACTGCCACCGCTAGTTTCAACAAGGTGATCAAAAACCTTAAGAGATTCTGAGAATTGAAGTGAGCCAGCGTGGTGGAGCAGGCAGATAAGACGCATTACTACAGTGACAGCAGGAGAGAGAGAACATACCTTCAGATGAGACCTTCTCCGTGCTCTAAATGCAGGTTTACATTTAAGAATTCATAATCAGGACAACATATTTCGAAAAACTATTTAGTACCTCCTGGGGATTACAAATTAACATCAGCAACGGAATACAATGCTTTCTTTTTGCAATAAATACAAAATTAAAAATGTAGTGAGACATTAATGGGATGTTTTTATGTAACCTTGGTGTCAAACTCTGGTTCTGGATTCCTCTCACTCTTCCTAATATTTTGTTCCAGTGCGTTGTTACATCACTGTTTTGGACGTCACATTTCCCATTCAAGTGGCTCGGTCTAAATCCTGGCTCACAAGTAAGAATTTAAAACTGTCTGAAGAGCTTTGGACAGCACACACACATAGCGCTAAAAAAAAAAAAAAAATCATAGATATACCTGTTGCGCTCCTACCTTGTGTGGTGTCTGTCCACATGTCATTGGAGAGACACCACACGCAAGCCGATTTTACTCACACACACACTGTTCCCTCTGAACTGCGCCCGTGCGCGCTGTTGTCATGGCCTTTGCCCACAGAAATATGCGCCGTACAGATTAACCTTGCAAGGAACATCGAACAGCCCTAGCAGCTCAGCGTTGCAGCCCTCATGCACCACTGCCTTGACACTTTCACCGAGCCCACTGATCTATTCTGCATGATGATATGTGTATACAAGATCTTAATCCAAAATGGCCGACTTTCTCTGAAATTGGATCATAGTTGGAAGAGACATTTTTTTTTAGGTCTTGTGAAGTTACATATATTAACCAACCTAGATGGCTTGGCGAAGATCGTTTTATTGCCCATATAGTGCACTTTAGAGGACTTAGACCACTCCCACTAAATATTGGCATAAATAGCAATTAGAGGCTGTGTTAATATCCCTCATGGTGATTAGAGGTAAATGTATTTGAGCTAAATGTATGGCCACGGAATGACATCAGACTTTGCCATGCCACCACAGCCCCAACTTCTTCAGGAAATGGTCAGTACTGGACAAAAAGTTACTTTAACTTGTTTTCTCTTACTTAGCACAGTTTTATGTTCATTAGGTAAATAATACAACATATAGCTCCAACCAAGTAAATTGATTGAGCAAGAAATATTCTGAGTGCTACTACTAAAGTCCAACAGCACTGGGACTTTTTACAGACATTATCAGGGCACTGTACAGGCGTTTCAATGTTTGTGTTAGAATTTTTTGTGTGTAGGAAATGTTTGTGTTACCTGGCAATAGCCTCGTCTTCCTTCCAGTTGAAACTATTTGAGTTGGCGGAGCTAAATTAATGATTAAAAAAACAAAACAAATCGTAATCTGTTGTTGCTTGTTATTGTTTAATAAGATGAGCTCATGCTATTGTGCAGGATATAAACACTGGTGTGATTATCTATGGCCTATGACCCAATCAGACCAGCACTGATATTCTAGACAACAGCACTCCCTCTCGTGATATTGCTTAAATGAGATAAATATGGATTTACAAAAATATTAGAATTTCTATTCCAAAAAGGTGGAACTAAAGTGATATCACCAAATGACCCAATGAATGTTTTGAGTGCTGGTCTGTGATGTTAAAGGAAAAAGTTTGGCCAGGCCTTGCTCAACATGCGAAAAAAGTCAAAATTTTGATAACTTTAGATTCCCTATGCCTAAAAGCCACACTGACCAAATTTGAATTCGATTTGAATTCATTCAAATGGATGGGATTGGGGCTGTTGAGCTATATCTATTAGGATTTAAATATGTGAATTTCATGTATGACCAGTCATGCCAGTAACTCATCACTTAGTAGCACATTACTACTAATATGACCTCTTTGTCAGTAACAACTTATCTAATGCATTACTATTTCAATATCAGTAATCAAATTGAACTTACTTGTTCAAGCCACTGTGCGCAAGCAAGTACGTGCCCAAGACTCAGCTTGTTGCTGGTATCGACATGAATTTTAAAAACAAGTATATTTCCGACCTTACTGTTAAAATGCACCTCCAATTAAGTGAGTATTGGCAAAACTGGTCATTGTTTTTCTGTTGAGGCAGTGGGAAGTGTTACTGGCAGCTGCAGAAAGTAACCAATAATACAACATAGTTACTTTTAAGCAAAGGTAACTAAGTTACTTCTGGAACGAGTAATCAGTAGTCAGGAATCAGATTACCATTTAATAATAACTGGTGCAACACTGCACATAACTGACACATTTGCAGAATTCTATAAGTTTTTCAAATACATTTAGGCTTCCAAATAACCAATGTATTTTTGCTAAAAAAAATAAAATATTACAGATACAATACATAACGATTTGCCACTCGGGCCTAAATATGTATACATCTCCATGTCTCCCAACTGTGAGTCCTATGCCAGATTATTAAAATGAACTTTCTAGACGGTAACTGTAGCCATAGGAAAGTAAATTCAACTAAGCTAGTAGTTTTACAGTGTATTATTGGTTCCTGTAAAATATGTATCAAGTAATACCGAATATATCAGGCTACACACTGATGTAAATTCAAAGTTAAATTTATGTTTTTTTGTCTGTTAAATTTCCTCCACAAGCTGCCACCAGAAGCTATGCCATTGTACCTTCCACCAATGTTTTTGCGTTAAAGTATTGAAGCTTGATCTTAAAATCAACGCTATTAACCCCGAATCAGATGGATGGCATCAACACAGAGATTAGTCAGGCACCGAATATTTCCAGTGGCCTCTCCTTGCACTGAGACATGCACTCACTATCACAAGCCGTGGTCACCATCATTCGTTTATTGTGGTCTGCACAAAGGCCTTGAAATGTGTGTGAGTGTGTGTTTGTACGTGTCTTCGTACGTGATAGACTGAACCAACTATAAATTGCCACATCGGCATCCACACCTCACCAATTGCCACATAATTACATTTCAAAGACACCCTGTGTGTTGACCTCCAAGAGAAGCGTGATGCTATATATAATAATGTGTTCGCTGAAAGCCTCTTTACATCAAGTGTGAACACACCTCTCCCCTTCACATCCCAGGCATCAAACGCTGCCACTTTGGATCAACGCATTGGTGCCTCTAAGGAAACATGTAAGCAGTCCTCAGACAGCACCCGGTATGCGTGATTGCACATGCACATACTTTGAACTTTGAAACGGTACAGTTCTCGATGTAGCCCCTAAAATGTATACATCCTTTAACATGTATATTAAAAAAACATCAAATACCCGTTTGCCTCTGATAATGCCAATACAATTCACCTAACACCAGTTTGGATACTGTTTTTCCTTTATAATTACCCTGACACACCCTGGCAAATCATAGATAAGATGTCATCAAATGTAACTTTTCAGGGTTTTGTCCTTCCCTTTTGAAAAGGCATTAACTTTAATGTCTTTAATAACTTTAATCTAAAACAAATTAACCTGAAAAAGTACAAATGTTTATGAATTAAGATTTTACTTCAACCATCCATCCTTCTGGTGATCCATAAGACATTCCCAGGCTGGACAGTTGAACCCATTTGACCCAACTGCTAACAATTGTTGCCACAGTGTATCACAGTCATTTTCAAATCACAAGAAAAAATCTCAACAGTACTATGCAACTTTTTCCTCTTATATGCTAGTAGTAAGCTTAGACAAAGGTTTTGATTTATAAAAAAAAATGTTTCCAAGTGCTCATATCGCATGGCATCTTCTGCTCCCTGCTCCTTCTGGCTGAAGACATGGAAGATGAAAATCTTCCTGGAAAGAGGTAATTTTCATACATTTCTTATGATTTTTCCCCAAAATATATTTATAATTATTCAATAATTCAAGTCTCTAGAGATGGGGTGTCAAAGTCACTGTCATTTCAGGCTGTATCTCGATTATGAACATCCTCAAAGTGCCAGTTGTGGCAGAATGTATTTCTAAAAAAACCTGTTGAAATATTATAGCTTTCTCTGCATTCGAAGAGAAATGTTTAACATAACATTTTGATAAAATATTATGTAACCGCACAATTGTTACCTTGAAACCCTAATTATGTGACCCCCTAGAGTGGAGAAGGCCACATAAATGGTTATGGAGGGCCGGATTTGGCCCGCGAACATTGAGTTTGACACCTGTGCTCTAGAGATACAATTTTCTCCGTGGGCTTATTTCTGTGAGTGGCAACAAAAGTTGCCAGTGGGCACAAACCATGTCGCTAAATAAAGAAAAACACTGTCAAAGGATTGCTTCTAATTTAAATATTTAAAAATGTAGAATGATGTACAATTGCTCATTTTAGTCCTCTAAGAATACTCTTCCTGGCTAAATAAATTCACAATATCACAATCGAGTTTGCGAGGTTTGACTTGAGGTCGTTGCTAGTGCTCTTTGCTTGACAAGAGCAACAGGGGTGAATATCTAGACAAACATCACAAACTCAAGTTATATATTGCTTTTACAAAACATTCTACATATGGGGCATGACACTGGAGAATGGATGATATTGATGATTCATCAACAGCACCATATGCAAACAAATACATGGCACATTCATGCATCTATCATGCTGGTTTGGTCATTGATTTAGGTCCTGGGCAGATGGAGCTGCTCTCCTTCCATCGCCATGGAACAAAGACATGTAGGCAAGGCAGAATATCTTCATTGGCGGTGGCAATAACTGATGTCACTAGGTTTGATAGTTTCAACCATTGGCCCTGCAACACTGGTGGCAGGTAAGTAAGATGCAGGAACAGTGGCGGACGCACACCATTTGCTTGTGGAAAGTGTGATGTGCCACTACGTGTGGAGTGCTTCAAGAAGTACCAGACTTAGTATAAAAATCCAAAACAGATGATGGAATGTATGGGAAGAAATATGTCATATACATATATGTTTTTAGAGGTTGTAGAAAAAAAAATTGTTTGTTTAGGTTTTGAGAATAAAAAATATTGTGAATAAAGAAAGCAGGAGGCTCCACTTTTCTGTTATTACTTATGATTATATTATTATATTGTTATTACTATATCATAATTATATTTTCTCTATTATAATAATAATTATTATTATTATTAAGTGACATTTTGACCTACTGACAAGTTATGTGACTACTCATAAAAATGTTATTTCCTTCAAACCAAAGAATACAATGGAAAAAATACATAGCATGATTCAGAGGGACTCAACTCATAAAACTCTGGGCAAAATCTTAGGGTTAAATCGTCTCTAGGATCTCATGATTCATATCTTAAAACCATTGGTGAGGATCAAAATGTAGGTACACCGGTAAAAATCTTTGCTTTTTCTTCAGCTCATTTTTTCACCACAACAATACGAGAGTAATGCGTGCATTGGTGCAGACGAAGCCCAAATCCGTCTGTCCATCTCCCGTTTCCATTCCACCATCACTCGTGACACCAGGCTACTTAAACTCATCTCGTTGAGGAACTGACCCTCAACCCAGGGTTGGCAGTCCACTTTAAAATGATCAAGAACCATGGCCTCAGACCTAGGGAGCATAAACTCATTCTGACTGCTTCACACTCAGCAGCCAACTCCTCCAGTTCATGCTGGAGGACATAACCTGAAGGAGACAATAGAATCACATTTCCAAAAAGCAAAGATGATATCCAGAGGCTGCCAAAAAAGAACTATTGGATGGTGATTTTGCTAGTGATTTGAAATATTAAGATGTGACAAAAGAAGAAAAAAATAACAGAGGAAATCTGAGTTATATTAAACCCATTTAAAGTGATGCTGGACATGGCATCAGATGGTATGTATGAAAAAAAGAGTTTTATTTGAATATAAGAACAGTACAACCATACCAGCGTACAGAAAACGTAACACTTCAAGCTAAATCCTTTAACCACCCGTACATTTAAGATATTACAATACAGGTTTGAATGGCCAGCTCAAATGTTCTCAGATATTACCAACAAAAGGGTGGGACAAGGAGAGAAGCAGGCTTGGCTCTGCGCTGGGGCAAGAGGCCAAAAGAAAAAATCCTGCCCTTTAAATCAAACTTTTACAAATTAAGAAAAAATAATACAATAAAATAATTAATTAGCTATAAACTGAATATGAACACCTCTTAAAGTTCACCTCTTGTTTGCTCTTTCTCTCTATGCATTTGCACAGCATTTAGCAAAGATCTATTGGTGTTCATGAAAACATATCAGACAATACCAATTTATTTTAAAATTGTCCAGCGTACAACTTAAAAGCTGTCAGACACATTGCCAGACATCTGGCTCTCCTCTAACCTTGCAATATATTATTAATGTGCATCTGACCCACACTTAATTGACTTCAATTCATAGTATCGTATTCAAAATTATTATGGATACTAACGCATTTATAGAAGGTAAAAAATACTTCTTTTCAAATGCTGAGCCGGGGTGTATCCACAAAGTTTTGAAAGAGGGCTAAATGGGAGCCAGTGTTGATCTGTTGGCATCATGCTGTCAAATGAAGGGAAAAACATGGTGGCATGTTTTTAATTTTGACAACCGTTTTTAGTTTTGTAAATATTAGCTATATTGAGAGGTAGAGCTGAGACTCAATTCAAATTATATATAATTATATTCCTGTAATTCAATGAAGTAGCACTAGACTGATTTAATCCTGACAAACATAAGCCTTAAAATGGCTGTCTGGACTTTTTTCTTGCTACTGTAGCTGTAAAAAGATAAAAAACAATTTAATAAAGTTTTGGAAATGCAAATCGATTTGATTTATGAAGGAATCGATTCACACAGATTATTTTGATAATTTTTTTTTCAATGAAACATTATTGAGGGTTTTATTTTCTTCTCTGAATGAAGGAGAATTTTTGTATTATTTCATGATCAAAATAAAGAGAAACAAACTGCTTCTCATTTTATTTATTTATTTTTTTTTCAGAATTAGAACATCCAATTAAGAAAAATGTTATGTTGTAAAGATTTGGTAAGGTAAGGTAATTTTTTTCCCTTTATTTGAATTGATTATTCTAGTTTTTATTTTTATTTTCAAGACTTACAGAAAATATTTTTTTTGTGTGTTTTTAATTTTGCTAATAGAAGTGTTATTGTTACATTTTAATATATATCATATAAACCATCTAATTACAGGTAATGTTTTTAGTTGCTACAATCTGATGATTAGTTTATATTTCTTTGTAATTTCATTTTTCACTTTTCCTCCTGACTCATTGAGGGTTATCTTATCGTGAAAAGAATCGTGATGAAAAACAGTGCACATGCATGTTATTCTCAGCTCTCCGGCAGTGCTACGTGACGTGCCCAAAACCAAAACCAGCTCTCAGCAGTCTTCAGGTAGCATCAGAAATTCTACAAACCCAATCTGCCACTGACCAGTCAAAATGCACCCTGGGAATGACACGAAAACCGATGACAGTATATATGCAAAGGGAGCATCCATCCATCAATCCATTTTCTAAACCGCTTAGTCCTCCAGGGGTCGTGGGGAGGCTGGTGCCTATCTCCAGCTGTCAACGGGCGAGAGGCGGTTTACACCCTGGACAGGCCCCCAGTGCAAAGGCAGCAATTGCAACAATAGCAACAACGGACGAAACACGAAAAACATTTCATGCCAAAAGGATGGCAATTTTTTTATGGATATCTGTCAGCTTTTAGTGACGTCGAAAAAGACACTGAGCATGTGCTCTTTAATAGTATAAATGAGTGTCTGATATTGCTCTCTACTAGTATCTTTATTTTGGTGTTTTGGCGCAATCTAAAAATATAAATATTTTGCCTAAAACGGTCAGTTTGGCATCCTCTTCAGGTTAAAACTCAACATTGCACTTTAATTTGGCTCAGGCACAGCTATTGTCTCTGTGGTGAGGGCATATGTCGACCATGCTGCCACTGGGAGGTATAAAGGAAGCCGAGTCTCAGCCCATGCCTCCTCCACAGAACCTCCCTTCCTGTCCTCTGGTGAGCGAGCTTTTGAGGCCACTTTAATAGATCACTCTGAGGCAAAGGAATATTGCCTTTTATTGGCAATTAGCTGATAGACAAAAAAAGGAGTACATAATTATGACATGGAACCGTAACCCATGGGTTTCAATTTCCTTTTAAAAACTGAACAAATGTGACATATGTCGCACATGCAGTGAAAAAAACTGTGATAAACTGCAACAAACTATTTTTCATAAATCGTACTTGTGTGACGGCTTTGCAAGATGCTTATTTTTTATTTTTATATTTTTACTGTAAAGGTCAGTTCAGACTGTATACACTTTGGCCATCTAAAATGACTGTTTCATGCTGCACGGTGCACGCTCCACCAAGCTTTAGAGGTGTGTCACACTAAACGTCCAACGATTTTAGTGGATCAAACATCACAACGTCTCATCCTAGCAGGATCCGCCAAAAGCCAACATCACGAGCTGACCGGGTTCATAGAGTTTCTGACACTGCCTGGTGACTGGTGTTCCCAACTTAGCAACATGGTTACTATTTCTAACTACCTGTTTTCCCCAAAAGTGCCCAGCAACGAATCTAGCGACATTTCTGAACACCCTTAGATACTTTATGTGAAACCTTGTTGCCGATATTCACTGCAGATTAAAAACCTTGCCTGCTCTTTACCCATGTTGCCTGCTGTTTATCCAAGTAAATGCAGCATGATCACACTACATCAATTGACCAAACGTATACTGCTAAAACGGTCCATCTAACCAAGTCAAAAAATCATATTTCCAGATAAAAAGTATTTTTGTTCTTGTTTTGTTTTGTAAACCTTTCTCAGTTTATTTCACCCATTTACACATATCTTTTATTCATTCAGGGGAATATTCATAATATGTTGTGAGTTCAACAATGTAGGGCTTTTAATAGTTGTAACAAGAAACACTAACAATTATAACATAAGCCAGCAGCTTGGCAGCTGGCAAGCAACGTTTGGTACATACTAAATATGCCCTACTTATTTTTACAAAGTATAAAAAACAAACAAAAACTATATTCTTTCTATCTGTTAATTTATGTATTATTTTTGTCTTCTTGAAATATCTCAGCATTTTTTTTTCAGAACCAGAAATTTTCCTCAAATGGTCTCGGATGTCTTTTTGCAATTTGATATTTTGTAAATTTTAACCAGTTCCCCTCTCTCAAAAGAATACTTCAGGCAAAATAATAGAATATGTTTCACAGTGTCTTCTGGAATTCAAATAGATAAGGTTGTTAGAGTTTGTAATTACCATTTTGTGTTCATGCCACAACGTTGTCTGTGCTACCAAACCAGCAAACTCTGTAGTACAGGGGCTGTAAGGTATATAAGTTAACATACAGCCCTCTGATATCCCTAAAAAAAAATTGTCACAATTGCCTGTGGAAGACAGCCAATTAGTAATCACAGTCAATCTGTGTTTATTGCATTTTTGGAAGGCCCCAGAGGTTTCTTTCAAGAAGATTAGTGAGCAAACATCGTTTTGACGACCAGTGAACACACCAGATGGCTAGAAGAGGCTTCCATTGAAGCATTAATGTGTACATCATCACAACAACTGACTACTTAGAAGAAATACCCTGTTTTTTCCAGACCTGATAAATGTTTTTGGCAGTTGAGATGGCTAAAACTTCAGGAGAGTTGTGCGGACACTGTGATAAAGGGACAGCGATAGAGGAATAAGAATAATACATAGCCTGTATGAAAAATGTTCAATATCTTCATTGCAATTTATGGCAACAGACCTGCAATTACAGGTTTTCCTAAAATTATGTTGGTTAAATGAAGCGAAATATAAGGTAATCATGAAAGAAAATAATTAAAAGGGTTCAAAAGTCTAGAGGTCTAAGATTAAACTAAATATACACACAATGTTAGAATATAAGTGAATTTCCTTTCTGCTTCTCTATCTATCATATAAAACACCAATCAAATAACCCACAATAATGTATATGTATATACAAACAAATTTGTCGTGCAGACATATGGATCGAAATGGTTTTCTGTCTACTGGAGATTCTAGGTAATGAACACTCTTAAAAAACTATACACTGCGCTATCCACACAACCCACGCCCAAATGCCAAGGAGGGCAGCAACTAATGAGGCTTATGAAAAACAAAGATTATATTAAAATATAATTATATTTAAACTACAAATCTGAAAATCAAGTTAATAGTAAGCAGTACAAAAAAAAGAAAAACAGAAAGAAAAAGATCATTGACCTTTTTCTAGTCTTCCCTGTGATCGGTGCCTGAGGAAGGAGCCTCATTTGGATCATTCCATCACACACTAGGTGAACAAACTACTTCAATCCAGTTCCATACAGCTTTATATTGCTGTCAGGCTCATTGACAGTGCCAAAGTCAACCTTTCCAATTACAGACAATCTTGGTTTGATGAGGCCATGTCAATTGCCAAGGAACTCTGTGAGTGCCTGAATATTAAGGCAGAGTTTAGGGAAAAAGGCTCACGAGAAGAAAAATGCAGAAGGGATATAAAGCTGCTGTTGAGCCCTTCACTGCAGTTAATGTCACTACAGGAGAGGTTTGAGACCATGAATAAAGTTAAAGAGAAATATGAAGTAATGCTTGATTTCAGTATACTGAACAGAATATCTGAGGATTAATAAAAAAAACACTGCAAGAATTTGTACATCACAAATACAAAAAAAAGGGATCAGCTGACATTCATGAACCTGAGATGATGCAGGGAATCATTAACCTTCCTCAGCTATCACCACAGACTTCTTCTATGGAAATGCTGACATTTCTACATAACAACCAGCTTCAGGAGGTATATCCCAATCTGTGGGTTGCAGCTTAAATACCACTAACTCTTTTTATGACAGATGCCTCGACTGAGCGAACCATTTCAAAACTCAAGCTTATTAAAACAATCCTGTGTTCATCAGTGGGGCAGGAGCATTTAAGTTGTCTGGCTGTCATCAGCATTCATGGTGACCTGGCTCAGAAACTGTCATATGATGACCTGATTGCTGATTTTTGCAGACGTCTGCCACTGTAGGCCTCCAACAACTACTGCTTGTGTAAATCTGTTACATAGTTCCAAAGATTACCATAGTAAAGTTCCTGTGCTGAGTCAGTTATATTATGCAGGTTTATGAGTTGTTATTTATTGAAGACATTTACACATTATTACTAATAATGGGCCAAACATAATATTTTAATACTTTATACAGTTTATAATATTCAGTTCCTTGACAATCATTTCACAGACTTTATAATGATAATGGTGATATTATAAGCTTAAGTTATTAATTTATTTCTTTAGCCGTGTGGTTCTGGTGTTGATTTTAGTGTAGGGTTTTATGAAGATTTCAAGTTTTTACTTTAGTGCAACTCAAAATGAAAATAAAGAAGTTATTTTGGAAATAAAGATAGACGCACCGCCACATACTGTGCTACTGTTCATTTGTCAGGTTGGCAACACACAACATTCGCGCTTAGGGCACCCAAATGTCTGGCACCGGCCCTGCACACACAACAAACATAAGCAGATCCCCACCCTTTCCCCTTCAAGATGCACTGCCAAGGCACCACCCAAACCACAACTATCCTGCGCACACTCGCCCCTTTTTAAAAAGAAATGCTTTTCAGATAATGCATCCGGAACGCCCAATCACAGTTAATAAAAGGAGGATAATGAACTCCTCTCATTATGTAGATGCTAATCATGTAACACAGTCTTGTAATTTGACACACTTGATTTATGGTGAGAAATTGCCCCACCCGCACCACTGCCATCATTATGCACAAAGAACTTAAAATCCTTTCGAGTTAATAATCTGAGCCTTCCACAGCTTGAAACATGTCAAACTGGTGCATGCATAATGACTTGCTGAGGCGATGTATAGAGCGCTGAAATGATGCAATATGCAAGATGAGAAAACGAGATCACAATTAGAGCTGTCAATCTGCTTGTAGCAAAAACAAAAAAAACAATAACAGGCCATCGAGAGGTATACACTCACACACGTATTAAGTTAAACTCTATCTCTGTTCTTAAGGTACGTCTGCGGATAAGGATCGTAAAGTCAGGTACAAAAAGTTTACGATGTTTAATTGGGAAAGTGAAGCCATGTGTACATTGAAGAACTGTGTAATTTCTTGTAGATTACTTCCATTCGTTCCTTTTAGAATAAATCAAGTCTTCCACACAACCCACGTTGCTTGGCTACCAATAACTGCACCAATAATGACAATCAGAAACATGTTTTTATGCTCAAGTTATTCTACCTGCATTGACCAGACTTCTCACCTATAATAATAGATCTAAAACACAGACGTATTTTAACAACAGAGTAGTTCATCATGTCTGCTTCCACACTTTACTGGATTTGCAAAGATGTGTACATAACACATTCTTGCTGCATCGTCAGTATCTGATTGTAAGGTCAAGAGAAAGGTTATTAGTTTGAAAGGTAATTATTCAGCATAACTGTACAGTGTTTTTAGCCGTTAACTGCTTCAACATGTAGCCCACTCGTAGATCTAGCTATATTTTTCTATTTTAACAACATTTTTAGAAACACTAGTTTCTGTCAAATCATTTTTGTTTTATGTTATTTTTTTATTTTAATTTTTATTGTTTTTATTAAGGCTGGTATCAATGCAGGGCTGGCCTGTAACCTCGCCTGTACCCACCCTGCCGCTAATACTTATACTAGTGGGATGCTGAGAGGGATGACATTAGATCAGAGTTGATGTAGTGTATATGTGGCAAGGTACACAACGAGGGCCTGGGCGGTACTCGAATGCGGCAAGGTACACAACGAGGGCCCAGGCAGGATTCAATCCCACGACTCCCGGGTGAGAGTCAAGCGCACTAACCATTCAGCCAAAGGGATATCCCTCTGGCTGAATGTGTGGGAGCACGAGGTCGTGCTTGTTATAAGATGTGACAGTGTGGAGGTCCTGTCACTATGGCTTGACTCTCACCCAGGAATCGAGGGATCAAATCCCGCCTTGTGACCTCGTTGTGTAACTTGCCACATTTGTATATATATCTTTTGATTCATGAAAATACAAATGGTTTGTGTATGCTGGCTGCAGGTTATCTTGCACATATGTTTACCTTTTCACAACTGACAGAAAAGGTAAAAAAAATAATTTATTGTTGACATTAAAAAAAAGATAAGATTAAATGTATTATTTAGATGATTAAAATCAGAGATAAGAATTCACTTGACCTATCCACTCAAAGCAGGTGAGATTATTCTTCACCATGCCAGCATTAGCAGCACTTTGTCTGCGGGGAAAAAAGTCCACCTCTGGACCAGAGGAACCTAGCCGGGATCAGGTGCAGAAATACTTTAAAGGTAATAGACTTCGTACCCTCAGTTTATTAAACCGTGTACATTGATTTAGAGTCCTGCAGGAAAGTATAGATATTTAAGTCACTGTAGCCGGGGACATGTCGCTGGTAAAATTTCTAATTTACAGTTTTGTGCCAACCAATTAAAAACCTGACGTTTGTTTTGTTGTTTTTTTAAAAGTGCATCCACCAGCGCAATTCTTATCCAGTCAGTGTCCGAACTGCCACTATCTTATATAGTTTCTCTATGTGTGGATCTGACATTATTCTTTGTAGAGACTGATGTTACATGCAATAAAGACTTGCATTCAAAAGTGGTTACAGTTTTAATAGGTAACTGATTAACTCATATCTCTTTAATGCAATGTGTTCTCTTTATGCTGCGCAACCAGTTCCATGCACCCCAGATGTAAGACGTTCAAACACTGTGCGGTTTTTGGACCATTTGTACAAATTTTGCGATTGGTTTGTCTTCAAAGCCGTATAAAAATTAATATTGCATTTGTTGTGCATGGAGTTGAAACTAAGCTGTTCACTAGTTAGTTTAAAAGGAGAATATTACCCCTTTTTAAGTTTAAAGTTCTGAAAAGATGTCCAAAACCGTGCCCACATCAAACGTGCGTATGGATTCTAAATGAAGGTGTTCGCCTATGTTGTTTTAGTCCCTCGGCAGAAGCTAAGAAGATAAGAATTGAATCCAAGCCAGCAAATATATATATATATATATATATATATATATATATATATATATATATATATATTATAATATATATTATAATATATATTATAATATATATATAGGCAAGATTGTACATCTGCACAAGAGTGGGATGATCCTCAATGGCAAAGCAGCTTTGTGAGACGTAATAGTAAGTTTTGGAGCAATTATTGGAAAATCAATAATATACTGGATAACTGACTAGCTCCATCAACCTGAGGCTCCATACAAAATCTCACCTCGTGGGGTAAACATGATCCTAAAAACAGTGAGGGAAATTAAGCCTAGGACTACACAGGGCGAACCGGTCAATG
This sequence comes from Apricaphanius iberus, assembly GCA_028564705.1. Taxonomy (NCBI): domain Eukaryota; kingdom Metazoa; phylum Chordata; class Actinopteri; order Cyprinodontiformes; family Aphaniidae; genus Apricaphanius; species Apricaphanius iberus. The sequence continues at coordinate 602,257 of JAPXFQ010000075.1, read as the reverse complement.
ACCTGAAGAAAGCTGGGACCACACTAATAAAAGTTATATTATATTAGTAACAGACTATGTCATTTTTCACTGATTTAAAACCCTGCAGTCCTGGAAGAGTCCCCCGCTCAATATAATTCAATTCAGTTTATTTATAAAGCACCATTTTACAAATAGATATGATCTCAAGGCACTTTACTACAAAGCACATGTTCAAGTCTGTCTAAGGTTTGGCAGAGACCATCTGGATGATCCAGAAGAGGATTGGGATGTGGCCATGTGATCAGATGAGAACAAAATAGTACTCTATGGTATAAGATACTCGCTGTGTTTGGAGGGGTAAGAATGCTAAATTGCATCCCAAGAGCTCCATAACCTCTTTGGAGCATGGGGGTAGAAACATAATGCTTTGGGGCTGCTTTTCTGCAGTACGGATAGGACAACTGATCTGATTGACTAATTGTAATATTGTTGGCAAATTATTGTTTGACCACAAACAAATGTAAATTCACACCTTAAGCTGTAAAATGTTAATTATCATGCTTGACTGTACTGCATCTTAGATTATGTATGAAAGCAAAAGCATTGATGTTACATTGTATTAATTGGTGACCAGAAGTTAGCATTATCTATTTCTAAATATTTTTCTTCAAAATATTTCCAATGATGTGTTAAACTCTAAAAAACAAATCTCCAATAGCAAACCAAACTTTCCAATCCTTAATTTAGCACATTTAAAACTGAGCTCCTGACTGCTCACAGCCTAAAACAGCTCTCATAACTAAAAAGCTTTGATATTAAAAAAATGGGAATATCCAAAGCAATGCAGGAAGTCGCCCTGGAAAAATTTTTCAGTAGCTCAAGTAAATGTTGCATCGCATTTTGAACTAATTCTCGAACACTAAAACACTAAACGTAGCAATAATTAACCAAATAAAATACTATTGTTAGCCGTGTTAAGCAGGAGCCCCCTTCGCTTGCTGCGAATTGCTTTTTCAAAGAGACACAGGAAATATAACCAGATTGTGCTGCTAAAAACATCTGCGGCTTTTAAAATGGCCACCCAGTGGTCCTCAGAAGCAAAAATGCGTAAAAAAAACACAACTGGGATGAATAGACCTAACGGCTTGAACTCTCAGTGACTGGACTGGGCGCCAGTGTTCTGGGCTGTTCTAGTAGCTGTTTAGCTTTAGCAGCTGAAGTGAATTAGAATCAGCTTTATTGACAAACTAAACCAAAGGTTTCAGTCATTAATATAAAATAGTGTCATAACGTTTTTAAAAGGTTTTAAAGCATCAAGATAACCATTCGATTTGAATTACTAACATAATAGATATAAGACATATATACTATAATGGTTAATAATATTGCTTTTCTTTGAATTTACTGATGTTACTCAGGTTTCTCTTGATTTGTTTCTGTGTCTTACAAATTTAGTTATGATTTTAAAATAAGTGTTTGATAAATGACTTTATTTCTTATTAAAAATTTGCTTATTGAAAAATAAAATGACCAGGGAGGCAGTCAAAATGCCTTTTCTCCATTTTAGGATAGTTATCAATAATTATCAATATCAATCAATATGACTATTCCCTTTATTGAAATGCTCTTTTTCTATATTGTCCAGCTTTAATTAAATATCCATCAAAACTATATAATAAAAGCGAAGGAAATGGCATGCCTTTAAATTGGAAAATGGATAAAAAGTCTAGCCAGTTGCTGAACACATCAACAACTTTGTCAGTGACACAGAAATATATTTTTAGACCAAAAAAAAAACTTTATTTGCTTGCAGGAAGATGCACACACTTTTTTACAAACAATCAATATTTAAAGCATCAGTTAGAAAAACTTACAGTTTGATTGAGATAATACTATAAATACTGACCCTTGTTATTGAGGACATGATAAAAATGTAATTATACCAAACATACTTGAAAGGAATGTAATTTCAGAGAAAAATAAAGTGTCTTCTTTGATAATGTAAAATCCAGTTTCAGGCATCAGCTGCATGACTTTAAGAATCTGAGCAACAATAAAGCTTTGCTTTGCCGCGAGGCAATGCACACAGCCCTTTGTTCCACAGTAACATACCCTGTGGCACACTTTTTACTACACAGTACACAATTTACTGTATAAAACCCAAAATAAAACTGTAGGTTGAATGTATGGTACTGTAGATGAAAAGTGATTGATCCAAAGTAATTAAACAGCATGAAATTACATTAATAGATCAATGTGTGTCATTTTCTCTAATGTAACCTCTAGCAAATTAAAACACATGTAAATCCTAACTGACCTAAAATGCAGGAAAATGTTGCCGAACTGCAGAGCTCCTTCAGTGACAGACTGCTGCATCCTAGATGCATGAAGGAGCGTTTCCAAAGGTCCTTCCTCCTGGCAGCCGTCAGACTGTACAATCAAAACTTGACCAAACAAACAAAGATGTTTACATCAGCACTGTAAATTGTACTAATCAAGTGAAAAACACCACTGCTGTTATAACTTGCAGATAATTTTTCCCCAGTCTATATACGCTTACTTATTGGAAGTTACATGTTTACTTTTAAATGCACAACACAATGCACAATTTGCACTTATCTAACTTTTCTAAATATTCTAGTTATTTAAACATACTTCAGTATTCTGCTTTGTTTGCACACTACAACCTTGGTTTGCCAATTTATCTGTACTTACCTGTACAGTAATCTATTTTTGTAACTATTGTACATGATGTAAATATATTTTTCTGTATGTGGGTTTCTGTTCTGTTTGTATATTTGTTTTTTTGTTGCAGTTACAGCCAAATTTCCCCCGTATTATGATCCTTCCTGTGAAGTTTGGTTGATTTAACTTCCTGAAAAATGTGTATTTATCTTTTTTATTTGTTGTATGTCAACGTCTGGTTTCAAGTATACACGTTTATAATTACAAATATGTACACCAATTATTTATTTTCTACTGCTTTTGAGAATATATTATCCTGAGTATCACAAAATCTTTGTTAAATTGCAAAAATTACCATCAGAAAATGTAACAAACAGGACTGACTTCTCTATAGAAAAGAGAAAGCCTGTTATTTAAAAAATCATAATTTTTTTATTTAATAAAACATAATTTTATTTATAACAATTTATTTATAGCATTGAGACATAGACTGTCTCATCAACAGCTGTTGATGAGACAGTCTGTCAGTTTCCCTTTGGTCCATAAAAGAAATGCTGTCCAAGTCATTGTGTCCCAGGTAGCAGCAGTCATTGCTAATCGATTCTAGGTTAGAGCTCTAAAAAAGGAGAAGTTTTATCAAGCAAATCATGGTTCTAAAGAAAGTATCAGTCAATATTTGAGAAAAATGAAAGAAATGCAAACAAAAATACTTCCATGGAGATCTATATTCAGAGAAAAAATATTAGTAACTGGTAGCATAAAACAAGGACAAACATGAAGCATAAGAAACAGAAGTAGTGTCTGATAAAAATGTGAGGAGGATGTTGTTGTTTTTTTGTAATTTCAACAACGACAAAAAAACACCGTAACATCATGGAGGCAGACGCAATCAAAAGTCTGGTGTCAAATTCATGACAAAGCTGAAAAGTACTAAGTCTTCTTAGCCTGAACACTGGCACCTGCAAAGAGGCAAATTTGGCAGTAAGCCCGGGCAAAAACAAATCTCCAGCATGCTGACGCCAAGGAGTTGCAGGGACATCCTATCACCATGGAGACTAGGATATGCTGGTCAACATCATAGCCACGTTTAAAAACCCCACAACACAAAAGAGGGACAGATACTGTTCCAATACACCTTCCAGTCAGAGAAGTTTAAAAATAATCTCACTCATTTCGCAGACACACGTAGGTTTCTCCTGGATATGGTTGTACGCTTTGACATCAGCACAAATCTCCAGAAAAAAAAACAGTTTTTTCACCATTTATGCAATTATCCACTTCACTTCCTTTCTAATTAAACTTTCCTCTTAAGCTCTCACCATAACAACACATCCTCACAAACCTGAGCAGGATCAGTTATACAAAAAACGACAAAACAATGTGTGTATTCTAAAAATAATAGAATTACAATATGTAACATGACTGTAATTAACCTCATCACTGTTGCATTTTTTTAAGTTAAATTATAACGTCCAGCAGTGCTAGGGAGACACTGTCTTGGTGTACTAAGGGATGCACCGATACGCATACTACTAGCGGGTATTGGGCCGATACCCTTCTAAATTACTCGAATTGGTGTTGGTTAAAGTTAACCGATACCATGAACCGATACTTAAAATGTGGAAACTCAGCAATAATTTCCAAGAAAATATTTATTTTTCAACTTCAAATTTTTGTTTTATCATCATTTTTATTAATATTTTTTATGTAATTCACAATTGATTGCTGTAACAAGAAGGGATAAAAAAATTAAACCCTTCTTTGAATTCATTGCATTTTTTGTGTATGTTGTTGAAGTATTGGCATTGGTACTCAGTATTAGCAAGTACTCAGATCCAAGTATCGGTATCGCTGCATCCCTAATTCTAACTCCAATGCCAGTAAATGTAGAGATCTGATCTAACACTACTGTTGTAATTTAACTACTTCAGGATAAAGTTACAGATATGACTGAATCCAGCATCATATGTCATTGATTTATCGAAAACCTACTAGCATCACAAGCCAAAGTGTAACGAAGCAACTCTTGAAGGCGCAGGACCCCTGCTTATTCACAGCTTAGTATTCATGGATTCACCTATTTGTGGATTTTTCTGTGGACTATATCTACAAATTATTACCCGGAAAATTTTCTCTATTTCCTATATATGTTCTTCGTCGAACATATCTAAAATATTTGAGGAAATTAAAGAAAACTTGGAATGCTGAAAAATTCCACCACAATGCTCCTCCTTTGTTTCCTAAGCAGCAAGTCACAGAACAGCATTCATTCTCTTTACGGCTGATTGGCTGTAAGACTGTACATGTTAGATAAATGGCCTGTGTTTGTATAGCACTTTATAAAACATTTTAGACTACATTGAGTCATTCTCCCATTCATGCACTCATTCATACACTGTTGATGGCAAGCTACAGTGTAGCCACAGCTGCCCTGGTGCGCACTGACTGGCGCCACCGGACCCTGCACCAGAAGGCAACAGGTGAAGTGTCTTGCCCAAGGACAATGACTAAGACAGTTGTCTGATTTCAAGACAAACTCCTGAGCCACGGTCGCCCCAGATATTTATGCATATTAAGTTATATTTGGTGGCTGACTTATTAAAATAGGCGGTTAAAATGATTTTTAGAGGTAGTCTCAAGTATTGGAGTTTAACTGTTTACTGTTGCCCCTAACACCCAACAAACACCAGAGGTCAACTATATCAATTCAGCAGCAGCAGAACAAAAACATTCAAATGGTTGGTATCATCATAAACATGTAAAATTCAAAATACAACATGTAAAATGCAAAAACTAACATTTCTGACACATTCCTTTTTTTTTTTTTTACAGGTTAGGGTTAGGGTGACACATTCCTACTGTTAAAGGGTACACAGTGTGCTTCTCTTTGGACAAGTATTAATAGATCTAAAAAACAAGTTTTTTTTTCTGATAAAATCACTCTGACGTAAAGCAGTCTCACCAGCTCAATCTTTGACTAATTTCAGTGCCTTTGGGAATGAGCTGTCAAGAGAGCGCTGCCACTTTTATGCAAATTAGCACTCACAGACCACACCCACCAGAGACATCTTGTACGCAAGCATCTGCATTTTATTGTCATCTTCTATTTGTTGAGCCTTTCGTAGGGGCACTTTACCCTGGTCTAACATTTATATGTTGCCTACTGTAGGGATTGGTTTCGTTAGTTTTACTGTAAAAAGAATTTGGAAAATGTTTCTTCTAATCGATTTTTTGTTGTTGCAATTTTGTATTGGTATTTGTTTTAATCTTTAGAATTTGCACATACCTTATTATTTTTTGTCCACTTCATTTCTAAATATTAAATCATGTCATGATCTCAAAACAAGTACTAATCTACTCAAGCTGAAGTAACTGAAGGACACCATTTCTAAATTTCAAAAAATAAAAATAAAATAAAAAATAGATGGATGGCTTTTATTCATATTTGTTTGCTGAGGCAGCAAAGACCCAAACGGCAACACAAAAGAATGAAAAATATTTAACTTGTATAATATGTCCCGTTTAAAGCAAACATACTTAGTCAAATAAAAAAATATTCTGAATCTTGGCAGGAAATAATGTCATCAATCTGCCTGATGATGGTGAACGATGCTCCCAAACATTGTAAATGAGCTGTGACTATATTTAAACACCAGCTCTTATTTTATATGTGATCTTAATTCAGGAATCTGATCACCAAACGTGACCTTCCAATACAGTTGGGACTGAATAGACATCTTTATTTACAACAAATTACCAAAAAATATGTTGTTATAGTAAGTCAGTAATTTGTAGGTTCGATTTTGTGATGCACTAGTGAAACATTCTAATTTGGGTTTCGAAAATATTAATTTACAGGCTGAAGTAAATAAAGTTTTCTCTCTGGTATTAATCAGAATGTACTGCATGCATTTAGCAACATAAACAAAAAGTATTCTTCTCTCAAGGTTTGTGTGACACCAGGGCAATATAAAATACTGATTAAGAAATTATGTTTGAAGCAGAAAAATGAAAATATTTCCATTTGTGACTAACAACTTGTTGGCTGAAAATTAAAGATTTCAGAGTGCTGTTCTTAACAACTTAACCCCAAGGAACATGAGCGAAGGAAAAATGGGTAATCAAATGTATTAAAAACAAATTAACATATGAATAGCATGAAATAAAAAATAAAAAAACTATTGTTTTTGGGTCTCGTTTTTCAGTGAAAGAGTGTTGATAGGTCACTTGACAGAAATCAAATCCTGTTGGGGTTTTTTACGCGCATGAGCATAATATACTGTTTAAATGTACAAACTCATGTTGTTAGTTATCTCAGTGTCTTTAATTGTTTGTTTGTGATGGGCGGAATGGGTAAAAAAGTCCCATTTAATCCAAAATGAGAATTATTCTCAAAATGAAATTGAGAATTAAGATATCTGAAGAAAAAAAAAAAAGAGATGTTCATTTCCACTTTGATTTCAACCACAGAGGTTTAACCCCTAACTGATTTGTCAACATTAACAAAAAAACATTCAAAAGACAGAGGAGGGGTGGGTTGGGCTGGACTACAGACATAAGAGATGCAGATTCTTCCAAGTCAAGGTCTTACTGAGAAAATGAAGTATTGATTCTTCATTATCATCATCACTACTAACACTACCATAACCCCGCTGTAGAGAATTTTAATAAATTATGCATACACTCTTCAAACACAATCTGCACATTTCTAATTGCCTCCCCACTGATCTCCATAGCAACAAAGGCTGCAAGCCTAGCCACGTTTCCTCCTCATTCCCTGCTACAATTAGTCATTTTCCCCTCCCTTTGCTCTAATTTCCCTCATTAACACTAAATCAGATATTGGGGGGAAAAAAGGCAGTAATGCTTTCATTCATTTTTAATAATGCCTAACAATGCTTAAGTAAGTGTTGTTGTTTTCTTTGTCTTGCCGCACTCACATGCCTTTAGATATATAATTACAACAATATCAAAACAGAAGAAAGGACTTGTATCAGATTTCAGAATTAAAATACATCTTCCAAGTATTTATTTTGGATAAGAATGATTTGTACACATTTCAGTTTTATCACAACTAAATGTTACTTTAAGACCATGCAAAAAAACAAAAACCCGAACAAACAATTTATTGGTTTCCTTACCTACCCTGGTTATATTTGGAATGACAATAAGATCATAATGAAATAATAATGTGTAGCCTTCTTGGGTTTTGTTTAGCAATATACTGTATAAACATGTCTAAAAAACCCACATTATGCATAATTAAAACTTGAAATATCTTACAACAAACCACGGTGTTTTACGCTCAAAATCTGAGCTGCACAGGACAAATTTATCCCTCTCTTCCTCAATTATACAGTTCACTCTATACTGTTAAGTTTTTTTACTTAATCTTTATTCACAATTATTGTGTCTTGAGAAAGCTTGATCTTCCATATATTTCAGGTTTGCTGTGAGGCACCAGCAGCAATGTTAATGTTCTGCTGATGCATGTCGTCATACAATGAAACAACTCTTGAAATAACTCTCGAATCTCATTTAAAAAGCATCAGAATTCCCCTAAGAACCAACAACAGCTATGTACAACAATCAAATAAAAAAGGAGCTGGGAGAACATAAAAAATATGTTTGTATAATGTCTACAAAAGAATTGTATTAAAAGAGCAATGATTGAGTTATGATTTAAAGGTCTCAATGGATGGGCTGTATTTAATTAACAGTGGGAGCTTGTTTCAGAGCTTTGGGGCCCTCTACAATCTCCATTACTAACTACTGTACATCAGGGAACAACCAAAAGCAGCTGTTTAGAGAATCGGGTCTGAAATTAATAGAAAGCAAGATCAGATTCAGTATATGCTCTGTAAACGACTTTAAAATGAAATGAAATAGTTTCTAAATGATATATAGACTTGGAGAATCTGGTGAAAGAGTAATAAAATTTATATTTTATCCACATAGAATATTCTTCCTAAAGTTCTGTACACGCTGTAGATGGTATATCTGGGGATGACTGTTTAATAACAGCTTTATGGTACAGAGGGTGCTCAGAAAATAATGTCAGAAAGTATAACCCAAATGATATCTGACAGGCAATGGAAGTGTGAGTTTTCCCATGTAAAAAGTTGAGATAGGCCTGTAATTTTGTAGCATAGGTACATTTATACTGTAAAAGGAGAATGTTAAAAAATCCAGATAGTATTGTATGATTGATATTAGGGGTGTCACAATCTCATTTTTTTATCGAAAGCAATCGAATTACAGAGTACAAAGTACTGAAATTTTGTAATGGACCAAATTCTTATTTTCTTGACCATTTTACTAAGAACCTCATTAAAATGAATATAATGTAACTGAAGGCACAAATAACATGTTTTTTTTACAAATTCTTATTTCAAAGAAATACTTTTATAAAAAATATGGCAAACCTTATATCAAAAAGCTGTGTTTCCTCATAAGCCTGCAGTGCATAGCAAGTGTATAAGCCTGCAGCAAGTCTCGCACGTCGACACAGAGGGTATCAGTGCGTCTATGCAGCTCCTGCTTGGATGGTCCGTCAAGGCAGCTGCTTGGTGAAGTTGGGAAAGTTTAATTTTTGGGCAGCAAATAATCAACGACCAGATTCCGACTGGAGCTACTCAAGGCAGGAGAGACTAGGGGAGATGCCCGGCGGCGGTAGCTGCTCAGGGTGGGAGAGACAGGACAGGAGATGCCAGCGGTAGCTATCGAATATATCAGAGGATATTGGAGTGTCAGACAAGCAGTTAAATATTTTCTTTTAACTTTCTTGTTATGTTAGTTAACACTGGTCAAAACCGCTTAGGGCAACTACGGCACTAAATACACATTACGAGTGAAAGAAGAGTCGAGCAAAGGGAGGGAAAGTGCAGGGATAACAGAAAAAACAGAAATCCTTGCTCGCCTCCTGACAAACTAACATGATGTGCCGACGCTTAAACAAAGACTACAAAGTGTGCAAGCAGCTGTGTTTTAATTTTAAAGCCTCAACTTTTGTCCATTTGAGCTTTTTGATGCCTGGGCGCGCTTTCCATTGTGGATTCACCTTAAGTCACCCTGTCATTTGTGGACACCAAGATGTGGGCTATAGGCTTCTTAACCTTAGCATAGCTTCCCGTCACTCAGCTGAAACTCCCCCCATGGATTTGGGCTACCAAATAAAAAAGAGCGTGCCTGCTGCTGAGCCATCTCTTGGTCCTCTACCTCCCTAAAAAAACTTGCTCAAGTTCTGTGTGGAAGCATTTTACAGTCAGTGCTGTGGATAAAACCAAAGTGATGTTATGCGTGCAAAAGTTGAACCAGCAGAGGCAGACATAAACATCTGTCAACATCTGCTGTGCATAATCACATGCACTTAAATGATCCTCTATTGGTAAGCACCAAATCATCATCACAGCCATGTTCTGCCCCTGCTGATTTAACCATGGATGAAGTAATGGCTGTAATATTATTGTCTTTTCAATGTTCTTCCTTGTTACATGTTCATTGCTGGTATTGTATATACACGATAATAATTATAATGGGTAATTAAATAGCCTATTACGTAAATTACAAATGTAAAGTGAAAAAAACTGGATGTTTATACCTATTTAGAATTTTACCCAGATACAAACACCCCCCTCCCTCCCAAAAAACAAACACAAATACCAACTGCTTTGCACAAGCCTAGTACCAGAGAAGACAATTACAGATCTCTCACATCTTTTAATGTGGGATAACTTGCACAATCGCTGGCTGCCAAACACTGTTGTGCCCTACTGTATATAAAACCTTAAAGCGTTCAACACAGTTTCAGACAAAGAGATGTTCAATCACAATTAGATCTTTCTGTTTAAATAAAAATATGGTTAAATAAAAATATAAAGGTCAGTCTTACTTTACTTGGAGCTTCTATTATCACTTTAACATACACCAGCATTATTACAGCATCACTCTGTGCAATACTGTTTCAGACAATATATTTCTGCATATTTCTGCCATGAAATGGTGAAAAAAAAGCATTCCAATGAAACTAATGTGGTATTTGTTTTACTGTTGAAGCAGATGAAAATGATCATCACTGCAGTGATGTCTGCCAGTGACTTCTAACAGATGCTTTATGGATATTGAATGTGACATAACGCCACCTGTCTCCTCTGAAAAATTAAGTGAAAACTATCTGCCTTTTTCTTTCATATAACACAAAGATATACCAGAGTACACCAACAGCTAAAAATGGTGTCTGAAAATGTTTCCTTTTTTTTCTGTTTTTTTTTTAGTTCAAGACATATTGACATTTATAGAAAAGTGCCCCCATCCCTCATCCATCCTCACGGCTGCATCATACAGGCATCTAAACAGAACATGGCTGTTAACAAGATCTCCCTTTGGCTCCGAGTGTTGATTAGGCCAGGTAGTCGATAAAAAAAAAAACCCACAGCCAGAGCAGTGGCACACCACACACAAACTCAGGTGTCTTTTATCAGCCTCTCGCCAGCCTTCAGTCGCGCCGGCAGTCAATAGCAGGAAGAGACTAATCCATAACTGCAACGGCAGCAGGGCACCTGACGTGAGCCTGCGTGATTAAGAGTGAACATTCGAGCGGCATTAGTGCAAACATCTGCCGAGCCGGGAGCGACACTCGCGTCCTCCATATCGAAAGCAGGCCGACCATACAGGAAACAGATGAACGCACTGCAATCTGCGTACGCGCACACACACACACATGCCGGTTAGAGCAAAACACACACTCTCAGCAAGTGTGCTTCATTTGACACACAGCTGGGCGAGTGTCAGGGCTGAGCAGATAAATGCTCGCCCTGCAGTACGTGGAAAACAAAGGTGTTTCCTCGGAGGATAGAAGAGAGCTGCAGCGAAACGGAAAACACAGAGGCGTGTTTGTGTGTGTCTGTGCACGATGAAAAACACATTCAGACTGTTTTTTTTCTTTATTTTCCCCCTTAGTTCTGCCCTCAAACCACGTCTGAACATTTGTTTTTTTTCTTTTCCCAGCAAAGCAAAGACTCTTTTAGTTGTCCTCAGAACTGCAACAAGTCTCCATGGGCTCAACTGCATCAGCATTAGCAAAAATAAAACAAAAAAAATAGACCAATACCTTTGTGTTTTTCGCTATGGTTGATTAAATGATTAGCAGGTACAACTTAAATTTGCTTTAGTGCTTAGCATAATTGTGATGATGGAAAAGGTTTGCTGGGTCACTTTGAGGTTCCGCCATACAGAAAATCCAGAACCTTCCAGGCTCAGAGCTGCAATCGAACCCATGAACAACAGGATGAAAAAGCAGCACATTCCCGCTCGGTGTGTGCTCCTTAACAATATTCCAGTGAAACATCTCTCCACAGGTAACAGCGGAATGGAGCTTCTGGCTGTGATCGCCATGGCCTTTTCGTGCGTATGAGTCCAGGATGTGTGCCGTGTGTTCGAGCTCTCACGCATTTGTGTAAAGCACTCCCGCCTGCCAGGGTGATGGATGCTCCTTTTTGTAGCACAGGTTAGAAGGCATCCTTGATGGGATAGGCCAGCTGTTCATCACTCCTGCCTCTCCTTCGTTGCCCCACTTCACACCTCCATCTATTCTCTGCCTCCTTTTCCAGCTGTACATGATGAATGGCCTATACAACAAATGTGTGAAGCGTTTTATGGCCATTTTTTTTTCCTCTGCCACAAGCTTTCTGTACCTCTTTTTCCACCATCTTCGTTCATATATCTTCCATAGAAGGTTGGTAAGTTAATGAATCTCAAAACTTTTTTCATTTCGTTCATCTACGGCAAAACAAGTTGGAGCCATCTTTGCTGATCTAAGCCAAGTACCTTCACCTCTGCTCAGTTAAGTTAAATGGTATATAAATGAATCCTCTATCATAGCTCAAAACTGAGCTTTTTTTCTTGGCCACTACAATTAATCTTTATATATATATATATATATATATATATAGTATTGCTTTTTTTCAGATTTTTGAAGATTCTGCTACCCACAGAAAAATGAACTATATATTAGGGGACTAATTGTAAACAAAATCACAGTTCAGTATGTATTTGAGGTTTTAAAGTAGTTTGGTAGGTTTTTGATACACTTGAATCAAGAGGCACAAGACAAAAAGGGTATTTGAGGTGTCTGAGAGGAAGGTAGAGGGCTCAGATAAGAGAAATAAGACCAGAGTGTTTTTAGGAGATTTCTACTTGACAGGTAGGCAAATGTTTGGTGTTACTTTGTCAGGAGATGGCGCAGGTATTGATTTCTTTTTTGTGATGTAGGGAAATTTAATGACGGTCCCTAACCGACACCAACGCCTTCAGGAGCGAGCCCTCAGCGGCGGCGTATCCGCCACTGTTGTGCGAATGTGTAAAAAAAAGTTGTGAAACTCTGAAAACTGAGGTTCGAAAGGGAGAAACTTAGTATATTACATTACATTTGCACTCCTATTGCAGACTTTTTTTTTGAGAGACTAGTTTACAGCACCCACTTTGCAGGGATACGCTCACACAGATGCAAGCTTGCGACTCACGTGATTTGTGCCAGTGTTGTCACGCAGCTCTGCTCTGAAACTCACCCGGGCTTTCCACTGGACGTGTCAGCAGCATGTTACAGGAGCAGCACGTTTTACCCGCGTATTCTACTGTTTGGCCCTTTCCACCGGGGGCGTCAGCAGTACGTATCAGCAGGGAAGCAGCTGTCACAGAGACAGCCCGAAATCATGCGACCTCACCAAAATCACACGTTGTTTCGTCAGTAAACGCAACAAGCACGAAAAAAGACTACAACATGGCTCCAAAAGGTCTGTGTTTTATGTTCTGTCCATTTTACATTCGCCAATAAGTTTATGTTATGTCAGGGAATATACAAAATCCCTCGAAGTGCAAAAGGGTAATTTTAGTGGCGATCCGAGGTAGTGTAGACCCTCCTGCGACCTACTGACTTCTCATGGGGCCGCACAGGCAGTAAAGTAAAGCTACCGGAAAGAAGCACCTTTGTTTTATTTTTAAAATTTCCGGATGCCGAGCCGTCTGACTTCATGTCTTCCCCTATCCAAAATGTCGATATTCACACGTCTCACAGGCGTAGTGCGTAGAAAATAGGACTGCCGCGTATATTTAGAAAAGTGCTGCGACATGATGCTTCTGTGACGGGGCAAACTCGTGCTGCTTTCGCCTCCGGTGGAAAGGATTATATTGATTACAGCGGTGGCGTATGACATGCTGCTGCTGTAACAAGCTGCTGATGCGTCCGGTTGAAAGGAGCGGTCAGACTGAGGGTGTTTCAGGAGATTCTAGCAGATGACAAAAACAGCATTATCTGCAGCCTGTGGTGATCTGATCCCTCTGTTCCCGGTTTAAACTATGCTTATCTTTATGTCATACTTCCCTGCAGGCAACCCAAAAAATTGATGCTGGGCTTGAACTACTGCCAATCCGATGTGTAAACCACTCTACCAAAGTACCAACTTAGGTATGTGAAGCAACCAGTGGAGATCGAATTTCACGTGTATATGTCCCTCATGGCTTTCCGTTCATCCTGCATGCGTATCCTCTGCGCTTTCGTCATTGGCGGAGCAGTCGGCCGATCCCACCCTTCCACTTAATATGACTTGTGATTGGACTGTACGTCAGCAGACAGCAAAGTATTGGCCCATAGCAGAAGGCCCTTCCTCCAGGCTTTTTTTTAAGTTGCGAGGCTTCATTTTCTCTCAGCCTGAGTTTCAGAGTTTCAGAGCAGAGCTGCGTGATGACGCTGACACAAATCACGTGAGTCGCAAGCTCGCAACTGTGTGGGCGTATCCCTGCAAAGTGGGTGCTGTAAACTAGTCTCTGAAAAAAAGTCTGCAATAGGAGTGCAAATGTAATGCAATGTAGTAAGTTTCTCCCTTTCAAACCTCAGTTTTCAGAGTTTCAAAACTTTTTTTCTCCTATTCGCACACCAGTTTTCAGATCACCATTTACAAGGTTTCAAATCTGGAAAACAAACTATGCATTGGGAGAACAGTGACAAATTCGAAACTCTGAAAAAATGATTGCATGACACCGTAAAAAAAGTGTTGTACTTCTGAAGAAAGAAAACTCAAAAACAAAATTATGTTTGCAGAGATTTTTTTTTTACCACTTTGCAACCCTGCAAACCTCTGTTTTCAGAGTTTCACAACTTTTTTTCACACATTCGAACAACAGTTTTCAGATCACCATTTACATGGTTTCAAACCTGGAAAACAAACTAATATAGTGGGAGAACACTGACAAATTTGAAACTCTGAAAAATTGTTTGTGCAACATCGTAATATTTTTTTTGCAGTTCTGAATAAGGAAATATCAAAAACAACATAACGTTTGCAGAGATTTTTTTTTTTACATTTTGCAAGCTTGTAAATCTTATTTTTCGATCTTGCAAAACCTTTTTTTTTAAGATTTTGAGTTTTTGAACATTTAGTTTCAAACTTTAAGAACTTTATTTTCAGTTTTGAATCATGGCAGGATATTAATCCCATACTATAGCAGAACGCACAAAAGTGAGACAGATGTGGGCTAAAATTATGTGCCGAGGAAGACATTAGTTTTGCTTTTGAATTGTTATTTTGCACATCATGTGCACACCCCTGTCATGAAAAAAAAAATATGTTTTTGATGCAGCTTTAAAATGAAAGGCAATTGAACTGGCAGTCTAAGAAGGAAGTAAAGCTGCTACACATAGGCTTGAAATCAGTGAATCGATGGAAGTTGAAGTAAAATCTTTGGGAAGATGTCTGCAGATATTAACTTTAATCCTACCCTTCACTGAAGGAGTACAAGTATGGGTATTAGACTTTTAAATTGTGGAAAAAAAGTGCAGAAAGCTTGAGTTTGGATGTCGCTTCCCACTATTGTCCTGGCAGGGAATTGCTTTGCAAGCCTCCCCAGGCAACAAAAATGTTTGAAAATTCTTCTGTCAATATGTCTGTGTGTCTATAAAGACTTACTGACTGAGAAGTATAAACCAACCCTTATTTTTATTGTCTTGGCCTAACAGTGGCTGGCATAGATTGGGCCAGGACCTAGCAGCTTACAAGTCCAGTTTTCAATGCATTTTTGTAACGTTTATAAAGATGACAGTCTAAAACGTAATTTCAGATACCATATATATAAACTAATACCAAATCAACATCTCCTTAAACACTCAAATGGCTCAGAAACAAAGCTACATGATATATAATGAGTTTTGGCAAACGAAAATATCTAAAATAATATATGTCTGATCTGTCATATTTTGAAATTTGAGTGAGAGAAGAAGCTGAAAAGTTTGATGTATAATATGTCCTTGGTCTGAACATAAGATATAAAAGCTGTCACTAAAAAAATTTAACTAAATAGCAGTTATTGTACAATATTACATCTTATTGCCAATATGGTAGGCCAATAACTTCGGACGCTAATTTAGACGCACTTAAACAACTGTGGAACTGAAATCTGATTTCTTTTAGCTTCTGAACTGTCAATCACCAATGAAGGCAAGAATGTCCAAATTATCTCATGGTGCATTTCATCAATTAAGGTGTTTTTTTGAAAGATTTGGGATCAGGAAAACACTTGTTTTATTGTGTATTAACCCTGGCTTTTATAAAGGAAACACAAAACTAACCTAAGCTAAACATAAAGGAACATTTGACAACAAACACTGTGAACTGAGCTTCAATATCCTAAGTACATCTTGTTTATCTAAGCACAGCTCCACTCTGATGAATCAGTCGAAGAACATTAATCTTTGTTTACTCAAGCTGCCAGAAAAGATACCCAGGGATTTACGCAGTCTCTTGGCTTCCTCACTTCCATATAACTGCTCCTTTCGGTGCTACTCACCCACTTATCCCAAACAGGGAGATGTAAAGTGAAATGCATTAGGGTTCAGTATCACACCTAGCCATTACTGAGGCTTGCTGTGGTTTCACTTTTCATTCAGATGACAAACAGGAGGAGAAGGGTGGGGTGGGTGATCCTCAGGTTCAAAACAACAACCCACTGAAGCCGAAGACATCGTTTTGGAATGGAGATGAAGCCGTCAGCAGGCCTGTTAGGGCAGGGTGACTTGATAAACAGAGTAATTCATCATCAGTTTTCCTGCCAAGGCGCCACACAGCCAAACCCTGCTGCTATAGGAAAGGTGGTGGGATGGGGTGGGACATCAATATTAATGTTGATTGCTGATTAAGTTCAGAGCCATTATGTTCTCCCAACAGATACCACCCACCCCCCATTGCTTTTCTTTTTTAAATCACCTAGCTGACATCCTTCTGTCTCATTCTCTTTCTCTACATCTTAAATGTCTGACAACAGCATTAGATAGTTGCCGTGTTTGTAGGAGTCATGCACTAAAAGCTCTCGGATCAAAGCCGTTAGAAGAAAAAGAGCCGAGTTCCTGTTTAATATCTTCAACATTGGTTAACCTCATCCAGCAGCTGAATTTATACTTTTTTATGCATATGAGAGCAACGTGATGATGGAGAGGGGCTGCTTCCACAGCCGACTTGATCCTGTTTATGTCGATGTGTTGTCGTTTTGTATGCACTTGGACGGGAGGTGCTGGAATGTAATGCTGTTGTATCGGAGAGCTCAATAAAGTTTCCTGATTCTGATTTTTTTGGCTGGCAGGTAACCTTGTGTGTTAGCTACCACATGTCATTCTATAAGGTCCCGTTTGAAAGGGTACAAAGTCAAAAATTAAATGCAACACTTTGAATAATTTAGCCTATCATTAAAAAGGAAGCAAAATAGGGATTCATGTCTCAGTATATTTGCATCCATGTCATTTATTAGTTCATAAAAGTCTCATTTTCCAATATTCAGTTAGAAAGGTAATTTTGTTTTGTGTACGGATTAAATAGTTTTGCTTTAGTCTGTAAGCTTAATATTTAGCAAGCAAGCTAAATAGGCTAGCTAAACATTTAACTTCAAATTTAGCATTTAGCTCAGGGCTAAATATTTAGCTAGTATCCAAATTTATTTCATGGTTAGGGGAATACAAAAATAAAAGGGAACCTCTCCACATGTTGCTCACGTCATCCACCTCTTTATCAATGTTTATTTTTCTCCTGATATGTCCAATATTTCATCTTAAAACATTGGGTGAGCCGTTTTAACTGCAAGAGCAGCAGTTGATATAAAGGTTAGCCAAACCCAGCTTCTGCTTATCAACGAGTACATTTGCTTATCAGCTGAACGTTTAGCTATGAGTTAAATCTAATTTGAAGCTAAATTGTAAGCTGGCCGGTTTTGCTTGTTAGCTTCAAACAAAAGATACAGCTCAGAAAATAAATATTTAGTTCAGAGCTAAATATTTTGCTTGTAAAAAGAATTGCTTGTAAACAAAATATTACTGAATAACAAACTCCCATTTTTTTCCATAACAGGCTAAATAATCGAAATTATTTGTTAATTTTTGACATTGTAATTTAGCAAATAGCACCCCAAATGAGTCTGAGATGAGCCTAGAATTTTGTTCACAAAAACTAGAAATACAAACAGTTTTTTAATCTCAAAAGTAACACAAAACATCTTTTAAAAAATAACAGTTTGGCTTATTTAAGGTTACAACACAAAAACCACTGGTCTACCACTGGTTCGTTTTAGAGCAGGTGTTTTTATGCTGTGCTCTAAATCTGTTTAAAACAAGGACATATGTCAATAAAACCTTAATGATTTCTTTCCCATCGTTGGCCTAAAGGAGGGCTGGTAAAACCAGTTGAGTAATACAGGCGGTGACATCGTAAAAACCTGGCACTGTTTGAAAGTCCACTCTGAGAATATCACCTTTTACAATGGAGTGGGTGTATTGACAAACAGACAAATCAAAGAGGCAAACTACAGACCACTGGAGGAAAAACTCAATTTAGAGAGGCAAATAGACTCTTGCACACCGATACCCACACAAAACTGCCACTGGGTGTGAGGGGTGGGGGAAAATGTCAGTTTCTTTGAAAAAAAAATAAAACAGGGCAACCTAAAATGTCTGTATTACAGAAAATATCTTACAGATGATAATATATGTGAGTGACAGACAGAGTGTTGTTTATCATCTCACTGCCCTTCCTGACCAAGATATTTCATAAGGAATTGAGAGTGCATCCTTCAAAGTAGCTGAGGCCCCTTTTAATGGGGAGGTGAGTGTGAAGGGTGGCTTTTAAATCAATCCCAATGTGCCATTTGAGCCTCCTGTTTATCACGCTGCAATGTGGCAGCTAGTGCTGATCACTAGAACTCAAACATGATCTCTTCCTGACACGACAGACTCTGTGGGCTCTTAATCTCCCGGGTTGGCCCACCCTGTGACAGCTAGAGCGTCTCCGTGCATACAAATTGATGAGCCGAGTCGGCTCTTATCCTATCATGTGGTAAGTGGTGTTGCTTAAGGGCGAGGACAAACAACTTTTATCATAATTTCAAGGTAAATTCTAATGGCCTCAGGAGGTTCATACACAGGTCATAATCATTTTGGAATTTTTTTTTATACAGAGCATCTTCTTACATGTAGATGGTGTATGCAGTCATGCACAAGACTACACCACAAATGTGTCTTTCTATCCAATGTTCGGAGAGCCTCAAAGGTCCATTAGAAGTTGAATTTTACTGTTGCCATAGTGACAGAGATCAGACATTATAGATATATACATGCAACAGTGTACATATAAATGAATTGGCACACATAAGCAAAACACAAACATGCAATTCAACCTGTGAATAATTTCAAAATATCTTGGCATGAAACCAGCTTAAGCAGTTCTCAATGACACCATTGCTGGTTTATCCAGAAAGATGCATTTAAATGCATCACATGCTCAATCATGCAAGTAATCAGAAATTCCTCTAAAACAGAGGAGAAAAAATGTAAATTAGATGTTGACGTTTGCTCCCAGCTTCTGCCTTTGTTCTGCAGGTTGGACATAACATAATTACATACAGGCAGTGCCTTTATGCAGATTCTCTTACAAGACCAGATCATGCACACCACCACTATTACTTATGCAGTAATAACCGCTAACTTTTTGTTACAGACAGCGATTAGTAAGATGCGTAATTTAAACTGAATGACAAAAAGCTGTGGCAGTGACTTCTGGGGACTTCGTATAAATGCACAGAGCTGGTGTGCATCGGTGCGAGCTGTAGCTGATGCCGACCTACTACCTGCAGCGGGGGCCCCCAAAGAGGTGAGAGATCCGATAATTTCACTGAACTTTATTCTGTGTCGATGCTGCTGCTGCTGCAGGGCCAAACAAACTTAAGCAGCTGAGCTCACTTTAGGCAAGGTAAGCACATCGAAGTGAACTAACCAATATATATATATATATATATATATATATATATATATATATATATATATATATATATATATTGAGTTAGAGGAACAAATTTTGTTCCTGACATACAAAAGTCTCTCCAGAATTGGTTTAAACCGTTTTTTGAGAGTCTTGATACTGCTATTCATCTAGGAGTATTTTAATTAGAAAAATAAAGATAATTTCATGGACTGCAAATTTTAACAATACAAATGATGTAAAGATCTAGCACAAATCATTGTCTTCAAAGGCTGAACATGGAGCAATTTCATAGAAAGCTATATTTAAAAAAAAATAATACCTGCCCGGGGCATTTACAATGTTGCAGAATAAAAGCACCATATTTAATCAAAACATTATATTTGAATTAAAATCTAATAAAATGTAAATTTTGATGGGCATGACAATGCCATTATGTTTACTTCTAACAGCCAGGAGCAGCCGCCATTGTGGGTTGACCGATATGGTATTTGTTCCAACAATATATAATTACAAAAGATCTTCAACTTATTTTTGTTACTAAGCCATTCAATAATTTATATACTAGTAAAAGTATTTTAAGTATTTTAAACTCTATTATCTGAGCTACAGGGAGCTGGTGTAAGGGCTTTAGAACCGAGTTAATGTGTTCTACTTTCCTGGTTCTAGTGAGGAAATGAGCAGTGGTTTTCTGGATCAGCTGCAGTTGTCTGACTGACTTTTTAGGCAGACCTGTGAGGATGCTGTTGCAGTAATCAATACAACTAAAGAAACATGTATGGATGTCCTATTGTGACATTACTGACTCTTGATCTCTCCTCTTTAGGTCCAAAGAAAGTACGCAACTTTTGTTTATACTCAACAGCAGAAAATTAGGGCACAACCATCCATTGATTTGCTCTGTACCTTTCCTTAGGGTTTGGATGGATTCAAAGTCACCTGTAGACATTGTAATGTAGATGTAATGTAATATATAGTCTATACAGTTATGGTAATTAATTCTATGGGTCATTATATTTGGATTTGTAAGAGTAAGTAGACATGAAAAAGGAAGGGCCCCAGGATGGAACCATGGGGGACTCCATATGGGACTGCTCTCTGTTCTGATGAAAATTAACCTCAAAACCGACGCAAAGTAGTTCCTGTTTTTAAGGTAAGTCTCAAACTAGCCAAGTACTCTACATGAAAGTCCGACCCAGTTCTCCAGTTGTTCCAATAGTGTATCATGGTCAACAGTCTCCGCTGCTACACTGAGGGGATAAAGTACCAGCACTGTGGTTGTACCACAGTCTGTATTTATGCAGATGTCATTTAAAACTTTGAAGAGAGAAGTCTTAGTGCTGTGCATTGTTAGGAAGTTTTTTTACTGTTTAAATACAGCTTTTCAATAATCTTGCTGATAGATTTAAGTTTAGAGATGGGCCTGTATTTCTGCATCCACGTGTTGTCCAGGCTAATCTCCTTTAGTAGTAATTTGATAACTTATTTTTTAAAGCCTTAGGGAAGACACCTGACAGGAAGTATAAATTGACTATTTGAATAAGATCAGATCAAATCACAGGGAAAACTTTCTTAAGGAAAACTATTCAGCTCCCATTTCAAATGTGAAAAGAAAAAATGTTCAAGAATAATGCAAACTGCCAGACAAAGAAAGAAATGTTTAAAATACAAGTTATCTTAAAAATTAAGCAGAATATGATTCCCAAGAGCAGAAGCAAGAATTCTGATAGTTGTCTGTTTTGTTTTAGTATAAATTCACTTAAAAGCCAACCACACTTAGCTTCGAAATTTCATTCTTACACTCACAGCCTCCAGGCTGAACCTGAAAAGTTTCCGACCAACAAGTTATATAAGAAATTTAAATTCTTAAAGTAAAATAATCCACAAATTTCAAACAAAGAGAGCCAGTCTGCTCCCACATATTCAAAAAAAAAGTTCTCAACACCACAAGTTAGTGCAGTAGTTTTCATATTTGTTCAGATTCTAACCACATACTCATGCTTACCTACAGATGAATAATCTGAATCTGAAATACTAAAGGGCAGAATGTTAATTTTGAAAACTAGGAAATTTAAAAAAAACATTTACGCTTGGACATCACTTTTGCCACAAAGGAGTCTAAGGCATTGAGCTAACAATAAATTACAAAAATTCTGTTGGAATTCCAAATTTTTAATATTAGATCATCACAGAGTAAATAAAACAGGGTTTATATGACCTGCCTGGACAAATAAAGAACTAGTCAATTATAAAGTAATTAGTATTTATTACGAATGAAGGAATGTATTGAAGTCTTTGGGGATACAAGATTAAGTATGTGTTCTTTCATGTTGGTTTTCACATAATATAAGCAACAAATAGATCTCAGAGGTTGAAATGTGGGTAATCTATACCATTTAGTTCAGTGCTGCTTTAATGAGCAGGAAGATGGAAAGGAAAACATGTCCACCTTTTTTCCCCTCACTGTGTGATGTTAAATCTGACCAAACTTCTCTTGCTTTTGATCAGTAAGAATAACCAAAATGATTTCTCTTTGCTAAATACCACAATAATTGTAGACAAAATATGTCAGAGATTTATATATTAATGGTTGGTTTCAAAGTAAGATTATTTCATTAATTTCATCAGTATTTGGCAGTGTTGCCTTTGAACTGTCTGACTTGGATCAAACATGTTGGGTTTCCTTCCACAAGCTTCTACTATAGTTTGTTGGAAATCTGTCCCATTTCTCCTAACAGAACTGATGGAACTCTGACAGGTGTGTATAGGCGGCCTCCCTCATACCTTTTCATATTCACTCGAAAATCTAATCTAGGACTGCGATCCAGGCTTTGTGATGGCCACGACAAACATTGTGTTTGTTGTCCTTAAGTCACTTTGGCTGGATGCTAAGGGCCGGTGGCAATTTACAAGACCCATTTGCTCCCAAGCTTTGACTTACCTCTGAAGTCTTAAGATGTTGCTTCACTATATTCATGTAATATTCTCTACACCTGATGCAATCTAATTAATGAAGTACATCCGTTCTTCCTGCAATAAAACAACCACACAACATGATGCTTCAACTCCCGTACTTCAACATAAAGCTCTAAGAATTTTGAAACAGCAATTTGGCTTTTTTATATTTCTTCTGGAGCGGTGGATTCCTCATTCCTGAGTGGCCTTTCATCATGTGATGCTACAATGTCTTGGCAGCCTCAACATCTTTGTGATCCAGGTGTGACCATAGAATACATACACAGGTGTCCCTCCATTTACCTCAAATGTATCAGATAATGTTTTAGAGGTTTTCCAAGCTATGACATCATCATCTGGGCTTTCCCTCAGTGTTTAAAGAGATAATACTCATAACAATCAGTAAACTACAGCTTTAGGCAACATTTACAAACCAATCTCTTGCATATTCATAATTGTGGTCTGTAGGAAATAACAATAATTTTAGTAATTCTAACTGATCTAAACAAGATAAGTATTTTCTAACTTCAGAGAAAGATAAAAAAAACAATGCATGTCTTTTTTCATGTAAGGGGTTTTAATGATGTTATGCAGGTGGAAATAAATACATAAATAAATAAATAAATAAATAAATAAATAAACAAATAAAAAGGGTTTCAAATGCAGGCTTTTTCTCTCATGGTGAATAATAATTCCTGAATTAAAGGTCATGCAGGTGACAAAAGCCTTGAGGCAGAAGTGCAAACACCCTCTTTGGAAACATAAATTGAACTGTCTGTTAGTTTGCATTTCTAGAGACCTTTAAGCCTTTAAACTGTTATTTCTAACAACTGTCTGTGCCACTAGACGTTGACCAGGTTAGAATTCCATGACAGAAAAGTACCTTGGGTTTCTACTCTCGGTTTTTAAGAATTTTTCACATAATACAAAAATTTGTTTCATCTCCAGTAGACTGTATAAGAAGATGATCATCCAAAAAATAAATGAAAAAATTATTGCCGTTATATTACAAAAAAAACAACTGTTACATTAGTTATATACAACTAAAACCAGATATATACATACAAACACGACCTTGTCTCACTTTTTCAATCTACAAATAAATATAGGACTAAAGTAAATCAACTATGATTAGCAAAGTTACCAACTTTGCTGAATTTCTTTTGTGTTTTGTGTTTTTAAACTGGCTCTCATGGTTCAGATGCCTGGATGCCTTCAGTTAGCAACCTTATAGGATGATAGAACACGGTCAGGCTTGGTTCATTTGTGGACAAAGCGCATCAGCGTTACATTTTAAACTCAAGAAAGATGAGCTGAGAAAGAAACTGTTGAAATATGTCTTGGACCACCACCAGCCTTCCATTTTTTACCGTTCGATGACATAATTTTTAAAATATTAAATAAGTTATTATCAGTATTTTATTAGTCTTTCCTGTAAAAGTTATTTCTTATTCTTATCCTTTTGCTTTTAATTGAAAAAACATACTTCCGTAGGGCTACTCGTATTTGAGTACAACTTTTGGCTACCTGGTGGTAATTTTCTCATCCAACACTTATTTTTATACAGTTTCTGTATTTGCACCTGATAAAACAAATAAAATATTTATTTTGTATTTAAAAAGTTTTAAGCAAATAAATGAAAGATTAAACAATTTGAAAGAAATACTAAGACACACTCCTATTTCAGCTAGAATCTTCAACCCATTCGGTGAGTTTCAGTTAATAACAGCTCTCTTTCATCATGACGAAGAGGACCATTAGTCATCTATCACTGTCTGGCAGAGTGGGTATCCTGTTCTCAGGTCGCACCACCTGCTGCAGGTGGAATCAATGCAGAGTGGCAGGTATTCACCAGATAGTGAGCTCTAAGTTCTGTCTGTGTTTTTCTAAATCAAAGCTTACAACCTCCATCAGACCCATCGCACTTTACAGAGTACAAACCGCAGTGCAGATTTTTTTCCTGCTTTTAAAGGGCTTGCATTTACCAAATATGTTTGAATGTTCCTTTTTACAGCTGTCTCATGCAAATGGAGCATGACGGAATCTACAGGAGGTAATATCATTGTTGTCAAAAATGAAGTGCGATACCATTAGCGAGACAGGTGCTGGGCTTTTCATTAAAAGGAATAAAAATATACTTACAGTCACTTGTTTTCATAGGTTAACAAAAGGAAACGTAATCTAAAGCAGCGTTTAAGATGGATATGGATGCTGTCCCCTACTAGAAGTCAGAAAGCCCACTCTGACACCAATCACCAACCGAGTGGCTCGAATCACAGTGCTATTGTTTGTCCAAAACCACAATCAGAGCCATATTGTCGGAAGCCATGCTCTACAAAAATGGCCTGTGGTTCGGCAACACAATTAAACACCCCAGGAAAGTGAGCTGCAGTGGTTGTAAAGATGACCGAACCTATAAGAGTTTGGTGTGGACAACAATGAAAGACTCAAACTGAAGTAGCCTTGCTCAGAGTAGTTCAAAGTGAAAACAGAAGTCTGAAAACCCAAATGGTACAAGTGCACATTCCCTTGTGTGTGTCAGTCCCAAAGTTAGAAAAAAGTTGAAAGAAAGAGCAATCCTATGATATTTTTAAGTGATGATAATCTCTACACTAAAACCTAAAATCAGAAAAAGTTGGGGCTGTATGTTAAATTGATCTGTATTACATTGAAATCAATACAACATCACATTATGTAATGTGTCCCTCATACACGTTTCAAAAAAGTTGGAATAATAAACAAGTCTTAAGGTGAGCCACAGTATGGGGCTTTCGTTGTTTGATTTTGTTCTTCAAAATGCGCCACACATTCTTTATTGGGACAGCAGGCAGGCAAGCCAAATTCCTATACCCTCTTCATCTGCCGCCACGACTTTGTAATGTGTGCAGAATGTGGTTTTGCATTTTCTTTTTTAAACGTGCATAAGCGTCCCTGGAAAAGATGTCTTCTTGAAGGCAAAATATTGTGCTCAAAAATCTCTATGTACTTTTCAAAATTAATGGTGCAATCACAGAACAGCAAGTTCCCTTTGCCAAAGGCACTGACACAACCCTATACCATGAAAGACACTGGCTTTTAGACTTGTTGCAGGCAACGGTTTGGATGATCCTTTCCCTCTTTGTTCAGTAGCATATTGCGTCTTTGTTCAGGAGCATACTGTGTCCATTTACATTCAGCAATTCACCCATTCATCCATACATTCAGTGGTGGTGAGCTACATTGTAGGCACTGCCTCCCTGGGGTGTACTGACAGAAGGGAGGATGGTGACCACACAAATGCCACAGGGCTAAGGAAACCATGACCAATACAAATTCCTCACACAATCGGGTAGTCACGCCTGGCGCCAATGGGTGGGTCCATTAAGGTATAGTGACTGCCCAGGAACGATTACAGGGCCCTGTCCTAATTAAGTTGCAACGATGCAATGTATTGATCCAATACAACCAACAGAGGGTGCTGTAGGCTATTAATCGGGACTTCCGGAGGCAGATAAGAAGATACATTGATACGGTTTCATGGAAAATTAGAACTTGGCTTAAGAATAACGAAATTGAAGCTAGAAAAAGCAGGGATGATACTAATACATCACCAGTCTTGGAGAGGCTAGTGCAACCTTGAGTGACATTCTGGTCTACACTCTATTCTAGTAGGTGGGGGTAGTTTTGTTCTTTTCCAGCTGTCAATAAAAATCTACAGCTATGATTGTGTCATTTACTAGAATACATCATTAGAAAGTAAACAAACTTAGCGTTCAAATGATGTGTTAGTATGCATGTGTGCATATTAAACCCAATATTAAGTAATACACCACAAACGCGATACAAAATCACAAAGAGTTTAAATAAAAAGACCCCCCCAAGAATGAGCCACAGCACCCCTTATCCCTCTGGCGCCAGGTCTGATCTAGGGCATGTAAAAAAACGTTTTAAAAAACCCCAAGACTACCTTTGTCACATTGTGAGCTGTTGAGGACCCAAATGCAGAGCCTTGGAACACAGCAGTGAATAAGGATAGTTTAGGGAATATACCAGAACAGAAGAAAAGGGTGAATCTGACATAGAGTGACTGAAAATGAGGATTACGCAGTGTATATACTGGGGACTTGATTACTGGATGCAACACGGGTGAGGGTCTGAGGTAAGAGTAACACTAGCAATCAAGAACATCAAACGATGAATCATAAAATGGAACAACACAATCAAACTAAGCAAACTGAACTCAAAGTCCAACAAGTTTTGTCAGCCTTATCCTTTCAAATCACATTATAATAAAATAACACCACTTGACACATGCACAACCATCTCCATATCTTATCTCAATTAGTTTATTTTTGTCTTCTTGAGGTGCTTGTTATGAGCATCAAGGTATATCAGGGTTTTAAAAAGTCAAGGTTTCACAACCTATTTTTGTTTTAGTAGAGTAACAACACTGGCTCTGCTCTAGTAGTTGCTACTGTATGCAGTGCTGAATTGAAAAAAGCTACTTTTCTTATGTAAAGCACAAGTTTAGCTATTTAGAAATGTTTCTTGGTGTGGAAACTATAGAATATAATCACAGCACCCTTATTAAAGTATCTCCGTTTTTGAACAAGTCATGGCAAGTTACAAGATTCATATGTTTTAAGCAGTCGACTGTTTAAAACCAGCTAATACAAGCTTATTATACTTCTGTTGAAAAACGTATTCTGTACAAAAATCTATATCTATCTGACAACTACAGTTCAATTTAGCTGTGTTTTTCTCTTACATCTCTGAATCCATCCATTTTCTTAACCGCTTAATCCTTTGCAGGGGTGCTGCCAGTCCATCACAGGGCAGGACAAACAGGACAAACAACCATGCAAACACTCACACCTAAGGACAATTTACAGTGATGAATTAATCTGACAGTCATGTTTTTGGAATGTGGGAGGAAGCCGGAGTGAACCCACGCATACACAGGGAGAACATGCAAACTCCATGCAGAAAGACCCTGGGCCGGGATATGAACCCACAACCTTCTTGCTGCAAGGCAACAGTGCTAACCACTGCGCCACCGTGCAGCCATCTCTGACTCCAAATCCAAATATTAGTGGATAAGTTAATTAATTTCAGCATCTGTGGAAATACCTGAAGTTGTTCTGTTTAATTGAAAATTAATTATTTTTTAACATTTTTAAGACTATGTCATCACTCTGTGAGAATTTCATAAGTCATATTCCCAATATAATGTTGCAACATTATGGTGTCTCCTTCAGTTGTAGATCCATGGCTACAGGGACCTATTGGGGTGACACATAACAGTTCATTGATAGGGGGACAGAAAAAAAATTCACTGTTTGCAAGCATGAGACATAATAGTGCGTCACGTTTGTCATTGCACTAGTATTTTGCTAGGTTAGATTTAAAGTTTTTCTTTTTACGTTTTTGTGGCCACACTGGCCTTTATTTGACAGTGCAATGTACATAGAAAGGGGAGAATAATGGGGGAAAACATGGGACAAAGGTCCACCAGGACGGGACTCAAACCCAGGATGACCACATCAAGAAAAGAGCCTTCTGTACATGGGACACCTGCACTAACTGCTATGCAACAAGATGCCCCACACTGTTTTGTCTTATTTTACCTGTATTTTTTTGAGAGGGGCAGTGCACATTAAAGAACAGTCTAAAAAGAGAGTGTAAATGTACCCAATTATAGGCAAAAAGCTAATTTTGATTGGTAGTCCCCCTGGCTGAAGGTATGTGACATCTTTATCTGGCATTAAAGCCATCAATTATATAGACAAAAATAGTAAGCAATAAATACACACCCACAAGCATAAACTCAATACAATCTACTCCTCAACCAATTAAACTCTCTTGGTTTCTTAAACTAGTGCTGACAGATTTGGTTGTCAATTTGCCATCTCTATCCAAAATCTCAGACATTATGGATAAGATTGCACCTCTTAAGGTTAAAACCATCTCTAGTAAAAAGAAGTCTCAGTGGAGAAACAATCAACTTGTATGTAATGAAAAAAGGGAGTGCCAGTGCGCTGAGAGAAAATGGCGGAAAACTCGACTCCAGGTTCATTATGAGATATATAAAGAAGAATGAACAAGTATCGAGCAACCTTAAAGGGTGCAAGGGAATCATTCTTTTCTGAACAGAACATTATTTGCTACAATGGAGAGACTAACCACACCTCCAGTGACGGTACCCCCTGAACTAAACTCCACCAGGACCTGTAAAGAATTTGCTAGCTTCTTCACTGAAAAGATCTTGAACATCAGAATATCAGTACATCAGTTCCAACCCCAATACCAACATTGAGCCCAATTAACACCAATGCAGAGAAGATGACTCACTTCCAAATAATAAATCAAACAAGCTTTGATGAAATTATTGACAAACTAGGCTCGGCTACATGCTGCTTAGATATCTTACCAACAAATTTTCTAAAAAAAAGATCCTCCCAGCCATCAGAGTGGATCTGATCAAAATAGTTAACAGATCCCTCCTATCAGGTGTTTTCACCAAAGCTTTAAAATCAGCAGTTATCAAACCAATACTAAAGAAGAAGAAGAGCTTAGATGCAAAACTACAGACCAATCTCTAATCTCCCATTTATCAGTAAAATTATTAAAAAACCTGTGTTCCAAACATTAAATAGCTTCCAAGCAATAAACAACCCCTTTGATATTTATCAGTCTGGTTTTCGTAGGTAACACAGTACAGAGACAACCCTCGTCAAAGTTTACAATGATATCCATACAAATACTGACCATTTTAAAACCACCGTACTGTCACTTTTAGAACCTCAGTTCGGCGTTTGACACCATTGACCATGAAATATTACTAGAACGTCTAGAGAGCTGGGTCGGACTCTCTGGTATAGTACTCGACTGGTTAAAATCCTACCTTAAGAACAGGAACTTCTTTGTGTCGATTAGCCAGGTCTCATCATAAAACACCGATATCACATGTGAGGTCCCCCAGGGCTCCATCCTTTATATATTATAGGTTATAACCACCAACATTGTTAACTACCACAACTATGCTGATGACACTCAGCTTTATATCTCAATGTCACCAGGTGACTTACACATACTCCATGTACCTCAGAGAATAGACTTCAACGGGATTTTATTAGTCTATAAATCATTGAATGGTGTAGCACCAGAGTACATTAGAGATCTGCTATCATGGTACAAACCATCCAGATCACTCAGGTCCTCCAGCTCTGGTTTACTGATCGTCCCTAGAACCAGAACCAAACAAGGGGAAATAGCTTTTAGTTTCTATGCTCCTCATATCTGGAACAAACTACCAGGAGAATGTAAAGCTGCAGAGACACTGAACTCTTTTAAGTCTAAAATTAAAACTTACCTATTTAGACTCACTTATGAATAACTGTTTACTTGCTTGTTTTAAATTGTTACACAAATTATTGTCCTAATTACTGTAAATGCTTTATTGTGTTAAAAACTGTGAGCTTTCTTCAGCAAGATAAGTTAACGAACTAAACCTGTGTTTTTTACTTAATTGTCCCTACATTGTTGTATTTTCTTGATTATGTGCTTATTGTAACTGCTCATTTGTTTTCTAATCATGTGTAAAGCACCTTGAATTGACCTGCGTTGAAAGTGTGCTATACAAATAAAATTGCCTTGCCTTGGCTTGCCTAAATACGTTAGACAGTTAAATAAGAAACCACACCAACCTGCGCCATACCGCTCAGCGTGAACGAGGCAACAAAGAACCAACTCTAATGCCTCTATTCCTTCTAGTTGCATTAGCCATTTCAAAATATCCCTCAGCCCAGCCTGTTTAATACACAGCTTGTTCCAAGAATAAACATCAAAGATGAATGAATGGCTGTGCCATCAGCTAAGTTGCTGGTATGTTATTGCCAATCAGAGCAGAGGGTGTGGATCCAGTCTCTCCCCAGTGAGGCTGATTACAACCCGTTTGGTGATTACAGTGATTACACGGTAACTAAGGCCGTTTTCACATGTGTTGCCGTACCAGAAAACGGCCAGAGAAAATGCTAATTTTTTCTGTTCACATGTCACGGATCTCTGCCCGTATTGGGATCCAGTCTTTTACTACAAATAAACAGCAGGTGGCGGCATACAAATAAGTCTTAGTTCTCTAACAAACAAGGGAGTGAGAAGTACCGACGTCATAAAACGAGCGACAGCCTAGAATGTAAACAAACTGGTCTACTGGTCAGCTGCTACCTGAAGCCATCTACAGGGTGAGTGTTGTAGTAAACCCGCCGTTTTGTAACCTGCTGTGTTGCTGTGGGATGCTTGAATCGCGTTGTTTTGGTATTTGTATGGTCGCGAGGTGATTCTGTAATATCGGCCGGCGGTGTCGTCATTTCCACATGGAGCGCGTCTATTGTCTTGAATACGGCCAGAGTACGGGTTGTGTTCACAGGATACGTGGCCTCTCGTACCTGGACTCGGATACTACCTCCAAGGCAGGTCTCTCTGGCCGTATTCTGGCACGGTACAGTCTGTGTTCACATGGTACGAAATAAGTGGATTTTGACCAAATACCGTACCCGAGTACGGACTCCCGTACCATGTGAAAGCGCCCTAAGAGGGGAGCGTTTCGATTAAACCTGGAATGCCTTCACAAATAAGATTCTTCATAAATGTTAAATATTTCAGCAAACAGCAAATGCAAACAAAAATAAAGCACAATCACTTGGCCAGTAAGTACTGATTTAGAAAAAAAAAAACTGTATGTTGACATAAACTGACATATGTACATTTAGAATAGGTTCAGAACAGCTTAAGGGTCATACACTTGGCATTTGGACATTACAATCTTAAATTCATCAGCTTAATTTTCTGTCAAGATGAATGCATACTGGACTGTCTTCGCCATTGGAAAAGGCTTTTAAAATGTCAGATTTCTGATGTTCCTTAAATGATGTAGTTCAAATGAGTTGAGAATATTTCATTTTATTAGGGAACAAAAATTAATTGTGCCTATATATTTTAGTAATACTACAAATAGCATCAAAATTGGAGCACTGATTTCTAAAGCAAAGAAAATAAAATCTCACATATCATGGCGGAATAGAAGTCGGCGCCACACAAACATTCAATTATTTCATAATTAAAAAGGCTCAAATTTCTTTATTGCATGCATTACATGCTTTAGCATAGCATTAGTTGTGCTGCTAAATAAAAGCCTGTATGGTGGGGGGGGGATCCAGACGGACAGCCAGCAGCAGTATTATAAAAGCAGCAGAACCACCCACTCTGCAGGAGCATGTTGTTCTGGTGAATAATGAAAGCTCTGCCTGCCACTATGGGGAGAAGCTGACTGTCAAATTTTGCTCAGTGCAGTCTGATTAACTTCAGCTCTGATGCTATCTGACACTAATGGTGTCCACGGGTGTCTTAACATTTGCTAAGAATAAAAAACAATGAGAAGAGCTATGGTATTTTACACTATCGAACTCTAGTCCTTGCAATACTACAACAACAGGTGAACATTTTAGTTATTTTCCTTATTTTCACAGCACACTCCTGCCAGAAGGTTATTTCCATAAACTTTGCCTCAGGTACTGTGCAACAGCCCTTATGAAACCAGGGGCCGCTGTCACTTTCCAAAGCCTATCAGTAATTGCCACATGTTTAGCAGTTCTTGCAAAATAGTGGGAAAGGAAGAGCAGAGCGTAAATACAAACCCACGTTCATATATCAAAGCCAGAAAAAAAAAGAAGTAATGAAAACCATTCCCACAGAAAGTGTTTTTACAAAGTGGGGAAAAAAAAGATGTCTCTGCTTGTAGTGTTCTAGTCTGAAATTGTTTGAAACATACAAGGTTAATAAAACAAAGCAGCCACTCAAAGCTGCAAAGTTGACAGAAAATACAAATAGGCTTCAACCCTGGCACCAGAAGAATGTGGCATTTTTACACCCCAATGGGGGTACGTTACATACTTCCAGGTGAAAACATGCCTGTTTTTGCAGCATCCTTTCTTTCCATTTACACATATTATACTGTACATCATTGTAAATCTACAATTATCTTCATTCCAATGACTTGTTCTAGGTTGACCATTTCTAATTTCGAAAAACAAAGACACCTGGCACTTGACATTGAAACACTTTAAAGACCAGGTGAAGACTTTGGATTTTGACATGTTTAAAGTGTGTATCCGCCAAGTCATTGTGATTTGAATTGACTTTTAAAATATCTGGAAATGATAATGGTAGAAAGAATTACTGAAATGAGTCATGTTGAACAAAAATTGCCTTTTTACATTCATATATATGTGCTATGAATGTACTCCAGTAAAATAACTAGACCAATACAAGTCGTACATCCACAATCCAACATAATCTGATATTCAAAAAGTTGAAAATGTCCTTCCTTTTGTGTATTTCTCACAAAGTTTTCCATATAACTACTGTACGTGTGTAGATATTATCCTAATCACAACACAGCAGAGCCTTTCTTTGTATTTATTGGTAAACAACTGGCAAACCAAAAATTTGTTCAATACTGCCATCGACTGGTATAGACTATAGACCTGAATATCACTGTACTTGCCTCTCTCTAAGACTGGTAATCTATTAGCATTGTCCCTGCATTTGTTAGCATTACTCTTGTTTTTATAAAGCCAACCCCTAATGTCTATTTTGGAATACAACTTATTAACGTATCTTCTTGACTACCTCTAAAAGATCAGGGTGAAATCCTATGATAAGGGCCACACTGGAGGGGTGGAACCAAGCATGCATTTGAAACTCTCACTGCACGCAATTGGATAACACCATGACCAATCACAACAATAAACGGTATGACATCCAGAGCAGGCAACCAGCAGAGCTAACTGGTAGATTAAACTCTTGACACATGATGTCGGCAAAACAGCAAAAATGTCCTTGCAAAGGAACGATTTGAGTGCGGTTTTCTGTTGGTCTTTTAGATGAAAAGCCAAGTCTAACTCATTCATTGTAGCGGCCAAGGCCGTTTCATACAACTGGTGTTCATCTGTAGCCATCTTTCAATGTTTACTAAATGATTCCAGATGTCGCAGTGCTGTGAGCTTAGCTCGCCTCTGGCCCAGATACACCGATTTGATTGGTTCCCCAAACTGCTCACATAATGTAGTAACAGTATAATTGCTCAAGCCAGAGCGTCTTGCAAAGACAATTCGTATTGTGCGCTCGCAAGACCTCTGGATTTCCAGGGTAGTCCCAGACCTCTTCTAGTGGGAATTGGCCTAATGATATCAAATTAGAGAAAAAGATTAGAAGTACAAGCTATGCAAGTATCACAAGGTCATTGAATTGCAATCTTGAATACTGGGACTCACTCAGTAGAATAAACTAACAAATGATCAGAAATGTTATCCAAATTGCCATTCATTTTGATATAAACTGGGACTCCATATGGCTCATCCACTGAGCAGGCAAGCCAAATTTGGATGCTACAGTCTTTGATCCAGCTGTCCAAAGTTTGACTCCTGTTTAGGTCAAATTGACGACTTGTTTCTAGTCATTCAACATTTATTGAATATGGAAAATTGTGTAATCCAATCCACTTAAAATTAATTTTACAGTGTAAGCAAGGAACCCTTAAATGGAAAACCAAAACACAAAATTGCCTTGAGTAAGGATGCACACCCCTTGAATTTCTTCATCTCTTCAGCGCATTTTCTTGGGATTTTATTTGGCAGACCAGGTTGAGCATAAGCATGAGAATTTTTCTTTTTTTCCTTCTCTTTAAAAAAAAAAAAGGATTATCTAAAACCCATATTTTGCATTTATATACACACTCCCTTTACTCTGACAACCCTATATAGAGGATAGTGCAAACTATTGCCTTGGGAAGATGGCCAGGCAGTACATGCTGCGTATTGTTTAAAGGTCTCAGAAGATTAATAGAGCACACTGTGGTATTAATTGCGTCATAAAGACCAGGGAACACGCCATATGGGTTGGATATAAAAGTTGCGTGGATGTGGAACAGAGGCAAAAGTAAAAAAAAAAAAGAGCCCCACTAATGTTTCCAACCGGTCACATAAAGGGAAATACGTATTATGTGAAAGAATTTCAGACAAGTTAAAAACTAAACACTTTAGAAAAGATGCGAAGAATTATGTGTAACAAAGTTAACACTTCATATCACTGTTAAAGGGGTGTAGAACAACATTTTTCGGCAGTTGGGAAACTTTCTTTGAGCCTCCACATTCAAAACTTTGTTGGCACAGGAGCGCTGATAAAATTACCAAACAACCCCATAATACAGCCAATGAAACAATGAAAGACTTTTTCCCCTTACCCACCCATGAGTATTTAATGATCTGTGCGCTGACTGGCTGGTTTACTTCAATGGCTCCATGATGCTCTAGGATGCTCGCTGAAGCAAAAAACTCAAACTAGAAACTATTTCTTGACCTCTTTAAGGTATCTGGATCTTGTATCCAGATATGACAAACAGTGTGGCAGGCATACATATGTAATTTCCCCAAACAAAGTCATTCTTGCAAAGAGGGCAAACAAGACAGCAGAACTCCTCAGTGCTCGTCTTCTCTGTGCAATTCTGTGCACATGTGCTCAACAGACGAAGCTTAACATAAAAAATAAGCAAAACTAAAGGATTGTGAAGCCGCATTTAATATATACGATAT
This sequence comes from Apricaphanius iberus, assembly GCA_028564705.1. Classification (NCBI taxonomy): domain Eukaryota; kingdom Metazoa; phylum Chordata; class Actinopteri; order Cyprinodontiformes; family Aphaniidae; genus Apricaphanius; species Apricaphanius iberus. Next base: position 566,742 of record JAPXFQ010000075.1, on the reverse strand, counting down.
ATATGTCATGAATGTGTGCATTCACAGCCCTCCCTGTCCCCTCACCCCACACTCCATTTTGCGGAACTTTACCTGCCATTCTGAAAGCAAACACCCTAAGAAGTTCCGAAAAGTTTAAGGTTTAAAGTCTGTTCATGTTGCTAGGACGTCAGGCATAAAAATACTGGTTAAAGTTATCTGTACAGAGACTGCATGTCTGTTTTCAGACACAAAGGTCAAAAAGACAATTACAGTTTTTCATGGCCTGTTCGAAAGGGGCTTATGTGAATTTCCTAAAGTGGAATGTAGTAACTCTAGAGGTACTAATCTCCTACATAGATCTAGGTACTAGTATAAAATTGTATATTATTGGCATAAAAAGAGCATTTTAACAGGAGTTGTTGCAAATGTATTTTTGGGTGCCATAACTAGTGTATGCAACAAAAAATGTGGATCTGTTCATCGGGCTGAATTAATCTACTAATTTACTACTTTTGTGTAGCCATGATAATTATAATCATGTTACCATTTTAGCTTGTTTCCAACAAAATACTCCCTTAAAAACATTCCCTTGGTGACACATGGTGGTGGCAGCGCCAGACTGCTTTGTTTTTTTTATTTGTTTGTTTTTTAGCAGGGGCTGGAAAAGCCGATTATAATTAATAGGAAGTTGGATGATGATAAAAACAGAACAAAACTATTTAAAAAAAGCTATTTGAGATAAAAACAGTGAGGACAGAAAGCAGTATTACCATCAGCTCACAGCTAGAGTTCAGAATGATCTCTATTCATAGGTTGGAAGGCTCCAGTCGTAGACCAAACAGCTCACTTGCAATAATTTGTTTTAGATGATTTTTCTGATCTAACTTTACTGCTTCCACGTTGAACTACAATTATGTTTATCAAAGGATTATTGGAGAAATTTTCTAATTACGGTTTTCAACTTTACCCGGAGTGATAGAGATATATATATTAACACACGGCCATTGTATGCAGCGGTGGTGTTAAACTGATCCAAAGCTGTCTCTAACAAAGTACAGTCACCTTTCAGTGTTCCAGGTAATGCATCCGAATGTTTTCCATTCCAGTCAGGGTGGCAATGGGGCCAAACAAAATGGAGCTATATTGCTGTCAGCGCCTGTCAACCCTTTAATAACTGAGAGCTTCTATTCTGTTCTCATATGCTGACAGGAATGCAGATATTGCCTCTGCTGGTTTTATTGTCCCCTGTGCCGGATTTTCTCCTCTTGCCACTCCTACTCTTAGTGCCACCACCCACTATCAAATGGGATGTCTCTCCTCCAACCTTTGTCTTTTTGTTGTTTTTTATTTCCACTTCTCGGCACCCTTCTTTCTCGTTACTAAGCACTCGCCCTCTGCTGAGCCTTCCCCTCTTTACTCTCTCCCATGCTTCTCCTTCTCCCTCTTCTGATCTGTACGGCTTCTCATGTCTCTTAAGTCACTCTAATCTTACAACATCAGCTCTGTAATGCACCTCATTATGAGTGCTGGGCATGGCAATCAGAGTTATAAACCCTCACTCTTTTCCAAGCCTCATCTCTCTTAAATCCACTTTAATTCAAGCTCCGGAGTGCTGCAAACAGATTCCTGGAGGATGCTAAACGTATTCGGCGCCACGGCTCCAGGATCAGGCAGATCCCACAAAAACACATAGCACCAGTTCTCAGAGCATACAATTACACTGGAGTTATTTTTCCAACTCTGTGAGAACGTTGCTTATATTTCATGAGCACATTTTCATTCTTGATGCTGAAAATAGGGTGAGAACCTACTGTTTGTGGTGTGAAAAGCTACCATGGATTCCTGCATGGAGACATGGAAATGTCACAGCCACAAGCTAGCGCTGGGGTTGGGCAGGTAATTTAACCGCATTCTGACTTAATAATGATGTGTGTTTTTTTTAATCCACCAACAAACTTCAAGATCAAACATAAATAAATAAGGCACTCTCTGTAGGCATGTTTCTCATAAGTCCCTGTTAGAGAGAGTGCTAATCATCTGACACAGGAAGACTGAAAATAGTGGCAGAGGCAAGAGATGATGGAATCCTGCCAATAAAACAAGGAAATAAGTTTTATTTAAAAACTGTAAATGGCCTGCATTTGTATAGCGCTTTACTTAGTCCCTACGGCCCCCAAAGCGCTTTCCACTACATTCAGTCATTCACCCTTTCACTCACACATTCAAACACTGGTGATGGCAAACTACGTTGTAGCCACAGCTGCCCTTGGGTGCATTAACAGAGCAGATGCTACCGGACACTGGTGCCACTGGACCCTCTGACCAGCACCAGTAGGCAATGGTTGAAGTGTCTTACCCAAGGACACAACGACCGAGACAGTCGGAGCCGGTGCCCGTCACTGGTGGTGATTGGGCTTGAGACGGGGAACACCCTGAACAGTCCATCACAGCGAAACACAAGAACCACAGGACAAAAAAAAAAAAAACTATGCACATAAACTTCAATTTCAAAAGTAATTTATTGATCCCAGAGGGAAATTAAGTGTTTTTTTAGCTTATAACTAATTAGTTCTTCAGGGAGTTTTTGCAGATGATGATGGCTGTTGGGAGAAAGGATTTCCTGTAGCGGTCTGTGTTGCAACAAAACTGAAGAAGCCTCAAACTGATGATACTTTGTTGCTGTAGGATAGTCTCATGAAGAGGATGCTCAGGGTTGTTCATATTTTTTTTTATTTTATGAAGAATCCTTCTTTGCATCATTATTTCCAGTTATTCCAAAGTTGTCCCCAGAACAGAACCAGCCTTCTTCATCAGGTTATTGAGCCGTTTTAAGTCCCTGGCTCTAATGCTGGTAGCCCAACAGATGATGGACAAAGTGAAAACACTGTCCACAACAGCCTTGTAGAAGATTTACACCTTGAAGGACCTAAGCTTCCTTAAAAAAGTACAGTCTGCTCTGTCCCTTCTTATAGACAGCTTCACTGTAGATTCTCCAGTCCAGTCTGTTGTCCAGGTGAACTCAAAGTCATTTGTACCCTTCAAAAACATCCAGATCTTCTCCCGTGATGGAAACAGTCTTTGACTTATCCCTGTTTCTTCTGAAATCATCTCCTTTGTTTTGTTCACATTCAAGGTAAGATGACTGTTTCCACACCACGTCATAACGCAGTCCACCAGTCTGTATTTAGCTTCTTCTCCATCTCTGATACACCCAACCGTTGCAGTCATCTGAGTATTTCTGCAGATGACAGGTCTTATGTCTGAGATGTACAGAGTGAAAAGGTATGGTGAGAGTACAGTCCCTTGTGGTGCTCATGTGCTGCTGACCAGCTGGGCATGAAATTCTTCACACATAATTATTGAATCTCATGTTCTAGTTTGCTTACTCAGGTGGGGCAACGGGAGTCTCTCCAGGACCTTCATGATGTGGGATGTAGGGCAACAGGTCTATAGACATTGATGACTGATGGGTGAGTTTTCTTTGGTACTGGAACAAGGCAGGATGTCTTCCACAACATTGGAACCTTCTCCTGGGTCAGGCTAAGGTTGAAGAGGTGCTGCAGAATCCCACAGAGCTGCTCTGCAAAGGGCTTCTGGACTCTGGGGCTGACACCATCTGGACAATCTTATATCTTATGACAATTTAGAGTAATCAATTGACACAACAATCATATTATTTGGGACTGTGGGAGGAAGCTAAAGTACCTGGAGAGAACCCTGCTCATATACAGAGAGCCCGTTCATTCCTCATCTAGACAGAGGTCAGGTTGGAGTTGAAGCAAATATCTTTTTTTGCAGCTCAGCAAGAGTGCTACCAACAAAACCAAAATGATGCAAGAAGTTTTATATTAATGAAAATGGGTACAGTATAACTAACCAGAATAGACTTGATATTTAGTAATTTATACAGTTTAAAAAAAATCTTATTTCATTTCTGTAAATAAAATGTAAAAATAATATACGACCTAAATGTTGTTGGCTGTTAAACTAGGTTAACCGTAAGTCTTTTTTTCTGTTGTTTCCATACATAGACACATGTTCGCTTAAGACCTAGCAATATTAATTTTATTGTTACAATGTGACAAATGATAATTTTCCCAGGAGCTGGCGCTTTGTTGTAAACAACGGAAAAGTCAGTATTCTCCTTGGCTTGCAAGCTCAAGTAGTGCTTACAAAACTCAAGGCGTAGTATATATTATAAATGATCCTTCAGCATAATTTCCAACATGTACACATTTCTGAAATAGTGCAAGCATAATAGTGCAACATCTGTCAAATTTTCAATGGAATGTTTTTCTGTACAGCATATTTCAAATATTTGAAAGAAAATTCAGCTTGCAAAGCTGATATACCTAAACGCAATGTTTCTTGACATGGTATTGGGTAACGTTCATAAAGCAGCTAAATCCTAGAGCGCAAGTTATTTTCATTGGCCCCAACTGGCTGAACCAAGAGTAGACTTTATGCATAGTGTTTAGGTCACTGCATCATCTCAGACCTGGACATGGTACCCAATGCATCTTGCTATCCAGGAGCTGACAGTGTCTTGAAGACTTACATCTGTGGCTCCACCAGATTGTACCCGATTGTAAATTCCAGTCTCATGTGAGGCAGCAGAGGATGGATTCAGTGTCCCTTATGCAGAATCAGGAGCACAGTTCAGCTCCATGCAAAGCATTCTGGCCACAGCAGATAAAGTGTTCATAATTAAATACAGCTAACCTATTAATGTGCTCAACATTTAATGCCTCCAATGTGAATAGTTTGCTTGGATTAAACAGATTTTTTTAAATGATTCAAAGTCAAAAATGTAAAATGTTTTTTTTGTTTTTTTTTGACCCAGTGAGTCAAAGTAACCAGCTGGTCTTAAACAATGTGAATATTGACTATTTTTTTGACCCAACTCTGGCTCGCCAGGTTGAGAGGTTGGTTTATAACCGGCGGGTTGTAGGTTCAATTCCTGATTTGTCATTGATATTCCCTGCAGATTAGAGACCTGACCTGCTCTGCTCAGAACGGTCTATCAGCAAGGGAATGATCTGCGCAACGTCAGACAGCATGATCGCATGTCATAAACCTCTCTCAGTTCATTTCACCCAGTGTCATACAGAGAGATGGCGCTGATTTCCACAAGTCACAAAATATGTTGTTTTATCTTCAACATTAATTGAAAACAACATGTACATGACTACAATACCGATCGTTCATTTTTAAGCCACACAGACATCGTTCTTTACCTTCACCTTCACCTTTCAAACCTCTCCTTAAAAAGAGAGAAAATAGCAAACTGTACCCTGTATTTGCTCCTGCGGTGCCTTAAAGAAACGTTTGAAATTTACTGTGGGTTCAATAACGTATAATTCAATTATAACTCGTTTCATGGTTGTCGGCAAGCAACGTTTGGTCCATACTAAATATACCCTACTTTTTTTTATATTTTCTTTTACAAAGTACATATATATTTTTCTTCAGAACTAGAAATGTTGCTTAAAAGTTATTGGATGTCCAGTTGTAATTTAATATCTTGTAAATATGGTACCACTTCCCTTCTTTCAACAGTATACTTATACTTATAATAATTGACAGATTTATTTGCAAACTGTTTTTTTTGCTTTTTTGTTTTTTTTGTATTGGATGTTGTAGTAGAAAATGAAGACCGCCACATGAGTGATGATGTCATCATGCCAGCGTGACAATATTATTAATATACAAATTAACATGTGACCTCATCTGACGACATCTTGCGACTTTCTGGGGCAACTTCAGGTGCTTTCTGTAAGAGACAGTTGGCAACGCTGTTCACGACAATCAAGACAATGTATCCACATCAGCGATCTGACAGCGCCTGCTGTACACACTTAAAGAATTGTGATGAGATGCAATCAATTTGTCCTACTGAGAAGACATGCTTAGACAAGCCATGGATTTACCAGCTTTTGTACTGTAATTAAAATAAATAAGACTTTACTGCAAACACAATCTCTCCTTCTAGATACTGCTTTCAGTGTGCTGTACTTTAGCTAAGCTGCAGATGAATTCTTCGTTCAAAGTGTATACGCGTATGTACACTGGTTCACGTCCTGACAGGTTGATTCATGAGCTTAATCCCTCCAATTGGGTTTCCTATCGATCAGTTCGACTGTGCGGCTTTTGCTGACCATGGCCTGCCAGCCAGAGAGCAGTTATTGCTAAGATATACATACAGATATTTAGGAGTATTAGAGAGTCCGGAATTAGGCACAGTTACATTATAAAACAAAATCAAGATGATTTCACAATTGAGATTATGTGTAGTGCTTAACATTTTCAAGCACTTGCACAAGATCAATAGCTTTCTATATGTCTGAGCAGGGGGAACATTAAAACAATTTTTTTTTTCAGACTTCATCATATAAAATAGTACTGCTATGTGGTTTTCAAAAAATGCATGGTTGTCTTTATTTATGCCATTACATAAACATATATCAAATAATATATTTTCCATGTGTTAATTATCCTGTTTTCATATCTGTTCAGATCCGATATTTACTTGGTATTATTTGGTTTGATAGCAGCCTTCCAGCGCTGGTTGTGCATGATAGAGGATCTGGAATACTTTGTCTGTGAACCAGCTGATTTTGCTACAACCTCAGTGTCTGTCATGATGATGGATGGCCAATCTGTATGATATACAAAGGAGAACACACAGGCATCAGCATATGGAGAGATGACTGAAGAGCAACAGGGTAAAGTTGAGTGAATTGTGCTTTTTTTTTTGGGGCGGTGGGGGGGGGCATGGGGTCAGTCTGTACCGTTTTATTTGTACTTGGAAATGTATGTTCATTTCAGTCAAGTCTGGATCCACTTGGAGTCCTTCGGGAGAAGTTTACATCCAGTCACGATCAGCGTATATCCATATAATAGGAGTTGTGAGGGCACGCAAAGTGCCATCTCTAAATAAGGCATTATCTGCCACAAAAGTCCTTCATTTAATGGTTTGTTATGAATCAGTAGCACTATTCCCTTTGGAGTTTGGGGCGTCTTGCAAGTGCTTCTTTGTTGACTGCAGGGGTGTTTTTGCAGGCGTTGATTCCAACTTACAACCACCTGCCATTTCAGTAACATTACTGCAGTGCCCCGTGGCAGTTGTAGTCTGACCAGGACTTTTACTCTGTCCTATACGACGGTCTTATGGTGCCTTCTATTTGTACTTTGAAATTCTGTCTTCTGATAGGGAAAAAACAACTGGAACCCACTGTAGAATCAGATTTTCCACTCGTAAAGTCAGTTTTTGTTGTTGTTTTTTTTGGGGGGGGGCTTGGCCTAACTTTGACTTTCAATAAATCACATCAACAATAATAGCTGTGGTGGAAAAATGTCTATTTTACAAGACACACTAGTAAGAATGAAAATCTGGGCTGGATGACAATTCAATGACAATACATATTGATCAGCAGGCCTGTAGTGCAATAGTAAAAAAGGGTGAATAAAGAGTTCAATAAAAAAAGTTTCCCTTTTTCATCATACCCTATCAGGTAGCTCAATACTATAGTTGTTACTTACTCCCACCCAATCAGAAACAGAGAGCCAGGCAGCTAAGTCACCAAGCTCTCTCTTTTCTTAAACCACGAAAGAGTGAAAATGACTTGAAAAGAAAAATATGCATGGAGTGTCGGAGGAAAATGTCCCGAAAGAAAAGTTTTAATAGTTCACCAGCAGGAACATATTGAAACCAATTTTGTATAAGATAGACTAAATCTAACAATAATGAATGAAATAAAAGGGGAAATAATCTGGCCTGCGCTAACAACCAGTGGTGGGTAGTAACTAGTTACATTTACTCTGTTGCATTTACTTGAGTCATTCTTACATGGGGAAAAAATACTTTTAAGAGTAGTTTTAAAAAGCTGTACTTCTGACTTTCACTTGAGTAATACTATTCTGAAATGTTGGTACTCTGGAGTACAATTTCTGGATACTGTGAGTAAATTCCCTGAATGAAGAACAAACATATTTTATCCAAAAATACATCCAATTGCAATCAATAACAAAATTGTTAATAACAGTCTTTTCTTCATATTTTTCAGTATTTTTTTAGGTCGCTCAGGCATTTAACTTGATTTGTTTTTGTTTCATCCACAGTTACTCTTTGTCCTTTAGCTGCTTCTTGTATTAATGATCTCCATGCCAGACCTCAGTTGAGGTGTGCAACCATTGCTTGGTAGGTTTGCAGTTCTATCCACATTGTCTGAAGCTGTAGATATTGTTTAATAACCTAACCCTGCTGTAACCTACTTCAAAAATGTATGCTTGACCTGTTTATTACAAACATCTAAGACATATGATAATAAAATTACACAAAGGTATTCCTGAAGGCTATCAGCTGCCTCACTTTCATTAAGAGGTAATTGTAAAAACAGACTTAATCCATCTGCATTCCATATATTATCTGTAAAAAATTTTAAATCAAATTGTCCTTCCATTTTATAAGGATTACTTTGTCTCGCTAAAATGAATTCAAGGTTGTGTTTGCTAAGTGACTAAATGGGAAAATTTAAAAAAAGCATGAAAAGTATGGCAAGAGACTGTGCCAATTAATGTCTGTTGCATTCTCAAAACTGAAGAAAGCATGCTGGGAACTTAGATAATAAATGCAGATAAGTCACAGAGTAAAAAATTGATAGCTGTGAGGAACCATGATGGCTTGCAGTAATTATCCTGCAACAGCTGCTGGTAATAAGCTGTGGGTATTGTTGGAGGCTCCATCAAAAAGTGTGGAGTTAGAAGACACTAAGATCATTCCGTAGCCAAGAAAGCAGATTCCTGGCTCTTTACTTCACCTTCTTATGAAATGTCATCAGACTATTAGCTGAAACACCGAGCACACCGCTAAGATAAACAAAAGGTCATTCATGTATTGCCTATTGGCAATAAATAAATGACCTGTAAAGTTTGTTATAATTTTAGCATTATTTGAAGCTTACCACTTTGCTGTGCCCTTGATTTTCACAGTCAGAAGGAGCTGATTCTCAATGAGACAATGTCTTTCAACAAATCCTTCTTGAACTTGAAGGAGGTTACTGAAGCCCTCGTCCTTAAAGTGCTTCAAAAACAAAAAGTACTTTCTCCACAGATTTGAGTATATAACCATTAAACTAATCCTAACCAGCCCCTTCGCAGAGGTTCCAATGCTGAGGGACGGTGCAAAGAATCATGTGGGTTAGTTGTTGAGTTCCAAATGAAGTACTGTGACGTAATAGTTTAAAAAGCATAGTAGACATTAGAGAAAACTGAACAGGTTGAAAAATATGACAGTTTGCAAAAATATCTCCACAGCTCCTGGAAAAAACTAATTTAAGCTTGTCTTCACTTTGACAGACTCTAAATGCACAACACACTGTATTTAATGGCTAAAAAGTGGAATTTGCATATGTCTCCTTGAAAATACCAGAATATACACAAAATATTAACTCAGATGTCCTGATCAGTTACTCAGCACTTGAGTGGCCTTTTTATACAATATTTTTTAGTCTTACTTGAGTAAGTTCTTTAACAGCTACTTTTTACTTTTACTTGAGTGAAAATATATTGAAGTTGTGCTACTCTTACTTTAATACAAACTTTACTCAACCCACCTCTGCATTTGTCTATAAAGTCATTCTTAAAATATGTCTCAAACACCAGTCATCCCTTTCAGTATCCTTTTCTCAAAGCTTTTGTTTTCCATCTTGCGCTGAATTCACAAACCCATACTGTTTTCATTAAAAAGTGCAAATTGAATTAAAAAAATATTTTAAAACGTTTTGGCTTTTTAAAGCTGGCCCTGATAAAAAAAAAGTATTTGAAGAGCTCTGATCAAATTATAGCTAATCGGTAAATAGAGGAAGTAAATCATCTCTGTGATGTGATCTCAGAGCAAGATAGAAAGATTAAGTTATATTTTTTTAGGCAAGGGAAATCAAATCTCAATGCTGGAGGTCTGTGCAACTTCCCTCTGATTTTAGGATAAGAGATACAGACTGCTCATCGTTGTCTTTACAATTACTTTGAGGCTAATGGAAGCAGACCTGGTTAATCTTCACATGTTGGCCTCAATGTACATCTAGTGGTGTGCTGCATCTCTTATTCCTAGCATGTAGTCCAACTCGGCTCTGCTGAATACACTCAGCCCAGCCATCACACATCATCAGCTCCGCATCATTTATAACAATCCAATGTAATTTCCAAGCAGTCAAGGTATTACGGTTTAATTTATTTGCTGGAGACAGGACTAGCATGAAATATAGATGCAGTAGGAGTGAGTGATTGCCATGACAGGAATTTCTCCAGACTCCGAAAAGGCTGCAGGGTGGGTCCAGATGCAATCAATGTTTACTATGGCTGCAAACAATCTCATAGTTTTGCATTTCAAAAACGCATAATAATCCCATTTATAAGCAACAGAAGGACCGAATACACTGGAAGGTATGTTTCCATGCTATAAAATGTAAGAAGTTTAAATTCTAAAGCTTTATATTCCTTTATAGTTTATTAAAATGTATTATTTCATTTGAGATTGCATGTGTTTAATTATGCATATTAATTTGAATGTTTCTATAAGACATAGTGATTCAGGGAAGGTTTAACTTTAAGTGAACAATTGAAAGATTTTTTATGTTTAATTTATTATATTTATTTATTATTATATTATATATTGCTACGTTTCAGATAACAGTCATGCAGAGGTCACATATCATTTTTATGTTGTTGATAATTTTGACTGACTGGGTCAAAAAAAGTGGGCTATACTCTATCTATACCCATTTAAAAAAAAATCATGACATATTCAGTTGTATTTAATTTGAATTTATTTTAAATGATGTTCAATCCCAACAAACTAAACAGATAATCCACATCGTGCATTCACACATCAATCGGATTAAAGAGCTATATATATTACTTAGGAACATTTCACCTGCCGTGGTCTGAACGTCCACATTCAGCAGAACTGAGCTCCCGTTGCTTGAGTGTAATGAAGGATGAATCTGCACTCTGCTGCACGCACTGGAGGCTGGAGTTATGACCACCATTTTGGTTAAAGTTTTGAAATCATGGAACATTTCTCCAGTTGAAGTGATCAGAGTTCAATAGGACAGTCTAGATCAACATCTAGTTTGCCAGAACGAAATCCACCAGCATGCAATCCCTGTGGATCAGTGGTTAAGCTGCAGTTATCTATCATCGTCGGTCTGTGCACAATGCAGTCACAGATGCGCTCCAAAGCCTCCTTAACTCTTCTTCTTGCTATTGGCTACCAGATAGCGAGATGCATTGAGTACAATGTCCAGGACAGAGACAATGCCCAGATGTTCACATAATAATCTTTTCTGGATTGATTTAGTTGCATGTACTATGTGAGAAGAGTTTAAAATATCTCAGTGTCTGCACCACTTGGTCAGTGGTAGGAGTAGACGATATGCCGAAAATAGAATATCACGATTTTTCATGATTTCGATTTTATCACGATTTTTGTTAATGATCACAAACATAACCTAAATTAGATATTAAAGAAGAGAAACATTGAATATATAACTTTAGTTAAAAAAAGATATATTGAGCAAATAGAATAAAATATAAAATATTTTAATATTAAAAACTAATATGCAGCTGCAAATATAGTGCAATATGTATTGTGCAATCTATAATACGGTAATAAATAATTCTCATAAAAGGGGGTAAATACATCTTCATAGGTTTAATTTTTTATTTTTTTTTTGCAAACATTAACTTGTCTAGAATGATGCTGTTATAAACAGACACACTCTTTCCAAGAGATTTAAAAAAGGTTTATGGTGTTGAGATATCTTGCCTTGATGCTCTCTCTGTGCATACTTTGCAAACAATGTTTGTTTGCTCTTTGTCATCTTTAGAAAAAAAAAACAAGTTCCGTGCAACGGACGAGGACTTTCACTTCGGAACAAAATCCTCATTTAAGCTCTCAGCCGCAGCTGATGCCGTGCTTGTTTACAGGTTGTACACATGCAGGGGGGGGGGGGGGGGGGGGGGGGGGCAGAGGCGTCTCTTCGCGTACAGAGGCAGAAATACAGCAGCAGAACTGTGAATCATGATAAAACGGCCTCACAAAAATGAGAGATCGTCAGACGTGTATATTGTAAAATGGTCTTTAATCATCATCTCGCCCACCCTTAGTTAGCAGGGGGAATTGCAATTTGTCAAAATGACAGACGGCCTTCAGATTTTTCCATCATGGTTGTAAAAAAAATCTGTCAGATATGGAAAATATTCAGTTATCGCGACCCCTGGCTTCATGTAACAGGATGTAGCATAGACTGAGCTACAGTTCCCACAAAGATCGCTTCACATTTAGCAAAGGAATGCTTTGACAAATACACAATGTCCCCATGTCCTAAAAACAAAAAAACAAAATCATCATCCCTCCAGGACTGTGAATGACAGGTATGAGCATACATTTTTGCTACTGTGTGGGGTTTAGTTCTGCTGTATGAAACACCAGGCTTTAGGCTTATCGTGTTATTTTAAATTATGTACAATACGATCATGTCATCCAAAACATGTTGCCTATATATTTTGATTGATTGACAAGAAAGTTTAAATAATATAAGCCATGCTGTCCTATCATTTCAGTTGGAGCATCACTTTTCCTTTCTTTCATTGCTTATATTACTCCTCATTGACTTCTTAAAGAATTGCACCTTGAGAGCAGAACAGCAAGCTACTAAAACCTCTACTTACAATAGAGGCCGGCCGGTTAATTAAGTGTCTTTTATTAACAACACCTGGCTGCTGCTGACCTTGTTAACACCTATAGAAGCCATAAGGGTATAATTACTTTTTCAACCACTACCTTAGCGTTATAGCTTTACTTTTTTTTTTAAATATAAAACTGTCCGAAATGCTGCATGTTATTGATTTAATCATGTTTTTTAATTATTTTACGACATGTTTAATATGAGATGGTTTCCTTACATGTGGTTTAGGTTATTTATATATATATATATATTTTTTTTTTTTTCTAAATTGTTTATCTTTATTGTGCCTATTCACAATATATCATCTCATATCATGTCATCTCAAGGCATTTTACAAGGAAAGTCATTTACTTACAATCATACAAATATTCCAATCGGTTTAAAATGCTCGATTAAATTTTCTATCTTCTATTGGCACCGTGTGACAACAAATGTCAGCTCAAACCATTTTACAAAACAAACAAATCCAACTCATATATAGAATTACATGTTTATAGTCAACCCAGTCATAAAATGTGTTAAATACAGGTGAAACTCAAGAAATTATAATATAGTGCAAAATGTTACTTATTTTAGTAATTCAACTTTAAAAGTGGATATATGATATAAACTCATTACATCATCATGACAAAGTGAGAAATTTCAAGCCTTTATATGTTATAATTTTGATGATTATGATTATGGCTTACAGCTAATGAAAATCTCAAGGTACAAAAAATACATTGACACAGTCTGAGGACAAACCAAACAAATAGTTTTACAACGATCTTTCTGTGCTTTAAATAAGGTAAACTGATTTTTAAAATTACTTTGACAGGATAAATGTTGTTTTGCTGGCATACACATTTGGATAAATATCAAACATTCTTAGTGCAAGACGAACTTATATATCTAATAGACAAAAATACGTCACTATTAGCTACATTGGGGTCAGATGATGTGTCAATCATGTCAAGTCAATACCAAATGGCTGTGAATGTAGTGCTGATAAAAGACTATAGAGTACAAATAGGTACCCAAAATTAAGGGTGCAATGTGGTACCTTTGAGGGTAGCGCCCACATGACGAGACATTGTACCCCTAAAAGTACAAATCTGTACTTTAATTTCTGAGATTGGTTTCTGTCTCAATGCGTTATGGCATGGATGCTTTAATAGCAACCATCAGCTCTTTTGTGTCATTGTTCGGTCTCATGTCTCTCATCTTTCTCTTGGCAATGCTCCACGGATTCTCTATGGTGTTCAGGTTTAGGCAAGTTTGCTAGCCAATAAAACACAGTAACTAAAGCATGTTGTGGTACATTTGGCGGTGTGAGCAGTAGCAAAGTCCTGAAGGAAACTGAAGTTAGCATTTCCCTAAGGCTTGTCTGCTGCACAAAGTGCTTCAAGAATGTCCTGGTAGATGGTTACGTTGACTCTGGAGTTAATGAATCCCAGTGCTCCAAAACAGCAGATGACATGGTTCCCCAAACCAACACAGACTGTGGAAACTTCACACTGGACTTCAAATATCTTGGATTGTGCACCTCCCCATTCTTCCTCCAGACTCTAGGACATTGGTTTCCGAATGAGATCCAAAATTTGCTCTCATCTGAAAAGAGGATTTTGGACCACAGAACAACAGACCAGGAGTGGATTGACAAGAGGAATACAATGTTTGAAGCCCATGTCCAGTAGGATCTTTCTGTGTGAAGTGGATCTTGATGCACTAACTCCAGCCTCAGTCTACTCCTTGTGAAGGTCCCAACACTTTTGAACGGCCTTTAACTCTTCCTTCCACACTTCTTTAATCATGTCTTGCCATCATATAGCACTGTAGAAACATCAAATGTCTTTTGCAATTAACTTTGAGGCTTTCCCCCCTTATGGAGGGGGCAGTGATGGTCTTCCCCATTATGCTCATTCCTACTGAATCAGACTGAGAAACCATTCAAAAGCTTAGGAAGCCTCTGCAATGTTTTGTGTTTTTTTTCTTCTTATTTCGATTAGTTAGCTGATTAGAGTAGGACAATTTAAGCCTAAAATATTAAACCTTCCCACAAAATTCTAAATATCTGAGATTTTTAATTTAGGGTCTTCATAGGTTTTAAGCCATAATCATAAAAATTGTAACAAGAAAAGGCTTGAAATATCTCGCTTAGCATGTAATGTGTATGTCATATATTAGTTCCACCTTTTTTTTATTACTTAAATAAATGAAATTTTGTTTGACATTCAATTTGTTTTTGTTTCATTAGTACAATTTATATTTACTGTTAATTTATTAAATAGAACAATAGTCAAGGTAATCTATTCGATTACTTTGAGTAATGAATTTTGGATCATCAGTAAGTATGAACTTTTTTGTTCATTATTGTCAAATTTGGAATGGGTGACAGCAATACTTCAGACTTTAGACCAAATGTGTTCTTCAGTCTACCACTTCATTCCAAATCCACCTTTGAATTCACCTTCCAATTATAAAAAAATAAATAAACAGGGGGACATAAAATGTCATATTTATCTGGAGTACTCAACATCATAATGTCTGGTAACGATAACAAAAATTCTGTACTCATTTTTCCCCTCACTGACTATACAGTGCCCAAAATACTTAGCTAAAAGATGTAATTAAGTGTTAAAATGAATTTATATTTTATTTGCCAAAGCATCACTGATACATTATCCAACCATTATATTTATTCAATGGGAAAATCTTGCATGTTTAAAAATATTTGATTTAATTTAAAACAGTAGTCCTACAATTAGTGACATTTCTATTGATAATATAATCGTAAATCTTTAACAATTCCTCTTTACACAATATCACTAAATTGTTCAGAGTCCTTCGTTCTCATTTGTTCTGGTGGCTTCTCTGCTGATCTATCACATTTAGGTCCTGAGATAAGATAGAAGAAGGCTTAACTTGTGTCTGGTGAACCATTTCTGTGTCAACATTTTGCATTACTATTTAGATAATTCTATTGAAAAGAGAACCAGGCCCACAAGATCACAGATCATCAACTATGCCTAACAGTGGGCAGAAAGTTATTTTCCAAATATTAATTTCATATTTAATGAGAAGTAGTATTTATTTTTCGTTTCAGAAATAATAAATCTTAGTCATATCTGAGCAAAACACACCACTTGAGTTAAACTTCAAACAGAGTTAAGTGCTGGTTGGACAGGAACGATTTTTCTTGGCATGTCTGCAAAAAAAATTAGTTGGCATTTAGATAGGATCTAATAGCTGTTATAGAAACTTTGTGACCTAATGATGGACGTTTCTGTGGCAGTTCTTTAACAGACATATGAGAGATATTTTCTTCTATCACTATTCTTACAAGATAAACTTTGGTCCTCGATCAGTCATGCCTGAAGTTGTTTTTGTCATTTTGTGGTTAAGATGAGACCCAAGTGCAGGGAAAACCAGAGGCAGGAAAAAAAGAAAAGAAAAGAAAAACTTACATGGGGAGTTTTAACTTAAAGCATAATGCAGGCTAGGCAACGGACAATATAATAACAGGAGGAACCAGTAACGTACAATGCGGACTGATGAGCTTGTACACTGAGGCAGCGGTGGTAATGGCAAAGCAACAAGAAAGACCAATCAGAGGCAAAGGGGAAAAACTGAGGAAAAATGCAGGCAGAGGAGAAACAGGCGATAGGAAACTGCTGAAGGGAGAAAACTGGCAGGCTGGAGGAAGGTGGATGATAAACACATGTGGATGCTGAACTGGGACTCAGAAAAGGCGGAAAAGAACAGTACTGATGAAAAGGAATCAAATGCAAAAGAAGAACAGAACCAGTGAGCAAATAAACAAACACAAAGGAATTAAGAGAAATGGCAAACATCTAGAATAGCATACCGATGAAATAGTTTAACATAACAGTATGAGATGAAGCCATCTTACGAGATTGAGCAGTGGGAAGGGTCTACAGCTGAACACTGCCCGTCAGCTAAATATAATTCAGTGGTCAGTTTACACACATTTCCATCACATAATCAACTACGAAAGATATGGACTGTGATAATTGGATATGAAAACTTCATCATTGCACAGCACAGCCATGTCTGAAGTCGTGACATTGCAGCACAGGATCTCCGAGAGCCGCATGAGGAAGAAGGCAGAAGGACTCTAAAGCCCAGTGCCGTTCCGATTTTATTTTATTGGAACAACTATTCTCTCGGTTTATGTATACGGCTTCTCAATCTTCCTCATGGATCGGAAGCAGCTTGCGCTCACTGTGAATTCTCCCCAGAAGGAGGCGTTAGCAAATACAGCTATCGCAAAAATAAGAAAAAACATAAACGAACAATAAATTTAACTCAAAGATGACTACATATACATTTCTATGTTCAGTGTGAGCTTAATTTTCATCATTGAATATTGAGATATCTTTATCAGTGTCCTAATCAGAATAACATATTAATATATCCATCTAATTGTCTTTTGATAATGGTACCTCCGATCCACTCCCATCAACTAAACACTTACCCTAATTATTAATAAAGTTTGTTGCACACAGCTTAAAGCTCTTCAGCCGCTTGCTTGCATATGTCGCTGTGTCTTTTTGATATATAGCCATCGTCTACAGTGATGCGCGGCAGGTCTTGAAGACAGTGGGTATTCAATTCCATTTTTTCCAGACTGTGTTGTGTTAATTAGTAATATACAGTAGGGCAAAAAAGGATAGAGTCAGCCACTGATTGTGCAAGTTCCCTTAGATGTGAGAGGCCTGTATTTCATCATGGCTGCACCTCAACTATTTACAAATTATGGAGGAAAATAAGTATTTGGTCAATAACAACAAATATCTCAATATTTAATTACCCTTTTTTGGCAATGAGGCAAGGTTTTACACACTGCTGCTGGTATTTTGGCCCGACATTTCATATTCAATGCCCTTCCTGATGGAGCAGAGGATTTCACTCAAAATTTCACAACACATGGCCCCATTCATTATTTCCGTTACAAGGATCAGTTGTTCTGGTCCCTTTGCAGAAAACCAGCCCCAAAGCATGATGTTTACAACCCCATGTTTCACAGGTAGAGTGTTCTTTGGATGCATTCTTCCTCCTCCAAATACAATAAGTTTTTACCAAAGAGTTCTATTTTAATTTCACCTGACTGTATGAAATTCTCCCAATCCTCTTCTGGATCATCCAAATGCCTTCTAGCAAACTTCAGACAGGAGTGGACATGTACTGGCCTAAGCAGGGGGACACCTCTGGCACTGCAGGATTTGAGTCCCTGGCGGTATAGTTTGTTACTGACGGGTAACTTATCTCATTTGTTACCCGTCAAATGTGTAACAAATGAGATGTTAAACTTTAGATAACATGTGGTTATCTAAAGTTAAAAAGTTTGCTGACCACATAATAAGTGGTCAGCAAAAACAAGTCTTTTATACTGATGAGTTCAAACAGGTACCATTAATACTGTACAGCTAATGAGTGGAGGACAGAGGAGCCTTATAGAAGAAGTTACTGGTCTGAGAGCCAGAAATCTTGCTGGGTTGTAGGTGAGAAAATACTTATTTCCCACCATAATGTGCACATAAAGTATTTTAAAAAATCAGGCCATGCAATTTTCTGGATTTTTTTTCTTATTTTGTTCCTTATTGTTTAGGCAAATCTATGATAAAATTACAGGCCTTCTCATGTTTTTAAGGGGTAGAACTTGCGCAATTGATGGCTGACTAAATGCTTTCTTGCCCCACTGCAACTGAAAAAGTGATTGCCAAATGTTGAGATTAAATCCTCTGGACATGTGCACACTGGGGAAAGGAATAAGTGGTCAGATTATGTGCGTGACCCGGATCACCATCTGGAAAGCTGGTCTACAGCAGTTTACCAGCTGCAACAAAGAATGCAGAGAGAACTATATTTAGATATGGGCAGTGAACTGTTAGTGTCGGGGATATGAACCATTTTGATCGAAGGAAGAAACCCCTCTTGGATTTGGGTTTATATTTCAGGTTTTAAGTGGAGTTTAAAGATGCCACTGAGCTGCTACCAGTTGTAAAAACACAAGGTTCTAATGGTTATGAATCAAAGCAACTGTCCAAAAGTATATTTTTTTAATTTTTTTTTAGCTGCACAGTTTCTAAAAAGCCAGAGGGGATTGTTTTCAGAAAAGCAAGCAACGAAAAATTATTTTACAAATATTCTCACGACAAAACCGCTTTCAAGATGGTTGTAAGAATTTAGGATGTTGAAATGGAAAACTTTGTTAAAAACTGACATTTTCTTCCTTTTTTTTTTTTGGGGGGGGGGGGGGGGGTAACATTTTAGTTACATTATATCATTTGATGAAATTCAGGGTGTCCAGTTCTATTAGATTTTATACTGCAAAGTTCAGGCCATACATCCTTCCATGTTTTCTGGCTAATTTTATGCTCTTTTAAGCAATACATTTTTAAGACACAATGAAGCATAAAATGGCATAATTGTAACTCAAATGAAGCAATTGAGTGTCCATTAGACAGTAGTGAGTTAAACTGGTACCCTGTGGTACTGAATGAGAGCCAGATCTCATGAGTAGTAATTATCTCAGGTAGCTATCTCATTACCATCCTGCTCTAGTATGTAACCGTTGCCACAGGCTTAGATTTTTACTTAGTTGCCCATTTTGTTGTACTCCTTCGAAGCTAAGCTGTTTATCGCCAGTAAAAACACCTTAAGTGATGGCTGCAAAGCACAATGCTTTCACCATTTTACGTTAATCCCTGTAACTGAAGATTGAATGTTGCGAAAATGTTGTGAAAACAGAACAATACATTTTATGAACTGAAGAATTCTTAGTAAATGGTTGGTGAATATTTTCTGAGGAAAAAAAAGCTCAATGAGATGCATTGAAAACATGCCTTTAGCTCAGATGACGGTGGCTGATGCTTCACTTGAATCTGAAACAGTTATTGACAGTGCACTAAAGCCTTAGATTTTCAAAAAACAACAATATGTACAACAATTAATACACAGTAGGGCACACCGTCTGAAAATGTTGGATTTCATTTTGTCACTTAAGACTTTTCTTAGTTCTACAATTAAATGGCTCATTTGGAAGACAATACTATGTTTTAAAAAGCTATTGTTTTCTTTAAGAGTTTTGTAAAAGAGAACCAATGTTTTAATGTCAGTTCTCTGGTCTTAGACACGGTAGAGGTTGGAGACTGACTGTTTGAAAGTGTGGATAGGTGTCTTTTATGCAGGTGCCATTAATACAGGATATAGGTGGAGGATAGACGAGCTATGTGGAGAAGAAGTTGTAGTAGTTGCTTGTAGGTGCAAAATACTTATTGTCTGCACCATTATCCAAAAAAGTTTGTTATTTATATCAAAGAATATTATCAGTTGAATAGAATCAGAATCAGCTTTAATGGCCAAGTACCTATAATGGAAATTACAGACCTGTTATCTTTTTAGGTGGGGAAACAAGCACAATTCGTGGCTGGCAAATACTTTTTGTATGTATATGGTACATTATATTAAGGTTTTAGTTGTTTAAAATCTTGTCTGTATCTTGCACCTTTTTACGTTTTGTCTTGTTTCAACAAGAGTCTTCAAAGGAGAGCCCAGTAAATGGTCTGTATTTGTATTTTCTTTACTTAGTCCCTACGGACCCACACATACATATTCACATTCACACACTGCTGATGTCAAGCTACATTGTAGCCACAGCTGCCCTGGGGAGCACTGGCAGAGGCAAGGTTGCCACACACTGGAACCACCACCAGTAGGCAAAGGGTGAAGTTTATTGTGCCTCATTCACACCGAGGGCGGAATTGAAGTTTCCCACCGACTTCTGTACAGCCATTCACACTGACTGTGGTTCGTGTGCAGCACAGAGTGAAAGCAATGAATCTTCATCAGTAGTTTGTAAAATCACCACACTCCAATTTTGACATAATACGTTTAAATATATACTTAGAAAATTAAAATGAACTATTATACACCGTTAACTTGTATCCCTGTCAAAAATAAAAGAAAAAAGGCTGAAAAAAAAAGCAAAATGAATTTTATTTTGAAATATAGCAGACTTCCCATGCCCACCACCCACTTTCAGTCTTGCTCATTAATTTTATATTATTTCATGGAAATCCACATGCAGCGTCTGGAAAAAAACCCCAAAACAAACAAACAAAAAAAACTATGTGCAACCTATGAGAATACTCTGATTGGACTCCTGCACTCAAATTTGTCTCTGTACGGAGTCCGAACTGCATATGAGGTGTAATTGTAATTTTTCTGGATTGTGAGAAAAATCTAGAGGACCTGGAAAGAACCCAAACAAGCATGCAGGGAATGTGCAAACATTTTGCAGAATGATTCTTAGGCAGGGATTGGACCTTTAGGCCAGCCTTGTTGCAAAGGAACATTGCTATTGTATTTCATTGTATTTCTGTGAGTTAAATTGTCTTTCAATAGAATAAATGACAAGTGCAATTTACATTGAGAAACAAACAAAATTCATAACTCCAACTAAACCCATCTGTGTCAATTACAGTTAATTGCATACATTTGGTTCTTAAGTGTTTTATCCTTTGCAATTAAAAGTACGTAAGTATGAAAGAAAGTCTACTCAGTCATCTCACATTTTATTTTCCTTAAAATTGCTGTGTCATAATGATTAAAACACAGATAATTCAAAGGAGCAAAAAGGTGAATTAAAAGTCAAGGAGAATGACATTTGAAACACCATTAGTCAGTTTTCCTATTGTTGCTATACAGACAAGATGAGCACAAATAACTCCTGCATCTTGTGTAACAAATTTTTAATAAGGGGAGTAAAGAAACAAAAAAAAACTTTGGGTATCAAGACTAAGGCAAAGGGCAATATCTGTCTAATGTGTTATGCAATCTTTCTGTCCACAACAAAAAAAAGCAACAAAAAAAAGAAGCAGAAAACCTTTGTCGGTTGTCTCGTGAGAAAAAAGAATGTGGTTAAACTCATACATTTGGACCAACTGCTTATAGCGCTGCTAAATAATTGCAATTAAGTACTGATATATTACAAAAATGACCTGCAACAGAATAGCTAAATACCTAAAATGTGATTGATTAACTAACCAGCAACTTTTATCTGGAAAACTAGACGATGTTCTCTTTGATGATTAGCCTGTCCGACCAAGTTTTAATTTGTCTTTATTCCCACCCTCATAGGTGTCTTATATATTCCAAGGTGGGAAGAAATTATTGGGGTAGCCTATTTCAGCGTTTTATGCTCAACTCTACAAAACCATTGGGATGAAAATGTTCGAGAAAATCTGTACTCAGTTGCCTGGAGTCACACAGTATGGCACATTAGTATTCAGACAACATCGGATCTCTGGGCCTAACACTCAGTGGACAAACCCTGACAAGCAGACACACATTAATAGCTATTCATGAGTGAGAATCAGGAGGCATGCTTGAATTACCACAGCGCAGGACTCTCGGGGAGAAAATATTCACCACACAATTGGTTAAAAACATTTTTATCATCAGAAAATAACTCTGTGTTTTTCTCATTATGTGCAACACATTCTGCTCAGCAGTAGATTACTAGACCAAGTATATAATGTTGGTGTGGGTACTGGAGCAAGACAAAGCTAATTATTAAGAGGCAAGCAATAACACTGACGCATCACTAAAGCAATAGTTACATAGTGCTATCAGCTAGACTTTTAAACTCTTTTTCATCGCGTGTGTTTACTGCTCGAGAGAGGTGTTGATACATCCCATTAGTCCGTCCAACGTTGCTCTTTCTCGCCTATCCGCTTAGCTAGCATATTCAATCATATCAGTGTACTACCGATGAAGCATCTCTCATTTCTCAACAGCAGTCTGAAGTTTAGCACCAAGTAACACAACACATACAATTGGAGAGCAAGTTCATATTTCAGCAACATAAATGGGACGGTCGTTCAGAGACACCGTCTATAATCTCTCCTTGGAGTGGGCCATTAACTGCTGTTGAGATTGAGGACTATGCCTTCCTACGACAAAAAAGGAACGTACTCAGATACCTAAGTCAAACAAATAATGAATGAATCTAAACCTGATACTAACATTAACAGAAGTTAACAGAAGTATTTGAATTTGATTACTAGGCCCCAGAGGCGTCTTTCTGACAGCCTCTTGCATATGAGAGCAAAATAATAGCCTACAACTTTTTAAAAGAGCAATGGCAAATAAATCTAGTCATTTAAACAAAGACATTTATTTAAACCAAAGATGTCTAGATCAGATCAGGTGATCAGAAATCAGGCCCAATCATGTGATTTTCAGACTCGATCAGAATCGGACGTTGCCTTCCGACCAGGACTTGGATGTATACATATCAGAGTTTCCTCTAGACATGTAGGTGTTTAGCTCTTTCTACTGCTGTTTAAGAACCTTGTATGAAAAACACTTTCAGGCTAGTATAGTAGACTATATAAAATGGCTGCAATACATAGAGGTCAATGCTGAAGCTTAGAAAAGACGAAAGCCACCCATACTCTGAATTCCGCTGGAAATAAAACCGTACAAAGCTTTCTTTGTGTGCATGGAAATGGTTAATGTGCACCTGCCATTAATATCCAATAATGACGAGCTGTAACAATTCAGATACTGAGGCAGAGAGCAGAGAAGGAAAGAAAGGACTTACCAGCTAAAGATGAGTCACCTGCAACGAGAAAACAGGAAAAAAGTGTGGATTAGTTGAAAGGGTATAGCAAAATATTGTTCACACCTGCTCATCAAAGGAAAGTTACAACTACATGAGAGATAATAGCAGAGTGAGAAGAATGAAAGTCAGAATGCAATTAACATTTTATGTTTAGGAGAGTGCCGCTTCACACATAAGCTGCAACAGACAGCTGTTAATTGAGATGGTGGAGGAAAAACAACTGCTGATCATGTTCTGAAGGCAGCGTTCATATTTTCCTTATAAGATAAGCCTTAAAGGTCAGAAGAACACCTTTCAGGCAACAGCTCTCCTCTCTCTACAGTTGACATTCATCCACATGAGAAACTCATTATAAGAGCCTTTTGTCAAAAGAAATATCGTGGTGAATGTAAGACTCTATATATGCCAGAACTATAAACCTGAAATATACATTTTATTAAACAAATGTTAACATGGCCACAAGATTTAAGGAAATTAAAGGGGTAGATAAGGATGGAAGACAATACAATGAGGAATAATGTTAAAAGTACATCTTTTGTAAATATAAACAGTGTTTATGTGCAACAATCACTATATACAGGTTTATGTGGGTGGGAAATATTTCACCGGCTTTTGATCAATGACTTCATGCCCTGTCCACAAGTAGCCAGGTATATCAAAAAACGGAGATAGTTTTCTACGTTCTGGCCTGTCCCGCACACATAAACTGAGATTTTCGGCACCAAAAACAAATCTTTTTAAAAACTCCGGCCAAAGTGGAGATTTGCGTTTTCTCCGCTTTCAGAATATGCGTGTGGATGTGATGAGTTTTAAGAGCCGTAATGTCACTATCAGGGACAAAAAATTGCTCAAACATCACTTGTGCGACCTGTGTTTACCCTCAAAAACAGCATATATGCCCTCAGAGCTGTGTTGGTATCATTCACTGTTAAAGCGTGTTTTGTTTGTTTGCTTTTACAAGCTGTATGACTGCTGCGTGATGAAGATAAAGGAAATAATGTTACTCTGATCGGATGGGATTTAGGAGAACTACTGCCCCCTACAGGTTTGCCATGTCTGTGAATGTGCTGAAAAACGCATTTATCCGGTTACGTGTGGATGGAGATTTTTATTTTTGAGGAGAGGAGGAAAATCTTCGTTTTTGAAAAAACCCAGCTACGTGTGAACATGGCCACAGTTCACTTACAAATACAACAGGGAAATTTAAGTGTTGTTGTAACTCATATCGTTTGAGTGTCTTCAAAGAGTTAATGGGGACAGTGATACTGTGGGAAGGAAAGATCTCCAATTGCAATGAATTTGAAGAATAGTTTCATGAAAGTCATGACATTCTAACAGCTCAATACCAGGGCAGCAGAGACAATATGTTACAGTAACTTGTCCTTGATATATAGATACCAGTTAGATACCAGATAGAAATCAGTTATTGACGAGCACTGGCAATGCACTTCAGTTGCTTTTGTCGCTCCTTTTCCACTAACAGAATTTCAGGGTAACTTTACCGGAACTATCCAATGCATACGTGTCTCCAGCTTCCTCCATGTTGCTTCTCTTGCTTGCTGCTGAAACTCTGTGGATTCCTTTAGAGGACCAATTATGTATGAAGAGAGGGTGGCTGAGAGGAGAGGGCCAAGAGATTACTCCATTAGAAAAAGATCTGGCTGAAGTTCCGATAGTAGAACACACACTTTTGTCTGGCCCTATGGTTAGAAAACCAGGCAACAATGCTAGAGTCAGGAATATGATCCTTGTCCGTGATGATTGATGGAATAGGTGGTATGAACTTTCTCCTTCAGTTTCCGCTCTTTGGCCCTGCCCCGCACCCAGAAGAACTCCATTTCAACTCCTCTGAGATTTGAAGTCAATGTTCAGATATTATTTGAGCTTTTGAAATGCTAATCAGCTGCTCCTACTTGTAAAAACAATACTTAAAGGAATAATGTCACAACAGGATCTTGAAAAAATCCTCTGTGTGTTTATTTTTAGTCGGATTGATTACTGCAACTTTGTCTTCACAGATCTACCTAAGAATTCAATCAGACAGTTGTAGCTAATCCAGAAGGCTGCTGCTTGCATCCTCACTAGAACCAGGAAAATAGAGAACATTACCCCAGTTGTAAAGTCCTTACACTCAGTGTGTTTAAATGTAGCAAGAGAAAGTTGAATTATTACCTTAGTCCGCCTGAAATCAGAATTTTGAAATGGATGTATACACTTTAGTCTGACTTGAATCAAGACACAAATAATACAACAAAATCGCAATTCTCTGCAACCAACCCTACGCCTCTGCCCGTACTCGTGCGCCCCCTTAGAAAGTGACGAGACGCGGAAGTACAAAACAATAACAACACAGTAGAAGTATAAGACGAATATGGTGGATAAGACAGATTTAAGTGGCCAATCAGTGCGTTTTTGGATTGACGAAGAGGTGGTGCATATCCTGGTTTGACTCTGCTTCACTCGTACCAGCCTCTGTTTACTGCCTGCGCACCGCTCAAAGCTAACTGGTATAAGGCTAACATGTAGAGCCACATGTCGCCATCTATCGTTGCGGAGTGGAACATAATTAATTTAATAATTCGATTTTCTGAGTGACGTGTTGAGAGACGAGTCCCAATTTACAAGAGGCAGATCTGTTGAAGATCTGTTGTAACTATACCATATCCACAAATCACTCAAGGCCTTCCAAATCTAGTTTACTAATCATCCCTAGAATCAGAACCAAACATGAAGAAAGAGCTTTCAGTTCCTATGCTACTCTTATAAAGAACAAACTTCCACACCACTGCAAAGCTGCTGAAACAGTTCCTTTAAATCAAAGCTAAAAGCCCATCTGTTTAGATCTGCCTAATTAATTAAAAAAGTGTGAATGCCGTAACAGTTTAATGTTTTAATTTCCTTTGCATCATCGTTGTTGTGTTTTTCTGTTTCCATTGTTTTGTTGTTGTATGTGTTTTCATCCTAATCACCCAAAGGAAAGTGCTGAAAGTGTGCTACACAAATAAATTTCCCTTGTCTTGTCTCTGTGTTTGAAAAAAAATAACAATCTTTCTTTGTTCTTATAGTTGCTTACTTTGGATTTTTGTTTATGAGCCTATTGGCTCCATGTGTCTCAAATGAATGCAAATCCTGAACCTGAAAACTAAAGCCCAGCATTCCCTTCTTTATCATTTAGTGACAACATTAGACCCAGTGTTCTACAGTAGGCTGTCATGCATATTGGCACAATTGAGGCCATTCAAAGGCCCTTGGTGAAAAGAAGCTGCTGCGGTCCCAAAACGTGAAGCAGAGAAGCTGAGTAGGAATCCAAGCCAGAACAGATGTGCTGAGGGGTTCTTCATGCTGCAGCACCAACCTTATTCTTGATCTCAGATCCAGGCTGGGGAGCCGAGACGGCGCAGCAGAAGCAGAAAAGGCCACAGTAAATAAAAGGCCACAGTAGAAATAGTTGAGGATCAATACAGACACCTGATTCTCCTAGGCCTTGTTTGTTAATATCCCGTATCTCAAGCTCCTGAATTATATCTGGTACGCCGCTCAGTTTACACAGAACCCCCCCCCCCCCCCCCAAAAAAAAATGGCTCTAACACAAAGGGTGCGGTCAATGTCAGGGGCAAGTAGGGAAGTAAGTCCAGGTGTATGAGACAAGGATGCAGAGATACTGGAATGGACACAGAAGAGATAGCTGTTCAAATATTTCTCATCCATCATGTTTCTTCAACTCTCCCAGGCCACTGTCAGCCACCATAGGACACATAAAGCTGTGCAAGGCACAACACCAGCCTCTAAGTGATATAAAGACATGGCAGCTGGGTACAGATACGAGGCTGTGGCAACCGTCGTCACAGCACAGGTCACAGAGCTGGGGTAATCATGTTTTACTGAGGACGTATTCTTGAGAGCTAACATGACACAGAGGAAAAGCTATAAAGTCTCCAGTGGGCCCTTCAGGATAGTAAATAACAGCAGCTGGATCCCAGCAGAAATGTAATACTCATGAAGGCGTTTCCTTGAAGGAAATATACTTTAGCTCAGTGAGCTCCAGTGCACCGGGCTAGCTCGGGGGATGTCGAGGCTTTAGTGTGTTGTGAGCCAAAAACTCCTTGTAGTGTATGAAATCCATCGTTGGATCAAATAATGCAGCATGCTTTTTCTGTGTAGCCGCAACGCTCTTCAAGGAAGAGAAAAAGGCGAATTAAAAAAGAAAAAACGTCTGACCAAACCTCTCTTTTTGTCTGCAACAAGACTGTAAGGAAGCAGTGATCCCCTTACCACACTCTGCACACATTTCCCTTAGCTCTCTGCATTGATTTTCCTGACTGTAAATGTTAAAAAATATGGAAAAACATTTAGAAAAAGCTTGATAGGCAAATCACCCTACATTTAAAGATACCAATTAGCAAACAATACAAACCGACATAAATGTCTAGTTTGTTGGTAAAAGGGAAACTCAGAAAAAGGACATACTGAAATTGGAAATGACCAACATTTTTTACACCTTATTAGAGTATGTAATCAGACCCCACACCAAGGAATTTAGCTGGTAGGGCCACAGTCTTTAATAAACCCACTTTGTTTTTTTCTTAAGTGTTATGTACTTCTGGGTCAGATCTACAGTTTTTGTGAGACTTTTTCTTTCCATGAATGTATATCAAAAATTTGAAAGCTGAGATTCCTTTTTGCTGGCCATAAGGCAGTTCGGGAGTTTACCTGATCAGTCGGTCTGTTACTTTTGTTTCGTACTCCAAAAGCATCGATGGTTGAGCTACTGTCATGACCTGCTTGAGTATGTGAGTTTGATATCTTCTTTTATAGAAGCTCTTTGTAAGCGCTACTGGTGCTGCAGCACCTGTAGCTGATTTAAACTTCTCACTGCTACGCTTGTTTCTGCAAAGTTTGGAAGTATTCCGGGGGGTTTTCATGTCAACTATTTTAATATTGATTGCTTGCTGAAACCAGATGTCATTTGCTCTCTTCTGCTTTGAAAGGAAGCTTCCCAAACTTTGCAGGGCTTTCAAATAATGCTAGAAGGAGGAAGTTCATATCAACTCTTCCATCATACTGAAAGTTTAAGATATTCATTGAAAGATGCCTGTGTTTCCAGTGATGTATGCCAATCAAAAATCCAATCACAAACGAAAGAGAATAATATGCAACTCACAGTTTAAAGCCAATTGATCATTTATTCTGATATCTTGATATCAGGCATAATTGTCATGTACATGAACATGCCATTTTTTTTAACTAGTGTGATCGAAAAATGTGTTATTATGATCAATCTTTTAGTATTATTAACACTGAGAGCAGAGGAGCCAGACAACAGGTGTTGAGTTCGAGGTTAGAGAAGACATCACTGCCTGAGAAAATATTGATTCTTCTTACATACTTAGTTTTGAGAGTTTCTTTATTGTGTTACATATAACCCAAGCTATTGCCATTTTTTGTATATGTCAAAAGTCACTTATTCACAGCAAAGAGCCAGATGTCTTCATCCGGAGATATCCCACCCTGAGATTAATAGTTTTGTCTTCAAAGTTATAGAGGCAAGGTTGCTGAACTTTATAAATACTTATTTTCATATGAGCTTGTTAGAGTTGGGAGTAGGAGTGGGAGTAGGAGGGGGCAGCATTCAGCATTCACTGTGATCTGTGCTGTTCTCCTGTATGATCAATTCAACTTTTATTAAAACCTCCAAACGCTTAAAGGAATCTCTCTCATCTTTATTAAGAGTCTTAAATGCCATTACATTCTTGCGCCCAAACGTTTTTCGCAACAGCGGATCGGATTCCAAGAGAACCAAGTTGTCTGGACGACCCGGGATCAGCGACCGGCCCGTGAACTCCCATCTTCGGAGAAGCGGGGATTGGTCCTCCTTGGGCTTCCGTGCGCTGTCTGAAGGACGCACGCCCGGGTGAGAGAGATTTCTTCTTATCTAATTTTTCGTTGATCTTAATTTTTAAAAGAAAAAATTTTGTACATTGTGCGATGCTTTGCGAACGCAGTACTGTGCGTCGTTTAGAAATAGTTTCGCTTTGATTTAATTGAGGGTTTTGCTGACCTCTTCTCAAACTTTGAAAAGATGGGCTCAGCAAAAACTAAGCTTCCTCCTCCGGACAGCCCTGAGTGCCGCTTCATGGGCACAAAGTTTGGCTCGGAAGGTGTACAGTACGTCACTTTCTGGGTTAATAACTGGGGTTTTCCTATCGGCGGTAGTTTGGAGCTCTCAGATGTGGAGAAACTTGAGCAGAAATTAATTTCTGAAGAAAAGAAATTGGCGAAGACCATTTTTCATAAAGGTTTAAAGAAAAAGATTGGACATCAGAGAAGGGTGGTGGGGTAGTAGGTAGTTAGGGATTTAGGAGGGGGGCAGGATTCGGCATTCACTGTGATCTGTGCTGTTCTCCTGTATGATCAATTCAACTTTTATTAAAACCTCCAAACTCTTAAAGGAATCTCTCATCTTTATTAAGAGTCTTAAATGCCATTACACTAGTTAACTAGTGAGCCATGTTGTTGTAGAGTAGTTAACTGGTGAGGGTCAACATATGCACACTAGTTAACTAGTGGTAGCCAAATTACTCACTAGTTAACTAGTGAACACAGTTTTTGCTTCACTAGTTAACTAGTGAAAGCCGGAAATGTCCACTAGTTATCTAGCAAAGGCCAAAATACATACTACATAGCTATATGAACCACACTAGTTAACTAGTGACAGCCGAAAATGTCCACAAGTTTACTAGTGAAGGCATAACTCCTCACTAGTTAACTAGTTGGAGTAGGTCAATGTCACTAGTTAACCAGTGAAACATAAATGGCTTAATAGCTAGCTAGGTGATGGCAGCAGGCTCACTAATTTTTGGCTGTCACTATTTAACTACTGAGACACAAAAACCTTCAACTAGCTGAATTGTATGCATTGTGGCCTTCGCTAGTCAACCAGTTGACATTTCCAGCTCTCACTAGTTAACTACTGAAGCCAAAATGTGTTCACTAGTTCACTAGTGTTCACAAGTGGCAATTGTTAAATTGTATGCACAAACATGGCTTACAAGTTACCTAGTTGACAAAAATGGAATACATGTTGGCCTGATATCAATATATATATCAGAATAAATCCTCAAGTGGCTGACCAAATTATATACAAGTTAACAAGTGGGAATTTGACATTCAGTAGTCAGTTAGTAAACTTTTTTGTACCTTCCTAATTGGTCAGTATAATATTAATATTTCCTAATTAGTTAACCAGTGGGAATTTTAATGTACACTAGTTAAGTTGTACACTGACTGTGGCTCAGTGGTAGATTAGTTGGCTTGCAATCGGAGGGTCGTAGGTTCGATTCCAGCTTCCTCCAGTCACATGTTGATGTGCCCCTGGGCAAGGCACTTAACCCCCAAATTCTACATTGTCCTACCGAGCCATGTTGGGTGTCGGTGTATGAATGCGAGTATGAATGGGTGAATGTGGCTTCAATGTAAAGCGCTTTGAGTGGTCAGTGAGACTAGAAAAGCGCTATATAAGTTCAGTCCATTTAAATAGTAAACTTTTTGAGCAATACTAGTTAACTAGTAAGATATGAAACCTAAGAACTAGTTACCTAGATGTTGGTCTTACTAGTTAACTAGTGGGCATAGTGGCTGTCACTAGTTAACTACTTCACACAAACATGGCTAACTAGTTAACTAGTTGACAGAAATGGCTTACATGTACATGATAATTCTGTCTGATGTCAATATATTGGAATAAATTGTAAAATTGTAAGTCAAAGAACCTAACCGTCTTTAAAGTAATCCCTTAAAGCTGCTATACAGACTCTGCAAAACAAAGTAGCTTAATGCTGCATTCAGACAGCAGGCTTTGTCAGCGTCAGCAACGTCAAGATTACATGTTAACCCTCTAGGCGCCGGGGTTTTTTCTATAAAATATTACATTTTGATATCACTAGTTCAAAATGTTGTAAGTTTAATATGGTTATAGATAAAGGTACACTGTAAATTAGAAAAATCTTAGGTATGATCCAAAGTTTGTTTAACTAGCAAAATCATACATCTAATTTGCATATTATGATGTCATCAGGCGTTGGCACTATTGGATTGCATGACTTTTACAACTTTTTGCTTTTTTACATTGTTTAAAACTTTTTTTTCATGAATAATTTTTTTTTTTATTTAGATTTTCCTATATATGTATTTTCTACATCTATATGTTTCATTTTTTTTGCCTTTTTTTCAAGAACAGGTGGATATATCTGTTTATGTCCTTTCTTATGTGGCTCCGTTACTCTGTTAACTATATGAAATCAACAGAAAGAAAATATTGGCCACAGAATTTTACACATCCGTCCCAAAAATAACTAACAGGCTTATCAAATTGTCTGATCCACTGGTGATTCTACTCTTCGTCATCTGTCAAGCAAACCTCGCCAAAATCATCATCATCATCCTCACTTGCAGCGGGACACAGAACTTTACTGCTGTTTACTCGCTTATAAGAGGTCTTTTTTCTCTGATGTTTTCGATCGCATCTGCTATTATTTCCACTGATTTTTACATCCCTCCCACCTCTGTCACAATTAGCGTTGTAATGACCACCTTGCTACCCGAACACATACCTTTTTCTCACCGGGAGAACGTGATGCAGAGCTGGAATGGTGCTGCTTTTGGAGCGTCATGGCGAAACGGGACTGGCTGTTGCTGCGGGACATTTTAGTTTCACTTTCTCCCGGGACAACTGAACAGATCAGAGGTAAATATTTCTCTTCAGAATCTGAATGAGCCAATACTTTCCGGCGGGGAACTACGACGTCTCGGCCTCATAGGTTTTATCTTTCTAAAAGTCGCTTTCTCTATACTGTGACCGGAGTAGCTGCTCCTCGCGTCCCCCGCTCGCAGCGCTGACCTAAAGGCCGATTTACTCCAAAAGTTTCCATGGTAACACACCCAAAAAGGTGTCCAAGATTAAAGGTACACATGTCCGCCATCTCCTGGTGTAAAGAAGTAATTAAATTAGTGGCCCTATCTCCAGCTGTGGCTCGTTAAAGTCAGCAATGTTGCTTGTCGCAATATTGCGACTTTGGCGCCTAGAGGGTTAAGTCTATTAGCTTCAAAGCTAATAACGCTAGCAATGCAGAAGATCAGATAGTTGAACTTGCGACGGTCCTACGGCTGTTGACGCAGCGGGGCAACTAATCAGAGCGACTCACTGTAGTGACATTGTATCTTCTGTGTTTATGCGTCGAACAAGTCGCTTTATGAGCGTTGCCTGACGCTGACAAAGCCTGCGGTCTGAACGCAGCATAAGACATTGACACATAAACATTATCCCCGGGCTACCAATCCTGATTTGGGAACGTGCATTGTCACAGTAAATGAGAGAGCCCAAAAGACCAGTCTTGTGTTTTCTTCACTCTGTTTTGGCAAAGTTTTGGCACTCTAGTAGTTTGTTTTAAAGTTGAAGTGGTAGCAGTCACTGCCTCTCTGACATTATTGAGTGGAAAATCTCTCACACCAGTGGTGTTCTGTTGCCAAATGCAGGAGTGTGTATGAGTGGAGGTTCATTTGGTGGGTATTGCAGCTTTAAAATAGCTTGTCCACAACAATTTTTATGTCCAAAATCTTCCGCTCAAAGCTTTGTGAGATATACACACAAGAAAGGGAATTATTGTTCTAACTTCCATTTGCATGCACATTGGATAAACATAACACAGCAAACTTACTTTTCTTCTATGTCTTTATAAGTGCTTGGCAAATAAAAAATGCTGCATTACAGCCACCAAATGGTATGGAGTGTGGATCAGAATGTCACCAAGGCTGTACTTGCTGATTGTCTTGGATCAAAACATTGCATGATTGCAACTTAATATAAAAGGGCGTTGAAATCTGTCCGATACACTTTGGAACCGGACCTTTATGTACCAAATTAAGGTGACACCAGGACACACACACACATGTTTGTATTGCTATCCATATTAGGACCATTCATGGACCTCCACTGATTTTAGTAACTGGATTTATGCCTAACCCATACATTTTCCAAACCCTAACCATTACTGATCTATTCATAACCCTAAGCTTAACTAAAATTCAATTCACACCATACCTCTAAACCTAACCCCTAACCCAAAAACGGGGAGTCCGCCATATTAGGACTAGGCTTCGGTCCTAAGAAGGTCCATGAGTCCCAAGAAGGTTAGTGAATATCCCAAAAACTTTTCCAGGTGCAAACACACAAACACACACACACACAAACACACAGTTGCTCGTTGAACATTGTAAGGACCAGCAAAACATCCACACAACTACTTAATGTCCACACAATGCTTGTGGCCTGTCAAAGGTTGGTCCTCAGAATAAGGTCTTTTTAAAGTTACTGTAAATACTGTGGCTGACGACAGACCCAATCCTTCCACTGGCTGATCTTTCCATGTTTTATCTTACATGGTAGTAAAAAGAGATAATGATCTGAAGGAGTTTTTCATCCTAATCATATAAACATATCTTTTTCTGACTAAATGAGGAAAAAGCCTTAATTATTACATTACCAAGTAACTGGTAATACTAACCCTTGTTTTTTTTTAATATAAACTCATATCTATAGTGCCATCCCAACATATATTTTTGTATATGCTCTATCATTTTCAATCGTGTAACAAAAACATTAACACCATGCTTACATCATTTGAGATTAATTATTTGCACTTTATAAGTCATTTTACATGTATGCATGAACTGAACTTGTTAGTAATCAAATTTGCCCTGAGATTACTTTTGCTGCAATGTGGTGCAAAAGGAATTCAACTTAATAAAGTTGTTATTAAACTGAATTGGTAATAAACACATAGTAGGAAGAACTGCTGGCTGCTTATTTGAATGGTTTCAAGGGAAAGAGTTAAAATGGATTAAAACGGATGGCTAGTGAATTTGAAGACACTTTTTCTGGAAATGCCCATTGCTAATAGAGATAACAAATGTGCGCTATATGCCTATTAATTAGAACTAATCTAGTTCAACTACTTATTTTCTCTTTACACATTATTAGAAACGATAGCAGCAGCTGACATTGAGGGAGCAGTGTTTACTATATCAACTCTAGAGTTAAGGAAAGTAAAAGGTGAGGCGGCAAAATAAACAACACATCTGAATTTAATTAATTCGGTGGAAAAAACCCAGAAGGAATCTCATTTAAAATGTTTCACAGTAAATATTCAAAATTCCCCAAAACCCTGTGAGTTCACAGGAAACAGTGGCAAGTAAAGTGGCTTGTGCGTGAAGCTTAAACTTTAACTCTAAATAAAGTTCCCTAAGGGAACTTTAGACTGTACAACGTTAGACTGTTCAAAAGTCTTTTTCCATATTTGTTTTCAAGAGAAGCCAGAGTTCACTATATCGTTTTAAGATACACAACTGCTCCACTTTGTAATCATAATAATTATAAAAGATTATTTTGGTCAAGGGTAAAATCATGATTAAACTATTTTTGACTGTTAATATTGTATAAATTGAATGTGGAACAAACTGCACTATGTAAAACACAGTCTTTTGTCAGAGCACATCACTAAATCAGGAAATTTATTTGCCTTTCTCCTTAAACAGAGGGGGATGTGGACTATAACTCAGCTCTAAAAAAGAAGTAATTCTTCATCGGGCAAATTCTATTCATAAAATAAGAAAATGTTATATCAGACAGTTGATTTTTCTATTACCATCTTGCGTTCTTTAAAAACAGTTGGTAAAACTCCCATCTGAAAACATATGATGAAGCATATCCTCTTCAAAAGAAGGGGAAAAGTTATGAAAATACCAACAAATTGAAAAGGTATATTTTCTGTTTTATTTATGACACAATTTGGTAAGCTTTTCAAGATCAATCAATAAAAAAACACTCTTCTCAATCACAGACAAGAACTCTAATTTGATATTTCACTGCTGATGCTAAAATAGGTTATAATTTTTTTACTAAAAGGAATGCATACATTTTTTAGCAAAGCAACAACTTCATGTAATCTGTTTCTAAATCCTATGCAAAATTGATCAGTGAGATTAAAACAAAAAGAGTACATAAGAGAGGACCCAGCAGTATGAAATGTATGGAGTTTGTGCAGAAAGGAATGCTCAAATGTCCCTTTCTC
The DNA here is from genome assembly GCA_028564705.1 of Apricaphanius iberus. NCBI lineage: Eukaryota > Metazoa > Chordata > Actinopteri > Cyprinodontiformes > Aphaniidae > Apricaphanius > Apricaphanius iberus. The sequence goes on along the minus strand of JAPXFQ010000075.1, from coordinate 531,274 downwards.
TAAGCTCTAGCATCATTGCATATCATAGAAGACTGTGCTGTCATTTTAGCAAAGAAATAGCATACCAATAACTGTGTGTTATGAAAAAAAATCTCTCAAAGATAAGATTGAATTTCTTTAAATGTTTTATGGGTTTCATTCAATGTCCAACACGGAGAACCAGCATACACACAGAATTTAAATAAGATGACCTTCTCCCTCAATGCTGAACATGGACTATACAGTATTCAGTAATAAAATGTTTATCTTCTACAGTACATCATTTTAGACCCACTGTCTGCTCCCTGTATGACCGGTCCATATCGCCCTTATTAGCCATAATGTGAGACACGAAGCCCAGAACCTCCCAGGATATCGGCTGCTCTGAAGTTTCTTGACCTGTGATCTGAGACCAGTCTTTCTAGTCATCCAGTATGAGAAATACAGTCAACAAAAGATTACCTCTATAACATTTCCAATTTCCATATGACTGGGTGATTAGTAATTACCCAGTCATATGGAAATTAAGTGATACCGTTGTGTTTTTTGACTGACAATAATCAAAGATTTTATTTAGTTTTTGTCTCAGGCAATGATACTGTGTTGAAGGATTCATTTATTTTAAGGCAGTTTAAGCAGCTTTACCAAAGGTGCCATGAAGTATAGAGGGCGCTATACCTTATAGCTCAATGTGGTTTTAAATGTCAGGACCATGTTGGCTCGGAGGTACGTTAACAAATCAAATATGACACATGTACCATCCAGTGACCTTCAGGATGCCCCCCTATGATTTCACAGCATACATCTTCGATGTTAGGTGGTGCTTGCAGCCCTGCTTGACCAATGATTCTTTCTCCCTCTCTCTCCAAATACACACACCCACACACACACACACACACACCCTGATCCCCTTCTTCTTGTGCGTCTGCACATCTCTTTCCTGGACCCTGGTCCTTGCTCTAATCCTCCGGACTCAGTGCTTAGGCTGCAGCCTGGTAATACACCAAATCCCCTTCTGCTCCCCTCAACCCACACCTCTCTTCCAATGTCAAGTGCTCCTTGACAGCAAATACACACTTTTCGAAACGTGCACCCTCCAACATAAATGTAGCACACAGATGTTAAGGCTGCACTTACACATAAGTATATTGGGTTTATTCAAAATCTGTTAGTATTTCCGTGGCAAAAAGACAAGTTTTCTTTTCCAAGACATGGCTTAAGGGTTGACATCCCAACTCTCACTTTTTTTAAACTTCCCTTTAAACTATCAAATGTTGTCAGCCTGTAAATATGGTTTGGATTAAACAATTGGATGGTATGAAAGGCATTCGGGTCACTAAAGGAAAAAAAAAGTGAGCCAACCTAAAAGTCTGAAAGATGGAAGACAAAATCACATGGGGGATGTGGTAAAATAGAAAGAACAGACGAGAAAGAGAGAGAGGGAGGGAGGAATTTCTTAAACAGACCTTAGAAGGTGTCTGCAACATTTCAGGCCTGCTGAGGCTTAAAAAACAGCTACGTGTAATTACTGGAGCGGCCTTCTATTGAGATCTGCTATCATAGTACCCTTTGTTCCTTCATGATGAGTGTGCCTGCTCTGCTAGATGTTATTAGACTAATGCTGTCATGCTCTACCCAAGTTAATGGTCTGTGGTTCTTGTTGCTAAGCCCTGCTACTTGATTGAATAATTAACTTAATATTTGTAGATTAATCTACCAGTTAATTGGCTAAGGTCAAAGTGATTGTAACAGCTACTTTGTGCAACAGCTGACTAAACAGAGCTGTTATTTGATATTTACTTGGTGTATATACAATCAGATGCCAGTTTCAGAAAGGTTTTCTTTACTAGTTCTTATAGAAGTTTTTAGTTTCTCTGTGCATGGCAGATTAATCACGTGATTAAAAATCCTCTTATCTCAGTTTAAAAAGGAGTTAGAAAAAAAAAACAAAATTTAAATTGAGTTGAATTTGCACCAATATTCAATACAGCTACATAGAATGTTTAATGCAGTTAGGAGATTGATTATTTTCAATGTATTTTCAATTCATATTCATGTTACATTTCCATCTTTTTCACACTTTCCTTGCTGTAATTTATTTATTCTCTGCAACGTGTCCCGTCTTGTCATTTCAGGCAAACCATGTTGAGAAGATAGCTGGCTGCATGTCCCAGGGCAAATATGCACTACAACAAGAATGACATCTAAAGATGATATCCTAATTTAATTACATTACTGACATCACTAAAAAGACTGCATCAAGAATATAAGTAGGCAGGTGACATTGATGTAATAAAAATGTGTGTTTGAATGACTTTCAACCTGGGGCTGGGCAATAAATCAATCAAATAATCTGTTTATGAAGGGTCAGTTTTTGGAAAATCAAGATTTTTATGGTCAGTGCACTAATTGTACATTCATAGCTCAGAGTAATGCCAACCCACTACAATTTTGTTTTACAGGGGTCCTTGACAGCTCGTCTTTAGTTGGACTTTGATTTCAGGTCAGTTCCGGGACGGGATGATTGAAATAAAAGCAACATTTTGAACATATTTTTTATCACTTGCAATCTCTTTTTAGAAAACCCAAGAAGAAAAACAATCAATTAAAATCGAAAATCTCTGATTTGGTATGAAAAAGAAAATCTGAGAATTCCTTTTTAAGCCATTTTGCCGAGCTCAACTTGAGCTATTTAGATTATATTTCATGTTACATGTCCGTGAGTGTGTGCTTGTGTGTGTGTGAGCGTACATTTAGAAATAATATGTTTGTGTGCTCTAATTACATCAAATGTTTCAGATATAAAAATACTGAAATAATTTTAATTTTATAAACCGTGTAATGTACCAATACAAAACAAAAGAAGATAATTTTGATTTCACTTTTGTTCTGTAAATGAACTGAACCTATAGTGCTTATCTTGTCGTACTAACCTCTCAAAGCACTTTGTACTAAAGCCACATTCCCAATTCATACTCACCAATACATACAGATCAGGGGGCAAATCGAGTTAAGTTTATTTCCCATTGACATGTGACAGAAGAAAGTTCGAACTGAGCCTACAACCTACTGCACAACCACTGGAGGTCCGATTCTATTCTCAACTACCAGACATTATTTGATGTAACATTAAAACGGAGCCGTACATGTATCTATATTTTACTCTAACATACACATTTCTGTTCAAATAATTTAAAACATCTTTAGATGTTTATAATTAAACATTAGAAACTGAGACAATTATTTAAACATTTAAATATAATTTTCTATTTTTTTTCTGTCCCCATCCCTTTGTTGTATCTTCAACTCACTATCTTAATTATTTTACTTCCCTACCCCGCATCCTTTTCTCTCTCTCTCCCCCCCCCCCTTTATTTTCCATCTCTGTGTCCTTACCTGGGGGTGGAGGGACCAACAACAATTACTAATAGAGATTCATTACACATACACACACACACACACACATGGAATACTATAGCAATGGCCATAATGACTTGTGAAAGTGAATCTGTTGGGCTTCTACTTGGTACTTCTGAGGGTCACACTGCCAAACAGGACATGTTAAAAGAAAAAAAAAGAAAACAACAATGCTAAAAGTTATTTGGTGAGCTGACCTTATTGTCTTCTTACTGATGTATTTGCTGAAAAAGCTTTAACAACTAAAAAAGATAACTTTTATGTTTTCTTTTGTATTATGATACAAGAATTGACAAAATGTTCCCCTAATCCTTGAACTTTTCCTGAAAACTTTGAATACTACATAACTTCCATGTGCGCATCCACTCTTGCCTTATATTAAAACTCAACCACCTTGAAAAATTCATTGACCAAAATTCACTTAAAATGATGTCATGTTGTCGAGATTCACAAAATGAAATCTCAAAAGTCATCTTAAATTCATTTTTTTGTCTACATAACCGCTGAAACCAACAGCAACCACCATGCAATGTCATTATTTATTTATTAGTATTGAATAATCTTTTCCAGACCTTCAGACTACAGATGGGTGAATGGAATAAATAATAAATATTGGAATGTCATCCAATAACTATTCTCTAAGTAGACAGGAGCGAGCAATAAACCAAATCATCTCAAGTTGCACACAATAGGTTGATCTAAATCTGGTGCATCCAGATATAATACATTTTTTGAGTTCAACTTAAGTCTTTGAAAGAAGCAGTGTGGTTTCAATCATGTCCACCATTTATTTTCTTAAATATAATCATTTGTAAGAGGTGCTATTTTTTTTTAATCAGTTAAAGAAGTCGTTGGGGTAACGTGAACCTGGGTAAAAGGAAATTATTGAGATGTTATCTGAAGTAAGACCACATAAATCGAAGATCTCACCAGGTCACTTATTATTAAAGAAAGAGGAAGGCGAAATTAACGTCTGTTAGAAAGTGCACCCCAAAAGATTGCAGATTAGGAATAGTTTAAAAAAAAAATTAACCTTAGCAGTCGTGAATTAAACAACAAGTAATTAAACAGCGTTGATGACCTAAGTGGATTTATGCACACTACATCTAATCTTTGTTTTAATTTTGAAAAAAACAAACAAACAAACAAACAAACATTTAAGCACTTTAGATTGGATCATATTCTTTACTGTCATTTGCAAAATAGATGTAACTAAATTGAATGGACTCAATAACTATTTTTCATTAAGTTAAAAAAGACGCTAAACAGAATAACATCCTCCTTAGTTCTTTGTTTTGTTGTTAGAAATACATTGTATTATCCCTGTTTGATTATCATGACTTTAACTTTTTTTTCTGTTTAGTTTTTTTGTAGTCTTTGGCTTCCCTTTATAGATAGTAGAGCTGCACGATTATGTCCAAAAAAATAATCACGATTATTTTGATCAATATTGTAATCACGATTATTAATCACGATCATTCATCCAGTCCTGTAAAACATCTATTTTTATTGCACCAATTATAAACTTTTAAAATGTAGAAAATTTTTTGTGAAAAAGAAAACTTTAGATTAGAATAGATGAATAATAATGCAAAAATAAAAATAACAAAAACAAACTCCAATATATATATATGTATAAATACATATATATATATATATATATATATATATATATATATATATATAAAAGTATAAGCTAAATGTGTTATTGCAGAGTGCAATCTCAAAGGGCAATTTATGGGAAACAATTACAGCTTATGTAAAAAAGGCCTTTGAAATTCCATGCATCCAAATTCTTAGTATTTACTATATGCTACGTAGCAACTATTACTCACCTGTTAATGTAATACTTCATAGCAAACGATCGCGTTATAGGCATGAAATCAGACGTACTGCTCCACCATTTAGCATGTCCTTTGACCCACATGACTTCTGTTGACCCAGATGTTTACGTTACGTTCGCCTGTGGTCCCGCCATCCTCTAACCGTTATTTTGTCTGGTATGACTTAACTTAAATGCTTAATCAGTCAAAAAACAATTACAGTAATCAGTAACATCGCTACATGTACATTTATCTGCCAAAACTGCGGCGGTGTCAATGGTTGACAGTTCGTCTGTACCATTTTTAGCTAGGTCCTTCTTCTTGTATGATTTCGGGGCGTCAGCTGCATTGTGGGATAGCGTAGCATACAGCGGCTGCTTACTATGGCGGTAGTACACTTTCGGGAACTTTCTGCTTACTAGTCAGATCCATAATGGAGATTTGGATCGACTACATTGCTCTAATACTCCTTTTCACCTGCTACGTAGCAAGCGTAGTGCAGCCGTTATGAGTGCTGAGTGGCATGTGAGCGGTTTTTATTTGGTCCGCTTAATGAAGCTTTAGCCATGCGTTTGCCCCACACTATTGGTTGAGGCAATGTATGATGAAGAGGCACGCAGTGAAGCTCGCATTTTGAATGTACATATCGTTGACGATCAGGTTCATTTAATTGTGGCCACCAAAGTCGTGATCACGATCAAAATCCGATTAATTGTGCAGCCCTAATAGATAGCATATGGTTCTTTATACTGTTTTATTTTCCCTGCCTTTTCTTGCTGTGTTCATGATTCACTGTTTTTCATCTCTTCAGTCCTGGGCCCTTCACAAAGTAAGTGGAACATATCCCAGGTTTCTTAAAAAGACATGGCTAAAATGTAAACATGACCGCTGGAATCATGCTTAAGTGGTGCTGTGAATCTGTTTATCAACTCTAAGTCAAAACAGGGTCATGTAAAACAGATGAAACTGAAATAGGAGGACAAATCACATTGATGAGCGAGGAAGAAAACAGACCAGAAAAAAAGAACAAAGCAAAATATGTTGAACGCTTAGATTAATATTGGTATCGATTGTGGTAGCCATATTGATCAATCATCTGTCTCTACACAACACTTCCTCCAGTTTAAAATCCTCTTTGGACTTTTGTTCAACAATCGTTCTACAAAGTATAGGTTGCTAGTTGTCGTCCATTTTTTTATGTTAAATATGTATACAAGCGAGCAGGCTGTGAAAATGAATGTTCAGAGGATGATGGGCTCTGCACTTTTGTAAGAAAAGTCGACCCCTTTATAAACCATATGGTTTAAAATAATGTTGGCCCACCTTTTGGGAACTAATCCATGTCATTATGGATCTATGGACTGGACTGTCTTTTTTTCTGTTGCCTATTCCTTCTCTCTCTGGCCTTAGCACAGTTTTGAGTTCTTTCTTTAAACTTGGTTAAATCAGACCCTTTGGAAGCTAAAGCCCTGACAGGTCTTTAAACCGGAACTAACTGGTTGAGCCCCTTTCCTGAAGAACGTTTCCACATTATGATCCCTTCTACAAACCAAACCCAAGTTTGGATATGCCAACATCAGGCAGCTAAACAGAGATGAATGTTTGCTAGTGTAGAGAACACCTCTCCTCTGTTCTGGACGCTAGTCGCAGTCTATATTACACCACAGAACACAGTGCTCTGCAAGTCACGTGGTGTTGCAACACTTGGATGCAGCTGCTTGACTTAGGAAAAAAAAACGGTTTGACGGTAATTATTGACTCGTTACAAGTCTGCAACCTCTGCAATCAATGTGCCCCAGCATCCGGATGTTATAAGCCCACTGGTGAGTGAATAGCTTGGTAATACAATGCAAAATCCATATTAAGAGTCTGAGAGAAGTCAAAAAAAAAGAAAAAGAAAGAACGTAAGAGGGTTTGAAGAGGTAATGTGGATCTGACTTGTAGCTAAAATTATTATTTCAATCACACAAAAAATTACATTTTAAAAATTAAAAGCCGCTAGGATGCTAGAGTGAAAGAGAGAATACAGACCTTTGAGTTTCTCAATTTCTGACAATCCACATAAATTATCAAGTTATTAAGGATATAAGTTTATACACGTCTGTCTTTCTGTAGGATTTATTGTATTATTTGTTTTCATTAATTTTTGAATATAACTGAGTAATTCTGCATAATCAATCTTATAGCAATTTCTAACCAATGTGAGGTCCCAATCAATAAATGATAAGGATAAACATGACATATCTTAAAATGAACTGAATTTAAGTAAGATATAAATTAAAAACAATAATTAAAATACCTAAAATCTGCTTTATATTGAATTTCCTTGGAAGATTTTTGTTAAAGTTTTTCACCTGAGCTGACTGTTTTACAGATCTATTAAATGTGGACTTGAAAGGGGCGCAATTACTTATTTGATGTACAATATTTCTATTTAGCCATCATTATTTTTTATAAATCCTTTTTTTCTCTTGGATATTAAAGGATTTTTGTTATTTTTTGTCATGGAATTAATATTGTGTTGAACATAATTGATTTGTTGAAGCAATAAAAAGGTTAAACATCTAATAGGATGACTAGTATTTATTGACACTGTGTGATTTGAACAGTCAAAGGGAGCAAGCCAAGCAACATGGGTAAACAACCAGTTTACTGAAGTATATATAAACTAAAAAAAAAAACATTAATCGTTCTTTTATTAAATTAGATTTATCAGTCTATGTTGGTTTCAAAAACCATAGCAGTGTAAGCTCCCAGCCTTTATTGACTACTCTGATTTCATAATTTCTCAGAGAGACAAATATACACTTGGATTCATTTAACTCATCTTTTTCCTTCCTGAGCAAATTAACTTGAGGAAGCATGCTGCCGATGTTAGGTAAGAAGTGCTCCTCTTGATTAATACTTCAAATTCAGCTTTATTTGGAACACCCTCTCTAATTTGCCACTTATTTTGTGATTTTAGGTAAATACGTGTAATTTGTAAAGGTCTGGATCTTTGCTGACATTTGAAGTAGAAGTGATTAGTTCTGGTCTGGATTAAAGGAACCCCCCCCCACCCACCCACACACACACACACCACCGATCTCTGTCCTGCCAACTCTTTGTACCTGCTCCCACAAAAGCAGGCTGTACTGCTGTTTTCCTTGCCTCATTGCCTGTGCTTGTATGCTCTGGTGAGCACAAAACTATAAGTTGCCCTGTGAATTCTCAAAATTACCTACGGGTAGTATTAAGGTAGAGAACAATGCCCAGAACAAACCGTTTGATTTAGAGAAGCTCTGTCCAACTCTTATCTATTTTTTATCTAAATTACAAGAAGAAAAATAGCGTGTAGGCAATACCACTATCTAAATGAGCAGCTGCATTTTTAGACATCATACTTATATACCATATAGTAGTTCACCATAATTGAAACAGCATAGCAAATTTACTGAAAGCACTCTAGACAGTTGACACTGGCTTCTCATCAGAGCTAAAGTATTATTTTGGTTCACTGAGCTTTAAGTGAAAACCTCTCACTACACTAATCATCTGCCCAATTAGACCTATTTGGAGATAAGATAGGTAGCTTTGATCAGTGCCGCGTGCTGAGATATTTGCAGAACAAGGTCACGGTGAGTCATGTCTCTCTGAGGGGGAGTCCCGCTTAGACTGTGGCTTCTAATAAAAACATGCTATCTGCTGCTATAGTGACAATGATCCAGTTCATTATTGTTATGAATTCCAGGAAAAGTGTTATGACAAATTTTTTTTTTTCATTTCAGCTGTCTGGTTATTACTTTTTATTGTGCCAAGCGTAAAGAACCTTGTTGTAATATATTAAACAGGTTTCCAAAGTTTTTTTTTCCTCCACCTCTGACATATTGCTAAAATTAGAAACATCCTGTCCATGAGTGATGCTGAGAAACTAGTCTATGTATCTGTTACTTCAAGGCTGGACTACTGTAATTTCTTATCATACAGAATTCCACAAAATGCATTTAGTTGATCCAAAATGTCTCATGTTTTAGCTTCTCTCCATTGGCTCCCTGTTAAATCCAGAACGGAGTTGAAGATCATCCTCATTATGTATAAAATATCTATGGGAAAGGGCTCTCTAAACATGTTTTGTACATTTGTTGTTTTCTGTGCACTGTTTTTGCATACTGTTTGAACATATGTTATTGTCTCTGCATACTGTTGTCCTTGGATGGTGCTGTTACAACCAAATTTCCCCCTAGTGAGACTATTAAAGGTTTATTATATTCTAACGTCCTTAATAATCAAGCTCATCATACATCAGAGATTTGATGTTCCCAGATCTATTTTTTCTGCTGTTATTGTGATTGTTAACCTTGTTTTCTCTCAGTGTTTTTTCTCTCCATAAAAGCTACACCTGGTCTGGTATCCTGCTCAGCTGCAGTGCCCTGCTGGATGGGGAGCATTGGTTTGGATGATGCTCCCAGTGACCGAGCATCCTCGATCTCGTATTGTCAAGTTTTTACTTTCTGTAATTAGGGCTGGGAGATATGGCCTGAAAATAAAATCACAAATTTTACTTTATTTTTTAATTCAATTTACGATTTAGTTTTTCAGCTAATCCAGTAGCTAATCCAATTCATCCAATCCTTTCATATTCGGCTGGACACCTCTGTTTCAGGTGTTAGAATAGGTTTGTGTTGCTGCTGCCTTTGACTGCGTTGTGTTTTAGCCAAATGTGGGGTCTCTTGCTCTACGTCTGTTGCAGCAAACCCATATTAATTTCGCTATAGAAGCTCCGACGAGCCAAAAATGTGCACGTACATAAAAACTCAATTGCCTTTTTTTTGTAAATTCCCCACTACAAAAAAAAAAAATATATATATATATATATATATATATATATACATATAAATTCAATAAATGTTTTCCCCATGCCTATCTTTAATATATAAAGTACTGTTACATTTGTTTCTTCGTTCTTTTTGTGTCTCTTCTCTATCTTCTCAAAATCCCAGACGGTCGTGGCAGATGACCGCTTGTCCTCAGCAAGGTTCTAACGGAGGTTTTTTCTGTTAAAGTTGAGTTTTTCCTCACCTCTGTTGCTACATGCTTGCTCAGTATGAGGGATAGCTGAGGAATTGCTGTGGTTGGAGTCTGCATGATCTGGACACAACCTCACGTCAATGACTCAATGCAATCTACTGGGACCGTTTTCCTCCATTCCTTCGGCATTTGATCACTTTTCAAGATCTTGTTGAAGAACTTTATCAAAAAGCCACCTCTCCTAGGCACTTCCATAGCCCCACAGGTATGTCATCAGTACTATCTGCCGTTCCTTTCTTCATCTACTCTTTCCTGACTTCATCCATATAAATCTCAGCTACTTCCAGATCTAAAACAGTCACCACTTCTCTAGAAAACCATTTGTTTTGATGAACATTACAATGCATTTAGAATTCTGCTAAAGCCACTTCAGGCTATTAAGGTGTTAAATGTTCAAGATTTGATTATGTTGAATAGTTAATTCTGATTGACACTTAAAAACTGTTAGTGTAAAAAGTAAATAACACTATGGGTGTTGTTTCCGTCTTAGTGTAAAAATGTGTTAACAATTTTCAGTGTTCAATATTTTGGCATAGTGTTAAATATTAACTCTTACCAGAGTTAAAGTAACTCTGAAAAGTCAACACCAGTGTAAGTGTTAATTTAACTCTGTGTAGATAGGGACCATATGTTATCCGACCCAGTGTTAAAGTTTACTCTTTAAGTGTTAAATCAACACTGCTGAATTGACTGTGTATCACACACTTGGCACCTGTCAGTAACTTACCATCCCTATCCTTAATCACCCTAACCTGTTAAACATCTTTTTCATCTGAATCTCTATGCATTGCCAACCTACACAAATAAAGTTCTTCTAAGCTAGCATACAGATAATCATATGGCCTTTTCCATTACTACCTTCACCATACACTGCTTCTCCCTGTACTCCTGTCTGCTGTCTTTGTATATGCTCCTTGACTTTATTATTCCACCACCAATTCCCGTCATCTGCATTCCTCATTCCAGATGACACACCAAGTATCCTCCTACCTGTCTCCTTAATAGCATTAACTGTAGCTGTCCAGTGATCTCAGTTTTTGGAGGCAATACCAAGTAAAACTCTTACTACACCAAGAGTCTGTCTCAGTTCCTCCCTAAAAAACCTCACAGCTCTCTTGATTTTCAGTTTCCACCACCCGGCTCTCTGTTCTGCCTTTGTTCTCTTTACCTTCCTTACCATCCATGAATGAATGAAGACTTTTTTTGTCCAATGAGGGGAAATTCAATTCCAGTGCAGCCAGCTCAAGAGTAGATAAACTAAAACAGCATCATGTTGCTGACAGATACCAACTGTGGCATTGCAACCAGCATTAAGCGGCGCACCATATGCATATAGACAGGATTTACTATAGGCCAGGGTTAGTGAGTGAGGGAGAATAATGCTTATCTATGTCCTACTCCCAATAACTAGGAACTTGAGCGAGATAATAAAAAAAATAACCTAGTTACATGAAAGCATGTACATAGACAGTCAAAACATAAGGAACAGTATGTTCCTACAGACCACCATTTTATGCTGTAGCTACACTCTCGCCTACCACTAACTTGCAGTCCCTAATTTCCTTCAGATCACAACGCCCACATAAGATGTAGTCCACCTGAGTGCTTATTAGTCAGTCTATGTTCCTGCCTCTTCTGGAAGAGGGTATTTATTGCAGCCATTTCCATCCTTTCCATAAAGTCTATCACCATCTGTCCTTTTTTGTTCCCATTCTGGATATCAAACCTGCCCATCACTCTCTCATTACCTCTGTTCCCCACACCAACATGTCCGTTAAAGTCTTTACCAATATCCACCCTCTCAACTCTGGGGACAAACTGCATCAAATCATCTAGTTCACTTCAAAGTTTCTGCTTCTCTTCTAACTCACATCCTACATCCAGGGAATAATAACATTAGCATTGATAAATAAATACTTTAATTTCAGGCTTCAGACTCATCAGCCTATCTGACACGTTTTTTACTTCTACAACATTCCAAACAAACTTCTACCCATTTCTTTTTCTATCTACACCATGGTAGCACATCTTGAAACATTATCTAAGTTTCTAGCTTCACTACCTTTCCACCTGGTCTCTTCAACACTATATATCCATCTTCCTTCTCTGCATCATGTGGAAAAGCTCTCTAACTTTCCCCTTACTTGTTGACCAACAGTAGTCCAATTTCCACCGGCACCCTGTAGGTCAACATCACCGGTCGTTGTCAGACCCTGACCGATATGGTTTGGAGTTCATGTTTGTATTATATTTTAAATATGTCCGTTCGTAGCTTAATATTTCTGCCTTTGTTTGGGGCAGCAGAAAAAACCCTGGGCCAGAAACCGCAGAGATGAAGAATTGTGTTTATAATGATTTTACTCATTTAATCATGAAGACCTAACGCAACATACAGTGGTGTGTTTAGAAGGAAATGACCCTCCCTACTGCAAAACAGATCAATACACTGTGAGTTATTACAAAAGCACGAAGCACAAGTGTTGCTAATTAGAGTAAGTGAATCAAACTTTTTTTCCTGCCATTTCAGCATTTGCTTTGACTTTAATTGCTTTCAAAACCTTTAATTGCTTTTGTGTGTTACAGTCACTTAAATTAAATAACAAATAGTCTTGCAGCTAGCACTAGATTTTACATTTTCTTATGTAAGTCTGTAATGGTGGACATCCCACATGTTTAATAGAATTATGGAAAGTCAGAAGGGGGGCAGTTTTTAAAAATTTTGGGGGGCGAAATTCACAACACTTCGCAGTTGTCTCCAGCTTTTGTGTTCAATATTCTCTATATTTCCGCACTAGATTCAAAACTCAGATAGCACTGATTCCAGGCAAAGGTGAAACAGTGCATCAAGTCCAAGTTGTTAAGAGCAATTTTGATTATCTCCACTACAACAGAAAGAGCCAAACCTAAGAAAGCCTAAAATGGCATTGAAAAACGATTTTCTAAGTCAAAAATCCCCTGTTTTAAGAGCACATTTTAAGAGAATGTCTGGTGACCTACTGTTGTACATTTTGGAGCATAACTCCTCAATACATAGGCCAAGAGAGCTGCAGTTGATATTTTTTGAAAGGTTTCGTCTTGAAGAGAGCAATATTAGTACGATCTCGGCAGCATTAAACTCACCAAGTTATAAAGCTTTTTACGTGTGGTTGAGCTTTATATGGTATGTAGTTTTTGGTGCTCTATTCAGGAAAAAAAGGTCAGTGATGATAAAACATGTAAACAATGTAACAGATTTTGTTTACTAGCATATAACTTCTAAAATCACAGGAACATTGAATTTGGTCAGACTTAGAAAACAGCAACACTAGAATTAATCAGAATCAGAATCACTTTATTTATCTCCGAGGGGCAATTAAAATGCATTGAACAGCATAAAATTTAGGACAAGACATAAACAGACAATATATCCCCCCTTTGCACAGAAGCATCCGGGGCTTCTGTAAAAAGTCATAAAAGAGACAGAAAAAGAGATATCCTGACAGGTTCCAGGTTCTTATCTGTGGATGAAGATCATGTGTGATTTACATTCAAGTTAAAGTCATTTGAATAATAAGTCATACCGGGACTGTTCTAAATTGGTTTTTGCAGACTGTAAAAGAGTCTTCCTTCTAACATAACCCTGTCTACTTTTAATAGCATGCTTAAACCTTCCTTCTTGATAAAGCTTAGAGTTAAACATTGATTGATTTGCCTAGCCATTGGATGATTGGTGGAGTAGAGGAGATGTAGTAGCCAACAGCCTTATATATTTTGGGAACATAACTGAATGTCTCTGTGTCCTGTTATCACCTTTTTACTTTCTTTAATATAGAAAGTATACTCTCACATCAATTATTTATGTTATTTATTTGCCTCTGCTCTGTCTTCTTAAACTTCAGTCATGGCAGATGGCCACTTGGACTGATTCAGGTTTTTGCTTTGCTGGAGGTTTTTCCTCCCAACTGTCGCTACATGTTTACTTAGTATGAGTGATTGCTGTGGTTGGAGTCTGTGTGAATAGGGCACAACTGCCAGGCAAGGACTTGATGCAATCTGCTGGGACACTTTAAATAAAAGGTTTTAAACTGATTGGATTGTATGCATAAGTGAAATAAAATTATTTCTCTTGTAAAATCTCTTGAGATGACATCTGTTGTGAATCAGCGCTATATAAATTCACTGAATTGAATTGAACTGAATTGAATAAAAAATGCTGAAGGTATAAAAGGTGTCAGATTGTAAATTAATACTGAGATGGATATATAAAAGTGTACTTCACCAATTTTTAGTTTATTTAAATTTGTAAATAGGAAAACATTGAACTCCATAAATGGTTAAAAACATTTTTTTTTTGACTTCTATATTCAGTGTTGGGAGTAATGGCGTTTAGGTATAAAGGCGTTACCAACAGCGTTTTTTTAGATAATGCAGTAATCAAATGAATCACAATTTCCCATTGTTTCAACGCCGTTACCGGCTACAGGGAGAGAGCAGGGGGCAGTGATGATCGCAGGCTGGGTAGATACCCTGAGTGATCTCGCTGCATTCTGTAAGACCGCAGTGATTTTCGACCGACATTTTCGTTAAAGCGGAGACTCCCTCCAACATCTCACCAAGAACTGCGATGATAGATACATTCACCGCTTAAGGTGGTGGTTTTGGTTAGGATTTGATCTTCAAAAAATCTTCACACATCCCAGAAAATAAATCAATACTTTTGAGATCTACAAACAAAGTAAGCCCAAAATGTTACACTGTTGCTCGACACCTGAGGAACCTGACAAAGAGAAAAGATAATAAAATAACATATGTAATAATTCTTAATATGTTACTGTTAATATGTGATGTTTCTTCAATAGCTTCCAGTTAATGGGACCAAGTGACACAAAATCAATCTTAAATTGTCTTACTACATCTAAAGAACAAGATACAACAATTCATTTGACATTTGAATACATATATTTTATATTAATATTTTACCGTAATATTTCAGGTTTTCCTTCAATAGCTTCCAGGTCATGTGACCAGGTGACACCAAATCGGTACAACCACTTAGACAGTGCTCTGTTTACTGTGCAATATTACAAATACAGAGATACACTAAACTTAATGGTCAGATTTTCCTTGGTTTCATTTTACCCACATTTGTCTGTATTATTTTTGCACTTTGAAGTGGACCTGGCATAAAATTAGCATTTTTGGAGGCTTTTGATCATATCATCTAGTTCCCCCAGCCTGCCTATGGCCCCTGAGGGGTTAAAATTACTGAGTAGTGTTTCCTTTGTCCCGGGGTATATCTGCCTACATAGTGAAATTAGCACTCAGAAACGGGCTGTGTGGAAGTTCGGCATTTGACGACACGTTTCAGCATATTACGTGTTGAGTTCCAGCCAATCACCCACTTCCCGGAACTACACCCTGCAAGTCCAACCCTCCGTGGTGCGTACCTGAACAGCGAGAGCTACGGTAAAAGGCAGACAACAAACCGAGAGATTGGAGTCCAGACCGCATCGAAACTGCTCTGTACCTGGGTGAACAAAAGAAAACATAAATCTTAATGTCCTCCCCAATTCTGAGTCACTGAAGAGCTTGTGGATAGATTTTATGTATGCAGGGAACATGCCCGACCCACTGCCGAAGCATGTTGCGGTTTGTGGCAAACATTTCAAGGATGACTGTTTTTCCAACTTGGGACAATACAGCAGTGGATTCGCAGATCGTCTGAAAGTTCTATCAGGATCAATACCAACTCTCCGTGAACCAGCAAATATCCCTGTACAAGTAAACATATTTCCTCAATAATGTCCTTCAGCTGTTAGTACACATTGTGGCATTGTTTGAGTTGTTCGCTTTATAATTAGCTTCAAAGCTAACATTCAGAATTTGCTTCACAGCTAATACCGCAGTTTGTTTATGTAGCATTGGTGCTAGTATGCTTTTATTTGGGGAAAAAAAGATTATATATTATAGTTGAACATTCAAAATATCGTTATAGACTCATTGACCACAGAAGCGCATAGCCTAGGCCCCGCCCCCCCGAAACCGGTCCTTCTGCGCTAATGCTTTCGGAAGGGCTACCTCGTCACACCTGCAATTCTACAACAAGGCTGAATTACGGCAAGCGATCCTTTGATATAGTATTAAGGAACTTAGAGTGTGGCTAAAAAGGGCCCAAACGTCGCGGGGAATTTCATGTCAGTTCTACATTAATGAAAAGTGTGTGATTATGTATGTCTAAGATTAACTTTTTTATATTTTTGTATTTCTGCATACAGCTTCAATTTTATTGAGTCAAGTTCAAATACCAAATATTCTAACACTGTATATGCCATTTTTTATTCGTCATTCAGTCATAAAAATATTTTATGTTATAGATATTATAAAACGTAACGGCATTCTAGAACATAGAAATAACCCCACAGTTACTTTGCTGAGTAACTAATTACTTTTACAGTTAGGTAGCTAAGTTACTAACTCAATTACTTTTTGGAAAAAGTGATTTCTAACTATAATTACTTCTTTCATGTAAGATGTCCAGCATTGTCTATAGTAGAGGGAAATTGTGCCCTATGTCGCTGCTTCCTCATCTGACCAATATTAAGCAGTAGGAATGTTCCACAATCATGGAGATATGGAGTATATTATGCAATGCTGAAGCAAATTGTGAAAAAAATAGATAACCTCCACCCCTGTTCCTCAAACTACCAGCCCCCACTCACAAAACTGTATCAGACGAAACATCATTGGTGTTCTTGATCTTTACTATTATTATAGTGCTTTTGCTCATGTCAGTACATACTGTTTTAGTAGCTTAGAGGGCTAAGGCAGTCTAGTTAAATGTGTGGGATGTTGAATTTGAACCTTGCAACAAAATGTTTGTCCTCTGACAGTTTTTCATGTTTTGGTTATATGCTCTTTTAAAAAGTCTCTAAAGAATAAAACCTAGCTCAAATAATGTTTCTACACATCAGTGCCAAAGGGCAGTGGATTGGTAGGTCTGACAGCTTGTAGTCTTCACCTGCAATACCAAGTAAAACTTTTTTTTTTGCCCCATTGCATGGCGCTCCAGACCGAAGGAGATTGACAGTCGTCTTGAACTTCTTCTGTTTTCTAATTATTGCACCAACAGTTGTTGCCTGCTCATTAAGCTTCTTTCATATTGTCCTGTAGCCCATCCCAGCCTTGTGCATGTCTTCAATTTTATCCCTGATGTCCTTGCACAGTTATCTGGTCTTGGCCATTGTGAAGAGATTGGTCTATGGGACCTAAATTCTTACTTGCTGATAAGTGATTAAATACTTATGTCATGTAATTAAATTGAAATTAATTATTTATAAATCATCCACTGTGATTTTCCTCATTTCTGTTAGATTCTGTCCCTCACAGTTGAAGAGTACCTTTCATACAAATTTCAGACCTCTACATGCTTTGTAAGTGGGAAAACGTAAAAGAATCAGTGTATCAAATACTTGTTCTCCCCACTGTATTCTAGCTTTAATTAGAATAACCGTTCATTCCAGGCTTATTCAGTTCCACCAGCGAAGCTCAGGTGAATTCAATCCACGCTGCTTGAAGCAAGGCTTAACAAACGTGGCTTATGTGCGTCAACAGGCAGCCCTTGTCAATCGATGCTAGATAAATGAGTATAGAAAGAAAGCAAAAAACCTGCATTAATCTCACAGTCTGAGAAAGACTTAATGCAGCCTGTGAGCATCACAATTACAACATAACCAAATAAGGTAAACAACAGCTGCATATTAAAGCTTGTCAGGCTGCATTGTGTCATAATGTACATTAGTTCATGTTCCTTACGGACAGTTTAGAGTGTTACACTGAGCGCTGAGAAGCATTTCTAACTGTAAACTTCTAAATTCATGTAATGAAATCATATTACCTTGTTAGATAGGGTAAGATAATCTGGAGTCTGTTGTGAATTATTAAAATCAGAATATAACAGATGACAGAAAATAGTTGATGAGTTGAATCCATTAAAACATAACAAAAGGATGTAAAATATTTATCAACTACATAAGAACAGTTTCAAGTCTTTAAAAAGTAAAGTTACATTAATATAGTATTTAAACTTACATGTGTATTTTTTTCACCAGTTTCTACTATACTATAAGGTATTATGAAGCTAGCTTTTCACACATTTGGACAGGACAGTATGATGATTTTTATGGCTCCATCTTGGACAAAAATAGATTTTTTTGTAATTATTTATGCTTGGTGTCAGGTGCTTCTGGTAGCAAGTACTAAAACAGGCATAACTTTGGCAGCAGAGCATCTACCTATATTTCCTTGATACACCTCAGCTACAAAACTTTGCCACTCAGTCGGCCATCTTCTGAAAAGTTTAAAAAAAGAACAAAAACTATAGCTGAAAAGCATGATATTTGTAGGTGTTATTTTAGAGGGAAATAAAGGATGACTAAATGATACCAAAGCTCTCATATAGCTATAACTCACAGAGGTGCAGCCAACTCAGGGCTTTAAAAAAAAAAAAAAAATTCTTACTAGCAACACGTCTCGGTACATCGTAAGTGTTCTGCATTGATGCCTGTACTGTTCATAAAAAAAATAAACTGAGTATCATAACTAAAAGTTTCTTCCCATTGTCCAAGGCACATTTGTGATCTGACCTTCAGTGGCCTTCCTAGAGAAGAGGAAAGGTACAAGATGGTAAAGCATGGGTACAGAATAGGATAAAAACACTCAGAGGTGGAGGGACCCCAGACTAAGAGGATACGCCTGCTGTTAGTGTTCACCAACATACAGATGTGAGTTGGTTGAGATGTGTTTAGATGGCAGTACACAGACCCTCAGAGCAGCAGGAGAGCTCTTCCACGGCCTCCGAGGGAGTGCGTTTATGTGGAGTGGGGAAACGCAGCTATGTGCTTTATCTCACGCACTTTGCTGTTGCTTAGACACCGTTTTTTTTTGGGGTCGGTGCATCTTTGGTCGCAATGGTGGAGAAACATACTGTGAAAAAAAAAAAAAAAAGTGTAGTTACACTTGGCTGAAGCTGATGCTCACAGTGGCTGTCATAAAAACAAAAAAGAAAAATAGGTTTATTTATTACATTTGGTGTTACAGTGTTTTACATATGTTGTTTTAATATTTTGATGCAATATTTCAATAGTTTTTAGGAAACAGCTACTCTTATTCTCATATTTTAATGCTACATTTCATTGTTTTCATCATTAGAAAATGGAAACACAAACATTTATTCCATTTATATTACAATTATTGTTACTTTAAACACTCTTAACAAGTCAGGACAAATGGAATTAGCCATAAAGTCTTTTTTTTATCCCTCAAAACTATTATTGCACAGTCAAAAAACAGCCTAACTGAATACATGACAAATTAAGAAATTTGACAATAACTCATTGCACATTTTGTTTATAATACTACAGTCTTGCACAGTCTGAAATCAATCTTAGTGATCAATAGGGCTATAAACTCACTGGCCACTTTATTAGGTACACTTTGCTCGTACTGGGTTGGATCCTTTTTGCCTTGAGAACTGCCTTAATCCTTCGTGGCATGGATGCAAAAAGGAACTGAAACATTCCACATAGCATCACCCAATTGCTCCAGATTTGTCAGCTGCACATCCATGATTCAAATCTCCCATTCTATCACATCCCAAAGTTGCTCTATTGGACTGAGCTCTGGTGACTGTGGAGGCTGTTTGAGTACAGTGAACTCATTTTCATGTTCAAGAAACCAGTCTGAGATGATTCAGGCTTTGTGACACGACGTGTTATCCTGCTGGAAGTAGCTTTCAGAAGATGGGTACACTGTGGTCATAAAGGGATGGACATGGTCAGCAACAATGCTCAGGTCGGCTGTGGCAGTGCAACAATGATCAGTTGGTAATAAGGGGCCCAAAGTGTACTAAGAAAATGTCCCCCACACCGTTACACCACCGCCACCAGCCTGAACTGTTTTTTACGAGGCAGGATGGATCCATGATGTTCATGGCAAATTCTGATGCTACCATCCGGATGTCGCAGCAGAAGTAGAGACTCATCAGACCAGGCAACATTTTTACATACATATATTATCCAATTTTGGTAAACCTGTGGGAATTATTGCCTCAGTTTCCTGTTCTTAGCTGACAGGAGTGGCACCCAGTGTGGTCTTCTGCCACACTGATGTCATCCCATCTGCCTCAAGGTTCAACATGTTGTGCATTCAGAGATGCTCTTCTGCATGCCTTCGTTGTAACAAATGGTTATTTGAGTTACTGTTGTCTTTCTATCCGCTCTAACCAGTCTGGCCATTCTCCTCTGACCTATGCCATCAACAAGCCATTTTCACCCACAGAACTGCAGCTCATTGAATATTTTCCCTTTTTTGGACTACTCTCTGTAAACCCTGCAGATGGTTGTTCGCGAAAATCCCAGTAGATCAGCAATTTCTGAAATACTCAGACCAACAACCATGCCAACCACGTTTCAAGTCAGTTAAATGACCTTTCTCCCCCATTCTGATGCTCGGTCTGAACTGCAGGAGATCGTCTTGACCATGTCTAAATGCCTAAATGCATTGAGTTGCTGCCATGTGATTGGCTGATTAGAAATTTGCGTTATGAGCAGTTAGACAGGTGTGCCTAATAAAGTGGCTAGTGAGTATATAATGCCGTTCATAAGATACTGAAAACCCTATATTGTTTTTCTTTAGTACAGTTCTGACTGCAGCAAACTCTTACAAACCTTAATTAATTTTCATTTAAACTAATTACCTGTAACAGAAATGTAAAAGAATATAACTGTGTTTCTATGCATATTTTTGCTGTTACTTCACAATAAAATCTTCAAGCAAAAAAAAGAAAAAATGTGACATGCATTTGTAGTCAGGTAGTTTCTCTGATACTATAAAAAAAAAAAAACTGTTGCCTTCAGAGGTTACCGATTAAGTGCATAATGTGCAACTGTGCGTACTTTAATCTCCATATTAATATAGTTGTTCTTTGAAAGTCTCTAAGGTTAGTTAGCGGGAATATTAGTGAACAAACCAAATCATGAAGGCCACTTCAGAGAGGTCAGGGAGAAAGTTGTGTGGAAGTTTAAAGCTGGGTTGTGCTAAAACTTAATATCCAAAACCTTGAAAATCTTTCATTCGCTTTTTCAAGGCATGCACACACTTTAGAAAGTCTTCAGGAAAATGTACTTTAATGAAACTATGTAATTAACCTACTCACAAACTCTGTTAATCAATAGATATTCATCGTAAAAACATAAAAGGAAAAATGTGCAACATGGGTATGGGAAAGTCGTTGACTGAATCGTTCTCACTGATATTTTAAAGACAGCTTCCCTCTCTATACTGCAGAGAAGCTTTTTTTTCCCTCAGTTTTCAGTATCTGCGTGTGGACGGATGAAAACGGAGATTCAAGAGCCGTAACATCACTAACCGCGACAAAAAAAATGCTCCAACATCACTTGTGCGACCTGTGCTCACTCTCAAAAAGAGAATTTATGCCCTCAGAGTTGTGTTGGTATCATCCATTGTTAACGTGCCTTTTCTTTGTTTGCTTTTACAAGCTGCATGACTGCTTTACGATGAAGATAGAGGATAGAAAATTACTCTGAGCGGATAGGATTTGCGAAAACTATTGCCCCCTACAGGTTTTCCACGACTATGAATGTGCTTAAAAACGCATTTATCCGGTTATGTGTGGATGGAGAGCTTTTGTTTTTTAAGGAGCAGAGGAAAATCTTCGTTTTAAAAAATGCCGGCTATGTGTGGTTATGGCACTATAGTTTGGTGATAAAATATCAGTGACGTTAGTTTCCTTTTAAAGTTAAATTATGGTTGCAAAACCTTTGATATGTATGTATATATTGATTGAATAGTTCTAGAATAGTGCCGCTGGTAGCATGTTGGAGTAGCTCCCTGAAAGTCGGTTCTGATTTGTTCTTTTCGTAGACTTTTTAAGCCTTTTTTTGTTTGAGCCATTCAGTGCTTTGATAAGTATTTCCTCTGGGTTTGGATGCTCTGTAGCTGGAATAATTTTTACATCTATTTTTTTTTTTTACTTCTGGACAGCTGTTGTGAAGTGTAACTATGGTAACAAGGTAGTAGTTTTACAGCTAACTCATATGCCTGACTCTGGTGTCTTCCTGCCATGCTTTTTAATCATACAGCCGGACAGATTTAAAGAGAAGGGGCAAAACCATATGGGAAGGATTAGCAGTGCTTGCCAATATGTCATCCAAGAGATATTACTATAAAATGTCCTCTCTCCTGCCTGTATTCTGAGCCATTAGAACGTGATTAAAGCCATATTTGCTGGACGATATTTCGAGTTTTTACAAGGTTTTGTCATTTTTTCATATATGATACAGGATTTGACCCAATACCATCTAGTTTTCTGCGAACCGTCTTCAACGACCCCTGCTGTTTAGCAGTGCTGTAAGTGGGCCGGTACACAGTAGTACTCAGTAGCACCACTTCTAAAAAATAAATCTTTAGAGTTCCACCATTTTCTGAGCACTTAGAATGTTTACACAGAGTCCCGGCATGCTCATTAGTGTGTCTGGTTTAATTAGAACACTGTCTGCCCTTCACAATGCACAGAAAGGAAGAAGGTTGTCTACAGCAGTGCCTTAGAGAGAGTTTAAAAGCTTAATGATCTCTATGGTGCTAGTCTGAACTATGCTGATGCTGCATTTCACACCTGTGGTACATTCAAGGAATGTTCAAAATGTATGATGAGTTCAATTATATAGGATATTTGAAACTTAGAACAAAAAAACACAGAAATAGACATCACAATATATAAGCTTCTGTTTAATGGCAGTTAGCAAGCAACGTTTGATGCATACTAAACACGCCCAACTGATTTTTATTACAAAATAATAAAACAAAACTAAGAAAAACTATATTTTCCATTAATTTTGTCTTTCTTGCCCCTCAGAACCAAGCTCCCAGGATGAATTTCAACACCAGCCCACCTTTGTCCAAAACGGTAGTTTTTAACTGCAAAGCTATAACAATTTTGCTTTGGAAGAATAAATCATTATTTAGTTTACGAAAGTAATATTATTAATATATGCCAATACTTTACATTCATTACATTACTTTTGACGCTGTTTCTAATGTATATCTACAAGCTATATGTCAATAAAAGTGGCTATTACATTTGAGACATGAGGCTTACATTCGGAATTTCTTTACTTACATTTTGGAAATAAAAATATGCAGATACATACTGAATATTGGATTTCAGCTGGAAAATACCTAGATATAACTTTTGGTCCATTTTGTCCAGCCCTATGCAACAGTCTTTAGTCAGAGCCTCCTTAAGAGTCGTTGCAAGACTGGATTCTAGCATCCTTCCTACCCAAAGTCACAAGGGCGGAGCCACAATGAGTGTTTTAGGATTCTTTGATAATATTAGTGAGAAAAACATTTAATTTCCATTTGGGATAAAAATAATATTGTAACGTCCTCTCAGACGCAATGACAGTCGGAGACAGTCACTTTGGGTTGGGTCCCTTTTTTAATGAAGAAAATAAATGAACGGCTGCTGTTGGCCGCAACCACGCCGAACATCGAGCTCCTCCCACTCCCTCGCTCGCACAGCCATCACACAACAACAACAAAAAAACTGCAGAAGAAGAACTCTCCCTCTTTCTCCTCCCCCCACGGGGCCTCCCCTACTATTCTCCATTATTACAGAACAAGGGAACTAATAAGCAGCACCAGTAACTAAGAAGACTTAATTATGGAACACAACTGAGGAATGTTATAACAGATACACAAAGGGCAGAACGTTACAATATTTTTAAAATGTCTGTAATAATATTTTATAAACTTATATTTAAGTGAAGCAAAATAAATCTTCCCATGAACATATGGCATAAACACAACAACCCAGGCATATTACATCCAAAAGGAGACATTCCATGGCATCTGCTTGACACCATTAGCCTTCCCTATGTTCTCTACCCTTTTTTTAATCCCTCTGTATCTTAGCAATGCACGCTCTCCTTCTCTCATTCAAATCCGCTATATTCAATTATGGCAACATCTAATTCATGTGTCAACATGTTTCATTAGCTGGTTCCCTCCTCTCACCAAAGAGATTAGCTTCCCTCGCTTTCATTTTTTTATTTTTTTTTATTTACCTAATGCAGAAATATAATTTTCTCCTGGACAAAGCTTTGGAGAAGCTGTGAAAAAGGGAAGTGATTATTTTGCTTCATTACATTTCATTCTGCTCCGGCAGCCACAGCTTATTTTCTGTTAACCCGAAAACACGATTTAATATACGGTGTAAAATTTACTTACACTGCTTTCAGGTTTACTACAAGTATTTTAGCAACATTAGGGGAAATGTACTAAAATGGAGTTTTAACTCTTGGCTCTCTGAATGTGTTGGTTCGAGCATTCATGAGCATTTCTGGAATAATTATCGACGTCTGTCCAGAAAATTTGAAGCAAGACTCCATCTTGGTAAAACGTGAACGTATGCCATAGAGTAGGGTGAATAAGCAGGGTGAATAATTATCTGAATGTACGATCCTTTTGATGTTCTCTGCGCCAATTCCTGCTACCTCAAGGGCTTCCCTCTGTAGTGTTGAATTTATTAGGAGGTTATAGAAAGCCTCCTACAAGTGGGCAAGGGATAGATTAGGTGCTAAGGTACATGCGTGGTCTGCTTCTTATTCATCTGTGACATTAAAGCAGCAGGTTGGGAGTAGGGTGGGAAACTCGAGCCCCTTGGTCACGTTGTCTCTGCTCCTGCTGAAAGAAAATCCAATCTTCCAATCCGACCATCTTCTTTTTCTTCTTAGAAAGAAGAGATGCACTGTTGAAAGTAGTCTGGATGATTTCTTACCTCTTGCAGCAGTTTCAAGTTGCAATTGAACTAGTGCCATTTTTACATCACATCAGCATTTCTACAGTGATGAGTTCCAAGGAGGATTTTGCATAACACTATATTTCTATGTATATAAAATCAAAATCTGAAAAGAAAATCATGGTTTGGTACGCATTAGGGGTTTATAAGTCACGGATCACGTTTTTGGTACACTTTGTTTAAAAAATAAATAAATAAAAATGTAGATATGACTTCTATCAGCACTAAACAAAGAACCTTTTGTTCCCTGATTTTTTTCCTTGCGATTTCTGAAATTAGTTTCTTATTTGTTAGTTATCTTATTTTGTTCTATAACTTAGAAGAGTTGAAAGCCTAAGACTGACTACAGATTTGATTGGAATAATAATGAATAGTACAAGCAGACATAGCCAGAGTAGCATATATTATTACCACTTGAAAAAAGTCAGTGTTAATGTTTAGAAAAATTTAAATAATACCATGTCCATTTTGGAAATAAAACATACTCAAATCACTTTGGGGTTGTTTTAATATTTCAACAACCTAGTCTCCTAGCTGTACTTGAATGCAGCATGGACAGCTGTTGGGAAAAGTCCTTCTTATGCAACTTGTGTTTTACACATAAAAAAGGAGTTTGAGCTGATTGGATGCTACTGGTAGCCATGTGGACGTTAGCTGTTTTTTCTCTAGTATCAGTAATGTTTCCATTCAACTTGACATTGTTTCAGGTGAGTTATTCAGTTCAGTGCAAAGCGTGTTATGATTGCTGTTGATAGATGTATTCGATGATATAGTTCTGGGTGGGTCCATCTTTCTTTTTCCACTACATTAATGTTCCCATCTGAGTCTGGTGATGCCTGGGAGTCCTTTCTGTTTCATTTTGGTTTCACTTTTTAAAGTTGTGCTGATGAACGTTGCAATGTGCTCTGAGTCCACGTAAACATTCTGTATGTGTACAGGTAAAAAAAACAAACCAGCAGGATTCTTTCAGTACGTAGGGCCACAGAAATATCTGAATACATGTACTATTACCAGTGTTGCAACAGTTACTTTGAGAAAGTAATGATTACTGACTACTGATTACTCATTCCAAAAGTAACTTAGTTTCTTGACTTAATACTTTATTTTAACATTAACTAAGTTAGATTACAAGTTACTTTATTAGTTACTTTCAGCAGCTGCCAGTAGCGCTTCCTACTGCCTCAACATAGAAACAATAACCAGTTTTGCCAATAGTAACTTTATTGAAAGTGCATTTTAACAGTAAGTCTGGAAATATACTTGCTTTATAAACTCACATTAACACCAGCAACTATAAAGCAACAAGCTGTGTCTTGGGGAAATACTTGCTTGGTCACTGCACGTCGTACTGAAGAGTTTCACTAGGGGGAAGACTCAGATTACATATTACAGAACTCTCAGACTTAGACCAAAACAAACATGGCGACCGTAAAAGAAGATAATCAGCTTTTTCGGATTATGACAGAAGAAGATGGCAGCAGTGTTGTTGAAGGTATGTAAGACCATATTTACCGCCAATTTTGCCTGTTTTCCTAATATTTGTGCTGCAATGTACCAAATATATATTTTCGCTTAATAAAATTTAAAAAATTGTAATGCACACGGCCTAAACAAGTAATTCTAATATGATTACCTGTATGGAAATAGTAACGCGTTAGATTTCTCGTTACTGAAAAAGTGGTCATATTAGGAGTAACGCGCTACATATAGTAGCGCGTTACTCCTAATATGACCACTTTTTCAGTATCACTGACTGTTATAAACACACACACATATATATATATATATATATATATATATATATATGTCTTTTTTGTTTAGTGCAATATATAAAAATGATTATCACATTAGAAGATCTGACCAACTGCCTTCAAGTGGTTTTGTTGTTTTGGGTTTGAAACATTTCGGTCTGGATGTTTTAAGTGTGGGAAAT
The DNA here is from genome assembly GCA_028564705.1 of Apricaphanius iberus. Taxonomy (NCBI): domain Eukaryota; kingdom Metazoa; phylum Chordata; class Actinopteri; order Cyprinodontiformes; family Aphaniidae; genus Apricaphanius; species Apricaphanius iberus. Next base: position 504,198 of record JAPXFQ010000075.1, on the reverse strand, counting down.
AATTCTAAATTAACACATCTGGTGCCCTTTTGTTTGTTACTGACTTTTTGGTTAAATGTATCTGCTAAATGTTGAAACTTATTTAATACCAAAGTATGAATTGTCTAGGGTAATATCCTGTAATACCTCTGTAAAAAAGCTTCTCCTCACTCACCATAAATCTCTGTGCTTGTAAACATTCTACTACATTGATTCTGCTCTTTTTTTCTACTGTTAAACGCTGCTCATATCTTCATGTTATTATTACGATTCACCTCTTTGATTTTACACACTTATTCCATCCCCTGCTGTAACTTAGGGTTTGTATCTTGCTTCTGCCCCATTAGTTTCTCCCTCTCTCTCTCTTTTTTTTGGCCCCAAGTGACCCTAATTACAACATATAAAAACCTGACCTGCACATAGTTTCTAACCTCCGACCCAAAGATGAAAGATTAATACTAAGTCGGACTAATTCAATTAAGTTAAGTTCAAAATAATGACTTCAGCCTTGGTGCAACATGGGTGTGGAGGTGAAAACATTAATTTGCACTACCGAAAAGAGGAATGTCTAGGGATTTTCTTACCTTTTATTTTCTTATAAGGTATTAAAGAGCCTCAAGTGAACAGTAAGAGGCATATTTTCAGATGCTTGCATGTTTAATATTGATTTTGAATGATAGGCAGTCGACAATTATTTTTATTTAACAAATAATTCCTAATAAGTATCTCTCACTGGTTCAAAGGCAAACCCCATGGGGAATGTTAATAAAAACTGATTATTGAATATGGATGATATTGACAGCAATATAGAACCATCACTCGGTTTTCATTAAACTAAGCTCTTTAAATAGTAGGCCTTAAAAGTTTAAATGCATATTTAGTTTTATTTTCTCTGTGATAAAAAAATAATCACATTGATAGCAATTTCCCCTTTGATTAAAATATTAATTTCTTACATTCCTATGGTCAATCACGTCGTCTGCTCAGTCTTCTAATACAAGAAGTTATTATTCAAACAAGGCTGACAATATTGACCGTAGATTATTGATTTAACACCCCCTACCAAAGAAAACATCCAGTTGTTGAGTACTCTAGTACTCACGACTGCCCCACTTTCCATCTGTGTCATAAATTACCACACCTATTTTCACACATTGCTCTGTTTTCAACAAGTTGGCTTGAGTTTACATTTGAAAAATTAGAATATCATGCAAAGCTTAATTTTTTTTACAGACTTAAAGGGTGAAACTAATATTTGATCCATGCTTATTACATAAAAGCGAGATATTATTATTATTTTTTTTATAATTTTGATGATTATTACTTCAAGCTAGGAATGGGTGCCGATGTCAGGTGCCATCATGGCACCGGTTCTGACATAAACGGTGGTAACCAGGCCAAACAGCAGCGCACATTTCGGTGCCTTATTTCGGTTCTTGTTTCCCCGGAGATGTCAAACACTGTGGATTGTGGGTATGCCATCAGCCAGGAGTGATTCCCTATATCAACAAAAAAGGTAAACATGGCTATGTTTGTGAAAAAAAAATGCTAAAAGTTAGGGCTTTCGAAATTAACGAACCAACGCAGATCGATTAATTCCTAGAATTAACAATTTTTTCCCCCCTTGTTTTTACGCAATGAAAAATGCATTCCCAGAACAGCGCCGTTTATAATTCAGCCTACAACACATCAGCTCTCCTTCCTAACCAGCCAAACTGAGAATTCTTGTGGAGTAGCATGTGTTTGTGATCCTAAATGACATGTGAGTATATTATTATTGGCTTTGTGGTGATATGATAAGTTCACAAGTTGTCTGTGAGATTTATCCATCCGCTTTGGATGTCAGCTCCGGTGTGTGCGGGGAAGAGTTTAAATGCGGTGTTTAGAGTATTACACAGTCTATGGTTCAGAGAAGTGACATTTTGCAGTGCTCGCTGGCCGGAGTAATACCTAATACAAACCCCAAAAACAAACTAGTGCAGGGTCTGCACTGTTTGCTCACATAGCGGGCATTTAGAAACCCCAAAAAAAGAAAAAAAGAATCACAATTCAAACATCTTCTTAACCGTTCCGGAACCGGACATTAGGAACCGGTTCCTATGTGAAACCTGTTCTCGGTGCCCAAACCTACTATTGAGGATGACTCAGAGAGCTCCACTTACACCCATTCAGAGGATGAGAAGATATGAGTTGGAAGAAAAGGCTGTTATATTTCATCTGCTCTTTATTATTTCCACACAACTGCTCGTGCAGGTTTGGGTGACGTGAGGAGGGAGATTAATGTAGTTGTGATTTCATACGAAAAATAATGACACTCGTCATCCATGTAAACATTAGGAATGAAGGCTCTTATTATGAAGTAGCTGTGTCTGCTGCATTTTAACGCAGTGTTAACTCATTGTGAAAAGTACTGAAGCTATACAGTGAGGCAACATGTATAAATCAACATTAATACGGCACTTTTATACTCTAATTTTACTGCTGATGAATCCTGATATTTGGCTCATGATCAGGTCCGAGATATTTTACCTTAAGCTTCTCCTGCTATGTATTCCTCTGAAACGGTAATGTTTTGAGTGATATAACTGAATTATTCTTTTTCTCTTTCTGCATTTTGCATCTCTTTTGGTTTGTCTCCATCTCCCGCAGTTTGACCTGTCCATCAGCTACACTAGATATAGAGATACAACGGGAGGTACTACAGATGCTGAACTAGCCGTGTTTCTACTAGATTGTCAAGTAATAAATACTTCTTCCTGGGTTATTTGGGCATGAGGATGTGTGCCAGTGCCTGGAAAACAGTTTGACGCTTTACCAACTGACCCGCTATTAGTTTGATGTTTTGTTGTATTGGCTACCGAGCTTGTAAAACTGTCAGTATAATTACTTATTCAGATGCTCTCTATTGTGATTTGTCTTTATGAAACTGACGTTACGCTGCAAGCCTTGAGAGGTCAACAGCGGGCAAATATCCACAAAGTTAGAGTGTGTCCTTAAAATACATCAGGGAAATGGGAGGTGAAGCAGTGGAGTGTTTTGCCTCTCCTGTGGTGGCACTGTATAATAGTGTATGAAGCCAGCAGTTGGAGCACTATCATCTATGGATCTCTTTATGGCACCAATATGCTTGTTTGAAGACACATGTGCAGCACATGTTGACGTTCCACAGTCAGTTTAAAATACTTAATGAATGTGACTAACATATTTACTCTTTCTAATGGGCCGTAAATGTGCACTGAAAATATGTAGGGTGAGGCAACAAGCAGTGTTATGCTGAGCCACTCAGGCACAAATGGCATAAGGTGGTCTTCTATGCATTTAAAAGACTAAAAACCATCAGAAAAATATTACAAATACAGTTGGAATAAAACTGCTACTGAACAACTTGTCCTCCTCCTTGGTGACAAGATTTTTTTTAAATGAAAGGAAACAGAGACAAACACGGAGAATTATCCACTTAGCAAAAACAAGGCAATACATGCATAAATATTTAAAACTTTGCAAAAAGAATGGGCATATTATTGCAACTGCAAGCTGCTAAAATTCAATCTTAACATTTTGGAAATAATGCTTTTGTCCAATTAATTTAGCTCTTTCAATAGGATACAATTAACAACTTTAGATTTTGTGTTCTATTTAAAAGACTCACAGTTTTATGTGCAATGCCTTTCGGTGATATCCTGTTTTGATTATAGATCTACAGGAGGTGATTATAGCCCACACCATTTTCACTTATTAATGTCGCCAAGAATTTAAACAAGTCATACTTAGATGAAGGTCAACTGACATAAATGTCACAAGCACAACAACAGATTTAGTGTAGCTTGGATTCCTTTGTTGGCTTATGTTCTTTCCGTCATCAGTATTGCTAGGATTGAATTATTCCAATCAAATGTCTCTGCTGTCTGATAAATCTTCTCTGGAGGCTAATGCTGAACCCATCTATCTTAAGCATATGAGGGGGAAAAAAGTATACATTTATAATTTCATTCTGTGTCAGACCTCAACTGTGATCATTGTATAATAAAGTGGAAGTTCTCGGGGCACATGATGTGTCCTGTCAGTTTCTCTAAATGATGCTGCCAATGATGAGACGTGACTCGCCTGGGAAACGAGTTTGTGACCTCTAATCAATCTTGGACGGGGGAGACAGGGACCGAGACTGTCACACACCTCACGCTGGCGGTGGCTCTACCCATATAGCCAACTGAAGGTCAGACAGGGTTGCCTCGGAATAGCACTGTCAATCAGCATCAGCGTCGAAGTGATGATTAGGATTTATGAAAGCAATGACAGATTAATAATATAAGTTAATTTACACACAGTGGTAATCATACAGCAATGTGTTTCTGTTACTTACATAATTGGTGTACATATTTATTAACTACTATATGGATTTAAGCCTAAGATATTTGTTACTACAAATCTTACACTATTTTTAGCTCCTTTAGCATTTTATTTTAAAACAAGTTATAGGTGTACATTTATTATCTATAATTTTACTAATAAGCACTTAAAAAAAGCATGTTTGTCAAAGCATGTTTTTTTCTGTTGAAGATCAATACAGTGAAGCAAATATATAGCAGGTCTGCTGCTAAGTTCAAGCCTGCTGCTGTGTATTGAAAATGTTTTATAAGGATTTGTGTTGCCGTTTCCTCATGTGTCTCCTGTATGGAACGCCTAAGTGCTCAAAATTAGATAGGGCTGCAGCGATTTGTCGAGTGACGCGATTTACCCGATTCCCAAAAAATTACTTGAGGCATGAACTCTGCCTCGAAGCCTCGTTAAATTCCTATGATGCACACTATAGCGCAGATATCTGATTCTTCCACATGGACCATTGTTTTGGACAAAGCCATGCAAAGCACAAAAGTAGCGCATGATACAGTTTGAATTTACTTGGCGCGATAGCGGAGAGTAAAGATTCCCATAAACGGCAGAAAATGTGTAAACTTTGGGATCGTTACATTCTAAAAAAGAAGAGAACAAAGTGCAGTGTATACAGTATACTGCAAAGTAGACCTGGTGTACCACCGCAGTACGAGCTCAATGATCCAGCAGCAGAAAACATTAACATGATTTTTCACCAAGCGTCGCGGAACAAGGTAACGTAACCTAAGCCTGCATAACACTGATGTTCACTAATTTTAATACTGTATTTGTAGCGATGTAATGATGCTGTTTGACTAGATATGATATTTAGCTTTTGTGTTTTTAAGTAGTAAACCTATTCAGGTTCAGTTGCAAGAGAGCCATGTCCACACATAGTATCTCACAAAACAGAGATATTTTTCTACGCTTTGGCCTGTCACCCACACAAAAAGACAAATTTTCTGTACAAAAAAAAAGAAATCTTTTAAAAAACTCTGGCCAAAGTGTAGATCTGCATTTTGTCAGTTTTCAGTATCTGCATGTGGACGGATGAAAATCGTAACGTCACTATCTGTGACAATTTTTTTTTCCAAAATCACATTTAAAATCTACAAACTTAATGCTGCGCTGCGACCAAAGTCAGAAAAAAAAATGTTTCTCACTCTCTTCTGACACAGAGACCCCTGTAAGTTTTTAGAATGATTAATAAGTGATTATTTCTAAACGTTCAGCGCTGCTGAGCAGGGGCAAATCCAGGAGGTGAATAAAGAGGGGCTTAAAGGGGCCCAGGGTGGGTTTGGAACTGTAGCACAAAAATAAAAGCAGAGATGTTCTTCTAGTGGGGTCCCAATCTGAGCTGGTCACATTTTAGAGTTGTCAACTGTTAAAGGGTAATTTAAAGTAATTTTGTTTTACTAAGGTTTATTTGACAATGTCGTCTCAAACTCAGCTTGCTTATCCAGCAAATTAAGTGATTGGCGAAAAATAAAAATAAAAACACAAAAACATTGCAACATTTCACAAAAGCTTTTTCACAAATAAGTGGATGGACTGTTTAGTTTATTAACTTACATTATTGCTGTTGACTGTTATTTTGTCAAATAAATAAATAAATACTGTAAATGGGCTTAGTTTCAAAGTAAAAAGCTGGAGTTCTCAGTTTTTTGAGAACTAAAATGAAAATGCTTGATCATTTTACAGCCAACATTTTTCGTTATGCATGATTGGTTTTGGTTGTTTAAAAACGTAAAAAAAAAATTATCCGAATAAACAAATTGATAAAGTACTAGATTAATTTATTACAAAAAATTGATAGCTGCAGCCTTAAAATTAGATAAATAGATAAAACATTAAGGTATAAATGTGGACATGAATAAATAATGGACAAATATAAAATGTTAGGATGAAATTGTGAAACTGAATTCATACGAAAAACTAGCCCATTAGTATATTTTATTATTTCTTTTCCTTTAAAAATGCATTTAATATAAAAATTTTGAAATGCTCTTTTCCCCCTCTATTAATAGTTTGTTTGGTTTTTGAACTTTTTATTTAATTCCATTAATGTTTATCCCAAAACATATTTTTCCCAAAGTCAGCTTTTATTTCCTAGTTGATTTTTTGTCAATAGCTTATTTATTTCAAAATGTCACTTTTTATCATAAGAGTTGAGCTGCCAATCAGGGTCAGTGGGTGGGACCTGCATGCGCATTAGCTGGTGCTAACATTTATCTTGCTAGAGGAGGAGAATGGCGAGGAAGGGCTGAAGTCATTTAATACGTTTACTGTATTTAACCCCTGTTGGATTTCATGTACGGCTTTATCCAGATGTTCGTAATGTTGGCAAAGTATTTACCAACTTTTTTAATGTGGCTGTCTATCTAACGTCGCGTGCCAGTGTTGTATCAGAATTATAGGTCTTAATCTGGTAGGGGCGTTATGTCTGTGGTGAGACTGATGAAAGAAGCCCCTGTTGGAGTTTAGATACAAATCAGTAAAATGAATCATAACATCATGTTTAAAATCTTATTTAGTTAATTGTTTGTATTTAATCACAAATTAGAGCGTCTTCCACCATTCCGCTCTAATGTGTGCAGGCTGACACAGAAAACATAGCAGCAATAACTCCACTGGTTGTGTCAGACAGCAAGTCCCAAGTGCTGGGCCTGGGATCATTTCAAAATTATAACCCAAATCACTCAAAATGGCATCCTCTGATAATTGTTTTGACTACTTTAATATGATAATTCCTCTAAATTTAATTAGTCAGAGTAATTTCAACTGGATGAAGTTCCTGCGACTCAGACCCTTGAACCCCATCTTAGAGTAAGCTGTTCAACTGGCACAGTGGGTGAGAACAGCTAAACAGGAAGATCGAGCTTGAAGGTCCCACCCACTGACCCTGATTGGCTGATCAGCTCTTATGATCAAAACTGACCTTCTGAAATAAATAAGCCACTGGGGAAAACACCATTATGTTATTAAAGCTGACTTTGTTAAAAAGACAATTTGAAAAAGAAACCTTTGAAAAAGGCCTACATACATAAAAAATATTTTGGGGGAAATTTTTTACAATTAAAGGAGCATGGAGCTGGATTTGTAAAATAAATTATATTCATTTTCAGTTTTGTAATTGTACTGGGTAATGAAGTGTTTTAAACTAAGTAAAATGAGCCCAACCATGTGTAATCCCATTATCTTGAACAGTCTGTGTGGCCAAATTTCCCGCGCTTACACGCGGATGTAACGTCAATCTACAATTCTTGTGCATTCTCGATTTAACAGGAAGAAGGAAGAGAAATAACCTGGACTTCAGACGCGGTTGATTAAACACTATTACTTACATCGTCACTAGACATGTTGTTGTGCAGCTGGTGATGTGCACAATGTGCGGTGGCTTGAAAGTACACTACGTCACTGATTTATTTACTTTTTGTGCACACTCCCGCGGTGGCTGCAGTTACTCGCAGCGCCGTCCGCGGCAGTCGCAGGTGTAATTTCTTCAATCCACCCCCCTGCTCCTTTAAACAACGTTTTATAATAATAAATGCTATTTTTGATGCCACAAGACAAAAAATCCTACCGATAAGCTTAGAATTCCATATGAATTAATTTTTTCAAAATTTTATTGTCACATTATATACGTGTCAAATATTTATTCATGTATATGTTTATATGAGACTTTATTCATTTGTTTTAATTTTGAGCAACTTGCTGTTCGATACTCCTGAATTTGGCAATGTTTAATCCTTGCAGACCTCCGTTGCTTGTTTGATGAATTAAGGCAAGGCAAATGCATTTGTATAGCACACTTTCAGCAACAAGGCAATCCAATATTACATAATTAGGGGAAAAAGGGAAAGAAAAAAAATATTAAAAACAGAAAACAACATCAAACACCTTCTACACTTCTGACAACCAGTTGTTTTTAATCAATTATTCGAAGGCAAATGGGTTTCTAGCCTTGATTTAAAGAAACTCAGTCATATTTTGTTTCAGAATATAGGAGCATAGAAACTGAAATCTGCTTCACCATGTTTGATTCTGATTCTGGTGATGCTGAGTAGACAAGAATTAGAGGACATTAGTGGTCTTGGGGGTTGGTATGATGACAACAGGTTTTCCACACACTTTGGTGCTTAAACATTCCATCATTTATACGTATTTTGTAGTCTATTATTTGAGTTACAGGACTTTAGAACCGTGGTGATGTGCTCTACTTTTCTGGTTTTAACAAGGGCAGTTGTCTGATTGGCTTTTTAGGATGTCCTGTGAGGACACTGTTGCTGTGATCGATCGAACTAAAATTTAAAACATGGTTGAGTTTCAAGGTTCTGTTTTGACATAAGTCTTTAATTCTATAAATGTTCTTCAGATGATAGATGAGTGACCTTGTGATTGCCTTCTTGTGACCCTGGAGGTTCTGAGCTGAGCCAATTTCTACAAATAGATTTCAAGCCTTAGTTTCCAGCTGTATTAATTAAATGTGTTGGCCAAGTCCTCATCCTTCTACTTTAGGTGTAAAAAATATTATCTCTGTTTTGTTTTTTTTATTTAGCAGGAGAAAATCATGGCACATCAATGCACTGATATGCTCAACACATTTGCTGAGTGTTTGAATGAATTTATAGTCATCTGATGATAGTTTAATGTAGCACTATCATCTGCATAGTTATGGTAACTATCCTTATTAGTTGTTATAAGCTAAAGTATTATATATTACATAGATATTAAATAGGAGGGCCCCCAGGATGGAGCCCTGGGGGACCCCAACATGTGATTTCTGTTCGTTCTGATGAAAAGCTGCCTTTTGCCACAATGAAGACAAAGTTTTATAGGTAAGAGTCAAACCAGCCTAGTATTGTACCAGAGAGTCTGACACAGCTTTACAGTTGTGAATAGTATGTCAGCAGTGTCAAATGCCGCACTGAGGTCTGACAGTACCAGCAATGTCGCTTTAGCACAGTCTGTATTTATGCGGATATCATCGAACACTGTGACGAGGGCAGTCTCGGTGCTGTGGTGAACACAGAAAACGGACTGAAAAATATCAAAAGGTTATTCGTTCATAGGTTGTTGAAACTGCTCTTTTTTTCCAATAATCTTACTGATGAAGATTAGAGCTAGGCCTGTAATCTGCAGTCTACAGTTGTCCAGAAGGTAAAAAGGTTACAAATACCTTCCAAAGAATTCCTGAAAAATACCCCACAAAAGGTATATTTGAACCTGTATAAAATACTTCTGCTTTAACCTTCCCTAATAAAGCAAGGTCAATCAACCTAAAAGCTACAGCATTCAAATTAAAATACTGAATAACATTTCTTTCCGTTTCAACATTCTGCTTAAAAATGTTGGTCCTGGGGTGAGTCAAGTGGAAATGATTTTGAAAAGTGCCATCTACTTGAATACCTTTTTAAAATCAAAGCACATGTTATTCCAAAGGCCACTTACCGCACAATAATGTACTTTACTATCAATAGTGTGCTCGCAGAAAACAATGATTTAGCAAATGAATCAGAAGGATAAAGAAACAAATTCTAAAAATAAAAGTGACCGAATGTGTTTTGGTAAGTTATGAACAATATGTTTTCTGACATCAGAAACATTTCATCTTGCTTTTTCTTGGAAGGATTTTGTAGCGTTTTTTTTTTTTTTAATCATTATTGAATTAGCTTTTGTATTTATGCCATTAAGCTTTCTACTCTTTCAGTGTTTTATCGACAACTTGCTTTGCAAACCGCAGGTATCTCTTGTTAATGGCTGAGAAAATGTCAAGCTACAGCTAATTTCACAGCGACGACTTAATACATGTAAGTCGTCACTCTGTACAGTGAGTAAAGTTGTGTTCACCGATATTTATTCTACCACTTCATTATGTTTATGTGATGCAGATGCGGTTTTACCTTTTAGTTATGCAGCGGTAGAGACACAGAAAAGGGTATGAAGGAATGTTTAGCAATATAAAAGCCATTGGCCAATAAACTGCTGCCAATGCTGATTAATCTACCAAGGTCAAATTATGGTAATACATTCGGAACCTAAATGTTTTCAAACACTGAATGAAAGACACATAGAACTTTTTTTCCTTGCTTTCTGAGTTCAAATCAATGCGCACCGGATACTTTATTGTGCATAAAAGAGAATATCGGGCGTATTTTAGCTTCCCTGTTTTTCCAAATGGAAACATGTAGAATTAAATGGACATATTGTGTTTTGATGTGTAATCCATTATCAGAGCTTTAGTCTTTATGTGCATTCATCGACATCAATGGAGATGGCCAGTTGTTTTCAACTACTCCTGAATATATAAGAACAACCTAAAGAAAGCTGGTCTATATTGTGGGCCTGAACAGAGCCCAACAGATTTCAAAATCCATTTTAAGTGTTATTGAGAGTCAAGATAACAGTGACAAGCAAAGCTGAAATGTCTTTATAGGCGAGTCCAAAATGATAAAATAGCTCAATTAAAGCTCTTACTGCCATTTCCCTTCCAAAAAACAGACAAGCTAAACTGCATCCTACGTTCTCTTTTACGAGTATGTGGAAACCAGCTCCCCCCCCCGTGTTGTCTTAAGAGCTCGGTAGAATAATTGTATGTCCACATGCGGTCTGCTGGAAAGCAAACATAGGTTGAAACGAGGTAATATAAAATTGATTTTATTGCAGCTATTACTTCAACTTTGAAAATATTGGGAAAGTGACAAAAAAGTGAGGCTCTGATTTTTTAAAGTAGCATATGGAGGTTTCCTTTCCAACTCGTCCACTTTTCTTTTTGTCTGTTTTACATAGCTCAGACCGAAACAGGACGTACTCTGCCCTCAGTGAGTGCCAGCGGAGATGGCTATCTTAGCCTTGACCTAGTCTATTACATTTGAGGTGAGATACAGATAGGACTAGATATTCCCTTTTTTTCAGCTCAATATCTCCAAGGAGATCTCTGCAAAGAGACTATCTCTTAGGGCTTGGCTTATTTTATTACAGGTATGCATCACGGTGGCCTCTCCAAAAGAATGGATGTTTGTAGCAGCAGGGAACATCTCTTACACATAAATCAAATGGTTCATGAGCTAAACAGGTGCAACTCCACAGCCAAGAGCCTGGACATTTTTTTTCTGTTTAGATGTATTAACTTTCTATTATCATACTGTATTGTAAACCACACTTTATTTATGGCATCTTAATTATGTTGAAGCTGCTTTAGGGTGGTTGTTTAAAGCCTTGTGTCTGCATCCTGCAAATTGCTAAGCCAACACAAAAGGCCAAGGCTTTTTAAAAGTATTAATGTATACAATCTGCAATGTAGAAATAACAATATATTAGGTTTTTGGTTGTTATTGTTTTGAATTGCAGTCCTGCATTCTAGATTACTGCAGTATACAGTTAAAGTACAACTCTGGGATGTACACGTTGACCCAAATACTAATATGCTTTCAGAGGTCCTGCGGATGTAAAAAAGAAAAAGAACCCTCACTTTTCCAGGTTTACACATAATGCCTAGTTTAAATTTCCTTAAAGAGTATCTGGAAATGGTGTTTTGCATTACAAATTTAAAGAACCCACTAGGTTCCATTCCAGTTTATAAATTTAGACTGCTTTCTCATGACATAATATTTTACATTAGAATAGAGTATTTTTGCACTATATTCCTGAGTCAAACATAAAACCTAAGGTTTTTTAGACAGTGACTTGAAAAAAGTACTTATATCGCTCAACCTTTTCAAATTTGAGGATGTCATAACCATAAACATCAGTGTACCTCATATGGATTTTATGCAATATTCAAATGGAATGTATCACATAATAGTGAAGTGGAAGACAATGGATACATGTTTGTTACAAATTTGAAATTTTATGTGTATTTTAATTTAAAAGCCTTAAATCGTGCGATAGTGTAGTTGTAAAAATCCCACATTCCCCAAAAATGTCTACTTTTCACCTCCTGTCTGGGATGATGTCCTCGACATGCACTACTGGGGAGCTCTTTTTTACCAGACCAGACAAGTGTAGCTTTATGGATGACCTGCGAAGCAAATTTGGTTCATAACGTCCTGTTAGCGATGCAAAGTTAGAATTCATATATTAAAATGACAGCAGTGAAAAACCAACACTGGAGAATAAACATGAGGAGTCTTTGGGTTAACACGGCTTTTTCTGGTGCAGTGTGATTTACTAAACATCAAAATGTTTGTTCTAGCTATTTTAGAGTCTATTTTTTTCACATTTATCACGTCTAAAATGATGTCTTAAGTTTGCGCCATTTTAGTATTTACAAAGAAAAATTTAATTCACACAAAATATAACCTACTAGTAATTAACACTCTAATGGCCACAAACCTGGCAGTTATGTAGATATTTTCCTTTTTCCCCCAATGACGCATCACAACTCAGGCCCATTGAATCAAATAATTATTTAAATCAAAACATAGTCATTTATTAAGATGGCATGGTCAAAATTGTGACCTAAATATAATGGTGATACAGTGTGGATTGAAAGTTTGGGCACCCCATGTAAACATTTGTATTATGTTGCATAAAGAAGCCAAGGAGAGTTGGAAACATCTCCAAAAGGCATTAAATCACAGATCAGACATTCTTATAACATGTCTAAAAAGTAAGGTTTTATTTTCACCATTCACACTTTAAAAAAAACTGAAAACACAATGATGGCATCTGCAAAGGTTTGGGCACTCCGCAGAGTTGTACTGCCCCCTTTGGCAAGTATCACAGCTTGTAACTGCTTTTTGTAGCCAAGAGTCTTTCAGATCGTGTTTAAGGTATCTTCACCCATTCTTTCTTACCAATGTGTTCCAGTTCTTTGAGATTTCTGGGCAGTCTATCACGCACTGCTCTTTTAAGGTATATCCATAGATTTTCAATTATTTTGAAGTCAGGAGATTGTGAAGGCCATGGCAAAACCTTCAGTTTACACCTCTTTATGTAATCCATGGTGGATTTTTACGTGTGTTTGGGCACATTATCCATTTGTAAAAGCCATCCTCTCTTCAACTTCAGCTGTTTTGCAGATGGCATCAAGTTACCGTCCAAAATTTGCTGAAATGTAATAGAATACATCTTTCCCTTAACTCGTGAAATGTTCCCTGTGCATTGGCTGCAATACAACACCATTGCATGATTGATCCACCCCCCTGCTTAACAGTGGGACAGAGGTTATTTTCATTGAATTATTTCAATTTCAATTAAATTTTTGTGATGAGGACATATAAGCAGTTTTCTTCTGGTTAATCTTCCATGAAGACCATATTTGTACAAGTATCTCTTTATAGAGGAATAGTGTACCACAACTCCAGAGTCTGCCAGATCTTTCTGGAGGGACTGTGCAGTCAAATGTGGGATTTGATTTACTTTTCTCACAATCCTGCGAGCTGTTCTGTTGGATGTTTGTGTTGGTCTTCCATATCTGGCTTTAACTTCCACTGTTCCTGATTACTGGCATTTCTTAATTACATGCCGGACAGAGGATATTGGCATTTGAAAATGCTCTGCTATCTTTTTATAGCCTTCTCCTGCTTTGTGAGAGTCAACTATCTTCAGTTTCAGGGTTTTAGATAACTGCTTAGAGGAACCCATGGTGCCGATTGTTGGGGCAAGGTCAGATGAGTCTGGGCCTTTAAAGCCTTTGAGATTGGCATCACCTGGTCTTTCCGAATGATGATAGTGAACAAACCATTCCACTGTCAGGTCTCAGCTGTCCAAAGCAGTACAATGTATTAACTCTGCGGGGTACCCAAACTTTTGCAGACCCCATTATTTGGTTTTCTGTTTTTAAAGTGTAAATTATGAAAATAAAATCTAACTTTTTTGACACATTATAGTCTATGTTTAATGCCTTTTGGAGACATTTCCATCTTTCCTTGGCTTCTTAATGCACATTAATACAAATGTTTACCTGAGTTGCCCAAACTTTCAATCCCCACTGAATATTCTGTGGTAAGAGCTGAAAATTAATTACAGCAAAGGTTAACGCTGGTTCTAAAAGGTATGAAGTTAAGCCTGTCAAAAAGTATTAAGTCACACTTTAAAAGAGAAAGTTAATACTTTAAAAAATAGAAAACTTAAAAAAAATCAAAATGTTTCATACTATAAAATCCTGATAAAGCTTATTAATGTTTATGCTTGTAATGAGACAAAAAAAAGTATAATGTGAAACACATTTTTGAGGTCAGTTTCTTATAATCTGACACAGCAGACATTGATAATTGATTTAATTTTTAATGGTTAATGCTTTATGAGATTGCCAGTTTCCTTTCCTACTTAAAAACACTCAGCAGCAATAACAAGGTGGGAACAAATTGCTAATTAGAATGTTTTTGCAGGTCATGGAATGATCCACTGCAAATTAAATTCTCCTTTGTAAACATGTTTAATCACAATAATCATATTTTTGTGACTAAAATTTCTACTGTTTAAATAGGGCAAACAGAATTGCAATCAATCAAAGTCCCAAATTATATGGATCAGTGTTCCCAATATATAATATATTGACATGGTAGCGGCACACAACATAAATGGATCATCCACCTGAGTTGTCATGTTATGCTATACAAAATTGACCAGCACGCTTAAGCTTACAGTTTAAAAGTTAACCTGGTGAGCATGATAAACTTTTGGGCATTTTTTATAACTTCTTCATGTAATGCAATTACAATTCAATATGTCCATCAAAGCCTAAGACTGCTCACTGTCTTCAGTGTTTCTACAGATAAATAGTATATATTACCATAACTATAAAACCCAAATAATTTTAAAAGTGCCATGTAGCCTCTTCTACATGGGGAGCAACGATTGCTTTTCTGAAATCAATAATTATAGCTTACTCACTGGGAGTGAAGATATGTTAAGTATAATTTGTAGCAAACTGTCAAACTTTTCAAGAAATTATTATTCATGAAACACTTAAATTGCATCAGAACACTATGAGAGAAAGATAAGCTTTTATTATGTCTTCATAAAATCTGAAAAGAATGTAATTTTTTTGACAAAATCACATTGTGATTTAAATAAATTACCTGTATTATGGTACAGAAAATAAATATTAGGTCAACAGCAAAAGCTCACCTCAACACTTTGTAATATGACCTGGGTTAGCAATGACATAGGTCAAACCTTTACTGTAGGTCTTCACCATGTTTTCAAATATGCTAGCTGGTATTTTGGTATTCTTCCATGCAGATCTTCACTAGAGCTGGGATGTTTTGGGGCTGTTGCTGGGTAACACGGATGTTCAATTCCCTCCACGGATTCTCTATTGGAGTGAGGCTTGGAGACCGGTTTGGAAAAACGACAAACATATCAATACTATGGCTGTTAAAGAGTTGCAGTGCAGTTGGATTGAAAACATTTTTTATCTTGAAAATAGGTGTATTTTGTCCCTGGTGACAGTTTGGTGACAGTTGGAATGTGTGGACAGGTGTCTTTTATGCAGAAAAACGTTCAACAGGTGCTATTGATAAACAAGAGACAAGTGGAAAATAGCGAGCTTCTTAAAGAAGAAGTGAGAAGTTTGTAAGGGAACAGAATTCTTGCTTGTTTCAAGGTGCTAAATACTAATTTTCTGCAACATTAGACAAATAAAAAGATTACATTGGATAATTTTTTTAAACGTTTAAGTGGCACACCTTGTACAGTTGTTTGCTGCCAAATATTATTTTTTTTCCACCAATGGACCCCCATCCATTTGTTCAGATCTTTTTGTGGAATCTAACTCCAATTCCTTTTAAGAAAACTCTTGCAGATTATTTTGTATAGTACAATACTACTAATACTTGAAAGAAAATTAAGTTTGGGAACATGACATATTTATGAACAATGCTACTTAACATTCTACTGGCTGGCATATGAAGGCAGCCAATCCAGGAGCGCCATTTATTGTGCTTATTACTGATTGGCTGTAAACTCCTGGGTAGAAATAAAGACCATTAGCTTCTGAGTTAGTCTTAAGATGGTTTGCACGCAACATTTTATTACATATTAAAGAACATTTGGTTTCCTGTCTTATCTATGTTTGGTGCTTTGTCTCACCTTCGTCTCTGTTCTGGTCTTCCATTTCATCTGTGCCATGTGCCACCCATTTCAGATGTGATCAGCCCATTTAATGGCCGTTATTAGTGATTATCACTCCCATTAAATGCCATCAGACTGTGCCTTCTATACCTACTGAAACGTACTTTTCCGTTTGGTGTTTAAAACCTTTTCAAATTAGGTTTAGGCATTTAAAAGAAAGTATATTTGTCCTTCTGCGACCTTAAGGTTAGGACATAAAACTTGTGGGTTGGTTAAGATTGGTTAGATAACTCCAGTTATGATATGCTATTCTGACGAAGAAGTTTTGACACGTGCAGACAGTTGGTTGTTATCAGTGATACGAATGGTTGATAACCTACTAGTAGGTAGAGAGGGCACAGTCTGACGGCATTTAATGGGAGTGATAACTGCTAATAACGGCCATTTAATGGATTGACAACATCCGGATCGGCTGCATGTGCCTCCTGGGGTTCTTTATTTGATTCTCGTCTGCCTTATGAACTGTCTTTATTCCAAATGAGTAATAAAGACTGTACATCTCCAAAGCCAACTATGACTAATTAAATCATAAAACTTTGACTTTTTATAATTTTCTCTTGACTCCTTTTTCCAGCAAAAGAAACAGACCTTAATATGCCCTTAATTGTCTATGTGCATAATTGAATAACCAAATGTACTTGACTATGCATTAATACATATAGTGGAAAGGTTTTGCCACGACCACAGTGGCTAACATCAACAGTCTTAATTACCCTCGGTTTTGAGGTACAGTCAATCAGGGGAAAGGAAAATGAACGGTGCTCCTGGATTGACTTCTTAGTAAATGCCAGCCAAAAGCGGGCTACGTCGCCTTGCTCCGAGGTATTTCTGCCTGCCAGACTACATTTTCTTTGGAATATTATGGATATACGCTACTAAAAATTATATGACCATGGACGTATTCCATGAACAATTTGATGTTACACCCCTGAAAAGAAAGATCCATAAACGGGTGAATTTGCGAATACCTATTTTGAAATGGCAGGGGTCAACTATATCAGTTCAGACCTTCCCATATCAATTAATGCCTTTATGTTAGTTTATTAATTAATTACTTTTGTTCTTTGTGCTTGTTGGATTTTGTTTCCTTTGATCAGAATTCACATTTTAGTGTTGCTCTGATTCCCTGGTCAGATGACTGTGTGCATTGTTTACCTTATCTCAACCTGTCCCCTTCAGAGTTTTTAACACTAAACAATGTGCATCTTTCAGGCAAATATTTTGTTGTGATGAAAAATGGTCTTGAGCATAATTCCTAAGTCTGTAGCCAGCCAGTGTGATGGGCCCTCTGATAATTTACTGAGTACGGAGTCGATAAAGTCTCATAATAAATAAACTAATTCAGTTTTTTTCACGAATGCATATGCTAATTTAGAAATGCACATGGTCTGTTTCACAAGCACAGGCAGTGGTTCACAAATATAATTTTGAGAAACAATTTTAAAATAAATTCACAAAAGCCCACGAGCCGTTTTACAAATGCACACAAGCTAGTTCACAAATACACACGATCTGTTTCACAAATACACATGAGCTGTTTCCCAAATGCATACAATCTGTCTCACAAATGCACATGATCTGTTTTAAAAATGCACACAAGTAGTTTCACAAATATAACTTTGATAGAAACTTCAAATATAAACTCACTCAGATCATACAGATCGCTGAAGGTCCATTTATGTACTGCTTCTCATTTGTGAACCTCTGCATTTGTGAGAGAATCATGTGTGGTGAGTTCTGAGACTCCCCAAACACCTCAGTGTTAGGGGAGTTTCAAAAAGTCACTATTGGCTAAAGAATCTGTCAATCAAATACATCACTACCGAGCTTTGTTCGCTTTCAGCTAATTATACAGCTCCTAACCTTAAATTCTGTCCTCATTGCGGCTGAATGTACAGACCACAGCATTAAATACTAATCCATTTTCATGGTTTATTAAACCGTGCGCACAGGTTTATCAAACTCTGTGACCACGTCGGGTGTTGTACTGTATCAGCTTGATGATAGACCCTGGCTGCCATTTTCATTCAAGTTGTTGCTGTAGCATAGTGGTCAAGGAGCAGGACTGCAATTCAGACTCTGAGTTCAAATCCTTTTGTGGCATTATTCTGCACTTTGCCACACAGCCATTTTTTTGGGGATCCTGCTGGAACCCAAAGTGTTGTTTAACCGGGGAGATTTCCCCGGGATCATTTTGTCTCCAGCACTTAAAAACCTGATGTTGATTTTTTAACCTAAAGAAAAGTTATGTGGCAGCGATCTGTATGATCTGAGTGAGTTTATATTTGAAGATTCTCTTAAATTTATATTTGTGAAACTGCTTGAGTGCATTTTTAAAACAGATCATGCGCATTTATGAAACTGATTGAGTGCATTTGTGAAACAGATCGTGTGCATTTGTGAAACGGCTCGTGTGCATTTGTGAATTCATTTTACAAGTGTTTCTCAAAATTATATTTATGAACCACATCGTGTGCATTCGTGAGACAGACCATGTGCATTTCTGAATGAGCATATGCACTCGTGAAAAACCCTTTGTTAGTTTATTTATTATTATACTTTTTTTGGCTCCATAACTGAGCAGTCTTACTTCCAAATCTAACTCCTTAAAGTCTTCACGCAGTGTCAGAAAATCTACAACTCCGATCTGTAATCGACAAATGAACAGATAGGAGTTTGGGAGTGACACAACAAACTAGTGACGAGAGTACAATCCGGCAGTAGCAGCTTCCATTGTTGCTGATGTTAATAAAGTAGCAACAATAGAAGCTACATGTAAAAAATGTGGAGCAACAGAGAAGCCACATTTATTGAGCGTTGGAAGCAAAGAGAGAGTATAAGACATCTTAACTTTACCATATTGGGTGTCCATCAGCCTCCAGTGATGTGTACTCTTTGATGTTGGCGTGTCCTTCTAGAGCAAGACGTCGTGGGGTTTGTCTCACTGAAATCTTGGGTCATACAGTTTACCACCTCTATAGAGCTCAGACTTTCAGTACGCTTAAATACACATCTAAACAGAGCTTTCGGCAATAATCGAGCTAACACATTAATCGGAATTAGAAACTTTATCCTTATATAAATGTCACTCCAATTGTTGAATGAAATGCAATCGACTCCGCAACAGTATATGACGACATATGCCCTTTCATGTTGGCATTCCTCTGGTTTTATATAGTAAATAAATGCTGGCATTTGTGAATCAGATGGAATGAAAGCAGGATATGCACAATGAGCAAAGAAATGGACGACAATGCTGCGGTACATTGTATTTTTTTAAGTACTGTTTGAATGCATTAAATTTGTTGTGGCTGTGTTGTTCTTGTACTGTTTTTTAGCACCACCTCTATGGTCTCATCACTCCTAAATGGGGCAGTGTACAGGCTGATAATGGTTTGATTTAGCTGGGATGCAGATTTACAGGCAGATAAATTTGTCCCTCTAATCGCATTATCAGGGTGTGTTAGTTTAATTAAGAATAGGCCAGTTCGGTTCAACTCCAGCCAGTCTAAGGTGTATACGTTCATTTCACAAGTCTGATTTCAGTTTGACTAATGCCCCATCCAACGTAGCCTGTATCTCACAGAATGCAAATATTTACCTACAGTTTGGCCTTTCTTCCACACGGAAACATGCCAAATACGATTCTATGTGAGTCCATCTAGTGTAGGCTTCTTCTGTGCCCCCCATGAGACGGACAACAATATCTCCAGGTCTCTGAAGCAGCTGCTTAACTTGCTGACTCCACCATTTCTCCTTGTGCCAGCCAAGCTGAGCTGTCCATATACTGTAGTTGGAACACAGAGACCGTATCTGTCAACCCTAACCTGCGGCTGCTACATGCTGGTAGATGTAAACATAACATAATTGTCGTGCCCAATTTAAATGTACATTTTATTATATTTTAATTCAAAATTATTTGTCATTTAGACCTCTTCTCAATAAGCTCCTTGATTTTCATGTTTGTTGGTGGTTTATTATGTTACTGTGCTGATTGCCGTACTCAGATATCCATCCAATCTTCTTCCTATATTCTGAGACCTGCTCTCTGCGTTGGTTCTGCAAGTTATTTTGATAACATATACAGTCTCACAGCATGTTTGTTGTTTGGTTCCTTTCCTATTTAGCAAGACAAAATTTCCAAGAAAAGGTTAATTTAAAAAGATAACTGTTAGAATTCTTAGGTTTTTGTATTTTGAGTTTCAGTTATCTCATTTTTTTGTACAGTCTACGTCATCATTCTAGTTTATTTCTTCTGGTTATTCCTTTTTTACTTAATTTCTCTTATTATGATTGTTTTCTTATTTGAATCTCTTTCCTGTATTCTGTTTCTCTATTCCCTGTTAATTTAGTGCTTTTATTTGGAATCCCTCTCAGGGTCCTTTTTTTCCTTAGATCTCTTTGATCTTTGGTTACCTCCGAGTAAGTCCCTACTTTTCTCATTTAGGATTACTTTCTGTCCAGACTTCTTTTCCGTATATGCCATTGTTTTTCTTCTCCGTTAACTCCCTGACATTCTGCTTTCCTGCCCAGCTGCTAATTACCTCCACCTGCCTTCACTTTCAGGTTTCGCTCACTTCCACTCCTCCTCAGTCTATTTAAGAGCTCTGGTTTACTTTATTCTCCACTGTCTCCTTCTGTTTTATCTCCCAGGATTTCCCTTCACAATTTTTCCTATGTTATTCCAGAAAGTTGTCGATACTTGTTTCTTATTTCACTCTCTATATTTATAGTTCTAAATGTTTGGTTCCTCATTACAAACGAACAACAAAAAATATTTTAAGGCTCCTTTGCAAGTTCCCAGTTTTGAACATTTAAAAGAAAGCTCTTGAATCTTAAATGCACATCAATGTTGTCCCACCCCCTCAGTTGTAACCCGCCCCTACCAATTCATTTAAATATTCACATAAATAAAGGTACACCACAGCCAATTAATCATAGATGGAATCATGAGTACTGCTCATCTGTACCTAATGCCTTTGAAACATAAATAAATAAATAAATGTTCCTGCTGCCATCTTTTTTTCTTCAAACTCAAAACTCTGTATACAACCATATCAAATTTGTGATTACAATACTTACAATAATAAATAAAGAGAATATCAGATTTATCTACTGTACTGGTCACAATATTTTTTTTTCCCGCCCCACACGGCGTAATGAGTCTTTATCATTAGTTTCACCTTTTGAAGTGAATTACTCAGGGGGTTCAGAGGGTTGACTTGCAATCGGAGGGTTGCTGGTTCGAGCCCCAGAGCCCCCAGATCCATCTGTCTCAGTTGTCGTGTCCTTGGGCAAGACACTTCACCTACAGCCTACTGGTGTTGGCCAGATGGCGCGATATGGCAGCCTCGCTTGTGTCAGTCTGCCCCAGGGCAGCTGTGGCTACAATTGTAGCTTGCTTCCACCAGTGTGTGAATGTGAGAGTGAATGAATAATGGAATTCGTAAAGCGTCTTTGAGTGTCCAGAAAAGCACTATATAAGTTGATGTATTATTATAAATGAACTTTTGCGGGATATTCTAATTTTTCAAGTTTCACCTATATATTTAGCTTGCTTTCTACTGATCACCAAAACAATAACAATTGACAGCATTTCAGACGTGCAAAACCTTTGAAAATCATGTCTGAAAACAGTTGTGACTTTTGAGTACTAAAAATCCTGTCGAATTGAGCAAATATGGAAAGGAAGGATTCCTTTTCACCCTTCCTATGTTTGTTTCACAATGATGGTATTGCTCGCCCGGAATGGTAAAGATGTTGCATTGATAAAATGAGAAATGACTACATCAAACAACCAAAAAACCACATATATTATCATTCAAAATGTAACATATCGACAGAAAACTTAAAATTTGATATTTGATAATGTGTACAGATTGAGCTGAGAATTTCCTTCATTTAATCTTATCTTTTACTAGAAAATGGAAAAACAAAAAACAAAAAGCTTTTGTTTTTCTATCACTATCAGACAATTAGTGGTTCAGAGATGTCACTTGCACAGTTATTCTGGTATGACAATCAGGGGCATTATTAATCTAATTAAGCTCCAGTCCAGAAAAGTTTTAAAAACATATTTGCTTAAGTATACGGACGTTTTTCTCCGCAGAATTCTGTAACTGATATGTCTCAACATATTTTGAGCATAGACGCACATTTTTACTGGTAAATGGGACATGTTTCTTTCAAAGTGTGAAGCCCTAGTGTGTTGGACTTGGAAACATTTTTCATAGACAGGGAGATTAGGATCAGACTTCGGTAAGATGGGAACCAAAGCCCGAGGTTTGTCCTTCTTAAATCTGCGAAGGACAGTTGCTATTGATTTTTGCTGGCCTGATTATGTGGCAGCACACACTATGATTTATTGAACTGGCCCAAACCTATTTTAAAATGTTACTTCTACAACACAAATACATGTTTGTTTTTTCTTCTAAATCCTACAGCTAAACTAACAATTAATTGTATTTGAACCTGGAAAACCACTGTGTTGTTTTCATTCCTCTCAATTCTATGGCCAATTTACGGTGCTCAGTTAACCAAGGAATTATTTACCTCTCACAGCCAGGAAAAACGGACACCTGAATGTTTTTCTATGTTTTAAGATTTCTCATCTTGGCTACCTGTAGCATCTAGTCAGCCCAAACTCCTTATTTTGTATAAAAGTCAAGCTGCCCATGCTGGATTTAAGTAAAGCTGGGAAACCAGACTGTCAAAATAACCCCAAAGTAATGTAGTCG
This sequence comes from Apricaphanius iberus, assembly GCA_028564705.1. Classification (NCBI taxonomy): domain Eukaryota; kingdom Metazoa; phylum Chordata; class Actinopteri; order Cyprinodontiformes; family Aphaniidae; genus Apricaphanius; species Apricaphanius iberus. The sequence goes on along the minus strand of JAPXFQ010000075.1, from coordinate 481,030 downwards.
TGTTTTCCTCTCAAATATGAGGAAGGACTTATTTAAACATTTCTTGGTCAAATGTTTGTAACGTTTCTGTCTTCAGAAAGCATGAGAAGGTGGATATTTTGGATGATGATCAGTCAGCAATACTTTTAAATAAAGACCTTAATCTGTTTAAGAACTATAGTAATCAAAAATGAGACGTCCATCTGGCTACGTACAATATGTGTAAGACGGTCTAAGAGAAATGTTAGAAGTGAAGGAATGTGCTAAGATGCAGCTTCTCTTCATATTGAAGTAATATATCCTATTAAAACAAATGTTTATCTCTTATTTTTATAGTTAGGATAGAAACTTTAAGATTTAGTTTTAATCTTTTATTTGACCAGGTGAGAAGGAAGAAATTTACTTCTCATTTGTACTCTTTCTGCCACTCATTCCATTAATTTGGTGCAGCTAAGTGAAACCTTTGGAATGGGTCAGGGGATTAAGTTCCTGGAGCAAAAATGGTGGTGATTATAGGAAAAGTTGAGACGTAAGCAGAGATAGGTAACAGTTTTGCCGATGATTGTCTTATGAATAATCTAATAAACCCAATACCTTGTGTGACAACCAGAGACAAAACAGACTGCAGGATAATAGAGGACAAGCATTTCCTGTGGATAATGTTATTAAAATCTAAATTAGATTACCATCTTCACCAGGGTGTGTTGCATAAAGGGTGAAAGATTATTGTTGAGAATGCAAAAAAAAAAAAAAAATTGAATTCTGGAGTTGACTTTATAATGTAATGAACTAATGAGTGAAAGGGCTAAGCATCATTACCCGTAACACCAGGGTAATTCATCACGCAGATGGGGAAGGGGATCTGCCCCCCCCCCCCACTTATAAGGCAAAAAACAAACAAAAAATGGACGTTAAGCGCTTGAAGCTCCTTATTCCGATAACATTGAACGCAGCACAAAGTTACCCGACACCAACTCCAGAGGCTCCAGTGAGAGAGGAGCCAACAGCCAAGATCACAGAGCCTTGATGCTTACATGTGGTTCACACTGGCACTGGCGCAGTCAGGAAAATCACGCTCTATCCGCTTGTCCCCCTGTTCATATTAGACACGTATTTCTCTGCGGCAGTCAGCACGTTTCTGCTCGGCTGTTTTTTATTCAGAGCTACCTCGTAAAATCATAGGCCATGTTTCTGTGTCCAGGAAGTTTGTACACTTCTTTAATTTATCTGTGTGTTTATGTGTGTGTGTGTGTGTGGGGGGGGGGGGTACAGTGGAATTGCTGAAAAATCTGTCACCCCCATTTTAAAAATCCTATCTTAGCCCCTGATTCTTTTAACATACAATTACAGTATTTCCCCCAGCATACTACCCTTAAGTTATGCAATTGCAATTCTCCTGCTATTGCATGATTTCCCAGGACCAGCTGGGTTTAATGTTTCTGTGAGTGATACACATCTAAACCATCCAGTGCGGGAAGGTAAGCGCTATTGAACTCGCAAGTACAACATTATTCTAGTCTATTACATTAAGTGCTGATTATGCGTCCGGTGGGAAGCAGGGGTTGGTTTGAACCATGTCTATAGCATGAGGAGGTATAAATCCTCCATAATTACGTGCAGGTTTTTACACTGTAGCAGAAAACTTTAGCCTATAAAAGGGTGTAACGAAAACAGATAGCAAGATACGCTTAATCATATTTTATTCTCTTTGGCTTGGAAGTTGGTTTAGAAACCTGTTTGTCAACATTTTATTTTCTGATTTGTGTTGATGTGGGAATCTTCTCAAAAATCTGCCTTTCTTATATGAATTATAGCATTGTCCAGGCACTTATCTTTGCTTTGGGAGCCACTGCCATATACCATGCTACACATTTACTAGGCATTTGATTCAGCTGAGCTAACCCAGGTTGACATATAAAACATGTAGGACACCAGCCCTGACTTTGGACTCTACTGCATTAGATCTTCCACAATACACCCAATGGCTGGTTTTGAAGCCACACTGCAAAGGGCTAACAATATAGCAAGATTCCATAGAGTGGTTTTTGTTTCTTCTACTACTCTCCAATGCAGATTATTTTCTTTTATCTTGCTATTTCAGCTGTTAAGTATGTTTTCTTCATGCATTTTTTTTTCTCTCGATAGAATGTAGTCTGGAGTTCTGTTTATCTGTGATGCCTTCTTGGATGGAGAGATGGAGTCTGATATTTTATCTTAAATCATGCCATTAAGTGACTTTAACTTAAGTCACCTATGGAAAAAAAAAAATTGTTCAGCTTTAAGTTCTCTATAAAGTTACTACACCAATGAAAACATTTCCTTCAATTCAAAATTTCCAATGATTCTCATGAGTCCATCTCCTGGTATTTTGAGTACAGCTTTAATGTTCTTACTTAGTAAAACGTCAGCCCTTCTACTGTCAGAGTTTCTTTCTTTTGATGGTGTAAAATAGATTTTTGTGTTTGGCTGCATTAAATGGACTGACAAGACCCTGTTTTTACAGCTTCCATGTCCAATTATACTAATTATTCCATCTACCTAAAACAGAATTAGCCAATTTGACGGCAGGATTACCAGCACACTTCATGCTGAAGTACAAGCTCTTCACCTTCTGCAACATTAGAAGCCAGTGGGGAGGCTCCCTCTCACCTACAACCCCAGGCGGGAAATCTGCATGGACCAACACTGGCTGGTCCATGACAGCTTTTAGCAATTTTCTCGATGCAAGGCCTACATTGAGCCAGTGCCGTGGCCAAACTTCAAACCAAAGTCTGAGTTTAACTGTGTGCAACAGAACCTTTGGCAGTTTTCTGGGATATGACATATGAGGGGGTGCAAATTTTCGCAATGCAATGCAAAACAAAACAATTTGTGATGCCAATTTTTGACAAAGATACCCTGATAAGCCCATATTCCCAATAAAAAGTATTTTATTTTCAACATTGTTGGATGTAATTACTATCTACTCTCACCATCTCACCAGTACAAACTAGTTCTCTGGATAGTAGGCAAATATGACCGAACTTAGGAAGGATAGTTGCTAATCAAGATAAGAAATGATAGATTAATACTACATAATGTTGTAGAATTTTGTATTTGGCAGGTCACTGAGGCATTAATTTCTTTAACGCTAAAGGAGTCCGCTCATTTTTGTTTAGAATTTTTCCAGAACAGATTTTATGCAATGGCCCATTATTCTGAAATTGATATTTTCATTACATTTGATATTATGAAGAATTCTTAAACCTGCAGTGACAAAGAAAAGTAAAATAAAACAAATTTTTGAACTGGCTTTATTTTCCACGATAACTGTTTCTTTTTACTATCTTTCAAAAGTTAATAATCCCAGTTTTATATCCTGTCAGGGACATAAAAAATACAAAGAGTAAAATCTGAGTTAATTTCTAATGTTGGATTTAGAGCAATATATCTATCACAATGTATAAATATCCGTTTTCAGATTTCCTGCTGTTCAACTGTTTTCTATTTTTCTCAGATTTTGCTTTTCGTACTTTAGGTATGTGGGCTTTGATCAACATGAGCCTCAGTTTGGAGTGGATCCCAGGATGCATACCTGATGAAGTTCAGCAGAGGAAGGTTTATGGAAATTTTAACTACACACAAAAATGAGATGAGGCTGTATAAAGATAATAGGATTATGCTTATAAGACATCTGCTTAGAATATTGACTTTTTTTTGTTGCTAAGCAATAACAAATAATGAACCAATAACAAACTTGTTCTATCATAGTTCAAACAGTCGCTACTTTACAAATATTAAGCACTATGAGCTCTAAATAGCATGAAGCTGAAGTAGATTAAGCTGCCTACATTTATAAAAAAATATTAAAGGAAAATATCTAAGTTAGAACAATGAAAAAATGGAAGAACTTTTTAGTCATGAGAAACTTTGGGGTTTAAAAAGGGCTCTTGGACCATATTTGTCTATTCGTCACTCCTACAGCTCATACAATAAATGCTTCATTTCAATTAAGTTATTCAGAGCAGTTTTTTTTTCTAATACCTGTATGGAATTTAAAATATATTAGAACTAAACCTTTACTGTGTATTGTACAAAAACAGGCTAAAATAGTAGGGAAAAGCTTTGCTGGTAACCCTAAACAAATTCTTGATCCCTGAAATGTTTCAAACTTAATGAGTATCACCTGCGGGTTGAAGGTTTTTATCTATTATTCTGTCTAATAAAGGGGTGAGACAAACTACTGGGTGGTATGGCATTGTTGTATGCACTATGGAGAGAGAGAAAAGTAAATCAGAGAAATTTCAGAAGCTCAGCGTTAAGGCTGCGTGTAGTTATGTTAAACGTTAGTACTACAACACCATCTCCAAAGAGCTTCATGTTCCTGTGAACACAACTGGAGAGAATGGGATTCAAAGAACTGTTGCCAGCCTCAGAGAATGTAGACAAAAGTGAAGCTACAGCCTCAGGAGGTTTATATGGAATGTGTAGATAGAGGACAAAACACAGGTTGTGGATTCTATTGAATAATAATGGCCTAAGCGGGACATATCATTAAAATTCAACTTTAATCAGCCCTTAAATGCAGTGTGTTGTGTATTTAGTGTCTGTAGGAATGCAAAAAATAAAAAGAAATTGTAGTGTTTTGGTTGTATTTTTTAAGCTGTTCAGTTTTCTCCATGATCTATTACGTTAAACTGTTATGTCACTCTTCACTGCTAAGATAGGTAATTGACCTCCGCCTAAACACTGAGTGAATCAGCCATCTTTATTTCTCGCTGTGAGTTTGTAGTCCAAGTTCAAGTATTCTGAAAGTAAAAATAGAACAGTCAAAATTTTCTGTTGTCGGATTATTAACCCACACGGTTCTAATCTTTGCAAAGTCCCTGGTTACGTTTATTCTTCATGGTAGTATACCCGCATCATTGGTGAAAGTATTGTTTGTGGGAATGATGAGTGCCTCAGTAACTTCCAGTAGCCTCAAGAAGGATTTGCTGAGTGACTTCGTTTTACTGAAGGGTCAGTTCCTTGTGACGATGGAAATGACAGACACAGCAAGGCAATAAGCTTCAAATAACACTAGAATGACTGCAAACTTCCTTTCCAACATTCACTTATTGCCGCTTGGCCTTTGTTTTGATAGAATTAGCATCGAGCCTTCTTCTTATGTTAGCGGTATGTGCTCGTGTTTTAGCTCCAGGTAACATATGAAACAATATTGGATTATATTTCAGTTTTTAGTCTTGGAGAGCACATGATCCTAACACATTCATTGACGTTAGCTTGACGCTAACAGTGGTACACTAACAACTTTGGGGTCTGGTCTGGAACATTGTGAATCAACGCAATATAAATAAACTGAATAGAATTGAACACATATTCATCTCATTAAAGTAGTGTAACTATAATTATGTGGTATCTGACAAGAATTTTTTTTAAGTGTTAATCGTTGTCATTATTTAGTATACTCTTTTTTATATAATTTAAGAAATAGGTCTTTTTTTATAGCTTTTTAAGTTATACAGTAATGCTGCATTAGTCATGGTGTTTTAGCTGCTTTGCTAAACACAGCACATTACTATATTTCTAATGAGATTTTTTGGTCAATAAACAGTCATATAAATATATATATATATATATATATATATATACACGCACACACACATATGTATATATATATATATATAGGTATTGGGTATATATTAGGTACAACTTTGTGGCTGGATGGAAAACTTGTCTGACATCTTGTGAGTATAAAGTTTCTGTCTGGTAGATTGTCGTATCTCTATCAAACTACAAAAATGTCGAAACTAGGGAGGCTTCTGTGACCTGGAGAGGGTGGGGTATGCAGCGCCTCAACTGCATTTGAAGAGACCGCACCAAAAAACGTATCTAGACTCCTCAAAACAAGAGTGGAAGAGGAGCCTGTAGAGCTACAATAATGAGGAATTCAGATTAAAGAAACACAGTACCACTTTATATATACCATACCTGAATGATTTAGATCTTTTAAAAATCTTCAGTGGTTTTGATGTCTGTCTCTAAAGGGTTAAAAAATTCAAAACCAATGTTTTTAGTTTTAGTTTTTTCTCCTAAAAACAACTGTCTTCAAATCAAATGGTTAACCCCCCCGATTTGTAGACTACAGAAAGTCTGAATAAATTACAGACTGTATAAAATATGTAGGTCAAAATATGAAGGTCAAAAGATGTATGCAATTACCAGACTGGGTTTTATAACAGATGATTTTTCTGATCATGACCAACTATGTGGTTCAGACAAAACCTTTAGATCATATCACTAAAATAATAGTTTTAAACTTTCTCAAACTTACTATTTTGGGTCAGTTTGGTTACATCAAAATCATTCAGTTGTGGTCTATTTAGAGCAGAACTGCAATTCTTAGGTCTGAATTACTCAATATTCTAGCTTTACAGAGTGCCTCTTCCAACTCTGCTTTGAAGAGTCTAGATAGATACATTTTGGTTTGGTCTCTTCAAATCCAGTTGAAGTGCTGCATACTCCCCTCCAGGTCGTAGAACCTTCCCCACCCAGTCAATTGTGTAGTGTGAAATGGATATGACAATCTAATAGTGCAGAAACTTTTTATTCGCAATTTTATTTTAACAATGTCCGAAGAGTTTTCCATCCAGCCACAAATTTTTACCGTTGTAATGACATGCTCACTAAAAATATATAAGACGACGTTCTTTGGCCCAAAACCTCATTAAAATATAGTAATGTGCTATATTTAGCAATGCAGCCAAAACACCATCACTAAGACAACAATACTGTGTAACTTAAAACAATAAGAGGCTTTTCTTACAATACAGAGAAAAGGATTATACTAAATAATAAAAAAAATGTTTAAAAAAATACCAAAGAAAATTAACAGCAATTTTAAAGTAAGATATGATGTAGTACTTTTAATAACATTACTGACGACCCTTAGCACAAATTACTTGTTAGATACCGCACAATGATATAAATGCTACTGTAATGAGATAAATATGTCTTCATTTCTGTTCAGTTTATTTATGTAGCGCTGATTCACTATTAATGTTCCACAGAAGACCTTCACGTTGTTATTGTGCTACTTTTAGTGTCAAGCTAACATCAACTGATTTTTTTAGGATCATGTGTTTTCCAAGACTAAAAACTGAAATAATCCAATATTGTTTCTGCGATAGTACTATTTAAGCAATACCACACGAGAGGGAGTGCTGTTGTGCTGAATATCAGTACTGGTGTGATTCGGTCGTAGGCAAGAGGTAACAGGACTGGACATCACGACCTTGAGTGTGATATCGCTTTTATACAGCAGATCTACAAGCACATTTTATTTTTCAACAAAAATAATCCACAATAGATTATGATTTATTTGTATATTTAATTATTTATGTAGCGCCGCCAACACAAATGGTTCCAACTGGAGGGGAGACGAGGCTGTTGCCAGGCAAAACGGACATTTCCTATACATAAACGTTTCAAACACAAACATTATGGTACATTCACACCACATGCTTTGTCATCGTCAAAACATCAAACATTTCGAAAACTGCCACGGGCAAAGCACACAAAGCACCGCGGAGACTCTGACGGCCTCAAACATAGACTTTAAATGTAATCTTGCCGTTCTTGTGGTTGACGTTTTGGGCGGTGTGAACACACCATTAATGCCTGTGTAGCGTGTGATATTCTCTGTAAAAAGTCCCAGTGCTGTTGTACTGTAATATCAGCACTCATGGAATTTATCTTGTCCAATCAAACTACTGGGTCAAAACTAGCTGTTGTATAATAAAAGATTTATGTCATCGGGGAGCTAAAATACAGAGCACATAGCACTATGTATTTTAAGCTGAAAGTCTGATGCTTATGCTATCAAAACAATGATCAAGAGGCAATAAATAAATGTCTAAAATAAAAATTTTACCCTAATTTTACTGTTATTTGAAGCTTATCGCTTCTTGATGCTGGTGGAGGTTACTCAAGCACTCATCCTTCCCACAAGCAAAAAACTATTTCACTGATGATGAAGATAAATTACCATAAAAAATAAAACTTAACCAGGCACATCGTACAGTGTGACGCTGTAGAATCGTGTGGGTTAATAATCCAACAACCAAACATTTTGACTGTTTCATTTTTTGGACTGTTTTCAAAAATATCCACACAACACTTGGAGTGACTGATTTATTCTTTTTTGCACTCCTACAGACTCCAAATGCACACACATTACATTTTAGGGCTAAACAAGTGGAATCTGCTTTATGTGTTACCTTTAAATTTTTGTCATTAAAAAGCATATAGGCCTACAGTGGAACGCTGTCTATTCGTGATTTTAGAGGGGATCTTAAGTATTTGATACCTGCGAACAATGGGTATAAACTGCAAAACATACATATATTGATTAATCATTGTGATTAAACAATTACACACACACACAAACATTTAAAAACCATGCATAAAAAGTAGAGCCGCTCTTTTTTTCTTGCTTTTGTGTGACATGGTTCATAATGAGAAGAGAGGCACCTTTTTTCTATTTCAGTAAAGGTCAAAACATTCATCGCACATGTTCACTTTTCTCTCGTGAACTTTGCTTTAACACCACATTCAATGAAGCCCAGCTCAGTGAGAGGCCAGAGGCTGAAAAAGGGCAGGAAATGAAAACATCTGAGAGAGAGAGAGAGAGAAAGAAAGAAAGGGATCTACTCAAATTGGAGCTCGCTGTGTCATTTAAAGCTAATTCTGTCAACCTGTAAAATATAAATCTGTGACTCAGAGTTTAAGAGCAGGGTACGTGTGCAATGTGTTAAAACAGCTGTTGTGTCACATGCATGTGTGCTACAAATACATCAGCAAAATCTGTTCATATCACAGCATTCTCCATAAAACCAAAATGTAAATGTAATTCCAGTTAATCTGATTAAAATATACATATATACATCTTTGCCAAACAATGGGAATGTCAGCAGAGTGGTGACGAGAAACTCTGCGCATTCGACAACACTCTCACCTTGAAGTGTTAGTTAATGGAAGCCTAAACACATTTTGCTGTTAAAACATTGACCAAAAAACACATTTCCAATAGAATCAGAAGTTTCCAGGTTATATCTTTTTTTTTCTCTTAGGCTCAAGGAGAAAGCATAGCAGAAAAGTGTTACCTTCAGCCCCGAGGTCAGGTCGGTGGGGTAAAGGTGGTCATTGTTGAAGTCCAGGACGTGAGCCATAGGACAGGACAAAAGGGTGGAACACACATTGGCGGAGGTCACACAAAAGCACAAAGATATGGTAGCAGGGGGGAGGAAGGAGATGTGGGAGGCTCAATAAGAGAATGGAAAAAGATGAGGGACAGTTAAAGGGTGATAAAGAAGAGGCCATGGACAAGAAGAAGATGAGAAGGATTAAACAGAACAGGATTTGGGAGAAAAATGAAGGGATAAGCCACAGAGGGGAGGTAGAAAGCAGATGAGGAAAATTGTGAGGGAGAACAGTAGCTTCGAGCAGCTGGGAGCGAAGAGGCTGAGTCAATTCCTCTAAAGAAAGGAGAAAAATAAAGAAACAAAAAAAAGAATAAACCCATACCTTGGTCGTTTAACGTCAGGTGCGCCAGACCTTGAAAGGGAAAGAACAGAAAAAAGGAACACAAAGGAAGAAAAGAAGGTCATAAAAGGCACGGGAAGAAAAAAAGCATTGTCACAACGTTGGACTGCAGTTTGTGACAGACATCCTGGGGCAGACTTGGATGTCAGAGTTTAAAACAAAGTTAAAGAAAAACACAAAAAAAGAAAGAGTGAAAGATAGAGAGATAGAGCGAATAACAACAGAAAACAAGCAAACACTTCTTGAGTGAGGTGTGAGGGGTTTTAGGAAAAAAAAAAGCATTTTCATTTGGCGCAATCCCCGAAGGTCATTGCTCACACAAATGCTTTTTTTTCCCATTGGAATACTTATGGAACACACAGAGAACTGTTTGGCAGAAAAGGCTTGAATCTAATTTGTATATGTAATAAGTCCAACAATACGCAGACCATAAAACAAGACTCTGCGCTAATTCACAAAGAAGACCGTGCCTTTTAGAAGCATCCATAACCATTGAACATTTCCACATTTGTCATGATACAACCACACAATTACATTTTTCTATTGAATGTGATTGACCAACACTGAGATGTACATAATTCTTAAGTGAAAGGGTAATAATGCATGTCCTTTTTGTTTGATACATACAGCTTTTTTACCATAAAAATGCATAGGTGTTTTAGATTAAAGCATATTTATGTGTTAAATTGTTCCAATCAATGCAAACATATATATCCAATTGACAAACTGGATCAAAAATAAGTGAAAACTTCCAATCAAAGACAATTTCCATGACATTTCAGAGCTATAGCTTTTTAAAAAAGGAGAGGAAAGAAAGGAAAGTGAAAAGACCTGCAGCTGTGATTTCAGGGAACAACAGCTCTAGAGATTAGTCAGAAAGGATGGACCAGATTCAAACCAGAGTTCTCAGATTTCTTTGTAAAAAAATCTTGAACATCATGCACCAACTTCTGTTGGTTTATCACACAAAATACCAATAAAATACACTGAAACGTGTGCTTAAAACATGACAATTGAAAATCCTTCAAGGAGAATGAATCATTTTGCTGGGCACTCTTCAACCCGAAGCAACACTAAATAGATAAGATAGTAGCAGCAAAACGGAAGCATAAAAAGCTCATGCTAGCGGATCAGCACATCAGCTACATTTATTGAAATAGCTGAAATGTCAAAAGATCCTTCGCTTGTGGTCATAACCAGACAAAAATATGGGGTGAAAAAAGCTGAAACCACAGAGAAAATATCCTATCAACTACATGTCCCTATACTGAGAAACAAAGATATTCAACCAAAAGAACTATGCTAGCTTACGAAAGCTTTGCTAGCAGAGTTGCTATATTTCTGTTAAACTCATGCAAGTCCCTTAGATATTTTGAAGACACCAATATTAAATACATCTGTAAAAATCTATCTATCTATCTATATATGAAGTCATGTACACAGAGCAGAATGTCGTAAAGATTCCCCAGAGAGAACACTTTAAGTAGCAGAAAAATTAAACACTACACCCTAAAGCATAGCAGATTCCTAACTAAAATAAATTGGATTTATCCTCAGGCAACAGCAGGATATAAAACAGCATTATGTCACAAACAAGGAGGCTGAAAAGGTCAAATATTTTCAAGTCAGCCTGTCTTTCAGTGATGGATACATGCTCAAACACAAAGCTTCTGGCACTCGGAGCAAACAATCGAATGTCAGCAACAATTCAGCATCAGCGGTGGTGTTTTGGCACTGTATGGAGAAAGAAAAACATAACTTTCCAGCTATGTAGACAGAAGAACACAGGTTATCTAAAATGCAGTTTATGGTTATATTGAATACAATCCATTTTCTTTGTTAATCAGTGTGTAAACTGGCCAGTAAAAACACAAAAACCTGTTATCAGGCATTCCGTTGAAAGACTAGACATAGATCTACACTGTATCACTGCTTTTACACCTGGATCATCATCAGATATTTAACATGTCCATTTTCTCTAAAGCTAGCGGTTGCAAAACAGTCATAACTTAACCAAATACTTTAAGCTTTCTTGCACTGCGAATATTTTCAGAGGTGGGACATCTGCAAACTCACATTTAGGACAATGATTGATGAAATTGTTAAGGTTATTCTGAACATCAACTTCATGAATTTATTTTATTATAGAGACCAGAATAAATTAAATATGTTTTTTTTAGAATGCTAATATTGCTTTAATCTATCCACCAATAACCTGAAATATTAGACTGAAGAGACATAAATGACTACAAGTCATTCCCATTGCTCTTTTTAGAACACGGCATGTAATACAGAGGTAGAGGCAATGTACAGAGTGCTAGAGTGCTTTATTTACCCGGTAAAGGTCGGCTTCCTGCTGGCCCCTTTGCATTAAGAACAATCATTCTCACTATGCCACTTTCTGGTTTTGTTCCTCTGCTCATTATCCATTAAGGAGATAAGGCTAACGTTCCTGCAATGAAATAGAATGTTGCTGTCGCTGCATACCGAATCACTGTTCCCCTGCCTTTCTTGTTCCTGCCTAATATGACACAAGCAGTCAAAAAGCAGCAAAAATAAATTGTTGAACAAATTCAAATAAAAAAAATTAAAAAACAACAAAAAAAAGTTTGAGAAAACGGGAAAAACACAGAATTACACAGGAAAAAAAGTGCTACAAGTTGCAAGTTGTTCAGTGGCTGCTATGCAAAACTAAATGTTGAGGGAAACTATCCTAATATTTTTATAAAGGCAGACTGAAAAGATTATAGCTAGGAGTAAGGTATGCACTAATCAGGGATCACACTTTGAGGAATATGAATATCTCTTTTTGTATGGCACATGTTAATCAGTAGAAAATGTTGGATAGGTTGTAAACGTAAGGAAAAGCAGAAAAAAAAACAGCCAAGATTAACAGTTTGAGTGATATGTGCATCTCTAAATCTTCAGCTCTTGTGGGACATTCAAAGGCAGCAGTACTTATTATCTATGAAAATGATCCCAGGATAGAATGGTGATGAACCTGGCTGTCTAATAACCAGGTTGATGAGCAGCCAAGTCTCAGTGATACATGGGGAGAGCAGAGGCTGGTTCATGTGGACCCGTGTCCAGATCTCACAGATCAACCACTAAAAAAGGCCAACAAAGGGCAGGTGTTGATCAGAAATGGGCCACGGAGAAATGGTAGGAGGTGGCCTGGTTTCATGAATCACATTAGCATTTTAATCGCATTAATGGACTATTGCATATGCATCACTTGCCTGGGGAATTTGTGGTAGGAAGATGCCCAATGGATGTGCACAGGGGACGCAAAAAGCTGGGACGCACAGCTGCTTTTGTCCAGTAAAACACATCTATTTCATTACGCGCTGCTTAAGCGTCTAGTGGAAAGTTGTGGTTAGAAATATAGCCATAATTTTATGCCCAGTTGATATATATAGCCTATTTATATATATATATATATATATATATATATATATATATATACACATTTTTTATTTTTTTTTAAATGATCCCGAAGACAAATAGAAGCCACATTCAAATCAAAATGTCCTTTATGTTGTATTAGCACAACAACAACAAATGATTCTTCCTCAAAAGGGAGCCTGATTTAAAATTTACATCTTCAACAGGAAATCTACTTGTTTAGCATCATTCAATTTCAGTTTAACCGTGTTTGCTGTTAATAAAGTACTGGCATCCCTTCAAAACTTTAAGTATACACTCTAAGTCACAGGTGTCAAACTCAAGGCCCGGGAGCCAAATCCGGCCCGCTATAACACTTTATGTGGCCCTCTAAACTCTAGAGGACCATATGAATAGCACCTTAATGTTATATTTGCATGTGCCTAAATACGATTTTACTAGTCAAATCAAATCAGAGTTTATAAGAATAGTCCTCAATCACATAATTTTGAAAGTTTTTCAGTATTATATAATTTTAAGAAGTACCTGTCCAATACAGAGACAGATATTTATTCATATTTTAATGTTTTGTTAAAGATAGTTTTATCAATAGTTCTGCCACAACAGGCCCTTTGAGGATATTCATGATCTTTAAGTGGCCCAAAATGGAGATGAGTTTGACACCCCTGCTCTAGGTGAAGCTGTTTTTAGTAAAGTCGACAAAATCAATAAATATAATGGATAAAATAATTTTTGATGATTTGACGGTTTTATTAGGAAAGCAACCATAAGGGGTCACAAGCCAGAGATTTCTTAAGCAAGTCCAAGTCCGGAGAAATGCAGAAAGTTGTGTCAGGAAGGGCATCCACAAAAAAACCTGAGCCAAATCAAATATGCAAATCACAAACATGAACGCCAGACCAGATCGGTTGATGCCCGGGTCAACAACGACTGCCACTGGTGCTGTTGACCTACAAGATGCCGGTGGAAATTGGACTAGTGTTGGTCAAAGGAGGAGAGGATTTTAGCCCATTTTAGCCCCTCTGTGTTAACCTCCTGAATGTGCCCCTTCTCAGCAGCAGGAATAGTCACTTATTAATCATTCTAAAAACTCATAGGAGTCTCTGTGTTGGGAAAAATATTTTTTCCTTACTTTGGTAGCAGCGCAGCATTGATTTTGTTGATTTTGCTGTAACTTTGTTTTCTGCCGAAACACAAGCATAACCGGGCTCAAAGACCGCAGCCAAAAGGAAAGGAAACTAGACTTGAGGCTGGGTCAAACAGTTTTTAATCCTAAATATATCGCAAGATTTTAAAAATAATTGAAACTACAGTTTTTGTCAGTCACAAAGACTGTTCTGAAGACTTGCGGCTCGCTTTTGCGTCACTAATTACAGGTGATTGTTTCCCTCATCAGACACACGAATCACGTAGTTAATCTATATTGGATTCAAAACACATATATAGAGAAAGAAGTTAGCTAAGAAGAAGTGGGGCACTGAGAGGACTGAGGAGAGCAGACAGGAGTAAAGGAAGATGCAGTGCATGGTGAAGGTAGAGGTGGCAAAGACCAAACAAAGGGTATATGCTGACCTGTATGCTAGGCTGGATAGTAAGGAGGGAGAGAATGATTTGTATAGGTTGTTGAGGCACAGAGATGGAAAGTACAGTCAGGTCCATAAATATTGGGACATCGACACAATGCTTACATTTTTGTCTCTATACACCACCACAATGGATATCAAATGAAACAAACAAGATGTGCTTTAACTGCAGACTGTCAGCTTATATTTGAGAGTATTTGCATCCAAACCAGGTGAACGGTGTAGGAATTAGAACAGATTGCATATGTGCCTCCCACTTGTTAACGGACCAAAAGTAATGGGACAGAATAAGAACCATAATTGAAAATTAGACATTTCAATATTTTGTTGCAAATCCTTTACAGTCAATTACAGCCTGAAGTCTGGGACACATATACATCACCAGACGTTGGGTTTCATCCCTGGTGATGCTCTGCCAGGCCTCTACTGCAACAGTCTTCAGTTCCTGCTTGTTCCTGGGGCATTTTCCCTTCAGTTTTGTCTTCAGCAAGTGAAATGCATGCTCAATCGGATTCAGGTCAGGTGATTGACTTGGCCATTGCAAAACAGTCCACTTATTTCCCTTCAAAAACTCTTTGGTTGCTTTTGCAGTATGTATTGGGTCATTGTCCATCTGCACTGTGAAGCGCCGTCCAATGAGTTCTGAGGCATTTGGCTGAATATGAGCAGATAATATTGCCCGAAACACTTCAGAATTCATCATGCTGCTTTTGTCAGCAGTCACATCATCAATAAATATAATAGAACCAGTTCCACTGACAGCCGTACATGCCCACACCACAGTTCTAGGACCATGCTTCACTGATGAGGTGGTATGCTTAGGATCATGAGCAGTTCCTTTCCGCCTCCATACTCTTCTCTTCCCATCACTCTGGTACAAGTTGATCTTGGTCTCATCTGTCCATAGGATGTTGTTCCAGAACTGTGAAGGCTTTTTAGATGTTGTTTGGCAAACTCTAATCTGGCCTTCCTGTTTTTGGGGCTCACCAATGGTTTACATCTTGTGGTGAACCCTCTGTATTCACACTGGTGGAGTCTTCTCTTGATTGTTGACTTTGACACAGATACACCTACCTCCTGGAGAGTGTTCTTGATCTGGCAAACTGTTGTGAAGGGTGTTTTTCTTCACCAGGGAAAGGATTCTTCGGTCATCCACCACAGTTGTTTTCCGTGGTCTTCCGGGTCTTTTGGTGTTGCTGAGCTCAGCGGTGCGTTCCTTCTTTTTGATAATGTTCCAGACTGTTGTTTTGGCCACGCCTAATGTTTTTGCTATCTCTCTGATAGGTTTCTTTAGTTTTTTTCAGCCTAATGATGGCTTGCTTCACTGATAGTGAGAGCTCTTTGGATCTCATCTTGACAGTTGACAGTAACAGATTCCAAATGCAAATAGCACACTTGAAATAAACTCTGGACCTTTTATCTGCTCATTGTAATTGGGATAATGAGGGAATGACACACACCTGGCCATGGAACAGCTGAGAAGCCAATTGTCTCATTACCTTTGGTCCGTTAACAAGTGGGAGGCACACATGCAAACTGTTGTAATTCCTACACCGTTCACCATTTGGATGTAAATACCCTCAAATAAAAGCTGACAGTCTGCAGTCAAAGCACATCTTGTTTGTTTCATTTGATATCCATTGTGGTGGTGTATAGAGCAAAAATGTTAGCATTGTGTCGATGTCCCAATATTTATGGACCTGACTGTATGTGCAATAGGTAAGGGTGATCACAGATAGGGATGGAAATGTACTGACATATGCCAAGCGTGTGAAGGGAAGATGGAAGGAATACTTTGAAGAGCTGATGAATGAGGAAAATGAGAGAGAATGAGGTGACTGTTGTGGATCAGGAAGTAGCTGGAATTAGTAAGGATGAAGTGAGGAAAGCTTTGAAGAGGATGAAGAAGGGAAAGGCAGTTGGTCCTTATCACATACTTGTAGATGTATGGAAATGTCTAGGAGAGGTGGCAGTAGAGTTTTTGACTGAGAAAATGCCTGAGGAATGGAGAAAAAGTGTTCCAGTGCCGATCTTTAAGAAAAAGGAGGATGTACAGAACTGTGGCAACTACAGAGGAATAAAGTTAATGACACATATAATCAAGCTGTGGGAAGGATTGGTGGAAGCTAGGCTTAGGTCAGACGTGAGTATTTGGGAGCCTAGCAGTACGGTTTCACGTCAAGAAAGAGTGCAGCAGATGCATTTTTTATGCTGCATTGTGTCTTTGTAGATTTAGAGAAAACATATAAAAGGGTACCAAGAGAGGAGCTGTGGTTTTGCATGAAGCAGTCTGGAGTGGCAGATAAGTATGTTAGAGAGTTGTGAGACAGCCATGAGGTGTGCAGTAGGAGTGACAGAGGAGTTAAAGGTGGAGGTGGGACTGCATCAAGAATCGGCTTTGAGCCCCTTCTTGTTTGCTTTGGCAATGGACAGGCTGACGCATTAGGTTAGACAGGAGTCTCCATGGACTATGATGTTTGCAGATGATGTGATTTGCAGTGCGAGCAGGGCGAAGGTGTAGGAAAAGCTAGAGAGATGGAGGCATGCACTGGAAAAGAAAGGAATGAAGATTAGGTGCAGCAAGACAGAATACATGTGTGTAAATGAGAAATAAACATGTGGAATGGTGAAGTTACAGGGCGTTGAAGTAAGAAAGTAGAGGACTTTAAGTACTTAGGGCCAGCTACTACTTAGGGTCCAAGGCAATGGAGAGTGTGGAAAGGAGGTGAGGAAACGTGTCCAAGCTGGTTGGAATGGGTGGAGAAAAGTGTCATGCCACATGGGATTAAAGAGTTTCAGCAAGAATGAAGTGAAAGGTGTACAAGACAGTAGTGAGACCAGCAATGTTGTACAGTCTAGAGACAGTACCAAGGAGGAAAAGACAGAAAGCAGAACTGGAGTTTGCAGGTATCAAGATGTTGATATTCTCTCTGAAAGTGACAAGGATGGATAGACTCAGGAATGAGTATATCAGAGGGACACCTCTTTTGGTGATTTGGCCAGGGAGGTCAAACTGAGATGGTTTGGAGTAGAGACGACAGTTATATTGGTAGAAGGATGCTGAGGATTGAGCCACTGGGCAGAAGGCAGAGAGAAAGACCAGAAAGGAGATTTATGGATGTGGTGAAAGAGGACATGAAGTTACCTAGTGTGATGACAGAAGATGCAGAGCATATAAATAAATAGAGACAGATGATATTCTGTGGCGACTTCTGGAGGGAAAAGCCGAAATAAAAAAGAAGAAATCAGTCGTCTGCATCCGATTCAGCCAGTTAGTTAATGATTATATAGAGTAGCAATTGCTGGACAATTCAAGAACTGGATCAACAAGAAAAAATATAATAAAGTTTTATCCAAGTTTTGACACTGCTGGCCTTGATTAATAAACACCCTACAACAAATATGCATAATTTGCACACATTAGGTTTTTACCTTCCAAATTCAAATCAATCAATTAAAAAAAAAGTTCAATTGCCAAATCTAGCATCTAGGAGGGTAAAAACTGTTTGCTTAAAAGGAGATTGAAAAAAAGTACAGATACATAATGTGTGCCAACTATTTCCCTTGGATAAACAAAATAATGGGACACAAAAGAGTTTTAGATATTATTTTTCAGTCTATAAGATGGGTCTCTTTTTATTGTTCAGTTGTACTACCTCTCGGGTTCAGCCAATGCTCATAGTCCATTAAGAAATGTAATTACCCACATCAGACTTAAAAAAAACTGTTGCCAATATCTCAGATATCAACATGTTGTTAGGCATATGGATATAAATAGGGATGCATAAATAGAGATACTTGTATCTGGTATTGGGCAGTACTTGTACTCATTAAAGTTAACCAATACCATAACTCCATACTTGAAATGTGAATAATTAAAACACTTTTTTTTTCACTTGAAATTTTAGTTTTGTGTTCCTTTTTATTTATACTTTATTTTGTATCCAATTCACCATCATTGTTGTAACAAGCAGAGAAGAAAATTGAGCCTGTCTTTGGATTCATTGCAACTTTCTTGTGCTGTAGAAGTATCAGCATTGGTACACAGTATCCACAAGTACTCAGATTCCAGTATCCAAATATCCAAGAAAAAAATTGTAATGTTGCATCCCTGGTCATAATTGTATGCCTAAGTGGCGTATATTCATAAAAAACAACAACAAAAAAAAACTAACTCACGTTCACACCAACATATGTAACATCTGTACATATCCCAGAATCATCCTCACAATGCTCAACAGAACCAGCTCTATAAGAAATAAAAGGTACACTTATTGAACATTTACGCCAATTATCTGTGTAACAAATTAAGGAAATGCTCTTCAAGATTTCATCAATTTGGGAGAGAAAGTTAAACTGCTTCTCACATCCTGGGAAGATGATGAAATCCAAGCTAGCTTTCCCCCACCTCCTTGACATCTGAGCATTGATTACATTGTTAATCGTGTGGCAAGCACAGATGGGAGTGTCTAATGGAATGGGCTGCTGTCTGAAAGAGTGTGACTGGCTGGTTATGATCAAGTGACAGATGGAGTCCAGTAATAAATCTGTCATTAGAAGAAGACGTGGTTGTGTTACATCATGCATTCTACCATTTGCCTCTGTTTACCACCTTGATTGTTCACGCCAATCTCATCCGCCTCTCCAAATGCAGTTCTTCGTTAGCTTGAAGCAACAACCACTTCTTTTTTTTTCTCCTTTCTCATTTTAACTTTTCTAATTGTTCTTATAAAACAACGGCTGTTAAGTAAAATATATTTTGCCACAACACTAGATTCCAATGGGAATTAGCATAACATGTGTAGCATATTATTAATATCTCACAACTGTGATTATTTCATAAACAGAAACAGTATTTTAATGGGTTTGTATGTGGCATAGAGGGTAAACAGCACGCTGCATCACAGCTTTTCCTTTCATTTTTATAGATTTTAAACTCAATCTTCTCAGACAGATTCACACAAGAGCAGATGTGTTGGGTCACAGCAGCAGTAACACAACACTCAAGGGGACCAGGAAAAATGGCAGGCATCATCATTACCGTATATTCCTTTACTAGTTGTGTTCCCATCTAGCGCTTTCTCGCTCGTTTCTCGGATGAACACATTGAACGAGTCACAAGTATATGTTCACCTTGAAACCAGCCTTTGGCGTCAACATGGCATACTAAAGGAGTAATCACCTGAAATTTTCACTTTTCCACATGAAAACATGCATATTGTGGTTGCAAAATGATCTTACACTGGCTGGTAAGCATTTGTTTATCACTGATATATGTGATCCTAAAGGTTGAATATGGAACATTTTCATAAAAAGCTACATTTAAGAAATAAATAAAAGTACATAGGAAAACATTTGCTTAGCAAATTAATATATTTGAATTAAGATATTATATAATGTACATTTAAAACGGGCACAACAATGACGTTTACATCTACCAGCCAGTAGTGACCGAGGTTTGACAGATACAGCCTTTATGATTCAACAATGTAGTCGGCACAGCTCTGCTTACAATGAGAGAAATGGTGAACTCAACAAGTAAGGCAGCGACTTCAGAGACCTGGAGATATCCTTATCTGTCTCCGGAGAGAAGTGACAACGCAAAAACAGAAACTAGAGTAGTTTTAGCTGAAGCCTACACAAGATGGACCCACATAAAAAATTCCCACGGCATCAAAGACACACGACGGAAACTGTGACTTTCCTCCTGGATTGGTAAATTAACTCACTTGCTAATGTTGCTAACGTTAGCTGTGAGTTAAACTCCTCTAAAATACATTATTTACAGGACACAGTTAAGGTGGGTCACTGGGCGTATCGGCAGGCAACCAGGCAACCCAACAGCAGGAAGATGTTTTTATTGTTTTAACCACAACCCAGATAAACTACATGTCGCTATTACGCTCATGTTCCACAATACAACCTTTAATTTATGCCCAGTCTTGTTGTCAAATCGGCAGGGATATATATGTTTATGTGTGTGTGTGTTTAACCGAGTCTTTAGGGACCTATACTGAGTGAATAATAAAATAATAAAAGGACACGGACGGCTGTCTTCAGCTGCAACAGTGCTCTCCTTTCTTTTCTTTTTTTCCACCCGCTCTGGCACAACACAACACCTTCCGGTCGGCCCCTTCACAATTAACTACAAACTGTGCGATAAACACCTGACGAGCCTACTTGGGCTGCCATAAAAAAAAAGATAGGTTACATACCTCCCCCCCTCCGGAAAGAAACGTCCTCGTTTCACACCTAAACAGCATCACTCAACAGGTTAAATGGGATAAACACAAACCCTTCAAACTGAAGGCGTAAGTGTAAAGTGCAGCACATCTTTTCTCCTAACTTAACAGTAGGCTACTGTTTCACACTTACATGACCGATCAACAAATTATTTTCATTTTTCTTGACTTAAAAAAAAAGTATATATATATCTTTTTATATATAAATTCCGACAGGTATTAATCAGCTCAACATGCCGATAACCTCCTACCTCTCGGATCAGAAACCAACAAGCCTGTGAACCCAACAAGAAAACATGACACTAACTCACAAATTATGCATACATTTAAACTATGCCATTCACTGATCAACAACAAAGTCCTTGAAATGAGCAGGCTGCCTCACAGCTCTCCCAAACCGAGACAACAGTGGTGGGGGCTCACTGGAGCCCCTAGCAGAATTAGTCCTCAAAGCATCAGCGATGTGTAATTCCTCAACCACCCAGCTCCCAGGTAACAGTCCACCATCCAGATGTGAGTGGCCTGCAGAAGGGGAAGAAACGCTGGGGGAACCGGAAGACGGAGGCAGTGTATATGGCTTTAGCCAATCGTGGTGAATGATCTGCTCTCGCCCGTCAGAGTCCAAAGGACAGCCAGTGCGATAGGTGAGACCAACGGCTGCCTGCGAGCCCAACGCAGCCAGGATCCTGAACAGGCCCTTCCAGTGAGGCGCAAGTTTCATCCAGATCCCCCACGGCATAGGGTCGGTGCCGAGCTGTTCCTGCCTGTGAAGGCAGTCTCCAGTTTCTCCACCAAAGTGGTCATGTTGTTCCCCCGAGATGAAAAGACCCCCCAGCGCCCCTGCTGTGATGGCACCAACACATCCACCGGGACTCGGGCTTTGCGTCCATGAACCAGATAGACTGTCTTCAGATGCAACAGTGCTGTGCTTTATTCTCTCCTTTCTTTTTTTTTTCCCCCCCGATCTGGCACAACACAACACCTTTTGGTTGGCCCCTTCACAATAAACCTCACCCTGTGTGATGAACACCTGACGAGCCTACTGGGGCTGCCATGACAAAAAGATGGGTTACATATATATACCTTTTATCGGAGACTAAGCCTGCTGCAAGCCCGCTCCGCCCTTTTCCCCCTTATATTCAGTCAAGCACCGCCAATTTGGAATTGGAGTTTGCAAGACCATACTGACTACTGAAGGGTGTTTCCATTATAATGCATTTTGCCTCTGTGTGATATCGTACAGAAATGGGTATAGCACTCAAAAATTGTACTCAAGTAAGAGTAGCACTACTTCCAACATATTTTTAAAACGTACAAGGTAGCCGTTAAAAAAATTACTCGAGCAAGAGTAAAAAAGTATTTGGTAAAAAAGGCGATTTGAGTATTGAGCAACATCTGATCATATTTTTTTTTTAATTATGTCATGTAACAGGCAAAAATATAACATAATGGCCACATTTTGTTTTTGAGACTAAAATGGGAAAAAAATACAAAATAAATAATAACAATAATAATCATTGAAAATTGTCAATTACACACTACTATAAGTTGTTATAGAGGTTAACCAATCAGATATTAGGCTAGAAGTTATTCAGCAAATTAAATGATTCCACAGTGTACATTATAATACTAGTCTGTTCAGCTAACAGCTCTCCTATAGTCTTTTTAATGTTTATGGGCTTTAATCAACAGCCCAGCAACAGAAGCGTCTCAACAGCAACATTGTTCCCAATCAGATAAAAAACAGGCTACTTTTGCTTTGCATGGTCCTTATCTGATGACGAGATTATGTTGGTATTCTTGATTCTTGATGAATATGGGTTGTTATTAATCAGGATGGTACATAATAAGTTATGTTTTTGAAATCCATTTGTAAATCTTGCCATATGTGCCCCTTTTTAAATTTAAGCACCTGCCCCTATAAAGGAGCAGCGGCTCTACTCTGAGGCCCCCTCCGGATGACTGAGCTTCTCTTCCTATCTCTAAGGGAGAGCCCAGGCACCCTACGGAGGAAACTCATTTCAGCTGCCTGTATCCGTGATCTCGTTCTTTCGGTCACCACCCAGCGTTCGTGACCATAGATGAGGGTGGGAACGTAGATCGATCGGTAAATATAGAGCTTTGCATTTCGGCTCAGCTCTCTCTTCACCACGACACACCTGTACAGCGTCCGCATAACTACAGACGCCTTACCAATCCGTCCATCGATCTCCTGCTCCATTTATCCATCATTCGTGAACAAGACCCCCAGATACCTAAACTCCTCCACTTGATGAAGGACCTCATCCCCGACACGGAGAAGGCACTCTACCCTTTTCTGGCTCAAGAGCATGGTCTCAGATTTGGAGGTGCTGATCCTCATCCCAGCCGCTTCACACTCAGCTTTGAACCGCTCCAACGAGAGCTGTAGATCACGTTCGGATGAAACCAACAAGACCACATCTTCTGCGAAAAGCAGCCACCCGATCCTGAGGTCACCAAAATGGACCCGCTCCACACCTTGGCTGCACTTAGAAATCCTGTCCATAAACGTTATGGACAGGATCGGTGACAAAGGGCAACCTTGGCGGAGTCCAACTCTCACCAGAAACGAGTCCGACTTACTGCCGGCAATGCGAACCAGACTCTGACATTGGTCATACAGGGACCTAACAGCCCATATCAAAGGGCCTGGTACCCCATACTCCCGGAGTACCCCCACAGCACACTCCGAGGGACATGGTCAAACACCTTCTCCAAGTCCACAAAGCACATGTAGACAGTTTGGGCGAACTCCCACACACCCTCCAGGACCCTGCCAAGGGTGTAGAGCTGGTCCAGTGTTCCACGGCCGGGACGAAAACCGCATTTTTCCTCCTGAATCCGAGGTTCGACTATCCGTCGGACCCTCCTCTCCAGAACCCCCGAATAGATCTTACCAGGGAGACTCAGAAGTGTGATCCCCTATAGGTGGAACACACTCTGTCGTCCCCCTTTTTACAGAGGGGGACCACCACCCCGGTCTTCCAATCCAAAGAAACTGCCCCCGATGTCCACGCAATATTGCAGGGCCGCGTCAACCAACACAGCCCTACAACATCCAGAGCCTTGAGGAACTCTGGCCGAATCTCATCCACCCCCGGAGCCTTGCCACCGAGGAGTTTTTTAACAACCTCGGCGACTTCAGCACCAGAGATTGGAGAGCCCGTCCCAGAGGCCCCAGACTCTGCTTCCAAACAGGAAGACGTGTCGGTGGGATTGAGGTGGTCTTCAAACTCCATCCACCGACCCAAAACATCCCGCGTTAAGGTAAACAGCACACTGCCCCCAGTGTAAACAGTGTTGGTGGCAGTGGTAGCTCTGGAATGATGAGTCAAAATTTGAAATATTTGGCCGTATCAGAAGGCAGTTTGTTCAATAAACGGTCTGGAGAGTGGTACCTTAATAAGTGTCTGCAGCCAAACATGAAACATGGCAGAGGTTGATTAAAAGTCTGGGGCTGTACTGATGCAACTCTATTTGGAGATTTTGTGAGGAATAAAGGTGTTGTCAATGACAAGACCTAGAAGACTTGATGTTCTGCGGTGTTTTCCCATTCCAAGCTCGGGTCCTCTACCAGAGGCCTGGGAGCTTGAGGGTCCTCCTCAGTATCTTTGCTGTTCCAAGTACTGCACATTTCTGGACTGAGATGTCTGAGGTTTTTCCAGGGATTTGCTGGAGCCATTCCTCCAGTCTGGGGGTCACTGCCCCAAGTGCTCCCATTACCACGGGTACTACGTTACCTTCACGTTCCAAGCCGTCTCTAGGTCCTCTCTGAGCCCTTGGTATTTCTCAAGTTTCTCATGTTCCTTCTTCTTGTTGTCCATCACCATCACTTGATATTGCCACATCCACCACAACGGCTTTCCTCTGCTCTTTATCAACCACCACAATGTCTGGTTGGTTCGCTATTATTTATATATATATATATATATATATATATATATATAAATATTTCTGTTATTATGGTGTATGTTTTTTTAGATCTCCAGAATAAACTCCTTTTTGACTAAAAATAAAACTGTGAAGCATAATTTCTCAAATAGAAAAAAACTCAACAAAAAATAAATGAATAAAGAAGCTAATAAAAAAAGTTTAGGAAACCTTTTTAGATTACTATAATATATATAAATGGGATATTCAGAACATTCACCACAAGTCATTAGATTCAGTAAACTAAATTAGCATGTGTGATACCACTACTTGCAGATTATACAAACATGAGACACATCAACAGATGTTAAGGCTAGGCATGTGATTACTGTTTTGTCTTTGATCACCAAGAGACCGAGGCTCTACTACTGAGTGCTTAAAAATACAGTACAATAGCCTTAAGCTTCATCTCACTGAATGTGAACATCAATCATTTCATCGGCCTGATCTATTATGTATGGCCTTTAAGGAAATAAACTATAAAAATGTAACAGATTTCGGCAGGCTTTAATAATTCTGTTTGAGTGCCAAATGTTTAAGGAAGAGAAAATAGAGATGAGAAACTAAAGCCTACAAACATGCCTGCAACCTAAATTCCACGTTTTTTTTGTGCTTTTAAAAGTGAACACCGACCACTCTGCTTCATGGTGTGAGGACTTGAGGTGAAGTAGAATATTCAGATAACTAGAAGAAAACTTACCAATTTGAACAGGAAATTGTCAATCGGAATGTAGGTATATCACAACTTGTTAATGGCTAAAATAAACCTTTACCAACGAGCACTGAGACTTAAAAAGTTGATTATATGGCAAAAATAGTCACTACCACTTTTGATGCTGTGATAAATTATAAATCAAGAGAAATATTTTTTATTCATGAATTACTGAATGAATTACTTCAGACCAATTTTTTCCCCCATACAAGCGAGTCTTGTGTTCCTACCTAAAACATTTAAGAGCAGCAATGAACATTTTATTCAACTTAGGGAAAATAGAATTACTAGAACACTTTTAAAGTTTTACTGTATTATTGATTTTCATGTATTATTCAGCTTTTAAACAGTCTAATCAAAAATCTAACCATACTTTTATGAAACATATCGGAAAAGAAAGCAATGAAAATACTGCAGTTCAACACTTTATACAAAGAGGCAAAAATGAATACATCTCAGCCATGTTGACATTATCAACCCATTTATCATCAATGCTCTTATAATTGGAGAAATACAAACTAGGTACTACATTTTGAACTGAAGTTACTTGGCAGACAGATACATATTTTATTTCTGAGTCTTAGGACCGATTTCCACAGTATCCCGTTGAAGATTATTGGATTTTAAAAATGATAGCCCCTTGAAAATTATTCAGAAGCACCCTTGCTGTATTTTCCAGCATACATTTTATATGCAGAGATATACGGCAGGGTGGCTGACCCCAAGTAGAGGAGCACCAACCAATTGAAGTATAAAGTCTTTATGGTCTCGTTCCGCATTACAAAGCAGCAACAGTCATCTGTCAGTAGTGATGCATTAAACTGTTTGCAGGTCTGTCAGATGATGTGATTCACTATTCAAAGTTACAATCACAGTAACACAACAATGACACATCAGCTTGACTAGATCCAGGATGCTTGAGAACAGGTACCTCAACACTGACACTTCCAACTACAAATGTACTAAGAAAATGACTGATCCAAAGCTGACA
Source organism: Apricaphanius iberus (assembly GCA_028564705.1). NCBI lineage: Eukaryota > Metazoa > Chordata > Actinopteri > Cyprinodontiformes > Aphaniidae > Apricaphanius > Apricaphanius iberus. Next base: position 454,585 of record JAPXFQ010000075.1, on the reverse strand, counting down.
GGTCTTGATTGGTGTTCCAAAATAAATATCTAACAGGGACCCTTTCGCTTAGCAAGGTGTTACAGAAGGTATTAGACTTACTTGGCCTTTTCGAATATCACTGGGGTGTTTTAACCAATGGCCGCTGGCTGCTCTGCTTTTTGACCGCTTGCCATGGAGGCCACCATTGCTCCTGCCTTGCTGTAGTACCTCCATTTGGCCGCCAGGCCCCCATTCAAGCATTGGACTTTAGACACGTTAAAAACAACTTTAATGCCTGGTGCCCATTTTTTAAAAACTTTCTATGGCTACATATTCTTCCTGAGATAACGCTGGGCTCATAAAAAGCCTGGGCACCAGGCTGGTTTTCGTAAGATAATTTTTTGAAATCTTGCATAATTAATGAGGGGGCCGAGCCAAGTTTAGCATCAGAGCTAACGAAGCGGGAGCAGAATGGGCGTGATTACGACCGAACTACACGCCCATACACACCCCGCGAGGGCAGAGTCTACAGTGAAGATCCCGCCCCATGCCCTTTTTAGGAACATGCTTAGTCAGAGCTGGGGAGGAGGAGCCTGTGAATCCGCCATGAATTCCCCCATGAAAGTGTGTCATTCTGGTAAACGGGGAGGAGTGAGGAGGCGCTGTCTATTCTTTTTTACAGTCTATGTTTTTAACATTAAAGTGAAAATAGGAAAAAAACCTATGATTTTTTTTTCTCCAAAAGGGGACATTAAATGACAGTGTAATGCTGAGTATTCTTTAAAGTTATATATTTTTATTTCAGGAATAAAGAGCAGATAACAGTAATGTGCAACAATAAGTAGGTTTTGGTTATGGATATTTATGAGTTATTGCATAGAGTAAATATTAAGAAGATTATTGATTTTTTTGTCAGATTTATTAAACTAGATAACCTAGAAACTACAACAATAACGGTAAATGGACTGATTTTATATAGCACTTTTCTAGTCATGTTGACCACTCAAAGTGCTTTACACTGGAGCCACATTCACCCATTCCCACTCACAAATGGGCACATATTCATACACTGATACTATTATCATGCCATGGGGCACAACGACATGTGACTGGAGGAAGCTGGAATTGAACCTGCAACCTTTAAGCAGGTCATAAACTTACTTTTAAGACTTAATTTCTGTATTCAATTTTTTTCCCATGCCCTGATGTAACAGTCTAATCTTAAATGCCATTTATTTTATCAGTGGTAAGCAGAAAATCATTAAATTGATAGAAAGAGAGACTTGAAATCATCAGTTTGTGTGAATTAATCGGTATAATGTATTTCAATTGGGGTTAGTGACATTAATTATTTTTTCAATAATTTTAAAATCGATCAAGATGCACTTGTATGTTAAAATGGCTAAAATACATTAAATATATACAAATAACTCTATTATATTGTATATTTAATATTTAAATTTACAAATAAATTACTGGTCCTTCTAGTGTCTTCTTTTGAGGCAATTCTATTCAGTTATTACAGAAAAAAAATGAAAAAGTGCTACAATCTGGATTTTTTAAATTATTATTCAGATACATTATCTAGTTCTTGTAGCATTTTATCCTAAATTAAGTACCAATGTAGAAGATCCAAAGAGCCACTTGGAGCTACGGAGCCACGGCTCGCAAAGCCCTGGTTTAACCATACTGCAAAAGTAAAACAAATATATATATAAATTATTTGCCTCACTAGATACAGATCAAAAAGGAAGACTAGGAAGAAAATCTTACATTTTAAGACACTACATTTCCTCATTAACTAATTCAAACCAAGAACTAATTAATCCACTTTGAGTCACAATATTTTATTAATTATAGCTTCTGCTATCCAATGCAAAATGCTGTGAGAAATAAAGCTCAGCGTCTTGGAGACAGTGGGGTGTAGAGATCTTACAGTTTTATTTTCCCATTCATTAAACAGCTCATAAATAAATTGTACATCCATATGTCAAGATGGGAAAACTTGGATTAATTTTATTTTTCAGGCATCAGAGCAAACAAGGAGGAAAAACTGCTGTGCTTCACTTATGCCAGTTTAAATAAAACAGTCAAGAAATTGCTCAGAAAAACAACAAGTGTTGTCCCAGCATTAAACAACTTATTTTATCCACTTCTTTTATCAGGAGGGGCTTTGACTGCTCAGGTTTGATTAATCGAGTGAATGTAGCACTCCACTAGAGAGGATCCACAACAGTCAAACTCATAGTATTACTAATTTAATCTTATCACAATTGAATAATTTAGCAGAAGTGGGTATAGTAGCTAGAAATTGTCCTCAAGTATGAGGAGCACTATTTCAACATATTTCTACTAAAGTAAATATAACAAGTAGTCGTCCAAGAAAAAGTGTGATGCAGTAAAGCTACTCCCAAAAGTATTTTTTTCCAAGAATTTCTCAACAAAATGTAGTTCAGTGTATGTAAACAGTTACTACCCACCTCTGCAAATTAGCAAATACTTAACAATGAAAGGTTTCCCCAAATTATATTTTTTAAAAACACATACCTTTTAGCCTATTTTATGCGGTCAGAAGTCATTGGTTGTACTAATAAAGTCTGAGTGTTGTCTCTGAATATCCATCCATCACTGATGTTCTTTTCCTCATGTTAGACTGCAAGTACCACAGATGTACGCAGCCAATATTCCCTTAGTCCATCCATCCTGTTTCACAAGCCAATTTCATGTGTGAATGTTTCTGATTGCCTCTTTGGAACTCGTTAGATGAGCCAAAGTTACAGAGATAGGTTTTTTTTTTTTTTTTTTGTTCAACCCTTTTCCTGGGGTTATGAAAGATATAGTTTCAATATAATTTGGATTAATAAAAGGGTCTGTGTTGATGGAGGAGGGAAGCCGGTCCTCAAGTCAAGTGCAAATCTAAAACCAACTGCTCCATGAAAGAAAAACACCAATATTACCAATCTAAATTTAATTCCAGAGGTTCATTTAAGTTATTTTGATTTTTTTTATTTACAATTTGAACTTCCGTTGCTGAGTTAACTTCAAACAGAAAAAAGGAAAAAACACAACCTTCAAAGTCTTTTACTCCTCTGAGCTACAAAAGCTCAAGTTAAATGCAAGATATTCAGGGACATTAGAGCCAAACAGCACCTTGCCACGAGCATCTCCTGATGCTTAATACTTCATTTTTGACATTCATCTTACACATTATGAGGCTTAACCTCGTTTCTCTGCTTTAACAGTACGACACCGGGTGCTGTAGATTTGCATTGGGGGAAAAAGAAATTGTAATGCGTTTTCCTAAAAATGGGGCTCCCAGAGAGGTACTGCCAGGGAAGCCTCCTGCTTTGTGTCTGGGGGTGGGTGTCAGCAGGCGACCACAACAACTTCCCGTAATGTAAAATTAATATCTTCAAGCTGGGACAACGCACCAACTTCATTTAGCTCAACATCTCGTAAACACCATTAGACCTTGAGAACAGCAATGCTTCTGGAGGTTCAGTCGTTTGAGAGGGCTGGGCAATTAAGGAGAAATTAATGGAAATGTGTGTAACAAATATATTCATCTTTCATGGGTTTATTCTGAGGAGCATAGCTCTTTGGGAAACGATGAAGCATTTGATTTTATTCAGATCTGGGAGTCTCGCCTGGTTTCTTTTGGGATTGCTCGAATATAGAAAATATATTCAAGATTTTTTTTTTTTCAATTTTAAAATCACAATTATTCTAATAGACTCCTCAATACATCTATCGCCCTTGATTAAATAGATTTTCTCTCTCGCTCTCTCGGCCATTAAAGCCTCTTCTGAAATAACCAACAAAATACTGTTGTACAAATAACGGATTCTAGGTGCCTTTTCACTTTTTTTACTTCACGGTATGCGCATGTCCACTACATTGGGATGGGACGTCATGGCCATTTTTGCGGCCATTTCAGGAACTAACAGAGTACAAGTATCGGAGTATGTAATCTGAAAAGGCCCCATAGTCAGAGGGCGGGAGCTGTGGTTAACTCATGCTGATTGGTTGTAATTCAGAAGTAAGTAAGAAGATGTCGCCAAACAAGCACTGTAAAATAAAAAGAGTCAGTGGCGAAGCAGTATATAACAACAAAAACATAAAAGAACAGCAATCACTGCTTCTCCTTTTTCACTCTCTTATTTCCGTTGCTGTAGGTGCCTTTTGGTACTAATAAATGTCCCTGCTCACTGTAGAGTCGTAATATGAGACCGCCAATTCCTGAAAGGGCCACTTTTGTATGGAGACAAGATGGCTGATGGGAGCGGGCCAACAGATTTATACAGTCAGATGAAAGATCTGGTAAAATTACCATGAAGTTCCAAAAGGGAAAAAAAAATACTTGTATACAAAAATAAACACAAATTGAAACGGAAAATCTTAAACCGTTTCTGGAAAACAAAACATTAAATGGAAAATTAGTGAGACAATAGATAACTTATATTAGATAAGACAAAGGTATTTAAATCAAACTAATTTGCTCCCATTGTATTGACTATTCTATCTATAAAATTTAGGTTATGTATAGTTAATAAAATTCATTCCACGTCTGTTTCGTTGCTAATAGATTACTCCATATATTTATAGATTTGCTGTAAAGGGGAGCGAAAGAAGGTAGAAAACCTTGAACATCACCATCTTTAAATCTAAAGTATCCCCACACATATGAAGTGACTTTTAGGGTGCATTAACACTAGCTCTGCTTAGTTCACTTTAATAGAACTCTAGTTTGTTTGCCCAGAATGCCTGATTCATATATGGAGGTGTGAATGCACAATCAAACTCTAATGCAGACAAAAAAAGTTACGTCTGGTCCACCTAAAAAATGAAGATGTTTTACTCACATCACGTATTAGCTTTGTAGTATTAGTTGTTTCACACCTGAATATTCCAGATAAATTATTGCAATTGGTCATACTGACCATGCGTTAATTCATACCCACCTGATAGGGGGCGTTCCCAGTCTCTTATTTCTGACCGATATAGATGCACTGACATTTCAAAACAGGACTGCACAAAGTCCATTATGCAAGGCAAGGCAATGTTATGTGTATAGCACACTTTCAACACAGTGCAATTCAAGGTGCTTTACATGATTAAGACTGGTTCACAGCATAAATCAGTTTGATGATTAGAATAAAAATGAGCAGTTACAATAAGAAAATAATCAAGAAAATAGAACAATGTAGGGACAAGTGAGTAAAAAACAGTTTTAGTTCATTAACTGAACTTACTGAAGAAAGCTCACAGTTTTAACACAAGAAGCATTTACAGTAATTAAGACAATAATTAGTGTGACAATTAAAAACAAGCAAGTAAAAACAGTTAGTCGTAAGCAAGTCTAAATAGGTAAGTTTTAATTTTAGATTTAAAAGAGTTCACTGTCTCTGCAGCTTTGCATTCTCCCGATAGTTTGTTCCAGACATGAGGAGCATAAAAACTGAAAGCTGCTTCCCCATGTTTGCACTGAGGTCAAATAGTACCAGTACGGTGGTTTTACCACGGTCAGTATTTGTATGGATATCATTGAAAATTCTGACTATGGCTGTCTCTGTACTGTGGCACCTACGAAAACCAGACTGATAAATATCAAAGCGGTTGTCCATTGCTACAAAGCAATTTAATTGTTGGAACACAGCTTTTTCAATAATTTTACCGATGAATGGGAGATTAGATTATTGGTCTGTTGTTTTGCATTAACGTGCTGTCTAGGTTCTTCTTCTTTAGTATTGGTTTGATAACTGCTGTTTTTAAGGCTTTGGGGAAAACACCTGATAGGAGGGATCTGTTAATTATTTTGATCAGATCCGCTCTGATGGCTGGGAGGATCTTTTCTGGATAATTTGTTGGTAAGATATCTAATCAGCAGGTTGCAGAGCTTAGTTTGTCAATAATTTCATCAAAGCTTGTTTGATTTATCGTTTGGAAGGGAGTCATTTTTTCTGCATTGGTGTTAATCATAGTTGGTATTGGGGTTGTACTGATTGATCTTCTGATGTTCAAGATCTTTTCAGTAAAGAAGCTAGCAAATTCATTACTGGCCCTGTTGGAGCTTAGTACCGGGGGTACTGTCATTGGAGGTGTAGCTATTCTCTCCACTACAGCAAATAATGTTCTTGCATTATTGTTGTTTCTGTGAATAATCTCCGACAAGAGTGATTCCCTTGCACTGTTTAAGGTTGCTTGATACTTGTTCAGTCTCTCTTTATATATCTCATAATGAACCTGGAGTCGAGTTTTCCGCCATTTTCTCTCAGAGCGCTGGCACTCCCTTTTTTCATTACATACAAGTGCATTGTTTCTCCACGGAGACTTCGTTTTACTAGAGATGGTTTCAACGTTAAGAGGTGCAATCTTATCCATCATGTCTGAGATTTTGGATAAAAAAAAAATCATCTTTCACTTTATTTACTGAGTGTGTGTTGGTGGATTTTGGTGATTCAGATAAGGTTTGAGTGTGCTTTGTGCTTTAAAATGAGATGCAGAAATGGTCAGATAATGCGATATCAGTTACGGCACTGCTAGAGATATTTAAGTCTTTGCTAATAAGTAGCTCCAGAGTGTATCTTCGGTTGTGTATTGGCTCATTAATGTGTTGGTTTAGGTCAAAGTTATGAAGGGCGTCATTTAATGCTTTTGATTCGCTGTCTTTGGGTTTGTCAGTATGAATGTTGAAGTCCCCCACAATTGTCATTGGTCATTGTCTAGGCATATTGCAAAGCAAAGGTCATTGAAGTCATTATAAAAGTTTGTGTTAAGTTTTTTTTTTGGTGGTCTGTATATGTTTACAAATATGACTTTGTTTGCTTCATTTGTTTCAGTAGCTAAATATTCAAAGGTGCTGAATTCACCTGGCGATACCTTTTTGAAGTTTAATGAGAGATGAAAAATTGTGGCCAGACAAACCTCCTTTTATTTTTCCTGGTATCACTAATGAAGTGATAATTTTAGGATAAGTCTGTATTAATACATTTTGTTCTTTATTTTAATCTAACCAAGTGTCTGAGATAAATAGTGCATGTATATCATGTGTGATGATGTAGTCATCGATGAGCAGGGATTTTTCTGATAGTGATCTTATTTTTTGCATAGCTGTGTTAATTCTTTCGGAGATCAAGAGATACTTTTTGCAAGGTATTATTTTTAAATTCTGTACTGCTCGGTTATTTGTAGTTTAAGTGTGTGAACATCTCTTTTTTATAATTTTTGTAATTAAACATGAGTCCTTTGAACTCATGTCACCTCTCTGGATCTGGGTCCTCCTTACGAAACATGACTGTGGTTGTTTAATTGATTATTATGATGATTTCAAGCTGGCTTAGTTAAAGGTCATACACTCATACAGACAACAGACCTCAGGAAATGTCAAGTTTCCTTTTCCTTTAGACATGCCTTCATCCTATTTTTACATTTAAAGCAAAGGTTTTGCTGCTTGCTTTCATCACAGCAAACCCTAATTGGGCTAACTGAACAAATACCAGCAACAGGACGTCCTATGCATATTCAAACAAAGTGGTTCCTGACTTCCAGCTATTTGAAGGAGCACAACAGTGAAAATTGAGAAAGAGAGCTGATCAAAAGAAACAGAAAAGCAATGAACCATTGAAGCTAAAAATTTTCCCAAAAATAAAATATGCAATGCAGTTCTTTGACTGGTGCGACTGAAACAGAGCAGAAGGGGTTGCATGAATGCTGGATAGATGCTAAGAAAACTGACCAGATTACATTGGTTCACTAGAAATATATCAAAATCCCTTTTTTAATTTAAACATTATCAATAACATTAATACATTTCTCCCATTTAGAGTTAACACTTGTTTGTGACACAAAAACTGATAGTGGTCCTTCCTTCCCTTAACAATTTTGTCAACATTTTCTGTTTCTACTACATACTTCATCCAGACTGTCTATCTCTGGAAGTAGTTTTATTGGGGCAATCATAATGCATGCATCTCAAAGGTCAAGGGAGCTACAAAACAAGCTAATAAACCTATGTAGTAGGGTTTTGGACTCTTACAAAGTGTGATTACATAGTGTTGTAGACAAAATATCTGATTATTACCAGTGGAGAAAAGTTGTTACTGACTCCTTGTCTTGAACGACATAAATAATCTTCTTTACAGTATTCCAGCAGCAGCATAATGAAGGCCATATCTGTTGTTGAAGTGAAAAATGCTGTGCGCCTTTACATTGTCATTACATACAGTATGTAGTCATTTGCAGATAATGAAAACTGTATAATATGAACATAAAGTTAGTGGTAAGCATTTAAACAAAGGGAACCAAGGCTTAAAGATAATATATAATTAAGGAACAAAGAACCTGCCTCTAAACTCCTTAAACGAAATAGTAAACAATGTTATTTGTTTTGATTTTTGTTTTGTCTTTTACTCAGCACATGGGGTGCCTGCACTAACCACTATGCCACACAACACCCCCAGTCTGTTTATTTAACCCCTTAGTGTTTTTATGTCCTTTTGGCAGTATGTTACATACTTCTGGGTCAAATCTATATTTTTTTGTGACACCCCCTCAATGCGCATATAGATATTAGACAATTGGAAAATGTAGGATTCTTGTAAGGTTTGTCAGCCATTTGACAGTTAAGCTTTTAAGCAGGATAAAACCAGAAAGTTATGTGAAAATACCTCAGGATGTTCTCGGAGGTAAGAAGACCAACAAAAGCCACCCGCCACCAATTGTTGCTAAATTTCAGCATTTTAAGCAAAAAGAACAGGTCACGGTACAGGGCAGAGAGCTGGGGGGGAGGTGGACAAATTATGGCGTTAATGATCAATTTCCGAAGGAGATCCTGGCTAGAAAGCGTGTGTTATTCCCATTCAGGAAGAAATATATCATAAGCTGCATTTTCATTACCAATGAAATTGTGCAAATTGAATTTGTGAAAATAAATTTGCCTAATGGAAACAGCAATTTAGAAAAAAAAAGAAATCGCCTTTTTCGCTAAAAGGTTTTTGCGCTTGGATGAGTTTTTTCTTTGAGCATATCGAAGTGAAAACATTTCGCAAAAAAGCAATGGAAATACTGGACAACTGGATGTTACTATGAGCAGAAAAGATGAAGTAGTAGTAGTAGGAGGAGGAGCAAGACGGCGCAGCATGTTTGGGTTCACGGAGAGACTGAGTTGGTTCGTGATAAAGACATAACTAATATATTAGATTTAAACAGCAAATAAACACAAGCATTTACCAAGACCTCTGCCATGTAAAAGGGGCTTGTCGCTCCAATGGCTCTACAAGCCATTGTTCGTGATAAAGGCATATCTAATATATTAAAATTCAAAATAGCAAGGAAATGCAAGCAATTACCAAGACCGTTTCTCCAATTCCTCTACAAGCCGTCTAGATCTCCTCTTCATTGCTGATAATGAGCACTAGTGCCGTGCCTGCAATATGAATATGTATACTGTGTCAATGTTCACATCTGTCGCCAATTTTCTTACTTGCGTGAAGACTTATGATTTAAACTGAGTTTGTTATTTAATGGAAACACCCCAATTGCGAAATAGTGTGTTTTCGAAACTTAAGAATATTTCGACAAAGTTTTGCGCATATTTGTAATAGAAACGTAGCTAGAGACGTAGCAGGGCTAAAGTTACTGTAGATAAACTATATGTTAATGGGCAGCTGTTCATGGACCCCAAGCTTAGTCCTTGGCTTTATTAGTCATCTAACAGTATCTAGATAAGACCTGTTTTATCAGACAACTGTAATCTAATGTAAGCACAGCTCAACACACGGTTTACGTTTGTAGATGTGGGCAGGGCTAAGGCTATGCACTGGTATATTGGCTCTCGTTTTTTTTCTTTTTCACGTTCATCTCCAAATCTCTTTATCACCCTTTTTTCTTCCTCTTTCACTCACAAAGACAGACCTTTTTCATAACATAATTATAATATATTTTCAGACTCTCACTGTTAAAACCTCCCTAATTTTCTTCTATTTCTCTCCCTATATCTCTGCTTCTGGACTTTCAATCAGGGAACTCCAAGCACAAATTAAGACTACACTTGTGTTTATCAAATTCCATGGTGATATGTAATGTCCAATGTTAGCCCTACCTCAATGGATTCTCTCCAATTTCTAAAATTGAAGGTTCATGGGTCTGGCACCAGTAATAAACAATTAAAGATTTTAGCCAGCTTAAAAGATTGAAGGCATATGTCATCTTATTACAAGAGACTAATAAAGCCATGTCAGCTGCAGATGATCTCAAATCAACTGAGCTCCCTAATGTATTTTCTTCCTGCCATAAAGGGAAGTAGCAATATTAATAAATAAAAATATAAATCTTAAAGTAACAGACCCAGTTACAGATCCACAGGGTAGATTTATAATGTTAAAGCTAATTATAAAAAAACAAAAGTTATGTATAGTTAGTGTATGTGGCCCAGATATTGATTCAAGTATGAAGCCCATTCTTTTTTTAATATATTTAATCAATTATTTATCCTCAAGTAATGATATATTAAATCTCAAATTTTTGAATTAGATTTTTATTTATTTATTTACTAGACTAAGAGAGACAGGAGTGTGATCACTGATAGCTATAGGATGTATCTCAGTGTCTGAAATGTCATTCAACAGTGAGCTGTTAACTAAGAAATAATCCAATCGAGAATGAGAGTGGTTAACATTTGAGAAAAAAAAAATGAATTTTTCTGTTGTTGGGGTGAAGACATCGCTTATCCCATTTACTACATTAGTTACGCAATGTGGAATTAACAAGAATACATTTTTAGAATAATAATTTAAATCAATTATAAAACGTCAATTTAAGATTAGTACAGTCGAATTACAAATTCCAGTAAGAATTTCAGATTTCCTTAATCTCAATCCCCCCAAATTGCTGCCTAAAATGTACAAAACAACAACATTAGAAGAATCGATAGCCATTCCTCTTTCAAAATGGGAGGTGGATTTGTCCATCACCTTTGACCAAAATATCTCAGATATCTTTAAGACCCTTTAACATAATTAAACATCCCAATTTATAATTAATATATAATATCCTTCATAGAGTACATTATACAGGCCAACAGATGTTCAATATGAGTTTTATGCCATCTAATGCTTATTTGCACTGTACAAGCAATATACTGGACAATTATATCCATGTGTTATGGTTCTGTCCACCTGTTGATATATTTTGGTGCCAGATATGTCGGGACCTATCCCAGTGTCTGAAAAGTAAATATCACACCTTCTCCCCCAGTTTGCTTGCTAGGAAATTTAAATGATGTCACCATAGACACAAAGTCAATGCAATTAGTTCACAGGGCCTCATGCATCGCTCAAAAAAACCATACTTTCAAGTGAAGAAATAAAAATGATCTTAATACTGTATTAATCAGTACAAAGATCTCCTCCTGGACCACATTGGTCTTAAGACAACCTCTGCCTCCACATCAGATCAATCTCCCTGGGCTGCCTTGATCAGCTCCATCACCTAGTAGGGGTGGGGGGCCGTTGATTTTTTTGTCTGGGACACGATCACTGATGTGGGGTGTTTTTCGGGTGGTGGTGTCTATGAGGGGTCCTTGGGGATGAGACCACTTTGCGGATGGGGCGCTAGGTGCCATGGCCCCCACGTGGTGTGGGACTTTGGTGGCTTTGGGTGGTGACTCCTGATGGCTGCATGCGATATTTTAGGGAAAAAAAAAAGAAGTAAATAGAAAAAAAGAAAATAGATCATCTTTTCTGTAGTTGACCGGTTTTAAAAAATTGACAGAAAAATATGAAAGTGACATATTTTGAGCACCACCATGACAGCACAGGTGGAACAATGCACTTAATTTAGACTGGAGTTGTAATCCGTGTTGGACTGGGCCTACCCATTAAGGTGCCAGGCTTGTGTGCAGTTTTCTGTTTATCCAACACGCACTGGTTTGATGTAGGGCTAAAAAGTTACTTTTTGGTTTCATCTTTACCATCTTCCACATGTATACTGTCTAACCTTCACTGCTTGTGACAACTGCAAATGCAACATCTTATATAAAGCTGTTTATTTAATAACTTGCCTACTTCCACAGGGAATTATATGCAGTATATATTATTTAGCAGCAGTGCAATAAAGGAGGATGTATGTCAAACTTTAAACATTTTCTTTACTTTCTAATAATAAGAGTTTTACTGGAAAAATATGACAAAATTCAAGGAGTTTGAAAAACTTTGGAAGGTACAGTGTATGTGGTACATTATGGATTTCGTCTCAAAGAACTTAAGGATGCAGCTTTTCGATGTGACTTGTTTGAATTTTTAGAGCATCTGCATTTTGTAAAGAAGCTTCTTCAGAGCCACATTTGATAGTTGGGGCCCTATGCAAAAATGAACTTTTGCTGGTGCTTCAGGGATTTCTTCGTCGTCATCTTTTTTTTAGTCTTTTTTTTTTTTTTTATTGTCATTAACACTGGTGCCAAAGTCTCAACCAGCAGAGTCATTCTGGCAAGCTCTCTTAAAAATGTGCCATTGGTTAATCAGAAAGTGCTGTTGTGCTCGGCTCCAGTGATCCCATCTGTCAAAACTTCATCCTTGGATCTGCCATGCTGTTCAGGCCCCAAGATAGCTCTTTAAGAAAACCACTCAATCTGTTCACTGAGCTATTTTTGAATCTTTAGCCTTTTTTTCCATGAAGAGAAAATAAGCTCAGAGAAAATGTTTACATGGGCGGTGGTGGATGTTTTGCACATTAAGACGGGCCGCCTCTGTTTCCTCTGCCCTACATCCACCACCGTGAGGCTGAGGTCTGAGAGGTCTGGAGGCACATCAGAGGGATTTGAATCAGGTGGAACCAGCAGTTATTAGGCTATCATAGGCTCTTATTCAGTACATGACTCTTCCTACCCATGTGTCTGGGACAGTGTACCTTTTCCCTCTGGATTAGTTTATCCACAGGGAGCCCAAAGCAAGACGGATTAATGGGTTTATAATGGACTAAAGAGGAACCTCTAATTTAGTTTTATTACTGTATTCAGTGCAGGGGTCATTACTTGGTTACCAATTTCCAAGTTTAGGAGACTTGCCACAAACAGATTTTTATGCCTTGGTGATTTTAAATATGAGCTTGCCTGAATACAAATTAGCTAACTTTTCCTACTCTACAAAGTTAACTTATTCACTGAAGCATCTTTCTCATTTAAAACCTTACATTTAACACTGGTAATCCAGATGGGAAAGAATGCATGTTTGCTTCCATTTTTCAGGTTTTCTGTGATGGACTGATTTTATTGCAAAAGATGGTGATCTGTCCAAGATTAACCCAGCCTCTCAGCCTCAGTTAGGCTCACTGAATCCAACAGGATGAGCAGAAAAAAAGAATAAATCAAGTTTCCAGAGACTTTTAAAAACCTGAAGAACAGTCAAAAGATCAGTTCCCAGATCCCCCACAGTCAACTACTTGTTTCAAATTCTAATCACAAATCTATCAAAGGAAATAAATGCTAGTTAACCACAGAAGTGCCTCTTAAAAATATAGACAATGCCAATTTTGAATAAGAACATCCAACAGACTTGATCAAACCTTGGGTCCAAAAGGCTTACATCCATCCAACTATTGCCTTCAAAATATCCAAGATCAGGTTGTGGGGGCAACAGGCTCAGGAGGCAACCCCAGACATCCCTCTCTTTAGTAACATTTGCCAGCTCATTTTGGGGTATACCAAAGCATTTTAAAGCCAGGGGAAAATATAGTCCCCCCAGCAATTTATGTATAATCCCAAAGGAAAGCACAAAGGCAGGATCATAATAAGACTCACAAGCTTCTTTGACTTCTTTCAAAGTGAAGTCAAAGCAACGACAGCAACTCTACTCTTGGATTGTATCTGTGAGACAGAATTGCCCACCCTATCTCTAAGGCTGAATCCAGCCACTTTCTTGAGAAAGTTCATATTGGCTACTTGTATCCAGGATCTCCTATTGTAGACACCTCGGTTTTACTTTCTGGCTCAGCTCTTTCTTTACCACAACAGGCCTGCCTGAATTATTGCAGAAAAAGCAAAAATTCATCTGTCCATCTCCTATTCCACAATCACCCCTCTGCTTGAGACTAACTCCCAACCTAGAGGGGAGGGTCCATCTTTTTTCAATTCAGGAGCACCAGCCTCAGATTTAGTTCCTATGTATATTAGACAGTTTGGGGTTTCAAACATACCATAACAAAAAGTATTTGCCATCTCCCACCTGCTTTCCTATGCAAATTCATAATTTTAATATTGCTTTCGGGACGACTCTAAACAAAGCTCTAATAACACATCAAAGGCTGTGGACACACCCCTTTAAATGTATATGTCATCGCCCCAAGTCATACAATACCTTTTTTTTTAGCGTCATTTTGATCGACAGGGTCAAAATATTGCAGTCAATCTATTTTTACTAATCTTTTTTATTATTCTGCAACTGTCCGATGACTAAATACCTGTTCAATTGTATTTATTTTTCTTTTCGTATCCAAACCAGCTGACCAGAGAACTGCATAAAAAATGAAATCAAATTATTTCATTTACAATACGAATACCTGCTGCGTTCCTGCTCCACATGTTACATAAATTTGCTCCTACTTGTACATAATCAAAGAGTGGGATTGCTACAGAGGTTATTGTTATGAGGTTTTGGATTTTTGACTCAGACAGATGACTTCTGATGGAGGTTTAGATCTATAGATTGCCATATCCAACCATTATAATGCTAACACTAGCTCTCTTGCTCTCAGTTACTGATGCCGGCCTATCAATAGTCAGATCAGTTGCTGGCTTTGGAATGGATGTAGCCTCTTGTGGCAGGGGAATAGTCTTAATGTTGGCGGTCGTTCTGGATGCTGAATCAGCACTTTGCTGCAACACTGGAGACTGGAATTAAATGTCAATTCAACCAATTTTTTAAGATGACAAATGTTTCTCCTCTAGGTGCACAGCATTTGCACAAGGTGATCAGAGGTGTGAATACTAATATGTAAAAATGACAGCCTTCAGATTTTATTGTCCTCGTTCTGAAAAACTGTAAAATATGAAAAATATTTGGTCAACATGACCCCTGGTCCTGTGGCAGCTCGTAACGAGAGTGGCTTTGCTTTATTTGATAGTTAAGCTAGACAACGTTGCATCAGGTGCATCAGCGCCCTTTCTTCAGATGCATTCTGAGTTTGTGGAGTTTAACCATTTGCTCCAGGAGCTGCTTATGGATGAGGTTCACTTTCAGCGCTACTTCTGTCTGTCCCGGGCCCAATTTTATGACCTCTTAGGCCGCATCAGAGGTCAAATCTCCTACCAGGACACCAACTACAGGTGCTCTTTTCCTCCTTAGGAGCTACTGTCCATCTGTCTTCAGTAATTTCTGATTTTTGAAATCTTTTTTTTTTTTTAAATGTTTGTTACTGGTCCTGCGCTTCATTCAAGATACGTGTAGTGACATCACTACAGTGAGACGCTGTGATTGGTTGCAACAAGTGCGTCATGGCCGTCAAAAGTTCAGCTACCTGAACTTCTGCCTTGCTCGCATTTGCTACGGTGCTGCTTGTAACGCAAGTAACGCTTGTAAAGTTGACAGAGCCAACGCACACAATGCACTGCAGAGACACTGACGGACCTCTGACGTACTCGTGCATAGACTTTACATGTAATCTTGCTGCAACTGACGCTGACATTTTGGGCGGTGTTAAACTGTAGTGTGCCTTGGTATTACAGTCTTCTAAACAGAATTTTTCTTTGAGTATTTTAACATACTCAAAAAGTAGCAAATAATTTCTTTTTTTTTTTGGAAAACTAACTGAAGTTCCACAGGATAAAAACAACAACAAAAACCAGCAAGCAGATGTTGGGATTCATTTTCCATGAATCATATGCCATCTCCAGCACCTTTCTGCATGCCCTGCACTCGTCACTGGTCACAGACCAATGAAGATGACAACAGAGCTCGCACCAGCCTTAACTCATTCTCATTGGTCTGTGACCAGTGATGATGACAGAGTTCGCACCTCCATCAGTGTATTCTCATTGGTCTTTGGCCGGTAATCACAGGGAGTGCTCTTAAAAGGACTGTGCTCAAATAGGTCATTGTCTTTCCATGCTTATTGGGCGACTGGGAAAATCAAATCTTTGCTAGCAAAATCTCCCGCTTGGTTCCAACCTGCAGGCCAGGACAGGACCACTTCCCTAAACCTCCGGAGCATTATTTTTGCCAAGTTACCCGACTTCTCGTTTCAGCAGCCAGGAGGTCTGCTTGGCATCTGAGCTATACCATAATAGCTCTCTAAAGACAGGAACGACTGAAGTCGCTGCCTGCATCTGAACACGTCCTTTTAAAATCAGCTTTTCGCTGCTGTTTGTAAATAGACTTGGCCCGCTTGGATTGTTCCTCCTTCTCTCTTCATCGTTCGCCTTAGACTGGCAGTGAGGATGAAGTCATCCCTAGTAGGATACATTTAGTTTGTCTGGGTAGGGTGTAGGATTCTGTAGGAGGTTTTAAAACACAAGTTTAGACTTTTGTGAAATGGTTTAATTGATTCTTCTGTAACTGTTAAACCACCATTTGCTCGTTGTTGGTGGCGTTGCCGCACACTGGCTTTTGCTGTTGTATGCTTGTTTTTGTGTTCACTGGTTCTTGCTAAAGTGTTATTATATATCCTATCTTTTAATATAATTTCATTTTGTTGGTATGGTGTGGTTGCATGTCTTGTTAAGAAAGAGTACTATTAAACCTGTGTCCTGACTCCAACTCACCTCCTATGGAGACACACACAAACACACACATGCACATCCCACTTATGCTTTGAAGCTGTTTTTTCTAATTCTGGTAGTGTTAGTTTTGGGTTGCATACGTTATTCCTTTTTAAATACTTTGTAGACTGCATGCTTTAGAGTAGATCGGCTGTTGCTACAGTGTTTATCTGTCAGATTAAAACAACTATTATAATAAACCCTGTTATATTTTAAAGAGAAGGTCCCCAGTTTTGGGCTGCACGGTGGCGCAGTGGTTAGCGCTGTTGCCTTGCAGCAAGAAGGTCGTGGGTTCGTATCCCGGCCCAGGGTCTTTCTGCATGGAGTTTGCATGTTCTCCCCGTGTATGCGTGGGTTCTCTCTGGGTACTCCGGCTTCCTCCCACAGTCCAAAAACATGAATGAATGTGAGTGTGAATGGTTGTCTGTCTCTCTGTGTTGGCCCTGCAACAGACTGGCGTCCTGTTCAGAGTGTACCCTGCCTAACGCCTGATAATTGCTGGGATAGGCTCCAGCTGCCCCGTGACCCTGAATTGGATAAGCGGTTAAGAAGATGGATGGATGGATGGATGGTCCCCAGTTTTATTCAGTGCATGTGGAATTATTGTTACTGCGTCCGAGTTCACCCTTTAGAAAAGAGACTGAATTGCGTATGTTAACATTCTCCTGGATTTTTCCGGAGTGTTGCCCCAACCTGATTTAATAAAGTCAATCTCATTAATAGCCGTGTTAATATTAAATTATTATTCACGACTACTGCTGTTTATGTCAGCAGTTCCATTGTATAAACACACACAACACAAATTAGTCCGATAATACTAGTGTACTAGAATACTAGTGAGCAGTTTCTCATGTAAAAGGAGCACCTCTAATGCCTCTTCTGCATCAAGCATTGAATTATATTGATGGCTTTGAATATTATATTTACCTGCAGCTACCAGTCAGTGCCAATAAATGAGCAGGTTTTTAGATGTATGCTGCTTGCATTAAACTAAGGGACTGAAATGTAGCTTCTTGGCTCCAGTGCTAGTCTTGAGAACTCCTTCATGTTCATATCAATCACACTGCTTTGTGCATGTTATCTAGAGATGTTGCAACAGCAGCAGGAGTTTGCAGAGAGGGAAACATGAGCATGCTAAGGGTATTTTCCACAAATCATAACAGTCTTGTAGCATTTTTTGTCCATAAATTATTTGTTTCCATGGCTGCTTATGTTAGCTGAAAATTTTAAACACAACCACTAAAAATGTGAGCAGTATTGGGGTTAAATTGGCTTTTATTTTGAGAATTGGACAGCATTATGTACATCTGTGCTGTAATTAATAAATTGACTGGACTACTTGAAAAAACTTTTGGTTTTTTTAAGAAATAGGGTTTGGTTCCCAAAATGACATAGAAAATAGGTAAAAACTAAGCAAATGATTTGAGGACTTGACTAGCACAAAAATAGCCTAGAAATCTAAACAACTGTATTTCTGCTTTGGAGGTTGGTCTACCCACACTCCATCATAGACTCAGCAGGGCTACCACTGGCTCAGCTAGGTGTAGGCTCTGCCAATCACAGCATGCTATTCTTGTAGAGAGATGTTGAACAGACCTTCCACAGTAAGGGCAGAGTTTTTTTTACAGTGAGGGCAGAGCTGTGATGGTGCCAAAACAACAAAGATGGCAGTGGCTCAGAAAAACTTGTTTGAAACAGATTTGGCACAGATTTTGGATAATTTAGACTTTGCCTTTTCTTTGAGATGAGCAGCACTTAACTCCTTCGTTTCGACAGTCTACGGCAGAGTACCCTGCTGACTGATTTCCATCACAATCAATACGTCCATGAAAAATACAGCTTTATCCCACGGAAACATTTTACATGTTATTTTTCACTTTGGGAAAAGGAAAATGATAAACTGCATTGCTTGTCCACTTGGAATACCATGTATCACATTTGAATGAGCCACAGATACATAATTCAACCATATTTGAGGTTTGAAATACAAATACAGCCTATAAAACCACCAAAGTATTGCAGGCCCTGGTGCTTCTCTAAGGAGCGAGATGGAGAGAATGTCAGTCTGTTTCTGAAGAATTGATACTTGTGTTTTTGGGGCAGCACTGAGCCCCAAGTCAATTGCATGCAGAGACAGTTTGACAGACAACCACAGATTCAGCCCTTAGGACTGAACTCTGTCTAGGGGTTGTGGCCAGACTATATATATGTATACAATGGCTTTCCTGGCTATCAAACAGCAAAGGAGGAAATACCTTAGTAATGTCCCCTTCTAGAATTTCCAAATCAATATTTTTCAATTAACATATCAATTCAAAATGTAAAACTCAAAATTCTAAACTCCTGTAATTACAACTAATTGCTTAGCAAAAATAAAATTGATTAAACTGATTGATTGATTTCAGATTTCATGTTGTAGATTTGCTATGAAAGCAGTCACATTTTCCAATAAAAGAAAACCCGATTAGAGCTTAAAATAACAGTAGCAATCAAAGACAATCATCTTGATTTTCTTCTCCGTTTCCCACGTAGAAATTCTGCCAACCGAATGACCTTTTGTATTTCCAAATACAAGTCAGAATGGAGAAGGAAAAGGAGCTATCAGTCACATCAGCTCCTCAATTCTAGAATCGACCACTTCTCGAGGATCCATCAAACAAATCTGGTTACTCTTCCGACAATGCAGACTTTAACAGCTCAGCAGCTGCCACCACCTGTAGCTGTCTTAGATAAGACAGGTATGCAACCTGGGGCTCTAGGCTCCTGCAACACAGCATGAACACACTTGTTTGCATGCACCCTCAGTTGGATGTAGGTACAAATGTTGCTAATTTTTAATAATTCACAGGGAGCACGCATATGGAGATTATTTTAGTATTTTACACAGCAAAAGGTATCCATAGCATACATTGGCATAATTGCTGACTTGTCCACAGCCATTACAATTTACCACAACTAAAACTGATCAAGTAACACAGCAACACATATTATTTGGAGCTGAAACTGTAACAACTGTTGACATCGGTTAGATTAAATTCCTCTACAAGGACATCACATTTCTAGAATGATGGTGACTTCTACTGGCCTCCGGATATGGAGGTCTCTGTATTTTTTTTTTCATGGACAATATGCATCCGGGTGTGAGGGAATGTGCGCTTGTGTGTGGCCTCCTCCTTATCACTTTCTACCAGACCACTCTGCCATCATGCACTCCAAAGAGCCCCTAGTTGTCATTCATGGCAACACACAGTATTGAAAAATGTCACCGTAGGGGGGAGGTGAGAGACAAAAAGAGAAATACACAGAGAAAAAGGTGGTCAGTGGTGAGGGTTTGAAGTGCTGTGTTGCTTCTGAAGGGTTATGTTATCTTTTGTGTTCTACTTTACCCTTCTTGCATTGACCGCATAGAAACATTCACAATGCCTCAGGGAAAATCTGGTGTGAGGCTTTGTAAAGGTAAAGCACTTTCCAAACACAAATTTATGACAGCAAAATGTTGCTGTCAGGTTAAAAGTTTATATTCAAGCAAACGAAATGTTAGAATGAAAAGTAGAATGACATTTTATTTATTTTTCATAAATATACAATAAATGATCCTTAACCAAAAATACCAGTAATTTACATTCTTGACGTCAAAAGTTTGAAAATCTCCTGGTGGGGGCACTTCACATTTAAGCAAACAACATGTCCTTATAAAATGTTATTGCTGCACAAACATGTTCAACAAATAATAAATATTCACTGGCAACAGAACAATGTGAATTGATTTTACACCTGAAATCAATTCCTCATCAAAGATTTTAGTTAATACCCCTAATTGAATATAACTATATCTTTCACTAAAAAACAAAAGAAAATGCTTAGCTTTGAATGGTAAAATACAAGTTTTGGTTGTTACATAGAGCATAAATGATCGTCATTCATTTGGAAAACCTGATTTACAACAATTTTGGTTAAAAAAAAAGAAAAAAGTAAGGTGTGTTAGATGTGATGCTGACTGAATGATTGTTTTTTTCAATAAAAAAAAAAATTAATCCTAAAGGCAAATTAGTTATTGAAGCTAATTTAAGTGTCTTCACAGTGTTGTACATGGCGATAATGTGGGCAGGAAGGACAGCCAATAGAAGTCAGTCTAGCAATGCCTTTGAAGAGACCTCTGACTAAGGACGCTGTCGCTCTTTGAGAGGCTCATCACTGCCATGACATGCCAATAGCAGCAGTGACGATATTTCCAACCAATATGTTCTGGATGACATCTGCTACCGACAGGCTCTGCTAATCCATATCCTTTAGTTTTGCTTCGCCTCTGTAAATCTCTGGCTATGAATAAATAAAATGTTATAAAGTCTGTCTGAGAGATGTTGGAGTCAGGGATTAGATCCTTGTCCATTATGATCAAAGGAATTGATGATATAAGATTCCACCTTCTCTCACTGAATCAATTTAGTCTATTTTTCAACTCCTATGTGTTTTGGGGCAGTTGAAGTCAGGCTTTGAGCTTTCAGGTGCAAATCAGTTGCTCCCAGTTGTAAAACCAATTCTTTGTTGCTCTTGTGATGCATCAGAAATAGGCTTGTTGTGATGACATATTTTGGTGAGCGATAACTTGCCCTGGAAATTATTACGATAAAATTTTAAGATAATTTTCCAATAAAAAACAAATAAAACAAATGTTATAATAATGCATGCACAACGTAAGGTACATGTTTCCATATTCAAATGTTTCAGTACGGAACCTTTGGTATGACATGGAGGCGTGCCGAGTTTCCACACGGAAGCATAAATGCACTGAATTTTAGCCAGAAACTGATGCAACTTTAAGAATGTACAGTGCAGTCTCCTGCTAGTGATACTATGGCCACCGAATGAGCGCCAGATTAATTGAGAGCCAGAGCTTGTAGTCCCACTTTCATCGTCAAAGCCCCCTGCTCCATATATGGTAAAGTGTTACATTTACCATGGATAAAATGCATACATTTTATCCAAATTGACTGGAAAATTTACTGCAAATGCAGTTTTACATATCATTACACAAAAACAAATAATTGTTTTCACTTTGTTCATCATAAAATTGAAGCAAAATGGGATTTTGGTGCACTGTTACACCCCAAATGTACACCCTGTAAACAACTAATAAACTTGAATTACAAAATAACATTTACCACTGCAATAGGAAAACATTTTTTAAACCCAATATGAATCATCAATAAAAAAAATGATGAAATCCATAAGTAGAATTATCCTTAAAAAAATAATCCCTTAGCTTGGATAAGAAAAACTGGTAAAACTACCAGTTCGGAGTTTTGTCCATAAAAAAATGTAAACAGCAAAAAAACACTCAGTTTCAATTTTAATAAAAAGAAATACCATTATACCCTGCCAATATGGGTATATGGACACTGCATGCCTTTTTTCATTCAGTCTTGGTTGAAAGATGGAGGCACATGAGGAAAACAAATAAGGATGCAAATGGAAAACATTGTGTCTGGACAAATTATTCAGCTCATTTGAATTTATTATGCAATTAATTGATTCAAGTTTTTGTTTGAAATCATCTGTCCTGGACTAGAGTGTAAATTATATATATATATATAGGATATTTTAACACGAGTGGCCGGAGGTTATTTAGGGGTGATTGTTTTGTTTTTTTTTGTTTGTTTTTAGGATTGCACAGTACACCTTATCTTCTGCAATACTTTTATGACGGTGCATTTTCTGAAAAAATCTCATAAATAAAGTTTGAAAAAAAAACACCATCCACCATTAGCGATCCAATTCTGAAACAGTCAATGTTCATTCTTGGATTATGTTACGAATCACAAACACACATTACAAATCATTACCTTATTCTATTCTTAAAATTACAATCTCTTTTCCAACCTTCCATCTGTCCTTAGAAACACCTTGTATTTAGATCATAATGCAAGTCTGAAATCAGCATAAACAAGCCAGTCTACGGAATCTAAAGTGGTCAAGATGAAATCCCTCACCTCAAAGTCTAATCCTGAAACTGTGTTCACAAGTGGGAGACTAAAAAAAGGGAACATGAGTAGGAGAGGTGGATTTGATGAGGCCTTGGTGGTAATCCAAGCAAACCACCAGAGCATGGTGTTAAAGAAGGTAAGCCAGGAGGCACGGTTTCCTGCAGCCGTTGTCAAACTGCTCCAAAAATATTTTCTGAAGCTACTCAAGTACTGAGTAACCACGTATGTCCTCAGATCATGGCTGGGCAATATGGTCTCAAACCTATATTGCAATATAATGTAAAGCATGTATGTAACAATATGTATTGCGATACATTCTTTTTAAAAATTAATTTATGTCAGAATGACTGCTTATGAAAATTACCATTTTACAGATATATTGCAAGACATTGGCAACTTTAAAAAGGTTTTAATTAAAAATGCTTTAACGGGTTTCTTTTCCAGTAGATAAAAAACTAATTTAAAAATCGCAATATCCAGAGTAAAGACAAACAATGAACATCACTATTTATTCTTCTTTCTTACCTGAAGTATGTAGGCAAAGCTTGATGACATCATCAAAATGCGTAACTGCGTAGTGGCGGTATAATCAAAATCTCTACTTTTGGCTAAATGTATTTCATATCCACCTAATACCTTTTATATTGCCAACTACTACTTCAGATATTTTGTGTGTAAATTCTGATATTTCAAAAGTAAAAATAAGAATTGCTTAAAATAAAGTTTCAAAAATATTTATTTTCAATATACAGCTTAAAGGAGAGGTGGTACATTCTTCTCAGGCATACAGAGCAATTCTGTGGTACAGTAGAAATATAATATTACCCTAAATCAATCTGTAAGTTTAATAAATTATATACTACCTATCTGAAATATTACACTTTTAACATGTCCTAACTGAATGCCTTACATTTAACTGCATGTCTCTTTAAGAGCCTAAGACATTCCCCTTCGACAGGCTAAAGCGGGGAATCGGCAGGATCTGTAAACACTGGCCCCTTGCTGCATCGTCAAACTCTGTTTGAGGAGCCGCCGGTTTCCCGAGTCAGTCCAAACTTTGGCTGCCGAGTCACCAACTACAATGCTGAGCGGCTGTCCATCTGTCTGCGGTTAGTAAAAGTTTATAATATAATATGTGAGCGTTGTGGGGCGTAGTGCGGTGAAGCTACTGCCAGGCCTGGGTCCTCCAGAGAACTTGTCTGGATGAGGAAGCTGTTCAGGGCTCATATAGTTTGACCTCTTTATGATATTTTTTTTTTTAATTCATATAAATGGGGTGATTAGCCACAGTGTTTCAGTATTTTCTCTGTAAAGCTGATGGGATTCATTAGTCACTAACATTACAGTAGGCTTACTGTAGCATCTTTGGTGCACCTGACTTTTTTTTTTCCAAGAAGGCATTGTGAAATTGTGAAAAATAACTAGTTGTATACTAATTTCAACTGGTGATAGCCGATTGCTGTTGAAGGCGTTCTGCTTTTGTGCTCGGGGAGTGGGGGAGTGAGGGCTGTGGAAAGAGGGGGCAGTAATCAAAATGTATGGGCGTTGCTGTGAGGTGAGGGCGTAGCAAGGAGGAATCAGGTTCAACATGGCAACTGCGAGAGTTTTAAAAGATTACCCTAACATACATGGGGAGTCTAAGTCTCCTCCCTTTCTGGTCGGCCCATGGGTCCCCAAACCGAAAAAATAATTAATGGAAGTCAATGGAGCGATAAAACTTATTTTCTGGTCCGCTTTGTCTTATGTTCTGAACATATGTTGTACTTCGATTTAAATTATAACTAACGATGTACGTTCCGACTGTGTTTGTTTAGTGATTTGGGATTTAATTGATTGTAAAAATTCGCATTTGAAATGCCTACAAATCAGAAGTCGCATATATGACGTAATTTTGCTAACGGGAGTTGGCACTAGCTATAGCACGTAAAACACTCGCCTAGAGCTAGTAGAGCTTCTCCTCCTTGCTGGCTCTCACTCCACCGACTGCTTTACCCATGACATAGCTGCTACTTTCCACAGGGTCAGATTTCTAGAGGTTTTCTCCGTGTTTAATACTACTTTCTTCGTCGTGAAGGCTACGGCCATCACTCTCCTTCTTTTTTTACACAAAACCTAAAGTAACTTTTACCTCCAGTCGAAAATCAGCGTTTTCTCTGCATCAAAATTTATTTTTAAAATTCACGGACATATGTTCGATCCACGGCTCATTTCAAACTGGATCAGAATATAACTTTAATCGCTCCATCACTCTCATTCATTTTTTTTGGCATTTGGGGAACCATGGACTGGAAGTTTAAGACTTAGGCTCCCCATAAAGAAAACTAAACTAAGAAAGACTTTAGGCATGATTTCAAGGAGAAAATGACATAATGTGATGAAAATTTGTAAAAAGTGGATTTTACATGCCACCCCTCCTTTAAATTAATACGGTGATGTGTATATAGATGCCAGAATAGGGTAAAGTACTTAGTAAGTATTCTTGATCTTCAATACTCTAATCTCAACAGGCTCAGCAGATAGAAAATAAAGCTGATGTATAAACAATAGGTCTCACTTCATTGTAACTGTTGCTTTGTGTGTGCTTCTGGCGTATTTATTGGTTGAAGGTTAAAACAGGTTTGTTTGTTTTTTATTCAGTGAAATTACTCACACTGGGCAGAGGATCCAGACTATTTATTCAAGTAAGAGTAGAGATATTTCATAATATTACTCCAGTGAAAGTAAAAAAAGTATTGTGTAGGAAAACTACTCATACTAGTACGTTATTTTTTTACAAAAAGTTACTCAAGTAAATGTACCTAGTTACTCCTCACCTTCAATGAATAAAAAAAATCATCTTGTTTTGCTGATCATGACTGGCACCTCTTCTGTCTCTCCTGCTATTTTTCTTTACCTTGACATCTTCTGTCTTTTTACTTTCTGCTACTGTGTATTAACTAATGTCCAATTATTTAATTCAATGATTTAATTAAATAAATGCAGTTTCTTTGAACAAAATGTACAACTTTCACTCAAAAACTAACATATTTCAAATCATGCCTACGTAACATTTTTAACATCATCACCGGTTTAATCACAGCGAATGCCGTTTTCATTCTGTCCAGGACTTTTGTCTAAAAAAGTCCTAATATCAATGTTTACATACGTTTATATATACACGTGAATCTGAAGGCTGATTAAGTGTTTCTTCATGGGAGACTCAGTCAGGTTGTATGCAGGCTACTTTTAGAAGCTGCTTCTCTGTTGGACCCCGGTACTGCATGTTATTTCTGAGAGTTGCTTTTTTTCACCCCTCAAAAGTAAAATTAAGATTTGAGACTTTTCCCTAAACATCTCTGGCTTGAGCCCAAGTAACCACCCCAAACCTCTGCCCCTGCATAAGTCTGGTCCTACTTTGTTGTCCACAAAATATAATAGTCCCACAAACCTTACTGTGCAACAAGCTAAATTTGACAGCCGAGGTGCTTTCAGCAAGTCAGCACTTACAAAGGAGTCCAAGAGGAATTCCTCAGTCTATGGTTCATTTCAAAAGATGTCTGCAAAGCAAAGCATTCTGAATGACTAAAACGCCACAAAATAGAGACAGCAATTTTCCCCCATTGTGTACTTGTTTACAGTAACAACAACAACAACACTCTGCTGAGTGTCCTCCTGTAGAGTTCCTTATTTTTGGTTGAAAACTAATCTGGTAAACATCGTTAAAAGCAGACATTAATCCATGCAAGATGTATCTCTTTCTGCATTTCTCTCTACAAGACACCTTTACACGTACAGCGTTACCGCATCTGTATACTTTTTCACAGCAGATTTCCATCTACCAGGAGGGAGACAAACAGGATATCGCTGATCATCTTGTGGCAGCCAACAGCTGACATGGTGACAACAAACTCGGCTTTGTGTTGACAAGATCTTAAAAAAAATGAATGCCATTTATTTTAACTGTCAGGGCAAAAAAACAAACGAAAAAAATACAACTCAAAACAGTCTGAAAGAGAAAAAAAAACAAAAACACATGCTCAGACACAGAGACAGTGATTTATAACATATACAAATGAGAAAACGTCAAGTATTGCTCCATCTACATTTTATCATCTCCAGAATATTACAATGCTACATTTTTGCCAAAAAAATAAACTATGTTTAATTAAGCTCAAGCTTCAGTAGATGTATTGTGACATATTTATTTTTTATAAGCAAATATGGTTATATTGGTATACATTTTTTTAAAATGCCTGAAGTAAGAAAACTAGCTTTCCATGCCCTTTGCAAAACAGACCATCCATCCATCTGGTAATATTCCAAGGTTATGAGAATGAATTGATTCATTACATTTTAGTAAATGCATTTAGGCAAGGCAATTTTATTTGTATAGTAAACTTTCAACAACAATGTAATTCAGGTGCTTTAAATGATTGAGTGGTAAAGCGACCAAACATTAAAAAAAACATGAAAAGTGAAAAATAGCAATTAAGAATAAAAGATAAAAAGTGTAATACATGAAAAGCATGAAAAATATAACAGCTATGGAACATGGCATTAGAAGAGATCATTAGAAGTAAGTCGAGAGGCACTTTCACTTCGTTCCCATTAGCTGTAGTCAGCGGTGTTTTAAATTAACCCTTGTAAGGTAGACATAACATGTGAAAGGTAGAAGCAAGGCTGCTTACAGAGAGCAGAGATGAGACAGGGACAAGGCAGTCAAAGTAGTCCAGACGGGCTTCTGTTTAAAGGGATACTTCAGCATTTAGCATTAAGCTTTGTATCAGTAGAAAACCAGCAGTATTTTCGAATGACCGTGCCAGCGAGAGCTCAGCCAAGAAACACAGGTCTTCACGTGATGTCATGACATGCTAACAGCTCAATATCCGTGCAGCATCTTTTAGAATAATATGACATAGATCTGTGTTTCCAAATCCTGGTCCTCAGTGCCCACTGGTGGCCCTACTACCGTACTCCTGGCTTGAATAAATACGTGATTAAAAGACGTCTGCAGCAATTTAAAATAATGCAATTATTTAAATCAGTTGTGCGAAGTAAGGAAACATCTAAACCAAGCAGGACGGTGGGACTTGAGGACCAGGGTTATGAAGCTCTGTCCCTGGATCACACCATCAGGTGTTGTTGGCAAACACTAGTAATCCATCTCATTTGCTTTTGCCAGATTTCTTTAAATCATTGTGTTTGTGGAACTCCAAACATTTGGACCATCATAACATCGTCATTGGTCGCATGCAAGACATTTCTTGCCTTTCTTGGGACCTCAGATAGTCCTCACACATTAAACCTGCTTGGAAGAATTGTTGGCAGGGACTGTATATCCTGCTGCAACTCAGTGAGTACAACCTTTCACAGCAGCTGCTGATCATCTTCTACACAGCCATTATACAGTCTGAAAAGGGCAGCAAACAGCTATACAGACTTCACACATACATGACACTGCTGTTTAAAATGGTCAAATCCGGTCCGTGCGGTCGGTTTTATGGAATGTTATTTTCAAACACTGTCAGCTACGGGGACAATTTATTCCACTGGGATGGCTCTGTGAGCACAATGAACACCCTAAAATCTGAATAGTCAGCTACTCTGCGGTGTTAGGAATACAACAACCATTTTCTCATATATATTAATCACTGGCCATTTTATTAGGTACACCTTACTAGTACTGGGTTAAACCCCTTTTTGCCTTCAAAACTGCCTTAATCCTTTGTGGCATAGATTCAAAAAGGAAATCGAAACATCCCTCAGATATTTTGGTCCATATTGACATGATAGTACCACTTAGCTGCTGCAGATTTGTCGGTTGCACATCCATGATGCACATCTCCTGTTCCACCACATCCCAAAGGTGCTCTATTGAAGTGGGATATGGTGACTGTGGAGGCCATTTGAGAACAGTGAAGTCATTATCATGTTCAAGAAACCAGTCCGAGATGATTCGAGCTTTATGAAATGGCGCATTATCCTGCTGGAAGTAGCCATCGGAAGATGGGTACAGTGTGGTCATAAAGGGATGGACATGGTCAGCAACAATACTCAGGTAGGCTACTAAGAAAATGTCCCCCATAACGTTACACCACTACCACCAACCTGAACCATTGATACAAGGCAGAATGGATCCATGCTGTCGTCTTGTTAACACCAAATTTTGACCCTGCCATCCGAATGTAGCAGCAGACATAAAGACTCATCAGACCAGGTGACATTTTCTATTATCCAATTTTGGTGAGCCTGTGTGAATTGTAGCCTCAGTTTCCTGTTCTGAAATGAGCAGCACCCGGTGTGGTTTCCTGCTGCTACAGCCCATCTGCCTCAAGGTTCGACATGTTGCATGTTCAGAAATGCTTTTCTGCATACCTTGGTTGTAACAAGTGGTCATTGGAGTTACTGTTGCCTTTATATCAGCTTGAACCAGTCTGGCCATTCTCCTCTGACCTCTGGCATGAAAGAAGCATTTTTCCTGATGATCTGCCGCTCATTGGATACTATCCCTTTTTCGGGCCCTTCTCTGTAAACCCTAGAGAAGGTTGTGTGTGAAAATCCGAGGAGATCAGCAGTTTCTAAAATACTCAGACCAGCCCGTCTGCCATGCAACTACAAATTTGCCTGCAAACACATATAGGCAAGGCAAGGCAATTTTATTCGGATAGCACACTTTCAACACAAGGCAAATCTAGGTGCTTTACATGATTGAAATTGGAACACAGCACAAATCACTTTGATGATTAAAATACAAGAAAACATTTACAATAAGACAATAATGAAGACAATAATTAAAATAAAAACTAAAAACAAGCAAGTAAAAAAAAATAATAGGATCAGTTATACATAGGCGATTCTAAAAAAGGTACGTTTATAAAGATATCCAGATTAAATGTCAAGGTTCGAAGGCCTTGGACAGTGTTAAGTTATTGAATGAGGGGAAAAAAGAAAGTCTGCATTCATTGTGAGAGGCTGTTACACATGAACGTGAATAAAGATTTTTTTTTTTTTTCTTATGTTTGAGGTGCAATCAAAGAACTCCTGCTCTGCATGTGTTAGTTGTGCAAATGGGATTCAATCAGAAGTGGAACACTCACCGTGGGTGTCTCTTACCCTTGCAGACTAGACTTGGAAGCCACTTCAGCTATGAATGTTCTAAAGACACAGCAGAGAATACATGAATTCATTTTCTAACAAGGTGTTTTTTTTTATAGGTAGACCGAGTGTAGGCTTTCTGCAGCCACACAGACTAATCACATCTTTTTAATCAAATGATATGTGTGGGCTCCACGAGGCCATGTTCCTTGTAATATGTTTCTGACCTACGCACAGATGATTGACTTTAGCCTAAGATGGTTTCAACAGGTACACCCTAAGGTATAACATCCCACAGGCCTGTATTACAGGGTAATTAAGCCAGAGCCCTACATAGGAATTGGCTAAAAATGTATTTGATTTGAAAGGAACAGGGTGATTAGGCACTCGTGGTGTGTAAGATTTCTTCTACGCATTGCATTAGTGTCCATTAGCTATAAATTAGCCATTGTGAAAAGGAGAAATAGACAGCCACCTGGAAATAAATGCTTTAACAATTCTCAGAGGCCAAATTTCATCTCTGAAAGTTGTATTTAAATCTTCATACTGCAAGAAAAGTTATAAATTATTTATTTGCAAAAAAACTAGCATTAAACTTACTCACTAAAAAGTCCTTGGGGACAAACTTTTGCTGACTGTATTTAATGTTGATGTATTATCTGTTCACGAACGGTTGTTTGAGCCCGTTCTTTGAAGTGACAAATCTGAGCCGGACACTTTTTGATTCTTCTGTTCTAGCTGGAAGGGACTGGTCAACTCCATGATGTGTGGTAGGCGGAGTCTGTGTGTCTGCAAGAAGTGGCAGGAGCGGGGGAAGGATATAAAGACACAGATAGTGCCACAAACAGAGAAACGGTAGAGAGAGGAGAAAATAAGAGGTATGGACAAAAAAAAATGCCAGAAAAGTGAGATAATTTCTGGCAGCAGGTTATTCAGCTAAATGAATAGGATTTATAGTATACTGATGATTTAAAGGCAGCATGTAGAGTATGCAAAGCTAAAATATACCAAGCAGGCTCTGCAGTTATCCACATTATCTTATCTGTTTTATATTGTTTCACTGGTTCAGTTCACACATATTTTACATACAATCAGGGTTTTATTCTTTTTCTCATGTTTGTACTTTATGCTTTTAAATGCTGCATTGTTTCTTTGTCTCAAATAATGTAAAGCAACTTGCCTTGCTTAAAGGAGTTGGAATTCCTATCCCCAACAGAATCCAGCCACAAGCCAATGAACTGAGCAACTGATTATGTTGGCGCCAACGACCGTCGTTAAGACATGGAGCACAAAGGATCCAATGACATAATCAGTCTTGTAAAAGCCCTCCAAGAGGTTAAATATCTAAGGGCGTTTTCACATGGTACGGGAGTCCGTACTCGGATACCGTATTTGGTCACAATCCACTTTTTTCGTACCATGTGAACACAGACTGGACCGTGGCAGGATACGGCCAGAGAGACCTGCCTTGGAGGTAGTATCCGAGTCCAGGTACGAGCGGCCACGGATCATGTGAACACAACCCGTACTCTGGCCGTAATCAAGACAATAGACGCGCTCCACGCGGAAATGACGACACCGCCGGCCGAAATTACAGAATCCCCTCGCGACCATACAAATACCAAAACAACACGATTCAAGCATCCCACAGCAACACCGCAGATTACAAAATGGCCGGTTTACGACAACACTCACCGTGTAGATGGCTTCAGGTAGCAGTTGACCAGTAGAACAGTTTGTTTGCATTGTAGGCTGGCGCTCGTTTTATGACGTTGGTACTTCTCACTCCCTTGTTTGTTGGAGAACTACAGACTTATTTGTATACCGCCACCTGCTGTTCAGTTGTAGTAAAACACTGGATTCCAGTGCGTGTCAAATACGTGCCCTCTGAACAGAAGAAATTTGAATTTTCTCTGGCCGTATTCTGGCATGGCCACACATGTGAAAAAGTCTCCACAACAGTTAGTTGTACCAGTCCCAGCCTGGTCAGCGGCGAGCATGAACTATTGAATCCTCTTGGATAAGAGGTGAAACATCTTCCAAGACAAATGACCAAGTCCAGTTGCGTTCGATTGAAATTTCCTTGAGATAACCATGACCTGGATGAATGAGAATATTCACAGGCTTTATACACAGAATTTTTAGAGCAACAACTGAGACAAAACTTAAATGATAAATACTTAAATACTGAGGGTGAGGGTGGAGTGACAAGGAACCAGAGGGAGACTTGATTGATTGATTAGATGCAGGTGAGTTATTGAGCAAAGGGAGGCGAAAGGTAGCAGCATGGCTGAGGAAATAAAACAGGGCAAAAGGGGAAAACTAAGGTTGAAGCTAAAGATCTAATACGGGATGAATTCTAAATAAGAAGAAAACTAGAAAACTAATCTAGCAGTAACTGCGATGTAGGTAAATCCATCCATCCATTTTCTTAATTGCTTAATCCTTAATGGGTCCCGGGGGGGTGGTGCCTATCTCCAGCTGTCAAGGGCGAGAGGCGGGGTACACCCTGGACAAGTCGCCAGTCCATCACAGGGCCACATAGAGACAGACAGGGCTAACAACCACGCACACCTAAGGACAATTTGGAGAAATCAATTAACCTGACAGTCATGTTTTTGGACTGTGGGAGGCAGCCGGAGTACCCGGAGGGAACCCACGCATGCATCCCCAACCTTCTTGCTGCAAGGCAACAGTGCTAACCACTGCGCCACCGTGCGGCCGCAACAGGAAGGAGAGGAGAAAAATCAAACACTAGGTAAATGGAAATTCTGATCAGGGAACATGGATCCTGATGAGAGAAAAAAAGTAAAACAGAACTAACACCAAGGAAAATGACATGGTAAGAAAAAAACAACTAATAAGATTCAAACAACCTGGAAGTATAATCTTCTAAGATCATAACAGAAAGAGACCAATATCCACAAACTACTGCTCCGGTTTAAATCAGTAACACCCCCCCCCAAAAAAAATAAATAAATAAATAAATAAATAAATATTCCTCACCCATAGGGCTCTTACTGCTACTGAATCATAAGTATGATGATGATCAGAAGATAAAAAAAACGGACTAGGGTGCATACAGTGCTCTGCAATAAGCAGGAACATATTTAGGCTTTTTATAGCATCTATTATTCGCTCAGGGGTAAAGAATTGTCATGAAAAATGCATTAGTTGTGTGATGTCACCTGTACAGCTGCAGACACAAACGGAAGGGGAAGACGCAGTAAGACAAAAGGTGTAGTACAAGGATAGAATGAGGAGCACACTCAGAAACCTGAGGCAGTGTCTCAGCACCCACGTTTCAGAGTTGTCTCTTTGTATTAGAAACACAAATGGGGGTTCCATGCAGATTTCTGACTGAATAAGAAGGGAAGTTGAGCTGTGACTGCTTGTGTTGTGGTATCTCCCTGCTCATCTTCAAATACTTTAGTCTTCAAACAGCTTCCCGTTCTCTCTCTGACGTCAACCTCCTACACTGCGAGATCCACTCGCTCTGGTTGCTGCTTGCAGATGGGGGGAGTAAGCACCTGAATGTGGATCAGAAACTTCTTCAGTTTATCTCTGGTGTTTTTAAAAATACTGATTCTAGTATCTCTATTGGGGTGGGGGGGTGGTGGCATTTATTTCTCTTATCTTCAAATATAAATCCACTTCTTACACTAAATCTCCCACTCAGTGAGATCACTTATCACTGTTGATAAGTATGCCTGGGAATCAGATTTCTAAGTTCTTCCACATAATAAAAAACTATTTTAAGTAAAAGAGTCTAAATGAAAGGTCATAGTACCCAATATTCCTGTTCAGATCTTACAAAGAATTGAAAAAAATAAATTTTTTTGCTACTGAAATTCTTAGCTTTAATTTCACTTCAACTACGCCCAGACTAAAAGCTATATAACTGAAGACTTTTATTTTATTATTTTTTTGCTCGACAGGAGAGATCCTAAATCTCCCCCATTGGTAAATATTACCACAACGGCAGATCTACATACTGCTGCAAACCTTCTCCAGTCTGATAATGGATTGCATTGAAAAGCACAAACATTCAGGAATTAGCTTTAGCAGTGTGAATCAGCAATTGTCATGTAGTTTAAAGAACATCTCTTAGTCATATGATTTATCTGCCTGTCCTTGATAATTGATGGTCGTTTCTGGTTTCTGCAAGTAATGCCTCCTTGGGATCATTTGTTGCCACACATATGGCTGCTTTTAGTTACTAATAACCACAGTAAGACATCTATAGCTCGTTTCAAAAAACAATGGCTCAAAGCAGAGGCAGCATCAAGGAGCCTTTACTCATTCAGAAGGGGTCAAATCCGGCGTTGCAGAAACATTACTATTAAGCTTGGTGGCACGAATTGTGCAATATTCTCATCTCACCATGCAGCCACGACACGTTCAGAGGACACTTCGTGGTGGCAAAATATATCACCAGTGTGACTTTTGAAACAAGCTCAAAAGAACACACTGATGACTATAAATATGATAGAGATATTATAAAAGACTGTAAAATGTGAACAACGGACAACTTCTGTGGCACATCAATCTCCATCAGGAGCCTGTCAGATGCGGAGCGGCTAACGCCATATGGCTATTTACAGAGAGCTTACATGATTTTCATCGTTTTAAAACAACTTTTTTTATAGACACCCAAGTTTTTTTTAAACTCGTCATCCACTCCAATATTTGTTCTTTCATTTCATAAATTTTTTTTTTGCGGGATGGTCTGTAAAAAAGGATGTGTGGTGTCATTTATAATGCTGTGATTCTCCACCGCTGGGATAAAACCCTCATCATACATGCTGAAAGACGCAGCAATGTTCTTTAAAAAAAAAAAATCAGGGAACATGTGAGGTAATATTTACATAGTTAGTGATCGCTAATCTGCACCTATTTTTTGTTTCAAAATTTTTATGATTTACGCAGATGCCGTGGGTAATTTCAATATGTAGTCCTATGTTAATTGCAGAGCTCGATGTGTTCTTGAAGCATTGTAGGTTAAAAATAAAGCCTAAGCGCATCTTTTGTGGAGCGGTGTGAGAGCACACTTCTGGGTCTGAAATGGGCTGGGATGCATCCGGGTTAAACCAAGCCATAAACCATAATGGCTTCTGGAGACGCAGCTGATGCACCCGGTGTTACGTTGGGGTTTACACGCTTAAAGCTACTCGAACCAACTGGCTGAGGGATGCCATGTATGGGGAGTGTATCCATGTAGGAAATACTATGCTTTAAGTTGAAGCCAAATGTTACATTAACATGCAGTGAGGCACTTAGTACTCTGGAATCAGAGATACTGAATCCAGATTAGAGGCTTCAATTTCAGTTTTTACCTTAATTACAATATTTTGTTGTTTAAAGAACTTCTAATTATACTTTAATCAAATCCATGTTATTTAACAATATGATACATAAAAATAATATATTTAGTATCTAAAACGTATTTATTCTGATCTTTCCTTTAAAAAAGATAATCGTGCATCATCTATCCTTTGTATATGAAGTCCATGTACCTCTCCTCTTCCACAAATATCTCGATGAGTCTCATGTAAAAATCATCTTTGTTTGACTGTACTTATTAAAATCTGGCTGCTTCAATGGAGTTGAACACTGAGGAGCAAAGTTTTTGAAAATATTTTCAGTATTTATAGGCAATCAGGGAGACTAAACGTTTCACACACATTCATTAAATATAGACAACTGCAGCATGTGTAGCATACAATGGGGCAAAAAAGTATTTAGTCAGCCACCGATTGTGCAAGTTCTCCTACTTAAAATGATGACAGAGGTCAGTAATTTTCATCATAGGTACACTTCAACTGTGAGAGACAGAATGTGAAAAAAAACTCCAGGAATTCACATTGTAGGATTTTTAAAGAATTGTTTTTGTAAATTATGGTGGAAAAACAGTATTTGGTCAATAACAAAAATTCAACTCAATACTTTGTAATATAACCTTTATTGGCAATAACAGAGGTCAAACGATTACTATAGGTCTGTACCAGGTTTGCACACACAGTAGCTGGTATTTTGGCCCATTCCTCCATGCAGATCTTCTCGAGAGCAGTGATGTTTTGGGGCTGTCGGCGAACAACGCGGACTTTCAACTCCCTCCACAGATTTTCTATGGGGTTGAGGTCTGGAGCCTGGCTAGGCCACTCCAGGACTTTCAAATGCTTCTTACGGAGCCATTCCTTCGTTGCCCGGGCGGTGTGTTTGGGATCATTGTCATTTTGGAAGACACAGCCACGTTTCATCTTCAAAGCTCTCAGTGATGGAAGGAGGTTTTGGCTCAAAATCTCACGATACATGGCTCCATTCATTCTTTCCTTAACATGGATCAGTCGTCCAGTCCCCTTAGCAGAAAAACAGCCCCAAAGCATGAAGTTTCCACCCCCATGCTTCACAGTAGGTATGGTGTTCTTGGAATGCAACTCAGTATTCTTCTTCCTCCAAACACGACGAGTTGAGTTTATACCAAAAAAATCTACTTTGGTTTCATCTGACCACATGATATTCTCCCAATCCTCTGCTGTATCATCCATGTGCTCTCTGGCAAACTTCAGACAGGCCTGGACATTGTTGTATTTTACTTTTTTGGGGCTATTTTTATATACAGTTTCGTAGTACATATGTTTTAAATATCTTTAGTAAGCATTCAGAGGTAAAAGTCTGTTTTATATTATTCATGGTTGTAAAACACATTCTTTACCAGTATTTTAATTGGGGTAAGGTTTTAAGCAATAAAACTCTTGGGTAATAATTTACTGCATGTTGTAAAACCAGGATGTCTGTAGATTAGGAAGCTAGAAGTGGGGAGGACCCGGGACCATAAAACCATAAAACTCAGAATGAACTTTTGACCTGGACCCAGGAAATGGCAGTTGGAAAAGCAAAGAGGAGGACACTTCCATCTTATGAATGCATAATTCTTGACGGACCAGTCGGTGTCAAGACACTTTTTAAAAACGTTCTGATTGGAGCAGATTCCGAGGGAGAAGAGACGCCCAGATCCTGGGAAGTTTTGGATGTCTATAAAAGTTATGGCATGAAACCATTCGTTGTCAGATGTCTTTATCTGGCCCAGAGAAAATGGGCATGTTTCTCTGTAAATTGCATATCTTAATCTGTTTAAAATAAAACTGAGAACTGGAAATTGGCCCCTTTGTCTCTGCTTGAACATGCACTGAATTATTTTTTTTACAAAAATTTAATTCTACAACATGCACTGGCTTAAGCAGGGGGACACATCTGGCACTGCAGGATTTGATTCCCTGTCGTTGTAGTGTGTTACTGATGCTAACCTTTGTTACTTTGGTCCCAGCTCTCTGCAGGTCATTCACCACGTCCCCCCGTGTGGTTCTGGGACTTTTGCTCACCGTTCTCATGATCATTTTGACCCCACGGGATGAGATTGTGCGTGGAGCTCCAGATCGAGGGATTATCAGTTGTCTTGTATGTCTTCCATTTTCTGATAATTGCTCCCACAGTTGATTTTTTCACAACAAGCTGCTTGCCTATTGTAGATTGACTCTTCCCAGTCAGGTGCAGGTCTACAATTCTTTTCCTGGTGTCCTTCGAAAGCTCTTTGGTCTTGGCCATAGTGGAGTTTGGAGTCTGACTGTTTGAGGCTGTGGACAGGTGTCTTTTATACAGATAATGAGTTCAAAAAGGTGCCATTAATACAGGGAACGAGTGGAGGACAGAAGAGCTTCTTAAATAAGAAGTTACAGGTCTGTGAGAGCCAGAGATCTTCCTTGTTTGAAGTGACCAAATACTTATTTTCCACCATAATTTACAAATAAATTCTTCAAAAATCCTACAATGTGAATTCCTGGATTTTTTTTTCAAATTCTGTCTCTCACAGTTGAAGTGTACCTATGATGAAAATTACTAATTTCTATCATTATTTTAAGTGGGAAAACTTGCACAATCGGTGGCTGACTAAATACTTTTTCGCCCCACTGTATGTATAATAAAATTTATAGAAAAGATACATTGAAACTTTGATTTTCTATGATTATTTTTAGTGCAGATTTTACTTACTGCTTCCCTTGACTGCATGTCACTGATATGAAGGGGAAGCCAAATGTAAGAAAGAATCTGATTCCTCCAAATCATGGACTGTTTGGTCTAGTTTAAAACAAAATTTTGTTCAAACAAGCCCATGCCAATAGAGCCCTGAATAATACTTGGAAATTCTGAATTTGACCAAAACTTATAGCAGCCTCGTTAATACATTTGTAGACACACGTAGTATCTTTGTTATACATGCCAATATATTATAAGAAAAGAAATTAGGGGGGGAACAGAGAATAGAACATAAAGAGCAGAACAATTAAACTATTGGCACTGTGGCCCATTCAAGGCACATTGTGGAGATTTAATTTGAGTCTAGTAGAACGGAAGGACGGCAGTGTGCAGTGACAACAAAATGGCCCACCTTTTTAAGTGGTGTACAAAGGGAGCTTTCTGTTCTGTTTAAAGGTAGGATCGATGCAACAGGGTCTGAGGATCAATGTCAATTGGGTGAAATAATAGCTCCGCTGTTAGGAAATAAGTACCTGCAGCCTATGAGCCAGCAACATTTACTTAAAGTTTGGTATGTTGTGGATTTTCATTTTTTTATAAAAAAAAAATCTATATTCCACATTACAACCGTTTAAATCCTAGTCATTCCAAATCTGTCTTTCCGATGATATTTTGTAAGGGGTGTAGAGCTTCTCGCTAAA
The DNA here is from genome assembly GCA_028564705.1 of Apricaphanius iberus. Lineage (NCBI taxonomy): Eukaryota > Metazoa > Chordata > Actinopteri > Cyprinodontiformes > Aphaniidae > Apricaphanius > Apricaphanius iberus. The sequence continues at coordinate 416,084 of JAPXFQ010000075.1, read as the reverse complement.
AGGGGACATGTTATCCAAAACACATTTATTTGTTTCTTTACTATGTATATTTGGGTATCTGGGTGTCTCCTGATCCCTTAGATCTAACAGTAATAACTTAGATAACTTCGATAGCTTAGTCAATGTTTCATAAACTGCCAGAGTCAATAAATGGGTCAACGAATGAACTGTTTTGTCCTTCCTCAAGCCTGTGAGATCCCAGGCAGTATATTTATACTCCCAACCCTACTCTGTTGGTGTCTCCACCCACACAGTGCTACCCTTTGATGGTGCTAAACAATTTTCTTTTATTTTTAAAAGAGGGGAAATATATCCTCATAGGTCACAATACCTAAATACATCTGCTACAGCATATTATTTTAGACAAACCACAACGACAGATGGCAGCGATCAATAACAAACAATATCTTTCATGTGTCCATGTGTAATAATTTACTTTATAATCAGATTTACCTAGTTGGCATTCATGAATTCTACATGAATTGATGAATTCTACATTCATCTTTTAAGGAAGCCTAGTTTTTGTGTCCAGAAGATTGAGTCTCCACCCTTTAACGTCGGAGATAGCAAAATAAAAAAATACATGTGAAGGAAAACAGTAGGCTATGCTGGCTGATATCTATTTCTTTATTGCTTCTCCAACTGAATCTTTATTGCTTCTCCAACTGAATCAGGAACTAAGTGATCACGATGAGAGTTTAAACATTTACATATTCAAATATTACATTTCCAAAATGTTTTATTTTCTATTCAACTCTGACATGTGGTAGTTTGTATGGTTGAAATCTGGCTGTGACTTATAGTTTAAGTCGTAGCTTGTCGCATAACTGAGTTTTCTTTACAATGCTGAGAACTTAACGGATGCGCTGGTGTCGAGGTTCTCGCACAGCCCAGAGTTATTTTCGCGGTGTCACAAGTTTGACTCTCATTTTCTTTTCTTTTTTTTATTCAAGCCATAGGTTCGGTAAGATTTTTAATGTCTCGAAAATGTGGTAGCTAGGACTAAAATGAGGCGGTTTGGAATGATTTATTGCAGTGCTGAAAGGGAACTTTGTGTTGGGCAGGGTTTCTTCTGCCCAGGTTGCGGTAGATATGGCTGACCTAAAAAAAAAAAAAAAAAAGAAAAATAACAGCGCCGTTTTCATAAACAACTTAAAAAATTAAAAAATTGTAAATTAAAGTTTCGTGATGAAACCTTTCATACCTTTAATTTGATAACTTGGAGGGAATAAATCCATACATTGAGGCCTCTAAGCAAGCAGGATGCTGCAAGTTAGGGCACATCTCTCATCACCTCAGGTGGATTTCTGTTATTTGTCCTGCTGCTAGAAACTGACCTGCACTGCACAGAGCTGGGAAAGACCGTACGGTTATTTCGTATATCATACATCTTGCACCCAGTTAAGGCACAGGTGGGTTTAGCATTTGTGCTCTCCATGTCAACAAAGCAGAAGCTTGGAAAGCTGGAATATCTTGGTACAATGCTCCGTGACTCGCTATTGGCTGACATCCGACTTGGAACTTGTTGTCTCAGACTTTAGTCTTATTAACAGTTTGCATCTCATGTAATGAAGATTAAAAGAAAGTTGATATAGACTGCCGCTACTGCGCTTCATTTGTCATGAAACTGTGCACCTAATTATTAGAGAAACATTGCTTATAGCAATCTGTTAATGTTAGCTGTAGCTCATTAATTACCATATAAATGTATCTCCAACTGTACACTGTATTGAGTGACTTTGGATCGTTTTATAAAAAAAATAAACTTAGCTCATCCCTCTCTTAGTGCTAAGCCGTCGATGAAATAACAAGGCCACTTGAGGACAGAATTATCTAAATAAAAGCACTTCTTGTACCATTCATTTACAATATTAATTTGATTTAAAAAAAATAAATGTGGTTTTAGAAAGTAGTGTTCCAATATTATTAAAAATTCTAAAGCTCAGAGTTAGAAGAAAACCCCATTTTGTTCAATATATAATAAAGGAGTTCCCAATATGAGAACAAGTTAAAACTAATGACAAACACTTTGTTTGCTTTCTAAAATTTGAAAGCCTTTTGATCTAAACACTTTACGTGAATCCTAACAGATCATAAATGTCTCACCTGAATTATTACACACATGCATTTTAACAATTTTTATTAGAATCCCTACACACCACTAACTACTGTTTTGTTTCCCTTCTTCTGGTGCGTATTACAATTGGCTATTCATAGTAACAGAATTTAATCCGAAATGAATTCAATGCTGAACAAACAACTCTACGAACAAACAACACAATCTCTGTTTAGACAGGTTTAATTGCAAAGGTTTTTTGAAAGATTACAAAATAAAATTAAGTCATCCAATAAGCTGATAACTCAGCAAATGTTACAGAGTCAATGTGACCCTGTGCCAAAGTAACTTTCTACAATATGTCTCAATGTCTTGTGTGAACAGATCTTTACATGCCATTTGTAATAGGTGGAGTTAAAAAAAACCCACGTAATTCCACTGCCCTTAATGCAACAGACCTCTCTGCCAACCTCATCTGTAGCTTTACAGTCAATTTAATATGGTGAAACCCGACAGGAATTGGGTACAGCTCATCCGTATCCATATCTACAGTTTACAGGATGGTCTTTAAACTGAGCATAACGCAGCTCAATGGAGACATAGAATATCTCTGTCCAACGTATGTGCCAGTTAGGTGCATATTAAACAAACAGTTATTGTACATATTAGTACAACAAAAAAATATAATAGGGTCAATATTGATAAGTTCACTCTGATTATGTTATATTTGATACAACAAAGGAGTTTCAGGAAGGATGTGGGGTAATAAAATTAGCTAACAGAGGAGGTGTACAAAAGGCACAGTGGCAAATAGAAATCAGTCATATTGTTACTTAATCAGAGTTCTCTTTAGCACTGAAGGAAAAATTATAAACTAAACAGAAATAAAAAGCAACCTTTTCTATGTCCTTGCATAAACACAGCTATTATCTGGGTGAATAATTATTCTCAGTGTGTTTGGATGCTGATTACAGCTTCCCCCTGTTGTGTATAATGGGAAGGAGGCATTCGCTCATCAAATATGGATGAAATGGATGTTGATAGTTTCCCTCATAGCGCTTAATCATGGCCTTCGGTAAACAGCAAGGGCAGTTCAACGTGATAGGCTTCGATATGGCGACAGTAACAACAAAGCCATTGTAAACAGTCGCTGGTTTGTCTGCAAAAACCAATGATGTGGGGAAGCGATGTTCCTCAAGTTCGCTTAGGACGATCGATTGTTAAGTGCAGTTCAAAATAACTTTTAATCACATTCAGAGGACTAAAACAAACACATGTCCTGAGAAGATGTGAAAACAAATTGAACTGTCATAACCAAAGTTAGGTGTGACTGACTGTCACAGTGATGAAAACTGACCTCAAATGACAGATTTCTGCTGCATTTGTTCCTATCCTAATCACTCATTCAGTTGTATTTATTACTATTCAGTTCCCCTAAACATTAATATGGTTGTCAGTCTTTCATTTAAGCAGAGCGGATTATCAGCAAAAGTAGTAATACCCAGTTAACATTTTCACATTTTTATTCTAAGATGTCCTCTCTTAGGAGTCTGTGTTTTGTTTTGTTTTTTTTGTTGCTGTTTCCTGCAAGTTCTCAAAGTTTCTGGTGAGTTCCACCAGAGGTCCTGTCTGATTTGAGGCCATTAAATAAATAAAGGTGTGTGTGTGTGTGCAGATTCTCCTGAGTCTCTGTGCTCTGCCTGCCCTCCTTTTGTCCTCGCTCTTGGATTACACCATCTTGTCATCTCCTGGAACTCCTTAGAAATCCTGGACTCCTAAATGGCATCCCTAGATTGGCTGCTTTGCAAACAACAGTGAATAGGGTATTTAGCTGTGTACGATATTTTAGATATTCTCTAAAGAAAAAAATATTCTGTGAATAATTTAGAGTTATATCCTACGGAAAAATCAGCGTTTAGATAACGCTGTGAATTGCTCAGCCAAGAATAGGCAGGGGTCCACTGTACAGGAGCTGTGCATTACTCTATCATGGATCAAACAGTCCTTTGTTAGTGTGAGCTTGAAATGTTGTATAACCTCTTCCTGTTTTAAACTTATCTACATCATTCTACCTGATTTGTCTGCCATGTTCCTCTGTCCTCATGTTTGCTCACCTATATTCTCTAAACAACCCCTGAAGCCTTCACAGAACATCCAGATTTATATTAAGATTAAATTAAGGACATGTGGAATACTTACCAATTTGGTAACTTGTGAATTAATTTAATGTTACTTAGCGCTAAAAGAATTAAATATACAGAATACATATGCAAGCCTCATTTTCCATTCCACCTCATTATTATGCACTACGTTAAGCTTATATAGGACATAGAATCCCAACAAATTGTATTGAGACTAATGTTTATTATGTAGCACATTGTAAAAAAAGTTTTTAATATTTTTTTCTAGGAGTTACACAACTAGCTCTAGCATGCTCTACCAAAAGTTTAAAAAAACCTAACAGCAAACCCAAAAAAGAAAGACCTCTATAGAGAATACCCTCTTAATTCCCATTTGATCTTACTCCTGTGTTCAAAAGGCATGATCAGTGTCAGACTAAGGTCAAAAGTACAAGCAAAGACCTATTGAGAGGCAGGGATCAGCTGTAGCACAAAACCACACGTTAAGATCGAGTTCATGTAGAGGACAGATCAGTAAGTAAAAGCAGAAATCAGGAGTTCAGAGATGAACATAAGAGGTATTATTGTATTCTCATTCAATGCAGCAAAACGGCAACATCTGCCAAAAAATACCTCCATTAGGTAATTGCGAAGCTGAAATAAATAATGCTCACTGAATCATGTGGTGTCTACTTTAAAAATCCATTATGTAAGGTGATGAATATGCATACAGTGTAGTGGGCAGTGGGTGAGCAAGCTGAGTGTTTGTTTGCTTTTGAAGGGTGCTACTTGCCTTTTGGCCTTCTTTTTCAAATTGAACGACGAATTCCAAGGATTTGTGATAAATGGACGCAGTTAAGGCCATAACAGACAGAAGCTGTGCAGATTTTACAATCTCAAAATGTGTTTTGATTGAAATTGAAGTGCAGTTTACCTGTGTGGAAATATTTAAAGCAGAAAACAAACCAATGTTTGTGTAATTAGCTTTTTAGAAGGCATAATTTCCCACAGAGGGCATTACGTTTGTTTACCTGCTGGTTTTGAACTCTGTGCTGCATTGTACTTGTAACGATCCAGACCTAAAGATGAAGAAATGTAATTTGTTGTTGGGACCAACATAAGAAAGCTATAAAAGGGCAAGCACATTGTGATAAAATCTCCAAAAGATGAAAAATAAAAAAAAAGGTTGTTGGAGCTGTGTGGGACTACTGCCGAGTCTTGGCATGGCTGCCACGTCTACCACTCTGACAACTAATTTGCCCTAACATTTCAGCAAAAAGGTCAGACAACCCTCTGGCTAAGTTTATGAATAGGGTGTCGGGGCCATGGCTAGAAGGAAAAAAGGAACCGAAAAACAAGACAGGTAGGCACTTTCTTCATTGACTTAGTTCAAGTAATGGTGTTGTGTGGTCTCTGTTGTCAGAGACCAGATGGGAACTGCTCTGTATCCTTTGGATCATGAGTGGAGATCTGACCTTCTTTATTAAACTGGACCACCCGCTTAAGGCGTTCAATAGCTCAGCTCCGTGCTGGAGAGTGGTAAGGAATAGTAAGAAATTCTGCCTGCATACAGAGGCAATGCCTTTAGGCAGTTTATCGCTCTGCCTTTAGTCCAACAGGATGTTAATAAATGTGCTTTGACATACTTTCTCTTGTGCTCTATTTTTGCTTCCAAGGAACCTAAATGAACAGCCCAACTCAGGAACTTTATTCTGCTTAGGGTCATGACTCTGACAGAGGAAGAAATGTGCTTCAAAAAGAGTGGGCAGCTGTTGGACTCACTTTAAACAGCTGACTACAATCCTCCAACACTGGTCCTGAGAGCCAGAGATACGGATTGGACATGCAGACAGAGAGCATAAAAGAGGTTCGCTCACTGCATTTGTCATATTGTCTAAAGAAACACAAAGCAGAGAAAGTTGTAGAATACTTTCTATGGACTGGCAACGTATATTTAAGAATAAGATGCATCAAAATTATTTATAATTTACAATGAAACTGTAGGTCATTAAGATAAAAGATTAATTAAGCTATTTAGATTAAGTAGGTGTCGTCTTCGCCAATCACTTTGACCAGTCAATTCCCTGATTCTGCTTGTATGAAGCAAACAACACTTGTTTAATTAAATGAAAAGGGGCAGACTGAGCTACTTTATTATCTACAGGCTTGTCCTACAGCATGCCGGTTTGACAGCTCAATTTATGCCTTGAACAATACTACTGCCTTTAACTCTAAAACACATACAGTACTACTCAGCACAGCTCAACTCGGCCATAAGGGTTTTCCACTAATAACAGTTACATAGTTCAAACTTTGCTGGGGTTCAAAACCCGCCGAGTCAATACTTTTGTTTTTAATGAGCCACAGCAGCCTTTACTCAACAGTGAACAGTAGATTTTGAAAGAGGAGAGAAGTGTAGGGCGACATGCGGGAAAGGTCGACCAGGACAGGACTCAGACCGGGGGACGAGAGGACTGAGGCCTCCACACCTAGCGCGCCCACACCGACCATGGCCCTTCTTTTTACTCTAGTGGAAAAGAGGCCAATAGTGGACACAAACTAAAATACTACTTAAAAACTTAGCAAAAATTACCAATGACTTAATTATGAAACTGTTATATATGTCAATGATAACTTTGTTTAAATAGCAGGTTCAAAAAAACACGAGCTGTCCGAAGTGGTTTGAAATCACAGGGGAAAAAAAAGAGATTGAGAAGGCTGATTTTTAACTAGATTTTGATCTAATGAAGACAACCTAAAAGTGGTTTCAGTGAGCAAAGTGTATCATCAGCAAAACAGTGTCAAGGAATTTTGTGTTTCGTAAAAATGGATCAAAAAGGCAAGATATAAAGATTAACATAAATTGGACGCTAAACTGACCCTTGAGGGAGCCCAAAAGTCAAAGGAGCAGGAGTGGGGCAGCATTGTCCCAAGTAGACTGAAGCTACCAAAAAAGTCGCCACCAAAAAAAACAAAAAAAAAAAAAACAGTCACACTGTAATATTTCATTGGACTGCCGTTCATTTTGATTATTGCACGCATTCTCAGAGGCATTGTCTTGATAAGTTTCTCCAAATTTCATAAGATTTATTCCCATCAATTGTTGCATTAATTTTTCACCAAGATCTTGCATTGATGATTATAGAATGATCATAGAATCTAATTCAATTGTGAAAAAAATGTCTCATGCTCCCAGAACCACTCTTTCACAATTTGAACCCAATTAATCATGGCTTGTCATCTTGGAATATGTCCATACCATCAGGGAAGAAAAAAAACTTTTGATGGAATAACCTGATCATTAAGTATATTCAGATAGTCAGCTGACCTCAGTCTTGGAGCATATACTGTTGCTGAACCTAGACCTAACCAACTCCAGCAATCATGGTACTGCCCCCACAGGCTTGTATAGTAGGCACAGGACAGGAAAAATCCAGTATTTGACCACATGACCTTCTTCCATTGCTCCAGAGTTCAATCTTTATACTCCCTAGCAAATAAAGCTTTTTTTCCCAGTTTTGACTCACTGATTACTGTTTTTTTAATGGCTAAACAGCTGCTCAGTTCCAATCCCTTGAGTTACCTTGACATCGTGGTGTGGAAATGCTTACAATTAACATATCCCTGAGTTCTACTGTTTTTCTTTAACTTGACTTCACCAAATGTTTAAGTGATTGCCAATCACCATCATTCAGGATGTTTTCTGGCCACCTTTCTTCCTCGAAGACGATGGGTCTTCCCACTTTGTAATAATACAATGCAAGGTTCTTAACCCAATTTTAGTAGTTTCTGCCATCTCCTTAGATGTTTTCTCTGCTTGATGCATGGCAATGATTTGACCCTTCTCAAACACACTAATATCTTTTCCGCAACCACGAGATGTATCTTTTGGCATGGTTGTTCATGAAATAAGAAGCAACTCATTACACCAGTTAGGGTTAAATGACTTGTTTTTTTTCTGAAAGATAATCACCCATACAGTAATTATCTAATTGGAGCCCCATACCTACAGTATTTGCTTAGTTAAATCCAGGTAACAATTAAATACTATGGTCCATGGTATCAAAAGCAGCAAAGAGGTGTAGAAGCACTGATACAGCAGTTACAAGAGTCAACAGTTAGAATAGTATAATTGAATCAATCAAGATTATTAATAATAAAATCAAGATAATTAAAATAGAATCAAGATAATTAAAAATGTCATTGCATGTTTCCATGCTATGGCAAGATTTAAAACCAGACTTGATACCACTACCCAATAAAAACTCATGAGGTTGATTTATAAACAATTTCCTGTTAAAAGTTTCGAGATAAAACAACATTTTCATAAAGGTCTGCAGATAGAAAGCACTGCTTGGTCCAGCTCTTCTTTAGGGTGTTGGAAAACAGCGTGTATAAAAGCATGTGGCACAAATCCTGACAAAAGAGACGACAATCATAAAATTAACAACAGTTGGACCAACAGAGTGGAAGGTTTCTCTAAAGAGACAAGAGGGAATACAATCCAGAGGGGAGTTATAAGAGTGCATTGAGTCCACAGCTCCCTCCAGAAGTGAAAGAGATACCAACTTGAGCTGTTCAAGGATACCTGAGCACAGTTAGGAAAAGAGGAGGTCTGTACCACATGAGAGTAGAGGTCTTAGAGCGGAGATTTTGTCAATACAATGTTGAAGAAACTTTCAGCTCAAAACAGGAGATTCAGCTACATGACAGCATTTCATTGATTTATCACATAATTTAAAAAAAACTGAAGTTTACGCATCTTCCTTAAAAATCCACTTGAAATAAATATGCTGATTTTGAACGACCATTTGATATTTCGACAGGCAACCCCTTAACATGTCATAAGAAACTTGTAGCCTGTCCATTTCCTCTCAACACATATGCACTCACCTCTAAGAAACTGTGTACTGTACCTACATTCAGATAGGTTTCAAAGAGATTTTGCAAGTTTGGATAATTGACAAAAAATGTCTGCTATTGTACAAGGGATGGACTGAGAACAAAAGCAGCCGTAGACTTTCCCCTCAATAGGCCCACTACCCAGTTGTGCACAAAGACCACAAGTGTTTAGAACCTGATTCCCACCCTGTTTTTTAAGCAGTCTTATGGATCTTTTGCAGATGAGATTTTAACCATGATGAATTGGTCCCTTCAGACAGGGTTTTTTTTCTGCGCCCTTTAAAAGGGGCATTAATGAGGCCCTTGCTGAAGAACAGCAATTTAGATTTTAATGATTTTAACAATTTCAAATCATTATCTAAGGGTGTATTCAGACCAGAAAAGTCCTTTGTTTCGGTTGTTTGGTCGAGACCAAAGGCAAACTATTTTTTTTTTCCTTGGTGCGGTTTGTATTCAGACTGTTCATTTTTGCAAGCTGACTATATTTTGTAAACACATCCACGTGTGGGACGATCGGTGCTACTATTGGAAGGCAATGACATGGGCGGAACTGGCAAAGACCCGGAAAAGGAGGTAAACAGCTGTGAAATCACATGGATATCAGAGCTGCAGGAATGGATGCGAGGGCGAAGAGATGTTTCAGCGCTCCAGGCGCGGAGGAGAGCCGGAGCAAGATGACAAGGCGTTGTCAAGGCTGGGAGGTGAGCCAGCACCGGGCCGAGCTATGGAGCTGAGCCGTGCATGAGGTGAGAAGAACTGTAGCAGAGCTGCTGGAGGACTTAGCCCCGGGGCTAACAGCTTGCAGCGAGAGCTGCGGCAGATTGAACTCGGAGAGACGGAGGAGGCAGATTGGATCGGAGATTTCGAATTGTATGGTGACGTGGTTTGTTGAGCTGATGCGTGGTTACGATCAGAGGCAAGGTTGGGACAATGACTGAGCGATGAGATGAAAGCGCAGGAGTCTTCAGACAGAAGCTAATGTCTTGTCCTGTTTACCTACTGTTCATCTGTCTATTCTGACAAAACTATCCTGTCTGTGTCATGATCTCCCGTCAATTGCGTGTCTGAGCAGCTCATTCAATGAAAATTTCGCGATGCTCTGTTTGAACATTTAGAACGGCGAATGTGTGCAGTAAACAGAAGGAAATGATGCGTTCTACGTGCTCTGACTCCCGATATGTTGTCAGCAGAATGATTAAACAGAACACGGAAGATCAGGAAACACATGGGTTAAAGAATATGAATATGACAAAAAAGGTGCATGTATTGTGGAGTTGGTTCAGATCGAGACTGTTTGTATTCAGTCCTGAAGCGAAGCGGACCTCTATCCGTTTGAAACCGGACCGAGACGACCTAAAAAAGTTGGTCTCGGTCGGGTTCTGCATAAAAGGTCCGGACCAGTGTTCCAAACGAACTCTGGTCCGTTTAAAGTGGACTAAACAGTGCAGGTCAGAATACACCCCAACTTACATTTTTTAAGCAAAGTTTTAGAAAAGCTTGTTATAATTCAACTTAATGATTTTATTAACACAAATAATGTCCTAGATAAATTAAATTGTGGTTTCAGGGTGAATCACACCACCGAGACAGCCATTATGAAGATTTTAAAATATTTTAGATAAAATTGTGATTCTCATAAAGTGACTATGTTTGTTCTACTGGATCTGAGACTGGTTAAAAGAATAGTCTGGTTTACCTTTTCAAATGCAGCGCTAACACAGCTCGGCCACTCTGGTGCTGTTCACAAATGGTTCACATCATTTCTCACAAATAGGACTTTTATGGTAAGCTTGGATACCTGTTCCCCTAAGGTCCACATGATCAATTGTGGTGTGCCCCAGGGTTAAATTTTGGCCCTTTGGCAGTGTCATCAGAAGACATTGAATTAACTTCCAAAGTTATGGTGATGATACACAATTGTATATCTATGAGTCTCCTGATGACACATGGCCAAGGGACACACGTTCCAAGTGCTTTTTAGATATCAAATTCTGGATTGCAGAAAACCTGCTCCATTTCAACCAGGACAAAACTGGTTTTAGTAACCGGTTCTTAAACTCAGAGAGAAACTTTTACCAAAACTGCAATCACTGTTGTTTAATCCTTTACAACTGAATAACATGGGCATAATTTTTCTCCCACACATTAAAACTGGTCTAGTTTTGGTTCTAGGTTTAATGAAAGAGTTTTGCAGCTGATGCCTCATCACAGGCGGCAAACTCCAGCCTGATTGACTTCCATTATATGGATATACTCAAAGTAGCTTCAAACTTGTTTGTGTGAGTAAATTAATGTAATATTAGCTAAAAATAAGGTCTAGGTTGAAAAAATGAACTTAAATGGTTTTGGGCCTTCCTTGTCTTTCAGAACTGCTTTTACCATATGTATCTTCACAGTATATTCTCTCCTCTGGCAGCTGTCTCCTCATCATCCCATCAATCAGGACACACACTCATGGTGAGGCGTCTTTCCAGTAAGGCCCTCACCTCTGGAACAGACTGCCAGAGGACCTCAGGGCCACAGGGAACGTTCATGCTTTTAAGGCTTTTTAAGGTAGGCTCAATATTCACCTTTTTACCTGAGCTTTTAGCTGATTATTTTCTATTAATATCTGTTTAATTGCTCTGCATGTTTTACTCGATCAAATTGTATCAATGTTTTACACTTCTTTCAAAATCTTATCAGTGTTTTACTATTTAATCTCATTATATATTGTTTATTTTAATATTTTAACCTGTTATTTTAATCTTTCTTCCAGTATTTCCTTTGAAGGAGCCCTCTGCATCGGTGGCTTCCCGGGTGCTTTCCAGATAGTGTTTGGATGGAGGTGGGGGTTTCAGCCTTCCCTCCGCTGGGCGCCCCGGCTTGGTTCTTGCCGACAATCTGCTGCTGCCGATGCAGATGGCTCCTTACCTGGCCCATTTATACTCAGCCTAATGTCCTTGTTTACTGTTGCTTTTGAGTTTTTGCATTCCTGGGAAATGGGCTAAGTGAAGGGGGAGGTATAACTAGGGCTGGACGATATAGAAAAAGAGCATATCAATTAAAAAAAATAGTCATATCGATCATTTTCGATAATCACATAATGTAAAAAATATATTTTAAGTGCCTCCCCAGTCATTTTTTTTATCCTTCAATGAACTAATTTTAACTAATAATTAAATTAATTAAATTTTCAAACACTTCCTGTGTGTGGAGGATCGGTTCAAAACGGGACGTAACTTTTACCTGAGCCACTGAAAGATTTATCCGGAACAACGTCCTCCGTTGCTGCCTTGTTGTAACGTCTGAAGCTACGGTGATGGTTCGCTTAGGGACTATTAAAAAATTCTATGTCAGCTCAAATTATTTCAATCTTTTTGTGGTTTGAAGGAGAGAGGGTGGCTATCTGGGGTATGTTTAATCTGTAAAGCACTTGGAGATGCTATTTTGTATGAAAAGCACTTTATAATTAAGGTTTGATCAGATTTTATTATTGGGCCTTCTCAAACTATGACACATCTTGATTTTTTGCCATCTTTGTGTTGCTTCTTTTAATGTGCCTACCAGATTTAGGCATGCTTCCAGTGCTTCTTCACATTTATAAATAGTCTAGTTTCATCTGGCCACCCAAGCCAACTCCCAACCACAGTGTTATTTTCTACACTTAGAATTTGAGTTATTTAGGCCATCTTTACAATTAAAAACTTTCCGCAGAGGCTGGATATTAACAGAAGGTGTTAAACATGTTTCCATCTCTCTGTTGCCTTGTGGGGTTGCATTTATCATCAAAATTACATAATATAAGCATGTCATCATTATGTTATTTTAAAAAAAAGTCATATGCTTGTACTGTGGCAATTATGATCAGTTTATCTTCATTTCTCTATATTAATTTTCCACTACAACATAAACATAAAGGGTATCAATAGGAAGCACCATGTTCTACTGCCGTTACAAACATGTCTCAGAATATCCTCTGGATGAGACGCCCAAGACCAAAGAGCTGTCCAAGTACATCAGGGACAAGAAACATCTGTAGAAGACTGGGATGAGCCAGTATGCAATAGGCATGCAGCTTGGTGAGAGAAGATTAACTATTTAAGCTATTATTAGAGAATGGATCACTGACGATCTCGTTTGACTTGGAGCACCATGCAAGATTTCACTTTGAAGGGATACATGTGATCTTGAGAACGGTGAGGAAACAATCCAGAACTACTGGTCAATAACCTGAAAAGAGCTGGGACTACGATAACAGAGGTTACTACATAAAGTAACAGACCACTTCAGCATGGATTACAATCCTGCAGCACTTGAACAGTTTCTCTGCTTAAGCCAGCACATGCAGGGCTGTCCAAAGTTTGCAAGAGACCACCTGGATGATCCAGAAGCTGATTGGGAGAATGTGACATGGTCAGATGAGACCAAAATAGAACTATTTGGTACAAACTTTACTTGCTGTGTTTGGAAGGGGGAGAATACGGAGTTACAGCCCAAGGTATGTTCAGGTATAATGATGGCAGCAAATGCACAGGCAAAGCAAAACAAACACGGCCACAGCGGTGGACCTATATTCGTAGGAGGGGCTATTGAATCTGTTTTAGGAGAACTAGAGAAAGAAGCAAAGGGAAGCACTTTGTGCATTTCTTGATGGTAAAGATGTGTATGGTTTTCCCTTGCCTGGATTTAAGAGCTAAGAGCTTGGTTTACCAGCTTACATGGTTTAAGTTACATGAACAGTTACTGTGATTGGCTAAAGATAAGCCATGGTGGGCGGACACTTGCTGGCGCATCCTTCAATCAGCTCAAAATATTATACCAGATGGCCCTCCCTTTTGCAGATGCTTTCTATGGGAGAGCAGCTCTAGAATGATGCGTAGACTCGACACTGGGTGGGGCTACACATAGATCTGGCTTTTGCCAGGTTACCTATAAGATACATTTCATGTTTTGTTTTTGTTTTTTAAGTTTTTTTTTTTGTTTTTTCTTACTGTAGTATTTTTTTGAATTTATGTTCTACTGGTTCAGTTTACATAATGAAACCTTGTCCAAACTAAGCAGTTATTAACAATGAATCTTTCTGAAATATTTAGGCCACATCTCATTCCAGTGAAGCTTTCTGGTAGTATGATGTCTGAACTCTTCACCCCTCTTCCCTCCCAACAGTGATTCATGTCAGCTTATTTCCATCTTTATCCCTTCATCTTTTTCCTCTTTGCACTCGTCTTTGCTCTTTGACCCTATTTTTTCCCAGAACCATACCCACCGCCCCCCCCAACTCCCATGCCTTTACTTCCCTCATTGCTCCTCTCTTTTCAGCAGATAAGACAAGAAGTAAAGTAACCCAAGCCCTAGCACTGAGTGTGAGTGGCAATAATGCTCCTCCTCTCTGGCCCTCTCTGGTGACAGATAAATAAATAAGACCTGTAGGGACATGGGCTTTGTGGCAAATGCTGAACAAATTTATGGTGTTTCTGATAACAGCTCATCATAGTGCTTGCAGCACCCTGACAGTGTGAGAAGAAAAAGTTAAAAAAAGAGGGTTCTTGTCTACACTGATGTAAAAAGGACAGATCAGCTATTTATTTTTTTAGATGCCCATTTTTTTATTCCATGAAGTCTGGCTCTACACACAAGAGGCCCAAAGAATCGGACTTGATATAAATAAACCATAAAAAGGAGCAAGCATTTACATTTTGGGTGACTGAACTTGACTATCGTCTGCCTTACAAAAGAGCCACAACATTCTAAGAATTATTTCTGATGAAAGACATTATAGTTACAAAAACATGATTTTTTTTCCCTATTATTAAAGAATAGAAATATATGTCATTCCAAATATTTGGATGTCCTGTGCTCACTTGGTTAAAAACCCATGTTGTCTTATCAGAACCATCACAGGAGCAGTTTAAACTGCTGAATTGTTTTCCTATAAGACACAGCTACATTTTAGCCCAAAGTAATTAATGCCACTGGCAGATTTCCGCTTACAGTGCTCAGTTAATTGTACCAACATGAGATTTCTGACGGTAAATAACATTAACCTTTTGAAGTGGCCAAGTTACCAAGAAGAATATGATAAAGAACCTGTGGAGGGAGCTAAGGATTAGGGTGACAACAAAGGGACCTTCCAATCTTAATGACTTGGAGCTCATTAAAAAGATAAGCTGTCAAAATACAAGTGAAAACATCCCATTATTTTAGTTTCCATTCCTTTGAAAAATAATTTCTAAAATGACATCCTTACCTCTTTTTTTGGTACAGTGCCGCACCTATTCTTAGCTCAGCATTTTTAAACCTGGCCTTTTCACAGTGGTTGCCTCTATAAGCCTGTAAATCTACTTAAATAGCAAGTGTTCGAAAAAAAAAAAAATGAAAAAAAATTAAAAACATATTGACCGACTGATTTCCAGGACAGTCTGCATAATGGTATCATACTCATTCACACTTAGGTGTAGCATTCCCCATCTCCATCATAAACAACAGCAGAGCGAGAGGTAACTGACGGATGGATTTAGCTGAGCATTACATTATTTTGATTATAATATTTTGAGAGATGCTGGTCTCTATTCCTATATAAACAAGCCTCTTTGATGAAGAAAAACAATTCTAATCCAACTTTTGGTTTAATTTTGCATAAAAATGAGCATGCTCCTTCTGGGCATATATTCACATTCAGCAATATAGCTGCTTAAAATGAGCTGCAGACTGTTGAGAGGGGAGGGGTTGGGACCATTGACATTGATATTTTAACGTTCAAATGTAAATGAAAAGAAAACTTTTATCACAACGATAACCCATGACAACACATCTTCAGCTGCTTCAGTCCAAGAACAATTTATTAAGTCAGATATTCAATCAAAATGTTGCCATTTCTGCCATAAAGCACCATAACAGAAATAATCCAAACCCTCTTCTTATTAAAAAAGGTTTACAACAGAAACCCTAAATAGACCTGAACAAAAGGGCTAGCTGAGTAGCACCATGAAACCCTTACAAATACAATGGAACATCAAGTATGCATTTAATTTTCATCACCTCATATGAAAATACCATTTTTTTATTTTCAATCATAATCAAGAGGTTTCAAAAGAAAAAACTTTTTTTTGATACAATGTTAAATTTAGCCTATTGATCCAAACACTGATATGTTATTTTTCTTCACAGTACCTCACATCAGTAGGATGTCACTAAAAAACTCAGGTCAGTGAATTATTGCACTAATGAATTCACACATGTAATCTGAACAGTGAGCACAACATTAAAAGCGGCCGATCATAAGAAACTGAGGAACAGCGTAATTTGTACAACACAACAAACTTAAATGCTGTAAAAATCTAACTTCTACAAAATATTATTTTTTTTAAATATTTTTCCTTTTTCAGGTCATGAAAAAGGAAATGGTGACTACCACCCCCAATCTTTTTTAGTTGTCAGATTGAATGGAAAAGGTTGATGGACAGGGGGTTGTCTGCTCAGATTCATTACATCCTACGCTGGCTTCCCTTTGTTTTTTTAGTATTGTGCTGAATCTAATCACAGAATTGTTCAAATGTATTGTTGTAGTCTACAATTTACTGAACTTTTTTTCCCTTTTTTTTTTCTTCCAAAAATCACATTTACACACCGTTGTATTTTGTCCTTAAAACAATGACACCGGAAATTTAACTTGGGTATCTCCTCTTTATCTAGATACCTACCCAGGTGTTTGTTCTGTATGCCCTGATTGGATCCATTTAAGGCAAATTAAACTGAAAAACAGATATTGTCTATGAGAACCTGCTTCATAGTGCTTAGTGCTCGAATTGGAACAGGGGTTTTGTTTGCTGCATGACAATGACCAAAGGAAATGAAAAATCTTTAAAAAGTTAGCTAAATGACAATTCAGTGAATCCAACAGTGATCATGTTGAACTTGACAAAGTCTGAAGATGAACTACAGATAGTCCCCCAGTCAGATGTGTTCAGCATTCTGCATCAAACCCCAAAGACTCTGTGATTATATTGTACAAAAAGATTAAAGCACTTTTCCACTAACCCCTCAACAGTGTGGCTTGACTTTCGCATAGATTGAGTGTTTTTCCATCACAGCTCAAGGAGGTAGGGTTGTCATGTTGTGGATGACACTCGATTCTAAAAAGTAGTATAACACCATCAGGATATAACAAACACAACAATGCAAAAGCGGGGACATGGAAGCTATGTTAAAACATTCTGCTTAGTCAGCATCTTTTCGTCTGTCTCAAGAAACAAGAGAGCTAGAAAACAATGCCAGCAGCAAGATGGAGCCTTCTTTACACCACCACCTAGTCAATAATTGACCCACAGTATTCTGACATATTTTTAGCCTGACTCGGCATGCTTGGAACACCAGTAAAGTAGATTTTCGAAAAGGATCTGGTACCACCTACCCTTACCAGTGGAAAACCCTTAGAACCCAGTACAGCTAAGTCGAACCATGAGATGAGTAGGCGCTACTTGAAAAGGGCCGTAAGTATACATAACGAGGTTGATTACTTAAGAGAAGTTTATATTTTAGATAAATGTCTCCTGATAACCTTCCAGGGTGTACCCAGCCTCAACTCCCAATGAACACTGGAGATAGGCACCTTCAACTCATAAACAAATGTAGAAAATGGTTGGATGGACACATATCTGCTAAAACTTTGTCATTACAGTATATTGAGTGTGGATTAAGTAGAGCAAAAATCTGTTTAAATGGTTGTAACATCACTGTTCCACAGAGCTGAAAAAATAAAAGGGGTATGGCTAGTTTCCAAATACAAATGAGTCTGTGTTTTGATACCTAAAATTAAACTGAGTAAGGATTCAAAGGGAGAAGAAATTACTAAAGGGTTGCCATGATTAAAGTACCCTCATAACCCCCATTCCTGTGGGCCTGGTTTCCTGTTGATGGTATAGTTATTTCAGGTTAATCACCTTGTTTGGCTTTTTTAGTTAAAAACCTGTGTGTGGGATATTAAAAGCTATTCAATTCATTTACAAGCATATATATACAGTATATATATATATATATATATATATATATATATATATATATATATATATATATGCTTGTAAATGATATATATATATATTCTTTTTTTTTTACCTTGAAATATATTCTATACGGGGAAAACAACTGATAACAGGTCCAGTCATAATGTTAAGTACACATGGTTGGCACCAGCCCTTAAACCCCTGTTCTCCTCTAATTCATTAAAGCTTCATTAGCCTGTCCACACTGCAGTCATAAGTAAAAAAAACTCCCAAGATAGGCTCAGCAATATACCTCTTAGCTCAGCCTCAAAGTGTATTTTACATGAAAACAATAAAAAGGAAGAAGGTAACATATGAAATGACAGGATGTAAATACAGCAAAAGAAGTGCTTAAGGACAAAGAAATTTAGAGTAGGATAACACAAAAAAGAAGGGAAATATAACAAGGGTGACCGTCTGAACAAAAGTAGAAATAAAACCTGACTGGTAGATGCTGAAATAAAGAACAAGCTTAATTAATATGTTTATATTTGACTGGAGTCAGAAAACAACGAAAAAACCCAAAAACAAATTAGATTTAATTTTAGGTTAGAAGAGAAATATCCCATTTATGTAAACAGTGAAATAGTATAAAGTGCTCCACTTTGTAAAAATGTGAACGAGCATGCCATTAAAATGCTTTACTTTCACAAAGTCACATCTTTTCCCATATTTAGCTGTCATTAAAGGAATTTCATTTTATAATTTTAGAGATTAATTATAAGAAGCAGTACTGTGGACATCAGTCACAGCAACTCTAATATTTTACTTGTATAAGCTAGCTTGTACAGCAAGTACATTTTTTTGGTGGGGTAAGCAGAGGTGTGATGCTACTAAATCAGTTAAGGAGGCAATGTGGACCCCTGGTCTTCTCAGAGGTCAGGTACCACAACTACTTGCAAATTGCTGAAATCTGTAAATACCACACACCCTTTAAGAGCCCTTGCTTATAACTGGCTATTTTAATAGTTTAAACACCAAATATAACTTGATATTAGGGGTTTTACAATTCTCCAAATTCTCGATTCGATTTGATTTTCGATTTTAGGGTCACAATTCAATTTGATTCTCTTTTTTTTTTCCCTCTCTTACAGTACAGAGCCCTATGCCATTTTTAGACTAGTCTATGATGATTGGTTTAATTCATTACATTTTGTACACTAAATCTTATTTTAAAATACGTAAGTGGATATATAAATTTCCATTATTCTTGTGTAATTTATCACATTAGGCATTAATGGTCAATTTGAAATAATATATTTATAATGTATTTACAATATAATGTATTAACAGCTCTCAGGTCATCAATTTTTCATTCCTGGTCCTGTCAGTAGAGCTTTAGTCACAGAGAGAGGCTGTCTCTCTCTTAGATAGCATCTGTAATTCAAATATTCCTTCTGCAGAGGTTTAAAATAATAAGCCAGGTTCAAGACTTCTTCCATCGATCAATAATCAGCAGACTATATATGTCATACTGCAGGAAGAGATAATTCTAATGTTGGGATTCAAATATAAGACTATGACGGAAAAAACACTCAAAATATCTGACTGCAACTTGATCTCTATCTTGTGTTAGCCAGTTTGTGTGTAGCTTTGTATGTGTCAAACATGATTTGTAATGTATAAAATGTGCTTTGTGCGTTACTTCAAGCACTTGTATGTTCAAATGTACACACAAATTGTGTGTTCAAATGTACACACAAATATCAAGAAATACAGTAAAAAATACATTACACACATACACACATATGCACAAACACACACACACATATACATGTCAGTACAATACCAGGGCATCAGATTTCTTATCACTTTCCCTCGAAACTTGTTGCTGAATAGATGACGTTTGTCTGGTAAAAATCACACAGATGTTTTGAGTCTGTTTTCACTCCATAGATTACAGCCCACCCCATGTAGTGCCATTGGAAAATCTATGGTTTCTTAAAAAAAAGGTGCCAATTTCATTGCTAAAAAAATCAGATATGACAAAGAAAAACTGCAAGAAATAAATGAGAGTTGTGTGTGCGTTGGAACTAGTATCTGGCATGGTTGAACCCTGTATTCACTGGGACCTGAAAGAGCTTAATCTCAATCCAACATCTGGCAAATGCAGGGTACACAAAGGAAACCCCCTACAGCCTAAACAGTAGGAGCAATTTGTGAACTGCAAAGAGAGATTCCATTTTATCCTCCCTCCCATTGGTCCATTCTCCTTTTCAACAAGGTCACTGTGTGTATTTGTTATCCAGCCTTTTCAGTTTGCTGTGTTCAAAAAGTTTGTTATCTTCCGGAAACTGATTGCTTTGTTTGAACACAACTAATCTCCCTGAATTTCAGGAAAACAGGGAGAGGCTAGTACCACTGAATTTAAAAAAAATTGCTCCAACAGATTATTATTTTTTTTGACATCATATTGTTGCATTATGTAAGATAGGACAAAAAGCGTACATTTTTCTGTCAATGTCTGAACAATTAGGTTAATCACACAGTTAGTTCTAAAAATATTTCCATACACAACATTTACATGTTTAGTAACTAACATGCTTTAAAGCAATAAGATGATACCAACTGATGTCACTCTTTCTGCTAACCAAACCCAAATGTTCACAGCAGAGAAAGCCATCAAGATTAAAGTTACATTCTATTAGGTGTACAGGTGGCTCCCTGTACTCTGTTAAGTGGCTGAAAGACTTCCAGTTTTGTGTGGATCAGTTATTTTCCTTTTAGCTTAAAATGTTGCTATGTGATGTTTCAGAAGTAACAACCAAATGTATCAGTTCATATGGTAAAGATTGATTTCCCTTTCTTAAACTGCTGCAAAATTAACCCCTAACATTTTTACCTTCCAAAAAATTTGCATGCTGCAGAACCTTAAAACTGATAGAATACTACCTACATGTGCATTAGTTATAATAAAACAAATAAAACAATGTTACTGCCAGGCTGATATCACATGAAATCACTATGTTTAATATCTCCTTTTTGTGCACTTCGAAAATACGAGCATTTCTTTCCCATTGTTCCATTTTATTTATCCTTGCCAAAATAAGAACAAATTTTATAATCTGGTTTGGATGATCAAAAGTAATCGGTTGAATCTACAGGCTCCATTTAAATCTATAATCCTGTATCTCTGCAAAGCCAACCTCGGTCTGTTGTTTTGCAGGGGGAATAGAAAAACAGTTATTCTCTCCCCTGGAGAGGAAGATTAAGTTGGAGGTCTGAATGGCTCAGAGAGAAAAGATCATTAGCCTTGACTAGATTGATTAAGATCAGTGTGGGCAGCTCAGGACATTGTTCGCTCAAAAACAGCGGCTGGTAACTAAATCCATCATCTTGTCCCTGTACCCAAAATAATTTTTTTCCGTCTTATCCATGTTCATCACCCAAACTATACCTATGTACTGGAATAAACAGTCTACTTATTTCAATACTTCATCTTCTAATGTTAACCTAACCAGTTAGAAGAAAAAAAACGCTGATAAAGGGGTGATAATGTATGTCATTCAATTCTCTTTAATTTAACTCAAAAATACTTTATTTACGTCAAGTGGAAATAAAATGTTGAAATTTATATAATCAAATTATCTTGAAGAGTCATGGTGGATGGTGATGCTGTGGGAAGGAAGGATCTCCAGTAGCAGTCAGACTACAAATAAACCTGAAAAAGTATTTGTCTGTTGATGTATGTCCATCTAATGATTGTAATGACATGCTAACGACTCAATATTCAGTCAGCAAAGATGATGTGCCCTGCATGCTTATCCATCACCGGCATGTCTTGAAGACAAAAGTTGGATGGCTCTAAACTTTCCTCTCTCCGTGATCTTTGGACCTGCTCTACATCCATAAAACCTCATTTTCTACATCATTTTTTTCAACATATGTTATTTTCAAAATACAATATGTCCGCCTCACATTCATAAGCCAGCTACACTGCTAGTGATGAGTTTTTATCTCCTTAATCCAAGGAAAGAACCATTAAGCAAAGAAAAAAGAACCTATGCTGAATATTAACTATTTGTATTCTAAACACAGTCATCCGGGTACATAATTATTTGGATATTTATTAATGAACAATCAAAAGAGTGCAAGGTTGCCACTGGAGCCAGCTCTATATCACATGCACACTACAAATTGAGAATATACAGTGAAAGACCAATGGCCATCATCCCCTTTTTTCAGACATCTGCCCTTTCTAGGCTTTTACGTTCACTCCACATCATTGGTCTGTCCAAATCTTCAAACCTGCAGCCCCCAAACCCAATCAAACTTAACAGTCAAAAGTAAACCTTAGATAGAGCAAAGATGGATGCAGAAACACTTCTGAGTTTAATCTTATGGACCAAAAAAAAAAAAAAATCAAAAATACTCATATGAAAACTTTTTGTTCGATAGCAAAACATAAGGAACCCATAAAACCGCAGCTACTTCGACTTTAGATAAAATAGAAAAAAGTAAAACAATAGCATAAAAACAATAGTGACAATCTGTTCCAAGGCTTTACAACATTAATCAGAAGCTAGATCATTGTTTCAAAATTAATCTTCAACATGATGCAATTAAATAATAATAAAAATGGTACAAGCACGTGTGGAAACTCCTGGCACATTAATAGGCACCTTTAACTCCAAGTAAACTCTAGCTTTAAAGGGCAAATAAATAAAAAAGTCAAATAAAAACCTGCATCTGTACACACAGATTGCATAGAACATATCATTGGATTTGATGCCAGTATAAAGGATGGATGTTGAAACAGAAAAAATTCCAGGCAATCAAACACTTTTCCAATACTTTTTTTATTACAAAACTTATGAAACTAATAGTTAGTAGGTATATAAAGTACACCTATGTAAAGTATAGGTAAGACCAAGATAAAGCAGTTACATTGACTATATGATGTCTACTGTATGATCTTCAAATGGTCCAACAGGCTGAGCACATGGAACATTACAAGAACAAAGCTTGGGTATAAACAAATGGTTTCACTTAAACTGTAGGTTTTTGTCTGTTTTCAGACATTTTTATGTTCAAATATATTTGTTCTTTAATCACAGATGTTACTCACAGTGGGTATAGTGTCCAGCGAGTTTTGTTAACTACTTCTACGAGTATATTTTTCACCAATAAGTTACTCTAAACCTTTAGATTTAGAGCTAAATTACCTGACCACAACAAAAAAATGATGAATTTGTGACAAACCTAGGCCATATTTGTTGGATTCAACACCCTGAGCTCAGAAGAAAAGGCAAAGCAACTCCAAACCACGCAAGCAGAACTAAACACCAGTTCAGACTCTACATAACCGACACCCACATTTCCTTAAATAGTTTAGGCTCTTCAGCCGCAGAGGTGAAACAGGCAAGTGTCTGCAGACATCCAAGTGAGGACCGATCTTTCCATTAATTCTCCTCAATCCAGCTCAGGCTTAGTGCCTGGCCTAAGGGCTTAGGACACCCCTCAGGGCCCCAGCTAAAAGCATTTGTTCACCTCTGAGGGATACAGAATAAAGGAAGAAAAGTGAAAGGAGTTGATCTCTAAATCACAAGTTTTCTTGTTAGTTTTGATAAAAACACTGCTGACTGGTACACAGACGCAAACTGCTAATCAACCCTGACCACAGCTGTGTAAAAATGGAATACATCTGTGTGCAATTTGCAGTTTCAAATCCTTGTAAACAAATCACAAAAAAAAGAAAAAAATAATAAAAAGTAAAAAAAAAAGAACCAGATAAAAGCAAAACTAAATAAAAAAGGGAATAGATACGATTGCAAATGTATCCATTTTATCTCGTTCAGATACTTGAATTTAGGCCCCCTGGAAGTCACTTCAAACCGCAGTCCAAACTGACAATGCCCCTCGGCAGAGGGACGGCACACATTATTTAACAAGCAACCAGCATCAGCAGGCGTGAGAGAGCAGTGAGGAAATGCAATAAGAGTGCATGAGGAGAAAAGGCATCAGTCTTACCTTCAACAGCGTACTCTTCAGCTTCAGGATCCAAAGGAAGTGCATGAGAAAGGGAGAGAAAACAAGAGACGGAAAACGGGTCAAATTATCTTCTGGAATCATGGCTGTTTAGAGGAATATATATATATATATATATATATATATATATATAAAAGCACATAAATGTAACCATTAACCGACTGTAACCACACACACTGTCCAGTAGTGCTGTGTTGAAATAATAAAAAAAATTATTCTGACTGTATTCTTGTAGAAAAGCGAAACCATTCGCAAGTTTAAAAAAATCAAATTTTATTTTTTAGAATAGTTTGACAGGGTTAATGCAGTTTCCCATGGTGAACTGTTACTCACCCAGTGTTAAGTCATTGAATTTGAGGCATATAATTATGATAAAAGTTAAAACAAATAAAAAAAATGGTTTTAATTGCACTGACCCATATCAATATCAACCTGGATCAGATTGCATCGAATCTAACTCTTGAGAATAGGGACTGAATCGATTCTTGAAATTTGAATCGACACCCAGCCCTATACCCCAGTATGAGCTGGTAAAGGCATCACTCTCACATAATTTAGTTACATAGATCAGTACACGACAACTCTAGAGTTACTTCATAAGGCTATCGCTCAGCAGCAGAAAATTAAAGCTGCCTGCCACACTAAAAGGCTCATATTTGAAGATAAGAAGGGACCAAAAAAATCTAACTTGACAATGTGTCCCTGTGGGGATTTTGGCATTTTTGATCTTCCACTCTGTATGTGTGTGTGGCTCCTTCGTCTCCATGAAACACTGTCAACACAGCTCTACAATTGCACTGGTTGAGAGTCTTGAAGTCAGAATTTCACTCACACAGGCGGAAGCAGCGTGCGGTATCCGCAGGGGAATTTGTGTCACAGAAGCACACACATTTTTTATTTTTTGAAGACAGTGAAAAACACACCACATTCTGCACCCTCGAATAAATAAATAACTAAAGGGCTAAAAAACTGGAAAAAATTCCACATGTTAAAATGACTGATGCATTTCACTTGCTTTTAACATTAAGATTTAATAAGTAGAGCTGCTGAAATAAAAATGTAAACATTTCCCCAGTGCATGTGTGCCTGAGAGGTCAGTCAATCAGATTAGCCATAACAAGCTTAGTTCCTGGAAATAAGATTTTCTCAAACACATCATTCAATGTCTAAACTTTTCTTTGAAGTTAACAATGAATTTTTTAAAACTGCTAATCACGCAAAGCATATTTTTCTGATTTTAATGTCCACCAATAACAAAGAAATATTAGTCTGTAAGTATCTACACAGGAATAAGAGGAACCCAAACTCTTTAGCAAAGTTGGTCTTTACATACTGTATGTTGCAAATTATTTCCATATGATAAATTTATGGAAGAAATGCTCATTTTGGGGGCGAGAAATGAAACAAAGCAAGGGCTGAGTGTTGTTATGATCCCTGTAGATTCATAACTAAGAGAGCTCCATTTAATCCCACAACCTATTATTATAATCATGTAATTATAACCTTATATGTTAAAGCTACAACAGCACACTGTTCTGTAAAGCCTATTGATACCAAGGGGCAAACTCCGCCCGCAGAAAGTAAAGCCAACCAGGAAGTGGTAAAAACATTGCAGTTCCTCCCTCATCCGCTGGGTGCTGGCTCCAAAAAGGGGCAACTTCCCATTGAAGCCCATGTTAAAAAGGCCAACTTTACAGCAAAAATAAACATGTTTACAGCCTGGTTCAGAAAACCAATTTTGGTTAGATAGTTCCGGTTTACCGTCTTGACAACTCTGAGGGGGGTGGATTTTTTTTTCTAACTCCTTCGTTTAGATATAATTTAATCTAGAAATTATGAATAATTAGGGGCATGTCATTTTGATTGACATGTCAGTCTAGGCTAACTCCGGTGGCTTATGGTGGCTAACTGTAGCTAATAGTTTGTACCGCAGTCTGCTTTCCTCTGCCTACTCGGGGAAAGTCTTCACATCCTGGGACTAACATAAAGACTGCGGCCATTTAATGTCTCTGAACTCCACTATCAGTTGCCTATGCTGTTTTTATTTGGTTTTGGATGTTAATCTGCAATTATTGGACTTTGGTATTGATGACAGTAACAGACCGTCCAAGAAGTCTCTGCTTGGGGGGAGGCTTTATACAGGTTTATGCTTTTCTGTCAGGTCACGAAGAGGAATGGAGCTGTGATAGGAGCTTTTATGTCTTTCTACACGTGGGCTGGAGCAGGCGATCGGTCGGGTAGCAGCAGAGCAGGAAAGTCGGCAGGACTGAGAAGTCGCAGCGAGCCGCGGTGTCAGAGAGCAGGAGACGGCTAGATCAGGCTGGAAGACTACATACAGAGTTAGACTCTAGACAGACTGGATGACCGCTGGTTAGATCAGTACTGGCCTGAGGAACACAGCTACAGGCATGAACTAATGGATGTCTGAGATGTAAGATGAGTCATAAGTCTTAACTTTTGAGAGGATGTGTTGTCATGATGAATTTGTGACTGCTTTTTGGTGGAGGTGTTAAGCTAAGCCTGCCCATGTCCTAACCCTCCACTAATGGTAATGGAAATACAACCATTTTAGGCCGTAGTGACCTGACCCATTCGGGTCTTATTACACTCAACAAAAATATAAACGCAACACCTTTGTTTCTGCTCACATTTTTCATGAGATGGACTTAAAGATCTAAAATTCATTCCAGTTACACAATATTACCATTTCTCTCAAACATTGTTCACAAATCAGTCTAAATGTGTGATAGTGAGCACTTCTGCTTTGCTGAGATAATCCATCCCACCTCACAGGTGTGCCACATCAAGATGCTGATCTGACATCACGATTAGTGCACAGGTGTACCTTATACTGCCCACAATAAAAGGCCACCCTGGAATGTGCAGTTTTTTGCTTTATTGGGGGTCTGGGGACTCAGAACTGGTCAGTATCTGGTGTGACCATTTGCCTCATATGCAGTGCAACACATCCTCTTCGCATAGAGTTTATCAGATTGTCAATTGTGGCCTGTGGAATGTTGGTCCACTCCTCTTCAATGGCTGTGCAAAGTTGTTGGATATTAGTGGGAACTGGTACGCACTGTTGTGTACAAGCACATCCCAAACATGCTCAATAGCTGACATGTCCGGTGAGTATGCTGGCCATGCAAGAACTGGGAAATATTCAGCTTCCAAAAATTGTATACAGATCCTTGCAACATGGGGCCGTGCATTATCTTGCTGAAACATGAGGTGGTTTTCATGGATGTATGGTACAACAATGGGCCTCAGGATCTCATCACGGTATCTCTGTGCATTCAAAATGCCATCAATACCTGTGTTCTTCGTCCATAACAGATGCCTGCCCATACCATAACCCCACCACCACCATGGGCCACTCGATCCACAACATTAACATCAGCAAAGCGCTCACCCACACGACGACACACACGCTGTCTGCCATCTGCCCTGTACAATGTAAACAGAAATTCATCCGTGAAGAGAACACCTCTCCAACGTGCCAGACGCCATCAAATGTGAGCATTTGCCCACTCAAGTCTGTTACGGCGACGAGCTGGAGTCAGGTCAAGACCCCACTGAGGACGACGAGCATGCAGTTGAGCTTCCCTGAGACGGTTTCTGACAGTTTGCGCAGAAATTGTTTGGTTATGCAAACCAATTTTTTCAGAAGCTGTCTGAGTGGCTGGTCTCAGACGATCTTGGAGCTGAACCTGCTGGATGTGGAGATCCTGGGCTGGTGTGGTTACACGTGGTCTGAGGTTGTGAGGCCGGTTGGATGTACTGCCATATTCTCTGAAATGCCTTTGGAGACGGCTTATGGTGGAGAAATGAACATTAAATGCACGAGCAACAGATCTGGTTGACATTCCTGCTGTCAGCATGCCAATTGCACGCTCCCTCAATGCTTGTGGCATCTGTGGCATTTTGCTGTGAGACAAAACTGCACATTCCAGGGTGGCCTTTTATTGTGGGCAGTATAAGGTACACCTGTGCACTAATCATGATGTCAGGTCAGGATCTTGATGTGGCACACCTGTGAGGTGGGATGGATTATCTCAGCAAAACAGAAGTGCTCACTATCACGCATTTAGACTGATTTGTGAACAATGTTTGAGAGAAATGGAAATATTGTGTATCTGGAATGAATTCTAGATCTTAAGTCCATCTCATGAAAAATGGGAGCAGAAACAAAGGTGATGCGTTTATATTTTTATTGGGTGTATATCGATACATGTTCTCCACTTGAGATGTTTCTGGGTCTAAAATGACCCTAGTGGAAGGTCTCTCAACCGCGGTCTTCTGGTTGAAACCGGCTGCAGCCTATGTTAGCTTCCGACTACCTTCTTAGTAGCTTGTAGCTATGTCGGTTCGGAGCATCAAGCCTTTGCCCCCAGCCTCACAGTGCCACTCTCAGCTCCACCTCTGTACCCATTTTTGAATTTTGTGAGAGTGAAAAGACGCATGAGGCAGTCAAGATGGCACCGTTGGGAACCCCCCAGTTGGCTTCATTTTTGCTCTTCAGAAACCTATGGGTGACATCAGACGAGGGTTGGTCAACAGTTTTTTTACAGTCTATGATTGAGTATTTTTTTTTCTAAAATAATTTTCAATTCAGTGCAAATAAGAGTTGAATTGTTTCACAAGGTTGATTTATTTAACCATACGCTTAAATTTGTCTTTACAAATCATCCACTTAAAATCTCAGAATTTATATTCTGAGCTCTGTAATCTGTCCATTGGTAGACTCTGTTTTCCCTTTCACACTCCCTCCAGTTTCCCTAAACTTACCTAGTGCACCTGTGTTACAATAAAACAAAATAATATTCAGTAAAGCGTTAGTTTATTTGATATGGAAAACACATGAAAACCAATTAAACTAGTTTCATGCAGGCTTATTCTATATTACTTTCATACTATATCTCTTTTAAATAAGGGCTTTGTGTATTTAATGCATTACTATTAGTAAAAAGAAAAATATGACAGGTCACTTTTACTGGTGCAGAGAAAGTGGAGTTATTGGAACTAACGTCTGCTTGTTCACACATCTGTTCCTTCCATACTGACTAGATAAATCCCCTCATCACTTCTCACTTTCGCTCTGCTTCTGACACCAAATCACTTTTAAAAATCATTTTCAGCAAAAAATATTCCAAATTTACAAAGCCTCTGATTAATTCAGGTCAGTTTATGTAATGCAGTGCTGAATCTGCTGGCACTGCAGGGCACTTTTCACAAGAAGGTCTACACCACGCTCTTCATTATATTAATACTAATAATATTCAATCAATAAATAATCCTGCCCACTCTGGACTTGTGGGCTCATATTGCCTGGTGCTGGGTTTTCCTTCTAACGCTGAGGAGCTACAAGACACAGTTTCCCAGTTATGAGGTGAGGCATCATATTTTTAGAATATGTTAAGTTTACACAATACCACATAATTCCTTGCCTTCATAACTAATTAAGTTGAATGGTGGTTTTCAGGCAAAGTTTAACGTGTTGTCTGACTCATTTCATCATCTTCGATTGTTGTCACCAACAAACTAACTTGTTTAAGTAAAAACATCCTCATTTTTCTGAACTCATGCTTGGCTATTTTAGGGATGCACCGATACCGGTACTAATACGGACCAAAAACATTCTAATGTACTCATATCTGTATCAGTAAGCAGATACCATGAGCCGATACTTAAAATGTGTAAACTCTTTAATAATACCACATAAAATGTTTATTTTTCACTTGAAATTTTAGTTTTGTGGTCATTTTAAGATATATACAAGTCCTTTTTTTATTTTTTCACATTAATCAAGTGTGGAGCTGTAAAAAAAAATTGCAAAATTTTTTGGGTTCTTACCTTGTTTTGGTTTGATTTTACAACATGTGCAATTTAGGACTTAGATTATAACATAAAGAGCTAAATTTAATGGCTAATTTAAAAGATGCAAAGCTCATCTGAAATATTTCTAAACATTATATCAAAACATATTTTGAACATATAGTGTGTATTGAAAAAACTTAATACTCTAGGATATTTAACCTTTTTTGTTGTTTTTAAAAATAACAATCAACATAATTAGTTTTTTTCAACTAGACAATACAAAAAAATAAAAATGTTAAATGAAAGCCAATTTCTACAAACTAATTACAATTTAACTAAAATATTTAACATAAAACAAGTGATTTATTAAATATCCACCCCCTTTGATTCCATGTTTATTAAAAAGACCTTTGGCGGCATTCACAGCATCATGTCTGGATGCGGCAGAATTCTTCCTGCAATGTCAGGTTGAGTGGAGATTGGCTGTGAACAGCCCCTTTTAAATTATGTCACAAATTATCTATTGAACTGAGTTTTGTGGGTTGTATAGGCCCCTCCAGAATATTCCCCATGTTTACTTCAAACCATTTTTGTGAAGCTTAGCTGGATGTTTCCAAGTCAGAAAATAGAAAAAGATAGAAAATAAATGTTCTCCAAAGATGCATGCATTTATTTCATCTTTTATTTTTTAAGTCTCACAATTGCATGGTGCCACCACCATGCTTCACAATGTGCTTATGGTGATGTGCAGTGTTTAGTGTCTACTAAACAGGGCATCTTGTCTGATGACCAAAACAACCCATTTAGTCTGATTAACCAGTGAAAGGTCACCTGTGATCTTGCAGAGGTGTCGTCATACTGCTATCATCTGAGACAAAATCAATGCGCTCAGGTAATCTCCATTCCAATAATTAAGAAACTACTTACAGCAGTTGGCTGGATATCTCTACATGCATACATGCATACATACATACATACATGCATACATACATACATACATACATACATATTCCTATTTAATTGCCCACTTTGACATCAAAGGGCTTTTTGTAGACATATTTGCCAAATTTATTTGATGATAATTTGTAAAAGCTTTAAAAGAGTAAAATAAAATCCAAGGGTATGAATAGTTTATATAGGCCCTGTGGGTTACTGTTAATTTTTCACTCCAAATAAAAAAATAAAAATCACAGATCCTTAATTTTTTAATTTTTTTGGTCCAGATACAGCAATGCCACTGGGGAACTCTCCACTACAAAAGAAGTTCTGAGTCCTGATGGACACTACTGTGAACATTAATAAATTGCTTAAATACCTTATAAAATTAAATGATCGTACTACAAAAAAATATTTTAAAAAAGACCTCAGCCATTTTGAAAATCTGAAAAAAAGGACTTTAGGAAGGCCACACCCCTAACAACTCTGCTGCTGATGGATGTTCACATCCACACTAGAACGAGTTAAGTAGAACACATCACCCTGGTTGTAAAATCCTTACTGGCTCCCTGTAGCTCAGAGAATAGACTTCAAAATACTCCTAGGAGTTTATAAATCATTGAATGGCTTAGCACCAAAAGATGTTGAAGACCTACTGTCAGTATACTCAACCCCCCCAGACCACTCAGGTCGTTCAACTAATTAATAATCCTTAGAATCAGAAGCAAACACAGAAGCAGCTTTCAGTTTCTATGCTCCAGTTATCTCGAGCAAACTTCCCGATGACTCCAAAGCAGCTCAAACACTGAGCTGCCTTAAAAAAAAGAACCATAAACAACGTTAACGGCTGCCTGAGTAAAAGTTTATTGCTCTGTGTTTTTTATGTTTTTCATGATTTATGCTTAATTATTGTTTTTAATTTACATGCTTTTATGATTAAGTGCTGCTTTTTTATTTTCTCTAACATTGTGTTTGTTATGCTTTTTGTGTGTTATTCTTAAATGTTTTTTTTTACTTCCCATGCTTTTGTCATATTTTTTGGTTTCTTTTTCACAGAATCACGTAAAGAACCTTGAATTACCTTGTTGAAAATAAAATTGCCATGCCTTACCCACACAGGAGAAATAAGGATGACAGTGGATGTTACTTTCTGTGGGAGTGCCATGGTGGTTTCCACTATGGATATTATTGCATATCAATGTATATTTAGTTTTTGATCTATTAAAATAAGCATCTGTAAGCATTATTAGATGGGCTCTCATGTATTCACAGATTTTAACTTATTAAAACATGTGATGAACATGGATCCCTAAAATCCGTGAATAACGGGGATAAGCTGTAGTTCATTTAAAAAAAAAAAAAAAAATATATATATATATATATATATATATATACACACAGAATTTTTTGACAGCTATTGTCATACAGGATGCAGTTTTAACCTCTCAAGTGATGTTATCTTAGCTGTGAGATCTGAGATTTTCACTATTTGAGGCTTTATGGTTTTTATGCAATTTATTTCCCTGTTGTCTTTTACAACCCATGGGTTTTATCCCAGAGGCCTTTTTCATTAGTGTAATTCACATAGCAACTGGCTTTAAACTCTAACGGGATTCTCGTCTTGTCAGGAAAGCTTGTGATTCCCATCTGAATGTGGAGAAAAAATTGTGTTTTTTGCACAGTTGCTAAAATAAGGGACCCTTAGCCAAGGCCAAACACATCGCCTTTGATCAGAACCAACTAAAAGCCCAGTATTACAAATATGTAGTGTCCTCCAGCCATTTCTCAGTGTTTAAAATTATGTTTTCTTTGTATGCCAGTACATTTGATTTGAACAAATATATATATTTTTCTTAAACATGTTGTTATTTTGTAACATAAATGCACACATTTTGCAAACAGTTCTGTTATGTTTGATTAGATGACTAGTTAATATTCATTCATGTAATTTTTTTTCCTTCGATATAAAGAACTGGTTGGGTAAAAGACTTACTATAACGCAAGAGCAGAGGGTGACGGAATCCATCAGGCTATTGAAAGCAGGGGACTTTCATAAAGCTAAAAAAGATCTGATATTTTACATTACTGGAAACTTAAATTATGATTATATTTTTAAGTTTGACTATGGTAATGATTTGTTGCCTTGAACTAGTTTATTACCGTTTTTAAGTAAGCAGAGTGTAGTTTACCCTTTTTGCATATATTCCAACATGTGTTCATTGTTAAATTAGTTACTTTTTTTTTACATCCTTAGTTGCGTTTGGGATAATCATTAGAGTTAATAGTCTTCCTTTTATCTCTGCTTTTTGGTCATCCTCTGCATACATAAAGTCTTCTTTTTAACTCCTCTTGGATTTGGGGTGGAGTTTAGGCATAATTTGAGCTTTTGAGACGCTAATCACCTGCTCACAGTCCTAAATTTAAAAAAAATAATTGTCACAGTGATGCATTATCACAATTTCTAAAGTTAAAATGTAAAAAACAGACTAACAAGCAATGCCTCTACCTAAACAATGTGATGAACAAACCACAAATTACAACTAAGATGACCAAGCTACTCGACGTGTTGCCACCATGAGCGGAGCAATTCTAGAAGACAAAGAAGATGATTGTTGAAGTGTCTTCATTTCCATAGATTTTTCTGACTTTTTTTAATAACATTTAAGATATAATATATTTGTATATACCTTTGTCCTCGCACTTTACTGCTTACCCCCCCCCCCCCCCCCCCCCCCGACAGCAAATGTTTAGGGTAACAAACTTATACCAAATCTGTAAGTAAAGATGTAAACTTTTAGCTGAAATTGATCAAAGAGAAAATAAAATACAAAAACCCCCATACATAATGTGATAGTACCAAAAAGAGAGGAACATTCAGCCAAGGAGAACAGTAACATACTATTTCCACTGAATTCTGATGGAAACAGTGGGAAAGCTGAATTTCTTCAACAATAAATCCCACAGGGCTTTGGAGGCAACTTAGAGACTTTTCATTCCTAATCCTCTCACCAAGCTAACCAGCAGATTTACCAAGGGAAAGAAAGCTTGCTTGCATTTAAAATAGGCTTTTTCTATATCACTATCCTCCTTTTTATATGCTGTAGGAATCAGCAGAACTTCTCAATCATAAAAAATGCATATATATTTATCAGTAACAAGAACTTTGGATAAAATAGCATATATATCTTGAGTTTCATAGGACAAATAGAGTTGCAAAGTATCTCTCACTGACAAGGCACAGGTCGTGATTTACCAATATTCTAAATAAACAGTACAAAATTGCATACATAGCAAAGATTTTGCCCCAAATGCATTTTCCTGATTTTTGGGTGATCTATGAAAATTGTGTGTGCAAATCATAACTGGCACAAAGAGCAGTGTTCAATTGAGGACTTTGCGTCCACTGCTGTTTGTGTCGTCCTTTCTGCCTGATGCATTGCCCAAAAGCCAGAGAGGTAGATTCGGCTCAGTGGATTCATGATGAATCTGTCACAAAAAAGGGGCTAAAAGTCTATGGCTGTTAGAAAAATTAATTACTACCAGGCTAGAACGTCTGTATATTATATCTTTAATTTGTTCTTAATAAATTTATGTTGACTTATGGGGCAAAGTTAAGAGGTGGTAAAAATAGCCGCTAAAACAGCAAGTTGCAACATTTTCATGTTTGATGAAACACAGAGCATTTTGGAACAGCCACTGATTTGTGTTCTCACAATATTGTATTTCTGACAGAAACGCTCACATAGCATATTCATGAATGGCAAAATCGCTAAATGGGCAGTGTGCATCTTGCTGCGGGTTTAACAGGCACAGTGT
Organism: Apricaphanius iberus; assembly: GCA_028564705.1. Classification (NCBI taxonomy): domain Eukaryota; kingdom Metazoa; phylum Chordata; class Actinopteri; order Cyprinodontiformes; family Aphaniidae; genus Apricaphanius; species Apricaphanius iberus. The sequence goes on along the minus strand of JAPXFQ010000075.1, from coordinate 381,429 downwards.
TCTCTGCACCTGCTGAGTAAATCACCTGCTCCATGTTTTTGCACCCCTGTGAGGTTTGCACAAGTGCAAACCTAGGATGAATGAGACTCATTGTGGTCACCTTAATTACCATTATAGGTACCCTATTACAGGTATAAACTGTTAGCCATTCCACAAACCTTTAATATATTAACAGTCTATCTGGTCAAATTTTAGAGAAAAATTATTTTTTTTTCTCATTTCCTAATTAAGGAAATGTGACTAAGTAGTGTTCAGGACAAATAAAACAAGAGTCTTTTGCTCCACCTCCTAACCAGTTAGTGCGGAGTTACATTGAACTAGAGGTGAAACTTTTGATGTGACTCCAAAACGAAACCAGCAGATCAGGATTCCGTTTTTTTCTTTTTTACCTGTTAGAGCCTTCTGAGTAACGGCTTTGTAATACAGAACACAAGTATCTAAATTTTTTATTTTCATGTTCTGAATTCTCAATATTTATAATCAAAGACAAAATGCTTAGTGGTTTCCAAGTATCTGATTTTTATCCATAAACTAGAGGACAAAAACACTTACATTACTCATGGAATTGATAGTTACTAAAGGTGTTTTGTTTTAAAATGGGTTACTGAAAATAGCCTCTTTCTATATTAAAGCAACATTGAGTGCAAGACACTTGTGTAAACCATCAAAGCATCAGAGGTAAAGCATTCCAGGTTAACATAAACTATTAACCGATATTAATGGGAAATAAGTGAAACATGTAGAACATTCTCGTGGAAGTCCTGAAATTAATGACTATCCATCTAAGCAGGAACATAATGTGTGGTCTGGATCAGTGGTTTGATGGCAGCAACAAATGAGCTACTAGGTCACCTCAGAACACTGACTCAAAGCAAAGGCAGGCTTCAGAGAGAGTTCAGGAAAATGTAATAACTTGAAGGCTGAAGGTCCTGACTCTCCTGTCAAACTCAAGCATTTCAGTTCAGTTCAGTTAGAACATGTGGTAAAGACAACAGCTAAGACTTCAGGAATTTTTACACAATAATTCACACAGAAAAAAAAAAACTATGAAAGGGTTCAGAGTCTATATAGTAAATTACTTTTAATGTTTTGACATAGGAAAATTGAGTCTAAGACCAATTGAATCTGTTTAATGAGTAAAATTTGACTTTCAAACAATCAGAACTATTTAATTTATTTCATTTTAATGTTTATACTATTTTTGTAGAAAGAAAATATATTGTCATTTCCAGGGACAATGATATGAACACGTTCATAAGCATCAGGGGGCAGCACAGCACACCAGTGTGCTGCTGATCTTGTCATGGGACGTTTTGGGTAGTGGATGGAATACTTCGAAGTTCTCCTGAATTCCACCAGCACGCCTTCCAATTTGGAAGTGGAGGTCACTGAGGTCGTTAAAAAGCTCCTTGGTGGCAAGGCTCCGGGGCTGGATGAGATTTTCCTCGAGCTCCTCAAGGCTCTGGATGTTGTAGGGCTGTGTTGGTTGATGTGGCTCTTCAATATTCCATGGACAGCAGGGGCAGTTCCCTTGGATTGGCAAAACAGGGTGTTGGTCCCCCCAACAATGTTAACTACCACAACTAGGCTGATGACACTCAACGTTATATCTCAATGTCACCAGGTGATGTTGAACCCATCCAAATCCTCAATGAATGCATTAAGCAAATGAACAGTTGGATGTCCCATAATTTCCACCAACTGAACAAAAACAAAACTGAAGTGCTTCTCTTCGGACCTAAAAAAGACTGATTAAATATCAGTACACAGCTTCAGTTGGTCCAACTAGAAACTACCAGCCAGGCCGGAAATATAAGTGTAATAATGGACTCAGACCTGAACCTCCAGGGTCATATAAAGGCAATAACAAGATCAGCTTTCTATCACCTGAGGAACATTTCTAGGATTAAAGGAATAATGACACAAGGAGACCCAGAAAAACTCATCCATGCATTTATCTCTAGCCACCTTGATTACTGTAACAGTATCTTCAGAGGTCTACCTAAAAAAAAAATCAATCAGATAGCTGCAGCTGATCCAGAACGCTGCTGCTCGTGTTATCACTAGAACCAGGTAAGTAGAACACATCACCCCAGTTCTAAAGTCCTTACACTGGCTCCCTGTAGCTCAGAGAATAGACTTCAAACTGCTTTTATTAGTTTATAAATCATTGAATGGTGTAGCACCATAGTACATTAGAGATCTGCTATCACGGTACAAACCATCCAGGTCATTCAGGTCCTCCAGCTCTAGTTTCCTGATCGTCCCTAGAACCAGAACCAAACATGGGGAAGCAGCTTCAGTTTCTATGCTCCTCATATCTGGAACAAACTACTGGAAGAATGCAAAGCTGTAGAGACACTGAACTCTTTTAAATCTAAAATTAAAACTTACCTATTTAGACTCGCTTCTGAGCAACTGTTTTTACTTGCTTGTTTTTAATAGTCACATGAATTATTGTCTTAATTACTGTAAATGCTTTCTTGTGTTAAAAACTGTGAGCTTTCTTCAGCAAAATTAGTTAATGAACTGAAACTGTGTTTTTTATTCACTTGTCCCTACATTGTTGTATTTTCTTCATTATTTGCTTATTGTAACTGCTCATTTGTATTCTAACCTTCAAACTTATTTATGCTGTGAACCAGTCTTAATAATGTAAAGGACCTTGAATTGCCCTGTGTTGAAAGTGTGCTATACAACTAAAATTGCCTTGCTGGCTTCATCGGAATATGATCGACAGCTGGAGCGGTTTGCTGCAGAGGGAAGCGGCCAGGATGAGAATCAGCACCTCCAAATCTGAGACTATGGTCTTGAACCAGAAAAGGGTAGGGTGCCTTCTCCAGGTCAGGGATGAGGTTCTTTCTCAAATGGAGGAATTCAAGTATCTGGGGGTCTTGTTCACGAATGAGGGAAAAATGGATCGGCAGATAGATGGGCGGACTTGTAAGGCACCTGCAGTTATGCAGGCATTGTACCGCTCGATTTATGTTCCTACCCTCATCTATGGTGAAAGACTCTGGGTAGTGACCGAAAAAACAAGACCACGGATACAAGGGGCTGAAATTTGTTTCCTCCATAGGGTGGCTGGAATCTCCCTTGGAGATAGGGTGAGAAGCCCTGACATCCGGAGGGGGCTCAGAGTAGAGCCGCTGCTCCTGTATACATCGAAAGGGAGGCAGTTGATGTGGCTTGGGCATCTTGCTAGGATGCCTCCTGGACACCAGGACGGAAGGAGACCCAGGGTTAGACCTAAGACACACTGGCGGGACTATTTTTTTCGCCTGGCGTAGGAACATCTTGGGATTCCTCCCAAGGAGCTGGCGAAGTGGCTGGGGAAAGGGAAGTCTGGGTCTCTCTGCTTAAGCTGCGGCACCCATGACCCAACGCCGGATAAGACAAAGGATGGATGTTCACAAACACAAGTTGAATAGAAAGAAAATGTTTTATAGAAATTTAAAAATATATACATTATGTACAGTAGTACAAGCGGTCATCGGAGTCTAAATAACTACAGATGTTACATACTGTTCAAAATGTCTGATCACCTTATTACCGCCATAAAAATGTAAACAAAAAGTGGAAATAGATACAAACAATAAAAAATGGCGAAGTCCAGAAAGAAACACTGTTTTCTACTTAATCAAATTTAAGTGTGTCTTGGTTTTTGTATTTGTTCTTTAGAAATTTTTTTGTGTTATAAGCCTGACATTCAATTCCCCAACACCCATTTTCTGATGGTGTACTTGAAGTCCACCAAAGAAAGGAAAAAACATTGATTATAGAAAAAAAAAAAGAAGAAAAAAACATTCAAAGCGATATTCTGTATTGTCCTGGTAGAGCCACCCTGCTGTGCATTTGTGTTCACGTCAGTCAGTAAACACCAGAATTTCTTGGAACGCTTACTCAAAGCAGCAGACAATGTAGCCTGTTTTAAACACAGGTGGAAATCATAGCAGCACATAAACCTTCATCCTCAGATAAAAATGGAGCATTTCTTTGGACACAATAAAAACAAGGTTTCAAAGGAGCCTGGCATTCTGATCTACTAAACCTATTACAAGTGGGATATCTTTGGCATTTTCACGGTACACTGAATTTCTACCCCCTGCTGAACACAGACAAAAACTAGAAAAGCACTGTCAGAGCACAGACCTCCATCAAGACAGCTCAGTCCCCCCAATGTTGCAATCTAATTCTAACCGTTTTAGATCCCTTGATCATCACAGCATACCATTAGCAGCTGGATTCATACAGATACCAACCATGGTTCAGCAGCTATTCATGAAAATAACCCTTTCAGTAATGGTGGTTCTCGTCTGGATACATGAGACATTAAATCCATTACCACATTTTAGATTCCACAATGTCTTATTGTTCTTATATGCTTATATTTTGGAGGGGTTTTCGCATGTCTACTAGGGCTGGGCGATAATTCGATAGCAATATATATCGACGATAGATGTGTGGTGCGATAGAAAATAAAGGGGGTCGATAAAAAAGTTCGATAGAAAAAAAGTTCCCCCTCGTTTTTTAAATATACCCTATCAGGCAGCTTAATACAACAATCATTACTTATTCCAAACGAATCATTAACAATGGCCCACGCAGCTCTGTCAGCCACCCTCTCTCCTTTCAAACCGCAAAAAGGATGAAATGATTTGAGCTGAAACAGAAATTAACCGTAGCTTTCGGCGCGCTCAGACGTAACAACAAAGAAGCAGCGGAGGACGTTGTTCCGGATAAATGTTTCAGTGGCTCCGGTAAAGGTTACGTCCCATTTTGAACCGATCCTCGATGCACTAAAACACTAAACGTAGCGATAATTAACGAAATATAAAACTACGATCAGCTGTTTTAAGCAGGACTTCCCTCTCCAGCTCGCTACGAATCTCTTACAGAGACGCAGGAAACGTACCCAGGTCGCGTCGCGTTGCTAACATCTGTGGCTTTTAAAATCTCCCCTCGGTTCTGCTCCCGATCCTCAGAAGCGAAAAAACACTTAAAAAAAATGGAACAGGGGTTGGATAGACCTGCTGGCTTCAGCTCTCACTGACTGAGCTGCAGTGTTGGAGCCCATCAACACTGGTGAGTAGCTAGTTAGCTTTAGCCTACAGCTGAAGAGAATTCGACTAAACTTTATTGACAAACTACTTTAAGGGTTTCATCCATTAATATTATAAAAGTGTCATAAATGTTTAAAAGATTAAAAATAATAAAAAATAAGCCTTTAATTTAAATTACTAACATGATTAATATATATATATATATATATATATATATATATCCATCCATCCATCCATCTTCTTAACCGCTTATCCAATTCAGGGTCACGGGGCAGCTGGAGCCTATCCCCAATTATCAGGCGTTAGGCAGGGTACACTTGAACAGGACGCCAGTCTGTTGCAGGGCCAACACAGAGAGACAGACAACCTTACACTAACATTCATTCCTAGGGACAATTTAGAGTGATCAATTCACCTATCATGCATGTTTTTGGACTGTGGGAGGAAGCCGAGTACCCGGAGAGAACCCACGCATACACGGGGAGAACATGCAAACTCCATGCAGAAAGACCTGGGCCGGGATACGAACCCACACCTTCTTGCTGCAAGCAACAGCGCTAACCACTCCGCAGCCCTATATATATATATATATATATATATATATTTATATATATATATATATATATATATATATATATATATATATATATATATATATATATATATATATATAAAATGGTTAATAATATTACTTTTCTTTGTATTTACTGATGTTACTCAGGTCTCTTGATTGGTTTCTGTCTTACAAACTTACTTATGATAAAAATAAGTGTTTGAAAATTTAATTTAATTCTTAGTTAAAATTAGTTCAATGAAGAATAACAAAATGACTTAAAGCACTTAAAATATAGTTTTTATATTATGTGATTTTTTTATCGATAGTTATCGATATCGATCAATATATGACAATATAAGCTTTTTTTCTATATCGCCCAGCCCTAATGTCTACCTTTATTTTTTTCCCTCTTGCAGTTATCTAAACTCTAAAAGTCCCCTATTTTATTTTTTTTTCTGGATCATAGTGTCCAGAATTTTGGCAAAATACTGATACATTTTTTATATCTTGCAGAACCTGTTGGAGAAGTTATCTTGTTTTTTGTTTTTTTTATAAGAACACTGGCTAATTATTTTGGAGCTACATCAACAGATACTGAAAGCAGCCTCTTCTCCCAAAAATGAAAGATCCTTAAAAAACAAAACAAAAAAACCTTAGATCCGGACAGTGATCGGGATCACCCCCACATTCTAATCACTTATTCCTGGTCCTATTGGAGACTTTCCTCAAAATTAAATCAAAATCCATCGATAGCAATTTGAGTTATTTTGCTAACTAACAAAAAAATACTGGTGAAAACATAGTAACAATGGACCCTATAAAACCTTAGAGAAACATTTTGATGGATATTAAAAGAAACGAAAAGCAAAAAAGCTTTTGCTATTGCTGTTTCAAGTGACAATTTAGCTATTTTTACCCCATCTGAGACAAAAAACATCTTATGTGATAATTTTGTGCTACTAGAAAGTCCTCTTTAAACACACATTTCTCAATAAAGAAAACATCTTATAAATTAAAAGTACATTCCACATTTTATTGACTTAATATTAATATCTGCACAATATACACTTCCAGCTGTGTGGTGTATATCCAGCAAACGCGTTTTAATCAAATCCTGCACATGGTAACTTTTTACAGTCTGGCCTGGTCTTCGCCATTCTGCAGAGAAGCATTTGGGAATCCATAAATACTTAATATCTTCCTTCAAAAAAAAACAACCAAAAAATAAACACACGGCTGCCTATTTTGATATTTCAAACACCCAATATACCCTAATATGCATTAATCCACACAGGAGAAACCAGCCTAAATTAGTATCAAGGGAAAATAATAGTTGTGCTGGCCAATAGGGTGTTAAGTGGGGTCATCCGAAAATGAGGTTCCTTTCAAATATTTTAAATATTGTTTGCAAGAAAAATTTGCAAATACGCAAATTCACCAAAAATGTTAATGTTGTAGTATTAGTTTGAATGTTAGTCTTATTGAGTGACACTTTTACCCAAGTCATGGTCAGAGTGTTTTGATAATGATAGTCCACATCCTGCGTAACCATGGAGATGGCTCTTCGCACTGGGCATCCTTAAAGGTCTACATAGTTCACAGCTTTCTAATCACAGATAAAGACGCCGTCAAATCTGTTACCCTGAGAATCGTACTTTATCAAGTAGAATAGATAGACCAAGGTTACTAGAAATAAAATAAGCTTGTTGATCTAAAATTGAGACAGGTCAGTATTCTGCTTTTTACTGTGATGTGTTACTGTCCTCCAGTTTGATCAATTCTAATCAAATTAAAACCAAACCTCCAAACGTTTAAAGGAATCACTCTAATTTTATTAAGAGTCTAAATCTGACTACAAGTACCATAGATTCAACAACTGAATTAACTGGTATATAACTCCTTTTTATTAGTTCAGAATGTATTTACATTTATCAGTAGTTTATATAAAAAGCTTCATAAGGCAAACAGTATGCAGATATATATTTCTACAAAATCATTCTGATACAAACAAAATACTCCTGCTAGAATTTCACTGACTCTAATCTCTGCCCAAAATTCCCCAACAGGATTACCTTGTACTGTTATAGAATTCACTGTCAGAAACAAATCAAAATCACACAACGTTCCTGACTGTTTATCTTTTTCAAAGAATGCCTTCTGTTTTAAAGCATAGTTTAGATGCTCTCACTGATCAGACTGAACTTTATTCCAGACTGTATAGATTTATTTTTGGTCAGTATACCATCGTCTATTGCTTAGTATTTCAGCTGTCACTCTTTTACAAAGGTACAGGATGTTCTGTGCATCTTTATTTGATGTACAAAAACATCCACCTATCATAAGCAGTATTTACTCCGTATGTCTGATGGGGAAAAAATGTAAGAACCTTAAAGGTGCAGAGGTATTGATCAGAAACATGTTTTAAGAAGCCCAGCCAATTGCATTACGCACCAGCCTTTGATGAAAGACGGATGATGTGTTTTTTTTTTTTTAGGATAGTAAATTACAGCGTGGGTGTTCATGCAGTTAAAGAGAGGCTTTTTCCCCCCTCCTCCAGTCAGCTAGAACATGTCTTAGAGGCAGAATTCACACATACTTGCCAATAAGGTTTAAAAGAAGCTGTGAAAATAATGACATGATTGGTTGTTCAAAAGAGCCTCTGTTCACAACATCTAAAGCTGTCTATTTGGAGAAGCTTTTGAGTTATCAGCATAGACTGGAGAGCAGCTATGAATGTAGCTGCTGCATTTAAATTTTGTTTTGTTGGTTTGCCTTTTTTAAGATTTCATCCTCGCTGTATGAAAAATAAAATAAAACAGATGATGTTCATTTGACGTCAAAGAATTTCTGTAATTTTTCTCCTCATAACAGTCTATAACAGTTTCTGTCCTTACTGTATTTTAGACACAATTTTGGGAAAGATGAAAATCCCAATTTCTTTGGTAACAGAAATATTTATTTCCCTAAAATCACAAACAAACTGTGTCTTAAAGAATCAAATTAAAGTAAAATTCCAGTTCAGTTAAGGTAAATCAGAATATTGCATTGTGCAAAAAAAATAAAAATAATTTTCGTGTATTTTCTTTTTTCACAAATGCAATGAAAGGTAAATAAATATGGTACACAAAATATAACTGCAATACTTCTTTCTTTTTCTCATGAGCTGAACTCAAAGATCTAAAATATTTTGTATATACAAAAATGACCCAGTACTTTCAAGTATTGTTCACAAATTTGCCTAAATCTGCATTAGCTATCATGTTTCCTTTGCTAAAATAATCCCCCGCGCCTTACAGGTGTGGCATATCAAGGTGCTGATTTCACAGCATAAATACTGCACAGGTGTGACTTACACTAACTATGTTAAAAGGACAAGTGAAACGGATGTTAATTTCTATACCAAAAGCAATCTCCAAAGGTGTTTCAGAGTATGTGTAGAAATATGTTATGGACAATAAAAAAAGTAGCATTTTATTGATGGTATTTTGAATGCACAGAGGTACAGTGACTAGATCCTAAGGTCCATTCAACTTTCTCTTGCTGCATGTAAATGTACTCAATGTCTCCAAGAGCTGTAATCCCCCTCTCCTCAGACCTCTTTTCTTTTCCAGGTGTGACCAGGCTGGGTAGAGTTGAGTCTTTGTTGTTGAATGTATTGGGGGTTAACCATTCTGTATAACAACTGTGTGCCATATTTCCACAAGGGCCGGTACAGTACGGAATGGGATGCTTTTGAATGCTTGTGGCGTGTTTCCATTTCCTGCTTCTGTTCCGAGCCAACCCCAGAAGTCATCCAACACGCCCAGCTATGGACTGATTGGTCTGCTAATATGATATCTCTCTCACTTCTACCCAGCAGTGGTAGCAACTGATTGGTCTGGAGTTGTTTGTCTCAGAGTAAGCTATAGTTTAAAGTTTTAAATACGCATCACACCACAGTTAACCGCAAGCAGCCTAAACTTAAAGAGAAATCAGTGCGAGTCGCAAATTAAATAGGTTTTAAACAACGTGGGGATCTTGTAAGTATATATACTATTGAATCCCTGTTCATCACTGTTTAGTCATGTTGGCTAAGTGGTTAGTGTTAGTTTTTCACAGTAGGTTCAGGTTCACAGAAACTTTTCCTGATTTCAGAAAAACATAATTTTTCTAGATAAAAAAAAGTATATTTTATTTTTAAACCAAGTGGTTACATCAAGACAGTAGCCGGATCAGTTTGATTTAGTGCTGAACAGTGTGGACGGTCAATAAATTAATGAAGATAGGAGGAATAACAATTCTGTTGATTCATCTGCTCCCGCAAAATGCACAAGGTCTTCTCAATCTTCAATACACTGCTCAGCATGTATCACAGATCATCATATTTTTACTGAGATGTTGTAAAACCTGGAAGGAAAACATGCTGTGGTGGAAGTTTTAGGTTTTGTATTTCAATAAATTAACCAAAAACACAATTTTAATGGCAGAGCAGTAGTCTACCTTTAATTTGAGATTTTTCAATGCAGCATTTATTCTACGTATTTTTGTGCCAAAATATGAATCCCCTGACTAACATTGTTAAACAAGGTCCAACGGGATTAAAGGTTCAGTATAGAGTGTTAATATTTACAGAGACACTAGGAGGTAGGGCTGGACAATAAGGCTTAAAAATCAAGTCTCAGATTATTTTCATTCCAAATCAGATTTTAATTATTGTTTTCCTACCATTTTGTTACTAAGAAGAAATAGCAAGTGATACAAATATTTTAAAAAACCTGCTTTTATTGCAATCACCCTGTCTTGTGGCTGACTAGAATTTAATGTTCAACTAAAAAAAAGCTGCAAAGTATCTTTGTAAAACAAGATGGCTAGATTGACATCATTGAGCTATGGAAGTCTAGTACATCGGTTAAAAAAAAAAACTGTTTTCCAAAAATTAAATCTTCAAAAAAAGAAGAGAGATTCTTTTTGCTAGAGCTTTTGTTAAGTTAAGCCCGCCCACATCCTCACCCACTACAGTTCATTTGAAATGGTATTGGAAACACAACCTACCCGTTCCAGCCCATACTGACCCGTTCCATACTGTACCGTATGGGCCCTAGTGGAAATAGGGCATAAGACTCTTCTGGCAGACCCAACCCAAGAAGCCAACGCTGTGGGATTCTCCTTGCTCTAGCAAGACATAAACTCAGGTTGAAAAAGAATACTTTCTCAATCATCTTTGTTTAAATCTAGCTATTTTTACAAATACCATTCAAAAAGTTAAATGTTTAGTCCCACATTTTATCTGAAATACTCAAACACAGCTTGTGTAGCGGAAATAACCAGATACAGTGCTAGTTGCCATCCAAAAACACTTTAATTTGTCTCCAAAGTGATATTAGCTATGAGTGTGTGTCCATGGTTGCAAAGATAATCAGCATAGACAATAAATAGATGGATGTTGTGAAATGGGGGGGGGGGGGGCTTTGTGTGTTGCAATTGGCTGCTTTAAAAAAAAAGAAGTTCTTAATGGCAGCTGTTTTGCATTTAAAGTTCGTCTGAGTTTAAATAAGAGATAGGAGGTTAAATGCACACAGGAAGTTCAGCCCTGATTAATGACATGCTGCTTTGATCAGGACTAACATCGTGCTGGATAAAAGTATTTAATCAATTCAACTCTGGCAATCTAAATTAGCAGCAGTCCATGACTATGTTTGTTTTGTTGTGTGTTTTCCACGATTGCTGGGGTGGGGGGTAGGAAGTGACGAGAGGTACAGTAAAGACTTGGGTGGAGGAAAAACGGTCTGACAGATTATCGATGATAGCAGCACATTATTATCGACTCCAAGAACTCACTGGGGGAATGAGTCTTATCTTTGCAAAGCTAGGAACAGAGAGATGGCAGAGAGAAAAGATAATGAGAAAGGAAGAGCGGGAGAGAGTTGAAGTTTATACCAAGGGAGAGGGGCTGAGGGAGATATGAGATGTAAGAAGTCTTTTCAGACGGCTTATCATATATGAGGAAAAGGAAGGAGGATGAGAGTGAAGATTTAAAAAGGTGAGGCACCAACTTGAAAGGGACAGATTTTAATTTGAAAGGTCTAGCAGGAGTAGCCAGTCAAAGGCTTATTTTACACTTTTTATAGTGACCTATGATTTTTAAACTTTAAAAAAAGTTGATGGTTTTGAAAGTGAGTTAAAATTTGCATAAAAGTTGTGAAATGATAATATCTCATTCATAAACCTAATGTCATGTTAATGCCTCAGAATAAAAATATTTTGTGTGAATCAATACCCATGTTCTTACCATTAGTAACATCCATAGATTTGTCTTGGAGACATATAAATATACATAAAAAATACAGAGAGGCCAGCTATTACTAAAATTCTATATAAGCTTCATAGACATCAGATTTTACCACAGAGTCAATTGCATTTATGTATGTGGGCTTAGTCTTAAATCTGTATCATACTTTGTAAAGGTTGTTTTTTGACCATCGATAGCATAAAAACTGAAAATTTTGGTCCTCCGTACATATAAAACCCTTAAAATTCAAGCTCCATCGTACATCAGAGATCTGATTGTTCCATATGTTTCTAACAGAGCACTTTGTTCTCAGAATGCAGGTCTATTGGTAGATCCTAAGATTTCTAAAAGAAGAATGGGAGGCAGATCTTTTAGTTATCAGGCTCCTCTCCTGTGGAACCAGCTCACAGTTTTAGTTCGTGAGGCAGATACTCAGTCTATTGTCAAGACTACTCACAAAATCTTCCTTTTTGATAAAGCTTATAGTTAGAATAGCTTAGGTTATGCTGAGCGATTGTTGTAGTTATGCTGCTACAGGTTTAGAATGTTGGAGGACAGACTGACCAGTTTTCTTCTCTCTTCTACTACTCTCCAGATATATATTTTTTGCTGTTATTGCTATTGTTTGCCCAGTTTTCTATCTGTGTTTTTCTCCCCGTGGGGGCTCGGCACAGCAGTGGGGCACATCGGTCCGGGTGGTGCTTGGGGTGACCGAGCATCCTTGCACTGAGCCTGGTTCTGCCAGAAGTTTCTTCCTGTTAAAGGGGAGTTTTTCCTCTCCACTGTCGCTACATGCTTGCTCAGTATGAGGGATTGCTGTGGTTGGAGTCTGCATGATTCTGTCACAACCTCACGTCGATTACTCAACGCAATCTGTTGGTATTCCATACATAGAAAACTTAACTAATTGGAATCTTTGTATTGAAATGACTTTTGTTGTAAAGTGCCTGAGATGACGTTTGTTGTAAATTGGCGCTAGACAAACAAAAGTGAACTGAATGGTTATAATGTCAAATATTGACAGTCTTGAAAACTCTTGATTTCTAATACCAAAGAAAGGTTTCAAATGAGCTACGAATTCCTCTTTCCACTCAGAAGAAAAGAAGCAGAATAATGAAAGAGCTCTATGAATACAGTTTCATATATAAAAAAGTTATACTCAAGAAAATCTGGTTTATGTAAATAAATGACTAATTATGCTAATTTATTATTAGCAGTAAATGTAAAATATTCTGCAAATTTAAACACATAATTTAGAAGATATTAAGCTTTTCTTTGGCAATCGCTGTGTCACTGCGAAACATTTTCCCTTCAAGATCATTTGACTGAGAATGAGATACTGGGTTCTGTCTAAAACAAACATTGTTAAAAAGAGTGCTAAAATGTATTAGTTCATTATATAATATTTGTAATGAATAATATTTTTAATTGATTCAGTCTAATTGCAGTCAGCTAATATTCTTTCATTTAGGATTTTTTTTTGACTTTTTGAAGAATGTTTATAACACTCTGGGAGATGTTACAGTTTTGAACTGTTAAAGCAACTACATAGATCCTTGGTTCTCCATTGTGCTTACAATCCTCTCACCATTCAGCAAACTAAAGCTTAAAACTATAAAATGTACTGAAGAGATTACCATAATAAAATGTTTTGTACAGATTCCATGATACCAACTCGGTAAATTGTAAAATATGAAATCTTGTTTTCGCATTGTCTGACACCATAGAAGTTAGAATAAGAAAGTGCTTCTAAGAGTTTCGTCTTACGCAATGGTGCATCACACTCTAAATGTACTTTGACTGTCAGAGACCTTGGGGAGGAATGAATGCACAAGATAAAATAATGCAGTTTGAACATCAGTCTCAATGGATGGTGTGTAGAACTTGGAAAGAAAATAAACTCATAAAGTAACAAAGCAGCTGGGACTGAGGAAAGATTAGCAAACCAAAATAAATAGAATAAAGAGAAAAAGAAAAAATAAAGCATTGAAGAACAATCAAACACATGTACAATGACGTTTAGGGGGAGGAGAGATAAACCTCTTAATCTCTTATTCTCTGTGGCTCTGTATGTTTTTAGAGCCGGTTTTAGCCTCAAGACGCCCGTCGATCCCCTTGTAAATGGCCTGTGTCAGTCCAGCATTACAAGCTTCCACAACCTCCCACCGTCCCCTTTAAAACTGTCATGCCAATAAAGGCCCATTCACTGCTAATGAATTGATAAAGAAGTAAAAGACTAAAGGGACTGATTTAGTGACAATTGCTGATGATCCTCAATTGAGTTAGGATTGAGCTAGCCAGCTTTCCTGCTGTTACAGTGCAGCAGGCGACATGAAGGGTGCTGCGAATTCCCTATTTGGACTCATCCATCTTTGAAACTGAAATGGTACACAGCAGCTTTTGGGTACACGGAACTTACTGGGGCAGAGTCTTTAGAGTTTTATCTTTTTGCTCTAAATTGGCCCTAAACTAGTTAATTATGTTGGTCGTTTTAGATTTAGATTTACTGGAAAAAGCATGTCAAGGAAAAATATAAAGTTATAAGATTTGATCATTAAAGCAGAATCTCACCATATTACAGCTGAATGCCATCCTTCAAATAGATGCTTGCTTATTTTTAAACAATGTTTTATTAAACCTGAAATTATCTCATTTAAAAGATGGTTACAAGGTCCTATTCATTTTCAGTATTGCTCACCTTTGGCAGTAAAGTGTTTGTTGAACTATTGGACCAATGGCATAATGCGACTACCTAGACATTTTGAACAATGGGGTCAAAAAATCTTGGTCATAATCAATATTTATAGTCCGTTTTTTTTTTTTCTTTCATTATAACATAGTCCATAATATATTTTATTTAATGCTGAACAATCTGCAATCCGTACAAACTGAAAAGAGAACTACAAAGAAAAACAAATAATTGCTTCTTAAATATGATAGTTCATCTACTATGGTCTGAATGCACAGTCTCACACGTTCCTTCTGCTCCACATTTAACTGAAATATGCACCCTTTTGTGCTTAATCAAACAGTTGGATTATTCTAAAGGTTTTCAGGAGATTAAAGATTTTCTTTCATTTTTATTTATATAAAAAAAAACATACAAATAAACTACAAAGTCCCAAAAGCAGAAAAGGAAAGGAGAACTTATGTTATACGCCCTATTTAACCAAAATAAAAATGAATCAAATGAAACTAAGGGTTTGCTTCAGCCAGAAGACGATTACTAGTGGTTTAGATGTTGTTCTGGAGGAAGAAGAGTTCAAAACTTGGAAAGACTGTCTGAAAGAGTCCTTTCCTGACCTGCAAGCTATAACTTTAGCGGGAGGAAATCCCACAGCATGCACCACTGGTTGGTACAGCAGTGGCCTTCTGGCCAACTGAATAAATTGAGCATTTCAATGTCTTAATTATATTTAACAGTTGTGACTTAAGAAGAGACACAAAAGGATGGATTATAGTATAATAAACACATATTGGCTCATATTATGCATCCATTAGATCCTAACTGTAAAACCTTTTCAAATACTTTAAACAAAAAGTACCAAACACTAATCAAAATTATGACATTTTGTCTTTAAAGTAATTTTGAATATTCAAAATTTGAGCGGATTTTTTTCAGTAAGGTTGGGGGGGTTTCAACTGGTATGGCGGCTAAACCTCTAGGGCGGTATTGGGAGAGAATTACTGATGCTCTAATCTCCAGGTAAGCCCTTGTAACGCTTGCATCCTTGCCTTTAGCCTCAGCCTTGTGCTTACAAAACTATTAACGTTGAGCATGGGACTCTTGCAAAAACACTGCCCACCTGCCTCTCCCCAGAGCCGATTACAGCTGTGAGGTCAACAGAAGCTAATGTGACTTTGTCTGGAGCTGCCCGCAGTGGCTCCGATGTGCTGAGCAGCATGGCCCTAGATTACATGGACAGAGGGGATCCTTAAATAGAAAAGTGCAGAGAGCAAGAATTAAACACCAAGCGGGGAAAATATTTGTCTTTGTTTGCTAAAAGCTTATAGCAAAGTGGAACTGTGAGTCTTGTTTATTTCAATTCTTATGCTGGATCAACATAGTAGTATTGATTTTTTTTTCTTCTGTACAGCTTTGATGGGTTTTATAGAGCATAGCTGTCATTTTCTGGCTTGAGAGTGTATTACTGTATGATTTACAGCAGGATATGTCTGAGTATCAATTGATGATTTCTTCATATATTAACAGCTGAGGAAAAAAATGTATTTCAGCAATTTAAAAAAAATGCAAATTGCAAAAAAAAGAAGAAAAAAAAGCTTCAGCTGATTTACTAACCAGATGCAGGAAAGACTTCAGGTAAACCCGCAGCAAGATGCGCTTAATCCATTTAGCACTTTTTTGCTTTGATGGATATTAAATATGGCCGTTTCAGTCTGAAGGCACAAAATATTGGAATGAGAACATCCAAAAAAAGTAGGCGTTCCAGGCACAGTATGATTTATTAAACAAACGTGTTTGCACCAGCTTTTTTACAGTCTTTCACCGCCTCTGAAAGCCATGTCTTTACTTTGCGCCAAGACGTTCAACATAAGTTAATTAAAGACAAACTAAAAAATATAATTCACATAAATTTTAATCTAATTGTGCCTAACATTCTAATGGCGATAAAATTATCTTATCTTGATTTTCCCCATTTTCCCCCCAAACATCATAATTCACTGCACGCTCACAGCATCTGCTGTTTATTTATTTGGATCTCCATTAGTCTACACCAAAGTGGTTATGGATCTTCCTGGGGAACAGTTAACACAATCATCATGTACAATACCCCAATGTAAAAGTAAATACCTCAATGACAATTACATATATGATATTTTAAAAACAAAACTCATCAGAATACATACAAAAACCTGATCGAATGAAGTTATGCAAATTAAATTAATGATCAACAGCCTTCAATGAAATATCTGGAACATTCAGGTAAATCCAAATCTAAAATTAGATTTTAGGGAGAGATATAGGAGGATAAAGCCAGCTGGGGGAGGGTTTTCCCTTGATAACTTTTAATAAGGTAACCTCAATCTAACATTGTATCAGACAAGTTAGATTTGCTTTTTAAGAAGTGTATTTTTTAATGCTTCTTATTTTTATTCAACAGTGAAGTGTTTATTCTATTCCAAAGAGTTGGGGTACAATAACAACACCTCATCCATGCTAACATATTACCAATGCTTTGCAAGTCCAATTGCGTTTGATTGAAATTTCCTTGAGATAACCATGACCTGGATGAATGAGAATATTCACAGGCTTAATGCTTTGCATGAGCAAAAGGAGCCAAATATTAGCAGACTGTAAAACCCCCTGGAGTCTTGAGAAAAGCAAAAAATACTGTAGCCCAGTTTATATAGTCTCAACCTTGTGTTTTTTTGTTTTTTTTGCACACAGCCATCTCATTTGCCTTGTAAAAAGCTGTTTTTAAATGGCTGGTGAGATAGTGTCAAAAATCCCTTAAAACCTAAAACTGTTGAGAAACTGCTATTTCTGAATAAAATGAATCGATTCTCTCCTGTTCTGTACATAATTGCCCAAATTACACAACCACACAACCTTTTGCCTAACCCCTCCTTTCCACCGGATGCGTAAGCAGCAGATTACAGGACCAGCATGTTTATGCAGCTGATAGCCACCGCTGTTGTCAATAGAACCCTTCCCACCAGATGCGTATGCAGCACGAGTCTGCCCCGTCTCACGGGTATCAGGCCGTGGCACTGGTCTAAATATAGGTGGCGGTCCTATTTTCTATGTGGTATGCCTCTGCAACGTGTATAGTTAGAACTTTCGGATAGGGGAAGACAGGAAATAAGACGGTTCAGCATCCAGAAATATTTGAAAATAAAAGACAAGTGCTGCTATCCGGTTGCTTTACTTAGAAAAAGGTCACTACCTGTGCGGCCCGGGAAGAAGTCAGTACCTTGCGGGAGGGTCTCATTTGTGTTTTATCATAGACGACGAAACGGTTGATCATTGAAGTGGAGAAGCACTCAATGCTGCGTGACCCCACTCACACTTTTTACAAAGACAACGTCAAGAAGGATAAAGCATGGAGTGACTGCTGCTTTGAGGCAAGATGGTGAGTTTATGCTATTTATTAACGTGATTTTTTTTTCCTCTCCATTCTATATGCACCCTTTTTAGTTATGCAACCTAAAATAAATGGGCCATGAAGTTTTAATAATTAAATTACAATAATATAATAATAATAAAACTACAACCATACCAAAATAAATACTGTTTTTTCATTTTATGCCCACTGGGTGACAGCCGCTTCCCTGCTGCTACGTGCCTCCTATGCCCCCGGTGGAAAGGGCTGTTGAGTATTTGGAGGAAATGTAGATATTTCGCTATTAGTTTTTAAAAGATTGCTTATCGCAATCAATAAAAATAATAATCACCATTAACTACCATTTAGTATTCCTCCTTACTCATGCTCTCTGAGCAGCTACCACACCCTCTGCTGGAAAACGACTAAGTGGTAACAGTGACATATTTTACGTCACTATGTTACGACTAGGAAGTGCCAGAGGTGTCTGCACCAAAAAAAGAAAAAGAGGTGTCTGGACCACCCTTGCAGACAGAGCAGCCTACTTCTGGTAGAATTGCAAACACACCCTTCCCCTTCTCAAAGCTGCTCTGATTTAACCTGCTGAAACAGCTTTTTTTGTTGGATTTTTTTATTTATCTGTGAACACACCTCTCTGGTTGCATGGATTAGAAGACTTAATTCTGCATTCCTAAAGAACAGCAGCTGGGTCAAAGAGGCCTTATGGACAGAGAAGTAAGTAGCAACATGCTAATGCTAATGTGTGTTAGCCATTTATCAAGTTTCTCATGAGATCTTATAACGTGATCGTGTGATCTTTAAAGTCGGACTGCGGTTTGAGATAAAGCTCAGCTGGGGTTGGGAGAAGGCGACAGGAGGCGGGATTATCGTGAAACAAGCCGTTTCACTTCATTGTCCAACATTAACTGCAGGATACAAGATAAATTTCAGGACAAATTATCACTATATAACACCAATGGTAACATTTTATAATATATATAAGGGGAAAGCTGTAAAATAGCATGAAATGGTACCTTTAATACTTCACACATTAAGTTGCTAAGAGCTACAGCTGCCTGTGATTATGTACCTGGCCAGTAACGGAATTTGTGTTCACACGAAGCCCCGTGAGACAAACCCTTCCTTGAACCAATTGGTTCAAGTGCCTCATGAGGCTTCATCTCACCATCACTACCAGTTTCCGCTTAGTTCATTTCTTTACCTGCTCCAGTGCTCCTGCAGTTTATGACAAAAACCTGAGTGTCCAACCTCGTTTTATCCCATTAAATGACTTTCATACTTCAGACAAGGTGTGTCCAAATCCATGCCTGAAGAGTTGGCTTGCTGTGCTAGCTATGCTGCCAGTTTTAGAGGAGTCTCTCCTCCGACACAGCTGATTCAAATGTTCCAAGTTCATCGTCAGCATGGTAAATTTCTGCAATAGGTCTGCTTAATGAGCCATCATATGATTCAGGTGTGCTGAATGAGGGACATAACAAAAAAAATCGCCTGGAGTGCTGACTTTGGGTACCCATGCTTTAGACAACTTCAGAAGGTTTTGAAAACTTTTATAACACAGGTCATTATAAAGTAATCAGAGGATTTATCTGCCATATTTGTTTTGAAATAGAGCAGACAGGGGTGGTAAATGAGAGGAGCTAAACTCAGCTAATTAAAAGCACAAACACACACAGACTGCCGCAGACTTCCATGAGTGGGCTCTCCAGGGTAACTTGAATTTAAAAAATGTAACTTTAGGCAAGAAACTTGTGAAACTATTAAAGTCAATTCTACAAATTGTATTTGCACCAGAAGTAGCAATAAGGCAAAATGGCATCCCTACTTGATCTATATATATATTTTTTTTTTATGTTTATTTTTCAGTTTTCACTCAACCTTGTGATCACATACGTTCCAGTATTTAAATTTGAACAGTAAAAGCAGCAAACCTACCACACAAAAAAATAGCAAAATAATAATAATAATTCAAAAATATGATTTGGGAGGCACATCATTCAAAAATCACATGACATAAGAAAACACTAGTCAAAGTCTGGCCTTTCTACAAGGTGATGACAGAGTACGTATCTTCCCAGCATGTGTGGATATGAGTGCGTATTGACCTACATTATCTTGCAGTGTGTTAGAGGAAATGTCTGCTTTGGTTCAAGTATGTCTCAGTGCACGCTGTCATAATCCACATGAGATTTCCCATATCTTAACATGGATGGGGCTATTTTAGAGTGGTATGTCGCAGCGGGGGCTAGTTCTCCTGTAGAGATCTAGCAGACTGGCAATAAGGCTGTTGTCTACCATGGAGATTATCATGGCTGCAGTGAATCAGAAACAGAAGCAGTCTTGTCTAGAGAGGGCAGGAAATCTGTTGTGAGGCACTTCTAGCCAAGAAGTTAAGTAGTGGCCACATACTGTACAGTTCAAGCTTTACCAACTGTTTCGTCGCCGCTAACAAGTGAAAGGAAACACAAATGCGCTGTTTGAAACACAAATTGAAAAACTGAAATTTGTATTAGGGTAAATACTTTTAATTTAAAAAGATGTGATTTGCCCATAAAACAAAAAGTGCCAAATCATGATCAAATAGAAATTGCATTAAACTCAGGTATTGAAAGAGAACATTGTTCATTCGGGTCCATTTATAAAAAAAAAAAGAAGAGAGTTTGACACGTCTGAGTTAGGTCAGATGTTTTCTTGGGAGATGGTTAAGTACAAAGTAGGGCTTCTTTAAAACATCGGCAAAACTATATAAATATGTTTTCTCATCACATCATAGACTACTTGAAGCAAAACCATACCAGCAATGCAATTTGTAATTCAACATAACTAAATAAATTGTCTACTCAAAATATTCCTGTATTTTATTGTCATGTTTAAGGTATTTGTAGAAAGATTTTATGTAGTCATTAATGCCATTACTCCTGAAATGGAGTAATTGCATTGGTTACAAGCAGAGCAATGGTAGGCAGACTCACCTGAGAAGGTCTGTTACTAAAGCGTTAGTTAATACAGCTTGGAACTACCGATCATGCTTGAAATCTATGTGTAGTAATGGACGCAGGACTGAATCTTCAGGACCTCTAAAAACCCCTCAATGCTTTTATCTTTGTTTGGATTGATTACTGCAACAGTATCTTCACAAGTCTGCCTAAAACTCAATTAGACACCTCCAGCTGATCTAGAAAGCTGCTGATGTCATCATCTTCACCAGAACCAGAAAAGTAGAGCACATCCTCCCCAGTTCTGAAGTCTTTACACTGGCTCCCTGTAGCTCAGAGAATAGACGTTAAAATACTTTAACCAGTTTATAAATCATTGAATGGCTTAGCACCAACGTATATTAACTCAAGTCTTCTACTTCTAGTCTAATTAACATCCCTAGAATCAGAACCAAACATGCATAATCACCTTTCAGCGGCCTGAAAGATGGAGAGAGCTGTAGGAATGTGAGCTCCGTTGCCTGGAAATAATCTGGAGGTTGAGTTTTTGTCCTCAACTAATTTCCTTCTCCAAAGGACAGAGAGTACAGGGAGATAGCGGAGTGGCGCCATATCGTTTCGGGTCGTTGTCTCGTTCTCTGCGCGGGGCAGCAGCAGATGTTGAGCCTGTGGCTGTATCGCAGCATAGAATTCGTGCCGTCTCTGAGTGGTACATTGTTGTTGGCTACATCTAATGCTAGATATAGATTAGCTCGAGTAATTTCGTGACTCTGCCTTTACAGGAGCACCTGCGGCCACTGTAATACATTGTCCGCAACAGAAAATGTGCGTTGCAGACAGATGTATCCAAGCATGATAAGAAAATCATTCAGGAATGTGCAAAAAAACCACACCATAATTCATCACAATTATTGCATCAAAATGAACTCTTAGCCCAGACTTTATTTTCCATTTACTGATATATCCGTTATTCACTTTGTCATAGGTAATGAGCAAATGTCTTAAGTAGGTGTAACCTGCATAACGGAGCACCCAGGTTTTGAGCCGATTGTGCTTCAGGCAGTTAATGGCACCTTGGTACAGATGTGACCGCTCATGTTATATTCCCCACCACGGCCGGACTGCTGTCGTCACTATTCCAAGCCTACGTAGATAACCCGAGATTAGCCGTTAGGAATGCTGGATTTGAAATCCAGATAATTGCGTGCAGTGTAATCGTTTAACCACTTGGGGCACTAAACTAATGGTTTTGGGTAAAAAATTAATATTTTCACTAAATGTACTAAAATACATAAAATAATGACTGGAGATGTAGATAGTGTTATTATATACTCATTTATAAAGTTGTTCAACAAAAAAAAAAAAAAAAAGATTTCGGGGTGAGTTAGCAATCACTCCTCGCACCAGCTATCCCCCCAGGCCACGACACACTTATTTGGGAACAGGCATCGTCACGGAAGATGAGAGTTTACAAAATACCAACTGCAGTCCACTCACCCATTTTTTGTTTTCCATGACTTCAAATGGTGAGTTTCCTTTTGAAACTCTGGTGGTTTTTGCTAAAGGTGAAGTGGTAGAAGCTTGAGCTGTAGTCGGGCCTTAAAAGTTGGGCCAGACCTGAGCCCGAGACAGTTCAACCCGAGCCCGAAGAGTAGATTTTGCTTGACAGCGTAATAAAGCCCAAACCCGATTACAGCCCAACATTATTCAAAAGTCACACACCTGTATTTCTGCTCGTAAAAAATGGCACCAGACAATGTGACCTGCAGGTTTTCAATTTACTGGACAAATGTTTTAAATTCCAGTCAAATAGGCCTGTTATCTGAAGCTTAAAATGATAAATGAATAAGAATAATTTTAAGGCATGTTGATTTATAATCTTTTTTTTTTTATCTGCAGCTATATGATCCTTTAACTGCTTCCTTCTGTTGCGTACAAGTCTGTCTCGCCTGTGTGCGCTCTTGACTGCTTGCTCTAGATTTCAGGATATTTTTTTCTGACTTGTCGGCATCAGGGAGCTTCTACATAAATGCAGGAGACTTCTGCAACTTGAGACTTGGGATATCTAGTGCATTTACACTTCAGCATTTTCTGTGAGAGCACAGTGCAGCAGTCGGCGCATGTTTTCTGTTTCGATCTGAGAGGAGTGGGTCCTTCATATCATGACGCATGCGATGTGCATGCAACATCTTGACAGTTAGATTGAGAATAATTTTAGTGACCCACTGCAGCTGTTTATTATAGATTATCACGCTAAGAGATGATCAGACCGCTAAAGCCTGAGCCCGACCATAGCCCGTGGACTATGGTAGAAATGAAGCCCGGTCCCGACGGGTCGGGCCAGGTTCGGCAAAGCCATAGTAGTAGCTGTCTGTCTCACTTTACCTGAAATTGTTTAGCAAAGACATCTCTCACCAGTTGTGCTCTTTTGCAGAATGCAGCAGCGTGTAATGAGTGGAGGAGCCATTTAAATGCCAAAGTGCACTGGTCTGGTGAGCAATACAACCAAATGGTCCAATCGTTGGGATCGGAACTGAGACGCATTATTGGCTGAGGATTTTAGACAAATGAAGCATAATTACTTTATTATTTTTTTTTAGGTTTCTTTTTCATCTACACAAAATATTTATAGCTATGCTGTGTTAAAACATTGTTAAGGTCCATGAAAAAAAAAAAGTTGGGAACTAGCTTGTTTTGGAAATTTATAGCAGTTTTAAAGTTTTAGGCTTTAATGTTCGACCAACTCACTTTAACTGACTACTGCACATTTCTTAGGAAAGAAAATTGACTAACTCAGTAAAAAAAGAAACCGATGACAAAAAAAATATCGCTTAATTAAAGTATCAGTAATGGACTACGATAATATAGAAAATAATATTGAACAAAACTAAATTGGATTACATTTCTACTACATTTTACATTTCTTACTAGTAACGAAGTAAACAAATGTTATAATTGAACCTCCAAATAAATGAAAGACCATCACATTCCAGAGCCTAGAGACAATACACAGCTTTGTCTAAGAGTGTGGCGGTGGATTTGAGAATTGAATGTTGTGACATTACCTTACAGCACATACGGTTTCTGTGAAAAGGTCAGAACAACAAGGCCTTTGAGAGATTCATAGGCTTGGCAAGAGAGTGAGAAGACAGAAGAAGGGCGAGGGCATCTGCTTTGACCTAGACAGAGTATAAACAAACAAACAGGCTGCCAGGCTATCAGGACACACAAAGTGAACAAACAGGGATGGTGGCAAACCTCCCTGCTATCAGCGGAATGAAGCAAGGTTGAATACTGGTTCGGAAAGGTGATGCATACTGGCTACATGGAGGAGTTGTTGATGCGCCCTCAGGGGAAATTTGACGACACCAAATGTATACTTTTTTATTTTTATCTTGACCATCCCTCATATCTCAACGTCACTGCCACATTTGAAGGTTGTTAGCAGATATCAAAGCGATGGGATGATTAAACTGACTAGGAATTGATTAGTCTTATCAATTTAACATCAAGAATCTTCAATCATTCAAAACCGAAACTTGCTAAGTGCACACAGTGAAAAAGCTGCTGTCAATTATACAGAAGTAGAAGAGTCCGATTGTGACCAGCTAAAAGTCTAATCACGTAGGATGGAAGCGTGCAGCTTATTCTGAACACTACATCAAGCACATTTCACCTATTAGTTTCATCTCCTCAGGTTGAAAA
Organism: Apricaphanius iberus; assembly: GCA_028564705.1. NCBI lineage: Eukaryota > Metazoa > Chordata > Actinopteri > Cyprinodontiformes > Aphaniidae > Apricaphanius > Apricaphanius iberus. The sequence goes on along the minus strand of JAPXFQ010000075.1, from coordinate 356,818 downwards.
TTCTAGTTTTTTTATTGAAATTAATTCTTGCTGCTTTTTCGGATATATTGGATTTTTTTCTCATTTTTCCTTTGCTTTGGTTTGGCTTTAAAGTGCCGGAAAGTGGGAGAGTAGCAGAAGTACTATGAGAGCCTGGATAAAATTGTTTCAAATCTCACTGTTAAAGCTGCTCATAAATTTTAGATGTGAGCTTGTAATATCTATTTCTTTTCTGTTCAAGGTGTGGTAAAAACCGGTTCGACAATTTGCCATTTGTCAAAAATATTATTGTTCCACTTCCTTGCTGGAAGGGGATAATGGACCCCATAAATGAAAGTCGAAGGAGCAATAAGACCTTCTTGGCTACTGTACCTGCATAATTTACTTACACTTGAGTAAATCCCATATAGCAAAAATATTCAGACATCACCAAGATAACACACATCTCCATAAATACAAGACAAACTCAAATTGTACAAAGCCCCAACTGGGAATCTACCTCAAGCTCCTTTAAAGGTCACTTGTCAATAATGTGCAATTAAGTCTCAGGCAAGTGTGAGCTCTGAATCATTGTTTCCGGCTTCCCCCCTCAACGGAGTTTATTGAAACGTCATTAGCTCAATCTGCCATTTTAATTACACAGGCATTTTTTGAACAAATAAAAGTTAATGTACTTTCATGAAACTGGGCCTTGACGTGACCTTTTTCCTTATTCATTCAAACTCAACACCCCCCAACCACCCGTCCCTGTCAATCCATGTGTCTGACAGAGCCATTGATATCATAGGGTGTGGGGAGAACCGCAGTCTCAACACACGCTCACACATGCTCACACACAAAAAAACCAGTTAGCCCTGTCATCCATAAATCTACAAAATGCCCTTTTCAAGCTTCTCATAAACACCATCATAGATCTCGAAAAATGCCACCACTCAGAGGCAGGAGCTGTTGAATGTAGAGAGCACGTCATGTTTTGGTTCCCTGCAGAGAAAAAAAGTGATGGATGTCAGAATAAAACTGTGCGTTACAGTATGTCAACAAAAAAACAGGAAGATTTTAACATGGTTGGACACTTCCTAGATAACTCACAGTAATTATTAGCGGTAAGAAATGCAGTGGGACAAAAAGTACTTGGCAGTCAACAATTGTGCAGTTGTTGCACTTAAAAAGAAGAGAGAGGTCTGTAAATTTCATTAGGGGGTTACTTCAAATGTGAGACACAGAATCTAGGATTTAGCACCTACAAACTAGCCAAAATGTTGGCGCTCAATGTCCTGTTGCTTTTTTAAGTGGCTCTTCTATCCTTTACTGGTCTGTTAATAGCTCCCGTTTCAACCATCTGTATAAATGTCACCTGTCCACATCTTCAAAACAGTCAGACTCCAACCTCCACTATTGCCAGGACCAGAGAGCTGTTCAAGGACACCAGAGTCAAGATTGTACACTTGCACAAGACTGGGATGAACCAATGTATGATGGTTAAGCAGTTTAAAGAGAACAGATCAACTGTTGGCGCAATTACTAGAAAGTGGAAGAAAAAAAAAAAAAGATCTCTAACAATTGACCTCGACCTGGGGTTTCATGCAAGATCTCACTTCTTTGAGTACACATGATTTTGAGAACGGTGAGGAAACAGCCCAGAACTACAAGGAGGGAACTAGTCAATGACCTGAAGAGAGCTAGGACCACAGTAACAAAGGTTACCATTAGTAAAACACTATGTCGTCATAAGCCTTGGTATCAATGCTGCTTGTTTGGAGGGACATAAATATTGAGTTGTATCCCAAAACCACAATAAACACTGTGACGCATGGGGATGGAAACATTATGCTTTAAGGCTGCTTTTCTGCAAAGGAGACAGGAAAACTGATCTGTATTAAAGAAAGGATGAATGGGACCATACATTGCAAAATTTTGGGCAACAATCCCCCTTGCATCAGTGAGAGTACTGAAGATGAAACATGGCTGGATCTGAAGTGGCCTATCCAGTTTTAAGATCTCAATCCAATAAAACAATGGAGGGAATTGAAGGTCTATGTTGCCTTGCTACAGCCCCAAAACATCCCAGCTCTAGAGAGGATCTTCATGGATGATTGGGCCAAAATACCACCTACAGTGTAACCAAGGTTACATTACAGATTATTGAGGTGAACTTTTGTTATTAACCAAATCCTTAGTTTCTGCACTATTATACTAATAAATTCTTTAAGAATCTCCCAGTGTTTAAATGTCTCCCACATTTTAAGTGTATCTAAGTGTTATGTTTCAAGGTGCAGAGCTAAATTGCAGACAGTGAGGATTTTAATAAACCTTATCTTAGGACCGAGAAACACTGTGCGACACTAAAGGGATGCAAACAGACTAGGACAACAGGAAATGCAAACATATAATCCATCACTGAACAGTGAAAAAACATTACCTTAAATGAGGAACAGATCGGAAGTAACACATGGAGATGATTGACAGTGCAGGTGAATGACATGACTGGATTATTGGTGACTAAAACTTAACAGGAAGCAGACAAGCATCATGGGAGAAACAAAGCTGAACTAATAAAATAGGGGAATGTAAATATTGATCTAAGGAAATAAAAAATATAAATTAAACAAAATAAAAAAACCACAAATGAAGAAACGAACCTATGGCAGGACCTTTTAAACAATAATTAATACAATAGACTAAACATAATATGGCAAGACCTGAACCAGAACACAGTAAAACCTGATACTAAAGAGTCATACAAATATTCAGAACAAGGACGGATAAATAAACTATGAAAATTGATGAGTAAATAACTAAAATGGCAGAAACTATAAAGGTTAAATAAACTATTACAATCTTACAAAATTCCAAACATCCCAAAAATGTGACAGAGAATAAATATTTCAAATAAGCATTTAGACCAATACCTAGATTGGATGGACAGAGGGGGCCCAGGTAGGAGGGCGTGAAGCAAAGAGAAAAACAGCCCAAATTGGGTAGGCAGAGGGGGCCTTATGTGGAAGGGCCAAACTTAAATAAGAAAGACAGCTCAGGTGGGCGACCCAGGAGTCGTCTCTTATAACTCCAGGGGTCAAGGGTTAGGGTTAAAGCTAACCCTACTAAGGACATTGGTAAGTTCAAGCTCACATTAAGCATAAATATACTGGAGCTCGTTTCTTGGAAATTTCTATACTACACACATTTTCCTCCAAAAGAATATATCAGAGATTTATTTTCAATAATATCATCAAATTTACATGCATATCTTCTGTATTTGGTAGCATTGCTTTTGACCTGTATGACTTAGGTCAACATTTTTGGATCTTCTTCCACAAACTTATCTCAACAGTTTGCTTTCTTTCTAGTCCATTCTTCCTGACAAAACTGGTGGAAATGACTTAGGACTGTAGGCCACCTCACTCGAACACACCTATTTAGATCTGCCAACAAATTCTATATAGGACTAAATCAGGGCTTTGTGATTGCCGTACCAGAACATGATCTTTGTTGCCCTTCAGCCTCTTTGTAATCACCTTGGTTGGATGCTTAGGGTCATTGTCTTATTTGGAAGAATTTTGCTCAAGAGCTTTAACTTCCTGGGTGCTGTATCCTTTTTACTGGGTGTATGTACATTTCTGGTTTCAAGCATAATTTAAGATGTTCAACAACTGTACAACTGAGTACCAGGAGATGAACACGAGTAGTCTACAAAGTGAACAAATAAGCAAGGAGAAAACCATAGCTGAAATATTCAAAAAATGATTAATAACTTAAAAATAAACCAATGTAGATAATCTGCATTTTTATTAGCATTTTATTTCTGTCTTTTCGATTCCATCTCTGATTCATTCACTGAATTACTGCAGTCAGGATTATCATGTGTAGTTTATCTCTAGATCATCCTGCCATTTTTGGCAGCAGGTCCATTATCTTATTACCTTAAATGATAGAAAAATTAGGGGTAATGTGGGTGATAGCTGCTGCTTTGGGCCACTGTTTTCAGCACAGAGATGAAAATCCAATATTGCTTGGGAGACAGATGCTGAGAAGGAAAGACAGATGTTAACTCCAAAGCTATTACAAAGTGTATTGTTTTTCAATGATGACATAAATTACTTTGAGCAGCTTCAAGCTTTGTTTTGCATTCAATAGCTCAGGTTTGTTGCAAAGAAATGAAAGAAATCCCTTCCCCCCACTAAATACATCTCTTTATCAGATTTAAAGTTTTAACTTTACATTTAAATAAACAGGTGTGTACAAATGATACCAAAACCAGTTAAATGGCATCAATTTCAGAAAAATCCCCCATCTAAAACCATTTTATGTTTCACACTCCTCCATGTGTTTATCTACTTGGACGCTAAACCATAAATGAGACTAAAACTGTTTAGTCTGGTAAAATAAAAAGTTTCAAGTTTCATCTATACTGGAATACATCATTAAATGAGTGTTCAGGTAAACTCATGAAACTACATCGATATCTATATTTCCAATGAAAGAAAACTGGGGCTGTCAAGAGTAATGCGTTTATGCATGGTCAATTAATTCATAGAATCAACGTGATTAATTTATTTTACGCAATTCACGCATGCATGCAATACCTCTTTGTTTATCTTAACATTCAGCCCTCACCACATCCGTACTCCTTTTCATCCAGTCAGACTGCATCTGTGTGAATAAATAGCATTTGAGCATATTATTATTATTATTATTATAATTATTATTGACGCATTGCCTTTGAGTAGATATGATTAAATTCATAAGTTGTCAATGGGAATTTAAATGTTCCTACTATACTCTGGATGTCAGCTCGGTCATAGCCAACCGTGCAGTGTAAAGAGTATAAATGCGCCACATTCATGTTGGTTCATGCATGTTGGTTCACTGCATAGTTCAGTACATTACGTATTGAGTTATCGCTGTGTTAAAATGCAAAATGATTCAGTTTAAGCAGTTTCTGACTTAAATTACTGCGAACTCCCTAGCGGAAAGTACTCTTCACAATAAGAGCATTCATTTCCTGATGTTAACACTAATGTTAATCTGCTCAATGTTTACTTATGGGCAAATGGTAAATTATGACAGTTGATTACTACGTCTATATTACATTTGATTTTGTAATACTTAACAGACTGTTGATATAAATATATAAATATAACAGCCTTTTCTCCACAATATCTTCTCATACTCTGAATGACCTTAAGTGGAGCTCTGGCAGTTACTCCGTGGGGAACAGAGCGATTTCACCCTGAATCAATACTTCGATAGACAGCTTTTTTCCTCCACTACAGTAGCAGTCTGTGTTGTAGCAAAACTGTGGAAGCTTTTGACTGAAAACACTCTTGCTGTAGGATGGTCCCATAAAGAATATTTAATTAATATCTCTTTATTTCATTAAATAAAAGAGCAGCTGCATACGGGTTTGTCCTTTTACACCGAAAATGTTAGTTTTTTTATTCAGATTTAGGAATGTTAATTAAGTGTGATTAATTCACAGCTACCTTGTAATTAATTAGATTACAATTTTTAATTGTTTGACAGCCCCAATTAATACATTATTAAACCACATTTGAATAATAACCTGCATTGGTACATGTGAACAATTCAGCTCAGCTTATGCACAAAAAAAAAGCATTGCATTGGTATCTTAGTGAAGTGGTCAAACTGCAACATCAGATCAGAATGTCAAGTCAAAGCATGCATAGACTCAGCTCATTCACCAGCATTCTGTCAGAACCACGCGGAGACTGAAAATAGTTCTTGTTGTTTATTGAGATAGAAGCAGGCTAACAGCCACAGAACCTGGATGAACCAAAGGATGTGACTGGAAGACCAGGCAGGTCAGGTCTGGCAGGAGCAGGAATGACTGGAACAGATGAGAACTAGACTGAGGGTTGGCTGGTTCGGCAGGCGAGACGACCACTGGGAAGGAGTTCAGGGCTGGTGGACCAGATGACTGAACGGGCTGGAGGTGAGTGAAGGCTTCTTGTATATGGGTCAGAAACCAATGGTCGCAGAGCAGCACAGGTGGGCCTGAGTGGAGGTGATGATTGCCTGACACATTGTGACCTTTCTAAGCACAGTGTAAAAGGTATAGACCATTCTTGCAGGAATGTTTATCAGCACTCACATTGTCCTGGAATGCTAATTGACCTGTCCCTCAGTCCTACATTCTGAATGCAAACGCACCAATAGCATTCAACTACCAGATTCATAAACAAACAGACTCGGACATTGTTGCCATCTCACACTATAGAGACACTTTAGACCTGCCACACTTTTATGGTTTTCTGGACTGTATTATTTGCATTTTAAGGCACACATATGGCTGAACAACAATGTGCCTGGGGTACGTCCAAAATGGATACATGGTATCCTGATAGGTTAATCAACCGAGTTGATCATATTCTGTTTCCAAAATAAAAAAAAAAGAACAAATGTAAAGGAGTAAGTGCCAAGCATTTCCTCTTGCCTTGCCATACCTCACCTCATCTTGCCCCCTCCTGCTCAGTTCTGACATAATGGTACCAACTTTTAGTTGTGGATCTGGACTTCCCTTTTCGGCCTAAACCTTTTGGATTTATCTGCCTACCTCTTTGGATCTATTTCTAACTTCTGCCAGTACCCTCACTATGCCTTTGCCTTACGGACCTTCTTCAGACAGGAGTTGCCCCTGCCCATCTTCAGAATCTTGGACATCTCCCTGGAGTGATATAACATACAGAAACAAATCTCTATCAGAGGTCAAAATAGCCAACCACTTTTCAGCCGTTTCAGTGAGCCTACAATGAGTCTGGTTAAAATGTTTTAACCCACCATGGGTGCTCCTTCTTCCATGCTGATTCTCTTGTTTTGTGCTGATTAAAGTGTGCAGTTGAAAAGGGAGTGACATAGACTGATAGTCCCTCTATCGGGCCAGCAACTGAGAACTGACGTTAATCGGAAACCATGGTTCGGATCTGCCATACAGTTGACATGAGGATCATTAAAGGCAACGGGAGACGAAGGGCTTGATTGATGAATTGCCTAAAAATAAGCTATAAGTAAATCTCAACATGTACTTGATCGTATTGTGTACATTGGTTCCACACGATCAGAATAAATAAATTGACATAATTTACTCTCTTTCTCCTAAGTAAGATTAAAATGTTGAATTAACATGATGTTCATTGGTTGCCATAATATGAATTTATTACATAATGTAGTCATTATTTTTAAGTCATTGAAACAATATACAATGACAAGATGACTCTTTCATTATAGAATACACAAAATCATTTAAATCAGATTCAATATTTCTCCTTGTGTGGTTCAGAGGTTATTACTGTAATGTTTTTTTATTAAATTACAAAAAAGTTATGTTTAGTCAACTAACAGGTAACAGTTAATGTTATAGCAAAACTTTTAGTTTAATCTTTCTATAAAAAATAAAATTTAAAATGTTCACTGTTGGACTAGAAGAAATAGCCAAAATGAGAATAATGAAACCTCAAAATTCATTTACTTTTTTTAAGGTTTTGTGTCCAGTAGCCTTTATTTGACAGTGGATGGCCATGGAGGCAGAAAAATATACAGCAGGGCATGGGACTAGAACTCAGAAAACGAACGTACTAACCACTTTGCTACACAATAACTCACTGTCACCGACACAAACAAATTGTGTAAGTTTAGTATTGTTCATAATTACTTAAATTGTACCTTAATAGATCATAAAATTAAGACTAAGCATTTACTAGATTGTTTTTTGTAAATTCAAAGACCTGCCAATTCCCTTCCTTTCAGGGTGACATTTTTTCAACATTTAATTAAAAGAGAATATCTGTATTTTTTCCATTTTAATGCTCTGTTTACATAGTTTAAATACACTCACCTAAATGATTATTAGGAACACCTGTTCAATTTCTCCTTAATGGAATTATCAAATCAGCCAATCACATGGCAATTGCTTCAATGCATTTAGGGGTGTGGTCCTGGTCAAGACAATCTCTTGAACTCCAAACTGAATGTCAGAATGGGAAAGAAAGGTGATTTAACCAATTTTGAGCGTGGCAAGGTTGTTGGTGCCAGACAGGCCGGTCTGAGTATTTCACAATCTGCTCAGTTGCTGGGATTTTCACGCACAACCATTTCTAGGGTTTACCAAGAATGGTTTGAAAGGGAAAAACATCCAGTAAGCGGCACTCCTGTGGGCGAAAATGCATTGTTGATGCTAGAGGTGAGTGGAGAATGGGCCGACTGATTCAAGCTGCTAGAAGAGAAACTTTGACTGAAATTACCACTCATTACAACCGAGGAATGCAGCAAAGCATTTGTGAAGCCACAATACGCACAACCTTGAGGCGGATTGGCTACAACACAAGAAGACCCCACCGGGTACCACTCATCTCCACTACAAAAAGGAAAAAGAGGCTACAATTTGCACAAGCTCACCAAAATTGGACAGTTGAAGACTGGTGTGATGAGTCTCGATTTCTGTTTAGACATTCAAATGGTTGAGTCAGAATTAGGCGTAAACAGAATGAGAACATGGATGCATCTGACCATGTCCATCCCTTCGTGACCATCATGTACCCATCCTCTGATGGCTAATTCTAGCAGGATAATGCACAGTGTCATAAAGCTTGAATCATTTCAAATTGGTTTCCTGAACATGACAATGAGTTTACTGTACTACAATGGCCCCCAAAGTCACCAGATATTAACCCGATAGAGCGTCTTAGGGATGTGGTGGCACGAGAGCTTCGTGCTCAAGAATGCTTTCAGCACCTTTTTGAAACAATGCCACGTTGTTCTGAAGGCAAAAGGAGGTCAAACACTGTATTAGTATGGTGTTCCTAATAATCCTTCAGGTGAGTGTACAATTTCTTTTCAGAAACACAGTTGAATAAAAATAATTTAACATTTCAAACCATGAAGATCGTGAAGTATGGAGGATTAAAATTAAAAACGGAAATTATATTTATGTGTTTTTATTTCTCCTTAAATGCATGAGGTAAAGTAAAAAAGAGGAGATAAGGGAATGTAAAAACAAGGAATGCATTTTTTGTCTTAAAACAACTCTCAAATGACCTGAAGACAAAGATTGTTCACCATAATGGTTTAGGGGAAGGATACAGAAATCTATCTCAGAGATTAAAGCTGTCGGTTTCCACAGTTAGGAACATATTGAGGAAATGGAAGACCACAGGCTCAGTTCAAGTTAAGACTCAAAGTGGCAGAACAAGAAAAATGTTGGATAGACAGAAGCAACGAATGGTGAGAACAGTCAGAGTCAACCCACAGACCAGCACGGAAGACCTACAACATCATCTTGCAACAGATGGAGTCACTGTGCATCGCTCACCCCTTTGAACACTTTAAACAAGGAGATGCTGTATGGCAGAGTGATGCAGAGAAAGCCCTTCCTCCACCCACAGCATAAACAGAGCCGCTTGACATTTGGACAAGCCAGCTTCATTTTGGAATAAGGTGCTGTGGACTGATGTAACTAAAATTGAGTTACTTGGGCTAAACAAGGGGGGTTATGCATGGAGGGAAAAGAACACAGCATGTCAAGGAAAACACCTGCTACCTACGGTAAAATATGGTGGTGGTTCCATCATGCTGTGGGGCTGTGTGGCCAGCGTAGGGACTGGGAATCTTGTCAAAGTTGAGGGATGCATGGATTCCACTCAGCAGATTCCCAGCAGCAGATTCTAGAGACCAATGTCCAGGAATCAGTGACAAAGCTGAAGCTGCGCCGGGGCTGAATCTTTCAACAAGACAACGACCCTAAATACTGCTCAAAATCCACTAAGGCATTCATGCAGAGGAACAAGTACAACGTTCTGGAATTGCAATCTCAGTCCCCAGACCTGAATACAATTTATAATCTGTAGTGTGAGTTAAAGAGAGCTATCCATGCTCGGAAGCCATCAAACCTAAATTAACTAGAGATGTTCTGTAAAGAGGAATGGTCTAAAATACGTTCAATCACAATCCTGACGCTCATTGGAACCTACAGGAAGCGTTTCGAGGTTGTAATTTCTGCAAAAGGTAGATCTACTAAATATGGATTTCATTTCTTTTTTTTTTATCTACAAAATTGAAATAAGCTGGAGCAGGTTTTCTTTCCTGCAGTTTAACAAATTCAACAATATGATAATGAATGTTTTACAGTTCTTGATGCTGGCAAGTACATTCATATATTTCATTCAGAGCTGCAATACTGGGAATGATGAACTGGTACTAATGTCTACTGATCATGCCTGAAAAAAAGTGCAGTAATGGACTTGTAAGTAAATCTCCAGGATTATATGAAAGCAATAACAAGGTCAGCCTTCTACTTCATGAAGAACATTACCTAATAAGAACTAATGTCGCAACCTAAAAAATAATAAAAAATCACCCATGCGTTTATCTTTTGTCAGGTTGATAACTGCAACAGTGTCTTCACAGGTCTTTCAAAAAAGTCAATCAGGCAGTTGCAGCTGATCCGAAAGGCTGCTGGATTCCTCACTCAAACTAGGCATGTAGAGCACATCACCCCATGTCTAAAGTCCTGACACTTGCTCAATGTAATTTAGAGAATAGATTTTTAAATGGTTTTACATGAAATGGTCTAGCACCTAAATATGAGAAGAGCTCTTGCCATTATAGACCACTCATGTCCTCTGATTCCATTCTACATAGCATACTTAGACTTATACATGTATAAGCAGCTTTCAATGTCTATTCTCCTCTAATCCTCTAATAAACACCTTGAATTGCTTTGTTGCTAAAAGTGTCACTATACAAATAAATTGGCCTTGCCTTACCAAACTGATTTTGCGTTGTTGGGAGCTTCTATTCCCTATTGTGTACAGCTATGCTCTGGCTGGTTTACTGACATAGGAAAATCAACTTGCATGTGGTAGAGAATCACCTGTGATGTGAGAGCTTGGACCAAGGGCAAGCCTTACAGGATTCACTTGCTCTCATGCTCACCCATTTCTTCACCCCCTTTAAACTCTTTGAGCATTGAGTGTTGAGCAGATCTGTGAGCTAGCGATGTGTCACTGAAGAATCACTGCAGCGAAAGTAAAGGGAACTGCCAAAATCCAGAGAACAAAGAAGGGATTTAAAGCAGCTAAAACAGAAGGGGGTCTCCTTCACTTTCCCTGCTTCTTGTACCTATTTTCAGATTCCAAAAGTTTTCACTTGTGTGCAGGTCAGACAGAGTCAAGCCTGTAATACATCTTTTAAAACCTGAATATATCGTTGCAATTTGAGAGTTTCACTCTGTTCAAACCTTTTGAACATGATTTTTTGATTTCCTTATCCAGGATCAAAGTGCAACTATGGATAAAAAGAAACCCGGCTTCTCTAAAGGAAACTGGTATTCCTTGCATTGTATTTATGAAATGATGAACTCAAACTAAAGTTATTCTTCTCTGTCAAGCTGTAAGGTCAGTTTTGGTTGGAGTAGAGATTATCCCCTGCAGAAATACAATATGTTGCAAATGATAACCTTTATTCTTTTTTTCTCTTTTTTTATAAAGTTTATTTTTCTGTGTGGCAGATTCCACACTACGTCTTCTGGGCAGACCTATCACCAGAATATGTCATTGGTGAGGACCAAAGCAAAAGTAGAAATGTTAAATTAAAATAAATTATTGTGTAATTATTGTCTATTACAACAACCATAACAAGGTAGGGTTTGGATCAGGAGGTCAGGCTAACCCTAAAGGAACTTTCCCAGTGAAAATATTTTATTTAAAAATGTGATGGCTCGCTTTGGCAACCATAGTTTTAACAACAGAGTTTTAAATATGGTTTCTAAATTCAATGATCGGATCCATTTACAGTAGAAGTTACTGCAAGTCCATGCCTGGAAATCTTGTACAAAATCTACCAAAAAATACATTGTTTGGCCCATCGTGCACATTATTCATGTATACCTAGATATAAATTACTTACAAAACATTTGGTATAACTCGCATTCGGTAAAATTTCTGGACAAACCTAAAGTGCACTATAACCTTTTCAGGTTAACTGAAGGCAAGCTTCTATAACCTTTTCAATGCTTGTGTCCTGATGTTGATTGTTTAATTGTTGTTTTTTTGTTGTTTTTTGTTGTTTTATTTCCCCATCAGGAAGTTTCCACTGGCACACACCCGTACCGACAGAGACATTTTTTTTTACTTCTCCATTGCCTGTGGGGCCTCGCAAAGCAATTCCCTGCTAGCACAATAGGGGGTGTAACATTTTTCCTGGGGGGCTCCTGGCACTATTGCAGTCTAGTATCTGGTCAACAGCATTGCAGCCTATTTCCTTTTTAACTTAATTTTTTACACCAAATCTCTTACCTTCGACAAGTTCGTGTGGGCGATTGGACGTCTGAAGGAACAGTCGGAAGCATTGATACGTGCTGACGGGATTCAAAACCAGATGCTGGAGGCGCTGGGAGGCAGAAAAGACGCTGCAAGAGGCGATCTGGCCGGCACTCTGGGACTCATTCGCAAATTGTCATCGGACTTGGATAAAATTAATGGATCCGTAACTTTAATCTGAACTTTAATTTGGTTCAATTAGATTCATAAAAGAAACCACTGACAGACTGAACGGAAGAGAGGAAATTTGCTCTCCCTGTTATCCAAATAATTATTATTTGGGCTCCAATGTATACCTTCAACTGGTCCACAATCAAATGTCCATGAGAGGAATGTAAACAGAGCATCCCCCCCCCGTGCATCTACTGACGCACACACTGACATGGAATTTAGACAAACACACACTGTCTTGCTGTATCCTAATGCTCTCTCCCGCCCCAGGAAGCTGGATAACGCCTTGGTGGCAGGGTGTTAACCGGTAGATTGGGGCATTGTTAATGTCTAGAAACGTGCTTGGTTCTTAAGTGTTTTTTTTCTATTATCTGTTTTTTGACTCTTGACTAAGGATCAAAACACATGTGAACGCTTTTTTCCCCCACCGTGGTTCCCCCCTCCCCCAAACGTGCATCTGCTTTTATCTTTTTATCAAGGAAGCGCCATCCTTTGGCTGCAAGTCCTGCAGTGACCCTGATCTGTTTGTATTGCTTGTTGTTTGTTTGTCATGATCTTGGACAGGTTGTACTGTAAACTGAATTTACCCTCGTGGGAGAGTAAACTTTTTTTCAGTTCCGTCTCTTTTTTTAAACTCAGAATAGCATTGTGTTCATAAATATTCTAAATACCTCCTCACGTGCTACAAGAAACGGACGCTTCACAGTCAAACTCACTTAGCAAGACATTCTTCAATCTGGCACTAGATACACTGGGGAAAAAGTGTTTACTCAGTCAACAATTGTGCAAGTTCTCTCACTTAAAAAGATCAGAGGTGTGTAATTTGAAAATGGAAGAGACACAAGACCACTGATAATCTCCATCAATCTGCAGTTCCACACAAGAACTCACCCCTTAGGGTCAAAATAATCACAACAGTAGTGAGAAAAAAACTGAACCGGGGGGGGGGGGGGTGGGGCTAGTGAATGAACTGCTGTGGGCTGGGACCAAAGTAACAAAGGCTACAATCTGTAACCAGCAGGGTCTCAAATCCTGCAGTGCCAGACGTGTCCCCCTGTTTAACCAAGTACATGTCCAGGCCTGTCTGAAGTTTGCTAGAGACCGTATGGATGATTCAGAAGATGATTGGGAGAATTTCATACAGTAAAATGAAATATAACTTTTTGGTAAAAACTCTGCTTGTCTTGTATAGAGGAGAAATAATGCTGCGTTGCATCCAAAGAATACCATTCACCATACCTCTGGTAGAGGACCCGAGCTTGGAATGGGAAAAACTGCCCACAGTGGGCATACATACACAGTTGCACCCTGTGACCTACATTTCTTAGATGAAAATAACCAACCAGTTCTAAGTAGGCTGCCTTTTTAGGCAAAGGCAGCTGTGCTTAAATCCAAAATGTTTGCCGTTTTTTTTTTTTTTGCCAAAACATTTTTCAATCATAAGCGATTAGTTATTTTTACTCATATAAAGATGGTGTGAGAGTTATACGTTACATGAAAGATATTGAGGTATCGTAAGCTTTAAACAGAGTTGCTTATTCTAAAAAAAAAAATCAGAATTAACACCTTTTTGGCTGTTGGTTCTTTTGGAAAAACTCCTGACCTAGAAATTAACTGCATAACTTGCAAATCTATGCAAATCAAAATGAATGAAACCAAAACATTTAATCCAGACAATGAAACAGGAGCATAGTTAGATCAGTAGCATTCCTAGCAAGGGCACTTAAAGCAGCATCATCTCTCTCACTGATATCTCCACCTGTGTAACATTCTACATATTAGCTGGAGTGCTTCCGGTCCTGCTGCTGGCCACCAGTGCAATTTGACACAAAGTCCTGAATACCAAAATTATAATTAAAACAGTTACGTGGTGGAGTTGAAGAAAACAGATCCATTTCTAGCTCATCTGCTCATGTAAAATTTGTGTCTCAGTGATTATATTTCCATCCCTCCATAACTGTTAGAAAGGTTTATATTTTCTTTTAAATGTATCGGCAAGCAAAAAATCCATTAGTCACAGCTTAAAATTAACACCTACGTTGACGAAGGATAATGGGATAATGCCAGATAATGATCATTCAGTACCTGTGTTTTAGTTGATAACTATTAGTCTCAATTCATGATGAAGAAAAGCAAAATAGTGTCAAGTTTGTTGAAATCTTGCCATTCCAGCTTTCCAGTAAGATTTCCAGTTTCCTTATTTCAAATAAATGATTGATCCTTATCCAAAGGAACTATTTTAGGATCTTTGTGGTAAGATTAAATCCTTGTAAACTGAGAAAGAGAAGGATCCAGTGATAATTACTAGGGTTGCAAAGATACCGATACTGATACTGGGACCGATACTATTCAAATGTACAGGTGTCTGTATTGGTTTGTTAACCAATTCCATGACCTGATACTTAAAATTTGAACATTGCTATAATTTAGAAGACCATTTTTATTTTTCGATTAATATTTTACTTTTGCTGTCATTTTCTACAATGACATTTGGACAAGACACAACATGGAAGAATGATGTGTCATAAATGTAATTTATAATTATATTTCAATTATAAATATATATAATAATTTTTTTCTAATTCATGATAATTTGTTGTAACAAGTGAGAAGAAAATAAAACCGTCTTCCAATTTATTGCATTTTTGTTTGTGGTAGAAGTATCAGCATCGGTACTCGGCAAGTAGTCAGATCCAAGCCTCAGTGTTGTATCGGTTTGAAAAAAGTAGTATTTATGCATCCCTAGTGCCTTTTCCTCATAGCATACAGTTTATGTAATTCAGCACTGTTTGGATCAGTATGGGATCGGAATATGCAGATTGTGAACCTAAGGTATCTGTATCGATACAAGAAATGAAAAAAGCTGGATTGGTGCATCCCTAATAATTACAGTTCTACCATCACACTTTACCATTGTTCCGGTTTATATCTGTTCACACCCCTGCTCGCAACGCTTGCATATGAATTCAAGTTTTTTTTGTCCATCAAAAAAATCTTGCAGTTTTAAAAATGTATTGAATGGTTTAAAATATATAGATTTTTATTTTACTGAATCTATTTTAACTTTTTGGAATGGGGGTCTGCTTGGTAACTTAATAAAAAGAGATTAATTAGCTTGGTTAAGACCTATACAAAGATTGCTGGTTTGTGGTTTGAGAGACCTCAATCTCTTTCTTCAGATATAGGGTCACTAAGAGGGTAACGTGGATCCTTAAAGATTTTTAGGATTCCTCTGCCCACTCATCAAGCTTTTAACTTCAGGAAGGAGATTTACTTATGCCCAAAAGGCAAGATCAAACTGATTCTTGACGTCCTTTAATGTCTCCTTCACTGAGAAAGTATGTAATACTTTTCTGTTTTTCAATACAATTGGTCACTCTGAGTTGTATATGTATGCAGCACATGAACATTTTCTCCAAACCCACTGCCTGCATTAGCTGCTGGAAGGAAATAGATGGGAAAAATTAAGCAAGTCACAAAAAGCCAGTCTCTTCTACATTGTAGAGGAAATTAGTTATCATGTCTTATCTATTTTGGCTTGCGACTGTCCAGAGGAAGGCTGCATTGATTTTGTGGACAGGGGTTTAGCAGATCACGACTCGCTGGTAGCTAACCGTTAGCAACTCCACAAAATGGTGGAACACATTCAGGTCTGTGTTATTCGTACATATAACACATCAACATTGCATTTTTACCCCAAAAAAGAAAAGAACTTAGGAAGAAACTGTTTGAAGTTGTCTTCGGAATACATTCACAGAAAAGTTTGTAAAGCTAGTTAATTCAACAACGACAATGTAAGTGTCGCACTGCTCCTCGCAAACCAGAGGGAATTTGTTTATGTGTCATGAATATTACTCGTAATCCTGTCGTGCCCCCCCACTCACTCCTTTGACAATTTCCATCTCCTGAAACAGGAACATGAGAACATTTTTTTCCACAGAAAATGGCCCATATAGCATTTATTCAAACTACAGATCACAGCAATTGTATTTTAAAATATGAGTAAATGAGACCTTTAATGTATTTAGGTGTCTGCTTTTGAAATGATTCTACATAAATTATACGGCACGGAGTCCTGACATATATTATTACATTATATTTCCACAGCGTATTTTGTTGGGTGTATATTTTGTTGACAGCTGTAGAATGAATTGCTTTGCATTGCAGTATTGGATTGCAGAAATGTTTTAGTTAAAGTTCAAAACATATTGTCAGAACTTAAGCCCTATCATAAAATTACCATATAAGTGTGGTGAGAAATAGCATGTAGACAACAAGACAAGAACAAGAATCTTTGGTGCTGCTCGGATCTTGTATGATGAGGAATCCATACCTAGTTTGTGTTTTATGCCAAGAAGTTGGATTGTCTCCCACATTTTGGTGGGACATGTGGGAGTCACGCTTTTGATTTAATTCTAAATTTCACTGCAATGACCAAACTGAGGAAAATTTAGGCTGCATTGTCAGAATTCATAGTATGAGTTTGTTAAAATACAGTATGTATAAAATCAAGTATACACCTTTGAAAGAAATTGCCTGTCTAGTTGTTATATTTCATTTTATGTTATTTTTGGAGATCTTTACATGTGTATTTTTTCCCCTCAAGGTTAAACTGGTCTGAAGTAGTGCAAGGAGTACTATGAAGTAGGGACGCACCAATACTGATACTGGTATTGGGTATGGGAGCTGATACTGTTCGAATGTACACGTATTGGCAATTGTCTTTTATCTGATACCAAGAACCAGTAATTAGAAATGTGGAATCTTTGCAATAATTTCACAGATTTTTTTTTTTTTTTCATTTTAAATTTTAGTTAGAAAGTTTAGTGGGTATTCCTGTTTCTATTTTTTTTTCTTGTAATTTGCTATAAATTCTTGCAACAAGCAATGAAGAAAATAAAACCTGTCTTCCAATTCGTTGCATTTTTAATGTGGTACAAGTATCGGCATTGGTATTTGGTATAGGCAAGTACTCTGATCCAAGTATTGGTATTGTATCAGTTTGAAAAAAAGTGGTGTTGATGTAACCCTACTATGGGGAGCCTAAGTCATGTCCTTCTATTTCTGGTCCATGAGTCTCCAACTGCCAAAAAAAGAATGAATGAGAGTCAATGGAGCAAGCAAAAGTTATTTTCTTTTCCCGTTTGAAAAGCGCCATTGCTTGAACATATGATGTCCGTGAATCTAAAAGACACATTTTGATGTTGATGAAATGTTGATTTTCAACCGGCAGCAAAAGTTACTTATGGTTTCGTGTAAAAAACAGTCAGTGGACTACAACTTTCAAGTCCGAGTAGCCATGACTCACCTCCTTCATCCAGGACGAAGGAATGAGCAATAAACCTGGAGAAAACCAGCAGCAATGCTGGAGTTGAAACAGTCATTAAAGTGAGAGCCAGCAAGAGGGAGAACCACTACAAGGTCTATGTTAGTATTTATTAGTATTTTTAGTTAGCTTTGGACGTCATATGCAACTTCTGTTTTGTAAGCATTTTAATAGCAAACTTTTAAAATCAAATAAATCCCAAATCAGTTGACAAACACAAAACACATATAAATAGTTATTTAAATTGAGGTGCAACATATGAATGATTCAGGGCGTAATGCAAAGCTGACCAGAGCATTACTTATATTGTTCCATGACTTCCATTCATTATTTTTTTGGCCTGTGGACCCATGGGCCAACAGGAAGTGGAGGAGACTTAGGCTCCCCATGAACTATTTATATTTTCATAACTAATACATGACAACTTCACGTGTTTTAATAAATGCTTCAGCCTCCAAAAGGACAATTTGTTCAGACTAAGAATAACATTTTGTAATATTAACATTTCTATTTTAATAAGCTTTTACACCACCTTTAGAACTTGGTTTTGTTGCATGACAATTTTTTCTTATTTGCAAAAAACCTGAACATCAAAACAGAGACTGCATTAATCAAACTGCCGATCACTACAAGTCTGAACCTTTAACCAATCCCTGAGCCTATACTAAGCAAAAGCAGAAAATCCATCTTCCAACAGTACATTAAAGACTTACAGAATTGCTGATGGAATATTCCATTTTCAAGTATTATATGGATTACAGTATCAGCTTTAATCAATCCCCCCCAACTACATATTTGATAGAATCTTTATGTGGTTATGCTGGATCATCAAGCTTACAGTCCAGTTCTCAAGATAATCCAATCCTGTCCCTGTAAGCTGGTATCCACGTCACTATTCTATGCTATTTAATCACACACTAAAGGAACTGTCTTTCCTGGGGATTGCTTGCAAGTAAAGTGACTGTTAGCAGACAGAAGCTACAGCAGCGGAGAAATTAAAATCAGTCTGAGGCTTTTTTCATCACAATAAAAAAAGGACAGCTGGTATTATCCTCTCCAAAGGAAAAGGGAGAGGTGAACTGTCACTGCGTAATAGACCTGATGTGGGACAGTGCTGAAAAGGTCACTGCTTCTTCCAGATCTAAACCAGGGAGAACAGCTCAAGTGACAATAAGGTAATAGCATTTTTAGGCTTTATCAAACACGATTGCATGTGAACAATGTTCCATTCTCATAATCTTAGTTCTCACTATGATGTCTCCTTTCTACGATATTAGAAACTTACTGACTTTGTTGCTATTGTGGGCCAAAATCAAACCAAAGCCAGAAAAAAAAAGCATTGGGGAAAAGCGTTGTCTGCATTGTAACCCTAAGCTGGAAAGATAATTCAGAACAAATCATGCCTCAGTGGAGTACAGACAACATTTGGCAGGAAAAAAGGGGGCTAGAGGCTTTGCTCATTGTATGGACTTGGCAGAACTTTGTAGCGTAACAAGATTAACCCTTCTTTTCCAATGAACTATCTTTGGAGAATAAAAAGTGAGCTCATGTAATTCCTGACATCCAGAATGACCAAAAATGAAACGGATACATTAATCCGAGCAATCCCTTGGTAATAGGCAAAGGCAGGATCAAGAGAAGACAAAGGGTTCACGATTAACAACAACAAATGTTACACATCACAGTCTTCTATTTGTAATTAGGGTACTATATGTCCTTCCCAGGCTTTAGTAGTCAGTGAGCTCTTTAATGAGAAGCCTGTGAGTCAATATTTACCTTCCTTGCTTGGCTTGTGAGCGATGACGCCAGAGGAAGTGTGTCAGTGTGTTTGTGTGTCTATGAAAATGTGCGATTAAGACCTTTAGCTGACAATGATGGCTGTGAATAAATGTTGGGCTCTGTTGCAATGACAGCTTCAAAGTGGGATGATGGAATAAACAATAATCTTGTCGGAGTAAAAAAGAAAGCTCCGTTTTGCATCGCTATGTTTCATCGTCTTATTGATTCCAAGTTGAAATCTAGATTTATGCTCATGTAGAGCTACTTCTGTCATCTAATTAGTGAGGTATGCAGGAAAAAAAACAGATAAAGAAAACAGTTTAAACGCTTTATCACTGAGGTGCAATAAAGGCAGATCCGTGCTTTCTACTTGTTTTCCCAGTTTCGGTTTAATCCCATGATACACAGACACCTTTAGAAAAACACTGCGTTTTACCACTCTGGTCATTCCATCTTTCCCGACAAATATTACCCTCTGCAATCGATTGTGAGTTCTAAGTATCTTCTTAAGGTGTTCAGCATTTTTGCTACAGTAATTTCGCGTAGGAATGAGCGAAGATATACACTCTGCAAAGTGTCACTTTAGTCCAGTTGGTGGCACTACTACAGCTTTCACACTGCTTACCAATCACTTGTAGAATTTAGAGGAACACAACAAGATAGTAATATTTGTGATCGTTTAGACAGTGATCAAGGTCAAAAATGGTTAAGTTATGGGCAGACAAGCAATGCAGGGAGAAGCCTTGCAGTGCATTTGCAGGAGCATGCTAGTATTGTAGCTACTTTTTGAAGCAGCCGGAATACTCATTGAGCTATTATTATAAATTAGCACTTAAATAATGACGACCATGGTGTAGACCTGCTTTGAAAAGTGCTCTGCAATGTTAGCTGATTCAGGATGTCAATAATAAAACTGATTGCTGGTTTTATTATTAAATCTGGTGTAAACTAATCAGAGGTTTTGTAAAATTGGGAGATTTGTAGTGAGAATGATCAAATTTAAACGTTTCTTAGCGTCACTGCAAAGAGTCTGTAGTGATAAGGGGACTTCTCTTGTCAATACATAAGTGATGTGTGTGTGTTTGTGTGTGTGTGTGTGTGTGTGTGTTAAAAAGCAGTCATTAGTTCCAATAAAACCACTTTCTATGCCCAAATGACAGCGTGTTGTATTTTTTCTTTAAAAGAGAGACAATAAATACAAAAAGTTTAAATTTTAAACAGAATAGAATGAAATAAATGTAGATTAAGCCTGCATGTTTTGTCAATGAAATATATATTATTTACAAGACATCCATTAACAATATCAGAATCTATATTTTGAGCTGATACCTCTGTAATCAGTCCCTGAGTAGACTGATCCCTCTTTTACACTTACAGTTTCCCTAACCTAATCTGCTTCATCTGCCACAATAAAAATACTATTCTTAAACACTTTATTACATTTGATATGGAAATGTAGATGTGAAAACATCCTGAAATAAATCCATCTTGTGAAGCAATTAACTCTTATTTATACTGAATTTGACTTTTTTTTTTTGGAAGAAATACTCTAAATTACAAGGCTTTACCGAAAAGTGTGCTGTTTTAACTTTAACATGAAAGGTTATAATTACATGATTTTATTAAGGGATGCAACAATAACTCTGTTCTCAAACCAATAGGATAACAATTAGAGATGCACCGAAAATTCGGCCACAGACAAAATAAATAAATATGTAAATAAATGTCTTCATAGTTTTGTAACTGATTTATTGCAATGCCTTGATTTTAGTGAGGTTAGTACACATCATAGCCATAAATTCTATGGTTCTAATAATTGACTATCATTTCTTTCGGTGTTTCGGTTTTCGGCCTTAGTTTTCTTCATTTTCGGTTTTCGGCCAAGAGTTTTCATTTCGGTGCATCCCTAATAATCCATGGTTCTGGGTAGTTGCCTATACAGAGTACCAATGCTACTTCTAGCAAACAGAAATTACACTGAATTTGAAGACAGGTTTTATTTTTCTTCTCTGCTTGTTATAACAGATGGTGGTGATTTAGATAAAAAATATTAGTGAAATGACTACAAGACAGAAATATTAAGCAAAAAATAAACATTTTCTGTGAAGTTATTGCAGTTTCCTCATTTTAAGTATCAGTTCATGGTATCAGTTTACTTTAACCGATTACCAATAGGAGTACATTAGAACGGTACCGGCCTGATACCCGATACTGGTATTGGTGCATCCCTAATTTTAATGAAAATAGGTTATGTCATAAAGTGGATTGGTCTGAGACATGAAACTCCAGGGCTGAAAATGAATCTCACTCCAATCCTGAATCAGTTTATCTTATTACCTCTCAAAAAAACTAATTCACTTTTTAAGTGTAGACAATTAACCTTTGTAATTAATACTTTAACATTTTTTTAAACAGCTACAAAGTAATCAACATGCTAAAGTGTAACACCATTATACCCCTACTGCAAGAATAATTTAGGCAATATATTTATGATTAAGGAATAATAAAAGAATTATGTGAAATCACTATTGTCCACATCTTTAATACTTTTCCTTTTTTCAAACTAAGCTGATCTGAGACTTTACAGTTCCTGAGATTTTACAGTTCATGATACTTTACAGCTTGGAAAGACACTTATAACGGTTGTTTAAAATATGAAACAGAGGACAACTTTTATCCTTCCTGTTGAGAAGCCTTTGCAAAATGCTGATGAGCCGCCAGCACAAATCTGCAACTTGAACGACAGCATTGAAGCAGCAGGCACATCAGCAATCAGACGCTCATTTCCGAGTAATTTGATGTTGCTTGTGCTGTATTAACTCCATAGGTGGGCCTGTCTGTTTGGAGCGCTGAATTAGGAAATAAATGTCAGGGAACCAGCTCAGTTCACAGGAGAGCTATAATGTAATAATGAATGTCACCTTGTTTGTGTAGAAATCCACACTGATGGTGTTTCAGTTCCTTCAGGGACAAAAACTCCCTGCATGATCAGATCAATACCTCGCTTTAACATGTTTGACTGTAGAGCTGGGAAATGTTGCTACTGTGTTAACAGACCTTAAATAAGAAATATGAACTGAATTGAATACCTTCCGTTAAATAAGATAGTATAATGTTTCCTTTGGAGCTCATGGGCTGTTTCATTAATATTAAGTTCACATAATTGGGGCAGTACTGAGAAGAGGTTAAATGGTTCACACACCATGTGAGGGTAGGGGAGAAAACAAGCTGATTTATCACTTACAGATTCTACCAATATATTAGCAGCTTTATGAAATAAGTTACAATAAAGTAGAAAACTGTAAAAGAAAAATACAAGCAACTTTGCCACATCTCAAAGAGAAATAAAAGGAAATAATCAGAACAACTCACTCCTCTTTGAGAGTCTTATGGCAGCTACTCTTCTGGTTTTAAAAATGCGGAAAAAGGAGGTGTTGCCTCGTTGGACACAAAGATTTAAATTATGTCATTATACATCCACACATTGATAATTGAAAATATGACTGGATGCCTCCAGAAATGATGCACAGAGTGGCAGCCCCGCTCTGTATAGAACTGCGCACAGTAATGACGCCATTCAAATCGCTGGTCGGTGTAGGTTGGAATAAACACCAGGAAAGTACCTTATATGTTGACAACAAAAAAGCACCTCTGATATACTCTAAACTCACAGTGGAATACTGTTAAAAACTCATAAGAAGGATAACAGGACAGTTAGGTTACTTCTGAGTGTGCTTGTCTTTCTTTGTCTAAAGTAAGCAAAGAAAAGTGAAGAAAATCTGCTTTGAGAGGACCCTTAAACTGCCATCGACTAAAACTGGCCTCTATCCAGATTTATTCTGATCTGCTGATTTTTAAATGATTGCTATGATAATTCACTGACCAATATAAGCCCCGATATCTGTTGTCAGTCTATTGTCAGTGATTATGTCAGCAACATCCCCAGCCAAACATTGTGAGTGGACAGATGTTCGCGCTCTTTCTGTTCACAGCTCATAGCACTGTTATAGTTCATTCACATTTTGCTGTTGATTAAATCTGGGATTTCCAATAAAACCCTACGTTTTTTATACATTACAATGTCATCCAAAGGGAGAAAGAGGCTGTTACAATGAATGTCTGTGTCTTGTGACCTGATGTGGGTGTTCTGCTCAGAAATTTCCAGGCAGCTCTCAGTGTTAGACAGAAGAACACTAAGTTTTACCATGTTAAAGGAAAAGCTAAGTTTATGATAGGAGAATTTAAACTTTTTCTGGATGTTTTGTCCATATATGAACTAGGGTCATGTATAAATATTTTACAACCTTAATAATCAATGTTTCAAAACAGAGTAATAAAACATCAGCTTAGCACTAAATCAAGAAAACATCAGCTGTAGAATGTAAGATTAGTATAGAATGTATGTGTTAAATCTTTCTCAAGAAGTATTTTAAGATGGTTTGTGCTTTAAATCAGGATAGCTTATAGATAGAAACCTCCCTTTATAGATTTTTCTGTCATGTCCAATTGGTAGGAGTGGCTGGTAAAGAACCTGAACCAGACCAGCACATCACCCCATTCCCACAACCCAGGGCTATACAGTGCAACATATCTATCAAACGTGGAAATAAAAATAAAACGATAATGAATGAAACTGTCTGTGCAACTATTTTTCATATATAGCCCTGGTGCGACAGCTTTGCAAGCTGCTTGGCCTTTCTTTTAATTTTGTACTGTAATGGACAGTTCACACTTTTCGCATTTCTACCATCTCAAAGGACTGCCCCAAGCCACATTGTGCAGCCTCCTAGGTGAGTAAATGTATGTAATACAAGCTAAAAAAAAAGGTCAAATTAGAAAAAAAATACTTCTCCTTTTAAAGATTTTGTTTTTCCAGTTGTAAATTGACATCTTGTACATTTTATATAAGTTCCTTTCTCTCAACGGTGTACTTCAGAGAAAATAAAAAGAACATGTTTCATAGTCTGTTCTAGAAGACAAGAAAACCCAATATTTTGAGATTTTGTGTTGATGGCGCTAGTGCGTTTTTGTCTGTGCTACAAAACCAGCAACTTCTGTAGCACCAGTGTCGTAACCTACGAAAGTACATATATAGCCCTGCAACTTAATCTCAAATAAGCAGAACTGAATGGATGGATGGATGGATGGATGGATGGATGGATGGATGGATGGATGGACAGATGTAATTTGTGATCAAGGTGACATATTGTCAAAACAATAGGCTTTTTCCTTATATTTAAAGTTTTATTTCAATAGACATTAAAGCTATCAACTTTTTAACATTTACTTGGAATTTTAATAAGTTATATAGTATGGATCTGTAATTACATGATATGAGACCAGGGATCAGTATTGAAGTTACAACGGTAAATTGCCCGCATTATTATAGGGCTTCTTTATATGGTGCTTTTTCAATCAGAGGACCATAAAGCGCTTTACATGACATTCAGCCTTTATAAACTTTCACACACACTGGTGTTGGGAAGCTACATTTTCGCCACAGCTGCCCTGGCGTGCATGTACAGAAGCGAGGTGGTCTCACACCTCTGACCACCAGCACCCAAGTGTCTTTCCCAAGGACACAACGACTGAGATGGACGAAGAAGAGGTTCAAACTGGCAACCCAACAATTACAGGACCAAACTCCCACCTGATCCACAGCTGTCACATACAGAGAAAAGTCGCAATTGCACTTTCCTTACCAGTAGGGGTGGCGGATATAGCCCTAAATCTATAGTATGATATAATCTAAAGGATGTGAGATAACAATATGTATTGTGATTTATTCTTTTTTGTCAAATTAATTTATGTCAAAATGACTGATTACGAACATTATCACTTTCCAGATACAATGCAGGACATCGGCAACTTCAAAAAGGTTTAGAATGCCAGTAAATGAACATTTATTGTGCAAAATGCATTTAAAAAATATTAAATTTTTTTTACAACATATTGCAATACAAAAATTCTAACAGCATAAAGATGCAGATATTTTAAATCAAATAATAGCTAAATGTTATGAAAATAAAGTTCAAATTTCTCTGCTTTCCTGGTTATTTATGATTTTTATATAGCACAAGAAACCTGCACATTTTTTAATTAAAAATGCTTTAATGGGTTTCTTTTCCGTTATATGAAAAACACATTTTAAACTTGCAATATCCAGAGTAAAGACAAACACTGGATAGCAGTATTTATTATCATGGTTACTTTAAGTATGTCGGTAAAGTTTGATGTCATCATCGAAATGCATAATCGCAGATGGTGGTATAGTCAAAATCTCTACCTTTGGCTAAATCTATATAATTTTTACCTTATACTTTTTATATTGCCCACTACTACATACCAGTAACGTTCACAATCTCAATATAATTGTTGTCACCGAATAATTTCAAGTCATACAAACTAACTCCTTGTTCAGTGTATAAGACAGATAAATAAAAAAGAAATAGGAAAAAGCTAAACAAAATAAAAATAAAGAATAAAAAAAACATACACAAAAGTGTATTTTCCAATATTGGTATCAAGTAATGCAAATGCAAAAGCTAAAAAGCTCCCAATAGTGAGTAGGGTATCAGTAGGGTGATGAACACTGTATTGTTTATTACCCACACAGCTTTGGTCTGTTTTCAAGTAAACCATCAAATTGCTGTTTTATTTTTGAATTTTATTAAATCAAAGTCTTTGAAATTGAACTTATTTTTTTTTTTCCTTAGAGCGCTGCATCATCAGTACAAATTAATTTGCTACTTTTTCCTGTAATAAATATTTTTACACAGAATAAACAAAAGGATCTTTCAAAGCTGGAGGTTTGAAACCTGAGTGATCAGTTGGTGAAGAAAATCAGCCAAAGAACAAATATCGAACTTGATGGTCGCTAAGGCTACGTCCACACTAAGCCGGATAATGCCTTAAACGTATAAGTATTTAGTCTACACCCCCCTATCGTCCACACTAAGGCGGCTTTGTTTGTGGTCTGCGGCCGGATAAGTATTAGCCGTGTAAGAGAGCCGTCCAACTGTTATCTCAACGGCTAAATGAGCACGTCTGGACGCAACTTATCCGGTCCCCGGCTAAATCAGAGCAGGAACGTCAATCAAATGCTGCGTCCTAAATTGATGACGACAACAACGCGACAGCATATAATGACAACAGCAAAGATGGAGACGAGTCTCGCTATGCTACTTCTTTTGCAAATTCAGACGTTTGCAAAGTTAACCCTAACCTACTTGCGGATGAGAAGGCGACACAGGAGGCGCCGACAGCGACATAGATTATACGCGTCAATCTGTGTTCTTTTTGTTTTTCCCCACGCATGCCCAGTACATGCATAGGTAGGCATTGGATTGCGCAATCATGGGACCTTAAACGGACCGTAAACGGGGTGTAAATGCTCGTGTTGAGTGGATAACATTAGGCGTCTAAGTATAAACTTATCCGGCTTAGTGTGGACGTAGCCTAAGGGTAAAGCTGAGTATTCTCTCTTTGTTAGTGACAGCCGGTGAGCCTTTGCATGTGGATTATTTATTTAACAGTCTTCACAAACAAGAACAGCAAGATTTTAAGAGACATCGAAATAAAACGTAATGCATGACAGTTTGCAGCATAGATTAAAAAATAAATGCAACGGAACTCAAAAAAATTTAAAAACACTAAATCTAAGATAAGAATGCAGAGAGAAAACACAACACAGTTCATTTAATTTACACTCATTTTACAGGAAACAGTGTTCATTTTCATCTTAGAGTTTTTTTTTAGGAATTTGTGCATAAGGAATTTACCGTAAAACTTTTATTTGATTTAACCTGGGGCTTTAGCATAAACCATAAAAAAATGACCAACATTTTATTAAAGGATACATTCCATCCATGTGGTTTTCTTTCCTCATTTACAGCTCAAAGAATAAGCAGGAAAAAAAGGGGTATTTTTATTCTAATTTTAATAAAGAAACAAAAGAAATCACAATCACTATAGCATAAGTGAATATCTAAAGTCATCCTTATTTCCACATGTAGGGGTAACAGCCAATCAGCGTCAAGGAAAAAAGAACTCCCCTTTAGGATTGGTTGCTTTGTTAACACCAAGAAATACATGTGTACCTTCGTATTTCAGCCCTCCAAGCTGCAGTTTCATCAAAACATTTTTAGATATACGCTACAAAAATTTCAACTAAAAACTGGGTCTTCCATGAAAAATTAGAAGTTACGTCCCAAAAAAAAAAAAAAAACGCAAAGGAGCACATAACTTTGGAGCTGGAGGAAAATTATACATAATTTCCACATCTGGTATAGCAATGAAAGATATCAGTCGCTGTTTCTGAACTCGTGGTGCGGCTGTGTTGTTTCCTGCTTGTGAGCAGGAAATGAAAACTACACTGTTGGGCGACTGTGGCTCAGTGGTAGAGAAGTTGGCTTGCAATCGGAGGGTTGTAGGTTCGATTCCAGCTTCCTCCAGTCACATGTCGATGTGCCTGTGCCATGTTGGGTGTCGGTGTATGAATGCGAGTGTGAATGGGTGAATGTGGCTTCAATGTAAAGCGCTTTGAGTGGTCAGTAAGACTAGATAAGTGCTATATAAGTTCAGTCCATTTACTGTTCTGCCCTCAAAAATAATACAGTTCATCGTAGGTTTTAAAACACATATTAAAGCTTTAATGTAGTTACTGCCTTATTAATGCATGTATAGTTGGTTGCAGAAGGCAAACAGAAATGTCTTGGATTCAGGCCTATTTTATTTTTTACTAAGGTTAAATCTGCAGAATGTTTTATAGGGTGGTTTCTCCTCATTAGTTTCATACCTTGGAGAGAAAAAGGTCCCCTTCCAATTTTCAGCTGCACTCTCAAAAACAAAATCCACCAATTCTTCTCACTGGCCAACTTCCAAGTCAGAAAAAAAAAAAAGTGAAGTTAGGGTGATTCTACAGAATACGGTATCCTTTTGAAATCTATGTAATACATGTAGTAAATTGTTTACTGTGTTATAAACTAAAGCAGCTGACAGATCATTTAATTCTGCTGTGTCTAGCATGCATCCATTATACCATTTAAAACATACACAGCTGATTATAAGAACAGTTCATGTGGGTTCTTCTAAAAACAGAACTGTTTCTCTCAGCTCTGCAGCCAGAGGCTCGCCTCCGGTCACAATTTTTTGCAGTGACATTGCGACAACCCGGCTATTAAGGGTCAGTTTACTGTATGGCTCAAGGACGAAAAGTTTTAAACTTTATTCTATACCTGTTTGAATGTATTTATTTGGAAAAAAAATATGTACGCATTTTTGGGGAGAAGGCGTTTCCCCCCAGATGGACTAAGTAGAGTGCTGGAAGCCATCTTCCCCCAGAAGGACTATGTAAAAAAATAAAAATAAAAAAAAAGAGGATATGCGCAGCAAACTATTTCTCGGCAGATCCTCTGTGCAGGACATCTCCTTCTCACCCGTAAAGAAATTTCCCTATATTCTGGCGTGCTGGTCAGAAGGAACTCTTATCATAAAAAAAAAAAAAAATCTGTGTGTCTCTATCTATCCAGAATCTTTCTGCATATCCAGCATTTGGGTGACAGATTTGAAATGATCCAAGGCAGTTCTCTGAGGAGAGTAGCATGAAGCTGCTGATGCCACCTTTTCAGTTGTGCGCACAAAGTCTTCCTCTGCTCCAGTTGGTCTCGTTCTATTCCTTCCTTCCTGGTCTTGAACGCAACAGTAGGGCCAAAATACATTTATTTTGAATGTGTTGTTGTCAGGACCAAACTAAATAGGGAAATGGGTCTTACCTAGCTAGGTCTCGTTCATTGAGTGTTAAATAGTCTTTTCAAAGTGTTACTCTGTTGAACGCATGATGTTGCTGTGTTGATTCTTTTTGTTTTTTACCCTTAGTGGATTATCTCTCTCTTCCTCTCTCTCTCTGAGCACGAAAGAGCCGGCCCAGTCCGGTCTATGATAGCCGATCTGTTAGACAGAGAACAATGCAGTTTGCATTTCTGCTGTTAAAACTATGGCCTTCCTATGCTGATACGGGACACGCCATGTGCTTTACTGTCAAAGTTTTAAAATTCTTTGTCTCCTCACATGCCAACATGTGCTGTCCATTATCTTGGTTAGAGATACGTTTTATGACCTTTGTCCTATAGGCTGTCCCTGGAGTCAACACACACACACAGCCTTCTCCCTTTCCCCCCTGTACGGATAGCTGTTAGTCTCTGATCCTATCATTGTTCCACTCATTATTTGTTATTCATTTTATAGGCAATGTAGATTTGTTGCATGCGTAGAATGGACAGGATTTATTGATAAAAAAATGTTGACACATTTTGTCAATAAACCTTGTAAAAAGCTTGAGGGTTTCTGGGATTACTAAGTGTATGCACATAATTATTGTCCACAATGTCTGAGCTTTATTTATATAGCACCTTTCAAGATAAAAATAAGAACGTGCTCATCAATAAAACCAGCAGGCCCTGATCACTGGATCTGAGGGACCTGCTGGCTGCAGAAGCTCTCCAATATAACAGGGGCTTGATTGTTTAGAGCTATATATGTTAAAACCAGAATTTTTAAATGTATTCTGTAATGAATGGGGAAACAGGGCAGCTGGATTATTAAAGGGCTGATATGTGAATGTTTGGACGACCTATTGATTGACCTTGCTGCAGCGTTCTGGACAACTTGAAGACGTTAGACGGATTTCTACTTAAGCAGGTAAAAACAGAGTTACAGTAATCGAGACGTGATGAAATGAAGGCATGAATAATCATCTCCACCTCAGAACGGGACACAGTTTGACTCACCTTAGCAATGTTTTTCAAATGATTTCAGATGATCGTACTCTGTTTCCCGACAGCATATTCATTAGAGAATACACTGAGATAACCTGCTATTACAAAAATAAATCTTGTCTGGGTAAGTACTTGGATTTTGCTACATTAACCTTTTTCACAAAAAAAATGCTAATACAGGGTTTCTTTTGAATATGATTTCACTGAGACTGTCCACATGTTTAAAGATATCACAGTAATTTTTAAACATCTAAGACATTTCCAAGATCTCAAATCTAATATTAATCAAGAATGGAATGCGCTTTTGAAAATCTAGGTGCTAATGTTATCTAAACAAGTTTAAGACGCAGGCATTGGTAACTGAATTTAATTTTTCTTTATGTTATGCTACACACTGTGGAAGCTCCTTGGATTTTCTTTTTATTATGCTCGCTTGCAATACACAAAATAACTTTGCGTTAACTCACGATATATTCTGTTACCTTGTAATTAATTTTGCACTGTGAACACTGAAAGTCTTGCCGTTAAAATATGTTTTGTTATTTTTTGTAAGGCTTAATATGTTGGTTTGTTTCTCATTTGTGAGAGATACCTGAAGTGTTCTCTCCTTTTCTGTAGGTCACAAACGCACCACAACCACATGGGCAAAATGAGTAAAAACAGGTAACACGGGGCTTCTTATCCCTACTCTGAATCAAAAATACGATAGAAAGTTTTGCTTGTATACAAAATAGAACAGGGTGTATTAGCTAAATTAATGTCTTTGATAATGAGTCGATGTTTTCTTTGCTACTAAAAAGTTTGAGCACTTTATCATCCACAAACAGATCAAATGTGAAAGACGCTAAACAAAAGCCTGTTTCAAGTTTATTATTTTAACATTTTGAGGAAATCATATTTGTTACATTTTCTTTATAGACCTGCATGCAGTCCTGATCTCAACCTCATGGAACACCAACAAAATAGATGGCCTGTGAGAAAAATGTTGGTTGAAGAATGGAACCCCCCCCCCCCCCCCCCCAACACCGCAGTGTCTGACTATTGTGGTTGTTCACGCTCCTTCCACTCACTATAGATTCGCCACGTTTGGTAATTGTATAAACTGTTAAATTGCTAATGTGTCTTGAATGTTACACATGTACAAATGAATATCCAAACTAAAGCTGTCCAATCCAATTCAAGGGAGGATGATGAGTTTTTTTTTTGTTTTTTCAACACTGCTGTTCATCTCTCAAAAGCCATTTTTATCACCCATTGGGCACCATTTAAAAAGGTACAATAAAGGGTTTTGGAACAATATTTGATTTATTGCTAGTAAACATTGTCACAGTAAAGATGTAGTTTCTATAATACCTTTAAAGATTATCTTTCCAAAACTCAAAGCTGTGAATATTTTAAAGAATGTTTTTAATCTTTTATTTTACTCTATGGTTTTCATTTTATATCTGTTGGGTCGGATTTTGCCACCTTCATTTGAGTTCTCTAAAGCCTAGTTTATACTACTCTGAAAGCAAATTTGCAGACATATTGATGGAGACATTTTTTGTTTGTGGTTACCCATTTCTTTCTCTCCGTTCTGCATTGATTTTTCAGTGTTGCAAAGCAAATGTTGACCAGGACAGTAGGCGTTGCTAACTTTTTCATGGCGGCTCCTGCCTACGATAACAGCGTAGTTGCTGCTTTTTTCTTCAGCCTGTGAAAGCCTTTCCCCCCCAAGGAGCTATGGCCGGCAGAAAGTATGTTTTATTAGGCTGTAAATCTTTTTACTAGAAGTGCAGCTCATAGAATACTCTAAAAATGCATGGAAACAAACAGCCCTTTTTTGTTGTTTCCCTACACCTCCTTGTGTTCAAAATCCCTAACAGACGAGAGTAGATGAATGATACTTTCAATATGAAGCATGTAGTGCCCAAATGCTGCATGAACTGCACGAAATGCTGCATAGAGCCTTATTCTGGTGAAACAATCTCTGGCTGTTGTTGAGCTGACTAATCACAGGCGTCCTTGCAAAGGTGACGCAGAGCCCTTAAGTCAAAGGATAATGGTGTTGCATCAATCAGTTTAAAATATGAAACGGAGCATAAACTAGGCTTGATAAGGGTTACATCAACCTGTGGCGATTAAGTAAAATCACCATATTGGCTAAATATGGCACATTTGTGGGGTATAGCAACATTAACGTCTCTGAATTTTCTCTTTTTACATAAATAAACGAGATTGTTAGTTGTCTGTTGATTAATTGCTGTCATGATATAAAAGCATTCCTTGACTTACATCCCAATTACATTGACTTGAGAACCTGTGGCTTTCCTGCAATCCTATTTAGAATAAGGCACACAGAGGCCAGCATCAATTACAAAAACAATGGCCAACGGAGTCACAGAGCTGCTTTAATTACACCTCCTAATAGTAAAACGCAAACCTCTAACCATTACAAATTGCACTCTAATAGGATGATTTAAAAAGGAGAAAGATGTTTTAAGCACATCTATCACTAAGGCACTATGCCGGCTTCATTAGGAACACCTTTACTGAGGCACGTGGGAATAAAGATTTTTAACAATAATTAAAGAAAACTCTGGTTGATTGGTTAAATTTTGTGTTCGTGCTCTCTTCTTAGTGTTTCACAAAATTAATGGAAAATATTCTAAAGTTAATATTTTGAGCGATGAATGAGATCACTGGTTAAAAGATCTAGCTGGCGAAACAGAATCCACATGGATATATTAAGGGGGTTCAGGTTAATGCCCACTAAGTAAAACATATCAACAAAGTCAGATCTCTAATCAGATGTTAAATGTTGCAAAATAGAGATGTTAGCCTTAGAAAACACATTATGCCTAAGGTCATTTTCAAGATTTTTTTATTTATTTTTTTAACTCTGAAATTATGTAGAAATTAACGTAAATTATGACTTGCAGTACAGTGGACTCCCACCTATTCATGGTACAGTATTCACAAAATTCCATGCTTAGTTACAAATTCTTCCATTCTGCTGTAGATGCTTTTTCAAGTATATTTACTTCTATGTTAGGCTGCGATTTAACTGATGAATCTGAACAGTCCAATCAGGTTGTCATGGATAAAAGATTATGGCCCATCACTTGTTCAAAGCTATTGAATTCTTAGATAGAAAACTTTTAAACTGATTGGAATGTATAATTGAATTGACATGACTTGAAAAGATCCTGAGATGATATTAGTCTTAAATTAGCGCTATAAAAATCTACTTAATTGGATTTAATCTAAGTTAGGTAAGAGTAGTCTTTGGTAAAAAGCTGCTTCATCACTCATTTTCTGTCTGGAATAATCTTTGCTTGATGTAGGGATGGCTCAGGAGGGTAGGGAGATAATGCTGTTACCAGTTGGTTTCTGGTTTAAACCCCTGCTCTGCACGTCTCAGTCACTTTGCGGGGAGTACGATGTCGCTAACCATCATCAGTGGGTGAATGATTGACTGTAATGTAAACCACAATAGAGTCCTCTAGTTGTGATAAATAACTGTTCAAGAACAAGCTACAAACTATTTTTAACGAATGATATTTTTATTACTGTATTTGCTATTTAAGTAAAAGAGGATGACCAGATGGAAAACAATGTGTGGAAAAAAATATTTGAGGGAAAATAGGTTTGTAAAGAAAAAAAAATGACTTGATTCTATTGCTAAACTTGCATCTATAAATAAAACATAACATTTTAAACAGAATAATAAAACCAAAGTGCTATTGACCACAACAATTTTTTTTTGTGGGGCATCTCTGCATGTTTATAACAAAAGCATGTAGATTTGCTGCAGAGTCCCTGGAAAAACCAAAACCTTAGTGGTGTCTAGCTCCGGTGATTATTGTGCAAGACGCAGGATAGAACCTGGACAGCTAATCAGTCCATCACTCAGGGATGTGTATTGGCAAGAATCTTGTGATACCATATGTATGACAATACAATGGGGGGTGGGGGGTGTGATGAATTGCAATATTTTGCGATGCTATCAGTAAGACTATATATTGTGATTTTGAAAACAAAATTTAACAGTAGAAAAACTTTCACAGCCTTCTAAACCTGTTTCATAGATAACACATTCAGTTGTATTACTAGATCTACTTGATCCACCTGAAAAAATAAGGTGAAAACAGCCTAGCAGTCGTACTTTTAACTGTACTCCAAAATTATGGTAATCATTAATGGTTCATTTCAAATTCTAAAAAAAGATTAAACAAAAATTGATGCATTGCTTTTGAATGTCAATCAAGTATAACATAAGATATGAGGATATATTGGTTTGTCAATATTTTCTTGCCTCCTAACAGCCATTTATCCTAAAACCTAGTTTATCCTTCTCCTTCTACATCAAAACCATTTCATTATCTGTCGAGGGCTCTCTTTCAGCTACGCAAGGACGGACGGAGTACAGCCCAATTTTCTAGCAATCAGTCTCCGTCACGGAGAGCGTATGCCTGTGATTGGTCAGCTCAGCAACAGCCAGAGATCGTTTCACAAGAACAGTGCTAGTCGATGTAATCAGTAGCCATGCAGCGTTTGGGCACTTCAGGTTTTATATTGAAAGGACAGTTTATGTAAAATGGTCCTTTGGCGAATTTGGCTGTATTTGTTTACATTTGTTGTAGGAGTATTCAATGAGCTGCTCTTCTAGTAAAAAGCTTTACAGCTTAATCAAAACTTACTAATGTGTCCATGGCTCCTTGAGGGGGGGGGAATCCAGGACCTCTTACTGCAAGGCAACAGTGCTACCTACTGCCTCACCATCCAGCACTTCCAGTTTTTTCACCATTACCGTTCCCACCAGCTGCTTTTCTGTTTCCGTCTTGCACACCTTCATATCCTCACGACCACCTCAATTAAATCCCCCCACCCTCCTCGCTCCATTTCGAAAGGACAAATGTTTCCTGCAGTCACTCCAGCCCTACATTGGTATTCTACTCTCAATTTAGCCGAGAGACAGGCAGCAGTATATGCTTTTCTCCAGCCAGACGGCAATCTTACTCAAAGAACATGGACGGAAAGGGAGGAGAGAGGCTTCGAGAGACTAAAGTAATGATGAAAGTTGAAAAGAAACACTGTGGTATCGGAACAGAACTAGATGGATTTTCGGTGTAACTGCAGAGTCTTGCTTCAATATATATATATATATATATATATATATATATATATATATATATATATATATATATATAGAGAGAGAGAGAGAGAGAGAGAGAGAGAGAGAGAGAGAGAGAATTGTTGGATTACAAAGAGCAAAATTATGGAATCTCTGTATCACTTAGGAAGGTTTAAAAAGGCTTTGACCTCAATTATGTCAGTTTTAGTTTTATCACCTTAGGTTAATTTAAAAAAAAAATGAACTTAATAGTGTGTTAGGCTGGATTTATTTTTCATCGCTGTCAAAACTGAAGTGTGAGCCAGGAAAAATGCATTACTTCAAACAACTAGCACATAACCGATGGCAATGGAGCTATCTACAGTTCTTAGCACTAATTACAAGTCATGTCATCACATGGGAAAATCTGAAAGATGCTGAGTGTATTGATTATTCTGAAAGTTATAATGCAACATTTATAAGCCACGGTGATAATGAGTGGTGAAGAGCTTTTCCTACCCTAACCCCCCACCCTGAGTACAAATGATCAAGATGGGCAGAGCAATTCCTCATGGCTACATGGGGTATTAGAGAATTCACAAGTAAGATGGGGGAAACTCAGACACATGAAAGCAGGAGAGGAGGGAGATAAGTGCAGTAGGAGGAGAAGCAGGACTGTGAAGTGCTGACAGCAGGTAAAGGGTAAAAAGATAAGAAGAGGAAGGGAGTCACCTCAAGAGAAGTAGACAGGGAGTAAGGTAAAGGGAGGATGAGAGCAGATGGCCTTGAGAAAAAGAAGGTAGGAGGCGAGTTGGGGAAATTTTCTATGATGAAGCGAAACAAAAAAGATGTCTGAATGTGAAAAAGAGGGAAAAACCATAGATATGGAAATAGGATGTGTCATTCAAGGAGGGAGCCAGGGGTTTAACACAGAACCGAGTTTGACATGAGCTGACATCCTGAGAGCAAAAGGAAGGCAAGAGTAGGCCGGTCGCCAGGAACAGTGGGTTGGTAAGGAATAAAAGCAGTAGGGAAGTGATGTGAACAAACAGAAAAAAGCATCAATGAGTGCCAGACTTATACGAGATCTACTATGTTCCAATTAGAATATTTCTCCTTTCAAAATAAATGTAACTGATATTGGTCTAAAATTCTTATTTTTGAAACAACCCATAAAAAGTTCAAATTTGTGTATAAAGTATTTGTGTTTTAACATTTAAAATAGGCAATTCCATGTTTGTAGAGGGGTTGTCAAGTCTCTTATCTCCAGGAATACCAGGTGTCTAAAACACTCTGTAAAAGATTGACATTAACCCCCCCAAAATCTGGTCAATTTTATTGTTGTCCTTAAATTCTAAGTCTGTCAACCGTACTCAATTACCAATTCAATTCAGTTCAATTTAGCTTATTTTTATAGCACCAAGTCACAACACATGTCACTCTACATAAGAAAGTACATTCATTCCAATCATCCAACCTTTTTAAATGATATATTCCTATTTACCACCTTCTGGAATTACAACACAATAACGGATGATGCAGAAGTTACATGTTTTCAAAGCTTCTTTTAATATTGTTCTTACTGGTCTAACATTCTCAATTTAACATAACAAAAAACTGACTGAACTGCCAAATTAGCCTCCATCCTCGTTTGCATTCCCTTTGTAGGGTATTTTTTAAAATAAATAACAAGAAACCAGCCCATAAACTATATTGCCAAAGTTACACTAAACTTTCATTTTTAATTCTGTTTTAAAGGGGTACTAGAATTTAAAGCAGCATTTACCTTGTTTTTGTTTCATTTTAATTCTGGGTGTCAGATGTGCTATACTAAAAAGTCTGTGCAGTTTACAACCTGCATTTCTATGCCAATTCATTATTGTTTAATTGAAAAACGTATAAATGAATCAAAGGGCGTAGATAGACATCCTTAAATTTACATGACTGCATTTAGAACTCTGTTAAAGCCAATCATGCTTTTACACACCAAACTTGCTCTTCCATGCCCTTGGGGGCCGCGGTACACTGCTATCTTGGTACTAAAGGAGCAACTGGGTCTAGAGCATAAAGGTATCCAAAAAGTATTTGTGTACTGAAGCATTATAAGTTAATTTCAATGGAACTAAGAGGAGAACTCTTGAAGATAAGTCACACCAAATAATACTCTCTCACAAACTTTACACTTGACTCAGTTCAAGTGTTGTTCTCATGGGAGCTGCGAAACCCAGACTCCTTAATTGGATGCATAAAGGGAAAGGCAGGATTTGTCTCTTCAAAGAATATGCTTCCAGTGCTCCATGGTCTGGCGGCAGCATGTTTTACACAACTTTCCCAAGCTCTTTGCATTGCACTTACACCACCACCTAGCCATGGAAAGCAATTCCATAGACATATCTGTTGAGTGTACTTTGAGCAAATCCCATGACCACATGAAGATTAATGGTAAAGCTTCTTGTATAACTTTGACCACAGAAGGGACTGGAACACCTTCAATATTTTTGAGAAGTTGACTCGATAACAGTTGGCATTATAGCGAATTCGGTCTTCAATAAGCTCCTTCATTAGGTATGAATCCTGCGTTTGGTAAAATCTCAGCATTCCTCTGAAATCTTAAGGGGTTCATTCGTAAATAGTACCATTTATCCATTTTTTTCACTTATATTGAAACATACAATTACATTTCTAAAACTGTACGTAAAGTAACGTAAAGTCTTTGACAAAAACTTGTTCTCATCTGCAATGTCAACAGCTTAATGCTATTCACTCTTAACAGGCATGACGCTACTTTCTTCCGAAAATGTTCTCCAAAGCAAGTTCAGCAATATTTTTATCTCTAACTTTACCACAGAAAAGTAATACTGCTTCCCAATTAGCTAGTAGAGACAAATCCAAACAGCACACAGTAAGCATACAGAGACAGGTTCTTACCTTCCTTGCAGAACTTCCCTCTGAAGCGGGTGTGGGTACAGTCACAGTGAACTTCTCCATACTGAATTGAGCAAAACCCTCCATTGAAGCATGGGTTTTGCTTGGTGCAGAGGTACTCCAGATCACTCTCAATCCCCTGGCTGTTTAACAGTGTAGGTGGCATCTCCCCAACTTTCAGATTGGTGATTAAGCCCTGGAACGGTGGTTCATACTTCACAGTGCTGGAGGTCAGAGCAGAGAGGCGCACATCTAGAGGGATCCCCCCCACGAATAGATCACTGACCACTGCCATTTCCTTCCTCTTTGATTTGACTTCAGCCACTTTTGTCTCTCCATCCACCATCAGCAGAGTCTCACGAAAATTCCGGGTGAGCAAGACCATGTGCCAGCGGTCGTCATTGACGTGCGTCTCCATATGCAAAATGGCTGGTTCAGCACAGTGGATGGCGAAACGCAGCTGAAGGCGCCCACCAGCAACCAGCAGCTCCAAGAAGTCACAGTTCCCACCATCATCCAAATAGAGGACCAAGGCTTGGCTGATGTTGGTTTTGAGGCTGAAGCTCAGCTCACCCATGGATCCAGCTTCCCAGCGCCCATATCGTGCATATTGTCCTGTTGCCCCACCAAATTCCAGCATGTCCACAGTAGCTAGCATGCTGAAAAGGGCCAAGGGCCACAGGGGCCAAACAAGGAATCTCAACACCCTTGTCATACTGAAATTTCCAATGTTTCCTTTGTTCTTTTGATGCCTTATATGTTTGATAAGCCACAGAGGCAAGACCCAGCTTCCGTTTTAATAAATCGGCAAAAAGAAAGATATCTAAAATCGAATGTAAAACGGAAAACTTAGGAATCCCGTTCCTTTTTCTTGGCCGCCCTGCAGTTTCTCACTTATCTTACGGAAGCTTGAGTTCTTGTCCTTAGCCTGACTCTTTCCTTCGTTTCTCCATCAGTTAGTGCTTCAAAGATTTAGAAGTAGCAGGAGAGTAAAAGAGGTCAAATAAAATGATTTTAATGCGGGAAACACCTTAAAGGGCTCTGCTGTACCTTGGACTAAAAGGGTACCAAAGTCTAGATTTAGAGGAAATATTAACAAAGTTTGAGATGTGCCAAACACTTTGGCGGAGGGTGTTCTTGTCAGGTACAATAAAAAGTACTTAAAGCGGCCACAGCAGTTTTAAAAGGCATCAACAGCAGTATATAACAGCTTCATATATCCCCCATCTCCCACTTCTCAGGAGCCTTAGGAAGATTTATGTAGGTACTGGTTCCATGATTGTAGCAGCATCTGGCCACCTAGGAAAAAAAAGGAAACAAGAAAACTATAAATGATATACCATCACTTTTAAGATAATTCACATTCAAC
Organism: Apricaphanius iberus; assembly: GCA_028564705.1. Lineage (NCBI taxonomy): Eukaryota > Metazoa > Chordata > Actinopteri > Cyprinodontiformes > Aphaniidae > Apricaphanius > Apricaphanius iberus. The sequence continues at coordinate 317,067 of JAPXFQ010000075.1, read as the reverse complement.
ATTCTCGAAAAAAAAATCCCAAAAGAAATTTTACTTGGCATGCTGAAATTTCCTGAGCTGTAATCAACAAGCTTTGTACTAAAGCTCAAAGTAACAGCTCCACAGGCAGGGAGCAATCATAGTCCTTTGGCTTTACACAGAAATGGTTCATAACTGTAAAGCATACCCTTTCACTGAGGCACACACATCCATACACTACAGACATGCATTCGAAAACACACACATCATTAAATCCAATGTGATTCAAAGTGGAGTGCTGCAGAGTCAATAGCTATGTGAATAGTAGATCTTGACCCTGGGGCTCAACCTGATCCCCAGCCATTAATTCTTGAGTGAGATTTAATTTCCACCACAGACTGTCTAAAATTAAAACAAGGCTAAACCATGCTTTCTTTTTTTCCCCACTTCCCTGCACTGTTCCAATGGAACAACACAAACCATGCCTAGATACAAGAAAAGGAAGGAGAAAAAATAATAATTAGGGTGATTTTGGACCACTTTGACTTGCTGAATGTTTTGTTTGCTACCATTTGAAAAAACAAATATGACAAAACAGTACATTTAAAAGCATGAAAAGAAAATGAACAGGTTGTAACGTCTTTTTTCTTATCTTTCGGACCAGGTTAACTGAATCACGTTAATCATGTTAAGCTGAGCTGCATTCATAGAAACGATGTAAAAAATGCAGATTTGGGCACCTTTTTCACCACATGATCCTTATGGGTCAGAAAATTAAAACAATCAAACAAACACCCTACCAATATTGAATCTGCTTTGTGTCTCCAGCTAATTTTAAGTTTCTCACAGCAGAAGAAGTGCCTGAAGTCTTTCTGTGCAGATCCTGAGCAGCATCATCCTGACAAAGAGGAAACATGTAATTCTGTAAACACTTAAGTCTAGATTCCACAGGGAGTTTGTTTTGGTTTTGCTATGCTCCATTTTATTAAGCCTATTAAATCTCTCTGAGGTTTCCTCCCAGGAGGAGTGTTTTAATGGAGCGCTCACATAAAAAGGCAGTCATCTGATTCGGGTAAACCATCAGGTTAAAGTGTGGCAGTAAAGAATGTCAAATTAGTTGTTGATGCTGATTAGAAGAAAAGTTTTTATTCTGCATAGTTGAACACTACGAGGTTTTATCTTGTTTAATAGGGTTTAAGATCCCCTACACCTTTTTATATTAAGTACCATTTATAAAAGTTAAACCAGCAATTCAAGTGTAACTTATATAAGAGTTGAAATACTCAATTTGCAAGCTCTCCCTTCTGATTACAGTTTTAACAATACTGATACTGCATTTATTGCCTTCTAATTATTGTCGCATTTGTCAGTGTTGAAATTCAATCAGTCAATTTATCTATTTATTTCCTAATTACCAGAGAATATTGGTATGCAGGGATGGACAGGCCATCGGGAACACCAAGACATTTCCCGGAGGCCTGTCTGGGTTGTGCTTACTTTTGAAATAAATTATCCACCCTGTGGCTCATTAGAGAATCTGCCCCACTGAACATTTGGGTAAACATGACGTAGATTTGGGGTAAGTATGGGACATGTCCCTCGCACCTTCCGTGTTTGTGTCAACTGTCCCTTTCACTTTTAAGCCGTTGAATCGTTAATATGCAGTAATATATTTTTCCGAGCTGTCTTTTACACCTTTCTTGTTTTCTTTGTTCACTTCCCTCTCTTATATGATTGTTAATAAATGTCAAGATACCATATTAAGCTAGTTAAGAATACCAATGTTGCCTATTTAGAGCTCTTCCTAGTCATGCTGGGAATAAACCAAATCCTCTTTGATTTCTGTGCAGAACTTTTCAGCTTCCCTCAAATTTGAAAGACATATTTTTCATAAAAGACAATGGGTCAGGGATGGTCTGCACAAGTAATGGCTGAGAAATATTTCAATGGTACAAAAAGGAGTTTGAGGCTAATTGACTAAACAATTTCACTGCTACCCTAATTATATTTTAACATTTAGCTTTCCACATTTTTATATATTTATTGTCACAATAAAAAGTCAGAGTCAGTGAGGAGAAATAAGACCAGAGGCCAGCATCAATAAGGATGACACAGGGGTCTTCAGAGGTCAGGAGACATAGGAACCTGCCGAAAAACAGAGGTCCATTGGTGAGAGAAACCAGGCAGTCAGCATGGGGTTATAACTGATGTTTCAGAAGAGTTTTCATTGTAGCTCCAAAATATCAACTCCAAAAATCTTTTGTCTGTATTTTAATAGGTTACCCTAAATTTATTTCAATCGGTTTGCTAAATATACATGCTGGCTTCAGATTTACCAATGTAGTAGTAAATGGACTAGAAAAATGTGATTTGAGTACAGGTTATTGCATCAGAACAGAAATATTTATTTTGTTGGGAAAAGAAAGCACTGTGTGTGGGCACATGTGTAGCCTTTGTTTTGTTACTTTACACTTTTATATTAGTAGGCACCCAAACTACCTCACTCTAGGCGTTTTGCTTTAACTGGATAGAGGTGGCCTGCAGGGCCGTGCAGAGACCTTAGAGGGGCAGGTCCTCAAAGTTAAAAAGTGTCCCATAGAGCAACATTTTAAAACAGTTTATGACAACATAACTTATAGTGCATCATCCTGATAACAACAACCAATATCCATCAAAAAACAAATTAAGAATTGCAACATAATGTCAACGTAATTAGATTAGAACCATGCAAATCATAAGTATAGCCTGTTTTTTTATGTGATGTGGTTCAATGTTACTTTTGAAGTAGGTGTGTAATATATTTTAGAGGAGTTTAACTAACTGATTACGTCAGCAAAGTTAGCAAATGAGCTAGCTTTCATTTTCATTTCATTTTTCATTTTTTCATTCAGGAGGAAAGGCGCCTTTTCCGTGTGTGTTTGATCCCGTAGAAATGTTTTATGTGAATCCATGTGGGGTACGCTGCACTTAAAACTACTCTAGTTTCTTTTCTTCTGCAGTCCCTCCTATCTTGAGATGGATAACAATATATCTGGGGCTCTGAAGCAGCTGCTTGACTTGCTGACATTTTTACCGGCATTAGCCGAGCTGAGCTGACCATATAGTTGTATCATAGAGACCATATACCATATATGTGATCCCACAACCTGCAGCCTCTACTGTCATGCCCGATTTAAATGTACATTTTATTATATTTTAATTTAAATATTATATCTTAATTAAAGTCTTAATTTTTAAGGACATGTTGTACTTTCATTCTGCACCCCTGTAAAAGCCCAGTTGATGTATTTTTGTTTTTCAGTGTAGCTTTTTATAAAATGTTCCATTTAACAGAAAAAATGCCATAGGAGATCTCGAAGCAAGTTTTATAACTTGCTACTGTGTTTTGCTTAATAAACCCTAATATCCGATTGGTTAACCTCCCCAGCCACTCAGCAGCAGACAGCTTTAAAGATCAACCAGCTCAGAGTGGCCAACTCTTCTTTTTTATGATAGTGTTAGCACCTCTAAGACATTGACATTTTTTAAGTCAAAAGATAAAATAAATGTAATTATATTTAAAGAACACATAAATGAGGTAAAAGTATTGATAACATTTAAATGAATTTAAATATAAAAATCATCTATAGGTATTAGATTGAAAATAGATTATTTAGGTAAAATTTGGCTGATTTATTTGAAAAATTCATATCAAGTTTTATTAAAATGTTCACATGTATAAATTTCAATTTTGGAACTTTACGAACTGTGACACATCTTGCTTTCCACTACTGCTGCGGGTTAAATAGTTGGTACTGTTGGCTATTATTGGCTACTGTTTAGGTGACTAAAGCTATGGGCCCAACCTTTCTGGCTGAGGGTCTGAAACAGTAACTAGCTTTCATTCATGGCTGCTCACCTGCAGCTCAGATCAGGTATGCAGCGGTAAGATATATATATGGTGAAGAAGTTACGTACTTAGGAGCTACAAACGGGCAATAATTCTGGTCCCCACGGACCTGTTACTGCTTCTTTAAGAAGATTTGTCTGAGCATACAGAGTAATGAATTAACTGTGAATTGTGACATTTTTAACTAAAAAGTGATGAACGGCAAGTGGCTCATCTTATCCAAAATTGTCATTTACAGTGAGAAAATGTTGGGTTCAAGTTGTCAGAACAGTGCATCACATTAAGTTATTTAGCTAAAATCACAAATGCCACCAGCAGTCGGTAAGAGGCATATTTATTATCAGCTGATGCATTTAGAGAATTACTGAATTGAGTCTATGAATAATCACTCAGCAACAGAATATGTGAAAGAATAAAAAAGCTGATAGAAATTCACTGGGAGAGCAATCGTTACCCGATGTCAGAGTATCACTAGACTTTTTGTCCATAAAAGGTCATGTGAGCCACCATTGACCACCCCCCTATCCATGGAGAATGGTGGCATAATCTTGATAGACTCTATTCAAGAGGATCCACAGCTAGACTTTAAAACTTTTACACCCCCCTTCCCCTAAAAAACAAAAAGCAATATTCACTTGCAATTAAAAACTGACAGATATAGACAATAACTACACAAATATAGGAAAGATAAATTGAGTAATTAGGCATGAAGGCAGCTGTATGTTTAGGGAACTTCATGTTCTTTGATTCAGTTTGACTGAGTTTTGGGGAATTATATATACATACATATATATATATATATATATACACACATATATACATATATATATATATATATACATATATACATACATATACACATATATACATACATACACATACATATACACATATATACATACACATACATATATACATACATACATACACATACATATATACATACATACATACACATACATATATACATACATACATACACATATACATACATACATACACATACATATATACATACATACATACATACACATACATATATACATACATACATACATATATACATACATACATACATACATATATACATACATACATACATACATATATATATATATATATATATTCACTGTAAATGCAATGAGCATTTTCCTCATTTACAACGTCGCTTGGCAAAACATTTTTCATTTTTAATCCAGCTCTTGCCGAGCTCCGCTTTGGCTCGGGGTCTTTAGATTCCCCACGGCCTGGTGCACACCTGTTGTATAGAGTAGTGGCAGGCTTTCATCTTCTTTCTTCGGCAAACATTCATCTTCCTTACAATCAGATTAAGTCTGCTTTGAATAATTCACTCCTCCTCAGTGCTAAAAAGAGTTTAACGCGGTGCATTTCTTTCCCTGGCTGAACACATCATTTAGAACTGTAAATATGACAATGACACACCTTTTAAGTATTATAAAATGATTGAGAAAACTCAAACATTTACACACCAAGATCTTTCTAGAACGCAGCTTTTAGACGGACACAAGCAGGGACTCAAACTGCATTTCCTAGCAATGCAAAAGTCCTTAATCTAGGTCTGTGAAAATATCAAATGGGTTTGACGGTATGCCAGAAATATCTTGTTTGAAGGTTACTGTAAGTTGTTATCCAAGCCACCTAACAGGATACTGCATGAATTAAACAGGTCAGGTTGGAGAGATTATAGCGCACCTCTAGTTTAATGATTAGATAACTGCAGAGTTTACTTTTACCAATTATACTCAGTTGCATCTGTAGTTAACAAGCAACCACCAACGTAGTTAAGATGAAGACAAGAAAACGTCTTGTTCTATATTCTGGGGAAGTGGACATGTTCTTATAAGGGGCTTTGGTTTCAGAAGCAGGCATTCAAGCTATCAGTGAAAAGAGTCGTTGGCCATAATATCTGCTAGCAGACAGTTGAGCGCATCTGTTGCTGGCTAAAGTGCAAGGGAGTTATGCTTCCATGTGGAAACTTGGAATGGCCGTACCAAAGCTCCTTTACCGCAAAATCCAACCACTCAAACATGTGCTGTTTTACCGCTAAAAATTAATATTGATTTATCCTTTAGAGTCATAAAAAATGTCTTAACATGGAGTCAAATTCTGATAAATACAAAGTTTTGCTCTTCTGTTACATAATTCATTTCAGGAATATAACAGACCCCAGGTTGTCATGATGCGATTTGCTGCATGTTGTCTTTCCTGTTTCCATTGTTGCATTTAGGTCCTAATTCCAAAAACTCCTGACACAGGTATTCGTTGGAAATTAGTGACCACAGCCACCATCGGATACTTGAGACCCCTTCTAAAAACACTTAAAACCTCCTATTTCAGCCGTTCGGACACAAAATATACCTCAATATGAAATAATTTACGTATTGGAAACTGTTGTAGTTTTACAGCCTTTCTTATTCCTCTTGGGCGTATAGCCAATCAGCACAAAATAAAATAAAATGGCTCATCTAGACTAGCTGTTTTGCATATGAAGGTTAAAATCGTGTCATGTAATGATATGTTTTAATAAAATTTTGCACATCCATTTAATCCATTTAAACATAACATTAATATCTTTAAGCAAGTTATAATAGGTTTCTAGTACATACAAAGCATGTTATTTTTTTTGTCTCACAAAGAAATCTTGCTTTTACACAAATTAGTCTCAATCTTGTTACTAGGCTACAGGTTTGCTACACATTACATTGGTTTACAATTTGAATAGGTGGGCAGGGTTTGACAGATGAGGGGAAGTTACTGTATATTCTCCTGTTTTGTGACATCACAACTAGGCTCTTTTTTGGCTTGTAGAAACACAATATTTCTGACAGTTAAAATTAGCAAAAAAATTTAAATGGATGTTTTTTTTTATTCAAGTTTGCCGTGTTTTTTTTTAGAGCACAAAGCAGCAAGAAAGAATAATAAACAACTAATATTTGAATCGTGGTAGGACCTGTCCCAAGCACGAAAAGTAAAGTATTGATGGACATACTCAGTTTTATATGCTACAAATGACAACAACACCACGATAGTTGTATTTTTTCTACTAAATACATACACCACTGATTTATTACATATTATCCATGAGATGACATATGTAAGTGTCCTGAATAGATACTCAATTGAAGCATCAAATCCCAGACATTATTTTTGAGCAATGTGTTAATGGTTGTTCGTGAGAATAAGAATAAATAAGTTGGTGAGAATAATATATCTGCTGAATGTCATTCAGCAGCATCTTTGTAAAGATGTTTACATTTTCGCAATTATTTTTTTAACAGTTAACTGCCAGCTTTTTATTGTAAAAAAAACAAGGCAAGGACATTTTATTTGTATAGCACACTTTCAACACAAGGCAATTCAAGGTGCTTTACATGATTTGGTGGTGAAGAAACCAAACATAGCATTAAAAACAACAATTTACGAAAAGCAAAAACAGATAAAACACAAGAATAACACAAATAAAACATGTAGCATTTGATTAAAAACAACAATGTAGAAAAGCATAAAACGAAAATGTGTTTCAAAAATCAATAATACACAAAACAGAGTTTTAATCTTTGAATTGAAAGAACCTAACGATTCAGCAGCTTTGCAGTCCTCGGAAAGTTTATTCCAGATTTGGTGGGCATAGAAATTGAAAACGGCTTCTTCATCTTTGGTTCTAATTCTAGGGAAGTTTAGTAAACTACAGTTTGAGGACCTGAGTGGTCTGCTGGGTTGGTATAGTGTCAGCAGGTGTTCAACATACTTTGGTGCTAAACCAATATATGATTTATAAACTACAATGACTATTTTGAAGTCAATTCTCTAAAATACATGGGACCAGTGGCTATGTTTACACGGACACAAGTAATCAAATTAAAAGCAAGATCAGAATAAAAATGCTTCATGTAAACATGATATTCAGATTACTCTGACCCGCTCAAACTCATTCAAATCAAAAATTTAATTCCGATTTGAGAGGGGTTGTTTATACCAATAGTTAATCCAAATGTGGTGCATGTAAACTCTTATCCCGGATGTAAGTCATTGCTGCACATGTCTGTTAAGTCACGCGTAGACATACAATATGTTGGCCTGAAAAAATAAAGGGATTCATGTTGTGATTCGATTGTGTACATAACAATAAAGCCTTGTGGATGTAAAACCGTGACCAGAAAAACTAAATAGCACACTCTGAAGAAAATCTTAGTCCTCCATTTCAAATGGACACAGCCATGTTTGTTTGCAATGGAAGTCTATGTCTTCTTCTATGGCAGTTTCCAGTGTTTTAGATAGTTTTGTGCATGTCAAAATGACTTATTACTTATTATTATTAGGGCACATGTACACAGTCAAATTCTAATCCAAACTATGATCGGATTAAATATATTTTTGCACATGTAAATGTAGCTACTGTAAGGACTTTAGAACTGGGGCCATGCACTCTACTTTCCTGGTTCCAGTGAGGATGCAGACAGCAGCATTCTGGATCAGCTGTAGCTGTCTTAGTGACTTTTTGGTAGATCTGTAGGGACACTGTTGGGGTAATCAATCGACTAAAGATGAACACATGGATGAGTTTTTCAAGGTCTTTTTGTGACAGTCCTTTGATTCTAGAATTATTATTCAGGTGATATAAGGATTGCATTGTTATTACCTTTATGTGACCCTGGAGGTTCATGTCTGAGTCCATTATTACACCTAGATTACACACCGTTGAATCCACTGAAGCAGTGTGCTGACTCTTAATTGGGCTTAAAATAACTACTTTCGTTTTGCTTCTGTTGAAGCAAAGATTAGAGATTGGCCTGTATTTCTGCGTGTGTAGCTTGATAACTTCTGTTTTTAAAGCTGTATGAATCAGATCAGACTTTATGAAAGGGAAAACTTGTTTCAGAAAAGCTGTGGGTAATACATCAAGGCAGCAAGAGGAGGCGGTTAATTGCTTAATGATTTCTCTTCAAGGTTTATTTGATTTAACTCATGGAATATAGACAGTTTCTCTAAACAGTATCTCTTCAGCCTGTTCTTGTATATCTATTAGAAAACCAAGAGTTTGGTTTGGTGAGCCACGTGAATGGGACAAATGCTGTAGGTCTCTGCCTGCTCCTGCTCCTCTGTTTACAACTTTGGTGGTACAACTTTGCTGGTATTAATACTGTTTTTTTCTGGTGGAATCTTCTCTGCGTGTATATCTCTAATTGTGGTGCTTTGTGTCTCTTTACTCCTTTATCCTTGAGCTGGAGGGGCAATGTTTCGAGACGTTTGTCTTTATTTTGAATTGTTCAGATCCGTTTGTCCTGGTTTGGGAACATTCAGGGCTGTTTGATTTAGATAGCTGAACAGATTGGAGATCAGACGTCTTAGTCCATTTTTGTTCGGATAACGCCGGTTTTGTGTAAAGAGGTGCTTTGCTATACAGAATATTTTAAAATTGTTGATAAATCTCATTGATCGATCAGCACGTGTTGTTTAAGAATTTTAAAAAAAATCCTTAACCTTGAGAAGTCCTCAACAGATATTGTCGGGAGAGGTCCACTGACAAAGATTGGAATATCAGGCCTCTGTAGGTTAGCCAATAAGTCAGAAATGTCCTGTTTCAAAATCTACGACTGTCTTTTCCCTGTGTCTGTAGATCCTGCATGTAAAATTAGCAGTAGGCTTCATTCACACCTGATAGTCCGTTAGACTTGGTTTGATTGCGGACCAAAATTCCAACACGGTTTCTGTTTTCGCATTCACATTGGCTTTTTTGTCAGAAAATTCAGAGCTCTGAGCAACAATTTCACCTATCCACCTGTGATGGCGCTGTTATAAAGCCTTGTTTCTTCATGCCTCGAGGAAACTTCCAGTACAGCTGAATGTAAACAAACATGGTGTTTGTTTACATTCATTTAGTGTTGATTTATAATCGTCAAAATCTTTTCATTGATTTGTGTCACTGAATATTGGGTACAACTGACAACATTGATGTGTCTACAGAAATTTTCAAAGTCATTTATTTAACCATCATGAATAATCAAACCTTTGCTAGGGACTTCCTCACTTTATTTTGTGGTTTATTGAAGCTGGATTCCTCTGCTCGGGGCTTCCTCTATTTGATTGGTCCTTTATTGTACCTGGATTCCTCGTTGTAACCTTGGCTGTCTGCTAGGGCTCCATTGTGACTCAGGGAGCTGCAAATCTGTCATTCAGGGGCTTTCCAGGAGAGTGGTGGAATAGGTTTGGTCCTTCCCGTTCCGCACCTCGGTGATGGGATAGTGTTGTTCTGCTTCTGAGTGAGACTGGAACGAATGAGCACAGGGTTGCCAGGTTGTTGTTCCTTCCGTGTCACCGGTAGTGTTGTCTCATTTCCGTATCTAGCGTTCATTTTCACGTGCATTTCCAGAAGGCCTAATTTTGCTTCCATACTTAGTAGCTGTTTTTTTAAGTGATCCTGTCTCAGGAGAAGACAGGGTTTTCAGCTGAGTTAAACGCCATGTTGTTAATCCACAATCTTAAAAAGGTCTTTAAGACATAATCCACAAAAGAGAAGTGATCCAGTCTAAGAGAGTAATTCCAGACAAAGGGCTCATAAATTAATTAAGAGGAAAACTACAAACAGAATCTGAAAGGGGAGAAAAGAGCGAAAATAAGGCAAAAATCAGAGAGATCGGGTGAGCTTGGAGAGAGCTGCTCCTCTCTCTGCAGTCAGCAGCAGTATTAACAGATTATTTCCACTGTAAATATAGTTTTATTAATGATCATTCTGAGATTGCAGCTTCTTGTATTAATCTTCCAGTAAAGATAAAAACAGAATTGTTTGATGCCTACATGCTTGAGTATGGTTTTAATTCAAAATAGAGGTTCGATGAATAACGGAACAAAGGACAAGAACAAGTCGACAAAGGACCAACCTAACTCTTGAAGTTCCGAGAAAAACAACAGATAAAGGCTGGAGGCAAAATGAAGTAATCAGTACCCACTCAGCAGAGTCCCCTCAGTCATTTTAAACGAGTGAGCTACCACAGAGGTGTGCAAGCTTCTTTTTCAACATCCCATTATTGGCTTTGATCAGCTGAGAACTGCTGAAGACTAGCCCTGGCTGTAAATGCTATCTGCATTTAGCTCTGATGAGGGGATGTTAATAGAGTGCGATCAAAGGCTTAAGTCTTGCTGTTAGCTCTGCAACAGCAAGATTATCAGGGACTTTCGGTTGAACAGGTTGAGAAGGCAAAGCTTCGTGTGGACCCTGAATCCCGAACAGAGAGGTTTCAGAATGCAAAGCCAGAAGAGTTGTAGAGAAAGGTAACAATCTCTATGTATCTTCTGTGTATTGAAAATTTTATGTTTTTAACTCAAAGTTACTCGACAAGTCAGTCATCAAACCAACCCTGTCAAAAATTATTTGAGAAAAGCCCCTGAGGCTGATTTAAGATGACATAAGTATTGAGATATTAAAGATAAAAGACTCTCCTCTGTTAAATAAAATACAACTAATCTACCCAAACTGGGTTAATAGAAGGGATGAACTATAAAAAAGCAGAACCAGCCCTAGAGGATTTTCGCTGAGGGGGCAGTAACTAGTCTTTTGTTTAACCCCTCTGCTTTTTTACATCCCATTGATGGCACGTCACATGTGCCTCTTTTTGCTGTATCCTTTCCATGTACATATACGTAATACATATAATTTAAAGCTCAGTTTCTTGTATTTAAATTATGCATAATAATCAAGGTTACAATCATAACACTTTTGATTAACCACTCAGATAAAAATTATGTGGAACTCATAGTTCTAGATCACATGTCATTGACAGCATTGAACAATATCCAAATAAATAGTCCTTTTACTTCCCCAACAGACCAGTGATTGCACTCCAGTAATATAGCTAGTCCCCAACAAGTCCTACATCGATCTAACATACTTGTCACTCAAAACCTTGATAATTCTATACCTTGGATGTATTTCTCATAACTTTTTCATCATAAGCACCATCATCTTCTTCTGTATATCACATTCTTCTGTTTATTGGTGGCTGGAACTTAATTTACTCAAAGGGTTGTAATGTGTCTTTGGGGGGCCAGATGCCTGAATGGCCCTATTGGTGTGTAAACAATTTTTTTAAACTTTATCCCAATATTTTGCTGTACATATTGTAATTATGACTTCATTTCAGTCTCTTGAGGCAAAGCGCATGGCTTTGACTTTTTGTCACTTCTGTCAAAACCCCTGCTAAAAGACTCATGCACATTTCTAAAACTCTGCTGACTTAAAAAAGTGTTTTTTTATCATTAAGCTGCACAAAATAAATGTTTTAGTCATCTTTTTGAACTTAATTACATTAATGCTATTCTTTAGCCACCAGTGAAGAAAACAGAAATAAATCAATCTCAAGATATATGACGATTCCGTTCCAGCTTTTGCTAAATTCTAGCAAACAGTAAGCACATACACCACATTATACTTAAAAAGGTGCTGATTAGATGATAACCAGAACCAATTTTATTTTATAGAGGAAATGCTCTTTACAACAATCTGTTTCCCAGTGCGAGTAGACAAGAGGTAGTGATGTTATGAGGTGTGCTGAGGCTACGGAACGTGTGTCGAGTAGTGGAGGGGGGCGTTTCCGCAAAGCGCATATCAAGGCCTGCTTCATCTAGGGGAGGAGCTGAAAACAATGACGTCTGAAGCCTCGCTGGCGGCCGTACCACGTGACCGCTTCAGGAAGCGGTTCGGCATTTAGTGAGTGGTTTGACAGCAAAAAAATCCCCTCAGGCTCCATTCAAAATGTGGGTTTGTGTAGGAGAGTTGCAATCAGTTTCGAGTTTGGAGAGTTTTGATAGTTTAGATAGGAGAGTTTGGTTAGTGTTTATATAGTTTGGAGATAGTTTTGTGAGTTTACAGACAGATATTTTGAAGATTTAGCAGTGTGAGGAGAGAGGAGAGAGAGAGAGGGAGAGAGGATGGAGCCAAATAGGAAGAGGAGGATTTCCCCTCTGTGGGAACATTTCGACTTGATAACTCCTAATAAAGTAACCTTAATCTAAAAATATGTGAAGTTAAATCTTCTAATCACAAACTGTGATTAACGGGCTGTTAGGTCCCTATATGACCGGTGTCAGAGTCTGGTTCGCATTGCCGGCAGTAAGTCGGACTCGTTTCCAGTGAGAGTTGGACTCCGCCAAGGTTGCCCTTCATCACCGATCCTGTTCATAACGTTTATGGACAGGATTTCTAGGTGCAGCCAAGGTGTTGAGGGGATCCGTTTTGGTGACCTCAGGATCGGGTCTCTGCTTTTCGCAGATGATGTGGTCTTGTTGGCTTCGTCTGAACGTGATCTACAGCTCTCGTTGGAGCGGTTCGCAGCCGAGTGTGAAGCGGCTGGGATGAGGATCAGCACCTCCAAATCCGAGACCATGGTCTTGAGTCGGAAAAGGGTAGGGTGCTCTCTTCGGGTTGGGGATGAGGTCCTTCCTCAAGTGGAGGAGTTTAGGTATCTGGGGGTCTTGTTCACGAATGAGGGAAAAATGGAGCGGGAGATCGATGGACGGATTGGTAGGGCGTCTGCAGTCATGCGGGCGCTGTACCGGTCTGTCGTGGTGAAGAGAGAGCTGAGTCGAAAGGCGAAGCTCTCGATTTACCGGTCGATCTACGTTCCTACCCTCATCTATGGTCACGAACGCTGGGTGGTGACCGAAAGAACGAGATCGCGGATACAGGCGGCTGAAATGAGTTTCCTCCGTAGGGTGGCTGGGCTCTCCCTTAGAGATAGGGTGAGAAGCTCGGTCATCCGGAGGGAGCTCAGAGTAGAGCCGCTGCTCCTCCACATCGAGAGGAGCCAGTTGAGGTGGCTCGGGCATCTAGTCAGGATGCCTCCTGGACGCCTCCCTGGTGAGGTGTTCGGTGTCCCACCGGGAGGAGACCCAGGGGAAGACCCAGGACCCGTTGGAGAGATTATGTCTCCCAGCTGGCCTGGGAACGCTCGGGATTCCTCCCAGGAGCTGGCCCAAGTGGCCGGGGAGAGGCAAGTCTGGGTCTCCTTGCTTAGGCTACTGCCCCCGCGACCCGACCCCGGATAAGCGGAGGAAGATGGATGGATGGATGGATGGATGGATGGAATCACAAACTGTATTTCCACAGTTTCTTATTTTATTCAAAGGTGAAGTGTTAATTGTGTTCCAAGGAGTTGGGGTACAATAACAACACCTCATCCATGCTAAGACATTACCGTGCTTTGCATGAGAATAAGGAGTCAACTGGAGCTTCACCCAACCAAGGTATTTTATTACATAACTGGACAATCCCGATGTTTGCATGTTGACTTTAGTTTATTGTGCAAATAAAGAAAGCTACAAAACACCATCTATTCTCTTCTAACCAGCCACCAGAAAACAAGAGCTGGATGAGGCCCTAGTCTCTATGATAGTGAAGGACACACAGCCCTTCAGTATTCTGGAAGATATTGGATTCAGGACATTTTTTTCCAAACTGGATCCAAGCTATGTTCTTCCCACAAGACAGGTATGTATGAATGCATGCATTTATAAATAAGTTCTTTACTGTTTGTCTCTCAATTTATTTCAGGGATGCACCGAAAATTCGGCCACAGAAAATGTTCAGCCGAAAATGACCCAAAAGTGCATTTTCGGTTTTCGGCTGAAAGACCTAAATCAAAACAACACAGCCGAAACTTTATTAATTTAATTTATATTGTGCATTGTTGTTATGTCAGTGCTAAATAAATATCTTAATAGTTGTGTACTAACCTCACTAAAATCAAGGCATTGCAAACCACAGTAACAAATCATAGCCATAAATTCTATGGTTCTAATAATTGACAATCATTTCTTTCGGTGTTTCGGTTTTCGGCCTTAGTTTGTCATTTTCGGTTTTCGGTTTCGGCCAAGAGTTTTCATTTCGGTGCATCCCTAGTAATATATATATATATATATATATATACATATGTGTGTGTGTGTATGTGTGTGTGTGTATGTATATTTCCATTTAGGCTCTGAAGGCCATGGTGGAGGCCAGGTATGTGTCAGCCAAGGAGAAGGCTAAGGCTAAAGTGGAAAAGGTAGCTGCTGTTAGTCTTACTTCTGATATGTGGACATCCATCAACATGGATGCCTACCTGGCTGTAACCGGCCATTTTGTGCATGATAAAACCAGGCTCAGTTCAGTGCTGTTGGGAGTGCAGGCATTCCCCCAGTAACACACTGCTGAAAATATAGCTCGTGTGAAATCTTCCATGATGGAGGAATGGGGAATCACTACAAAGGTTACTGATGGTGCTCCCAATATGGTTGCCTGCGTGAGAGAGCTAAAGTTTCGCCACCATATTTGCATTACACACAGGCTGATCCTGGTTGTTAGGAAGGCCCTTGACCAGCATCCTGTGCTCTCTGGCATTCGAGCAAAAGCAAGAAAGCTGGTTGGCTACTTTAGGAGCAGCACCACTGCCAAGGTATGTTATTATTCTTTATTCCAATTACTTCCATTAGTTTTTCCAATTGCATTGGATTAATTGCCTACTCATCTGTATCTTTACAGGAGAAGCTTACACAAGTGCAGCATCATCTGCGGCTAGAAAATTGAAGCTGATTCAAGAAGTCGAGACTAGATGGAAGAGCACTTATTTGATGCTTCAGCGTTTGGTAGAGCTAAGGGAGGCAGTAGGAGCAGCATTAGCTGGCCTGCAACATGACATCCCCTTTTTAACATCGAATGAGTTTACCATCGTTGGAGGGTGCATCACTTTGTTGTCTTCTTTCTATGATGCGACTGTAGAGTTGTCAGCAGAGGAAAACGTGTCTGTCTCCAAAGTTATACCACTGATGAAAATGTTGGAGCATGCACTTCAGGAGGAAATGACAAAGCTGGCACCTGCAGTGCCATTAGAAATGGGGGACTGGCTCATCAGACAACTAAGAGAGAAGCTTCATACTTCGCAGTCCATGAGTATAATTTCACTTGCTACCCTCTTGGACCCTCGATTTAAAGCAATTGGATTTTTCAGTCCAACAAAAGTATCTGAAGCAATAAAGCAACTGACCTCCGAGTGTGCAGCAATGATACGGGCGAAACAAAGCAGAGAGGAAATCCCCCAGGCTTCCACCCCTCATGTCACTGGAGGTAATCTACCATTTAACATTTTTAACTCAATTATTCATATTCCGAATTTCACTAACATGATTTGTGGTTTAATTTTAGGTAGCAAACTGTGGCATCGTTTAGATTTCAGCATCCAGGAGGAAAGCGGACTCACAATGTCAGAGCAGATGCCACAGTGGAGGTCCAACGCTACCTTTCTGAACCAAACATAAACAGGCGGGAAAACCCCCTGGAGTATTGGGGAGAGAAAAGCTTATTGTACCCGAATTTATATAGTCTAGCTCTTGTGTTTTTGTGTACACCGGCATCTTCTGTGCCTTGTGAAAGAGTGTTTTCGAATGCTGGTGAGGTGGTGTCCAAAAAAAGAAATCGCTTAAAACCAAAAACTGTTGAGAAACTTCTATTTTTGAATAAAAATGAATAAAGTTTCCCGTGTTCTGTACATCATTGTCCAAGTTGCACAATCATTTTCAGTCCACTCTTCCTAGTTCCACAAGCATTTTTACTTTCCTCCACTTTAGTCAAAAGTCCATGCCTTTTGACTAAAGTGACAGAAAAACATTAAAATTACACATTACCTCCCATAAAATTTGATATTACCTTTTTGAAAAATTTTAGACAGAATACATTCCAAATATTTTTGTATTATTCACATTTGTAATATAATGTGTAGATTTTTTATTTTTTTACTCAGTCATTCCCAAGAGCCACAGCAGACTTAAAACTTTAATGCATAACATATTAAGTGGTTCAGAGCTACAGCTGCCTGTGATTCTGTATCTGGCCAGTAGGGGGGGGGTTGTGTTCACATGACATCTCACCATCACTAACAAGAGGAGACGTCTCTATGTCATTTCTCTATTGTCTGTTTAGATCCACAAATATTATCAAAACGATGACTTCACAGCGCGAGCCGGCCGTGGTGGTCCACGGGAGTAATTGGAATGTTTATTAAATTGTATTGAAATTACTTTTCTTGTGAAGTGCCTTGAGATGACATCTGTAGTGAATCTGTGCTACATAAATAAACTGAATTACTAAATTACTCCGGGAGTATGCACAGCCTACATATGTGTAATGAGCACCAGTTACACAGAACACAGTTGTGGTCGATGAAAACTGGGGTTAGGTCTTGCCTATTCTGAAACTATGGCCTAGTAACCTGATTTGGGTTTCTCTCTGTGTGAAATGTTTAAAGTTTGCGGCAGGGACAGGAAAAACTGTAAATAGAAAACGTTATTTTATGTGCGAGTCTGATCATCAGCATGTGAGTTGAAGCCTGGAGATGTTTTGGTGGGAAGTGCAAGGCTGAGTGGTCAAGCCTCAAAATTCTCCTGTTTCAATTAACCAGCCCAGTAGCCTGCAGCTATACTGGTCTTATCTGGCTGGAAAAAGAAGGAATGAGACAGGTATGTGTAGAGCAAGACTGCAAACAGACGAGACAGGCAGGGCTAGAAAGCAACATAAAATGCAAAAAGTGAAAACCAATGGAGGAAAAAAGATAGGACTCCATCCTGCATCTTTAAACAGTTGCAGGATGGAGTCCTTCAGATTGTTAAGAATATACCTTGGGACTAAAATGACTTGAGATAGACACCTTACATAAATAGATTCTGTTTATGGACTGATTTCATGCAACTCCAAAAGAGCAAAATGTAGAATATTCTGACATGAAGAACGAGATCTTAAACAAATTAGTGTGTAACATGAGAGCTCTCAGGCCAAGTATTTGGACGGGTTTCATATTTTAAAGTGTAACAACTTCAGTTACACTGATCTTATTATATTCCTGTTATGTGATTTTTCTATTTATTTATAATTATTATAATTATAATGATTTTAATCTTAACATTTCAGTAAAAAATAAAACGTAAAAAAAGAATATTTTTTTAAACCTTTATCTCCCACAACCTGTTAACATAGTTATTTTTGTTTTGCTGTATTCACAAATTCCATTATTGCCATATAGAATATTTTTCCAAACTCGTATCTTATGTAAACAACTTAAAATCCTTTCAACCAAATGATACAACCAAATCAACTTTGTCAGAATTTTTTTTTCCTAACTTAGATGATATATCAGGATTTCTATAAAACTATATTTTTTGTTTCATATTATTAAGTGTACATATTCAGTACAAGTTAACTTGGAGCACAGTAAAACCATTTCACTCTATGTTGTCATGAGTTGTCTTGCATTCCGTTGTGCATAATTTAAAGAATGTAAACCCTAAAATTCAATGCCAATTGAAATTTTAATGGTCTTAGAATTAGAGTAGTATTAGACAAAAAGCCTTTAAATCAATAGATTAATATTTGGCTTTCTCCCCCTGCATAAACATAACTGCTTTTATTTAGCCTCTCCAAGTTTCCCGCTCAGTATAACTTTAAGAGTGTGTCATTTTTTGTCCATGTGTCAATTTGTCAGAATGTGTTTCTTGGCCTTGACAAGCCGGTAAAAACAACATGTGGATAGATGGAGAAATATTATGAATTACTTTGCATTAGTGATTAGTATGATGCAGCACTTCTAGTCACATTGTCTCCCAAAATGTTTTATGTGTCGTATTTTTTGTGATGTTTAATCTGTAATAATTGGTGACCGTGAAGATGGTAAAGATTTTTATCTAAGGAACCTGATGATCAACCATTACAACCAAATGAAACTAAATAGATGTTAAAAGAGAAATGGTCAGTCATTACCAGGAGGCGTAAAATACAGTAACCGTGATTAAAATGGATATTTTTTCAAATTAGACTAACACTCTTTTTAGAAATATACTGTGATTTAATAGGTAACATTTGCACCTTCTGACTGTTCTTTATTATTCTGTAACACTAAGCTTCAACAGTCAACACTCTGCCACATAACGTTTTCCCTCATCCGAGCGTAAGTGATGATTTCTGAATACAATATTGTATTTCATGTATTATTTGTGCTGGCGAGACCTGAGGAACGAAATAAAGGAAAAAAAGAAAAACACTGAATGTAAAAGGAATAAAGAAATTACATAAATAAAACTGAAGTTTAAATAGGATTTGAGACAGAATGTTGAATGAAGGCCAACCAATCACTTAGTGAAACATATATTTAGAAAGCAATTAGTTCAGGATATTCAACAAGCATGGTATTTGCATTTTTATTTGAAGCCTAATGGTGTGTTCAAACCGCCCCAAACGTCAGCGCCCAGAGCGGCAAGATTACATGTAAAGAGTATGGTTGAGACCGTCAGAGGGGTATTTTAGTCTCTGTGGCGCTTCGTGTGCGTTGCCTGAGTCAACTTTTCAAGCAGTTCCCGTGCTTCAAGCAAAGACCCAAAGGTCAGCAATGCAGAAGTTCAGCTAGCTAAACTTTACATGCTTTTAACACAGCACATCAACCAATCAGTGTCGCCAGATGTTAACGTTGTCTAGCCAAACACGATCCGCTAGTGTTTAAAACATCCGCCAGAAAAAGGCCCACCTACGAGCTTTGCAAGCTTCATCATAAAAATGTATCTGCTGTGTATAAGCATCAAACTGAATGCACCATAAGACTCCTCCCCTAATG
This sequence comes from Apricaphanius iberus, assembly GCA_028564705.1. Classification (NCBI taxonomy): domain Eukaryota; kingdom Metazoa; phylum Chordata; class Actinopteri; order Cyprinodontiformes; family Aphaniidae; genus Apricaphanius; species Apricaphanius iberus. The sequence continues at coordinate 297,573 of JAPXFQ010000075.1, read as the reverse complement.
GGTCTCCTAGTTGAAAAAACAAATACAACAATTGACTTTATTGAAGTTATTTTCTGGTCCACTTTGCCTTATGCCCTGAGTCCCACCAATGGTGTACCTCAATTTAAATGATGAATAATTATGTATTACCAGTGTGTTTGTCATGTTATTTGGGATTTACTTGTTTGTTCAAATTCATAATTAAAATGACCATAAATCAGAAGTCGCATACATGAGGTCATGTTCGACAACATTAGCTAGCACATAAGCTAGCAATTATAAATATTCACTGAGACCTTGTAGAGACTTTCCCGAAATGCTGGCTCTCACTCCACTGACAATTTTTCCCCCAACATACCTCCAACTTTCCACATGGCCAGATTAGGTGGCTTTATCCATTTGCAATGCTCTATCCTTCATTGTGGAAGAAGGACACGATGCTCGCTAAAGAGGACCCATGGACCGAATGTAGAAAGCCATGACTTAGGCTCCCCATAGGGACTCATGGTAAAAAAACTAATAAATTAGACATAAATAAATAAAAGAAGCAACAAAATGTTATTTCATACAAAACCAATTTGATTACCTTCCTTGTTTACATCAGCAGCAGGGATCAGGTTTAATCAAATATTTTCCTATTTTAGCATTTTTTTTGTTATATTTTAAGTGGTGACGGAAAAATATGAAGGCCATCCGTCATTTTGACAGATGAGTATTCACACCCCTTACAACTTGGTGGAAACGCTCTGACATTTGTTATTTTACACATGAAGTTTAAGAAACTGAATAAATGAATAAATAAATAAATGGTAGAGAAAAGATTTACATGAGAACATTTGACCAGCGTCTTAGACCTGGACACCGTACTTAATGCATCTTGCCTACCAGGAGCTGACAGTGCGTTGTAGAGTCAGGGAGGCTTTGGAGCGTGTCTGTGACTGCATCTCGACATGGACCAGAGGTGACAGATTGCTGCATCTTAACCACTGATGCAAAAAGAGCTCATGCTGCAGGATTTCCTCCCGTTGAAGCCACCAGCAAAGCGGTCTTTCAGAGAGTCTTGCCAACTTCTGAGCCCTTACATTTTAATTGCTGTTTTCACTTTTAAATGCATTTACATCATATGTTCTCCTCATTACTTAACCACCAAATCATGTAAAAGACCTTGAATTACCTTGTTGAAAGTGTGCAAAAAATAAAATTGCCTTGCCTTAATTGGAGAAATCTTCCCTGATTTCAAATCGTTGGCCAAAGTGGATTTCATAATTCCAGTCTCGAGTGTGGAAGTTAAGCAGGGTAGACACATGTTATGTACATGCAGGAGTGCAGTTCAGCTTGAGCGTTCGGCTGAAATGTCCATATTTAAACATAAGGTGCCCATTAAGCTGCTCAATGTGTGATGGTCCAATATGGATTTTCTTTTCAGTTTGTTTGGCAGGTACATTATTTAAAATCAATAAGAATACACCACTACTGAATATGTCATAATAATATGATCAGATTTTTTATGACTCGGTTAGAAAAAAAATGGCCAACAAATAAACTTCTAGTGCAACCTCTTGTCTATACATGTGTCAGCATTTTTTTCTTTTTTTTATGGGATAATCAAACAGCCAAATAAACCTTGGGCAGTTTTCAGGGGAAGATCCTTGGTTTAAATATTCAATAAGTACAAAAGAAAAATAAAACCAACGAAATCAGTAATGGTTATGAGGACCTTTTGCATCTTTAACAACACAAAAACAAATCTTTGTGTGAAATCAGTAACAATTCTGAGCTGTGTGCTACTGTAACTCAGCTCTATTTGTATCTTGATCAGGCAGAAGACAAGTTCTGAACATTGAACATGGAAAAAAAGATAATGTAACATTTAAAGCTATGGAGGACTGTGTTTTTCCAGGCAAATCAAAAGAAACACGGAATCCTTAGAGATCTGGGGGACCAACCAAAGCAATAAGCTGGGGTCTCTATATTATGCTCAGCATTACATCTTACTTATTCCAGCTTGCGCCGGTGTTAAGAAGCCAATATATGATTATTAAGAGCCAAGGCCTACGGATATCTAGAGCAGGTGAGCAATGTGTTTAATTTCACCTACCTTGTAGACCCACTAAGCTCATTATGGGCCTCTCAATTCCCCCACTGATCTTCCTATGGTGGCATATTGATTTGAGGAATATAGTTGAAAGTCGTGTTTAACAAAAGACCTCTCACCAAGGTGTTCTTGTGTGTAGGCGACAGTATTGAGTCTATCTGACGCCATTTTCTCTTTTTAGCACCCACACTGTGAGTAAATAAGAATAACTGATGAATAGGGAAACTGACACTGCACTGAAAATAATTGATTTGGTTGCCTTCAGTGCAGCTCCAAATCAGACAGAGTGGAAACCTTGCAGGTTTGAGCCAACTTTTCTGTTTGTGTGAAAGACGTGGACATATAGACACTTGGCAAAAACTTTTGAGACTTAGCTAGCTATACAAGGCTAAGATAGTGTTCCCTGCTGGAAAAGCCAGAAAATGGAGAGCAGTGAACCTGCAAGACAAACTGCATCCTCCTTCAAACAGCGTCAGTTGGGATGTTGTAGACAGGAAAAATTATGACTCCTGGAATCAAATAATATTACAAGAAATGGCCTTGAGGCTAATTGAAACCGCTCAGAGTCTCAAGATTTACTTCTAAAACCAAGTGGAACAGCAGAAAGTCAGAAGGTCTGATTGATGCAAAATGTACGGCCTACGACCTTGTAAAACCCATCCATACGGCATTGGCTTTAAAGGGTTTTTCTGAAGAATAATGTTGAATGTTGATCATAATGACAAGACGTTCTCTGTACATGATTAAGTATATATTATAATGTAACCACCTATAAATTCCGATTTTTGGCAAACACTAAAATCTGTTTGGTGCGGTGCAGATACCCGGACATTGATAATAAACAGCAGCAAAATCATACGGATATCAGAGCTGCAGGATGGATGCGAGGGCGAAGAAAAGCGGAGGAGAGCCGGAACAAGATGACAAGGCTGGGAGGTGAGCGAGAACCGGGCCGAGCTGCAGATGAGACCTGAGAGTAATTGGAGCAGCTGGCTGTTAGCACCGAGGCTAACAGCCAGCTGTCTATTCTGAGAAAACTGTCCTCTCTGTGTCATGATCTCCCGACAATTGCATGTCTGAGCAGCTCATTCAATGAAAGTTTCGCGATGCTGTGTTTGAAAATTTAGAACAGCGAATGTGTGCAGTAAACAGAAGGAGACTTTGTGCTCCTGTCGTGCTGACCCCGACATGATGGCAGAATGATTAAACAGAAGACAAAGATCAGGAATTAATAACATTCACTACAGCATACGGGATATTGATTTTTGGCGCTGTGAGTCAAGAGTGTGGGTTAAATAACAAATGATACGAAAAAAAGGCGCATGTATTGTGGAGATGGTTTGGATTGAGACCGTTTGTATTCAGACCCGAAGCGTAGCGAATCTCGGTCCGTTTCTCTGATCCGCAGCAGGATTCGTTTGTGTGTATTCACACCTGCATAAAAGGTCCAGACTAGCGTTCCAAATAAACTCTGGTCCGTTTAAAGTGGACTAAACAGTGTAGGTCTGAATACACCCTTAGTGTGTTTACTCTACTATTGTCTGGTCTTACCCGACCCCTTTTTTTTGGACCCCCTCTGGCTTGGTGTGAACCCAACACGCCCACCTATGGATTTATTGCCCATAAATATGATGTGACTCGATATCACCACATAAGGTCAAGACTACTTTGACAAACCTTTGTGAAGTACCAAAATATGTAGTTACATTCAGAAATACCAGTTAAAAATGAACTGTGTCAAAAGGAAGCTCCATGTTAACAGTGTCCAGTTTCGACCTCTATGGTCTGGGAGGCATCTGGGATAGACCATCACAGAGAAGAAATGTTTACTGTGGTCAGCTGAATTAGTATTTCAGATACACTTTTTTGGGGAGAAGTGGATGCCGTGTGCTCCAGACAGAAGAAGAAAACGATCATCCAAACTGTTCCAAGCAATAAGTCCAAAGGCCAGGGTCTGTTGTGGTATGGGGTTGTGTTAGTGCCCTTGGTACAGTAAATTTGCTGTGAGAGCCCCAGTAATACTGAAAAGTACATATAGATTTTGGAGCATAATATGCTGACTTCAAGAAGAAATATTTTCGAGGAATGACGATATATATATTTCAGACAAAACAAAACCACATTCTGCACACATTACAAAGTCTTGGCTATGGAGGAAGTGGGTATGGGCACTTGACTGGCCTGCCTGAAGTCCCCACCTGTTTCTGATAGAGAACGTGTGACGCATTTTGACAATAAAGATCCATTACTGTTGCCAACCTTAAGAAGAATGGGACAAAAATACACCTGAAATACTTCATTACTTGGTGTCTTCAGTCCCTAAATGTATTTTAAGTGTTGTGAATGGCAACATTACAAAGTGGTGAATGTTTTACTGTTCCAACTTTTTTTGAAATGTGTTGTAAGAACCAAAATCGGAATGTGTTTATTTTGAAAAAAAAAAATTAAAAACGTTTTCAGTTTGATTTTAATTCAACAGACCGTTAGAACTTTTTATCATGCACATTTGTGTATGGTTGCCTAAATTATTGCAAGATCAGCAAAGACATTTTGGGATTCAGAATATATGTAATATTTGTGACTGCTTGTTCTATAAAAAAAAACTGCAATTGTACTGCGTGTGTAGTTTTTGTATTAGGTCATTCAACGAGGAATGAGGCTCATGACTTGAAGCATTTGAATGCATTTAAAAAACCTGCCTTGCTACCAGGAAAACATAACGTGTTGCACTGTGATGAGAAACGCCACAGACAATGGGAGAGCACCCAAACTGTGTTTGGAGCAGGAAGGTAAGAGGAACAGAGCGGAGCAAGAACATCCAATTCAATTTCAAAACTGTGCCGGCTAAGTGTACAAACACAAAGGCTTCATTACGAGCAGATCCCAGCCGAAGGCAGGAGTTAATTCTCCGTCCTCAAGCACAAACAGCACGACGGGGGGGGGGAAAATCAGGGGTTAGGGTGAAGGAAGCAACAAGGGGACTGCTGAGGCGGAGACGTCGCAGGTGACATGGAGAGGTGAGAAAAAGGGGGAAGATTTGAGGAAGCACTAAACAGCAGTTAGTTTGTTCCGCTAAGAGCATACTAATGCACTATTTAAATGGAGCACTAGGCCAGAGAGTAATGACTTCCATTATGTGTCTCCAGATACTTCAGTACTAGAGGTATGTTATTGAATCTATAAATCTGGTTGCACAATAAATGATCAACTTTATGAATAAATAACAGGCTGCACAATACATGGACATTGCTAAAGAAAGACTTGCTCAATAATGAAATGTTGGCTGACATGTCAACTCACCTCTTCAAATGATTAAAAAGATGTAAATTGTAAATATAAACTTTGTTCCTATATTTCAATGAACTGATAAATCATTTTATGATAGTATTGTTGAGGATCTTAATATATGATCAAATGCCATATACTACATGCCATGTGGATACATGCCTTTGCAAAAGTATTCATAAACTTTTCACTTTTCTTGTAACACAATCACAAACTTCAATGTATTTTATCAGCTTATCACTGATAAACCAACACAAAGCACATACCTGTGAAGTTAGAGAAAAACATTTTTAAAAAACAAGCGTCATCCTTGATGATCGACAAACTCAAACGCAAGAGGAGAGTAATAAAGTTGTACAGAAGTTTAAAACAGATTTAGAATATAAATCAGTTCACTGAGCTTTGTACATTACATAAAACTCCTGAATCCTTCATCCAAAATATGAACTAGTAGTCAAACAAACAGGGCCGGCCCGAGGCATAGGCAGTATAGGCAAATGCTAAGGGCGCCGCATACCCAGGGGGCGCCAGAGATGCATAAGTAATTTTCTGCTGTTATTGTACTTAACACTGCAACAAGTGTATCACAGTCAGGATTTACAGTTTACAATCTGTGACAATGGCATTGACTTTAACTGTTAAGTACTGCTTTAATATGACCAGTGGGGAATTGAAGGGATCACACATACACTTAGCTCACGGTGCAGAACAAAACATGCGGCGGCACAAAGCAGGATGGGAAACCACCACCTCCACCAATCAGACTTTTTTTACCCGCCATTTGGTTTTTGTTTTTATCGCGTGAAAAAAAGATAATATGTCAAAGCGTCCCAAATTATCTGTGCCCAGGGGAGGAAGAAAACAAAAGAAGAGGTGGAAAAACGTGACAAAGACAAAGGTAATGTTACAGTAAAGATGATGTTGATAATATTATTTTGATGTAACAGAAAGATGATGATCAATAATGCCATTAGCTATTAACATACATGGTTAGCTAATCTATAAATAGTAGAGATGCAACGGGACAGGGTAAAGTATCGGACCGTTTGGTACTCCCTGCACGGGACGATCCGTCCTCCTGTACCTTGGGACTTCGGTACCGCCATTGATTTTATACTGGTAATTAGTTACCGCCGGCCCGACGTTACCAAACTAGGCCGCGCTCCCAGACACAGGTGCAACAACCAGCTCGCTGTTCCCCGCTCCAGCAGCTGGTTGGCATAGAGACACGAACTCCTCTCCACAATGCGTGCATCACGGAGCACTGAGGAGCAAAAAATTACATGGGTCGGTTGCGCTTTTTTTCGGAAATCAGCCCTGGTGTGAGGTGCTGCTAAAATTTCTCCCCGACTTGAGCGCTTTCTGCCCGGGCGGGCTCCAGCATTCAGGGGCGCCGGGTTGCGCTGTGTTCATCTCCTATTTGCGGTATGCCGGAGCGCGAAGCAAAGAGGAGATGTGCTGCGCTCCATTCATTGATGCACACACAAATGCCCTTTGAGCAGCGGGCACACGAAGAATATTCGCCACCTGTGTCAGTGTGGTCAGATGTGCTCTTGTTTAAAGAACCGGTAAAATACAGAAAACATTCTGTTTCTGCGGCCCTGTGTGCAGCCATAATCACAGAGAGACGTACAGCACGTTTATGTTGTATTCTCATGGCTTTGACCCGCCTAAACCTGTAACAATGGGCGGATAAAGTTAACTTCCCAAAAAAATTAAATATTTGTTTTGGGATTTAAAAAAGCAGTCTCAAGTACCGAGGTTGTCATATGATGATGTCGTAGATGACTTTGCCTCAAGAAAATCCAGGAAAGTCGAGCTGTAGCAAGTCATGTAAGATTAAGGAGGTGGTGGTGTAGTTCCTGAAGTAATTTAAGGCAGGACCAAAAACACCAATAGAGCTCTTTTAAAGATCATCTTTTCATTTTTTTTATTCAAATCCTTGTTGTATTTTTGTGCCTACTTAAAGATACTAATGGATAAGATATATAAGATAGATAGATAAGAGAAGAGAAGATTGATAAGATAGATAGATCGATAAAAGAAGATAGATAAGATAAGATATAGACAAGATACTAATGTCTTATTTTGCACAGTGCCATATTTCTATTGTATTTAAGTTAATGTCACTTGTTTGCACTTTTCATTTCGGGAGTATTTAAATTTAATACTTTATGTAAGCTATCTATATTGTATTTAATATGTTGAGTTCATTTTTTTTTATCCATTCCTTTATTATTACTATTATTAGTATTTTGAATGTGCAATTGTTTTATTTAAATAAAATAATTTCTAAAACAAAGCTATAAAGTTTCTTGTGAGTATATGTACACTAGCAGTGCAAGTATTGTACTGCAATGCAAGGGGGCGGCACTTAAAATCTTGCCTAGGGCACCAAATTGTTTGGGGCCGGGCCTGCAAACAAACCTAAAAAAAACAAACAAACATGACCTTGCACCTACACTCACAGCGAAGGAACGATGCCAGATTTGATGGGAAGATGGATGAAGTCCAGACCTAAATCCAACTGAGACATAAAAAATTGTTCACAGACACTATCCATCCAGTCTGTCAGTTCTTAAACTACCAGAAAAGAAGAAAGGGCAAACGTTTTAGCCTTCAGATGTGCAACACTTAAGAGGTGTAAGAGGCGACCTAGAGATGTACATATAAGTCCTATAATGTTCAGAAGCAGTCAAACGTATGCCTGATCTGAAATGAAGGGCAACTGGAAAGTCAAAAGATAAAATTTTTTATATTTTTTTTTCTTGTAAGGGAATGCCCCTTACCTAAATTCGAACAGATCACACTGAAAACAGCACTTATCAATTTTCAATATTTTTGAGGTATTCAAAATAAAGCCACATAAGTCTCGGAAGGTCTAAAAACCCTACTAGACTGAAAATCTGTATTTTTGGAGGTATGCAAGGGGTTCGTTCAGGTTGCCTTTACAGTCAGTGATAGCAGGAGGCTAAACAGCGAAAAGGTGCCTTTTACCTGCAAGTATGAACACAAACTACATAATGACAAAAAAGAACAAAAGAAGAACACTGAGGTATATATTCCCAGGAGAAAATTCTCTAAACTGGGTTTAAATTAGACTAGGGCCTGTAGACAGGATGCCACTGGAAATGGCACAAAGACAGAGAAGGGAGTGAGAGGGAAACTGAAAGACAGAATACTATTAGGGCACATTAAAAATTCAGTGCTATGCTCTTGCTGATGCAAAAAAAATGAGTGCCCTCATTTGTTGCCTGTCACCTCTAGGAACTTAAATGACAGAGGTGGGAGATGAAAAGAAGGGTGAAACCAAATAAAAAGAGTGTAGGGACAAATGACAGGAGAAGTACAGCGGCATTATGGAAGAAGTAAAATGTGCAGTGTTGTATGGAAATAAAATTAGACTTTTGTGGTATAAGTGTGGGAAATTGAAATGGATCAAAAGAAGCAAATCAAATTAAGGAACACAGCCATTGCAAATCGCCACTTGCTCCTACGATTTGACTAAACGCTTTGCACTCCGGATGAATTTGATTGACTTGACAGCCGAGAGAACTCTGCCTTCTGCAACACTCAGTCTTGTGGGCAAAATCAGCACATCAGAAGAAAAATCTCTTCTAAAATCAGAAAGATGACAGGTGACAACAATCCTCAGAGACGCTTCCATTAGCTCCTTTATAGAGAGAAGGATGTCAAAGAGAGGAAGACAGCAGAGTCCAAACAGGAAAAACGGGAACATTCCGTTTTCCGTGTGAGAAACGATGCAGTAATTGAAACAAGTTGCTTAAATCACAATTAGGTTATGATAAATGGTATTTTAGGAGTATAAAACTGTTCAGGACAACTTTGGCTCAGGTGCATGGCCTGTTTTAAACCGGTCTGATATGTGTCTTTGGGAAAGACACTTCACACACCTTAGCTGCTGGCAGTGGTCTGATGGCCCGATGGTGCCAGTGTAGGGCAGCCTCACTGCTATCAGTGTGCCAGGGCAACTGTGTCTACATTGTAGCTTACCATCCACAAGTACAGACCATTTAGCAGAGAGCAAAAAACTAAAAATAGATACCCAAATTCCTATTCTATATAGAGGATACAGTCAAACACAAATTTATTTGTACATCTGACAGATTTGAAGCAGGTTTAAGTTTCTTTTGACTGGAAGTAATATTGACATTTTGAAGTGGCACAGCCAGAGTCCCAACTTCTGACAGAGAATCTGTGGTAGGAGATAGATAAAGATAATGGCAACGAACCACCCCAACCTCAAAAACCTATCCCTGAAGATACACTGTCAAAGTATCAGAAGACGCATACAAACATTTGAAGACCTCCTTTGAAATGTTTTCTTGCATTTCTTTTGAAAAATGCCTACCTCATTTACAATCAGAGAAAAACTTGTTTGCTTAATTACTTATTATGTTATTCCTCATCCAACTATGTAAGCTGTACAATCATGTATGAAATGGACACCGTTGTGTCCTCTAAAACACCTGCCAGAAAATGTTAAATTGCCAAATCATCTGCCCAAAAAAAAAAAAAAAAAAAAATGAGTAGACCAACTGATGATGGGTCCAATCAACATGGAATCCAAGATCCAAGGTACATCAGATCCAAGGTACATCATGAATAATACCATAGTTAGGTATGCTGTAGTCAATGAATTACAAAGAATTGAAATGCTCCACCTTACTCAATCACGCACAAGTCAATTAGGTCTTTCATGTAGATTCTCAGTCAACCAGGATATTCATTAAAACTCTAAAGAGTAAAATTAGGTTGTCTGTTATGTCTCTGATTATGTATTTTCTACAGTGTTTAATGGATACAAGATTCTATCTGTATTTGTGTCAACTGGTGTGGTGGCATATTACATAAAAGGAAGTGGCAGCAGCAGAACACGATGAAATCAGTTAAGTGAAAAACATTAAATAGGAAAATAGATCTGGATTGATCATCATGTTATGGGGCATTAATGGCTAAGGAGCAAGAAGTTGGTCCTGTAACCCATAGGTTGGTGGTTCAAACCTTGGCTCATTTACTTTGTTAGAATTAAAATCATCTTGTAAAAATTGATCAACTTAAGTTTTATAATTTATGTTTGAATTTGCTTGGGAAGATTTTTAATGGTAAGTTTTAAAATGTCAGCTTTTAATAAGACCATAAAGAGTTCATATAAACTACACAAGCATTCACACCAGTAAGTCAGAAATGCACTGACACTAATTAGCTACAGTAGCTAAATCAAACTTATCATTAAGGCAGTGTTTTAGTCTAGTCAATGTCTCTTAATTTCAAGTCACACTTGAGTCTGAGTCGTTTTTGTTTGAGTCCCAGTCAAAAAGTCCAAGTCTAGTCGTTAGGCCCTACAGGCCAAGTCTTATTTCACCCTTGGCCTCCTTTTTAGCATTCAAAATTGGATTTTTATCAATAATGTCATCTTCAGATGGAACAGTTCCTTGGGATGTATTGTTCAAGGAAACACCCCTCTGTCTGGATAAAAATGCTTTGGAATCTACGTCAGCTTTTGTTTGTAGGCTGCTCAACTAGCAGAGTGTATAACAAAGTAAAAAAAAAAATACTCTGAAAATCCCTTCTTCATTGTGTATAATTACTCTCGCCACGACTATCTACCCCTTTGACTAGCCCATCTGTTACATTAGTATATTTCTATCTGTCATAGGGCTGGGCGATATGAGCTAAAATTAATATCACGGTATATTGAGCATTTAACCTCGATAACGGTAGGTGGACGATAACAATGACCAAAAATAACCCCCCCCCCCCCCTTTTCTGTATTTAATGTCCAGTAGTGGCCAAATTAACTCAATGTTCTTTATTATATGATCGCTTCTTGCTATTGAATGGCTTCAAACAGCGTTTTAATTCAGTGTTTGATTCCCAGTCCTTTATTTCTTAAGAGTGCAGTTTAAACTCTGAAGTGATCACACAGAGCAGATGAGGTGAGGAGGTGACAGGGAATGAGTGAAATCGGTGATTTTAGTGTGCAGTCTTTTATTTTAGAAAATATTTTACATCGGAGCACAGGTGTTAATAGGTGGCAGCTTCAAGCAGCAACACAGCATGGTTAATCTCTGCTCCGCCTGAGCCGGAGCTGTTAGGCTAGAAACACTCTGGTTCGGCAGCAGCTCCGTTGCTACAATAACAAACATACATGCTCCAGGTTAGAGTCTCATTGTCCAATAACACCATAAAAAGTCACTTCATTTGTCGCTAGTCGCATTTTTCAGAAAAAAAGTTGGTAGACGAGTCTAAACTCTTGCTAAAAAAACCTACACATCAACTTCATTAGCAGCACTTCCCCGCTCTGGATGTCACATTACTGTACGTAGTCATGTGACTCAATAAAACACTCATCTTTTAACACATTTTTTGTTCCTTTCTTTTTTTACATACCGAATTTACCGGCACAGGCAAAAATACGTCAGTAACAGTCATACATTTCAGTGTCGGTAAATCTTCGGTTTACTGCCCAGCCCTAATCTGTCATATTAAAAAAAGATGCAGCTGTTGAAAATAAATTTTGAGAAAATGATTTTTCCATATCAATAGTAATATTACACCAATTTGTTCTTGAAATACTTCTTATTCCCAAATCATTGCTGATTTAGCCTAATTATACGTAAAGCTACCTCAAACACAATTTTAAACTTAGCGTTTAGCCCCCTTCTGCGTTATTTTCTCTCTCTCTCTCTTTATATATATATATATATATATATATATATATATATATATATATATATATATAAACATAGAAAATGTCCTTGCCAAAGTGTCCTGAGCCTGTCAATGAGCCCCATCTGCCAGTTTGTCACAATCAAGATTTCTGCTAGCCTGTCTGCCCTTGACTTGTCAGTCAGTTCACCTTATTGTCTAATATTTACCAGTAGGCAAATATTTTTTTTTCCCTGTTGCAATGTCCAAGATCTAATGCCTGAAATTATGTTATTTTAATCCCTGAACTCATTCTGAAACGCTAGATTGTCAATTGAGAGAAATACACAACTAATTTGCTTTCATTGATTTTAAAGCATAAAAAATACCAGCTCAACACAAAATTAAATTATTGTCCACAGTAGTGGAATTGGAAAAGAGTCAATTTCTTCAGCTCATCCCTCTAGTCTGTCACTGTAATTTTTCTTAGGATGTGTTGACTTAAACTCCAGTTATTTATGTCCACAAGCAAATATTACAACAGCGATTTCACAAATCTTCTCTTTGGTCTGAATTTTTTAAACAACTGTTTTCAATGCCGTAAATCTGCACTTTTAAGCGGATGACAGACAAAATCTTTGGAAAATATCTGTGATAAAAACATACCACGTAACTTGTATTCACTGCACTTTCAAGAATCCTAAACAGGAATAATTTTAAAATGGTATAAGTTTGCCGATTGCTTAAATACATAAATAAACATACAAATAACATTTTTAATAGTTACTTTAGACTTAAGGTTTACTATCAATGCATAAGATTTGGCATTATGGGGCTGCAATATTTATAAAAAACTAATGTCCTCACAATATTACATGTTCAGTATTAATATCACATCACAATATTTGGTGATATTCCAAGTCTTTGTATTAGAGTCCATAATTCTTCCTTTGTGTTCCGTTAACTTATCCTGAATGCTGCTTCAAGGCTCACAGTTGTAGATGCTCACATTTCAATATGATGGTAATGTCAATATTGGAAGCCTTATAATATCAAAGAGGAGTAGAGGAATTACAGTATGTGAATGTTGCAATGCTGAATATCATTACCATTGCATAGTTTATTGCTCAGTCCACATTTGTCAGATTCAGCATTAGAAAGTAAATCCCTGAAAAACAATGCTTGCTGAAAATTGATTTCTATAATTTTTATTGATACCAACATGTCATATTTTTAAGTCATTGGAGATAAAAAGGTTTTAAAAAACTCTTTAATTAAATAATTAATACATTATTCTAATTGTTTTAAAAAGATGTAAAGATTAGATGTCCCTTAGACGTTACCCTACTTTAACACAGGTGAGCAAAAGGCTGTTGATTGGCCATCAGTTGAAATCAGATGTGGTGAAACAGGAAAACTAGGGCTGGACGATATAGAAAAAGAGCATATCAATAAAGGAATAGTCATATTGATCGACATCGATAATTATCGATAAATATCACATGATGTAAACAAATATATTTTAAGTGCCTCCCCGGTCATTTTGTTATTCTTCAATGAACTAAATGTGTTTTTCAAAGCCTTTTTTTGCTTCTGAGGTCTATCGATCAACATACTGCTATCGAATTATCATCCAACCCTTAGGGCTGGTTTATCATCCATTTAGTTGGATGATAAAGGGTAAACATGCTGGGCAGATGGCCTTGAGGACCAAGGTTTGGAAACACTGGCATGCATTATTGCAAAACAGGGACTGAACGACCCAAAGGTTACTTTGAACTAACAAGCTAAAAGCTAACAGTTTCCACAAAACTCCTCATCGTCATTGCCTTTCTCTCCCTTACATAACAGTAGAGATCAAGACCTGCTGGCAAATATAATTTTCCCTTAAATTTAAATGATCATAGTTTAAATAAAGAATAGACATTACATTTTAACATAATTGCTCTTCGACTCTTTGGTCTTAGCAAAGAGATTATAAAAAGAAAAAGAAAAAAACCAGAGAACAAATCATTAAGGCAGGAGAGAAACATGCTGTAGCTTCCGCAGGACGCAACGCTGAGGGAGCTGCTCAATTGACTGATCATTGCCTTTGAAGCTGATTAATAATTAAAAAGGATCTTTTAACGGGGTAAAGTGCTTTGACTGGAGGCCATATTGCTAGGCCATAAAGCTATGTATAGTCTGTCTGCCCAGAAAAATAATGCATACTAAAACTAACAAAAAGCATTTTTGAGTGCACTGAATAGCACCCTTGGGCATTAGGTTCAGTGCTTGTACCTTCCAATATTTCATTAACCTTTACCATTTGCTTATACCAGATACATACAACACATTTTAGCAACAGTCAATGCTGAACTTAAATAGACTGTTGAAACATCTTTGCAGACTTTGCACATCAGAGATCTTCATAATCCAAAAGGAAACCAATCAAAGGGCATACAAATGTTTGCTCTTACGAGGTTATTACGTTCCTATATAAAGCAGAGCACAAACTACTAGATTGCTTTGTCTCATTTTAGACATAATTCCCCATCTGCACCAGTCTGATCTGATCTGGTCATAGATAGTCGCCGTGACTAGCTGGGAAAAAGGATGTTAGTGTCTAAGGAGCAGATACACAAATGCAATAGTGGGAGTCAAACATGCCCTTTGCAAGTTGCAGTCAATCAAAAGGTATAACAATTTGTTAGAAGGGGATCTGGATGCAGTGGTATAGTATAAAATAAGAATCAAGATGGCAGTTTAACTCCTCATGAATTTTCATTATGATTATTGCTCTCAAACCTTTCCCAGTGTCGTGACCTATTTAGTCATACAGACCACAGAAGAGATGATTGTAAAATACATTTCACAGTTAGATTTTTTTCTTTTTTCCATTAAAGAATTTGGAGATAAAAGATCAATATAATATTAAAAAGGGCAAAGATAGGTGGAGTGAACTCTGCAAGTCAATGACTCAATGCAATCTGTTGGGTTACCTTAGATCAAGCGTGTCAAACTCAAGACCCGGGGGCCAAATCTGGCCCTCCATGGCCATTTATGTGGCCCTACAGAGAACCCTATAGATAGAACATTTCAATTTTTGTGCACCCCAATACAATTGTATTAGCAAAATAAAATCAATGGTGACATGTGTTGTGAATTTGCACTATATAAATAAACTACATTGAAGTGAATAGAAAAGGTTGACAACATGATGGCTATTTGCTAATATTAATAGATATTAAGATTTGTGGATGCAGCGATGCCCATAGCCTACTGGTATCGAGGCTGATACCTTCTAATGTACTTGTATTGGTTAAAGTTAACCGATACCATGTGGAACCCCTAAAAATATTTTACAGAAAATGCTTATTTTTCACTTGACATTTTAGTTCTGTTGTCATTTTTGTTAATATTGAATTTTTTAGCCATTTCCCCTTCATTTGTTGTAACAAGCAGAAGAGAAAATAAAACCCATTTTTCAAAAAAAAAATTTTTTTGTGTGGCAGAAGTATCGGCATTGGTTCTCTGTATCGCCAAGTACTCAGATCCAAGTATCGTGTCATATCAATTTGAAAAAAGTGGTATTGTTGCATCCCTACTTTACATCTTTTATGACTGGGCATAATTTCATGCATTATCTGAATAATAATACACCAGTATACCCAAAACCCAACATAAAAGTCCCTGAATTCTGTAATAATAAAAAAACAAAAACAACTCTAATGTATAATTCCTTTCATCCGGAATGCTTATGGAGATAATTGTTTCTGCATCATAAAACAGTTTTAACCGATAGCTAAGATCACAAGTTAAAGCTGATCCGTGTATCTGTTTTCATTAGTGTTATGATGTTAGCTGAAACTTTTCAAATGTGACAATGTCTTTAAACCTTACTGTCTCCTCCTACTTTTATGCAAACACTTCATTATAAGAAAATTAATATTATTTTCTTTTAAGGAATGTATTTTGCACACACCTAGAATATATACGGTGAACAAGCATAAGGCAGTAAATTTATAACGCCTGGGCATGCTCCTGATGAGGTACAAGGTTATATCCTGAGGGATCTCCTCCCAGACCTAGACTAAATCATTCGCTAACTCCTGGAAAGTCTGTGGTGCAAAGTGCCGTTGGTGGATGGAGCAAGACATGATGTGCCAGATGTGCTCAATTGGATTCATGTCTGGGGAACGGATGGGCCAGTCCATAGCTTCAATGTCTTTGTATAGCAGGAACTGCTGACACACTCCAGTCACATGAGGTCTAGCATTGCTTCGCGTTAGCAGGAACACTGGGCAGAACACAGCAGCATATGGTCTCACTAGGGGTTTGAAGATCTCATCTTGGTACCTAAGGCTAGTCAGGCTACCTCTGGCGAGCATATGGAGGGCTGTGTGG
This sequence comes from Apricaphanius iberus, assembly GCA_028564705.1. Taxonomy (NCBI): domain Eukaryota; kingdom Metazoa; phylum Chordata; class Actinopteri; order Cyprinodontiformes; family Aphaniidae; genus Apricaphanius; species Apricaphanius iberus. The sequence continues at coordinate 281,156 of JAPXFQ010000075.1, read as the reverse complement.
CTGCGTGGCCCCCCAAAGAAATGCCACCCCACACTATTACTGACCCACTGGTCATGCTGGAGGTTATTGCAGGCAACAGAGCATTCTCGACGCCAACTCCAAACTCTGTCATGTCGGTCATATGTGCTCAGTAGGAAGCAAAACCCCCACCTATGGACACTGGACCTTCATACCACCCACCACTCTACGAGTCCATTTCTGACCGTTTGAGCAGACACGTGCACATTTGTGGCCTGCTGGAATGTCATTTTGCAGGGCTCTGACAGTGCCCGTCCTGTTCCTCCTTACAGAAAGGCGGAAGTAGTCTTCCTGATGCTGGGTTGATGCCCTCCTGTGGCCCTCGATGTCTGCTAATGTATTGGCTTGTCTCCTGCTACCGCCTCCATGCTCTGGACACTACACTCAGTACATTTATATGCCCTTCTAAATCAGGCTTTTTGGAGTAATCGGACCAAGGGCTTGTCCCCTGTTTAGAGCCCAGTCCCAGTTTACATTTCACTCAGAAAATCGAATTATTAAATGAATTACCTTTGACTCCCCGACAATACATTGCGATCTGCAACCCTACATGTTAGCCTTATAGCGGTTAGCTTCGAGCTGTACTCAAGAGGTAAACAAAGGCTGGCGGGAGTGATGCAGCTGGAGTCAAAGCGGGATATTCACAATCACAATGCATCGTCTTTTCGTCAGTCCAAACATGCACTGATCGGCTGCTTATGTTTGTCTTAGCCACCATATTCTTCTTATACTATTACTGTTGCTGAGTCGCACTTCCGTGTCAGCTCACTTCCCAAGGGGTTTCACGAGTACTAGTGGGGGCATGATGGTTTGGTTGCAGAAAACTGATTCCCAATCACATTATCTGCGTAGCTTAGTTAGGTTAGTCTAGGTAATGGCCAATAATTTCCACTTGTTGGCTACTCAATTTGTACAACATCATGTGAAATTGATTTTCAGTTAGTGTTGCTTCCTAAGTGGACAGTTTGATTTCATAGAAGTGTGATTGACTTGGAGTTACACTGTGTTGTTAAGTTTCCATCTCTAATGCTAGTACAAAATTATTTGTTCAATTTCAAGCAGCATGTGGTTTATATATAATTCCTACTATGCCAAACTGTAGATGTATCGTCCAGCCCCTGACATAAACCAAAGGACAAAAGAGAGAGAAAATAAAGTGTCAGTTTTGTCCATAACATTCCCAGGAGCTTCTGCCCAACTTTAAACACAGCAGAATGTAACCAGCATGTGGTATGCAGACTGTCCACCCCAAGGAAACCTAGTGCTGAGGCTCTAGATAAAAACTGACCTTGACAGAGTCTAAACAAAAGAAAAGCTTGCCTCACCTTTATTGTTTCACAGTGTATAAAGGAACTCTTGATTTAAAATGAAAAATATATTAGAATAGGTGTTACTCGAGTGTCTGAGAAAGTATTAGAGGAAAATGATAGGGGAAAAATGGGTTTTCTTCCGTCATTACTTTAAAAATAGCATTCAGTCATATTTAGAATAGTTAAACAATGTCATAACTAGGTCAAATGCATCTAAGATCAGCTCTGACAATATAAGGATGTTTATCATTTTTCAAAAGATTAAAAAATTAGGAAAAAAGCAATTATATTTTTCATTCTTGCACTTTATTTGACTTCAATCATTAAAACAAATCATTACTCTCACCTGGTTGTAGTTACACAATCTTCTGAAGGAAAAGATTAGACATGATGAGAGAAGCGTCTTATCTTCTCAACCACAGCTTTAATTAAAGGTAAGAAGGATGCCGGAGGTACAGGGGTTACATGGCCATTAAATTAAACAAAACAAGGTAAAAATAATAAGCACTTGGGGCTAAAGTGATTAGTATGTGACTGGTCAGACCAATGTGCAATCTGGTATAATCATATACGTTACATACCTCATCTATGCAGGTTTTAAGGTTAAAACGCTAATAAATTGTCCATGATTTAAAGATGCTTTTTTCCAAGGTCTAACTCTAAACTTGCTATTTCTGCCTTTCAGAGTTGCCACTGGTGTTAAAAGATTTTTTAAACTAATTTGTTGTGTTTTGAAAATGAACGTGACTAATTATTTTCCGCTCACAGATCTGAAAGAGATGTATTTATAAAATAAAATAAATTAAAATTGCTGCCAAAGCAGCACTAGGCAAACATTCATAGTAGCACCTTTATGTGTTCACAGAAAATCAAGTGAAGACAGCAGATGGAAAATATGTGGCTATAGTTTTCCTTGTATAAATTAAGCATATAAATATCTAATAAAATCTTGCCGAAGGCTAAATAAACATTGGTGTCAAGATATGCACTTCAAATTTAAGCTTAAAATGTTTGATATCACTCATACAAATAAATACAGCCAACACTACAAAAATGAAAGACAATGTTCTGCATCTCAAATTGTATCAAAACATAAATTAATGACTAGCCCTTACTCTTCAGCCAGTCCTTGTCAATTATCACTTAAGATGTAGTTACACACGGTCTCCAACTACTTTCTAGAATACCCTATGACAATTTATTAAAAAAATAATAAATGTAAAGAAATAGTTCTCTGTCAAGACTAAAATGCAAAACACTGTAATGACACTGGGAAATTCCCTTTGGTTTATTCTAAAGGCTGTGTACGACTAATAAATAAATGACTTGGCTTTTGTGCTTTAAATATTAGAACAAACTGAATTATAACACACTGTATTGCCATGGAGAATTTTGCATGAGGTCTATGTTTGACATAAAACAGGTTTAGAAATCATTAAGATTTGCATATTGTATACTTACCCATTTATAAGCCTAACACCACACCCACAACAAAAAAATGCAAAAACAACGGGTGACTTGAAGGCAAAGGAACAGAGCAAGGAAAACATTTGGAAATATCAGGATGAGTGAAACAACAGAAGAATCCAGAGAGCTGAATTATGGAACTTTTATATAGAGGGAGAGGTGGAAATGAAAAAGAAGCCTGAAGGTACGCAGGTATGTGGTGGCCGCTTGGAGGGGGACATACTGGGAGGGGACTGAAAGAGAAATAAGCAGCAGAGAAGCAGCAAGACAAAAGAGTAAACAAACTAAGAAAAAAGAAACTAAATAAGCCAAAAAAAAAGCAAAAGATCAACGCAGAAACACAGATGAAACTATATTCCAACCATCCAGGAGTCAGGACAGTAACAACTGATTCACACCAAATGTGGAATTTCTAGAGCTGCATATCGATTCAAATTTCAAGAAATCATTTGATTCCAAAGCGTTACAATCAACTATCACAGTCAGATTCAATTGGATATTGATATAGGTCAGTGGTGCTTTTTTGAGTTGTTGCCTTAACTATATGCCTGTAATTCAGTGATGTAACAGGGGGTGAGTAACAGTTCACCAGGATAAACTGTATTAACTCTGATCTAACCCTTAAAATGGCCTTCTGGACTTTTCCTTCCTATTTGAGCAGTAAAGAATCCAAACTATGCTAAACAAATTTTTTTATTATTTGTAAATTGATTTGATTTATGTTTTGAATGAATCAATTCAAAATAGATTTTTTGTTTTTTTGTTAACACAGCACTAAATCGGTGCAGATCCGAATGCGGAGCTCCAGAAAGTTTCAACATGAAGTCTATTGTTTCTACAGATGCAAACTTTCCATTAAGATAAATGACATGAGCCAGACAGGACATGGGACCTCAGTCAGTGAATTGCATCCACTATATTTCAAAATAAAACCTGTGTTGCTTCTTTTTCTCCTGGCTTTTTCTTTTATTATCAATGTCAGTCTCAGTTTACAGTGTTTGATAGTTCACAACATTTTTACAACTATATATGCAAAAAGCATTATCTCAAATTTCGTCATTTTTTTAGCATTAGTTTTCAACACTATTGCTTTTACTTTGGGCTTTCTGGAGACTTTCCGCACACGAATATCAGTCTGTGCAGAAGCTGTACAGAAACGAGAACGGTGTGGATCAGGCGTGAAAATGTCTTGACCGCAATTTTGTGCTTATTACACATGTCCCACTGCTTCACGTCTGCCTTAATTTTCAAGGTAGATAGAAGATACCAAACTGGCTTGGGTAAATAACACTGCAGCATTTTCATCATACACATCTGACATACAGTACAGTTTGATCAACAGTTAAGTCAGGGTGGAATGAGTTCATCACAGTTTTGTAAAAAGATGCAATCAACAAGTCTTTCTGTGAAATTTTCTCATTACTATATAATAACTTGCACAGAGTGATAATCCATTAGAAAATATTTGGAATGAATTGGAAGCACAGACTATGAGCAAGGCTTTCTCTTCCAACATCATTGTCTGACCTTAAAAATTTGTTTTTTGAAAATAGTAAAAATTCCTGTAAGTACACTTGTAAACCTTGAGGAAATCTCCCCAGATGGGTTGTAGTTCCTAAACCTGTCAAGGATGGCCGACACTTTATTGAAGCCCATGGATTAAGATTATGATGTTAGTTAGTGAAGTTATTATGTATGTGTGACAAGGAAGACAATGGGGAAACTAAATCACACCTATCTACATCCGGTTCATCGGTCGCCTAATATGGATAAAAATAATAATGAGGGTTAACGGAACGGGGTGTCCGTGAGTGTTTCAAGTGCTAGCTAGTGCTAGGTCTGTGACATCATGTATGCAATTTCTGATTTTTAATCACTTTAATTCCGATTTTTTAAAAAGCAAATAAATCACAAACGATGTGACAAACACAATCAACATGCACAGTATAACGGTACTTATACGCCGAACGCGATAGATGCGACCAAAAAGCGTGACGTGCCCCTAGCTGGTCGCCATAACATTCGCACCTTGAAGCGTGTCCAATGTGAACTGGCTGCGCCTTAAAATTTTCACGCCATTTTCACGCGAGTGAACTGGAAATGTGGAAGCATCTGCTGCCCTCCTCGTCCCTCCCTCTCTTCTCCCGACCCTCCGGGAGATCCCACTGGACTCTGGTCTATGAGCTGACCACGTTAAATGTCGACTGGGTTAGACCCAGTCGACTTTGGGTAGACCCAGTCCAGCAGTGGCGGAGGGATAAATAAACACCCTGGGTCCTCGCCCAGTTTATGCCGTGAAGGTCCAAGCTTTGCCCCGCCGCCACACCAACTGCCAAGCTGAGCAGCTGTCCACCTGTCTGCCGTTAGTAAAAGTTTATATGTGAGCGGCACGGGATGTGCTTTGGTGGAGACATTACCAGGTCTGGGTGTCCGGGTGAGGAAGCTGTTTTTTTGGCTACAACGGCTCTTTTAAGAGCCAACCACAAACCTGACACCGCTCAGCCGATTGGTTGTTATGGCACGACTTGAAGCTGTAGTTGAGATTTCTCCGATTTCTGCGGCAGACCTTAAATGCAGCGCGTATTTTGGGTCACAACTGAAAAGCATCAGCTGCAATACTTGGTCGCATAAATCAGGCAGAAAAGTTATTTTGTGATGCAAATCTGCTTCTGACGTGTCGCGCGCTCCTCCATTGACTTTACATGTAAATCGGACTCATTGGTCAAGTCTTTTGCGTTCGGTGTGTAAGCGTAGTCAAAATATCTGCAAGATTTTTTGGCTAAGAAACATCGGAACAGAAAGCAACTTTTTTTCCTTCAGTCAGGAGAAACATGGGTCGACCAGAAACGGAGGATACTTCACATTTAGACTGATGTAAACAGCCTTTTTGTGGCAAGATTCACAAGTTCAAAAAACAGTTTAATTGTTTAACATAGTTTACCTTTTTTACAGCTAAAATAGGGATTTAAAACCCAAAAAGCCATCTTAAGGCTTCTGAAAGTGTTAATATACAGGTGCTGGCCAGTAAATTAGAATATCATAAAAAAGTTGAATTATTTCTATAATTCCATTAAAAACGTGAAACTTGTACATTATATTCATGCAATGCACACAGACCAATGTATTTCCAATGTTTATTTCTTTTAATTTTGATATTTATAAGTGACAACTAATGAAAACTCCAAATTTGGTATCTCAAAAAATTAGAATATTTTAAAGGCCAATGAAAAAAATGTTTTTTTTTAAATGTTGGCCAACTGAAAAGAATGAACATAAAAGAATGTGCATGTATAGCACTCAATACTTAGTCGGGCTCCTTTTGCCTCCATCACTGCAGTAATGCGGCGTGGCATGGACTCGATCAGTCGGGCACTGCTCAGGTGTTATGAGAGCCCAGGTTGCTCTGATAGTCGTCTTCAGCTCCTCTGCATTGTTGGGTCTAGGTATTGCATCTTCCGCTTCACAATACCCATAATTTTCTATGGGTTAAGGTCAGGCGAGTTTGCTGGCCAATCAAGGACAGGGATACCATGGTCCTTGAACCAGGTACTGGTGGTTTTGGCACTGTGTCAGGTGCCAAGTCCTGTTGAAAAGTGAAGTCTGCATCCCCATAAAGTTGGTCAGCAGCAGGAAGCATGAAGTGCTCTAAAACTTCCTGGTAGACGGCTGCATTGACTTGGACCTCAGGAAACGAGTGGGCCAACACCGGCAATGACATGGCACCCCACACCATCACTGACGGTGGAAACTTTACACTGGACCTCATGCAACGTGGATTCTGTGCTTCTCCGCTCTTCCTCCAGACTCTGGGTCCTTGATTTCCAAAGGAAATGCAAAAATTGCTTTCATCAGAAAACATAACTTTGGACCACTCAGCAGCAGTCCAGTCCTTTTTGTCCTTGGCCCAGGCGAGACGCTTCTTACGCGGTTCTTGTTCAAGAGTGGCTTGACACACGGAATGCGACAGCTGAATCCCATGTCTTTCATGAGTCTCTTCGTGGTGGTTCTTGAAGCGCTGACTCCAGCTGCAGTCCACTCTTTGTGGATCTCCCCCACATTTTTGAATGGGTTTGTCGTCACAATTCTCTGCAGGGTGCGGTTATCCCTAGAGCTTGTACACTTTTTTCTACCACATTTTTTCCGTCCCTTCGCCTGTCTGTTAATGTGCTTGGACACAGAGCTCTGCGAACAGCCAGCTTCTTTAGCAATCACCTTTTGTGTCTTGCCCTCCTTGTACAAGGTGTCAATGGTCGTCTTTTGGACAGCTGTTAAGTCAGAAGTCTTCCCCATGATTGTGGAGCCTTCAGAACAAGACTGAGGGACCTTTTAAAGGCCTTTGCAGGTGTTTTGAGTTAATCAGCTGATTAGAGTGGCACCAGGTGTCTTCTATATTGAGCCTTTTCAGAATATTCTAATTTTCTGAGATACTGAATTTGGTGTTTTCATTAGCTGTCAGTTGTAATAATGAAAATTAAAATTAATAAACACTTGAAATATATCACTATGTGTGGAAGGAAAGTATACAGTATAGAAGTTTCACGTTTTGAATGGAATTACTGAAATAATTCAACTTTTTGATGATATGCTAATTTACTGGCCAGCACCTGTAGTAATATAGTTTTTTCACTGGTAAAACGCTGCTTACCCAGTATTAAGTCATTGAATAACAGACATATAATTAAGATAACAGCTCAAAATAAAGTTTTTAATAGTACTGACCATATCTATAATAAACTGAATTAAATTGAATCTGATCTAACTCTTCAGAATTTAAATCAAATCGATTCTGAAAATTTGAATTAATACCCATCCCCACAACACACTGTATTAATTCTTATGGTAGTGCCATTAGAAAACATTAGAAAACAAACAAAAACCTGTAAAACATGTAATATTGCGAACATTTCTTGTTCTCCCAACAAAATAAAAAAATTCAAATCCATTAAGTTTTTGAATTTGTCGTTTCAATTTCATCTGCATTTCTCTTACGCCGTCATCCCTGCACCCCACTAAGAACAAACACATGATTTGCCACTGAAATTCTTCGAGACACCGCTGTGCCAATCCCACTGTTTTGCTGTATGTGTTATAAGAGATAATGCAGAAGAGAAACAGAAGCCAAACACAGCAGCTGTTCTCAGATGAATGCCTAGGGGCTGATAATGGGTAGCTTGGCAACCCTTGACCCCAAATGTGCCATTTTATTCTAGCCAAGGAGCGAATCTGAGGGCTAGCTTCTTCAGGCATGAATAATTCCACGACTGTGCCTCTTTGAATACCTGTTGTCAGCTCTCTGAAAGCAGAGTTGAGGGGTTTTGACCGAGAAAGCTATTCATCCTATATCAGCCCAGACTCTATAATCAGTATCTATCAGAAGAATAAAAGTCTTATGCTCTGGCACTTTCTAATAGAATTCACCCTTTTTTTATCTTTTCCCTTCAGTATATCCAATTAGTGTTTACACTTCATATATTTACTTTGAATTCAGAAATGTATGTAATGATTTTATGCCATAAACAGCAGTGGTCTTAAATGAAAACAAAAAACAAAGACCAGATCCATAAAACCCAGCTTGGTTTATTTTACTGTAATTAAAAAGAAAACCACCCGAAATAACTTGTAAAAGCCTCCACAGCTGTTACTTTTTCACAAAGGGACCTCTCCTGGGATGTTACATTTAGGGTTCAGGAGCGAGCCTTCGGCAGCAATGTGTCCCCTCCTGGAGCGCGGTTTGCTAAATAATGGAGGGAGTCTCCACTATAAGGACACAAACGTGTCATATTTCCAACTAACTTCACCATGGTAAGTTTTGCATGTTATTTGGAAAAGTGCATTTCAATTTACTGCTAGAATAAGTTATCTACATCTATATGGCAACTTCCACAAGAAGATTCGTCATTGTGAAGGTGTTTTTTTTTTTTCCTAAAAGTGGCGAGGGCGGTCCTTTCCAGAAATTCAGAAAATCCTCTGCTTTACTTTTAAATGAATTATAATCCTAATAGTCAGTCTTTTATATACTACAAAATACTTAGAGGTAACATGGTTCTATGAGAGCAGATGTGTGCTGCTACATTAAGAAACAATTTACACATGATCCGATTAGTCGACCATTTACCCAAAAAACTGATTAGTTGATATTCCAAATAATCGTTTATAGCAGCCCTAGTTAGCCCCGTCCCAGGTTATTCCTTCAAGGTCATTTTTTTTTTCATAAAACAAACATTTATCTGTCCCTGCAGATTTTGTTCATCTTCTCCGAAACAGTGCATTACTGACAAAGTTTACCAGCATGTTGTGTTTTGATTATTTCAGAATCAAAAGGGAATTTATTTGTAAGATCAAAAACTTTGGTTGATTGTGCATTTAGGAACAAAGCTTAATGGCACCAGTATTAACTTCTTACAACCCACGCAGCATTAAATGAGGCCAGAGGTACATTTTGTTGTGAAACTAATTTCTATTGTAAGCACTTTTTTAATACGATTTATCCATATAATAAATATAATATAGTGTATCACAATATGAAACTATAATATATCACAACATTCTGTAAAACTCTGGTTGCAGTCAGTATGAATATATCTGGCTAAATTAACACTGAAGAACCCTCAGTACTTTTTAATTAATTGTGTGTCCGAATGATGGGATTGTTTAATTATGACACACTAAGAGAAAACAAAAATTACTGAAATATTCTGATTCCTAAAGAAAAATCTAAACCTTTTCATTTTCAATAATGTAAAACTGTTTCTACACAGTTTACATAATGTTTGAAACATGGTGATCCCAATTAAAATGAGCATACTTTGCCTAACACCAGTGTAGGTGTTGTAAATCTTTTTTGTGACTTTTGAGCTATATTTAATTGAAAGTTCATGCTACTGTTTCCTCCTTTCAATAAAAACACAGAAAGTATGTTCTTTACTTTGAAGTCAATTTGTCATACAAAGGAAGTATATTAGAAATTATTAATTAATAATTAAGTAAACTATAAAGATCCAAGTAACACAGATGATGATGATAAGTCTGGAAGTGGGTCTAAATGAATGACTATATTTAATTTTTAAAATGGAAACCTCACAGTATAGTTTAATACAAACAGGAACATTTGCTTGAAACTAGATGTTTACCAGAAGAAAACATGAAAACTATTTTTCCTCACTGCCAGGACATGCAATAAACAAATAAAACAGAATAAACATTTCCTTTTATAGATAAACTGGGATTCAATTTATTATGATCGCATATCAAATGTGAGTACAATGAGCAAGAATTCTTGTGAGCACTTTTTAATGCGCAAAGTCAAAGATTTTAATGCCTTTGAAAATGCTGGCCGTGTAAAGTTTCTGAAATTCAGGCTGATGCTCTGATTTTTGATTCTGAATTCAATACATCTTAGTTAATACTCATATAGTACATGTGGATGCCCTTAGGAGCAGCTGTGAAGCTGATTAGATGAAGATCAGTACGGTAATGCACATATCTTCTATAGGCTAAAAAAGGACTTGGAAATAAGTGCATCATTGTTGATGCTTTTAAGAAGTCTGCTTTCTTTTGTCTAAAACAATTTCCGGTGCTACTATCTTGACCAGGACAATCTGACAAAAAAAAAATCTATTAAGCGCAATGAGAGCTTCCTAATTAAGTACAGGTAAAAATAAATGAAAAAAAAGGCAACACACTGCCTCCACTTCTGATGTCATGGGAAAAAAAATAGTATTTCCTCTGTAAAAACAGTGATATGCAGGCAAATGCACCACAGGAACCTTCATCCAGTAGTTCAAAATACAGTACACGTGTCAACCCTAGAAAAAAAAAAAAAACTTCCTGTCCTAGCAAAATATCTAAGGCTTATAACAGTGTCATTATCCACTGGAAAACAAATGCTGTGCCAATATGACCTGAAATACCACTCAGCAAGGAAGAGGCCATTACAGCAAAAGCAATATAAAAAGTCAGATTGCAGGTGGAAATGCTCACAGCGACAAACACTAACTTTCGGAGACACGTTAAAACATTTCTAAATCTGACAAACACTAGTCCATAACTTAAGTATGAGTGTGGTAGCATCATACTATAGGACTGATTTTCTGCAGCAGGGGCTGTCACACTTTGTCATAGAAAGAACTTTTTTTTTTTTTTACTAAGAAATTTGTAGAAATTTCTGGATAAATCAGAGAATTTAAAGCTTGGAAAAAAACGGTTTTTCCCATGGACATGACGCTGTATTTAGTATGCCACTCAATCAGGACAGATTCCCCTGCTGTTTATAGAATTATTTTAAAAAGATAACTGGCAATTTCAGGGAACCTATAATTACATAAACAGACTCATGGAGGTCTACAGTTGTCTTGATATGTTGCCAGGTTTCTTTAGAGATATTTTTCTTTCCATTTCACACAAGAATGTGATTGAACCTATTATACATTTACAAAGTTATTACAATATTATATGTGCTTTCCCAAATTCTTGATAGACATAATAACCTTGGTGTGTGTAAACTTTTGAATTGGAACAAGGTCAAACGAAATCTAACCCATTCATTGCCAACCCTTTAGCAAACAGAAAAAGATGATGTGATATTAGCTGACCGAAAAAAATAAAGAAATATTACACTTCACTTCACTTTTGGATTGTAACATTAAACCTTTCATACTTTAAATTACCATATTAACACTGTGTGTCCAGTTACCTCATCACATTTTATTTTAAGAATAATCTAACAATTAATTTTAATAACTAATGAGAGGGGATTTTCTCAACAGCTGCCCCTGCTGCATTCAAGTACTGCTGGAACACAAGGTTTTTGAAATGTCAACTTTAAAGTAAATGTGTTTTACTCTTAAATATAGGCAACATATTATTTAAAAAGTATTTAAAGTATTACCACTGAATGTTTCAAGTGGTTGTATCGTTTTATATTTTAGCTATATCTGCTTGTACTACTTTATTTGAAAAAAGAAAATAAAAATCCAATCCAATCTCCAGTCAGTTCTGTACTTAACTTTTTTTTTAACACATTTCAGGAATTTATAGACAGGAATTAATTTGCTTTAGTCTTTATTTTTCTTGATTAAAGTGTACCAAAAAAAACACTGACTTTAAAAACCACAAATACAAACAAAACCATGATTTGTGCTTACCGTCACATCCCTAGTACTGTAGTTACCCATTACCTCTCACCCCTTGTTTTATTTGTTACCTTACCAGTTAGCACTTTCTAGCTAAGATTTGCTTCATAGAAATAACTACAGTATATGGGAAAAAGTCTGATGCCAAACACAACGGCATAAGAACAGTGTGTCACAATGGAAGCATACAGAGCCACTTCATTACATGTTTTCAAATCTATGTAAAACATTCATATTAAATCCAAAAGGACATAAAGACAAATTTGAATAGAATACAGTAGAATAGAATAATCGTTTAATTCTCCCACAAGGGGAAATGTGGTTGTTACAGAAGCAAAACAACACATATACAAAAATAAGAGGACACAGAAGAAAAAAAGACCCTAGAATTTGTTCAACATAGAATTTGCTTCAAATAAGTACACACAATCCCATGTTTTTGCATTCTTGACTACTCTATGGCACATTATTTCATTGTTTAATGTTGCTGGTCCCTTCATGAGCACATCAATCCTTGCCTAATCTCATCTTTCAAATCACGGGGATTTTCTCTTTGAAGCCACAACAAACTGGTTACACAAGTCAAATCTCTGAACTGAATGAGTTTATGCAAAATTACACTAAAAAAAAATCAATCATGTACCTGTCAACCTAATGTATGTACAGTAATACAAAACTGCATGTTTAAGACTTAAATTGCTGCTGGTACACCTGGATTATACAAAATTATACAAATGCAACTGAAAGCTATTGTTAATGGCTTAATGATATAAGAAAAGTATCACTGTGTATTTTTCCTATAAAATATGGTAATGTTTCAGTTTATTAATAATGTACAGTCTAAATTGTCAACATGCAGTCCCAGTTAAAACTTGAAAGGCTATTTAAACTGTAGAGAAAATCAGATACCAAAAGAACTCGATTATCAGTCTGAGGAAGCAAGTTATTAGGGTCAGTAAACCTTTGACTTTACTAGTATGAATGCTTGGTATCTTAGATAAACTAAGGTTATTCAAATGATTAAAAGGAGATATTTTAAAAATTCCCAGTAAAAATATTTCCAAGCAACTTCTAAGATGAAACATAACAATTTGACCTTTCATGCTTTACCAAATCATTTTAATTCTTACAGAGAAGATCTTTATGAATTCTCTGCATAAGTCATTTAAAGGTGCAACATGTATGAGTAACATCTTGATTATGTCACTGTAACAATAAAATAATAAATATAAATATATGTATATAGCTGAACATGTAGGACTTTTAAATTAGCAAAATTTAAGCATTTCATCACTATTATATAGTCTACATGGGTATTATGATTCATGCAACTCCCTCACTAAATGACATTACTTTTCATCAGTTTAGTTTGTTCTATTCTCAAAGCAACACAAGAGCAGTTGGTTTGTTCATACCTGCTGCTCTAATATGAGTTAACTGTGTTTAGAACACTACATAAATATTTGGATGTTTCTAAATAGAAATCTGGTAGGACACACACGGCTACAGTCTACAATAAACTCAGGTGTTCCTCTTGTTGACAATTTTTTCCCCCCCAGATTAATTTAGATTACTACTACATCCTGAAAATACAGATTTCCAACAACTGTGACGATAATGTGTCTAAAAAGCAGTTAAAAGTAGTGAAATTTGACTAATACAGCAAAAAACTTTAATGCTTTCCAAGTGGTTATGGTTTAGAAACCACAGACTGCTCCTCCAATCTTTGTTAAGAAGGGATTTTAGATTAGTTAAATTAAAACGTACATATATTTATCAAAACGTTACATTAAATGACGTGGCACATATCTTCCAATTATCTTTAAAGAGTCACTGTGGATGGTGATACTCTGGGCAGAAAGATTCTCCAATAGAAGTAAGTCTTGCAAAAAATCTGAGGAGGCCTCTGACTGAAGACTGTATATTAAATTAATTTTTCATATGCTAACAAGCTGCTCCCAGTTGTAAAAACAATTCATTGTTGCCACAGTTATAGCTCTCAATAACTGTAATATCATAATAGTAGCAACGAGTAAAAACTATTCAAGCTGTACAGCATCCAAAACCATATGGACTAATTGCCTAATCATGTAAACAAAATTATGAACAAAAAGTGTAGAAAAAGAACAAATAAGAAGTAACGTAATAGACCCACACCAACATGCTAAAGTGTGCCTTTCGGAACTAAGCTTTGAAGTAAAATTAAAATCACTTAAATGCAGAGAAAAGCTATGAAGCCTGAAAATGTGTCTGCAAAGGATAGCATTTCTTGCTGAAGAGTATGTACTCTACTGTTTGATTCTTTTTTTGATAATTAAGTCTTAATAAATTTAAAATGCATCAAGGATGAGGAAAAAATTTACAGAAAGAATTTGTTCCTACTTCATTTACTAATTACTATGCTTTTAAAGTTGACAAATTTAGTGACTAGTGTTCTTGGTCCCAACAACGCAGACCTACAGTCACATCAAACAGACTAGGTGCAGTAGCCAATTCAGTCTCTTTCACAGGAAATGTCACTGTAAAAAGGAAACACACATTCAGATTATGTGACAAAAGTCTGACATGTGAGATTGTTAAAAGAATGTAGGCTTTAACAGTTTTGTAAGCCAACAATTTAACATAAAAACTGGTTGCAAAAAAAAAAATGGCAGTATGACTGAAATAAATATCTGAAATAAATATCCCAGATTTAAAGAGGTTAGTCAGGGACTAGTCATTACCATTACCATTAAATACTACATCCCTGGGTTTTACAAAGAAGTACACTGGATCCCCAGTATTCCTAAATGGGTTTGGGACCAATAGCTGAACTCCGACAATACTTAGGATCCTTCTACAAACACTTATAATGGCCTATTTTAATATTTCAAATACCAAATTTAACGCGATATGTGTTTAATACCCACAGTGGAAACAGTCTCTGCACTACAGCAGTGCTTCAGTGTTGGGGGAATAGCCAATCAGTACTAAAGAAAAACAATTGCTCATCTTCGATTGGCTGTTTTGAAAACACTGTCCAATAGCATTTGGCCAGATTATTTCATTTCCAAAGCTCGATTTCTTTTAAACATTTAAGATGTGCCCTACGAATAAAAATCTGTCAATAGTTTAATTTCCTTGTAATTACCAGAATTTTTTTTTTTGTCATTAATAAACATTGGTTGAATCATAGTGGCACAAACTTAAGACATGCTTTTCAGAGGTAGTAAAAATAGAAGCTGGAACAGCTGGCGCAAAAAAGTTTGATAAATCGCACTGTTCATGGAACGCCTACTTATTTGCAAGTTCTCCTCCCAATCATTTGCGCCCTCCACAGAAAATGCCCACACTGTACATTTGTCAGGTTTTAAATTCTCCAACTAATTTGCATGGATTGTATCCGCGGGTTTAACAGGCACCATGCTTCTCTGCGCCTGGTTAGAGAATCTGTTGCAGCATGTGTTTGCAACACTATATGGTGTGCACCCATTCTAACAAGCGCAAACATTTGAATGCACAGGTATAAAAAATATTATTCTCTGAACTAATCATTATAACAGATTAGAAAAGAAGAAAAAAAGAAAACCAATGTGCTATTGCACTGAACGGTATTGCTGTTATCATTAAAGCGGATTGCTTTTTATCTCAAGATAATTCTCATATTGATTTCAATCATTATACACCCAACAGGCTTGCCACACATGGAAAAGGGAAATGATAGGCTCAATTTCATAACTGAGAAAAGGTCAATTACAGAGTAATGCAAAATCCCAATGGAGTTATTATGTTTATATTGCTAGCGATAAGTCAAGGCTGATGTCTGTGTTTAATGGCTCCACACCGAGCGATGGCTAAACGGCATGAAAACGTATATTTCCTGAATGCGCAAATGTGTTTAAGCTCTACTGGAAAACAGATAAATACAGAGAACGGCGATTTCCTAAATGTACAGAAGCGATGCATGAATAATTCATTAATTTTATGTTGAATGGATCTAACATCACTGTGTGGCTTTCCGTGTATGGATACAGAATGTGCTCTGAGATATTAAGTAGAGCATTTGAAGATGTAGCTTTATCAAAGACACAAAAGTGGGCAAGTTAATGAGACAAAGAAAAAAAAAAAGAAAGTGGAAATGATAGAAAATGAGACAGAGCACAGGTTGGTATGCTGATCCAATATGTACCTGGCCTCCAGAGAGAGTTAAGCCTATTAACTAATGAAGGAAAGGTGAATGGAAACGAGGCAGAGGTGACCTAATCAGGTTAGGCTGTGGAACTGAGACTGGAGTAGTGATGGCTCGAGACTTAAGTACAGTGAGTAAACAGTAGACCCTAACATGGTGGTCTCTGATCAGGTTTGTCTTTACATCATCATTTATGTTTATTAATAACATTTCCTCAAAGTAAACCTCATAGAAACTCATTCAATTACCAAGTATTTTCAGTTCTTCGTGACTATGTTTTGCACAAATTTCCAGTAGAGCTTTGTTGAAAAAAAAAAAAAAGCAGAAAAAAAGATTCTGAATCAATTCTTATAAAAATTGAACAGAATCAAATTGCAAGGTTGAAAATTCTATTTAACTGTTGAACACTGTTTGCCCTTATTACAGCTAAAACTGGAAGGAATAGTCCGGACATCAATTTTCAGGCTTGTACCTGAAAGGGTTAATACAGTTTCCGCCGGTGAACTGTTACTCACTCAGTGTTGCTTAATTGAACTGCAGCCATACAATTAAGGTACCAGCTCAAAACAAATCCTTTTTAACAGCACCGACACATATCGATATCGAACTGAAGAGGATTGAATTGAACAGGAACAGATAGAATTGATTATCACAATCCAGTGCTAACTCTTTATCATTGGAATCAAATCGATTCTTGAAATATAAATTGATACCCAGCTCTAATTTCCCATGTAAATTCGAAGCATTTTCAGAGTGATAAACTATGAAATCCATGGACATTCACATATGAAGCCAATTGGATAACATATACATCACATGTGAAAACATCTCATTTTCCATATAAAACCTAGATATGAAAAAAATGATTTATCTAATTTGGAATTACATGTGAAACCTATGTCACCATATGTGAAAAATCTAAAAACCATGTAAAACCATACATGTGATGTCTATGTGTGTTATGCATGTGGTTTACCGGAAAGTGCATTGGATAATATGTGAAGAGCATGTTCAACTTTTCTGTTAGAAAATCTTTAAATTATTTAGATATAAAGACAGTGAGGGGATCAAAATGCCTTACTTTCACTTCAGCTGCTTGTTTCTGCCATTGTCAAGGAATTAGAGTTGTTATAGGGACTGGTTAATTCCCTCTTGTTCTGCAACTTGGCAGCGATAGATAACACTAGAATCCATGCTCTACCCACTCGACTGGCGACCTATCTACGGTGTACCCTACCTCTCACCCAATGACCACTAGAGATAGGCACCAACGGAATAGATAATGGATACACTGGATAAGGGCTTCCATTACTTATATATATATATATATATATATATATAATATAATCCACGATATTGAAAAGCAAAATTGTTGAAAAATAATATAGTAATAACCGTTGTTTATTTTTTCAATCTTTGGTTTTCTCTTAAAATGGTCGCTGAGTCTTTTGCTGCTTTGTCTGCCTTTCTGGCCCTGGGATAGATGTGCAATTGTGGCAGCCCTACACTGGATAACTACTCAAATCACAGAAGTTGAAGGGAAGAGGTAGTAATAAAATCAACAACTAGTGCTAGTGCTTCTCTGATTCTAAATCAGTTCGTATAAAAATTCCTAAAGATTTATGCATCCAAAGATCGATTTAGAACAAGAGTCCCGAAATACCAGCCACAAGGGCCGGTGCCCTACCAGTTATAGATGTGTCTCTGCTCCAACACAGCTGATTCAAATTGTCCAACTTCTTCCGCAGTGTTGGAAAGTTCTGCATAGGCCTACTAACCATCATCATTTTATTCTGGTGTGTTGAACCACGGAAATAACTAAAACCTTTAGGATACTGGCCCTTGAGGCCTGGATTTGGAAATCCCTGATTTAGAGGGTTAATACAGTTTCCCTCTGGTGAACTTTAAACCCACCCAAGATGTATTTTCTTAATTTGCAATGATGTGAAAGAAGTCATGTCCCGGTGTTAATCCATTCTAAAGCTTCAGAATTGGAAAGATTCTTGAAATTTGAATCTTTAATCAACTGTAATAACATTTCTCAAATGCAAGTTACTCCACAGCTCCACAGTCTCTGCACAAAAAACAGCAAAAAAAAATCTTAATTGTTTGAAATACTTTATATGCAGGAGAAACATGTGGGCAGCAGAATGCAGGTACTGGTACTGGTGTACATGCGTTCACAGGCAAGGTAAAAAGCCAAAGGGCATTGGATCTGGCACTTTTGTTTCCCAGATCTAACTCAACATTTGAAGATCACTGGCAGCATGATGTTTTATATAAAAAATATCATGAAAAATATGTTGCCTTTAAGGCTAGAAATTGCCTGCCACTAAAAGAAAAATCCCAGTGTGCCTCTTTAAAGTAAACCTCGAGAAATATTTGAAATCCTACCCAAGATCAGAATCTGTGAATCCTTTCAACATGATTAAATAACAGCGGAACAAAATTTAATTTGACTTGTCACTGAGAACAGGCAAGCATTAAAAATTGACAGGTGTCTCCATGGCCCACGTTTCATGTTTAATTTCAAGTGGAATAGAAAATAGAAAACATGTTTATACCGGCAGATGAAAAATGCATAATTAAGAAGTCTTAAGCTTTTATTTCTTCATCGTTTTTTCTCCAACCTTTAGCTTATCTTTATTACATTTGGGAGTTGAGCCTTGCTCAGCTGAAGGATAATTTATGTGTGAATCTATGGCGGTAACTACATTTTGGGCAATTGAGTGTTTTTTTGTCTTAATATCCATTAGCAGATTTTGGAAATATACATTACTTGTAATAAATGCACTTTTTAGATTTAAGATGTTTACTACAGTGAGGCCTACAGC
Organism: Apricaphanius iberus; assembly: GCA_028564705.1. Taxonomy (NCBI): domain Eukaryota; kingdom Metazoa; phylum Chordata; class Actinopteri; order Cyprinodontiformes; family Aphaniidae; genus Apricaphanius; species Apricaphanius iberus. The sequence goes on along the minus strand of JAPXFQ010000075.1, from coordinate 262,228 downwards.
AAGAAATAAACACCCAAGGTTAAACTGAATGCAGCTTTTTTTTTCTCTCCCCAACGGTTCACAGACGGAAATAAATTAAAAAAACCTTTTGAATTGTGTTATTTCTACAATCACTTTTTAAACTTTTTTCATAGTGCACTTTTGATTATAGCTTAATTATGAGGATTCTCATCTGAAGATAAAAAATACCTCTCAGTAGTGACAGTTTTGTATTTTTTTATGAGGAACAGGAACATAGTCTTTAGAAATGTTTCTCACTGGTTGCTCTGATTGTTACGCCAGCCTCATGCTTAATAAGTAACTGAATTTAAAATATTGATTAAATATTTTCTGAGCCCGTCAGAAGGGACAGATGATGGGACCCTGGCAAGTAGAGGATTACTGCCGAAGCGTATGCTTTCTTAAAGAAAACTGTTAGTTATATTAACAGTGCATTAAGTTGTGAAACCGTTAAACTTGTCCTCATGTGACACAGAACAACCAATGCTATTTGTTAATATTTTAAAAAAGAAACCTTACAAATAGAGTGAAAAAAGGGGGGAAAAGAAAGACTTTTTTCAAAAGCAATATGCGGAGAAACAAGAAAGGTACGTAAACAACAGGATGACACTTAAGCTTACTTTGTAATATCTTGAGTTTTCTAATTATATTGATCTAATTTTAAATTATATTGTAAAAAATAGATAATACTGTCTGGGTCAAAATAGTTCAAGTTGTATTAGATTTTTGGTAACAAGACCCAAAACAAGGTAATAATAATAACCATATCTTCAATTCCTTTACATTACTATTAAGGGCATTATGAAGACTATTAGGCTGCAAACTACATTGCTTAGGACACAATACGTATCACAAATCTAGAACAGATTCATATAGTTGCTACAAACTCTACGCCCAAGATCTGAGTTACAGATTAGAAATTGCATTGCAGAAGAAGGACTTCCAAAAATGTATACAGATGTGAAAGTGAGCCTCATAGGGTAGCTGTCCAAAGTGTTTTACTTTACACTGACGACACAGCAAGAGCTACTCTACCTATATGAGATTAATGATGGATTTAAAGGAAAATACGGAAATGGAAAGCGCCTCTCTCCCCACACCAGCTCCTTTCAAACAGAACACACTGGGGAGAATATAGCTGATTCCCCTCTGGATGGCATAGCCAGCTGGAAGCTCAACCCGATGGAGCTTGTTGCATCAGTAATGTTGTGAAAGCACAGCTGCAGAGGCCTGTTGGTGAGTAAAATATTCAGAGGATTCATCGAAATCAAAGACGCGTGTAGTGTTGTTTTATGCTCTCCTTTATGTTCACAGATTTTTTTTCTTATTCTATTTTTTACATTTAAAGTATTAAGCAGCTGCTACAAAAAAAATTAATCTACAGCTGAGAGGAGACAGGTGGTTATTAATATTTGTTTCTCAAATAGCACAAATGTTAATTTATGCTGTTATTCTAGCTTCATTATGTAACCACAATTGTGCTTCACATATTAAACACAATTCAAACTTTACACCAAGAATGCAAGTTAAACATTTATATTTCCATAAATGCATGTGATGATGTGTTCCGCTACATTACATAAAAGTGAACACAATCCGAAAGGTCTTTTTTGTTATTGGGGTACAGGTCAAGCAATGGGTGACTCTTCCCATTCCCAGGCCATTCTTCTGTATAAAAGAGCTTCTCCTTCCGCACGGACAAAAAGGAAACTGGCTCAGGAGCTCAATGAGTCAGCTACTCGCTGGGGTTCAAGGCTACAGATGACTGAAAGAGTCTTGAAGCAGCAAAGAGCACCTACGAAGGTCTTGTCATCTAGCAAATAAACAGTTGTCCAAACACAGGCAGGACATTGAACTTCTGGACAAAGCCGAGGAATCCCTGAAACCTTTGAAGACTTTCAAGGAGTGTGACCATCTCCTATGACTTGTTTCAGAGCTGTTTAACACTAACCTCCTGGTACCCATAGAGGGGGATACTGAGCTTTTCACCTCTCAAGCCGAAAAATATCAAACCTGTTTGATAATCACCTCAGCACCTCGTGAGGCAGAAAACTCACCAAAAATTAGGTGGACACAGCGAGCTACCTGCTAACCAAACGGCCTCAAACGCTTTTTTCCTCAGAAGATTGTTGTTGTGTGTAGCAGACTTAAGATTCTGTCCTTCTACCATTCCTTCTAAAAAATTGGTAGTTAGACACTTTTTGTCTTTCTCTGTATTTTTCTTTCCACAGTTGTAGAAGCAGACTTCTTGGTTGTTTATATTATTTTTATCCCTCTTCTTCTCTCTTATTCCCATCACCCTTTTTTTCCTTTCAACTGTTTGCATCACACATTTTCATTTTTTTCTTATTTGCCTTTTCTTTTCTATCCTAATGACTTTTTTAGTTATTTATATCTCAAATGGAGTATTGTAGTGGAAGCTGTAATGTTCCACTTGTGAAAATAAATACAATAGCCGCCTTCTTTGCACTCAGCAATCCATTCTGATTTCTACACTGCCAGACAGGACATGTTAAAGAAAATGACTTTGCTAATATTAAACTGCATCATTTTTTTCAGTCTTTACATCATTATATCAGATACTGTTGAAAATGAGTACTTTAAAAACACATCAGAAGAGCACCACACGGCTCACTGGTAGAGTAACATTAACGGAGGCTAAAGCCCTCAAGCAGTTGTCCCCGGTTTGATTCCTGACCTTAGGCCATTTGCTGCAGGTATTCTCCTCATCTCTCTATCATTCTTGATGTCCAACTACTCTTGGCCAACAGTAACCTCCCAAAAAACCAACAAAACAAAAAACACTTAAAAGTAATTTATTTACAAGATTGGAGAAAATGTATTCTGAACAGAAACAAGTTACTCAAAAACAACAAATAGTAATTTTCATGAACCTTTACGACCATTCTTTATTCAGTTTATAATCAATTAAGTTTATTTATATAGTGCCAATTCACAAAAGATTGCACTTTATAAGAAAAGGTATTCTAAGGGTCATTTCAGTACAATTTTACAAACATTCTTAGATAATATTGCATTCATATTTTTGGGAACCCCTAAAGAGAACCCTAAAAAGAATGAAAAAAAAAAACACCATTTGTCTTAATTTATTCATCAGGGGCAAAAAAGTGGTCATGGTTTATAACATGAAATAATTTCTGGACTGTTAACCTGCATTTGTCAGTCTTATGTTCCTCAGTACCAAACTTTACCAACAATCATTCAAACTGACATTAAATGTTAAAGCTCACATGTTGTTTGTTTAGCTGGAAGCATGGAGTGGCTTCCTTCACTTTAAATTTTGGTCTCATTTAATGTCTCAATCTTAATTAATTCTGGAGGTGCTGAACTGCATGATATTAATGTGTACCTTATTGATCTGTCTGCAATACATCAGTCACCGTTTGACAGCTGTGTTTGACAGGACATTACTGCAGTCAATTCTTTCCTATATTTTATCATAATTTCAGTGTTCAGCATTATTACTGGCACCAACAGGCCCTCTGACTGTCACCAGTAGGAAAAGGGTTAAGGTTCTTCCCCAAGGACACAATAACCGAGACAGTCAGAGTCGGGGCTCTAACTGGTTATCTTTTGACTACACAATCACACTGATCTGCGATCGGATGGGGGGGATTCCGATTAGGAGTAGGTGATCCGACAAGTGACCAGCCTGGGTATTCTATTTCCATCTCCCAATTAGAGCTAAAAACAATACCAGAGATGGTGGACATCCACGGTTTGCAAAAAAAGAAATAAAACAACCTCTTATTCCCTTTTCCCCCCCAATATATATATTTATATATATATATATATATATATATATATATATATATATATTTAATATTTAACATATTACTCAACAAGAAATGCTTTTTTTTTTTTTACAAAGCTGTCCACTGAGCATAGTAAGCAATGAGAAACCCGTCCTCCATGTCAACCCTTTTCACTTTGTGCTGCTTAGGTTCGTTTTTACTTCACGATCACTACCACTATACAGTGTTTTGTGTGCCTAAGTAGTTCATAACAATCCAGTCCATGTGATAGCAGAAAGGTAAAAGTGTGATGAAAAGATTGAAATAAGACATGAAAAATCCAGGCTTTATTTTCCCTCACCACAAAAGACAAAACACCTCGTGAGTTGTGAATATGCATTCAAGGAGATGACGGAGCTGTATATAGCAACTATTCTGCTCTGGTTGTGTTGGAGTTTAAGACAAATCAGAGGCCTCTTTAGCTCTGACTCAAAGCAGTCACTGATAAATCAAACCTAACTCACATCAGGGATGCCATTTTTAGAACCCTTAAAAAGATGGATGCTCCAGCAACAAAGACATCAACTAAACAATAAAGCATTGTCTAATTATAGTCAAATTGCAGAAGTCTTTACATAGCCTGAACAAAACTCATTGCTCATCTTATGCAACTTTTGATCTAATTCTATTTTGGTTTTGATACAAAAACAATCACATATTTGTTTAATCCATTTATTGAGCATATTGGGGATAAAGCAAAAAAACAGAAATGTGCCACTAATTACAAATAAAGTTTTAAAACCGAAGTAGAAGATGGGATGGGTTTGTATTGAGGGTATCAGGATACTGTGGCCTTGTAACGTGGTGAAAAATAGGAATCAATCCAAAGGTGAAAATACCCTACCTGCATAGGTAAAATCCTAAGTTGATTTCTAATGAATGAAGAGTAAATGTACAATTTAGTCGATCAGAAGATTGCTATGATTTCTGTTTTAAAACAAAGAGAATATCAATTGTGTAGCTCATCTAAATGTTGGAGCTTTAGTTTTAAAAACTTTAATACTAGTTTTTACAGATATAAAAAAGCAGTATAAAGAAGGGATTTCCTGATATTGAGCCGATTTTTTCATATTTTTTAATGATCTGAGAGCGGATATATTAGCTGACGAGTCTCGCTGATTTTTACGAAAGTACCTCCTAGCCACGTTTGACATGATTGTGCAATAATTCAAACCTCTGTAGCGGTGAAAAAAAGGACTCTTAATTACCACACATCAGCATAACAGATTAAACACAATTTTGGGTAAACTTCATCAAAAATGCTTAACGATACTTAAACTATATAATGAAGGCATATAAATTCACCTTTTGGCATTTACATACAACAATAAACAGAGAAAGACTCGTCTTTAGCTCTACCAGCGAAAGAGGGAAAAAAAGGCAGATGCTGAGCTGTTGAGCACTTCAAACAGCATTGGATATCTATGCTGAGTTCAGGAGCATAGCATCTCTCAGTTTCTATTGAAAACAACAATAAAATAGAGAAAGTTACACACTTCGAACATTGTGGACGTTATAACACTGGTATTTACTTAAAAAATATAGAGTAAATCCCATGACAGTGGAAGGGTAGCATTGTGAATGCCGACATTGTCTGCTAGAAATATTTTTTTGTAATAATAATGTGCCAAGTTCTTTGTTTTTTACTTTTGTCTGAAAGATTAAACTAAAACCGATCTTTAATTCTCTTTAACAGTTTGATTTAATGGAATTTACAACAATGATGGTAATGCTTATCAAAGGTTGTATATGGAACATGAGTGTGATAGCGAAATTTAGTTTATCTAGGTTGTGTTTACAACAATAAAAACATAATTTTAGCTGTTGGGTTGCCTGGTTCCCTGATGATACGTCCAGTGACCAACCTGAACTGTGTCCAGTGAGAAATGTATTTTAGAAGAGTTTAAATAACAGCTAAAGTTAGAAAAGTTAGCAAATGAGCTAGCTTACCAAATTAGGAGTGTTTGATGCCATGGAAATGTTTCATGCGAGTCAATCTAGTTTCGGCTTCACCTAAAACTATTCTATTTTTCAGTTCTTCTACAGTCACTCCTATCCTTAGATGCATAACAATATATCCGGGTCTCTGAAGCAGCTGTTGACTTGCTGACTCCACCACTTTTTCCTAATACTAGTAAAGCTAAGCCAGATCATATAGTGGGATCATAGAGACCGTATCTGTCAACCCACGGCCTGCAGCCGCTACTGGCTGGTAGATGTAAACATAACATAATTGCCATGCCCAATCAAAATTTACATTTTATTATATTTTATATCAATTCAAATATAAATTCTTAAGGAAATGTCATTCTGCATCCCCTCTAAAAGCCCCGTCAATGTATTTTTTTTTCCAAAGTAGCTTTTTGTGAAAATGTTCCGTACACAACATTTAATGAAATTACTATTACATATATACATACACATACACATATATACATACACACATATACATACACACATATATATATATATATATATATATATATATTTTTTTTTTTTTTTTATTATTGATGCAGGAAGCGTGAACACTTTTTTCTCTGTTAAATTCTTTATACTCAGAAATAGAACTGAACATGGAGACGCATCCATCCTTAAAATCCTTAAACATTTAGAACTAACATCAATGCAACTCATATATGGTCTGAGCTTATATGGCGCTTTTCCAGTCTAGCGATTCTTAAAACCTAAAAATCTTCAATAACTTCAACAACTGCTAAAATCATTCTCAGTTCAAGAGATTTGAGCAGTTTCTTCAGAAAATTCAGTCATGCTAGAATAACCTATTGGGTTTGGAACACAAAAGCAAAAAACAAAAATTCTATATACAGTATCTTTAACAGTCATGCAGACAACTAACTCCAAGTCCAACAACTTCTGAGAGACTGACTTGACTTGAGATTGAAACATCAAACCATGAATTATATTACAAAATAAACTTAACCACTTTGTGATACAAAAGAGAAGTTTTTCTGTGTGTAAAAAGTTGAGTCAATATTACAGTGCAACTCTCCAGTTATGCTGTTCATTGCCTTATCAGCAGATTCCCAACTTCTGTACAGATACAAAATAAAGTTCAAGTAAATAATCCGGTGTTGAGGACCACTAACAGTAAATGTGCACAACAAAATGTTGTACCAGTCTAACATACTGCATCATTATAGTAAACAACTTTTCTCTATGTCACACCTTAAACAATGCCCTGTTCCTATAATACCTGCTACTGCAGTTATTATACTTAATTCTATCATGGAATGAAAAGCCATATCCAAATTTACCGGGTATTTTCTGCTAATAATTAGCTTCTAGTTTGGAAAAGAAATGTCAGCATCTTTATCTGCTTTGAAAATACTAGCGCCAAAGTGATGAATCATGAATAGAACTGATCTTACCCAACTAGTGTATAGGCTGTACAGTTTTACCCAAGAAAAAAAGTGCTAACAATGATTTGCTGAATCATTTACCAGAAAGAAGAGTACTTACAAGTTCTTATCTCTCTGTAGCTCTCTCTTTCCCTTCCCGTCTCTCACGTCTCAACACCTCAGCCCTCTTGCTGTTCATGTACATGTGTACACTGGAGGGAACCTGAGTAGGATCAATTACACCCCTCGGTTTCTGCTGCCAAATTTAGTGCTAGCAACTCTAAGCTTCCCCAGGACTGTTCGTGTGCATATCTGAATACCACATATCTACAAAAAAAACCAAAAGAAAACATAATTAATTATTTTATCTGAAATTAAGAGTCATTAAAGATTCTTATAAATCAAACTACTATCAGTGAACATCTGATTTTGGCTAAAAAATAAGAAAACAGAGTTTGTATACATGTTCACAATTCTGAAACATTATGCTATACAGAGAAACCTGCCTAGGGTTTGACTGTGGCTAATTGGGAAAAGTATTTGACTTGCAATTAGAAGTTGTAAATTTTATTCCATCTACCTACACTGCCATATGTCAATATTCCTGAACGAGAGATTTAATATAAATGCGAATGAATTTTTGTTGCATTTGTGGGAGCACCTGGGTCCAGTGTTAAGCACTTTTAGTGGTCAATATGACTAGAAAACACCTAAGTAATTTCAGTCCATTCAGTCCTACCAAATATTCAACTAGGCTTTCAGTCAGTTATGTTCATAATGAACCAAGGTCACATTCAAATATTTCGTTGAACCAACTTTAGCTTTGATTACTGCACAAATTCTCTGTAGCATTGTTCTGATAAGCTTCTTTAATGTAATAAGATGTATTTCCATCTAGTGTTGCGTTAATTTTTCACAAAGATCTTGCATTGATGATGGTAGAGTCTGACCACTGCACAAAGCCTTCTAAGCACATCTCAAAGATTATGTGGTGACAAATTCATGAGTGAAAATGATGTCATGATCCCAGAACCACTCCTTTACTATTTGAGCCCCACAAATCCTGGCATTGTCATCTTGGAATATACACGTGTGATCAGGAGAGAAAAAAAAACAACAAAACATTGATGGAATAACCTGGTCATTCAGTATAGTTAAACATAGACCTGACCAGCTGCAGCAACCCCAGATCACGGTACTGTCCCCAGACTTGCACAGTAGGCAAGTACCCTGGTGCACCCAGCACTCTGGAGCAGGACCTTCTTCCATTTCTCCATAGTCCACTCTTTATGCTCCCTACCAAACTGAAGACTTTTTTTTCCCAATTTACCTCACTGATTAGTGGTTTTCTTAGAGCTACACAGCTGTTCACTTACAATATTAAAAATAGCCTTGAGCTCTACTTTTGTTTTTCTTTGATTTGCTTTTATAAAACGTTTAAGTAATCACTGATGAAAGTAATTCAGTACTTTTTTCCAGCCAGATTGTTTTCTCAAAGACAATGGGTCCCCTCTATCCTTCGACTTTTTAATAATGCATTTGACAGTTCTTAACCCACTTCTAGTAGTTTCTGCAATCTCATACGTTTTCTCTGCTTGATGCATGCCATTGATTTGACGCTTCTTAAAACACACCAACCTCTTTTCCACAACCACAAGATCTGTCTTTCATTGTGGTTATTTGTGAAATCTAGAAGTAACTGATTGCACTAGTTGGGGTTAAAAAACTTGCTGCCAGCTGAAAGATAATTGCCCAAGCAATAATTAACCAATCAAAGATCTGTGCCTATTTGTGTAGTTAAATCCAGGTGGCTACGTTTTTTGGCCAGGGAGTGTAAATATCATAATTGCAATATCTGTGTGTGAAATGTTGATGGACTGCCTTAGTAGCAAACAATTATTGTACCAAGTTACAAAGATCAATAGTTCAAAGAATGACCAAGATATATTTAGTCTGTTCAACAGAGTCTCACAGCAGCAGATGCCCACACCTGACACAAATTGAGGTGTCAAAGATTGTAACAGGATTGTAAGCTAGCACAGATGAAAATGAGAGCACTGGATTTATGGCACTTGATATCAATTTATATACAAATAACATTGCATGATATAAATCTTCATCTTCACAATAAAAGAGGCAATTACTAACGTTCTTGGGCTGAGAATCTGCCAGAGGTCCCTGGTCGATTTGATGGAGCCCCAAGTTAGTTTGTTGTATTTTTTAGATGCATTTGTTGTTTTTATATAATAACAAAAATAAAAAAAGAGTAGGCAAACTTTCCCAATAGTAATCTTAATTTAGATTCCATTAAAAATAATCTGTGAATACTTAAAGCCAAAACTGGCCTTTTTACTATAAGCACATGGCATGGCACACTGAATTATGACACTGCATGATTTCATTTCAAAACGCTTAAATTGAACAGACCCATGATGCATATTACCACTAAATAAAACAATATAGTACAGTAGTCCCATTACATGTACTGTACCTGTACTGGACCATGAACAGTAAATCATATGAAATTGTATAGGGGGTGTATCATACAAAATTGACTTTTTGACGTATAACATCCTGATAACATGTTATTTCCTCATTAAAAACATGCCTAAAGTGTTGCTTTGACTCATCCACTTATGTTTGAATATTTTTTGGGTCCCTGCTGGTAGTTATTGGGGGTGCTGAAATGCTTTCCCCCACCTATCTCCTCCTCATACTTGCGTAGCTTACTCAGCAGCCAAGCCGCTGCACCTGCATCCCTCCCCTCCCCACTCATCCAGTAGAGCAGCAGCTGCTATAGTTAGCTTAGGCTAATTGTAAAGCTAAGAGTTTGGACTTCATCTTTGGAAACCATCCTAGGCCGAAAACAATCTGTTATCTTCGCACATACCACTTCAAAGAGGACTGCTTTCTCAAAAAAAGCATGTTTGATATTGGATTTACATGTATATGTAGAATGGCCCTAAAGGCAAGACTGCTCCATCAGAACCTGTAGCTACAGGTAGTAATTTAGCATTACTAACTCCAATTCCAAAATGTAGCTTATTTTTCTGTGCTTTTGTGGATGCAGTGCAAAACGTAGCTTCTTATTTGTTTGCTTTCATGGTTGCATTGTAAAATAGTTGTTTGAATTGATGGTTTCAGTGTAAAACGTAGCTTCATTTCTCTACGTTTTTGATTTCAATGCAAGACTTAGCTTTATATTTCTATGTTTTTATGGTTTTAATGCAAAGCATAGCTTCATAATGATTAATATTTATAAAAGGGTGCTAAGGAGGTTAAATATTACAAAGCCGACACGTCTTGTAAAAGCCTGGGAATTCTCTGGTTCTTCAAAAACCCCACTTTCAGGGTCGGATATCGGATCATTTGTGTGTCGTCTTACAATCTCCAGTGTTGAAATCGTTCACCAAAGTGATTTTTTCCTAAATACTAAAATGCAACACGCTGGAAACTATCAGAGTCCAACTCCAAGTGCATGGTGTGATAATAGCTGGTGTATGATGTTCTGCAAGGGGAGTTTTACAAATGGTAAGAGGGCTTATGCTGCCTTCCGACCAACCCCATGCGTCAGCGTCAGTTGCGGCAAGATTACATGTAAAGGCTATGGTAGAGTACGTCAGAGGTCCGTCAAAGTCTCTGCGGTGCTTTGTGTACATTGGCTCCGTCAACTTCACTTGCGTTTCATACGGCAACGCAGCAGTTCAGCTAGTTTAACTTTTGACTGACCCAATGGAGTTAACGCAGTGCGGCAACCAATCAGAGCGTCTCACTGTAGTTATGTAACTATACATGTATCTTGAATCAAGTGCAGGTCCAGTGAACATATTTTCAACAAATGCAGATTTAAAACATCATAAATAAGACTTACCGAAGACAGATGGACAGGCGCTCCTAAAGAGGAAAAGAAAACCTGTAGTTGGTGTCCTGGAAGGAGATTTAAGCTCCGATGCGGCCGAGGAGGTTGTAAAATTATCCGTGGGACAGACGGGAGTAGAGCTGAAAGCAAACTTCATCCATAAGCAGCTCCTGGACCAAATGGTTAAACTCCCAAAACTCAGAACGCATCTGAATAATGGGCGCTGCTGCACCTGAAGTCAACGTTGTCTAGCTTTATGTAGCAAATAAAGCCAAGCCACTTTGTAGTTACGATCCACCATAGTTCAGAACGTACGGCAACAGAGGAAGCCCCGCCCATGCGTTGTTTTTTCCACAGAAGCAGGTTATGGAAGCCAAAAAGTACATACGCCAAAATTCATCCGTTGAATGCGTTGAATGATGCAGACCAACTGTGCAGTGTGAATGCACCATTAGAGAGGCTCAGGCAAATATCGAGGTGTCGAATACAGAAGTGATGAGAAGGCGAATTTCTGTAAGGTGGAATTTGATAAATACAGGAATTGAGAATCATTTAGGGTAACATTTTCATTTGATTGTGCTATAGGATGGTACTGTGTGACTGGAAGAAGCATAATACCCCCCCCCCATGCACACTTATTTAAACCAACAATTTCGTAAGGTCATATGTAGAAGGCCATCTAGAAGTAGAATTTGATGAAAGATATCTCATACGAGACACAAACATTTTATTAAGGAAATGAAAATATTTCTGTCTGCTGCATGTCCATGTGGGTTAGGTGGTGTAAGTGTTTTTGGATATGACTAATATTTCTTAACTCAACTCATGAGACCTTTTTTTGGGATTCAGGGACACATGGCCTCAACTTTGCATGACTCCTCAAAGGTTCTAAGTTCAGAAACTTCTCACAAAGAAAACAAAAGTGTTCACCTCCTTCTCAGCCATAGTGGCTAGCATATCATGTGTCTACATCCACTGTTTAAATAAGTTTTAAAATAATCCAACTGACGCTTCATTCGAGGAGCAACCATCCGTTAATGGCAATAAGGCAATAAATTAGGATTTATTTTTAGACTCGCATTGCATCCATTATGAAAGCCCAGTAGCAAAATAACCATGAGCTGAAAAGATCAAGAGGAAGGAGATGTAGTGGTAAGATGACAAGTGTACAATACCGGACTCAGTGGAATGTTGAGATCAATAGCAGGCTTCTGTATATTTCTCTTTTACGTAGGCTTTTCCGTGCCCCTTATACATCAAAAACTTGACTGTGTCTCATTCTACTTTCAGACTGACTCAACCTCAGCAGATTACAGTGAGAAATAGGCTCTAAAACATTGATTTGGCGAATGCTGAGTTACGAAGGAAAAAAAAAATGTCTGATTGAATGAAACTCTAGACTGGTATTATAGAAAAAATCCTCAAACAAAAGCTTAGGCTGTCATCTTAACAAGCACAGGGAAAAAAGCCTGAACACGAAGCTTAAAGGTAGGAGTTTGTTTTTTTTATGAGCAACTGGTATTGTGTGCTTGAAGAGGAAATGCAGACAGTTTGCAGGAACATCTCAGAAATCAGAATATAAACAAGTTCAATAATTTTTGTCACTGATGTCATTCAATATGGCAAAATATTTAAAGCATTTATTTCTTATTAATGTTTATGGCTTACTTATAATCAAAACCTAAAGTTATCCCAAATTTCTCTGGATTTTCTGTTCCTTTTAATTATCATTGGAAATTGGAATACTGGTTCAGATCAATAAATAAAGCCCATTTCAAACCGAAATGTCAGATTTCTTCATTTCTATGCACTCAGTACTTAATACTCAATACCGGGGCTGCTTCAGCATGACTTACAGCATCAAAATGCAGCATGAAATGAATGCGATCATCCTGTGTTTCTGTTGAGCTAATAGAAGCCCAGGTTTTTTTTTTCCTAGTCAGGGCAGCAAAGATGCATGAGGTGTCATCTATCGGAACTTCAAGGTAAATTTTATCGAATCGTCACAGCTGTATGCGAATCGCCAGCCCAATAGGGTCACTGTTGGGCAATTTCAGGAACTAGCCTTAGGGTATGTACTTTGAATTGGCCTTGTATAATATATACATATATATGTATGTGTGTGTATGTGTGTATGAGAGAGAAAGAGTGTGCATTAAAGCACATTCAAAGCAGATTTATCTTAATTATTTGCCCTCATCGCCCTGTCGAGGCTTGTGACGTAATGTCACAGTCAAAAAAAACAAAATCTCTAAGGGGCGTATCCGTGTACCAACGGTTTTACAAGCCCGCTAGCCAAAACAACTAAACACATCAAACTAACGGCGTGTCAGTTAGTAAAACATCAGTACCAAGTATTAGTGTTGAGTGACGAGGTTCAGTATTAACATTTTCATAATATAATTTTTTTAAGCATAGTGTACGGTGATTATGGCAAAAATGCACTGTGTATACTACAGTAATAAGCATTTACTGTCAAAATGTCAACAAATTACTAGATTCTCAACTGAAATAATGTATGGAAAGTAAAACTATACATTTTTTTTTTTCATCCCACGGTTTTTTTTCCCCATTATCACCCAGTGTCCGTCCCTAAGTCCAGTCCTGGGCATTGGTCTCCCTCCGCCAACCCCAGGAGGGCCCTACACTGGGCTCAAGCCTCCTTCATGCTGTGAAGAGTGATGAACCCTTTTTTTCACCTAAAGGGTTGGGGATTCCCCAGCTGGAAGAAGCACGTGGAAGGATCACGTTATTCCAGCCAGATCCTCCCCAATCCCTCAGGCCCAGAACTAGTACATGTTTTTGTGGGAGTAGCTACTCAAGGGAACATGGGGAGAACATGCAAACTCACGCCAACCCCACCCAGGGTGTGGGTGGTGATGATATGGAGGAACAAACACACGGCAATCGAACCCAGGACCTTCTAGCTTTGAGGTGAGCAGCGCTACCAGCTGCGCCACCGTGCTCCCCTATAATTATCAGTTACAAACGGATAAGGTATCCATGGGGGGTGATGAACACGCCACAAAACTCATGTTCTGTTCACAGGGTGCAGGGACTAATATAACCTGCTGAAAGCATTTAGAATGTAAACTTGTTGCCAGACAGCATTTGCATTGCAATGCTCTACATGAATGTCGTCTTTAATAATTTGAGTTTTACAACTTTTATTTAACTTGTCTTGATTCCTAGGTATCAATGACCTCTTCAACATCATTATCCTCAGAACGCCAGAAAGCTTTCACATAATGGCATGAAGCGAAACTCAGTCAGTGCTTCTGGGAGGTGTCTCAGGAGAGAAAGTTACACAGAGCGATATCAGCAGAGGGACCCTCCCAGGCAAGAACATCTCTGAGAATGAACATAATAAATGCTGGTGTGCATTTCGAAAACACACATTTTTAAAGGTATAAAAGTTGTGAAGTACACCTTTAATAACTAATTTTCCTTATTGACATAGTACATAGTATGTGGTACTGTCCAAGGTTTTTAGTGTTAATTTTTAAATGATTAATTTTAATAATGATGCAGATGCTTAATTCCTGCTATCTTCAAATGAATTATCCATCCTAGGACTTTAACAGTGGGAACAAAGTGTTGATTAAATCAGTGTACAGTTTTATTCATGAGAAGGTGCCTTAATGCTTTCTTTTGCTGCTTACACTATCATAGGGGGGAACAGCATTGAGGAAAGACAGTGGAGGTATCACAATGCCCAACTTCACACGTATTGACAGCTAAAAAATTTTTCAAAAAGTGTCTATAGTACCACCAAAGGGAATAAGAGGATAGGCAGTGAAAAGTTCAGCGGTCTCATCTTTGCTTACTATCGCTCCGACTGCACTAATCCGACAACTGATGTACGCCCAGCCTTTCTCCTAAGACTGTTTTCTACTTTTTTCCCCTCACTTTTGATCTTTACATTGACATTTTACATCCATATTTCCCTCTTGGTGACTTTATGAGTGTTCATCAAAGAACCCAACCATTGGTTAAACAACAGAACGCACAGTACTAAATGAGCAAATTCCAAGGCAAAAGTTTTTAAATAAAGCAATCCAAAACATGAAGAAGACTAGAGGATGTAGAAAAATGAATACACAAAAATGTAAAGCAGGGGTCGATGCAAGAATCCACCAAGGAATAATGACACAAACTCAGAGTCTAACAGATTGTGACAATTATAGATTATTGGATAAAGGTTAAACTACCAACCAACATAAAAGAGTGAAAAGTTACTGAGTATGGTTAAATAACAAGAGTCTGTAAAGTATCCTAATTATGCTGTTCAAGTAAGCGTAAGATAGATTGGACAAAAATTTTCTGACTGTTCCAAATTCATTTCTGGAAGTAATATGACACCATCAGTAGCCTTGCATTACCTCAGCCACTGCTGAGCAACAAACAGCTAATTAAACTAATTGAAAGGCTTCATAAGTTAAAAGCCTTGGGTATATCACTACTGACTGATCAATTCATTGACTCTTTGATTTAGGGAGTGGTGCAGCAGTTTTGAGGCCAAAAATTGCAGCTGCAGAATTGTTACTTGCACAGTCAAGGCATGTTGATTTTACTTTACCTCTCAATGGACTTGCAAGACAGTAATGTCCAGGTGTGTGGAAGAAAACAAACAAAATTACCCCAAAAATATTAAATGTGAAATAATTGTCATGACTCTTAAGATTTTTTATTTTATTTTGCCTCTTCAGGTCATGTAATCCACACTGTGGGAATATACCCAAGTATTACATTAAGAAACACAATCTCTGGTCGAGAGCTCACATCAGCTCAGTGGTCTGTGGTTGTTCAGCATATGATATGAACTGACCGCCAATTTAACTCTGATACCCAAGTCGGCAAATATCAAGCGTGGTCAGACATGTCTGGGAAAACTCATTCAGTGGGAATTTTATTGCAATGGACATCTAATTATCGTCCACTTCTAGCATTAACGTTTCTCCTGTTGCATGTCCTCTCCCTCTTTTTAGCATCTGAATCCTCATAGTAACCTTCCATTGCTGGACTGACATGTCCATTGGAACTGAGTGATAGAATTTTGCTTCAGCAACAAGACAAGCAGTCTGCCATATTCCATCATTCAATGTGACAGGAGTCACTATCGTGTTGATGTTGCACAGTGTGACACGTTCAAGAAGTGTACGACTTTTGAAACTGCACCCTGTGGTGCGAGGTTTGGCATGCTTCGTTGGGTAGTGGAGCAGCTTAATGTTGCACAATCTTGTGGTGGAGATAGGATTGGTACAGTAATGTGAAGAAGATTCAGCTTTTTCCTGACTACTTTTTGTTTTTCTATCTGTCATTAAGAAGCCCCCAACACTCTTAACTTACAGGGGACATATCATGAAAATAGAAAAAACCATAAATTAGTCACCTAAGGTGTTGTTGAGATATTTTTGTATACTGTTTTGGTTATATATTTCAAGCCATTCAGTTTATTATCCATCTCTGGGCATTTTTGTGACTTTAGTATTGTTTTGTTATTATTTTTAAACACATCTGGAACAAATATTCTCACCCAAACATTTCCAAGAATGTTTTTGCAAATATTTCCAAGTCAAGATTAGGGATGGTAATTGACTCCAAATCCAACGTTATCAGACAAAGCATTCGTTTGAATGTTTTCACACTTAGGCAACTGGTTTACTGAGTGTTATGTTTTCTTTCTCGCAGATTTGTTTTCGATTTGAATTCACCAGGAGTGTCACAAAAACTGTGCAAAAAAAGTGTTTTTACAGACATTTTGTGACAAAAACATTTTAGTTTGTATATATTTAAAGAACCACAAAATCTTTCCATTTGTTGCATGTTTCAGAACAATCCTAAAAATCTTGAAATGATGCAAACTTCTTCTATATTCATTCACATTATTACTCAACAGTTGCATGCTGAGAAGTTTGGGAGCGTTTGCTCGCCATGGACACAAAAAGGCTTTCTTGGACTGCAATACCCCCGACTTCTTCTTTCCATCTGCCACATGAAGCATATTAGCCAAAAGCACAAGTGTTGAGATCAGTGTGGCCTGGCCCCTGTTTTTGGACATTAGGCATTTGATGAATTTCCTGGGGAATGTCACAGAGGGAGAGACGTGTCGCCCGAGCAGCAGGAAGCCATTATGACATGCTGCAGTTCATATAAACAGATCAGTCAAACCACAGTTGGGTAAATATCTGCCCTGAGACCAACTGTTTTACAGGAAAAAAAAAAAAAAAAACATGTAACATACATAACAATGGTTTGCCATACAGCAGGACCAGCTTCCAACATAAATGATAAACTTAATGGTTTCAACTTCACTATTGTCACTATCTTCCCATTCAGGATCAGAGTCCATGACCAACTCAAAATATTCCAGCAGCAACAATATAACACTTGTAGGTGTACATTAGAATACAACATTAAAATAAAAAAAATCTTAAAATGTTTTGATTTGAACAATGGATGTCCCTTTTAGGATGAATACAGAATATTAATACTACTCTGAAGCACTTAAACTGACCACTTTTCTTCTTTAAGAAACCTTCCAGAGTCTGCTGATTGGATTTTCTTTTTGGTGCCTCTGGGCAGGAAGAAACCATGAACAGGAGAAGATTACTAATACTTTTTATTATTATTATTATTATTACAACTACTAATATTATGTGACTGGGAGCGCTGCCCTGGCGGCTGCAAGCACTTCAGTGACCAGCTCAATAAAGTATCTTTGAATTTAATTTAATAATAAGCAGGCTATATTTTTTTTTTTCTGAGACATTTCCTCAAATATAATATTACTTTACTACTACTACTATTATCATTAAATTATCATAATTATACAACATATAAAGTAGCAATAAAAACTGATTTGCACAGCTAAAAATAAAAAACAGGCAAAACAAGCCGGCATAGTATGGCATCAACGGGCTTTCTCAGCCGATTCGGATGTTGTCAATCCATTAAATGGCCATTATTAGCGGTTATCACTCCCATCAAATGCCGTCAGACTGTGCCCTCTCTACCTCCTAGTAGGTTATCTACCATTCATATCACTGATAACAGCCAACTGTCTGCAAGTCTCAAAAATTCTTTGTCAGAGTAGCATATCGTAACTGGAGTTATCTAACCAATTTTAGCCAACCCACAAGTTTTATGTCCTAACCTTAAGGTCACAGAAGTACAAATATACTTTCTTTTAAATGCCTAAACCTAATTTGAAAAGGTTTTAAACAGCAAACTGAAAAGTTAGTTTCAGTAGGTAGAGAGGGCACAGTCTGACAGCATTTAATGGGAGTGATAACCGCTAATAACAGCCATTTAATGGGCTGATCACAGCGGCTTTCTGTGGTTGTAAATCTTTTCATTTCAGTTCATGACACGTTCACAGTGCAGTGGTGGCTACACAAATAAACCGCAAATAATTCTCCTTTATAAACAAACGAAAATACACTCTTACGAATCCGTTTGTTTTGACCAAATCACGCTTGAAGGGAGGACTGAATTACCAAAATGACGCTCTGCTTCTCGTCTATGACGGCTCCGATAGCCTGGTTTAACAACAACGCCGCCGTGGACTTAGCCTTTCCGCATCGTCTATTTAGCTAGACCTGAGTCAAGAGCCCCATGATAACACTGGGTACAACTTAAGCGGGCGGAAGGATATTAGTTCAGTGCGACCGGCCATAAGTATATTACAGGACCGTATAAAAGGGAAAATAAGTTGGGTGTGCTGACGTCGTGCACAGCATTGCGCGGAATAACATCCTGGTCATAAATTACTAGCCGCCTGTACTTCATTGAGTAGTCGGCATTATAGTGGTGGCTAGTGGAAAGCCCTGCTTAATATAGGTAAATTGGCAAAACTGTCTGCAAGTCATCGCTCCTTTTCACCTCGCCCCCCCAACTACAATAGAAAGCAGTCAGCTTATGAGAAGTTTACAGTCAAAGATCTCCACTTCAGAGTGTGTGTATCTCTTGTTTTCTCAGAATAGAATTTCTGAATAAATAAAAAAAATCGTTATTTAAAAAAAATTCAGTCATCACTTTGGAAAAGTCACATGGGATTAAACATGTTCTTCACATGGGAACACGTGTTATCCCATATGGTACATGACAAGTCACATGTGTAGTACGTATGGAATTCACATGTTTAATTTAGTTTTACATGGGTTTCACATATTTTTCACATGGGATACGCGTGGACTTCACATAGGCTGCACATGTAATTTCACATGAGTTTCACACATTTTTTCACGTGTAGGCTTATTGTGGAAAAATTATGTTTCACATGTGCTTTACATCTTATCCCATGGGCTTGACATGTTAATGTCCATGGGATTTCTCAGTTTCCAATTTTTACAAATTCACACAGGGAATGTGTGCAAAACACAGATTGTCTCATGTTTTTACACATTCCCCATTTTTTTATGTTTTCACATGTGAATTTCACATGGTCAGAGATTTTTCACGTGAGATTACATATAATTTTTGCCCATGTAAAGCCATGTGTTTTTACCGTAAGGGATGTTTCTTATCTGAAGTCATTTATTTATTTATTGTTACATCGAGCAGGAACACTTTACAAAGTTCATTTAAAAAATAAAAATAAAATTCTAAGTGAATATCATTAGTGTTTCTGGATTGGACCAAGTGTTCCCCTTTATGGAAATCAAATTATGATCGCCATATGTCTTACTTCTATTTCCAACACACATTTACTGTAGCTTTCATGGAAAAATATGACCTTGTTATTATGAAATTATAAAAAAAAAAATGTGCATGTGTTGGTTTTATTTCAAGTGAAAGGAATGGAGAAAAAAAGTTACAACGAAAATAATCTGAAAGTACCTAGGATGTCAAACCTTAGTTAAAGAGACAAAATAATGAGAGAGAACCAGACAAACTTGAAAAGACAAGCGTTTTCTTTGAACGCCTACTTGTAAATCAAATTATATTTTTTTAGTATTATAATGTATCAGATAATTAGGTTCAGCCAACACTTGGTTTTGTACTAAATCTGAATATATTAACCCCCACTTTGTAAGGCACCTATGATGAATTCATCTCTTCAGTTTTTTTTTCTTTTTTTCGCTCTCCATGTTCTGTGCAGCTTTTTCCATTTCTCATCCTCCTCCAGATGTGTCATCAGATCTCATTTGTTAGCATAACTAAAACCATTGCTGCATCATTAAAATTATCCTAAAGGGCTCAACAATGTTGTGTAACAGCTTAGTGCAACCAACCAGACAAAGGGACTGAGGAAGAAATATTTCTTGAGACATAACCTCAGGCATCATTTGGTTATACACAAAGACATGAAAGGTTTGCACCTTTGTACTACAGATGTAAAAGAAAAATTCTGGCATATATTCATCATTCAAAGGTCAAGTTTACGTTATTCCTAACACTTTGCTTTCAGCTTTTAGAATCTTTAATTGGTCTGGTACTTATGTATCTCGAATTCCACCATTTCATTTGCAATCCATAGGTCTGATTAGCTCACTCAAGCAAATCCTTTCCACATGAGTAAGCAATGGCTTGATAAGACATCCAGCGCACACACAGCTAAGCACTTAACTGACAAAAACAATCTGCTTGCGCTAAATTACACACACCGACATACTACGCATGCATTTACAAAAAAAAAAAACCTAAGAACAGCAGTGTCTTAACACCGAAGTGGTGGTGTAGTGCTCATATGATTTAATCCACATTATGCATGCCGACATCCTCCGTGGCATCACCGCAGTCAAACAAATCGACTGTGGGTCATTACAAGTGAACGCATTACTGCGGCCGCATTGTTTGAAACAGAAATGCGTCTTAAGCGTATTTGGTATAGACTGCTGCAAGGATAAAATATGGAGAGAAAAAAAAGCGCAACTGATTGTACCTAAAGGCAATAGAATGCAATCTACAGTTTTCATTAACACATCCAACACCTCAGATGTGAGTTTTGTTTTAGAAGTATTTTAAAACAACCCAACCTCCAATGCCATCTTAAAGAAAAACCTACCATGGTTTAACTGATGAATTATTGTCTCAGGGTGGTGTACTCTTTCAGTTGTTCAAGGGAAGCGAAGATCATTTCAGCTGATATTTTTAACAACAGCAAATCTGTAAACATTCTGTTAATAAATTAATTGGTGATGCTAAACTGACAGAAGTCATGTTCTCTGTCAGATTTAAATTTTTAAATGTTTGTTGTAATCTACGGAAAGCACAAGCCTGTGATTGGTCAGCACAGAATTTCTTTTAAATTCGTCAAAAGAACCGGAAATGACCAAAACGTACTCCAGGTATCTAGCAACAGCTATGATGCAGTATCTATAATGTCTCACACAAGACAATTAATGAGTGTTCAATGTCAGTTACAGTATTCAGTGAGGAGCTTTTTATTCTATTTTGCACAAAAATCTGTTAAATATTAAAAGAGGCTGAAGTTCTTTAAATGAAAAGTTTGAAAACAAGAACTAAAGACATCGTTGACCAGAGATGATGAAAAGACAAGAGAAGTCTGAAAGGAAAACCTCTCCATTGATACGTTTGCATGATTCTGGAAAGTTGCTGACAGAGAAGTAAAAATAGGACACTAAAAGTGAAAAGAGAGAAAAAATAACACTAATGTAAGAGAGCAAAATCTAAATGCAATTTTTTTTAAAAATGCACAAATAAACTAAGTAAAAAGGAATGAGACCTATATGGTAAAACCATAACTGATAATAAATAAAAAGGATGGAATTCATCAAAACTAAAACACAATAGAAAACTGAAACATCCCGCGGTCTTGACTGCAATTTCTTCTCCAGCTTGAAATACTTAAATATCGGCAAGCCCATTTTAGGACACATGCATTGTTCAACCCATCTAATTATGAAGCCTACATCAAAGATCTAATTGTACATATAAACACACTGATCCACCAACACTTTAATTTTTAACATATCTTTAAACAACGTCAACTACACCGGCAGGCTCACGTAGAATGAGTCACATGCAGATAATATTGTCACCACATTGATCATTTTTCATAAAATAATAACAGCTGCCGCAGGCCAAGGCATAACGCATCACATTGTGCTTAGGAAACATGATATTGAGTGCAGATTAAGTAACAAGTTTGACACGATAACAGAGAAACCAGAGTAAAAGCCAGGACTTGTAATTCCATTCGCAGTCTCGCCTCAGATTTTGAACCTCATCTAGTGTCTGAGTTCTGTCGTAATTACCTTATATGCCCCATGGCCTCTCTGAGCTCATAGCTAGAATATTACATAGCGCCCCATCAGCAAGGTTGTGGGGTTGATCAGGTTAAAGTTAACATAAACTTACCTACATAGAGGTGGCTTGTGGTTCACTAAATTTACTGATTAGAAGACTGATGGGTCAGTCACCAATCAGAATGTTTCACAAGATCACTGCCCATGACAAAAATGCTCTGTGCGACCTGTGTTTACACTCAGAAACAGCATAAATGACATTGTATGTGTTGGCATGATAAATTCTGACCTGCCAACCTTGTCAAAGTATTTTGAGTACCACTTTTGTTGTGCGGCGTTTTTCACAGATTGTTTGGCAATTCCATTATTTTGCATGCAGTAATTTTCCCCATTCAATGGCTGGAAATTAGTTATACACATATTACATTACAATACTTCTAATAAAGACAGTTTGTACTCTACTGGATATGATCTTTTAATGTTTTCTGATCTCCAAATGGCGTTGACAGTCTGCAAAACACACACACATTTGTTCAAGGTTCTTATTTTGACAACTGATTGACATTTTTTTACAAATTGACCTGACTCCAAAATATCTGCACTCGACATTTTGATATTGAACAGTAAAACTAAAAAGTTCCACTTGTTTTGATTATGTAGCTGATACAAGCTGATAGCCACAAGTTAACTGCATTTAATAATTTCATACTTCTTTAATAAAAAATATTCAAAAACATGTTAATATGCATTTAACTATTTAATAATTGTTTTTTTTGTTTGTAAGAACGTTAATATTATTGGCCGATTTATAATGTACCTGCAGCCACCAGGTAAAAAAAATAAAGAAGACTACTTCGCAGATTTCGCATATTGCGGTCTATTAATAATAATAAACCAGAATAAACAATGTACCACTGTATACAAAAACTTCTGAGGGACTTGGACCCTCTTGTTTGTCAGGTCTGCTGCTGAACATGATCGATAGGTTTTCTAAGAGAAAAAAACCTTGCAAATCTTAGACTGCAGCTTGAACGTTTCCACAGCGAAAGTTTACTTTTACTAAAAGCTGAATGTCTGATAACACACACAACTGCAGTCTCTTCAATGAGTCTCGATAATTATTCCTAGGATGCCTTCATTAATAATTACTATTCACTAATTAAAAATAATCATGAAATAATTTTACCATAACACCTTTACAGGTGCACTTGATTTTCCCTCAGACTTAAGGTAATCATATTAGAAGTCAAAGCCGTCCTGGTGAAGAGTTTGCTCCTGCTAAAATTATAACAACAATATATTTTCTATTATGTCAAAAATAGATATCTAGGCATTGTTATAAATCTCTAAGTATGTAATTCATATACAACATTCTGATTTAATTCACATAGTTAAACTATATTTGTGTGGCTATTTTGATAAACTGGTCATAACGCCGACTGGGTCAGGAGCCTGACCCTGTAGGAACTATGGTGGAGAGGCAGACTCATAATCAAACGCACTCCGTGGATTCTAACACAACCACAGTAGGTCCAAATAACTATATAGTGTTATCAGACATTAGCGGTGTTCAGTACTCTGTTGATCCTTTTAATGAGGCTAGGTGAGGCAGCTTGCAAAGTTCTTTTTCAGAAAACATTTTCAGATTGTAGTAAAGGAGTCAAACCATTCACTTAAATGCTCCAACTTAAAAGCCAACAGACTTTTCATGAGGGGAACAAATGTGACCAGAGAGTGATGCTGCTGTGAAATGGGATGTAATGTGCATTACTCTGCTCTGCAGGGGGAGGACACAGCACGGGGGAAAAATACAGAAAATAAAAATCGCTTTTGACTTCAGCATCTTTTGCTTGATGGAACCTCAAAGATTTACATAAAAATTTTCAGACAGAAATAAAATGTATTTTTCAGATAAAAAAAAATTCATTAGCGGTAAACTACAAACAACAAATGGTTTGGTAAGGAGTCATTTCCAGCATAATTCAGATGTGTAATAAAGCTGAACTACGTTTTGTAAAAAAAAAATTTCCTGAGACTGTTTTAGGGGGATCGCCATATGTATGGAGGCTAATTTGAGATAGCATATCTCAAATGGTTTAGCTTTAGTCGATTATAAATGCTATATATATACACATACATACATACATACATACATACATACATACACATACATACATATATACACATACATACATATATACACATACATACATACATACACACATACATACACACATACATATATACACATACATACATATATACATACATACATACATACATATATATATATATATATACAATCTGCTCAGACTACAGCTTCAATGGCGTGCAGCTGTGACGTCACTGAAAACGCCAGTTAGTAAATTGGAAACTCTGATTAAAATCCTGTAAAAACCCCAGATGACAACAACAAAGCACCTGTGAGAACTCACAGGAGAAGAGTACTAGCAATTTATAACAAAACACAAGTGAAATGAAGGAGTTCTGTGGCATATAATGCTTTTGAGGCCAATTAATTGCCCATTACATGTATACGCGCTCTTCGCAAATTGGATGTAAACTTCTCCCAAAGGACTCCAAGAGGCTCCAAACTTGTCTGCATGAGAAATGAATGTAATACATGCTAAAAATGTTGGGGGGGGAACGGTACATCCCCTTTACAGTTTTTGTTTTTACTACATAATGTAAGTCACATTAAGTGTCAAGCACATAGGTAGTTTCTTTTTTTTATTCTGTTAAAATGAAAGATGGCTGCTGTGGTCACTGTGATATTGAAGTTTATGTCACAATTCATCTCAATTTCATTTTACATTTTGAAGGTTCTCCTGTGTACTTCCTTTTGTTGTTTTGTTCTCACACGGAAGCAAATTGGTTGTTTAGCCATGTTTTCTCCCCTTGACAAGGTGAGCCTAATTTAATAAATATTCTTAAACATAATTGTTAGCACTAAATGTCTAATGACTATATGTCGTGTTGTTACCTCTAGGAGCCTCTAAACAACAGGGTTATATTGAATTAAATTGTCAAGTCATGGGTGAACACGGTGTGAGTCTCTGCTTCGTTTGGCTGCCAGTTTTACTGTTAATCCTGCTTGTGAAAAAAAAAAAATCTTACCCATTAAGAGCATGTTTCGTAAAGCCACACTAAAAATGCATCTGGTGTTTTGGAAACCTGGACAACAAATTAAAAATTTGTGTCACTAATTACATAAAAGGAAAATCATATATAAATTAATTAAACATACAGTGACATATTTAAATCTATATTTCTTGTGGTTTTTGATGATAATGGCGTACACATTATGAAAATATCACATCTGTTGCCTCATAAGAAGTATTGTAAAAAAAAAAAAAAAAAAAATAATAATAATAATACAAAACCAAAATAAAACCGGAAACTCATTACACCTTAATAAGCTAGTTAACTCAAAAACCAAGCAAAGGATCCCGGAGCCACTATGTAATGTGTATCCAAATCCAGCTTTCAAGGACATTTTTCTTGCCAGTTTTAGATGCATTTCTGCTCTGACACAGCTGATTCAAGTGGTCCAACAACCACTTCAGAATGGCGAAGTTCTGTCTGCCAGTGAACCACCATTTGGTTTAATTTGGATACATTGAAACAGAGTAAGAACTAAAACCTACACTATAACAGCCCTGGAGGACAGACTTTGGACGCCACTGCTCTAAATGGTCAGACGGTTAAGTGAAAGGACAAAGGTTGGTAGCAAAAGGTGCATCAATAGCCACTACGCACAGATGAGTCATCCACATGGGCTACGAATGTAACATTCCTGTTTTCAAACCAGACTGAAATTCAGAAACTGGCTGAAGAGAAAAACAACATGTGGCTCATTTCTAAAACTTGCTTAAGCACAAAATTGGAGCTAAAAACTACATAAATTATTTTCGATGCAATCGGGATTTTTTGAAAATGTGACAGAAAACTGGCAGCACAGCTAGTGAGATGGCAACATGGAGATTAACCCTTGTAGACCCTTGCACATATGTACACACATAAAGCCAATAGATAGCCCCGGCATCTATCTCTAAAAATGAGCATCTGATGTGTTTATATGTGATATGTTTCTTCTGGCCTATGGCCCACCCATGGGATGTATGAATGTTAAGGGATAATTCCTCCCAAATTCTGGCTTCTAATTTCTATTAACCTTTACATATTTTATACCATTAGAAAGCTAAAAGTCTTCTGATAATTATGTCAGCCAATCAAGGATACAATCAAACTATTGGTACAGCGAGCGCTTTTGCCAACACACACTGCCCCCAAAATAAGTAAATAAAATGTTCAATAATTTTGACAAAACGGATATATCTCAAACAAAAACTGTTATTTTACATCCATAAGGGTACAATTAAAGTGTTCCAATAAAGTGATTAGTCCAGGCCAACAATAAAAGTAAAAAAATAATAAATAAAAAAAATGTGCCTCTTTAATGTGTAGTACATACTCGTATTTCTTTAACGCTAAAGTTCCACTTCCAATGATGTCCAAAAACAACACCAAAAAACTTAATCTGGGTATCACCGTCCGGGGTGATCCGACAGTAGGTCACATTTCTTCTATTTCTGTCAGTAACTCGGACCAATTGCAGTCCACAATTCTGATGATTGACGCATCGAGCAACCAACGAAATGCTCTAAACGCAGATATATGACATGATGAGGTTACGTAATTGTTGCCACGGTTACTCGAGCGTTAAATGGCATATCCAGACAGAGCATGAGATATAACATAACATACTGTTTCAGAAACGTTTCACCCAAATACCCGTTTGTTGTCAAAATACAACTTTGAAGCAAGCCATGGATGTTTATGTGAAAAGTGAAACTAATGATTCTGACAATGTTTTTTGAGCAGTGAAGACTGACGCATGTAGATGGATGTGATACATATGGCATACTTTGGACAACACTGACCTGTAGTTTGAAAAATAATTGCAGAATATTCATCCTTTTGGTATATTGCTATAAAATCTGGTGTGGATAAAGCTAAATGATTCAAGAACAGCTTTAATTTTAATTTGGTTATGTGTTTAAAATAATGTAAAGCGGAAATTGCAGGAATGTTAAGGGGAGCTGTAGTATGATTATTGTAGCTGTTATTGTAATAAGGTGTGTAGCAATTAGGGCAAAATACACAGAAATACTACCAAATTTAAGTTTTATAAATGAAGACCCTGCTCAGTGGTCCACTTTTAGAGCACATCATTCTTCCATCTGCCGACAATTACTGCACTAATTTAGGTAAAAGGAGCCCCAACCAAATAGTGAAAGCATTCAAAATTAACTTATGTGTTAGAATGCAGACATCTCTAATTAAAATATCTGTTCTTTATTGATCTTTTGTAAAATTCAAATTTTCCAGGAGACTGCATTGTGGGGTTTGATTATCTGTAAACTATAATTAAAGGATTGAAATATTTCACTGAACATGCCCTTTCACTCACGAGGGACCAACATTTTCAGCTTTTTCACAAACTTATTTTTTTTTATGTACCATTTGTCTAGTAATTACTTTCTCTCTAGTATTAGCGACACAGAAGATTTGGAGTTCACATTTTCTAAGAATATTATGTTTTACACTCTCTACAAATTGCTGGAGATGACCGTCTACTGGAAAGATTAGTTTTTGGAAAAATTATTTCAACAATGCTTTGTCCCGATAACGATAAATGATACACTCCTATCACCGTTAAGATACTGTTGTCTTGACACAGTTTGAGGGTTGGATTTCCAAACTTGGAACCGTCGCTGCAGGTTTTCCGTATTTCTCTCCTCTGTCTCTCTGTCCCATTTCCTGTCTCAACTCAGCAAAATAAGCCCACTAGCACTACTAACATTAAAAAAAAACAACAACAAAAAAACAAGAAAAAACAAACTACTATTTTTTGTGTGATGTTTTTTTTTTTTTTACATTTTCATTGATGGTACCATAGTGAGGCTTTGTTTTTCAAGATTTATCCACCATTTCTCTGGTCTTACCTTCTCTTCCACTTCGCCTTGGCATGAACACGACAATGAGTGATCGGCTCCTTCTAATGTTGCCATATTCTGTCACCTCTTGGTGACTTATTGTCTCTTTTCTCCCTCTCCCCACGGAGCTCCTGACCTCTCCTTTCTCCTCTAATAGGAATGGATGATAGCTGCAGTCTCCTCCCTCCTTCACACCATTCTCTCCCTGCACACACATACACTCATTCAAGCTCTTTTTTTCACATGGAATGTTTCAAATAAAACAGACAACCCTAAAGCCCGAAGGATCGTGTAGTTTTGTTGTATCCGCTTACAATCATGAGAAACAATTCTTTCATTGTTTTTCCTTTGTACATTGCTGTTGCAGCACAATTCACTGTTAAGTTACCCCAAAAAAAAACTTCCAGCTAGATGATGTGCACAGATTTCGGTTCCTTAGCCCACACTGAAATACTGTGGCCGCTTCTGATGCCTGAGTAACTTTTTCAAGAGGCAAAGAATTGATACTAAGGCGCGGGGAAGGGAGGAGGGGGTCACTAACTGACAGCCAATCTAAGCCTGTGTCAAACCCCAGCTTGTACTCCACACCTCCACTGAACCTTATTTCATCGGTCTCTGTCCATCTCTCTAGACAGTGTTAGATTAAAAAAGAAACCATTCCCCCCCCTCCCATTTGTCCTCCCCACTCATTTAGATCTTCTGCGTCTTACCAAATCACTCCTGCTCCTCCTCCCCACGCCTCCTCCAAAAAGTCATTTCCATTACCTTCTTTCCTCAACTCTGTTTTATTGTTATCACGTCTCTTTCACCTTTACCTAATTTCTGCACTCTCTCAACCTGTCTCTCATTCCATTCGTCTTGACATCCAAGGCCAAAGTAATACAGACAGCGGGCTTCACTCTTTCTTTAGCCTTGTATGAACCTGCAGAATAGTGGTGTCTCCAACTTTCAATGCAGAAGTCACTGCAGCAGTTCTACAACACAGAAGATTGTCATTTCCATAAGAATCTCTACTGAAACATCAGTCGAGATAGAGGTACCAGGTTGCACTGATACAGATGTGTGGAAGAAGGTTATTTGTAACCGTTTATACTTTTAGAAGGGCCCAGAAGGGCCAATAAAATGCAAAAGACACGACCACACATGTTGGCAGCAGAGGAATTAAGCTGTGTGTGTGTTTGGGGGGGGGTCTCTTTATTTTACCCCTTTGGGTTACGTTACATGTATGCCAAACAAGGATACAATTATAATTGTAGACACGTAAAAAAAAAAAAAATGTCAAACCACTCAGAAAACAAAGTAATGTGCAATTTGCTTATGAAGGCCACATGTTCCATCAACTTTAAAATAGCTAGTATATTTCTCATAATAACTACAGTCACCATGCTCAGACTATTTATTGCCAGCTGGCAAACAAATTTGAGCATTACCACCACCAACTGGTATGGAGTGTGGACCAGAATGCTGGTGATGTGTTAGCATCGTCCCTGCTTGTGCTGGCTTTGCTCTTGTCTTTATTAATTATTCCCAGTTATTTCCCTACAACACCTTTTTTTTTGCCAGATGTCTTGGGTCAATGTAGGGCTGGGTGATAGGAGCTAAAACTAATATCAGGGTATGTTGAACATTTAACCTTGATAACGGTAAGTGGACAACAACAATGACCACATTGCACCCCCGACTTTTTTTTTTTTTTATCGTGTTCTTTTCTGTATTCAATGTCCGGTAGTGGCCAAATTAGCTTAATGTTCTTTAAAATATCATGGCTTCTTGCTATTGAATGGCTTCAAACAACCTTTTAATTCGGTGTTTGATTCCAAGTCTTTTCTGTATTTCTTAAGAGTGCAGTTTAAACTCAGAAGTGATCACACAGAACAGATGAGTTGAGGAGGTGACAGGGGATGAGTGAAATTGGTGATTTTAGTGTGCAGTCTTTTATTTTAGAAATTATTTCACATTGGAGCATTGGTGGCGGCTTCAAGCAGCAACACGGCAGGGTTAATCTCTGCTCCGCCTGAGCCGGACCTGTGCAGGCCGAGCTGTTGGGCTAGAAACACTCTGGTTCAACAGCAGCTCCGTTGCTGCAGTAACAAGCATACGTGCTCCACTTTAGCGTCTAAGTATCCTAAAACACCATAAAAAGTCACTTTATTTGTCGCTAGTCACATTTTTCTGAAAAAAAGTTGGTAGATGAGTCTAAACTCTTGTTAAAAAGAGCTACACATCAGCTTCATTAGCACCACTTCCCTGTTATGGATATCACAAGACTGTACATAGTCATGTTACTCAAGGAAATGCTCATCTCTTAAAGGGGCAGGAGCAAAACTAAAACACATATTTTTGTTTTTTTTTTCCATACCGAATTTATTGGCACATGCAAAATTATATTGACAACAGTCATATATTTCGGTATCTGTACATTTTTGTTATACGTCCCATCCCTAGGGCAATGCATGTTTCCAACTTAAATGACACGGGTGTTATTTTGGGCCAATGGTGTCAGTGTGGGTACCAAATTTGCTCGGGTTACCAGAGGTGCTCGGGGGACTGCACCCATCTATGACAAAGCATTACACAATTGGCTGAATGCTGACAATCGACCACATGATTGGTTGCATGTTAGAATGTTAACGAAGGCTGCATTTTTTTGAATAACTTTACTGAACAAATGAAGTACACAGAAGATTTTAACAGATACAAACAGCTAGGGCTGTTCTATAAATACGGTACATGCAAAAAAGTTATCTATATGAATTGTTTTGACATCATTTTTCTTGATAGCCAGATATGGATTTGATGTATAGTTAAACATGTGTCTTGTTTTTGGGGGTTTTCTGAAGCATAAACAGAAGGGGAAAAAAATACATTATAGAAAAATCTGTCAAAATATGGTAAATAACCTGCCAAACTCTTTCCAAAGCCCATGTGTGAAAGAAGTACCAAAAAGTTGTCACATTTTTTCTTGATGATCCCCACAGGAGCACTTATGTCTTTTAAATTTCACCATATATATATAGTTTGGCAGGGTTAAAAATGGGGCACAAGGTAGTTTGTCCAAGTTGAATTGCCGTAGGGTGACTGGATAACTCAAAGGATAACTTTAAAAAAAGGATAGTGGTCTTAAACAAATAGCCATAACTATTTCTGAATAGTTTAGATCAAAATATATTAATGTTAGACTGAATTGGGTTAAGATACAGATCTAAATGTATTTAAGCACCTGTGTCCTCGCAGCAACAACGTCCTGGGTTTGATTCCTGGCCTGGAGTTTGCATGCGATTCCCAAGCATGCATGGGTTCATTCTGGATACTCCAGCATCCTCCCACAGTCGAAAAGCATGATTGTTAGGTTCATTTGTTGTTTGTCCTGTTTGTCACCATGTTGCTTTGTGATGGACTGCTGACCTGTAACTCGCTCAATGACGGTTTAAGATAGGCACCAGGCCTCTCCCACTGCAACCCTGCAAGGTCAACCAGGTGTAGACAATGGAGGCATGGGCAAATAGAAATGCAAGTCACACATTTCTGGCACTAATGTCTGCCATTTCATCACATAAAACAGAAAAGTACATTAAGATTTGTGATGTCACAGTGACAAAATTGGATGCACTTCTGTGCAAATTCCACGCAAGTAAACCCCTTAGGATGCCATCTTCTGATCTACGGTACAGTAATTAATTCTACAGTCTGAATGTGGTCTTTCACAAACCCATGCATGCAAAAGAAAAATGCGATGCTGTACGCACGCTGATTCTGCACAGTAAACAGAACTGCTGTGCCCCATAAATCACCAGAGTATTTCCTCTGCTGTAAAAAGTTCTGACGTTGCACATGCCATCAGACGCAATTTATGCACTTGGAAAGAGCTTACATAGTTATTCTGTAGCTACCTTAAGTGCACTAAGAGGCTTGGGCTTAACACGGCGTGACCTCATCACTACATTTACACCATGACCTGACACAAAACCGGCAGCCCAAACATCAGACGACTACAGTCAGCAGTTCTTCCACTAAGCTTTGATTATACCAGAATCCAGTCTGCCCTTATTTAAAATATATAAGCCACTACCACTGTACAGCTGCACGCAATAATAAACCACTAAAGGACAGCCACAAAACTGAGCAGAGGGAAGTAAAAGAGTGTAAGTATTATATGAACATTATGAGGAGGTCTAAACCCTGTAAATAAGACACAATCATAACCTTCTGATCTCACAAGGCCCCCAAAGGCCTGTTAACTGACTTCACATAAAACTTTACACAGAAAAAAGCCAGTTTGAAACTCCACCTGACTAAAGACCAACACAGAGAACAACAGATATCTTGTATGAGAAACAGACTTAAATCATCCCTAACCGCCATAAGAAACTTGTCATAGCCCTAACCTAAACTAAAACGTAACTCAAACTGTTCAAAAGGGGCCAAATCTGGCCCATCATAGCCATTTATGGGGCTCTCAGAACTCTAGAGGACCCTATACACAAAATGTTTAAGTTCCATTTATGCGCACCGTAATACAATTCCATCAGTAAAATTAAAACAGTGTTTATTTGAAAAGTCCTAAATCACATCATTATGAGAACGTGTTCAGTATCATTTCATTTTAAGAAGTACTTGATGAATGTGGAGACAGAGTTACGTAGTAATATTTTGATTGTTTGCTTTAGTTTTAGCATTACTTTCTGCCACAACCAGCCCTTTAAGTATATTAATGAGCTTGATGTGGCCCAGTATGGAAATTAGTTTGACACCCCTGCTCTAAAACCAACCAGTAGAGCTCAATGACATTATCGGCTTTTGGATTATGTTCTTAGAACCATCCTATTAGAATTTTGTTGTTATAACTACCCTTCCCAGGGGAACATTTTCAAATTCCATTTGCACAGGAGTCAGGGACCTTGATTGAGACCAAAACCGGCTGTTTAAAAAAAAAAAAAAAGTTTGGTTCAATTTAGATTTTTTTCTATCGACATTTTTTCTAAATTTAGTTTCTTAAAAATGGAAGACGCTAAAGAAGCAGAAATCTAGCAAGGTGTGTAGTTTATGAATCCACCCACCCACCCACAATTCAGTTTATTTATATAGCACCATTTCACAACAGATGTCATCTCAAGGCAAGAAGAGTTATTACAATGCAATGTTTAATTTAGGAATTAGAAAACCACAGAAGATTGCGTTGTCATTTCTCAGCAATCCCTCACACTGAGCAAGCATGAAGCGACAGTGGAGGGGAAAAACTTCCTTTTAACAGGAAGAAACCTCCAGCAGAACCAGGCTCAGCACAAGCGGTCATCTGCCGAGACCGTCAACACACACACACACACACACACACTTTACCTTCCATTGAGTTTAATATGCCCAACACAGTTTTTTTTTCTACCACTAACCAATCTATTCCTAAACCTAACTTGGACTTAATTTACACCAAAACTCTAAACCTAAGTCAGGGGTCTGCAACCTTACCCTAAGCAATCAAAGAGCCATTGTGTGCTGAATCCAGCTAAATTAAAATGTTAATTAGATCCGTAAACGTTACATGACCTTTCGAAAACGTCAACATTTTTTTGATAAGCATCTACGAAAGTAAACTGTGCTGTCATTCATATAAGAGCCACCATTATCTCAGACTTTGGATTTTGAAAAAAAAAAAGAAAAACATAAAACTTAATCTAAAAGTGGATGGATTCACTTACATCAAAATTTTTTCTACATTTGTGACAACTTTCGTAAAAATGCACAGTTTGAAACCTAATGACCAGAAACATTGATCTAAAAAGTGTTGTTACTTTTCTGCGATGGACTGGTGACCTACCCAGGGTATACTCCGCCCGCTGGAGAAAGGCACCAGCCCCCACACCTAGCCAAAGTTCCTTAGACCCATTGTAGGAGGTCTAAAGAGGTTGAAACAGACCCTGACCTTAGTAGTAGACCTCAGTTGCCAGATAAACATTATGTGGACCAGCCAAGATGTCCACACAAGTACCAATGTCCTCACAGTGCTGATGCCCTGTCAAAGGTTGGGCCAGACAAAACATTAAAACCTTTGTCGCACACACATACATCTGCCATCCATCATAAAAAGCACGAGCAGCATTCTCTGTATAGGTAGCTGTTCAGAAGAGCTCCACAAATAACATACTTATCGTACACACAAGGTGCAGATAGATTCATACGTTTCCATTCATACACAGAAAGTTGGAGATCTGTGTAGGGATGTTGTGTGAAAAAAGCTCATCTGGAGTAGAAGAAAAAAAAACTGACTCGACTATCCAAGGTGCTGAAAACCTCTTAGCACTCTGGACACAATCGGCTGATTTCCACAGAAGAATGAAAGCAGACTGAACTGACAAAGAAATCATCCAGGCTCCTCTCTCTTCTGCAACACCATATACTTCTCTAAGTAGACAAAGCCAACACTGTATCGGCTCACCCATTCTTTGCCTGTGTGACGTTGCTTTTGCAGCTTGCATGAATACGAAATCCAGCTTGAATAGTCCTGTAAAGGAGAATGTCATGTCGGAGCTGCGGGGCAGTTTTCTCGCTGAATAGAGCTGATTTAATAACATAAGGAATTACAGAAAATTGTCACCTTTGTTTGTTTATCACACAACAGCTTTGTCTGTTTGTTGTCACACAATGACTGCTGCAACAGTGAGCATTTTAGCAATCCGAATTCCCAAATCAAAAGCTATGGGAAGCCTGTTAAAGGGTTTTAAGCCCTTATTGTTCTGTTATTTTGAGTATTAGCTGGTGAAGCTCAAAACCACAGATCTATCGAAAAAGAAAAAAAAAATCCCGTTAGAAAAGTGTCAAGCTTTGTCACAGTCACATAATGTAACTCCAGAAAAATAAAAACATAATTATCAATCAACAATGCAATTGTGTTTATTACTGACAAACAAAACCCTTAAATAAAAAAAAGAAAAACTTATCTTGCATGAGATGCACACTGTGCTTGTAGTGAAGTGTAGATAGTGTGCACGCATAAGTGAACATCTGAGGCACGGCATTGTTAGAAACAACGCTTTGCTTTCCATTAACACCGTACTGCTTATCGATCGTGGGAGAAGATTTCTATTTAAAAATTTGGTTTCATGTTCTCCCCCCAAGCTGCAGTGATGAAATAAGAGAGCCAGAGTTTACAACGGACAAATCGATGTCGGGAGTTATGTAGCACAATTAATAGGGCCGGTGCAATCCATTACTGATATCAGACAACTCATTTTATCTGTGAGCCATTTATTTTACCAGCTAAAGAGAGAGAATAAACTTAAAATGCTTAATGGAATGATCTAAATAAAGATGTAACTGGCGTTCAGGTGATTTCCTCAGGTCAGCTGCTTAATTTGTAATGCAACACCAAGAGATCTGCAGCTTTTCAGCACCATGGAGAGCATTGAGCTCTCCGTGGTACTGAAATATGTGACGCTCGTGTGTACAAGAAAAAAAAAAATGCAGCCGCCCATAAAAAAAAAAAAACAAAGTCTTTGAGGTCCAGGAGTGGAACATTTGCATAAAGAGGGTCCTTTTTTGGGAGGAGAGTTCTGCAATTTAAAAAGGCTACTCTAGAAATAAGTTTTAAAAAATCAATACAAGACTAGTTTTGCTTGCAATGAGCTAAACAAAATCAATAGAACAGGAGAACATTTTCTTGAAAATATGTAGATAAACAAAGTTTACTTTCTGAAAATCATTTTTTTTAGTTTGATAACATAATACGGCCTGTTTATTTTGCACCTGTTATTTCTGATAAAAACGGCAAGACGTTAAAAGCCTAAAATAATTTGATTTTACAAATTGTGCAGAACTGTAAAGTGTAAGAAAAAGCAGATTTATTTCCAAATGAAGTTTGAAAGTGTGATTTTGGATTCCGTCCCAATGGGTCAAACCACCTTTTTGCTTATATAAAGCCAAACAGATCTTTTGTCTCTTCCAGTTTTGAAAAAAAGTAAAAAAATAGAGAAAGACAAATGTGCAAAAGTTTCTAACTATAAAAAGCACAAGTTCAATCAGATTGGATGCATATGGAAACAATTTTCAAATCTTCCCACAGATCTTTAGGAGGATCTTCTGGACTTTGACTGGACAGTCTTAACACATGACTACACTTCCATGAAGACATTTCTGTTGTAGCTGGAGGGTGAACCTTCATCATCTGTCCCTTTTGCAGAAAAGCTTACCCACAGCATGATGCTGCCACTACCATGCTTTTAATCTGGTTGTTCGAGATAATATGAAGTGTTAATTTTTCACTAAACTAGTAGCGTTTTGCAAGTGGGTAATTAGTGATTAGTGCTCTGTTAGAGGTCAAAGTTTAAGAAATTTAGTTCCAACCTCACTAGGCTTTTATCTCAAACAACTTTATGCTAGACCTGTCTCTTTGATCACTTGTGTTCTCTAATAAAATTGTGATGCTTTCAGAGGAAAGCCTGTCCATACTGAGATTACATTAACACAGATGAACTCAGTTGAGTAAATATGAGAATTCATAATGCAATACAGTGGATACCCGGTATTTTCAGAAGTTAGGGACCACAACCATCCACTTATAATTGGAATCCATAAACACCAAATATACCTTCATATGCTTTAGTACACACAGAGGAAACTGCCTTACCACTACTGCAGAATCTAATACCATGACCTTCCTTATACCCACTCTTGGGGATACAGCCAATCAGCACTATGGATATTGAATATTGCTCTTGGATTGGCTGTTTTGCAAATGGCAGCTAATAGTGTGTCAAGTAACATTGTGCCAAGGTGTTTCAACTTTCCATTCTGCATTTTTTTTTTACAAATATTTTAGATATGGTTAAAAAAAATTAAGTCCAACAGAATAATCAGAGAACAGATGGATCAGCGAATCCTGAACTATGGGTAACTGTGCTACATTTTATCTTAGGGTATCAGAGTACAATGATCTGAAGAAAATGCATATCCCACCTTTCAGGTTTAGTAAGTAAAAACAAAAAAACATGCATCATATTATTTGCACTTTAAAGTTGTTGACTACTTTCTACATTGAGAGTTCAACTTTAGAGGATAAGAAAAAGTCGTCTTTGGTGAAAACCCTTAGTTGTGTTGTAGTTTTGAATTAGTAGTGGGCAATATAAAAAGGTATATAGTAGAAATTATATAAATGTAGCCATGTGGAGACTGACTATAACGCCATACCACGATTATGGATTTTGATGATGTCATCAAGCAAAGAGGACAAATACTGATGTTCATTGTTTGTCTTTACTCTAGATATTGGAAGTTTAAAATTAGTTGTTTTTCAGTAAATGAAAAAAGCAGTTTTGATTCAAATATGTGTAGATTTCATGTTGTTCGATATTAAATTCATAAATAACCAGGAAAGCAGACAATTTTGAACTTTATTTTTTATAACATTTAGCTTTTATTTGAATTGAAATACCTTTAAGCTTTATACTCTGAGAATTTTTGTGTTGCATTATATTGGAAAAAGATTTGAATATTTTTTTGTAAATGTATTTTGCATAATGAATGTTTATTTTACTATGATTCTGAAAATTTTGAAGTTGCCGCTCTCCAGCAAACTATTTGAAAAGAGGTAATGTTCTTAAGCAGTCATTTTAATATAAATAAATGTAACAAAAAATAATATATTGCAATACATATCATTACAGCACATGCTTTAGATTATATAGCAATATAGATTTGAGGCCATATCAAACAGCTCAAATTCAAATCCAGCTTCTGTTTGTCATATTTTGATTTGGCTATGGACCCCTTGACTCCGAGTTGCATCCCGAGCTTTGGATCAGTAAATGAATCTGCACGTGTGTGAGTGTGAATGGGTGAATATGGCTCCAGTGTAAAGATAATGAGTGTGACTAGAAAAGCATAATAAGTACAGGTCGGTCTGTTTTACCTACAGTAAACATTTTAGCATATGTAAAAACATTTTTTTTTTAAAAGGTTTGATTTTTTTTTTTTTTTTTCTTTAGAAGGCCAAAAAAGTAAATGGAAGATATCAGTTTTGTTGAGTGAAAGAACAAAACACTGCCTCGACACTGACTCGCTCTGGGCGACACAGGTGTGACTAAGTCTTCTAGATTCATGGCTGATGGCACAGCGGGGTTAGAGAGAGAAGAGTGGGTAACTAGAGCAGAGTGCATGGCTTGCAGATAGCGGCCTCCTTGGAGGATATGGCTCGGCAAGAGTGTTAGCTTTCGATCAATATTACTCAGAAGAAGTTTGATAGGGCTTTGGAGGAGCACACTTTGGGGAAACCTAAGAGGTCTGTAGAGTCTCTGTAATCTGGCTTTGTTTGCTGTGTTTTCCTGGTCTTCAATTCCTTTTGTTTTGTTTTCTTTTCTTGGTATCTATCCTTGAATCTCATGTCATCTTGCAAACTCTTTCCCATTATGATTCTGTTTCTTATCTTATAGAGGACACGCAGCTGTTGTAGCTGGTGTTTGTTCAAAAGCCTTGGGGCTAAATTCAGAAATAAAAAGTAGAGTTTTCATTTTGAAATGTGTAAGACAATGAGCTAGTAAAAACAAAGTGGAAATGCCTTAAAAAAAAAAAAAAAAAAAAAAACACCGAATGGGTTCAGTCAGAATAGGCACATGTATTTCTGCAGCTATCATGTTCCTCGACACACACTTTCCCACGTTTCCTCCACTCCCACACGTTACACCCTGCTGTTCTCTGGGGACAGTGACAGCTACCAGATCCTATCCAGGGAGTCACTGTTGGACCCAAACACTCAGGCCAAATGGTGTATTACAGCAGCTTGGACGTTGTAAGGACAGATGAAATGTTGGAAGGCTCCATTTGGAATGAGCACGAGAGAGACACACAGAGAGGGACTTGGAAACCTGTGAGTGCTAAACACTACTGATTAACACCATTGATGGAAGGAGCTGCTCTAATCCCAAAACAACTAGATATGTCTATCTCATTTATGATCCATTATTCGAGGGACTGCTGCTTCAGACTAATAATGAAGGAACAAACATCCACTGAATCGGTTGATAAAACAAAAACGTAAAATATAGTATTGCATTTATTAGTTCCCTTCACTTAGCAGTTTGAAAATTATAGAATCAAGCAGTTGAAAGGTAATGCAAACAACACGTAAACATACGAAGAGAAGTTAAAATATTGATGCTTTTTGGAAATATACATACAAATTTGTATTCATACATTATATATATATATAGATTGTTGAACTTGTGCCACTTTCACCTATTCCCACTGACAAAGTTCAGTAAGCAACTTGGGGTTAAGTGCCTTGCCCAGAAGCACATCAACACCTGATAAGAGGAACCTGGAATTGAACCTACGTCCCCCTGATTGCAAGACAACTTCTTCTGAGCCAGAGTTTTGTATGTTAGGTAATAATAAAGTATTATTTACTGCTTCTTCTGTAAATCTATTTATTCATTTTTTATTATCCAAACGTACCCTGCGATTTCATAAAAATGTTGACATACGGTGGATTTATTTGAGGAAAAATGCTAGCGGTTGGCGTTTGCAAAGCAGATGTTTTTTTTGTTTTGTTTTTTTACCTTGCTGCTGACTAGTGTTGAATTAAATAATTATCATAAGTAATTCAATGCATGTTCAAGCAGAGACAAAATGGAGCCAATTTCCAGTTTAACATTTATTTTGAACAGATGAACAAATTGCAGTTTTACTGAGGATTTGCCCCGTCGTTCCCACTGTGGTCCCCAGATTTTAAAGAAAATCTGAACTAAATTAAATGGATCTCATTTCCTCACAGCTTTATAGAAAAACGGGCCTCTAGGCGTCGTTTTCTATACCTCGTCCAATCTAGAACATTTCCATACAGTGTCTTATCCATTATTGGCTGTCAGACCATTATTGGTTGTCAGAAAATTATACAGTCATATGGGTGAGACGTCTTTTCTTAATAGCTCATTTCGGAGTTTTATGGTTTTATGGCAACACACTATATCTACAGACATCATGTTTTTTATACGTTTGCAATAAAAACTCACCCCACGAGTTTTATAAAGGAACCAAATTAAAGTACCCCCCTAACCAATACATTGTTTGTATTTTTACCATCATGCAAGCTATATAAACAGACTTTTACCTTTTTAACAATAAACGTTTAAAACATATATAGAACACCACCACACTAGTTATACTTCCAAGACCAGAAACAACATTGAGTATAGATAATAGCTTCTGTGGAAGTCCAAAAAGGTGTTCACTGCACATATTAATGCTCTTATAGTAATCAATGTCCTCCTCCTTCAAACAAGAATGAGGATGAAGTCTTGAGCGCTTCATGACTCAGTGACACTTCTGCTGTGAGAAGACACAGAAGGTTTGTGGGGTAATGCAGGATTATCCTATTTATTGTGATGGAATCCACCAAGGAAAAAAAAAAGATCCTCTATGCACCCTAAGGGGGGGTTGAGATGTATGCACCTCAGACATACCATCAAATACTGTAGAAAATGTAGTGTCTGTTTAAGTAGATTTTATGTCACAGTGCTTCATTCAACTTCATTACAGTTTACATAAAGAAAGTTTTTTTTTCCCCACTCAGTTAAAACTTAAATACCAGAGAGTGATGTGTTTATGCTTAGTGATTTCCATAATCAGGATATGATTTTTTTTAGTTTTCAAACAGTGGATCACCATTCACAGTCCATCAAGCTGATTTCCCTTTTTACATTTCTGTTCGGTAGCTTACAATAATGTCCGCCAGCCCATAGACTTTCACTCCAAAATTTTCTCAGGAGTCATACTGGATGAGAACAACTGTCTCCATGGAGTTTTGTCAAAGATGGATGACATTCAGTAAGGTTTCTACTTTGCAATATTTATCTTAATTACTAGCACTCAACATAATAAAACACATTTATAATTATAATCAGACTGCACTTTGTTTGCTCCATTACCTCACAGTTGATACAGAGGAGCTGTGTCTCTAATGCACTGCATAAAAGGCAGGGGGTCTGTTCACAGTTGTTCGCAAACTTTTCGTATTTTCACTTGAAGAGACAGATTTGTTACGAATGCTTGATACACTGTCATGAGAAGACAGGATTAATTGATTTTTTTTTAAAGAAAGAAAAAAGGATTACAAATGAGGACTGAACTGGCTATGCAGTGTTTACACTGGAGATAAAATTCAATTAATTTATAGTGAACAGTTCTGCAGTTTATCGTCCTACAGAAAGCATCTGAAGAAGTGCAACGTGCAACAGCAAAGCCACAGCACGAACAAGTCTATTTTATTTTAAAGGGGACTTTATATTGATTGTATTTAAAGAAAACGATCATTTTATTTAACCCCTTTGCTTTTTTACACAAACGGTGGTATGTCCCATACCTCCGGGTCAAATCTGCCTTTTTTATAACACGCATATACACTACCGTTCAAAAGTTTGGGGTCACCCAAACAATTTTGTGTTTTCCATGAAAAGTCACACTTATTCACCACCATACGTTGTGAAATGAATAGAAAATAGAGTCAAGACATTGACAAGGTTAGAAATAATGATTTTTATTTGAAATAAGATTGTTTTTACATCAAACTTTGCTTTCATCAAAGAATCCTCCATTTGCAGCAATTACAGCATTGCAGACCTTTGGCATTCTAGCTGTTAATTTGTTGAGGTAATCTGGAGAAATTGCACCCCAAGCTTCTAGAAGCAGCTCCCACAATTTGGATTGGTTGGATGGGCACTTCTTGCGTACCATACGGTCAAGCTGCTCCCACAACAGCTCAACGGGGTTCAAATCTGGTGACTGCGCTGGCCACTCCATTACCGATAGAATACCAGCTGCCTGCTTCTTCTCTAAATAGTTCTTGCACAATTTCGAGGTGTGTTTTGGGTCATTGTCCTGTTGTAGGATGAAATTGGCTCCAATCAAGCGCTGTCCACTGGGTATGGCATGGCGTTGCAAAATGGAGTGATAGCCTTCCTTATTCAGAATCCCTTTTACCCTGTACAAATCTCCCACCTTACCAGCACCAAAGCAACCCCAGACCATCACATTACCTCCACCATGCTTAACAGATGGCGTCAGGCATTCTTCCAGCATCTTTTCAGTTGTTCTGCGTCTCACAAACGTTCTTCTTTGTGATCCAAACACCTCAAACTTGGATTCATCCGTCCACAGCACTTTTTTCCAGTCTTCCTCTGTCCAATGTCTGTGTTCTTTTGCCCATCTTAATCTTTTTCTTTTATTGGCCAGTCTCAGATATGGCTTTTTCTTTGCCACTCTGCCCTGAAGCCCAGAATCCCGCAGCCGCCTCTTCACTGTAGATGTTGACACTGGTGTTTTGCGGGTACTATTTAATGAAGATGCCAGTTGGGGACCTGTGAGGCGTCTGTTTCTCAAACTAGAGACTCTAATGTACTTATCTTCTTGCTCAGTTGTGCAACGCGGCCTCCCACTTCTTTTTCTACTCTGGTTAGAGCCTGTTTGTGCTGTCCTCTGAAGGGAGTAGTACACACCGTTGTAGGAAATCTTCAATTTCTTAGCAATTTCTCGCATGGAATAGCCTTCATTTCTAAGAACAAGAATAGACTGTCGAGTTTCAGATGAAAGTTCTCTTTTTCTGGCCATTTTGAGCGTTTAATTGACCCCACAAATGTGATGCTCCAGAAACTCAATCTGCTCAAAGGAAGGTCAGTTTTGTAGCTTCTGTACCGAGCTAAACTGTTTTCAGATGTGTGAACATGATTGCACAAGGGTTTTCTAATCATCAATTAGCCTTCTGAGCCAATGAGCAAACACATTGTACCATTAGAACACTGGAGTGATAGTTGCTGGAAATGGGCCTCTATACACCTATGTAGATATTGCACCAAAAACCAGACATTTGCAGCTAGAATAGTCATTTACCACATTAGCAATGTATAGCGTGTGTTTCTTTAAAGTTAAGACTAGTTTAAAGTTATCTTCATTGAAAAGTACAGTGCTTTTCCTTCAAAAATAAGGACATTTCAATGTGACCCCAAACTTTTGAACGGTAGTGTATATATATATATATAATAAATCATTTAAAAACTGAGGTTCTTTGGATTCCAACGTCATTCAAGGAGACAGCAAACGCTTGTGTTAAGTGTTCAAACCTCATATCGTTGACAAAACAGAGACGTCTTGGACAAAACCTGTTTTTATGTCCACATGGGTCCAGCTAACGTCCCCCAATAAAATAGCTAGTCCACGACTAGTCTCACACCCACAATCAAACAATCTGCCAATAAAAACGTTAGTAAATTCCTTCCCTGTAATACATAAATCAAAAGTTAAATAGACCCAGTAATCAAATCTCACAATTTACCATTTTCTCATAAGTAAACACAGATAAATCTCTTTCAACACATCAGGAAATAAATGCTCTTGTAAAGATGTATACGCCATTTCCGCTAATGCGTTAGTTAGCAGCTACTCAGTCCTAACAAGCTGTGCTATGTCTTCCCATTATTCTGACGGATTTAAATCGTCACATATTTTATCTCAGCATTTTCTCTTTTTCAAACGTGAAAATTGGCAAATCGGCATGATTGTGACATGGGCCTCATTTGCTCCTGACAAATAGGGAGAGGAGGGTTTGGGGGTGGGTTGCATCAACATTAGAGAGGCTACTGAAAGCTGGAGCAGCACTTATCTTACAAGGAAAAATTAACAATTTAATAAGGGAGATGAAAATGGTTATTGCTTGAAAGCAAAAATGTAGAACTCCAAAATACAATAAAGCAAAGTGTGATTGAGGCTGAGTGCCATTTTTTATTTCTATCATTTTATTTATTTTTATTTATTTTTGTTCTCACCCGAATTA
This sequence comes from Apricaphanius iberus, assembly GCA_028564705.1. NCBI lineage: Eukaryota > Metazoa > Chordata > Actinopteri > Cyprinodontiformes > Aphaniidae > Apricaphanius > Apricaphanius iberus. The sequence continues at coordinate 218,175 of JAPXFQ010000075.1, read as the reverse complement.
CTAAAAACAGTGTCAGCAGTCATCATTCAGCAGATCTTCTCCATTATTGGCTCATTATGGCAGAGAGAATGGCACTGGGTAATTGTTTGACCCTTTCTACTCAGCCAACGTCCTTGGCAGCTGAGAGCCCTCTCCATGTGAGAACCCAGCAGGGAATTGGTCCCCCATTCCTCCACCATGTCCTGTCTGCAGAACACATTACCAACATAATGGTGACGAGGGGAAGCCTGATTAAGGTCCGCCGAGTTTACTGCATTAAAACCAGCCACTGAGCTGTAGTGTATCCCCTGCTTTTTAAAGGAGCCATTGTGGCCGACCAAAACCTCCATGGCTTGGAATAATCGCCTCTCACTCTCGCCCGGTGAGGGGGGAAGCGAGTGAGTGTAGGTGTGGACAAAGCATTAGGCAGTATCTCAATATCATGACCTCCAACAACCCCTAGGTGCTTCCTGTTGCTCGGTTTATTCATCCTCCGTGTAGGGGACAAGCCAAGCGTAATTCCAGATGGTGAATTCAGGGTAAATGAGAGGTCAATACTGAGTTTATTGACTGCAACACTTCACAATACAGGTAGAGATGGGAGAGCTTTAGGGGGTGACTCTAGTGCAGGTGAAACTCGAAAAATCTGAATATCATGCAAAGTGCTTTTATTTCAGTAAATCATGACAATTACAGCTTTAGAAAACTCCAAAATCAAAATCTTAAAATGCAGTGAAATTCCAGCTTCGACATTAGAGAATTACTGACAATAGTGGGGAAATGTTTTAACGAGTTGACATCAATAAATTATCTCTAAATAAATGTAAAACAAAATGTATGGTGTTTTTGGTAGTGCTAGGATAAATGGTAAATAGCTTGTACATATATACACATTTACTCAGTACCTAATGACCCCAAAGAACTCCACACTACATTCAGTCATTCACACACACATTCGCAAACTGTTCATGACAAGCTACGGCGTATGATGCACTGAGGCGCACTGACAGAGGCGAGGCCCCGGACACTGGAGCCACAGGTTCCTCTGACCACCACCAGTAGGCAACAGGTGAAGTGTCTTAGGATAAACGGTGAAATAAAAAAAGTTAAATGGAGTTATGTATACACAAATAAACTCTTGGCAGTAATCTAAGATAATTGGCTTACGTGGAGGCCGCATATAGAACTTTAAAAAAAGAAATTATCAAAAACAATTTTGAATAAAATGTCTATGCATATTGTTTTTTTTTTACTAATGATGCCAAATATTACATATTGTGTTGAGGTATGGGGTAACACATGCAGAACTAATACTAATCCCATTATTAAGCTCCAAAAAAGAATTAGAATAATAAATAAAGATCTGTATCGGGAAACAAATTATTCATTGAGTTTGGACATTGTATGCATGAAGATATTAGAAATATTATATAGAGCTAGGAATAACAGGCTTCCCTTCTGTATTTAAAATGTGTTAACGTTATTAGAAAAAAAAAAAAAAAAAAAGTAACTTAAAAGGTATGGATAACTTTGAACAAATTTAAGCGAAAATAAAATTTTAAAATAGATGCTTCGGTTTTGGGAGTTAAATCAAGGAATGGACTTGTATGGATCTTCGGTTTAAAGTGTTTTAGGGGGGTGTAGGATAGGCAATAAAATAAGCCTATTCCTTTTGTTTGGTTTCAGTGTGGTTATGTCCTGTTTGAGAAATGAACATTTAAGCTAAATGTTGTTTATTTTGTATTTTTCTTCAACAGTAAAAAATAAAACAGAAAATAAAATTTCAAATAAAGAACAAAATCAATAAGAAGGATTTTAAATACAGAAATTTCAGACCTCTGAAAATTATAATCATTGTCCTTTCCTCATAACTTTCTGTGAATGTACTTTGATACAGCACTTTGGTAAAATCCAACTTTTTTTGCTATTACCTTTTGAGGCTTTCCAACCCTATGGAGGGTGTCAAGTGTTGGTTTTCTTCACAAGAGTCAGGTCTGCAGTCTTCCCCATGATTGTGATTCCTACTGAAGCAGGCTGACAGACCATTTAAAGGCTCAGGAGCCCTTTGCAGGTGTTTTGGATTAATTAGCTGATTAATGAATGAGACACTTTAAGCCAACAATATTCAACCTTTTTACAATATTGAAATTAATTTAGGGTTTTCATAAACTGTAAGCCACAATCATTAAAATTATAACAAATACAAATTTAAAATGTCTCACTTTGCAGGTAAAAAGTATATACCATATATTAGTTTCACATTTTAAGTTGAATTACTGAAATAAATAAGCTTTAGTACAATATTTAAAATTCCTGACTTCCACCTGTATGTGGACGAGATGCTTTCTGGATCTTTGAAAAAAAGATGGTCAGGAAAACACTTTCCTCTAAGGGTTACTTGAATGAAAGCAGCGTTTGTAGCTTCCAAGCTGTTCTGCTGAGATCCAACACAGAATGTAGGCGGTGAAGAAGAAAACAAAAACAAAGCCACAACAATTTCTTCTTGTGTAACACCTAGGGATACCCTCCCTCCTCCCTTCTGTGGCTTAAAGCACTAAATGCTGTATACTTAAGTTGATAGCTCACTGATGAGGCCCAACCAATCCCGGCCTGCTAAGACATTGCTGTCTGCTTCAGGGTTGGTGAATAGAACATCCAAAGGCCATGCTGAAAGTGAAACTTTTTTGCAACAAAAGTAGGGAAACACCTGCCCTACCATGCAGAAGGATAATAATATTATGTTTTGCCTTCTACACTCATCCTTCAGTCTACACATTAATTAAAATGCAGGTTTCCAAACACAGCGGGGAAAGGGGGGATGCAAATAAATGTCCGATTGACACAAAAATGTAAAGAATTCAAAACACCTACATCCCATAACAATGTTGATTAAAATGCTCAAAACTACCACTACAAAGATGTGAAAATAAGGCTCCTGCTTGTTTGGTTTTTGCCTATGTATAAATACAGCACCATAAGAAAAACATTCTAACCATTTGAACATTTCCCAAAATTCCCCTTAGGACTACCAAAATGAAAGCTGGGTTTTGCAAACTTCTATATGAACCGCTGGCGAGACTGAACAGCTGGACTGAGTTAATGTTTCTTTTTCATTCGACGTGTTAAACATTTCAGCTTAAAATGTAGGATGAGCCATTTTAACGGCAATACAGATCTTTACTGATGGATTTACAGCAACAGTAACTGCACCAGCAGTAGGTGTATGGAGGTTCACTAAACCCAGCTTTTACTTTGAAAGTCTTCTGTTTAAGTCTTCTGCTTATTGGCAAGTAAATTAGCATATTAGCTAAATATTTAGCTGGGCTAAATGTTTAGTTTAAAGTTATCTTGCTAACAGAAATAAACACTCAAACCAACAACCAGGTATAAAAACTATAGTTTTTATTGGAGGTCTATGAACAAATAAAATGGATACAAATATGACTTTGAAAAGTGAACCCCCATTTTTTCCTCAGTTCCCTTTCCAAAGCCTGCTCTCATTTCCTTAAAGATGCACTTTGCAATTTTTGGACCTCAAAAACATGTTTAGGAAACATTTTGGTGGAACACCAATATTAATTTTAACTTACTTAATTAATTTTATATTTTCCGAGCTCTCACTGCCTGGCAGTGTATACAACTTTTTTTTTTTTTCGGGATGTTTGCTGAAGTACTGACTAAGTTTGGCTTTAAGGCATTCAGTCACACACTACCAAACAGTAATAATATAATGTTGATAATATTAAATTCTTATTACTGTACATGGTCACACAACATTACTGCTTGGTACTGATGGTTTACTAACTGACATTGTCTTGGGTAGCAAGCTTGTAAAACCGTAAACTGGCCGCTTCAGATGTGCCGCAAACCCTGAGAGGGTGATACAGGGCAAATATCCACAAAGTTCCAGAGTGCGTCTTTAATAATCCAAATTATTTTTGTACATTTTTGACTATGTATCTTTACAAACAGTAATCCATAATAACATGATATAATGTGGAAAAGCTCAAGAGATATAAAGCACTGTGTAAGGCCCATTTATGGATGGATTTGGTTAGGTAGATCCATAAATCCATACCCTCTTTTCCGTGCAGGGTCACGTTAGTGGGTACACCTAGTAGATAAAGAGAGGTTCAACCCGAAATTTAACGAGGGTCCTGGGATTTTGGTCCAGGAGGCCTTTGTGGCTCAAATGACACTATATATTTCTATTGACCCTGAGAGGAATTACTTTTCAAGTAAGCGTGATACATCATCTTCAACTGTGAGAATACAGAAGCCCATGTTGCCCAGGGTCTGCCTTTCCTAATGAGAGGGAAAGGTGTGATATTTTTTAAACTCGGGAAAGAGCAGCTGCCTTTGTGCAGGAGTAATTCAGGTTAAGCAGCTCCCCGGCAGGTGCTAAACATGTCCCCATTCCAGAAACATTAACCGGCACAGAAAGACTCACTGGGTCAGGAATTTTATGCGGGTCTAGACTGGGTGCAACCTGAGGGAGATGACACTTGAGAGGGAGCCAAGAAAGCTGTACGACAGGAGGCCTTTCTGTCAGATTCATGCAATAGCTAGATCTGCCTTCTTTAAGACATTACAAATACGCCGTAGTGCCAAAAAATGATTGCATAAACCTATTCCAAACAGAGACATATGGTAATGCAAATATTTCACATCAAGCTCTCACTGGAGGCTACAAGGCACATCTTTATTAATTCAGAGGCAGAGCAAGCTTTTTTTTAGGGTCATTCAGATATGATAAAAAGGGGTTGGTATTACATTACTTCCAACTTGAGGGAAGAAAGAGAATCTCTCTCTCTCATATAAGATTAAAATGCATTTGCCATGTGTGATAAATTAATTCATGATTCAATATTTGTAGAATACAGTAGAGTACATGGCACAGATCCAGGATTTCCCAGTCTCACAACTCTTTTACGATTAGAAACACCAATGCCGGGTTGTTTAAAACCATTCAGCTTTGAACTTAACTGGTGTCATCAAATAACAATGTCTGCCTTTTTCCATGGCTTCCCCATCGACAAGAAGAGAGACACTCTCTCTTTGACATGCTCAGTTATGAACGTCCTACCAGAATAAAGGACTTTAGTCTCAGTCCAGGCACTGTTTGTATTTTCTTTCAACAGGGACGTTGCAGGGTAGAGAGAAGAGCTTGATAGAATTGTTAAGCCACAGAGTATCAACCCCTTTTTTCTCTCATCCATCCCTATCTCTGTCACAAATCATTTCATCAATTCATTGACAATAAGTGGTGCTGCGTCTTTTGCATGAGATACTTTTTTTCTGAGCTCCACTCTATTCTAAAAGGGTGCTGATTATAGGTTGCCAAGTGAACATGCTTCCATCCATTGTCTATACCCCTTATCCTTTGTGGAGTCATGGTGATCATTAGGCGACAGGCAGGATAGTCAAGATAGACCCTGGATAGTCAAGTTTTTTTACTGTGGGAGCAAGCTGGAGTACCTGGAGGAACTCCATGCAGAAAATCCTGGAATTGGCATTCATGACCTTCTTGCTACAAGCCAACCGTGGTACCACATCAGCTATTGTCCAGCCTGTCAACAATAACAAGTCCCGACATAACAATTCCTTAACAAAGCATTTATGTTCCTTGAACATGTTAAAAAATCAAAAATCAATGCCTCTTAGTGGAATTTTTTCAGATAGACCAATAGATGGATGCAAAAGATTGTACAATAGACAGAAATTTAAATGGTTTTCAAAATGTTGTTTTGAGCTCTGAATTTTTTTTTTCTTTTTATAGTTTGATTAAATTAATCACACAGCTAGAACACCATCTCACAATATCATTTTTGTAGATCAAAACTGCTCTGGCATATCTAGACAAACAGCTTCTCCATACGTTATGGTTTAACTAGCAAAACAGGACATGAAAAAAAGAAGAGGAAATGGGTAAAAATAAAGCAGATGTACATTAAGAAACAACATCCAACGATTTTTCACACAGAGAATTCTTCAGTCAATCAACTGTGGGAAAACACTGTGAGACATCTGTAAAATCTACTAAGACAGGGCATACATTTTTATTATATTTATGAAGATTGAATTTTCTCAATATTGAGGGAAAAAATGTCACTAATGAAGCCCTTGGGTTTCCATAGTTAAAATTGATGTTAGCCTCCAAAGGCCTTCCATCCTTTTTTTACAAGCATGCTTTGCAGTGTGTATATATTTTTTTACTTTGAATTCAGGTCCACTCCAAGACAGGATGATTGAAATAAGAGCAAGTTTTGGGCACAAAACAATAGAAGATTTTAATTTTAATTCATATTACCTACCCCAGACCTCCTTTAATTTTCCCGAAACAGTTGTAAAATGAGAGACGACGTGTTCAACTTTTAAAAATAAATCTTCGATTAAAAAATTACATTTTGATATCCTCAAAATGTACAAGGGAATGTTCAAACTTGAATTAAAGTTTTTTTTTTATATCATGAAATAACTCAATATCAACTACTGTATGAAAAATATTACGTGATATAATGTTTTTGTTGTTGGGCGACTATGGCTCAGTGGTAGAGTAGTTGGCTTGCAATCAGAGGGTCATAGGTTCGATTCCAGCTTCCTCCAGTCACATGTCGATGTGCCCCTGGGCAAAGCACTTAACCCCCAAATTCTACATTGTCCTACCGAGCCATGTTGGCTATCGGTTGGCTATGCAAGTGTGAATGGGTGAATGTGGCTTCAATGTAAAGCGCTATATAAGTTCAGTCCATTTACATTTTTGCATGTTTCGTAGCCCTTTACAGAGGTGCAGCTTCTATTAGGTAAACAACCCTGAGCATAAAGCCAAAGCACCAATACAATGACCAAAATAATAGATCCTCCAGATATCATTCCAAATAAATAAAACTAAAATTTGTGGCTGTATCATATGAAACAAAACTTCTCACCTTCATCACAGTAAGGTCAGACCCATTAGAACACGTGACACACAACACAATCACAATGGGTAGGTGAGAATAAATCACATAGTTGAAGAGGTGAGGTTTTTTTTGGGGGGGGGGTTGTACCAGCTGCAAACAAATGCCGACCACAATGTTTCGATACAACTTGATGACATTTCAGCTCAAAGGTAACAGAAGAAAGTTCACATTGAGTTCATGAGTTAATATTCAGGAAAGTTGTTGAAAAGCTCATGTCAGAAAGCTGAGGCAAAACAAAGAGCAGCACAGGACCTCGAATCCACTCCTTGCTCTCCCTGCATAACAATATATTCAAATTGCAGTGAAATTTGCAATTATTATAATTCAGCTCAACCCACAAAGGCAATGTTAAACACCTTTTTTATGAAGAGCACTGAAAGCTCCTCTGAGAGCAAAACTGGAACTACAGTACATAGCATGCAGGCCCCATTTTCTGCTGAAGGTGCCTCCATTAGAACCTGAATAGCTACATATTCCCAAAGTATTAACAAGGGAGTCAAATTGAACAAAATTTTAGAATTAGAGTGAAATTTGCAAATGATTTTGCTCTGCAGTGATCAACTGCTGATTTATTACTGAGGCTTTAACGGGTATTTGAAAAGTAACCAGGAAATGAGTCACTTCTTCTCCACTTATGCTTGGAAAGGGATTTAATTTGCATTCCCATTGTCACAGCTTCCATCAAGTCATTTTCTGCAATTAATTTTAGGGTTTAGAGTCTGATAACCTATTTTGCTGTGATCACACTTCCACTCAGCCCAATTTATGAGAAAATTCAGAAATACTGCACACAGATTTCCCCAGCCGTGGTTTTAATAATACATATTTTTATTTAAGTGGACCTACAGAGTTGGGTAAAAACAGAACAACACAGGCTGCTTTCCCTGTGGGGTTTACAGAGTCTCTCCGCATGTGGCGTCCTTACATCCATCTCCGTGTCTGCGCAGAGTCTGTCCTTAGCTCAAGAGCCTCTCTTTAGAACAACTGATCCAAAACGAACTTATATCCTATGGTGGTTTTCTATGATACAGTTATTAATTATGCGTTTGCTCTGATAATAATGTAAAGACACCGTTACGCATCCCAGTGGGTGTTTTGGCGATACCGTGGCGCAGCCGTCACATGTCTCGGCGCAGCAAAGTCACACGTATGGGGCATTTTTAACTCATCGAGCTGCTTCAATTTACTACATACTTTACAAGCAACCATGTTCAGTCCGATCCCCGTCGTTATTTTCTTCATAATAAGGCAGCTGTTAAAAGAAACTCTACCCTCCGGTGGCCTAATTTGGCGTACCGCACAATTCAGTCCTGCATTTGAAACATGATTTCAGGATTTACTAATTGGAAGAAATTAATAATCATCAAGCGAAAGATGCAAATGTCAGTAATTTACGCGCAGAGGAGTTATGTTTAAAACACTATTTGTATTAAGATGAAAGTAGTGCATCGTATGCGGACTAAAAGAAAGCTCAACGTATCAGCACAATCATCGGTATCCCTCCCTGTAGCCAGTTAAAACCCCGCAAAGCTCTGAAATTAAAGAGGTTCATCGGACTGTGTCGGGGACCTGTGTGAGCAATCCCGCACAAGTCCTCTGGACATTGCGTAAATACATCCACGGCTCTTCTCTGTCACTAGGATGCTCTATTTATTTTTAGGGTTTTCACACTCTTACCAAGCGTGGTTTCCAGACACGCATGTCCACCAGTTCCCTCCACACACATACATACAAACACCGAACTCAGCGTGTCTACTTAGAAAGCAACCAAAAACAAACTGCACAGCGCAGATCTTCAGTCAAAAATATTGACCCATTACGCGCCATCTGGTTACGGTTTCTTCATACCACAAAACAGGATGCGTTTATATAAATATATTAGAAACATAATTTAACTACATAGAAAATGTAATCGCGGGTAGAACCCCGTTTTCAAATCATCAGAGCCAGAGAAAATAAAACAGTCGCCACAGTAAAAACCAAAAGAAAAAGTCCTTACTTGTATAGTCGGATAAATCCGCTATTCTCCAGACAAGCCAAGATCGATTAATATCCGTGGGAAAAGCCTGCAAGTAGTTAAGTCGGGCTTTTTTTATCCAGAGGGTTGAGTAGAGAAGATTTTCTCCCCCCCCTTTCTCCTTCAAGACAGATGTGAACGGTCCTGCCCGAGTCGCTCCACCTGCATCCTCTGTTGTCAAGTCAGTCACTAGGCAGGAAATGTGGCCTCACAGTCCTTTTTCTTACAAAATAAAACTCCGGCGTTGAAATATCACGCTCGTGTTTTTATTGTGTTAGGCTGATCAACGTGTAACTTATACTTTGCCTGTACTGTAGGTACCTTGACATGAATCCACCTGATTCTACTGGAGATGGAGTCACAGCGGCATCAGCAGCCGAAGGCGGCCGCACCGGAGAGGCCGCCCACAGAGGCACGCCCCGTTTCCCGGCTGCAGAGGGTGGCAATACCCGGGCGGGGGAGAGGGGAGAGTGGGAAATAATGCAGACATAGGGGACCTCACTCGAATGGTAGTGACTTTCTAAGAAACATTTAGTAAACATGATCAAAGAAGATCCATAGAAATACGTTCTGCAATTCCAAAGTTAAAGGAAAAATAAACCATAATATTTGAAAAAAACTTGTATAAATCTGATACTATGTCATAAAATGGATATCAGTAGGTAGTAATTAAGAATACTAGCTTTTAAATGCAATGTTTATTTATTGTAAACTGCTGGAAACTTTATTACATTTTTAAATTGTTTCAATTCATATATTGGTAGGTTCAGTTAACTTTTATTCTAATTTTTTACATGTCAAAAATATTTTAACTGTGTAAAAATTCACATGTGAAAATGTATTAAAAACATGTGAGATGTGTTTGGCACCAGTGTGAGTTTTGGAACATTTTCTTGGTAAACTGTGAAACCCATGGACATTCACACGTGAAGCCCGCGGGATAACATGTAAATCACATGTGAAACATGATATTTTCCACATGAAACCCACATGTGAAAAATGTATGAAACCAATGTGAAATTAAACATAGAGCCCATGTGAAGTTTGTGTGATCCCATGTGAAAATTATGTGGAAAGTTCATGTTTGCTACACATGTGGTTTTCTATTTACCACATTGGATAATATGTATTTCCATGAGAAGAACATGGCCCACGTTACTTTTCCGTAAGGGCATCTTCACCTTACACCTAAAAAAATATGCAGTTCAAAATCTGTTAATGTCAATTAAAGCTTTTATGTCAAAGGCAGATGAACAGGGACTCCTGGCAAACTAGCACATCAGTGTTCAGTTCCAAGCATTGTTTGCAAAAGCTGGGTAACAGTGATGACAGCTGATCACACGATACAAGAAATGGCAGATCCAAGGGACTGAGAATAAGCTTTAGCATGAGCAATCGTGCTCGGCCTGTGTCTCCTTAAAGGCACACTCCGTAACTTTGCGGATGTATTTGCCTTCTGTTCCTCTCTCAAGGCTTGTGGCGTAACGTCACTGTCATATAAACAAATCCCTATGGAGCACATCTGAAGAAGCCAGTGTACTGATGGTTTTACAAGCTTGCTAGCCAATACAAAAAAACATCAAACTAGCTGCATGTAAGTTTGTAAAGTGTCAAACAGTTTTCTGGCACTGTATTACATCAACATGGCCAAACAACCCCGTGAAAAAGCATTTATTACTTACCAACCCAGTAGCAACATGGCTAGTTCAGCATTTGTAGTACATCCTGTTGTATCTGTAACGCCTCAGTCACAGCGGCTGACCACACAAAACTTAAAAATTATACCACTGGCTTTTAGAAGTGAATCCTACTTTGTAAGTACCTTTGACCGTCACTGAGCAACAGTTTGACAGAAGGAATCTCTCACAGCAGTGAGGGGAAAGAAGTGTTGTCTGAACCGTGTCCTCTTTTGTCTTGCTGCTCTGAGGCAGCAGGAGAAACAGAGCGAGGTGATCTCTGCCTCAAAATTAATTGTGGGGTTCTTCAGTTTAAGTGTTGACACCTTGAGCAATTCTACAAGACAAATTGAGCAACAGTTGCTACGTAAAATATGTGTTCTGCATTTGTTGGGGCAGGAGGGCTCAATACAAACATATGGCAAGAGACTTAAGATACAGCAATCAAGAGGCCTACAAGAAGGGACAAACTTCTTGTCTGCACCAAGTGAACATAGGTGTGAATTGCAATCTGTCAAAATGACTGATGGCTTTTTTTAGATTTAACATTTTTCCATCACCATACCAAAATAAAAATAAAAATAAAACCGTCAAATATAGATATTTTGTTAACATGAGCCACAAAATGAATACACAATTTATCTGAATCTTTATTTCCTGATCATTCTTTTTCTGCATTGGAATGGAATATGTAAAGATACATGCAGTGATCTGCTGATATAAAAAAAATTCAACTGTGCTCTGTGAGTTGGGCAAACTGAAGACCTGATGATGAACATGATGAACACACTGGGCTGTTCTCTCACTGAGGCGAGACCACACCAACAGACCACTGTGATGCCACGGATGGCAACTAATGAGGAACTTTGTCAGCCCAGTGTCAGACATGATGAGTGGAGAAAATAGAGTCAAAGTGAAAGCAGACAGAAATAGAGTTTCTTCTTCAAATGGTCTGCCTGACTTAAATGACCCCCTTCTCTGCCAATATCAAAAGGCCCCACTTTTTGCAGGAGGCACCTATTTTTTTGTTGGGTATTTTTTGCCAGCAGCATTGGCAATAGGCCACTCTTTAGGATAACACATGGTGCTGCAGCTGAAACAAAGAGGCTCTGCGGGACGAAGCTGATCCCATGTCTCAAAAATATGCAACCACTGGCGCTTTCAAGAGCAGCTTGGTTTGGAGTCCCACTGATTTTTATTAGGGCTATTGATCTGGGGCTGATTTACACTCAGTACATTTACTCGATGCTATGATGAATAGAATAATTAAAAATAGGAGGAGCTCTGCTGACCTGTAAAAGCACTGATATTCAAATCCAGCTGGCAAACAATGGGAATGATCAAGTCTGTGGCTGTTTAGTTGATCTCTGTGGATGTTTCCAGGCCAATTTGAACAAACCACTATCAACATTACCATATGTTTGAATGCATCTGATGTTCAAAAAGCCAATATTTATTCTCTGAAAATAATCAATTCATCTAACAGAAACAAAAAGCTTGTAACTGGAAGATTAGAGATGGGTTAAATGCCCAGGAGTGATCTTCAGATGACATACATTAATACTTTTTTTGTGTGTCTTCAAGTAGAACTCAAACTGAGGAAACTCACCAAGGCCCTTAATTATCACACTGGCCACAAAAAAGTTTTGATAACACAGATGCCCCTTACTGAAAAACATATGTATTCATTCCCATGTGCTCTAACATACATACATTTTCATACAAAGTCAACACCGATAAAAGTTGTTGTGGCATTTTCTCAATAAGCTTCTGCAATGTCACACGATTTATTTCCATTCATTACTTTTTCACCAAAATCTAGTATTAATGATGGGAGACAAATAAATAAAGTGTTCTCCAGCACATCTCAGAGATTCTCAAAAAAGGGGTCAATTTACCAGAACCACTCACAATTTGAGCCTGGTGAAAATACCTATGACGTTAGAATTAAACATTTTATTGGTGAAATAACCTGGTAACCTGGCAACCCCAGATTACAGCACTGTAGTAGGCATGATGGGTTCATCACTTCATCTGCTCCTCCTCAACATAAATCTTGACTAAGCAACATTATCATCTCTCATTCCTCCAGATTTAAATTTTCTTGCTATCTTTTTCACTAGGAAGCTTCAATAATTGGTAGTTTTTTTACAGCTGCCCGGCTGTTAGTACCACATTTAGTCCCATAGGGCTATGCTTAAACATAGCCCTGAGTGCTACTGTTGTTTTTTTGCAATACTGATTTCACCAAGGGATCACCGATTATGATCATTCTGAATTTTTTTTTTAAACCATATTTCTTCTTTGAACCCAATGGTTCCCTACTTTGCTTCCATTTTTCAATAATGTGTTGGGTAATTTTTAATCAAATGTTATTCATTTCTTCAACTTAGACGATTTCTCTGCTTGATACCAATGATTTAAACCGTGTCAAGTAGACTAACATTTTTTCCACAATCACAAGATTGTCTGTTACACATGATCATTTGGGGTTACATAACTTCTTGCTTGTTTTTGTTAAATCAATGTTTTTGTTTTGTTTTTGTTTTTGTTAAATCAATGTGGTGACCTCTGTTTTAGCCAGGCATGTATGTTTTTGATTTAGTTCTTTATGTTTTGCTTCTCACATAGTCTTGTTTTCTGTATATTTTAGTTGTCATCAAATGTTAAACTTACTCATTTTTTGTGGTTAGTTCAGTTCCCACTTGAAAACAGTTTAGAAGCCCTGCTGCAACACACAAGAAAAGGTGTGACTGATGAGAAAATCCACATTGAGGTTCCAGGCCTTTAGCTTGAGAAACATCCAACTTTTGGATGAGCAGTAGTGAAGGCGAATTCCAGGGTGTGAGATGGTGAACGTGGCTGTGTCCATCATTCTTGTTTTTTTAAACTTTTAAACCATTGTACTTCTTTTCTTCCTAAAACTCTATCAGATATACAATTAATTGAATTCACAAAATCAATAGGAAGCTTTATTTTACATCATTTTTCAGTTTATTTTTCATTCTATGCAGTGTTTTTTCATGCTGCGTAATTTTCTTTAGATGACCTGTAACTTGATCATAATATGACCATAAATCTTTTCAGAAATCATTTTTATACTTTATACATTTAAGTAAAACATACCAAATATGTTAGAATATATTTTCAAATAAATCCCTATATATTCGTTAGGTCAGTGTCTTGGTATTTCTTCTGAATGTGAAAACAGAATTCCTATACAGAGCTTCCCATCCTGACCAGAATTGCTAAATGCTAAATATTAACTCCCCCAAATTAATATTGTTATGTTTGGTCTTGAAAGAAATTGATGAAAAACCTTACAATGGAAACAGGAGGCAACCAAAATACAGAAACTGGAGCAGGGTAAGAACGACAAACTGGCAAAGAACTATGAGAACCTGGGAGTTTAAATAACCCGAGGATGGATGAGGAGTGACACCGAAAGCCTGAGAACCACTTAGCGACAAATGGATGCAGGTGAGAGAAAGAACAGTTGGAGAGAATTAGCAGCTTGGCCGCAGAGAAGAATGGCAGGAATAAAACAGGAAAGGGGAAAACAGAAGGGGAGACTAGACAGAAAACTATCTTAACTGAGAGGAAGGACTAACTACAAAAGTAACTAAAGATAAATGATGTGAGAATTAGTATTACGTAACCTAAGATAAACAACACAGAGAAACTAGTGAACAGAGGGGACAAAAACAAAATAAAAGGAAAATAATAATTATTAATATTTTTTAATAATTCTTATTATTTATATGTTAATAATAATAATAAATATTATTATTATAACAATAATTATTAATAGTTTAATATTAATAAGTGGCATCAAATAAAACAAAACTAACAAGGAACAAAGGAACAAATAAAAGATTAAACACAATAACACAGAAACAATGAAAATATGTTAATAAAGGAAAGGAAAAGTATGGAAGGAAGAAAAATAAAATAAAACATAACACTGAAATCCTAAAATAAAAGAAGTAAACACCAATAATCAATTTAACATAAGGGAAATTGAATGAGGAAAAACATCTTCACAGAGCCCCCTCTCTAAAGGCAGCTACAGACGCCCCAGAAAGTCCAAGACAACAAAAAATAATACAACGGGGCCAGCGAAGGGCAAGGTGACTAGCGTCTAGACAAAAAAAAAAAAAAAATAGCCCAACCATGATGGATGGAATGGGCCCAGGACAAAGGGCAAGAGTCCAAACAAAAAAAAATGTACAGACCACCCAGACTTCAACGATAAAGAGTTCAGGAAGTGGTGGAGGTCATTGAACCTTGGTGGCTGGAAACTAAGAAAGAGGAACCTTGGAGGCAGATGATGAAGAGCCCAGCAACTAGGAAGTCCAAGACTGACAACAAGAATAAAGGTGATGCAGAGGCTGGAGATGAGGAAACGGGTGACGTGGAGGCCAGCAATGAAAGAACATCTGTGATGAAGTAGCAACCAGTAGAGAACTTTGTGATGACACTGCGGCTGGCAGAGAACCATGTGATGAAACAATGGCCACGATGTGGAACCTTGAGTGCGTTGAGCGACTAGTGACGTGGAAACTTGGGCCTCGGCAGCCAGCAATGACTAAGAGACCTCCAACGAGGCACTGACATCACTGGAAGAGGTGCTAGGAACCCTGAACAAGGTGTTGGTGACTGTGGCTCAATGGTAGAGTAGTTGGCTTGCAATCAGAGGGTCGTAGGTTTGATTCCAGCTTCCTCCAGTCACATGTCAATGTGCCCCTGGGCAAGGCACTTAACCCCCCAATTCTACATCGTCCTACCGGTGCATGAATGCAAGTGTGAATGGGTGAATGTGGCTTCAATGTAAAGCGCTTTGAGTGGTCAGTACGACTAGAAAAGCGCTATATAAGTTCAGTCCATTTACCATCCTGGCTCTATGGCATGAGGCTCAGGAAACTCCAGTGGAATGAGAGCCTTTTGGTGTAGGCCCCAGTGGTCAGCAGGATGTAAGCTACTGGAGCCGTAGGGACGTTTTGGTCAGCAAACTTGTCAGCATCCAGAGAGGGAGCTGTTCAATCAGCCTCACCTCTGGTGAAAGTACCCACTGTTAGGCACTTTCGCCTAGTTTATACTTTTCCATCAGCAATTTGCACCAGGTACAGAAGTATTGACAGAGACCTATTTAATTTATAGTTCTCTGTTGGTTTGTTAGCGTTACAAAGCAATTCCCCACCAGGACAGCAGTGCTGAGTTTTTTTTGGCGGGTCTGCTACCATTGCAGTGTTGTTTCTGGTCAACTAGACTTTATGTTATTCAGCTTGTGATTGCATCTACATCAATGGACAATAAAAAGACAGAGTAAGTTTTGATTGAGATAGAAAGTTTTTTACTAGAAGTGTAGCTCACAGAGGGGTAGAAACAGTAGAAAGTGTATTTTAAATTGCATTGGGAATTTTATTCACTCTTTGAGGCACATATCAGCATTTGGTGTAATTTCAAGAACATAAACTTAAATCAGCAGTAGCTCCTTGACATATTTTGGCAGTTTCCAGAAAAAAATCTGACAGAGTAGGATACATATGCAGCAGCCTCTAAACATTATGAAACAAAATCAGGGACAATTCTAGGATCAGATATTTAGGGGTACTGCGCACCCAGAGAGATGCCCGGCCAGGTAAGATATATTTGACTGTTTTGTACATTTTGAAAAACACATAACAGGAGATATAATGTAAATGGGCATCCAGTCACTTAGCTAGTCAGTAGCACTTTGGCTGTGATATCACCACACACCTAACATAAGACTTCAAAAGTGACTGCGCATAAAAAATATCACAAACTGACTGAATAACTTGGAAATCTTATCTTAAAATAACTAGAAAAGCAGCACTTGGAGAGCTTAGCCATCTGCCAAGCACCCTGTGGGATCAATAGTATGTCCATTCATTCATTAATTCATTCTTTCATTCATTGATTCATTCAAGCACAAAAGGATAAACGTCTGCAAAATAGTAACTTCTTTGGCAGATTTATTTTAGTGATAAAAAATATCTGAGACATATAAGAACATTAGAAAACTTTTTGAAATATTAAGAAATTAGTTAATCTTATCATATTAAGAAATTATCTAATCTTCTACTGGAGTTTGGTGGACTTCTGATGCTTAAACGAAAGGAAATGCTTAAAAAAAATGCAAAAACATATTTTTTTCTCAATTAAAAAAACAAAAAGATGAATATAAAGCTTTGGTTTTATGAATTAATAAGAAAATAATATGTGTATGAATGCGTTTAAAGATGTCTTGGAAAAAAACTTTGTTGCATAAAAACACGATAAAAATGTATATTGTTGTACTTTTAAAAATTGCACATTTCAAGCAATAATGTATTTCTTTTCACACTTTTGTATTTTGTAAAAAAAAACAAAAAAACCTCCAGCTTTAGCGGGGATTTTGACTCAGTTTAGGGGTGCTACAAACAAAAAAACAAAAGGCTTTTTACAGTGTTTTTCAGAAATACCTATGTATGTAATATTACGTTGTTACATATTTCTGAAAAATACTGTATAAAAATGTTTTATTATTATTATTTTTTTATTTACTTATTATTTGATAAGTGTTGTCTAAATATACATTAGCCTTTAGAAACATGTATGAAACATTTTTTTATACAGTAGCTTTCAGAAATATATACATGTACATACAAGAACTACGTTGCGAGGGGTAGCGTTGGAAGAATGGATTCTGCCAAGTACAATAAGAGAGCTGCTTCAAGCACCACCAACACTCCAGACCAAGATAACCAAGAAACAAAAAGTTTATTCCCATTCAACAAAAATGGCAAAACTTGATCGACATAGGCAAAGAACCAGAGTATTTGAGAGGTGGAGAACGCTGAGAAAATCTCTCGGTATGAGAAAAGATCCGGAGCTGGCGTCATTTTTGCTTGAAATGTAAAAATCCATCCATTTTCTTAACCGCTTAATCCTTAATGGGTCGCGGGGGTGCTGGTGCCTATCTCCAGCTGTCAACGGGTGAGAGGCGGGGTACAACCTGGACAGGTCGCCAGTCCATCACAGGGCCACATAGAGACACTGCATCAAGGCTCCACTAACATAGACACCTCATAATAAGCCATTTTCAGCAGCGTTTGGAGGGACCCATCTCCCCAGTTCAGTCATTGCAGGAGAGTCTGTAGGTGATTTTACTTGTAAACAAAATGCAACTCAAGTTCCAGAAGGCGGTAAGAAGGTGAACAGTGTCTGTTGCAAGTGGTGTAGTGTTGGAGGTTGGAAAGGCAGGTGCTCAGCTGGAGAGTTTGTAGGTAGGTGTTATTTAAAGGAGAAGAGACGATGTTAAAGGGGGCACAGAGAGACCTCGAGCAGAGCAAGGCAATCAGGACACAAAAGGAACATCCAGGAATCTGCAAGGAGAATGAGGTAGGTACGTGGTAGAAATAATAAAATAAACTTCAGCGCATCAGGTGATTCTGAGTGCCTGTTTACCACGCTACTGGAGATAACAAACTGGTATCAGTCTCAGGGAGAAACTCGTCTTTAAAGCCCTGGAGCTGAATAAAGCTCATTGCTGCTTCTGAGTTTCAGCTGGTGTAGCTCCTGCCTGTCGCACCCTGCAGAGGTAAGAGAGACACAGACAAACACACCCACATTCCCAGCACACAGTAACTGAACCCTACGGTGATTAGGGTTTTTAAACAGTTTCATATCAGTTTCCCATGTTGTGTTGTATTAACACAACATGGGAAAAAAATCCCATTTGACCAGAGCACCGTCTTCTACATGTTTGTTATGTTCCCTAAATTTATTTTGGTGAACTATAGACATGACTTCTAATTGCTTTCTTTAGAACAATTGCTATATTTTCCTGTCTGAGTTGTGCATCTCTGCAACATCTGATTTCTGCCTCCTGATAGGCCTTCTTGGCTGGTTCTCTGATTAGAGATCCTCTTGTTTGGTCTGCCTTGGTATCATTCTCTTTCCAATTTCAGATCAAGGGCATGAACAAATCTTCTTCAGGCAGTTATGCTTCAAGATATAAAAATCTTATGTTTATAAGACTGAGCAAAGGCCTTTTTTCTCAAAGAAACAGCTTGTTCCTGTGGTGATTATAAGACAGATCCATACATGTAAATCAAATTAGAGTCCATCTTGACTGTTATTTCCTTTTAAAGTCAACCTTCAAACAAATACACTAAGTGTACTACAAGAGACCTGTGTAGACTGAGTATATAACACACCAAACAACATCAAATAACGAGCAGCTTGTTATCATGATCTGATTTGAATACAACAGAGATTTCATGTATTTTAAATATCAGTATAAGTCATTCTAGTCATATGTCTTGCAGCAGGCTGATTTAATATTCTCCACATATAGAGCTGGCTAATTTGATAAGCTTTTACTCGTGATTAATCCATTTCATTGTTGGAAGACCCTGTGAGCTTGTTGTTTTTCCTATTTCTCTCCATTTTGCTAATTAAAACTAATTGAATTGAATAGATGGTAGAGAGCCCCTGAATCACTGTGCTACCATCTCAGTCCTGCTCATCCCTGAAATGAGACAAATCAAGTGCGCCGTGTAATCAGACAGCAAAATAAAACTCAACACACACAGAGGGAGGAGTTGTGTTCATTATTTGGCTCATGATCCCATTTTTAGAAAATTTAAAAACATGAGGTGAGAACATCTGCAAAGGTGTCTCAATACAACTGATACGGTTTTGTTACTTTTGAGTATTTTAAAAATAAATAATTGATTATTATTGATTTTGTATTTTAATTAAATGTCTGAGACATCCATGCTTCAGTTTACTTTTACTTGTCCAAGATTGGATCATGGACATAACAGCTCCAGGAAAAAACTCCAGGATGCATCAAGGACCTTTCTCATCCGATGCCTTAACTACTTCACTTGACCGTTTTTGACATGAAAAGTGCTTTAGTCTGTAAATAACTTTGAGTTGCAATCTATGTATGAAAAGTGCTTTATAAATAAAGTTAACTGTTTGTTTGTTTGATTGATTGATTCATCCCTAACACATATGACTTTGATGTTTTAGAATACCTTTTGGTGTTTCACATGAAAAATAATGTTCCTTAAATGTATTGAGTTGCGGCTCCCATGTATATTTGAATGATGCTCTATCCTTGATTTGCCATATCAAAAATTTATTTTACCAATCAGTTTATACATTTTTAATGATACATAAAAAAAAAACCTTTCTGATGGTTGACACGATCCAACTCAGATTGGAATGGATATATGCTTTTTAACTTATCCAGGTAGTCAACGACTACCTGTTGCTCTGACATCCCACATCATGAAGGTCCTGGAGAGACTCTTGTGGGCCCACCTGAGTAAGTAAACAACAACATGTCAGGACCCACTGCATTTTGCGTATTGCTGTGGAGTTGGAGAGCAAAATACCATCATCCATCTGCTTCAACAACCCACTGTCTGGACAAAACAGGCAGCACTGTGATCTTATTTGATTTTCTACAATTAGTTTAACATCATTTTCACTCTGTACTCCTCAGACTTCCAGTATAGGTCAAGGACCTTTCAGATCCAGAACTTCATCGGGTGTATCAGAGATAGGTGGTGGTGCACTTTCTGGCATGGTGTGGAAACAATTGTCTTACCTTGAATAAGAACAAAAGAAAGGAGATGACTGTATATTTCAGAATGAACAGGGATATATCAAACACTGTTTCCATCATGGGGGAAGAAGCGGAGGTTGTTGAGAAGTATAAACACCTTGGAGTTCACCTGAACAACAGACTGGACTGGAGACTTAACAGTGAAGCGGTCTACAAGAAGGGGAAGAGCAGATTGTACCTCTCGAGGATCTCAAGATAGTGCAAGTCTTCTACAATCTGCTGGGGTAGCAGCATCAGAGCCAGGGACTTAAAACGGCACAACAACCTGATAAAGAAGGCTGGTTCTGTTCTGGGGACAACTGTGGAACAACTGAAGATAATGATTAGAAGAAGGATTCTTCATAAAATTAAAAAGAAGATTATGGACAACCCTGAGCATCCTCATCATGATATAATCCTACAGCAACAGAGTATCTTCAGTCAGAGGCTTCTTGGTAAATGGTAAATGGACTCAACTTATATAGCACTTTTCTAGTCACTACTGACCTCTCAAAGCGCTTTATACTGAAGCTACATTCACCCATTCACACTCACTTTCATACACCGTAGCGAACATGGCTCGGTAGGACGATGTACAATTTTTGGTGTTAGGTGCCTTGCCCAGGGGCACATTGACATGTGACTGGAGGAACCCTCGAATTGCAAGCCAACTACTCTACCACTGAGCCACTTTCACCCTAAGTACTGCGGTTCTTCAGTTTCGCTGCAACACATACTGCTACAGGAAATCCTTTTTCTACACAGCAACAGATCCTTGAAAAATGAATTAGTAATGAACTAGAACAACACTTAATTTCCCTCTGGGATCAATGAAGTATTTTTTAATTGAATTTGCATCCAATTATGCACATCTAGCACAGTAAGTCTCGCTCTAATACAGACTGTCCAGGAGTTGCTGGATGCTTTAATCCAGGTATGGGAGGAGATGCCTCAGGAGACCATCAGCTAACTCATCACGAACATGGCCAGGCATTGTAGGGAGATTATAAACACTACTGAGCCTCATTTTGACTTGTTTTTTAAGGACATTGTATCAAACTTGGATCAGCCTGCAGTGCGTATTTTCACTTTAATTTTGAGTGTGACTCCATATCCAGACCTCAATGGGTTGATAAATTTGATTTCCAATAATATTTTTGTGTGATTTTGTCAGTAAATACAACTGTGTAAAGAAGAAAGGATTTAATAATTATACATTTTATTCATTCAGATCTAGGATGTGCTATTTCAGGCAAAGAGTAATAATCCCTTACATCCATCTGAAGTAAATGGTAAGAAATCCAAACATCAATTATCCCCTTAAAGTAAATTGTCACAACAGTACTTGATTTAGACATCTTGCATTAGCAATTTGAATCGTCTCTGGGATATGAACTGGTACAGCGGTGAAGGGCACTCTGGGAGAAATTTGCGATCAGCATGTTTTGTATTGTGAGGCAAAGGCGCATTCTGTTCCCGAAAGGCCCAGTCATCATTAGATAATCAGCCATCATGGCTCCTAACATATTTACCCCCACACAGGCCTTTAGATATGCCTTATGTTTAATCTAACAGTAGCAACATTGGCTTTTGTAAATATAAACACATTGAGAAACATGATAAAAAGGAGAAAAAGATGTAGATGACTCAAAGTCTGTTTAGTAAAGTTCCAGCAGCTTTTCTTTTTTTATTTGCTTATAGAAAGGATCCAGAACATCATTTACCTGGTAAGCGTACAACCTTGATGCATGTATTTATGTGGGTGGTGGATTACGAGTCCTTCTAGTGTCTGTGCTTCACTTTCTTAGTGTGTATGAGGATGGCTACATGTATTATTTTTTTTGTTTTTCAGGGCTGCCTTCAGAGACCACTGCTGCAGCACTAGCCTGTAGCCATGTAGCCTGCACGAGACTGTGTTGAAGGGAGTTGTGGTGGTGTCGGCAGTAGTGGTGGGGTCCCACCATTTTTATCATCAGGTCTGGCTGCTCAAAGGAGGCACACTTTAAGCACAGTGTGAAGGTAAGCAATTATTCCCTCTCCCTTTTATCCCCTTGAGATAGAGAGTACCAGGCACTGGTGAAACACAGATGCTTTTGTACTCCATCATCAGGAGGGAGAGTATTAGAGCTGAATTCCATACCATTCTTTACTGTGAGGCACTACTTGTAATTGTGCTGATGTTTGTACATGTGTGAACATATGCTTTTTTGATGGACTGTTCCAATGTAATTGTTATCTGAAGCAATTTCTTATTTATTTTAACGAAGACATTTCTAGGTTTTTAGCCATGTCAGAAACCAGTGTATTTTTTTGAGTTAATAGTTTAGAGCAGAGTTTTTCAACCCTGCTCTTCATGGCAAAATGCCCTGTATATTTTATATTTTCCCTACTTCAGAATACCTGATTTCAAATGATTGATTAACAGGCTTTTTGCTTAACTGCAAGCATCTGAAGCAAGCCTGTTAAAGCAGGGAAACATTTAAGCATGCAGGGCAGTGTGCCTTGTGGATCAGGATTGGAAAACGCTGGCTTACAGAATAGGCAGAGAGCATCATATGAAAATCTCATAACTTATTTTAGGACTATAGTTTTGAAAAAGAAAAAATAGCAAGTTGCAACTGTAAGCACAAATTGACCAAAGTAGGGGCAGCAGAGTGTCTTCCAAATTACTCACTCCAACAGAGAAAACAAATACATAAAGCTTTTCATCTTGAATGATTATTTCATTAAGGAGAACTTGGACTTCATGTTCATCACAGAGTCTTCGCAGCGGGAGAGTGAGCATTTTCATCTTAAAGAACTATGTCTCCCGGACTGCTCTGTGTTTGGGACCCCTCGGCTCCCGCGCCGTGGAGGCGGACTTGCGCTGGTCTTCTGTGACTCTTTCTGCTGTAGTTTGGTGGAATCAGCTTCAGATGTGTATGGTTGGAAAAATACACCAATATTACTGACATCCTGGGGCCTCATTTATAAAACATTGCGTAGGAAAGCACACTACTGGCAATTGTACGTACGCAAAAATGGAAGTGCAGCGCACAAAAACTTTTCGCGCACCTGGGGAACGCCTTTCCCCACCCATATGATGACTATAAAAGGTCAGGTGGACTCCTCTGATAAATATTTATAATTTGATTTCCATGATGGCTCAAGAGAGGAGAAAAGCAAAAAGGTGTAACTTCACCAGTGTTGGGAGTAATGCATTACAAAATTAATTGGTTACAGGAATATATTACTTTTTTCAGTAACTGAGTAATGTAATGCATTACTTACAAAATATACAGCAATATATTACTAGTTACAATGTCAACAACTCAAGTTACAAATCAGTTTAAAAAAAAATTTCTGGCCAACAAATGAAACAGACCAAATCAAGTTGGATAAGGTAGAACAAGATCCACTTCCTGTTGCTGAAAACTAAAACATCAGAGAATCAGGACGGCTGAGGAAAAGATCCGACTGTACATTTTAACATTATTCACACTGTTTTCCTAACCATCTGCTGTAAGACTTCAGACATCTAATCCTTGTCAACCATCTTTGTGATGAGTACTTTAAGCACCTTATTTTGATTAGAGTTGACAAACATTACCATGAAATAGAAGGCATGCAAAGGAGCTAGAGACTTAATTTTAATAAAATCATTTTTAAAATACAGTATTTGTGGTGTGACACTTGTATAAAATGTACATTAAAGTTACAGTGGTTAGAAGTCGTGTTAGATATTTAAGATGTTTTGCCAAAAGTAACTTACTGTAAAGTAGTGTAACTCAGTTACATTTTTAAGACAGTAATATGTAATGCAAACATATTACATTTTTGACATTGTAACTAGTAATGTGAAATATATTACAATTTCTTTGTAACTTGCCCAACACTGAACTTCACTGAGTGCGAGGTGGAGGTGTTGGTCGAAAGATCGTAAAAGACATTATTTGGTGGGCACAGCCGGGGCATCACAAATTCCAGAAAGGCAGAAGAGTGGCCACAGGTGGCGGATGCTGTCAATGCTGTTTCATCGGAGCAACGGACTGTGCCCGAAATTTAAAAAAATTGGTCCGACATCAAAGTGGATGCCACAGGAGAAGTGCAATTGCCACAGGAGGAGGAAGGGGGTCTGCCCCAGCTCATCCCCATGGAAGAGAAGCTGGCAGGCATCATAGAAGAGTTCCTTCTGAGTTGTGTGGCGACGGAGGCGGACACGGACACGCCGGTGTCCTTACCTGAACCAAACACGCCAGAGAGTCCGGATGATGCAGGTAATTAATTTAGACATTTAGAATGAACGTTTAGACATAATTGATGTGACACCATTTTATTAACTGTGCAATATTATGTCTTTTTATACTTCCTGGATGTTCCAGCTGGGTCAGTGGTGCAGCTGAGGTGGGGAAGGCCAGTGACACAGCTCCTTGTGCGCCTCCCTGTAGCCATGTCTCTACGGAACAGGTCCTGCAGGTGCAGAGGGACACGATTAGTGCAATCCATGAGGTCGCGAAAGAGCTGAGGGAGATAAAGTCTGCTCTTGTAGATATCTCTGTGTCATTGAAAAACCTTCCTAATAAAATATTTAATTGTGCTGTACCTCATTTCCCTTTTTTATCATAAGCGTCGCATCACTTCAAGATGCTGGTGTAGAGCATCATCCTGTGGCTCTAACAAGGGACGCTGGGGCTCGATCTCCGGGACAATAATTGGCTCCTGTGGTGGCACATTCTGGGTCAGTGCCATGTTGTGCAGCATAGCACATGCCCGAACAATCTTACACACCGTTGCAGGTGTGTAACACAGGCTCCCTCCTGTGGCATCAAGGCTTCGCCACCTGCCCTTCAGCAGCCCGATAGCCCGCTCCACGACAGCCCGCGTCTGGCTCTGTTCCTCTGCGCTCCGAGGGTTGAGGAAGGGAGTGAGCAGCCACATTTGGAGGGGATATCCACTGTCCCCTGCAAGGTTAAGGAATGGGTTAGGTAATGTAGTGTGCAGAGGTATTTAATAAACGAGCCTTACCTAAAAGCCTGTCATCCTGCAGAGCTCCAGCCTCAAGTCTGCACCCCACACTGCCTTATCTCAAAATGAGTGAGTCATGGGTACACCCAGGCCAGCGAGCCACTACATTAGTGAGCAATAGATGGGTCCCGATATCTGGTGCCATTACGGCACCGGTTACGACATGAACAGTAGTAACCACACTGAAAAGCAGCGCACATTTCGGTGCCTTATTTCGGTCCTTCCTCCAGCCCCCCACAAATAAATTATGAATGTGACTGTGGAGTAAAAAAAAAGCTAACCTATTTCCCCTATTTATTTATTTTTAAAGAGCGACTGCATCTAGATTTGTCCCTTTATTTACACAGAGAGTTCTAGTTAGTATTTTTGGGGTCATATTTAGCAATGGTGATTGATTAAAGATTTTTATTGTTTGACAGACCTACTAAAAATTAAAATTAAAAATAAGAGGGTACCATATTTGTATGTTTAACATTCTTTAGGTACCGTTTCAAGCACCGTTTAAGCACCGGCACCGTTTCAAAAGTACCGGGTTGGCACTGGTATTGGATAAAACCTAAACGATACCCATCCCTGGTGAGCAACATCTTTGCATCACATATTTTTTGCCCGTTTAGAGAATAAAATTGGTTTCGGTTTATGAAAGCATATTCATTCTAACTTGGTGCCTTTATTGCAACATGGGTGCAGTCAATACAACCGATTACACTGGGGAAATCAGACATTGCTGCAAATTGCCTTTTTTTATGCTGACCTGTTCACCCACAGTGTATGGGAATTTGATGTACCTATGTGACAGACGAATAATGCCCTCCAACACGTCCGGCATGATACGGCTGAAGGTTGGTTGTGAGATTCCCGACTGGTCTGCCACCTCCGTCTGGAAGGTCCCGGTTGCCATGAAACTGAGGGTGGTCAGTACTTGGAGAGGGACTGGGACGGCGTGGTTCCTCGCCGTGCACCTTTGCAGAGCTGGGCAACAGCAACAGTGTGTCTTCCGTCGGAGGCTTCTTCAGTTTCACTGCAACACAGACTGCTACAGGAAATTGTATCTCCCCACAGCCATCATGGTCTACAACAACTCCTTGAAAACGGAATTAGTAATGAGCTACATTAACTCCCTCTGTGATCAATAAAGTATTTTTGAATGAATTTGAATTGTTAATTCCATATTGTGTAACCACTGCATCAAATGTCATAAAGGCTGTTCGATCAAATATGTGTTCCAGGTATTCAATTCCTTTACAACTCAAGCTTGGAAAATTGATCATGTTTTTTTTTTTGTAAGATGTTTGGGTTATTCCCGATGTACGTCTGCATAGGACTAGTAAGGACACTTTAATTTGAGGAAATTATCACCAATCTGTCAGAGAGGTCCGTATACTGATACTTTTAAAACATTCATTTTGTTTTATATTTGAGCTAATAAATCGTAGGTCTGAAAGTTTTATCTTATTGCATAGTGTCTGTTCAACATCTATCCAGGACTCATTGAGAGAGCTGTGTTTTAACCATATTGACATGTATTGGGGCCTGTTGGCTAAGAAATATTGATGAAAGTTTGGTAGGTCTATACCTCCTTTATCTTTCGACTTCTGTAGTGTTTTCAAGCTAATACATGGGGGTTTATATGTCCTACATTTTTTGAAACAGAAGAGTCCAGAGATCTAAACTAATCAGTTGATGGTTTGCTTGGGATCATTGAGAATAAATAATGGATTCGAGGCAAAACCATATTTTTTATTGCAGCTACTCATCCAATAAGTGATATAGGTAGGGATTTCCTTTTAGCCAGATCATCTTCCACTTTTTTAAAAGTGTGACATAGTTTAGCTTTGATAAGTCTGCCAGTCTTGTTGAAATATGGATACTTAAATATGTAATATTTCCTGATCGGTTGCACAGTAATGGGTCTCTGGAAAGGACAATTGATAGAAAGGAGTGTAGATTTTAACAAATGTATGGAATAGTCTGAAACTCTTGAATAAGATTTTATCAACTTGATTACCTGAGAGAGAGAGAGGTTTGTGAATGCTGTAGAAAAAGTAGTACATCATCTGCATATAGACAAATTTTATGTTCTATTTTATTGAACTGTATACCTTTAATATTATTAGTTTGACTGATTGCTGCTGCTAATGGTTCACTAAAAATAGCAAATAACAAGTCCTAATACATGCCATTGGGGAGCTGTATAATATTTTCAAAAAGGTTATAAAATAATTTCCAAACCTGAATTTCTGTAAGGTTGCGAATACTAATCTCCAGTTAACTCTATCAAATGCTTTTTCTGCTTCTAAAGATAATATATTGGTCTGGATGTTTTTACAGTAGGAATAATATATTAATCTACGTGAATTTGTGAAGAAAAGTCTCCCTTTCATAAAAACATGTTTGATCAGGATGGATTATAAGAGGTGTTATTTTCTATTTTCTATATCCTTCTTGCAAGAGCTTTGCAGATGATTTTATGATCAACATTGATAAGAGAAATGGGACGATAACTGGCAGGAGACATAGGGTCTTTTCCTGGTTGTAATAGAAGATTGATGGAGGCAGATTTCATGTTTGGCAGTAGTTGGCCAATTTCCTTTGTTACCTGTAACATTTTGTAGAATGTTGGTGCCAGAGTATTCCAAAGTTCTTCATAGAACTCTACTGGAAATCCATCTGGGCCTGGAGCTTTATTATTGGGCATGCTTTGGAGGGCCTCCTGGAGTTCAGCCGCTGTTAGCAGTGAATCCATGGCCATTGCTTGACTGTCTGATAGTTTAGAAAGAGTTATTTTATCCAGAAATTGTTTGATTTCATTATTTGATGGTTTTATCTCCAGTGAGTATAAAGTCTCAAAAATTATTTGAAAGTGTTGTTTATTCTTTCAGGATCATATATTATATTCCCAATTTGGTATTTGATTGCTGATGTAGTTGTTTTCTTTCTTTATTTTTAGCTGGTTAAGTTAGAAGCTACCTGATTTATTATTATGTTCAAAGTTTTCTATCGAAGTCTTTGAATTAATTTTAATTTTATTAATCATTTCATTTAATTCTAATGTTGCTTTACATATTCTGTTTAAGCTTTCCTCATCCAGGTAAACTTCTAATGATTTGATAGTTTATTCGAATTCCCGAATATGTTTATTTTCTGTTCTCTTTTTATTTGATGAGAATTAAATTATTTTACCTCTATTCACCATTTTCCCTCCCTCCCAGAGAGTGGATGGCGACATACCAGGGAGGTCATTAAGTTCCAAGTCTGAAACCCATTAATTTTTTATATATTTAATATATTCTCTATCCTTAAGCAATGATGTATTAAATTTCCAATTTTTGTATTGAAGGGTTGCTTTCCTATTTACTAGATTTAAAGAAACAGGAGTGTGATCACTGATAACTATAGGATGGACCTCAGTGTCTGAAATGTCATTCAACAGTGAGCGGCGGGCTAAGAAATAGTCAAATCTAGAATAGGAATGGTGTACATTTCAGAAAAAAAGAGTATTTTCTGTCGTTGGGATGAAGAGATCGCCATGCATCGCAAAGTCTATAATCGCTAATGTACTGTTTAACTATATTTATGGATTGCCAGCTGCGCTGAGTCCCAGGTGTACTGAGCCTCTATTTCTTCATTTAAACCAAAGTTGAGACGAAGTGAGCAATCCATGTGACTAGACAAAACTGAGAAAAATGTATGGAAGAATGAGGGGTTGTCAACATTTGGGCCATATAAACTAACTATACTGTCAGGATCCGGCAGGATCCAGCAGAGGGAGCAATTTCCCCTTTCTATCCACAGGTGCTGAGAGTTGGGCTGACACACCTGGAGCTGGTTACCTCATCAGAGTCGGCAGCATTTAGGAGGAGTGTTTCCACCAGATTAGCGTCAGAAGATTCCGGTCCTAGGAATGGTAACTGACCTATGCTCTTCTCTTACCCGAGAATAATCCAGCCACGACTTACCTGTGTTGTCTTCCTTGCTCTCCAGTCGTCTTACCGAGTCACTCCGGCCGATCTGGTTTTCTTCGGCGTCGCTCCACGGTCTCTGTCTCAAGTCTCCACCATCAACATTCGTCCCTCTGGGGGTTGTGGCCGCTCCTCCTTAATCACCTTGCTGTCACTGCTCCAGGTTGTTCAGTCCTGATGCTCTGCTTCGGTTATCGGATCCTTACCTCTCTCTCCAGCCTGGACCTCCAGTTCACCTGTGAGTCATTTATTCTCCTTCCATCTTTTAAAATAATTTTTCTAAGAAGAAGAATCTCATCTCATGTCCTTACCTTCCAGTGGCATCCTCCGCATACCACCAGTCCAGTCCTTTCTACACTGATTCCAACCTGCAGATCTATTGTTAAATAAAACTTCTTAAACCTTTCCTGGAGTCCTGTGCGTTCACTGTAACTTAAGATTCAACTAAAAATCCATCATGACATGTACATAACTTTTGGTTTTGTATAAATATTTTTAATATAAATCTACCCGCTGGATCTGTAACTTTGTCTATTACTTTAAAATTAGTATTTGTATTTGTTAATATTGCTAATCCTAGTTGTCTAGAGTTATATTATGAAAAAAATACAATAGGATACTCCGGTGATTTTAAATCATTAGCAGCTGAGCTTGATTTATGAGTCTCCTGTAATAAGACGACATCTGCCTTCAATCTTTTAAGATTGTTGAAAATCTTAATCATTTTATCTTTGGTACCAGATCCATGAAGATTTCATGTTAGAAATTTGACAGAATTCATAAAACTTAGATAAACCGACATTTCCTATCGCCAAAGAAACTGCGTATGAGTCTAGTCTTGGTTTGTTCATAGTTGCCTGATTGAAAATCCAGAAGCAGATATAAAGAGATGAACATAAAATACCATTACAGGTGTGTAAACAATAAGAATATGAAGGAGAAACATTATGCTATGAAAAAAAGTATGTGAAAGAGAAAAGTGATCAAGAGGTTTGGTGACACAAATGTAAAAGAAAGCAGTCAGCATAGTGCAGAGCCTTACCCCCGCCCAGATCTACAAACGTAAACAACCTGCTGAGCTGTGCTTTCCTTAAACTATAGTTATCTGATAAAACAACTTCTTTGTAGACCGTTAAATATGACTAAAGCCAAGGAGTAACCTGAGGGTCAGCTGACCGTTAGCATAAAGTTTATCTACAGTAACCCCTCCTTTCCACCGGATGCGTCAACAGCATGTTACAGCAGTACGTATGAGTGTCTCTGTCTGTCTATGTCTACCTGTCAGGTTGGGTGTTTGGCTGCTCTCTGGCCTGATGCATCTTCTTCCCTCCTCGTCACTCCCCGCCGGTGATGGATTCTCCTGCCCGCTGGTTGATGATGGCTCTCGATGCCTGGGGCCGGGGGTCTCTGTTGCGGCCCGGCTCGGTCCTGGTGCATGTCTGGCGGGTCCTGGGTGGTCCGGTGTGTTGGGCGGCCGCTGTTTCGGGCCGACGTCCTCCTTGGATTGACTGGGAAACCTCTTATGGGGGTGCCGGGGTTGTAGAATAGGTTGGTGCCGTCCGGTGGATCGGTGGTGACCGTGCCTGGCGCCCAGGCCTCCTGCCGGTTCCAGGACTTCTGCTGGCTGGTCTGTTCACATGGGGGGGGCTGTCCGGGATTGGCTGGGCCCCTGATCTTGGCGCCCTGCGTGGGGCGGGATCTGGACCCAGGAGCTGGAAGATCTGGATGTCCAGGTGCCGGCTGGTCGCGGCCTGGGGAGGGCGTACATCCGCTGTGGCTCTTGCTGTGGCTCCCTGGCGTGTGGGTGTGTGGGGGCGGGCGGGGTTGTTGGCGATGGGTATTGGTCCGGGGTGGCGGCGGCGTGTGTTGTCCGTCAGTTGGTGAATGTGTAATTCTTAGTTTATTCTACTAGATCCGAACTATTGGTTTGGTTCTGCACAGTCTGTTGTTTTTGTTTTTTATTACTGTTTCTCTGCCGTCCGGCAGGGGTGGAGGACTGGGATGTTTTCTTGTGTTCTTTGTTTGCCTCCCTGTCTTGTGTCGTCGGTTCGCGCCTCTGTTGGTCCGGTTTCTTTTCTTCACCTTCTTCCTTTCTCCCTTCTTGTCTCGGTTTAGTGTCCATGACGTCAGGAAATTGAACCCACAGTAATCACTAATAAAGATTTTTCATACATATACATCAAGTGGCATACTACAGCGAAGCTGTAATACTCTGCTTGGGAAAGTAAAACTGTTGGGCTTGTACTTGGTACTCAGACACCAATTCTGAGTAGCATACTGCTAGACAGGACACGTAAAAAAAAAAAAAAATGTTACAGCAGCAGCACGTCATACGCGGCTGTTAGCCACCGCTGTGATCAATATAATCCTTTCCACAGGAGGCGAAAGCAGCACGAGTTTGCCCCATCACAGGAGCTTCATGTCGCAGCACTTTTCTAAATATATGCAGCAGTCCTATCTTCTACACGCTACGCCTGTGAAACATGTAAATTTCGGCATTTTGGATACGGGATGACAGGAATTCAGACGGCTCGGCATCCGGAAATTTAAAATATAAAACAGAGGTGTTTCTTTCCGGAAGCTTTACTTTACTACCTGTGTGGCCCCATGAGAAGTCAGTAGGTCGTGGGAGGGTCAGTTTCGTGACACCATGGACGACGAAAGGTGATCATCGAAGTGGAGTGAAGCACTCAATCATATATGACCCCAGTCACAGTTTTTATAAGGACAATGTCAAGAAGAATAAAGCCTGGAGTGACGTCTCTGCTGTTTTGGGGCACGATGGTGAGTTTATGCTACTTATTAATGTGACAGAACATAAAACACAGACCTTTCGGAACCATGTTGTACTCTTTTTTTTTTTTTTTTTTCCTGCTTGTTGTTGCGTTTACTGACGAAACCAAGCATGGTTTTGCTGATCTTGGATGAATTCGGGCTGTTTCATTGACAGCTGCTTCCCTGCTGCTATGTGCTGCTGATGCCACCGGTGGAAAGGGCTCCTGTAACGTGCTACTGACACGTCCAGTGGAAAGCCCAGGTAACTGTAGCCCTGTTGCCTTCATTCATATATTTCTTCCTAATTGGAAATATTGTTATTCGTCCCCTGCAGCTCTCTCCTACGTGCTTTGACGTGTTCTTTCTATTTAAAGTGTTCAAATCTAGTAACAATTGGTCGCGGGCAGGTGTTGTTGGATTTCTTATCTATCTGGACACGATGAAAATTTACGTTTTTAACCATGTGGCTTGGCAGTTTCAGCTGATGTTGGATAAAATGTTGGACGGTGGTTTCCAATTCTTCCTCTGCTTGTTATTGGATCCCAGATAAAACAAGATTGTCTCTCATGGATCGAGCCTGGATGTCTAAGATCGACTTTTTAAACCTTTTATTTTCTTCAGACAGATGTGTCATCCCCTCAGGGATTATTTTAACGCCATCATTGACCTTATTGTCAAAATCTTTTTCAATAAAAAAATCTGGCAAATTCATTGCAAGCCCTGGTAAAGTTTAGTTCATGAACTGTCACTGGAGGATTAGTTAGTCTCTCAACTGTTGTGTATAACGTCTGTGCACTATTAATGTTTGTGTTAATGATTCCAGAAAATAATAATTCCCTTGCATCTTTCAGAGTTAAATTATATCTATTCAGTCTACAGGAATATATGCCTTCCATGCATAGGTGTTTGGAAGTCTTGGCCTGTAAGATGATGAAGAAGATAATATACATATAGATGAATGCATTTAACAGCTACTTTCGGTCTATTGGAAGCAGTTTTCTGGTTATTGCTAAGCATTGAACAGCGTATGCCCTGCTAGCAAAAATGCAAACCTGCATCCAAGCACATGAATCCGTATTAAATGTGCAGAAAGAAAAAATATGAGAATCAATTGAGAAAAACACTTAAAGAAGAATGACCAGAAAGAAGAAATAACACCATAAATTAAAAGCAAAAGCTATATACGTAAAGGATTAATTTTAGCTAAAGTATATCATGAAAATATTCAACTACCATATTTGCAGATTGAGCTATTCAGACTGTATTATGTAGAACATATGTAGAACATCCCAAAGAAAATGCAGCTTGGAAAGTTGAAATACCTACAGTAGTTGCAATGCTACTTGACACGCTATCGGCTGGTTTTTGCAAAGCAGCCAATCCAGGAACACCATTTCTTTTCTTTGGGGCTGATAGGCTCTAACCCCAAGAGCAAAGATAAGGAAGACTAGACGTTAGCTTTTGAGATAGTGCTAAGAAAGTGTTCACTTTCCGTATTAAAGTATATTAAGGTATGGTTGGTGATTAAAGTAACATGGCTCACTGTATAGGTATATTTTTATTATCTTTTACCTATTTTCTTAAAAGTGTAAACAGGTTGTAAAGTTTACATATATGTCATCACTTTAGACATATATTTTGTTGGAAATAACCTGGACCAAGCAACAAGAAAGCAATGCATATGAGAAGGTATGATAAAAAGACCCTTCATGCATAGACATGGTTTCACCTCCTGTTGTCACGTAATCCCCTCAATTTCTTGCCCAACCTTGCTCTCCCTCCTTGTCTTTCCTTCTTCGTGGGCCATCCATCACTTAATCTCTCATTCCTTCATTCTCCACCTCCAATTCAGTTTAATTTGCTTGGCTGGCATGGGAAGTATGCATTTATGTCAGCCAGGCATCCGCAGAGGTAACGGATGGTGCAATAACCGTAGGGAAACAATGCTCTCGAACAGGAGGGAGTAGGTACTGCTATTGAACCATTAAATAAGGGAGAGCTCAATGCACCGTGTGACTTTCTCAGAGGAAAATGACTGTCTTCTTCCACCAAATGACTCTGCTCGCTGCAGCAGGACTGGTCTGGATCAGAGTGTGATGAAGTAACTTCTAATCTGGGCAGTTTCACGTTTGTGGTCTATGAAAACCCATTTATGGTGGTGGATGAGTTTGACACTGTGTGTATATACTACATGCATGACTGCTAGTGATGTATTAAAGCGGAGTGACTATTATGATTCACAGGAATGCACAAATGCACATGGCTTTTTACTAGAAATACCAGGCACCAAAAACAGAATATTAAAAAATGATACCTAACAGCAGTGTTTAAATGTTTATGACCATTCCTGCATGTTTTATAATATTGGAGAATAATCAAACATCTAATTTTATGTTGAAACAAAAGACATGCGGACCAAATTGGGACAACCCTTATGAAACACAAAGCAAAATATTATCTGATAAGAGTGTGTGAAACTCTCCAACAGTCAGTTCAATAGGTGGAATCAGAAACAGGTGTTTTCTAACAGGGCTGACAATTAAGTGTGAGGGGAGGTTTTATTTAAAGAAGTGGGATAAAATTTCAAGGTGATTTCTCAACACGTGTTAAGGTGCAGAGAAAGAGTTGCTGCTGTTCATAAAAAACAAAAAGTTGAAAAAGTTCAGACCTGTCAAACCCTCAGAGATTTTATAGAGATGAAGAAAATCAAAGCTCATTATCATCTTCTGAACAAGACGCATCTTTTTCCATACTGCATTATGGCTTTGTAGGGAGAAGACGTGGCGTTGATATGAACTGTAAATTAGTCACACATCCCGACAGTATTGCAGTACAGTGCCTCACCAAAATGCAACCTGCTGTATTGTGAAGGTATCCATTTATTGGAGAACAGCGTCATGAAGACCAAGGAAGACAGCATGAATGAAGTCGTGGAAAATTTTGAAATAACATACCAAGTATTGATCTCACAGACTTTAGTTTTATCTGTCAATCTTGAAAATTGAAGGAATATGGCACAAAACTGCAAATCAATCAGTTGATGTTTTTAAGAGAAAGCTCAAGTCTCATTTGTTACTCTGGACCATTTCCGTCATGGTCCAGTGAAGGTATAGTATGTAACCAAATAAACTGACTGGCTGAAGGCTGCACTGTCAAGATCCAGGTGTCAGTGTGCTTATTTAACTTTTCTCTCTTTGTGTATTGATGTTTTACAATCATGTATATTTAACTTAATTTTTCTCTGGCTTTTATATTTTATTCTGTATTTATTGTAACCGTGTGAAGCACTTTGTGACCTTTTGTTTATGAAAGGTGCTATATAAATACACTTTGGTTGCTTGCTAGTAAATGCAAAATTCACAAGACACAGCCAAACTGACAGGCTAGTTGTAGAGAAGCCATTAAGAGAATGAAACAGAGATATTTTGTGGATTGTGTGTTAAGCCTTAAGACACAAAGTTTCAGGATGTAACGTCTTTCCCTGTCTTTGTGTAGCCCTGCACCCTTAATTGTCCTCAGGTGTCCTGAGTTTTCCTGATTGTCTCCCTGAGGACTTCCTTTGTGTATTTATACCCTCGTGTATTTTCTGTACTTCATCGGATCCTCATCGTCTGTTGATGTTGTCTAAATGTCTTCATTACTACTGTTGTGCTTGTCCTAAGTACTGTACACACCAGGGGCGTCAGTTTGTTTTTAATATTGCCAGGGATAATACTTATAAATTTAAATGTGGTTTGAGAATTGCTGAGGACAATTATTAAATATGTATCTAGCCTCTAAGTCTTGATCTGTTTCATGTTTGATTACAATATGCACTGCAGTGTATAAACGTGGTGAAAATTGCATCTTTAATTTAAAATATGCTCCTTTTACAACCCCAACACCATTCTGTGAGGAGAAACTTCAAATTTAAGAAATTTAACAGCTGACAGTCCTGCAATAGGGCAGCTACCTGTGGGTGATCCACATAAAGTTGTTTCAGGTGGAAAAAAACAACTTGAATTAAGCAGCTCTGGGAGAAAATGTATTTATTACGAGCAGACTGGGAGTGAGACAATATTGTTATGTTTTGTTTAAGACTTCCAAAGAAGAAAATGTTAATAGGTTGTTTTGGTGGAGGGAGAAAGATCAAATTTTTCCCGAACTTGCGCTAATGTCGCAATGCTGTTGCTGTCCATCCATCGCTTCCAGCGATTCAGGAATTAAAAACATAGGTAGGGACTAAGGACAATGCTTGCTTTCTGCACAGTGATCTCTGCACAATATAAATTTCAGCTGCAGTATACAAATAATGAAAGACTAATAATTCACTGCACTATAATTTACTTTCAATAATGGATCAAATTATTTTCCTTTTTGATCCCCCCCCCCCAACTTTCATGGAAATGTTGTCCACTCCCTGGTTCTCCGTTCCTATTGAACCTGTTCGCAGAAGGGTCTCTCTCTGGCCGCTGGATGCAGAGATAGCCAGAATGTTTAGCCTTCAGCACAAAGTAGTATTCTGGAATGCTCTGTACACAAATCCGGTATGTCATCATATCATCATTAGGAGTCTTAAACAAGCAAGAATATTACATTAATTTTTTTTGTTTTTTTGGAAACACACCTGCAGTAAAGAAACCAGACCCATTAAATTGCATTTACAATGATCCCTCATTTATTATTAATATAAACCGCAACAGGCAAAATCTGCAAAGTACTCATCTTTATTTTTTACAGTCTTTTATGTTTTAAGACTTAAAAACTCCTCGCCACACACTTTTTTTTTACACTTTTCCCAACATTTACTCATATTTCTCACTAGTTTTGACACTCAAACCTCCGTAGATTTAAAAGATAAAAGTATTAATACACAGTACGGTCTCTCCGCTGTTGCGCCGCTCGGTGCGTCTTTCTCCACTGAAGGTCTCGAAGTAGATGTCATTTTTGAGTGAGGAACATAATTATGGGCAGTTTTTTGTGTCGTTTTTCCTTCTGGAGGAGAATATTTTTATAACCAGACATGATAAATTTGGCAAGCGTGGGAGACATTACAGGAGGACATTGACAATTGCTTCCAATCATTTAGGACGCAGAGCACAATGTGCGTTAGTGCGCTGTAAAGAAAGCATTTAAATTGTTAATATTTAAATACTAGTAAATATTTAAAAAATCCACCAAACAGCGAAACAGCACAGCGTTACAGCGAGGGAACTGTATAACTGTATTTTTTCTATCTTGAAATGGGTACCAGTGACATTACAGGACTCCACCCTGTAGCTGACTATGGGTCTTTTAAAACATATCTACTACAAAGAATGTAGTATATGAGCAGAAAGAAACATCACTGAATAAGAAAGTGGAGTGAATTAAACAATATTCTGTTCAAATACTGATGCAGAAACTTTGCTGGGAGCACAAGTGGCTGTTAGATCAGTGCTGGTAAAGAACTTCCACATCAGGTTAGGTGGTGAAGAATATTAATACTTTTATATGCTTTACATATATTCAGGTAAACATTTTTGTGTGTAGTGAAGTAGTAAGAACATATACATATGTAAAGGTCATATACTCAATTAAAATTTTGTGAATCTGTGATCGTGGGAAAACGTGTCTGTAAGTTGGCCTGGCAGGTGGTTATCTAGGAGAACAAAGCTGACTATTAAACTTGGTTTCGAAGCAGAAGAGGGAGTGAAAGTAGGAGAAAGATAACTCAAAGATGAAGCGGAGTGTTCAAGGTCTTGGAGAAGTAGAGTATGGGAAAACTATGATTCTTCTGCTGACCATTCATGTGTATGTGGAAAGACAGGTCACTGAGTCTAAACTGTGAAAAAATATGGGATGTGTTCAACTATGAATTGTTTTGTTTTGTGCTTCAATAAAAGAGTGCTCCCCTGTCAAGACTTTGGTCTGGCTCCACCTGACTCAAGTGTTTCGCCTCAAACAGAATTCTGTAGTGTGTGTTGTTTCTTCTCTCTGTTCTGGGTAAAGGCTCTTCAAAGATCTCGCTGAGGAAAGTTGGGGTCCTTTAAAGATTAGCAGTAAGCAGTCCAGATTGGAAAGCAAGGTTTATCCTGAAATACATGATATAAAGGGAATTAATCCCGACAGTGGGGACAAACCCGTCAGTCACAGATATTGCTGGGGACATTGGTGGGTATGTTGGGGGAATTTCATATGATAAGCCACCACAACTGATATCTAATAAATTCCCTCTACTCAAGCACCCAAACTTTTTAACAATTTAGGCAAAGCTAGCCCACCCACCTTCCTCAAATCAAAGAAAACTGATGTCAAATGCTTGTGCTGCTATCATTTAAAGATGTGTTGGGTTTGAACCATGAATATGATACCAAAAGAGCTCTACAAACATGACCCACCATTCCATTAACTCAGCAACACGCCCCCTCCCTCTCGGTCACTCCATTCTAACCATTCGAAGAACTGTCCGTCTGTCTCCCGTTTGAACCAGTTGAAGGCTCGAGGATCTGTAGCGCTGGTTGGCTGGAATGCCAATCCGTCAAGACCGCTGCGACTGCCCGCAGCCTGATTGGAGAATGAGGCTTGCCTTCAAAGTTTTTACTTTTTCGTTTATTCTCAGTTTTTTTTCCTCTCTCTCGGCGGATGAGTTGGGCGTTCCGCTTATCCGCTGTCTTTCATGGTTTTCCGTCGCAATCAAGGACGCAGTGCCTTTTTCCTGCATCTGGGCCTTCTATGAAGTAAGATTTTATTTCTTAATCTGGGTGGAATTAGTCAGGAATCCTGTGTATTCTGACGCATGCATGTTGTCGTTTTTAATGATCTGAGCGCTCTTGAAGTTTCTGTGCTGGGTTTTATTTACGGATAAATTGTGAGCTTTTATTGTTGTGTAAGTTTCATGTCTGTGGTATTTTTCATCCTTTAGTAACAAGCACAGTTATCTGATTGTAGGAAATCCCGTTGTTCTATTTCATGTCTCATAGTGAGTGTTTAACGACACAGGCATTCTGTTGCACACACACAGAGTACCTCTCAGAAACGCTCGGCGCCGGCGGTAGACTTTAAAGTTATTATTTTTCCATGTTTCTGAACCAGAGTCTTTGTTAGCAGAAAACTACCCAACTGAAAAGAGCCCGCAATAAAACAATAAACTTCTCCTACTTCGGCAAGGTGCGCGTTCACATCCGTACACCGCCTCTACGCGTGCATGCGAGGGGCCGCATATGAACGTCAGTAGGAAGCGCCCCGTGACATGCCTAAGTGACGTCACTACTGGTCGCCATCTTGTTAAGTAGCGTTAGCCTTTAGCATGGCCTTTAGCCTAAGCATTCTGTGTGTTAGTATTTTTTTTTCTTTGTCTTGGTGTGGTTAGAATAAATTAGTTAAATTGACTCAAATCTCTGGTTTCTTTTATTCTGAGTGTCTGTGTGAATTATTGCAAATAATTAAATCCCTTCAGAAAAGGTATTTTGGTAAAATCACTAGTAATTAGTTATAAACCATTGGTTGTTAACTTCCTATTATTTAGATATATGTTTTTGCCAGGCTTTTTTTTAAAAACTGGATTGTGCCTCGTTAATAATTTATGAATTATTGATTTAATATCCTTAGACTAACCAGATAGACCATAACTTAAATGTATCAAGTTTTAATCGATAAAATCCCCTACAGACGTTAATACGTTTCTAGAGATTATCCAAGGTCAACCCTCCCCCCCATATTACTATTAGCCACGTTTCCACTATCAGAAATTCAGGGTAATTTTACCGGACCCTCATGAAAGATGTATGTCTTCACAACAACAGGCCGAGGACCTGTTACCTTCGTAATACCTTTGGAATACTTGTGTTTTCCACTTTCCACCTGAAAGATGAAGATATACGTTTTGGGAACTGTGTGTCTCTGCGTTGTGCAGACTATCCAATAATATCCCTAAACAACATGCCACAGCCAAATCAACAGTGAAGGAAATGATGGATGCCATGGCGCTCTCTTGCAGTTAATTTTTTTCAAGTGATGCTAGATTCCATTCGAGCATTCCTGACAAAAGCCATGGAGGTTTAAAAGGGGGAAAAGATTAAATCTGGCAACACTAGAGTCGCACGGCACCGATACTTGTCAAACTGCAAAGTATGCAGGCAAACTCCAGTGCTTGCTGGAGAAGCTGCAATTCGGTATCAATGTGTGGTGGAAAGATTTAGTGTTATGATTTATCTGTACTTTGTAATCGACAGTGATTATGTTTACTTAATGTTGTAGTATCAGTTTGAATGATTAGTCTTATTGAGTGACGTCGTTACCCAAGTAATGGTCAGAGAGTTTTGATAATGATAGTCCACATCCTGTGTTACCATTGAGGTGGCTCTTCGACTGGGCATCCTTAAATGTCTACAAAGTTCACAGCTTTCAAATCAAAGAGAAAGGCGCCTTCAAGTCTCTGAACTTCACCCTGAGAGTTGTACTTTATCTAGTAGATTAGATAGACCAAGGTTACTAGAAACAATATAAGCTTGTTGTTGCAAAATTGAGACAGGTCAGTATTCTGCATTTTGCTGTAATGCGTTACTGTCCTCCTGTATAATCAATTCAAATCATATTAAAACCTCCAAATGTTTAAAGGAATCTCTCATTTTTATTAAGAGTCTAAATCCGACCACAAATGAATAAAGCGGCATATTCGTATTACCACCTAAAATATATTTGCAAAGGTTAGTGATGACCCAGGTGGGAAAATTCTTACATTTTTGTGTAAGCTTTTGCTGATAGGTCTCAAGAAACTACACTGCTGCCACACATCAACAATGTCAACAGCAAACTAGAAACAAAGCATCCAGCTGGCCACCCTTTCAAGGTATGTGAAAGTCTCTAAAAAATTAAGACACTGCAACGATGTACAAGAACAAAACAAAATCCTCTACCACTGTTTTTTTAATCCATTATTTGACAGGGCCTGTATTGTGTTAGTTAGGTCATTTCTCACAGTTACAGTGTTGGTGTTGGTTGAATCTAACACGACGTTAGCTTGATTACATGTTGTTAGGATGAGTTTCCCAAAGAATTATGGCTACAAATATAAAAGCTTTCCATTTGGAGTGCAATTAATGTTAGTTTACAATACTTTGCATATTTATAAGAGAAAGTTACAAATATCCTAATTGGCTGTGGCTGAAAAACAGCTAAACTTCATTTCAAATGACTAAAGATACAATCTAATAAAATGTAAAGAGATATTACTGCTAAAAAACAGTTTGTTTGGTTGGTTTTGGTCGCTGAGAGGTAGCAGTGTTGTGCCACAAATAATTAAATACTTTATTTTTTCCCAATCAGTACATTGATATGCCATTTTTCCTGCTGGAGTAGCTACCAGCACATTTTGTTACATTTCATATACTTAAATGCTGTTTTTAAGGGGAAGTACTCCAAGTATTTAGAATACAGTACCGGGATTCAGCAAAGTAACAGAATACGTTTACAAAATACATTTCAAAGCAGGTATTCAGTATTCTGTAACTAAATACATCTACAAATTAGTCTCCCCAACACTGCTGGTGAAGCAGTTTACAGCAACATAACAAACAGAATGGAGGCAATATAATAAAGAGAAACACCACAAAAATCCCTGCTCATTTCACTGTCAATATAATTTTCTCTGCTACTGTGGGCACCTTTTGGCGCTGATCAATGATGCCAGTCACTGTCAAAACGGTTTAGATTTGCTGAGACTTAAGAAAATCCTTAAAGGGCCAACTTTGTATGTAGACCCAGTGGCTAAAGGATCAAGCGGACCTATTTATCCCGCATTGTATTTACCCCGGATTTGCCCTAGAAAAAGGTCTGGTTAAATTACCTTAAACTACTGATTGTTGAAACAGGCCTCATGTTACAATGATTTCAGTAAAACTTTATTTAATATATCTTAAACAAAATAATATTTTTTTGCATCACAAGTCAGCACAAATATTTGACACCAAATTTGCTTGATTTTGTCAATGTGTGTGTCCTAGTTCAAGGTGATTGATAAAAAATAAACAAACAATTGACTCAAATTTTGTCTGATTTCAGCAAGGGGGGGGGATTGAACTGTTTAAATTTTAAATATTTAATATTTTTGATTTTGTTCATAGGGAGGGGCTGTTTGACCTTGGATGACCTCTAAAAAACTTTTATCAATATCTTTAAAATGATAGCCGTACAAACATAAATTTTTGTAAAGACCCCAGCAGAAATATAGCACAAACGTTTGAAATAAACTGATTGATTTAAAGAAGGTTGGAGGCCAACTTCACGTCAGGTTCTGAAGATTTCTTTAATCAATTGCAATACCTCAAATGGTCAAGTGACCAGAAAAGTCAAAGATAAAGTTTTTGCAAGAAATGGCTTTTTCCCAAAAGTGATGGGCCAGGCATAGGGAGGAGCAGCCAATGATATGCAGAGAAAGAAGAAACCTATTGTCAGCTTTACAAAATCCTAG
This sequence comes from Apricaphanius iberus, assembly GCA_028564705.1. Lineage (NCBI taxonomy): Eukaryota > Metazoa > Chordata > Actinopteri > Cyprinodontiformes > Aphaniidae > Apricaphanius > Apricaphanius iberus. The sequence goes on along the minus strand of JAPXFQ010000075.1, from coordinate 175,746 downwards.
AATTTTTGTTCAAACCATGTAAAAGTACAACCAAACGTATACCCCTAATTTATTACGGGTGTGTCAATGGTGTGTTATGGCTGCGCTGCAGCAGATATAAACCATTATAATCTATGGAGTGGCTGTGCGCAAAATTCTGCTAAAGATAAGATTAGGTTCTATTATTGACTTGTCACACTTCCAAAATGTGTCAAGCTCCAACAGTTAACAGGGCTAAACAGGAAAAAACCTGTTGTATGACTGTAACCGTCCAGTAAATTTCAAAATAACAAAAAAGTGTAGATTTCTGATTGCTTAACTATGTAAACTTTACCTCCTTGCCGGTGTCCAAAGTGCTCATTTGCTTCCTGCGTCTTTTGAGGAAATCATCAAAGACTTTTTTTTAGCATGGACAAGGAGAGTTTAACATACTTTTTTACAGGTCTGTGTGCACGACTAGCTGACGGACCTGTGCATCCGTGCATACAAGCATGAAGCAGCGACACAACATTTTTAGAACACCTTGCAATAAAGAGACCCTATTAGTTAATCAGTCACCTGTTGATACCATTCCCGCTTCAATGTATGTATGCAGAAGGCTTGAATCATGCCCTGAATGTGTTTGCAGCGAAATGCAAGTCTTTTTTTAATTTTATTTATAACATCAACCTGTGTGAAGAATTCTGCAGCAAGAAACAATCCATATCTGTTTCTGAAAAAAGTAATTCAAGCTGGTTCACATACAGATTATATGAAAATTGTGTGGGTAGCACAGTAGATGGAAAACAAAAATTATCTTATTTAAAGTTGTGTGGACAAAACTCTCAATCATGAAATTGCTCAGGACGTGTCCATCTGCCTGGTTAAAATGAGTGGATGGCAAGTAAAAAAAAACAAAAAAATTGTCACAAGAACAAACGAAACTATACGTCATACCAGCTTTGGGGAAAGAGCTTTGCGGATAATAGCTACTAAATAACTTGTTTAATGTTAATGTAAATATTTAATATTTTTTTTATTAATTGTTTATTGAAATATATTATACCTGGACTTACAGACTTACAGAAAATAGTCCATTTAATATAATTTTACAAAAATTTGGAATATTTTGTTACAGAATTACCCATTTGTAAGCAGTGTTGGGAGTAATGCATTACCAAAGTAATTAGTTACAGGAATATATTACTTTTTTCAGTAACTGAGTAATGTAATGCATTACTTACAAAATATACTGTACAGCATCATATTACTAGTTACAATGTCAGTAACTCAAGTTACAAATGTGTTTAAAAAAAAAATTCTGGCCAACTAATGAAACAGACCAAATCAAGTTAGAACAAGATCCACTTCCTGTTGCTCAAAACTAAAACATCAGAGAATCAGGACGGCTGAGGAAAAGATCCGACTGTACATTTAAACATTATTCACACTGTTTTCCTAACCATCTGCTGTAAGACTTCAGACAGCTAATCTTTGTCAACCATCTTTGTGATGAGTACTTTAAGCACCTTATTTTGATTAGAGTTAACAAATATTACGATGAAAAACAAGGCATGCAAAGGAGCTAGAGACTGAATTTTAATAAAATCGTGCTTAAAGTACAGTATTTGTGGTGTGAGACTTGTGTAAAATGTACACTTAAGTTACAGTGGTTATTTTGATTAGTTAACAAACATTACCATGAAATAGAAGGCATGCAAAGGAGCTAGAGACTTAATTTTAATACAATCATGTTTAAAAAACAGTATTTGTAGTGTGACACTTATGTAAAATGTACATTAAAGTTACAGTGGTTAGAAGTCGTGTTAGATATTTAAGATGTTTTGCCAAAAGTAACTTAAAGTAGTTTAACTCAGTTACATTTTTAAGACGGTAATATGTAATTCAAACATATTATATTTTTGACATTGTAACTAGTAATGTGAAATATATTACAATTTATTTTTTACTTGCCCAACACTGTAAGTCAGTATCAGGTATTTCAACAATGTGGTCATTAATGTGTAATTTTACTGTTCTGGATAACAAAGATGGATTGTAGCTTTCCGGTTCCCTCTGGTCAAAGTACTGTGGGGTGGGGGCAGATGCTTGGAACTTGCAGCCTCTGCCTTCATCTCCTCGGAACCGAGCAACAGCCTTTCCGCGTCTCAAACGCTCCCAGTGGTGACTGACAGGCAGCAGAGGTTGCCACAAAACCACCCTGCCTAGCTGATTCACCGGGTGTAAATTGGGGTCCGTCAGACAACACTAAAAATTAACTTTCAAATATGGACATTTGCTGTGTGTGGCAAAAAAAGCATACAGCCCAAATACCATGTAAATACCATTCTCAACGTCCACATTACAGTAATGCACATGGCCACAAAAAAATCCCAATAAAACACATTACAATTTATTTTGAAGGAGTGATAAAGTGTGAAAATGTTGAAGACGTTTAAATATTTTTATACGCACTGTAAGTCTGTAAAATTCCTCGTATATGGTAGGGTGTAGCAGAAGTACCACCTAATTACACGCCAAGCTTCTTTATCTGGTTCTCTAGGTGTATTTCTGTTTATTTCTCTGTGAAAATACCAGCACACATATATTGTGTGGCAGCCACTACAGGTTTCCTTTTTTATGCTTTTGTAAAATATGTTGTAATAATGTATTAAGTTATACCAAGCGATTCCAGAAAGTGTAGATGGGAGTAAGGGAACTGAGCCAAGTGGGTATTTGAATTTTATTGCAGCTGGTTGGCGGCAAAGCTCCAAATGGAGAGATAGAACCCGAGGTGAGGGAAGTAGGAGGCGATGCCTCTGAGTTTTTATCTGTCATTGTGTCATGAAATGGAATTTAGAGAGAGCATTGTGCCTGCAGGTACAAGAAAGCCACACACAAAAAAAGCGTACACAGGATCCTAGAAAACTTCGACATCCACTTGCCCCATGCATACACACTTATTTCTGTACAATGATGTTCATGTCATGATTTTTATTTTATTTTCGATGGGAAAAAATATGATATATAGAAGTTGCAGTAAAGGTGTGCAGATTAGTCTATTTTGTGTGTGGACATGAAAATGGACACGCCTCCCATCTTAAAGCGTTCATTTGTATACAATTATGCATCATGTATTTTTGAACAAGTCAATATAAAACTATTTGATGTTACTCCTGTGTTTCTATGAGTAGTTTTTCAACCAATTATCTTGCAAAATAGCAAAAGCAAAGTGTATGACTATGTAACAATATAGATCAGGAAATCCTTATTAAGTGTAGTTAACTGCTCTCTTCTTTTGGAGTGGAAATTAAAGTATAAGTATAATATATCCCCTCAGTAAGAGCTGCTTGGATTTTTTTGTAGAAGAGCGGCTCAGCCACTAGAAAACGTTGCAGCACTGTGTATTTTGCCTCTGTGGACAAGAAACAATACAATCCCTGCTTATCTCCTCCTCCATCTCTTAAATTGAGGCCCCGCCACTGCTTTGCACAAATACTTCAACCTCGCTTGCTATCGAAACGCTCAAAAATTCACATCACACTGTGTGATAGCTGTGTCATCTTCTTTTCTCTTTAATGTCTTAAGGCTGTCTTATTTCCCTTTTTGTTAAGACATTGTCACAAAGATCAAAATGTTTTTGACACCAAAATGGCAACCTACGGCAGTGATTTTTCTTTCTTCTTTTCCCTTTTGTCTCCTATAAACAAGTTTCAAGGCTTTCTAATAGGCTCCACACAGATGGGGATTTACTCGGGTAGCAAAGGGCAGGATTGTGCATTTCATGCTCTGTTGTTTGTGTAGGAACAAACAGGTCAGTGAATCATATGTTTGGACCATTTTCCTTCAGTCTAGCTGTAACTTTGACCCTGTTATTCATAAGTGAGGGACAGCTGCAGGTCAGGACACAGGGAGTAGCTGTATCAAAAGGCAATGGCAGAGCAAAATTTGAACAATCTTTGAAGCTGATTTGCTGCTTAAGTGTCATTCAGCTGTCAATGATCATCTTTCAACTTATGTCAGAATTTTTCCCATTTTTTTTAACCCAATAAATCTAGATTTCTGATCATTTTGGATACAAGTGTAATGATTTAAGTACCACTTGGACCCAAAATGTAGAAATAGTGAAAAAAATATATATTTATTAAGTAAATTTGGACGGTGATTGGCAGCTTGTCCCTTGGATCTGCTTTTAGGTTTGTAGAGCAAACAGGATGGTGAGTGACAGCAATGACAAATAGTAAATACTGCCAAAAAGGAAATAGTGGATTACCAGGCAGGGGTGGTTTACCCGAAACGCCTCCAGGGAGAATCTGACAGCAGCAGACTTGTATACTCAGAGATGCAGCTGCAGAGGAAAACAGGTTGTTAGGATACCGGGTATTTTTTCAGCCACAGCACCGTACAGAGGAGTTTACTTGAAGATATGGAAGTCAGAAACTATGACATCAAGGATTGGGGAAATTCCAGTAGATGGACAAGTTGCTGTGCCGTGGTTTTGTTGTTGTGTTTTAGCTTTTCTTGAGGGCTGTTCCAGGAAGCGAAACATCAGGCTTGCTTTGACAATCCCGGCTTAATTTCCCTAAATTCAATTCCACGAACAAGGCTGACCTAAAGCCCCGCTCATTCACTATGATAACATAATGGTCTTGGACAATATGCTCCAAGGCAGGCTGTGAGGCTTATTTCATCTCTATAAATGTGATTGGACGATCCATGCGATTGTTGTTTTAATTAGATTTAATTTGTCCTTCCATGTCGCTACTGACTCCATGCATTATTAATAATTACAAATAGATCACTTTTTATACAAGGTGTTCTTTTTAATTAAATAAAATAAAATTGATGTGCTGTCCTGTCCAAATGTAATTTAAAATAGCCTTAAAGTACCTTTAAGTTACAAAATACATATGTAAAAGAAATACCATATTAATGTGACTTTACATTTTGAAGGCTTGAAACTGTTCTAATTTAGTTGTTACATATGTTTTACATCTTTCTTAAAATCATATTCTAACACATTTAACCCATCAGCTATTGTCTGTCATGTGTTATAGTCTGGTTTTAATAACTCACAACATACTTCAGGTTATCTTGTCAAACCCGATGATGAAATGTGATTTATTAGCATGAATTTGGAAGTTTACAGTTAGAGGCACTTCTCCGCGTACACACACTACACTGTCTCTGTGGCAACACCACCTATTTCACATTATAACACAATGCAACCTAACAATTTTTATGCTGCTCATCTTGCCCTTATTGGTTATAATTTACTTGTGATTATCATAGGCTTGCATTAAGAATTCTTGCCCCGGGAGCACAGTGGCGCAGCTGGAAGCGAAGCTCATCTCACGGCTAGAAGGTCCTGGGGTTTGATTCCCGCCGGGGACGCTGTGGGTGCTGAGGGTGTGTTTGTTCCTCCATATCATCGGCACTCACAGGCGAAAGGGCCTTTCTGTGTGGAGTTTACATGTTCTTCCTGTGTTCCCTTAAGTAGCTAATGTGAGCTACTCCTACAAAAACATGCACTTGTTCTGGGCTGTACACTGCCTCCTCCTGGCTGACCGGGGTGCCTGAAGGATTGGGGAGGACCTGGCTTGAATAACGTGATCCTTCCACGCGCTATGTCCAGCTGGGGAATCCCCACCCCTTCAGGTGAAAAGAAGGGTTCATCACTCCTCAAAAGCATGAAGGAGGCTTGAGCTCAGTGTAGTGCCCTCCTGGGGTTGGCAGAGGGAGAGCAATGCCCAGGACTGGACTTAGGAACACTGGGTGATGAATAATGGGAAAAAACTATGGGATAAAAAAGAATTCTTGCCCTGCCTGGGAGAAGAATGCAGCTATTTCCTTTCCTTCCGTTCTCACTTATCTACCCCCGATTTACAGGGGCTGCCTTTATGTAGTGTTGAACATGGAACAACCCTCTTTTGTGTTGTATATTTTGCTGTAGTGCTGTGGCTTTTGCTGTTATGTTGCGGGATTTATTTTTGTTCTGTTTTTGTTTTGTTGTGGTATTTTACCTTATGTTGTTGTGGCATTTTCTGCTGTTTTGCACCTTTTGTTGGGGTGTTGTACATTTTGCTATTGAGGTGTGGCGTTGTGGCTTCTGCTGTTGTGTTGTAACTTTTTATGTTGTACTATAGTTATTGTTGTGTTGTGGCTTATTGTTTTGTGGTTCTTGTGGACCCTTCCAGGCCATCATATCTTAAAACCTTTGAGCGAGCTGTCATGTTTCTGAGTTCACCAGGCTCATACTCATTCCTTGCGCTCTCTTTAACTCCCAGGTTGAAGATTTTGCTGCTTTCCCTCACCAAACTCTGGATCAGTTCCCCAGAAACCTTGCAGACAGCCATACTGTGATGTAGGGCTGGACAATATAGAAAAAGAGCATATCGATAAAGGAATAATCATACTGATCGAAATCAATAATTATCGATAAATATCACAAAATGTAAAAACTTTAACTGCCCTCCCCAGTCATTTTGTTATTCTTCAATGTACTAATTTTAACTAAGAATTAAATTAATACATTTTTCAAACACTTAGTTATCATAAAAATAAGTTTGTAGAAACCATAACAAATTAAGAGACCTGAGCAACATCAGTAAATATACGGAAAAGTATTGTTACTATACATTATATTATATATATATATATATATATATATATATATATATATATATGTATGAATTATGTTAGTAATTTAAATGCTTATCTTGATGCTTTTAAATTTTTTAAACGTTTTATGACACTTTATAATATTAATGGCTGAAACTTTTGGTTTAGTTTGTCGATAAAGCATATTCAATTTCAGTTCAGCTGTGGTTCAGCTGTTTGTTTTTTCTATCGCACCACACGTCTATCGATCGATATTTACTGCTATCGAGTTATTGTCCAGCTATAATGTAAGACTATTTCAAATAAGATTACAGAACACATTTTATGCAGCTAAATGAAATAATCCTACATTCTGAAATAATGACTACTGCCGAGTACATTAAAATTCCATTAACTGGCAACAATGATAGTTCTGTAATTGGAATATCTTAGTATGTTTTGTAAACTTCTATTTAACAAAGTCACTAGAAGAAAGACGATGTAGTGCCCCCAGGAAGGCCATCTATATATACTGCTATTGAATTGTTGTCCAGCTTTACTATGATATTTACTCAATCCACAGTCGCCCATTGCTGCTCCAATGTCTCCATCTGTCTACCACTCTGTGTTTCCAAAATCCTCTGTTCCGTATCATTTGGGTATTATATTCTGTTTACTCCACTGTAAAAATAACTCTACTGCAAAAAAGAACACACCACCTTCTAAAATTTTACCTTACTACCTTTCTCGCTATTCTAACAAGTCCTTTACTCCGATGGACTCCGAAGGTCCTCTGCTGCGCATATTTTCTGTTAATAAACCCCTTTATTCTTTAACTCTGGGTCTTGAAGGCGAGTAAAGAAACTATGGGACAAAACCCACCTGTATAGTTGAATCAGAACCACATAAATGCAGTATGGGTGTGTGTGAGATATCAGACTCCCTCATTGGTAATGGTAAAAATGATTACCTTTCTTTGAAAAGTTACATATAACGGGTTTACATAAACTCTTATTATGCTAATTACAAATTATACAAGATACAGTGAGATGCTATTTATAACATCTATGTATGTTATCCAAAACCACTTTGTTGCTTTATTGAAAATCTTATTTAAATTTGTTTCTAACTCGGAAAGCAACATGTTAACATGTATTAGTTCTCAGGTTTGAGTGGCTGGACTCAGGCGCAGAGACAGTCTTTGAGATGTTGTTTCCCATTTTATTGTAAAAAATCCACAATTTTATATTCAGAAGCACAAAACAATTAGGAACACGAGGGTAGGATTGACGAGGACCCGACAAAGACAGACAGAGACAGGATGGCTGAGGATGATATACTGAGGGATGGCTAATCAGGGAATATAGAACACCTGGAAGACAACGGGTGACACAAACTAGGGATCATTGACACAGACAGACGTGGAAGAAACAAACGGAAGAAAAAATGACAATCACATCAGTAGTGTCTCTGGCATACAAAGGTTAGGTGGGGCACAGCAACTAAACACTGGTTCTCAGGAGATTACCGAAAAATCAAAGATGGCGGCAGCAGGTAACAGCAGCTCGGCAGGTGCTGCTGTTTTACCCTTTTTTAAAAACAAAAGAAAGGCCGCCAGAGATAACACCCGTCTTTAAAACCTGGATGTATTGGTCATACATACAGATCATAAAAACAAAGGCGCTAAATGTGCTTATTCTATCGCTCTACCTGACGGTGATCACCTTTACGCAAATGCATGGGAGCTGGACTGCTGCTAGTGAACGCTCCATCTCACAAGCAAGAGGCAATCTGAGGCCTGCTACACCCCTGGACTCCTGGAGCCAGTATGTCATCTTCTCCGGAGTTCTTAACGACGGACATGCAAGCACTCAAAATGAAAACAAGTCATTTGTGCGGCCGGCACGGAAAGTGGTGAAAACAACTGGTCACCGGGGCAGTGCAACTCTTCTCTGCATCATAGTACTTCTCTGTGGAGACGTTCAGGTAAACCCCGGACCTATGGATCTAAAACACCCGCTGCACGCGGCTGACTCAGCGCCGATAAACTCCCCGCATAACTTCAATCAAACGCGGCGGCTTGCCGGTAGCGGTACCGTTGCCAACAGTGTTGACATGATGCACCAACAACAAGGTAACACGCTGGGGCTAAGTGCGATAAAGCCAACTAATAACCACGGGAAAATACATGCGATGCAGACTATTGTAATCCCAAAACAAAACCAAATTAAACTATTCCAGACAGTGAACCATGCCTCAGTACTGTGGAATCCACTTACAAAACCGAAAGGAATATTTGGAGGACATTTAAACATACGTAGCGTCATGTCAAAGACAGAACAGCTGGAACATCTTTTGTTGGGATCAAATCTGCATTACCTGTGCCTGTCCGAGACTTGGATAACAGATACAACTCCTCCATCGGCATTTTTTGATTCCGGGTTATAATGTATATAGACGGGAAAGAGGGAAGGGAAAAGGGGGCGGGGTTTTAATCTACGTGAAAGACAGTATTGACAGTCACCAAATAGACATACCAGATCAAACTGTGGAATGCGTTGGTGTTACAATCAAACTATCGCCCCAAATGTCATTTATTGTTCTATGTGTTTATAGACCACCAAATGCAAGCAGTGAATTCTATAGTGGCTTAACAAATATTGTAAAAATGTATGAGCGAAAGGAAATCTTGCTCATGGGGGATTTTAACATAAATTGGCTCGATAAAAGCAAACGGAAATAATTAAAAGACTTTGCAAACTCATGTCAAATGACACAAATAATAAAAAAGCCAACTAGAGTAACAAGAACCTCTCAAACTTTGATAGATTTAATTTTTACTAATAAATCCGACAGAGTAACAAAGACATACAACTTATTAACTGGCCTGTCTGATCATAATCTTGTTCTACTAGTTAGGAAAGTAAACAAGTTAAGATACAAAAATATTGAACAATCAAATAAAAAACGAAACTTTCCTTATATTTCTAAGAGAAATCAAGAGCTTCTTAAGAATGATTTAAATGAAATTGACTGGGCCTCCAAAATTAATATTAAAAGCTGTGATTACACATGCAACAACATCATTAATTCTATGAAGGATAAAGTTGATAAATATACACAGCTCAAACAGAGAAAATCTAATAAAAAGAGGCTTCCATGGTTTGATGAATCCCTCTGGGAAACAATGAAACAGAGATAAAGCTCTTAAGTCTGCTTTAAAAACTAAATTAAACACTGATCATTACATTTATAAATCTTTAAGAAACAAAGTTACCATGCAACTATGAAAAGCAAAAGCAAACTTCTTTCTAAATTTAATTAAGGAGGCAAAAGGTAACTGTAAACTCTTATGGAGGAGTATGGATAAATTACTGGGTAGGCACCCAGTAACATCTGCAGCTCAAAATCGATGGAATTATTCAAAAAGAGAGTTCCACTTTAGCTAAATATTATAATGATTATTTCTTGGATTCTGTGACAGAGTTGGCTAAGACCTTTCCTGAAAGAAACTATTGTGTCTCTAACTGCGTTGAAGATGACAATTTACCTTATTGTAGGTTACAGAGTGTAGATGAAGGCAAAATTCTCAAAATAATATCAAATTTTAAAAATAGTAAAGCAAAGGATATATATGGGCTTGACACATCTATTTTAAAAGAACACAAACAAACTAACTCCAGCACTAACAAAAGCTGTGAATCAAGCCATAAGTGAAAATTATTTTCCAATGGCATTCAAAAAAGTAGTTGTCTAGCCGATATTCCAGTCAGGAGACAAGCTTTGTGTCTCAAGTTATCGGCCTATTAGTATCCTTCCAGCCTTCTCCAAGGTGTTTGAGAAGGTGGTAGCAGAGCAGCTAGTGGAGCATCTGGACCACACTGATGCATTACATCCTTACCAGTTTGGTTTTAGGAAAAGATACTACACAGAGTCTGCGTGCTGCTACTTACTGGAAGACATTAAATCCAGTCTTGATGGAGGAGGAATAGTTGGGGCAGTCTTTCTAGACCTGAGAAAGGCTTTTGACACTGTGAACCATGAACTTCTCATCAGCAAACTGTCTAATTTTTCTCTTGACATAAATACTAAAACTTGGATTCAATCTTACCTCAAAGACAGGCACCAATGTGTTGCTGTTAACAATATAAATTCACCGTTAAGACCTTGCAGCATGGGAGTTCCACAAGGGTCCATTCTGGGCCCCCTGCTGTTCACGCTTTACATAAATGATCTACCGACTGTGTGTAAGAGTAAGATTATAAGGTATGCTGATGACACTGTGGTGTATGCTCATGGCAAAACTGCAAAGGAGGTCACAGAAAAACTGACCAATATAATGAAAAAAGTTACACAGTGGCTTAAAAATTCATGTCTCACCCTAAATTTAGACAAGACTGTATCTATGTACTTCAAAATTTGTAAAATTCCCAATTGTCCAAGCATTTTAATTGATGGAAAAAAAAATGCAATAGCTGAACAGGTAAAGTATTTAGGAGTCATATTGGATCAAAATTTAGGGTTTAACAAACACTTAATGCGGGTCCTTTTCCTACCGGGCAAAGCACTACCTGCTGACAGTGGGATCTCCCCTCTTCTAAAAAATTTACGGCATACTGCATTCCAGATTGTGCATTGCCACCTTTTTCTCTATAGGAAGGTAGCGGGATCTCAGCTTGGGGCCAAAATATTTATGCCCCAGAGACGCCACAGACAGGTATTCAGCATACAGTCTTTACCTATTAACATAGAGCAAGTGAATAGCCTTTGCACCATGGCTGATTTGCTCCTTATTTTACTCTTTTTGTGCGGATATAAAACCAAATTATAAATGTATTTACTTTTACCTGACACCTACAAAGACTTTACATTGTGGCTGTTGTGGATAACTATTACAACTGTAAAGATGCCACAAGCCTTATGGAGTTGCAACACTGTTTAGCACTTGAATAGAGCTGGAAATTGTCCTGCCTGCTTTCTTCTCTACAAACACCATACCCATGTTCAACGTATTTATATATATTTCTTCTGCAACTTCTTCTGCCTTGCAGCAAGAAGGTTGTGGGTTCGTATCCCGGCCCAGGGTCTTTCTGCATGGAGTTTGCATGTTCTCCCCGTGCATGCGTGGGTTCCCTCCGGGTATTCCGGCTTCCTCCCACAGTCCAAAAACATGACTGTCAGGTTAAATGATCTCTCCAAATTGTCCTTAGGAGTGAGTGTGTGCATGGTTGTTTGTCCTGTTTGTCATGCCCTGTGATGGACTGGCGACCTGTCCAGGGTCTACCCCGCCTCTTGCCCATTGACAGCTGGAGATAGGCACCAGCCCCCCCGTGACCCATTAAGGATTAAGCGGTTAAGAAAATGGATGGATGGATGGATAATCATCTCTACGTGTATTGGCTCCCCCTCATTTTCAAACTGCAAATATCCCATCCTAATCTGAGGGGTGAAACCATTACAATACTAATATTAGAACAAATTATGTTCCTATTATGCTACCTTTTCTTATACATTATGAATTGCGTCAACACAGTATCTGTCTTTAAGTTGTGTGCTAAAGAAAAGCTGAATGAGGACAGCATCGGTGACTATAGCATCATGTTTTGCTTGCCTTCTGTCAGCCCAGTAATTACTGGTAAGAGGCTTAGACCTCACATCCTTTTGCTATACCTTACAAACATAAGGTGAGGTACATTTAGTATTGCTCAGACAGCTTGATTCCAATTAATCATGCAGCTATGGCCAAAACATTATTTTCATTTCTATTTTTTGAGTCATTCACATTGTTGAAGTAATCTTGCGACTTACTGTATAGTTGGTCTCTTGCATTTTACCAGCAGCTTATAGCTAAGCAAAAACACAGCTGTATAGCTGTTTTTTATAGGGTTTTTTATTTTTAACTGAGGCATATTTTGTTATGCATAGCTCGTAAAGTTTCCATCGTATTTCTAATTTATATGATGCTTGCAACTTCTGGACTGAAGTTTTAAAAAAGCATTTAGTTATTCTGCCATGACCTGTGACTTTAAGTATGAGGTCATATTTCTTGTATATTTTTTCTTTGACTCTACAGTGTCACTTCTCCCAGATTTTGGGCCTGATCATGAATGTGTTCATAATCACCTGGTGATTGTAATGTAGAGCAGTATATCATCTGCATAGTTATCCTTGGTATTTGCTATAATCTGAGCATGTGGGGAAATCTAAATATTAGACAGAAGGGGCCTCAATAAAGGATCTTGGATTGCCGTACATGTGCTTTTTTTTACACCATGGCCGAAAGTGTATAAAAGGTTATGAATAAATTATTATGATGTTATATAGCATTTATATAAAGCATACTCAAAAACCGTTTCTCCTGTACTGTTAATGTACAACAGTGAAATATTTATTCAACAGTTAAAAAGCTGAGATTCTCCTACATAATGTATGCTGGAAATGTAGAAGACCACTAACTTTTGATTCCTTTTCATGTCCAAGTTGGCAGAAAATCTGTGCAGAAATACACTCTGAGCCAAACAGCACCATCTGTGAAGCGCATCATTGCTGATCATTTTAAACTTTTTCTTAAAATTATCTGGACTCAGGTTTTTTCATGATGGTGCAGGATGACTGATTATGTCTGCATCTGTGAATATCAAACAAGTAACACGTCCAGATCGTGCTTGAGCTTTACAGAAAAATGCTTTTAGAATTGTGATCATCATATTAGACAAAAAAAGAGTAAGTGTTGCAAAACTCCAATCCAGTCATAAAAAACCCCAGAACAAAACAAAGCACTTGTACCAAAAGATAGTAACACAATCCAACAATTATGACACCAGGAATAATGTGGATAAGTTATACATATTGTTTTGTCTAACAAATATATTTTACAATGACTCTCAAGTAAAAGAGAGACTGTGTTTGCTGCTGCAGATTGCAATCAGTATGGATCATGTAATGTGGTATATAACTCCGAACAGCTGTCCATGTTAGTAAAGACAACACGGCTGAAACATTACGTATTATATTTCAATATGTGCAAACAAACAAATCAGTTTATGAAGCAAGAAAATAATTTTTCTGCACCTTTCATCTGCACATGAACTAAAATACTTATATGCCAAATCAATTAAATCTATTTTATATAGCACCAATTCACCACATGTTTTCTCAAGGCAAATTGAAAGAAATGTCTTTAAATGTGAATCCCACATAAATTCCAAGTAATCCTTTAGTTTCTCACTCCAATTAGTTTCTATTTAAGCAAATCCAGCAGACTGCATCAAGTTTGTCATGTTGGTGTTTAAAGAGCAACTCAACCCCCTACCAGAGTATAACCCCGCCCACATTTATTTTTGAAAATAATCAAAAGAAGGCGTTGCCTGGCGGACCAGAAAAAACGCGGGGGGAATACTGGCAGGGCGTGGTCTGGGCTGTGACTCACTGGCAGGCAGCAGCGTAGAGTCACAGACGGCCAGAAAGGCGGAGAGAGCCACAGCAACGCGAGCTCCTTCGCCTCAAAAGGAAATAATCTGTAGGCTGAGTTTTTCTCCACTTCCATCTCCAGTTTTGTGGAGTAATTGAGTGGCTCCGAGTCATATCATTTAGGGCCGTTCTCAGCAGCAGGTGCCGAACATGTAGCGGCATCGCAGCATAGAACGCGTGCCCACTTGGAGTGGTACATTGTTGTTACCAAATCTAATGCTAAATATCGATTAGCTCGAGTAATTTCGTGTGATTCTGCCTCGACAGGTGCACCTGCAGCCACTGTACGTCATTGTCTGCAGCAGAAAATGTGTTGCAGAGATGCCCAGTATAAAGTATCCAAGCATGATGAGAAAATCATTCAGGACTGTGCAAAAAAAGGAAACACCATCACAATTATTCTATTAAAAACGAACTCTTAGCCCAGATTTTATTTTCCATTCACTGATGTTAGTTATCCTTTATCATTACGTTTATCATAGGTAATGAGCAAATGTCCGTAAGTAGGGGTAACCATCTGCATAACAAAGCACTCAGGTTTTGTGTTGCAAGCAGTTCATAGCGCCTCGCTCGCTATGGAGGTGTGGCCGAGTTCCCCTCTCTTATACAGAGCCGTAGTAAAAAGAAAAGCAACTACGCTAAAAACACTACGCTAAAGAACTACCTAAATACTATGCTAATGCTAACTTGCTAACCTGAATATCGATGTAAAACGCTCGCTCACTATTCCAACTCCAACTCGATACGGGGGCAGCTGCTTTTATACCCCAAGCGTCAGAGTGACGGATGTCACACAGCACCAAATCACGTCACACAGCCGCCAGAGCAACTGGGGAGGACAGGGATGAAATTCAAATGTAGTGCAACCGAAAATGTACAGAGGGCAATACACAGACGGTTTTAGGCTCAAAAATGAGATTTTATCTAATTTAAATTAAAATTTCACACTATAGAACACTATAAGACGCAGTTTATAAGCTACAAAAAGTTGATTTGGTGCTTAGTTGTCCTTTAACCATTTGCCCCATATACAGAATCACAACCGGGAAACAAGTGGCAAAGTTCAAATGTTTATTACAAAACAAATTGTAACAAAACAAAACAAAAAATAATAAGCAGATCAAATCTCATGTATTATTCAAGTCAATTCCTTCCCTTTTCTTCACTCGAACATGTTATACTCTCTCCTTCTTACCCACATTTTGACTCCAGCTAATAAAGAAGTATGGCTGTACCACTGGCTGTGTCATCACATTAAAATGAACAATCACCTAAAGAGTGATGGGAGTTTTAGTGCAGCCTCTATCACTGGAAGAGAGTTATCAGCAGAACTGGAGCCTGTGTGCTGGTAGTAGGAACGGCTCCAAGACTGGTAGCAGTGATGAGATGAGATAAATTCTTAACCAGCTCTTGGAGCAAACAGCAATATCCCCATGCCAAATAGTGGCCTTGAGTAGGAGTTTGTGAACTGATAATGAAGATATGTGTTATCCAATGTTTTTTCTTTTCTTTTTTGAACTAGTGAAGGTGCTCTAATCTCATACTCCCACTCCCTCTTCTGACTTCTTTAAAAGTGCTGATGCTCAGCTGTTGCCTGCATGACTGGCTGCCATTGGCGCACATGGGCAGAAGATCTCCTTTAAACAGCATTTTTCAGGCTCATCCTAAGGATCATTGCGGATTGGAGGTTGTGTCGCTGAGGTCAGTTAAAAGCCCTGAAGGCACCAGCTCGTAACTCCTGAACCAAGGATGGGTCTTTAGTCCTCTGCCCCCATGAACAGGCACCTTTCCAGGGGATTAGCACAGGATGTGTCAGCCAGCCCTAGCCAGCGAGTGTCAAGAGATCTGCTGTCTAAATGTGTATCCAGTGGTCACTATATAAAGATCTAACACAAAATGCCAAGATATATACAGGTTGCAACTGCAATACTACATATAGAAATAGGATAGAGGGAAACAATCCCATGAATACTGTATGCTAACACTCAGCAGGATTAGACAAATATAGAGTAATCTTGCTAATCATACTCCCCCCGGGTAACAAAATAACAGAATAAGCCATCCGCTGTGAATTTAGGTCACTATGCATTGAACCACAGTCTCCCCTCTTCCTTCCACAGCACACTTTAAACAGGCACGTTAAGGGATACAACAAATATTTTTGCCAAAACAGTTTTGTCAGCAAGCTGAGAACCTGAAGATGTGGGATCTGGAGCCTCCGTCTTCACTGCCTCTTTAATTTGCTTCCTCAAAGCCGTCTTTGCAGGAATGAAGCCAGAGAGTGGTACTGGAATGATCATGCTGCCACACTCAGAACAGTAGCTAGATAAGATTACAGTATTAACTAGGAACTGACAGTAGCTGGTATATTTCAGATTAATTTTATCCTCTGGCACCCAACATCATAACTGCATGGGCTGGCAGGCAGGAGACAAGGTTAAAAATCAGCTGATGGTGCCATTGTGCTACGAGCTTTTTAGATGGGGGTCTCCGGTGAAGGTCACAGATTGCTCTGAGGTTGCATATTCCTGATTTGTCAGGAGGCAGAGTTTCTCCCTTCTCTGACTAATGATAAATTAAGGAGATAAAAGGAATGTCACAAAGAGTACGGGTACTGATTTAGTATTTCGCGTGGGAAACAGCCTGCTGTTAGGATTTGACAAATACAGCAGTAATAATGCACTAGAGTAAAACCATTGCTAATTTCAGGTCACACGGACAACCAGCAATGTTCAATTTGAACACATCTAGGTAATTACATACCTCTCAAATCAGGCTAATGCAACAGTTTAATCTTCTGGCTTTTGAAAACACTTTTAAACATGTAAAATAGTTCCCGAAAACCTCAATGGGCTGGATTTATCAAAATTCCACATAAGGAGTGCAATATTATGTGCACGGCAAAAACATTGTGCCAGTAGGTTGTCCTTCATTTGCGGTCGATCTACTAAGATTGCGTGATAATTCATAACAGGCCCAAAAGCAGTATTAACATTAGGACTTTGTGGCCGCTCTTGTGCACCAATTGCTCTACCCACTTCGCTGTGCCACAGCTAAAGCGAGGAGCAATAGGTGCAATGGATTTATGTTGCGTCTTTGGAAAAATAAAGGGCAGAAAATCCAGTCTATGGTTGTTACAAAGATAAATTGACAGTCTGGACATTGAAAGAAAAAAGAGAGAGAGGGACATGATTTGAAAAAAAAACGACCCAAGCTCCTGAGCCAAGACGTGCGGAGGAGAGAGAGAAAACAACCAGAGTGTCAACAATGGAGTTATCGGAGGTGAGGATGCTTTTTTTTTAACCCTGCGCTAGGGACTAATGGCTTAGGCTTGATTCAGAGGCTCTGTGAAACAGAAAACTGAGTATGAGCGCAGTTACGAGCACACAGCATTCGTGAAGATTGACAGCCCTTGGCATCACTTGATTGATTCAAGTGGACGGCACCGTGGCTTTTGAGCCATAGCTGAGATACGGTAAGGCGCGCCATACCCGTAATGTTATAATTCATAAAATGACGTATTTTATATCAACATTTAAGGCCAGGGGCTCAATTTAATACAATTCTTAAAATGTGTAATTCATTTAGAGATCCAGACTATGACTTTAATTAATTTAAGGCTAGAATGTTGTGAATTATATTTCTGGTTCGTCAGTAATAAACTTAATGTGTGCAGTGTACATTTGCCATTCTCTGTTCCTTGCTGGCATCCTAATCCAGGGTCAGACGGATTAAAGTTGTAGCATGTCCAGAACAAATTTGCTGAGTAGCGTAATTGTCATTGTGGTATTGTAAAAAAATCTTATACTTCATTAACTGGAACCCAGGAAGATTAGTAACCATTCCAGTGGAAACTAATGAGGATCCATGAGAATCACAACTCACCGTGCATTCATAGGCACTGAGTGCACAGTGGGCTGTGATGCATTTTTTGGGGAAAAAAGATATCTACAAAACTGTCAGGTTTATGGGCATTACAGTTTTGATTACTATTAGTTTGGAATGTGTGTGAATTACATTTTTTGTTTGTGAGTAATAAACTTGTGTTAAATGTGTTGCCACAAAGTTAATGCATGTTTTTCAGACGGTAAAAATAAACACTAAATAGACACAGTTTGATGTTTAGTAAATCAGACTGCACCTGCAATGCCTACATATTTGCCTATTCTCCCAATATATTGCATCTTCTGACAGAAACACCCAGATTGCATATTCATCATGGGGACAAACGCTAAATGGATTGTGTGCATCTTGCTCCAGGTTTAACAGGCACCTTGTTAGTGGATGGGATAGGATTTGTGCCAATAAAATCAACCAAACCATACAGTCTCACAAAAAATATAACTCAATAAAAGCAACCAAATAGAAAATTTCAAAAGCAAAAATGTGAATTACAGAAAGAAAAAAAACTAAATCACAAACAACACCAAATCAATCAAACACAAATGAATCCAAATGGAAATATTTATATTTCAAAACCAAAAATTTATTTTTACATCTGAATTGTTAATATTTCATTCCTTTGATGCAACCTTTTGGTTCTCATTAAATTCTGCATTACTCAGACTATTAACGATTTTATTCTGAAGAGCATGTTTTAGTTCTGCTGACAGCAGCTCTGCACTGTTGCTCCTCAAGGTTTTGCTTCTGCTCTAAGTTTTTGCTTTTGTGTCTGATACAAAGTCTCAGTGGATGGGGCTTAGCTGCAAATTGATCTCATTGGTTTTGATGGTTTGGAGTGGGTGGGTCGAGCTGTGTGCCAGACACCATTTAAAAAAAAAAAAAAAAAAAAAAAAAAAAAAAGAAGAAGAAGAAGAAGAAGAAGAAGAAGAAGAAGAAATGTGACCCGGATGCTGTTCATTCACCCTGACGGTTTTAAGCAAAGTGAGCCAATAATACCCAACTGCAGCCACTGCAGCCGCAACAAACCAAGGCCCTACAAAACACGTCCCCTAAAAAAAACGTCCCCAGGCGACTCAGGCACAACTGAAGCAAGGTCTGAAGCAGAGGTCTCATGTACCTCTGTGGATGTCCTACAGAAACATGGCACACACTTAAGTTGAGAAGACAGCATAGGCACAGAAAAACCTACATGGTGAATAGGAATCCATGTATATCCCAATCAATATGGAATTGATTACAAAAAAAGTAATACCAGACAACTTTGTTGACCCTTTCGCATTTAGAGATTTAAACCATTGCAACAATACTTTCACCTCCAATTCTAACTTTCAGGGTGTACTGACTCAGTGGACATCAGTAAAATTAATATTAGAAACCCAAATGTGCGTTTCCACTACTTGAAATTCATGGTGATTTCACCAGACCTTCCCAGCATGCATGTATCTCACTGGGCCGGCCCGACAAGGCCATTTTTAGGGTGATTTCAGAAACCAACAAAGTAACTGCCTTGTGGAAGGTAGCGAGAAATGAACCAATAGAGTCACTGGGTGGGAACTGTGGTTAAGTCAGGCTGATTGGTTGTAACTTAAAGGGAAATTATGCCTACAAGCAGATGTCTCCAAACAACTGTTTTTACAAAATTGTAAGAGTTTTCACAGCAGTTTATAACAACATAGCAAACAGATAATCTATTTTAATTCACTGCTGCTACTTTTGGCGCTGACAAACTCACTCCCGAAATGGTCATGCTATATGATGTCTTGGCAAATTCTTTAAATGGACAATTTAGTATTAAAACATAATGGCTAACAGGTGTGGGCCAACAGGTTTAGATGGTCAGATGAAGATGCCGTAAATTTATACTGAGGTTCTGATAGTAGAAATGTGACTTGAGTGAATTTAATCTCCAAGAAACTACTCATCACACAGTGTCTTAGAATGTGTTTTGTTCCTCTCTATGCTGTTTATTACAATAAGTGAAATGCTTCACTTCAATGTTGGAGAGCTGAGTGTGTATCTCTTTAATTTGTATAATGACGAAATAAAAAGTATTTACATTGAGAAATAAAGGTCTCCTTCAGCATTCTTGTATAAGCATTTTTGTGCACTCAGGGTATCCAGTTATATCAGTACGACCAACTTCAACTGCCTGTTCATTTGCATGGTCTGGGAACTGGATAGAACTCACCAACATACGGATTATGTAATCCTGCATAGTTGGAATAGTTTAGGGTTGACAGACATGATTGGGATCGCTGTGTCAGCTCCCTTCCAAATGCCTTGTTTGCTTGAAACCCCACTGTAGCCAGTGGCTGTATCCATACAGCTGCTGACCAGTGTAGTCAGCAGCTGTATGGGTAAGGGCTGAGCACAGATTCTCACTTTGTCAGGCTTGAAACGACAGTAACAATGAGAAGGAGCACTGGAAACCAGTTAATGGATATCAGATCAGAATTTCATGGGGATGTAATGAGACTGACTAGTTTTAAATAATCAGGCGAGTTTCAAGTGGCTTTTCAAGAACATGATCAGGAGACCATGATGAAGGTATCCTGAAGAAAACCACAAACAAAACAAAAAAACACAGAGGGAATTGAATAGAACATAAGGCAACTAAGTGAGCCAAACTTAAAGACTTACAGTAGAATGAGAATCTAAACCAGTACACACAGTGCTCAACACAATAAAGAATCAGGAAACTAATACAGCATGAACTGGTTGCAGTGACAATAACCTACCACCAAAAGTAATCCAAATACAAAACCGAGGAAAAAGGCCCACGAATCATAACAATCACCGTTTGACCAATAATTGTTGGAATGTGTGAGTGTGAGTTTGTGTCTGAAAGCGTTTGTAGATGAAGCCCCAGATCACCATCTCACCAATTCTTATAATAGATGTGTAAAAGTTAGTTACAGTACTCCATGGTGTAAAGCTGTTTTGCCATCTGAAGAATAAGAGATTTAAAAAAAAAATTTTATTTTATTTGTCTAATCTGTATGTTTGTTTAAGCCAATTTAAACAAATCCATTAAACCAATCAGTTATTAAATCCTATCTTATATATCAGGGAAATAAATCTAGTAGCCAGTGAAGCTAATTTGTGAACACAGATTGTGGGCATTATTGCTAATTATAAGAATCATAATTTAAAAAAAGCACATTTTGTAAAGCAAACTTGCAGGGACAACTACTACCTTATGACCAAACCTATCAGGTAATGTCCCCCTGTTAGGGAGAAACCAAGATTTAGGTGGACACGAGTATATGCATGAATAACTGCTGCAAGGTCTGAGCATGTCAGAGCTCTCCTGCTCTCACCAGCCTGGTTGTAGATCTCAGAAACAGTTTCTTTTGGCCGCTAGTTTTTAGCCTCTGCACTAATAGGCTGTTGTACTGAGCCCTGGGAAATTAGCAGCTCATTGAAGCATGCTGCAAGGAGCTTGGTGAAGCTCAGTTCGGAAGATAAGCAGTCACACATGGGGCAGAGGAATCAATGTCTTTTGGGGATGAAGGGGCCAAGCTTGAGATCATCAAACCCTGACCTTGTCCTGTGACTATAGTGTAATTATATATATTATGGAAGATGAGAGCTGCAAAGGCCAGAAGTCATAAAGGAAGACTGACTGACTCCTAGATATCTTGGGTAAAAGTCTTTTCATGAAACCTCACTGTCAGAAGATATTTTCAGGTGAGTATGTGATATTGAAGCTCCTGTGCCATTTTGATCAACAGCCTAGGTCATCAACAGTCAAAGGAAGAAATGTCTTTCTCTTTGTGAAAAAAAGGAAATTAACATTATTGTGATAACTTTCAGCAGTTCAATTTCTACTGACGGACAGTAATATAAGAAATTAAAAGGGTATTCAGTAGCTTTGTTGGAACTTGTAACAAATAAAATTTTTATTTCACTGCTCAAGCTTTAATTTTTAACATCCCACTTTGTATCATGAGGAGAAAGTCAGTGAGCACCTGAAAAACATCCAGCATTTCTAACAATAATGAATATAAAATTAAACCTTTAACCTTAGTAAAAACAGCTATTGCTGCTACGGTAAAATATGAGAACATGCATACATACTTTAGAGTTATGTTTTTTTTTTACTGTGGGTTTAATTAAGTTATGGACACGAAATTGAGATAAAAAGGAAGAAACGAAGATGATGAAGAAGAGAAACAGGACAGGTAGAAGTGTGAACTGATGATAAAAGGTGATGGAGCTGATCAAGGGAGACCAGAAAGATTGATCAGATGTGAAGGCAGAAGCCGTATTTTTATTTTTCCAGTTCAAGAGAATATTTTTCTTAGTGATGCATAAGGAAATGTGCACTAATTGCATAGACTTTGTATCCATGGTAAGCGTAAAACCCATCTTGAACATCCGTTGGCCTGTATAATGTACTCTATGAAGGATTTTATATTGTATTAATTGTAGATTAGGATTTTTAAGAAATTTGAAGGTTCTTAAAGAAATCTGACACCAGAGGTTTTGATCAAATTAGATGGACGAGTCCATCTCCCATTTTGAAATAGGAGGGCTATTTATTCCTCTATTCTATTTAATGTTTTGTATATTTTAGATAGCAGTTAGGGAGGGTTAAGATTAAGAAAGTCTAAAACTTTTCCTGGAATTTGTAATTTAACCGTATTGAGCTTAAATTTATTTTTTATAATTGATTTAATTTGTTGATATTCTAAGAATCTATCTTGTTAATTCTGTATTGTGTAACCAGTGTATTAAATGGGATAAAGTCTGTTCCATCAAAAATGTGCTCCAGGTATTAAATTCCTTTACAACTCCAGTTTGGAAAATTGATCATGCATTTTTTTTGTAAGATGTCCGGGTTGTTCCAGATGGGTGTACGTCTGCATGGGACTAGTAAAGTCTCTGTCATTTTAAGAAATATTTGAGCTAATAAATGGTAGATCTGGAAGTTTTATCTTATTGCATATTGTCTGTTAAACATCTACCCAGGACTCATCGAGAGCACTGTGTTTTAACCATCTTGATATGTATTGGACCCTGCTGGCTAAGACAGAAAAAGTAGTACATCATCTGCATACACACTAATTTTATGTTCGATTTTGTTGCATTGTATACCTTTAATATTTTTAGTTTGCCTGATTGCTGCTGCTAATTGTTCAATAAAAATAGCAAAGAGGGAAAGAGAAAGAGGACATCCCTGCCTGGTACCTCATTGAAGAAAAAACCTTGATGATGTTTGATTATTAGTCCTAATACATGCTGTTGGGGAGCTGCATAAAATGTTTAACCAGTTTATAAAATAATTACTGAACCCGAATTTATGTAAGGTTGCAAATAAAAATGTCCAGTTAACTCTATCAAATGCTTTTTCTGCATCTAAAGATAATATATTGGTTTGGATGTTTTTACAGTAGGAATAATCTATTAAATCTATTAATCTAAATGAATGTGTGGAGGAGAGCCTCCCTTTTATAAAACCTGTTTGATCAGGATGGATTATAATTTGTGTTATTTTCTCTATTCTTCTTGCAAGAGCTTTGCAAATTATTTTAAGATCAACATTGATGAGAGAAATGGGAAGATAACTGGTAGGAGACATAGGGTCTTTTCCTGGTTTTAATAAAAGATTGATGTAGGCAGAGTTCATGTTTGGCATTAGTCGGTAGTTTCCTGTAACATTTAGTAAAATCTTGGTGCCAGAATATTCCAGAATTCTTTATAGACCTCTACTGGAAATCCATCTGGGCCTGGATCTTTATCATTAGGCATGGTTTGGAGGGCCTCCTGGAGTTCAGTCACTGTTAACGGTGAATCCAGGGCCTTTGCTTCACTGTCTGTTATTTTATCCAGAAACCATTCAATTTCATCATTTGATGGGTTTATCTCCGGTGTGTATAAAGTCTCATAAAATTCTTTGAAAGTGTTGTTTATTCTTTCAGGATCATATACTATATTTTGGTCTTTGATTGCAGATATAGTTGTTTTTTCTTCATTCATTTTTAACTGATTAGCTAAAAAGCTACCTGATTTATTACTATGTTCAAAGTTTTTTATTCGAAGTCTTTGGATTAAGAACTGCATCCGTTTATTAATAATTTCATTTAATTCTAATTTTGCTTGACGTATTTTGCTTAAACTCTCTTTATCCAGCGAAGCTTCTAATGATTTGATAGTTTCTTCTAATTCTTGAATACATTTATTTTCTGTTCTCTTTTTATTTGATGAGAATGAAATTATTTTACCCCTAATCAAATCTTTCCCTGCCTCCCAGAGAGTGGATGGCGACATACCAGGGAGGTCATAAAATTCCAAGTATGAAGCTCATTCTTTTTCAATATATTTAATAAATTATCTATCCTTAAATAATGAAGTATTAAATCTCCAATTTTTGTATTGAAGGATTGCTTTTCTATTTATTAGATTTAAAGAAACAGTGATCGCTGATAAATATAGGATGTATCTCAGTGTCTGAAATGTCATTCAATAGTGAGCTGCTGACTAAGAAATAGTCCAATCTAGAAAAAGAATGGTGGACATTTGAGAAAATTGCATTTCCGGTCGTTGGGATGAAGCGATCGCCATAATCGGCATAATAATAAGTCTATAATCGCTCGTGTACTTTTTAACTATATCTAGGGACTGCCAGGTACGCTGAGCCTGTCTATTTCTTCATTTAAACCACAGTTGAAGTTGCCCCTGAGAAGAAGTGAGCAATCCATGTGATTAGGCAAAACCGAGAAAAAGGTATGAAAGAATGAAGGGTCGTCAACATTTGGACCATACACACTAACTACACATAACTTTTGGTTATATATAAATAGTTTTGATATTATAAATCTACCCTCTGGATCTGTAATTGTATCTATTACTTTAAAATTAGTATTTATTTATTAATATTTCTACTGCTTGTTGTCTAGAGTTATAGCATAAAGAGAATATATATTAGGATACTCCGGTGTTTTTAAATCATTAGCAGTTGAGCTTGATTTATGAGTCTCCTGTAGTAAGATGGTTGAAAATCTTAATCCTTTTATCTCTGGAGCCAGATCCGTGAATATTCCATGTTAGAAATTTGATAGGATTCATAGAGCTAAGATAAACATTAGACATTTACTATCGCCAAGGATGAATATAGGTGTAGTCTTGGTATGTCCATGGAGTTGCCTGATTGAAAATCCAGAAGCAGAGATAAAGAGAGGGAAATAAAGTACCATTACAGGTGTGTAAAGAATGACAGTATGATTGAAAAACATAAATATGCTATGACAAAAGTGTCTGTGTGTGAAAGAAAAGGGAAGAAAAATGATAAAGAGATTTGGTGACACAAATGTGAAAAAAAGAAAGCACTAAACCCAGTGCACGGCCTTACCACCTTCCACATTTACAAACATAAACAACCTGAGCTGTGCTTCCTTAAACTATAGTTGTCTGATAAAACAACTTCTATCTAAACTCTGTTAAATATGAATAATAAAACCAAGGAGTAACCTGAGGGTCCCTGAAGAGATGACCGTTAACATACAGTTTATCTACAGTAAATTTAGCCTTACAGCCCTCATTAATATGTTTCTTCCTAATTGGAAATAACACGCGTCTTCTGTCCAGGATTTCTTTCGGAAGTTGATCATTAACGCTGTAATTCGTACCCCGCAGCTCTCTCCCACGTCCTTTGACGTGTTATTTCTGTATAAATTTTCCAAATTTGGCAACAATTGATCGCGAGTGGGTGTTGTTGGGTTTCTTACCTCCAAGCCGGTGAACCGGATGGAAGGTTATGTTTTTAACCATGACGCTTGGCAGTTTCAGCTGATGTTGGATAAACTGTCGGACGGTTATTTCAGCGTCTTCCTCTGCCTGCTCTGGGATCCCAGAAAAATCAAGATTATCTCTCATGGATCGGGCCTGGATTTCTAAGACCGACTACATGATCCTTTTATTTAGACAGCTGCGTCATCCCTTCGGTGAGTCTTTTAACGTCTTCTTTCAATGTTTGATTTTCTGTAACGAGGAAAGCTACCTGTTGTTTACTGAATTCCAGGGATTCCCTTGAGGCCTGAAATTTTTTGTGTAAAACCTCAACCAGCGCAAGACGGGCGTCCAGGCTGGTTAACTTCTTATCTATTGAGTCCAGGATGTCGGCGTAGCTTTTCTCTGGCGAGTTGGTGGAAATGCTAGGCTCAGAACGAGTGCGTCTCTAGGATGAAGTACTTGTTGGTATGTCAGAAGCGAGTTTCCGTGACTTACCCATAACGATGTTTTCAAAGCACTCGTCTAGGTAGCACTCCAGCGAATCCCATGTTTTCTCGTCCAGGTTGTTTAGAAGAAATTTATAATCTAATGATTAGTTTAAAGGGACAAAAACATTCGCTACGTTTGGTTGGAAAATTATTGGCGTGTTTTACCTGACATTGTTTGTTTATTTTACCGATATACCGCCATGTTTACTTATGCACACTCACGCGAGAACTCAGCAGCTCATCTCCTCAGCAGCTCCTCCAGAGGTATCTTTTGAAACAGACTGATAGTAATTTAATCATTTATAAATTAAAGTGAATATTATTAATTTACTTGCATGTATTTACACGTCCATGGGCATACGTATTCCATTTAAATTGCAGCTATTAAACAAATGTTGAACACTTTTAAAACAAAAATTTACAATAACTACTAGTTAATCTTATAGAAATGTTGAAACGTGATGTCACGTGCCCAAGCTCGAACTAGGGCTGGACGATAATTCAATTAAATTCAATTCACTTTTATTTATGTAGCGCCAATTCACAACAAATGTCATCTCAAGGCACTTTACAAAAAAAGTAATTTCAATACAATTATGCAAACATGCCAATGAATTAAGTATTCAGGAATCCCAGCAGATTGCAATGAGTCATCGAAGTGAGGTTTTTGCCCGGATCATGCAGAATCCAACCACAGCAATTCTTCAGCAATCCCTCATACTCATCAAGCATGTAGCAACAGTGGGGAGGAAAAACACCCCTTTAACAGGAAGAAACTTTCGGCAGAACCTGGCTCGATACAAGCGGTCATCTGCCACGACCATCTGGGGGTCCGAAGAGACAGCATGCAGGAAGCTCGGTCACCTTGAGCATCATCTGGACCTATGCTCCGCATCCGGCAGGGGACATTATAGTAGAGCAGGGTACCAGACTGGGTGGAGCTTCTATGGGGAGAAATATATTGAGAGAAAACTGGGTTAACAATTGCAATAACAGCGGAAAAAATATTTCTGGAGAGTAGTAGAAGAAAAAAGTAGAAGAGAGAACAACAGTGGTCAGTCTGTCCTCCAACAGTCTAAACCTATAGCAGTGTAACTACAAAAATAGTTCAGGATAACCTAAGCCATTCCAACTATAAGCTTTATCAAAAAGGAACGTATTAAGCCTAGTCTTAAAAATAGACAGAATATCTGCCTCATGTACTAAAACTGGGAGCAGGTTCCACAGGAGAGGAGCCTGATAACTAAAAGATATGCCTCCCATTCTTCTTTTAGAAATCCTAGGAACTACCAGTAGACCTGCATTCTGAGAATGAAGTGCTCTGTTAGGAACATATGGAACAATTCGATGTCTGATGTACGATGGAGCTTGATTACTTAGGGCTTTATACGTAAGGAGGAGGATCTTAAACTATATTCTGGATTTAACAGGGAGCCAATGTTGAGATGCAAAAACAGGAGAAATGTGATCTCCCTATTTAATATTCATAAGAACTCTTGCTGCAGCATTTTGGATCAACTGAAGGCTTTTAATTGCATTTTAGAGAATTCCTGATGATAAGGAATTACAGAAGTCCAACATTGAAGTAACAAATGCATGGATTAGTTTATCTGCATCACTCCTGGACAGGATGTTTCTAATTTTAACAATATTCCGGAGGTGAAAAAAATAAATCTTAGAAAACTGTTAATATGGGATTTAAATGTTATGTCTTGATCAAAAATTACTCCAAGATTATTTACATTATTACCAGAGGCCAAATCAAAGCCATCCAGATGAAGAGATTGACTTAGCATTTTCCTTTTTAAAGGTCCTGGTCCAAAGACAACAACTTCTGTCTTGTTTGAATTTAAAAGTAGAAATTCAGAGTCATCCGGGTTTGTATGTCTTCGAGACATACTTGTAATCTACCTAACTGATTGGTTTCATGGTTTTATGGATAAATATAATTGTGTATCATCCGCATAACTGTGGAAAGTTATTCCATGTTGTCTAATTATTTTACCAATTGGAAGCATATATATAGTAAAGAGAATCGGTCCAAGTACAGAACATAATGGTACTCCGCAAGTAACCATTGAGCTTGATTTATCATTAACATGAACAAACTGGAATCTCTTGGACAGATATGATATAAACCTGTCTATCTGTGAAAATTCCGAAAGTAAAAGCCTGTGAATATTCTCATTTATCCAGGTCATGGTTATCTCAAGGAAATTTCAATAGAACGCAACTGGACTTGGTAATTTGTTTTGGAAGACGTTTCACCTCTTATCCAAGAGGCTTCATCATTTCATGCTTGCCTGGGGCTGGTCCAACTAACTGGTGTGGGGACTCAGCTATGTTACCTTTTAGAGGGTAGAGGGTTAGAGCGCCAAGACTGATTATGTCATTGGATCTTTTGTGCTCCATGTCTTAACGGCGGTCGTTGGCGTGTCGCCTATTGGTGGAGGTCATGTTTCGGCTTCATTAGTGCCCTATTGTGTTATAACGACAGTCGTTGGAGTCATAGTTGTTTTCTTATTAGAGGCTAAAGTGCTGAGTCTCCTGCGGAGGGATGAAAGGGCAGCATTGTAAATTGGAGATAGGTGATGTCTCAGGCCTCCTCCTCTGTTGAGAGATGGTTTCTCTACTTTTACATAAATGGCTTCTTTTACTCCTCTTTCAAACCATCTGTCCTCTCTGTCTAATATCTGGACATTGCTGTCCTCAAAGGAGTGGGCTTTATCCCTGAGATGTAAATGAACAGTAGAGTCAATGCCTGAGGAGTTAGCTCTCCTGTGTTGGGCCATGCATTTGTACAGTGGTTGTTTGGTTTCACCAATGTAGAGTTTGTTGGATAACTGCACTTATTTGTATACTGCACTTATTTGTATACTGCCACCTGCTGTTTAGGTGTAGTAAAACACTGGATTCAAATACGGGTCAAATATGTGCCATCTGAACAGAAGAAATTTGCATTTTCTCTGGCCGTATTCTGGCACGGCCACACATGTGAAAACGGCCATAGACATGGTTCTACAGTTCTCTCTGATAATGCCTCATTTACTGACAGGGAGTTAATCGTGTTTGGGAGAATGCCAATGATTTTATTTTTAATAGAGTTTATTTGATTTATGAAGAATTGCATAAAGTCATCACTACTGACAGAAGGGGGAATAGTTGGCTCAAAAGAGCTATAACTTTGCCAACTGTACTAAAAAGAAACCTAGGATTGTTTTTATTTATCGTTATTAATAACGAGACATGTGCTATTCCAACTTGACGAAGGGCATTTTTATAAAGAAGTAGATATTTTTCCAGGTTAGATAGGAATCATTTAAGTGTGTAGAGTGCCATTTTCTCTCCAGTTTCCTAGTATTCTACTTTAAAGTACGGAACTCGTCACTAAACCAGGGAGCCAATCTCCTATGGCTGATTACCTTCTTCTTTAAGGGGGCTACACTGTCTAGCTGCTTGTCTAGCGCCAAACGCAGAGAGGAAGTAATACTTTGAACCAGACCATCAATTTCTGAAGGGTCAGTGTTGGAGTTACTGTGGTCCACTGTGATATTCTGAGACACATAGGGAAGCAAGAATGGAACAGATTCTTTAAAATCTGTTACAGCTCTTTCTGAGAAAGTTCTACTGTAATGAAATTTTCTTTCAGATTTTGGAATGTTGGGTAAAGTAAACTCAAAGGTTATCAAAAAATGGTCAGTTAGGACTGCGTTATGTGGGAGGACGATTAGTTAATCACACTCAATGCAGTATGTCAGTACAACATCTAAAGTGTGCTTACCAGAGTCTGTGCTTCCCTTCACTTTCTGAGTAAAGCAAATTGAGTCTAAAATAATATTAAAGGCGGTAGTTAGGCTATCACTTTCAATTTCCAGGTGAATATTGAAATCTGAAACTATAATTACCTGATCAGTGTTTAAAACTGATTCAGATAAAAAATCTGAGATCTGGTCCAAGAATTGAGAGTAAGTGCCTGGTGGACAATACAAAACCACAAACAAAAGTGGTTTTAATGTTTTCCAGCTTGAGGGAGGAAAATTAAGGATTAGATATTCAAAAGAACTGTGGCTATTAAGTGGTCTAGGGCGAATTTGCAAATCTGAATTAAAGATGGTTGCAACTCCTCCTCCTCCATTACGACCTATTGGGATCTCAGGTCGATCTTACTGTATTTAAACTTATCCTTAGCCAGCAGTTTCAGGTGGGATTTTATGTCGCCTGTTCTGGCCCCTGGAAAACATTTGACTATGGTGGATGGTGTCTCTAATGCCACGTTTCGGACTATGAAACTGCCAATTACCAGAGTCTGTTTCTCAGTCACTGAGTGGGGAAAATCTTTTAGAAACACAGACAGGTTGGTGGTGCCCTTTGGGCTGGGAACTATGCTTTGCACGTACCGTCACCAAGTCGACCTGAGATCCCAAGTGCGTGGGTTCTGTCGGAGGACCGCTAGGTGATTCTACTTACTGGATTCTCAACAGCGCGGGGCCGGGCCTCTAACTCTGAAACCCTCGCCTCCAAAGCTATGAAAATGCTACATTTTGTTACACTTACTATTATCACTAAAGGAGGCAGGGGAGTACCTAAACATCTGACACAGAGAACAGGAGAGAGGAGCCACAGAGGGAGAAGGAGAACTAGAATGAAGAGAGATTGCCACAGTTGCTATGAATCTGAGCTAATGAGCTAGCGAGATCCTAGCACACCGAGAACAACCGTGTGAAACACAAAGGGTTCCCAAAACGTAAAGTAAACAAACTGGAAAAAGATGTAGTAGTGTGCTTGTGTGTTGAAATAATTTAGAAAGACCTCAACCCAAAGAAAAAATGATCAATCGAAGATGATCTGAGCACCCCTGCTAGCGACTCCTCTCTCCTTTCAAACCACAAAAAGGAAGAAATGATTTGAGCTGAAACAGGATTTGTTTGTTACTCCCAATGCAAACTATTGCTGTAAGTTCACGTCGGGCAGATGTCACAACAAGGGAGTAGTGGAGGCATTGGTTCCGGATCATTTTTTCAGTTGCTCAGGAGAAGGTTGCGTCCAGTTTTGAACCAATCCTCGATGCACTAAAACACTAAACGTAGCAATAATAAACCCAATAAAATACTACGATCAGTTGTCTTAAGCAGGAGTCCTCTCTCCCGGCTCGCTGCAAATCCACTACAGAGAGACACAGGAAACTTATCCAGATCATGCTGCTAATAATACTTGTGACTCGACCTGCTAACAACATCTGTGGCTTTTAAAATTCCCCCATTGGTTCTGCGCCCAGTCATCAGAAGCGAAAAACACTTTAAAAAACACAACAGGGTTGTATAGGGCAGCCGGATTCATCTCTCAATGGGCTACAGCGTTCTCGGCACCATCTACACTCTGGTGAATAGCTGTTTAGGTTTAGCCAACAGCTTACCAGAGCTGAAATTAATTAGAGTAAGCTTTATTGACAAACTAAGCCAAATGTTTCAGCCATTAGAATTATTAAGTGTCATAACATGTTTAAAAGATTAAAAAGCATCAAGATAAGTGTTTAAGTGTTTCCGGTAGTGCCTGGGGATGGTGGGGGTTTCCGCCCTCCCTCCCTCCCTGGGCACCCTGGTCGGTGCCTCGGCTGCTGCCATGGATCTGCTTCAGTCGAGGCAGATGGCTCCTCTGATGGTTTGTCGTTCCCATCTGAGCTCTACCTATGGTCTTACGTGTTTTGGGAAGGTATGTGTGTGTACGTGTGTTTATTTGTTGATGTGTGCCACTGTTTGTCTGTGTGTTTTTTGAAAACCGGGTTTGGGAATGGGGAATAACTGTTATTTTGTTTTTAAAATTGTGGGGAAGGGATGGGAATGTAGGTTATGTGGAGTCATTTTAATCTGTAAAGCACTTTGAGCTGCATTTTTTTGTATGAAAAGTTCTTTATAAATAAAGTTTGATTTATTTATTTAATTTAAATGACTGAAATAATTAAAATATATATAATATGGTTAATAATATCACTTTTCTGTGTATTTACTGATGTTACTCAGGTCTCTTGATTTGTTTCGGTGTCTGACAAACTTATTTAAAAAGAGGTGTTTGAAAAATCAATTAATTGAATTCTTTGTTAAAATTACTTGTGATATTTATCTATAATTATCAATATCGATCAATATGACTATTCCCTTTATCGATATGCTCTTTTTGTATATCGTCTAGCCCTAGCTCCCACCCAGCTTCTACCAGGAGGGCAAAAAGACTGCTCACCCCTACTGACTACCACTGTTTTTAGCTGACAGTTGTCAAAAGGTGAATAACAGCAGTGAAATTAAATCTATTAGCGTGTTAAAAAGTGCAAATAGAAAAACAAATTGGATATTAATACAATTGCATACATTTCCAGCTGTCGAAATATGCCTAAAACATATTTGTATGTCTTATTTAGATCATCTGTAACTGCACGGCTTAGGATTTCGGGTATGGAAGCTCTTTTGCCCTCCTGAGTGGTATGCATATCCAAAATTACCCGGATCAAAACCACAAAATTCCAAGTGCCTAAAGAAGGCCAGATAAATTTCTTAACACACATTACTCAATTATTTGTTTCTTTTATCATGTTGGTTTTTGAACAAAAAAATAAAATAATTGATCCTTACTCTTGTTTTTTGTCATGTTTGAGTTAAGCTTTCTAAACCCACATGCAGCACACCACAGGGAGACCAGTTCATTTTTTTTGGGAAAATGTATTAGAACAAGAGCTTTGAGAATATGATGAGGATGAGGATACGCAGGGACCGGGAAAATTGTTGGAAGGAACAGGAAGATCATGGCAAAATGTATTTGAATTTGGATGTATTGGAAGATGGTTGGTTTAACGCCAGGGAGGCAATGCTAGGAGTCTGGGATGGCTGTGAGAACTTCCTTTTGGTTTTCTGTAGATGAAGTGTAGATAGAGTACAGGAGCGAGGAATGAGCATGGAGGGCAGGCAGGCAAGCCACAGAGTAGCTGCACACAGGAACAAGGAGATTGGAGGCAGTCAGACGTAGATTGCAAACAGGGCTTCTTGAAGCACAATGGAAGGGTAACAAATAGTTATGGGTAGAGCAGCACTGATGTGTCTGTACATGTATCCAGTTCAGAGTTACACCCTGTATCGGTGCGTGTATCTTTTTAAGAAATAGTCTAGTGATGATACAGCTGCCATTTCATCCATCAATGAAGCGCCAAACTGTGTTTAAAAGCAGAAGTGTATCCATCTGTCAACGGGATGCTTCTCTGCCAGATGTACATCTTTTTAATCAAACTTGTTTTTGGAAAATCACTGGTACATCCTGGAGCCAGAAAGAAAACACAAGCTTTCTGCTGTGTTGAATTATTTTAATCTTATATCGGCAAATTTGCCTGCCGTTGCAGTTTGCAGCCCAGCTTCATCTGTCCCTTGCAAGCGTGTTTTTTCTAAAGCTGGAAAAAGTGCTTCTAAAAAATGTAATCGCCTCGTAATCAACCTTAGAGAAACTAATAATAATAGTAAAACAGACTGCCTCAAATCAATCCATAAGCATCATCTCCTGTTTCACTTTTTGACATGTTTTGACAACTATCAACACTATTTCTTATGATATATTTTAAATATACCATATTTTTAACTTGGGTTAAGATATTAAATAATGCAATGCACAGTATGGAATACAATTAGATGAATAGGCAAGGCAATTTTATTTGTATAGCACACTTTCAACACAAGGCATTTCAAGGTGCTTTACATTATTAAAATTAGAACACAGAAAGGAGAGCATAAATCACTTTGAAGATTAACGTAAAAGTAAGTATTAAAAAGAAGCAAGTAAAAAGCAATAATAGGATCAGTTACTCATAAGCGAATCTAAATAGCTAAATTTAAATTTTAGACTTAAAAAGAGTTCAGTATCTCTACAGCTTTGCATTCTCCCTTTAGTATTGTGGGGAGCTTCCGCATGCTTGGTTCTGGTTCTAGGGACTAGAACCGGAACTAGACCTGGAGGACCTGAGTTGTTTTGAATGGTTTGTACAGTTATAGCAGATCGTTAATATACTCTGGTTCTAACCCATTCAATGATTTATAAAATAATAAAGGCACATTGAAGTCTATTTTCTGAGCTAAAGGGAGCCAGTATAGTGACTGTAGAACTGGGGTGATGTGCTCTATATTCTTGGTTCTAGTGAGAAGACAGGCAGCAGCATTCTGGATCAGCTACAGCTGCCTGATTGATTTTTTTATGTAGACCTATGCATATACTGTTACAGTAATCAAGGCGGGTAAAGATAGATGCATGGATGAGTTTTTCTAGGTCTCCTTGTGTCATCAGTCCTTTAATCCTGGAAATGTTTCCCAGGTGATAGAAAGCTGACATTGTTATTGCCTTTATGTGACCCTGGAGCTTCTGGTCTGAGTCCATCATTACACCTAGATTTCTAGCCTGGTTGATAGTTTCTAGTTCGCCCTATTTAAGCTGATTACTTATATGTAATCGATCTTTTTTGGGTCCAAAGATAAGTACTTCCGTTTTTGTTTTTTTCAGTTAGAGGAAAGTATGGGACATCCAGTTGTTAATTAAAACATATAATCAGTCAAATAAAACTTAAACAAACATTTATAATCAACTGACAATATTAAAATAAAAGAAAGCATAGAAAATAAAACAATGCCATTTAGCATTTTAACAAAATGATTAGCATGAAAGTTAAAAAAAAGGCAAACAAGAAATCATTAGCAATTGAGTTGAATAATATTACGATAAGTTACTCATAAGAAAGTCTAATTAGGTAAGTTTTTATTTTAGATTTAAAAGAGTTCAGTGTCTCTGCAGTTTTGCAGTTCGTTCCAGATGTAGGGAGCATAGAAACTGAAAGCTCTTTCTACGATTGGTAGACTCCAGCTGGAGGATCTAAGTGATCTGAAAGGTTTGTATCGTGATAGCAAATTGTTAATATACTCCGGTGCTAACCCATTTAATTATTTATAGACTAATAAAAAGCACTTAGAAGTCTAATCTCAGAGCTACAGAGAGCCAGTGTAAGGTCTTTACAACTTGGGTAATGCGTTCTTTCCTGGTTTTACTGAGAACAGGAGCAGCGTTCTGGATCAGCTACAGCTGTCTAAATGATTTATTCGGCAGACCTGTGAATATACTGTTACAGTAATCAAGGCCGCTGGAGATAAATGCATGGATGAGTTTTTCTAGGTCTCCTTGTGTCATCGCTCCTTTAATCCTAGAAATGTTCCTTAGGTGATAGAAAGCGGACCTTGATATTGCCTTTATGTGACATTGGAGGTTTAGATCTGAGTCCATCATTACACCTAGATTTCTGGCCCGGTTAGTAGTTTCTAGTTGGACCAACTGAAGTTGTGTACTGATATTTATTTTTTTTAATTTTTTTTTTTATTCTTTTTTTTTTGTGTGTGTGTGTGGGGGGTGGGGGGGGGTGGGGGGGGTCCAAAGATAAATACTTCAGTTTTGTTTCTGATCAGTTTTAATTTACTGTCAATTTAGCTGTCAATTTACTCAATGCATTTATTAAGGATTTGGATCAGTTTAACATCACCTGTTGAAATTGAGATATAAAGTTGAGCGTCATCAGCATAGTCGTGGTAGTTAACATTATTGGTCATTATAAGTTGGCTTAATGGGAGCATGTAGATGCTAAATAGGATGGGCCCTAGGATGGAGCCCTAGGATGGAGCCCTGGGGGACCGCCCATGTGATTTCTGTGTTTTGTGATGAGAATTGGCTGATTGACACAAAGAAATTCCTTTTTTTGGAGGTAGGATTTGAACCAGTCGAGTACCGTACCAAGGGAGTCCGACCCAGCACTCTAGACTTTCCAGTAATACATCATGATTAACCGTGTCAAATGCCGCACTGAGGTCTAATAGTACTAGTACTGTGGTTTAACCAATGTCAGTATTTAAACAGATGTCACTGAAAACTTGGTGCCTACAAAAACCAGACTGATAAATATTAAAGTGGTTGTTCATTGTTTGGAAGATGTTTAACTGTTGGAACACAGCTTTCTCAATAATTTTACAGATAATGGGATATTAGAGATTGGTCTGTAGTTTTGCATCAACGTGCTGTCTAGGTTCTTCTTTTTTGGATTGGTTTGATTACTGCTGTTTTTTGGTCAGGGAGAAAACCCCATGATGGGTGGGATGAGTTGACTATTTTGACTAGATCTGCCCTGATGGCTGGGAGTACCTTTTTCAAGAGAAGTTTATGCAAATTGCAGAGCAAAGATCGTTGAAGTCACTAAAAATTATTGTGTTAGGTTTTGGTGGTATATATATACGACTTTGTTTGGTTCATTAGTCTCAGATATTCTAAAGATTCAATTTCACCTAGATAAACTTTTTTCAAGTTTATAGAGCTGTGAATGACTGCAGCCAGACCACCGCCTCCATTTTTTCAGTGCTGTCACTATCCATCCATCCATTTTCTTAACCGCTTATCCAATTCAGGGTCACGGGGGAGCTGGAGCCTATCCCAGCAATTATCAGGCGTTAGGCAGGGTACACTCTGAACAGGATGCCAGTCTGTTGCAGGGCCAACACAGAGAGACAGACAACCATTCACACTCACATTCATTCCTAGGGACAATTTAGAGTGATCAATTCACCTATGATGCATGTTTTTGGACTGTGGGAGGAAGCCGGAGTACCCGGAGAGAACCCACGCATACACGGGGAGAACATGCAAACTCCATGCAGAAAGACCCTGGGCCGGGATACGAACCCACGACCTTCTTGCTGCAAGGCAACAGCGCTAACCACTGCGCCACCGTGCAGCCCTTATTGTCACTAATGAAATAATAATTTGCTGGACAAGTTTCCATCATCACTGTTCATAATTTTTACGTAGCCAAGTTTCGGAAAGAAATATATCATGTATATGTTGTGTAATGATGAAATCATTGATTAGGAGAAACTTCCCTGATAGAGATCAAATGTTTAATGTATCTACCTCAATATTTCTTTCAGTGGTTGAGAGGCCATTTCTGCAAGATATTATTTTAAGATTCTTTGGTGTTCGGTTATAAGTGTTTTTAGTGTGTAGGGATCTATTGCTCAAAATTACCAGAATGTTACTTTCATTTTGTTGATAAATGTGCAGTCTAGAAGTGATATAAGACACTTGGAGGTTTACAGCACTGCCAGCAGCTGATCCCCAACTGCGAGCCAAACAGCAAGTCTTTTGTAGGCCATGCAGGGACTCATTGCCTGATGCATCACAGCTGGTTCTGATGAGGTCGTTTAGAGAACCCAGGTGAGAGAGGGGCACAACCTGCGATAGAAGAAAAACCATGGAGAGAAAGGAAAAACAGCAAAAAACAGAGCCTGGAACAAAGAGGTGGCCGTAACACCTTCCCACTCAAGTTACAAAATCGAAGTTTTGTAAAAAATAAAAAAAGACATTCAAAATACTCACTGCCAGGATCTGGACAAACCATCAGCTACAACATTCTCTTTTCCCCTTTTGTGTTGGATGTCCAATGAATACTCCTGTAAAACTAAGGCCCACCGCATGAGGCGCCAGGATGGGATGTGGTTACACATTCGGCACAGAAAAACAAGCGGGTTGTGATCAGTATAAACTAGGATAGGTGAAGGACTAGATCCTAGATATACATGAAAGTGCTGAAGAGCCAATAATAAAGCCAGTGTCTCCTTCTCTATAGTGGAATAGTTTAGCTGGTATTTGTTGAATTTACGTGGAAAGTAACACACAGGATGATCTAAACCTTGCTCATCTTTCTGGATGAGGACAGCTCCTGCGCCAACACCACTAGCATCAACTTCCAGCGAAAAAGGTTGAGTCAAATATGGAGCAGCAAGGACAGGTGAGTGAAGGAGCAGAGCTTTTGCACTTTCAAAAGCACTTTGGCACTGGTCAGACCAGACAAAAGAAATCGTTGGACTGAGAAGGTTGGTCAGTGGTTGCACTATGGTTGAGAAATTTCAGCAGAAGTTTCGATAATATCCAACCAAACCCAAGAAGCGACGCAATTCGCGTCTAGTTGTGGGTACTGGGTAGCTATAAATAGCCTCAACCTTACTCTGTAAGGTCGTACTCATCCTTGCCCTACTTCTCGTCCTAGGTAAGTCACCGTAGCTTTGGCAAACTGACATTTTGCCAGATTTATCATCAGATTTGTGAGGGTGTGTGTGTGTGTGTGTGTGTGCTTGCCTCACCTGTTTTCCATCCAGGGGTGCAGATTGTTGATCATGCTCCCGCAGCCGGTGCCACTCAGCCTGATTGAGGAGGAGCACTCAAAAGGAGAGTCCCAAACCTGGAGCAGACGCCAGATGGTTAAACCGCGTTGTGAGGTAACAAGCCACTTCCTCTGCCTTTCTGCTGTCAGCAACTTACTCCACGTAATATCCTTATCTAGTGGTTGTGCTCCTAGTTCCCCGTGGTTCTGAGTTTTCTGAGTTCCTGGATTATTCGAGCAAAGAGGAAAAATGAATTACTTTTGCAAACTTTACCTCCAGTCTCACTGAGTCGTTTGTGTGTCTGCACTAGAGTCCGATAGCTAAAATCATGACAAGATTGGCTTGTGCTAAACGTGCAAAAACCTGACGTAGGCTACACATGTGGTGTTCCCAGGTTTTACTGAAAACCACCAATTCATTCAAATAAGCACAACAATCAGGTAGTCCCTCTATGACTTTATTGATTAATCTTTGAAATGTAGAGGCCGCATTTCAGATGCCAAAGGCCATCACCGTGTACTGTAAAAAGTTGTCTGGAGTGACAAATGCAGATATATGAGAGGCCCTCTCAGTTAGGGGGACCTGCCAGTACCCCTTGAGTAAGTCGAGTTTAGAAACAAAAACAGAAGTGCCAATACTGTCAACACAATCCACAATTTGTGGAAGCGGGAATGAGTCGGGCACAGTAACGGAATTTACTTTTCAATAATCAGTTATAAAGCGTGTGGAACGATCGGGTTTTTTTTCCAACAAACAGGAAGAACTCAATGGGCTTTGACTGGGTACAGCCAAACCATTTGTCAACAAATAGTCAGTTTCATTAATACGCAATTTATAGAATTTATCCTGTACAGATGCTGTTTGATTGACTTAGTGTCCTTTACGTCAATGTCATGCATTTGTACATTAGTGCAGGTTAGAACATCACTGAGCAAACAGGTGTATTCATTTATGAGTAACAAAAGATCATTTTGTTGCTCAGGGTTCAGATGACAAAGTTGACACTCCTATGAGTTTAACATTTCAGAATTGGAAAGACGTGGACTAGAACAGGTGGAATAAGTCATCTTTAGTCCATCTGAATCAATAGATTCTGATTTTGCAGACTGAATGATTGTAGAAACCACAGCTACTGGCTTAGCTACTGACTGCTCATAGTATAGTTTTAGCATATTTACTTGAGATAGCCTAGTCTTACGGCGTCGATTAGGAGTGCCAATTATGTAGTTTGTTTTGCCAACTTTTCTTGAATCTCAAAAGGGCCCTCATATATCGTTGACAGAGCAGAGCCTAGAGCAGGCAACAAAAGCAACACTTTATCTCAGATATTAAAACTTCTCTTCACAGAAGATTTGTCATATTTTCTTTTCATTTTTCCCTGACACTCTTACAGGAACCTTTTAGAGAACTAATTTGCTTGAACCAACCTGGTTTGGAATTTTGCACGTATTTCGTTACAGGTTCTTTGTACGTTTCTAATGAACCAAAGAACTGCTCTTTTAAAACTTTAAGTGGCCCTCGGGGTGTATGGCCAAAAACAAGCTGAGCAGGACTGAAGCCTAAGGATTCCTGGATAGCTTCTCTGGCAGCAACAGTACAAAGGGAACACCATCATCCCATGAGTGTCCTGTGTCACAGCAATACTTGCGCCGCATATTTTTTAGTGTTTGGTACCAGCATTCAATTGCACCTTGAGATACAGGATGGTAAACCGATGAAACAACATGTTTTATGCCAAGAGATATAACTTTTCGTCGATACACAAGTGGCATGACAATCTGTTTAAACTTACTCCAATCAGAATTTTCTGCCTTACGTGAAAACCATTGACGCATTAACACATTGTCCTCCAGAAAGTAGGGTTGATTATTTTCATTGGCATCCCCAGCACTTACCATGTTTTTGTAACAGAACTTTAAGGAGGCATCAGCCTTTTGCGACGAAATCAGATGTCCACGTGTTACAGGAAGTGTCACATCATCTGATATCACTTCAGTTTCACTGGAATCTGCTGAATCTGTAAGTGCCTGAGTACGAGTGACTACATAGGAAGGATAGAGTTCTGGGCTGAAAAAAGCAGATGTAGATCTCCAGCAATGTCGTTCCCCAGCAACATAGTCACGCCATCAATCGGCAGCTCAGGGAAAACGGCAACAGGGAAGTATCCTGTAACAAACTTAGAACGTACATAGACACGACGATAAGTCAAGGAACGTAACCCATCTCTATACCTCGCAAAACGGTCTTAAATCCACAAGCACTCTGGAGAAAATGGCAATGTTTTGGCAAGGATTATTGATTGGGACCCATCGGTGTCTCTCAGAACGCAAATCCGTTTTTGAGCGGAGGGATTATCTGTAAAAGAGACAAACGCATTGGAAATAAATGGTTCAAAACAAGGATCAGATTTTTTGTAACCACAACCAGGCTTCTCAATGCGGTAACCTGCCTGTATAAATCCAACTCCTTTGCTAAGGGGTATTGAACTCTGCTGATTTCTATTATTTAAAGCCAAACATTCAGCAATGATGTGTCCAGTCTGGTGGCAATAAAAACATTCATGATTTTCTTGCAAAGTACTTTTTATCACAGAGCTCTGTTGCCGAGGATTGATACTCATTTTTTCTTTTACACCAAACATGGTCTTATGTGTGAGGTCATACTCGTCAGCTAACACAGCAGCAGCAGCAAGAGTGAGAGCTTTCTGCTCATTCAAATACAAGACCACCCGCTCAGGTAAACATGTTTTAAATTCTTCAAGTGCAATTAACTCACGTAGTGATTTAAAAGTTTGAACTTTTGAAGCAGAACACCATTTGTCTAACAAAACTTCTTTCTCTCTAGCAAACTTCAAATGAGTTTGACTGGAAGATTTTCTCAACTGCCTAAACTTTTGTCTGTAGGCTTCTGGGACTAATTCATAAGCTTGCAAAACTGTGTGTTTAACAGGTTTATAATCCAAGCTTTCATCTACTGGGAGTGCAGCTACTACTTCTTGTGCTTTACCAGTTAGCTTGCACTTTAACAGCAACAGCCAAGCATCAGCAGGCCAGTTGAGGGCACCAGCAATGGGTTCAAATGCAGCAAAGTACGTACAACCTCAGACTCCCTGAAAACAGGTACAAGAGTTATGCATTTGGTGATATCAAAGGCAGGGGGGATTATAGAAGTTGAACTCACAGTATCTGTGGGTGCAGTTGGGGATTGAGCTTGAGCATCCAGCTCCAGCCGTTGTAACTTCA
The DNA here is from genome assembly GCA_028564705.1 of Apricaphanius iberus. Lineage (NCBI taxonomy): Eukaryota > Metazoa > Chordata > Actinopteri > Cyprinodontiformes > Aphaniidae > Apricaphanius > Apricaphanius iberus. The sequence goes on along the minus strand of JAPXFQ010000075.1, from coordinate 134,136 downwards.
CTGCAGTCTCTGCCTCAATCTCCATTTTTTTCAATCTCCAGTTCCAACTGAATCCGTCTCGTTTGAGTTTTCTCCTCAGCCTCTAGTTGAAGGCGCCAGCCGGATCTTCAAGCGAGCATTCTCGGACTCCCACCACTGGCTGATGACATTGGATCGTAGCGAGGAGCGTAACGGGTGTTACCTCCTCCTCCTTCCCAGCAGTCGGCTCTGCATCCCCCCGTTGGGCGGCCCCTTCAGAGGTGACAGAGTTTGAAACAGCAGAGTCCTCAGGCACCTGAAACAGTTTCCACCAGTTTTGCCATCACCACAGACTGCAAGTCCTTATTAAGCATTCCTGAATGTATCTTGAGCCCAAGGTGATCCGCAATCTGAAGCAACTCCCGCTTGCGGCAGCCCTCAACCAGCCCACGGGATGGGGCAGCCAAAAGCTTATCTAGGCTAAACATATCTGACTATAAAAAAAAACTTAAGTATGCTATCACTCCTTCCGAACTCAGGATTTTGAAGGATTTATTTCTCCTGGACGAGCCTCTATTTATATTATACCCCTGGTTGAGCTAGGGATAAAGGGGTAACATAGACTCCTGAGTCAGATGTTACAGGGAAGGAGAAGCAATTTTTAATGAATAATATTCAAAGTAAAAACTAAATTTCTTAACAAACAAAGCAAAAAAAATAAAAAGATTCAAAGCTTGTATCACAAAAACAAACCACTGCGATGTGGAGCACTGTGTTGGAGCTTGATTTGTTTGTGGATGGTCACATGACTAATGGCGTTTGTAGCTTTGTTCCACTTACGCGCACATGTGACTGCTTCAGACATTGGTTCAAATGTTTAAAGCGCCCTGAAAAGGGTCACGCAGTTGTTAGTGTTTAGGTGCGATACGGTGACACTGATGTTTTCAGATATAATGAGTTTTCGCCGTCACGAGTTGCATAAAATGGAGCCTGTTGCAAAGAGAGGACGTTCTGAGATGTTAGAACTTTTCAATTTAATTTCCCCACAGAAGATTTGCAAATTTATATACATTCAAGGGGTGTCCCCAACCAAGGATTTACACACTCTAATCAGAACTGTTGAATCATTCTATAGTCGACCAATGGTCGATCTATGTGTACAGGCTACGCATGGATGGTTGTATGCCGCGAAGACTTATGGGTAATGTGTTCATGTTAATTGTAGAATTTCTCAATTTTACATTATAAATTATGTTCCAAATATAGTCATGTTCTCTATTTATCCTTTGAGTTATGTTGTGGTCAGTGTCTTAGTTTACGGTAGTTATATATCTACATCGAGTATTTAATTCTCTGTCCACTTATGCTGAGGTTGCATAAAATACCACCCCGTAGCAGTTCATTGTGTAAAATGAGGGAAGTAATATTTAAGTACTTTTTCTTGTGAATTCACAGACTTTTATTGTCATGTTGCTCAAACTCATTGTCCTTTTTTGTTAAAATTTGCAGATTTATATGTACAGAGTTTTTAGACTTCATGTAACTGTATACTACTGATTATCCTGTAAATGCCTTGACCAAATGATTGTTGTTTAATCTGCAAAGATTCAACCCTGAGAATGGTGGTCGATTTAGGCTCTACCTATTGATGCATCAAATATGCGGCAATTAGGGCTCATCCCTAATGCTAATACATTTAAGTAAAGAAGCTTTACAGTAGCTAGTATTGAGCTTCATACCGTACAGGGGCTGGATGTTTTTGGACAATATATTTTTTTTCATGGTATCAGTATTTTTTTTTTTTAAGCATGCATAAACTGAGCTGTAAGTACTAGGAAGCGGGGATGTATATATAATTATATACATCTGCTTACTAATTAAAATAAATTCAATGAAAATTAGAAAAGTATAATAAATTTAATATGTACATGACGTGAAATTAAAAGAAATATTAAAATAATTCACACACTTATCCCATAAAAATCCTTTAAATAACGCGCGTTATGTTTTGTAGGTGCCATGTGTTATTTGCAACCAGCAACTAGCTTACAATAACAATATGCCATCAATGTTGAGGCGCTTTCATGCCAAGCAGGACGCTTTTGCTGCAGTCCGCAGCCAGGGTAAATTACTACTTATCAACATTATTTATGCACTTCCCACCACTATTTATGTTATTTTTAATGTCACATAATGCGTTTAATTAATGTGTTTTTTGTTTAGATAGCAGAAAGGAAAACATTGATGAGGCCCTCGTAAAAAAATGCTTGTTATAGATTCACAGCCATTTAGTATTGTTGATGACGAAGGAGTTAAAGACTTTGTCAACCTACTGGATCCCACATAAACAATAACATCACGCCAGGCACTGAAGGGCATGGTTGAGGCCAAATATAAGAGGGAGAAACAGAAGGTCAAGGATATGATTAAGAAAGCAACTGCAGCTAGTCTGACTTCGAACATGTGGACATCTACTCACATGAATGCATACCTTCCAATCACTTGACATTTCATTAATGAAAGTGATGAATAAACTTCACCTGTATTGACTGTTTGGAGTTTTTAATAAAAAACATGCAGCAGACTGCTGTAATGGAAGAATAGGACATTCAGTCCAAACTCATGTGTCTTTGGACTGATGGTGCTGCAAATATTCTGGCATGTGAAAATTATCTTGATGTGAGGTGCAGCCACTGAATTTCACATGCTCTGAATCTAGTGGACAGGAAGGCAATAGATTTAACACTTGGTCTTGAGGACATGAGGGGCAAGGCCAGGAAGATTGCTGCCTACTTCAGAACCAGCACTTTGTCTAGAGATAGACTACTTTGTCTGTAGAGGCAGATAAGGTGCCTGCTCATAAACTGATTCTGGAGGTCGAAACAAGGTGGAACGACACATTTGAAATTTTTTCAAGGCTTTATGAGCAGCGTGATCCACTACATGCAGTTTTGGTTTCCTTAAATACCGATGTGGGTCCCATGACCTCTGCTATATGATTCCATCTCCAAATGCCTTGATGTCTTGTCACCATTGAATTAAGCAATCGTGTAACTCTTTGCAGAGAAATCTGTTTCAGGATCCAAAGTCATACCTTTAATTCGTAAGCTGAGACACACAATCACCTCAAAGCAGAGGCAGACCAATGGTGTAATGGCTGATAAACTATGCAATAAAATTTTGCAGCTGATGAACGTCAAGCTCAGTCATTATGAAACAGCCAGCCAACATTCTCTGGCCACTCTCCTGGACCCAAGGTTCAAGATGATGGGGTTTTGTAATAGTACAAATTCAGAAAATGCATTGAAAAGTCTGACTGCAAAATGTGCCAATCTGATGCAAAACAACAGCAAAACCCTGGATTCACCACCACCACATCCTAGTTTCCTCATCAGGAGAATCCCAGGAATTAACTGCTCAAAGCGGTCATGAATATGTTGTCATTTTCTAATGCTTTGTGTTTGATCACTTCAGGGGCTGGCCTATTGCATTTGCTGGATAGCCAGGTCTCTGAAAAGAGCAAGGTGAAAAGCGCCAGAGCAAATGCCACGGTGGGGGTGCAGAAATATCTAAATGGAGCCCAATATTCCTTGAGGGGATACCTCACTTAAAAACTGAGCAAAACATACGTAAGCACTTGTTCCCAATTTTGTATATACTTACCAAGGAAGTTTTGTACATCCCAGCATACTCTGTTCCCTGTGAGAAGTTTTTTTTTTTTTTTTCAAAGCTGACGAGGTTGTTAGAAAAAAAAAGGAACAGGCTCAGCCCTGGAACTGTTAAACATTTTTTTTTAAATGTAATTAATTTTCTTGGATAAAAATTACATTTGATCCCCATATTGTCACCAAGCACAACCACCTGATCACAAGCACCCTCGCTCACTTCAAAAGCTGCACTCTGTCCAAAATGATATCCTTCCCACCATGAATGCACTTTAAACTCTACATAAATAAACATATCTCAACTATACACAAACATATCTCCCTCTGGCACCCACTGTCCAATAATATGCCTTTCCAAATGAAAAAAAACAGAACACCAATGAAAGTGAATGGCTTGCCAATTAACATCGAGTGTGTTCATAAGTCAGTTGGGCACCATAGTAGTGAGGACACAATCTTGCTCAACAATGCATTGCCAATATAGAAATATATGAAGCTATTCAAGCACTTCTTTATTAACATCCTCCATCATGAAAGAACTCCAGTATTCACACCAATAATATTGATTTTATTATATTTAGTGTTAAAAATGCAACACTTTAATTATTTGGTCTTGGTGAGGCGTTTTGACTGCTTTGTTTATCCTTGAGGTCACTGTGCACCATCCATCTTCAACTGTGAAAACATTAGCAACACAACGGCCCTCATTTATCAAACTTGCGCAGTAAACGGTGTATATTTTGGGTGTATGTTTCAAATACGCAATACCCATGGGATTTATGAACGTGTCTGATCCGCCCAGATTTGTGTGTAAAGACCTGCGCTTGTTGATAAATGTCACGGATGAAACGAAAGTATTTATGAAAGGACGCCTATAAATATTTACCAACCACCTCTTCCACGCCTTGTTTTTGCGACATTGCTGAACGGAGGACGACCAAGATTGTTAAAAAGGGGAACTTTACTAGCAGGAAATAGGTCACAGGCAGACCAAGCTCCATGGTGCGTCTTGTGTGCGCTTGGAACGGAGGGTTATTAGATGCTTCAACAACCTTTGTCACCTAAAGCATGACATGCAGTTATTCATTGTTATATTACACAGCTAGTGGCCAGAACAACCAGTATGGATAGCACCTGTAGTGGGACCGGAATGACACGGGCTGTGCGCATTTTGCACACAACCCTCGTCTTATAACAAACATCTAAGCTGTAACCATACATTGCACATCATGTTGTACATAGAAAATTTCTAGATACTTTTTATTCATTTACATTCATATATGTTACAGAATGTTTACATAGTAACTGTTTCACTGCCACTTTAGGTCTATTTAGGTTTTTATTTCTATCTAAGCCACATTACGGGAGAGAGAAAAGTTTTTTTTTCATCAATGTTTTCTGTATGCTGCTGCTATTGAGAAATCGACAATTTGTGGGAGACTTTATAGTTTGACATTTTGCACCTTATTTAATGACAGACTATCTTAAAAAAAAAGGGGATCAGCACGCACATCCGTTCCAAAAATATTTGGCAGCAGAAAAGATGTTGTGATGGCCAGCCTTTTTCTTTTACCCCATTGTCAATCAGTGATGTACATAAAGGTCTTGTGTCACTGCTTACAGCCTTATTTTATTTTTTAATCGCTGCAGATTTTATTGCCAAACCGCTCATGCATATTTTTAATTTGTCTTTGGTTCAGAATGTTGTGCCATCAATCTCGAAAACTCTGCCCACGTCATCCGCTTGTTAAAGGAAGGGGATCCTACCTTGATAAACAATTACAGGCCTATTTCAATCTTGTCTGTGCTGTCAAAGGGCTTAGAACAACTAAAATAATTCCTGAGAATGAATTATAGTCTCTAAGAGAATCAGTCAGGTATCCAAAAGGAGCATAGTACCATCTCTGCTTCACTGAAGGTTGTGAATGACATAATTGAGACACTAGACAATAAAAAAGTGTGCAGCTCTTTTTATTGATCTCTCCAAAGATTTTGTTATGGTGAACCATTGTATTTTAAAACAGAGACTGCTTAACATTGGTCTGTGTGATAAGGCAGCTGGTTGGTTTGAAAGTTATCTCTTAGATATGACTAAGTGCGTCACCTTTGATGGTGTCTCTTCAAGTTTCTTACAAGTTGTATCAGGGGCTCCACAGGGCTCAGTCTTGCACCCACTTTTATTTAACATATATGTAAATTACCTCGGTTCAAATATCAACAATGCTCTACTCCACTTTTATGCTGATGACACAATCATTTACAGTTGTGGAAAAACCCTTCACCAGACCTTTGAATACCTGCAGGAAGCCTTTCATGTTGTGCAGTCTCAGCGATTTGACTTGAAGCTTGTGTCGAAAGCAAGTAAAAGTAAGATGGTCCTTTTCTCAAATAATAGGAACTCCACAGCTATCCCTCCAAAAATTGTCACCCTACAGGAAATTTCATAGAGCGTGTGGCTGAGTACAAGTACTTGATGACCATTTGACTTTTAAGACTCACATCCAAAATTTAGCCCAGAAACTTAGGTTAAAGCAGGGTTATATTTTAGGAACAAAGCCTGCTTATCTCTTACAACAAGGAAGAATCTGATCGAGGCTACTTTCCTATCTCTTATTGACTATGGTATTTTTTTTATATATGCACTCCCCTAACAAATATATGCACCAATTAGATATAGCTTATCATGGTGCACTGAGATTTATTACAGGGTGCAAACCCCTTACACATTGTTGCAGTCTGTACAAGCTAGTCCAATGGCCCTCCTTAGCTCAGCGTGGGCTAACCCGGCAGCGATTATTTATATATAAATCCATCATTGGGATGTTGCCGTCTTATTTATGTAGGCTTATGTCCTTCAAGGCCAGCACTCCCTCTCTGGGAACAAATGATAATATCCAACTGGTTTTGCCTAGGGCTCGCACATAATTAGGGAAGCAAGCATTCATGATCTCTGCCCCATCAGTCTGGATGACAAAATTACCTAAAGCTTTGGTCAATTTAAGCAACTAGGAAAGGAGCAGGAAGCTAGCAAAATCGGCACCTGTCCCAGTTTTCCAAATTAGGATAATGTTTATGGTGATAATGTTGGATGTTTTATAATACTTTCATATGCCTTAACGTTGTAATCATTGAACTGTTAATGTATTATGTCTGTATGTTCATTGCATTTACTATATTTTGTATTTTCTTTGGAACTTTTATGGCGGCCTTCTTGGCCAGGGTTCCTTCGCAAAAGATACTTGTTCTCAAAGGATTTACCTGGTTAAATAAGGGTTAAATGAATAAATTAAAAAAGTGCACATGCACCCATTAGTTCATACTCAAAATCATCAGAATATTTTTTTAGATATTTCTCCACAGACAACATAGAGCTATTGGACAGCAGTCTGCTCCGAAGGCAGCTGCTGACTGGTTACAGCTAATGCTACTGCACGTTAATTCAGTTTATTTATATAGTACTAATTCACAACCTATATCATCTCAAGGCACTTTACAAGAAAAGTAATTTCAATAGACCTATACAAACATTCCAACCATTTTAAAGTTTTCTGTGCAAGGAATCCCAGCAGAGGGCGTTGAGTCATTTGCGTGAGGTTGTGCCCGGAACATGCAGACTCCAACCACAGCAATCCCTCAGGAATCCATCATACTGAGCAAGAATATAGCAACAGTGGAGAGTAAAAAAAAACTTCCCTTTAACAGGAAGAAACCTCCAGAATAACCTGGCTCAATAGAAGTGGTCATCTGCCACGACCGTCTGGGGGTTTGAGAAGACAGAGAAGAGATACAAAAAGAACAAAACAACTGATGTAAGAATACTTTATATATTAAAGAAGATAAACAGGTAAAAGAAGATGTTCGGTCACTGGAAGCATCATCCAATTCTACGCTCCCCATCCAGCAGGGCATTGTAGCTACTGGATGTAGCAACCGCTTTCCTTCAATAAACATTGCAAGTTGAATCTCTGTAAGTGTGGTCCTTGCTACTGAACTGCTTTTCTACTACTGACTGGAATATGTTTAGAGAAGCAGTGTTACTAGTCTAGGTGTTGAAGGTGGGTGTAAAACAAGGGCATAGAATGGAATTGAAACAATGGCTTCATTTGCCAAAAAAAGGTATGTACAGGGGAGGAGGGGGTCGGGGTTAGTGTAGAAAATAAAACTGTTACAATAAATAACCAGTACGAGTACATTAATACCTGGAAAAGCTGGGTGTCAATAGCCAATACAATAAAAGTAGTAGTTAAAACAAATGCATCCTCCAACAATATGAATCAAAAGGGGTATTAAAGTGGAGAAAAAATGCTTGACTAGCCTTTGCAAAATACTCTCAGGGCAATTAAGTGATCTTTTCAAGTTTTAACAAAATAATTCAGAAGGAACGACTCCTCCCATCCTTTTCTAATCTTAGAGTTTGTGACATCATCACAGATCTTAGCCCCGGACTGAATGACAGCTGGGTTTCAATGTAGCTGAGCCATCTCCCAAGCAGTCATCAGTACAACTGGAAACACTTGTGCCAAGCTAGCATAAGAGAAGGAGGGGTATGAATGCCCGGCAGGATTGTCACTGTCCACAATTCTGAAAGAAGGAAGAGAGCAGGGACAGACAGCGGATCAGGAGCTGTCCATTGTTCTGAATCCAAGCAGAACACAGACAGGCAGCGGCTGTAACAAGTTGCCACCTACTGCAGCACCACATACCTCCAGCAGTACATAGGGTCTGTCGTCCCCTACATGTGAAAGCAGCACTGCCTGAGCCAACTGACGCCATATCTCTTGAGGGCTCGAAACACCATCTTCAGGGCTTGGTTCATTGTACCTCTGAGGACAGCGAGGGCAAACCTGTCACGAGGCATCAGAATGGCCAAGGACAGCACTCCAGAAGAATAACCAAGCAATAGCAGAGACTCCAGGAACCTTCCATCACGGTCTACAAGACTTGACCACAAAACTGTAACAGTCAAGAAATCTGCTTAACAAGTTAAATGACTTTTTCACTCACTTCAAGACAAGCAACAGCCCCCAAGCGTCGAAGACCAAGCCATCTTCTAGCAATTATATGTTACAACTATCTGCTGGTAGCTTGAGGAGAACCCTCAAAAGGACCACCACTCAAAAAAAAGCAGGTTCTGACAACATCCCTTGCGATGTTCTGAGAAACAATGGTGAGGAACTTTCCTGATGTCTTTAGTAAAGCTGCTGACCTTTGCTTGCCTAAAACCACCATAATTTTCCCAATTGGTCGCACTCACTCCCATCCTTATGAACTGCTTTGAGTTGCTTGCCCAAGACCAATTTAATTCTGTCCTCCCCTCCTCCCTCGACCCTTTCCAGTTTGCATTTCGGCCCAACCACTTGATGGACAATGTTATTTCCACAGCAAGGGGGAGAAGAATACTCTTAATTGACTTCACCTCAACATTCAACACAATTAAGCCCAACATACCCATCAGCCACAGAAATGAGAGACCCTACAAGTGAGAGGTTAGCTGCCATGCCGACAGGAGCAGAAACAACCTTTAACCTAACAAGTCCAAGGGGATCAACTCACTTCAGAACCATACACACCCACCATGCTCCTCTGACAAAGGCTGGTGCTGCTGTGGAGAGGGTGAGCAGAACCAAGTTCCTAGGGTTGCACATCCCTGAGGACCTCACTTGGAGTGACAACTTTGCAACACTGGTCAGAAATGCTCAAAAGCACCTGCATTTCCTCCATAAACCTCAGTTTCCATTATGACCCCCTTTCACACAGGCACCAAAAAGAGCATCAATATGTGGTATGGTGCCTTCACCATATCCTGCCTTGATAACCTACAGCACATAGTTATCCGAGAGGGTCATGGGTGTCTCTGCCCCTTCATTCCTGGAACCTTACAACAATCACCTTCCCTATAAAATCATTAGCATTGCAAGTGACCCCAGTTACTCGTTTTATGGTCTCTTCAGCCTGCTAGCATCAGGAAACACATTTTTCAGGCCAGAACCAGCAGGTAAAGGAAAGTGTTATTCACCAGGCTGGTAGGAGGCTCGACTCCTTCCCTCAGGAGTCACTCTGATTGACCATTGCACTGCATACCTGCACACAGATGAACACTTTGACACATACACACACTGAACTCTGAACTATTACAAAAATAGAAGAAGTATTGGCACTATTGTATAGACAAATGTATATATCGCCCCTTTGCAAATGTTCATCCTGCTATTTTATTCTCGAACATTGTATATACTGTCCATTTAGATTTTCTGTCACTTATGTATGGTCAGTATACTTCAGTTTTATTGTAATACAATATTTTAATTGTTTCTATTTTAATTCTTTCTTTTTCTTTGTATTTTCTCGTTGCTTTTGGGATTCTGTGTCTGTGTGCTGGTAGAATGGATTTCTCTGTGTTCCTTCTCCTACCTTCTTTGTAGGGTGTGGCAGGTAGTAGTCAGCAGGCGCACCTCGTTACTGCTTGCTGATGCCAGTTGGTTCTCGCCTCAAGCGTGATACTTCCTGGAAAGCAAAGACAACTTACCAGATCCATCCGCGCCGATTATCTCCTTCATTTTGATCATTGCCTTGTCAGCCTCTGCATTGCTCCCCAACTGGTAATCATCTCCATATTCACCTGTTTCACCGCTGTCATTCCACTGCTCGCCTGTCTGCCCTCCAACCTCCACCTAAAAGAGAAAAACAGGAACACTAAATCTCCTCTTGCTTTCTTCCAGATCACCTACAAACTCACAGGCATCTCCAGCCAACTGCAGATCAAAGAGTTCCACTTACCTTGTCCAAGCTCCTCTTTACCTGGACCTCCATTAAGAACAACTAACTGCTAACTTTTCCATCTTTCCTCATAACAGTACGTTCCTGCTTCCCCGATTCCTGGTTCCTCCTGAGACAGCATACCATAATTATCAAATAAATTATTCGTTGAAGAAAAACTCATCACTTGTTTCTGAGTCTGGTTGTGTGCTGAAGCTGAGTCTACAAACCCAAACGTGTCAGTTGCACCATCAGCCCAAAAGGGCAGTAACTTTCATAATGTTGTATGTTTGGAATATATGGCATATGTGACAAAATAAACTAACGTGTGTTGAGAACACAACATTTAAGATAATTATATCAGATGTATGGATAGGTACAAAAATGCGGGTTTAAGGAAAAATGTGTTTAATACCTGCTTAAAGGTTGTTATTTTCCTTAGGTACATCTAATCTGACATGTAAGAATAATCACCATTACATTTATTGATGAAAATTGAAACATTTACTAAAAGATACTCTGGAATTTTAACTTAGTTTCCAATTGACTAGAATTATTTACAGTTTCAGTTAGATTAAATTAGAAGTAGACATAAAGCTCTTGAGGATTATGCTGTCTCTATATTCCCTTTAATTTGTCTTGGCTCTAGTGGAAGTGACTATAGCTAGACCAATGATGGTGGAACATTTTCAAGGTTCTGTTGATGATTTATCTTTGATTTCAATAATTGCTATACAATATATTTTGTTTACCGTTTGATACTATTAAAGATTTTGTGTCCCACATACCTTCTTTAAAGCAAAACTTTGGTTAAACTAAAATTACTACATGACATTTATTTATTTATTAGCAGTTGTATTATATTTACAGAAAATCGGAAAATTAGTATATAGAAGAAAAATAAGATACACTTGTGTTGCATTGCTTCTGCTTGTGGTTTTTAAAACAGACAGGAATTAAAATGTTGAACAAAACAAAAAAATACTTATAGGTCCAGAATGTTTATGCATCTAAGAGTTGCACAAAGGATGAAATCTTTTGCAGATTATACCTTGCAATCTTATCAAGAAAAGAGAAGGGCTGATTGAAAGTATTTACAGAAGGACTTTGGCAAACCGATGAATTAAAAACACAATAATTATAATAATAATAATACATTTTATTTGTAATGCACTTTACTTTTAAAACAATCTCAAAGTGCTGCAGAATCGAGAGTTAAAATAAAGTAAAAAATAAATAAAAGAAAGTTATACAGTTCAGTTGTATGCTTTTTTTAAAAGGTATGTTTTCAAGGTTTTTTTTTAACTGTTTTTAAAAATTGTTAATAACTTTAATTTAATAGACACAATATACATAGTGTTTTTCTATATATAATACCCTGGTTTAATGTCAGCCTTCTTTCCATGATACAGTATATGTCAAAGCACAGTTATTGATGAACTAATCAGATATTTCCTTATATGACTTTTGCATACCACTCCTCATGTTTTGATAGTTAAGTTACAGTTTAGTTATCTCCAGACGCATAAACAAAAAGGGAGCACATTTTTGCTGATGCTTTATTCATTTCCGTATGTCATATTTAGATTTTCACCCAATAGATGTTTTTCTTGAACTCTTGGTTCCAGTATGCTCTATCTAATCAACTGTTCTATATAGGACACCTGTAGATCAGCAGCCTGCAGAGACACACAATGGTAACCAGTGTTTGTGAAGATGCTTAGAAATTATTTTCTAGCTGACCCTAATAAAAAGATGAAAACACATAAGAGGGCTTGTTTGAAAAGGCACTATCATATGAGTATTCTAATCACAGCTCTCCAATAATACAACAATGTACAATGGTTTCTAATTTATAATATTTTACAATTGAAAGTGGTGGAGCATTTTAGTTACTTGTCTCATAAACCTTGCATGTCATAAACATGCAAAGTGAGATATTTTAAGACTTTACTTGTTATAATTTGTTATAACTTTGATGATGACTTACAGCTTATGATGAGAGTAAATCTTGCATCTAATTTGGGAGCCAAGGTCCCACAGTCTGTAGGACGAAAAGAGAGGCACACAATCCAAGATGCTTAGAGTCCAGTGTGAGGTTTCCACAGTCTGTGTTAATTTGGGGAGACATGTTATCTGCTGGTGTTGGTCCAACACTAGGGAAAACCAAGAAACTGGTGGTATACTTCCACGGGCGCACACCCACTACACTTAGCGTGTTTACATGCAGGAAGAGAAAATCAAATTATTGTCTTAGTCTGACTGAAATCCTTATCCTTTATCTGTATCCTTACACCCAAGTCAAACCAAACTGGAGTTTGAGAAATCACACTAAGGGACAAAGAAAATGCAATTGGATATATCTCTGCAACCAAATTCCCACCTCTGCCCGTACTTCTGCACCCCCTCTGGAATGTTCCTATTTTAATTTATATTTATTGAGATATCAAGTAGCTACAGTTGAAGCAGTAGCTAGCCTTCCTACGGTCTAAAAATAGCCAATATTATGACATGATGACATATGACATGATGCATCAACTCGTAAAAAACACAGGATTTCTGTATGTATATTAAATGTAGCCAAAGGCCACATAAATCAACCCTTATGCTTTGCCTCGTAGAATATCAATGTACATCCCCAAGAAATGTTAACCTATAGCATAGAATCTCAGGTGTCTTTGATATAATATTAATTCTTATTAATTTTATCAATAAATATATATTTTTTTCTTTAGACTTAATCATTTCAATTGTTGATGCATATTCTTATTCTCATTCTTCTTATCAACTTATTCAATCAGCCAGAAGCCATTACCTGATCCATTACCTGAACAGACTGTATGATTATTTTTTGAATCAAAAGAGTTTCTTCCAGAAAAACGTCACCCCTTTTCTAGCAAAGAACGATCAGTCAATCAGCATGCAGGTCTCTCCTTGATGGATGTCTGGCGTTGATTTACAGGCAAGAGGAAGAGAGGGACAGAGCATATCTTTAAATGGGGTTTAAATGACAATGTCACATTCCCACAACAAAGTTCTTTCTCTTTCTGTGGAAACTGAAAGTAGATTTAAATCATTGTGACATTATTAGTCCTTATGGCAGAAGGTCTGTCTTGTAATCCAGTCCTGTCATCATTGTGAATGGCACAACATTTGATTTGATTTATTTATTTGCACATATAACATAAACTTACATAATTCTGCTAATCAGAGATTTTTACAAGATGACTTTAAACAAAGCCATATAATGCCGATACTGAGTTGTCTACATATTCTCCCATTCATGTCCCATATTACATAGGTTTAGTTAACTTTTTTTATCTGCTTTCTTTGATTGCTATCCAGTTTTTTGATTGTTTTTTAACAGCCAAATCACTGGTTAATGTGATGAATTTATATCCAACAAACAGCAGAATTTGCGAACAAGATTGTTGTCTAATGCATTGTGACCCTAAGTCATACCAAGTAGCCACCTGAGACTGATTTCTCTGGGAAGATTAGTGGCTCTACAGCAGCTGATCTCAAGAGTATTAATGGCTACAGCCAAGACACAAAGGAGTACTCACAGCTTTGGGAAGGAGGTTAATGGTGGTGATGATGATAAATAGTCAATGAAAAATGTTTTCAATTATTTATCAGCTCCTAATTATACCAAGCAAAATTCCTTACCACTGACCTTCACTTTTAAATATAGCTTTATAAAAGTCAATCAGGGATAGTTGTTTTGGAATCTTAAGAGCCAAACCACTTTTTTTGGCATGAGCTATAGAAGTTTCATATAATTTCTGTTGACAGAAAATAATTAAAGTTATATATTTTTTTTCCTAAGCTCTAGTTTTTAGTTTTTAATTCAGTTACCTAAAATGTTTTACCACACCTAGTTTTAGTTTTTAGTTTTAGTTAACTATAATAACCTTAGTGTCGTTGAGTATGGTTAATAAAATAACATATTAATGTGAAAGCAAAAGTGTGCCTTGCTTGCAGATGAACAGCAAGATAGGTCAAATGAGGAGGTGGGAGGAGAGAAAGAGCCAGAAAGTGAAGAAGATAGAGCAAGTCAGGAGTAAGTCATGTTGCTGTAAGCGGTTTTAAAATCTTGGTATATTTAACGTCCCACTTTTTTAACTCTGTGCACCTGCCCCTCTTAAAGTCTCTCCACGGCCCTGATCAGAAGCCAACTTTATCTTCAAGTCACCCTATTTATGCTCTTCTGAGAGGCTTCACTAAAGGCCAGATTATCCAATGGGCATTATGGCCAAACTCCATGGGCCCCTTAAGTGGTAAAGTATGAATAGTACGTTTTATTTCAGACAGTTTTACACTCAGTTCTGTTTCAATGTACTGTTTTTTACAATCCAGTGACAAGGTCAGAGACTGAGGATACATGTTTCTTCAAGTAAAATGTAACTGTTTGTCACTTTTCGTTTTACTTAGGCTTTAAAATGTAGAGGAAGTATAACATCCAGGGTAACTGTGGCTTAGGAATGTGGTGTGAAATCAGAGAGTTGCTGGTTTGAGTCCCAGCCCTATATTTTACACTGTACTTTTTTTAAACTAAAATTGGCATTAGTAATGTGCTGGTTGTAAACTAATAGTGCACCTAAAATATTGCTTTCAGCATACATTAACGTGTACTTTAATTAGTTAAAAGCAGTCTTAAAATCATTACAAGTAAACTAAATGTGATGGAGAAAACTATTATTATGATTCATCTGTTAGTATTATTAACACTGAGAGCAGAGAGGCCAGAAAACAGGTGTTGAGTTCACATGGGAATCGAGGTTAGAGAAAACCTCACTGCCTGAGAAAATTGATTCTTCTTATATACTTAGTTTTGAGAATTTCTCTTATTGTATTACGATTTAAGCCAAGCTATTGCCATTGTTTTGTATCTGTCAAGATTCACTTATTCCCAGCTAAAGAGCCAGGTGCCTTCATCCTGAGAAATCCCCACCCTGAGAGAATCGTTTTGTCTTCAGAAGTTATAGAGGCAAGGTTGCTGACCTTTATAAATACTTATTTTCATTTGAGCAGGTGGGGGGCAGCATTCAGCATTCACTGTGATCTGTTCTGTTCTCCTGTATGACTGATTCAACTTTTATTAAAACCTCAAAACGCTTAAAAGAATCTCTCTCATTTTTATTAAGAGTCTTAAATTCGGTTACACTAAACATACATGGAACATGACTTCAAGTGTGCTTCAAAGTGTACTTTTGCCTCACTCATTGGATGTCTGATCACTAGCAGGACGTAACTGTTTATTGCCTTGGACTTGTTCTTTCCATTGAGCTGGCTTCTTAGGACTTGCCTCACTCGTTGTAGGTATTTGGTTGTTGCTGCTTCCCTTGTTGCCTGTTCAATGTTGCCATTTGCCTGCAGTATTCCCAGGTACTTGTAATTGTCCTCAATGTCTGTTACTGTTCCCTCTGGGAGTGAGACCCCTTCCGTGTGGACTATCTTGCCTCGCTTTGTGATGATTTTACTCTTAGCATACAGCTTAATGCTATCCATGTAGAGGAGGTGGCTGATCGAAGCCCCAATCTTGAGGTGGGATACATAGCCAGTCTTGTTGATTATTTGGCTTAGGGGGTTTAGACCTGTGCAGAACAGCAGTAAAAATATTTAGTCAGCCACCGATTGTGCAAGTTCTCCCACTTAAAATAATGATAGAGGTCAGTAATTTTCATCATAGGTACACTTCAACGGTGAGAGACAGAATTTGAAAAAAAAATCCAGGAATTCACATTGTAGGATTTTTAAAGAATTTATTTTTAAATTATGGTGGAAAATAAGTATTTGGTCACTTCAAACAAGGAAGATCTCTGGCTCTCACAGACCTGTAACTTCTTCTTTAAGAAGCTATTCTGTCCTCCACTCGGTACCTGTATTAATGGCACCTGTTTGAACTTGTTATCTGTATAAAAGACATCTGTCCACAGCCTCAAACAGTCAGACTCCAAACTCCACTATGGCCAAGACCAAAGAGCTTTCGAAGGACACCAGGAAAATAATTGTAGACCTGCACCTGACTGGGAATAGTCAATCTACAATTGACGAGCAGCTTGGTGTGAAAAAATCAACTGTGGGAGCATTTATCAGAAAATGGAAGACATACAAGACCACTGATAATCTCCCTCGATCTGGGGCTCCACGCAAGATCTCATCCCGTGAGGTCAAAATGATCATGAGAACGGTGAGTAAAAATCCCAGAACCACACGGGGAGACCTGGTTAATGACCTGCAGAGAGCTGGGACCAAAGTAACAAAGGTTACCATCAGAAACACACTGCAACGACAGGGAATCAAATCCTGCAGTGCCAGACGTGTCCCCCTGCTTAAGCCAGTGCATGTCCAGGCCCATCTGAAGTTTGCCAGAGAGCACATGGATGATACAGCAGAGGATTGGGAAAATGTCATGTGGTCAGATGAAACCAAAGTAGAACTTTTTGGTATAAACTCAATTCGTCGTGTTTGGAGGAAGAAGAATACTGAGTTGCATCCCAAGAACACCATACCTACTGTGAAGCATGGGGGTGGAAACATCATGCTTTGGGGCTGTTTTTCTGCTAAGGGGACATGACGACTGATCCGTGTCAAGGAAAGAATGAATGGTGCCATGTATCGTGACATTTTAAGCCAAAACCTCCTTCCATCAGTGAGAGCTTTGAAGATGAAACGTGGCTGGATCTTCCAACATGACAATGATCCCAAACACACCACCCGGGCAACGAAGGAGTGGCTCCGTAAGAAGTATTTGAAAGTCCTGGAGTGGCCTAGCCAGTCTCCAGACCTCAACCCCATAAAAAATCTGTGGGGGGAGTTGAAAGTCCGTGTTGCTCGGCGACAGCCCCAAAACATCACTGCTCTCGAGAAGATCTGCATGGAGGAATGGGCCAAAATACCAGCTACTGTGTGTGCAAACCTGGTAAACACCTATAGTAACCATTTGACCTCTCTTATTGTCAACAAAGGTTATATTACAAATTATTGAGTTGAATTTTTGTTATTGACCAAATACTTATTTTCCACCATAATTTACAATTAAATTCTTTAAAAATCCTACAATGTGAATTCCTGGATTTTTTTCTCTCACAGTTGAAGTGTACCTATGATGAAAAGGTTTTTCCAGTTGCAGGAATTCAGTGCCCACCTTTGACCAGGGGATTAGCATTATTATTGCTAATAATACAACACACATATAACATAGGCTACAGAGCCTGCCTAAAATGAAGATGGTTGTTGAACTTTGATTTGTGTTTCTTGTCAGAGCTTAAATCATGTGTTCAGACACAAACTTCTAGGAGTATTCCAGTTGTGTAAGAAGGGACATTACATATTTTTATAAAGATCCCTAGACGTTGGCAACTGACGACATGGGGAGGACAAGGAATCAATTTACTTTAGGTACTTATTTAAAATAATGTATTTTTGTCCTTCTGTGACCTAAAGGTTAGAACCTAAAACGTGTGGGTTGGTTAATATTGGTTAACTCAACTTAACTCAATATAATGACTCAAGGGGAGTGCAGACCCAGATAATTACGACACACTTTGAACTCGCTGACACGCGGTCACGTGGTTCATGATGGAGCCCTAAGTAGTTCCAAACATCCCAGCGCCATCATTGATTTCTAGTGGTAAACATAATCAGAATCAGAATCAGCTTTAATGGCCAAGTATGACAAACATACTAGGAATTTGCAGTTTACCGTACGACCTGTCCAAGATCATTACATACAACAACAAACAGATCCAGGTCACTGTTGGCCATGCAGCCACCGAGCGGCGCTCCCATGTTTGAAAAGATAAGATCAGATACATGTCAGGGGGGGTGGTGTCCACTGTGGGTGAAAAAAGCATTCACATGTGTTTTGATCCTTAGCCAAGAGTCAAAAAACAGGTAATAGAAAATACCACACCTAAACATTTAAGCACATATTCAGACATTAACATTGACACATCAGGAGGGGATGGGCGGGTATGAGCTCCAGTCCACAGGTTAACGCGCTGCCATCGAGGCGAGCTGTTATCCAGCTTCCTGGTGCAGGAGAGAGCCTTAGTATACAGCGAGACGGTGTGTGTGTTAGTGTGTGTGTCTGAATCCATGTCAGTGTGTGCGTCAGTAGATGCGGGGGGAGTATACTTTTTTTACATTCATGCATACATGGGTATTTCATTGTGGACCAAGTCGAAGGTCTTCATTGGAGCCAAAACAATAATAATTTGGATAACAGGGAGAGCAAAATTTCCTCTCTACCCGTTCAATCTGTCAGCAGTTTCTTTTTATAGTCTAATTCAACCAAATTAAATTCCAGATTACTCCATTAATTTCCAGTTGCAACAATCCATACTGACAGTTTCTCCAAGTCCGATGACAATCGCGAGTGAGTCCCAAAGCGCCAGCTAGATCGCCTCTTGCAGCATCCAGCCTGTGCTCAAGCTCACCAAGCGTGAGGTTCTGAGTTCCATCAGCACGAATCTGCGCATCACACTGCTCCTTCAGCCTTCTAATCGCTTTCAGAACTGTCTCCAATTTCGGTATTTGTTGCTCCATTTTGCCGCAGATCCAGTAGATGCCCATTCCAATCAGCAGGAACCCAATCCACATAAATGCAAACAGCCAGATATCCATAACCTGGATGCCCTTTTCCGGTGCTTTGTAGAGTTGAGTAGATTTTATCAATAGCATTCAGACACCATCTTTCGCTTATTCAGTGTTGGTTCGGAGAAAAATGCAAAAAGGACACTCCAGATAGAGGCACAGGACATAGAGCAGTGGGATACGACACAGGAGGAGGAGGGAGAGAAAAAGCGTGCCACCTCGCTGAGAGCCACAAAGAAACAAATAATAAAACGTTTAAATAATTAGGAGGAAAACATGAGAGTAGATGTTTGATATGGGTAACCTACTGATTCAGCGTTTTATTTTTTGGTTTTTCCTCCGATCTGAGAAAATCCATCTGTAACCCAGTTGATTGTGCTTCTAGCCAGAAACTTGTAAAATATCTAAGTGATAAAAAATGAAATGAAAACTGTTTCACATAAATACATATTAAGGGGTAAAGAAAAAAATCACAAATAACATTTGTAAAATATATTTAAATTATAGCCTATTATGTGAATAAATATAAAGCTCTCATCCAGTGACAGACTGACCACTTGGCAGTGTAGGCAGATGCCACTGCGGCCGCCTGGTATGGTTTTTGTGGAGCGTAATGTTATTGGCAAGGACTCACCTTTGGTGGGATCTTTAGGATCAGGATTCGCCCTTCGGGTTAGCCTTTCTGGGTGAGTCCCATCTCTTAGCAGCTGGTTTGGTTGTTTTCATACCTGAAACTCTTTCTTGGATGTCTACCACTGTGATGGTAACTGAATTCTGTTCAGGGAGGTTGTTGTGCTCCTCTACCAGAGACATCAGTCATTTAGCGCTGCTGTTATCTGCTGTCTCTTTTTCACATATGCTCTTCCAGTATCTTTCAGTTTCCAGCCGTGTTGGGTCTACTCTGCTGCTATTGCCCTGCCACATCTGGCATCATTGTCTTTCGTGTACCTCTGTCGGTGGCTATCCAAGGCTTGGAGTCTTTGTTTGGCAGTTTCGAGTGCTTCAGGTATGGACATCTGGGTGTACCTCTTCGGCATTGGTCATTTCATTGTACCTCTCTTGGCCTCTCTCAGATGACTCTTTGCACAGCCGACACCTTAGGTCTTCTCTGGTGTGGTAGATCTGGGCCTCTATCGATCTGGTGCTCAGAGCCTGCTTCTGTGCTGCCAGGATGAATGCCTCTGTGGTGTCCTGTAGGCCAGCCCTCTCTAGCCATTGGTAGAATTTTTTGAGATCATCCACTTCAGTTATGTTCCAGTGGTACATCACATGTAGGGGCTTGTCCTCCCATAATGGTTCCTTCTCATCTTGTCATTGTCTCAGGCATTTATTAAGTACGTCATCCGCTGAAGCCTTGTCCTATGGAGCTTCGATAGTTCATCCTGGATAGTGGCTCTCACGCTCATCAGTCCTCTGCCTCCTTCCTTACAGCGTACGTACAGTCTGAGGGGGCTGGATTTGGGATGGAACCCTTCAGGCTGAGATGCTTTTGTTTCTTAACATCTGTGGTCTGTATCTCATTCTTTGGCCATCTTATTATTCCCGCAGTGTATCTGATCACTGGCAAGATGTAACTGTTTATTGCCTTGGACTTGTTCTTTCCATTGATCTGGCTTCTTAGGACTTGCATCACTCGTTGTAGGTAGTTGGCTGTTGCTGGTTCCCTTGTTGCCTTGCGGTATTCCCATGTACTTGTAACTGTCCTCAATGTCTGCTATGGTTCCGTCTTGGAGTGAGACCACTTCAGTTTGGACCACCTTGCCTCGCTTTGTGACCATCCTACTACATTTTTCAAGCCCGAACGACATGCCAATGTCCTTTCTGTAGATCCTGGTGGTGTGGATCAGGGAATCAATGTCCCATTCGCTCTTGCATACAGCTTGATGTCATCAATGTAGAGGAGGTGGCTGGTCGTACCTCCGTTCTTGAGGTGGTATCCACAGTCAGTCTTGTTGAATATTTGGCTTAGGGGGTTCAGACCTATGCACAACAGCAGTGGGGACATAGCATCACCTTTTTATATGCCACATTTGATGGACACTTGTGCAAGTGGTTTGCCACCGGCCTCAAGGGTGGTTCTCCACAACCTCATCGAGTTCCCAATGAATGCTCTAACAGTCCTGTTGATGTTGTATAGCTTCCAGCAACTGTTGATCCATGTGTGGGGCATCCAGTTGTAGGCTTTCTTGTAATTAATCCAGGCAGTGCACCGGTTGGTCTTTCTGGATTTGCAGTCTTGGACAACTGTTCTATCAACCAGGAGCTGGTGTTTAGCACCTCTGGTATCTCTACTAATGCCCTTCTGTGCTTTGCGCATGTATGGATCCATGTGCCTGCTTATCTTAGCCGCGATGATGCCTGACATGAGCTTCCATGTTGTGGGGTGATAGGTTATTGGGCGATAGTTGGATGGGACTGCACTTTTGGTGGGATCCTTCTGGATCAGGATTGTTCGCCCTTCGCTTAGCCATTCTGGGTGAGTCCCATCTCTAAGGAGCTTGTTAAATTGTGCTGCCAGGCGCTCATGGAGTTCTGAGAGTTTCTTCAGTCAGAGCCTGGTGCTGTCCAGTTTTTCATACCTGAGACTCTTTCTTGGATGTCTGCCACTGTGATGGTAACTGGATTCTGCTCAGGAAGGTTGCTGTGCTCCTCTCTCAGAGAGGCCAGCCATCGTGCAGTGCTGTAATGTACTGCCTCCTTTTCCCATATGCTCTTCCAATATCTTTCAGTTTCACTTGGTGGGTCCACTCTGCTGCTATTGCAATCTCAACTTGTGATAGCAGTTGCTGTTTGTGGATGTTGGAACACTGAGCTACTAGTTGTTTTGCCGTCAACTGTGACTGTGGGTATTGAAGTAACTATTCAACCCAAATTCTTCTTTTCTAACCCCTCTGATTAGGGTTACTGAGTAGTAGCATTCCAACAGAGCCATATTCTCGCATCTGATCAATTTCCGTCTGGTTGTTGTTCCAGTAGATCATTCTTCATCTACATTTTTTCCATGCTTTTATGGTTTTCATGTTTTATTAAATCTGCTGGCACTGTCAGGAGGTAAAAATAATTGCTAGCAATTCTGAATCTAGCAAACTTTCACCTCTGATTTACTTTTACATGCTTTTACGTTATATGTTTTGCTTGTTTCTTTACCACTGAATCATGTAAAGCACCTTGCATTATCTTGTGGTTAAAAGTGTCCTTTACAAATAAAATTACTTGCCTTGCTTAGTCTCTCATTCACACAAGTATTCCCCCATACATATACATTTATAAACCCTAAGACCTGTGTGTTTTTATCATTTTTGGTATATGTGAGTAAAATTGAAATAGTGTCTATGTTTGGTTTTATAGATTTTGAGTTTGTGACAGAATGCTGCTAGTGCTGTATGCATGCTTTTATTGGTTTTAGTGATGGGAAAACATACATTATGTACCATGAGACACCTCATCTTATTAAACCCACTTCCGTGGTCTCATAAGTTCCAGAAGGGTGAGTGCCCAGGCTGATAAAAGCAGGACTAAGGTGGTATGAGGTTTACATACGTATAATTTATAACTTCATTATCTGGGTGTGTTAGTAAAGGTGTATCCATGCTCTTTAATTGTCAGAATTCAGTTAGATTAAGGTCATCATTTGGTATCCTCTCAATGTATGTAAACACACTGATTCTTGCAATTATCACTCTGACTAAAGGTAAATGCACATGTGTTTTTGTGACGTTAGTCCATCACTCCTAGAAATGCTCTCGAGATGATAGGCTGCATGGCTAGATTTCAAACCTGATCAGTCGTTTCCAGCTGTATTAACGGAATATGTGTGTTAACTCTTGCTTTTTCCTATGTTGCATTATGAACAACAGGGCATGAAAGCTATATAAAGTTCAGACTCTACATTTCTGTTTTTTTTTTTTTCTGACTTAAAGAATTTACATCATTAAGTTTCAACACTCAACAGTTCTCAGCCTGACAATGTTTTGGGAAATGACTGCTTGAAGTGCTGAACAAAAAACAGACAGGAAGTTCTTATTTCAGATATACAGGCTCAGAACAAGGACGATGAATTTGTCACTTGTCTTGAAAGTTATTTTTAAAAAGGTCTCATGGGGAAACTTCATCCAAACAGGTGAATTTACTTTAATACTGTCACGTACCAGTATGAAAATAAATAATGCAATTGCAAGGTATTCTTTGTGTCTGCAGTATTAAGGAGGTAGGTAACAAAACAAGCGTAAGTATTAGTATTATTAAACAAGAATTAGATATATGTAACTTCATATCTGTATTTAAAGGGCCGCCTCCCAACATATGGCATAATGTGATGCCATATTTTTAGTGGCATGTGATAACTAACTTCATTTATCTCTCTGTTTAGTGTGTTAATTCTCCATGTTTATTCAAGTGACATTGTAACTGGGAGAGCAGTGCAGGAAACACACAACAGAAAATCTAACTTCTCTGCTTAGCAGAGCGTATGATGTGGATCTGTTTGCCTGTGGAGGAGAGGAAAGAAACCCTCTTTCTGTGATGGCAGGGGTGACATTGCTCTGAGGCTGCCATTTCTGCTGGGGTCATCTCTGTCTGCCAAGTTGCTTCTGACTGACAGATCCAAATGTGCTCCTTTTCCCTGTTTCTCCCTCTAAGTGCAGGGTTACCCTATGCCCTCTCCGCTTCTTCTTTTTCACAAAGTACGAAACAGTGTAATTGTAATTACCAGTTTGTTGATGTTGTTTTTTTCTATGGATTATTTTCTCCCATCTTGCCTTTCAGGTGATGAAATGGGCTTCTTCTGTGTTCTGACACAACTTGTCTCTTCTCATCAGGACTCTTTGATGGAAACCGTCAGCACAGCATGTTCACATTTGTCCCCAACCCAAGAATTGACCTCACACACAATTGCAATTTTTCACAAACACACGCACGCAGACTCACAAGTGTATTGCCTCTGGCTCACCAACAACCTCCTGTCTCTTTGTTGTCCCGTCTATCTGTCAATCACAGACAGTAAAAAAAGATGATCAAAACTGAAATGAGACAGTAGATGTTTAACACCACTCCCAAACTACAGAAAAATAATCCACATACTTAAAGTCATTTAGCTTTTTAATTTGGGGGGGGATTTTTTATTTCCCCTCGCTTTAAAAGTCTAAAGATTACATCTGTCATCACAGAGCCAGACATTTGTAGATGTATCTACACACACATTTTCAACCATTCTTCTTGATACAATAGAGGCCTCAGTTGTGAAAGAAGCTTGATTGAAACTGTGTCTGCTCTTCAGCTAATGGTTGTTAAAGTACCTTTTATCTTGAGGCAGCTTTCAGCCCAGATTTTTTTTTTCCTGTATCAGCAGCACTATTAAAACGAAGGATGAGTGATAGCATAGACGAGTGAAAGCTGGGATATATGTATGCCATGTGAAAACAGAAAGAATCTTCAAACTAACAAAGTACATTCTGTTATTAATCAGTGATTGACCAAAATGCATGATTTCTAACTACATTAGTTAATATCTGAAAAAAAATATTTTCTGCCAAGAAAACCAACCATAAAAAGTCTTTCATGTCCTAAACATGCAGAGCAGCCCTAGACCACCCCGATATCACCATCACGTTCAACCGTATGATGTTCATTTCCAAAAATGCATTGTTACAGGATGAGTAATGACATACGCTTCTTAATAAATAAGTTTGTAAAAGCGGATCATAATTTTTATTTTTGGGCAAAGGTCATTTTGACCTTGTAATTCTGCCATGTATTCTATTTTTGACCCAGTCTTTCCTTTTGATAGCTTAATCATGAAACCAACCTTAGCTGAGGCAAAAAAGAACTGCAGATCATAAGATGGATTCTATTTGTACCTCCTGAACGAGTTATCATTGCAGCCTTAGAGTAATTTTGGTAAGGTTAACCACAATTCCATATCGTCTTCATCTGTGAGTAATGGTTCTGAGGAGTTCTGGAATTGAAAGGAGTGTAAAAGCCTTAGAAATGGCTTTGCAACCACTTCCAGACTTATACTGTAGGTTTATTAACTTTTTAAAACTAATCTCTATTCTCACATTTCTTTACATCAGGACATGATGTGGTGCTATTCCAGATATTTTGTCCTACTTCATGTTGTAAATAATTGGTTATTTTTTTTTAACTCTACAGGGCTATCAGTAATCAGCGCTTGGTGTGATTAACAGAAAAGAAGCTAGCCAGTTTATTAATGATGCATCTACTAAAGTCATATTTGTCATATATTCAAATCTGTTGTTTTAAAGCATTTAGCCATGCAAAAAGGAACAACAAATATAGTATCATAACACTGCACAATACGTTGGTCAAAATACAACCTATTCAATGTCACGGTCCACTTACACAACTCCAGATATATTTGATTAATATTAAATATGAATACATATTATAATTTTGGGGAGAAACAAACATCTATTAATGCAAATATAATCAATATCATTTTTAAGAAGATGATCCCGAGCATGGGTTGAGTGCAAGGTCAAATAAGGTTGTAGAACATTTATAACTTGGGTTGTCTTTTGCACAGTTTAATTTTCTAGTCATTATCCTTTCTAATTTCTTTTCATTTTATGTATAATGACAAAGTGAGTTAGATTAGGTGAAACCATAAAAACTGCTCTATTGCTGACACATTCAAAGTGGACTACTGCTTCATTTTCCCTAATAACCTTGGAATCCAGTCGAAACCAATAGACCACAAATAGATTTTCATAAATGTATACAGTGGAAAGCTTTTTTGTTTTATCTTTGTGATTTTATCACCAGAAACGTTGTATCCATGTGCAGAAGGTGGATGAACCCTAAACATTTTTTTAAAGATTCTGTTAGTGTGGACATTAGGAAATTAACTTACCAAAGATAAAGGGTAAGTTAGTCCAATGGAAGGAAAGAGAACTCTCATTTATGGGAAAGGTTTTAGTAATAAAAACAGAAATTATTGCTTCTATAGCCTTTTTAGCAACTGCCCTTCCAGTACCTAATGTAATTATGGCTTCACTCAGAAAAGCCATGTTTGGCTTTTTGTGGGGAGGACAGCATGAGAAAGTTGAAAGGGAGATTATGTATAGACCAGTGGAAAAGGGTGGAAGAGCATTCCCAGGAATTACAATAAAACTCAAAGCAATGTTTGTTTCTCCGATAATAAGCACATATTTAAACACATTTAAAGAATCACCATGGTCTTATATTGCCAAGTTTTGGGTAGAGCAGAAGGTGCTGGTCACATGGGGCAAAAGGGTCGGTTTGAAAACCCCCTTTTTAGAACAACACCCAAGAATTTACAAAGAAGTAATTAAAACACTTTCTTGGGAAATTACTCAATTACATCAATCATAAAACTCTGTTCAACAATCATAAAGACTTAGCATGGCAGATAGTTTTGGAATGTTTACCAGCCAGGGCATTTCTTCAAAGAAGAGATTGTGCAAGAACCTCCCTTTGCCGAAGGCTAGGGACGAGACTGAAACACGTGTTTTGGGAATATTCCTCGGCCAAAGAAGTGTAGGCGGCATTGAAAACATAAAATACGTTAAATAGATTATATACATGTGGCTTATCATATGAGAAGGTAGCTTATAGAATTAGGAAATCGAATTGGGGGAACAAAGACATACAGTATGTTGGTGGAAAATAATAAATTGTGCAAAAGACGCTTTATAGAGGGCAAGACATATTTGTCTGTTCAAAAAAGCTGAGGTACCAGAAAGGGTGGTGTTAATGAGTATAGTTCACTTATTGAAAGAGTATGTTATGATAGAGGGTGGGTAAGGCCAAGGGCAAGATAGAGCTCTGGAAAATACCACGGGAATATGTGTCACATATATTGTAGTACTTTATGGGTAACTAAGGCCATCTTGTGTTGGTGTTGTAAATATGTGGAATTCTGAGGTTTTTCCTTTGTTTACCTTTTATAATATAATATAATTTGTTGTTTAAGCTAAATAGCAGGAAAATGTATGTATGCTCATTGTAATATCATATTGTGGTCTGTAAGCATGTAGATATAATGTAGGTTTTGAAATGACCCAATAAAAAATGTGAAAAAGAAAAAAATTAATTGCATCTCCTGCTTTACCTGCTGATTTTCGGTGGTACAGATCGAATGGCAGCTTCAAGTTTGTCACTCTTCCCCAATACAGTTTTGGCTATACAGCTACCTATAACCATCAGTGTGTTACTGAATGTTGTATAAAATCATATATAGTCTTCTTACTGAAAATGTGCTATAAAAATGCAGGTAATATGATTTGATTTAAATAGGTCAATTTCGAGTTTATATAACTTATAGCATTTGAGTTAGTGAAGTAATGTATACAATTTTAAAAATAAAAATATTGTAGTTTAGTGAAATACAATTGTACAAGTTAGTTGAGTACTCAGTTTTGTGTTTGAGGTAATTGAATGCTTTGATTTTATTAATTAACTTTTTTTAATATGTGATGAACTTAGATTTTATAAGTAAGCCAACTCATAAATTATTATGTAATCAATTTTGTCATAAATCTTGAGTTCTCTGAACTTATTGGGATTTACAGGTAGAATTGGACCTTCTGCTTATGTAAGTGCTATGGACTTGGTATTTTACCTCTCCAATACATCGTTAAATTTTTTTAATAGTCCTACCAAATTTAAACTTTGTATCATTTCTTTTTTTTTGGTCTCAGAGAACACATGTTCCTAAAAATTATGTTAGATTGACACAAGCAGTAGCACAGTTGGTAACAATGGGGTCTGATTTGGAGGATATGTTGTAAATATCCACTGTATAAATAAAGTAAATTGAATTGACAACATTTTCATCTCATTATAGTAACTTTATATAATTATATACTAACTGACAAGTAATCTGTGTTACAATGTTGTCTGTAATATTATTTAAAACACTACAGCATGTATTACTGTAAAATTGATACAATTTTTTTTTTCATATATATTTTTCAGACTTGAAGAATATATAGGGGCGTCTGTGGCTCAGTGGTAGAGTAGTAGTTGGCTTGCAATCGGAGGGTCGTAGGTTCGATTCCAGCTTCCTCCAGTCACATGTCAATGTGCCCCTGGGCAAGGCACTTAACCCCCAAATTCTACATTGTCCTACCGAGCCATGTTGGGTGTCAGTGTATGAGTGTGAATGGGTGAATGTGGCTTCAATGTAAAGCGCGTTGAGTGGTCAGTAAGACTAGAAAAGCGCTATATAAGTTCAGTCCATTTACCATTTACTTGTTTAAAAACACTCAATCGTCATTACTTAGTATATTCTTTTTTTCTTTTCAATTATAATAAAAGCCTATTTTATAGTTTAAGTTACATAGTATTGTTTTCTTAATTATGATGTTTCAGATTAATTGCTAAACATAGCACATTAATGTATTTTAAAGAGTTTTTGGGCCTTCAAGCAGTTATATTATATATTGTTAGCAAGCATTTTATAACACGTTCTGGGACCTTGAGGGGGGCAGGATATGCAGCACTTCAACTGGATTTCAAGACACTGCACCAAAACGAGTTCTTATCTAGACTCCTCAAAACAGGGGTAGAAGAAGAGCCTGTAGAGCTACAATAATGAGGAATTCAGACCTAGGAATTGAAGTTCCGCTCTATATAGACCATAACTGAATGATTTAAATTTAAAAGAGAAAGATTTTAATGGCATGTCCACTTTCAAATGTGTTGCCATGGCAGAAAGATATGACTTATATATATATTAGTAGTTTAGTAGTTTAACTAATGAAGGCAAAGCTGAGAATACAGCAAAATAAACATTTTAATTTTAAAACTTCAGTTTGTTCTTAAAAATATATAATAAAAGATCCATTAATGGTTGTCAGTTCAAGGTGAAACTATCTCATCTTTCATTATCTTTGCGCCTTCACAGTATCGCCACAAAATGTTACTGTCTGAATTCAATCAGCCAGGATGAAAAGTCGATGCTGCTAGAAGCCGGCAGGATTGGACATGGTGTAGTCTATCTATGCTCTAGTGCTTCTTTGTATCTCTATCAGCTGTGTAAAATGATATTGTTGTTAAAACAAAAACAACAATTGCAATGCAGGGTGCATGTGAAAAAAAATGTTTAAAAACAAGGTCTGAGATGCATCTGAATTAATGCAGGAGAAATTGTGGGAGAGTCAATACTAACCACACCCATATATTCTGACAATAAAAGTCTCTTGGGGTACACCCCTGGAGTTCGGGTGGCTAACAAGGGCGAAGACCCCTGAGGCCCAGGATCTCTGGTGGGCGACCTGGAGGAAGACCCCTAAGGACCGGGGGGACCACAGGGTGGGTGTCCCCTCACAGGATTGCGGTCAGTTGCTCCTCATCCGAAGGCCTGGCAGCGATGAAAAAAGGGGCCTGGCAGGTTGAGGTAGCCAACCCAGAAGAGGCCTGGACTAAAGGTGCTCCTGCTCAGGGACTAGAGGCAGTGGACGTCCAGGAGGCAGAGAGAGGTCCTCCTGCAGGTGCTCCTGCTCAGGAAGTAGAGGCAGTGGTGGTACAGGAGGCATAGATGGCAGGAGATGTTCTGGTAGTGGAGGCAGTAGTTTAAATTCTAACGGCAGAGGCGGCAGGTCCAGCTGCTCTGATGGCGGCAGCAGTAGATCCAGTGCCTCTGATAATGGAGACCGGAGGACGCTGCCTCAACCGTCAGTTACTCAACCTCCAGGAATGAAGGGAAAATACATCCGGAGGCAGAGACGGCAGCAGAAGTTCTGGCGGCAAGATACTTGGCTATGGGCTGAACTGGAACGAGAAGTGAACTGAGCAGACTGGCTCAAAGACAGGGACTGGCTTGCATACAGGAACCAAGCACACATGCTTGCAGACAGGAGCAGGGTAGTCCAGAACAAGAGCAGAGCTAGCAGAGGCTGGCTTAGGGGCTGAGCAGGCAGAGGCTGACTTGGGGGTCGAGTTGGCAGACAATGACTTATCCTTCAACAGTTCCAGGAGCTCTGGAGAAAGGGGTGGCTTATCAGGGAGCATCCCCGGGAGTTCATGCTTTGAAAACCAGGCAGCTCTGATTGCAGCTTTGCTGGTCTGTGAGGCTGCAACAGTAGTGGGACTCACAAAGATGTGCTCTGAGCTGGTAGGAGCTGGAGTGCACAGAGGAAACCACGGGGGACAAAATGGTGCTATAGTGGCCGGAAAAAACGTTTTCCTTGCGGCCGAAGGTCCCTGCCTCTCAGCCTGGTAAATAGACAGCACTGCCTTCTCCAGATCCCTCAAGTCGGCCAGAGGCAGAATGTGGCAGTACCACAGAAAGGAACACACAGAAGATTTCTTCTGCCCCATTGAGGCGAGACCTGGGTAGAGCAAGGGTGGCGACCTGGCATAGCCAGCTCCAGAGGACTGCAGAGAGGGTTCCTGGGCCGAGGACATCTGCTGTGCTGTGTTTCTCAGGTTGGCTCATTCTGTCAGGGTGTGGTACAGGATGAATGATGAGCCCAGGGAGGAGGGGGTACAAATATGTATCAGTTTTTTGGCTGTTTAGAATTAATCAATATTACTACATTTTATGAATTGGACTCCAGTAAAAAGTATTATAACATGCTGCACGGTGGAACAGTGGTTAGCACTGTTGCTTTGCAGCAAGAAGGTGGTGGGTTTGTATCCTAGCCCAGGGTCTTTCTGCATGGGGTTTGAATGTTCTCCCACTGCATGTGTGGGATCCCTCCGGGTACTCCGGCTTCCTCCCACAGTCTAAAAACATGACTGTCAGGTTAATTGATCAATCTAAATTGGACTTAGGTGTGAGTGTGTGCGTGCATGGTTGTTTGTCCTGTCTGTCTCTATGTGGCCCTGCGATGGACTGGCGACCTGTCCAGGGTGTACCCCGCCTCTCACCCGTTCACAGCTGGAGATAGGCACCAGCCCCCCCAACCCCGCCCCCCCGCGACCCCTTAAGAATAAAGCAGTTCATAAAATGGATGGATAGACTCCAGGTTAAACACTACGTGAGAAGCTACGTCTTCACCAGGTGGAGACCTTATGAGTGCAGTAGGTTATGATGCTTCTGTGGGTAAAACAGGTAAATATTGACATAACTATCCACATCATGGCCATTAGAGTGTTTATTACTCCTAGTTTATATTGTGTGTAAATGACATTTTTTGTTTGTCAATAAAAAACATAATAAACTTATGTTGAATGTGGTAGTGCAAAATGAAGACATGCTTTTAA
Organism: Apricaphanius iberus; assembly: GCA_028564705.1. Lineage (NCBI taxonomy): Eukaryota > Metazoa > Chordata > Actinopteri > Cyprinodontiformes > Aphaniidae > Apricaphanius > Apricaphanius iberus. The sequence goes on along the minus strand of JAPXFQ010000075.1, from coordinate 102,964 downwards.
GAAGTGTTAAAAATAGATGCTAAAAAAGCAGACACAAACATTGTTATGCTTAATGAATCACACTGTGCCTGGAACGCCTACTTATTTGCCTGTTCTCCTCCCAATATGTTGTGTCTTTTTACAGAAACACCCACATTGCATATTCATCAAGGGCAAAAGCGCTAAATGGATTGTGTGTGAATTGCTGCAGGTTTAACAGGCGCAATGCGCTCTGCGCCGTGTTGATAGATCAGCCTGAGCCTGTTTTTGTGATGCTGTGTGGTTTGCACGGGTTTTTAAAAAAGCACAAACCGCTCATAAATCAGGCCCTTAGAATTTATGTGTTGGTAATCAACGTTGTGAGCATGTCATTTTGGTGAGTCCAAACTATTGTATACAGTGGGCTGTTGCTTAAAGCTCATATACTATCATGGAGTTTATCTGCTTTTTATTTGTTGGCAGGCTTGCAAACCTTACATCTTCAGAACTTTAGTGCTCTGCATCTCAAGCTAATGACCTTGTGATTCTTGTAGAGCTGATTTGGTGATGTGCTGTGTGTGCAGGCATTTGTCTGTCTGAGGTGTTGCACAGTAATCGACAATCATACATTTCAGAACATATTAAGTGGAAAATTACACAACCCTGTAGCACAAGACAAAGAAAACATTAACACTGCAACTGACCACCCTGGAATAGAACAGAAGGGTAAAGGAAATACATTTTTTCTGTATTTGCACCGTGTGAATAAAACATTCCCATTCTTCACAGGTTTTGTCAGTCATTTGATGTGCTTTGCTTCTGATAGGAAGAAGCAGGGAACAATCTGCATGTCTCAGATTTTTGATAGCTCACATACAGCCTTGAAGGATCTTTCATTGACGAGCCTAAAGCTTTAATCACAACTGTTCTGCTGTGTTTAGAGGTGCTGGATTTGAAGACAATGTACAGCTTGTATTCCGTCAACTATCATGATTAATTTTGTGAGTGGTCGTTGGTTTCATTTCAAGGCATCTTCAAAATAATGGTAGGAAGATCATGCTGATGTCCAAAATTATATAGAAGAATGATAAGATAATAACAAGATGATAAGAAGACATAATTGACAGCTCAGCTTCTACTTAAACCCACTCCACACTTCTCAGACTGACAGGTTGAAAGGTTGTCACAGAATCTGATCTGCTGGACGGTGGCAAGAAAAGGCAGGTATATTAGACCCCTTTCTCTGACAGTGCACTGTCTTATGTGCTGCAATGCTGCCCTGAGTCTAGTTTTTTATAATGGTAGTGAGAGATGTCAAATATTTAAATGAGGAATCAAGAGAAACTGGCAGAGGCTGTATTTACCACTTGATGTTGTCTATTAAACTTGTGAGGTGTCTACATCTTATAGCAACGTTTTTACCCGCTCAAAAATGATGTGGTTAGACTAACTGTTGGATCTCCAAGTAGACCTTACTTCTCTTAACTCCAGGCCTGGGGTGGCTAATTGGGAGAACTGGATACTGCGTACCAATGCTGATACTGCTACCACACAAAAATTACAATTGGAAAATTAATTGGAAGACAGGTTTTATTTTCTTCTTTGCTTGTTATAACAGATGGTGAATCAGATAAAAAAATAAATATTAATATAATGACTACAAAACTAAAATTTCAAGGAAAAAAATAAACATTTTCTGTAAAATTATTGAAGGTTCCACACTTTAAGTATCATCCATGGTATCAGTTAACTTTAAGCGGTACAAGTACATTAGAATAGTGTCAAGATGTATGATGGAAGGTATGGACCCAAACGCAGAAGCAGTATGCAAGGTCGTTTATTGGAGTGCAGATGGAGTGGACCAGTGGGATGATGATGGCAGGAACAGAGGCACAGGACAGCAGGAGAAAAAACGGCAGGGAAACTGTAGTGAAGGCCTTCAATGATCTGGCGCTGACTGAGGGAACGGGAGCTAGCTTTTAAAGACGTGAGGTGAGTGGATGGAGATTGGAGACAGGTGCAGATCATGATGATAATGAGGGAGTGACAGGAGCTGAGTGTGGAGTCATGACAAACAGTACTGGCCTGATACCCGATACCGGTATTGGTACATCCCTAATTTCAAGAAAAATTGGTTGTATATAAAGTATATAAAGTGGGCTGGTCTAAAGCATGAAACTCCAGGGCTGAAAATGAGTTCCGCTCAAGCCCTGCTTCACTGCCACTGTGTATCTATGTATGTATTTATTTACATTAATAGGATTCTGTAGAGAGGAGACCTAAGAAAAATTCAAACTGAAAAAAAATTTCAAATTAAGAAGAAAGCATATCGGACACTTTTGTCAAGCTTCAAGGTATTTCTCTGAAAGAGGCTTTTGTTGCCTTATTGCTTTTGTTAAAGTTCTTTATTTATTTATTTGTTTTGCTTTGAGGTTATTTTATGGATCAATGGTTGTCATTTCTTGGACCAGCATAAATCATTTTATTTCACTTTTCAAACTGATGATTCAAACTTTTCATGATGCTTTAACCCAAAGACTAGGAGAGCCCCGCTTCAAGCAAAGTGAGCATAATCAAAAAAGCTTTACTCCTGTGGAGTGACCTTTTGCAGACATAATCATTTCATCAGACGTTAAATGAGACACAATATTGATTATGCAAGTAAGAGATGATGACGGCTTTGACGGGTGCAGACACGAGCTGCACCCGATCAAAACGTTAATTTCTGGTCAGAGACAATGACGTATAGGAGCAGTTATCACTAACCAATTAAGAACATCACTAACTTACACCTACTACCATGTGTAAGAAAATTAGGACACCTCATTTAATATCCTGTTATGTCAAAAGAAATAATAACATATTTATGTCTGGGGCTTGCTAAGGCCAATCTTTTCTTCAGTTTTTATTGTTCAATTTTGTTGCTTTAATTATGTATTAAGAATAGCTTAAATTGACATTATAGTTGACCCTGCTAGGAGTCTGGGGTGTTTGTGTTTTTCTGATTGTCTTTGTCTGTTCACTTTCTGCCCTTTCAAGTTCTCATACCCCTCAAGTTCTGTGTATCTCCAGTGATATTTTATGTTTTTCTGTTGAGAAGCCTATACAGTGATTCTAGTCCACGGTCTGGCTGCTCAAAATTAGTAGTTGCTCTGAGGTGCTTGCTTCATCTATGTGGTCTGCCTACCTGCCCTCCATGTTCTCTCCTTCCTCCTGGATTCAATCATCTCCTCATCTCCAGAAACTCAGCAGGAAGCTGTTGAAGATGTCCCGAAATCCTAGCTGACCTCCCAGCTTACCTTCCTAGCTTTCAAAATTAACAACCTCCAAGTTACGCTCACCTGAGTATATTCAGACTGTCACCACCTGATTCAAGAACCTGTCTCACCTTTGGACTATTATCCCTGCAGTTCATCCCCTCTTCATTCCCTACAAGGTGTCCGAGGTTCCCTTGCTTCAGCTCATCCAGGAGTGAAAATTAAGTAATTTCATTACACAATCGTTATACAAATATTATTTCTTTTTTTCTTGTTTTTTCTTTTACAACTGGTTTCTCTAGTGTTGTGCATGTTGGTCAAAAGGTTAAATTCAGATATGACAGACCCCTGGTGTTTGGGACCAAAACCATTAGCTTAAACATTTTAACACAGCAGTAACTCACTACAAAAAGTGCTGAAACTATGCCGTGAACCAAAATGGATAAACAAACATAAATACGGTGGTTTTATACTCTTTGCATCATGACGTGGGGCCTGCTGGTTATTAGCAAGACCAAGCCAACAGCCAAAGTGAATGTGAAAATCTATATGGAGCGCTTCTGAACAAGTTTATAAGCAAAACAAACAGTTTCCCCGGCACCGTATTTCATCATCATGCCCAACTGACCCCAGAGCAAGCATTTATTACTTACTAATCCAGTAGCAACACGGCTAGGTCCGCCTCCATACATCCTGCTGTATCTCTAATGTCTCTCTCGCAGTGGCAGACCACACAAAACTGAAAAATTGTAAAACTGGGTTTTAGAAGCTAATCCTACTTTGACCTAAACTGAGCAACAGTTTGACAGAAAAGATCTTTCACAGCAATGAAGGGAAGAAATATTCTCAGACCTTTCTTTTCCCATCTTACTGCTCCGCAGACATGACACTGCAATTCTCCTTTTCTCCGGGTCACTCCGGGTGCAGAATGGATTCGCCTTGGTATGAATCATCATAAAGAGCCTTCTGCAGCGGTAGGTTTCAGCTCTCTTTTCCTCGCTTCTTTTGATAGCATCTACTTTGGGGGTGAGGAGCTAGCTCAGCTCAGTGTCCAACTCTGTGACTGACAGCGGGCGCATCCATTCACCTGGTGTGCATAAGAGGTTATTACATTTTCTCCAGCTGTGAAGCTGTGGCAGCTTTCAGCTTGGGAACATTTTCCTCCCATCTTCTCATAAAATCTTCTTTGGTTTCTTTAGTGGATCTACCATGGCTCAAGTCTCAAAACGGCTTTGTTTATATCATTGGGTAGCACGTAGCGTACTGGCGTAAAGCAAAATTTAGTCAGTACACTCGGAGACACGGTCTAGGGGTGAAAAGTTCTATAATACAGTAAACAGTAAGAGGACACTCCCATGTACTGAAAGCCCCAGAAACAAAAATCTATTTTTTTTTGGTGTAAAAGTTACGGAGTGTGTCTTTAAGTACCAAGTAAAATATGTAAATACAGCTTGTTTATTAGCTCCTTAGCAAATTCCAGCCAATAGCATGTCAAGCAACATTGTCACTTCATATTTTCACTCTTTAAACCTTTTAACTATGTGACATGTACTTCTAAAATAAAAACAGTGATCGGCATATTTGCATATCTGCAATAATTTTGGGTTAGGTTCCACAGAAAATTCTGTGAATAGGTGAGTCTGTAACTAAACTATGCATAGAGAGGGTGTCCACTGTTAATATATATGTTATGTGTCCAAAGATGTTAGAAAAACCAATAGGCTGTTCAGGGGTGGCCTTATTTTTTCACAGGACTCTTGAAGGATTTCAATTAGGGCTCTATAGAAGTTTTGTTTATTTTTGGCAATTTTGGAGTACTTTATGTTGGCCTACTATTATGAATTGTAAATGAATAACACATTAGACTGAAGTCATGGATGCAGTGTCTCTAAAATGTGAACATGTTTAAAAAATATATATAAATATATACCTTTGCATGGTACAGTATAATATGCTCAATAAAAATGTGATAATTTATTGCATTTTGTCAAATTTAGCATTTAACAGTTTTTAGGTCATCACAGGGCCTCTTGTTCTGCTAATACTTGTTGGCATAATTTTAAAGAAAACAGACTCTTATTTTGACTATTTCACAGTTAAACTAAAATTACAATTATCAAGACAATACAAAAGTGCACAACATCTATCTAATTTTGCATGAGCACATGTCTGCCCTCCAGGCAGATCAATTTTCTGCTCGACCTCATCAGGTTTAAAGAGGTGACACTCTGCTCTCAGTCCATTAAGCTCATTTGGAAATGAGTGAGAAATGCTATGTGAGAAGAGAGTAGTCTGACAGAGTATAGTCACTGTGATATGCCCTCTCTCTTCCTCACTCCCTGCCTTCATCCTGTCAGTCCATGTAAATTCGTATGCTTTTATTGCTCCCAGTGCTTGCAAAATTCTTTGCATTACATATTATGCAACTATTGGGCACAATCCAAAGCTGATAACCTTAAAGCTGGATTTTGAGTTCAAATGGAGCATTTTAGATTATCCTTACAAAATCTTTGCAATTAAATAGAAATAATTTAATGCTAAAATTACGTTTATATATGTTTTTTTAAGGTTAGGTTAGGGTAATAACTGAACCATTAAACAGGGTATAAATTGTGCAGATGATTCAATTGAGCTGAGCCACGAATTTGGTAATGACAAGATCATGTACCCAGCCACTATAGAATCATTTATGTGCCTCTGGTGTTCTGTTACCAATTTCACTGAAAGTGCACTTACTCGGTTAAAAAATGCAGGATAACACATGTGGTAATGTCAACTAAAGATGTAGCCACATAAATCCACTTTAGCTAGTGGTCTGTCCTACATCTGGTTTTAGTATTTAGACATGGTGAATGAGTATTACTGACGCAAGGATTTCAATGTATATTTCCAAAATTAAGTCTGCAGAAAATGAACAACTCAAAAATTGATTGATTTAGTGCCACACTGCCAAACATGACACACACACACACACACACACACACAAAATAAAAAATGCACAACTACATTTAACACACAGTCCTGTGAAGAGATTAATACCATCTCTTGATAAACGACTATACAGTATTTTTTAAGCAAGCTAGTGGCTTGCCACAAGGCATGCACTTTTTACATAGCACCATAAAAAGGATCTTTTAGTAGTATTAAGCTCAACCGTTGTCTGTTCCTCACTGTTTTTCCATGTTTGGTATGTTCATATAAAGGTTTTTCCATTTTTTCTTCATTGACTCGGAAAACTCTGAGTAATGCAAAGGTATGGTACAAAGTTATGGCGACTTGGACCATCAGATTATCCCGTTCAACTCAAACAATTTGATATTACTTTCATTTAAATGGGTTTTTTTTAGCTCGAACTGTAATTAATATGTTCATAAATGTTAAGAACACAAAGGTAATGAGTTAAAGTCAACAATTAATCTAACATACTTGTCACCTAGGGGCCTCTTCTTCCAATGACTGAAGAGTTTTTTGTTTTTTTTTAATAATTTATAATCTGTAGACAGCTGAAAAGAAAAGCTCTCCCTTGAATATTAAAGAACACCATCTCAATTGATTTGTGAAAATATCAGTTCATAGAACAGCAGATAATTCGAAAAGGTGACATTTGGGTTCTAATTAAATAAATGTCCAATTAAAGCTGGAATTCTTCAGCTTTAATTGGAAACTTAGAAAACACTATCAGAACTGGGCCAATACTTTTTATTTTCACAAATCAAAAAATAAAACATCTCTGGAAATTAATGAATATTAGAAATAATTACTCTTCCAAATTAGAAAATTTGCAAACTATTTATAAAGTAATTTTCATACTAAAATGCATCTAAAAGTGCTTTGCAGATTACAATGACCCCACATAGACCCCCCCCCCCCATTTAAAAGCACACAAGTGTGTTGATGTGGTATATTGTAACGGAACTAGTACTGAACCTTGCGGAATTCCTGCCATGCAAGGTAGATAGGAGGACTGCACATTTCTTATTTTTATTGTTTTCTATCTGAAGGATAAGATTTCATCCATTCAAGGGCACTTTTAGAGAAATTAAAATAAGATAATTTAGCAAGAAGCATCTCATGGTTATTAGCATAGAAAGCCTGTTTCCAATAAAAGAAAACAGCACCTACAAAACCACCCTTGTCTAATAGACTTTTTAAATTCTACAGAAAGTAACACGTTGCAGTTTCTGTAGAACCATGCTTAAGGAATCCAAATTGCATTAATTGCATTGTTTAAATGTACAGTAAATTGTGTGGCAACCCATCTTTCAGATATTTTTGAAATTATAGGTAAAGTTCTTATTGGTCGAAAATTCTCTAATTTTGTTATGTTACCTGTCTTAAAGACAGGGATAAACCTTGCAATCTTCCATATTGATGGGAGCTCTCTGTGTTTGCTTTTCTTCAGCAGGGGCCTCACCATCACACCTTTAAAGTTGGCAGGAAAGACTACATCTGAAGGGACCAATTCATCATGGATAAAATATCATCTCTAAAAGATCCCTAAAACTGCTTAAAAAGCAAAGTAGGGATTGGGTCCAAAACATATGTGGTGGGCTTCACCGAGGAGAAAACTTTATCAACAGTCCCAGTTTCTACTAGGACAAACCGAAATGCATTAGTAGTATGGTTAAAATGTTGTGAATAGTGGAAAACAACATTTTGGGATTATTTCATGCTTTGAGATTATTCTGGCAAATTATTTATGAAATGTCTTACTGCATAATTGTATGAATTGATAAATTCTATGTTATTTGAAGGTTTATTGTGATTTTTGTTTTCTCTCTAACACCCTGCAATTTGTCTTTAGTTTTCTGAGGTTCTAATTTCTCCAAGGTAATGCAAATTTAGAGTTAAAATTTTAATTTGTAGTGGAGCCAGCAGGTCAAGAGAAGATTGAAGCCTGTGTTAATATCATTGACAATAAAATCACAGGGGGCATGTAAAGTCCTCAATTCCATTTTTCAACAGGGTGGGCTAGGGAACGACCTTGTGCACCTTGTGAGTAAACATCACGCGTCTAAAAGAAGTATAAGTTGACTTTCACCTGTGTGTGGCAGTAACACTTCAGGTGATCATGAAAAAGACAATCCATGAAAGAGGAGAGTGTTTTGGGAAGCCATCTGGATCAACAGGGAGCAGCAGAGATTCTTCACCAGACGCTAAACGAAGAAACAATGAAGGTAACCGCTAGCTAACAGCTAATGGCTTGATAGTTTTGATTCCTGTGATCCTTCATTTTTTCCCCCTCCTGCTTACCCCTCTCCCCTCCTTCAAAAAATGTCAGATAGACTTTTTTAAACTGTTAGTCAATTCAAATCGGCTCTAGGCTGTTTCTTTACATACTGTATCTGTGAAAATAACCAGTCTTTTTTTTTACCTCAGAATTTAGTTTACAAAATTATCCTAGCCTACCCTGTATCCGTTGCCAGGCTACTGATCTGAATGCATTTTCAATTTACAGATCAGGCACCACGAGGAGCTAACCCCCCCCCACAGCTTTAGGCACTGCGAAGAAAAGAGGTAAAAGAGGGAATTATATATTTTAATTGTATATATATATATATACAGTGTGTGTGTGTGTGTGTGTGTGAGCGTGCATTTATGTTTGTGTGTCGTGACATGACGTGAGTGTGTGTGTGATTATGATTATTTACAGGTCGTTTATCAAGCAGGAGTCCTGGGCAGCATTTAGACTGGCATGATGCAGACTGGCAACCCAACACGATCGCCTTCACTGCAACCTCTGGACCCCAAGATGCTGCTGCAGAGCTTGATTCTGACCTACCAGCTAAGTTCCTGGAGCTCTTCCTGACTGATGAGGTGCTTCATCATATTTCCCATCAAACCAACCTGTATGCAGGTCAGTATTTTCAAGCTTACCCTAACCTTCTGCGACACAGCAGAGGTAAAGGTCGGAAGCCAGTCTCAATCGCAGTACTGAAAGCCTTCTTTGGACTAACTTTCCTGACTGGCTATGTCAAAAAGCCAAGCATTGAACTGTACTGGAGTGTGGATGAGGTAGATGCCACACCTTATTTCAAAAAAACCATGTCAAGGAACAGATTTCAGATTTTTTGGAAGTTTCTGAATAACAATGACAATCCAAATCAGAAAGTGATGCACAAAATGTACAAAGTCCGCTCAGTATTAGATCACAATGTAGAAAGGTTCAAGTAGATGGTTCAACCAGGCAAAAACATTTGCATTTATGAGGGTATGATGCTGTGGCGGGGACGACTATCTTTCAGGGTGTACAACCCACAAAACCATTTAAAATATGGAATCAAGTCCTATACATTGTGTGACTTTGAAACAGGTTATTGTTTCAATATGAAACCTTATTTTGGGGGTTCACTGAACTGAAGTTTGTAGCCTATCTGTTCCAAATGTGCATGTTTAACGCTTATGCCCTGTATTGAGCCAGAAACCCAGGGGGATGTAAAATTATCTTGGAGTTCATTTGTAGGGTAATTAAATCCTGGACCTTATAGGGATACGTGCGGGATGGGAGTGAGGTGGGGAAACAGGTGGAGGAAAAAGAGAAAGGAGCAGGTGTGGCAATTGAGGATGGGGACTTAGAAGTCCAATGTACTCCAAGAGCACCATATAACACTGAACCAGAGAGCAGGGTAGATGGAGACTTTGGCAGACACAAACTCTGTCACCTGACACCCATCAGTAGGAAGTTGAGACCAACAAGGAGGTGTAGGGTGTGCATTAGCAGTGGAACTCGCAGAGAGACAAAAATGATGTGCAAGGCCTGTTGCGTCCCCTTGCATGCAGGACAATGTCAGATTACCACACTTAAGTGAACTACTCTGTGTAGGGGCAGAAAAACACACACACACGCACAAACACACACACACTAGGCTATAACAACAGTGTATACTGTAAGAATACATGCATGTAAATGAAATTGTTACCTTTGGACAAAAAAAGGAATATTTATTGTTACACATTTGTGAATACATTTCTAATTTATTATCATAACCCATTTTGTTGTTTATATTTACTGTTTTTATGCAAGAGAACCACTTCATGGATGTCTAAGGTGTAAATAAAGCAAAGTATATCGGTGTCAAAGACACTTTTATGCCTGACATTTTTCTTTTTACAAAAAGCCTGTTTTCTCAATCTTTTGGTCAAAAACAAGCATTCTTTGTGAAACTCACATATGTTTTCCAGCAGATTGTGAAAGAAGGGAAATAGTGCCGTTTTTTCTGATGAAAGAAGAGAGTCTACTCTTTCTTTTGGTATTTTCAATGTTTACATAGTCATAGATCACACTATCCTGTGACTCTTCAAAAATCAGAAAAAATGCTCAAAAACACTGGCAGTCAGGGGCTTTTCTGTTCATGTACCGGCTTGCAGCCAATGATTTAATAGGCTTACTTCTCTTTAGTAATTATTTAATTTCAATCTAACCTATTTGGGAAATCTTTTTGTGTTTCATTTTGACCTCGGACAGAGTTCTTCTGGCTCCAGAAGGATGAGTCTAATTAAGTTAGAGGCCAATATATGTCTAAGTCAATGTACAATATTATTGTACCCTCAACAAATTGGTGGGAAAAGAGAAAGTAAATTTTGAATAATAATACAGCATACTGAGACAAATTTTAAATAATGAATTATATCCTCCAGCACGACACAGCCCCAACTGAGAATAAGGGGTTGGAAATGAATATATCAAAATGAAAATTGTCGGGACTTATAGCTATGGCTGATGTCTGCAATAAGGCTGAACGAGAATGCTCTATTATTCAAATTCAAGTGCAGTGTAAAGTTATGACCTGAAGAGGGCACTCCACTGGTGTTTTTTTTTTGTTAGAAAATGAATGTTTTTTTACTGAAATGTACTAAAAAAACAAATAATGAAGATATATGTAGACATTACTATTAAACACTAATTTATACAGTTTATCAGCAAAAAAAAAGTTGATTAGGGGGTGAGTTGGACTTTAAACATCACATGCAGTTATTTTTGCCAAGCCAACATTCCTTCTTTTGCTGATTCAGCCTTATTGTTTTTTTGATAATGATTGGCTTGAATTCCTCATTAGTACTTCCAACTCCGCTTCTTTGAAGTATTCTGTTCTTTTTTTTTTCTCTTCAGTTTCCTTTGTGACTCATGAATTCTGTGATCTATTGAGATGGTCTTTATGTTTCAGGGTTTACCAAGAGTAGGTTGATTAACCTGATTCTTATTAGGTGTTCTGGAACCGACATAGTCAGGCTAAGCAGGTTTTTGGTTGATTAACCAAACTTTCTGGAACAGGCCCCTGGTGGACAGGCCATACATGATAACCAACTCCCGGGTGTGTCCTCTGTTGTGAGTCGGGTGCATGACATGTTGACTAACATTCATATCACTAAAATATGTCAAGAAATCTGTGGATCTAAAAGTTGATCTATTTGTAGATTTAAATCACCAACTAAAATTATCCTTTCAAAGGAGTTATGCAGAATCGATAAAACCTCTGAGAATATTTGAAAAAAACTGCACTATTTTTAGAAGGCCTATAAACTTTGCTAAAACACATGCAGTATATTCAAAAGAACTATAATTATAAAATAAAACAGGTTTGGCAGAAAATGATTTTGAGTATAGAAAAGCAGTTCTGTCTCCTCTTTGCTAATCCCAGTTGAATACGTAAACGTAAAATTTGCTAAAGATGCCTCTGTAAGAACAACAGGGGCACCTGCAGTCAGCCATGTTTCCGTCAAAAATATACACTGAAGATTATGGTCTAAAATTAGATTGTTGACAATAAAAGCTTTGATCAGCAGAGAGCGAATATTTAAACTTGCCATATTAATAATGGAGATGAAGTGACTATATATGACAAACAGCAGGTGGGAATTTTGGTAACTGTTTATTTATTAGGGTTACATACATTTGTTCGATTTTCATGGTTTGTCCGTTCTCTTCTTTCTTCGTTCACTTTTTGAGTCATACTAAACAAAAAAAATAACAAAAAACTGAAATAATATTCTGAGAAAAGAAGTAATACTTTCTTTTCAATGTAATAATAAAAATAAAAAGCAGCATTCTCAAAAAGACAATAAAAAAGTCCCAGTCTTTAGTTTTCATCCTTATCATCCACTGTCAATTTATAGATAAACTCTCATTTTGCACAGTATTATTATAGTTTTCTGTCCATGTGACCACCAGTCTTTGCTAGTTTTTATCACACACAAAAACACATGCCAGCTCTGTTCATCTGTAAAGCTACACTATTGCTTTGATATCTTAACAGTCGCAACTCTGTGTGCAGTGTAGGTCAACGCAACTCAATACAGCAATATCAGCTCTCTGTTCCATCAACAAACGGATCAGAACCATCCACTAGATAGCAGCTTGGGGAGGATGTCGGATGAGAGAAACACTCTCATATTCCATGCAGTTAGTTTAAGTATGTGTATTGGTCCCCTTAAGAATGATGAAAATCCAGACATTTTCATCAAGCTATGAAATCCCTTCAGAGGCCCCAGACGACATTTGAGAAGTGGACATGTTAAGGAAAAGGAGAACAGTTAGTCACACTACTTAAAGCTCAAAATTTGTCAGTACAGCACAAAGCTAGGTCTGTCCCAGCCGTAGTCAAAGGTTTTTTCACATGGTCTGGCAGACTCGGTTTGATTGAAGCACTTAACACAGGAATACTCAGTTTTCTGTCAAATGTAAACAAAACTTGACTAGTATCAGATTTTAGTGGCTACAAGATTCATTTGTTGTCTTTGGCAAAAATGACAGAGGAATACTTTGAAGCAATGAGCGAAAACAAGGCAGAGTTGTTGTTGCTTGTTCTTTTTGATTGTATTTACCCTCGATGTCTTGTACTAAAGTGTGCTTCCTGCTTTTGGAGAGCTCCCCTTTTCCCAGTCCCCCAAAAGCTTAATCCAGAGCAGGTCACAAGCATACACAAACAGATAGGGAGCTGTAGGAGCAGTATCTATTTTACAGTGAATGTCATTGCAAGTGGTTAAAGAACTTGGTTTGTTAGGAAAACACACTGCCTCAAGCTTAATAATACAGCAAGTCTTATGAGAATGCTTTTTTTTTTTTGCTTTAGCAACATTTAAAACATTTATATTCTATTACTTATGGCACAACAAAGAAAGGTTATTGTTTTAACAAAATATTGCTCCAGAAATAATTTGCTAGCTCTAGTAGTTAAGGTTGTCTGTAGTTTGAGACATCCCTACTATACATTTCTTCATGGTCGAGAAAAAAAAGTAAATTTCAAGAATTTAGCCAGTATGGCATGATAAAAACTAAACATTACAATTCGAAAGAAGCTCATTGAAGTTGTTTTTTTGTTTTGTTTTTTAATTACAATTATCTACTGAAACTCTTTGCATCTGTTCAGAATTATACATCACAATTTAACTGTTTAAAGAACTAGTAACATTTACCCATTGACTCTGTTTTAACAGCTGTCTTTGGATCAGTAGGGAGCAGATTTTCAAATTTGTTAACTTAGTACACAACTCACCTCCAATGTCCTCATGCATTTTCTTAACGCTTACCCCATTTGTGGCTGATTGGCATACCACTTCAGTTACTTTTCGGCAGTTTGCAAACGCCTTGATGATTATCGCCACATTGTGGTGGCAACACATTATCAGCAGGCAGCATTATTTAGCAAAAATAATAAATGAATAGAAAAAAGTTAATTACAATTTATTTTTTTTACTAATTGTCCATTCCATCCCTACTAAATACTAGATGACAGAGATTATGTCTTCTGATCACAGCTGGACCTGTTTTTGCATGCATGTGATGGACTTTTTTTCTGTCTCAGTCTTGAACTCATTCTGAAGGCTAGGGTTGGCTTCTTTCATGTCTGCTCTATCACTCTTACTATTCCCCTTTGTAAATGTTGTCCCAGTTTGTCTGCTCATCGTCAGATTTTTGTATTTCATCTCCACATCCATTGTCCAGCTCTCTGTTTTATCTACTTTAAATCATCTTGGCTTGCCTGGATTTTAGTCTTTTCCTTCTTTTTACTTATAATCAGTGCAGGACAAGACGTTTTAATCGATTCATGTATATTCCAACATGCCCTCTAAGGCAGTACTTCCCAACCTGGGTTCCTGGACCACTCAAGAGGATCCTTTGAGATTGCAGTGGCTCAGAATTTTTTTGTGTTGAGGTAACCAACATTTAATTAGGAAATAACAAATTTATGCAAAAAAAAGAAAATTGTCTATATAGCCTACAGTATAAAACTAAAATAAATAAGAGCAAAAACCTACAACTGCTGTTTATTTTTTGCAAATAAAGTTCATAAATAAACCCTTTTACTGTGTGTATGCAGGTAGAAGTTGGACACAGGCAAGGGGGGGGTCAATGAGACAAAGCTGGGAACTGAGGCATAGAGCTCTTATAGAAAACTTAATAACAAGCTTGTTACATTATACAGAAGCATATACATATATACTTTTTTATACTGAAGTCTTCTTTGAATATTTTGTCTAAGTGGAAGGCCATGATGAAAGGAAATAGGGAATAATCAATGGTAAGATTTGCACAAAGAGATGCTGGCAAGTTCAAGGGACAGAGCAAACAGCCCCCTTGTGGAGGCTGAAAGAAAACATTTTCATTGATAATCAAAGGGCAGTCCCCCTCAGTACTCATTCTATTAGTTTTTCTTTTTTTGGCTTGTTTTGTTTTTGTCACAAAATGTCTGTTGTGTTACCAGATTCAGACTCAAGATCTAATACTGTACACTGAATTATTCAAAAATGTATCTTCAATATTTTTAGTGATGTTACATTCACAGCCCTAATATATTATTTCTTAGTGTAGTTTATAAGGATAGCCCTAATCTGACATGATACCAAAAATGAGTGAATCAAATACTGATGCTCCCAGTCTAATTCATATGCAAAATAAGAAAATCGTGGGCGAGATAGGTGATAAGAGAAGCATTAGAGACAAAATCAAGGGAGAGGTGGCAAGCATTACAGAACTGGAAGAAGTGAAGCCAGGGAATTTCAAAGAGAAACACACTCACACACACAATACAGTAAAACAGGATCCCAAGAGTTAGGTCCCGGACAGATGCTTCGCTGCAAAGCAAATGCCCGTTTGTTGTGTGAAATTATTAATGACCATAAAGGCTATTTAGAACAGAATATAACATTCCAACATTTAATATACCTAGCTCAGATTCACTTGGCCCTCTATGAAATGAATATTAACTCAGAGCCTGGCACACACAGACAGGCAAACGAGCAAGCAGCACCCGATGGAAATGACAGTCTTCATCTGGAAATCTGTTCGAAAGACATTTAAAACACCAGTTGTCTGTTGGCGTTTTGATAAGGCCACAATCCCTCTCCAGGCAAGGCCTGCAGGCATTCACTGACTGCACAAAAACCCCTGCACAGATAATAATATTCTCCCATGTTCCTGTAGCAATGAGGTGAACATGTCCTTCTGCAGGCAATTTGTCTCAAAACGTATTTGCATTGTATCTAGTGTGGTAGAAGTTTGGCAGTGCCTAAGCAACTCTGTTCCTGTTATCTCCCTTTTTTTATCCCAGGGAAAAACAGACATACTGTGTGTGGTTTGGCATGAAATTTATCCAACCTGTAGGAGAGACTTTGCTCAAGAAATAAGGTCGTACTTGCAGAAACAGAAAGTAATAGATGGAAGAGCCTCTCAGTGATGCAACAATTGTCTTGGGTGTCAATACTTTTAAATTGATTTATTTTAATGTAAAGTGCCATCTCAGTTGTATGCACAAGATTTCCCCTTAATATTAGGGACAAATTGCAGCTATTATTAGTACAAGCCCACCAACACCATGAGGGAAATATCTGTCTGACTAACAAAGTTGAAATCACATTTTACAGTAATTACCTTTTCCACTTTTCCTACCCTATAATTGACTGCTGCTAAAGACTGCTTCAACAAACCACTTTGATGCCCTAATGATTACCTCCATTGTCAAGAAGGTGTTTCATGGGGAGACAATACACCCTGCCAACAAGCCAGTGTCAGGGTTTTGAATCAATCATGTATTGTGGGGCATATTATTACATTATAATGGACATTATTTTTTTTTCAGGATGCGTTTTTTTAACAATTACTGCTGACATATAGTCCCTACATGCAGCAATTATCCACCTCCTTCTAAAAGCAATGCTATACAGTGGGACAAAAGAGTATTTGGCAGCCACCAATTGTGCAAGTTGTCTCACTTAAAAAGATGAGAGTTTTATGATTTTCATCATAGCTACAAGGCAACTTTGAGAGACTAAATGTATAAAAAATTCAAAGAAATCACAGTGTGAGTTTAAGGAATTTATTTGTATAATGGTGTTGAAAATAAGTATTTAGCATTTAACAAGCAAGAGTTCTGTTAGTTCACACACATCTTCAGTTGTGTGCCCCGACTTCCTTTGGTATTTCGACCACTTATAGCAAGACACCCTCTGCTGGGGTTGACCCACCACGGGTTGATCAGATCTGGGTGTGTGTCGCACGGTAGCACCACATGATCATTTGGCAGTCCATGTTGTGTCCCTATGTTTCAGCCACAGCCAGTGACTGCTCTGTTCCGCTACAGTGGCAAGTTCTTTCACTGCCCTCCATTGGGCCTACCCTCTGATCCCTACTTCCTTCAAAAGCCTTGTGGTGGAACTACCTACAAAACCTCTGCATCCCACCTCAACTGGCCACACCTTCACATTCCAGCCCCGCCCCTCTGCTTCGGGTGCTTAATTGGCCTCTTCCGCTCGAATGCCTCTTCGATGGCATCCTCCCATGGGATAGTCATCTCAATGATGAAGACATGCCAGCAGGACTTGGACCAGAGGACAAGGTCTGGGAGCAGGTTGGTTGCTGCAATTTCTGGTGGGAAGGTGAGCCTCTGGCTGAGGTCTATCTGCATTTCCCAACCCTGGGCTGCATTCAATGGGCCAGAATCTGGAAGTGATGGCTTGGTCCGCTGTTTCTCCCCTTCCTGCAATAAGGTTGTTCTCCATGGTAGTCTGGGCATTTAGAGGCATGGCATTGACGGTTACGCTCTTGTTCTCAGGTTCGGCAGCCAAGCACTTCAGCACTTGGTTGTGGTACCAGGTGTATCCTCGAGTTAGGCTGGTCTTGCAACCCACCAGGATGTGTCTGAGGGTCGCTGGGGCTGCACACAGGGGACACGCTGGGTCCATGCCAGAGATGTAGGTTGGTTGGGGAGGGCCAGACAACGTCTGTAGCTCTGATGATGAAACTTAGCCTATTAGCCTAGATGCTACACATCTTGCTCCATGTGATTTTCCTCCTCTCCATGCAATGCCACTTCATCCAGCGGCCTTGCTGGGCTTGTGAGACAGCCTCGGCACATCTCTCTGTTTCCTCCTGGTGGCGCACCTCCTCATCATCCATGCTAGCTGTTCGGTAGGAGTAGCCTTTTGCTATGTGGGTGTTGCTGCTTCCAGTCCAAGGCCCCTTCTGCCGTATTGGACATGCCCCACTATATCAAGGTATCTGAGGGCTGCCTTTGCCACCGTAACTGCTACCGATGGCTTCCATTTGCTCCCCATTGTTAGGGTTGGAGCAGCACCTCTGACAGCTGGACATGTGTGTGTTCCAGGCATCCTGAGAAACCACTTATCCCTGCTTTCTACACTGACAAAGTTGTTCTGACAAGATTGTACACCTGAACAAAACTGGGATGAGCCAATCTACACCAGGTAAGCAGCTTGGTGAAAATAGATCAACTGATGGAGAAATTAGTAGAGAATGTATTCAAGACCACTGACAATCTCTCCCAACCTGGGGCTCCATGCAATATCTCTCCTTGTGGGGTATACATGATCTTGAGAACGGTAAAGAAACAGCCGAGAACTATATGGGGAGAACTGGTCAGTGACCTAAAGAAAGCTCGGACCACAGCAACAAAGGTTACTATAAGTAAAAAACAAGGTAATCTTGGATTAAAATACCCCTGGTTAAGCCACCACATTTCTAGGTAAATCTAAAGTGTGCCAGAGTCAATCTGGATGATCCTGAGGAGGACTGGGAAAATGTAACATGGTTAGATGAGACTGAAATAGAACTCTATGCAGGGGTGATAGTAAAAGGAAAATTCCAGACCTGAACTTTTTTTGCCTGGGAGGCCCTTAAACCTGATTAACGTAATGTTAAGCGAGATCCCGGGGTGTGCTCCCCTGGGAGAACATTTTGATAAATAGTCCATTGCATTGAATATTCTGATGACTTTTGTGGATTTATGTGTGGACATTATTCAAACATGAGCAAACATGAACAAACCCAATACAAGCCTATATTACAGATGCATAAATGTGTAGAGCACCAGAGCTCTTGGGACCCTGGGCCTGGTAGGCCTGTTCAGGAATACATCCCTGCTTTTAACTAGTCACATTACATGCATAGGTATTGCTTGTATAGCAGACTGAGACTACAGATACTATAGCCATATCAAGACAGGTGAATAGGTGGCAATTATATTACTCAAAAGTAACTAGCAATAAATTAGTAGCCTAAACCATTGACTGAAGGGCATGAAGAGGAAACATTATTTTTTCTGAAAAAATATCCACCATTTATTTTAAATTGTGATCACATATTTGTTATTTAGAGAATGTTTATTTAAAAAAAAGGTGATTTTGGGGCGGATTTGGGGCCAGGGCACCGGCAAATCAAACTAACGTCTTTCACATATCTAAGGGGGCTTTACATAACTTCTATTTCACCGTCAATAGCGATTTTAAGTTTTTCTCTAAAGCTCTCCCAGTTTTCAGATGTTAAAGTGGGGGATTTTGCTTGCTAACTGTCTTGAAAGCGTTAATTTTGTCTGCTTTCTACCACACAACCTCTAGTGCATGCGCACAAAGATGTCAACAAACATCCTCCTATAGGCCTACAGTGGTGTGGTTTAAAGTGAAAGCGCCTCTCAGATCTTGAGAATTTTCAGATCACGCAAACCTGATTTATTTTATTTCTTCTCTGAAACATTTTGGTACGCCAAAGCACTATCAGGCCTGTCTTTGGAACTCTTTAGAACTCTCCCATTCCAAACACCAATCGCTTTGTTTATAGTGGGAAGTATGCTGACTTGCATCCCAAGAGCACCATAACCAGTCTAAAGCATGAGGTTGGACACATTATGCGTTGTGACTGCTGTTCTGTAAAGGGGACATGACACCGGATCTGTATTAAGGAAAGGATGAATGGGGCCCGGTATTGTGTGACTTTGAAAAAAAAAAAACCCTCTGTGTATTGAAGAAGAAACATGGCTGGATCTTCCATCATGACAATTATGGTTCATTTAGAGCAACCCAATGCGTCAGCGTCATTTGCGGCAAGATTACATGTAAAGTCTATGGTAGAGTACGTCAGAGGTCCGTCAAAGTCTCTGCGGTGCTTTGTGTACGTTGGCTCCCTCAACTTTACTTGCGTTACATACAGCAACGCATTAACGCAGCAATGCAGAAGTTCAGCTATTTTAACTTTTGATGGACCCAACGCAGTTAACGCAGTGTGGCAACCAATCAGAGCGTCTCACTGTAGTTATGTCTTTATAAGTGTATCTTGAATGAAGAGCGGGTCCAGTGAAAGCATTTTCAACAAACGCAGATTAAAAAAATCAGAAATACCACTTACCGAAGTGAGATGGACAGGCGCTCCTAAAGAGGAACAGAAAACCTGTAGTTGGTGTCGTGGTAGGAGATTTAAGTTCCGATGTGGCCGAGGAGGTCGTAAAATTAGGCGCGGGACAGACGGAAGTAGCACTGAAAGCGAACGTCATCCATAAGCAGCTCCTGGAGCAAATGGTTAAACTCCCCAAACTCAGAATGCATCTGAATAATGGGTGCTGATGCACCCGATGTCCAAGTTGTCTAGCTTTATCTAGCAAATAAAGCCAAGCCACTCCCTAGTTAAGATCCACCATAGTTCAGAACGTGACAACAGAGAAAGCCCCTCGCATGCGTTGTTTTTCCCCCAGAAGCAGGCTATGGAAGCCAAAAAGTACATACGTCAAACTTCATCCGTTGAATGCGCTGCCTGACGCAGACCAACTGTGCAGTGTGAATACACCATTAGTCAAAACACACCACCCCCACAATGCAGGGCTGGCTAAGAAAGAATGTTTTCAAGCCTCTGGAATGACTTATCCAGATAAACTGTTTCCCAGCAACAGCCCTAAACAATCATAGTTCTAGAGAAAATCTGAAAAAAAAAAGAATGGGCCATATTACCAGCTGCAATGTGCAAAGCTAGTAAAGAACTATAGCAAAGCTTTGACCTCTGTCATTTCCAACCAAGGTTACATTACAAAGTAAGTAAAGCCAAGTACTTATTTTCTGCACCATTTTAAAACTTTTTTTTCCCCCACTATATATAATTCCATGCCCATTTTATATTACGCTTCCACATTTTGTCATGTTGCAAACCTAAACATGAAAACATATATCTTTTTTAAACTGAATGCGATCGACCAGCATGTTTTCACCCCTTTATTCTGATACCTTTGGATCAAATTTATTTTTAAATGTTATTTTCTATCACGACCGATCTTAAAAAAAGGTCCAAAAAGCTTTCCAAGTTAGTCTCCATCACCGTATTGCTTTCACTGCAAAATAAACCCTACAGCTTCAAACTCATCACTATCAACGGAATAAACAAGGACCCTATGTCTATTTGCTTTGGAGTTGTCGATTTTCGTAATTGATTTTCTGTCTTTCTGCCTTTTAAAGCAACAGTTTGAAGCTAATTACCCTTGCTAACTACAGCACTCGTAATGTTATATCTCCATTGCTGTTACCTTACCATTCTTTACCAACGTCAATCATTGCCATCGTTTCTCCTACAAAGATCATCTGTTTGATGGTAGAAGACAACTGTATTTATTTTTTTAACCACAGCTCTACTATCTAGTCATGTAAGTTGAAGACCACAAAGAGTTTTAAAATGGCCATATTTGGCTTGAGGGTTGCTTCATAAATAGGCCTCTCCATGGGACTGAACACAAAAGCATGCTACATTGTTCAGATTTGAACTTATACTAAAAACAATAAATCTGTTCCATTGTACTTCACAATTATGCACTGTTTTGAGTTGGTATATCACATCACATTCTAATAAAATACAGTTTATATCGTGGTTCAATTGATGTGAATAATTTTACAAGGCATTTACACATTAGCATATCTGCTAACAACTTCTTTGGCTGAACAACTCCAACAATATGGAGCAAATGTGGAGCAAAGTACCTTGCTCAGAGTTGTCACGGACTTTATAGGTTAAAGGTAAATCATGTCATCCTTATTTATAATTATTTTACTAATTGATCATTTGTGTAACAATAAAAGAAAACTTAAGGTGAGTTTACTCATCTACAGGATTCCAGTTATAGATATTTTAATTTTCCTGTGTGACCACCCAGTGCACTTTTGTCCCAATCATTATTCAGATCCTCATTAATGTTTTACAGTACCACTTTTATTTTACTGAGAACAATGATCGTTTTTATGTATATCCTAGGTAAGCTAAAATTTCCCAACCCTTTCATCTTTTCAATGTTAATTCAGTTTTTTTTTTTCTTCCCTTTAGATCATAGGTCGGGCCCCTGGCTGGTACCTGGCTCTGGTTCATTAGGTAGCATGCACAAAGAATGAATAACTAACAGCATTTCCAATTTATTTATTTCCTGAATCTAATTAAGGTTTAATTAGAAAAAAAATGCTTTATTCTTTCTCTCATATCTGGCTATATTTCACTCTTGATGCATGTCAAGGCGGTTCCCTCACTTACGTGTAATCGCGAACAAAAGCTACCAAAATAATATAAAATAAAAGTCTCTGAAAAGTTTCTATGCAAAAAAGAGAAGGTCCAGTGAAGAGACAGAACAGTATATGACGTCCAAAAAAAATAAAGCTAAGTTTATGAGACAATACCAGGAGTCATACTTAATGTATTGATTTATTGCAACAATCAATTTTCAAGCCCTGAGGCCTCACTCTGTATATTATGCAACAACCATTTTCTTTTTAATACTGAGGAAAATGTACTTTTGAGAAAGACAGCTACCCTGAGGTCCAATATTTGTCCTTAGACTGTGTTCATGTCTTTTTTGTACCTTGGGGCACAGTAATGTACCCACTTTTATACCTCTATTTCAGAGAGTGTAGTGACCAGACAGCATTGGGGGCAAAGAGGACTTTGCTCATGCCTATGTTGGATACTACTTTGTATAATTGTATTGAGATGACTTTTGTTGTAAAGTGCCTTGAGATGACATTTGTTGTGAACTGTTCAAATCATGTATCATTGACATGAACGAACTGGAATCTGTCGGACAGATATGATTTAAACCAGCCTAATGCTGTTCCCTTGATCCCTACATGTTCAAGCCTTTCTAATTGCTGCTTTTGACTGTGCCTAAAGCAGCACAGAGATCTAACAAGACTAGAAAAGTCACAAATCCATTATCTGAGGCCATTACAATATCATTGGTAACTTTTACCAGTGTGTTTCAGTGCTGTGATGAGCTTTAAAACCTGACAAAAATTCTTTAAACAGGTTGTTGCTGTTTAGATGCTCACATACCTGATTTTCTCAACAATTTTGGATTATAAAGGATATAAGTATGTAGTTAGCTAAGCCATATTGATCCAGAGAGGGTTTCTTAAGTAAAGGTTTAACACAGCAACCTTAAATTCCTGAGGTACATATCCATTTATTAAATATACATTCATCATATCTAGAACAGTGTCAGTAACCAGAGGAGCACTTCCTTAAATAATTTGGTTGGTATTGGATCTAACATACAAGTTGAGGGTTTTGATGAAGCTAATATTTGTGATAATTCTGAAAGTTCAACAGAATCAAAATGGTACAGACATAGACATGGTTCTACAGTTCTCACTGATACATTTACTGAAAGATACAGTAGTTAATCATGTTTGGGAGAATGCTAATGATTTTATTTTTAATATAACTTATTTTATCTATGAAGAATCCCATAAAGTCATCACTACTGAGAGAAGGGGGGATAGTTGGCTCAACAGAGCTATGACTCTGTGTAAGTTTGGCAACTGTACTAAAAAGAAACCTATGATTGTTTTTATTTACCTCTATTAATGACAAGAAATATGCTGTTCTAGCTTGTCAAAGCTGGCAATTGGCGCATGCGTCGGCGTCCTGCTGCCTCCTGCTAACTCCGGCTCGTTAACACGGTTTTAACTAGTTTTAAATTATTTTTTAACTGTTTGTTTTTCGTTTTTTAATAATTTCTTTTGACTAGTTTTAACCGTTTTTAACTTTTAGCGACATATCTTTTATCGGACGCGTTTTTAATCAGAGCACGGACCGCTGTTACTTCCGCCATGCCTCCACTCACCTGTAGCTCCGGGTGTGATGGTTGTGCCAGGCTAACCAAGAAAATCCAGGAACTGGAGCAGAGGATCACCAATTTACACCTGATCCATGACCAGGAGCGCGACGTGGACATCATCTTTGGCCGAACTTTCGCTGCTGCCACCAGCGCCCAGCTGGCCGACACAATCCCCGGTGAAGCTGTGGAGGGGGAATCCATCGCTGGGTCTCCAGGCGGACTCGGACAGACAAACTCCGGCGGAGGTACAACATCTACGGCAGAGGAGGAGTGCTGGATCCAGCAGGGGGCTAAGCCAAAAGCCCCCCTCAGCTCCACTCCGGTGCCCCAGGGTGCGTGGTCGACGGTCGGGCCTGGTCGCAGTGGGGGCGCCCGGAGCGGCTTTCACCGTTCTCCTCCACCCGGCCTTCCTCTGTCGAACCGCTTCGGTGCCCTGGGGGACGACTTCCCTCCTCTGACCATCCCTCCGACCGCGCCAAAAACCAGCAGCTCCGCAGGACCGCCGCCCATCCCCTCCCAGCAGCCAGAGCAGCAGTCGGACTCCGGTATCCACCCACGTCGCGGCAAACCCAGGACTACAGCCGGGACCCGCCGAGGAGTGCTTCACTACACCCCGAATCCACGGAACGAGCCCTCGGCGCCCTCTAAACACCGCTGCAGTCCTGTGGATGCCAAGCTGCCCAACATCCAGCAGGTCCTGGATAACGAGAGGTCTTCTGCCCAGCAGCCAGCACACCATCCACCCAGCACTCTCATCATTGGAGATTCTATCATCCGGCATGTTAGGATGAGAGGAGCTGTCACCCTTTGTTTTCCTGGAGCTACAGTAAAGGATATATCTGAACAGATTCTGGACTCCATCCAACGTTTCCCTACTGTGAGTAAAGTTATAATTCATGCTGGAACCAATTACATCCGTAAACAGCAGTCTGAGCTTTTAAAGCAGGATTTTATTCATCTTTTTAATCTTTTAAAAGACAAGCCCCTATCTGTTTTTATTTCTGGCCCCACTCCAACCATCAGCAGAGGAATAAATCGCTTCAGCAGGTTACTCTCTCTCAACACTTGGCTTTCCTCTGTTACCGTGATGCACAACATTGGTTTTATAGACAATTTTAACATTTTCTGGGGTAGGAGTCAATTATTTGGGGCAGATGGACTACATCTTAATAGACAAGGTACCCGCATGCTGGCATTAAGCCTGGCATACCCTCGCCCACCCCTGTACCCTGCACCGGCTCCAGCTGCTCCTGTCCTCTCTGCCCCATCCACAACATCCTGATGTGCAGCTGGTCCTTGTTCCTATGAACTCAATCCTGATTTTAACAGTAACTCACATATCGGACTTGGACCTTACCCTACTTCATTCATACCTGTTATTGTCAGCAGAGAGCGAAGAAATAATCATAAACTAAGAAAATGCAACCCAAATAATCATAAACAGTAACTAAAAATCCCACCTACAGTAAGTCATACAGTCACTCCATCACCAACCACTATTAATATGGCTCTTTTAAATGTTCGCTCTCTGCTGAATAAAACTTTTATAATAAATGACTTGATTTTAGATAAGAACCTTCAGTGTTTATTTTTAACAGAGACATGGCTGAGTGCAGATGCCCCTGCTGTTCTTACAGAGGCCTCTCCACCTAATTATAACTTTTCTTATTCTACGAGGAGTAGCTAGAGGGGAGGCGGAACGGCTTTTATTAGTTCAACTCTTTCCGCCAAACCTGTTTTATTTAATAATTTTACCACGTTTGAATACACTGCCTCTGTTTTTAGCACTCCTCAGATTTTATGTGTCACAGTTTATAGGCCTCCGAAAAGGAATGCACTTTTTATTCCAGAATTTTCAGAGTTTTTATCAATTTTACACAATTCTTATGAGAAGATAATTTTAGCTGGTGATTTTAATCTACATATAGATAACCTTTTAGATCCTTTATCAACAGATGTTTTAAATATTTTAAATTATATGGATTTTAGCCAACATGTCATGCAGCCGACTCACAACAGAGGACACAACCTGGACCTGGTCATCACGTATGGCCTGTCCACCAGTGTGTCCTCTGTTGTTGACTTGGCTGTCTCTGACCACTACTGTGTGTTTTTTTAATATCACCAGTTTTATCCAATCAGGGACCTCTGTGAGAACTGTCAGGAAGCGTCATCTAACCCCTGAAGTGGCTGCAGGTTTTCTTGAAGTTTTTAAAAAATTTCCTCCTATACCTTTACCTGCCCCCTGTGATTTTATCGTTAATGATTTTAACAGTAGGCTTAAATCTGCTCTCAACCTGCTGGCTCCAATTAAAGTTATAAACCCTCATTCAAAATGTACAGTACCGTGGTGAAATGCAGCTATTAAAAAATTAAAGAGGAGCTGCAGGGTGGCAGAAAGGAAATGGAGGAAAAATAAAATCACAATAAATCATCAGATATACATAGAATATCTCAGACTATATAATAACGCTTTAAGAAATTCCAGAAATACATACTTTTCCAGAATCATCTCAGAACATAAAAATAATCCCAAAATTCTGTTTTCCACCATTGACAACATTTTACATCATAATTCTAATACTTTTCAGAAAACCCCCTCAAACACTCTCTGTGAGGAGTATGCAGACCACTTCAGAGGGAAGGTAGACACCATCAGATGTAATATTTTATCCTCTCAAACAAACAAGGTTTTAGACAAATCAGAGTGTCTGCCTTCACCAGAGGAAACACTGGACAGTTTTGTCCTGGTAGAAGCTGGGACCCTTGATAAAGTTTTCTCCTCAGTGAGGCCCACCACAAGCGCTTTGGACCCGATTCCCACCAGGTTTTTAAAGCAATTTTATGGTTCTTTTAAAGATGAGATTTTAAACTTTATGAATTGCTCCCTTCAGACGGGGGTTTTTCCTGCTGCCTTTAAAGCGGCGGTAGTGAGGCCCCTGCTGAAGAAGAGCAATTTAGATTTTAATGATTTAAACAACTACCGACCAGTATCTAACTTACCCTTTTTAAGCAAAGTTTTAGAAAAACTTGTTTTTATTCAACTTAATGATTTTATTAACGCTCATAATGTCCTAGAGAAATTTCAGTCTGGTTTTAGGATGAACCACAGCACAGAGACGGCGCTTTTAAAGATTTTAAATGATTTTAGATTAAACTATGATGCTAAAAAAGGTGACAGTGTTGGTTCTTCTGGATCTAAGCGCTGCCTTTGATACAGTAGACCACACTATTCTTTTAACTCGTTTAAAACAGATCGGCCTCTCTGGTGCTGTTCACAACTGGTTCACATCCTACCTCACAGACAGGACTTTTACGGTAAGTTTAGATACCTGTTCCTCTAAGGTCCATAAGATCACTTGTGGTGTTCCCCAGGGTTCAGTTTTAGGCCCAGTGCTTTTTAACCTGTATATGCTCCCTCTTGGCAGTGTTATCAGGAGACATGGAGTTGACTTTCACAGTTATGCTGATGATACACAGTTGTACATCTCCATGTCTCCTGATGACACACGGCCAATGGATGCACTTTTTAACTGCATTTTAGGCATTAAATCCTGGATGGCAGAAAACTTTCTCCAGCTCAACCAGGACAAAACTGAGGTTTTAGGTATCGGTCCTGAGGCTCAGAGAGAGAAACTTTTACCAAAACTACAATCATTGTCTTTTAATTCTTCTTTACAAGTGAAGAACCTGGGTGTGATTTTTGACTCTGAGCTGACTTTTATCCCTCACATTAAAAACATCACCAAAATAGGTTTTTATCACCTAAAGAACATCGCCAGAGTCCGCCCCATTCTCTCTCGGGCCAATACGGAGACGCTAATGCATGCTTTTATCACCAGTAGAATTGATTATTGTAATGCCCTGCTTTCTGGTCTCCCCAAAAAGACTACCTCATGTTTACAGCTTCTACAGAATTCAGCAGCTCGTGTCCTGATGAAGACTAGGAGGCGGGAGCACATTACACAGACCTGTCTTAGAATCACTGCATTGGCTGCCCGTATGTTTTAGGATCGATTTTAAGGTTCTTTTAATGGTCTTTAAATGTCTTAATGGTCTTGGGCCTTCGTATCTGTCAGAAATGCTTTTACCGTATGAACCCTCGCGGTCTCTGCGCTCCTCTGGCAGCCGTCTCCTTATCATCCCCAAAGTCAGGACACAGACTCATGGTGAGGCGTCTTTCCATTATTATGGCCCTCACCTCTGGAACAGGCTGCCAGAGGACCTCAGGGCCGCAGAGAACATTAATGTTTTTAAGAGCAGGCTCAAGACTCACCTTTTTTAGCTTAGCCTTTAACTAATTATTATTTATTAATATATTTTTAATCGCTCAGCATGTTTTACCTGATTTAATTTTTAGTTCAGCTTTTAACTGTTTATTTATTAATCTGCTTTGCATTTTTATTATTTGTTTTACAATTATTGTTTTATACTTTATATACTTTATATTTTATTAACTTTATATTTTAATGTATTTTAATCTTTCTTGCCAGTGTTTCCTCTCTGGGGGCCCCCTGCATCGGGGGCGGTGGTCGGCTGTGGCTGTCTGGGTGCCCCCCAGGTAGCGCTTGGGTGGAGGTGGGGGTACCAGCCCTCCCTCCTCTGGGCGCCCTGGGTCGGAGCCTTGGCTGCTGCTGTTGATCTGCTGCTGGTGATGCAGATGGCTCCCATGATGGCATTTCCTGGCTCATCTCTACTCAGCCCGCTTTTTGTAGCTTCTAAATGTGTGTGTGAGTGATTATGGCTGATGGGTTGGGTTGGGAGGGGGTTGTATTTGCACTGATGATTTTATTTTTGAAGGGGGGGGGGTTGTGAGGTTATTTTAAATCTGTAAAGCACTTTGAGTAACTTTCTTTGTTTGAAAAGCGCTTTATAAATAAAGTTTGATTTGATTTGATTTGGTCAAAGGCCGTTTTTATAAAGTAGTAGACTATTTTTCCAGGTTAGAAAGGAATCAGTTAAGTGTGTAGAGTGCCATTTTCTCTCCAGTTTACTAGTATTCTGCTTTAAATTACGGAACTCTGCACTAAACCAGGGAGCCAACCTCCTATGGCTGATTACCTTCTTTTTTAAGGGACCTACACTGTCTAGTGCCAAACGCAGTGAGGAAGTAATACTTTGAACCAGACCATCAATTTCTGAAGGGTTAGTGTTGGAATTACTGCCGTCCACTGTGGTATTCTGAGAGGGATAGGGAAGCAAGAATGGAACAGATTCTTTAAAACTTGTTACAGCTCTGTCTGATAAAGTTATACTGTAATGACATTTTATGTCAGATTTTGGAACGTCGGATAAAGTAACTTCAAAGGTCAGGTCAAAAAAAAATGGTCAGGACTGCGTTATGTGGGAGGACTATTAGTTCATCACACTCAGTGCCATATGTCAGTACAATGT
This sequence comes from Apricaphanius iberus, assembly GCA_028564705.1. Classification (NCBI taxonomy): domain Eukaryota; kingdom Metazoa; phylum Chordata; class Actinopteri; order Cyprinodontiformes; family Aphaniidae; genus Apricaphanius; species Apricaphanius iberus. The sequence continues at coordinate 73,989 of JAPXFQ010000075.1, read as the reverse complement.
CTAAAGTGTGTTGACCAGAGTGTGTGAGTCCCTTCACTTTATGAGTAAAGCCAATTGAGTCTAAGATAATATTAAAGGCTGACGTTAGGCTATCACTATCACTTTCAATGTCCATGTGAAGATTGAAATCCCCTATTATAATTACCTGATCAGTGTTTAAAGCTAAATCAGATAAAAAATCTGAGATCTTGTCGAAGAATTGAGAGTAAGGGTCTGGTGGACGATACAACACCGCAAACATAAGTGATTTTAATGTTTTGCAGCTTGGATGAGGAAAACTAAGGATTAGATGTTTGAAAGAACTGTAGCTATTAATTGGTGTAGGGCAAATTTGCAAAGATGGTCGCAACTCCTCCTCCTCGCCCAGTACTTCAAGGAATGTGAAAATTGTGAAAAGGAATGTAAAAATTTTGATAACTGGAAGGAGTTGACTCATTATAACTGCAAAATTGTACTATAACATATCAAGTAATTTACTAATAAAGTAAATATGCTTTATTCTTTCGCTATTATCTGGGTAGCGCTAAAACATTTTATTTTTCATATTGTTGGAGAATGTTTCTTAGTGTTTTCTCTTTTCTTTCCCCATCCCTTTCCTGTGCAGCAGCTGTCCTGTGTGGGGGGAGTCATCTCCAAGGTGTGTGTTGTTAGTTGAACTCGGAATTGTTTCTAAAGCAATTCAAAGAAAAGAAAAAAAAAATAGGTAACAGTGCTGCTAACAGTAACACAGATAACGGTCAAGTGCGCAATTACACACAGTTCGGGTGAGATAACGGACTTTTACATATCAGTAAGTAATTGCAGCATTGCAGTGGCTGTTTTAACTAGGGGTGTCAAATCATCGCGTTAATTGCGATGAATTAATTACAACTGTTTTTAGCGCGTTGTTTTTAATTTGCGTTTTTTATAGAATTATATTATATATTATACTGAGAAGTTATACTGAGACATTTATATTAAGAATTATATTTTCTGTGTATTCTTACATATTGAGAGAACTGTGTGCCATTTTTCTTCATGACACAGTGATGACACAGTGATTGTGTGACACTATAATATTAGGTCAGGTCAAATTAATTGATAATGTAATAATTGATTGATGTTTTGCGACAACAGCATGAATCTATTTTTTTTATCATTAATTTTATTGTTTCTGTATGCATATTATGCGCCGGCATCGCGTACAACGCTGACGTACCCCAGCTACGTGCCTTGAGAGCTGGAATTCAGCATCAGTATAGGAAGAAATTTACTCTCATTGCTTGGCTGGATTGGCGACGATTAGCTTGTTAGACTTTGAGTTTGCTGTTGAATTGTGAATATAAAAAGTGTGCAACTAAGCTAGGCTACATTGTAACAACAAATATCTTGGGAAAAGTAAAACTACTGAAAAACATTGAACGGTGAACGGAGGGCTTTATCGGGGAGCATTGCTGTAACATAGAATAGAATAATCCTTTAATAGTCCCACCAGGGGGAATTCGGTCGTAAATAGCAGCCAAAGAAACAACAAATATACAACATATGTAACAGAACAGAAAAATATATACAAAAAAATACAATAATAGACAGAATATGTACATCAACACAGAATAAAAATATGTACATCAGGTTTAAAATAATGTGAAAATTATATCGGTGTGGTTGTTTAGTGCAAATGTAAGATACAGTGCAGGTGTTAAATATTTATATTTGTTGGGAGCAGTTTTGGTTATACAGTCTGACAGCTGCAGGGAGGAAGGACCTGCGGAAACGCTCCTTTGTACATCTAGGATGCAGCAGTAGCCAGAGTCCTTCTGTCTCCCACCACCTGCACTGGATCCAGGCTGCATCCTAGAACAGAGCTGGCCTTCCTGATGAGTTTATCTAATCTCTTCCTCTCAGCTGTCGATAAACTGCTGCTCCAACATACAGTACTGTAAAAAATGACGGAGGCCACCACAGAGTCATAGAAGGTCCTTAACAGCGCTCCCTGGACTCCAAATGACCTCAGCCTCCTCAGCAGGTAGAGTCTGCTCTGACCCTTCCTGTAAAGAGCATCAGTGTTGTAACATCGGCTGTAAGATTACACAGTCAATGGTCTGTGTAACTCTTTGGTTTATTGGTCTGGCCCAACCATTTAGTTATCTCTGGCTATGCCACTGTGACAGTATTTTAGAACTTTTAGGGCCTGATTTATCACGATTCCTAATAATGACAGCAAAATTGCGCGGGACACTAAAGAATTGTGTAAGTGGGTTGTCCTTAATTTGCAGGTGATTTACTAAGACTGCGTGAGCAATTCTTATCAGCTGCAAGTAGCACTATGCAAATGAAGAGTTTGCGGCCACTAATGTGAGCTGCACTACGGCTAGAGAGAGGAGAAATACGCACATGGATTCATGATGCTTCTTTGGCATGAAAAAAGGAGGGGTGGGGAGGGGGACATATTGGCTGTTACAGAATTTAATACTATTAGGCTAGAATGTTGTGAAATCTGTTTTTTGTTTGTTAGTAATAAATATAATTCACAAGGTGTGCTCTCTGCTGCATGCACACATTGTATTGCAGGGTTAGACTGATTAAAACCACAGTCCAGAACTAGTTCGCTAAAATGTCCTTATTCTACTAATGTTGTTGAAATGCATCACATTTTATCATGGCCTCTATTGAATGTCAAGTTGCAGTAGAAAAAAAAAATTATCTTGAAAATATGTAGTCTGAAATGTCTTAATTTTGTTCTTTGAAATGTCATATATAATGCCAATTATCATTGTGGTAATGTAACTGATAAATACATTTTATTAATAGGACGCCAGGAAGGTTAACCACTACAGGGGGAAATAATAAGGATCCACATCGATCATAACTCACTGTGCACTCAGTGGGTCTTCACCAGGTGGTGATGAGAGCACCTGAGGTATGATGAGTCTTCGGGGGGGGGGACGGGTAAATATTTACATACTTGTTAGCTTTATGGCCATTAGAGTGTTAATTGCTCTTAGGTTATATTGTGTGTGAATGATTTTATTTCTTTGTCAATAATAAACTTATGTTGAATGTGGTGGAGCAAAATAAAGACCTGCTTTTCATAATTGCTAAAAATAGATGGTAAAATAGCCATGGCAAAGATTTTTAAGCTTTGTAAATCACACTGCACCTGGAACACCTATTTATTTTTGCCTGTTCTCCTCCCAATATTTTGCGTCTTCTTACAGACACACCCAGATTGCATATTCATCAAGGGCAAAAGCGCTAAATGGATTGTGTGCATCTTGCTGTGGGTTTAACAGGCGCAATACTCTCTGCGCAGTGTTGATAGATCAGACTCGCTATGTTTTGGTGTCACTGTGCGGTTTGTGCTTGTTTTAACCACAGACTGTATAAAACAATTGACTAACCTTCCGGTACGTCCCCCATAGGTTTCTGAATAGCAAAAATGAGGCCAGTTGGGCGGTTCCCACCGGCGCCATCTTGTCCGCGTCACTCGGCTCGTCACTCGCAGAAACTCCAAAAATGGGCAAAGAGGAGGAGCTGAGAGTGGCGCTGTGAGGCTGGGGGCGGAGGGTTAACGCTCCGAGCCGACATAGCTACAAGCTAGTCAGAAGCTAGTCGGGAGCTAGTCGGGAGCTAATTGAAGCTAACGTAGGCTGCAGCCGGTTTCAGCCAGACGACCACGGTTGAGAGACCTTTACCCCGTTTTTCAACAACGATCCCTTTAGACGCAGAAACATCTCGAGTAGAGAAAACAGATCAATATAATAAGACCCAAATGGGTCAGATCAATACGGCCTGATATTGTGTTATATCCATTAACATCGGAGGAGGGTGAGGACTTAGTTGGCCTACTTAACAACACGTGCAGCAAAAAGTAGTCACAAAGTCATCATGAAAACTCAGATCCTCTAAAAAAAATAAAAGGCTTTTGACTCACCTCACATCTCATCCATTAGTTTATGCCTCCAGCTGTGTTCCTCACACCAGTACTGATCTAACCAGCGATAATCCAGTCTGCCAAGAGTCCACCTCTGTAGCCTTCCAGCCTGATGTAACCGTCTCCCGCTCTTGAGTCTGCTCTACCTGACCGGGTCTTCTGCGGCGTCCCTGTCCTGCCGACTTTGCTGCTCTGCTTCTACCCGACCGATCGCCTGCTCCAACTCGCGTGTAGAAAGAGATAAAAGCGCCGACCAGAACAGCATTCCTCTCTGCCACCTGACAGAACCCCCCGAAGCCTCCCCCCGATGCAGAAACTTCTTGGACGGTCTGTCACTGTAATCAAAACCACAGTAAGCCGTCTTTGCCCAATAATTGCATATTAACATCCAAAACTGAATAAAAACTGCAAAGGCAACTGATAGTGGAGTTCAGAAACACCAAAAGACTGAAGTCTTTACGTTAGTCCCAGGCTGTGAAGAGCTCTGCAAGCAGAGGGGGACAGCAGACTACAGAGCAAGCTATTAGCTACAGTTAGCCACCATTAGCCACGAGCGTTAGCCTAGACGGACCTGTCAATCAAAAGGACAAACCCCCAATTATTCATAATTTCAGAATTAAATTACAAATAAACGGAGGAGTTAGAAAAAAATTCACCCCCCTCAGAGTTGTCATGATGGTAAGCCTGAACTATCTAACCTAAAATGGTTTTTTGAACCAGGCTGTAAACATGTTTATTTTTGCTGTAAAGTTGGCCTTTTTAACATGGGATTTAATGGGAAGTTGCTCCTTTTTGCAGCCAGCCCCCAGCGAATGAGGGCTGAACTGCAGTTTTTGTCACTTCCGCGTTGGCTTCACATTCTGCGGCAGAGTTTGCCCCTTGGTTTTAACAAGAGCAAACTGTTGATAAATCAAGCCCTTGGTATTTTAACTTGACTGAAGATTAGCTGTATGCAGAAAAATAAAAAAAAATACAAAAACTAAATATTGGAAATACATAATCACAATTCTCAATAAAGTGCCAAACTAAGACAGACGGCTGTGGGTAAAATGAAACGAAGAGAAATCTATCCATTAAGTTGTGCAAATCTATAGATCTGTAATATTGTACATTAAACAGATCACCATCCAACTGGTTGTAGTAAGACAGTTTAAGATTGATTTTGTATCACTTGGTCACATGACCTGGAAGCTTTTGAAGGAAAACCTGAAATATTACTGTAAAATTATTAATATAAAATATTCTATGTTATTAAATGTCAAATTAATTATTGTGTCTGGTTCTTTAGATGTAGTAAGTAATTTTAATATTGATTTGGTGTCAACTGCGCTCAAATGAACTGGAAGCTATAATGAAGAAAAACATGACATATTTTACAGTAACATATTAATGAGAAATATCGGTGTCTCATGTTCCTCAATAGTCGAACAACAATTTATTAATATATTGGGATTACTTTGTTTGTAGATCTCACAGGTATTTTCTGGGATTTATGGAAAACCAAACCCACCGCCTTCAGAAGCAAGCGGCAATGCAGCCACTTTATCAGCACAGTTCTGGGTGAGATGTTGGAGGGACTTATCACTTTAATGAAACGAATGATCGCGTAATATCCAATTCATAACTAAGTTCACAACAAAGTTTCTTACTGCATGCAGAAACCACAGGCACTCACTCACCAAATAATTTTCAGCGCCGTCATCATCACTGACACCTGCGCTCTCTCCCTGCAGCTGAGGAGTGACTGTCAGAAAGCCTGACATCCCCAGTACCAGTAACGGCGTTGTAACGATAGGAAAAGTAATTCATTAGATTAGATTACCTAACAATTAATGCGTTAGTAACGCCGTTATATTTAAATGCCGTTACTCCCAACACAGACTGTCAAACATCAAATGAGAATAAACTTTGTTGTTTCAGATCAATAAATACTAACATATCTTTGTATTTATGAAATTTCAGAATAAAGAGATACTTATATCAAAGTCAGAAGTATACATACACTAACCCCTACTTTCCTCCAGACGCTTAGCCTAAAACGTATAGCGTGTAACAACTGCAAAGTGTAATACACACCTGGTAGCTGCTATTATAGTCAATGGTCTGTTTTCACTGGGTGCTAGGTGGTTTCAATCGGATGGGTCTGAAAAGCGGTGGCTCCATTGTTTACATGGTACAATTCTGAAATGCGTCAAACCGTTTAGATCGGACCAGACAAAAAATCGGACAGAGAAGCAGTGTAAGAATACAGTAAATTTCAAGATAAAAGATAAGAGAAAGGAGTCCAAGTCCTACATTTGTAAACCCGAGACCAGGTGCAAGTCATCGAAGTGCTGCTCGAGTCAAGTCATAAGTCCCTGAAATGTCAGTCATGGTCAGGACCTGATTACTCCATCCATGGGGTATTAATACTGTACACATTAAGTGTTTGAACTAAAGTAGTATGAATATTTTACAAAGGGTCTCAAGTTTTTGTGGATTTTACCTTTTTACAGACCGTAGTGGTCCCTAACAACAGAAAATAGTGGGTCCACTTGATCTCACAAGGTAGCTAAAAACCACCATCCAAATGTCTTTTTATACAAGTCCTCAAATTAATTGGCTAAAAAGTATCCTAACCAGGCAAGATGGATGGTGCAAAACTGAAACAAAGGGCTTTAATGTTAGTCCTGGACAACATGGAACACATCATCTGGGAACTCAGGTTCATCACAAGCTAAAAAAAATAGCAAGCATGGATAAACAGAGTAGGTTTTGAGAAATCACAGCTCCTTGCAGGATGCATGCTGCATTGGAGCTCAAGAATCCAGCAGATCCATTGCACTAAGAAGGCGCACATTGTAGTAGAAGCCAATACTTTACACACAGCTCCTCAGCACACTGAGATCCTCTTAAAGTAAGCCTCTCACACACAGGTTTTCTCAGAGTGATAACAGACAATTTTTTTGTTTTTGTTTTGTTTGTTTGTTTATTCCTGTGCTGGGGCAACATGTAGGATGCATGTTCTATATTTTTGGTATATACAGTATTATGTTGATGGGATAAATGGGTCTATTCCCTGTGTATTCACAAGGACTTTATCCACTGAGATTCTCATCAGAACTCCATGGCCAACTTGCAATTTTTAAACAGGGGATGTTTTAGGACTAAGACGTTCTTTCAATCTATTCTGATCTTTGTCAAAAAACTCCTTCTTTAATCAAACACATTTGCCCTTGTGTTTGAAAATATACCTCTTGACTTTTCAGCTGGCTTCACCTTTATCCTTCTGGACAAGGGGTGAGAAATATAAAGCAAAACTGTCCATCTGTCGTGTTTTATTCTACGTTTGCTGATCTCTGCGTTATACAAGCTTCCCCACCTCTCCCTTCGTTCCAATCTATCTCTTTGTATTTATTTCCTGCACTGTGAGTTCTGTAGTTAGTGGATGGCTCTGAAATGCCAGCTGTCAGAGTGACAGACGCAGTGTCACCTCTGTGCAGCCCCATCACCGAGGTGACAGGCCGTCAGCATGTGCCGGGGTGGATGGATGAAAGAGAGTTGGACAGGGAGTGTAGGTGTTTGTTTGGCAACGATGAGCTGGTGTTTCCTTTTAGTTTTAGTTTTTTTCTATTTGACAGGATTTAGTTAGAATGAACTGGCAGGAGAAAACAAATCACAAATAAACGTGTTGGGATAGAAAGAAACACCCAAAGCTGCACACTTTGCAGATTTAGTTTCACTCCATATTTGGACATGGCTGATGTTAAGGGGAGAGCAAGGAGCCTGCGGTGAATGCAGGACAGGTCCCAGCAGAAGCAGCATAGAGGAGTGGGATAAAGGAAGGGGAAATGCTTGGTAGAAGGGCATCGGTGGAGGGGGAATATTAATGGTGGATGATAGAGAGAAGAAACAATGATGTTAGGGGGCTTTGTTACGAGGCATGTCTTAAAAGAAGGCAGGAACACAGGAATAAAAGGGAACAGCACAGCAGAATGTAACAAATGGAGAAAATACATAAGAACTGAAAAGTAGAAAATATGATAGAAAAGAAAGATCAAAAATTTGTTGGACAAAAGAAAGCTGTTTTTTGCTGGAAGAAGGTGCAGAGTTGAGCAGCCATCCAGACTTAACAAAAAATATAAGGCACATTTTATTTTATTTTAGACCATTGGTTCCTAAGCTTCTTTTCTGTGGAACTGGAAATGGACTGTCATTCCAGTCTGGAGTTTGTTGTTTGTTGGGGTGTGCTGGCTCTCTGGAGATTTGTGAGTTTTCCCAAATGTCTGGTCTTTTTCTTACCCTGGTAATCTAGAGGTCTCGCAAGAGCACAATTTGAATTGCAAGACGCTCTTGCATCGAGCAATGATCCACATTACTGCATTACGTGAGCAGTTTGGAGAACCATTCAAATCTGTGTATCTAATATAGGTGGGCCAGAGGCAAGCTAAGCTGATGATGACAGGGCTGCGACATCCAGAATCATATAGTAAACATTGAAAGATGGCTACAGATGAACATCAGTTGTTTAAAACGGCTTTGGCCACAACAATGAACTAGTTAGACTTCACTTTTCATCTGACAGACGAACAGAAAACCGTGCTTGAATCGTTCCTTTACAAGAAGGACATTTTTGCTTTTTTACCGACTGGATCCGGCAAGAGTTTAATCTACCAATTAGCTCTGCTGGTTGCTCACTCTGGATACATCACACCAAATAAGTTCTATCGGCACTGTTTTTTTGTTTTTGTTTTTACAATCAATGACAGACAATATAAAGCTTTTACCATATATTTATGGCTAATCAGCTAGAAAATAGCACTAGAATAAGTTTGTGTACAAGCAAGAGGTCTCAATTTATTCTAAACCGTAGGTTTGTGTCCTTGTTTGGTGCAGTTTTTGTTAAAACATGTGATTTGGATTCTGTGAAATTACTCAGAATTATTTTTGTCAGAACATTTTTGTCAAAGAAAGAGTAAAAATACTTAATAATAATTCTACTCAAGTAAATGTAAAATGTGTAGAGCAGTACCTCTATACATTTTTTTGTGTTTTTTTCCAAAAGTAAATAAAACTAGATACCCACCTAATGTTGTGAAGACAAAAAAAAATCATTAGCCTATTATTACAGTCTATTATCAGTGTTTTTACATACAGTGAAAGAATGGCGAATTATGCACCATCTGGCATACAAATGTATACGAGAGTAACTCTTTCTGCTCTCGCTCTCTACCTCTATGTGTGCTGACCTCAACACAGTACGTTTTTGGTCGGTGGATGGAATACTTTGAAGACCTCCTCAGTCTCACCATCAAGAGCAGCCAGTTGATGTGGCTCGGGCATCTGTTCAGGATGCCTCCTGGATGCCTTCCTGGTGAGGTGTTCCGTACACATCATACCGGGAGGAGGCCCAGTGGAAGACCCAGGACACTCTGGAGGGACTATGTCTCTCAGCTGGCCTGGGAATGCCTTTGGTGTTCCTCCGGAGGACTTGGGCCTAGTAGTTGAGGGAGAGAGAAGTCTGGGTCTCTCTGCTGAAGCTGCTGCCCCTGCGACCTGACCCAGAATAAGCGGAAGATAATGGATGGATGCCGTTAGCAAGCTCATTTAAAACCCACGTTCTTTTTAAACTTGATCATCAAACTTGTATTGAGTGTTAAATGTAGCCGTCTTTGAAGTCTAAGACTCTTCTTATGTCTCTTCACTGGATCATTTCATGCTCCCAAAAAAAACTTTTCGGACAGGTCTGCTAATAATAATTTTGCTGGCTTGTGGGTTCGTTTTGAGCTGTGACATATCAAGTGAGCAAGACAACTGTCTTGACATGTGATTATAGCCTTATGTAATTGGGAGAATCTGGTCATTCAAAATAACACATTATCAAGACTCAGATAATAAATAAAATGTAATTACTGTAAGTTATCTATTCTTCCTGCAATGGTCACAGCCTAGCACTGGTCTGCTTGGGGACCTTTGACATTCAACTATATGTGGTAATGCGATTGGTAGTAGCAACTTCAAGTGGTATTTTTCCAACGACAGTTTTTTTAAAACTATTATTGTTTCCTTTTTTTTTTGCAATACAGTGGACCGCAGCATTTGCAATGCCAATTTTGTGTCAACGCAAGGGCTTTCTATCTCTCATTTAAGCATGGAGTGGAGCCCAAGTCAGTGGAGAGTGCATGTATATAATTGATCTGCCCAACATCAGTCCCTGATGATTTCACCAGAATGGTGCTCTACAATCTACGCAATTATTAGTCAATGCAGCTTTTGGGCACTACGTGCTTTATATTACAAGCCTGGTTTATCTAATATTTTTTTGTGATTTTGAACACCAGGAGGTATAGAGAACAAAACAGATTGCTATTTTTTTTACATGCATTCTTATAGTATTCTGTGAGCTGCACTTCCAGTAAAAAGCTTTGGAGCTCAATCAAGCTTGCTTTCTGTCGGCCATTTCTGCTTGAGTGGAAATGTATTTACAAATTGAAGTAAATAAACCGTTGTCGACCTTAGATGTCACTGCAATGGTGGTTGGACCCGCCAGAAAAGGTCTGCACCCCCTTCATTCATGGCAGGGAATTGCTTTGCAACACTGAAACATCAAGGGAGATATATATTAAAGGAAAGCATATCCGTCAATAAAGCTCCTGATATCACGTAACTCTCAGAGTTTAGGTGCGACACTGGCAGACAGGACTGTAATCAAAATTAATCTCGCTGGCTGGGATTTTACTCCGTCGGAGTTAACTTCCCATTTTAAAACCAAATATATTATTGTATATAGCGGGAAAATTTAAAAAGATTAAATATCCTTTACCCCCTTGTCTCATCCACATCTGTTATGGCATCCTGGGGCACAGCAGGTATCCACCATATTTACACTTTCTTAGTTTGGGTTAGCCAAACTAAGAAAGAAAACCAACAATAATATGACTGCAGGAGACTGCCTGCCACTATGGCGCTGATTTGATTTGAACTGTTGAATGCTGCTAGAAGTGACGTAAACTCCTGGAGCTCTATACGTGTATGTAAGTGCAAATTTGCTGAATAATATAAACTATGCTTAATTGACACAGTGAAGACTGTCCAAGTATTTCCACTGAAGCTAATATCTACAGACTTCCTTATCTCTGCTCTTGGGGATGAGGGTGGGTTTTTCAGCACCAAAGAAAATCAATGGTTTCCTTGGATTGGCTGCTTTGGATTTTCTTTCAGTTACTGTAGGTATGCTACATAAAAACATTTAAAAAAATGAAATGAAAAAAGTGAATTTTAAATTAATAATTTGTAGTCATGGTCCACAGACAAATACACAAATAGGTGAATGCACAAAATGAACACTTTGTGACATATTTCATCTATTTTCATTTGAATGAGAAGTGTGTCTCAAGACAGTGTGATGCGGCCCCCACAAATTAGTTTCTCCTTTTGTGCAGCACTCATTTACCTGGACAATATTCAGTTTAGACATGTGCGTAAGAGCCAATTTCTCAAGCAGGAGATTTCAAAACAAAACTTCCCTTTGTCTATGGCAAGCGTTAAGTCATAATAATTGGTGAGAAATTATCCTTTGTCTGGGAAATCATTTCAGGGACCACCATGATGAAAATGGAGGCAAGGCAATTTTGTGCAGGAGGAAAAAGAGTTGCATTAATAATGATGCAGTCTGCTCCTTTCGTGGAAATCTTACATGGATTTTTTTCTTACCAGTAAAATTATTCTATTACAAAAGCCAATTTAATGAAGTTGTAAGTTTAAAAGCCATGTGTTGCAGCAGCTGACCACTTGTGATTAAAATCTTGGGAAAAGATTAAAAGGCAAAAATGGGAGATAATTTTTCTGCACAGTCCCTTAGACTGATTCACTTGCATTGCTTACTTGTTGGAGAACTGAACTGAGCCTCTATGAATACCAATGACAACATATTTGTCGAGCAGCCATTCGGCTCCTTTGCAAACAAACAGAAGGGTAATGTAGATATGAAAACTAGGCAAATGGCAAGTCAACACCTCTCTGTGGTGTCAGAGAGAACCTTCCCGTGGGCTCTGGAAGAACCTCTAGTGTCTTTATTTATTCATTTGTTTTGTTTTCACGTAGAAAATGCTGGAGTGCAGATGAATGCAGACGGACTAAGTCAGTGAGGAGTGATACAGAGACTTGGAGAGTGAGAGATAATGACAAAAGGGCTGTTTTAGCCCCGAGATGCCAATGAGTCATCCAATCATGAATCCTGACTCACTGAGGCCTGGATGGAACCTTAGCCTTTGGGAGATCTTTGGTCACCGTGGTTACAGGGCACAAGGGTTCCAACATGCTTGAGGAAGACGTACAAGCTGGAAACTCATATGTCTGCATTTAAATGCGTGTATGTAACAATGCACACTTCCATAGGTGGAAGACACAGCAATATGTAGGCTGCCTGGAAGCAGTAAGGCTTGATTTCTAATTGCTCCGCAGTTGGCTGTTATTTCAGTATGTGGCCGGCGGGGAGATGAGCTGTCAGCGCTGACAGACAGACTCTGAATGACAGCCCCACCTTCATCTTGCTGTCTTCATATTCTCTCCTCTCCCTCCTCCCTCTGCCCTGACACTGGCCAGCATATCCATCTGCTCCCCCGTCTCTGTTCTTCTGCTTTATAATGAAATTCATTACAGTTACAGATAGGAGAGTAACACCATCGTTTAGAGATCTGTGTAGAGAATCAATCACAGGCTGCTTGGGTGCGGAAAAAGTTCACCCAGGTTTATCCCTGTTTGCAGTGCATTTGACGTCTGTGGTCTCTCCTACTGTGGTTGTCTGATTAGGGGGGGGGCTCTTGCATCAGCAACATGATATCTCCTCCGACCTTGTGCGGCTCCAATGTGTGTCTGTCTGCACAGATAAATATGAAGTATTAGGTGAACTGTTTGATCTAAAAGAATGGGGTAGAGCGAAGAGAAGATGAGTGAGACCACCTACACTGATTACAAATGGAAATAAAGTGGAATATTTCTAATAGGGTTGTACTTTTTGAATGAAAGAAAATATGTTACAAACTAAAGGTTATCTTCTAAGAAATGCCACATACTGGAAGTAGCGGGGAAGTGTTCTGTCACACTCCTGTACATCTTTTTTTCTTTTTTCTTTTCCTTCACGATATAAACTCATGATTCAGTCGGCTTCACTGAATCTAACAAAATTATTATGTACATTCTTCGCCTCTGAGAAATGTGGCGGCAACATTCCAGCTCTGCATGAAAGGAATAATATAACACATTATAACCTCAGGGCTTTCTTTATAGTGGTCAACACTTTATTACTTTTGCACTTGTTTTAACGGTATACAGGATCCGGCTAAAGACATTCAGGAAATAGCAATGATGATTTTTACAAGGTCAATTGATAAAGCAAAAGCAGTTCATAAGATTTTAAAAAAAGGAATGTGCTTGATCTACCCTGAAGATTAAACCTTAATTATGAAAAGTTGCCCACAAAGAACTTGACTTACTTTCTGTTTCCATTGCACCATTGTAGAATGCAGAGTGAAAGTCCTGTTCAGACTACAACTGTGATGGCACACAGCAGTGATGTCCTTTTAAATCAAAGGTTGCTGTAAATTGGAATAAACGCCTGTAATACTACCCAAAGGCAGCAACAAAGCTCCTCCGAGACGCTTCAAACTCACAGGGTAGTAGTGCTAGCAATTCAGAACAAGCATTGACGAAAAAGAGGATTTATGTGTCAGATAATGCCTTAATTAGATGGTGCAATTTGGGTGCCCCATTAACTCCCATTATATGGATATTTGCTGTTTCGGAATGGATCTAAATATACAAAATAATCTGGATATATATATGAATGCATTCCATGCTACAAATAAGGTCCAGGTTGCAAAAACTTTACTTCCCCTTTAAGTCCAAATAATCAAGGCATCAACTCTGGGTTAGAAACAAACCAATCTATGTTAACTTTCTAAGACAGTCTTGAGTCAACTATGGAATATCCAAAACATGTTTCGGTTATGACTTCACCTCATATAAGAAGGGTACACCCTGGAAAAGTCACCAATCCATGAAAAGACAGAAATGGGATGCAGAGGGACAAGAAGTGTTAATCCTTGAAGAATCACACAATTTTATAAATCAGTGATCCTTTTTATAAAGACAAAAAGGAGAAGCCATGGACAGAAACATGACAGTGAAGGGGTGGATGGTTTACAATACTTTATAACATATAAATGTATTTCTTTTTTCCATACTACCCATCCAGTCATGCAATTGTAAAACTCTTGTGGCTGCATTATTTTGTGGGACCAGCTGCACGGAACACATTCTCAGGTACTCACATCTGAAATGATGCCCATAGAAAAGGACGTGCCGCTCACGCATCCATTGGGAAAATGCTGTAACTTACATCTTTTTGGACTGTGGGAGGAAGCCAGAATACCCAGAGAGGACTCAGGTGTAATGCAGATTATGTTCTGTTGCTTCCATTTCTGGGCCTCTCTAAATACTAGGGGTGTGAGGAAAAATTGATTCACGTCTGAATCTCGATTCCTATTTAACAAGATTCGGAATCGATTGTTTGAGAATCGTTCTCAAAAAATATGTTTTCTGAACCTTTTAACATTTTCGCTTCGCGCAATGTTTGTCATGCAACGGCCACCGTTGCATTGACAGGTCTGATGCGCCGTTGGCTAGCTAGCGCTAGCTGCTACCGCTAGCTAGCTGTAACCGCTAGGCTAAAGCTTCAGCATGAAAGACGAAAGAGAAATCCAGCCCACCGTGTCTTTGCTGAAGGTAAATGTTTGGGCCGTCTAAAAGGTCTTCTTCATGCTAATGACAACCTTGGCTAAAGTTTTTTTTTTTAAATATATATATATCTGCAAGTATATGAGAGCGATCTTTCTTTATAAGCTACAGATAAACATACTGCAGCGCTGCACACCTTTGGCGCTTTCAAGGAAGTTCGAAATATATGCTGAGTTCAATAACGTTAGGACTTTTAACATTTCTAACAAAAACAATTAAAATAATAACATAAGCCATAAATTTCTGTTTAATGATGGTTGATAAGCAACATTTGATGCATACTAAATATTTTCAATGTATTTTCTACTATGTACCAAAGAACAAACAAAATCCTTTTTTTTTCTTCTTAAAATGTATCAGCATTTTTTTTTTCAAGACTAGAAATTTTGTTTAAAAGGTCTGTGACGTCCAGTTGCAATTTCATGTCTTGTTACTTATGAACCAGTTCCCGTCTCTCAACTTAGATTGTAAAATCCATTTTATGTTGATACCCTATTACATTCATGGCTCACTTCATCACAGACACTTGGCAGATCAAGTTGTGTGTATTACAAACACAAATGATGAATGAAAGAGTATTGATTATTTTTTTTTTTTTATTTTAATCGAGAAACGCTTCTGATTCGAGAATTGTTTCTGAATCGAATCGTCACCCCAAGAATCGGAATCGAATTGAATCGTGAGATGTTGTAAGATTCCCATCCCTACTAAATACCTTATACCGAAATTCACTGTAAACCTAAATTTTGAGGGCTCTTAAACCTCCCTCGGTCTGCTGAACATAGACAACTGCTATTTACTGGAAACAGACCAATGTAGCTTACCTCTATGTAAAATACAAATTAAGAATTAATCAATACACGTTTGAAGATGATATGAAGTCAAAGCTGCTGAATTGTCGGTTATGGAGAGGAAAAATCTCTTTCATTGCAAATATATGGACGGAAATTATATAGTATATAATGTTAAAAGGAAACTGTACTGTAAGAATTCTACTGTACAAGTTTAACTGTTATTCTTTTCTGGATTGCTGTTCCACAAAATAATTATGATTCATAGATGTTACAAATCCCTTTCCGTCTCCTGGGCTGACATCATTGGTTGTTGATGTTTCCTTCACATCAGAATACTGGTGCTGGATTACCCTGAATTACCCAAAACGTTATTTTTAAATACATATTTGTTGTATTCCTATGAGCGGCAAACTGTGCTTTATTATGGAAAAAATAGCTTCTTCTTGAAAATGAAATTGAAATCCTTCAGTCGTTTTTTATATTTAACACAACATATTGGTCAATATGGGAGACAAGAGTGCAAACAAAAGAGGGCCATCACTAAAGAGCCGCAAACCATCCATTCCTAACATTATATTGCAATACATTTCTATGTGTAGTTGACATGAGCTTGACTTCCTTGTTTTGTGTTAGTGTCTGATCCTGATTATACTGCAAGTCAGTTGTTGTGTCTTTAGTTGTGGAACTGCACAACATGCATGCAATTTGTCTGGCTGACATCAACTGTAGATGTTGTGAATAATAAGTCAATATTAATACGGCTATTAATGAAATTCAATGAGTGAGTTAATTTATCAATTAAACCTAATGGGGCACCACTCCTAGAAATCCATGAGAACGTTAACATAAGCCAGACTAATTCAGTCTCTTTTCTAAAGGGTGAACTCGTACGTAGTAACAATAATTCCACATGCACTGAATAAAACAAGGGGACCTTGTTGATGGGGTGAAAGTATATTTATTCGAGTAAAAATAAAAATAGGCATAAAAATATATATATATATTCCTCTTTAACTTCTAATTTACATTATTATCAATTATAATAATTTTGGATATGCAATATTGTTTGATGTTTTTCCATAAATCCAGCAATGAACATGTAACAGGAACATCATTGTAAAGAGACCAACAGGGGCGCAACAGTTGGGGATGGTTCTACGCTGCACAGATTTATGGTTAATGTGTTCGCGTTAAATTTAGAAGTTTTCCGTTTTCTGTTATAGTTTGTGTTTCAAATATAAAAATGCTCTTTAGTTATCCTTTGAGTTATTTTGTTGTCGGTGTTTGGTGGTTATTGTCCGTGCACTATCATAAAGACGATGGGGTGTCTGCCATGAGGGCAGCTTTTGAACTTTTTTAGTTAAAGGACAGATTACAGAGTATAAAAGAAAATAAATAGTAAGCCATCATCTCATAAAATAATTAACCAAAACAAAGCAGAGCCATGTAAGTTAATAGCATCAAATTTGAATAGAATGGTAAAGTGAAGTCCCTGGAATCACAGTCTAGTCGAAACAAAAAAATGTCCATGCTTAGTTCATCCTATTTTTCTCTCCCTTTTCCCTCCAGCTTCTCATCTCCATTTGAAGAGCTTGCCTGAGTGAAGTGACCCTGCTTTTTAATAACTGCGACTGTAAATGTGTGATTCAGAATCCCCGCTCTTACAAGCTTCCTGAGACTAAAATAGGGTCCATCATTCCAACTGCCTAATGCTCACCCCAGCACCTTCGGGGACAGAACTAGAAGTTTGTCACTGCTTGTCAGCTCTTCCATCAAATTCCCAGAGGGCTGAGGAGTCACCAAACCAAAACTGTATTTCTTCTTTCTTCTAAAACTCAATTGTAAGTCTGTGATGATAAGAAGGCATGACAGGTCAGGAATTATATACATATATACATATATATATATATATATATATATATATATATATATTACATACATATATATATATATATATATATATATTAATAATATATATAATAATATATACATATATATATATATATATATATATATATATTACATACATATATATATATATATATATATATATATATATTTAGATATATTGGTAGATATAGATATAGATATATTGGTAGATATAACAATATATATAAAATCGATACACACACATATATCAGCTGTACTTTGCTGTAGGCAGTGGATGAGTGAAGTCTCATTTTAAAAGTGAAGGCAACTACTCAAATGACTATCATTGTAAAAGAATGAAATATATTGCAACAAAAATATTCATGTTGAAAGGAGGCATGAGTATTTTGAGGTTTTTGTCCTTTATCAAACCTTTTAGGTGCTGTTATGAGGTAAATAATAAGGTAACAATAGAGATTAGTTCAGGGCAACACAAAACTCACAAACACATCTGTAGAGCCCCCATTACCTACATTGAATTCTATCCATGATTGAGGAGGAAATGCAGCAGGTGGATACAAAATGGCCTTCAGTTGAGTGGTTTGTTTACGTGCTGCTGCAGAAAGCAGCTTGATTTACCAATCACATGTTGCCTCTTCATTACCACCTTCCTAACCCCCTTTTTTTCTGACTCAGTCTCTGCAGGTGGTAGTTAGTATGAGTAAATAAGCAACAAATATTCCTGCTGAAAATGACACATTTGCAAAATATGTTCAAACTGAATCAATTATGAGCATCAAAGAAAAGCATTATACCACGAGTGCAGATTAGGGAACAGACAGATTTATCAGCTGTATATCCGCAGCTCTCACCATTGCATTTCAGTCAGGGTGAGGTCTGAAAATGCAACACTTTTTGTTTTCTGTAGTATTTTGACCACTTTGCTTCGGATTTTTATGCAGCTTTGGTCTTAAGTTCTATGGGATACTAGCAGTTTCAACTTGAAATCAGTCTAAACTTGGGGTTAAAGGTGCACTATGTGATACTGACATCTTGTGGCCAAACTGGAATACAGCAGTCCATAAAGAAAAACAACCTTGTCCACTCTTAGTCACTCACCCCCTGCCCTCCATGAATTTCATAGAGAGTTGCCAGTTACATATAGGCCAGAAGTCCCACGATGACAAGTGAGGACTAGTTTGTGAGAGTTGCATAAGTTGATAACCAGATAAATACATTTTACTGCAATATGAAGTTGATGGTAAATTAAAAAGTAATGGGATATTTTTAGAGCCGACTGCTATACTTGTAGCATTGTTTGCTTAACGTTAGCATTTAGCCTGCTTAGTGCAGGCTCACATATGATTTTCGCTGGAACCAGGAAGTTGCTGTAGCAGGACAGATATTGTAAACAATAACTACGTCCTGCAGTGCAGCAGCATTTTTAAAATAAAAAATAACAAAAACTTACAACAGTCCAGCTGGGTGTCCAAATCTGTTTAAATGTAACCTTTCTTCCTACATGATTTGAACATTAGACTGCTGTGTGATTAATTCACTCTAAAATTTGTATATATTGCACCTTTAAAGGGACGGTGTGTAGTTTTTACCATTGATCTTCGGAAATATCCATTAAAATATTGTTGAAAATGAATAAAATGGTCGCGGGTCCTATCGTATGGGGGCCGACATATTTGACGCTGTGTTTTCTTCTACGTGAGCCTGTGTGGACAAAATTAATTTACTGATTTTTGAATACGCGGTTACATCCCTATCCCCTTGTCCTCAATAGAAGTTTAAATGAAGAGCTCTATGATAAGACTTAAAAAAACAAACAAAACCTATCTCCAACCCTGACCGACCAACCTGATCCAAGATGCACCCGACCCATTTCGCTGTCCCCGCTCGGGGGGAAAGATGACAGCTGATATGTTCAAGTCTTCTTGCGACACAGAACCAGCCGCAGCTCTGCCTTAAGAGGCTGAAGCCCACAGAGACAATCAACGCTGCCAGAAAACTAGAGTAAACATCTGCATCACATTCTCTTAATGGAAATTACTGAAGGACTTGCAAAATCTAAGGAATCACACTGAGGTCACATGGTTTTTGCTTTTTTCCATGAGGTCAGTCCATCTAACATTACAGTTTATTCATTTTAAAATACATCCTAATAACCGACAAAATACATCCTAATTAACCGACAAAATGCTGAAAACTTTCACCATTCATAAATGCTATTTTACACATTTGCCTCTTCACTTGCTGCCTATGATGAAAAACAGTCTGATGTACTTCTGATTTTGCTGCATATATGTCTCTTGGGATTTAACTATCCATTTGTCGTAAAAAAAAATGTCACAGTTTTATGGTCATCCGTCGTCACTTAAACACAAAAATACTGCTTTCTTTGAATGATTTAAGTATGTTCTGCCCCCAATTGCCAGGAAACTACACACTGTCACTTTAAGTGCCTTGCCCAAGTGCACAATAACACGTAGCTGAAGGAAGCTGGAACTGAACCTACGATTGCAAGACAACTACTCCACCTACTGAGCCACAGTCGGCTAGCAGAACCGGTATCTCCTGTCTCACAAAATGTCCTATCATGACTCCTGGAATCATGATGCGGCCTTTATTTGTTTAGAGCTCCCTAGTGTGCAGAATAATTATTTCCCTTCAAATTTGTAGCAATTGCACCCACCTACATGCTCCATAACAGTACACAGCTAATACTTTTGCTTTCATAGAGGAGCTCAAACCTACAGTAATTCTCAAATGCATTTGTATGTAAAACACAAATACCTTCAAAAAATGATTTTAACACCACTTCAAGTTATCAACACTGTATCATGCTGAACCACAAAGTTTGCTAGGCCTATACAAGGTGGGCAGGGATGGGCTACTCTTTTGGACTAGCAGGATTTCTAGTACTGGAGTCATTGACTTTCACTTAATTTTAACAGAGACACTGAAAATTGTACATGCAAAAAAAAAAAATGTAATCCAGGGTTGTAATACATATTAATTTTGATTCCTGCAAGTTCAGTTTGTCCAAGTGTACATTTACACTTTGTATTCATAAATATCTGAATAAAAAAAGCAAATCTTCTTTTTGTGTTTTTACAGTGTCTTGAGCATATTGAAAATAATAAAGGCACATTTTTTACAGATACAGAAAGTTCAAATTTTACTGGTAAAAAGTTACAAATTATAAAACTATGTGCACGTACTGTAGGACATTTTCTGACACATTCATTGAAAAAAAGCTTTGTGTGTACTTGAATAATTACATATCTAAGAGGGTTAAATTAACTGTGGCAATGCATGGAATACAAAAGCCTTTCTCACATCTGATGTCCTTCTCGAGCAGCTAGTATTGCATGGTTCTGATCCATTTATAGACGGAACAGATGGGTCTTATCAGCTACACCGTCTCTGTGCATGTTGCTGCGACTGTTTATAGGATATCAAACCTTAAGCGTAGACAGAACAGATAGCAGGCTGTGCTGAACTATGTGCTGCTCCTAGTTGTGCTATGGCAGACTGAGGCTTTTTACAAGATGTTAATCTTTTGATGTCAACAAATGCCAAGTGTCCTCTTTTGGAAACAAAAATATGATAAGACACATAAAGACATGTGGTGAGTGGCGGGAGATTGAAGACAGGTGCAGATGATGATGAGTGAGTGGGAGGAGCTGAGTGTAGATTCATGACACTCTGAGGTTCTTTACATTATTGCCAGAGGCCTAATTAATACCATCCAGATGAAGTGATTGATTTATCAGTTTCCTTTTTAAATGTTCTAGTCCAAAGACAGCAGCTTCTGTCTTGTCTGAATTTAAAAGTAAAAAGAGTCAGTCTTCCAGGTTTTTATGTCTTCAAGACATACTTGTAATCTACCTAACTGATTGGTTTCATCAGGTTTTATGGATAAATACAGTTGTGTATCATCAGCATAACTGTGGAAATTCATTCCATATTGTCCAATCAATTTACCAATTGGAAGCATATATATAGTAAATAGAATCAGTCCAAGCACAGAACTCTGTGGCACTCCACAAGTAACCCTTAAGTGTGAAGAAGATTCATCATTGACATGAACAAACTGGAATCTATTGGACAGACACAGTTTAAACCAGCCTAGTGCTGTTCCCTTGATCCCTACAACATGTTCAAGCCTTTCTAAGGGAAAATTCTGAATTTTTAAATTGACAGTGTCAAAAGCAGCACTGAGATCTAACAAGACCATAACAGTCACAAATTTATTTTCTGAGGCCATTAGAATATCATTAGTGATTTTCACCAGTGATGTTTCAGTGCTATGAAACCTGACTGAAATACAGGTTGTTGCTGTTTAGATGGTGACATACTTGATAAGCAACTATTTTCTCAAGAATTTTGGATAGATATACGTCTGTAGTCACTGTTGGGCAAGTTACAAAGAAATTGTAATATATTTCATATTACTAGTTACAATGTCAAAAATGTAATCTGTTTGCATTACATATTACTGCCTTAAAAATGTAACTAAGTTACACTACTTTAAGTTGCTTTTGGCTAAATATTTTAAATATGTAATACGACTTCTAAGCACCGTAACTTATCAATTTACATTTTACATAAGCGTCACACAACAAATACTGTATTTCTAGGACTATTTTATTAAAATTAAGTCCCAAGTTCCTTTGTATGCCTTCTATTTCATGGTAATGTTTGTTTAATCTAATCTAAAGAAGGTGCTGTAAGTGCTCATCACAAAGATGGTTGACAAAGATGAGACTCCGATGTCTGAAGTTTTACAACAGATGGTTAGGAAAACAGTGTGAATAATGCTGCTGTTTAAATGTACAGTCGATCTTTTCCTCAGCCGTCCTGATTCTTTGATGTTTTAGTTTTGAGCAACAGGAAGTGGATCTTGTTCTATCGTTTCCAACTTGATTTGGTCTGTTTCATTAGATGGCCAGAAAAATGCATTTGTAACTTGAGTTACTGAAATTGTAACTGGTATTATATTGCTGTATATTTTCTAAGTAATGCATTACACTACTCAGTTACTGAAAAAAGTAATATATTCCTGTAACTCATTACTTTTGAAATGCATTACTCCCAACACTGTCTGTAGTAAGATAAGTCATCTTGGGAGGGTTTCTTAAGTAAAGGTTCAATTACAGCAGCCTTAAATTCCTGAGGCACATATCCATTTATTAAAGATAGATTATTCATGTCTAGAATAGGTCCAGTAACCAGAGGGAACACTTCCTTAAATAATTTGGTAATTTGGTATTGGGTATAGCATATAAATTGAGGGTTTAGATGAAGCTAATATCTGTGATAATTCTGAATGTTCAACAGAATCAAAATGGTACAGATATAGACATGGTTCTACAGTTCTCTCTGATACTGACTCATTTACTGAAAGAGAGTTAATCATGTTTGGGAGAATGCCAATGATTTTATTTTCAATAGAATGAATTTTACTTATGAAGAATCCCAAAAAGTCATTATTACTGAGAGAAGGGGGAATAGTTGGCTCAACAGAGCTATGACTCTGTGTACGTTTGGCAACTGTCCTAAAAAGAAACCTAGTTTCTAAAACCATATAAAACTTGGTTATTCTTACTATGAAAATGTCCTGTATTTTCTTTACCCTTATATAACCATATTTCATGTCTACATGCTTTACAGCCCTTTTGATTTTTTCAACTGTTAAATGGCCGAACTGAAGGAACTGAGGAGGTAAAACTAAATAATTAAATGTGTATCTCACTTCTCAAAAGCTACAAAGCCCATGCTGGCCACCTAAACTGACCGACTGGGTAGGAAGGGCATTAATCAAAACAGCCGCCAAGAGTGTTTCTCAGGAGGGGCTGCACAAATTGAATGGTTAGATGGCAGAATCCTTAGCCTAGACAAAAGGTAGGTGCCCTCCTGCAATCTAGGCTCTGCAAAAACTAGATAGATAGATAGATAGATAGATAGATAGATAGATAGATAGATAGATAGATAGATAGATAGATAGATAGATAGATAGATGTCAGGTTTGAAGTTTGTGATCCTCTTAATATAACATCAACAAATCAAGAATGAGATGTTAAGAGAAGGATTCTGTTTAGAAAATTCTTGATTGGAAGATACATGGACCTCAATACAGGGTTATCCTGCAAGGGCACGGTTGGATACTGCAACTGCCTTGAGACTGGGGAGTTTTACTGTGTATCATGCCAATATTAAACATACAGGCAGAGTTTTTGTCAAAATTGTTAGATCAAAGGATACATGGATTTGTTACAATGACCCAGTCAAAGAGAATACGAATCTAGTTGAGAATCTGGGGTGAAGCAGGAAAATGGCTGTACATGTATACTCTCACAAATAATTAGTCAGATATGATAATACTAGTAACACTAGATTCAATACTATAAAAATATAGTTTATAGTCCACTTTTTTCTGGTTTCACCTATTCACTCAACATTTTCACCATAGAGAGGTTTTAGGAATGGAAGGATATATTTAGCTCTTGAAGCATTCAAGGTTTTGAACAAAATCCCCTGTTAATCTCACATTAACTCGCAAAACTCATGAGTATATTTGCGGTAGATCCATCGCTGGCATATCCAACATACACAACAGCACAATGGACTGACTCGAAGGCAACAATGGACAGAAATTCTGAGTAACAAAAGGGGTGAAGTAATTAGGTTTAACAGAACTAAGTTCCTAAAAAAACGTTTACAGATTGATGACTAGTGTATAATACTGTGGCAGATGGCCACTCATTCTGAGCTACAGTATGTTCTGCTGGAAGTTTCTTCCTGTTAGAGGAGTTTTCCTCTCCACCCTCATTACATGCTTATTCAGATCATGTTCATGCTTGCTTCAGTGTGAGGGATTGTTGAGGTTGGAATCTGCAAAAACAATACACAACTGCATTTCTATGACTCAACCCAATCTGCTGGGATTCCTTAAATAGAACACTTTTAAACTGATTGGTATGTTTGTATGATTTTATTTTTTCAAACGATTGCAGTTTTTTTGTTAAGTGTCTTGAGATGACATCTCTTGTGAAGTGGGCAAAACATATTCAGTCAGCCACCAATTGTGCAAATTTTCCCAATAAAAAGCCTAAATCCAGATTATTTCACCATATTTTCACAAACTGCTGCTGGGATTTTTTTCCCATTCCTACATGCAGATCTCTAGAGCTGTGATGTATTGGGACTGTCACTGGGCAAGACAGACTTTCAACTCCCTCCAAAGATGTTCTATTGGGTTCAGATCTGGAGACTGGCTAGGCTACTTACCTATTGCAGAGTCAGTCTCTCCTGCCAGTGCAGGTCTACAATTTTGTTTCTGGTGTGCTTTGACTGGTCTTTGATCTTGTCCATAATGAAGCTTGGACTGTGACTTTTTGAGGTTGTGGACTGGTGTTTTGTTTTGTTTTTTACTGATAAGTTCAAACGGATGCCATTAATACAGGTAAAAATAGAGAGAGATGAGCCTCTTTGAGAATAAGTTACAAGTCTGTGCGAGCAAGACATTTTATTTGTAGGTGACTAAATGCTTATTTACCAACATCATTGGCCAATAAATTCTTGAAAAATCAGATCATGTGATTTTCTGTATTTTTTCTCTAATTGTGTCTCCCATAATTGAGGTGATGATGGAAATTACAGGCCTCTCTCAACTTTTTAAGTGGGAGACCTTGCACAATTGGTGGCTGACTAAATACTTTGGACCAATGTGTATAAACTGAATTTAAATACTGAATAAACTGCAACAGTACATTTCAGCCACTTTGTCTCAGTTCATTTCATTGTCTTTGAAAATGTTCTCCTTGTGCACTGAGGCACTAGAACATTTGTTCAGTAGTAGTTTGATTTACATTACATCTGAGGATATTCTAAATGAGCACAAAAGTTGGACCAGAAAACATATTACATTGATGTTTATGTATCAGGGAAATTTTGCCGAGTATGATATTTTCCAAATGTGGCTCGATCTGCCCTTTGAAACTCTAAGTCATCTGCTCCATTTGCATAAACACATTAAGGTCATCTCAGATTTGTTTGGAAAGGTCATCCGAGTTTAGCCGTCTACCTCCGATTTACATCTTCTCGCATTATCTCACATGCAGAGCCCAAACTCACTCTTAGACGACGCACGGAAGAGAGGGAGTGAGAGTTGTTCAATCTGAATATGCATGACCATTGCAAAGTGTGTTCTGGATGCCTAGGTGTCAATGATTTCTTTCGGAGTCATTATCATAAACTGTGATTTATTGCGGTAGTAGTGGAGCTGCAGCACTACAAGATTACCCAAAGCTGTGCCACATGATATTCTAACCTGCATAATCAGAATCTCTCTCAAGAAGCAATATTGCTTGAGAGTTTGACGCTGGGTGTTGTTTCAATTGCAAACTCTTACCTGAAGTCTTGAGGGGGTGAAACGCCTGTCAATTTTAATATCGCCCAATGATTTATTTTGAACAGTTATTAAAGTTCACCTTCCTCGGAGAATTTCCATAATGATCTCTCTTACAGGGTATATACGAGCCACATAGACTGATTGGGCCTATCACCACATCTCTTATTAAATCTGTTGAGCTGTGAATTTACTCAAAGGCATGTATGATTAATGAAGGTGAGGATTCAATACAAAATCTCAGCCTGTTTCACTGCTCACAGATGGCTGGGAGACAGAAATGTCTCGTCTTACAAGGAACACTTGAAACTAACTGCGTTTGATCTGAACACATTTTAGGAAGCAGGTAAGTGAACTGGCCCCTCAACTGAGACGCCTCAAAGCTCTTTCATGTACGTTTAACAAGGCAAACGTGAAACAATGAACAACTCCCAGACAAAAAAAATGTTAGCTAAATAATTTCTTTGGATGTATTCGAAATTTAACAATGACTTTGGTAGCAAGGGACTTCAACAATGCTTCTGTAGGGTGTCAAACAGGGCCATTTCCCTCTCTTTGCCTTGCCTGCCAGTCATCCCTCAGTGAGGGTTCAGTCCCATGTGGAGCAGTGAAACAAATTAAGCAATCCATAAACGTTCAGAAACACCCCTCTTGCTTTGTGAGCTCTTGCTCAGATTTGTCACGGCTCCCCCCAAGGCTGGCGGGGCTCTTGCTGAGACGTAAATAAATGAAAACATCTCGACATCCAGACACATTTTCTTCAAGATTCCAGAACACGCCTCCTCCCCAGCTTCTTGTGTGGCAGGCAATGTAATTCGTACAGCACCCGATGCTTCGTCACTCCTAGGTCAATACAGCCAGAGCCCCCTGTGGCGCCTCATTCCGGCTCCTTTTAATTAAAAGGCTTTAATATTTAAACAGAATCGAAGGAAAAAGTTTGAGTCAAGGCAGAGGGAAAACACAAACTTTTCTCTAGTCTCTTCATCTGTCTGACTCTCCCTTGTCACACCACCTCCCTTCTTCCTTTCTCTCAACTTCTCTGGGAAACTTATACCCCACTTTGCTCTCACCTTTTTTCATCACCTTAAGTTGTGGTTTTCTAAAAGAGCAACAAACAGACGGATCTTCACAGACGAGTGTTGTGTGAGAAAGTTTGCACACTCACCTGCATCCGTCAATGTCACTCTACACAGCTGGCGAGCCCCCGCCGGCATCCCGACAACACAGTGGGAGTTACAAATGGATATGACACTCTTGTTCCTTTTCTCACAGCCCCTCTCTCTCAGCTGACATGCCTTCTCGTGCTGAAACATTCCCAGCAATAGGGTGTGCATCTCGAAAAACCATTTTCAGTCTTAAAATTACACAGTTTAAGGCCTGCAAGCTTTTAGCTCAGGAATATATTTCTACTCTGGTTTCCCGGGATTTGGATTTCACAAGTGTCACCGATGACATTGTGGCATCTCTGATTCTCCTGCTCTCATACAGCGAAGAAGCCAGAGCTGTCGGTGAACTCTCAGCGCGGGGGATAATTGTGTGACCTTCAGCTATAATAAGGTTTGATTCTCATAAGAACAAATTAATGTGTAGACAAGAGGATAGAGAGCACTGTGTGGGAAGATGTAGAGCGGTAGGATTCACCTAAAGGTCATGATTGCAGTCATTAGGAAAACATAGCTGTCTAAGGAAATGAATTAAATCACTGACTTTTTGATACAAATCATGGTTCCAAAAGGTGGAAAAATAAGACAGACAGTAATTTATTGGTCTAGATTGTATTGCTTGTTGTTTTGGGATGCCCATTTGTAAAATACCTCAGCACATGCTTTTTTAAGTTGGAATCTGCACAGCTTTTTGAAGAATGCAGTAAAGCTTTACGATGCTATGGGTTCTTGTCTTTTCATTTGTTTTTAAATGAAAACTGGATATTTGAAAATCCCCATGAACAGTCTGTATGTTTTTTTAACATTGTTAAAACATTTATATATATATATATATATATATATATATATATATATATATATATATGTCTACACAAACACATACTGTGCTCAGCATAAATGAGTACACCGCACTACATTTGTCAGAAAACCTTTAGTTTCCTCTCAGAATCAAACTTTTCTATGAGATTCTACAGAATACTCCCACAAATGTGGGCTGTTGATTGCAAAAAATCTTTGTTAATTTGCACACACAAAAAAGTGATTATCCTAACAAATTCATTCAAGCCCATGCTGCAAAAATGAGTACACACCAATTATAATGTTGGGTCACACACACAGCCATCAGGTGGCGCTACTCTGCTCTAGCCACACAGGAAGTGGAAACCAGGGCAACCTCTAAATAGGACTGCTCCCCCAACTACTCGTTATTAGCCACACTGCCTCCGGCCGGGGCTACCAAGGCAAGGTCCAAGACTCAAAGAACCTTCCTTGTCAGGCGAAGGAGACACGTCTGAGTTTGAGGAGGAACTTGTTCGAGCAACACCGACAGACGATCGATCAGGTGACTGAAAAACATTGATAAACAAATCCCGTTGTTCTGCCTGAACTCTGCAGACGGTCCCTCCTGCTTTCCGCCGGCCAGGGAGCAACAGAAGATCATCTCTAACCATCCTTTGCTGGCGGAGGGAAGCCCGAGTTTCTAGCAGAAACTTGCTCCAAAGGAACCCAAAGACCACTCCAGGTGAATGTTGAACATTGATTAACAAAGATGTTTATCTGCAGAGCCCGACAAAACCCTTCTGAGTTTCAGGATGCCAACTGCTGAGAAATGGGAGCTCTGAGCCACGTGTGCTCTTGGCACACGTGGCTCACGTGGCGCATTTAGCCACCGAGCTGATAAGGAGGGAATGCTGAACTGGAGAGCTCCAAAAAGGTACTGTTAAAAAGGCGGGCGCTGATCGCCACGCAGCCAGCCAGGAGAAGCCAGAGCCAGGAGCTTCCCAGTGCTGCTAGCCAGATTAGCGATCCTTTGTTAGCCTGCTGGCTAATACTAATAGGTCCCCCTTTCCTGAAGGACGTGCAGCAACTCTTAATTGTTCATAAGGCATGTTTGGGAAGAGGTAATTTAGTTAGGAAAACTTGTTTTAAAGGTTTCCTTTTTTTTTTTTGCCACTCTGATATGTCCGGCTGGACAGTGGCGTGACTCTCTGCGTACTTCGTGGCTCAGGGGGATCTCCTTCAGCTGCTCCGCTTTTTCGTCTCCTCCGCCCAGTGCAACCCCTTTTCCGTCCATTGCTTCCTGCTTCTGCCGCTCAAGCTTCCCCATCGGGCGGTTCTTCCGGTGACACTGTTCCTTTCTCCGTGGCTTCGGCCCAAGCACCCACGGCGCCCCCTGCCAGGGGCGAGCTGACATGTCGCCCTGCACCGAGTAATCTGGTGGAACAGTAAACCCATCATTCCTTGGACTCAAGAAATTGCATTACATGCCTGAATGGTTAATGTAAAATTGCCCTTCAGATTACTCTGACCCGATCTAATTCATTCGGATCATATTTCCTTCCGCTCGAGAAGTTATTTATTCCGATAGTTTTATCGTTCACGGTGCGTGTAAACTCCCATTCCAAATACAAGTCTTTCCTACAGAAGTCTGTTAAGTCATGCATTAAAATCAAAGAGATTTAGTTCATAATTCGATTACATGCATGAGAATGAAGGCTCGTGCGTTAAAGAAATAAATGAATGAATAAATGAAAAACGCGACATAAATAAATCAAATAACATCAGTCCTCCAACTCAAATCAGCACAGCCATGGTTGTCTGCAACGGTGAGCCGTTTCTTCTCCTACGCTGTTTTTGTGTTTTAGATAGTTCTGCACATGTCTACACGATTCATGATTTTCAGAAATGCAGCTCACTTAAACGCCTTTTTAATTCGGTAGAAGGATGTAAACATAGCTAGCGACATACTTTCGGTTAATCCACATGTGCTGCAAAAAAAAAAAAAAAACTGTTCAAATTAACTTAAAATTATGTTTACATCCAGGTTCAGGCATTTTTTATTAGGCAAGTATCTTTGTTGCTCCTTGACCTTGGGGTCGGGGCATAGAACTTGTGGGTTGAGATAGGTTGGGTAACTCGTACTGCGGCGAACACTTCGAAAAGGTGCGCTATTTTGTTAGAACACCGGCTACTTCTTTGTATACTTCACCGGAGTCCCTGGGCTTTGCTCACAGGTTATCTTAACTGTGCCGTAAGCCTCATTCCCTAGATGTGGTCTTTCGTGTCTCCGTCAGTCCTCTGCCACCAGCATGCCATGCATCCACGATCGGTTCGCCAAGGTCGAGCCCTGTTGTACAGGGACGCCGCTCCAGTGGGAATTCCTCCCCCCTTCGGAGTTTTAACCATTTCGTCTCCTATCGATGCTGCTCCTCCCAATCTGTTTCGGAGCTACTACCACAGGACTCGTTTCGCTTCAGGCTGGACCCAGAGTTCATATCCCAGTCTGCCCTCCCTTCCTCCGCTCTCCTTGGGCTTTACCCCCTAGTAATCACAGCCCTTATTCACGACACAAATGGTCGCAATACTCAATTCTCATCCACTCAGACAATGCAGCTATTATGGAAATTATCAATAAAGGTCGATCTCATCAACCCACCATCAGGCAGCTCATCTGCACTCTCTCTCCCCATCAGCCCAACATCAGTTAACACTCTATGCAGCTTCTGTCCCCGGTCACCTGAACCAAATTGCTGATTCTCTTTTCAGAAATTCTCCTCATCATCCTCCACACCTTCAATAAACTGTTAAAATTCAGAATCTGTAGCATTGTTCTTGCTTGTGAATAGTCAATTCCATCCGTAGCGTGGTCCTGGCTAGTGAAATGTAGTTAACAAAGTTAACTTAAATTCAGGAGCAAGGTCACGCTTCAAACTTGCTTCGTTCGCTTCAGCCCTAAACTTGGCGCATCTGGCATCACCAGCATCCCTTGCGCTTCTAATCACGCTGCGATACAGGTATAAACCCTGCCTACCTCTCATTTCTCTTCGGTCTCGTTCGTTTTCACCCCTCCCTTCCCATCCCTATAGGTCGCCTGGTCCTGCCGACCCGCCTCCTCTTCTCCTTCTCAGGGTCCTGCTGACCCGCCTTCTCTTCATCTTGCCTGGTTCCTGCCGACCCGCCTCCTCTTCTCCCTCTCTGGGTCCTGCCGACCTGCCTTCTCTCACCCTCTCTGGGTCCTGCCGACCCGCCCCCTCTTTCTCTCTCTGGGTCCTGCCGACCCGCCCCCCTCTTTCTCTCTAGGGGCCCTGCCGACCCGCCCCTCTTAACCCCTCCCCCTTTCTTTTGCAGCATCCACCATTCGCAGCATCCCTGTTCCACGCTTTCGTTCACTCCTGTACCACGCTTCTAACATCTATCTCTTCTAGGTCCTGTCTGGGGGGGTTATGAGCAGGCTCAGAAAGAAGATTTTCCTGAAGACTGCACCCCCACACTGAGTCTTCCACCGATATCTCTTCCCAGACCTTTCGATCCTCCACGCCTTCAATAAACTGTTAAAATTCAGAATCTGTAGCACTGTTCTTTCTTGTGAATAGTCAATTCCATCCGTAGCATGGTCCTGGCTAGTGAAACTGTAGCAAAAGTGATCCAAAAATGTAAGAAAGATGGAAGTGTAGCGATCTGGCAGAGAAGTCCAGGCCATCCACAGAAGTTAACATCTCGACATCAGCGTCTTCTGATGAGAAGGGTTGAAGAAAATCGGCATGCAAGTGCACTGCAGTTAGCTAAAGCAGTAGAAAGCCAAACAGGTCTGACCGTTTCCCATGACACCATATGGTGCACACTGCAGAGGAATGGCATGCATGGGTATCGTCCATGAAGGAAGCCTCTCCTTAAGCCCATGCACAAAAAAGCACACCTAGAATTTGCTAGGGCCAATGCTGAAAAAGATGAACGATACTGGGACTCTATACTCTGGAGTAATAAGACAAAGATCACTGTTTTCGGAAAAAAATGGTCTAAAAACTTTATGATGTTGTAAAGGTGAGGATTTCAAAGAAAAATGTATGGTGCCTAGAGTGAAACATGGTGGTGGCAGTGTCCTTATGTGTCTGGGGCTGCATGACTGCTGCTGGTGTTAGGGAGCTGCATTGATGATATCATGAACTAAACAATGTAATGCTCTATACTGAAGAAGATGCTGCCATTGGTCAAAGTGGAATTTTCCAACACGGCAATGATCCAAAACACACATCTAAATCTACTGTTGCATTTCTGAAGAACAGGGTGAAGGTGATTGAATGGCCAAATATGTCTCTGATCTGAACCCAATCGAACACCTGTGGGGAATTCTAAAGGGACGAGTTGAGAATCACTCTCCATCCAGCATCCAGGCTCTAAAAGAGGTTGTTTTTGAATTATGGAAAAAGATAGATGTTGCAATATGTCGCCAAATTGTTCATTCCATGACTAAAAGATTTGGGGGCTTATTTATCAAGATTCCTGATAATGACCGCAAAATTGCGTGTGGCGCTAAAAAATTAGCACGATTTGGTTATCCTTAATTTGCGAGTGATTTACTAAGATTGCGTGAGCAATTCTCATCAGGCACAAGCAGCAGTATTCAAATGAGGAGTTTGCTGCCGCTAATGCAAGCTCTACTAAGGCTAGCGAGAGGAGGAATAATGGGCATGGATCCATAATGCGTCTTTGGCACAACAAATATGCTAAAATGCTGTGAATTCTGTTTTTTGTTTGTCAGTAATAAATGTAATTCATGTGTACATGTGCTGCTCTCTGCTGCATGCAAACATCGTATTGCAAGGATAAACTGATTAAAACTGCAGCATGTCTGAATTTTGTTTTTAGAATGTCATATATAATGCCAATTATCATTGTGGTATTGTATATGATTACTAATTTTTATTATTTGGAATCCAGGAAGGTTATACACTACGTGAGAAAATAATGAGGATCCACTTGGATCATGTGCACTAATCCCATCTCTACCAGGTTGGAGACGTGATGAGCGTGCAGTGAGTTATGATGCGTCTTTGGGGGAAAAACAAGTAAATATTTACATAACTCTTAGGTTTATGGTCATTAGAGTCTTAATTACTCTTAGTTTATAATGGTGGGAAAGAATTTTTTTGTTTCTCAGTAATAAACTCAAGTTGAATGTGGTAGTGCACAATTAAGACATGCTTTTCAGAAGTGCTAAAAATAGACTGTAAAATAGCTGGCGCAAACATGCTTATGGTTAGTAAATCACACTGTGCCTGGAACGCGTACTTCTTTGCATATTCTCCTCCAAATAGTTTGCGTCTTATTACAGAAATGCCTAGATTGCATATTCATCAAGGGCAAAATCGCTAAATGGATTGCACACGTCTTGCTGTGGGTTTAACAGGCGCAATGCGCTCTGTGCCGTGTTAATAGATCAGTCAGAGCCTGTTTTTGCAATGATATGCTGTTTGCATGGGTTTTAACAAGCGCAAACCGTAGATAAATCAGCCCCTTAGTACCTTAAAAGTCAGGGTGCTTATACAAATTA
This sequence comes from Apricaphanius iberus, assembly GCA_028564705.1. NCBI lineage: Eukaryota > Metazoa > Chordata > Actinopteri > Cyprinodontiformes > Aphaniidae > Apricaphanius > Apricaphanius iberus. The sequence goes on along the minus strand of JAPXFQ010000075.1, from coordinate 40,721 downwards.
CTAGATGTAGTAGGTTTTGTTGCAGGGGTCTTCGTGCTTTATCTAATTTGAGTAAAACTGAAGATTTTGTGATCTAAATTAGATTATTAACCTTAATTTCATGTTATGGAGTTAAAAAAAATGTTCAATAAAACTCAGCCTTTTGAAAAATTTTGAAATTGTTTTTTTGTTCATTGAGCTGCTGATTAAATTCATACTTTTTAAAGGGGCTGTTATCTATGATAAGCACACACACTATTTATATACATTACTTCTGGAGCCAGCTGCTTCCACCTGCAAGGCAGTGGGTAACAATTACTGTTCACACTGCCTTAACTAGTGTGGGGTCTCAAACCTCTCATCTTCACCACTTGGTGTGCACAGAGTACACTCAGACAGCCCACTAATCCCTTAAAAGGGGACACAGATTAACCAAACTTGAACAGTACTTAACCTTCAAACTAAAAGGCAGTTTAGGGTCACCAGGTCCAGCTGACCTAAACTTGTAATTATTGAAATGTGGAAGAAGCCTGACAACTCAGAAATTATAACTTATAGTGAACTTTTCTTTTATTAATGTGAAATTTTACAAATGTTTAAGGCAATGTAGCAGTTGTTCCTACTCCAACTCGGGGGGGCTCCAATAGGCAAGAGGTTAAAAAAAATCTTACATTTGTTACTAAAGCCTTTTTGGAAGACTAGGTGAAGTGGGGGTATATCAATTCAAAGCTTAAAATTGGAAGATCTAAAGTGCTTTCACAGTTTTTTTTAAAAACATAGCACAGCATTTGAAAATATTTCCTTTCTGCTTTCTCATATTTTTATTATTTTTCACTTGCTACGTAAAAATATATTAAAAAATTACAATAATTCCAATAAATACAAAAGCAAAACTATTTATATTCAGTTTTATAAACCTGGAAGACAGGTATAATCTTTTGTGAAAGCATAGTGCTTTACAAAATCCTTCATATTTGTCCCGCGTTTTTATGGAAATAGCTTTTAATAAAAGAATTAGACTGCAATTCCTCTAAAGGTTAGTTAAATAAACTTCAATCTATTCATCTAATTAAGAAAACAGCAACACGGTGCTTCAAATCTTTTCACTTTACTTATTAATTCATACATTCACATGGTCTTAATCAAACTGCCATGTTTTCTACCTGCAGCTACTTTTGGAAAACTCATTGATGTGTGCTTTCCTTTGTAGAATCTTGTAGATCTTGTTCTATGGTTTGAAATAAGCACCCCCCCCCCCCTCCCCAATAATCAGACACATAGCAAGAATGGACTCTAAGCTTGTGAATACCCCTCCAAAAAATATGTTAAAGCCTTTTGGAAGTTCTAGAAAATAATCAGTTCCAGGCAGTATAGGGGATATGCTTCCAATTGATAAAATAAATAAGATAGCATAGTCAGTTATGCCGATTAAACAAGTATAAAAAACATTTAAGGAGCACTTTAAAGAAACACATTAGATACATCAGATCTCAATATGAAGTTGGATATCTTTACAAAGAACGACAGGGCAATGTCTTAGGAACAAAAGGATGCCAAGTCTTTTAATGAAAATTAAAGTTTTTAGCCTACAGAGGGCTCAATTGTGTAGACACCCTAAAATCAGAGTGAAATGAAGATGTGGCAGGCTAGTCCATTTTTTGAAAAACGTAATTTCTGCAACTCAAAATGCTTTTCAGTATCTTGTGTGGCCCCCACGAGCTTGTATGCATGCTTGACAACGTCGGGGCATGCTCCCAATGAGACGACGGATGGTGTCTTGTGGCATTTCCTGCCAGAGGGCATCCCTGAGCTATTGTACAGTCTGAGGAGCAACCTGGCAGCGCCTAAACATAATGTCCCACAGATGTTCTATTGGGTTTAAGTCAGGGGATCGTGAAGACCTACTGCACCAGCGTAGGGTCTGACAATGGGTTCAAGGATTGCACCTCGATACCTTATTGCAGTCAGAGCACCATTTCCTAGGCAGTAGAGGTCTGTGTGTCCCTCCATGGATATGCCTCCCCAGACCATCACTGACCCACTACCAAACCTGTAATGTTGAAAGACAGGCAGCATAACGTTCTCCTTGTCTTCTCCAGACTCTTTCACGTATATCACAGGTGCTCAGGGTGAACCTGCTCTTGTCTGTAAAAAGTACAGGGCGCCAGTGGCGGACTTGCCAATTTTGGTGTTGTTGAGCAAATGCCAGTCGAGCTCCATGGTGCTAGGCAGTGAGCACAGGGCCCACTACAAGACATTAGGCCACAGGCCATGTCTTGTAGTGGGCCAACAGCTACAGAATAAGGTGTCACAACACAGAAGAGCAAACTCAACAGGTCAAGACTCAAGATGGGTCCAGACTCAAGACTTTATCTCCATCTCAAAGACAAAGACCACTCCTTTAAAGCCAATAATGCTCACATTTTGGACAGAGATGTGAGAGGGGAGTAAGATAAGCCATGTAAAATATGAGAAAATTATCCTTGAACAGAAGGGGTGTTGGAGATTATATCTTCCTAATATCTTCATTGCAGCCCTGACACCTTGGGACATGTGACCAAAACAGCTCAGAATCGCTGGGGAATTGGCAGGGCTGGTAGTGCCAACAGTTCTTTCGGGGAATTGAATAGAGGGTAGGACCAGAGTGTCATGTTATTTTGATAGCCTCTGTTGTATCTTATTTTTTGGGGCTAATATCTTTAGTAAGAAGTAAGAGGTAAAAGTCTGTTTTTACCAATATTTTAATTGGGCACTTTTTGAGGAGCAGCAGAGGCCGTGGATAAATAATGGGGAGTATGTGTGACCTTTGAGGACCTCTGAGACAAAGAGTTTTATTGCAGGCTGTAAAAACAGGATGTCTGTAGATTTAGGATGCCAGAACCAAGGCCATAAAGCTGGGAGTTTTGCTTAGGATCATAAAACTCAGAATGAACTTTTGACTTGGATCCAGGAGAAAAGACACGTCCCTTATGACTGCATAATTTTTGACATCCAATCATTGTTAAGACACTGTTTAAAACGTTCTGATTGGAGCAGATTAATCCTGGGAGGTTTTGGATGTTTATAAAAGTTATGACACGAAAACCATTCTTCGTCAGAAATCTTTGTCTGGCCCAGAGAAACTAGGGCATCTTTCTCTGCAAACTGCATATTTGTTAATCTGTTCAAAATAAATGTTAAGAACTGGAAATTGGTTTCTTGTCTCTGTTTTGAACATGCACTGAATTATTTTTGATAATATTTAATTCAACACCTCATTAGGTGATAATGATGGCCTTGTTAGTGGTCTATTGCACTAGTGATATGATCAGACTTTAAAATCCTGATACTCCCAACTAAGTTTCACACCTGAAGAAGCCCTTATGATGAGAGATGACACATCTTCACGATAAATACGGTGATGGAGATGGATAGTTAAAAAAATGGGGCTGGACTTCGTCCGTCCTTGCGTAGGTGACGGAGAGCCCTTGTGTCAACAGATAATGGTGTTGAGTCAGTCCCGTCTCCGTCAAAACGGAAAAGCATAAATTGGCCTTAAATAACCCATCCATCCATCCATCCATTATCTACTCCTCTTAACCCCAGGGGGCCTATCTCCAGCAAACAATGGGAAAGGGGAGGGGTACACCCCAGACAGGTCACCAGTCCATCGCACGGCAACACAGGGACAAACAGGACAAACAACCATGCATGCACACACTCATACCTAATGGCAATTTAAAGTGATAAATTAACCTAACAATCATGTTTTTAGACTGTGGGAGGAAGCCAGAGTACCCGGAGGGAACCTGCACATACACAGGGAGAACATGCAAACTCCATGCAGAAAGACCCCAGGCTGGGATTGGATCCGAGGATCTTCTTGCTAGAAGGCAACAGTGCAACCAACTGCACCACTATGCTGCCCCACTAAGTAGACTTTTGGGAAAAAAAAGAGGAGGAAATAAAAAGGGAGTAAAAATAAATCTTACAGCTTTTCATCTTGGATATAAGCCAAACAATTGCAAATTGCTTCGTTACGACTGTGTTAAAAGTTAAAAGAAGCAGGAAATGGAATTTGGTTTCAAAAAATTCAGAAAGGATTCAGGAAGAAACCACAAGCTGAAACTTGACTGATGGCCAGGCTGAATCAGGAAGGATGAAGAAAAAGCTGAGAAGAGTAGAAGACCAGGTCATTTATGAGAGAGGAAGAACTGCTAAACCAATTAAGTGACCTGATGCTAAGTAATTCAAAGAGACATGGAACCAAGAGGAAGACAGTGAACTGTTACAGCCATCTCAGCAAATGGAAGTTGGGAAAAGTGAGTATTTAGAACTGACTTCCTGATTGTAATGAGGTGCAGCTGGTGAGATCCAGTTCCAGCACACCTGTCTCCACTACTGCAATCAACACGACAACAAAACACAAGCCAGAAAGAAAAGAGATGGCACCTCTTCACTATTAACAAACCAGCGTTTACATGAACATGCTGTTCACGTTGAGTTTGTGTGCCAATTTAATCACTATGTTGCCAACATAGATGCGCCTACTTTGACCACATGTTGGATTTAAACAACAGGGTTATATTTTACCAAAGACACTCATATTAAGGAGTCTTAGGATCACTATACAGTAAAGGTCAAAAAGGGACCTTTTTTCTCCTTCTTTTTCACAGCATAGAGTAAAAGGAAATATTTCCAGACTTAAGTTGAAAAGATGACAAAATAGTCAAAATTCTATGTTAAAAGTAATCTTGTAATGCTGAGCAATATTGTTGAAATTTTAAGAGAAAAATTACAATATTAAAGTGCAAATTATATTTTTTTTAAATCGTGGAATGCTGAAAGTGTTGTATTTTTCCCAAGCAATGGGCATCCACATGATGTTTACGTGCTAAAAGAGAAAGATTTTTTTAAATTCAATATTATTCTAAAGAAAAAAGTTTTAACTTTGAGCAATTATGCTCATTTCCAAAAGGCATAGCTGGTGTAGATCTTTTCACAAATGTCATTTTGACTTTGTTGTTCCTACCATTTGCAAATTTTTACAGTACATTGTATAATAAACAGCATTGTGTGGTGTATTTTTGTTTGGATTTAATTTAAAAAGATAGAATCTTTACACTTCTAGCAAAAATTAAAATAGTATTTTACATTATTTTATTTCTAATTGTATAAACCTAATTTATTTATAATTGTAAAACATGAAACATTTTAAAGTTTTTAAAGGTCTATGGGGGGCCGAAGTTCACGCCTATCTATTACCGTTCCATGGGTCCTCTAGAGTGAAAAAAAAAGAAAAAGAAAATGATTAAGCGTCGATGGAACTATAAAAGTTATTTTCTGATCCCGTTTGAAACGTGTCATTGATTCAACATATGATGTCTGTGGATTTTTATTTATTTATTGGGCCAGCGTGGCCTTTCTTTTCGGGGGGGTGAGGACATATGGCAAAGGTTGCCTGGGACAGGACTTGAACCTTGGACTGCCATATTAAGTACTGAAGCCTCTGCTTATGGAGTGTATGCCCTAAGCACTGCGCCATACACGGATTTTTGACCAGTGGCAAAAGTCATTTCAGGTTTTCTAATATAACACGTAGTAGACTTCATCTGTAGAAAAGGAAAATTGAACATTAAAAGGCTTATATTATGCAAAATCAAGTTTTAGGAGTTTTTTTTCTCATAAACAAAACCCCAACCAGAGTGGTTTTTGACTTAATTCACACATGTCTGAGTAATCCTCCTTAATCCTGTTCTCTGAGCAGGTACACCACCCTCTCCTAGAAAATCAGAATCAGAATCAGAATCAGTTTATTGGCCAAGTATGTCACATACAAGGAATTTGACTCCGGCAAATGTTACGTCACTAAGTGAAAACAAGTAAGTGTTACAGGTGTCTGCACAACCCCTGCGGAGAGAGCAGCCTACCTTTGGTAGAGCTGCAAACACACCCACCCCCCTTCTCAAAACTCATAGCTGCTCCGGTTTTAGCAGCTGAAACAACTTCTTTGTTGGAATTTTACTTTCTTTATGAAAATGCCCGTTTGGCTGCATGGATTACAGATCTTTTTTCTAAATTCCTAAAGAACAGCAACTGGATCAAAGAACAAAGACGCCTGATGGACAGAGAGGTCAGTAGCTACATGCTAATGTGTGTTAGCCAATTATCAAGCTGCTTATGTGATCTTATAACAGCATTGTGTGGTTAATTAATTGATCTGTAATATCTCAGAATGTTCAGTAAACGGGTGAAAACAACACCTACGGCTTTTTTATGTACTGCACTAGAAACATTTGCTTACTGGACTCAGCTGTGTTGATTTGGGCTCCATCTAAACCTGGTAGATATATCAGCTGAAATGAGCTTTATTGACGATGCTTAAAAAAAAAAAAAAAACGTATATAAACCAAACGTCCGAGCCCTTAATATAACAGTTTAATTTTGGTGCTGTTGGACTCCTGGTTGAGATAAGGCTAAACCTGTTTTTCTCTGTCAGAGTGGCACTGGGCTAAAGGTGCAGGGAGAGGAGGGGACCGGGGGGCAGGAAGCGGGATTACAGAGAAACGAGCCGTTTTACGTTTTACGTGGTCCAGCATTAACTACAGGATATAAGTTATATTTTAGGACAAATTAATTATACTGTATGTTACACCAATGGTAACATTTTATCATATATATTTCTCTCCCAGAAGTTGAAAGCTGTAAAATAGCATGCTATATCCCCTTTAAACATGAAGAAAACCACTGTAAATCTGGCCATGTTGAAAGTGGCAGCTATGCTGGGCGGGAAATAGTTGGCCAAGTGAGAGCCAGCTTGAGGCACAAGCTCTACAAGATCTTGGTGAGTATTTTAGGTGTTAGCTAGTGCTAGAAATTGTTAGCTACGTGACATCATATGGACACATTGAAACATGACATCATGCACCAGAGACCCCGCCCCCCAGCTTCTCTTTGGAGGGCAGAAAGACCAATCGCCTCCATTGCCTACCATTGTTGTTAGCTGACAGTTGTCAATAGATCTGCGCTACAAAACTCTATCAGCATGGTTAGCATGTGTAGCGCAGTAGGCCGCAGAAATAGAAGAAAAAAAGGATAGTAATAACATTTAATAGGTTTCCAGCTGACGGAATACGCCACCATCTATGGCTAAGTTAGAGTGGATCCAGTCTAATGAACGAATCTGCTCATATCCCACACTAGAGGTATGTTGATGTTAACTACAGTACTACAGTTGGCTTATTTTTAAGCTGCTGAGGTGGGACAAGTTTGCTATGTTTATTACTTCACTTTTGGCTGATTAGCTGCCTGATTTTCCTTTATATATCTATGAATGAGAAAACAGAAGCCCAAGTTAATTTGTCTTCAAACAGTTTTAACCGCATACTTAATCGTTTAGAAAGGGGCAATGTTGACCCCTGCCTATTTGCAGTTCAGTATTTACAGATTCACCCTTGAGCAAATTCTGTTATTCACAAATTTTTTTTTTCACAGGGTATTTCTAATTCCAAAAACAAAGCTCACAGTAGAGAACATGTGGGTTGGGAAGCTTAAAAACCTTTGCACAATCCCATTTGACTCGCTCAGTGTTTGTGAAGCAGCCAATCCAGTATGGAGCTACATATGGGACTTTAGTTTTGTACCTGTAACTTATTATTTGTACTTGTAACATTTTATACCACTAACTTACGTTTTCTACCTGTAACCCACGTTTTGTAACTTGCACACATTTGAAAAAATACAACTTTCAACTTACAAGTTTCAAATTTCCAGTTACAAGTTTCAAATTTCCAGTTACAAGTTTCAAGTTACAGATATGTTTTTTTTTACAATATTTGGCTTGCCTAGCAGAACCAATGAGTGGCTGATTTTGACCAACAAATCCTGTTTCTCAAATTTTTTTTTTTATCCAGTCATGGCGAGAGCAAGGTAGGGCTCTGTGCCGCTCACAACCAAACATAATTACATTCACACTCCATCTGCAGCCACCATAGCCGCTACAAACAATGACCCCAGGGGACTCAAGCACGCTGCCCTCCGGGTCTCTATGAGCAGGAGAAATCCGTCATGGCAGCTCTTCAGAGGGCTTCTCCCTATGCATCAACCACTGGAATGATGGTAAGTTAAGCATGTTTCCTTATGAATTTAGTTGTATACTTTTTGAAGAGTTAAAACATTATAATAAAGTTATTTTAGGCTTGTTAAAGTATATGTACTGCATAGGCTGCAAATTCAGCTAAGCCCAGGTGCTCAAGCCAATTTAAAATGTGAGGCAAGGCAAGGCAATTTTATTTATATAGCATACTTTCAGCACAAGGCAATTCAAGGCACTTTACATGATTCAGTGGTAAAGAAACCAAAGACCTGATAAAGATATGAACATTTAAAACAGATAATCAGTAAAAGAAATGCATTTAGTAATTGAAGCATAAAATATTTTTTGGGTGAGTGTGACATTTAAAAACAAATAAAACACGATAATAAATGAATAAAAAGAGCAACGTGCAAGGAGCAATTTAGGTAACGTATAAGAAATTCATTTATGCAAAAGAATGTAGATTAAATACAGATAAAACACAATCAGTTAAAAAAAGAGATTAAAATAATGCAATATAAGACCCAAAGGCAGCTCTGAATAGTAGAGTTTTTAATTTTTGATTTAAAAGAGCCTAACGATTCAGCAGTTTTGCATTCGTCTGGAAGTTTGTTCCAGATTGTGGTGCATAGAAGCTGAAAGCTGCCTCTCCCTGTTTAGTCCTAATTCGATGAATGTTTAGTAAGCTGGAGTTGGTGGACCGGAGTGGTCTGTTGGGTTGGTATAGTGACAATAGATATCCAACATACTTTGGGGCTAAACCGTTCCGTGATTTATAAACTAATAGTAGTATTTTAAATTCTATTATCTAACCTACAGGGAGCCAGTGGAAGGACTTAAGAACTAGGGTGATGTGTTCTACTTTCCTGGTTCTGGCGAGGACACGAGCAGCAGTGTTCACGATCAGCTGCCTGATTTACTTTTTACGTAGGCCTGTGAGGACGCTGTTGCAGTAATCAATCCGACTAAAGATTAATGCATGGATCAGTTTTTCAAGGTCCTTCTGTGACATCAGTCCTTTAATCCTAGAGATGTTCTTCAGGTGATAGAAGTCATACATTGTTATTTCCTTTATGTGACCCTGGAGGTTCAGGTCTGAGTCCATCACTTCTCCTGGATTACGAGCCTGATCAGTGGTTTTTAGTTGTATTAACTGAAGCTATGTGCAGACTGTTCGTCGTTCCTCCTTTGGTCCAAAAATAATAACTTCTGTTTTGTTTCTGTTTAGCTGGAGAAAGTTCGGGACATCCAGTTGTTGATTTGTTCAATGAATTCATTTACGGCCTGGATAGAATCAAATTTACCTGGTGACAATGTAATGTATAGCTGAGTATCGTCTGCAAAGTTATCTTATTGGCTGCTATAATCTGGATAAGTGGGAGCATATAAATATTGAACAGGAGGGGTCCTAGGATGGAGCCCTGGGGGATCCCACATGTGATCTGTTTGTTCTGATGAGAAATTTCGGATGGACACAAAGAAGTTCCCGTTCTTGGGGTAAGACTCAAACCGCTGAAGTGCTGTACCAGAGAGTCCGACCCAGCTCTCCAGTCGTTCCAGTAAAATTTTATGATCAACAGTGGCAAACGCTGCACTGAGGTCCAACAAAACCAGAACTATAGTCTGTATTTATGCGGATGTCATTGAAAACTTTTACGAGGGCAGTCTCGGTGCTGTGATGGGCACGGTAACCAGACTGAAAATCCTAAGGAGTTTACTATCTGTACTGTATTCAATTGTTGAAATACAGCTTTTTTAATAATCTTACTCAGGAATGGGGGATTAGAGATTGGCCTGTAATTTTGCATCAATGTATTATCTAGATTGTTCTTTAATAGGGGTCTGATGACAGCTGTTTTAACGGCCTGGGGGAAGACACCTGACAGGAGGGATGAGTTAACTATTTGCATCAGATCAGACGTGGGTAAGATGTCAAGGCAGCAAGAGGAGGAGTTTAGCTGTGTAATAATTTCATCAAGATGTGTTTGATTAAATTTTTTTAAACCCGACATTTTCTCTATATTGTTTTTATATTGGAGTGAAAATGGTGGTGGGTTAGGTGCCCGCTTTGCATTTTGATCTTCTAATTTCCAAAATAATTTTAATGAAGAAGTAGGCAAATTCACTACAGGCCCTAGTGGAGTGTAGTTATGGGGCTGCTGTCACTGGAGGATTGGTTAGTCTTTCAACTGTTGCGAATAAAGTCAGAGCGTTATTAATGTTTTTGTTAATAATTTCAGAGAGAAATTATTCCCTTGCAGTTTTCAAAGTGAAGTTATATTTATTCAGCTTGTTTTTGTAGATCTCATAGTGAACCTGAAGTCCAGTTTTCATCCATTTTCTTTCGGCCTGGCGACACTCCCTTTTTTCACTACGTACCAGAGAATCACTGGTCCATGGAGACTAGTTTCTACCTGAGACTACTTTAACTTTAGTTGGAGCAATAGTATCAATGATGTTTGAGACTTTAGAGAAAAAATTATCTAACGGAGTCTATGTTGGGGAATGTGGGGGCAGTAAACTTGTTTAAAGATTTCAGCTGAGCTGTCAGTGAGGAAGCGTTTTTTTATTTTTTTACTGTGGTCTCATTTCAATTAGCTAGTTTAGCCAGGATCATGCTTTCAAAGAAGAAATCGTCAGATAGTGCAATATAAATTACGGAGATGTTAGAATTGTTCAGTCCTTTGCTAATGATTAAGTCTAAAGTGTGTCCTTGTTTGTGTGTTGGTTGATTGACTTGTTGGTTTAGTCCAAAGTTATAGAGAGTATTACTTAATTTTTTTGTAATTCTATCCTGGGGGTTGTCAGTAGGGAATTTTCAAATCTCCCACAATAATTAGTTGGTCATACTCAATACATATTACAGATAGAAGGTAATTGAGGTCATTAATGAAGTTTGAGATAGCATTAAGGGTTTGTACATATTTATCACTAAGACCTTATTTGCCTCTTTTATCTCTGTGGCAAGGTATTTGAAAGAGTGAAATGTGTCCAGGAAAATTGTGCCCTGTCCGCCCCGTCCTCCTTGTTTCCTGTTTTCAGTTAAAAAAATTATAGTTAGGCGGAGTAGCTTCTAACATTGAGGACATTTCATTATTTGTATATAAACAAGTTTCAGATAAAAACAGAGCCTGGAAATTATGATTAGTAATGAAGTCATTGATCAGGAAAGACTTTCCTGACAAGGATCTGATATTTAATGATGCCAGTTTAAGAGATTTATTTGTTGTCTTTAAATTCTTCTGACAGGTGATATTTAGGCACATTCGATCCGGTAAATCTCTGTTACGGAGTAATATGAGGTTACAGACTTACATACAGTCTTTATTTTTTGTTAGAAATCAAATTTGGTAAAGTACCCATGAGCTCTGCTAATTTTGAAACATGCAGATGCCCAGATCATACGACATTCACATTTTGCCATGTTGAGTTGTAAAGATGGATACAACCATTTCCAAACCAACTACTTCTACCAGGTCATCAGTGGTCATACTGGCAGTGGTCATACTGGGGCACGCTTGACTCCGAGCTGTATTGCTGTGTTGAACAGTATTGCTGTATTATTGGGAGCGTCATCCAAGTCAATGCTCCGTGCCCAACACAGCATTGTAGCTGAGCATAATACCAGACCAGTTGTAGCTTCTATGGCAAGAAAAACACTGAGAGAAAACAAGGTTGACCGCCAGAAATACATCTGAAGAGCATTGGTCAGTCTGTCATTTAACAGTCTAAGCCTATAGCAGCAGTAGAAGGTGACAGGTGAAGTGTCTTGCCCAAGGACACAACCAAGACATTCTGAGCTGGGGCTTGAACCAGCAACCCTCCAATTATAAGACAAACTCCTAACTCTACAGCCACTGCCGAAGAATTACTGTAGTCTAGCCTTGAATGCATTGACTAGTTTCTTAGTATCACTCCTGGACAGGATGTTTCTATGTACCTGCTGGTTTATTTTGGCTTCCTGCGCTGCTCTGAGTTCGCCCCATCTTCATCTAAATGCAACCCTTTTATTCATCCCTGTCTCTCTCTCTATATTCACCATTCATCTCCATTCAAAGTCAGGGCACCTTCAAATACAACCTCGACAAAAGTAAATCAGGCTATGCCCTGTGCATCCTTTCAAATCTACCAATTCCACCTCAGCCCTCTTCAACTCAGCCCTCTCCAATTCGTGTTAGGGTAGACGCTAACAGTTCGCCATTTGATCCGCTTCTCATTACAGAATCTGGTAGTCTTGTTACCAGGTTTTGTTTTATGCTAATTTTCGGCAAGTTCTGTTGAGCTCAGGTATCTCCCCAGAGTATTATTCAGTATACTCCATCCGCATATGCGCCACATCCTGAACAGACTATGAAAAGATAAATTCCTGAAGACTGCACCCCACACTAAGCCTTCTTTCTAGCCTACATGAGCACATTTCCCAAGACCATTCCTTCAATAAACTTTTAAGTTCTGATCTCTCAAGCGTGGTCCTTCCTATTGAAAAGACAGTTAATGATTACAAGCCAAACAAATTCAAATGTATTTGCTCTGGAAAAAAATATAAACACTGCATAAATTCTACGATTGATGATACTTTACTTGGGTGTGAGTTCGACACAGTAATGCAGCCTCAATGGCAGCCTTTCATATTGCATCTTGTTCTTTAGTTGTATCTGGGTGGAAATACATGGAATTGCTTGCATTTACTTATGCATTCTTTAAAGGCCAAAGCAGTTGGGTAAAGTGCAAAAGACTATAGAATTATGTTGTGCACCCTTATTACTATAATTATTCCAATTTTTGCTGCTAATAATAAATGCTTTAGAGGACTGTATGGATCCTTGGTGTCACCAGATTGTTGTTGTTTGCAGTCCGCTCAGCTGTTCAGAGTAGTCTATTGTGCATTAAGAGAAACATGAAAAAAAACTGAGGCTTTTTGAAAAGTAACACATATTAATCATGTTCTCTAACAAATTGCTAGATGACTAAGCACTGTCTTTTGGAGAGAGTGATGCACTAAGCAGCAGGGGCTACTTTTCTGCCTGTGATTTCTGGAGATAAATGTAAATTCATCTAGATAATTATTTTGTTTCTTGTTTTTTCGATTACCTGACGGTTAGATTTGACTACTTTTCAGTGAGAGTAATGCCACTAATATAGGCCTTTTTAAATGTTTACTGGGGGTGTCAACAGATGCCTCAGTGTTTGGATTAGCTTTAGAATGTACTTTGATTTTCAATTTAGTACAAATACTCAAAAAACTAATTTCACAACATCAAGTCATCAACACAACTCACTTTGACCTTTAATGGAACCTTGATTTGTACTGTCTGGCTTTTTTGGAAACACACAGGTACAACATTTGCAGAAGATAATGTATGTTTTTTTTTCTTTTCAAAACATGATCAATCAAATGCATTTAGTACAGATTCAGTAAGTGATGTAACTCATAAAAAATGTTACATTGCACTGATTTTTTCCTCCCTTTAAACATATGGTTAAGGGACGCTGAATATGACAGCGTGTCTGTGCCATTATTGGCCCTCAGAGATTTACTCCTGAACCAATTTTAACATCCTACCAGATGCTTTCATAACCAAACTTGCAATAAGAGTAACATGAACAGATACTCTCACCTTGTAGAAGGATAATATGTTTGTAAAGCAAGGATAGAGCAGTTTTAGCACACTTCCAGCTTTTAAATTAGTTTATTGTATATTTATCAACAAAAAAACAAATGGAAAGACCAAGATCTCTAGTTTTAGAGGTCGTTCAATGCTAGGGTGTGTACAACCTTGCATATTTGGGGCTCCTCTCAGGAGAGAAAAACCAATTAAAAATGGCAGCAAAGTTTTATCCTAGTTTTGTCTTTGCTTTGCCTAAAATCATTCTTTTCACTTTTCCTTCTACTCGCTCCTCTCTCCTTCCTGTCATTTAGTGGGAGCTGATCTCGCTTTACGGACAGAGTGCAATGAGGTGGGGGTAGGTATGGGGGCCATCTTTTGTGTCTTTGTTGCTCACGATATTTGAGTGTAATTGCTGGGCTTGGTGCTAATTAACAGTCTAACCGAGATAAGGTGCTGAGAGGCTCTGAGCTATCTGCATGGATTCACTGATAAAAGGGACACTTTCAAGAGGCAACAGAAACCCACATGACAACCTATCAGACGTGGACTAAAACAGGAGGAACAGTGCTTTCATTATAATTAGGTGGAATGTATAGGTTTTAAGTGAACCCCTTAAAGTTTTCGTTTGTGGCCTTATTTTTGCACAAAGACCATAAGTAGTCGAAATAACTTCAACTTAGTTCTACTAGGTGAGACACTTCAGATCATTAATTCAGACAGAAGAAGATGGTAAACTTTAAAGCAGCTTGAGTGTGCTGATGAGACTTTACACAAAATTAAAGATGACATTTCAGCAATTTCTTGAAGATAATCTGTGAATCCTCCTTTAAAAAAAAATATTTTAAGCATTATACACTTTTTTAAGAATGTGTCATTAAAGTTTTAAAAAATCAGTTTGGGTTTACTAATGTATACATATATATTTAAGCATGCTCTTAATGTCAAAGTTTCTGAAAATGCTCCCCTTTTGACGTATTAATAGAATAATTGCCTTATAAACATTAAAGTAACTGTTGTAGACATTACCAGTAATGTTTAAAAGGTAAGTAACAGACATAGGGAACCCTTTTAATTATTCAGTTCCTTAACAAGGAATGTTTACATAAAAATGGCCAATTATTTTTTTATTGTTAGAAAATATAGTGCCCTAACTTAAATTAAACAACTAAAATAGTAATGACTTATACATTAAAACTGGCAAAAATACTCATTTTAGCTATTTTGTAATTCAATTCAGTTTATTTATATAGCACTGATTCACAACAGATGTTATTTCATGGCACTTCAGAAGAAAAGTAATTTTATCACAGTGATACAAACAATCCAATTAAGTTAAAATGTATTCTAAGGAATCCCTCAAGTTAAAGGGTTGAATGTGGGGTGTCCTGACATTGTTCTCACCAGAGATTTTCTATTTGAACAAGTTTTACAAAAATTGTAAAAAAAAAAGCAAGTGTTTTTTCATCTATCCTTTAATATTGATATGTAGGTGAAATGAGGCTGAACAATTGCACAGTTGGTATCTATTTTGCCTTGCAGCAAGAGGGTGGTGGTTTCAAATACAAGCCATGGGTCTTTCTGCATGGAGGCTGCATGTTATCCCTTGCATGATTGAGTTCTCTCTGGGTATTCTAGCTTTTTCCCACACTCCAAAAACATTACTGATAGGCGTGCATGGTTGTTTGTCCTGTGTGTCTAAAGTCAGTTTTTCCATAGCATACATTTCACAAATTATGTTGACACAGTATTTCTCACGCTTTGTTTGACAGACTGAAGTTACCTTCTTTATTCCACTTCTCTTTAACACACAAAGTACTGTTTGATTTGGCCTTATTATAGGTGCATGAAGTAGTTGATGATAGATAAACAACTTTGAGCTACTTTAGATGTCCTCCTTCAGTGATCCACTCAGATACTGGTTGCAATGCCAAACTTGAAAATATCTGTAGAAATCATGTTGTGCAATGAAATGTTTTCTATGTAGGTATTTAAAGCGCTAAAATACCCCATTATTGAGGAATATCCCATAGTTTAAAAGAGGTTTGCTTGACCAGACATTGAATTTAGTCAATTTTATCTGGCAACAAGTCAATGTCACATGCACACCTTCTAAGCCTTCTAAAAACCTGTATTTGTATACCTATTTTGAATTTTACTTGAGTAGAAATACACACTATATCACATCCACAAATGGCAATTGTTATCACAACTTACGATTGACAAGATACAACACAAATGCTGCAGCAAGGGGTAGCCAGACGATAATATACCAATTACCCAACCAGAGATTGAAAGCAGCCCCAATCAGTTAAACAATAATGCTGAGCAAGGCAACGGCGGACCTGGAAGATAAGATGATGGTAAGAATGAGTTCAAGGCAACGCAGACAATGATTACAACAGCTGAGTGAAGTACCTTCGGAAATTCTCCTGGAAACTATTTATTCAGGAGTGAGAGCGATTCATACCACAACAATCACTGAAACCAATGAGCTGATATACACTTCAGCAGCAGTGTTCTAGAGATACTTGGCTGTAAAAACAACAATGGGAGCCATGAGAAACAATACCCACTATGGAAAAGACAGTTGGAGGCTAACATTAGGGCACTTTGGAGCGAAGTGAGTCAATTGACTGAGGCCCAAAGAGGTGCAATGAAAAGACCTACAGAGGTACATGAAAGACAAAGAAGCCAGATGAATACACAGGCTGTTCGCAACTCAACCTGTGAAACCGTGGCAGACATCCAAGAAACAGTCTAGGGTCTGAAAAAATAGACCTGGCACCTGGCTATGACATGATCCATGCCTAGTGGCTAAAGAAACTCACAGCACTCCATGAGCACCTGGCAGCACAGCTTAATCAGATGCTAAGAGATGGGAATCACCCAGAATGGCAAACCGTACAGCGAATGATCCTGAAGGCCCCACCAGAGGTGCAGTCCCATCCAACTATTGGCCAATAACCTGTGTCTCCACAACACAGACGCTCATGTCAGGCATTGTTGTAGCTAAGAAAAGTGGGCACATGGATCAATACACGAGCAAAGCACAGAAAGGCATTTTTAGAGATACAAGAGGAGCTTAACACCAGCTACTAAATGACAACACAGGTGCCAAAGACTGCAAGTCCTGAAATTTCAACCTGTGCACTGCCTGGATTGATTTCAAGAAAGCTTACGACTCAATGCCACACACTTGGATTGCTTAATGCTTGGAGTTTTACAACATTATAAGGAGTCTTGGAGTGTTTGTTGTGAACTCAATGAGATTGTGGAGAACCCCCCTTGAGCTCAATGGTAAGCCACTTGTACAAGTGTACATCAAATGTGGCATATACTGAGGTGATCTTCTGTCCCCACTGCTGTTCTGCATAGGTCCAAACCCCCTATGCCAAATAATCAACAACAGTGGCTATAGATACCACCTCATGAATGGGCTAGGATCAGCCACCTCCTGTATATGGATGACATCAAACTTTATACTAAGAGCAAACAGCACATACACTCCCTGAGGTAAGTAAGGTAAGGTAAGGTAAGGTAAGGTAAGGTAAGGTATATACAGCAATTACATCGGAATTTAATTTGGGCTTGACAAACGTAGTAGGATGGTCACAAAGTGAGGCAAGGTAGTCCTCACTGAAGGGGTCTTACTCTCAGAGGGAACAATAGCAGACATTGAAAGAAGGACACACTACAGGTATTCTTCCTAATTTTTAAGGACAGCTGGCATCAATTCCAAAGATATGTTAAACCGGCCTGAACAAATTGATTTTCTGATATTGTTGCCTTGAATCGTCACAATCCTCTGATTTTGTTATAAACTGCTAGTTGTATACTTAATGCTCCTCAATCTACCTAGTTGTAAAGCTCGAATAGGAAGTGTAAGAATTAGTTTTTTTATAAAGAAGGTTGCAAGTATTAGGGATTATATTGTCCCGCCTCTTACTGATCCCTCCATCTCCAATACCTCCTTATCTGTCATTGATCAGTTTAAGACAGTTATGCTGCGTTCTGTGGAGGGATTGTTTAGCTCTATGAAACCCCTGGAGGTCCCTGAGGGACCTAATTCCACCTCATCTTTTTAAGAAAGTGTATAGCACTTTGGCCCCTTTTGTGATTTATATATTAAATACTTGTCTGGCGAAGGGGATTGTGCCTGGCAGTTTTAAGCATCATGTTGTGGCACCACTACTGAAAAGGCCTGGTTATGATCCCTCTAAACCGGACAATTTCAGGCCTATTTATAAATTTCCCTTTGTCAAAGGTAAAGTGGAAAGTAGTTTACTCCAGACTGAAGCAGTTTTTAGATGAACTTAGTACATTCTTGAGTGATGTATTTTTAGCTAGAGACAATTCCCACTGTGTTGTTTTGGTTCGTTTGGACCTAACAGCTGCCTTTCAAACAGTGGATCATCAGATTCTTCTGTCGCAGTTGTGATGCTGGGTTGGTAAAGGGTACATCGCCTCTCATGTGTGGAGTACCCCAGGGGTCGATCCTGGGACCTCTTCTTTTCTCTTTACCTTTACCTTCTTCCCAGTGACTGTGTTGAGAAAGCATAATATTCCTTTCACTATTATACTGACGACAGTCAAATTTATGTTCCTTTGGATTCCAGCCTTAAATTCGATGCTTAGGTTAACTCGACTTTCAAACCTAGTTTTTTTCATCTAAGACAACTGGCCATGGCTAAATCTTTTTTTTTCTTCACATGATTTTGAGATTCTAATTCATGCCTTTGTCACAAATCGCTTTGACTGTTGTAATGCGCTTTATGTTTATGTTTAACTCGGAACCACAAAAGAGAGTGTATTACCCTGGTGTTGGCATCTATTCACTGGCTCCCAATCCATTTTAGAATAGATTTTAAAATTATTTTATTTGTATTTATGTCTTCATGACCTCGCTCCACCATAAATGTCTGACGTTCTGAGGGTGTATGCTCCGTCATTGGGGTTTTATTTTTGTGTGTACAGCACGTTGGTCAACTATGTTGTGTTAAAGTGCTACATCAATAAAGGTGGATTCGACATTAAGGACAGTTATAAGTACTAGGGAATACCACAGGCGAATGGCAACCTATAACAGGCAATGAGGAAAGTGGCAACAGCCAAATACATTCAACGAGCGAAGCAAGTCCTTAGAAACCAGCTCAATGGCAAGAAAAAGTCCAGGGCAATAAACAGCTATGTCCTGCCAGTGATCAGATGCCCTGGGGAAATAATAAGGTGGCCAAAGGATGAAAGGATGGGATGGGACATCAATGAGTCATCGCAATCTGCTCGGATTCCTTACATTGAGCATTTTTAACTAAATGGAATTTTTGTATAATTATATTGAAATGACTGTTGTTGTAAAGTGCCTTGAGATTACATTTGTTGTGAATTGGCGGTATATAAATAAAAGTGAATTGAATTTATACATACAACAGATGTTAAGGCATGAAAGCTCCTCATGAGTGAGGCTCAGATCTACCACATCAGACAAGACCCAAAGTATAGGCTGTGCAAAGAGGCACCTGATAACCAATTGGATGGCACAGTGTACAGAAACATCTGTAGGAAGTAGGAGCTGGAAACCCCAAAGTCAAGGTGGGAAACACTTCCAAAGGTAGTAAACAACAACCGAGCAAAGACCCTGTGGGACTTGCAGATACAGACATACAGGATGGTAACTGCAAAACAACCAGGCATTGTGGTGGTTGATAAAGAGCAGTAGAAAGTTGCTGTGGTACATGTGGCAATTCCAAGTGATGGCAACATCAATATGATAAGAAACTTGAGAAATACCAAGGGATCAGATAGGCCTTTTCCATTGACCTGGTTCAAGAATTGGTTTGGTGCTCTACTTTGACTTAGAACCGGTTCATTGGGTTTTCACTGCCCCAGCCACAGTGTTTCGCTTAAAAAAATAAAAAAAATAAAACAATGCTAAGCTGAGCACCAACTCTCAGTTGGGCTAGACTGGTGTTTCCTAAGAACCAGTTTATTTCCCGCCCACGATGTGACAAACCCAAGATGTCGGGTGGGATTGCAGAGGCTTAGTACTGACGAGAAACAAACAACCAAAATTTTGATTTGAAAAATGGAGGCCAGAAATTAGCAGAGTAGGTCCATCCTGGTCAGACACTGTGTCAAATCAAACAAAGCCAGTATTTCTACAGTTGAGTCCGTCATCCTAACATTGGTGGATGAGTCAATGGAGGATGAAATGAACATCACAGATCTGGCAAGTGTATATGCTGCAGAGTACCGCGTTATTCATGTATATTTGAATTTTTCTTCCCCTTTTAGTGGACTTTTACTGCTGTATTACCTGTCATTATTCACATACTTGATGGGCAATCTTCTGTGCAGTTCTTCAGCAGCTGAAGCTCAGTCATGCTAATTCTAGCAGCACAGGAAAGGAGTATTTTTTGTCCTTCATGTATTCATAATAACAAATTAAGTTTATTTATTATTACCTCAATTTTGAATTTTCTCACTTTATAAAGTTGTGTGGAGGCAGGACGCTGAAGTGGAATATCTGCAAAAGTGAGTGGAAAGCCTGCAGGAAGATAGGGAAACAGAGGAATGAAAGCTTCATTACACTTGTACTTGAGTAGATTATTGAAGAATTAAATTATTCTTCATACCACAAGTCATTTTTTGGGTGTTGCTAATTTGTACTTTCATGGTAAAAAAAACAAAAAAATCCAGTTATTTCACTCATTTTTTTAATTCTTTTTCATCCATCTGAATTAATGTTCAAGGTGAGCAGAGTCCAAATTGTTCCATCACATATCAATAAAATCCTCTTGCTGCCAATGCCTCTATCACTTCTCAAGGCGCTGTCAGTTCCTGTTGCAGCACGATGTCCAGGTTGGAGATGATGCTTTCATTTGAGTTTTTTTCTGATTCATTTACCTCTGCTCAATGTATAAAGTTGAAAAAGTTGTTTATGTCTCTGCAGCAGGTGGTCAGAGGTGTGAATACTGATCTATCTTAATGCTCCAGATTCTTCCATCACCATTAAAAAAGCAAAACAGTAAAATACGGAAAATATTTGGTAGATCCCTGCTTCATACATATATATTCACATATATTTATATATGCATAAATAAACTTGTGCACATAGACATCACTTTGTATAAAAATATATATACATGTCTTTATATATACACACAAATTATATTTACAGCACATCACTGTTAAAATCCTCCATCGGCCAGGAGGAGGAAGCGAGCTCCACATCGATACCTGCCATAACAGCATCTAATAAAAAAAAATAATTGTCAGAAATTGGATTAGGTTCTTAGATCTATTGTTAAATTTAAAAAAATATACATGTAGCTAGTTCCAAGGTCTATACCGTGCAGTTAAAAACATGCTACAGCAATATGATGCTGCATGTTTGCCTTTCTCTGAAAGTTAGTTGCTGCGCTCTGCAGCTTGTAATCAACTGTTGATTACCATTTACTGTTTTGTGTATGTAGAAAATGTTCAGTACATATCTTTTTAAATCCAGAAAAGTGTGGCAGCACAAAAAAAGCATTTGAAAGGTATGATGAACTACTCTGTTGTTAAAATCTGAGACCCTGAGGCCCATTGTTTTGCCATACATCCAACAACATCACCTAATTTTGCAGCAGGATAATGCACGCCCCCATGTTGCAAGGATCTGAACACAATTCTTAGAAGCTTAAAATATCCTAGTTCTTGCATGTCACCCATTTAGCATGTTTGGGATGCTCTGGATCGCCATATAAGACAGCATGTTCCAGTTCCTGCCAATATCGATCAACTTTGCACAGCCATTGAAGATGAATGAACCAACATTCCACAGGCCACAATCGACAATCTGATCAACTCTATGCAACGGAGATGTGTTGCACTGATTGAGGCAAATGGATGTCCCACCAGAAAATAACTGGTTTTCTGAGTCCCCAAGACCTCCAATAAAGCAGAACTGGACATTTCAGAGTCTAAGCCACACCTGTGCAATAATCATGCTGTCTAATAGCCATCTTGATATGACACACCTGTAAGGTGGGATGGATTATCTCAACAAAAGAGAAGTAGTCACTATCACAGATTCAGACAGATTTGTGAACATCCATCCATCCATCTTCTTCCGCTTATCCGGGGTTGGGTCGCGGAGGCAGTAGCTTAAGCAGGGAGACCTAGAATTCCCTCACCCTATATCTAAGGGAGAACCCAGCCACCCTGTGGAGGAAACTCATATCAGCTGCCTTGTGATCTCGTTCTTTTGGTCACCACCCAAAGTTTGTGACCATAGATGACGGTAGGAACATAGATCAACCAGTAAATCAAGACCTTTGCCATTCGGCTCAGCTCTCTCTTCACCACGACAGACCAGTACAGCGCCCGCATAAGTGCAGATTCCTTACTAATCCGTCTATCGATCTTCAGCTCCATTTTTCCCTCATTCGTGAACAAGACCCCCACATAAACTCCTCCACTTGAGGAAGGACCCCATCCCCAACCCGAAGAAGGCACCCTAACCTTTTCCGGCTCAAGACCATTGGCCACCAAAACAGATTAGCAGCATCTAGAAATCCTGTCCATTAATGTTAAGAAAAGGATCGGTGACAAAGGGCAACCTTGGCAGAGTCCAACTCTCACTGGAAACGAATCCGATTGACTGTGGGCTATGCGAACCAATCTCCGGTCATACAGGGACCTAACAGCCCTTGATCAAAGGGCCCGGTACCCTACACTCCCAGAGTATTCCCCACAGGATTACCCGAGGGACACAGTCGACCGCCTTCTCCAAGTCCACAAAACAAATGTAGACCGGTTGGGTGAACTCCCACGCACCATCCAGTACCCCGCTGAGGGTGTAGAGCTGGTCCAGTGTTCCACGGCCAGGACGAAAACCTAATTTTTTCTCCTGAATCCGAGGTTCAACTATCCGTCGGAACCTCCTCTTCAGAACCCCGGAATAGATATTACCAGGGAGGTTCAGGAGTGTGATCCCCCTGTAGTTGGAACACACCCTTTTTAAAAAGGGGGACCACTACCCCGGTCTGCCAATCCAAGGGAACTGCCCCTGATGTCCAAGCAATATTGAAGAGCCGCGTTAACCAACACAGCACTAAAACATCCAGAGCCTTGAGGAACTCCAGGCGAATCTCATCCACCCCCGGAGCCCTGCCATCAAGGAGCTAGATTTGTGAACAATATTTGAGAAACTATTATTTTGTGTATGTCGAAAATGTTTTAAGTCTTTGAGTTCATCAATGGTGGCAAAAACCAAAGTGTTGCATATATACTTTTGTTCAGTATATATATATATATATATATATTCGACCACCAATATCAAGGTCGAATCTTCGCAGGTGAACAAGCATAATTCCATTTTGGCAGTATAGGGATGCTTGATGTTTAATTACACACAGAATTATCAGTAACATTGTTACATTAAAATTTAACAGCCTGTAAATATAACATGCTTTTGAAACTAAATCAATAAGATCCAAAAGATAATCAACATTATGACCACACCAAACCGAGAAGTCACTAGGGAGTATTTGAATTCTCTTTTCTGACCCTTTCCAAGGCACAGCCACTGGGGGGAGCAATGTTTTAGACTACACCTGTGTGAGTAGGCAGAGATAGATTATTAAAAAGTCACGGCAGACATATAACTATCGTCTCTAAGATGGTGCACAAACAACTACCACCAAAAACTGACTACAACATAACTCAAAGGATAACTAAAGAACAATACTACATTTGACACACAAACAAAAATGTAGTGGAGAATTTCCACAATTAAAACAAAAACATCTGCCAACTTTAGACTATAAAAAGATCTATAGAAAGATTAGAATGTGTAACTCCTTATTCTGGGACATATACAGTATATATATATATATATATATATATATATATATATTGTTTACTGATGTCTTTCTTATTACAATCTGTCTGGTTCGTCCCCATAGTAGGTGTCCAATGTATGGCTTCTCTGCTGGACCTAATTAACATTGCCACCTAATCTCAGATTGGTAGAAGACAATGTATATATCCTGATGAATTTTGAAAAAACTTTAACATTGCATTTAGCAAGATTTTTGCCTAGATGTATCTTGACAAGTTAGAGCTCATTTAGAAATACTTTATACCTAAAAAGATCAGTGACTAGGATAACTTGTTTCTTTATGTAGTTCATTCTTTCATCTCGTAAAAGGAATATTGCTGTGCCTATGGCAGCCAGGCAGTGTTCACTGTACAATTGAGCTCTGTATCATCCCTCAGAGTTCAGAAGAGTTAATCCGCCAATGACGACATAGCCCTAATAGAGAGGCCAAAGAGGAGGAGATGGGATATGTGCAGAGGGATTATGGGTAAGCAGATGAGCAAACATTAAACATTGTAACAGTAAACACTGATGGTTTGGTTTCCAAAATAAAAAAAAGTTAAAGCAAAAAGAAATCCACAAACACTCAGAAGTACTACAGACAGTAATGGAGGAGGGTGGGTAGTTTGATGAAGTGGTAGCTTGTGCTGTGTGCAAATGTAAAAACGTTGTTTTTCACAGACAAAATTTTTGATAACATAGCAATCTGGGAGGATTCATCCCCAGCTATTTCCAGTCATTACAAAGAAAATTATAGCTGAATGTCAAGGCAATTTGCAGATAATCACTGGTGAGGCAGAGATAGACATTGCTCCCTACTCCTATCCTTTTTTCTCTGTTGATGGCAGTACATTTTACTCTGCAGATGAAACCTAAAGTATAGCCCCATTCTCTAACCCAAAGCCCATTATTCCTTGTCTTGGTTTTATAGAGATTCAATTCCACAGTCAGTTTGTTAAACTTGGCATCAACAAAGAGTGGACGTTCCCAGTAGAATGCTGATTTCTCCATCCCTATCTTTTTCCTCTCAAATGTCACCCTTTCAATAGAGCCCGTGGCCCATTCTTCATGATCAGAAATGATAATGGAAATGAGCAGCACACTGATTATGTTTGTCAAATTTACCTTCACAACAGGCTCACATTCAGTACTGCAATTGTTGTTTCACATTGGAGGCTCCCTCGGGCAATATGACATGGCAAATGCGACTTGATTCCATTCTTACTTGTCTCTCATCAAATAAACCTCAGGTTCTTGAATTTACATTTATCAGGGGTAATGCCAGTAATCTTTATGTAATAGCAAACTATTTACCTTAGTGTTCTGGGGGGTTATTAGACCCAATGGTGGCAACTAATGATCTAATTTAAATGTTAAAAAATGGTTTAAAATGTACAGCACACAGATAAGCTGTGAGTACCACTAACATTAAAGTGAACTGGATATAACAAGGTAAAGGACGCCTTAGTCAATGCTTTGTACAAAACCATTTCAACTTGGTCATGGTTTTTCGGGGCCAGGCCCACTCAAGACAAATTTCTTACTTGTATATTAAGTTAAAACCCTTCCATTTTCTAAACCGCTTAATCCTCAAGGGGTCGCGGCGGAGGGGGGGGAGAGTCGCCTATCTCCAGCTGTCAATCTGCAAGAGGCGGGGTACACCCTGGACAATTTAGGGAGACCAATTTACCATCCATCATGTTTTTGGACTGTGGGAGGAAGGAACCAATGCATGCACGGTGAGAACATGCAAACTATTTCTATCTATCTACCTGTCTGTGACAATCAATCATAGATAGATAGATAGATAGAAAGATAGATAGATTGGTGAGTATCCATTGTGAGTGGGTCATTCTAACAAATGAAAATGATGATCTAAAACCCTTCCCCTTTAGCTCTGGCTGTGTTAGAGGTGTTGTTCTCCAACCCTGTCTTGAATCTTTTGCTTACTATAACAGACTTTCATCCAGAGATTTTCTTAATTTAGTCCCAGCCATCATCCCTCCTGCCTGTTACAGAAAAGAGCTCCCACAGCATGATGCTGCCACCACCATGGTTCGCTCTGACAATGGTGCTTTTTCAGGGTGATGAACAATGTTCGTTTTTCCATCACTAAATAGTTTTTCATGTTATTCTAGAGTTTTGGTGCCTTCTGACCAGAGCACGTTGTACATATTTGTTAAGGGCAGGATAAAAGGGCACATTTAAGGGGTGAATAGCTAACAGTTGTTTTGTAAAAAAAGTCGTCTGCTTCTTTGATTTAAGTTTTCATTGTCTGTCAGTTTAGGTGGAGTGCCATGTCTTGGTAGGTTTGCAGTAGAGCAATTTTTAGATGGCGGATTGATCTGGGAGATGTTAAAAGTTTGGATCATATTTTTTAACTCAACCCTGCTTTCAACTTCTCTATGTCATTGTGACTGACTCATCTGCTGCATTCCTTGGTCTTTGTGATGCTGTTATTTCAGTGTTATCCAACAAACCCTTTAAGGCCTTCACAAAATATCTTAATATACACTGAGACTACACATGGATAATTTATCTAGTTAGTGGTTATAAAACATTATAAAGGCAACTGTATGGATGTTTATTTAAGTTATTTCAATTCAATTCAGTTTATTTATATAGCGCCATTTCACAACAGATGTCATCTCAAGGACCTTTACAAAAAGAGTTATTACAATACAATGTTTAGTGTAGAAATTACAGAACCACAGAAGATTGCGTCGTGGAATTCTCAGCAATCCCTCATACTGAGCAAGCATGCAGCGACAGTGGGAAGGAAAAACTCCCTTTTAACAGGAAGAAACCTCCGGCAGAACCAGGCTCAGCACAAGCGGTTATCTGCCGCGACCGTCTGTGGCTTGGAGAATACATAACAGAGACACAGAAAGAGCAATAGAACTGATGCAAGTTTGTTGCAGGACGTGGAGAATTTTCCGTCACTGCAATGCCATCTTAGTCAGGGTCGTCAAGCAGGGCTAATCCGGAGCACCTACTATAATAGAAAACAGGTTAGTGCTTGAATTGACAGCACATCATGCAGTTGGGGAGAAGTAGGAGAGAAAGTAGGAACAGACCCTAATAATGTCCTCCAACAGCCTAGCCTAAAGCAGCATAGCTACTAACATTAACCTGTCTCCTAGCTACTAGGAGACCTGGCTACCAACACTCTGTCTGAGTCCTCCTGACCCGTGGACGGTGTAGGGCCGGTAACGGCCCCCGTCATGCCGGGGTCTTCTCGGAGTCGGGTTGTTTGAGAATGCAGCCCAAAGTGGGTGGTAAACTCCATCTAAGGCTAAATACCGGCACGAGACCGATAGTCGACAACTATCTTAAGGAAAAATAGACAGAACTGAGAGGACAGAGTTGAAGAGGGCGAGAAACGTTTAAGAGATAAACGGGTGGGGTCCGCACAGTCTGCCCGGGGGATTCAACCCGGCAGGTAATGGGCGGCCGCACTGTGCGGGAGGATCCCCTTGAGGGATAGTAAGTTATAACTGTAAATAGCTCTTAATACATTCAGATGCCGTATTTTGTCTTGATATTTTTTGTTTTGTTTTGTAAAAAAGAACAAAAAAATGCTTGAGTCTTTCATATAAATTCTTAAGAAAATTCTTATGTGAAAAAATGCAAAAAAAAGTGTGCTCTACTTTTATTTCATTTTTGCAACAAATTGATATTCCACACAATTTATTTGGCTGTAAGTGACCAAGCAATATGTTTCTGCACCTCCAAAAAAAGAGTGTTATATTGTCTGATTTGTTACTGAAGCAGTTGCGTTGTAGCACAGTTAGAATCTAAATGCAAAAAAAAGAAATCTTACCATCTGTCTCTTTTCTACCTGAAGCACCCACTCTCTCCCCTCCACCTCACCACTCGTTTCACATCTGCTTTCCCTGCAGGGTTTGTGTTTACTCGTTTTGCAGCAACAGTTTCCCTTTCCTTCCTCTTTCCTCTCTCCACTTCCATTCTTTCCAAGCCACTGGCTGGGGCCTTTAATCGTCTGTGGCACCTGTCCCCAAGAGCCGTAATGTTCCTCATCCATCAGTAGGAAATGACGGGCTGGATACCACCCCTCTCCCCTTCCACGGACTGAACCAAGCGAGAAGGGTTCACACTCTACCAGACCGCAGCCATTGGAAGGTGTTGGTGCAGCAGAAACTGACACTCATGGTCACTGGAACTGGACTTTTAATCATTTTGTGTGTGTGTGTACGTGTGTGAGTGTATGTGTGTGTCATCTCTCTCACCTTGAACCCTAAAGCACTTCTTGCACCATCTTAGGTTGGTTTCGGACAGAAGAAAACTGAGGATAGGGGACACAGGCTCTTCCTCTGAAGCATAGTTCTTTTTCAGACTCAGAGGTCTAAAGTAGAGCTTTTCACCTAAATGGAAGACTTTTAACTTTGTGTTTACTTTTTTTTTTGTCTCTCTTAATTGTCCTTAGTTGTGAGTTTGTGTGTACTGTTTATTCTGTGTATTTCTATGTTTCCTTGCGATGCACTGGCGACCTGTCCAGGATGTATACCCTCCCTCTTGCCCGATGACCCTTGGAGATAGGCACCAGCCCGCGACCCTTCAAGGATAAGCAGCATAGATAATAGATGGATGGAAATCCATCCAATTTCTGAACCGCTTAGTCCTCCAGGGGTCGCGGGGGGGACAGGTCGCCATTCCATCACAGTGGATGGAAATCATTACTTATAAATGAAATTTCCTATGTATCATGAATCATTTTTTTGTTCCTGTTTTTATTTAATAATTTGAAATGTTTGGTGCTATATTCGGATATGTCAGAACTTTAATTGTAAAAATGGTCAAATACACCGGTACATCTGATTTGTTTACCTGCACAGGAATTTAGATGTAGAACAATTTTGTCCGCATCAATGCTAGCTTAGCCCACAGATTATGATTAGTAATGATCAAATAATGAAATTCAGCAAACAACATAGGACTATAAAATGATTAACCAAAAAAGTATAACGTTTTTTAATGTTTCTCAATCAACAGGCAATTTTAGCATTTAAATATTAGATTATATAGCCACCAAAGTATTTTAAAATGTAAATATATATCATATTGAATGTATGTGTTATTTCATTATTATTATTATGTACTCTAAAGAGAAGACATAGAAGAACAAGAAGAATAAACTGCTCATCTGTCAACTCACTCAATTCCCTAAAAACAAGAGTAATTTATTTATTTATTTATTGTTTTCTGTTTATCTGCTAGTTATCTGAGGCAGCATGTTTTATATGCTCCTTGTACAGATATCTGCAGAGAGTTCTGACAGAAGCTAGTGGACAAGTAGGATGATGAAAATTTCTTCACTCAGACTTGCAGCTTGAGCCGACAATCAAGCAGACTAGAAGGTATGAATTTGCCCTCATTCTACACTGTCAACACTCTACACTACAAGTCAAATAGTTTACAAATTCTGCAATTTACTTACTGCTGTGAGTTACAGTTATGGTTTTAGATATGTTCTTCTTATTTTTCCATCACCCAAAAAATACCATGCAACAACAACACTTACCAGCTAAAACCACTTTTAAAACGACCACGTCAGCTACTCTTTATCACATGTCATGTAGTCAGGTAAAGCAAGATGGATTGAGGTGTTTTGGCATTGTGTAGATCATTGACCAACCTTTTACAGTAATTAGGGAGACATTTGTAATTTCCAATTTCCATATACAGATTAATTACACATACTAATGATGATGATGATGATTATCCACTTAAAGCTAATGAAAGCACTACATTTAAGATATATTTTTCTATCAGACCAGTAAAAAAATATTTTCAGAACAGAAATGTGGGTTTAATGAAAAACATGTTTCATACCTGCTTAGACGCTATTCCTTTTCAAATGGTTTATTTTAGTCTGACAAACAAGCCTCATTAGAATACATTTAGTAATATATTGAACATGATTGTATAGATAGATAAAAAAAAAAAACTTCTGTTAGGATTCTTTGGTTTTGTTAGTGTGCATTTCATTCACCCTCATCAACTGCCAGCTTCATTAGAGAGCCTTACCTGAACTGTCTCCTCGCAGACTCACTTACCTTTGCTCTCAAGACTCCTGGATTCCTCAGACCTGGGTCTTCTCAGTTCTCCAGCGCTCTCCTTGGTCAGCCTCACTAGTGATGGTGAAAATTAAGCCCCATGAACCAATGAGGCTTTCAAACACATTGCTTTACAAAATGGTTCACTACTCGAGGCCTCACCTAAATGGTTCAAAACGCTGCCATCTGCTGTGTAATTAAATGTATTACAGGCTGTGTCCTATACTGTAGCCCGATGTGAATCCCTTTTGTGTATATACACTACCGTTCAAAAGTTTGGGGTCACCCAAACAATTTTGTGTTTTCCATGAAAAGTCACACTTATTCACCACCATACGTTGTGAAATGAATAAAAAATAGAGTCAAGACATTGACAAGGTTAGAAATAATGATTTTTATTTGAAATAAGATTGTTTTTACATCAAACTTTGCTTTCATCAAAGAATCCTCCATTTGCAGCAATTACAGCATTGCAGACCTTTGGCATTCTAGCTGTTAATTTGTTGAGGTAATCTGGAGAAATTGCACCCCACGCTTCTAGAAGCAGCTCCCACAATTTGGATTGGTTGGATGGGCACTTCTTGCGTACCATACGGTCAAGCTGCTCCCACAACAGCTCAACGGGGTTCAAATCTGGTGACTGCGCTGGCCACTCCATTACCGATAGAATACCAGCTGCCTGCTTCTTCTCTAAATAGTTCTTGCACAATTTCGAGGTGTGTTTTGGGTCATTGTCCTGTTGTAGGATGAAATTGGCTCCAATCAAGTGCTGTCCACTGGGTATGGCATGGCGTTGCAAAATGGAGTGATAGCCTTCCTTATTCAGAATCCCTTTTACCCTGTACAAATCTCCCACCTTACCAGCACCAAAGCAACCCCAGACCATCACATTACCTCCACCATGCTTAACAGATGGCGTCAGGCATTCTTCCAGCATCTTTTCAGTTGTTCTGCGTCTCACAAACGTTCTTCTTTGTGATCCAAACACCTCAAACTTGGATTCATCCGTCCACAGCACTTTTTTCCAGTCTTCCTCTGTCCAATGTCTGTGTTCTTTTGCCCATCTTAATCTTTTTCTTTTATTGGCCAGTCTCAGATATGGCTTTTTCTTTGCCACTCTGCCCTGAAGCCCAGAATCCCGCAGCCGCCTCTTCACTGTAGATGTTGACACTGGTGTTTTGCGGGTACTATTTAATGAAGATGCCAGTTGGGGACCTGTGAGGCGTCTGTTTCTCAAACTAGAGACTCTAATGTACTTATCTTCTTGCTCAGTTGTGCAACGCGGCCTCCCACTTCTTTTTCTACTCTGGTTAGAGCCTGTTTGTGCTGTCCTCTGAAGGGAGTAGTACACACCGTTGTAGGAAATCTTCAATTTCTTAGCAATTTCTCGCATGGAATAGCCTTCATTTCTAAGAACAAGAATAGACTGTCGAGTTTCAGATGAAAGTTCTTTTTCTGGCCATTTTGAGCGTTTAATTGACCCCACAAATGTGATGCTCCAGAAACTCAATCTGCTCAAAGGAAGGTCAGTTTTGTAGCTTCTGTACCGAGCTAAACTGTTTTCAGATGTGTGAACATGATTGCACAAGGGTTTTCTAATCATCAATTAGCCTTCTGAGCCAATGAGCAAACACATTGTACCATTAGAACACTGGAGTGATAGTTGCTGGAAATGGGCCTCTATACACCTATGTAGATATTGCACCAAAAACCAGACATTTGCAGCTAGAATAGTCATTTACCACATTAGCAATGTATAGCGTGTGTTTCTTTAAAGTTAAGACTAGTTTAAAGTTATCTTCATTGAAAAGTACAGTGCTTTTCCTTCAAAAATAAGGACATTTCAATGTGACCCCAAACTTTTGAACGGTAGTGTGTATATATATATATATATATATATATATATATATATATATATATATATATATATATATATATAAAGAGAGAGAGAGAGAGGGGGAGAGAGAGAGAGAGAACACATTACTTAAATTGAAATTCCAATACAATTATCAAAAAATGCATGGTTTTATTCTTTTATTCTTATATATATATATATATATATATATATATATATATATATATATATATATATAATGTTTTGGGTTGAACTAGTTCCTTTTGCACAGTATTTCTGCAGCCTCTTTCACATGGGACGGACTGATTTACACTTTCATGCCTTATTATCAGCGATCAACTCAAAATATTTCCACTCTGGGGGAGGTTTCCCTATTTGGAGGCGCTATCTGTATACAGGAATTAGATTGTTGGTGTATGAACTTAGATAATGTGACTTCAGAATAAATTGCCCACATCAAACGGCAGTGCATCATTCATACTAAACGCATACAAACAAACAAAGACGCAGATTTTTAACCAACTCCGAATTGTAAAAGAAAATACAGCCTTGGGTTCACCTCAGATATTTAACTGACTGACTAGCTCAATGGCGCAGCAGTATACAGTGAGATTCAAAGGTCTCATGAGGAAGCGACAAACTGAATGAACCGATGACGTCACAAACCAAGGCCTCGGTAACGTGATTTCTCCATTCTTGACGTACGCCTCGAATCGAGACTTCGTCTGGCACGCCCACTTATGCTCGAAACACACCTCAGAGCCACGGTTTATTTGTCCCATCACTAGTAATCACTCCTCCTGGGTGTCTGTAGGTCGCCTGCCCGTCCACCTGCCAATCAGTCATCCACCTCAAGTAAGACACAATCCCTCTCAGTAACGTTCTGGTTGTTCCATTCTTCATCCTCTCCTCACCTCCATCCAGATTCTCACTCGTTCCACCACCAACTCCATCACCTGAAATCAAACCCAAGAATAGTCTTTATTAAAGGATTTATTTTAATGTTTTCCGGTTTATTAAAGTGGCATTTATTTTATTACATTATGTTTTATCACATGCAGCATGCTGAGTTGAAACAAAAGTAAGGCTGTTTAAACTGAAGCCTGCAGGCCCAGTGTGAGCATTCCAGAAGGATCATATGTTGTATACTTTTACTAAGACCCCAGCAGATGCCTGCGGAATTAGTTAAAACAATTTTAAGACAATGTTTATCGTGTAGCAGATAAGTAGTGTCCTCAAACTTTTGGGTCTGCTTTTTATCACAATCTGGTTGGAGAAAAAGACCTCCCATTATGTTAATATATCATGAATGCATAATTTGTGAAGGACCAATGAAACTGTGAATTTTATGAAGACACCATATATGGTAATGTTGATGATTAGTTGAATGTGAGACAAAGCTAACACCCAGATATTGTAAACATATTGGAAGCATGGAAAACACAAACCCACACACCACCAAACCACAAACCCACACCCAACACCCCCACAACACCACACCCAACACCATATATATGGATTGTGTCCAAAGAAGGAAACTGTCAGACTGAGCAGAGCTGACCCAGTGTGACCAATCACTCTGTAAAATAAATATTTGCCCTTTTTGAATAAACTTAAAAGAACTAGATTCCTCTCCTGTCATCTCTGATTTGAACATGCATGGGTCATGAGAAAATATTCTTAATTCTTACTAATGGACTCAGACTTGGGCCAAAATACTTGAGACTAGACATGGACAGTGAAAATTGAGTTATGAATTAGAGCATGGATACCCGACCAAGCTGTCCTGCCCACAAATCATTAAAACAATATTTGTAAAAAGTGTGTGTATTTATACACATTCAGTTCACTTTTATATAGCGCCAATTCACAAATGTCATATTAGGGCACTTTCCAACAAGTCATTTTCAATGTAATTATACAAACATTCAAATCAGTAAAGTTGTCTGTGTAAGGAATCCCAGTAGATTGCATTAAGTCTTTGACGTGAGGTTGTTCCTGTATCCTGCAATCCCTCATACTGAGGAAGCATGAAGCGACAGTGGAGAGGAAAAACTCCCCTTTAACACGAAGAAACCTCAGGCAGAGCCTGGGTCTGTACAAACGGTCATCTGCCACGACCATCTGGGGGTCTGAGAAGATAGAGAAGAGACAGCATGGAGGATGCTCGGTCAATTTGAGCGTCATCTGGACCGATGTTCCCCATCCAGCAGGGGACTTTATAGTTGAGAAAGGTACCAGACCATGTGGAGCTTCTATGGGGAGAAAAATACTGAGAGAAAACTGGGTTAACAATCAAAATAATGGCAGAAAAATATACCTGGAGACTAGTAGAAGAGAGAAGTGGTCAGTTTCTCCGGCAACAGTCTAAGCCTATAGCAGCATTACTACAAAAATAGCTCAGGATAAGCTAAGCCACCAACTATATGTTTTATCAAAAAGGAAGGTTTTAAGCCGTCTTGAAAACGGACAGAATATCTGCCCCATGGGATAAAACTGGGAGCTGGTTCCACAGGAGAGGAGCCTGATTACTAAAATATCTGCCTCCTATTCTACTTTTTTAAATCCTTGGAACTACCAGTAGACCTGCATTCTGAGAACAAAGTGCTCTGTTAGGAACATATGGAACAATCAGATCTCTGATGTACAATTGAGCTTGATTATTAAGGGCTTTATATGTAAGGAGAAGGATCTTTAACTCTATTTGAGATTTAACAGGGAACCAATGGAGAGAAGGTAAAACAGGAGAAATGTGATCTCTTTTTATTATTCATCAGAACTCTTGCTGCAGCATTTTGGATCAACTGAAGGATTTTAATTGCATTTTGCGGACTTCCTGATAGTGAAGAATTATAGTAGTCCAGCCTTGAAGTTACAAACGTATGGACCAGTTTCCCAGCATCACTCCTGGATAGGATGTTTCTAATTTTAGCAATACTCCAGAGGTGGAAGAAATAAATCTTGGAAACATGTTTAATATGGGTTTTACATGTCATCTCTTTGTCAAAAATTACACTGAAGTTATTTACACTTTTACCATAAGCCAATTTAATGCCACACAGATGAATCGATTAACTTAGCAGTTTCATTTTTAAAGCTTCTGGTTCAAAGACAACTTCTATCTTGTCTGAATTTAAAAGCAGAAAATTCTAAGTATTCAGGTTTGTATGTATTTGAGAGATGCTTGTAATCTAACTAACTGATTGGATTCAGCAGGTTTTATGGATAAATGTAATTATGTATTATCAGCATAATTGTGGAAATTCATACCATGTTGTATACTTATATTGCCAATTGAAAGCAATATATATATTAAAAAGAATGGGTCCAAGCACCCAACCCCCCACATGGGTCCAAGCACAGAACCATGTGGTACTCCACAAGTAACCCTTGTGTGTGAAGAATATTTATCATTACCTTGAACACACTGGAATCTGTTATTCCTTTGAGCTTTATGTGCTCAAGCCTTTCTAAGAGAATATTATGATTGACTTTGTCAAAACCAGCAGTGACGTCCAATAAGACCAGAACAGTTACAAATCCATTATCTGAGGCCATTAGAATATCATCAGTAACTTTCGCCAATGCTGTTTCAGTGCTATGATGAGCTCTGAAGCCTGACTGAAATTATTTGAATAGGTTGTTGTTGGTTAGATGCTCACATACTTGATTAGCAACTATTTTCTCAAGGTTTGTGGATAAGTAAGGAAGGTTTGATATATGTCTGTAATTAGCTAAGTCATCTTGAATGAGGGAGGGTTTCTTTAATAAAGGTTTAATTACAGCAACCTTAAATTCCTGTGGTACATATGCTTTATTAAAGATAGATTCATCATATCTAAAATAGGGGCTGTAACCAGAGAAAACACTTCCTTAAATAATTGGTTGGTATTGGGTCTAACATACAAGTTGAGGGTTTAGATGAAGCTACTGCCTCATTTATTGAAAGAGAATTAATCATGTTTGGGAGAATGCCAATGATTTTATTTTTTATATATTTTGTTTTTTCTTATGAACAATCCCATGAAGTCGTCACCACTGAGAGAAGGGGGGATAGTTGGCTCAACAGAGCTATGGCTCTCTGTAAGTTTGGCAACTTTACTAACAAAAAAACAACCTAGGATTGTTTTGATTCACCTCTATTAATGATGAGAAATATACTGTTCTAGCTTGTCGAAGGGTGTTTTTATAAAGTTGTAGACTATTTTTCCCGGTTAGATAGGAATCATTTAAGTGTATAGAGCGCCATTTTCTCCAGTTTCCTAGTATTCTGCTTTAAAGTATGCTACTCTGCTCTAAACCAAGGAGCCAACCTCCTATGGCTTATTACCTTCATTTTCAAGGGGGCTACACTATCTAGTGCCAAACGCAGCGAGGAAGTAATACTTAAAACCAGACCCTCAATTTCTGAATGGTTGGTTTTGGAATTGCTACTGTCCACTGTGATATTCTGAGACACTGAGGGAAGCAATAATGGAATAGACTCTTTAAAACGTTTTACAGCATTGTCTGATAGAGTTCTACTGTAATTATTTTTTCTTTCAGATTCGGGAACGTAAGGTAAAGAAAATTCAAAGGTTATCATGAAATGGTCAGATAGGACTGGGTCATGTGGAAGGACTGTTACTTCCTCACACTCCTTCCTCATACTCGTTGTATGTCAGTACAATGTCTAAAGTGTGCTGACCAGAGTGCATGGGTCCCTTCACTTTCTGAGTAAACTCAATTGAGTCTAAGATAATATTAAAGCTTTCACTTTTAAAAAAAAAGCTATCACGTTCAGTGTGCACATGAATATTGAAATCTCCTACCATAATTACCTGATCAGTGTTTAATACTACATCAGATTACAAATCTGAGATCTGGGGCCGTATTCACAAAGAATCGTATGGCTAAAAGTAGGTCCTAACTGGCAAATTTAGGAGTAACTCCTAAAAAATTCTGGCGTGTCACTCCTAAATTTAGGACTCCTAGTTCCTTAAGATAAAAGTAATTCACAAACCTTTTAGGCCTAACAGTAGCTCCTAAGTCAAGAGGACTCCTAACTCCCTTAGACCTATTCACAAAGACTCCCAAAATGGCTGCAGCCAAACGCAATGTGTTGGACACTCTGGATGATTCTGAATTGACCAAGCGATACTGACTAAATAGTTTTTTGCAGATGTGGTCCGGGATGCAATCACGTCTCCAACTAAACGTAACAACCCGATCAGTCCAGAAATGAAATGTTTAGCGACACTAAGATATTTAGCCACAGGGAAAATGCAACTTTGCAATGTGGACAACTTGGGTATATCACAACCATCTATCAGCCGATCAATCCACCAAACTCTTAAAGTGCTCTGTCGACCACACATTATCCAACAATTCATCCCTTTCCCGTGACATCCAGCAACTGCATCGAGTTAAAGCCAATTTCATGGCGATTGCAAAGAAAAAAACGTGCACTTCTTCCAATTTATGCAACATATGTAGGGATGCATATATGAGGGACATTGCCTACCTGTTGCAGCAGCATCCTTTTTATAAGCGGCGATCTCGAGCCAACACTGGGACTGTAGAGAATACCATCTCTTCTCAACGTCTTCTTCCGTTCGAGACACCACTGTATAAAATGCATTTATGTTTCTGCTAAATTCCACCCATGCCTCACTTTTCTTCTTATTCGTAATCCCGGCTCCGAATCGCCCTTTGAGGACCATCCTCCTCTCCAGTAGGCTACCAACTGTGCCAGTAGTAATAATTGGTCCTGCGACCAGTTAGGTTACCTTGTTCTTTTCTCGCCACTCATTTTCAGTACACAAGGTGCTTTTCACGGTAGTGGGGGGCTCTATTTAAGATGTGGCTGATGTGCTCATTAGACAGCCTAATTGTTTACAGCCTACTTGCAGTCACTCCCTTAATATGATGCATCAATCATCTATACAGCTTTCATCAGAATCAGGGTCGCGTTGAAGAGGTGGGGGTGGCGGGGTGGAGGTTCTGGCGCTTATCCCAGCTTTCAGTAGGCGTTAGGCAGGGTACACCCTGGATAGGACGCCAGTCTGTCGCATAATATGATAAATTTTTTTAACCTTCACCCTCTCTGTAAGTAGGCTATTGTGTGTACGTTGTATGAAGTGTCAGTATCGTGGCCGACACAAAGATGTCATCATGCATTATTTCTGCTATTTGCGCTGTTCATAATTACGCTTTTATCGACATTGAAGTTTTCCATCTCCTGGTTTCACACGTGTCATTCAACAACCAATCACACTGCTGTCCGTGTATTTACTCTTGCACAGGAAATTATATTTTCCATAGCAATGGGACGTCACTCTTAGCTTACTTTTAGGGATTTGTCCTACGTAAAAGTAGCTCTTAGTGCGTTTGTGAATAGGCTTTAGACAACAACTCAAACGTTAGACCTTTAAGCGCGAGTTGGGAGTAACACCTAGCGGTAAGATAAGAGTCTTTGTGAATACGGCCCCAGGTCCAAGAATTGAGAGTAAGGGCCTGGTGGACAATACAAAACCACAAACAAAAGTAGTTTAAATGTTTTGCAGCTTGAGTGTGGAAAATTAAGGTTTAGATGTTCAAAAGAGCTGTAGTTGGTCTAGGGTGAATTTGTAAATCTGAAAGACAGTTGCATCTCCTCCTCGCCCATTAGTTCTAGGAATGTGAAAATGTTGATAATTGGAAGGAGTTGATTCATTTATAATTACAAAATCCTCCTGCTGCAGCCAGGTTTCTGATTGCCAAAATAAATCAATTTTATTATCACATATCAAGTCATTTACTAACAAGTCTTTGAGGAGAGCGATCTTATGTTCAGTAAACCACATCTAATTGCCCTATTTTCTGTTTTGGTCAGTCTATTTATTTTAATGATATTTTCATAGTTTGCTTTTGTCAGGTTAACTTTTAGTCTATTTGATTTTGACCGTGGGCAAGACACTGTATTAAAGGGATATTGAGTGCCTAACAGCACAGAAGCTGCAGAGAGGTGGGTTAAAGTATGACTCTGCTTCCTGGTCTGGACCCTGGTTTGTCAGTGTTTTGAAGGACTAATAAATCTGCCCAGATTCCTAGAAAGAAGAACTGCTCCATCCAAAGTGGGATGGATGCCTTCTCTCCGGATCAGACCAGATTTTCCACTTAAAGATTTCCAATTATCAATGTAGCCCACGTTGTTTTCTGGACAACACTCAGACAACCGTTGATGGAATGATAGTATGCAGCTAACCATGTCGTCACTGGTACGATCGGGCATGGGACTAGAAAAGATTACACAGTCCGACATCTTTTTAGCAAACTTACACTCTGAAGCAACACAAATTTTAGTGACCTCCAATTGCCGTAACCGGGTGTCATTACCGCCAGCGTGAATAACAATCTTACTCTACTTACGCTTATCGTTAGCCAGCAATTTCAGGTGGGATTTTATGGCGCCTGTTCTGGCCCCTGGAAAAATTTTAACTATGGTCGATGGTGTTTTTAATGCCACATTTGGAACTATGGAACTTCTAATTATAAGGATCTGTTTCTCAGTGGGTGCGTCACTGAGTGGGGAAAATCTGTTAGAAACACGGACAGGTTGGTGGTGCCCATTGAGCTGGGAACTACGCTTAATATGTACCGTCACCCAGTCGGCCTGATCCCACCTGCAAAAAATGCAACAAATTGGAAGACATTGTATTTCCATTCTTTTGTTACAATGATTGTCACAAAAATATATTAATAAAAATGACCAAAAAACTTTTATTTCAAGTGAAAAATAGAAATTTTCTTTTGAAATTACAACACCGCATGATCCTGCCATGACTATGGTTTATTGTAGGGATAGTGTGCTTAGGGTAATGTGAAGTGTCAATTCTCAGCCACATAACCTTTTGCATGTTGGCCACAAATGTTTTTCTTCCAGACCAGAATATCTTTGCATTGATGGCCAAATTTATGATATTCACAAAAAATCTGTTCCATCAACAGTTCTCCTACCTGAACTATAAATCTTTGCAACTCTTCCAACGGGCCGTTTTGCTGCTTTTTCAACCCCAGCTTTGTCACAGTTTCCATCTTCACACGATGAGATAAACAGTGCTTCTTGAAATATTAAATGCTTGGAATGTTCATCTCATGTTTGAGGAAGGTTTTCTGACTCACATTCAGAGTCATTCAGAGACAATGGTTTTTTAAATGATGAATGTTTCATGACAAAGTGAACAAATGTACGATGGAGGATCTGGGCTTGAACAGCTTTTCCTGTTTTGGAATAGTAAGACTGGCAGACAGGAACTCTTGAAGAGCAGGAGATCAGAGGTAAGGATGTGGAGCGGGAGACAGATCTCTTAGCATGCAGAGCAATCCCAGGACCCAGCTACTTTTCGACAACATTTCAGTCATGTGCATGCCCCTCCGTTATGCAACCCGACAATATACACATCAAAAGAATGATATGAGCACCTGGACACACCCACATAAAAACTGGTTTAAAACAAATGATTTTATGAAATGTGTGTAGTCAACAGGTTATTCTGTTGGCACATAGTGTGTATCAGTCCCTAACTACCTATGGTTACTTCATTTTGACCAAGACTTTTAGGCGAGGACTATTTCAACAGCACAGCCAGAATGAGAAGATTGTGAACAAGTGCACCTGAGGCGCCATAAACTACAAAAGCACAGATCCGCTGGAAAGCAGGAGGACTAACACTCACAAAAAAGACACATTAACAACAGGGTGTGACAATTGTTTTACAACCTAAATCTTTTCCACAACTTTCTACCCAATTTATCGACTGGGTTCCTTCTTCATAATGCTGATTATTCACAAACATATTCCTAAAAAGCCTTCACAGAACAGTTTTTTAAGGTATATATATATATATATATATATATATATATATATATATATATATATTGCGATTATATCACATGCAGCACAATAATGTTTACTGATTAGTTAATATCAAATGGTTCAACTAGATTTTAAATAAGAGCATTTTATTAAAGGGGATGTTAACAAATGCACACCACAGTTTTTCAGCTTTTAATTTTGTGGAAATTTCACAAAACCAGGCATCTTTTTGCAACTCACAAAAATACCCACAGCATTTACTGAAAACGGAGGTTAAGATATGACCATATCTGGGAGGGTTAATGAGGTATGGAAACCTTTACAAAGTGAACTTATAACTGTATTGTGAAGTAACCTAATTGACTTATTGCTGCAATAATTATATTTATACTACTGTTAATGTAGCATCTCCTTTTATTTTTTTTTTAT